>OY720430.1:179044183-181871593 GCA_963082735.1 Pocota personata
CTTGCTGATAATTAAATTAAACCTGCTGAATCTGTCTCTAGTCTAGGTTATATAATAAATCGCAAATTAACTGGTTATAATCACACCAACGTAGTTGTTGGTAGTATATACGGATGTCTTCGTAAACTATGGCTCACTGCATAATTTACTCCACAAGAAACTCGCAGAAAGCTTATTATGACATTAGTCTTACCACTGATTACTTATGCTGAGGTTGTTTATTGCTCACTTGACTTCTCAACCCAACGAAAATTGCAATTAGCCTTGAATGATGCAGTGCGGTATATTTACGGACTCCGTAGACATGACCATATTCTGTTTACTCCAGGATGCTGCTGGGTTGTACTCTACAACAATTTATTAGTGCCAGGAACAGTATATTTCTTTATAAAATTATTAACAATCAGTGCCCATCTTATCTGTTTCAGCAGACTTAAGTTCACTCGCTCTACTAGGACCATAAACATTATCCCTTTTCATTACAAGTACTTAAATTCATCCCGTTTATTTTTTTATTCACGCTGTCAGACTATGGAACTCACTACCTTTGAGCATCAGAAATATTTCTAGTCATACGAATTTTAAAGGTGCAATCCTTCTTCATTTCTCATCCACAAGACTCCAGTAGTACTAATCTCTTCCCGTACCCGTTTCTCTCGTTCTCTTGGTTTCTCTCCCCTTTTCACTTTTCTCAGTTCTCTTTCTTTTGTTTTTTTTAGTTTAAGTTGTAATGAACTAGGAATATATGAACTTATGGTAACTTGGCAGCACTGATTTGGTGATGCCTCAGGCATGTGTGATTATCCGGACATTTTTCTTTGTTTTGACAGAAGCTGAACTAGTTCATTGCGGTTAGGTCTTTTCCTTTTTGAAATTGAAACGTGTGTAAATTCAAAAGAATAAAAATCCGAAAATAATCTGGTGATCCAGAGTTCATTACAAAGTAAACATTGTCATTTATTTTTCTTTTTTTTTATATATATATATTGTATAAACTTTTTCCACTAATTTAAGTACTAAGTACTATAAAAGATGTAATCTTAATGTGCAAACCTTATTTAAATGAATTAAATAAAATGAAATGAAAAGGTCTCAGACAAGCTAAAAGAGCTGTCCAACACTTCCAAAAAAAAGGCAGCTGATATCCTACAATACAGCAGAAATGACATAAGAAGGCTTGTGAGCTTCTTTACTGGTCACTGCCATTTACTCTACCACCTAAATAAAATAAGAATTTCAAAGAATATCACCTGCCGCCTTTGCCTAGAAGAGAACGAAACTGCAGAATACATACTATGTAAGTGTGTAGCTCTGTGTAGAAGTAGGAGAAGCTCCTTCCTCAAGGAGATAATATCTCCATTAGACTTAAGGAACTCCTCTGCAACCGTAATTATAGCTTTCATAAGGAAAGTAAAAGTACTGCTGCCATAAAAAATGGCCTCTGGCACAAAAGATCTTTCTGGTCGCAGTGCCTACACGCCGTTTGGGTGTGACCACATTCCTGTTTAAAAAAAAAAAAAAATTATGGTAATAACGAGATTCAAAATATCGAGACACACAATTTTCACGAAAACAATACTTGACCTATAAGAGCAAATAAAAATAGTATTTTGTAAGACACTTCATTGACCTCACTTATATTTGTGGCGGTAACTAATGATTTTTTGATATTCATTGATTGATTTATGATACTCATTGAATTTTAATTAAATAGTGAGTTATGTATTATTGCAAAAAATGTAGTTATTCCTAAATAAAATTTATATACTCACAGGTGGCATTGCATACACTGCTGCTAGATTGAAGTAAATCTGCCTAAATGTGGTAATTTCTGACGAATATTTGATAAAGTTGTATAAAAGGAAATTTTTGTTGAAAAAAGGTAAATATAAATTCTACTAAACTGACTAAATGTTGAAACATTCTAAATCAAAAAGTTACTTCTCAATATGTACGAATACGAGAATATCTACACACAAGGTACAGTGTATCAATCTCATATTCGTGCACCAGCTATCAAGTAATTTTTTTTTTTTTTAATTTAATTCTTTTTTTATTATCTTTATTAAATCTACATACTAGTCAAAAATTACTAAATCTAACTTAAAAATTAACAGGTTTCTTATTCTAGCTTACTGGTCCTTATGAGGATGCTCTAAACTTAACTATATCATATAACATATTGCCTTTCGGCCTAAAAACTATTCTACGAACTAATCTTACATATTGTAATATGCGAGCTACGGCTCGAGTAGATAAAACGATATTCTGTGAAATTTATTTCTTTATTTTCTAGTCTATAGAACAATTCAAGTTCACACTATACTATTCTTCGCAAATTCTTTTCTTACAAGGTCTCTTTCCTCTCAAATCACTTTATCTCTTTTCAATTACTTAATTCACAAATCCAAACTAATTACTTTTTCTTGTTTACTCTCCACTTTTATTTAGTTCCAAATTACAACTTCGCCCATTATCACTTTTCCAATCTCTTCGCCACAGTTTAAAAACTACTCTGTTTTTTTTTTGACCGCCATCTGTCCTTATATAGCAGAAGTTTCTGATAGCCAGAAACTTCTAGCAAATTCTTCGACCACTGGAATAAGAGAAATAATTCTTGCAGTTATAATTCCCTTTTATCCCTGATATTATTCGTCTCTTTCGTTGACATGAGCTGTGGAGACTTCGTCCCAGACACGAACCTCGAATGAAAGGACAGTACGAACCAAATTTCTGCCAGAATGAAGTCACTTCGGAATTTGTTGCGTCATATTTTTAGGGGGCGTAGTTATTATTATGCTACACTGCCCCCCTCTTAGACATGTTCGTCCCGAACAAGTGCATCCTCATTTCGGCCATTGTATCGACTCAGTCGGTCCACATGAACCACTTTCATTTTGGCCCTCGGTCCTCGCTGGATGCGGTAGACAACATCGTTGATGCGGGTTATTATTCTGTAGGGACCTTCCCAGTTCCGCTGTAATTTAGGTGATTTCCCCTTTTGGCGATGGGGATTATACAGCCACACCAGATCTCCTTCCTGGAATCCTGACGTTGTTGCCTTGGCATCATACCTGGTCTTCATGCGGTCGCTCGTCATCTTAATCTGGCTTCTGGTCCTTTGGTGTATGTCCCTAAGCCTTTCCCTAAGGTCCGCCACGTACTCTTCTTCATTTCTGGGCTCATTGGTAGGAGATCCAAATTTCACCTCACTGGGCAAACGAGCTATTCCACCAAATAAGATTTCGAACGGCGTATGTCGAGTAGTGCTATGCACGGCACTTCTATAGGCCATCAAAAACAAGGGAATCTGCCGGTCCCAATCCCGTTGGTAGTCACCTACGACCTTCGAGAGATGTTCGTCCAAAGTCCTATTGAAACGCTCCACCATACCGTCCGACTGTGGATGAAGCGGGGTTGTCCTTGTCTTTTTGATTCCGAGTAGTTGACACATCTCTTGGAAGATTCTTGACTCGAAGTTCCGCCCTTGGTCAGAATGCAATTCCAAGGGCACACCGAATCTGCTAACCCAATTGTAGACGATCTGCTCCGCCACGGTTCTGGCTTCCTGGTTAGGGATCGGAAACGCTTCCGGCCACTTACTGAAGTAGTCCATCACTACGAGGATATACCGATTACCATTGTCGGTTTCCGGAAAGGGTCCTGCGATGTCAATGGCGATTCGTTCAAAAGGTGCTCCCACGTTGTATTGGTGCATCTTACCTCGAGTTTTGATTCTCGGACCCTTGCTAGCTGCACACACGTCGCATTTTCTGCACCAGTCTTCTATATCTTCCTTCGCTTTTAACCAATAAAAACGTTCTCGTACCTTTTCTAGCGTCTTATTCACTCCCAGGTGGCCTCCGGTCGCCCCGCCATGCATTTCCTGTAACACCTCCTTGACCCTCGTCCGCGGTACGACAAGCTGCATTACAAACGACTTTCCGTCGGAGGATTCCCATTTTCTTCTCAGAACACCTTCTTGGACATGGAGGGAGTCCCACTGCGCAAAATATGCCTTTAAGGTCGGGCTTCTGTGAGAGATGTCCTGATGATCCGGTTTCTCCATGTTCTCCTTCCAGGCCAGAATCGGCTCGATATCCGGGTCTTCCTTCTGAGCGTTCCGGATCTCATCTACGCTCCAGCCGACGATAGGTTCGGCTCTCATTCTTTGGATTGAAACCAGCTCCCGTTCTTCCTGACGCGCACAATGTTTACAATCCGTTCTGCATGGTCTCCGGGACAGTGCATCCGCATTAGAGTGGAGTTTTCCTTTACGATGCTGTATTTCGTAGTCGTAGATTTGCAGCCTTTCGATCCATCTTGCGACCTGACCCTCAGGACTCTTGAACTGTAATAGCCATTTTAAGGCTGCATGGTCTGTGCGAAGAACGAACTTCCTCCCGTAGAGGTATTTGTGAAAATGCTTCGTAGCCAAGATCAAAGCTAGAAGTTCCCGCCTTGTCACGCAGTAGTTCCTTTCTGGCTTAGAGAGCACCTTGCTGAAGTACGCAACCACCTTCTCTTGGCCGTCATGCACCTGGGAGAGTACGGCTCCTACCCCGACATTACTAGCATCTGCATCCACAACGAACGTTTCCCCGGGAGTGGGGTAAGCCAGTATCGGGGCATCGCATAGCCGTTGTTTAAGTGCCTTGAAGCTCTTCTCGCACTCAATTGACCATTTGAATTGTTTTCCCTTTTCCGTCAACTGGTGCAGGTTCTTTGCGATCCCGGCAAAATCCTTAACGAACCGTCTGTAGTAGGTGGCTAGGCCCAGGAAGCTCCTTAGTTGGTGTTTGTCTTTGGGGACTGGCCAGTTTTTCACCGCTTCGACCTTCTCCGGATCGGTTCTCACTCCTTTCGCTGAAATTATGTGTCCCAGGTACTTGACTTCCGCTCTAAACAGGGCGCACTTCTTGGGGTTGAGCTTCAGGTGGGCACTTCGAAGCCTTTGAAACACATCCCTTAGATTGTCTCGGTGTTGCGCAAACGTTTTTCCTACGACGATGACATCATCCAAGTATACCAAACAGGTTTTCCATGTTAACCCTTGCAGGACACATTCCATCAATCGCTCGAAAGTCGCCGGAGCATTGCACAGCCCGAATGGCATTACCGTGAATTGCCATAGCCCATTTCCTGCGGTGAAGGCGGTTTTCTCCCGGTCTTCTGGATGGATCTGTACCTGCCAGTAGCCACTCTTCAAGTCGAGAGTGGAAAACCATCGGGCTCCTGATAGTGTGTCTAGCGTGTCGTCAATCCGTGGCAGAGGGTAGCTGTCTTTCTTGGTGACGTAATTGAGCTGCCGATAGTCCACGCAGAACCGCGTGCTGCCATCTTTCTTCTTAACCAGTACAACCGGTGATGCCCACGGACTTTTGGAACTTTCAATCAGACCTTCTTTCTCCATTGCCGACACCATCTCTGCAACTTCTGTCTGCTTTGCCAATGGAAGGCGCCTAGCAGGCTGACGAATTGGTCTAGTATCACCAGTGTCTATTCGATGTTGTACCAGGTGTGTTCGGCCGTATTCTCCGTCCTGTGAGGCAAATACATCAGCGTACTCATTGATAAGATTCTCTGCCATAGTTCGCTGCTCCTGATTCAGCTCACTGGACTGGAGAATCGTCTCTCTCGCTTCCGCTGTCCAAGGTGATGGGAGAAGTTTTGGAGCATCACGTTCAGATATTGTTGCGACGGCGGTAATCGGCGTGCATTTTCCAGTCACCTCCCCTCGCCTTAGTTTGACAGTGTGTGGTCTTGCGTTCAAAATCCTCACTGGAACCATGGTGTTCTTTGGTTCGACTAACGTCTTTCCCACGATGTAGTCTTGAGAATTCTTCTCTGGGTCTGGTTCTACTATGTAGAATCGGTGGCTCCCAAGATCACCTTCCAGCTTCGTCCAAATGATTGTCTCTGAAGACGGCGGCAAAACTTCGTCTTTGCTGATGACTGTCCTGAGAGTTACGGCATTCTCATTTCCGTACACCATCGGAATCTCCACATTTCGATACCTCAGTACTTGCATCCCGATGTCCAAGATTACTTCATTTGCTTTCATGAAGTCTACTCCGATGATGCACTCGTCGCATATATCTGCCACCAGAAACGCATGGGAGAACGTCAGTCCTGCCAGAGTAATCGTAAGACGAACTTCTCCAAATACCTTCGCCATTTCCCCTGTTGCAGTCTTCAGGCAGTAGCTGTTGGTGTTGTGCAGCCAGGAGCTTTTGACGATATCTCTTCTTACAATGGAGGCAGTGGCACCTGTGTCGATGGTGGCTACGCACTTCTTCTCGTTGATTAGTGCCTCCACTGTCAGGCTCTTGTTACCCCGTTTGGTTTGCGAAACCTGAATGGTGGTCCTGGGGGCCTCGATTCCAGTAACCAACTTCTGCCCCGCGAAGTTGGTCCTTACGCATTTCCCGACTGCTGGTTTTGGGAAGTCTGACTGACAGGATGGATGTTATCACCGCCAGATGCTTCCTCTCTGCTTCTCCTACTTCCGCAATGTGAACAATTTCCTCGTCTAGGTGCACTCCTGCACTGCCGTTGTAGGTGTCCGGTTTGGTTGCAATTCCAGCAACGGATTTGACTTCCGCGAGCTCTGTCTTCATCCATGACGGCTGTTCTCTGGCATGAGCATTCCACGACGGACATTTCCCTGACACGGTGTATTCCCTGGTATGCTTGGTCCGCAGCCTTCATTGACAAAGCGAATGCCAATGCCTCGGGGAGTGTTCGCTTTTCAGCCATCCTTACAGCCATTTGCAGTTGTCTGTCCTCTATGGCCTGAATAAAAGCTTCCACCGCCATTTCGTTGATAAGCTCCTCACCGGCTTTAGGGTATGAAAGATGGGCTAGTCGCTCTATATCCGCTTGCAACTGTTGGAGCGTTTCCCCCCTTTTCTGGACTCGACTACGCAGCTGAACCCTGTACACCTGCTGCATGTGTTCATCCCCAAACCGCATCTCGATAGCCTGAACCAGAGAGTCGTAGTTCTGCTGTTTATCTTCCGGGATGGTCTGCAAGAGCTCCGCAGCTGGACCCCTCAGTGCAAGCGTGAGTGCAATAGACTTCTCTTCATCGTCCCAGCTATTGGTCATTGCGGCCGCTTCGAATTGCCTCTTATAAATTGGCCATGATGTTTGACCATCGAAGATAGGAGGCTGCATCTCCTTTCTTCTCAGACCGTCAGTGGAATATTCCCGTGCTTTCTGTCTCTTCACGTTGCTGAGCTCCTTAGCAAGATTTTCGACTTGCTTTCCTACTATCTCGAATTGCGTATCCACTTTTTCAAACTGAGTCTCTATCTTCCCGAACTGAGTTTCATGTTTCTCAAAATTTTCATCGAATCTGGTTTCGACTTTTTCGAGTTGCGTCTCGACCTTCTCGATTTTCTCTTCGATCACTTCGAATTTGGATTCCAAGTTCTTGTTTTGCTCATCAAGTTTACTTTCCAGAGCATCTAGAGAATTCTTTTGTTCGTCCATTGCTTTCTTTTGTTCATCCATTGCTTTCTTTTGTTCATCCAACTTAAGTTCTAGAGAATTCCTTTGGTCGCCCATTGCTTTCTTTTGTTCGTCCATCGCTTTCTTTTGTTCATCCATTGCTTTCTTTTGTTCATCCAGCTTAAGTTCTATAGAATTCTTTTGGTCATCGAGCTTATGACTTTGATCTTCTATTGCTTTCTTTTGTTCGTCCATGACTAACTTAAGTTGCAGGAGCAGACTTGTTATACCCGGGTCGGCTACTGTACTTGCTGGTTCCTCTTCCACGTCAAACTCTATGTCATGCGGATTTTCACCTTCCTGCGTTACTGCTTCTTCCAGACGAATCAGTAGGGCATCTTTTCCCCCAGTTGTGTCGAGATTCCGCTTACTGAGTTCTGCCTTTAGTTGAATTATAGTTAGTTTTCCCAATTTGCGACCCATTTTGCGCAACTAATTAACTCAACGCAGAAATCGTTTTTTTTTTTTTTTTTTTCTTGTGCAATTTCACACCACGGAAATAGTTATTCACAGAATAAGTTTTATCCCACTTCTGACACCAATGTAATATGCGAGCTACGGCTCGAGTAGATAAAACGATATTCTGTGAAATTTATTTCTTTATTTTCTAGTCTATAGAACAATTCAAGTTCACACTATACTATTCTTCGCAAATTCTTTTCTTACAAGGTCTCTTTCCTCTCAAATCACTTTATCTCTTTTCAATTACTTAATTCACAAATCCAAACTAATTACTTTTTCTTGTTTACTCTCCACTTTTATTTAGTTCCAAATTACAACTTCGCCCATTATCACTTTTCCAATCTCTTCGCCACAGTTTAAAAACTACTCTGTTTTTTTTTTGACCGCCATCTGTCCTTATATAGCAGAAGTTTCTGATAGCCAGAAACTTCTAGCAAATTCTTCGACCACTGGAATAAGAGAAATAATTCTTGCAGTTATAATTCCCTTTTATCCCTGATATTATTCGTCTCTTTCGTTGACATGAGCTGTGGAGACTTCGTCCCAGACACGAACCTCGAATGAAAGGACAGTACGAACCAAATTTCTGCCAGAATGAAGTCACTTCGGAATTTGTTGCGTCATATTTTTAGGGGGCGTAGTTATTATTATGCTACAATATTATTATTTACCAAGAAAATATAAAATAGAATAAAAACTTGGTATGCGCCGCCGAGAGCTGACCTAGGCCAAGAGGCGTCAGTCAACTCTCGGAAGCACCAATTCATGTTGACGAGCCCGGCCTCTCCCAGAAACCCCCTAACTAACCTAGCTAACTTAAACTATCTTAAAACTAAGAGCATGTTACCGAAAGTAACGCACCGTCCTGGGAAGGCGTGTTGACACTTTCCCCTTCGAACAGCCACCAGAACGTGGTGTACTGTTTTGCAGTATCCGCAATTGCGGAACTAAAACGGAGGAGCTCAGGAACATCGGCGGCGTTTCCTCCGTGGTTAAGCCGTTTGTCTCTCGCTCTGCGGTGGCGGTGGTATAATACCGGGATACCATCCCTCGTCTGTACCAGCCCTTTTGCATCGATATGGGTAAATGCCTCCGGCGGTATGAAGCCAGACCGGAGCGTACTCTCGAGGTATGTTTCATTGGGGTAATAAGCCCCAAAGATCAGACTATTGTCGCTGGCCATCGCCCTTGCAACGTGCCTTCGAATCACTTTAATGAGGAAATTGTCAATCCTGTTCAATTGAGCCCCATCGTATAGGGCCTTGTTGGGATAGTATTTTATATAGTTGGTGGTGTTCGGAACAACCGGAGACAAGTCCTAAGACATTGTCTCTCCAAAACCCGAATCTTTTCCATATAACTAGGCGCTATATTGAACCACAATGGACAACCATAAGCGATGATTGACCTTATCAGGACCACGTAGCATATGACATTCACCCTGGAGGCAAGTTGACCATTATGAAATAGTCTCCTTGTCAGAGCAAAAGCCCTCTTGGCCCCGGCAAGACTAGCATCCACATGTTTGCCAAAATATAGATACCGGTCGAGCCAGATACCGAGATATCTAACTACGCTTCTCACTGCCAATGGCTGTCCGTTTTGTCCAATAATGGCCAATTTTTTCCAGTTTTTTTCTGATATCCCTAGAGGCATCAGACAATGGAGTTCTGAACAGGATTGTTTCCGACTTCTGAAAGTTGATTTTCAGCTTCCAGTCGTCGCAATATCCCTTAATTTGATCGAAGTCATCAGCTATCAAGTATTACATTCAATTCCTGATCACAAACGGTTTGAAAAATTAAGTTTAATATAGTATGTATTATTACAGGATATTGAGGAATTGCACTCCATCTAGTTTTGAGAATAGTTAACATTCACGTTGGTTTGGAAATAGAATAGAAGTAAAAAATGGTCTCAAAAGTTGCTCAGTTTTCGTATTCGTACACCGATCGTTTATTCATTAAAAGACAAAAATTACTGTTATGTTGCTTGTCAAAGTTGTCCTTTCTCAAAGTGAATTAAAGAAAAGAAAAATTATTTTGTGAGGTTCTTCGAGATTTGTTGGAAAAATGGGTAGAAAACAAGGTGAGATATCAAATGAACTGCGCGAACTGATAATTAAATACAACGTCGACGGAAAATCTTATAGTGAGATATCTAGATTGGTAAGCCGGACAAGATCAACCATCCGAACAATCATTAATCGGTTCAAAAATGAAAACCGCATTGAAAATAAACCACGAAATACCTCAGGTGCTGAAAGGATTGTCGGTCGATCGCAGGGAAATCATAGGGCGTGACTTTCCGAGGATACCTGGAGAAGGATCAACGAACGAAAACAGCTAAGAGCTCGAATTTCAGCAACTCCAGCAGCAGGGAGGATCGAGCTTGAGTCCCTATATCGCATGAAGATAAGAGAAGTACAGCGTAGCGTGAGACGTGACAAGCGCAAGTACATCAATGCACTGGCTACGGAAGCAGAAGAAGCAGTAGCGGCCGAAGCTCTACTCAACACCCAGTGAAAGGCTTAGACGGTTCGTTGCTAATATCGGATGATGATCAACTGAAGAGATGGAAGGAGCATTTTGCTTCAGTTCTAAACCGAGTATTCGCCAGCAATATGCACCCAAGTCAGACTGAAGTGTCCGTAGAAAGAAGTTCCCGAATTCGCACCACAACCCCCAGTAAAGAAGAGATTATTACCGCAATCAAAGCACTGAAAACTAATAAGGCGGTAGGACTTGACGGCATACCTGGCTTTTCCAAGCTGCGCCAACAGCATCGGCAGAGCTACTGTTCCCACTTGTCGGGAGAATATGGGAAGCCGAGAGTTTTCCGGATGAGTGGAGAAAGGGAATGATTGTCAAGCTCCCTGAAAAAGGCAACCTAATGCAGTGCGAAAACTGGAGAGGTATCTGCGTGCTGCCTGCTGTGGCCAAGATAATAGCTAGAATCATCCTGGAGCGAATCAAAGAACACCTTGAAGACACACTCGACGCCGAACAAGCAGGTTTCCGCTCTGGATCCTCCTGTGTCGACCACATCAACACCCTGCGGATCATCATCGAGCAATGTGTTGAATATTGATCACCACTTCACCTGTTGTTCATCGATTTTGAAAAGGCGTTTGATAGTGTCAATCTGGAATTTATTTGGCATGCCTTGCGCAGAGAGGCATTCTTGATAAATTAATAGCAATCATCAAGGCTACATATGATGGGTCCACATGTTACGTTTTGCACAGAGGAAGGCTGTCTGAGGAATTCGAAGTCCAAAGTGGGGTTCGGCAAGGCTGCATACTTTCACCAATGCTGTTTTTATTGGTGATTAGGAAATGGAGGAATTCGATGGACTCTCACATCTGAACTCAAACACCTCGACTACGCCGACGATGTATGCCTACTGTCTCACAGAATAATGGACCTTCACCAAATGACAGCAAATGTGGAGAGGGAAGCAGATGTCGTTGAGCTGAAAATTAACTCGGCAAAAACAAAAATGATCAGCCTAGGACCATACTCATCAACTCATATATGCATTGCTGGACAAACGGTTGAGAGAGTAGAGAGTTTCCAATACCTTGGGAGTATTGTCTCAACCGATGGCGGAACCGAACTGGATATAGCCAGCCGAATAGGTAAAGCAAAATCTGCGTTTGGGATGCTATCCATAGTTTGGCGAAGTAATGCAATCAGCTTAAACACCAAGCTACGACTGTTCCGTTCCAACGTTGAATCCGTGCTGCTATATGGATGTGGTACCTGGAGAGTGACCGTCACTATCACGAGGAAGCTGCAAACGTTTGTCAATAGGTGTCTACGTTACATCTTAAGGATATTCTGGCCAAACCGTATCTCTAACGAGCAGCTTTATCAGAGAACGGGCCATGAACCTATAGGCACAACCATACGACGACGAAAGTGGCAGTGGATCGGTCACACTCTCCGAAAGGGTGACAGCTCCATAGCTAACCAAGCAATGCAATGGAACCCGCTTACCCAGGATGGCTTGTTGTAGAGGCCCTAGGACCCACAAGGGGATACGGGACATAAGTAAAGTACGAAATACCTCTCGAAATATATTTAGTGCACATGACAAGAGAATAATTAATAAGAGTCGGAAATTCAGAAAAACCTCAAATGTAGTGCACCAAAAGCGGCAGAAAACCTTCGTCGTGCTTTAAATAAAGATTTTTGTACAGAAACGCTAAGGCTGTGCATCCGGGAACATGTGTACAATGGAAGAGTAATGCGTAAAAGACCTTTCATTAGTTTAATAAACAGAAGCAAGAGATTGAAATTCGCTAAACAACACCAATCTAAGGATTTCGACTTCTGGAAAACAGTAATATTTACAGACGAGTCTAAATTTAATGTTCATAGGTCGGATGGCAGACAAAGGTTTGGCGGAAACCAAATAACGAATATCTGCGACATAACACACAGGGAACAGTCAAACATGGTGGTGGTTCGGTAATGGTGTGGGAGTATTTTTCCGCAGTTGGAGTGAAGGCATAATGGACCATAAGATATTGAAGCAAAATCTGAAGGAAAGTGCTGTTCAAATGGACCTCGGGAACAATTATACCTTTTATCAGGATAACGACCCCAAGCATAAGGCTTATGCAACTCGAATGCGGCTTCTTTATAACTGTCGCAAAGTATTGAAAACACCTCCACAGTCACCGGATTTCAATGCCATAGAGAATTTGTGGGACGAGTTGGACCACCGAATTTCATTCATTATAAAAGAAGGAAATTCAGTATAAAGAACACAAATGATCTCAAAGAAAGGCTTATTGAAGAATGGGTAAAAATTACCCCTGAATGTACTGAAAAATTAGTTAGATCTATGCCCAACCGTCTTAAACAGGTCTTAGCTAACAAAGGATATGCTACAAAATATTAATTTTGAGATATATAGTTTAAGCAATTTAACTTAATATCTAAGAGTACGAATACGAAATTGACCATATTTTTGTTAATTTTATGTTTATTATGAAGAATTTGAAATACTTTATTTGAAATATTTGAATTAATTGAAGTTTTTTTTTTTTTCTTATGTATTCTTACTAAAATCAATAAAATTTTGCAGTATCTGCCCAATTTGTTTACATTTTTACATTTTTCCTTAAATATACAAGCCGCATACGGGTTTTCCATTTGTTTGCGCTAATTACCTTTAAGGGATTCGCCGAATTATATTTTATTGCTTCCGGGTTAGGTAATGCACATTTTGGAATGTGTCGGAATTCATTCTGGCAGTATTTAACAGTGCGTGCAGTTGTATTTCTTAAATAAAAGTGAAAAGAGTAGGGTACAATTGAGTAAAGAGAATAAGGCAGTTATCGTCGCCTTTTCCAAACAGAATCAGTCATTTCGTGAAATTGCTCGACAAATTGGATGCAATGAGAGTTCTGTAAGAAGATTCTGTAACAAATATCGTCGGGATCACAATCTGGACAGAAAAATTGACACAGGATTGAAGAGATGTACCACTGTTCGGGAGGACCGGGAACTGAAGAGGCTAAGCTTGAGAAATAGGTTTAAAAATGCATCGCAGTTAAGTGCTGACCTGCGAGAAGCTACTGGGGCTGAAGTTAGCTTCAGAACTATCCAGAATCGTCTCAACGAGATGGGTTTGCTAGCAAGGAGACCAGCGAAAAAGCCACTTCTGACCAGCAAAGGAAAGGCAAAACTGGAGTGTTCAAGATTGGTCAAATGTGGTGTTCTCTGATGAGTCCAAGTTTAACCTAATCGGACCGGATGGTAAGCAGATAGTTCGTCGTAGAAAAGGGGAACGCTACAGCGACGAATGCATAGCTCACACCGTAAAACATTCTCCTTGTGTTATGGTGTGGGGATGCATCACCGCAATCGGAGTTGGATCTCTAATTATGCTCGAGGGCACTGTTAACGCCATGCAGTACAAACAAATTATCTTAGATGGTGTTGTACCGAGTATGGAAATGATAGCAGCAGAAACATCAAAACCAATTTTTCAAGATGATTCAGCACCTTGCCACCGAGCAAAATCTGTGAGTAATTCGAGGTTTTTTTTTTCATATTTATGGGTGTTTTGAAAATCTTATGATTTTAAATTTTAAGTTTCCTCCACAGATTAAAACTTTGAAAGAAGAAAAATGAATAGAATCCCTAATTTGGCCGGGAAACAGTCCAGATCTCAACCCCATCGAAAATGTCTGGGCTCTTATGGGAAAGAAGATCCAAGATAAAAAACCAAAAACCATGCAGCATCTAAAGAGCATCATTGAAGAAGTGTGGTTCAATGAAATTAATAACAATTACCTCGGTAATCTCTATGCCTCCATGCCAAACAGGGTTCATGACGTTGTTAGGGCGAAGGGTGGTGCTACGAAATACTAGAATCATTTTTTAGTATTATGAAAGTCTTAAATTATGTAAAAAGGTTTCTTAGTTAATAAAAATATGAAAAAAGAAATTTGCTTTTCAAATTGTTGCTCTTTTTTTAATTTATGTATATTGATAGTACTTGGCTAATATCTGTTATTTTGTAGTCTGATCTTCACGATCATTACTTTTTTTCAATTAGGCTACGAAATGTATTGTCAAATTGGGGAATGTGTTAACTTAAATGTTAAACATCAAAAATAAAGGGTGGTTAAATTTTAAGGGCCGATGTTGAATGTGAACCACACCTAAACGTCAAGTTTTTTTCTGCATTTCATTTGACATTTCTCAATTTCAGACTAACTCAATTTGAACCATGGAAAGATACACAATCGAGCAACGCGTTAAAGTTATTCAGGCTTATTATGAGAATGGGCGTTCAAATCAAAATGCATATCGTGCATTTCGTGATTCTTTCGGTCAATTTAATCGTCCAAAAATCGTGCAAAAATTTGTGCAAACCGGGTCTGTAGGAGATGTGAAAACAGCAGTGCATGCTCGTACAGCTCGTACTGCAGAAAATATTGCTGCTGTTCGCGATAGTGTGGCTGAAGAGCCGTCCACCTCAACTCGTCGTCGTGCCCAACAATTGCACCTCTCACGCTCGTCGTTGATGAACATTATGCATAAAGACTTGCATTTACGCGCTTACAAGGTGCAATTGACTCAAGAACTAAAGCCTCTTGACCATTTCAAGCGTCGTCAATGGTCACAATTGTGGCAAGAAATGGCAACAGTGGATGATCAATTTTCGAAGAAAATCATCTTCAGTGATGAGGCACATTTTCACCTCAGTGGATTCGTTAATAAGCAGAATTGCCGCATTTGGGCGGAAACAATGGCTCTTTTGCGCAACAAATTCAATGGCCGTGTTATCTCACGTGGTGGCGATGTCAATTGGCCACAAAGATCATGTGATTTGACACCGTTGGACTTCTTTCTTTGGGGTTATTTGAAAGAAAAGGTGTACGTCGATAAGCCAGCAGCAATTCAAGAGCTAAAGGATGAGATAATTCGGCACGTTAACGGCATAGAACCTCAATTATGCCTCAGCGTCATCGAAAATTTGGACCATAGGATGGAGGTGTGCCGCCGAGGTCGCGGCGGCCATTTGGCCGATATTTTGTTCCATACATAATTGAACCATACCAATATTATCATAATAAAAAGAAATGACAGTAATTTCCTAAATAATTTGTGTTTTATTCAAAATCAACATCGGCCCTTAAAACTTAACCACCCTTTACAAAGTGGCTACGCAGTGATTATTCATCATTTATTAAATTTCTTCCATTTTGTTAAAAATTACCATGTGCGGCTTTTTTTGTTGCGCGGGGTGTATATCGCCCCATCAGGTGTACTAATATGAGATTGATACACTGTAGTTCTAGCTTTACTCTCGTCGTTTTCTTTTAGAAAAAAGAAAACGAAAAATATCTTTTATCAAATGAAGAGGGAAATACTTGTAAGCCAGCTCCGAAAAGTTTGGAACACAAAAGTATACGATTAGTTGTTCGATTAATTCAGAATACTCGTACTGTTTCAAAGTGAAGTTCCTTTAATTCCCACTTAATTGAGTTTCTCTATCATGCAGGGTTATTCATTTTGTGCTTTAGGATTTTAATTTAAAATTGAAGGAGCTACCGAAAAAAGCGTTAGTTAAGTTACTCTACATTATAAATGCTTCATTGAGACTTCTATATGTTCCAAGGCAATGGAAAGTCGCCGAAGTAATAATGGTTCCGAAACCGGGGAAATGTGCAAACGACAAGAAATCATATAGACCCATTTCGCTTCTGCCGATAATATCTAAAGTCTTTGAGAAACTTCTGCTAAAAAGATTGCACCCAGTAATTGAAGAAAGGCGATTGATCCCGGATCATCAATTCGGGTTTCGGGTTAAACATTCCACAATCGATCAGGTGTATCGAATTACAAATGAAATTGAAAAAGCTCTAGAAGGGAAAAAGATATGCTCTACCGCTTTTCTCGACGTATCGCAAGCGTTCGACAAGGTATGGCACGAAGGCCTGAGATATAAGCTAAGGGAAATCTTACCAGATAAATTCTACAGAATATTGGAATCTTACCTTAATAACAGACTCTTTCGTGTTAAACATGGGGCAGAATATTCGAAATTCAAAGAAATCCATGCCGGTGTTCCGCAAGGAAGCGTTCTCGGCCCAATCCTGTTCCTCCTCTACACAAGAGATATACCACAAGATGAAGGGACTGTCGTAGCAACGTTCGCAGATGACACGGCTATCCTCGCAACAGATGAGTCAGTCGAATCATCAACTGGAAAACTCCAACGAGCTTTAAACAAAGTATGCGAGTGGACAAAGACCTGGAGAATCGTCCTTAACGAGACCAAGTCAACGCATGTCAATTTTACGTACAAAAAGATAAACAACTTACCTATTTCCATTAACTCGGTACAAATACCGTACGCAAACGAGGCAAAATATCTAGGAATGACACTAGACGCAAAACTTAAGTGGAAGCCACATGTTAAAAAGAAGCGCGACGAGCTCGAAATCAGACTTAGAGAAATGTACTGGCTACTCGGGAGATACTCGAAGTTAAGCGTATACAACAAACTGCTTCTGTACAAGCAAGTGCTAAAACCATCTTGGACATACGGTATACAACTTTGGGGTTGTACCAAGCCAAGCAATATGACTGTTCTGCAAACATTCCAAAACAAAACACTAAGAGCAATTGTGAATGCTCCATGGTATATAAGGAATAGTGATATTCACAGAGATCTAGGAATTGCTACCGTGAGGGATGAAGTAACAAACTTTGCTCACAAACTTCGTACTCGCCTTCATGATCATTGCAATAATGAAATAATCCGTACTCTGGACGTGACAAACCTCGAGCGCCGACTACAAAGAACAAGACCGTACGATCTGGCGCAGTAAGGGAAAACCGCATGTAATGACGGTATTAGTAGGTGCCTTCGCAGGAAAGCTACCTACCTAACGCGATTAACACTACAGAAGCGTAAACTACTTGTTAAGGCAACTTAGTCGTAGTCACCACAAAACGAAAAAATGAGAGGAACGAATTTCCTACTACTATGAGCACGAGCGGCCGGTTCTCATAGTGCCTCTCTGGGGGGTGAGGTTTAGCCCGTAGGCATATACTGGCAGACGCTTATGAATCATCAGGTCAGATATATGAATCGGGCATAACCAATGGTACGGGCCATTGGTATCTTTTGAAGATTCCTGCACCTCCAGGCGCAACCAAAAAAAAAAAAAAAAAAAAAAAAAAAAAAAAAAAAAAAAAAAAAAAAAAAATTTAAAATGCAAAAAAAAAAGTATTAAAGATTTCAATGAATTTTTCTTACTTACGCCACGGGAGTTTTTGAAAACTTAAATTCTTGTTATTTTCATATTATTTTTCGGCAAATTTCTGACTGTATTGCAACCATAACTTCACGGATGTTGGTTTTTAAGTGCTCCACAGTTTGTGGATTGTCTGCATAGACACGATGTTTAGCATAGCCCCACAAAAAGAAATTTAATGGGGTCAGATCACATGATTTTGGTAGCCAATTGATGTCGCCAGGAAATTTATGTGGTACGTAGCCTCGTCCAATTAGAGCCACATGTCGCTCACATCAATGTGCTCAAATCTTAAGCCGAAAAAGGCTGATTATAATTTGACCATAGGTTAGGCTAGGTAATTTCAATTCAATTTATTTATTTATTATAGAGGTATACATTAAGACATAGTCTTTAATAGTACAACGAGCAAAGTATATACAAATGAATTTATACACATTTTAAAGTTAATAAAAATATTATAATTCATAATTATGATTAAAAAATAAAGAAAAGAAGAAAGAAAGGAAGAAAAGAGAAACAAAGAAATGACAGAACAGAGTTAGAGAAGAAAGGAAGTAAAAGAAAGTAGTTACATATTTCTATTTTTAATTTTAATGTTATAATAGTGCAGTTTTAAAGTTTTTGTCGTTTGACACATTTTTAATATTTGACTGTAAGGAGTTCCATAACCGGATAGCATGAATGAAAAATAGTCAAGAAGAACTGAGATAATTGTAGTGATGTGTATTAATGTTGAAACTTCGAAGTGAGCGCGAAAATTCAAGTTTGGAGTAAAAGTATGGCGGTGAATGGGTTCTAATAATTTTGTGCATGAATATACAATTTCGCATGTCCATATGCTGCTGCAGTGTACAGCCTAGAAAATCTTTCGAATACAAAAAGATTCGTAGCTGATGAATATATCTGACAGCATCATTGAAAGCTACTTGCAGCTTATGAAAAGAAAGCGAATCAAGGCTACTGTAAACCACTTCAGCGTATGCTATTATAGGCATAATGAGTGTTTGCACAAGCCTTCGACGTGTCTCAAACGGAGTTAAACTAGCTGAAATCCACAATTTGCGCAAGCATCCGTAAATACTACCAATTACGACGTTGATGTGATTGTAACAAGATAGGTTTCGATTTATGACAAAGCCGAGGCTTGTTGCAGTTTCTACTAATTTCATTTTAGTACCCGATAGCAAGATATCTGGCACAGAAGCTAGTTCGAGATATCTGTTTGAGATAGGTATGGCTTGGCATTTCGCTGGATTTAAGACTAGCCCGTTAGACATGGCCCATTGATTGATCGCGAGTAGATCCTCATTTAACTCTGAGACAAGCTCTCTCATCTTATCAGCCGGCTGCGAGGAATAAAGTTGAACATCATCAGCGTAGAGGTGGATTGACACATGATTGCAGATCGATGGTAAGTCATTAATGTACATGCAGAATAGAATGGGCCCCAAGATTCAGCCCTGAGGTACACCTTGCACAAGGGGTTTAAATTCTGAGCATGTATCCCCCACAACTACACTCTGCGACCTATCACTCAAAAAACTACCTATGAGCCTTGCAGCCCTATCACTAAAAGCAAAATAATGCCGTAGCTTCCAACAGAGTATGGAGTGATTGACCTTGTCAAAGGCCCTTGAAAATCCTGAAGGCAAAGCAAAGTCACTGATCCCTTATCGAATTCAGTCCTTATATCATCCAAGATATTGATATTATAGCGAACGTACAGCTATGGCCTGTTCTAAAGCCGGACTGCAGGGAGCTCAGCAAAGAATTTACGGAGAGGTGATCTTGAATCTGCCCCCCCGTTTTCACAAAACGAAGTGGCACCCTATCCTCTCCAAGAGCATTCGATGTCAATGATTTGATAACACTTACGATATCCACCTCAGTAACAGCCTCGAAATCGGCTTGATGTTCAAGAGCTGTCGGAGGGATCGTATTATAGTCAAATCTATCAGGTTCAAGTTCATTTGCCAGGAAGGAATCATTTAGATCATTTAAGTCTAGAGTACAACTACTGCTAGTTCTACCAATCATACCAATCTGACGAAGGTTTCTCCATAAAATTTTTGATGGAAGGGAAGTGCTTAGTTTAGAGGAGAAATAGTGACGCTTAGATGATGAACGGTAGCTGTTGCAGTATTGCGCGCAACTTTATATGTACTCCAGCTTGCAGGAGAGCGGGTACGTTTCCACTTACTGTAAAGTTTGTTTCTTTTTTTTATTGCACTAATAACCTCGTCAGTGTACCACGAACATGCTTTATTGCGTACAGAAATAATTTTGGTAGGAACATATTCGTTATAAAGATGTTCAATAAGCATCTGGAAATAATCCAGTTTTATATTAGGCACTTAGCCTGCAGTACTCCCAGGGAGCTAAGCTGGATGCAGTTTGAAGAGCACAAGTCTATCGAGCTGAAATCCTTATATTGGAAAGATGTTGGAGAAGCTGTGCGAGAGTAAACGATATCCAATGTCCAAGTCATCCCCAATGATCTGAATCCCTCCTCGACTGTCCTTCTCCATGTCTGCCTAGGGCGATCTACTCGTATTCCTGATTGGATAAGTGGATTCCATTCCATGCCGTACTTCGGAATGGAACTGTCTTCGCACCGTAAGGTGTGACCAATCCACTGCCACTTTCTCCTCCGTATTTTGATGTTTATTGGCATGCAGTTGGTCATTCAATATACGGTTCGGCCAGAAGATCCTTAGAATGTTGCGAAGACATCTATTTATGAAGGTTTGCAGCTTCCTGGTGACGGTGTTGCTTTTCAAGTACTACACCCATAAAGTAGCACTGTTCCACGTTTGATCGGAACAGCCTCAGCTTGGTTTTTGTACTGAAAACATTGTTTTTCCAGATTTTAGACAGCATACCGAACGCAGCCTTTTCTTTACGAATTCTGCTGTTCTCATCCAGTTCGGTACCACCATCTTCTGAGACCATACTTCCTAAATATGGAAAGCTGCTTACTTTCTCGACTTGCTGCTCGGCAATGTTGACTTGAGCGGCGCTGGCTTTGTTGAGAAATTGAAGTGCTTAGGATTTTTGTTTTTGTCGTATTTACTATTTTGAGCCCTACTTTGTTCACCTCTAACTCCAAATTAAGAGCCATCTGATGCAGGTCCGTTATCCTGTGTGAGAGAAGGCAAACGTTATCATAGTCAAGGTGTTTGAGATATGATGTCTCACAGCCCCATGTTTCCTCCAGACAGAGCTGCCCGGATCACATCACTGATTACTACAGGGAATAACAGTGACGATAGAATGCAACATGAAACTTCACATTTATACCTAAAAAGGATTACCTGACAGTAAAATATATAATTCTAACCTCACCCCAATTCCGCGAACTTAAGAAATCCCCTAAAGTACAGGGCCATTCAACAAGAGGCAACATTTTTATGAAAAGTGGTGATATTTTTATTTTAATCTACGAGTAAAGTACAAACTCTGAGGTTAGTAATGGAATGAGAGTACAATATCTGCCAAATGTCCGCCTCGGCTTTGCCTACAAATAGTCATTCTTTTGATGAAATTTTTCATCACGTTTTCGCATAATTGCGGCTGTATTTCGCGAATAAAAGCTCTGATATTTTCTTTTCGTGCATAAATTGTTGGTGGAGCATAGGCGTAGACTTTATTTTTAACATAACCCCAAAGAAAAAAGCTTAATGGTGTTAAATCACACGATCTAGGCGGCCAATTTTCGAAAAAATACGGCCCAATGACACCGCCAGCCTAAAAACCGCACCAAACTGTTACTCGTTGTGGATGGAGAGATTGTTCCATTATTTCTCTTTCGTTTTCGGAGCCCCAGATACGACAGTTTTGAGCCTCATTACTCAGAATAATTTTGTGTAAAAAATAATGATCTTGTTCATTCATTTCCATCACCCAATCAGCGAAAGTACGGCATTGTGCATGGTCTGCTGGCTTCAATTCTCGTGTCAACTGGACCTTGTAAGCATGTAGGTCAAGACCTTTATGCAAAATGTGGTGCGTGGTGCAAAGTAGTTGGGAATAGGCCCAATTCCTGTGATCGTCTCGAAATGGACGCACCTGGATTTTCAATCACACTCTCAGCTACGGGGGCAATATTTTCAGCTGACCTTACCGGACGAACAAGAGTTGGAGTCTTCACATTCGAAACGTTTAAATTTACTAATTAAATTCACTATACCTGTGCAAGAAGGCGCTTGATGATAACCAGAAGTAGTGCGAACTTTACGAAACGTCTCCGCGATATTTTCACCATTTTGTAGTGAATTTTCACTATTTCAACACGTTGTGCGAGTGTGTATCGATTCATTTTTAATTACATGCTAGTTTTTTGTTATCAGAAGTCATCGCAATGATAGTAGAATGTTGACAGTTCAACAATGACGCGAAATTTAAAATGAAACCTCTTGTTGGATGACCCCATATGTACCAATGTAAGTGTGTTTCACGCAATCTTGACTTTATTTATAAATACCAACAATTTTCCACTACGAGCTTCGGGAGGGCTCTGGACTCGCCTGACACCCTCCCTGGCTACGTGCCTGTTTAACAAGGTCCCATGTAGAGATTTTAGAATGCATTATTTGTTCGCGCATTATCAAATCAAATTTGTTTTCTAGCTTCTTTGGGGAATATACGAGTATTTACATACATAAATGCTGTTCAGTATACACTAGGGAGGGGGTTAAGGTGGTTGTGTACGCGGATGATGTGGTTGTACTAGTTTCAGGGAAATGCCTCTCCACGATAAGTCAAACCATGGAAAGTGCTCTGAATAAAGGTACTCGTGGGCTAGAAGTGGCCTTGGAGTAAATCCAGAAATGATGCTATTCACCACTAAAATCAAGCTACATGAATTCACTTCCCCCAAACTAGACCAGTGCAAAATAAATAATCACGATTCTAGATCCGAAACTTAGTTGGTAACTTAACATAGAGCAACGAGTTAAGAAAGCAAGTGTGGCTTTCTATGCCTGCAGCAGAACATTCGGCAAAAAATGGTGAAATGATGTACGCAGCCGTTGTGCGTCCAATTCTTACCTATGGTGGCCCGCCTTACATAAGAAATATGACATCAACAGAATCAAAAAAGTACAAAGATCGGCGTGTGTAGGCATCACAGGAGCATTGAGATCCTGCCCAACAGATGCTCTAAGTGTGATCTTGCATCTGATCCCCCTTGAACTCCATATTAAATTTTCAGCTATATGCAGCGCCGTCCGGTTCAGGGAAACTGGGTGCTGGACAGCAAGGCCATATGGCCACTGTAAGGTCCTGGAGACGATACCATGTGAACTGGTGACATCTTCGACCGATTACACGACTGCCACGCTTGACTTCAGCAAACCTTTTTCAGCTAAGAAGAACGAAATGGTAATCAATGACTTTGATATCTGTATGTACGAGTATATACGGAAGGTTCGAAAATGGACTGCGGTGTTGATGCAGGTATATTCTCGAACCAACTGAATATATCGAAATCCTTCCGTTTCCCAGACTCTGCTAGTGTCATTCAAGCGGAGCTTCTCGCAATTTGGGAGGCTTGCCGCATGCTAAGAAATCTCCCAATGTCCAACCTAAATATAGCTATCCTTTTCTGATATTGATTTGGTTACCATATCCTCAAAACTGGTTGGGCAATGAAATGCCATTCTGGAATTACCCTCATTTGGGTCCCAGGACACAGTAATTATGAGGGTAACGAGCAAGCACACGAGCTGGGCAGGCGAGGGTTAGCCCTTAACGGCTCGCTAGCGAAAAGAGTCAATATTCCGATAGGAGTCGTTAAGGGCAATTTACATCTTCACTTCCTCCAGCTAGCCAATCTCGGGTGGAACAACCTCACCAGTTGTGCCATATCAAGAAAGACATGGCCCGGCTTCAACAGACCTAAATCAAACGAGCTACTAGTCAGATCAAGGCCTAATATTGCCAGAATTGTAGCCATTATTCCAGGCCACTGGCCAAGCTTGGCATTCCTCACAATACTTTCTGTCGCAGCTGCAAGTCAGCAACGAGAAGGAAGTTCTTTTCCACTTTCTTTGCAGATGTCCTAATCTAGCAAGGACCAGACAAGCGCGTTAGGTAAACCTTTCTTTGACGATTTCAGAGAGATAGCCTATAAACGGATTGGCTAATTCTGTTTCTGAACTCCACGGGCTGGGTTTAATTATATCTTCCTATCTCCAATAACACACTCAAACAAACAGGGTACACGAGTTTTGTGTGGTATCAGAACGGCACCCTTAGCGCTGATTGGCTTCTTTTTCGAACCACCACTTTATTTACCTACCTACCTACCTACCTATACTTAACTAAGGCCTATTTCTATTTTCCAGTTGTACCTTATTCATCTAAAAATGGGACAGAAAGTAAGTACACAACATTTTTGTTGCGAACTATTCCGGTTAAGTCAGTCGGCACCCATAAATATATTTTTAACTTAGTAGTCACTATTTACTCCCAAGATGGTTATAACTTTTCTAAAGTACTAAAGATGTCTCCGCTTACAGTTCAAACTGCCCATAAGAAATAAAATGCGTATGCATTATACAAACTTTGACATAAGTTTCAAATTTAGCACTTCTGTTGAGTCTTGTCATCATATAAGCTAACTTTAATTCATTTTTTACTATTTAACCATAAAAAAAAAACACTTTACCTCGACGCACGGCAGAACATCACATATTTCAATTACATAATACTTTAAAGAGTCTTTCTGTTCAATAACTTCTGACAGAAAATCTATATTTTCCCTTCCAGCTTTCCCTGCCTTACCGAATACCTCCGCCATGTCTTTCCTTCAACTGACTTTATATATAATTACAGACTTGCTGTCAAACAACAATATTCAATTTGACGATGCACATCTATTAGTAAGTTAATATTATGTCCCTCCGCCATGCATATGTCCGTCCATCCGACCGTCCTTTTGATGGTACGTTAGTAAGAGGGAATAAAATTGTGGTCAGTTGCCCACTTTTATGCTTCTTGACAATCGTTGTGTACGTCTCGTACTCTTCTTCAAAGCCGTCTCCACTCCGTGCCATTTGTAATTGATGTCAACTTTACTCATGTATATCTCCTAATTACAAGTTGCTTCCAATCGTCCTATTGATTTGAATGTTTGGCCGACTCGCATTGTGTCATGTCAAAATGTCAGCTAATGTCATACCACCTTTCGGAGTGGTATCGTCAGCTCATGCATGCAGCAATGGCGACATACCATGAATCGCTGCCGCCACTGGCGTGCATTGGAAATAATCGAATTCGAATTAAATTGATACGATGATAGGTGATGTCAACTGCATCGTAACGTTTATTCAATTAATGCACGAGTAACTAGTTGCTTTCTTTATGGCACATACTAACATGCACAAGTATGTGCTTAGCCTGTTGTAGGAAGATGTTAGATTCTCCAGTGGTGAATGCGAGTTTCTAAATTTCTGTCAATAAAAGTGTGACAGTCCTTGAAATGTAATCTTTTAAATCTCTTTTTTTTCGATTTTAATAGAATTTTCTTTTTCTATTTTGAAGTGTTAACTTATGTACGATGGCATTACCAGATCTAAGTATCTACTTCTGGAGAATTTGGATTTGCTATTATTTTATCCCATTTGGGATGAGTTGGAAGATATGTACCTACTTTATATTATACGTACGAGTATATTTATGTATATCAAATACCCAATAGTTTCGTTAGATTCATATAGAAACATGATACAGGGTGGTCCAAAAATATTAAGTGGATTTTAAAAAATTCATAACTTTGGAACGAAGCAATATTTTTCTACAATTTGTTTCTTCTCTTTTAGATTATATATTAAGGTTTTAAATAATGGTGCACTGGAAAAATCTTAATTCGGCACAACTCCTCAAATGTAAGGACACAACGAGAATTTCACAGTCATTTGAATGTAAGAAGTGCCTGTTGTTGCCTGTTTTCGGCAAGAAGGAACTGTGCCTAATCATAGACAAACTGGGATACCTGCGTTCGAACGTCCCCAAGACAACATAAGATGCGTACAGGCATCTGTTGAGAGAATTTAAGAAGAGATTTGCATTATTTTCCATATAAAATTCAATATACAAGGTGGACCATTTAAACCTTCGGCATCTGGCAACAGTATAACTTTGACATCTGTTGTCAGATCGGCTTATGACAGCTCGCGTTCGAAGCGTAATCCACCATAACGCGCTGTTATCATACAGTTTCACATTCAAAACATGTTTTCAATTGTGAAAACGCAACGTGCGTATCATGCAAAATATCGAGTGAGGCGTTTACACCAAAAATTTATAGCCACCGGCAATCTTGGTAATACCGGTGTAAATAGTCATCAAGGCCGATGTCGTCCGAGACGGTCTGATGAGATCATTGAGAGAGATCACCGACAACATCGAGTGGTCGCCGTTCTTTGCAGTTGGGCATCCGCCGCAAGTCTCTCCGACATTAATATCTTACTGATAACGCCATGGACAACTTTAGGTTCCAACAGCACGGCGCAATAACTCATACAGCCCGAACCACGATAGCTTTATTGCATCATTTGTTCCTCGGACGCCTAATTTCGAAAAATTGTGATTTTGACTAGCCTTCGCGATCGCCCGACATAACGCCACCAGACTTCTCTTCCTGTGGGGTTATTTGAAGTCTAAAGTTTATGTCAACAAGCCACGGATCCTAGAAGCTTTGAAAGAAAATATACGACAGAAAATGGCCGATATTCAGCCCGAAACACTTCGAAAAGTGATGGGATATGCCGAAATGGAGCACATTGCACGCCATTCGCTCTGGCGGTGACCATTTACGCGATATCATACTCAAAAAGTGATCAGTACGAATTTGCAAGATTCAAAATAAACGAAAAATTACTTCACAGCAAATAATTTGTGTTTTTTTTTTTATTTATTACCAAAAAAACATCTCGAAGTTTTAAATATCCCACCCTGTACATAGTGTGTAACTGTTTGCAGAAGACTACACAAGTTGATTATTATTGGCCTGCACACTGCTTGAATAACAAAATCAAGATCGCTATTTTTTGGAGAAATTAATTATGTCAGACGAATCTCATTTCCACCTCAACGGCTTTGTCAATAATAAAATTTGCGTTTCTGGGGAGTGGGAAACCCTCGAATAATTCAGGAGCTAAAGATGAATCCACTTCGACTGACGGTTTGTCTTGGCTTAAAAGGTCATAGGGCCCTATTTTCTTGGGCGAGATGAGTATAGAGCAATGCTCTTGTGGAAGATGACAAAATTCTCCACAGATGGCGACAGTATTTGTGAAAGACTTCTGAACGAACAGTTTCCCCGGGTATATTTTCCAAAAACCGCTCCTAACCATGACGAAGTATCCGACATTACTGTCGAAGAAGTTAGGAATGCGGTTGGGCCAGATGAGATATCCTCTGAGTTCTGGAAAAAGATGGGAGACATCGGGTCCAGATGGCTCATGATTCTTATCTTCAAACTTATGAGCTGTGATCTAATGCCTAATGAGTGTAGGGAAAGTTATCTTCTTCCTTTGCACAAAGGAAAGGGCGATACGAAAAACTGCGATAACTACCGTTCTGTCAAGCTGGTGTCACACACCATGAAGATTGTTGAGCGGGTATTAGATGGCCTACTGCGAAAAATAATATGCCTACCTGATGACCAGTGCGGGTTTGTCTCGGGTAAATCAACAACAGATGCAATCCAAATTGTAAGGATCATATTGGAAAAATATCGCGATTCCTAAAGGGCTTGCATATGGTGTTGGTTGATTTTGAAAAAGCCTTTGATAGACAACCAAGAGATCTCTTATGGGTGGCGATAATACAACGAGGAGTTCCAGAAAGCTACGTGCGCATGATCATGGACATGTATGAGGGAGCACGGGCAAGAGTAAGATGTCCCGCAGGAGTCACCGAAGAGTTCCCAATCAAAGTCGGTGTACACCAAGGAAGTGTCCACAGTCATTTGCTATTTACCACAGTCCTTGATTATCTGCTTGAAGGAAAAGTGACTGACCCCAAAATGCATCAGTTATTCTTTGCTGACCATGAAGCTATCATAAGTGAAGATCAAACGTCCCTGCAACGGGCACTTGATGTATGGGTGGATGTTTTGGAGGGAAATGGGTACCGTATTAGTTCAAAAAAGAGTATCTCTGATATCCGTTCTCTGCTCCACACCGGCCTATTCCAGACATTTACATGAATGGAAAAGTGCTTCCCAAGTGCGATAAGTTCAAGTATTTGAGATCTATGATCAATAGCGAAGCAACTTGTGATGATGACATCAATCATCGCCTAAACGTAGGGTGGATGAAGTGGCGGGAAAACTCCGCAATCTTCTGTGACCGAAAAATGTCCCCTAAGCTGAAAGGTAGGCTCTACACCGCAGTTATACGTCCGGCACTCTTGCACAAAAAGTATGAGGGCAATTAACGGTAGCTGAGATGAAGATGATTCGCATGACAGCAGGAGTAACAAAGCTTGATCGAATAAAACGTTCAAAGATTCGAGGAAGCCTTCATGTAAAAGAACCCATCACAAGCGAGATAGAGTTGGCTCAGTTGCTATTGTCATATTCAAAGGAGAGATCCTTCGAACCTCGTCAGAAAGGCCAATGAACGTTCCTACACAACCGCGCAAAAAAGGCAGCCCAAAAATCAACTGGATCACACAAATGCAAAAACTCCAGCATGATTGGCCTCAGTGATGAAGTAATCCGAAACCGGGAAGTCTGCCGGTGCTTCCTGAGGTCAAACCGGCAAACCCCACAGGCGGACCAGTAGGGATGCAGTAAAGTGGGAGGGTTGTGATCCTTCTACTCCGTATCATAACCTCGCCGTAAGGAAAAGAAGAAGAAGTATAGAGCAATGCTCGAAAACTTTTAACATCCGCAGCTGGGTCACCTATCCAGTGGCCGTATGTGGTTGCAACAAGACGATACGATACGATGACTATTTTTCAAGAAATGTTCCCATGCCGAACAATCTCAAAAAAATAAAGACATGGTTGCCTGATTCGTTCTGTGGGATTATCTGAATGGAAAGGTCATCAGAAAGGAGAATAATCCCCACTCACTTGCAGAGCTTAAAAGGATCATTAAGTCTCAGATATTGGCCTTGACGCCACCATCTTTGAAAAACGTGATGAAAACTTTTATCAAAAAATTGATTGCGAAAACCAAAATGGCGGTTACTTAAATAAAATTATATCCTTTCTATTCTTAACAACCACCTTATACATACATATGTGTCATTTATCGTCCCCTTTAAAGACCACATTGTCAAGACTATGGCATAAGTCCACACCCCATTTTAAAAGGTGGTGGTATAATATTTTCATCAGTAACTTATTTTCCTTCACTCTTAGGAAAAATTACCGAAGTCAACAGTTTTTTTAAATTAAATTTTCTACCAAAATGTATCTTTCCTGCATTAAAATTATAATTATAAAACTTTAAATTATATTAAACTGAAACTTTGTGCACTTATAGCACGACAATTGGGTAAATATCTCTCTCACTCAAAATCTTTATTTTAGCAAAATAGGGTGTTATAAAAAAATATCCTCCTCCCATATGCGTAATATTTTGTAACACCCTGTATCTGGAAAATAAAAATTCGTCATGTGCTAGTCGGGTCTCGCGCGGTTAATGTTGCGCACCGTTAATTTTGCTTTTCCGTTAATCCGCAGAAAAATATAGGTATAGTGATACTTGAAAGGATTAGGACAAGCAAAAACTGTTTGTTCAATATCTGCCCGTGTTTTTGTTTTCACACAGCTCGCTTGAGAACCACTAGACATTTTTAATGAAATTTATTCCGTATTCATATATATCCTAATATGTAGGGCATTTCGTGGAAATATTTTGAAAATCAGCTATAGTGTGAGTGGAATGTACTGGGCGGGGTTTCAAAAATCGTTAAATCATCCTTGTCCTAAATAGATTTGACAAGTACTCGTAAAGTTGGACTGATACGTTAGGTTAGGTTAGGTTTTATGGGTTGAAGTAGAGTGTTAACAAACTACGCCACACTTAGATCAGTATAGATCCATTGTGTTGCCCAAGGAGTGAAGCTTCCCCACTCGTGAACTCTATGGGTTCTTAAACCAATCAGAGAGTTCTTCTAAGTCTTGGAAGAAATATTTCCCTAGTATTCTGAATCTAAGGTGGTAGAGTCCTGGACAATGGTACAGGAAGTGAGGTGTATCCTCGTGTACGTCCTCATTGCCACAGCCTCTACATTTATCTTCTTCGCTAATTCCCAATTTCTTTGTGTGATAACGTAAAAAGTTGTGTCCAGTTATCATCCCCACTAAACCAGATAAGATATATCTGTTGAAGTGTAGGATTTGCTCTGTACGATTTTATCGTAGAGCGGCCAGAGTTTTCTTGTAATTATACAGGATTCTAATGATCTCCATCTACTATTTGCTATGGCAATCATTTTATTTCTAACTTCTAGGTTCAGGTTGCAGGGTGGTATCTTAATTGACGGGTCAGCTCGTTCAGGATTTAGAGCTGAACCCTCCCTTGCCAGCTCGTCAGCTTTCTCATTTCCTGAAACGCCATTATGTCCGAGTACCCAGCAGAGCTTTACATTGTGTTGCGTACCAAGAACCCGCAGCTCTTGACGACAGCAGCGCACAAGCTTCGATTTTATTTGCGTGGCGGAAATCGCTGTCAATGAAAAATGTAATATCATCTGGTGGTATAGCTTTCATAGCAGCAGTTGCCACCGCCAAGACCTCCGCTTGAAACACACTACTATAGTCTGGAAGCCGAATTGATTTGTTCAAATTGAGTTTTCCAGAAAATATCCCTGCACCTACTCCCACGTCCATCTTGAATCCATCAGTGTAGATGGAGATGGAGTTGTCATTTAGCGGGATATTAGTTTCCCATTCCTCTCGACTCGGAACTGAACTAGAAAACGGCTTATGAAAGTCTAAATAGGGCACCATGTAGTCTGTGCTAACTGCATGCCCCGTCAGGCTTGACCTCCAACCTTCAGATTGGCTTAATCTTAGAGCACTTCTAGCTGCAGATTCCTGCAGGTCTAAAGGTAATATATTGAGTATGGTCTCTAATCCTGCAGTTGGTGTGGTTCTCATAGCTCCTGTGACACCAACGCACGCCATTCTTTGTACTCTGGTTAGTATCTTGCCCTGACTTGCGGCTGGCCATCATACTAGGCTGCCGTAAGTCAGTATAGGTCTCACAACTGCTGTGTAGAGCCAGAAAATGACTTTTGGTTTGGGCCCCCAAGTTTTCCAAATATTCTGCTACAAGTATAGAGAGCTATCATAGCTTTCCTTGCTCTCTCCCTTGTGTTTAGTCCCCAGTTTAGTTTCTAGTCTAGTATTAACCCTAGATATTTAGCTCTGTCAGAAATTCTAAGAGGAGTGCCTTCAATGGATGGAATTTTGAATTCCGGTATTATCCTCTTGTTCGTAAATAGTGTCAGCTCCGTTTTTAGTGGATTTATTGCGAGTCCACTTCTTTTAGTCCAGTTGCTGACTCTCTTAAGGGCGCCTTCCATTTGGTCGCTTAGGGTTGAAAGGAATTTACCCGTGGCCAGTAACGCCACATCGTCTGCGTATGCTACGGTCTTAACCCCACTAAATCTAAGTTTTATTAGTACTTCATTTAGCACAATAACCCAGAGTAGAGGAGAGAGAACACCTCCTTGCGGAGTGCCTCTACCAGCTGATACTCTTAGTCTCGCATCACCTAGTTCTGAGTCTTAGCATGGAAACTATCCATCTGATTAGAGTGTCCTCAATATTCAGTTTTTTTAAGGCACCTTCGACTGAATCTGCCGTGACATTATTAAAGGCACCTTCAATGTCTAAGAATGCAGCCAGGGTGTACTCTTTATCATTCAATGATTTTTCAATCGTACTGACAACACTATGAAGTGCAGTTTCAACACTTTTACATTTCGTATAAGCATGCTGTGCCGGAGATATGATACTGGGTTTCAGCCTGCTGCGAATGTGTATGTCAATAAGTCTTTCAAAGGTTTTCAGAATAAAGGATGTCAAGCTTATTGGTCTAAAGTCACCAGCGCAGGTATGACTAGCTTTATCTGCTTTGGGGATGAAAACAACTTTAACAACCGCCACTCCTTTGGTACATGACCCCATTCAATGCTACCAAGGAACAGTCCCTTTAGAAACGGCGTTATGTCTTTTTTGGCTGTTTGTAGCATCATCGAGATTTGTACAGTAAGAAGGAGCATATTGCCCATTTGATTTTTTCTTCCGTAACCAATTCAGACGGCACTATTTCGTGTCTACTACTGCTGCTGCCAGGGATGTCATCTCTAACTACTATACATCCTGGAAAATGAGCACCTAGAAGAGTTTTTAATGTCCTTTCATTGGAGTCAGTCCAATTGCCAGACGTGTCTTTTAGGGAGCCTAACGCTACCGGCTCTTTGGAAAGAACCCTTCTGAGTCTTGCTGATTCAGCTATTTCGCTACAGAAGGCTTGCCAAGAAACTGATACGTTAATAGTTCCACTTGAAATTGATCGAAATCGAATAGTGTGGGAGTAAAATATGGGGAGGTGTTTATAACATTTTCAAATCATTTTTCCCATACGCCTAACTCGACCAAACGGATTTTGATGAAATTTGAGTTTTGAGTTATGTTAGATCACATGTAGATACTGTAACATAATAATAACTACGCCCTCGAACAGGCAACAAATTCCGAAGTGTCTTTTCATTCTGGCATAATTTTGTTCCGAAGTGTCTTTTCATTCGAGGTTCGTGTCTGCAGTTAGTGTTCACGGTTCGTGTCCACGATAAGAGACGGATGATGTCTAAGACGACGTCACGGATAAGAGAGAATTATAACCAAGAAAGAAATTATTGTAATCTTGGAATTATTACATCAGAATTTTCTTGTTCCAGTGGTCGAAGAATTTGTTAGAAGTTTCTGGCTATCAGAAATGCTGCTATATAAGGACAGATGGCGATCGAGGCAAGGCAGTTGGTTTTGAACCGCACGAGGAGATTGGAAAAGTGATAATAAGCGAAGTTGTAATTTTGTGATAAATTGAAGGTTTAGAGTTAACAAGAGGAAGTAATTAGTTTGGATTTGTGAATTAAGTAATTGAAGGGAGATAAAGTGATTTGAGAAGAAAGAGACCTTGTAAGGAAAGAATTTGCGAAGAACAGTATAGTGTGAACTTGAATTGTTCTATAGTCTAGAAAAATAAAGAAATAATCTCACAGAATATCGTTTTATTTACTCGAGCCTTAGCTCGCATATTACAATACATTTGTCGGAAATTTATTGAGATCGGATGAAGATGAGGTAGATAATTTATTATAATTTTCGATTTTCTTCCTCATAAATTTACATGCCAAACATTTTTTTTTAAATTTGTCGCATTAATACAATAGTTTCGGTGATTGTAGATTGATTATAGGGGTATACGTGCACTGCAACCTTTATACATCTATTATGCTCCCCCGACTCAAGTCGATAATATACTCGTACTCGACTTAGAGCACCTCCTCCAGTCCAATAGCATTGTTGAACCGGAGTACCTTGAGTAGATCCAACAAAGGTAGATCTTCTTCTGATAGTTGGTAGGCATCCAGGTTGTTCCTTCTTTTGTGGACGAATGCTCCACATTCTTTAAGTATGGGGTTTCCTCAACGTCCCCGCAGAATCTGCAGTTTCCGTTTTGCTCTGTATCCATATTCCTTAAGCCTGCAGTGGCCCATCAGAAATCCTGTTTGAAAGCGGAGCCAGTTTCTTTTGTATTAATATTAATGCAGACATTACTTCTTTTTCGGTTGAAGTTCCCGAGAAGTTCTTTATCCTGTCGGCAGTTCCTCCCAAAGTTTGGCTCTCTTGTGGTTTTCTTGTCTCCTTAGTTCTTCTCGTATTTAATGCGGTCCCAGCCCGCAGAATTGTTCTGGCTGAACGAAGGCGGTCTCACATCCCTCCCTTGCTAGTTCGTCAGCTGTCTCATTGCCATGTGACCTGGTACCCAGTAGAGGGTGATTCTGTTGCTCTGATCAAGTCTATTTAGCTTGGCATGACATTCCCATGCCAGTTTTAACCCGATTTCATACGATATCAGTGTTTTTATGGCGGCCGGGCTGTCCGACAATATTGCGATATCTTGTCTGCTAGGAAAATACTGGGGAAGTTCCGCGGATGTTTTGGTTTGGTTTTGTTTGATTTGGTACTTCTCTGATTATTTGGTCCATTCTCTTTTACTACCTAGCCTTAAGTTGAATTTCCCCTCGAAGCAGTATCTTTTTACCATCTCTAGGCGAGTCCAGAAGTGGGATTGATTTGGAAAGTGTTTCTTTTTATGTGCGATGCATTTACCTTTCCCGACTCACTCTTTAATTATTCTTAGTATGGTTTCTTTGGCAGTTCTTTCTAGCACTAGGTGTATAGGAGTGAGTCCCAATTTTACTTCTAGTGCCGCTGTGGGACAGGTTCTCAAAGCTTCTGTAATGCACACGCAAGCCAGCCGTTGTTTTTTTTTTTTGGATTGCGCCAGGGATGTGTAATCTTCATAGATACTAGTAGCCCGAGTGCTACTAGCATGCACGATTCGCAAACCTGAGTACTCGATGCCAGGAATACGCCTACGTACTAAACACACACCCTACACACTTCAACCACTCTCCCCGCGGGACTGCCGTTAGGTATTACTTCGCGGGGCTGGTTAGCAGTTTATGCTATGCTTCTTATGTCAGCTTCTTCCGCTGCTTCAGTTGCTCTTCTTAGCTTTTCTATTCTCCGCAACTCTTTTTGTAGAGTTGTTACGAAGGAACAAATTGCCATCCAATTCTCTTCCGACCGTAACATATGGTGGAGGAGTAATGACGGACTTGACAGAGTTCATCTTCACCTGGGCATTCCGGGCAGGATGGTGAGTTGTCGTGTCCGAATCGGTGTAGATATTTGCGGTAGCCACCGTGGCCAGACAGGAACTGCGTTAGATGGTAGTTGCAGTCTCCATGCTTTCGACTTATCCAATCTTGGATTGTCGGTATAAGTTTGAATGTCCATCTGCCTTTTGTTGTATTACCCCAACGAGTTTGACACATAGCTGCTGACGCTGCCCTTTCTTCAATTTTTATCACCTTGATACCAGTGGCGCCGTGATGACTCAATGCTATTCTGTTATATATCCTCAGCATTTCATCTGCAAGAATTTCGATGGGGACCATTCCAGCTATGACAAATGCAGCTTCGTCAGAGATGGTTCGAAAGCCGCTGATTGTCCGTAGCGCACAGAGTCTGTATGATGACGATAGTCTCCTTTTGGTCTCCTTCGTCCTCAGTGCCTCCGCCCAGACTGGGGCGGCATATAACAGAACTGAGGTGATAACTCTAGGGAGTAGAATTCTTCTAGCGTATCCAGGTCCACCGATGTTAGATATGATACGCGAGAGAGCTCCCTGCATTTGCGATGCTTTTTTGGTAACAAAATCAACATGCGTTTTAAACCGTAGCCTGTTGTCCAGCATTACTCCAAGGTATTTAACTGCCTCTTTCGACCTGATGGTTTGGTTACCAACCTGAAAGTTGACAAATTCGACGGTTTTCCGGCTGGTTATAAGAACAGCTTCTGTTTTATGGTCAGCTAGTTCTAGTCCGGTGGATATTAGCCAATCTTTTATCCGGGCAATTGCTTCATTTATAGCTGATTATACTGCACGGATTTGTTTAGCTACTGAATCCAATTATCGTTACTCCCCCAGGTAGCGCTAATCGTAGAACTCCGTCGTACATGATGTTCCACAATAGTGGTTCTAAAACCGATCCCTGTGGAACTCCCGCAGTTACGTTGTAGTATTTTACCCCTTCATCGGTATTGTACCTCAGCTTCCTGTTGTTGAAGTAGTTCTTCACTATCCGTAGCAGGTAATATGGTGTGTCTATCCTGGCAAGTGACCTTCTAATAAACGACCAGTTCGCAGAGTTAAAGCGTTTTTAATGTCCAGCGTTACTACTGCACAATACTCCTTTGTGCCGTAGAGTCATCTTTCTCCTTCGATGGCACCTTTAGCGATAGCTCTTATGGCATCAACAGTAGATCGTGCTCTTTTGAAGCCAAATTGGTGACGATGAGCGTATGCTGAGTCGGGCGAATTGTGTGCAGCTGAACACTCGAACCTGCGCAAGCACATCTGGGTGAACTTCAGCGTACATATATTCAACCGGACGAGGCATCTCTTGTTAACCTGATCGGCTGAAATATGCGTAGGAGTCTAGCAAGAGGTCCTTAGAAGGAGGACGTGTGAACGAGCGCCTCATGACTATCCGCTTCAAGGCTAAATTCGCCAACATTAGCCTAATATGCGCTCACGCCCCTCACAAGAAGATGGACGACGCGACGAAGGATGACTTCTACCAGCACTTGGACAACACGTATGAGCAATGCCCTAGTCACAACGTTAAAATTGTTCTGGGTGATTTTAACGCAAAACTAGGAAGAGAGGACGTCTTTAGTAGCGTGGTCGGAAAGCACAGCCTGCATGACACCACATCCGACAACGGATTCAGGCTAGTCGACTTTGCGGCGGGACGAAACGTTATCGTAGCTAGTACGCGGTTCCCGCGTCTTGATATTCACAAGGGAACATGGCTCTCTTTTGATCGAAAAACCGTCAATCAAATTGCTTACATTGCGATCGACGCAAGGCACTCTTCCAGTATTCTGGGTGTCCGTACTTTCCGGGTAGCTAACGTGGACTTGGATCACTACCTAGTTGTAGCCAAGGTACGGATGCGGATATACAGAACGGAGCGAAATCAACGAAATACTGTGAGGAAGTTTGACGTCGAACGGCTACAATCGCAAGAGACCGCCAGAGCCTTTGCCTCAATCTCAATCTGAGTCCTATGCCGCCTGCAGCAAACGCAGAAGACCAGTGGCAGCGTTGCCAGAAAGCCATTAGAGATGCCGCCTCCGATGTACTGGGTTTCTCTCGGCCACCACAAAGAAACCCCTGGTTTAATGACGAATGCCGGCAAGTACATGCAGCAAAACAAGAGGCGTACAAAGCGGCGCTGCATAGAAGGACCAGAGCTGCTCACGAGCTCTACGAGCAGAGGAGAAAAGAGGAACATCGACTTTTCAGAAAGAAGAAAAAGGAGCATGAGAAGCGCTCGATCGAGGAGATTGAAAGACTTTATCGCAGGAATGTTGTTCGAAAATTCTACCAGAAGGTAAAAAGAACATGCCAGGTTTTCAAAGCCAGAACAGAAGCCTGCAAAGACCAAAATGGTAACATAATAGTAGAATCGCAGTCGGTGCTGAGGATGTGGAAGGAACACTTCTGTAGACTGCTAAACGGCGATGATGTCCAATATTCTGCATTTTCAAAGTAGAATGTTCTGATGATGCTTCCAGCCCAAAATCCGCACCAAACAGTGACACGTTGTGGATGCATTGGTTTCTCAACAATCACTCGTGGATTTTCTGACCCCCAAATTCGACAATATTGACGATTAACAAAGACATCAAGATGAAAATATTTTGACTATATTGTGTACGAAAATTGGGAAGTGTAGCTGCCAAACCTTCATTACTTTTAAAATATTGCTCAACAATGAAAACGCGTTGTTCTTTCATGTAGCACTCCATTTTTAATTAGCCTGAACTGTCAGCTGTCACGCATTCTTTTTTTTTCGTTGGTAACACTTTACCGCACAAATGGCGCAAAATTCAAACCTTGCGTGAATTTTGGGACACCCTTTACGTTGAACGCAGTACCTTGATACCTTCAGCAGCGAAGCATCTTCCCGCTGTAATTTGCCTTCTTTAGGAAGGGTGATGATTGCATATCGTTTCTCAATTGTGGTTGCCGTGACTTTTCCCATTTTTAACGAGATGTTTACTCAACACGTGAAGAATCTCAAACAAATTCTTATAACTTCAATCCAAGTCGACAAATTTTGGGATTTAAGAACCCTACTGATGTAAGGAGTCAGTCATACACAAGTGCTGAATCAACAACCAAAAGTCATAAAAGTTAATAATTATGAGAAACTTAAACACCTCAATAAACCACAAAAGCGGTTTCGCCTACTGTTCAAAAACGTGGGTATAAAATCCGACTTTTATTATCTGAATGTGTTGTGTATTATTCAGGCAGAAAATTTAGGTAAAAAAAACCCAGTATATTCATAAAATTCAATCTCCATGCATGAATAAAGTCTACGTAGGCCTCAAACTTTTGGCCTGAAGTGTATATCCACCATAACTCAAATATCAAATTTGATCAAAATCCTAATCCTTTTTTAAGAAAATCGTATTTTTTGAAAATCAGCCATTAGTGAAGTACTGTTAATTTTGAGATTAGAGTGGAAATTTCAATTTCTCCTCGAATTGTGACCCTACTGAACCTATATACGAGGTCCCTGAAAAATGAAATAAGGAATAAGGGCTAAATCTGGGGAATATGCTGGATGAGGGAGGAGTTCGTAGCCTAACTCATGCAATTTTGCTATTGCGACTGCGGGCTGCCGGTGCGTTGTCCTGGTGAAAAAGAACTTTTTCTTCGGCTTGGAATCGATCCAGCAGCTCTGCGTAATACTCGTAGATGTCTTTGGTCATATTTTTTAATGGCTTCTGTCAATGACATATTTTTTTCCTTTTGACATTTGTTAGCTGTCAGTCTTACTGTGCTTTAGAAGCAAATTGCGCGTATTTTTGTGAAAAGGTATTGGTTTGGCGTCAGTTTTAATATGGAGTGCAAAAACGAGCATTTTCGTCATATTTTACTTTTTTATTTCCGTAAAGGAAAGAACCAAGCGCAAGCTGCTAAAAAGTTACGTGATGTGTATGGGGAAGAAGCTTTAAAAGAAAGACAGTGCGGGAATGGGTGTGACAAATTTCGTTCCGGGGATTTTTCCCAACAACGATCAGGTCGACCAGATGAGCTTGATGATGATCAAATTAAAGCCATAATCGAGTCGGATCGTCATCTAACTCTGTACGAGAGTTAGAAAAAAAGCTAAATGTGTCATATACAGCGATTGAGAAACATTTAAAACGTATGAAACTCGTTAAAAAGCTTGATATTTGGGTTCGACATGATTTGAAAGAAATTCATTAAACGAAGCGCATTAACGCTTGGGATTTGCATCTCAGACGCAATGAATCCGATCATTTTTTGACACTTCTGTTTCAACGACCTAAATGATCTGAATACTACGAGTATGAAGTTTGAAGAAAATCCTTCCAGTCGTACAGACAGAAAGAATTGACTCATTTTTTTTAATTACTCTATTACGGTACTGTCAAGTTTGATCAAAATCACGAGACAGAACATTTTCAGAAAACCAATACTTACCCTAATAGTAAAATCTCAAAAAATGTATCCTTGGTCCAATTTTTAATTAGCTTACCTCTACGTCTCCTCTTTTGTAGAACTTCATCAAATAGCAAGCAAATAAGTACCTGTTTCCCCAAAATTCAATAAATTATTTGCAATTACAATTTTATATAAAATCTCCCTAAAAATCTATAAGTAAACGCAAAAAAGGGAGTCGTGGTGGTCAGTGGTTAAGTGATCGAGCGATCACTGAGCGTGTGGTTCAAGGGTCGAATCCAAGAAAAAAAAAGAAAAAAGAAAAAAAGAAGAAGAACGTCTGACAAACATCCGAGAGTAAAATTGTCATGAAAAGCTTCTCTCAATCGAAAAAATTGCCCTTCGGAAACGGCATAAGACTGTAGGTCTGAACCATTCGTGACGCGCACAGCACGAGTGGCTGCGAGAAGCTAGACTAGGGCAGGCCCTGAATTTATATTTATTTATATAGGGTTTTTCAATAAGAACATAACATTGAGACATCGGGCTGAATTTTATTCCAGTTGTAGTACACATGTTAAATTTATTTAAGGAATTCGATCTCGTTAATATGACCACCGCGAGCACGTTTGCAGCGTTGTTGGCAATTTCGCGTTCGATATTGTTTCTGAGCTCGTCTAACGTTATTGGCCTTAGCCAACTACTTAACGTATTATCATAAAAATAAATCCATCGGCGTTAAATCGCATGAGCGAGCTGGCCTATCGACCAGACCATTTCTCGAGATTACACGATTATCGAACTTCCCCTTCAATAGATCAATTGTTTGACCAACTGTGTGGCATGTGGCACCATCTTGTTGGAACCACATATCACTGATGTCAAGTGCATCCAAAAATAGTTTTCCAACTTGACTTGATAGCGAACTCAGAGACCGTAAACATGGCGATCATTTTCATCGACGAAAAAATACGTTCCAATCACACCTCCGGCATGAAATCCACCCCACACGGTCACTTTTAGTGGATGCATTGGAGTCTCTTGAAGCACATGTGGGTTTGTTCATTGACAAAGCCATTAAGCCAAAAATAAGCTTCATCCCTTAAGATGATTTTTCAATGAAATTCAGGATTTTCTTCAAATTTTTGCAGAGCCCAATCGGAGAAGCTTCGGTGCTTCAAATTATCAAGAGGTTTCAGTTCTTGTGTGGTTAATTTGATCTTGTAAGGTTGTAGGCCAAGATAGACTGATTTAGCTCATTTTGAACTGAAACACTTATGGCTGCGATCTTTTCGGTACAACGACCGGTGCGTTGTCTCACTGGCACAGGAACAGTAAATATAGCACGCACAGCCTGTCTGGTGGGACGATTATTACGACCGAAAATTGGAGTAAGCGTTCTTAAACTTGCGACCATCGACTCAGAATTTCGGTAGTAATTTTTAATAATTTCCAAACGTTGCTCGTTCGTGATCTTCACCATGATAAAAAGGTAAACCTTGACTGACATTTTGACATTGACAGATCATAAAAAAAGTTTAAGTGTACTGTTTAGGAATGAATGCAGCTTCCAAACCATCAAAACATATTTTATTTGATACTCGTAGTATAACTGTTTGATTAACAAGAATCTTATTATGTCGATTTCTCATCCATTTGGATCTCGACGCTGAAAGGGTAACATAAAATCGATGGTAAAGTAATTGTTTTATTTTCCATTGTCTTTCTTTATTGGACTTATCTTCGCCTTAAGAGCCGAACAGAATGTGTATCTGCGTCTGAGTCTGAGTCGCAAGCTGTCAAAATATTAAATGTGTGGAAAGCCGTAAGCCACAACACAATGTGTGTCTGCGTCTGTGTCGTGAATCGCGAAGTTGGATTTTGATCAACTTCCAGCAGCGATGCAAATTTGACGTTTATGAATTTGTACACAAAAGCTTTTGTTGTTTTGGAAATGGAGGTCAAGAAATTTATAGAAGTTGTGCGCGCGCACGAAATTCATTGGAATTTGTCGAATCCCAAAAATTAAAAAAAAAAAAAAGGAAAAATGGAAGGATATCCGACGAATTTGGAATATCAAGTAAAAAAAAAAATATTTGTAAATTTTGTTTACATTTGTTTTGTTTCCATTGTTTACAGTTGATGAGTGCAAAAAAAATGGAAGAGTTTGCGAGACAGCTACAATCGGGAGTTGTCAAAGCTACAATTGGCTTACGTATAGATGTATTTTTCAATTTTTCTTTTACCAGGCCTAGCAATAAATTGTACTGCTGCTTTCTAATCCCTGTTGTTTTAAAAAAAGGTCCTCGTCGTGCTCTTTGAGGTGTTTGAAAGTTGTCTCAAAAAATCATCTTTCTTTTCTTTCCTTATAAATAGGACGAACCCACCATCTGCGCTTCCTCTTTTTCATTAATTTTATTGCTAAATAGCACATATGTAGAACACACTTGTTCGTCCATATCCATTATCCACAATTAATAACAAATTCCTTTAAGCACTAATAAAATTAAGAAGTAAAAACACAAGATGCAAATTTGACAGTCGCTTTCATTGTGTTTACTTTAACCGCAAGCAGCGCGACAGATGTTTGACAGCGCTGCAAGACTCAGACACAGATACACATTCTGTTCAGCCCTTTATGCTTTCCTCGAATAATTATCAGATAGGTGCGTTTGTATAAAAATACAAAATTGTTATGTCCCTATGTAAAACCCCTTTATAAACACAAAAAACAAAAAATTATATAAAAAAAAAAAAACAAATAAAACTATAAAAAGCAACAACATAAGAAAAACCGTTCAAAAAAATCTCTACAATTGCCAATAAAACAAAGCCAATGGCAATCATATTGATTAAGTATAAAAAACATTTTCAAATAAAATAAAAACACCTTAAAAGCATTTTCTTTTGTTTCTTAATCATTTAAAAAATTTAATCATATAAAAAATGTTGCATCGCAATATTAGTTTTCATTTAAATGAGTTTAGGTTTTTCTTTATTATTGAATTTATAACAATACAATGTTTGTTTTCCATAATGTATATTATATTATAATATTTTTTTTGTTTTACTTTTCCGGTTTTTTGTTTTTTTCTTCATTTATTAGTATTAATTTATGTTACATTTAAAATCCAAATATCTCTTCTCACCTAAGTTTTATTTTACTTAAATAGTAGTTTACAGATTTACACGTACTTATAATTTTAGTTAGTATTTATAGTAATTTTTTATTTTTTATTTTAATATTTTCATAATTTTTTTTTTTAAAAAAAGAATTCATAAACAAAAAAGATTAAAAATAATAAAAACTACTATTTTGTTTTTCTTTTTTTTTTATAATTAAACTTATGAATAATTTACTTACAATTTCTGAGTTTATTTATCTATAAGCGTATTTTTCATTGTTTACTCATTAAATCACGGATAAACAATAATTATCATAATAATAATAATAATAATAACTCTAAAACTACTGCATTATTTTGTTTTTCTCTTTTTTCTGTTTTCTGTTTCTTTAATTATTATTATTTTAATTAGACACACATACATATACATAATTATTATTTTTTAATATTCATATATAACGTCCTGTCCTTTTGTGTGTTTCTGTAGGTATGTGCCAAATTTTTTTTTCTTTAAGTAGTTTTGTAAAAACGTATCGTCTGTTCTTGGGATACGGACAGGTGGTTTAGCTTTGAAAATCTGCACAAATTCAGAACAAAACAAAAAAAGGGAAACTTTTTGCAGTTTCCAAATTTTATTCCTGCCGTACGAACCTTATAAGCGATAAAAATTTTAATAAATTCCTTGTAAAACTAGAAAACAAATTTAACCATTATATTTAAAAAAAAAAAAAAACAAATAAAAGAAAAAATTAACAAATAATTGATTGCTATTGTCCTGAAAAATCGTCTAAATTATAATCACAATTAGAATTCCCAAACCAGTACTAATTGAATGAACCGGGTTTTGACCTTCTTTATACTATTTGGACTTAAAAAGAGAGTGAAACAGTTCATATTTCTTTATACATACATGCATGCATACATACAATTATTGTTGAGCGTTTCTCATTTCTAATGCTATCGGCTTGGTAGATATTTTCATTTTTTTTTGTTTTTGTTTTTTTATTTATATAAAATTAGTTCAAAAATTTAATCGTGTTCAAAAAATAGCCATTTTGCTTATATCGGAGGTTATGAAAGTGTATTATAATTCTTATGGTTATAACTTTATATGTAATTGAAATGGTCAAAGGGTAAGGAAGTTATCTCATAGGGTTAACAAAGCTCGAGGGAAGGAATAGAATACGTACATAAGTTCTTGTTATTCACTGGGAATAATTAACTCAAGTTGCCTCTGGGAAAATAAGAAAAATTGGTCTTTTTGTCGTCTAGGTCTAAAATAGATTGTACTGTTTATAACTTTACAACTACAGCTTTTGAGCTATTCATAGTCAAAAAGGAGTCCGCCGACAATGCATGGGGATTTATGTATATGACGGAGTGTACGCTATGATCAGTTCCTAATAACATTTCCTAAGGGAAATCTATCAATTTACGGAACGAATTGCGACAGTCAGTCTCAGTATCGTTAAAAATCTACATTAGACGCTGGAACCGAAAAACCGTATAATGAAACATACTCGTACATTAGTGTTGTAAACCATACAACAGAAAGAGCAAATAACAAGCCTGCGAATCAAGCTGTTCTGTTCCTAAGTCTAAATTTCACTTAATTTGGAAAAGAATGTTTTTCTTAAGATTGCCATACTCCCTAAGTCATTGGGTAGCGAGAATAGTCACTTATGATGATCATTTCTATACTCCGCAAGTCGTAGGAACCAGGAAAAATATATGAATTTGATCAACTCCCGCTTTTAATGAACGCAATTTTGGACTGTCTATGTATTTAGTCCTTCCAAACGTTCTTACAACTTTTAGACGCTGTCGCTTCAATTAGTGCCACCTCCTTGAGCTTAGAGAATACCGGTTTCCACACATTCTTGGACTCAAATCAGCATTGTCATGATACATAACTCGATTCTACTTCTTGTGCAGAGGTTTAATCTTGTAATTGTAACAAATTTTCTGTATCAAAGCAACAGTATGATGGCATTGCAATTGTAGTTTAAGGGCTCCTACTCGCTACCAGCTGGTTACGCATGGCAGTGCAACGTAAACTTGAAATAAATGATTTCGAACGGCTGGAAGAGAACTATGGCAACTATCAGCCGGTCACGGACTTTTCTGCTACTAGCATTTTACCAGCTTTAGTAGTGAAACTTATACATCGTAGTTAGCTTTGTTTGTATTCTTTAGTTAGTGGTCTTTCATTATTGGCATTGCCTAGCCTTATTCACTCACCAACGAATTGTAGCGCTAGTGAGTGAACAAAATTTAAATGCAGTGCAAACTGACAAAAGCTATTGCTGCTTTAAGTCAAATGTAGTGCTTTACTGCTTCCTTGGGGAAGGTACACAGATGTGTCTTCCAGGGGGCCGAGCAGTGAGCATGGACGTGCAAAAAAGTCGGAAAAAAAGTCACTATGCCTGTCTGTCTGTAGGTAACTCACATAGATCAATAGGTAACTTACACTTTGTATTTCATTTTTGGTTTTTAACGAAATCGAAAGGGGTCCACTAGCAATTTATAAATTACCGCAGGCAGAATGTAACTAATGCCGAAGTAGTTAAAATGTACACCTTTCTTGGACTTAATTCCACAACGAAACTTTCGGCAAAACTCCCTTGATAGCGACTACGGAGCTGAGTTTTAAAGTGAATTCGATACCTTTTGAATGACCCATACTTCAAAAGTATGTTGTTCCATTTAAGTCAAATGTAGTGCTTTATTGCAATCGCAGTGTACGAAGTTAAGAGTTTGTAAGAGCTGCAGTTTAAAGACCAAACACTAAGTCAACAACTGCATTCGGTAAACCATGAACTACGAGAAGCGTGCTATAAATGACAAACTTTTTAAAGAGAAATCGACAGTTTAGAGCTCTGACATATTTTGAACTGCAATTCACAAAAATCGATTTCTGTGCACAACTAACTATTCTATAATAGATCGGTACAAAGCAACCTTGTTTTCTTTTGACCAACTTCTACAACTTTTTGTTTGAAATGACAAATTAAAGCAGAAGATCAATTGGTTTTACGGCCACAAGATGTGAAATAAAATTTCGAACTATGAATAGTCTACTCTACCCCTGAGGGACTATGCAGAAGAGGACGATGACCGGTAGGCAAGTAAAGGGTGACCTTAACCAACTCGGCGTACGCAACTGGAGGCAGCTGGTTAAGGAGATTTGTTGGTTGAGGCCCTGGTTCACAGTAAGTATGAATAGTGCAATAGTCGATCGTAAGTAAGTATGAATAGTGCAACCCTTTTGAAATCGATTTACAAACACTCTTATTGTACTGTTCCTACCAACAGAGGGAAATGATTTTAGCCAAGTTAAATAGCAAAAAATAAAACTAAGAAACTAAACCCTAGTCGCGTTGTTTCTACGAACAAAACGGTTGCTATGGTTCGAGTTTCAGAATTAAAAAAATGTTGCTTAAACAAGTTACACAATTAAGTTAGTAGCTTTACTCAAAGAGACAGTTTAACGGTATTGAATTAAACCCAATTTGGTAGTTTTAGTTGCAGATTCATTTCTATTTATAAATTATAAATTTTCATAGAAAATATATAAAAATAATTTATTAATCAAATGAATATAAGCAGCAATGATAAGGCCCTTCCGTGTTGAGTGTTACTTTTAGTAATTAGTTATCAACTAAAGCGCTTTTTTAATAACTTCCTTACAAGTTTAAATAGTCTCAACTTAATACAAGTTAATGGATGACAAAGGAACTAACAAAACAAAACTTGTACGTCGTTTGTGTCTAAGAAGGCAATTCGAACTATAACTGATCTTACTTGGTTTTGCTGGAATTTGTTGTAAGAAAGATGGTTAAAAGCTCAGTAATTAGACGAATCGATTGTTGTTGAAAATCTGTAAGCCTTGTTAGAGTTTGACGAAGAAATTCGGACACAAGAACGAGAATAAGAATAGTTTAAATTCGATTTGAGTTATTTTCATCGCAATATTTGAACAAGTCGTACTATGATTGGTGAATAAAAAGTGCATTATTCCACTACTCACAGCATTCAGGTAAAATGTTAAAGCGTTCTTTTTTTGATTTCACATAAGCCATTCGATTTACTTAACCAAATCAGTTGCATAGTAGATGTGTTAAACAAGAATTACTACAGAACAATGAATGTTTGTAACTTGACATAGTAGGTCAATTCCCGTACTTGACCGAACTGCGAATTTAGACAAAATTTGATAAAAATTGGCAAAATTCAGAGGGATCACCGCGTACGGGAAGAGGATTTGACCAATTTTCGTCGAATTTCCTAAAAATTCGCAATTACGGGAACAGACCTAGTGTATGAAAAAATAGTCGACTCGCCTGTCGCTTTAGACAAACGACATCGACAGTAAGGGTGACTGTAAGATAATATCTACCAAAAGGGAGAAAGTGAAAGTACACGCACGTACCTTTAAATAATACTTAGGCTGTGTCTACATTGGTTTAAAAAAAAGCTTAAAATTTGAAATTCTAATCAGCAAATACAGACATTTGACATTTTTATATTCATGACAAGAAGCAAACGACGGACATAAGAGTTGCAATTTCAATCAAACTTCGAAGGCAAAGATAACTGGTGTTACCACGATTACATGACTATTTACCACATGCGGAGTTTTAATTTCAATCGATTTAGACACAGCTGACTGTTCCTTAAAATGTTCTTCTCTGATAAACATAAAAGCTTTAATAAATCAATCAACAACTCAAACTAGCAAACGTGTTTCCATATCAATAATGCCAATATCACGAGTCGGTTTAGACAAAACTATCTGTCGTTGGTTGGATTTGGAATTTACGAAGCGAGAAAGCTCAGATCCAGATGTCACTAGATATCAGACAAGTAGTGACGGGACTATACATTTTTTAGATCACATTTCAGCCTTCTACGTCTGACGGTTTAAAAGTTATGAGACCGTGACACTATAAGGGTTCCGTTTTTACTTTTTTTTCCTTGTAAGTACCAAAACTCTGAAAACTTTAGCTTCTCTACTTCTTTCCGATTGTAGTTCTGACGTATCAAAACGAACAATTAAGCTAGTAATTCTATTATTACATTCGAACAAGATAGAACACCAAAAACCGAATATTCGCCGTTTTGAGTCGCACATGGTGTACTAATCCAATCACCCAGATCCCCGTTGTCGTTTTTCAACAACTGTCATGTGCCGGAATTCGAACAGGCTTCGATCTCGAGGGTAAGAATAATTGGTACAGCATCTTAGCCAACTCGGCTATTGCGGTGTTGGTCTGGCGACGTCAAAAGCCACACTTGTCCGTTCTGCAGACATGAAATAACTAAAGTCCGATTGTCATTTTTGCCGCTGTGCCGCCTTCAAATCCATTTCCCTAGCTTGTTCGAAATAACAGATTGGTAAGACGACAAAAAAGCACTATAATCGCTACTGAAAGTTGGAAGAACACCGCGATGAATAAAAGGACAATTGTCGGAAAAGACAACCATGTGTAGCATACTGTGTATAGAAAATGGATGTAGCTAAGGATTAGTTGTCGGTGGTGACGATGCAACTCCTGACTTCTGTAAGTTCAGTGAAGTGACGAAAATTTAAGTGACAACTGAACTTTAAAGTACACGAGTACCCACTTGTGTTTCTTACGTCTTACAGAAAACAGTTCTTACTAGTTCCCCTAGTATATAGCCGTAAGGACAAACCTGATTAGTAAATTGTTACGCTTGGTATGTTTTAGGTTGGCCACTGTTTTAAAGAAATCGCTACTTTGGAACATAGTTATGTTTAAATCCAACATTTAACTTATAAAACAAGTTAAGTACTTTGTCCCTGTGTTGAAATCGATTCGAAAGTTTCTCTGAACAGATTACGTCTTGTAAGGAGAGGTATATCACTTTCAAATATTTCTGTCTAGAGTTAGAGGAAAAACAACTCCAAAATGACAAATGTCGAAAAGCATTAACTCCGCAGAGGTTGCGTACTTATTAGTTGATGCAACAAGCATGAGTACAATCGCCTTGCTTCATTATACTGCACCGCTTCAACGCGTTCCATCCACCGTACATCTACCTTTTTGGTTGACGACATTTATGAATCTGATTTACATTCGACAACATTTTGATAACCAATTGCTCAGCAACCTCCTGTCTATCTAAGGTACTGTGTGACCGTCTTGAGGCTTTTTTTTTTCAATTTCACACACAACAGTCGCTCCAGGCCTAGTAGTTTGACTAGAAAACTCTAGAAAGCAATGACGCAATCCTGAATCCCGAAAAAACTGATCAAATTACCGGTGTTTGTCTTACACAGAAAGATATAAAAAGAAGTTTCACTATGCCTGTTTGTCTGTATGAATGCGCTAGTTTTCCACTATCCTACCGCTTATTCCTTGAGGAAGGTATACAGTTCTATACGATGTGTCTTCAGGGGGTCGAGCAGTAATCATGGACGTGCAAAAAGTCGGAACAAAAATCACTATGCCTGACTGTATGTAGGTAATTCACACAGATCAATAGGTAACTCACACTTACTATTTCTTTTTTTTGGTTTTTGACGAAGTCGAACGGGTCCACTAGCAATGTATAAATCACCGCAGTCATAATGTAACTAATGCCGAAGTAGTTAAAAGGTACACCTTTCTTGGACTTAATTCCACAACAAAAATTTACCCATGGAATCTGCTGTAGTATCGGTTCGGCAGAACTCTTTTAAGGGCGACTACGGCGCTGAGTTTTAAAGTTAATACGATACCTTTTGAATGTCCCATACTGGTTCCATTTGTGACAAGGGCTAATTAGTTCTTAAAACTTAGAACCGTACCTGATCATTACTTCACTTCCGACATATCGAACGAAGAAACGACAATATACAGAATGATCCTGAAATACGTACAAACTTTGGTTCCAAATTGTACCTGAAAACAACTGCGATACTGAGTTGGATTATTTTTTTATGAAACAACCACTAGAGAAGAAAATTTCTTCAAAAAGCATCGAATCGCGGGTCTTTCAAAGTTCTAACCGGCATTTTTTAGCTGGATATGGTTTTATCGTTAAAAGGAACGCTCTACTATATACTTGTACCAAACTGCAGGCAAAGAAAAGCTTTATTTATCAATGGACGACCAAGTCGATGAAGTGGAAAATATTCTAATTATAATCAATCACCCTCATTCCCACAGCCGAGGTAAAACACTTACATCCATAGTAGTCACCTAAAAAAACTTGCTAACTGTAACCTATTTACATGTGAGACTGCCCCCGATGACTTCTAGAAAATTGGGTAACACTTTGACACTTTTGTATTACCATCAAGTGAAACTGTCAGTGGTTTTTCTTTCTTTACTAGATGCCCGTAAACGTATCAATTCAAAAATTGGGTGGATGTAACATGTACATACATATTTATTACCACTGTCACATGTGTGACTATCAGTGACGTTTTGATATATTCCCATAGTAACATCTAGACAAATGTGACTGAAGGGAGATTTGCATGGAAATCGAGAATAAGCGACTAAATTTCGTGAAATGATGCTTTGTCGATATTTAAAATGAGCGTAATTACAACAGGGCTCACAAACAAATAGCTGACACAAAATGCTGGAAGAACATTAAAGAGCAGTGGCGCAGTTGAGAATAGCTACTAAACATGATTGTCTACGCCACCACCTATTCAGAATCGGGATAAAACCGAATGCCAACTGCCCACTTTGTAACGACACCAATGCGGACCAACAACACCTCCTCACCTGCCCGAACCTCAACCAGCAACACTAACAAGAAAACAACCTAACAGCGCTATACTGAGAAGCCCGAAGGAAAATGGAGTAAGACCCAACACTGCCATTGGAAACAGACAACAGGGCTCGAATTTCGCCATCAGTGAACGTATTGCAATGCAAATTACGTGACGTGTCATTCGTTCACTGATACGGTAATTCGACTCCAGATTTGTTTGGCACCTTGCTTAACTATGGGAATTTATAATTATGTGACGTTTCCATCGTTCACTGATGCAGTAATTCGACTCCAGATTTGTTTGCCACCTTGCTTAACTATGGGAATTTATAAACTAAAGTGACGTGACTGTGTGATGAGCAATCGAGGTAAGGTGATATTCTGTCACTTCGACTTTCGAGGATTATGAATGATATTCACCTCACTTTCCATGACGGTGTTCACACTGGACTGATGGACTGGATTTTTTTTTCTGACGTTTCGTGTTCAGACTGGCAGTCCTGTCTGAACACTCCCGCAGATTCTTTTTGACATATTAATTGTCAGAGTCTATCAAATTGGTTTGTTTTGTTTTCTTTTCTTTTTTTGCTGACTTCGCAAATTTGAAGAAATTTAATTAAACAATGAGTGATAGCAGTGATACGGAATTATTTTTTTTTTTTTCATTTTCACAATTTCTTTTTAAACACTTTTGTCGAGTGACAATTCGATTGACATTTTCAAACGTCAGAAATTTTAAAAAATCTAAAAATCCCGGATTGACGTAACATGTCACCTCTCCACTTCCCCCTTTGCCTGTAAACGTCAAAAAAAATCCAGTCCGTCTGTACTGTGTGAACACCCTCCATGATCACCCTAAATATTCACTTGAATCAATTATGAGAATAGAAATTTGTTACTGCTAACTTATTTTTGGAACAACACACATCTAAGAGACTTCCAAATTTGAAGGAAAGTTTGCGGAAAAAAATCAATGTTTAGGAGAATAGAAACATAGAAAAAAAACCCTATTCCAGACCTCAGGAGAGCAAAGTAGGTATATGCACAAGTTTAAGAGAAATATATGTACAAGAGAAAGTTTACACAGGGAAAACATGCAGGTGGTATTTAATAATAATAATAATAATAATGTTAACTTTGCAGCATATGTATGATTCAAGAGCTTTTGAACGACGATTAAAAATATTTCATTTCCCAACTTATTAATACCCCCCGCAATTAAGTCTTAATAAGTAGAGTAGAGAGAGAGAGAGAGAGTAAAAAGTGAAAAACATTTAATAGAAATGCATTATATGAAGTATGTTAGACCTGAACAACGTTTTTGTTATCTTCCCCCATCCTCTCTTCTTTTCTTTTTTTTTTTCTTTTTTGTTCATTGAATAAGATTTTTTGTTTGTTTTTTTTTTTTTCATTTTTTCTTTGATAAAGTTTCTTGTTTAAGTATTAATACATTCAAATTTTGATTACTTTCATAATATGATTCATTTATTTTGTTTTCCTTTCTTTTTTTTATGTATATTATTATATATATGTATATATTACTATTTACAAGGGCGATCTTGAAAATAAGATCTTAATAAGTTTGTTTATTTTTTTTGTTTCTTTTTTTTTTAAATTAAATTAATACTAACATAAAAACTAAGAACCTATGACATTTTTTTGTTTTTTTTTGTTTTTTAGTTTCTCTTTATGTAAAAAAAATTCTTTCAAATAATAAAATAACAACATTTTATTTTTTGTATTTTTTTTTAGTTTTTTTTTTAGTTTTTTTGTATTGTTTTCGGTTTTTGTTTCTAAATCAACGACAGTCTTAGAGAAAATAAATGAAAAGAACGAAGTTATTCGTGTAATTCAGGTATTTCCTTGTAAATGGAAATGCTGGCGGTGATATTTGTGTGAAAGTTTAACTGAAATATGGATGGATATTTGCTGCGGATGCTGCTGCTGCTGCTGCTGCGGCTACTGCTGAATAAACGGCAGCACAATCAATTTAAAAACTGATGGGCGCGGTTCCCCATGGGCTGGAGAGTGGAAGCGTAGAAATCAAGAGCGACAAACAGTTTTAAAATAGCGCGCAAACATCAACAACGATAAGCAAGTGCTTTAAACCTCTTTGGAGTAGTTTAGCGGATACAGCCGCCGCTAGCGCAGGACTTACGCAGTGAGTAGTCGTTAGTTATCTCCCCTTTTCTCACCTATTGGTCGTATTTAGATTGATGCCCGTCGACAGCGAATTGCTGTTCGCTGTGGCGGATGTTGCCGCTGTACCTGCATTGATTGTGGACGAAGTTGTGGCCATGTCGTTGGAGTTGTTGTTGATTTTGACAGAAATGTCGTTGGAGGTCTTTGGCGATGCAGATGTGGTGAACATTGCTGTAGTTGCTCCCGTCGCCGATACTGAGGCTCCAGTTTGGGAGTTCACAACTTGATTGGCAATCGGTACTGTGCGCATATTGGTGAAAATCGTCTGGTTGTTGCCAATGCGCTGCAGTTGGTGTTTCCCCAGAAGTGTGGTCATGCCAGGTGAGATCTGCATTTGCATTTGCCCCGAGTTGTTTTTATTTAGGGACTTTAGATTCAATAAACTCGTGTAGAACACCCGTTTATTGTCTGCTGTTTCTCCTCCAATTATATTCAGTATTTGATCGCGTTTAAATTTGTGCTGTTGTTGTTGATGCTGTTGCTGTTGTTGTTGTTGTTTTTGTTGCTGATGTTGCTGTTGCTGATGTTGTTGCTGCTGCTGCTGCTGCTGCTGGACTGTTTTCAGTTGCTGATTATTAAGCTGTTGCGCGTTTATTGTGTTCTTAGAGTCCACCACTATGTTACCCTGTTGAATTGACCCGGTTGAAACAAAGTTCAACTTTAGATTCGTATTAGGAATCTCTTTATAGTGAATTTTGTTCTGCATGTCTCCAGACGATGTGGCAATTGTAAAATTGCCAGTACTCGTGACATTTCCCGAAGGACCCGATGTGCTGAGTATCAGTTTGTTGCCACTGGAACCCGAGACTCCGCCGCTGGAATGCTGACTAATCATTGTGATTGGCTGCGATGAGGGCTGTAAGCTGTAGTTATGATTTGCTGCAACTGCAGCTGAGTTTTGCTGCTGCTGCACACTCAATTCAGACACAACTACAGGATACGAAGACATTTTGATTACTTTTCCGCTTGGAAGTTGTTTTTGAGTTGTTTGGTTATTCCCATCAAGCATTGTTGTGGTATTGCTGTCGTCATCTGTTTTCATGATTTGAAACTGCTGTTGTTGCTGTTGCTGCTGGTGCGCAATTTGAACCTTTCGTTGCGATAGCTTTCGGCTCAAGAGCAGTTTATCCAAAACTAGAAAAGAGAAAGTAAATTATTGTTTCTGCAAAAAAAAAGAAGTAAATAAGAAAATACAAATACAGAAAGGTCGTTGCGTACGCGGGTGATGTGGTTTTACTAGTGTCAGGAAAGTTCCTCGCCACGATAAGTCAAATCATGGAAAGTGCTCTGGATAAGGTACACTCATGAGCTACGGGATGTGGCCTTGGAGTAAATCCAAGACAAGACCGAAATGATGCTATTCACCACTAAAACCAAGCTACAGAAATTCACTTCCCCCAAACTAGACAGTCAACCACTCTCACTATGTTCCAGTGCAAAATACCTAAGCACGACTCTAGATCCGAAACTTAGTTGGTAACTTAACATAGAGCAACGGGTTAAGAAAGCAAGTGTGGCTGTCTATGCCTGCAGCAGAACATTCGGCAAAAAATGGTGTTATGATGTACGCAGCCGTTGTGCGTTCAATTCTTACCTATGGTGGCCCGCCGTACATAAGAAATATACGTCAATAGAATCAAAAAACTACAAAGACCGACGTGTGTCTTGTCCAACAGATGCTCTAAGTGTGATCCTGCATGGGGCTCAGGGATACTGTGTGATGGACAGCAAAGCCATATGGCCACTGTAAGGTCCTGGAGACGATGCCAAGTGAACTGGTGAACTTCAACTGATTACAGGACTCCCACGCTCGACTTCAGCAAACCTTTTTCAGCAAAATTCCCTACCAGAGCGGAATGGAAGAACGGAACGATAATCAATGACTTTGATATCTGTTTATATACCGATGATTCGAAAATGGACTGCGCAGTTGGTGCAGGTATGTTCTCTGTCGCAGCTGCAAAGGCAGCAACGAGACGGAAACTCTTTTCCACTTTATTTGCAGTTGTCCTGCCCTAGCAAGGACCAGACAACGTACGTTAGGTAAACCTTTTTTGACGATTTCAGAGAGATAGCCTCTAAACGGATTGGAAAACTAATCCTGTTTCTGAACTCCACGGGTTTAATTATATCACCTCAAACTTTTTGGGTTCTTTTTCGAACCACCACTTCACCTACCTACCTAAATACAAATCTATGGAGTTGAAAATATAACGCATCTCGTAGAAGGGTGGCAGTTTATTCACCTTATTTTACTACGTTGACGTTTGGGAAGACTTATCTACATCCTGGAAAACTAAGGACAACATAAACGTTCCCTTGCTGTCTTTGAAGGTGCTGTGTCGAGGTATACAACAAAATGTCCCAATGATCTAGATTCTATGTCAGTATACCTAGTTTCTCTTTCACTAGCAGAGTCGGTCTTAAATTTGTCTATCAGCCCACAGATGAAAAAAAAAATCCTGTGCTGCACGGACTGAACACTCAGCACCAAAAGAAACTATTACACAGGGTTTGTATTTAAATGAAACACAGAATAATTAAGAAATCGGGATGAAATTTATTCCACGTGTAGTACAAATGTTAAGTTTAAGTATGGAATTCGATCTTGTTCATATGACCACCGCGAGGACGTTTGCAGCGATAGATTTTTTGGGGCTAATTTTCCACCACTCTTCCACACATATCGGCCGGAATGTGGGCAATTTCGCATTCGATATTGTCCCTGAACTTCTCTAACGTTATTGGCTTGTTGGTATAAACCAACGACTTAACGTGATCCCATAAAAATAAATACATCGACGTTAAATCGCATGAGCGAGCTGGCCTTTCGACCGAGATTACACGATTGCCGAACTTCCCCTTTAATAGTTCAATTGTTTGACCAGCTGTGTGGAATGTGGCACCATCTTGTTGGAACCACTGTCATCCAAAATAGTCTTCCAACATAGCACGATAGCGAACTCCATTGACCGTATCATGGCGATCATTTTTATTGACGAAAAAATACGGTCCAATCACACCTCCGGCATGAAACCCACACCACACGGTCACTTTTTGTGGATGCAATGGAGTCTTTTGAAGCACATGTGGGTTTGTTGCTGTCCAATAATGCATATTTTACTTATTGACAAAGCCATTAAGCAAAACATGAGCTTCACGCCGAAGATGACTTTTTGATGAAATTCAGGATTTTCTTCAAACTTTTGCTGAGCTCAATCGGAGAAGTTTCGGCGCTTCAAACGATCAATAGGCTTCAGTTCTTGGGTTAATTGGATCTTGCAAGGGTGTAGGCCAAGATCTTTGCGCAAAATTCGCCACAATGTGGACTGAGAGATTCCCAATTCCAGTGAACGGCGTGGGATCGACTGATTTAGCTCATTTTGAACTGAAACACTTACGGCCGCGATATTTTCGGTACTTCGACCGGTGCGTTGTCTCACTGGCACAGGAACAGTCAATATAGCACGCACAGCCTGTCTGGTGGGACGATTATTACGACCGAAAATTGGAGTAAGCGCTCTTAAACTTGCGACCACCGACTCAGAATTTCGATAGTAATTTTTAATAATTTCTAAACGTTGCTCGTTCGCCAACTTCACCATGATAAAAAGATAAACCTTGACTGACGTTTTGACATTGACAGATCATAAAAAAAAAGTTTAAGAGTGCCTTTGTATTGAAATACAAAATTGTTATATCTCTATTGAGAAACCTTTTACTATTGTCCCACAATAGTGTACAACAAAGCTCCAACCAAGAGGATCCTTGAACCGCAGCCACCAGGTTAGGAGGAGACAGGGAAGACCGAGTCTCCGTTTTAAAGACCAAGCGATGGCGGTTGCTGACAATTATGGAAGGCTGCCGTGTCTCAGACGGAGACTGTTCAATGATCGAGAGCCTCTTAAGTAAGTAAGCTGTTAAATCCATTGAAGCATAACATTCATGCAGATTCGCATTTCTCCGGACCTCAATATATTGTCAGCATTTACCATTTCTTGTCGGGATGCTCAAGAGTCCTGCTAAAACACTTATGGTCGTCTGCACTCACACTGCCTATCCAGGGCTTAACAACTGCCTCTAGCGCCTCGATGTAGCCGACAGTATTCACTCGTGAGAAAAAGTAGGGAGGCATAGCATGACATTCACTGCTCAGTTCTCCAAGGACCATCCCACTGACAGGAAACTTGGTATGCATCACACGGGAAAATCTGAAGGCTCTGCACACAGTCATTTGTCATTCCTTTTATTTACCTTCTGGTCTCCTAGTCGAAAATTTCTTTTTATCTAAGACGGCATGGATCTGCCGGATGCTTCAACTTGTTGAGGAGCCGCTTTCTTCGGAGCACACGCTAGTTTTTCGTCTCCTGCGATATCAATTAACCACTTTTCATGGCATAAGGGTTATATCGGAAGTTTTCATGAACCACACAACGAATTAGTCGCTCAGACACTTGATGGTCCCTCGCAATTGACCTCATCGACGTTCCAGCTTCCTGGTGAATACGATGTTACACTTGTTGAACAAGTTCCGCGCTTTTCTTGCTGTCCGAACGTGTGGAATGCTTTTTACGTTTCGAAACAAGCGAAACATCGCCGCCAGAAGCCTCCAACTCGACGCAAACATTGTGAACGAACGATCGGGCGACTTTCAAAGTATTTATCTAATATTGTCCCCGGGGAAAACTTAAACATCTGCTATCACCGCGATAGCACGACTGAACAAAGACATGCCTTCGCACCCTGTAAATGTATCATAAAATTTCGTGAAAAAAACACTTTAATACAGCATGGTATCCACCACTGGTGCAACTTTGTTCTCGCCTCAATCTAAATTTTCACAATAAAACCAAAAATATTGGCCATAGTTACCATGTGAAAATGGACAAGAAGCTAGCATAAAGGTAAATACTTATTATTAAAAATTACAGACACACCAACTCCGATGGGAACTTTATACCACCTGTATATTAGCTGACAATTTAAAATACTTCAACAGTCGCATTCTGGCAAACGCCGTGTATAGACGTGTTTGAGAGCGATATCCTTCTCTTTCTTTCATTGCACTTGAAGTGTCATTTCTATTGCCACACGCGTGGTCCCAATAAAACAAATCCCATTTCTCTCTAACTAACTTTGTCAAACGAATTGATATAATACTTTTCTGACCTTACCCAATATGAAGGGGGGGTACGGACCCCCCATATCAAAACCGATTTATGGAACTTGATTCGGACGGTCCTATAAATCGGCATTCCAAGCCTAAACGGAAAAAGACGATCGAAAGTTTTCCAACATTACCGGCAATTACCACAAATGACGACGGGATCCCCCGGTACATAGTGATTTCGGGAACGGAAAAAAAAAAGGTGAAAACTTGCGACCTCTCTCCTCATATAATCCCTTCCAAATTAATCCCGGCTTGGAATTTATTTCTAAAGACGTTTTGGAAGTCAAAGCCATGCGATCGGGCGACCTCTTGGTTAAAGTGTCTAACCTCAATACAGCAGAAAAATTCCTAAAGGCTAAGTTAATTGACTCTATACCAGTTAAAATAACATCTCACGTTAGTTTGAATTCAGTGCAAGGCAGAATTTTTTCCAGGCATATTATCGACATACCTGAAGACGAGTTGTTAAGTGAGTTAAAAAAATACAAAGTGATTGGTGTAAAAAAAATTCAAAGAAATGTAAGCAGCCATCTTGTTGCCACAGGCGCTGCAATTTTAACATTCGATCTAATCCGTCGCCCAAAAGACATTAAAGTAGGATGGGTTAATTGTAAATTCGATGAATATATCCCAAATCCAATCAGGTGTATCTTATGCCAAAAATTGGGCCACACAAAAAACCGGTGCTCTAACGCAGTAACATGTAAAGAATGTTGCCTCCCCCCACCTCACGATAAGTGTACACGGGTATATTGCATTAACTGCAATGATTTTATCAGCCGCACACGTCTCACCATATAGAGCCACTTGAATTGTATTTCACATCTATACTTTGATTTATTTCACGTTAAGTAGTTTATATTTATATTTATTTTTGTTTAGAGCCGAAAGCCCAGCAGCTTGTTGCTCTCTCTTTATAAAATTAACTTGTAATTTGTAATTACCTGTTTAATAAATAATAATAATAATAATAATAATAAAAATACTTCCAATATTTCTGTTACCTTTTTGTTAGTAAGAAAAAAATGACAAAAAACTCACCCTCGGGTCCATTGAGTTGTTTCTTTTGCGCCGGCCGACTTGTCCAAACTATCTTGTTCGCCGCAGTGTCAGTTGACAAAATACCTGTCGCACCTTGGCCAACATGTCTCCAAACTATTTGCTGGGTCTGCTGTTGTTGCTGCGGTTTTGTAGTCGTCACGATCATTGGCGTCTGATGACTCATCATGTTATCGGTTGAAATCAAATTTCCATTGCCACTAGAACTCCCTCCGCCTGAATCGACTAGCCCACCACCACCACCACCAACACCACCACCACCAACACCACCACCACCATGATTTGGGCCATTACTTGTAATCATTGTATTAACCAGGCTATCACATGTAACATCATTTTCCAACTTCACATTTGCCAATGTTATGACTGCGTTCTGTTGACTAAGATTATTAGGAACTTGATTGGCGCCAACAACGCCACCAACATTGCAGTTGCTTTGCTTAATGTAGATTTTCTGTGGCATATTGCCGTTTCCATTGGAATCTTGAGTTGCAAAAATAGCCGTATGGTTGGTCGTAGACATCGACGTTAGTGCTTGAGCACGTGACGTTACCGCACCCTGTGTAACAACCGGCGTTACTATGTTTTTCTGCTGCAGCTGCAGATTATGTTGCAACTGAAGCTGTTGCTGCAATGGATGAACTACTCTCAAAGCTGTTCGCTGACCTGTTTGATGAATTATAGATGTGTTTGCTGAGAACTCAGATGTCGGCAATAGTCCTTGCTGTTGCATTAATTGTGTTTGCTGCTGCTGCTGGGCGGGTAGTTGTGCTGTTGCTGTAGATTCTGCGGCAGGTGGAAGTGGCGGTGGCGGCGGCGATGCTAAAATCTCATCGGGCGGTTCAATTTTATTGACTTCCGCCATCTTCTCTTTCAATTCTTCTTTTTTGAAGAAATTCTCATCCTTCAGTCCGTTTATAGTGGAAAATGTCGAACTACCAAGATGAAAGTTGATGTCACTCAATTTGTCATTTATCGCAGTCTTGGCACTGTCCTTCTCATCTCCCATCACAACTTCAGCGTTTGCATTATCGCTGCCCTCTCCGTCTTTTGTTACGTCGTTGGGCAGTTTCTTTTCTTCGATGCAGTCAAGTAAGCCAGCACCACCATCGTCGAGAATGCCGTTCCAAAAGTTTGTCGTCTGATTGAGCGTCTTCAGGTCGTCTATTTGGCACTCCTGCAAAATGTTGTCCAGCATATTTTCGTTGTCGTCCTCTCCAAGCGAGAAGCCTATGTCGTTCAAACTATCACCGCTTAAATTTAAATCCATGCCCGAACTCGGACTACCACCGTCAAGGTTCTGATTGGCCGGTGATTTACTGAGATAATTCGCCGCGAACACCGACGGTAACAGTTGTGTGTCGGGTTCGAGGTCGGCGTATGTGAATGGATTTGTTATAAAGAGCGCATCGTCGGAATTGCTGTCCCACAGATTCGCTGAAGTACTAATGCCGTTTTCTTGGAATATCGCTGATGGAGGACTCGCACAGCGATTTAGGCGCTGCATCTCAATCAAAATGCGTGTCTGGACCGAGAAGGACACAGCAGGTGAAACGGCTGGTTTCTCGCCGTCCGTCGCCGCAACCGATTCATCATCCAATGGCGGTGTTTTCGGTCGAAAATGCAACCAATCGCGTTTAATCTCACTCAGAATTTCGTTGCAGATCTCCATTCGTTTACTCACAGGCGGTGATGCACTGCGAGAGTCCACCAAACACGGAAACTGCTTGTCATTCAGCGCAAAGCAATCTTTTAAATCACTATGCCGCAGAACATCTTTCGCCTCTGTGAACTGACTCTTTGGCAACTGATTATTGTTGATCGTCAAACCGCCCATCATCTCTCCCGGTTCTGTTTTAATCAACGCCGCTGCCACTGCCTGATTCGCTGCATTGTTTCGATTGGCATTTATGTAACTACTCAAACGGGCCAAATTCACATTCTCATCGTCCAGAATATTGAGGTCAGCCGAGTCGTTTGCCTCTTGCTTCACCACGACCTCAGCGCTTATCACATTGGGCTTGCCATCATTGTTGTTTATATAACTGTTTACATTGGTTGTAGTTCTGTTTATGCTATTGTAACTTTGTTCGTTTAAATTATTACAACTAAATTTATAACTACTACTACTATTACTACTTCTGTCGTTAGGATTATATTTGCGATCAGCCGCCAGCACCTGTGCTTTCTTAACAATGTCCATTACAACCTCTGAGTACGTGGACGAGGTGGACGAGGTGCTCGGCTGCTGATCGACATTGGCTGGACACGTTGTGAATGTGAAGGTGTCTTCGGCGTCGTTCAGCTTTTCAAGCTTGATCTGTTCTTCGTTTAGTAGACAATTACTTATGTTGCTAATACTATTGTTGCTTTCACTATTATTTGATGTTCTATGTTTGGGATGAAAGCTATTGTGATCCCATTTGCGTTTGGGACGTTTTATTGGCACCGATTTCACGTATGCTGACACATAAAGCGAGTCCCGAGAAATGTTTTCATCTTCTTCGTCCTCGTAGTCGACGTTCTCGAAGTTTGATGTTGTTGGGCAGGTTCTTGTTGAATTCTGAATTTGTTTGTTGGCTGGATTTGCGATTAAACATGCGGCGGGGTTTTGTGAACTGTTGTCCATTATGGTGTAGTCGAGCTTAGACCAAAAATCATCCATATTTGTTGATGCTCGGTCCAAGATGACTCGTCCTCCTCGTCCCAGTCGACGTCGTGCAAAACCTATGCAACGCGGTCTGTAATAAAATCAAATGGGGGGAATTAGTAACATTTATCTGTTGATTAAATTCTACGTAGTCGTGCCATAAGTTATAACCCTAGAATAAGTGGTTTGTTTGCATTTAAATTTAACATATTTTATTTCTGTAACACAGTACAATGGTTGTTCAAAAGGAGAATATGCGTAATCTAAAAACCCACCAACTACCAACTACTATTCTCACCTCCAGTGTAGTGGGTAGTGTGGTAGGGTTTGTGACCCGAACCTTGGAAGTTCGAGAGCCTGAGGGAGGCAGTAACTAGCAGCCACGCCAGCATAAAAGAGAATCTTATCTAAGTTTCGCCAACTACTCAAAATGTTTCAACTTAAGCACTCTTTCTTGGATTCAGACGACAGCAGAAGAATTCTCCAGGTGGAATCAACAATAGGATTTTCAAAACTGAGTTAGGGTTCTTGAAGACTGCCATCCAAGATGTACGATAAGATGGACCGTGCAAAAAAAACGTGAAATCTACTACGCTGGCTGCATAAGAACATATATGTCCTCAGAGACAGACGTAAACAATTAGTCTTCAACTAAAGGCATTCTACACGACACCACTTACGGGAACGGATTCAGATTGATCGACTTTGCAAGGACGCGAAACGCCATCATTGCAAGCCGCCATCCAGATTGTTTACATTAGGTTAGGTTAGGTTGAAGTGGCTGTCAGCAAACAAAAAGCCAATACACTTAGACCAGTAATAGGTCCATTGTGATACCACACGGGTTTGGGGGAAACGGCCTCTAGGATACTCGTTGAACCATTTGGAGCTTCTGATGAAGCGTAGAAGTTCCCTAACGATCAGATCATTTAGGTCGTTGAACACAAGGCTCCTAAGTGAAGTTTCCTTCTTTGGGAGAGAGCTGAGCAGGTGCAAAGAAGGTGAAGAAAAGTCTCCTTCTGCTCCTCCTCGTCCATGCAGCTTCTGCAGAAATCGTTTGAGAAGACGCCAAGCCTTGTTACATGCTTGCCTATTAGACAGTGACCTATAACAACGCTGATATGCTTTCTATTGAGAGAAATAAAATTCTTAGAGCATTTCAGATCCAGCATAAGCCAAATCTGTTTTGTCGCTACACAAGTTGTACGAGTAGCACCACCTAGAATTTGTCCTTTCAATAGCATCCAGCTTTAATTTAAGTTTGCATGTAGCGATAGGCATACCCAGTGAACTTTTGTCTGGGAGGATGGGTATTTTTATTCCATGTGTGGTAAGTTAATCAGCCTTATAATTTTATGGAATGTCCCTATGCCCCGGCACCCAAATAAGGTGAATATTGAACTGCTCCGCCATCTCTATAAGAGACGATCGGCAGTCTAGAGCTGTTATAGAATTTATTGAGGATGATTCCAAGGATGTGATTGCTGCTTGGCTGTCTGAAAAGATACGGATATCAACGGACGATATTACGTTTTTCTTTAGCCAAGACAAGACTTCCCTTATTGCCATTATCTCCGCCTGGAACACGCTACAGTGGTTTGGGAGACTAAACGAGAGGTTTAGATTAAGCCTATCAGAGAAGACACCACCACCCACCTCGTCGTTAATTTTTGAACTGATCATCATTTTTTTTGGCTGGAGGCCTACCTTCAGCAGGTGCTGTGGTTTATCTGAAGGACTCAGCTATGGCCTAGGATGCTAAATGTTCTCTTAAAAAAAAAAAAAAAAAAACATTTCTCGTCGCCAGTCACAATCCTGTTGGGGAACGGATCAAAATTTTAATGAGAAAGCAACGAAAGAGCACATTGTTATTAGTTTCCTACAGATTTCTGAAAGATTTCATGCGAATAGGTTTTCGTCCAGGCTGTTAAACAGTACGTCGTTATCCAGGTCAACTGGCTATCCTGTGCGGTCATTAACTCTGGGCCCATAATTTTCTTCTCGAAATTTTTTAAACCATCTTTGAACCTGGCTTCCACTTATGACATGTCTGCCAAACACTTCGCACAATTCACGTGTCACTTCTGCTGCATTACGATTTTATAATATTCCCAAAGCCAAACGTGTCTAACACTTTATCAATGGTTAATATCTCTCAGTCGCTGAATATGCGGAATTCTCCGAAAGCCGAGCTGCTGGCTACCGGAAGGGTCCTATCCAATACTTTTAAATAAATAGTCCCAAACAATCAGCGTATATTGGATAGGTGTAGCTCTGCTTTTTCCCAAGAAAAACCACATATACCTGGATTCAATAACAACAAGGCGAGCAGACGTCGCCTTCAAACACGCATCAAGCAATGATCCCATCTGCGGCGTCTGTTTCTCCAGGTTAGAATCGGCCGAAATTACGAACTCGTCATGGCTAGCACCGAGTTTTTCATCTGGTAAAATCTATTCTCTCCTGACTAATCTTTAATTCTCTTCTATACCCGTCCTCTCTATCCATCACTGCGTTAACAAACTTTAAAAGACATAGTCTTACGAAATATGATTTCGGAGAAAATGTCACAATAGAGATAGTATAAGAATTTATCTACCTAGACTTTCTGTTGCAGTAATACTTGCCAATCCTTGCCTATTTGGGCTAAGAATCCACTTGAGTAGCTAACCGCTCCCATGAATAATTAAAGGAGACTTTGTTCATATAAAAAACCCTCATCATTCCAGTCCTACTCTACAATGTGGAGTGGATGTTATGGAGGTGAATGAAAATGTTTTCGGTTCAGTTTCTCCAGAGTCTTCGAATCAACTTCGGAGTGACGACGCAGTAAAGGAAGTCCTTACATAACTGGCGAGCAAAGGCGAAAGGGACCTCAAGCAAGTTGGTGTACTGGAGAGGCTCGTGGGCTGAGGCCCGAGTTTATCCTAGACTGTATGTACTATAAAAATATCGCTACTTGAAATAACTAGCTTTTTCTTCTATCACTTATTCACTTATTCGAACGGTCCGGCAACTTATATATAGTCGCATAAACTACTTCTACTGACAGCGACACTGCTGTTTTCAACGGTCTTCGATAATTCCGGCAAAAATCACTAGCCCAGCGATGTTCTAACTGTTTTAAGCCGTCCAAGTAATAAGATTTGTCGAACTCTGCAAAATAAACTTCGTTGCTGCGAATCTCTTACCTCTAAGCCATTTCTTCATGTTTAGAAAAGAGTCACAAGGGGCTAAGTTTAGAGAATATGGTCTATGGGGAAGCAATTCATAGCGCAATTTATTCTGCTTCGAAGTGGTCATCCGGATCCGTTTTTGGTCCAAAGTAAGCAATCGCGGTACCCATCGCGCCGATAGCTTTCCTATATCCATACAATTTTTCAAAATGTTGTGCACCACATCATTTGAGATGCCTACAGCCCCAGCAATCTCATGCACTTTAATTCTCCGATCGTCCATCCCCATACCATGACTATTTCTGGTGTGGCGATCTCAACGCTTAGCGTCCTATGTGCTCATATCACCGCATTGGAGATTTCGGAACCATTTGTAAATCATTTCAAGTGGCGGTGCAGAGTCCATTTTCAGCTGTTTTCTCCATCAAATAATAAAGTTGTAGCACAACACGAAATTCACTTCCATGTTTGTAAAAATACGAGAACTTGTATGATTCCAAGGGCTGTTAAACACAAACTAAATGACATATCTGTCTAACATTTTGTATGTCATAGTTGCCATATGAAACAAACGTCAATTTGCGGCTGGCACCGCCACCTGTCGAGATTGTTCGGAATTATCGAACGCACCTCGTATCTTCAGAGTTAACAGACATTTTCCTTTAACTATCCCAAACGCCAACGTTCTGCTGCAATGAACTCTAGCGAATTTGTCTCCAGTCAAAGTTGAGTGGTTTCGGTCTTATTAACTGTGGCAGTGTCTTGCTGGCATTGCTTCGATAAGTCACTGACTTTAATGCAAGATGGCGGTCGGATCGCATAGAGGATTTTTTTCCGGCATCTTTATTTCTTTTTCGGCATAGAGAAAAACAAGTCAAATAGATCTGTCAAACACTTAGCTTTTTACAGTGATCGAAAGAACTTTGGTTTGTGAGATTTGGCCAAATGGAAAAAAGTGAGTTTCGTGTTTTAATAAAGTACTACCTTTTGCGCGGTAAAACCATTAGAGACTGAAGACAGACTTAAAAAAAATATTATGGAGACTCTGTTCCCTCGCATGGAGTGGTACACAAGTGGTTCACTGAATTTTGTTGCGGTCGTACGAGCACAAAAGACCCTGAGCGCCCAGGACGTCCAAATGACGTCACAACGGAAGAAATAGTCAACAAAATCCACGATATTGTGTTGGACAATCGCCGGGTCAAGCTTCGTGAGATAGCTGAGATTGTAGCTATTTCAAATGATACCGTCATTCGAATCTTGCATGATCATTGGGGCATGAAAAAATTATCGGTAAGGTGGGTGCCGCGTTTGCTGACGGCGGGTGAAGATTTCAAAACACAATTTTGAACTCTTCAAGCGCAATTCAAGCAAATTTTTACGGCGTTTCGTAACAGTTGATGAATACTGGATACACCACTATACGTTAAAAATGAAGGAATAATTAATTTAAAACTTCGGCAGGCGAACGTGCTCCAAAAAAGGCAAAAGCGGTTCCGTCGGCCGGAAAAGTCATGGCAACGGTTTTCTGGGATTCCTACGGCATAATCTTCATTGAGTATTTGGAAAAGGGTAAAACGATCACCGGACAGTACTATGCCAATTTATAAGATAAATTTAATGCAGAATTGATGGAAAAACGGCCCCATTTGAAGAAGAAAAAAGTGCTGTTTCATCACGATAATGCACCGGCTCATTCGTCCGCAGTAGCAACAGCAAACTTAGCTGAATTGCGATATGAAATGCTTCCTCATCCACCCTATTCTCCAGATTTGGATCCGTGCATTTATTTCTTGTTTCCTAATATGAAGAAATGGCTCGGCGGAAAAAGATTTTCATCGAATGAAGAAATTATCGATGTAACAAATGCCTATTTTGCAGTTTGAGAAATCATATTTTTGGGAAGAGTTAAAAATATTGTTGAGAAAAGTGTATCGCGCTGAAAGGAGAATATATTGAAAAGTAAATTCAATTTCGAGAAAAAAAAAACAAGTATTTCATTTCAAAGTCACTGACTTATCTTCCAGCAGCCCGCTTACATGCCCAGCAGCGCAATTTAGCTAGCTGGGAGAGTGAAGAGTGTGAATTCCTGAAAAACGATTTAGCTATTTCTGAGAGTACTCTCCAGCTTTCCTTAAACTTCATAGCTACTTCCACGAGTGAAAATAAATTGTTCACGGCAATGAGAAATGCCGTGAAGACTGATTTTGTTAGATAAGAAATTTTCAAAACTTTTAGTACTAAGTCGAATTCTCTAACATAGCAAAATCACTTTTTTAGAACTGAGAGTGAGTGTAGAGAGAAGAGTAGCACCATTGGCATTGCTTGTCAAAGTGTGTAATACAATTATAGCCATGTGTCATCATGACTAAAGCTGCATGATGTTGTCTTTTCACTCTAGGAACATACGTAGAAGCTTCTCGGGAGCTATGAACGTAAATTTGGTTCCTTTGCCAGTTGAATTTTTTTTTCTACAGTAAAGATTTTCTCGTCTGTGAATGTTATTTGGCGATGTCCGCCATTTACATATTTCTCCACCAATCGATTCGCTCTAGGTAGGTAGGTAAAGTGGTGGTTCGAAAAAGAACCCAATTAGCGCTAAGTACGCCGTTTTGATACCACAAAAACTCGTGTACCCTATTTGTTTAAGTGTGTTATTGGAGATAGAAGAGAGTCTGGGAGACGGAAGGATTTCGATATATTCAGTTGGTCCGAGAAAATGCCTGTGCCAACTCCGCAGGCCATTTTCAAAGTCATTGATTAGCGTTCCGTTCTCCCATTCTGCTCTGGTAGGGAACTTTACTGAAAAAGGTTTCCTGAAGTCGAGTGTGGGAGTCTTATAATCGGTCGAAGATGTCACCAGTTTACTTGGTATCGTCTCCAGGACCTTACAGTGACCATATGGCTTTGCTGTCCAGCACACAGTTTCACTGAGCAGAACGGCGCTGCATATAACTGAAAATTTAATATGGAGTTCAAGGGGGATAAGATGCAGGATCACACTTAGAGCATCTGTTGGGCAGGATCTCAATGCTCCTGTGATGCCTACATGCGCCGATCTTTGTACTTTTTTGATTCTGTTGATGTTATATTTCTTATGTAAGGCGGGCCACCATGGTTGGTTGGTTTAAGAGGGTGAGTTTATGCTCTTCACTTAGGCCTCCATTGGGCCCGTTGTGTTCCCCTCATCTATGGAACTGTAGGGAATAGTGCTGTGCTTTGGGAATTATGTGTTGAGAGGATTTAGGTATTGGGATCATGGGTAGTATCAACGGGAAACTATATCGTATTGTTCGTCTGGCGAACTCCAATATACCCCGGATTCCTTTCTTACTGAGGTGTGTAATATCCGGAATCCTTGGAGATCCCAGAATTTTCAGTCTTAGCCTCGCTGTACCAGGGCAGTGGCAGAGGAAGTGTTCTATATCTTCCTCCTCCTCCTTACAGTTGGCACAGATTGTTGTATCGGCTATCCCGAGTCTGAACGAATGTTTGTTGAGATTGATGTGCCCTGTTAAAAGTCCCACCATCAATCTCAATTGTGTTCTGCTTGAGTTAAGAGCTCTTTTTGCTGTGTTGTTACTCAGTTTTGTTATTACAGACCTAGCCACTTTGCATGTGTCTAGGTTCGTCCAGTAGTTATTGAACTCCTGTCGTATCTTTTCATTGGTTATTGTTTTAATAGTTGTCAGATGGACCCCTATTGTATTATCCGGGTTCAGTTCTGTGTTGCCCAATCCTTTCCTTGCTAGTTCGTCTGCCTTTTCGTTACCCGGTACACCTTCGTGCCCCGGTACCCATGTAAGACGGACTCTATTGCGTCTGGCAAGTAAGTTCAATTTAGTTTTGCACTCCCTTACTAGTCGTGATTTCGGCATGGGGTTTGTAATCGCGATAATTGCTGCTTTGCTGTCCGAGCAGATGTCGATTTGCCTGCTTTCGCTGGTGTCTTCTGCGAGTATTTCAGTTGCCTTCATAATTGCATAGACTTCTGCTTGCAACACCGATACAAATGGTTCTAGGTGAATAGCAAGTTCAATCGGTGGGTTAGCACTAAAGATGCCAGCCCCTGATACCCCTGCGCCTTCATTGAAAATGCCGTTGATTCTAAACCTTGCGGCTGAAAGACCGGCAATCTTCTTCGCTTCGAGGTGCACTGGTAGAATGTTTAGAATCGCTTCCATGGCCGAGGTTGGTGTTGAGGATTGTGCTCCTGTAATACCCAGGCAGACCATACGTTGCACCTTAGTTAGCAAGTCTCTTCCATACTCTTTGCTCATCACTGGTCACCATACAACTACACCGTAGAAGATGATAGGTTTTATTACGCATTCGTATATCCAGTGAACCTATTTCGGTTTCAAACCCCATTACTTCCCGATGGCCCTCCTGCATATCCAATATGCTCTCTTGGCTTTGGTGACTCTTTCTTCCCGGTTCTTTCTCCAGGTCAGTTTCCTGTCCAATATAATGCCCAGATACTTGACGCTGTCGCGGAGTTGTAGTGATACTCCTCCGAGTTGTGGAATGTGAAAGTTCACTAGTTTTGGTTTTCTTTGTAAAGAGAACCATTTCCGTTTTATTTGGATTTATTTCTAATTCACTCTCCTCCGCCCATTCCTTTATGATTCGAAGGGTGTTTTGCATAAGCTTTCCTATGATGTTCAGGTGCTTACCTCTTATCAGAACGGCTAGGTCATCTGCGTACGCTACAGGCGGGCCACCATACTATGGCGCCATAGGTAAGAATTGGACGCACAACGGCTTTGTACATTCATAGGGTCATCATTGGCTGGAGTCGCTCTAGTCCTTCCTATTTCTAGTAAAGCCTGGAGACCGATGACCGATGCGTCTACGGTAGGATTCGGATTTTGCTTCATGCTGCACGACATTGTCTGTTTTTTTTTGGAATGTTCATCTGGAAGTTCAGATGGAGTCCTTGAGTTCAGATGGAGTCCTTGAGTTCAGATAGAATCCTTGAGTTCAGGTGGAGTCCTTGAAACTCGAGGGCTACGGGTACAGTAGGCTTCGAAGGATTCAGCAGATTGGAAATCTTTGCGGACGACTTAATCCATTTGTAAAGTGTAATACAGTTGAAACGATATTCCGACTAAAATTGCGATAATTAGTCCCTGAAACTGAATACCCTTCTTATTTTAGGTGACAGAACTTATGGCACGACCACTTACATAGAACATTTCTGTAGTCTTATCCTCTTTTCAAGCCTCACACACTTACCTTGGATGCCTAATGGATGTAAGGGTGTACCTGTACTTCTTATCTCCAAAGCCATTATCATTTTTCGATTCCCATGGCCAATTTCCATAACTATCAACAAGGGGCTAGAACATAAAGAAAATCCCAGTCAACATTCAGTTGCACTGAATAATGTATACAAATACTCACCCGGTGGTAATTGCAGTTCTTATTACGTCTAAATGCAAATTGTCCATCATCCTCGCCTTCCGAACCCAACGGATTGTTTGTGAGATCTTCCTCTTCGGTTTCAATTGTCGATTCTATTGCCGCAGGTGATGTACTTTGAACTAAGGAATACTGCTTTTCACGTGGTATTTTGTGTTTGCGCTTCTTGTATTGTCTTTTTTCTTTACGACTACCACTACTGCTAGCACTGACTGGATCTGTTTCGTAGAATTATTATTATTTCCACGTTTAAAGGTGGCATCTTTTTAAATAGAAAAAAAAAATACACTTACCAACTGCTAGACTCGAAGAGTTCAGGTACTGTGACGTCGAAGAATAACCATGACCGCCACTGGTCGATGCGGTGTTCGACGGCAATAGACCTCCAACTGGATTCGTAGACGGGGCTGATGTATTGTGTGAGTATTGATTTGTATATAACGGTGCAAATGCAGGCCTATTTGTTAGGAAGAAAACAGGATTACTTAAAATACCTGAGAAATTGACTCGGGCTTTCCTAACATACCTTGAATTTTTGATCGTCGAACTGAGCTCTGACATCAGACTGCCACTAAAGTCACGTAGCTGCACACGCTTCTCAAAGATCTCAATGGATAAATGCAATTGTTCTCGTTTGGTTTTCTCTCTTCGCTTCACCATTTCAAGTACAGTTGTAGCTCGACACAAGTCCCGCCTGTAAAGCACCATAAAATAAGTTAAAACTGAGATGATCACCACCTGGCGGCTACCAGCCAAATGCATACCTCAACTTCAACATCTTTTCATAGGATGTCTCATCATTCTTTCGATTCTTTCGTGTTTGCATCTTTTCAGTGCGCCGACGAAATGCTAAGTACGGATTGTTTGCCGAGGTGCCAGGTCGATTCTCTGTTTTTACCGAGAGTATCAACGGATGTTGCTATAAAGTAGTTTACGAAATTGAATTTTAAGCATTTTTTTGTGAAACAGTAAAGAAGCGATCTTACAGTTTTCAAACGCTTATTCAACCAATAATCATAAACTGCTATGCTAACTTCATCGTCTTGTTTGAGCAGTGCTTTAGCTTCATTTAGCGTTACCACAGTCTGGCCGGAACTCTTCTCAAGTCGATCCATCATTTGCTCAAACTTCATTGGTGTTAATTCCAATCGCCGACTCTGTTGGTTCACCCACATTTCATCTGCACTGTCCATGTCATAGTCGGGTATATCCTGCTCTAGACCAAGTGCTGCATATTTTTTTTTTTTTTTTACCAAAAAATCATTTACAACCCTCTGGATCTAAAAAAATTTGGCAGTTTTACTTACGTTGCATATGAATCATCTGCCGTGGCATTTTATAGTTGGGAGGATAACTTCTGTCATAGAAATCCTGATCACATGTAAACACCTCAGGCGTTGGGATAATTAGACCTGTACATATCGCCCTTTGTAGATGGTGTTCCTAAAAAGATGAAACATTTATGTTATTCGAGAAAGTACAGTAAAGAGTCGTTAAATTGAATACAGGTCATATTTCATAACTTGCTTGGCGCATGAAAGGAGACATTTTCAATAAACAATGCAACTAAGATGCTAACAAATTTAGAGCTAGATGCATGTACCTATATAACACATGGATGCAGAGGTCTCCGTTCAGTGACCTTCCCTAACTTCTAGTTGGAACACAAATTCAAAACAAAATAAATACCATCCTATCTGTTATCCATAAGGAAAAACATCGAAGATTCTAATCTGATTACTATAACACTAGTGGAATCTCTCAGCTTTGCCCAAACCAAAATAATGTGCTCATTGTTCTACTATTTCCATTACTGGAGATGGTTTGGAACAGCGAAACCTTCCCTGAAAATGGAGCAAAGGAATGCTGGTCAAGCTTCCAAAGAAAGACAATTTAACAGAAAGTGAAAACTGGAGAGTGCGTGCTTCCTGCAGATGCAAAAATAATAGCCAACATGATCCTCGAACGCATTACAGAACATCTAGAAAGTGAACAAGCAGGTTTCTATTCTGGATCCTCCTGCATTGACCGTTGACCACATTAACACCTTACGGATCATCGTCTATCAATGCGTCGAGTATATAGGAATAGCACATCATTTAGATGACCGCCTCGGCTTCGCTGGCAGTGCTTCAAGTGATCGGTCCAATTTTTGATGACTCGGTCCAATATGTGCGGCGTTATTCCGGCAATAGAGTCTCGAATGTTGGCCTCGAACTCATCCAAAGTGTTTGGCTTGTTAGCGTAGCCTAAGGATTTGACGTAGCCCCACAGAAATTAATCGAGGGGTGTCAAATCGCATGATCGCGGCGGCCAATTGATGAACGCTCGCCGTAAGATGACCCAGTCGCCAAATTTCCCCATAACCACTTCGAGCATTGTGTCGCTTGTATGGCATGTAGCGCCATCTTGTTGGAACCGTAGCTTGGATATATCGACGTTGTCGAGCTCTGGTCATAGAAAGTCGATTAACATTGACGGTAACGGTGTCTCCTTCCTCATTTCGAAAGAAATAAGGTCCGATGATGCCCAGTGCCATAAACCGCACCAGATAGTCAATCTTTGTGGATGCATTGATGCTTGGGCGATCACTTGTGGATTGTGGTCGCTCCAATAACGGCAATTTTGCTTACATAGCCGCTGAGCCAAAAAATGGGCCTAGTCCGAGAAGATGATTATGTTTTCTATGTTTTCTTCACTTCGCACCGATCTCTGTCTGGTTGGTGGCTTAAGGTCCAAAAGAGTGTACTCACCCTCAAACTTTTCCACGGTGTGACGAATTGCCTGCGCACTGAAGCCATGATGATGACCAACTTCACGACGATATTCACGTTGCGTATTTACAACTGAGCCGGAATTTCGATAATATTTTTTACTAATTTCCACACGTTCAGGAAGCGTCAAACGATGCATGATGAAATGACAAACTTTACTGAATATTTTGACAGCTGGATGGCATTGGTAACTTTGACAGCTGCTGAAACATAACAATTGGAAAAACTATCATTGCTATCTGGTTAACCTTTAGAAAATTTATACGTGGGTGGATCAATAAGTACCATGTTAACATTTCAGAGCAATACTCTTTTCCCAACGTTCCAACGTCCACTTTTCCCAACGTCCCAACGTCCCAACGTCCCAACGTCCCAACGTCCACTTTTCCCACCCTCGTATGAGCTGAATTTTGTTCCCGCGAACCAGGTTTTCAGGTTTGGGAACAGAAAGAAGTCGCAGGGAGCCAAGTCGGGTGAGTATGGTGGATACGGCAATAATTCGTAGCGCAATTCGTGCAATTTGGCCGCAACAATTCCGGATGAGTGAGCTGACAGCTGGTGCGTTGTCATGGTGGAATATCAGTATTTTCTTTGGCAAATTTCGCATTTCCTCTTTAATTTTCTTATCAAATCGGTCCAATAATTCACTGTAATACGTTCCTGTGATCGTGCTTTCTTTTTTTAAAAATTCGATGCGAATTATGCCCTTTGAATACCACAAAATTGTAGCCATGACCTTTCCCGGCCGATGGAACCGTCTTTGCCTTCCTCGGACCAGATTCACCTGGAAGAATCCATTGTTTCGATTGTCGCTTAAGCTCTGGCGTGTAGTAATGGATCCAGGTTTCATCAACGGTGACGACTCGACGCAAACTTTTCTGCGGATTTCGCTTAAAGAGGTCCAAACACTGCTTTGAAGTTGTCAGCCGAATCCGCTTGTTGTCTACCGTGAGCAACCACGGCACCCATCGGGCCGATAGTTTTTTGATTCCTAACTTATCATGCAAAATGTTGAACAACGTTCCGTACGACACGCCTACAGTCTCTGCTACTTCGCGTACTTTCGTTCGGCGATCAGCGAGAATCACATCATGGGCCTTTTCAACGATTTTCTCAGTAACCACGTCTGCCGGGTGGCTTGGGCGCTCCTCATCAAAAACAGATGTACGTCCACGTTTAAATTCGTTGAAACAATATCTCACGGTTGTCATAGATGGTGAAGGGTCACCATAGACAGCATCCAACTTCGATTTTATTTCTTCGCACGTTTTTTCATCCAAATAAACGAATTACGGATCGACATTAAAAACACTAACAACGTTGAATCAACAAACAAACAACGTATGAATCAATCTAAAATTTGATATGGTGTTGTTTGAAAGATGATAGTTCACGATGGTAATACAAACTTTTCTCAGCAACGCCACCTGTCTTCGAACACGGGTACTTATTGATCCAATATCGTATGGCGTGCCTTATGCAGGAAAGGCATTCCAAATAAATTGGTGGTTATTATAAAAGCCAGTTATGAAGATGCTAAGTGACACGTACTGCATAGGGATAGGTTGTCGGAAGTACGGCACGTTTGCATACTGTCACCACTATTCTTTCTGCTGATGATCAGTGATGTTATGCGGAGCGCTCTGTCAACAAGAATCAAACACCTCGACTATGCTGACGATGTTTGCCTACTATGGCATAAAATTATGGACCTGCACCAATTGACCAGAGGCAAACTTTGTAGGATTGAGGATTAACTCCGTCAAAATAAAATTGCTAAGGCTTTCTTCGAACTCATCAACAACACATATCAATACCTGGAAAGTGACCGTCAATGTCACAAAAAAGCTGCAAACTTTTGTCTAAGAACCAAATTAAAAGTGTTCTGGCCAAATCCTATCTCAAACGAACAGCTTTATGAGAGAACGAGCCAGGAACGTATAGATGTGATTATATAAAAGCGAAAGTGGCAATACATTGGTCACACAATGGACGAAAATTATATTGCCCAATTAGCCATGCAATGGAACCTGCTAACACACAAGAGCGGTCCTCGTATAAAGTGGCGCAGAACATTCGAAAAGGAATCTCGGCTACTGAGAAAGAGCTGGTTGTTGTTGAAACACATCGCCATGAACCGAACACGATGACGTGTAGGCGTGGTTGATGCCCTAAGACCCATAAGGGAATACAGGATCTAAGACCAGGACTGAACTGACTTTGTTGAAGAACTATGAAAGAACATCGTTTATTATGAACATATCTTCTATAGATTACCTACATCTAAACCTTCCTCAAGGAATACTGCATCAAAATCTGTTTAATGGTTTTCCTAATTTTGTCATTAGTCAAAAAAAGTAAGCAACAAAATTGGACTTCCTTTGTCTACACTTCAAGTATTACCTATGTACCAAATTTCAAGGTTCTATGTTTACGGAAGTACTCTATAGGTTTTAATGATACAGTGATACAGTCAGTCAATCCCAAAATAAACGTTCGTTTTTAAGTCCTATGCACCCACTGCAGATGCCGGTGTTGTTACGTCCCACCTCCCCACCTCTAAACAGAATGCTCCTCGTCGCGGTTGCTTCGCAAACGTGGAGCACAACCTCAAGCTCAAATCAAGGATAACAGTGTTAAAATCAAACCCGACAGAAGCTTATAAGGGCTCCGACAACTTCAAGGTGCTAACGTAAAAACATCCACCACCACATTTGGGAGTAGTCATGGTGTAGTGGTAATATCATCGCTTGCCACGCTTCAAGTTCACGGTTCGAATCCTGATGTCTAGAATTATTTATTTATTTCGTATGAAATAAATAAAAAAGTTGTTCAATTGCGAAAGCTTATGTCAACTCTACTGCGAAGGCAGAATACTGGCAGTAGGGTGGTCATATGGCTAAAATCGTGATGATGACATCAGGAGGACGGAAAAAAAATACTGTGAATCATAAGCAACGACAATAACAGCAAAACAGTAATACTCCCCAGTTATCTGGACGCCACCCTTGGAGTTCACTCTAACGCCATCTGAGTTTCAAACCAACTACAGCAATCTGACTTTCTCTCTGTCTCTTCCCTTTTCCACAAAATGCCCGTGTCCTAAAAAAAATTAGTATAAGGATATTCATATCGTCTTTGACACGTGCAAAATTAAAAAAAATTAAAAAAAAAAAAGTAAAAACATCCGGCTTCTTTAGATAATATTTCACAGGGCAAAAGCCGCCTATTAAGTTTTTAGCAACTGGTCTATCTGCAATAATCTGGGTATCATACTCATCCAAAGGCTTTTGCACCGCAACTGTCAAACGTTTAAAGGATGGAAACAACACAATACTGTTTATCTGAACTCGACCATAAACTGGGTTTCAACTCCTTTGGAAAGTCGTTGGTGGAACTAATAGAATTGGAATACCCGATTCTTTATCCTAGGTATACGAGTATTAACTGTGGTGTCTTAGAAAGCAACTATTCAGTGGCCGGCAAGAAATAAAAAAATATCAAGGTATAAGTACGTGCAGCATTAGAATAGAATACTCGGTCCTTTATCCTAGTTATATTAACAGTGGTGTCTGAGACAGAAACTCTCCATGGGTCGTCAGAAAATAACAACGTATAACGCAGAGCTGCCCTACACATTCAAACACAAGGACTTTGTTGCTATCCACATCGAAATCCCGACGAAATACATCTGCGTATAATAAAATATCCAATGGACAGGCTTCACTGAAGTATCAGTTTCGAGCGTGTGGTTTTCGGTTACCAACAAATGAGCAATAGGGTACCAAAACCCAATGCTGTAAGCTCCTGAACCACGCCGATACAAATTAGGAAATCGTGAATGAAAACCAGCGGCTCGGTGGTTAAATTCGTGATCACTGAACGGGAGGAGACTTAAGGCTCGAGTCTCAGAAGACATAAAAAAAAATATTCACGTTCCTACCTCTCACGAACTTCGAGAGTAATATTTTCATGAGAAGCTTAATCGTCTTCATAAACGCCATGCAACTGTAGGTGCTATAGGGCCGCGAAAAGTTAGTCCTCTATGAACTGGATTACCACTGAAGTAATCCAGTGCTTTCACTCAAAATTCCTACGAGTATTGTTTCTTCGGTATCAAACCACACTCCTCGACCCAAGGAGCTTCTCCAGCGTTTTAAAGGTGGCTGCCTTTCAAACGCATTTTAGAGTAGGGCAACAAGACAAAGTCATAAGAGACTAGATCTGGGCTGTATGAAGGGTGATTTAAAAGATTTATTTGAGTGCTCCTCAAATAGTCAGCAGTGAGCTCTGCTCTGTATGCCGATACATTATCGTGATGTAGGTGTCACGAGCGTAATGTATTGCCTGGTTGCAGATTTGTCAAGGTTTCCATCAATTGAGGAAGACACTGTTCCGTAAAACACTTAGCAGTGACCGTCCGCTAATATTCTAACCAAACCCGTCTTTCTGAAATATGCGGCCATAATTCTTCTGTTAATGGGCCGAGATTTTTGGAGTTGAGTCAGAACATCATCGTCAAAGACACATACCTTGTTTTGGGAATTTATTATAATGACGTAGTAATAGAGACAGATCTCGCTACCTGCTGCAATTAAAGTGGTTTCTTTGGATTTTGTATTATTAGGTTGCTTGATCATGTTTCGTGTCGATTTCACTTTGCAATATTTTTATTCATGCGTAAGGGCTTGAGGTATTCCAAGAGTACAAAACTTCCTAATTTTAAGGTGATTGGCCACAATTCCGTTTAAAATAGATACAATAATGCCCATGGTCGTTTTCATCTGTCGATAGGTCACTTATCTATCTTTCAGCATTAGTTCTTAAATGCTGGCCATCGTTTCAGAAGTGGACACCTCATTTGGATGATAAACCGTTCCTTCCTAAATTGACATGATAAACCGTTCCTTCCTAAATTCCAAATACCACCTCTGGACGGTCGTAAGGGTAAAGAAAACGTAAAGAATCCCGTAGAACAGAAGGTATCCCGTCGAAACACTCTAAATAATTGAACGTTGAAAATGATTGCTCTAAAATCCGGTCGACTAAAATGTAATATACTACTTAACGCGTCAAAGGGGATATGAATACCCTTATATTGTTTCAGGGCACTGGCGTTTAGGAAAATGGGAAAGAGGAGAAGTTTGTGCACGTTGGCTTTAAATGTTTGAAGGTTGTAGTGATGAAGAAATACAGAACTTGGTAAATCATCGTCAAACGAATCTCTATATTTGACAGTACGACCGAATTTGGGCTTAAGGGTGAACTGATGTGCATTCGAAGCATGGCGCGTATTGCGGGTGAAATTTTGAAGGGAAGGAATGTAACTGGCTATTGCGCTGGAGCATTTTTTTATATAAAACAAAAAAAAAACATAAAATATGGAGAGACACGAGACGTTTCTCCGATATTCAAGTGAATGTATTGTTTGGAGTTCACAATGTCTCTATCACCTATAAGTTTTAAGCGCGATTCTTTACCCTGTCTAGAATGTGTAGAACGGTCTTGGGTGCACCAGACCAGATATGAGCGTTATATTCCAGTTTAGGCCGGATGAATGCCTTAATTGAGGCCAGATCAGACCGGATCAAATATTTCTTGCACCGTTTAAGGAATCCTAGACATTTTGCAGCATTTTTGGCCACCTCGAATATGTGATCGTTCTATCGAAGATGGTTATTAATACACATACCGAGAATGGCAAGACTTTCGGTTTCAGCGATGCAAGTACCATTCATGGGCAATGGTTGCGGGAGATGCCATCTGGACCAGCGGATTTGTGTATGTTAAGACCTGTGAGTATTCCTGCAACTGTGCGAGTGCGAAAGTGGACTTATCCCATCGAAAATTCGACGCTCTCAAGTAAAGGCGGACACAAAACATTATTTGGCAGCGTGAAATTCGCTACAAAGTGAGCAGCAAGCAGAATTTGTAATATTTTTGACGAATGACCAAACATTTTACAACCTTCGGGACATTGTAAGATTTTTTGGCTCAATTTTTGGTCGAATATAGGCACAGCAGTCTTTTCTGGCTTGTTTAAACTTCTTTCGAAGACTTACTTCTTACAACCTGAGAACCTCTTTACAGCTCTGGTATTGTGAGTATTTGGTGATTGTGTTTCGAATTGTTTGCTCAGTTGAGTTGCTACTTCGGTTTGGCGAAACAACGAGGCTCAAAATTCCTAACTCGGAAGACGAAATGTGTGCTCTTTGACCCTGCCAGTCCTGCTCTATGGTGCCGAGTGCTGGACGATAAGCTGCAAAACTGAATAGATTTTGAATACTTTCGAGAAAAATCCTTCATCGAATATTCAGTCTCATATGCGATGAGGGGCGAATGGAGAAGAAGGTACAACCGCAAACTCTATGACCTGTATCAAGATGGGGATGTAGTCTGAAAAGCCAAAACATGCCAACTACACTGGACCGGTCACATCGAGCGAATGGACAATAATGCTCCAGCTAAGAGGATCTTCGAATCCCAGCCCCCAGATTCGAGAAGACAAGGAAGACCGTACCAGGATGGAAGAGGATGGAAGGCAGCCGTGTCTCAGGCAGGGACCCTTCAAGGGTTGGGGGCCGTTAAGTATTAAAGTAAGTAATACAGATATTACAGATATATATGCAGCAACTCTTTACCACTCAGTGGATGAACGAATGGAGAAGAGAATAGAGTAAAGCAGAACGCATTAACTAAATTCAGTCGATCATATGACAAAAATCACTTTATACTACTGCATGACCTAACCTATGCCGATAGCAGTATCTTAACTCCATCTATTGTTACTCTTTTTAGTTCCAATATTAGATTGAGTTCCGTACAATTAACATTAACGTGGTCTTAAGTGAATGTAGTGTTCACTCCTGAAGCAAAGTCATTCAGATCAATTTGACTCACCTCATTCTGCTTAAAGCTAATGGAAAAAAAATGTTCAATTCAAAGAAGCGCCTGTTGCGCGTTAAATCCTACTGTCATCTATAAACAACACAGTATTTTGATGACACCTCACTATCAGCATTGAAAAACAACAAAAAGCTCCTATTCTCATTGACAAACAACTTGGTGGAATGACGAAATTTCTGTATCGGCATTGTATACAAAAACCAGATATGTTAAGCAGCGTGTTACGTCACTGCAAGAAAGATATTTTCATAGAAAACAATATGAATTTCAAAAATATTTTGTTTTAATTAGCGAGCTTTCTTGCGGTGACGTCATTTCCGCTTTCTAGTTAGCATATCTTGTATGGGTACGTACGAGTATACATATTTGCATATCGTGACTATCTGCATTGAAAAGCATCAAGAAAACTCTTACTCTCGATCGTACGACGGTACAATATTATTAGGAAATAATTACATATTCCCAGAGGCTTCGGAGAAGAAGAAATTCCCAAGCAATAGGACTGGATACCGAATTCCTTTAAAATATTGACTCTTATGCAGTAACGTTGTCTACGAGTTTCTATAATTATGGCTCTGGGCAATCCTGGTAAGAATTAAGATGTTACCGAGAGCTGCAGGCGAATATTTCTTCTAAGCAAGTGCGTCAAATTGTTAGAAAAACACATTTACTTCATCATATTTCTTTAACCCCGGGTGGGGCATACAGAGGCAACAAATCTCTTCCATCGTTCTTGGTCTGCAGGTAGATATTTCAGCTGTGGTCACGTTTTCCTCTGGGTCGCTGCTTCTGTCAAGACTGTTGATCTCCACGTTGTTCTTTGTCTTCCAACCCGCCGTGCACCATACGAAGGACTGTTGTCATTTGGCTTCCTTAATGTGTTACCAATCCAGCGCCATTTTGGCTGCCTTATCTCGGCATCCAACAGATTCTGACTCGTTTTACGACACAATTCCTGGTTGGATATAATTTGCGACCAGCGAATTTGTAGTATCTATCGCAGACAGCGATTAACGAAATAATTTTTACCGAGACTTTCCAGGTTTGACAGGATTTGACAAGAGTCTCAACTTAGTGCATAAGGACTGGAAACTGGAATAGCAAAGGCAGCACGAGCTTTATTTATTCTGCTTTTAACCTCTAGGTTCGTTCCGTTTTGAGATGATATAAAACTTTCCAGGTAGTTAAACTGATTGACCTCCTCAATTGGCGTCTGCTTCAGAATAATACGCTGATGTGTGGACCGGCCTGTGAGCATTATTTTTGTCTTTTTGCCGTTGATCCTTATCGGCCTCATCGATCGACTATCCATTCACCCGCAATGATTGGCCCATCTCGTCTATCCCGCTGACAGTACTTGCCAGGAAACAGATATCATCGGCATAGTACACATGACTTAGCCTGTCAAACGGTCTCCATTGGATGCCATGTCTCAGATATACCTACGATGGCAGTCAGTACATGGTTTATCGCCAATAGAAAGAGGATTGGCGACAGAATATCCCGTTGCCTCACTCCCTGTTCCACTTTGAAAGCATCGGAGAATTGTCCATTGTAGCACTCCTTTATAATAGCAACTATTTATGGGAGGGATTCCCCTCCTAAGAAGAGATCTCCATATGCATTCGCGATTTACCCAGTTAAAGGCCTTCTCGAGATCCACGAACATGTGATATGATGTTGATGTGGTCGACGCACGATTTACCACTCCCCTTTTGAGTGTAGTGTCTAACCTTTATCCGTTCGAGAATGATAGTTGCCATTAGTTTCGGATAAACGGACAAAACAGTAATACCACGCCACTTATTGCAGTTCTTAAGATCAGCTTTTCTTGGTTTCTTAACAATAACACCGTCCTTCCAGTCCCTGGGATAGGTTTTATTTCCCCAAATGGCCTGTATTAACAGAAGTAGAATACTAGCCATTGTGGCAAAATCTGCTTTCAGGAACTCTGCTGGTATCCCATCAAGTCCAGCGGTTTTGTTTTTGATGAGATGGATTTGCAACTGTTGGAGATCCGGTGCTAATACACCTGTAAGATCTACGCATGTCGAGTAACTGTGGGCTCACTGCTACATTCTGCTCGCCGGAAACGTCATTAAGCAGGGCACAAAAATGTTCCTTCCTTCTTTTAGCTGATGTTCAATTGATATCAATAGTCCACATCAAGTACAGGATGGTTGGTTTTGCTTTTTTGACCAACAACTCTGATATTTCCCCTTCTTGCAGCGTTTCCGAATTTTCCGAAAGACTGACCAACCTCGTCCTCCTGTCACGTCTCATATAACATTTACAACAGACCCAACAAAAATAAATTAGCAACATTCGTTCAAAGATAATGACGTACTTCTTAACACCCTGGACGAAAACCCATCCGCATCCGGGGAAGAATTAACCTTTTGTCCTGTTCCACAGTACACAGACACTTAAAAGCACTTAACAAAGTGTCCAAGTTCTGAGAATGGGTACTGCACAATAAATCCCAGAACACTCAGACTCGATTTTCGGTCCTTTGTAATACCAGGTAGAAACTCCTTTTTGGTGTAGTGGTTGGAGAAACTTAGATTTTAATCGTCTCACCTCTCTGTACGGGTCGCTGTCCTAGTAGTTCCCCGCTCGGGCTCGAACCTGTACAGCTGGGGCCACAAACGAACACATTACCCATTACACCTTGGCCACTCACGTGCTCTTCATTGACTTTTCGTTTAAATGTTGAGAAAAGGTTTTTTTGTTTTTTAATGAAACATTTTAGTATTTTAGGCAGTGGCTGAGTCGTTCAGATAAACCGCAGCAAGTCTCTAACATAAAAAGGATATTTTGAACTGCTACCTCATGGGATGACCTGATACCTGAGTTCAACACATATCGCCTACAAATAAGCATAAAGCCATGATCCTCTCCGTAATATCTAATCAAAAATGCGCCCCTGTTTCTCCAGGGTAGAAACCCAGCATTTGTAATCTAGCCTTGCGTCTATAATCCTTTATTCGGCTCTATATCATTCATATCACCCCATCTAACTCAGTGAAACTTTAAATGACATCAGGATGCAGAATATGTATTAAAAAAAAAACATCAAACTAAGCACTGCAATCAAAAGTTCAAAAGTAACAAAACCAGACGGGAAATCAAGTGGAAACACCAACAAATTCGGATACAGCTATAAACAATATTTTATACCACCTTGATCAAAAAGTTTCAGGAATGACTACCGTGTGGCGCTTTCAGTCAACCGATTCGTTTTTTTTTTTTTTTTTTAGGTTGACACATCTGTCATTAACATTCCCTTCAAATGTTAGGCGTCGTAGTTTGACATTTGTAAAAGCTACGCTGTCGAGAGTACATCTGCCTTCGTGTGTGTTTTCGATTTTTTACGACTTTTGTGGAACTAGACAAAATTAACTTTGCATCAAATTTTGTGTTAAAAACGGATTCAACGGCTGAATCCGACTCCACATTCATCAAACGCATAATTACTGGAGACGAAACGTGGGTTTACGAGTACGAAACGCAATCCACGCGTCAGGCGAGTGAATGGCGTACACCGAATGAGCCAAGACCGAAAAAAACCACGTCGTTTTCAGTCGAAAAAGAAGACGATGCTCACGGTTTTCATGGATTACAACGGTGGTGTGCATCATGAATTCTTGCCACAAGATCAGACAGTCAACAAGGTTTATTATTTGGGCGTTATGAGACGTTTGCGTAAAGGAATTCGCCAAAAAAAAACAGTGGGTTCTGCACCACGATAACGCACCGTCGCACAATGTCATCCTTATTCGTGAGTTTTTGACCAAGAACAGTACCATCCAACAGCCACCTTGACTCAAGAAACCGTTCCGGGGAACGCTTTATGGAAAAGCCCAGAGGAGATAATAGAAAAATCTCGAAAAAAATGTTTCGAGGATTGGATCAAGCGTTGGCATAAGTGCGTTCCAGTCAATGAAGAGTACTTTGAAGCGGACAATATCGATTATCAAAAATGAACTTGTATTTTCAATTTTCTGAAACTTTTTGATGAAGGTAGTATTTAGCAACTTTTCTCAAAAAGACCGTTTGATCGACGTTCCAAATTCACGCTTTTACGTGACGAATAAGACGTCAGGCTCTCAATAGATCTTGACAGCTACACCATCAGAGTTACTGCCCCTTCAGTAAATTCGGACCTTGCCCTAAATCAGCAGTACACATGCTATTAACTTTCACCAATGATAAGACAACAGGATCACATTATTTAACTGGGAAAATCTGTGGATTTGTTCGCTTCTTTTCCATGGGCTGACATTTGTTTCAAGAGCACTGACGAAGCTAAAGCTGTTACTGATGTAATTCTTCTCGGAATGGAACTATACAAACGTTGGTTCAACAGAAATTGTGAGCAAGCCATTGCTTTTAAGAACAGAGCCTCTAGACAATGACACTCCAATCCAATAGTGCAAACAAGATCTAGGTTCGTCGGTCTCCGAAACACGTGCAATGTAACCGATCGATTCCGCAAAGAATAACTGCAATGAAAAAGTCACTAACAAACTTCTATGATAGATTGTCCCAGTGTTCATTCTGGTCAATGGAAAAAGTGATATCAGTCAGTCTCTCCTCATTTCCACCTCTAGTGAAAGAGGACGGATTACTAGCCATAACACCCAAAGAAAAAGTCCATCTTTTTGCTATGTTCTCAGGCAATTCAACATTAGATTCGTCAAGAATGGTGGCTGCACCAACTATCCTGCAAGTGCAGTCATCGACGCCAGATGCAAAGTTTCGACTTTGCGTAATCTGGTGCATCCTTAAGCGTATGGATTGGACGAAGACAGCAGGACACCCAACGGAATATCAGCCACTATCCTGAAAACTATGCACCAAAATTAACATCTATTCTCTGTAGACTTTGTTATATCTTATGCGAAGAAAACGATTCCTTCACACTGCCCGCATTCAACCGATCAACCGAAAGGGAAAGAAATTGTTGCTGAAAAACTATCTTCGCATAGCGTTGCTGTCGTGCTATCGAAAGTGATAGGAAAAGCTATCAATGCACGGCTGATTACACGATTATTGAACTTAGTGCGCAAAATATCCATAGCATGGCACTTATGCCGTCTTGCTGAAACAAGAGATCGTCCAATTTCATTTCCTCAATTTCTGGCCAAACAAATCGGTTATCATGCATTTGAAGCGCTCTCCGTTGACCGTAACGTTTCTGCCATCTTCATCTTCGAAGAAAAATGGGCCAATAATGCCGCCATTCTACAAACCACACCAAACAGTCACACGCTGAGAATACATTTGCTAAGTTGTACGTTTTCCGAGCCCAAATATGGCAGTTTTGCTTGATGAGATGAAAATGTGCTTCATTCGAAAAAAATGATTTTTTAAGCAAAAACGACGTCAATTTCGAGCTGCTCTAAAATCCAAAAAGAGAAGCGATAACGAAGCGGATGGTCATATTGCTTCAATTCCTGAGTCAGTTGGACCTTGCAAGGGAATAATCCAAGGTCTTTATGTATAATTCCCCTCAGGATAGTGCGGTTAATGTTTAGTTGCTGAAATCTCTCTCGGGTTTAGACGTACACTTTCGTCAACAGCAGCAATATTCTGGGCTGAACGCACAGGACGGACGAACACGAGGATAACTTGTGTTATCAATTAGCATACCAATCTCACGAACTTTCTTTACAAACTTGCGCACAGCAGGCACGGTTGGTGCACTATTTCAACCGAAATTAATTCTCAAAATTCACACTGTTTCGGAAACAAAGCACACACTTTGGAAATAAGTTTGCAATATTTCCCAAAGCTGTTCAAGCGTAAATCGGTTCATTTCGTACCACGGAGATATGATACTGTGTTTCTGTCAATATTTTGAGCGCCAAAGAGCTGTCAGTGTCAAAATAACATGTAATTTAAAAAGAAACCAGCAGATAGATGGTCCACATACTTTTATTTTTTCTGAGATGCCGCTCTTTGAAGATGACAATTTCAAGGAGTGGTTCTTTGGTTTTGATTCGTGTTTAAGTTTAATTTCTATGCAACTAAATATTTCCTTACTTTATTTAACACTGTGCAACACGATTTTTGTCCCTTAAATTTTGATTCCACGAATCTGGTATCTGAACTTTTTGGTATAAAAATATTTCTATCACGTGCAGTTTTTAAGATATTGACGTTTAAAGGTTCTTTAGTTACCATATACGGTCTATTTCAAATCAAGCTAAACTTTGATTCCGTACTTCTTGCATACTGTAACATAAAGTAGCATAATAACTACACATTCGAGGTTCGTGTCCACGGATAGAATGGGATTAGGTCTAAGACGACGTCGCGGAATTAAGAGAGAATTATAATCACAAGATCATCTTGGAATTATTACATCAGAATTTTCTTGTTCCAGTGGTCGAAGAATTTGCTAGAAGTTTCTGGCTATCAGAAATGCGACTATATAAGGACAGATGGCGATCGAGGCAGGGGAGTTGGGTTTTGAACCGCACAAAGAGATTGGAAAAGTGATAATAGGCGAAGTTGTAATTTTGTGATAAATTGAAAGTTGAGAGTTAACAAGAAGAAGTAATTAGTTTGGATTTGTGAATTAAGTAATTGAAAGGAGATAAAGTGATTTGAGAAGAAAGAGATCTTATAAGGAAAAAATTTGCGAAGAATAGTATAGTGTGAACTTGAATTGTTCTATAGACTAGAAAATAAAGAAATAATCTCACAGAATAACGTTTTATCTACTCGAGCCGTAGCTCGCATATTACAATACCTTTAATTTATTTTAAAATGCAGCTTAAATCTTCTTAAGTAATTGAATATAAGGAAGCCGATTTAAAAGGCCATGTTCATGAGGCTCAACAGCGAGTGCTGCGTATTAAGTCGATTGTAACACTAATGGAACATTTTGCCTTTTGATAAACTACTGTAAATCTTAAGCATTTTTACGAGTAATAACCTTTCATGTCATTAAAAAAAAAGCCAGTGATGTGCTGATCACACCAGTTCTGCGGTTGGATGGACAATTTTCTTCGTAACAAATCAATTCAAGTTGTGGTCGATGGTGTATCTTCCGATACTTTTGCTGTAAACGCTGGAGTGCCTCAGGGATCTATACTTTCACCAAATCTATTTCTATTCCATATCACCGACCTACTAGAGTCAACAAACAACGGGATCTATAGTTTTGCCGATGTCATCACTCTAATATCAAAAATCTTGCTCGAACAAGTCCGTGAATGCAAAACAAATCAACCCATGAAATGAAGTCCTGCAGAAAATATTGAAGTGGGAAAAAGCAAACTTGTGTTATCTCGATCAACGGCGAAATTAACCACCCATTTGAGTTCTTGGCGGCACAGTTAACTTTGGTGTAACATGGCATACACATCCACCACTGGTATAACTACATATCTACCTTTTTAGAGCAAAGAGATATGCACTTTACAGCAAAACAACACTTTTTCCTGTACAAAACACAAGTTAGACTAAAGATTGAGGATTGTTTCCACTTTTGGAGTCCAACCCCAAAACATTTTCTTCATCTGGCCGGTAGCATACAGAGGCGAACGGTTCGCTTAATAGAAGATCTTGCACTATTATCCAATCTCCAATCATTAGGTCATCGAAGATAGATATTTCGAAGACTTTAATGGAATGATTCCTAAATATGAATCATTTGAGCGTACTACTAGACAAGCTATCAAATTTATGTCAACATGATAGCCACGCGAAACTCTCTGCATTAAACATTAAAAATTCCTTTTGCTACAAAACTAGTAAACTTTGGTGTTCCCTTCCAGCAAACTATTTTTTTTAGTTAGTCTCTAGCTATTCAAGATCAGAATCAATAGTCATCTACAAACATCTGGAGCGTTTTCCCAGAGTTATATAACTCTCCTGACATCATTTTTTTTTTTAAAACACACAAAAGTTACAATCCTTTTGCAATGGATTCCCTATCACCCATCTTCTAACCTGAGATGGTTACGTATACCAAATTTCAACTTCGTAGCTCAAAATTTAAGGCCCATAAAGTGATGGCATACAGACAGGCGGACATTGCTAGATCGACATAACTTTTGATGCTGATTACAAATATATATATCATACTTTGGGGGTCTCTATATTACAAACAATGTATCAAAATTGATGTACCCTATAGGATAGGGTATTAAAAGAACATACCTACTCATACATTGTTAATGACAGCAAAAATACATTGCCGGCATTTCGACATTCAATTACAGGCGATCAAATTTTCAATAATTCTGACGCAACTTGTAATTTTTCTACAAGTGTCAGTCAACATATTTATTTTGATATACAATTTCGAATTTCCGTATACCTCCAAGGTACTTACAGAGGTCTCCGTAATGACCCTCCCCTAGGGTCGTGCTACAAGTGTGCAAAGTTTCAGCTTTGTAGGTCATGCGAGCGACTCTGTAGTCCTCAAAAAGACAGAATATATGAAGAAATTTCTTAGCATACGTTGTGGATTTGACTCTGAAATATATATATACTTACGATCCAGGTGTCATACACTCCAATGAGGATTAGGCAGTGAAGATCTTTCTATAGATCTGAAGTGCTCGCCAACCACTAGTTATTTGATTCAATTGGAGGTTGGAATTTAAATCTGGCAATACTGTGGTGCTGTGAAAGATAAACAACTGATATTTGACATCAGTGAATACTAAGCATTGACATTTGAAATTATGGAGTTTCTGGACATCGTTGATTGGGTGTTAGAGAACCACCAAACCACCAACTGGCCGATATTTATGTGAAAAAAACATCGATGTGGAATACGGTGACATCTGTCACACAGCGCGAGAAACAACGCAGTTATTGAACACAAAGTTTCCCGGTCGCATCAGTAAGGTTATGTGAAGCAGAAGGGGTATGCCAATGACCCCCAAACGATCCCAGAGCTAAAGGACGAGATTCAACGCTTTAGTTACGAACTACAGCCGGAAAGTCAAGCCAACTGTGTTGGTGCTCATTTCACGAGTATTTTTATTAATTAAATTCTGTTAAATATTAACGTAAATGTACCGATTAACTTAGCCCTACATACAATTGTTCCATTCAATATGAATAATTGATTATTTCTTTATTGAAAAAAAAAAATCGAATCTAGATGCAATCACTTTTTTTATCTTTTCTAAAAAATTTTTAAAATGGGACAACCCCCTAAAATATAACTTGTATGTAATTCCAACTAAAAAGTTCCAGCGGCAGCTAATTCTGACCAAGATGTATCTATTACGAGTATAATTCAGGTTTTTTAGGTTATCGCAAAAAGTCGGCATGAGATTTAAATGTTTGGGCATGATAATGAAATATAATAAGCTGTCCGAAAGCTAAGTCAACTCTACTGCGAAGGCATAACACTGGCAGTAGAGTGGTCATATGGCTGAAAATGTAACTTGATCGTGATGACATCGGGAGGACGGAAAAAAATACTGTGAATCATGAGCAATGACAAAAAGCAAAACAAACAAGCTCCCCCCAGTTATCTGGACGATGCCCTTGGAGTTTCAAACCACTACACTAAAAATCTTTAATTCTCTCTCTCTCTTCATCACAACGCCCGTGTCCTGTAATAGTATAAGTATTCATATCCTCTTTAGCGCGCGCAAATTATAAAAAAAAGTAAAAGTTTAGAGAAAAAGTGTTAAAAATGTCAAAGTTGACGCCCGAAGAAAAAGGCGTGAATTGTAGGGCATTCCGAAGGTGGATTATCGGCGAGGGAAATTTCTAGAAGAATTGGACATCATAGCACAACGGTGGACCGTGTTCTGAAAAAAAGCTTACAAAATCCTGGAAATTATGAGCGGAAGAAAGGTTTCAGCTCACAAGACAGATACATTATCAGGATGAGCTTACGTGATCATTTTAAAACGCCTACTGAGATATCAAGGGACCTTGAGGAAAACAGTAATCTACGAATTAGTGTCGACACTGTTCGTAGACGTTTAAGAGAAGGAGGACTGTTGGCTATGAAACCAGCCAAAGTTTATGAAAAAAAAAATTAAGGCTGCTCGGTTGAATTAGGCCAAAGATCATCGAAGTTGGACTGTGGATGATTGGAAAGAACTCATCTTTTCAGATGAGAGTAAATTCAACCTTCACGGGTCTGATGGTATGATTTACATGCGGCGAAAAGATGGAAAGCGTTACAGTGACCAATGCACCAGGAAAACGGTTAAGCATCCCGCTAGTAAAATGGTTTGGGAATGCTCTTCTTTCTATGGAGTTGACCAATTGGAGATCATTAGTGGTACTGTAAACGCAAAAAAATACATTGACATCTTTAGAAAATCATCTCGTGCACGCTGGTGACGTAATTTTCCAAGATTGCTCCGCTGCCTGCCACCGAGCGAAAATTCTTAGTCATATTTGTTTTTTTTTTTTTTTTTCATTACACACATCTTAAAGTTATTTTACTTATTTTATTTTTTTCTTAAATGTTTCATTTTAATTACAGCTAAAGGATTTTTTGGAAGTCGCAGAAGTAAAAACCTTAACCTGGCCTGGTAATTGATTTAATTGATTTAAAAACCATTGAAAACCTACGGAATTCAATGGGAGTTAAAATATCAAAAACCAAGCCTTCCTCTATTAAACAACTCGAAATGCTGTTAGAAAAAATTTGGTATGAATAAATTTAGATGGACACAATACAAAGTCTGGTTGAGTCAATGCAAAAGAAGATTGCTGCCTTCATAGCAGCTAAAGGGGCATCTACCAAGTATTAATTATGGCTTCTATATTATCGTTAAACAAAAAATAAAACAAGTTAATTTAATTCATTGATTTAGTGTGTTTATATATCATTTTTCGTTATTTATATGTCTTAGCATTTTGATGAGATATCTTTAAACATTTTTTACACTGGGCTTAAACAATGATGTGTTTGTTTTTAGAAGCTCATTATCAGCAGTAAATAATTACAAATAAAAAAAAAAACTTTAGAAAAAAAAACGATCATACCTAAAACCATATTTGTTACTAAAAATGTGGGTGCTGCGATTTCTTTGGCCGTCACTGTAGTGTCTTTTCTTCTTTTTTTTTTTAAATTTTTGTATTTACAGTGTATTCCACTCACAAACACATGTTTGTAGCCAAATTAATTTCTGCATTTAATTGCCGATCACGCATTGTTTTCATTTCCTCAGTATATTTCCATACTTCGGCGATATAACATCATTACAAAATGAGTGCGGTTTTTAAAAAGCTTTTCGAAAGTGTTTTCTTAGTAACTCACCCAAATGAGTATTAAGTCGGAAGCATAATGTTTAAAAACATCACAGGCATTTTTGAGAAAGTGGATAAAGAGTTAAGTATAAGGAATGCGGTAATGTCGATGATGGGACAGGTAGAGGGACCAAAGCACGCACATCCAGTAACAATATAAGTAATTTGTCTGAGGAACGCAAAAGAAAAATTGTCCAAAAGTGTCCATCAACACAATACGACGTCGTTTGGCAGAATCTGGCATCAAAAACAGGAGTACCAAACCTAGACCGCTAGTGACCCAAAAACTTATTGAAAAGAGGCTAAGTTGGGCAACGCAGAATTTAGACCGGGATTGGAGCAACATCACATTTACAGATGAGTCATCTTTTTTTGTTTATAATTATTGGAAGAAAGCATGGACAAAAAAAAAATTTGAATTTTCAGCAACGCACCGAAAAACATCCAGCAAAAGTTCATGTTTATTGATATTCCTCGGCCAAAGGATTCATAAAGTTAAAGTTAGTATTCACACTAAACCTCGATTCACAATTATAGCAGCAGGGTGTGCTAAAGTCTGCCGAATCTCTGCATAGACCAAACAAATATGACTGGATTTTGCAAGAGGATACACGTTGGAAAGAGGCAAATTGTATAGAGGCGATAGATTGGTCGTCCTAAAGTCCTAATGCGAATCCAATAGAAAATGTGTGGTCTTTAATGAAGCAGAGTCTTAAGGGAAACAAAATAGCCACGACAAAACAACTTGCGCGGGTCTTGAAGTAAATTTGAAGAGGCCTAAATTTAGAATATGCGCAAAAATTAACTGAAAGTTGCACTAGATAATGCCAAACAATAATGGTGACTGGACTCCCTACTAATAAAGGGTGGTTAAATTTTAAGGGCCGATTTTGAATGTGAACCACACCTAAACGTCTAGTTTTTTTCTGCATTTCATTTGACATTTCTCAATTTCAGACTAACTCAATTTGAACCATGGAAAGATACACAATCGAGCAACGCGTTAAAGTTATTCAGGCTTATTATGAAAATGGGCGTTCAAATCAAAATGCATATCGTGCATTTCGTGATTCTTTCGGTCAATTTAATCGTCCAAATGTGCGTACAATCGGAAAAATCGTGCAAAAATTTGTGCAAACCGGGTCTGTAGGAGATGTGAAAACACCAGTGCATGCTCGTACAGCTCGTACTGTAGAAAATATTGCTGCTGTTCGCGATAGTGTGGCTGAAGAGCCGTCCATCTCAACTCGTCGTCGTGCCCAACAATTGCACCTCTCACGCTCGTCGTAGATGAACATTGTGCATAAAGACTTGCATTTACGCGCTTACAAGGTGCAATTGACTCGAGAACTAAAGCCTCTTGACCATTTCAAGCGTCGTCAATGGTCACAATGGTGGCAAGAAATGGCAACAGTGGCTGATCAATTTTCGATCCGAATTGGAAGATATGGATGTGGACGATATTTGGTTTCAACAGGATGGTGCCACTTGCCACACAGCTAACGAAACAATGGCTCTTTTGCGCGACAAATTCAATGGCCGTGTTAACTCACGTGGTGGCGATGTCAATTGGCCGCCAAGATCATGTGATTTGACACCGTTGGACTTCTTTCTTTGGGGTTATTTGAAAGAAAAGGTGTATGTCGATAAGCCAGCAACAATTCAAGAGCTAAAGGATGAGATAATTCGGCACATTAACGGCATAGAACCTCAATTATGCCTCAGCGTCATCGAAAATTTGGACCATCGGATGGATTTTGCCGCCGAGGTCGCGGCGGCCATTTGGCCGATATTTTGTTCCATACATAATTGAACCATACCAATATTATCATAATAAAAAGAAATGACAGTAATTTCCTAAATAATTTGTGTTTTATGCAAAATCAACATCGGCCCTTAAAACTTAACCACCCTTTACAAAGTGGCTACGCAGTGATTATTCATCATTTATTAAATTTCTTCCATTTTGTTAAAAATTACCATGTGCGGCTTTTTTTGTCGCGCGGGGTGTATATCGCCCCATCAGGTGTACTAATATGAGATTGATACACTGTAGTTCTAGCTTTACTCTCGTCGTTTTCTTTTAGAAAAAAGAAAACGAAAAATAAATTAAGATTTGATGAAATATCTTTTATCAAATGAAGAGGGAAATACTTGTAAGCCAGCTCCGAAAAGTTTGGAACACAAAAGTATACGATTAGTTGTTCGATTAATTCAGAATACTCGTACTGTTTCAAAGTGAAGTTCCTTTAATTCCCACTTAATTGAGTTTCTCTATCATGCAGGGTTATTCATTTTGTGCTTTAGGATTTTAATTTAAAATGCAAAAAAAAGTATTAAAGATTTCAATGAATTTTTCTTACTTACGCCACGGGAGTTTTTGAAAACTTAAATTCTTGTTATTTTCATATTATTTTTCGGCAAATTTCTGACTGTATTGCAACCATAACTTCACGGATGTTGGTTTTTAAGTGCTCCACAGTTTGTGGATTGTCTGCATAGACACGATGTTTAGCATAGCCCCACAAAAAGAAATTTAATGGGGTCAGATCACATGATTTTGGTAGCCAATTGATGTCGCCAGGAAATTTATGTGGTACGTAGCCCCGTCCAATTAGAGCCACATGTCGCTCACATCAATGTGCTCAAATCTTAAGCCGAAAAAGGCTGATTATAATTTGACCATAGGTTAGGCTAGGTAATTTCAATTCAATTTATTTATTTATTATAGAGGTATACATTAAGACATAGTCTTTAATAGTACAACGAGCAAAGTATATACAAATGAATTTATACACATTTTAAAGTTAATAAAAATATTATAATTCATAATTATGATTAAAAAATAAAGAAAAGAAGAAAGAAAGGAAGAAAAGAGAAACAAAGAAATGACAGAACAGAGTTAGAGAAGAAAGGAAGTTAAAGAAAGTAGTTACATATTTCTATTTTTAATTTTAATGTTATAATAGTGCAGTTTTAAAGTTTTTGTCGTTTGACACATTTTTAATATTTGACTGTAAGGAGTTCCATAACCGGATAGCATGAATGAAAAATAGCCCTTAAAACTTAACCACACTTTATAATTACGCAATTCGTTTTGATATATACTTTAATAAAAAAAAAAAATTATATAATAAAATTCTTGCATTTTTCATTGCTGTTTTAGACGCACGTTTTTGTTGAACACACTGTATGTAAACTTTTTGAAACATCAGAAACGTGAGTGAATTATGATAGAATTTTTAACTTTGTTATCACTACGTACGAGGGCAAGGTGAGAAGTTCTCGGCCTGACGCAGAGATGGCGTTCCAATCAGCCAAAATTTATGTTTCCTGCCTGGGTGCACTTCTCATTAGTTCGTATAACAAATTTCAACTTGTTCTCTCAAGTAGTTTCTTTACACGAATTTTTGCAGTAGAAGTCTTGCGTGTTTTTCGTTAAAATGGATAAAATTCTTCGTTTTGGATGTGTTTACCCCTAAAGAAATTCACAGAAGTTTACGGCAGCTGTCCCTCGAAGATGACCCACGTGAAGGACGGCCAAAAACCGCAACCACACCCGAAACCATTGAAAAAGTGCATGATATCGTTTTGGACGATAGGCGAGTGAAGGTGAGTGAGATAGCTGAGGCTGTGTGTATATCGGAAGAGAGGGTGCTAAACATCTTGCACAAAAACTTAGGGATGCGAAAGCTCCGCGCAAGATGGGTGCCGCATTTGCTGAATGCCGATCAAAAGCAAATGAGCACACGATTTTCCCGGCAATCTTTGGACCGATTCAATAGGGATCCGACCGATTTTGTGCGGCGATTTGTCACCATGGATGAGATATGGATCCACAACTACACGCCAGAAACGAAACAGCAGTCGAAGCAGTGGGTGGAAGCCGGTGGTTCAGCGCCAAAGAAAGCGAAATCGATCGCTTCTGCCGGAGAGTCATGGCCAGTGTGTTTTGGGATGCGAAAGGGATCCTGTTAATTGATTACCTTGCGAAAGGCAGAACAATTACAGGCGAATATTACTCCAACCTTCTTGACCAGCTGGATGCCAAAATTCGTGAGAAGAGGACTGGCTGGCTTGAAGAAGAAAAAAATCATCTTTCACCAGGACAATGAACCTGTACACAAGTGTGCGTTGGCGATGGGAAAACTGCGGGATTTTGGGTACGATTTGCTCGGCCATCCCCCCTATTCACCTGATTTGGCACCCTCAGACATCCATCTGTTCCCAAACTTGAAGACATTTTTTTCTGGAAAGCGCTTCGCATCCAATGCAGAAGTTGAGAGGAACGTAGATGAATATTTTCACAGCCTTCCAGACTCTCACTTCCGAGAAGGAATACTGATGTTGGAGAAACGCTGGACCAAGTGTGTTGAAGTCAAGGGAGATTATGTAGAAAAATGAAGTGCGGAACGTTTTGTCGCAGCCATTCTTGATTTGCTCGGGTTTTGTGGGAAGGTGCAGAATCCTGTTGAAATGTCCATGCCCATGGCTTCAATACAGCTTCCAAGACAGTTTCACGATAAACCATCGCGTTTGTCTTAACGCAACGATCCAAAAATACCAGCGGAAACCGAGAAAAATAAAATCATTTTTTAACTGAAAATCGCAGTCTTTCATTTTCAGGCCGAGAACTTTTTACCTTGCCCTCGTATATATGACAAAACATGAAAATAATAATGTATCTATTTGTAATGTATCTACTGTTACAACATTTGATATTATTATATTTTACTCAGTTGAGCCTACAGTCGTTTCTTCTGACACAATTTTCAATTCGGTCTTATTTTCACCATGGAATGGTCCGATAAGGAAAATCGTGTCGCCGTCGTTACGCGTCATAAATGCGGTATGAATAACATGCAGATCGATGCATAAAATTATTCATTGATACTGGAGATATTAAAGTAGTAGGCCCGAATTCAAAAAAATCAATATTGGTCTTGTCGTCTCCAACGACTGATCGGCAATTTTGGGAAAAAACGTCAAAACATTGGCCAAAGTTTATCAGGAGACCGTAATAGAACCCGTTGTGAAGCCTTTAAACCATACCCTACTCAAAAAAACTGCCATGGACATTTCAACAGGATTCAGTGCCAGCTCATAAGGCTAAAACAAATCAGGCTTGGCTCCGAATCAACGTACCGTGTTTCATCAGCACCGAAGACTGGCATTCTACAAATTGCGCACTGTTTTAGAGGAGATACCCCAACATCGTATCCCTAAAGTATGCTCTAACCGAAGCTGTGACCAACTGTCCCTGTGTTAAAGTGGAATGTCGGGTTAACCGTAAACATTGGACATATGTTGCCTACAACTTTTCTAAAGATTTTTATTTCTACTCTGCAACTTGATGGAACACCATTTTGTTCGGCTTTGCCGTCAATATACCCTATTCAGGGTATATTAAGTTTGATAAATAATTTGTAATATAGAGAAATAATAACGATAGACCCCCAAAAGTATATATAAAGGGTGTTCCAAAATTCACGCAAAATTTGAATTTTGCGCCCTTTATGCGGCAAAGTGTTGCCAACAAAAAAAAAAAAAAACAGCGTGACAGCTGACAGTTCAGGGTTATTAAAAATGAAAGAACAACGCGTTTTCATTGCTAAGCAATATTTTAAAAAATAATGAAGGTTTGCCAGTTACAGTTCGCAATTTTCGTACAAAATATGGTCGGAAAAGTTCTTCATCAACTGTGAAGAGATTAATTCAAAATGGAGACTTAGACACTCTGACCGTCGTTCAACACAAAACATCGAAGTAGTTCGAGAGATTTGTTGAGAGTCCAGGAACATCAATTCAAGAATTGGATGGTTAAGAATTGGACATTTCGAGAAGCTCTCTACAGTATATTCTCACGAAAGATTTGCATCTTCATGCATACAAAGTGCAATTGACTCAAGAACTGAAGCCTACTGACCACGCATAGCGAAGAGTTCGTTGAATGGATTATGAAACAACAACAAGTGGATGCTGATTTTTATCCTCAGCGATGAGGCTCATTTTCATCTTGATGGCTTTGTTAATCATCAAAATTGTGACTGTTTGTTAAGAAACAAATGTACCCACAACGTATGACTGCTTGGTGCAGCTTTTGGGCGGAAGGCATCATCGGACCATATTCTTCTTTGAAAATGCTGCTGGTCAGGTAATAACAGTTAATGGTGCTCGCTATCGCGACATAATAATCCATTGTTTGTGGCTAAATTGCAAGATATGGGTGTGGACAACGTGTGGTTTCAACAAGACGGTGCCACATGCCATACAGCCCGAGAAACAATTCAATTACTGCATGAGTCATTTCCTGGTAGTGTAAATTCCCGTTTTGGTGATCAGAATCGGCCGCTCAGATCATGCGATTTAACGTCGTTGGACTTTTTTCTTTGGGGTTTTTTGAAGTCTAAGATTTATATCAACAAGCCCACGACCACCCGCAAATTGAGCAGTGTATCAAAGAAATTCAGCCACATTTATGCAAAATGTTCATGAAAAATTTCGACAAAAGAGTGCGTATGTGCCTGCAAAGCCGTGGAGGCCATTTACCCGATATGCTATTCCATACATAACCCTACTGTATAATTTATGAATCAATCAAATATTCACAATTTTTAATTAAAAACCTGTGTTTTCTATCAAAATTACTTCTTGCGTGAATTTTGAGACACCCTTTATTTCTAGCAACAACACAATGCGAATTACGTGACGAGTCATTCGTTCATTGATGCGGTAACTCGACCCCAGTCAAAAATTATGATGATCTAGCCATGTCCGTATGTCACAACTTCTTGGGCCTTAAATTTTGAGCTAGGAACATGAAATTTGGTATACATATAAGCTTCCTAATATCTGAAGCAGTACAAGTGTAAAAATTGTTAAAATCCGCCCACAGACACGCCTACTTTCAAAAATATTTCTCTTATCTCAATATTTTTGCTAGAAACCGAAAAATATTGTCAAGGTAAGACATGTTGACGTTGGACTTTCTCTACACTACTTCTATACATTGTACATATCCACGCCCACTTTGTAGGGCGTTTTCTTAGAAAAAAAAAAAAAAAAAAACATATATTGCTTTTTCAAAGCTATAACATTTACTTATTGTGGATATATCGTCAGAATCCGTGAACTTCGGTTGCAAATTTGTTGAGCCACGCACACTTTCTGCTAAGACAAAGTTGAAGAAGTTTTGTGATGACATTTCTTAAAAATCCTCTGTGTAGGAAGGTATCATTGCATTCGTTTTCAAAATTTCGCAACGCCACGCTCGGTTTATTAGGGGTGAGTTAAGGATGGGGAATAGGGTATCATACTATCTGTTCTAGATGGATTGTAACTTTCCTGTATGTTTTTAAATAAAAATTTCCCTAATGTCCCAACAATTGTAGATTACTGCACCGTTGTAAGTCGCATCTTAATACAATTTACGATAAACCCGCCTAAGAAGTGGTTTAAAGGAATAGAAAAACAATTTTTCAAAGAGCAACAGTAGTTTAAAATCCTTAGAAGTGGTTTAAAGGAATAGGGAAACAGTAGTTTTGCAGTTCTGCATCTATGAATAGTCGTTAAGGTAATACTTACCCCGATCTAACAAAAAGAGAATCATTTAAATCTGTTACGAGGTTATGAAGATTTTGGGAAAAATTTAAAATTTTGCATTTTTAAGTGCCTAAATTGGTCCAAATGCTTAAAATGTATGCGGTCAGCTAGAACACATCGAATTGGAAGACAAATAGCTCTACAAGTGCAGAAGCCAGAATGCTAAGCCTTACACAGTTCTTTAGGACTACTAATTGTCTTTCATTAACATATCTAAATATTTAAATTCAATACAATCTTTTAGAGACATGATAAGAAAACATAGCTAGGGTACGTCGGCACCCACGTATTTCTCAACGAATCGTATCTCAGAAACTAAGCCTTAACTAGAAAATACCATTATTATATTTCCGCTCTAGATTCACTTCTTAGAGGAAAAAATTGACGAATATCTAAGAATGACACAGGAAATGATAGGTGAAGAACTGGGCTTGAATATCATAGCCATTAGTCATGAATATTAAATAATCACCTGAAATACTCGAAGAAATCAGCTCAATTGGTTCCACGAAATTTAAATGACAAGCAAACGAGTCACGTGTCTGTTTTGCCCAATATTTCTTGGAAAAATTTGAATAAAATCATAAAAGCTGATGAATCTTGGTTATATAACCACGACCCAGAAACCAAACAGCAAGTCTTTTTAAAGCAAGACAACAAAAATGATAATGTCGATTAACTTCACCAGGGCGAAATTGTGTTATTGTTGTTATTTGGCTGAAAACTGGTCAGACGGTAACTGCTAAATCGGTATACTGAAACTTGTTTACAAGTTTTCAAAAAATTGTTGGGAAACCAGAAAAAAAGGGGAACTTCGTCGCTACTTTTTACACCACGATAATGCAGCAGTTCACACTGCAGAAAAAACTACAACTTTCTGGCGCTCTTGGGAAACAATGAGAGCGCACCTTTTTTTCCCGGACCTAGCGCCGTGTGATTTCTGACTATTCCCGGAAGAGTATTTAGTTCCAAGGAGATGATTTTGAAGAATGTTTCGAAAGGTTGTAGAGAAATTAAAAATGTGATGGAAAGTAAAGTCCAACCAACTTAGCGAACTTTTATTAGTCCCCCCGTAGAACAGGAATTTTAACATAGTATACAAATAATCTCAGGTGCTAGGTTGCTACCGACTTAGCAGGTCAGGATATTTCCTTAAGCAGTTATGAAAACGTGCCGGACGGCAGCAGGTCGAAACACATTTCAGTCAGAGAGCAAACAAAAACCACCTTGGAAACGACATTGTTTTGATTGAGGATGATGGGGATTTTTAGCCAAACAAATTAACCCAAAAAATAGATGACCAATACACGAAAATCGAATAGCGTAACTACTTGTACTAATTACTTTCATGTACATATTCTGATTTGAACTTTTGAGCTACTACCTGCAACGTTTTTGTCCGCAGGGTGTAAAGGTAAAGCAGATTTAAGCTGCACAATTTCTCAGCGGTGTGCAACAAAACGAAACAACATGAAACCAGTCATTATACGAAGATACATACCTCACTTATGTGTAGAGTGTATGTGCCACTTCTAAATGGGAAAGATACTTCGTTAAGTGTTTAACACACCGACATCAATTCAGTCAGCTTTAAGATACCGATCGCAACGGATCCTTGGAAATCTATTTATTTATTTTTTTTAATAAAAGAGATAGATCTGTTAGCCTACCAGGTAGACAACAAGCATTAAACAATCCTGACATTGAATCCTTAAACATAGGTAACAACAAAATGTAGTTTTATTCATTTCTCCAGCTGCTTACCTGCGCTGTTGGAAAAGCGCCTTTGTAAGATCATACGCATGTCCTTGCGATGTTGTCTTTGTTTTATGAGAAAAACAAAATACAACATCCTGTCTTGCAAAGCGAAGCAATAATAAGAAAACAAGACAATTTGCAAAAATATAAAATTAAGAATTTTTCATTCTAAGAGATAGAAAAAGAAATCAACAAACTTATTGGTCTGCCAGAGAAAATCAAAACCAAAAATAAATATTTATGAACACTCCATACCAGCTATTTTTAGTTAGCGATGTCACTGTCGTCAGATGTGTGATTAATTATTCATTTCGAGATAGAACCATCGCAACTTCACCTTATAGTCGACAATTCCAAGAAAAATAGTTTTTTTTTTATTTATAAATAGAAAATGTCCCTATCTTAGAAAAACTCGTCAAAGATTAGATTCTGATAGTAGGCACACAGGCTAATCACTGCGGTCGCAGGTGGACATATTGCCACTTCCTCAACAAGCTAACTTCTTATAGTACAGCTACGAAACGCTACTTCCTAATGAATCATAGTATTTATTTAAGTGAACTACCTAGCAACGACCAGGTTTGTTCGCAAAGTCTTATGATTCCGAAAGAAAAACTCATGCAGTGCACCTTGCCATATTAACAGGCTCAATTGTTTATTATTGCAAAGATAAGCAGTACTTATACCTAGCTTTGTCATCGAATTTGTATACAAAATTCGGACTTTATACCTAGTCAAGTCATAAATACTTGTACATGCGGTGAATGCAATAAAAACTAAGAAGTATTTTTTGATTTTTTTTTTCTGTAAAACTTTAATTGATTATTTAGGAAACAATTCATTTGAAATGACTGCATATATGCAGGCTTTGAGTCGCTCTGGCCACTCATCGATCGCAGCACGCACTTCGTCCATTGGAAAATTATTCACTGCACGGATAAGTGCGCGCTTCAAGGACACACAAATTGGGTGTCGAGTAGAACAAGCCATCGCCTCTACAGCAGACTACAGGGTGACTGACATGAACTGTTATTAATTCAAATAGCTGTTTTTGTTTTAACTGTGAAAATTTGTTATTGAATCTAAAGAAAAAAAATTTGGAAATTTATTCAAATTCAAGGATTTAATTAATATTTTCGATATGGCCAACTTTTGCACGAACAATTTCCTTAAGACTGTCAATCAATTCATCGCACGCTGCACGCAAGTGTGTCTGTGGAATGCGCTTTCATTCCCGGCGAAGCGCTAACTTATTTGGTATTTTTTAGTGCCAACTTTGGCCTTCAAAATGCTCCAGACAGAAAAGTCTAATAGATTCGCATCGGGAGAATTCGATAGCCATTGTGTCGAGGAAATGATGTGCGGAACGTTTTGTCGCAGCCATTCTTGATTTGCTCGGGCTTTCCTGTTGAAATGTCCATGCCCATGGCTTCAATACAGCTTCCAAGACAGTTTCACGATAAACCATCGCGTTTACCTTAACGCAACGATCCAAAAATACCAGCGGAGACCGATCATCGGCAGTCACTGCGGTCCAAACCATCAAAAACGGTGGCGCTTGCTTTCTGGTGGCCATTCTTTGGTCGAAATTATCATATGACCTCTCTGGCAGGTAAGCTCGATCATTTTGCTTGTTGACAAGTTACTCAATTGGAAATGGTGCTTCATCAGAGAAGACGATGTTTGGCAGTTAACAAATTGCGTGCAAGCGGATCAACTCCTTTGCTCTTTTCAGTCTTAACTTTTTTTTGGTCAGGTGTGAGATCGTCCACTTTTTGGAACTTTCAAAATGTGTTGCATCCGTTCACTGGATATGTTTAGCTCAGAAGCCATTTTTCTTCCGCTACGCTGAGGATTTCGTTCGATTCTGGCCTTCAAACTGTGAATCACGATGACGATTGACGATGTTGCTATCTTTTTCGAACCACCTCCATAGCGTTTTGCAATGCTGCCGGTTTCGTTGTAATGCGATATGGTGCGATACACAAACATTTTGCTCACTTTCAAACGTTTCAGCTCACGAACAATAGCTGATTGTGATTTTTCAGCCAAAAAAAAGGGCAATAACATAACGAGGGCAAGGCAAAAAGTTCTCGGCCTGACGCAGAGATGGCGTTTCAATCAGCAAAAAGCACACGATTTTCCCGGCAATCTTTGGACCGATTCAATAGGGATCCGACCGATTTTGTGCGGCGATTTGTCACCATGGATAAGACATGGGTCCACCACTATACGCCAGAAACAAAACAGCAGTCGAAGCAGTGGGTGGAAGCCGGTGGTTCAGCGCCAAAAAAAGCGAAGTCGATCGCATCTGCCGGAAATTTGGGATGCGAAAGGGAGCCTGTTAATTGATTACCTTGAGAAAGGCAGAACAATTACAGGCGAATGTTACTCCAACCTTCTTGACCAGCTGGATGCCAAAATTCGTGAGAAGAGGCCTGGCTTGAAGAAGAAAAAAATCATCTTTCACCAGGTGCATCCTGGCACCTGTACACAAGTGTGCGTTGACGATGGGAAAACTGCGGGATTAGGGGTACGAATTGCTCGGCCATCCCCCCTATTCACCTGATTTGGCACCCTCAGACTTCTATCTGTTCCCAAACTTGAAGAAATTTGTTTCTGGGAAGCGCTTCGCATCCAATGCAGAAGTTGAGAGGGACGTAGATGAATATTTTCACAGCCTTCTAGACTCTCACTTCCGAGAAGGAATACTGATGTTGAAGAAACGCTGGACCAAGTGTGTTGAAGTCAAGGGAGATTATGTAGAAAAATAAAATTATTTTTTAACTGAAAATCACAGTCTTTCATTTTCAGGCCGAGATCTTTTCACCTTGCCCTTGTATCTAACTGATGTGATGCTAATGATTTAAGATTGAATGTTAAAAAATGCTTGGCTATTTCATTTTCTAGATCGCAAATGCATTACTCTTATAACTACTCGTACTGTGTTCATCGTATGTCCTTAGTCAGTCCTTAATTCAGTTAATAACAGATCTTGGTATCTTTATTGATTCGAAACTTACCTTTATTCCCCATATTGAATACGTTGTCGCTTGTTGGGTTCATTAAAAGAAATTCTAAAGATTTGTCAGATTCCTACACATTTGTTTCACTATCGCACTAGTCATTGAATACTAGTTCTTGAATACTCTGATGTTATTTGGAACCCATTTTACCAGTTTTACACGGACCGTATTGAAAGAGTGCAGAGGAAATTTTCGAAATATATTTTCTTTAAAATACATTAGGATTTTGAACATTCTTATAATGCAAGATGTCAATTGCCAGGCAAGAAAACAGGCCCACGATGTTATGTTTATAAGAGACTTTCAGTGTTCCCACATTAACAGCCCAGTTCTTTTATCTATGCTACCAATTTATGTTCTGGAACGGGCACTAAGAGAGCGCATCATTTTCTTTTGAAAGGGGCATAGAACAAATTACAGTCCAAAAGAACCGATCTCTAGAGCTCTTAAGTCTTTTAATAATATAAGTAGAAATGTAGATTTTCATATTTCGAGAGAGTGCTTCAAAAACATTTTGTTTAACTTATTTAGAAGCTAATTTTTTTTTTTTTCTTGTATTATATATTCTTTTCTTAATTATTTACCATTAATTTTAAACATATTTTGTTAAATTCGTAATCTGTTAAGCTTGTTGATGAAATAAATAAATAAATTAAAAAACAAATATTTTTTCGTAGGGTTTACATGATTTTTAAATTGTCCCTATTATTTTTCCAGGCTGTATTTAAAAATATATCAAATTATTACAGTTATAACGGTGTTAAACAGATTTAAGTTTATGGTTAACATTTCATATTTTATAAGGTTTATACAGTGCTTTGCAAAAGTATAACCGCACCCTGTAAAAGGCCTTTTCCAGGAAACACTAAACGGATACAGGCCCTTTATTATTATTATTTTTTATTTTATGGCATCAATTAACAAGTAATTAGAGCAAGAAAAAAATCCCCGATATTTTCTTTTCCAGTAATAAATTTCAGGTAAAAAAAGTCAGTCAACATCGTTCGGTAACGCAATGCATTCACTGAAACGGTCCCACCAGCATCATTTTCGAAAAAAATTTGGGCTAATCACACACAGTCAGCCCAAAAACTGTACCAAACTGTCACTCGTTGTGGTTGTTCTACTGTTTCTCTTGGGTTTTCGGAGGCCCAAATGCAACAGTTTTGTTTGTTTACGTACCCAGACAAATGGAAATGAGCCTCATCACTCAGATCAATTTTGTGTAAAAAATCATGATCTTGTTCATTCATTTTCATCACCTAATCAGCGAAAGTACGGCGTTGTGCATGGTCTGTGTCAACTTCTAAGTTTGTAAGGTCCATCAACTGGACCTTATAAGCACGTAGGCCAAGATCTTTATGTAAAATGCGGTGCAAAGTGGTTCCGGATAGGCCCAATTCCTGTGATCGTTTCGATATGGACACTAGGCAATATTTTCAGTTGACCTTGCCGGACGAACACGAGTTGGAGTCTTCACATCACTACGAGTATATCCTGTTCGAGACGTTCAATTTTATCAATTAAATTCACTATAGCTGTGCGAGAAGGCGCTTAATGATGACCAAAAGTAGTGCGAACTTTACGAAACGTCTCCGCGATATTGTCACCGTTTTTGTCGTGAATTTTCACTATTTTAGCACGTCGTACGAGTGTATTAATAACCTCCTAGCTTTTACTTATCAAAAGTTATCGCAATGATAGTTGAATGTTGACAGTTCAACAATGGCGTATGGATGACCCTATACTTGCTAATATAACTTATTTTTGGAAAAAAGTGATGTCCTTATTATTTTTTCCACCACTGTATATGTTGAGTTAAAAGCTACCGAAAGCAATAAATAATAAAGACTTTCTTTAGAAAAAGAGTAGATTTTTATTGTGCTTCTAAAGCAAGTGCATTAAATTTGCTATAAGCGCATACTTACACAAAGCACCTCTTAAACTGGAAATCTTGTTTTATTTGTGAACTGCGAAAAGTGGTAATCAAAACTAACACTCGCACAGGGGAGTAGATCCTATTTTCTAGATGTACGTATAGGCGCTATATTGGGATATATGAGGATAAATTTGAAAGAAGAAAAAAAAATTCTCATAACTTATGCAATAAAACGTTTATTAGAATATAATTTGGCACATAAATACATATACGTTTGTAGCCCATATTTATTCAATAAAACCAACTTCAGCATCGATAACAGCCGCAATCCGTGACCGGAAACGTGGGCATGCCCGAATAAAATTGTCTTTTTTGATGTTGGACAATGGCATGCTTTAGAACTTAGATGAAATTGTGGGATTGTTTGGTGGTTTTATGTTTAACTAGACACCACGCAAGGTAATCCATCGGCGCAAAATCCAACAACTGCTTCTAGCCCTTCGATGTATCCGGCAGCATTCATTCGAAGACCTTCAAACTTGGTGTGTATCACATGAGGGACATCCGACAGCCATCTGTCGCTCCTTATAAAGAAGGCCCGGATCTTCTAGATGCTTCAACTTGTTGAGGAGCGCATGCTGGTTTTTCGTTTCATGACATAACTTATATATCGGATATTTTCATGAACCACACAGCGAAGGTCTCTTGCAATTGACCTCATCGACGTTCCAGGGTCCTGGTGAATATGATGTTGCACTTGTTGAACAAGTTTTGAACTTTTCTTGCTGTTGGAACGTGTTGAATGCATTTTACCAAAAGCCTCCAACTCGATGCGAAACTTGTGAACAAACAATCGGGTGACTTTCAAAATGCGCAATATTTCGAGATAAATGTGGTCTGCACATACTCGTATGGCAACTATCACGGCGAGTGTTTTCATCTCTTGTATCTGTATGTATGTATCTCAAATAAAAGCTATAATATAAACAAACCTAAAACAAAAAATGTTACACAAGTGCGAAACGGTGTTTGAACAAGTTTTAGTCTAATGAACTAAGGCTTACTTGTAATTTCGTACGCTACCTGTTTTTATATATGGATGATCTGTTTAAATGGGCCTATTTAAAGTACAGACACTATGTACACAAACTTTGAGAAAACTAAAAAAAAAAAAAAAAAATCTTCAAGTGCGAGGTGTGTCTCATTCAACGGAAAAAATAACCGCTACTTCTTTCCAGCAAATGTGAATTCTGCTTCATTAATAATCAGTTAAGGTCCATTCACAGCTCAGCGACCTGCGAATACGAACGAGCGAATATTCGTAAGTTTTGGCATTTCATTCACAGCAACTTTTTTTCTAGTCGCAACAATCTTCGAATTTCACTTGTCATTCGTTACCACCAAGCCCAAAACAAAAGCATTGTGAGGTTAAACTCTCGCGTATGTTTTAGTGGCGCGAATGTGGATTGCGTTCCACATCTGTGGAATGTGTATAACATTTGACAGTTCGCAAGAAGTATTCGCCTATTCGCGGGAAAATCAGCGAATTGTTAATTTCTTCGCAGAAACTAATTAAAATTTAGCTTTTCACCTATTAATCGATAGATAAATTAATCTCCGCTCTTTTGGAATAGTAAAGTTGTCAATTGTGTTCCTTTAAATGCACTTGAGGATCATGATTTTTGGAAAACGGTACTTTTCACAGACGAGAGTAAGTTTAGTGTGTTCAGATCCGATGGCAAGGGAAAATTATGGCGCAGGGCTAACCAAGAAATGGAGGCGAAGAACCTGATACCCATAGTCAAGCACGGTGGTGGTCATGTGATGGTCTGGCGGGCAATGGCAGCTTCTGGTGTCGGAAGGCTAGTTTTTATTGAAGGCAATATGAATCGGTATCAGTATCTTAATATTTTGCGTGATAATTTACACGCTTTTGCGGAGGCACTAGGGCTTGGAAACATCTGGGTACTACACCAGGACAACGACCCAAAGCATACTGCAACAATTCTAAACGAGTGGCTGGTGTTTAGGGTCCCAAAACGACTTCACCCACCTCCGTAATCTCCAGATCTAAATGCAATAGAACACATCTGGGATGAACTGGAACGCAGGGTTCGCAAATTTAAGACTACCGATCAGAGCCTCAATTACCCCTGACGTCACCGAAAATCTAGTCCTTTCGATGCCAAGAAGACCTGGACTAGCTGTCCAGGAATCAAACGATGGTCCAACAAAATATTAAATTTGTTTTATTTAATTTTGTATTAATTAGGTGAGACTTGGGTTCGCCAATACGATCCGGAGTCCAAACAAGAGTCTATGCAATGGATTGAAAAAGGGGAAAGGCCGCCGAAGAAATTCAAGGTGGAAAAGTCGGCTTCGAAGCTTATGGCAACTGTTTTTTGGGACAGCGAAGGTGTTTTGCTGATTGATTACCTGCCAAAGGGGACTACGATGAATGTTCAATATGGGAAGCGGTCGTACGGAAGCGACGTGGGAAACTCAGGCACGGAGTGTTGTTTTTGCAGGATAACGCGCAGTTTTCGAGACGGGCCTTAAAAGACACAGGTTTTTCAACGATAGACGGAATTCACAATGTCTCTATGACCTATAAGTTTTAACGCGCGATTTTGTACCCTGTCTAGAATGTGCAGAACGGTCTTGGGTGCACCAGACCAGATATGGGCGTTATATTCCAGTTTAGGCCGGATGAATGCCTTAATTGAGGCCGGATCAGACGGGATAAAATATTTCTTGCACCGTTTAAGGAATCCTAGATATTTTGCAGCATTTTTAACGACCTCGAATATGTGATAGTTTCATCGAAGATGGTTATTAATACACATATGGAGAATGGCAAGTCTTTCGGTTTCAGCGATGCAAGTACCATTTATGAATAATGGTTGAGGGCTATGGTTGCGCTTGAGAGACAGAAGACAGCATTGTGTTTTGGAATCATTAAATTCCACTCTGTTGGTTGAACCCCATTTGATTGTGCTGTCCAGGTTGGAATTTAATGAGTTTAACATATGTTGCCGGTCCTCTTCTACGACCAAAGAGCAAGGACATGAGTTAGGGAACGAATGTGAGAAACTGAGGGTACAGTCATCAGCGCAGGAATGGATTGGATTAAAAGTTGCAGACAAGAGATCATTTATAAAAATAAGAAACAGAGTCGGAGACAAAAGAGAACCTTGGGGAACACCAGCTGGTGAATTACAAACTTGAAGCCGTCCAAAACAACTTGTATTGAAGGCCCCGAAAGGTCATTTCTAATCCATTGAAGAAGAGACTCATCGACGACATATGCACACATTTTCGACAAAAGAGCCTAATGCCAAACTCTGTCAAATGCTTTTGAAATATCAAGCGCAAGGTTTCTGTTGAAAGTGCGGAAATGGATATTATTGATATACAGCCCAAAGTAAAATTAGAAGGCGAAATAAAATGCTTCACCACATGCTTGCAGTGGGCACCTTAAGAAAAGGCGCGATACGGCTGTTTCCAAGCGATCTTCTGCAAAATAACTGCAATCTGAAATTTATAAATTTTTTTTTAGAACTTAACCTGTACACAAATACTTATTTATTTAGCTGCATTTGAGTATTGTTCCTGCATTTCATAAATGTACCTAATGTATTGTTTTAATTTTCTGTTCAATTTGTGCAACTTTTTCGATTTTTGCAACAGGGTCGTGTTTTCATTAGTTGCAAAAATCGAGAGTGCACTGTATATTTTTAAAAACGGGAACAAAGTGATCAACGCCCTCAAATATTAAGTCTTTAAAAGTGACATACAAATCTTTCAGATATTTATTTTGAAATCTATGTCCCCAATGTATTGATCTGTAAAAGTTAATCAATGCGATGAAGTCAGCTTAAATCTATCGCTCAAGCGTTCGGAACTAAACTCATAAAATTCAAAAAATACACAGACTGCTTTGTAATGGAATTGGTTATTTACCAAAGGGAAATCACATAGACATAGAGAGAAGTTAAAACTCTATCCAAACAATTTCCACAATTATTGATTTGGAATAAAAGTAATGAGGGAAGAGAGTCAACATCTTCAATGTCTACGTTCTGTAATGACACTTAATGGAAACTAATTTGTTGTTAAGTCTCTCACAACTTCATTGATATTCGACATATGTTGAGCGTATAAATGATAATTACTGTGAGGCCTAATATATGTAAGAAAAAAATTTCATATTTATTTGAAACAGACCTATTGCAATGTTTATAGCCGACGTAAACACAGAGTTGCTCGAAGTGCAGATGATTATACTACGCCACTCCAAGAAAGATTCAATACCACATTGTAATTTTGAACAGTCAAACATTGAAGACACTCGTACATCAAACAATTTGAAAACTTGTTTATTGAAAGTAAATCATTTAGGAACAAATTGAACAGGAGCGTTCCTAAGTGACTATCCTTATAATTTCGTATAAATGAAATCCGATTGGTAACCTCAAACAGTTGCATCCGATTAGATAAGTGTGACTTCAACCTTTTAGAAAACGACAATTAAAACCTTAAACCTTCAATTTTTGTATAAGGATGCTGAGGTGTAGTACTCGTAAGTAAGTAAGTAAAAGTAATTTTTATTACTCATAATTCATTCATTGTTTACAAATTCACAATATTCTTATCATTGGCATTCGACGTACGAGTATATACATATGTATGTGGATGACATGAACTGTTACCAACTTCACGTCGCTGTGCCTGCCAAACTACGAATGACAGCGCGCTGAAAACTTGACAGTTGTTAATTTATTTCATTGTTGACAAGCGTGTTTAAGGTTTTCTTTTTAGCGTGTTTTTAGTTTTTGTTCTATTATTGGCCTTTTTTGGCTGAAAAATCACAACCAGCTATTGTTCGTGAGCTGAAACAATTAAAAGTGAACAAAATGTTTGTGTATCGCACCATATCGCATTACAACGAAACCGGCAGCATTGCAAATGGAGGTGATCCGCAAAAGACAGTAACATCGTTAATAGTGATTCGGAGTATGAAGGCCAGAATCGAACGAAATCCTCGGCATAGCGGAAGAAAAATGGCTTCTGAGCTAAACATATCCAGAGAACGAATGTAACACATTTTGAAAAATGAGCTCGGACTTAAGGCCTTAAAGTTCCAAAAAGTACAAGTGGCCAATTGCCAAACATCGTCTTCTCTGATGAAGCACCATTTCCAATTGAGCAACTTGTCAACAAGCAAAATGATAGAGTTTACCTGCCAGAGAAGTCATACGATTATTTCGACCAAAGAGTGACCGCCAGGAAGCAAGCGCCACCGTTTTTGATGGTTTGGGCTGCAGTGACTGCCGATGGCCGGTCTCCGCTCATATTTTTGGAACGTGGCGTTAAGATAAACGCGATGGTTTATCGTGAAACTGTCTTGAAAGCTGTGTTGAAGACCATGGGCATGCAAACATTTCGGCCAAAAACCACGGACATTCCAACAGGATTCTGCATCAAATGAAGAATGGCTGCGACAAAACGTTCCGCACTTCATTTCCTCGACACAATGGCTATCGAATTCTCCCGATGTGAATCCATTAGACTTTTCTGCCTGGGGCATTTTGAAGGCCAAGGTTGGCACTAAAAAATACCAAACAACGGATGCGTTCAAGTTACCGCTTCGCTGAGAATGGAAGCGCACTCCACGCACACACTCGCCTGCAGCGTGCGATAAATTTATTGACCGTCTCAAGGAAATTAAATCCTTGAATTCGAATAAATTTCCAATCCAATTATTCAATAAAAAATATTCACAATTAAAAATAATACAGCTATTTGAATTAGTAACAGTTCATGTCAGCCACCCTGTATATATATTTATTTACTTAAAATTAATAAAATGAAATAAGCTCAATTCGCCAATTGACGTTTGAAAATCTTCATTTAAAATTTGTTGGCGATAACTCCATGCAGCTTTTGTATACCTTCTGATCAAAAAGTACCTCGAATTCTTCAATAAAACGAAAACGGTTCAATTATTCATCGATATTCATTTTATTCCCTTCAAAGTAATCTCCATTGCAAGCAATACACATATTCTAACGCTTCCTCCAATCTTCAAAAGACTTTTCATAGGCCGATTTTGGAATCGCCTTCAGCTCCTTCCGCGAATTCTCCTTGATCGCCTCAATCGTCTCAAAACGCTTTCCGCGAAGTGGTAACTTGAGTCGTGGGAATAGGAAAAAGTTACAAGGAGCCATGTCAGGTGAATTCGGCGCTTGCGAAACGGTATGAACGTTGTTTTTGATCAAATAGTCGCGTACAAGATGAAATGCGTTGTCGTGGTAAAGAAACCACGACTTGTTTCTCCACAATTCTGGCCTCTTACGACGAACATTTACTGTCTGGCCTGACGGAAGAAATTCGGTGTGGACCACACCACAGAAATCAAAGAAAACGGTCAACAAAGCCTTGATTTTGGATTGACTCTGTCGTGGTTTTTTGGGTTTTGGCTCGTCTGAGAAGCGCCATTCCGATGATTGTTGGTTAGTTTCGATGTCATATTCATAGACCCATGTCTCGTCACCGGTAATGATACTATCAATAACATTTTAACCCAAAGAAAGCATTTCTTTAGCGACATCAATGCGATGCTGTTTCTGCAACAAATTCAGCAAATTCGCAGAACACAACAAACACAGACTTTTTTACAAAGCTTTCACGCGCAAACTCCCGACAAATGGCGCTCAAACAGATTTTTGAGCGCCAAATGACAAATGTACCAACCTACAAAAAAAAAAAAGCTTTTCACAATATCTCAAGCGCGGTTTGTTTGAATGGGAAATTCCGGGTACTTTTTGATCAGAAGGTATTTGAATAGAATCATCCAATCTTGTCCGTTTAAAATGGTTTCTATGTCATTTGCTGTTAAAATGCATTTTCCCCAGTGTTAATGACGAATCACTTGGATGCTGTGGTGTACACGGTCAAATGATTGATGGAGTGTGGGTGATGGGACTGTGTATAAATATTTAAATCATATCTATTGCCCACCTAATTCAAGAATGGACAGATTTTTCATATCTCATCTGAAGATGATATAAATCCGATAAAATGGGGGTAAGATATGACGAGGAGTTTTAAAATTCTTCTCACACTAAATCTAACTCATTGCCATGAGTTAAGTCGGACATGTCGATGCGTTTGCCTAAAAACTATCAAATGTCGTGTTGTTGTTGTATAGCATGTTAAAAGATGAATCTTAAATAATTTAAAAGCCAAAACCCATTGACTGACTCACTCAGCCCCGAAACCTCTGGGCGTAGGTACTTGTCATTTTGCATTGTGACTACTTTTAGGGATAAGGAGGGGTAAAAGAGCGCTAAAAATACTTCGTTTTCCTTTACACTCGTCTAACTTAAAAACAGCTATTCCGATTTGAATAAAATTTAATTTGTTTTTAGACTACTTATCTCCAATTAGTTTGAGCTATAAATCATCATACAAGGTGTGCATCAGTGTGGTTGTTGCGGTTACGTGTAGGTACTCAGCACAACAGACAAGGGGAATGTTTTTGTTCGTTGGCATTGGTTGTTATATTTTTACTTACACTTATAAGGGATAGTATTGGTTTCATCCAAATTTTCGATCTCCAGATTTTGATCAAACACTGTGGGTTGGACCGCTGAATTTACTTCAAATTTCATATCTCGGGTCTATGGGGTCACAATTAGAGGCGAAATCGGAATTCTCGTTATAACCCCAAAATTAACAGTACTTTGACGGCTCAAACAATTTTGAACAAATTTCATATTTGTTCGGTGGACATATGCTACAAGATGTTCCTCACACAATACTTATAACAGTACTTTACTTATTACGTAGTTTTTAAAAATTGGCTATTTCTATATTCGGAGGACTGTCGAAATACTCTTCCAGGGCTGGTATTACCCCTCTTCGTTAGATGAGAATCGTTTTCAACGCATGAATTTTTTTGATATGTGAGAACAGCCAGAACTCAGAGGGAGCTAAATCTGGCGAATAGGGTGGTTGTTGCAACAATTCGTACTTTAATTCACTGATTTGCGCGATGGTTTTCTGAGCTGTGTGAGAGGGTCCGTTGTCTTGATGAAAAATTATCTTTTTCTTCTGTAAACCATCCCAAAAAACTGATGCTAACACCTTCTTGGCCGATTTCTGGACCATAACTCGCTTCGAAGCCGAAGTACCGGTTTCATACCACTCCTTAGCTTCTTATTTTGATTCAGGATTATGGTAGTAGACCCAAGTCTCATAGTGATGAAACGATGCACAAAATCCTTCTTATCCTTTCTAAAACACTCCAAATGTTTCTGAGAAAGTCCCATTCGAATGTGTTTTTGTTCCATTGATAGTGAATGCGGCACCCATTGTGCACACAGCTTTCTGAAACCCAAAACTTTAGCCAAAATATTGCTCGCACTGCCTAATGACATGCCTAGGGCTGCTTCTACTAAATCTCTCTCTCTCGATTAATCGACGTTCTTCCAAAACAATATCCTGTATTTTTGCCACAATTTCTGGTGTTGATGCACCTCGTACACTTTTAATAACCGTTCATGGTGCTACACCTTCCAAAAATAAGAATTTTATTACTGCACGATATTCAATTTTTTCCATTAAAAACAAAAAACACTACGACATGTCAACTTTGAACAGCTGTAAATATACGAATGAGTTAACAGATCTACATGAAACTTAACACGTGTTCATAAAAAAGTATCACCGTTTTTAGAAAAATAAAACCACGAACCTGATAGCGCCATCTCTTATCGAACCACAAAACTTATTGAACAACCTGGTACACTACCGTCCATAAGTTTCCGGACGTTTATCTAAAAGGTATTTTTTTTAGAGGTTTACTTTTCGAATTGGCAATACTTTTCCAGCGAAAGTCAATTTGACAGCTGACAGCTGATTTGTGGTCAGTTTGGTTTGTCATTTCACCATGAATAAACTTACGTCAGAACAACGCTTGTAAATTGTGCAAATTTATTTCGAAAATAGTAGTTCAGTTCAGGATACTTACCGTGCGCTATGTCGACAAAATCATCCATCCGAGCAAGTAATTCGAGTAACCATGGAACGTTTTCTCACCACACATACTCTAATTGACAATACACATCCACAGAGCCGTCGTACAGTGCGCACCGAAGAAGCTATTACTGCTGTGGAGCGTACCCGAATGAGTCGATTTAGAGCTGTGTCCATCCACTTTATGGAAGATTTTGCGGAAAGATCTTGGTTTACGAGCTTACAAGATCCAGCTCGTGCAAAAATTGAAGCCACTTGACCATCGTGTGCGTTGTACGTTCGGTGAATGGGCCGAAAACAAGATTGCTCTTGATCCTCATTTTCACCACACAATTTTGTTCAGCGATGAGGCTCATTTTTGGTTGGCTACGTCAACAAGCAAAAATCCTGCATTTAGAGTGAAGAAAATCCACAAGCCATTACATCCACAAAAAGTCACTGTTTGGTGTGCTTTACGGGCTAGTGGAATCACTGGTGCATATTTCTTCAAAAGTGATGCCAGCCAGAACGTTACAGTCAATGAAGAGCGCTATAGCTCCTTGATTACTGACTTTTTCGTTCCCCAATTGAATGGTAATAATGTGGCTGTAGTTTAAACAAGACGGCGCAACATGCCACACAGCGCGTGCCACAATCAATTCATTGAAGGAAACATTAGATGAGCGCATAATTTCTCGTAATGGACCTGTGAATTGGCCTCCAAGATCGTGTGACTTAACACCTTTTGGTTTATTTTCTGTGGGGATATGTGAAGTCGCTAGTCTACGCCGATAAACTAGAGACGATGAACGACTTGGAAGGCATTTCTTAAGGCAATCGAAGAAAATTGGAAGGCCCAAATTAACGTAGGACCAGACTATAAAATTAATAAGCAAGAAGGATCGACGGCTTACAGCTCCAAAAATATGTGCAGAGGTCAACCGTTCGCACTCAATGCAGATATCAGTAATAACGACAAAAAAGCGTTTAGCTGCTAGCTTCACGGTCCAGTAGTAGTACGAAAACCATTGTTACGACCTCAAAACAAAATCAAGCGGCTAGATTGGGGAAGAGGTCACCAGGATTGGACATTAACCGACTAATCGAAAGTCTTATGGACGGAGGAGTCCAAATTTGAAGTTTTTGGACTAAAAAGGGGAGTTTACGCTCGGCTGTCTGCTGAAGATACACCCTAGCTGTGTGGTCCCCCTAAACTGAATGGAATTCCTTCACAACAGGTAAATAATTTGATTCGAAGCTCACCTGGAAAAAGAACACGGAAGAAAGCACTTTGCGCATTCTATGTTTGAAAACCTTTGGTAATCAATGGGGTCTGCTTCCGTCCATGATTAACTGGATGTACACGGCTATTGTCAGACCCATCCTTACCTACGGAATTATTGTATGGTGGAATGCAACAGACAAAACCAGCTATCTTAAAATACTCCATAAAGGTACAAAGATTAGCATGCATTAACATAACAGGAGCACAGAGATCAACACCACAAGCGGGTTTAGAGATGGCTAAATATCCCTCCCCTAGATGAATACATACGATGCACAGCTGCCAAAAGTGCGATTCGGCTCAAACAATCAGGCGCATGAAAGCAAAGCTCCTATGGATACGGATCTATACTCAACAGGTATAGTATAACCGATCTCGACAGAACAACAAATTATATCATACCCATAGATTTGGACAAGAACTACTCCACCTTTATTCCCGAAAGACAAAAGTCAAACTCCAACACATTAATTAATGTACAGGACATTCAGCTTAGAGACTGACAGGTCTAAAATGCATATCGCACTGGCTGTGGAGTCACTTAAAATCACCCACTCGAACAAACTCTCGGATGATTGTAGCATCTTTCAAGCTCAGGTTGTCGCTATTGATAGGGCTGCACAGACTATACATAGAAAAAAATTAATCCTTCAAAGATTACAATTTTCGTGGATAATCAAGCGGCAATCAAAGCACTAGACTGCGTGGAAGTCAGATCGAAAACAGTTTCTAGATGCCGTAATACGTTGAACAGAATATGCAACACCCATGACGTAACTCTCTGCTGGATTCCTGGAGATAGCAATATAAAAGGAAACGAGACAGCAGATGGATCTAGCATTGGATTTTCAACATACTCGGATATCAGTAGGAACTCCAATAGGTGAACTAAAAGGAAAATAGAGCTAAAAGCAAGAGAACCGATTAACTCCGCATGGTCCGCCAGAAGCGACTGATGAAAACAGAACAAAAAGCTTGATAGGCGCACTAATAGGACACTGCGCGATAGGGGAAATGGCTGCTAGACTAGGCATCAACACACCCGACCACTGCAGGAGCTGTTAAAATATATAGAAAAGTCAGAACCCTTGTTATGTGTTTGCCCAAATCTTCAAAACAGCTTCTTAACGAACTAAGGGATCTCGTACAAATTCCACTTAGGAACATGATAGGCTTCATAAAGAGCGCAGGCTGGTTTGCAACAGAACCCACCGCAAGACAAAGGTTTTAAATATAGGTTCCACACAACAAAAAGGTAAACACAATGGACCGTATGGCCCCCGTGATAACCACTTAGGTGTACTTCCCTCCAACCTAACCTAACCTAGCTGTGTGGTCCCAACAATCAAGCATGGCGATGGTTCAATAATGGTCCGGGAAATTTCTCTTCCGCCAGTGTTGGAAACCTCATCCGTATCGATGGAATCATGAATAAGGAGAAGTACAGACAAATATTAGAAGAACACACATTACCATCGGGTTGTAGGCCCTGTATTCACATTAATGCAAGATAATGATCCGAAACATTCTTCCAAGCTTTACTAAGGATAGGAGAACAAGAAGGAACACTGAAAATATGAAATGGCCTGACCAATCCCCGGACCTCAACCTAATAGAGCTGCTTTGGGACCAACTTAACAGAGAGGTTCGATGATAGTGTCCAACATCGAAAGACAAACTTTAGAAGATCCTTCAAGTAGCCTGGAGATCAACAACATTGGAAAATATTAAGAAGCTGATCGATAGAATGCCTAGATTGACGGACGAAAAAGAGGTTGAACTCTATTTTATTTTATTTTTCTATAATTTGCGCTCACAAAATACAATTTCAGGGCACGGGCGTTTTGTAGAAAGTGAGAGAGAAAGAAAGATTGGTATAGTGGGTTTGAAACTCAGGTGGAATTAAGTATCAGTAAACTGCAAAGATGGCGTCCAGATAACTGGGGAGCATTTTTGTTTTGTTATTGTAGTTGCTTATGATTCACAGTATTTTTTTCAGTCCTCCTGATATCACGGTCAAGTAGCATTTTCAGCCATATGACCACCCCACTGCCAGTGTTATGACTACGCAGCAGAGTTATATGAATTTCCCTGACAAAATGTACTGGCTGGAAACTTATGGACGGAAGTGTATATGCAAGGTCATGGCATACCAAGTTTTGGAAAATTTTTCAAAATAAAATTTTCGAATTTTAACGGATTTAAAAAAAATGATTTTTTTTCTCAATTTTTTCGTCAAAATTTGATTTTGATCAACCTTGGAACTCAAAAAGTGAGTCGCAATTCTGTCTGAGTTTATCAGATTGGCAACTAAGTAATTGCCGATTTCACACATAGATGTCTTTGGCCATATTTTTTAATGGCTTCTGTCAATGACATATTTTTTTCCTCTTGACATTTGTTAGCTGTCAGTCTAACTTTGCTTTAGGAGCAAATTCCACGTATTTTTGTGAAAAGGTATTAGTTTGGCGTCAGTTTTAATATGGAGTGCAAAAACGAGCATTTTCGTCATATTTTACTTTTTTATTTCCGTAAAGGAAAGAACGAAGCGCAAGCTGCTAAAAAGTTACGGGATGTGTATGGTGAAAAAGCCTTACAAGAAAGACAGTGCCGGAATTGGTTTGACAAATTTCGTTCCGGAGATTTTCCACTGAAAAATGAACAACGATCAGATCGGCCAGGTGAGCTTGATGATGATCAAATTAAAGCCATAATCGAGTCGAATCATCATGTAACTGTACTGAGAGATAGCAAAAAAGCTAAATGTGTCATATACAGCGATTGAGAAACATTTAAAACGTATGAAATTCGTTAAAAAGTTTGATATTTGGGTTCCATGTGATTTGAAAAAAATTCATTTAACGAAGCGCATCAACGCTTGCGATTTGCATCTTAGACGCAATGAATCCGACCCTTTTTTTTAAACGAATCATCACTGGCGTTGAAAAATGGGTTATTTACAGTAACGTCAATCGAAAACGATCTTGACCCGGGCTTGATGAGCCAGCACAATCCACCTCGAAAGCTGATATCCAACAAAAGAAGATTTTGCTCTCAATTTGGTGGGATCAATTCAGATGATTACTGTCAACAACTAATGAAACTGGAGGAAGCAATAAAAAAAAAACGGCCAGAATCGTGTTCCACCATAACAAAGCTAGACCACACACATCTTTGGTGGTAACTCGTGAAAAATTATTGAACCTTGGTTGGGAAGTGATGTCACAGTTTCGAAGTTTGCAAAACTCTTTGAATGGTAAAACTTTCACCAATGAGGATGACCTAAAATCGCATTTGGTTCAGTTTTGTGCTAATATGGGCCAGAAGTTCTATGAGCACGGAATCATGAAGTTGTCAGAATGATGGCAGTAGGTCATCGAACAAAATGGAAAATATATGATTGATTAAAGTTTATTCTTTGTATCAAAAAAAAATAGTTTCACACTAAAAAACCGAAATTACTTACTTGCCAACCCAATATTCCAACGCATCATACATTGGTCAACTGAGGGCCGTTTACTTTTTGTAGAGATGGGCAAAAATAACCGGTTATTTTAACAACCGGTTAATTAACCGTGGTTTTTTTTTCACTGCTAACTGAATAACCGGTTATTTGTAATGTAAATAACCGCTTACTTTAGACTGCAAAAAAAAATCTTGTTATTGGCGGCAAAATAATATTGGATCCAATACATATCTAAAAATTGTATATTGCTCTTATCGCAAATACATTAAAAAGAGCTAAAATAAAAAAGTAAAGTGTACGACATGGTCGCAAGTACTTGCACCTATGTAATTTTCATTTGCAAATCACTCGAATTTTGAGTGGGTCGTGTAAACAGACATTTTTTTTTTTTATTCGTGACTGTTTGTTCCCATACTGAACAGATTCTGATGAAATGTGTGTTGTATGTTTGTTTTGATGCGTACATATGTATGCATGTATATAGTTTCGTCTGAAAATTGTTAAATCGAATAGTGTGTGGGTCAGAAGTGTAAAAGGGGTAACTTTTTACACTACTTCTTCCAATTTTTTATTTGTTAAACTGTGTGTACCATATACGAGCATAGTTGCACTATAACCTCCTCCAACATATGTGGGGAGTGGTCAATGCATTTGTCATGGATTCTATGCTTTTATGTAATATTTTCTATATATTCTAATGCTTTATATCTCCAGCTTTCATTTGTCAAGTCACATCATCGTATTTTTTTCTTGCGTTATAGGCACAATGAGCTAGATCGATCCAGTAAGTTATAATAAGATTAGTTAAGTTAGTTTTAAGCGTTTTTTGTCCAGCAATAAGTTTAATGAATTATGAAATAAAAATGCACTAAAATGAAAATGATTGTTATGCCTTCGCAGTTGATCGACTTTTTTTGTTTTATTGCATTTGAGATAAATAGATGATTCTTGACATCAGGATTTGAGCCGTGAACCCACAGCGTGACAAGCGATGATGTTACCACTACCACCCGTTTAAAATTGTTACAAAATATGTACGTAGCCATTAAGCAGTTTTATAATTGGTTCACACGTCCCACCTCCCGGCTGAGTGAATTATCGGAGTAGAGAGGGATGTTTTCCACTGACTTTAGGAAGGAGATTAAACAATTGTCGCTTTTTGCGTATAGGGGACCCCCGAACCCAAATTTAACCCTACCCGTAGTCAATAGCCAAAAAGAAATCACCACACAGAATTACAGTATTCCAGCTACAAGGGTTTCAGAGATACCCTTTATTTTAATTATGATGTATCACATCATGTCAGGCTGTTAGTATTCTCTATTAGAACTATCTACTGCCCTTTCGAGTGAATAAACGACAAGAACTTTCAAAACCTAACCGTCAAAAAAAAAAAATTGCATATCACGTATAAAACACGCAACCGTCAAGCACCTACTGCAGAATTACCAAAAGACAATTCAGGGATGTTATATACTATATTTCAAAACATGTAGCTGTAGACAATTGATTACATTATACAGCTCTTCGCCACGCGGCGCTTTTAACACCAATAATTACTGGAACATTTTTTAAATATAATGGTTATAATATCCCAAATAAAGTTACCTCTTATTGATAATCACAATTTTTAATGACTTTTTAATATATAGAATATACATGTGTATGTACAGAGTGTCTACGGAAACGTATACTATTTTGACAGACCGCCATTCTGGTATAGGTTAGTTTTCGTGGCATTTGTGAAGGCAAATTTATCATGGAACGTGCTTTAGTGGTAAAAGCGTTTCATCAAAACAAAACAAAGCAAAACAAAACAAAACAAAACAGTCGGTTCTGGGCAAATGAAAATCCACAAATTATTCACGAGTCACCTCTACATCCTGAAAAAAGTTACAGGGTGGTGGCTATTTAGTCTGGAAGAGTCATTGAACCGTTAGTTTTTGAAGATGAATATAGATTTACGGTTACCCTATCGTCCAGTGCTAGGTATTTAGGAGTTATCCTAGATCCTAAGCTTAACTGGAAGCTAAACATAGAACAACGGGTAAAGAAGGCATGTATAGCCTTCTATTCCTGTAACAAAACATTCGGTAAAAATTGGGGCTTGCAACCAAAATTGACCCTATGGATGTATGTACATAGCCGTGGTGCGATCACAGATGTACAATATGTGTCAATAGTATGGTAGGCGGCTCATAAAAAGGCCTACAATATAACCAAACAAGGTACAAAGAACACCATGCATAGGCACTGCAGGTGCTCTACGGTCTACCCCGTCAGATGCTCTAACAGTCTTTCTGCGTCTTTTACCTCTAGACCTATACATAACAATGATTATAGCACATAGCGCGATCAGACTCAGAGAGTCTGGGTTCTGGACTGCGAAACCCTACGGGCATAGTAATATACTGGACTCCGAGAGAACTCGTATCGCCCCCAACAAATTACATTATCCCCAAAATGAATTTCACAAAGCCTTTCAACGTACACTTCCCCACAAGATCAGAATGGCAAGATGTGTTTTCCTAATCCTTCATCTCAAAATATCTCAAAATCCTATAGACTTCTAGATAATGCTAGTGTTTTCCAGGCAGAACTACTCGCTATCCGCAAAGCCTGTCGCCAGATCAAATTACACACAAATATAACGCCAAGGCAAAAGATTGCCATTATCATTGATAGCCAAGCTTCTATCAAAGCCATCGCCTCTGTCACTATATCCTCTAAACTAGTGTTAGAATGTTGAAATGAGCTAGCCTCGCTAGATGGACAATTCAAAGTAACCCTGATCTGGGTTCCAGGGCATAGTAACGTTTCTGGAGACGAACTTGCTAATGAACTGGCCAAGCAAGGCTAAGCCCTCCACCGCTCACTTGCGGAATTAGGCAACATTCCACTTGGAGCGGTCAAGGCTCCAGGGTGGCCGTGGTGTAGTGGTAACATCATCGCTTGTCACGCTACAGGTTCACGGTTCGAATCCTGATGTCAATAATCATCTATTTATTTCGCATGAAATAAATAAAAAAAAAAAAAAAGGCAGTAATATCCTCAAATTTCCTTAAAAATGCCAACCTCAGATGGACTAGGCTAACAAACACCTAGAAGAATGTTGGACAGGCTACAACAAAATTAAACCAACCGACTTCCAAAATAGAACGCGTAAGGACGTCGCCAGATTAACAGCGATCACTACGGGTCACTGGCCTATAGGAGACCACGCAGTCAAACTAGGTATCCCACATAACATACACTGTCGCAGTTGCAATGTCGCAACTGAAAGAGAAACCCTTATCCACTATTTATTCGCCTGTCGGGCACTAGACAGGACCAGACAGCATTAGGAAAACTCTTCTTCAATTCCCTAGAGGAAGTCTCAGAGAAAAACATCAAAGAACTTATTAATTTTTTGAATTCCACAGGTTGGATTTAGAGACTCCTCACCAACACACCGTAACACCCAAGTTACATGAGTGTGGTAACAAAACAGCACCTAGTGCTAATTGGGTTCTTCAGAACCGCCACTCTTACCTACCTACCTAACAATATCGACACATGATTTAAAATTTGTATTATTGTATTATATGTAAAATTTGATGCTTTGGGCTTGCTCAACATGTGGTTTCAGCAGGACGGTGCCAGATCGCCTACAGCCAACGTAACAATGTAATTAGTCCAACTCACCATGGTCGCCAGATTTAACATCCCTGAATATCTAAAGAACAGGGTGTATGCTAAACAACCACAAACACTGCAGCAACTCAAACATAGTATTAAAGATAAAATAAGTAGAATATCAGTCCACATGTGTGAAAATGTTATGTAACATGAGACTAATAGAAGTGGACTTTTGTCCAAAATTATATTTCATACATAATTCCCGACCCGTATGAAAATTAGTGTCTTACTTTTTATTGCATAGGGACAACGGTATTACAGGGTGTCCCAGAAATACTAAGTTAAAAAAAAGTATACCTTCCTGTAGAACACCCTGTACATACTCGTATCTCAATGATTACCTATATACTTTTTAAGACAATTTTCTGAATAATTAAAAAAGACACGATCAATATCGGGATATGTGGCTCGGTTCATTCGCAAGAAAGGATTTTAAACTCCGGGGTACATATGCGGGCAATCGGTGCTAACAGGTTCCTGGGTTTCAAAAAATTATTCTCATTGTTATCTCAACGCTTTCTGAATGATTTCAAAATTCCAGTGTCAAAAATTACATGGAAAACATTTGCAAATCACCAAAAATGTGCTTCTCAGGACGAACAACTATTATACCTTGCGCAGCCATTTAGTATGTTAAAACATTTTTTTATTTCCTTAATTTACCGGAAAAATTATCGAATGTTAAGAACGTGTCCGGGATTTTATGTGATTTTCAAATTTCGGTTTTGTTCCCGGGATACTGCAGTGACGGGATTTTTAACTGGGATTATGTGCCGCTCCAGTTTTCTAATAGAACTGAAAACCTTTGCTGCATCTAGATATAAACTAAGCACTGCCCTTCGAGTGAATGAACGTCAAGGTTTTTGAAAACCCAAGTGTCTAAAAAGTAACAACAATTGCGTATCACGTATAAAACACTCAACCGTCAACCGCTAAATTCCAAAAGACAATTCAGGGATGTTACATACTGTATTTCACGTAAAAAGAAGAACGAAAATCCGCTCAACTATAAGATATTGTTTACATTTACACACTTATTACTCATTGCTCTATTTGGCTCCTTCGCCGTGTCGACGTCCATTTGTACGTCTGTTCATAAGTGATCTACTAGTTTAAAAAAAAATATATATATATTTTTGCACTAACAGCTCAATGCAGGGATTGACCTAGCTTCTCGCAGACACTCGTGCTGTGCGCCGCACGAATGGTTGGGACCTACAACTTTATGCCGTTTGCGAAGGGCAATTTTTTCGACTGAGAGAAGCTTTTCATGACAGTTTTACTCTCGGAGGTTTACAAGACGTTCGCGAGAAATGGGACCGTGAGAAACCTTTTTTTTTTATTTGTATGTTTTCTTGGATTCGAACCGTGAACCTCTCCATCAGTGACATCTTAAATTTTAAGATGGGTCTGCGAAGTTTCGTGTAAACTTGTGTAAATTAAATACGCCCACAGACACACCCCTTTTCAATATTTTTACTACAAATCTATTTTTCTTTGTTACAAAATATGCATTCCTTCCCTTCAAAATTTCTCCCGCAATACGCGACATACTTCGAATGCACATCAATTCACCATAAAGCCTAACTTCGATCGTGTTGTCGAATATAGGGATTCGTTTATAAGCCGAACGACACGAATGTGGAATGATCTACCAAGCTCTGTATTTTCCCATGACTACAACCTTCAAAGATTTAAAGCACAGGCTTCTCCTCTGATTCTCTTCCCCTTTTTCCTAAAAGCCCGTGCTCTGTAACAGTACAAAGGTATTCATATTCCTTTTGGAGCGCGCGAATTATAAAAAAAAAAAAAAAAAATGTGTAATGTAAAAAAATATATGTCCATACATTATACAACTCTACACCCCTTTTTTAGGGGCGTTCCCTTAAAAAAAAAAAAAAAAAAAAAAAATTTTAAAGGGGGAGCATTTTTTATGAAAAAAGCGATAAAGTAGCGAGAGACACGAGACATTCCTCATATGTTCAAGTGAATGTACAGCATTCACAATGTCTCTATCACCTATAAGTTTTAACGCGCAATTTTGTACCCTGTTTAGTATGTTCAGAACGGTCTTCCGTGCACCAGCCCAGATGTGGGCGCTATATTCAAGCTTTGGGCGGATGAGTGCCTTATAAATTGAGGCCAGATCAGACGGGGATAACTATATTTCTTGCACCGTTTAAGGAATCCTAGTTATTTTGCAGCATTTTTGACGACCTCGAATATGTGATCGTTCTATCGAAGATGGCTATTAACACACATACAGAGAATGGCAAGTCTTTCGGTTTCAATGATGAAAGTACCATGCATGGATAATAGTTGAGGGGAAGAAGAGGACTATAGGGGACCCTTAAATCGAAATTAAACCCTATCCAAAGCTTGAAATAAATCACCACGCAGAATTCCAGTATTCTAGCTTCAAGAGTTTCAGAGGCAACCTTTATTTTAAAAACATGTCCTGACTAATTAATTATCGCCGAGCCGAAACCGCTGAAGCTAGAACTATGATGTTGCATAGTTTTTGCGTAGGCACCCATTAAAAAGGGATTTTTCGAAATTCAACCACTAAGAGGGTAAAAGAAGGTAAGTTTTCCTGGTCGGATTTACTTGAAACCTAGCATAACTACTCTACGACACAAATAATGAAACACGTGTTTCCCAAAAATCAACACCTAAACCGTTTTTAAGCGACAAATCCAAAATCCAGCTAATTTCGCATACGTTTCAGGCTGCAAACGTTTCATGCACTTCTCTTTTGATAATGGTAATATTTGGCCACCACCTAATACTATCCACTGCCCCCTTCGAATGAATAAACGACAAGCTCTTTGAAAACCCAACCGTCCCGAAAGAAAACAACTGCGTACCACCGCTAAATCACCAAAAGACACTTCAGGGATGTTACATACTATATTTCATGCAAAAAAAAGGAAAAGAAAAATGCAAGTCAGCTCAACTGTAAGATATTGTTTACATACACACACTAATGCATTTATTACTCATTGCTCATTTCCAAAATTAAGTATTTGACGAACATCTTTCAAGACGACAACTTGCTGTCTTCACTCCACATCTTCTTCTGGGGTTACTGACTCCCATCACTCAGTCATTTTTTTACACATCCTCACACCCGCTCCGTGTTCTTATGAAAAACCAATTTACATGAGCGCGTAATGCACAAGATATCGAACCCTTCCCTCCCCTTCTCTTCCAAGGCAGCAAGATAAACTTTTTATTTACTTTACCCTTTGTTTACATTCGAAATTGAACAAATCAAAACATTTCTTTATTTACACAATAATTGATCATAAATCAGCGTCAATGGAAGGCCATTGTTCGACTAGTTTTGCAAAAGATGTCAATGCCATTTGGGTGGATCTATTAATAATTACCACGGACAGATTATGATATTCCGAGTGTAAACAAAAAAACATCCCCAAACATCCCCCCCGTACTTACAGATTCTTCCTCCTTTTCCATTCCGCTGGGCATCTGAGGAACCGCTCGATTGATGGCTGAGTATTCCGGCAAGTCGGGCAATTCTTCGGCCAAGTAGATGGGCATTGGTTTGGCTGGATCCAGGGCTCGCGCCCGAAACGATAGTTTCGACATATTTTTTTTTTTTTTTTTTTTTTTTTTATATTCAATTCTTATATTGTAGCTTTAATTCCCTCTCCCCTCATAGGACTGCCCAAGAGGGTATTCCACAAGAGTTTCCCACGGTTTAATGGCGCAATGGTTGGTATTTTTGCCGCCGAATTTACCCAACTGGCAATCCTTGCTCCTGCCTCTGCTGCTGCTGCTACTGCTGCTAATGTTGTTATCCAAGAAGACTTCTAAATCAGAAATCAAATTCCCAATTAAAAAAAAAAAAAAAAAAAACCCTTGCCACCATTTATAAACAAATCATAGATAAAAAAAAAAAAAAAAAAAGAAATTGCATTAAAAAAAAAAAAGAATTGACAGGTGTGTCGACGGAACAAATTTTTTTTTTTGTTTTCGTATGGGGGAGCGCACACAAAACAACAAAACATAAACGTCACGCGGTGCATTGGCTATTTTTATTAATTTTCCTTATTTTTCGCTTCTTCGCAGTATTTTCCCCGAACAAATCTCAAGCGGAGCGAAAAATGAACGAGGAGAAAAAAAAAAAAAATAACGTACAACACACGCCTTCCTCGTTCACAGGAAAAACGCAGCGAATTCACAACCCAACCATGTCGACTCGTTTTTTTTTTTTTTTTCTCTGGTGGAACATGCAAAAATTGATTTTTTTTTTCGACAAAACATACAATTTCACTTCATTGCAATCCGTGCTTAAATGCTCCACATTACATTATTAAGAAACGCACCATTTTAAAACGATTTTAATGCAATTTTAGGCCACAAATTTCGTAGCAAAACCGGGAACACGATTTTGTTGGAATAACATTTTTGCCGAATTTATCCCAAAAAGCCATAATGGCGGCATCAGTGGTGAAGACAAATTCCCACTTTGCCCGAGAAAAAGAGATCCAAACGGGCTACTTTATGCGAGTGAGCGAGTCGACAATTAACAAGCGCGCGCGACCTGTGTTTATCTCTTTTGCAACGGCGCTGCTGGTACGCACATTTGCACATACATATACATACTTGAAAAAATTCTGACACTCACTTTTGCTGTCACCCAATTTCGAAAACAGAAACAACAATATAAAAACGAGCGAGAGGAAAGAAAAAACCAACCGTAAGTTCGAAAGATTCGCGCGATGTTCGACTCGATGCGGTTTCGAACTAGAAGCGCGACGACAACGGAGAAAATGGAGACAGGTCGAGACAAATGAACGTAACTGAAACAACAAATGCGCCACCCAGAGGGCTCTGCATTCGATGTAGCACACACATCACCAGAACGCCATATTTTATTTCACCCCACACAGCAAAAAATCAATGAACGACCGAATGCTCAATGCTTTTTTCACAGCATATTTTTCGCACCAAATCGCGAATTTTACTGCATTTTACTTGTGAAAATGATGAAACACGATATTAAATTATCTATTTTCACTATTTTTTGGAAATTTCACGCACTAGATTGGAAGAAATTTAAACGGATTGTGCAACGACACGAGTTTTTCACAGGGACACGTTCATCACTAAACGTAATGGCGGACTACGAGATGGATGTTCCGTTTACCTGTGCGACAAATGTGCTCGATTGAAACATTTTGTTTTCATCATTAATTTTAAGTGGCAATTGCTGGCACAGCATAATAATTTAAAATTTCATTTTTTTAATTTTAATTTTGCTGTTGCGAGCGCGTAATTTATGAATTAAAGCCGTTCTACAAAATTAAATGTTTTTATTTGATTTCGAAAGTGGATGCATGCAGGCGCGTAGAAATACGTGAACAGCACTCACTTTTTTTTCGAAGTGGATGCAATCAGCGGAGAAAATGTTATAATAAAATGGATTTATTTATTTATTCTCATTCAACGATGGTTAATTGTTAGTTATAAAAACTATTTTCACTCCTTCAATTTCATAATGCAACCGGGTGATGTAAAATATTCCATTTACCAGTACAACCAGTGAGGGTGCACACTATGCAAATTATCACAAAATCAATTTATTAAATTAAATATTTTCTGAAAATTTAATCTTAAATTACGCTCAGCTTGGATTTCGAGTTGGAATGGCTTCATCATTAATAACTGTTGAAATGTCTTGAGATTTACTACTTATGAAATATTTTCATAAAGCATAGTTCTGCCTTACATTAGTTCATGTAAGTCAATCCCAGAGCTAATTCTGTACGCATCACAGCACTGCATCAAATCTCTATCCCTAAATTTATGCACATCTGTTTTATGCTTAAATTGTTTTTGGTAAATATAAAATTGTTTTTCATTTGTTTTAAGTGATTTAAGTGAGTACGAAAAAAGTGGATCGAAATAATAACTATATTCATTAAATGATTTTTTCTTTCAACTCCAACCTATTAATAAAAAGGCAGATACGACTGATTTTATCAATAAAAACTCTAATTAAAAAATTAAAAACAAATATATTTTTACAAAATGATTTGCGTACAACTAGGGTTTAAGTTCAGATCAAATGAGATTCTATGGCTAGTGCACCCCAGGATGTGTGACGACCATGGCAAAGCTATGTACAGCAGTGTTAAAAATCACTAAAAATGATTTTGTGCAAATTGTACATTAAAGCAGAAAAAAAAAACATACCATCAAAAAATTTCATTTATTCAAAATGAATACTTCAGAACTAAAATAAATGCCCTTCAACAATTTTGTATGGTTTGGCAGCACCCAAATTTCGAAAATCTAGGGCCGACGTCACACCTACAAAAACGTTGCACGAAATGTTGCGGGCATAATCTTAAAGCATCTTCACATTACGCGATTTATCACACAACATCTTGTACAACCTGTTATATAGGAAATAGGGCCATAATTGAATTTCTTCTTCTTTTTTGATTAGCGTATTTTTTGAAGCTGTAGGCCGGTTCTGAAACTCAAAGTGAGAAATAATGATGTTGCAGTAGTAAATAGTATGGTATGCGTATTCTTCAAGATTAGCCGTAGTACTCGTATACTCGTAAATAGCCTTTTCCCCGTTTTACTTTATTCAGCTATATACTCGTACTTATATCGACGTCCAAATAGACATGCTCCTCCTAGCAAGTAGTTTTGGATAAAAATACGAGTATGAAAATTTAGTTCCTATGACTAGTTTGTAATGGATGGCTATGACAAATTATTTTGTTGGCATTTCTCATTCGTACTTTTCACCTAGTTATACAAAAGTGTATTCAAATTGGTTTCAGAAATCAGAGAATAATTTTAGGTCTGAGTCTGCTAGTTTTTTTTTCCACTGGCAGCAAAAATGTGTTCCAAGTCTTACCTAAAAATAAGTTCTTGTACCTAAGCAGGTATGGAAAACAAGAAATATCTCCTAGGTTAGATGATTTTCATAGAACCTCAGAAAACCGATCTTTCCAACATGTAAATATTACCAGTACATATCGACCAAAAGATTCAAGTTGCGAGTACATGTAATGGAATATATGTTATGTGAAAACAAATTGAGGCCTTCGGCAGATATTCCGGAGTTCAGATGGAATTCTAGATATAGTGACTAGACTAATGATGGTTTCGTCGGGTGAAGAAATTTTGTCCATGTTCTTGATAGATCTAAACTTAAATAAAATCAGGAAATACAGGGAACACGTGCCTACCGTTGACTGCGAAGTCAACTTGATTTCTTAGTGAATTAATTTTCCCAGTTATGCCAAGAAGTGCGACCCACGTACATGTATGGATTTATTTAAAAATCACAAATTTAAAATTTAAATAAAATCGTTAAAATATATATACATGTTTTAAACCTGTTTAATATCGACAAAATTGTTTAGATTTTGATTTTGGATAAAATCGATTTAGTGACAACCGGGAAATAGCCAATTTTCAGCAATAAGTAAAGTACCGTTATAAATTTGACAGCATATAACACCTCAACTCAAATATACAATTTTATCAAAATCTCCCATATTATAAGCGAAGAAAGGAAAATGCCCAATATGCAATCTCAACGGACTCGGATCAGGCGCGGGTCAGTGTATGTATGTGAGTGAGCATCGATTAGGGATGTCAAGGAGCGTCACATTCGATTCCACGATTTTTCCCAACCTATGTTTACATATTAAAAACGCTTATATTAAGATTGACTCGCTTATCATCAAATCTATAGAGTATTATCCGTGTACATAGAAACTTGGAAATTAGTAGAGAGATATGTAGTACTCTGTGTGTAGACAAAAGATAAATTCGAATCTTTAACTTTTACCAAAAAGCGATTGATACGGGGCCATATGCTAATTATTGCATTTTTATGTCATTGGTAAGGGGATTCCAGAGCCATTTATTTAATTTCATTTAAATACATAGTTCAATAGTTATTAGTCAAAAACTTTCTATACATAAGATCTTTTCTAATGGTATGGAAATAAATTTATAATAATAATTTTTATTAAATTACAATGACATCATTCTACTCAGAGGATATTTCCGCGATTTAAAAAAAAAAAAAATGTTATCATTAAAACTGTTATTTTTCTTACAGTTTCTTCCGTAACCGAACTTCACGGATTCTGATTACACCTGACCCATCACCGTAAATAGATCTGAGAATGCAAAGCATGTTTTTTGTCAAGGCAATATTTTCCAAGTTTTAGTAAAAATATTGAAAAAAACGTCAGTTTTTGAATAGTGGACGCGTTTGATGTCGAAAGCTTATGTGTATAATTTCATCCTCCTAGCTCAAAATTTAGGGTCTACATACAGCAGATGAACAGACGGACGGACATGGCTAGATTGATATATGTAGCTATCGAAGCTGATCACAATTACGAGTATAAATAGTTTCGGGAGTATGTCGTTATTATTTTTCTATGTTACAAACTATGTGTCAAAATTATTATAGCCTATAGGGTAGGGTATGAAAATAACTCCGCTCTGGCTGCTTTCGCTCTAAATCATTTACTTTTTACTTTCATGTTCTAAGAAAATGGAAGTTGGTGAACATTTCAAAAAATCGGGTCCGAGATAAGGTCAGATCCTAACTATACTATACTCAAAATGTCAAAAAAGTGATTTTCCGCATGCTGGTTGTACGTCTGTTTGTCTGTCAGTGTGTTTGTTCCTGGTATGGTCCTTTGCTTCTTTCGTTCACGAACAATTTTACAAACAAAACATTTGAATGGTTGAGGAATCTTTTGATATTAAGTCCGCTTTACACTAAGAATGTTTTCATATGAAATTATCATATGATTTGATTCACATTAGAAATCTTGTAGTGTACACAAGACATTTTCACTCAAATGAGCTGTCACAAGAAAGAGTACAAATAAATATAACACTATATTTGAAATTAGACGCTTTTATAATTTCATGTGAAGTTTTTACGTTAACTATTATATAATGAATTCTATTTACCGGGTTTTATTAAAAAAATTAAACTTTATTCATCGAATTCAAATTTAGAACTAACAACAAAATCTTTTCTTAATTCTACCTAAACTCTACTCTACCCGAAATGCCATGAATCCGGTGTCATATTCCTGTCTGGGTGCAATATTATATTATTTCTAGGTTGCGCGTGCATTCTTGACGAATTTACTCCTGACGTTGCTGCGCGTGGATTTGCAAAGAATTTGATGTTGACGTTGTTAACTTATTGTTTAAACATTTTTCGAAAATTGTTTGAAAATTCATTATTAGTTTTATATAAATCACAATAAATATATTCATGCGAATTTGTCAAATAAAATGTGAGCACCGTTGTAAATTGAATGCTATATGATTTTCAATACATGTGGTAAATTACACGAATAATTCACATGATGATTTCATATGAGATTGCGTAGGGTAGAGGTTTTGAAACACATTTAATTTTGAGTAGTTTCACCATAATATTATTAAGCATTTTGCAGTAAAAAATAAATCGTGTTCTATTCCAACATATAAATAGGACATTAAAGCATGCCAAATTTCTTCGGATGAAAAGTTTTGAAAATGTATAATTTTGTAATATTGGTTAAAAATATTGAAAAAATTCTAAAATATGCTGAAGAAATATTAAAGCATTCAATTTAGTAAAAGCAATTTGCAATACTTTTGGTAGATATAAGCGTTTGGCGTGATTTTCTCATCCACTGAATTTGGTTGGACAAACGGCGATGTCCTATTTTCTTCCTTCGTTATTAATCGTGTAAAGGAGATCATGACATTTTTCGGGCACAGCTTGCAGAGCACATTATTTGTGAAAATCTCAATCTGAAAGTATTCTATTCAAATTGATACAGGAGGTTTCAAATAATAGCTGTCTGTGGGATGAAAATATGATACAATTTATTGGTACGTCAGCTAACAAAGAGATTTTCAGAGAAGACAGAAAAGGTTAGTATAAATAAAAAAATCGCAAATGAGTGCAGTTTGTGAGGTTTTCGTAAAAGCTCGCTTTCACAGTTACTACAATACCCACAAATATTGAAGGGAAGCATCAAGCAATATTTGAAACCAAGTAGTCTAGGTTTGACAGCCAATCCTCTTTCCTATTACCAAATGTATGCAGAAGGAACAGATTGCAACCAGAGAACTTAAATAATGTGTTCTTCCCTACTTCATTAGATATCGATGACTGGTGCATTTAATCATATGATCAATTAAAAAGATGAAATTTCAAATGAATAAAACAAATTTGTCTATACTTCTCTATAGCACATGTTTTGTTTTGATTTTTGTATCAATGTTCAAAATGTCGATGGTTTTGGGTTTGATGTATCGAATCTTTGCCTTCGATGTTTTATCGATATAAAGGGTGACCAGATAGCAATGATAGTTTTTCCAATTATTATGTTTCAGCAGCTGTCAAAGTTACCAATGACATCCAGCTGTCAAAATATTCAGTAAGGTTTGCCATTTCATCATGCATCGTTTGACACTTACAGAACATGTGGAAATTATTAAAAAATATTATCGAAGTTCCGGCTCAGTTGTAAATACGCAACGTAAATTTCGTCATGAGGTCGCATGCAATTCGTCGCACCGTGGAAAAGTTTGAACGTCAGTACATAGAGATCGGTGCTGAGTGAAGAAAACATAGCCGCCGTAGCGGCCAGTATCGAAGAAGACCCAGAGATGTCGATTCGACGCCGATCAGCTGAATTGGGCATCGCCAGAGAGTCAACCAGGCTTATTTTGCGATTGGATTTGGGCCTACATCCATATAAGATTGTGCTGACGTAAGAGTTGAAGCCGAACGACCATAGACAACGCCGTGAGTTCGCTAATTGAGCGCTGGAAATGTTCGCCGGAGATCCGGATTTTGGCCAAAAAATCATCTTCTCGGACGAGGCCCATTTTTGGCTCAGCGGCTATGTCAACAAGTAAAATTGTCATTATTGGAGCGACCACAATCCACAAGTGTTCGATCAAGCATCAATGCATCCACAAATATTGACTGTTTGGTGCGGTTTATGGCACTGCGGCATAATCGGACCTTATTTCTTGCAAAATGAGGAAGGGGACACCGTTACCGTCAACGGTTCTCGGTATACACCGATGTTAACCGACTTTCTGTGGCCAGAGCTCGACAACATCGATATATCCGAGCTGTGGTTCCAACAAGACGGCGGTACATGCCATTCAAGCGACGCAACGCTCGAAGTGGTGAAGGAGAAACTTGGCGATCATGCGACTTGACACCCCTCGATTATTTTCTGTGGGGCTACGTCAAGTCCTTAGTCTACGCTAACAAACCAACCACTTTGTCATCAAAAATTGGACCGATCGCTTGAAACACTGCCACCGAAGCCGAGGCGGTCATTTAAATGATGTGCTATTCCATACATAATGGATGAATGTAGCTTCAAAATAAGGCCCGAATCAATTTGATATCTCATACCGTTTTTGTTTTATTTAAATTTCTTTTCCTATCGTTCTTATCTGGTCACCCTGTAAAATATTGATGTTTTTGATAACATCGAAGTACTTTGCTGAAAGCAAAATGTAAATCGTCAGTTTCTAGACGTCGAATTCTCTCAAATTCACAAAAAGGAGTTTTCAACGAATAGTCAATTCAAAACATTTGTTTTTTTTTTTTCGAACAAATTAATCACAGATTAAACGAAGAATTAACTTTTCTAATTCAAAATTTTATTTGTTCCTTCTGATTTTAAATTCTTTTTGCTCCCAAACCTATCAGTCACAACTCATTTGACAATTCTTATTTTTTCGTGATTCGAAATTCCTATGGGAGAAAATTACAAAAATATGAACGAAGGAAAAATCGTATCTCTCTCAATTTCGTTAAGTCAGTATGCGAAAAGTTTGCAAATGATTTTAGACGTAATATAACATTTTACGTTTGCGTATGAGTACCAGAACTAACCTACTCGTAATAATAATAATATAATACTAACCTAATCCCAGATGTCACCTTTGCGAATTCCATTTACACATACCCAAGGATAGTTCACCTACCCAGGTAACAGCGGTGTAGTGAGTTGTTTGATTGCTTGTGATGCGAACAGTGCAGGTTCGAGCCCGAGCGCAACCAACAGCCGCCGAGCATAATGGTGTATTAACATGATCACGCCAATGAGTTCCGCGCTTAAAAAAGAATAAAACGTTGCTGCCAATAAGAGAGAGAAACCTAAGTTACAACGAACTTTGACGTCATTCTTTAGGCAGGAATAAAAATTTTTGACGAGAAAGAATAGTGACCTCACTCTATATCTAGAATTAGCATGGATGGTCAACCACGGAATTAATTTTTCTATTTTGTTGCGTGGGTTTACATGGGCACGCAAATGAGTTCTGCATTTAAAGCGTGGTAATACAGCGAAAACTCGGCAACCAGTAAGGAACAGCATTATGAGTTTCAACGAGTTTGGACGTCGTTCTTTTAGCAGGAAGCACTATTTTGAGTGAAAAAAAATAGTGATCTCACTCTAGCTCTAGATTAGCATGGACGGTAAATCACGAGTTTCTAATTTTTAGCGCATGCTGCGTGGCGTTACATGGTCACGCCATCATCGACCATAAAAGAGAAATGAGTAAAATCCACTTTCTCCTAAAATGTCCCTTAAAGGATGTCTTCCTGGTAGTACAATGGACACGAAATTGAGTTCTTTTGATTTGGATACCCTTTAAAGAAAAAAAGATAAAGGGGTAAACAATCGAACTGCCTTGAAAAATGGTTTTGCAATATGGAAGTGGAAGCCGACCCCTACCAATATTTAAATTTTTCGTGAAGTTTATGACACTTTCGGAAGATTTAAGGTATTTTGTCGCGAGGTTCTGGGTAAAAAAAAAATCAAGCAGAAAACGAAAAAAAGTATCAAAAAGTATCATACTAAACAATTTATTTTTGTAAAAGATAGCATATTCAGTTTTAAGAAAGAATCCGTATATAATACGTGACTTTCGTGTTATATTTTTGATAAGCAGAATTGTTATCGTGCAGCATCTATCATAGGAAACCTCGTAAGAGATATAGCAGTTGAAAGTTATTAAGGGTCTTCACGAAGATCGACATCAAAACCTTCCCTTATTGTTTTGCTTACATTTTAAAATATTTCAATAATTCTGTAATAATATTGTTGAAAAATGCGAAGGAAGGAATGAAAAATATTCGATGATTTGAAATCAATTTATTAGTTCGATACTGAGTTTAAAATATGGGTTGGCTTTGTAGAATTGCAGAATTTTACTACCTTACCTTTGTCATACCTACACAAATTTTTAGATCTTATCGTGAATATCCGTTTCATTTGTGCTAAAAATCGTCATCCTTTCGGCGACATTTTTCATCAGATAAAGTTATCGTAAACGATAAAAATGTCGAAATCGCACAGAATGAAGTATATTTCCAAACCACTGGCTCGTTTTACACTAAATAATAAATCTACAACTACAGGTAAACATTTTATAAGGAGAATATCGTGAACAAGAGATTTAAAGAGCACACCACAGAATTACACACAGGCACACGGACAGCCTGATTAACAGACATAAAGTCAGAGCCGCAATGCAGAGAACCACATATTTTAGGTACTCGTTTAGTGCAATTAGAATCTGATAATTTTTGGACCCCATCTCCATACATAAAATAAGTAAATTAACCTCTTAAATGTTTGTAGTTTACATATTTTCATTAAAACTTACTTGAAACATCCAATTACCTTTCCTTTTTATTCACTAAATGCAAACGACCTATTGAATACAATTTTGAATGTGACATTTCTGACATTTCGAAAATATGAAAATATTTTTTATTTGTTTTGCAAAACAGAAAAGGAACAAAATTGTCATATTTTAGAAATAACAGTCTAAACAAAACGTAACCAAAGCATACAGAAAAATTCTCGTTTGCCTAAACAACTTAAGGCTGACGTAAAGCGCCAAACAGAACGCTTTCGATCCGAAGTTGAAAATTTGACATCCCATATATTTCGTATGGTTTGCCGAAAAGCTGCACGAAATGAACGGATCAGATCGGAGAGCCTTTACCGAATAGGTCGGAATGCATAACCTATAAATTTGGTATTTGTTGGTATAATTGGTTCAAATAAGTTCGTAAAGTGTTCTGTAGAACAATTTAAACAACGGAAAAGTTCATTGCGAAAATTAAATTTCAGTTGAAAATCCACAATGAATAAAATGAGGTTTGTCCACACAAAACAAATACACCAGCTCCGTTAATGTATTGTTTTTGTTGTGTGATGAATGACCAACAACTTTTCCAAATGTTCAATTGTTCGTTTTTAATTTATAAAGTTTGGTATTTTTCGTTTATTCTGAGTAACGGCAAAACGCCAAATACCGTTCGGCTCTTTAACGCCATTGCTTAACGAAACGAAAATGTTCTGCTTTTGATACTTTTGGAATAAGACGAATTGAATGCAAAGCGTAACACCAAAGCGAAACGATTTCGTTAAGCTTAAGTTAAATATTTTCATAAGGGAAAGGGTAATGATTTTGTAGCGTAAAAAGGAAATGCCATTATACCCTATGCCATAGGGTATATTCATTTTGAGACATAGTTTGTAACATAGAGAAATAATAAGGATAGACACCCAAAAGTATTATATTTGTGATCATCACCAAAAATAATTATGTCGATCTAGCCATATCCGCTGATATGTCACCAGTTTTTGCCCTTAAATTTTGACTTTTATGAGGGTGGCCGTGGTGCAGTGGTAACATCAACGCTTGTCACGCTCTTTGTTCACGGTTCAAATCCTGATCTCAACAATCATCTATTTATTTCGTCTGAAATAAATAAAAAAAAAGTCGATCAATTGCGAAAGCTTAGTCAACTCTACTGCGAAGGCATAACACTGGCAGTAGGGTGGTCATATGGCTTAAATGCAACTTGATCGTGATGATGACATCAGGTGGAGGGAAAAAAATACTGTGAATAATGAGCAACGACAAAAAGCAAAACAAACAAGCTCCACTGTTATCTGGACGCCACCCTTGGAGTTTACTGAAACTTAATACCACCTAAGTTTCAAACTAAGAAAAACCGATTTTGGTTTTTAAAAGCCATTTACGTCTATTGATAAGTCTTATTTTGAAAGTCTCATAAGAATACCTGGATTTTGGTTACAAATATTGACAGTCAAGTGGGAAGTAGGCGCACTTTTTTCACTAAGAAAGTGTTTAAATGGTAATTTTTCTGATAAAATCACTTAAAAATCTATTAAATATCTTCCGAGGTGAAAGATATTGCGTTTGAATTAACAATTTTACAACGCTGCACCTACTTTGTTAGGGCTGAGTTCGAGCATGAGGGATAGGGTATTATACGATCCGCTTCAAGTGGATTGTAACTTTTTGTATGTTTTTCATAACAAAATGATTTTGCACCATTACTTTCCTCTACCTCAAAACATTAGTCAGTTGTGTGTCTCCACAATTGCTTTCACAAATTAGTTTTTTATATTTCCTTATATCGTACTAACTTTCACTACCCATTTCTAGATTTTAAAAACTTTGTCAGACACGTATGTGATCTAGTTGTCAAATCGTGCTGAAACCACACATAAAGTCCTCAACACTGAGGTATGTACATACATATAGTATGCGCAAATGAATTATTGTGCCAGAGTTGGTAAAAAGAGGTTACGAAAACGTTTCCCTATCTTATCGCATAGAGCGAATTAGCATATGTTCTTGAAGGAAAAGTGTCACATTAAAATTGAGAAGAAAAAGTGTCACTTTTGATACGAATGTATTAATAGCCCTGAAGTTATGCTTTTTGTTCAAGGTGACTAAAATCCAACCTTAATGATGCTATGAGCAATTCTGTCCGGGTGCGCTACCACCCGGTAAGATACCACCACACCTTGTTATATTACTTCGTGAAGTAGTCGTCATTATATTTTAGAGCATGACAGATGGGCCAGTACTAAATTTAATGCGGCATCTTGAGCAGTGTCACAGCGGTTTAAGTTCACTTTTCCAGATTTTTTTTTTTTGTTTAAACTTGTCGCAGATTGAGTAAAGTGGCGAGCTAAAAGTTTTCGATCCGAACCATTCCGTCCGATCCGTTGGTTCCGACCAGAGATAAACTATAAAGGGGTTTGGCCCCCAAACTATTTGTTTGGTCAAATGCGCTTAACAACTGTATCGGTTTATAAGTTCCATTTAAAAAGCATTAGCTTTTTGAGCGCATACGTAACATTCTCACTATTGCTAGGGATAAAATAATGACTTCTAGGAACATTACCCCTCTGTCAATCAATTGCATCTATTATGGGAGACAACTTCAGTTGTAGTTTAGTTGTAAATACAAATTTGTATTATCTATTTCAACTTTAAGAAAACTAGTTGTCTGTCATCTGTCAACTCAAGCCAACGGCAAATTTCTGGTTGACTGTATAGTTGCCTGTGCATTTGTTTTTGTATTAGAATAGATAACTCAGTTATGTACAGGTTGTGTTAACTGTCAAAAGTTCAAAAGTAGACAACGTCCTTTTATTAAGTACCAATAAATATAATGTCAAATAATTTAACGGATAATATGTATATGAATACTTCGCTATTCAAAGGCCTCTAATGCCGATCAATGATGTGGACTTCGAAAATATTCCTCAAAATACAACAACTATAAATTTTATTCTCCATTTTGGTTTTTTAAAACTAAAAGATTTTTAGCTATTCAACAGGGATGTGGAATAACTTGCTTTTCCTTAGTATTTTCAGAAACCTGCAGTTTGCATTAAATTTAAAATTCACGCTCATCGTTACCCCACTCTTTCTACTTATCTGTTCACTCTGTAACTCTCCCCTATACGAGTACCTTTCCCTTTTACTCCATCAATGGGTTTTAAAAACTTTAAAAAACAGTTAAAAACAAAAAATTTCAATTTTAAAGTTCCGTAGTTTAAGCTGGATGCTTTAAGCGCCGATGGTTCCGAAAAGTTGAAAATTTGACAGCCAACAAAGAAGTGGTGTTCAATCGAACTTCGACGTTTCTGAATTTACAAATTCTTATTACCAAACAAAATTTATTTATTTACTTTTTCTTTTCCTTCGACATATTTCAATCCTCAATCGCGGTGGCATCAAGAAATCAAAAATATTGCTGATAGTGTTTTCTTTGACGTTTGCGCAACAGTTTAAGCAACTCTGCAATAATGAAAAATGAAGTCGAATTCGAAAATTAATTAATTGAATTCCATTTGTAGAGAAGTTTTTGTTGCTTTAAAGAGTTCAACTTTAGTTTAAGGCGGCCCAGCGTGGTGACAAAAAACCACGTCTAGCGAGTTCATCCGCAAACTCATTGGGCGTGTTCGGCAACTTGATGCTAGAGTACGAAGATTCAGCCATCAATTAAATAAACTGTAGGTACGCGAAATCTAACTGGTCAAGAGGATATGCTTTTAGCACTTGACATAGCTAGGGTGGATTAACATCAATAATCCATGCCGGAGAGCACCTGAAGGATACCGTTTTTCATTTCTACATCAATATGCATTATTATTTTATTGAAAGGAAGATAGTTGCATTAAAATATTTAAACTGAACTTGCTGCTTTCATTTTGCACAACACTGGGGCCTTATTACGAAACGAAGAGTATGACAAACGATTTCCAGATAACGATATCCATGAAGGGAATGATGGCGAGTTTGAGATAGTATGAGGGTTGTTTATTACAAATGAAAACATGTACACATGTGAACAAAACAAGAAAAAAGACAACAAAATTCAATTTTATGCCTGGTAAGTTGCCGCATGAAATTCAACATAATACAATGTTTCCTATAATAATTATAGGAAAAATTCATGGGTTTTATTACGTGTTATGAGACGAGCGGCATGACAAACGATTTTCAGATAACGATACCCACCATTTGCAATGATTATGTATGACGAGAAAATGTTGCTGGAAATATGTTGATTAAAGGTAAAAATACATGCTATTTTGAAGCGCACCAATCTTCACTTCCATCGGCACTGTGTCAAAAGGGAAAGAAAACTGCATGAAAATTGCAGGAAAATGTTTATACTCTTTGAAAAATTTGTAAATATTACATGAAACATTGTATTTTGTTGAATTTTAATAATTTTATTTTGTTGTGTGTACGTGTTTTCATTTGTCATAAAATGAACGACATCTAAGCAGCTCGATATGGGCGACTGAAATCGTAAAACATAATCGTAATTTTGCATTCACGATAGCCAGGTAACGATAATCGTCAAACATAATAGGGTAACATGTTTTTTTAAAAGCGCAACTAACTTCGCTTTCATTGACATGGCCTTTGTTGATTGCTTGGCATGTCGTGGTTTCTTTATATAAAATGAACCATCATATCAAGTTGGCTACTCGTCTTTAATTTAAGCAATTAAATAATATTTGCACAATTTTTATATCCAAACAACCACACCACAAACACAATGGCAAATGACAATTAAGTCTTAAGAACGTACTGTGAGGTGTGGTATAATAGATAACATTATCGTAACGATAACCATAGATGTGTCCGAATTCGTAATCGCAATTTTGTTGTTACGACACCCATGTATGTAACGAGAATGGTTGAACATAATAAGGCCCCAGTATTTAAAGAAGAAAGGATAGATTTTGGGCGCATTGTAAATGAAGCGCTAGACCTGCGTGTTTACGAGTTTCTGATTTCAGCAGCCCATTTTGAATCAGACGCTGCGGAGGGGATCATGACTTGATGTTTATTATTATTATGTTATGTGCAGTGGTTTTTGTCCACTCATTTTATCTATCCTATATATAACATTTAAACTAATTAATTAGAATTAAAACGAGCCTTGAAAATATTGATATATGAGTAATTCACATTTAACTAATAAAAAAACATACATACAAATAAAACCACTTATCTACCGTCGTAGGTCGCCACGAAATACCGTTTGAACACTTATATAGCAAAACACGGTGTTGTGTCGATACCGCCTGTTTCGCCGCGTGGATGACAAGAGTAAGTCATGTGTCGACTCGACGCGCAAGCGACCCTGTGTCGCGTCAAGAGAAGTGTGTACAACCCAATGAGTACAGAACCATATGTCGAGTAGAAGGTCGATTAGACAAAAACCGTATCATGTGTATGTGTTTAGCGAAGAGGAACGAAGTGACATATAAAGTGCTTTGAAGTGCTTTCAGTTTGATGCTCCGGTCATCGTTTAAGCATAATTTTTTTTAGACTCTATAAAATTAATACTGCTATGTTAGATGCTTTCTGTCGTGGATGGTATACAATGCCTTCAGCTCCAACTATTGATCAGCATACATGGTGCATCATATTGTCCCACTACGACGAAAAGTTTCCCCAATAATCTGACTCAGTCTTCAATAAAAAAAATAAATCTCATGTTCACTGTAAATATGTTTCTATCTACTCTTCTTTATTACATCAAAGAAGTTCTTCTAAGAACTGACTTTTGTCCACTTTTCACTAACTGACCACAGCCATTTAGCCAGATCTTCGTTTTGAGCAGCTATGGCAACTTCCTTCGGCTCACAATCACTAAAATACAGTCCACTGACTTTCTCCAAGTCAGGATCTAGTGCTGCGTATATGCTAGTTTGTGCTCCCGATCTTGCAGTCTTAACAAATGGCCAAAAGAGAGGCCTAACAAAAATACTAGAGAGAAAACTATTGAAAATTCCCATATGACGGACAATTTCTGTATCTACCACTCCCGGATGCAATGAATTAACGGTGACTCCAGTACCTGCAAAATAAATGTGAGAAGACTATTACAGAGCTACAAGTATATACAGGGTGTTTTTTGGAACTGCGGCCGATTTGAAATTGGCGCCATTTCGCACAGAGATGGTTTTATTATGTCAAAGTTGGCAGTAGTGTTCAGTTGTCAATGCCATTTCATCATGGAGAGCTTGACGCCACAACAAGGTGTTTCAGTGATTTAAACATTTTATCAAAATGGTTCATCAATTATTGCAACACAGTGTAAATTACATGATTTTTATGTCGACATGGAGTGCCTGTAAAGAGCACTATTCAAAAAGTTATCCACAATTTTGACAACCATTACACAGTAAGTGATTTACCGAAGCCTGGACCACGTCGTACAGCGCGTACACAACAAAACATTGATGCAGTAAGGGACAATGTGAGTGAAAGTCCGGAAACTTCGATTCGTCTTGATTGAAAGGACACGCGTTTGTGCCAGTGCTAGAGGTGGCCATTTCCTTATCAAGCAGTTTTAGTTTCAAAAATATTCGCGTTGTGCAGGTACCTTTCCAGCCAAAGCACCTGCTAAAACCTGCCATTAAATGCGGCTGGTACTTATTGCGCTAGGTCGAACGTCTTCGATCTTTGTAGTCGGCGCACAAGGTTTGTCTCGTCCAGAATTTGGAGTATAACGTTACTGTAATGACCATGAAGACGAATGCGGAGTTTTCGAGCAAAGTTCGTTATTTCGTCATCGACGGTAGTCACTCCTAAGTCTCTGCGGATATCATTGTTTCTGACATACAATGGAGCATTTACTGTGACTCTTAGCACTTTGTTTTGAAAATATTGTAGGATATCTCTATTGCTTCGTTTGGTACAACCCCAAAGTTGTATACCATACGCCCAAACGAGTTTAAGCACTTGCTTGTTTATACAAGCAGTTTGTTTTGCTTAATTCGGAATGTTTTCCAAGTAATGTCTTGCTTTGCTCCTCAATTTTCGCGAAAATTATAGAAAGAACTTGTGAGATTGGATCTGGAGCAATATCGCCTTTCTTTTTTCTTGCGACGCGTTTTGCGCATACATTTGCCCGCCAGCAGATGTCGGCTTTTCTTTTGCGGGCTTTCTCTTGCACAACTTTCGTCTTTTCCTTGACAAGTTTTATTTCTGTCGATGCTTTCCCCGCAGAAACATTAGATTTTTACTGTGGTTTCCGGTTTAGGCGTAAGCGCATCGCACCTTTTTTGGAGCTCTTTGGCCACTTCGCAGTTTCTATAGTTCCCTCTGCAGTTTATACAAGTCGGTGGAGCCTGTTTATCTAAGCTGCATTTTACGCAACGCGGTTCTTTCTGAGAGTAAGTCTGCATATGACTGAAACCTTGACAACGCATACACTGCGGGATCGATCTTGTATTCTTACTCGCTCGATTTTGATTTCGATGTTTAGTATAGTTTTAATATTGTAAATATCGTCTATATTCTCGCTCTCATCAAAACTAAGCATAAATAGCAGGAGTCCACGCTTAACAACGATGTCTTGTTATCGTTCCACCTGCTGCTTCTTCTTCTTGATAATATTTACAGCGTCAAGAATTTTAAAGCCTTTAGCTTGAAGATCATTAATAATGTCTTCTTTGGTACACGGAGGGTGGAGACCTCTTGCTACAACACGCAATGGCCTTTCTAGCTTGTTTTCGTATGTGTACCAATGGATCACTGCTCGGTAACCGTCGGAATCATCGACGTTAATTTCCCAGACGTCATTACGCAGTGACGTTACATTGAATGTCGATGTCAACGTTCCTTTGAGGAGGCAATGCAATTTATTATAATCCGAAATTCCAATTTAGTTTATTGGGGGCGGAGGACGTAATTTTATTTGGATTTGTTTCGCTCGCGAGTCCTTGCGCTTGTCTTCTCTTTGTTGTTCGACTTCAGTTGAAAAACCGGCGTTTTTTACTTGGTCTTTCCTTTTTAGAAAACGATTTTTTCATCTTCGCCCGTGTGATATTCACGACTAGCTGAGCAGGTGGGCTATTGGAGATGAGAGTTCTTTAGAGCCTTATTTTCTTTTCGGAGTAGATCTACCTCTTTCTTAAGCTCCTGATAGAGTAACTCATTTTGTTAAGCTTCACATGGAGTTCGTCGTTTTCCTCCTCAAAGCTTTTGCGTTTTTCTGAGTCTCATTTTTCGCACATTGGCGCTCCCGACGGAGTACTTTTCCCGGATACATTCGATCTTGGTGGTGGCGTTCGGGATACATTTGAACTTTTTGTAAAAGGGTCAAAGGACTGCAATAAATGGCTCTCCGCAGAATCCGTAGAGCCGACCTCATTACATCGTAGATTTTCCAGTAAACCTGGACTGCCACTTGGGGTAGTATATCTTTTTGTTTTGTTCATTGCATGTTTTGTATATGCTACACTCGGTATACGGAGGGTGGATTTTAGTCGCCTCTTACGACAGGCATGCCTATCTCGGGTATGTTCTGATAATGGCTTGAATATACATAATGCATTTATAACAAAACCCAAAGATTCATGTGTTTGTTTTTTAAATGATGCCAATTTCAAATTGGCCGCAGTCCCAAAATTATATGCTGTATGTATGTGACATACCTTCTAATTTTTTAGCGAGTTCCCTAGCAAAGAGAACATTTGCAAGCTTGCTTTGGCTATAAGCGCTGCCTTCATTGTAAGATTTTTCACTATTTAAATCTGTGACGTTAATTTCTCCTCGAGTATGGGCTAAGCTGGACACGACAACAATGCGACTAGGTGTACTTTTCTAAAAAAAAAAAAAAAACCCATTGTATAGAATAAGTGAAGAAGTAACGTATGAGAGAAATACCTTTAAAAGATCCAAGAGTAAGTTCGTTAGCAAGAAATGACCCATATGATTGACTCCTAGTTGCATTTCGAAGCCTTCTTTCGTCAACGTACGTGGACAACGCATAACGCCGGCATTATTGATTAGTATATCTAACCTGTTTTCTTCTTTTTTAAACCTAACAAAAGATTTGTTATGTTTTCTGAAATTAAAAAGCCAATTTCAGTGGGAACCTACGTTTCTACAAATTTCCGAATAGATTCCAAGGAAGCCAGATCACACTCACGACAGTAGACGTGTTTGTTATGCGTTTGCAGCACGATTTCTTCTCTAGCCTAAAGGAATTGATTTTTAATTTTTTTTTTTAATGTTCTACGACTACGTTATTTTAAGATTGGATAAAGAATGACGTGACCATATTGAATTGGTTAAGATCCACATGCTCGTTTGAAACACTCTTTGGAAATATTAATATGAGATTTGCCGACGATAATATCCTTTTTAAGCGAAACGGAACAACAGCTAAAACGAATGCTAACCGATCGAAAGCTACGATTATACAGTCAACGAAAATGGTCAACGCGTTGACTCTCTGACGTCAAAATGAGGTGAGAATTTGTCTCAAAGTGATCAAGTCATGTGATCGTCAACCTAAAATGCTGTCAATGCACTGACGGCTGCGTTGACAGCCGAATTGACGCTAATTTTTGGGTCAACGCGTTGACAATTTTCGTTAGCCGTGTAATCTCGCTGTCAACGTTGTTGAGACGCGTTGGCAGATTTTTTTCGACCATGCCCCACGGTTGACATGGCAGAAACGGGTTCACTAAATCCAGCAAATGATCTAATTGGGTGGCTAATATAAGGCAATTGCGATACAAATTTGGTTCTCAGCACACAAAAGCCTTCCTTGTCGCGACGCACTAACAATTTGTTTGTCCAAACAGCACGATGCTTTCGAGATTGCCTTGAACTTTTTTACTTTTTATCGAAGCAAACAAAATGTTATTCACTGCGATTTAGTTTATTTTGTTTGAGTAGCGCGTAAACGCACGTCTATTGTGGTCGAGAGTAAAAAAAATCTTATTGACACAACAACGTCGTGTGATCGTCAACGCAAAAAATTACCGATTTTCGCTCCTATCAATGCGGCCTCATAGCATCGTGTGGTCATCGAAGTGATTAAGTCGTGTGATCGTCAACGTTTTGCGTGACTTACCTGTCAAGTATTACCTGTCAAGTGGAACTGAGCGGGACATTTGATGCAAACAGCTGATGAGAGATAGTATGGCGGCTGAAAACTGGACGGAGAGATCGAGGAAGACCAAGAATGGAAAATTAGGAAGGGAAACTGCATCAAGAACGAACTGGAAAACATTAGCGTTGAGCATCTAACATTCCGACGAAGGAATATACTGACAATGAACAGCATTGGCTCGTCGCTGAATGCAATCGAATAAACTCCAGCACTTAGTAGAAGCTTCCACCCAAACATGGGAGTTATATTCAAGCCTAAAACGAGTATAAACTTTAAGCCTTTTACACACTGAGGCGGTAGCAGTATACCGCGACACAGGATGTTAAATCGAGTATAGCACATAGAACACAACACGATATTCCTCAGCGGTACGCGATCAGTGTCACGATCAAATCGTTGACCGCCAGTGGTTACATGAAGTGCAAAGCGAAATGTATGCTATTGCGTCAGTATGAACGAGACACCAGCATTGGTTGAGAATGGAGTAGAAGTACATCCATTTCGAAAAAATGTTCTCAATAGTGCTTGTCAACTACTCTACATTCATCGCGTTGACCAACGAATTGGTACCATTACTCAGACAGGTATGTCGCTGTTACCGGTTATTAAGCAAATGATTTCTTTCAAGATATCCCATAAGGTAATGTAATGGCTTTGGAAAGCATTGAAAGCTATGGATCGGTAGTTAAGAGGTTTTTCCGCTCTTGAGAAATGACTGAACATGCCAATATGGAGTACGGTACGTGGAACAGCTTACTAGATGATTGGAGATTGTAGGAGAATACGTCTCCGAATCAAGGGAGATATTCTCCTAAAGAATATTCCAATCAGTTTGGCTCCATCCACAATTTCCAAAATATTCGGAGAATACAGGAATCTTTGTGATCATTTCTGAAAGCCAAAAAATGTTTAGCCTTCGATTTTCATTCCGTACCTATCTGTCTGTCTATCCCATTCGCCATTCTCACACTCTTAATTGAAGAATCAGGAAAAAGATTTCAATGGAATCTGGTTTCTCGATCCAGTGTAGTATGTAGATGGTTCCATTTAAAAGCTTAAATCGCACTGAGTGAGGGTAACATGCGGGGAGATATAGGGAGGTAAGAAGTGAAATTGGCTAAAAGACATATAAAAAAATAGTAAAGGCCTTGTAAACGCTTTCCGATCTGTGCCATTTGTCAGAAAGCTTATAAATTCAATGAATATGTCATTTCAAAAGAAGAAATTTCCACACTTTCTCATGTTTTATTATAGATCCTATTGCTAAACTTTTGAGCGCTACGAGTGAGGTCAGTGAGACAAGTGCAGGCAAATACTTGGTACATTTCGGTCCTGAAGCATCAGTCTAGACAGCATTGGGTTTAAACAGAATGTACTTCCAAGTAGTTTTGAAAAAGGACCTTGCTTTCTCCACAAATCGAATTGGGATCAGTGAATGGGGTTGATGCAACTATCTTAGCTAGTGAGTCGACCATTTCGTTACTTATGTGACCTTTGCTTGCAGGGATTCAATGTAATATGACCAAGTTTTTTTTTTTGCTAGTTCTAGAAGCAAGTTAATAGGAACTAGTTTTGACTGACGATTACTCGCTTTAATAGGAATGAAGGAGCACGTTCCTAGTAGAATTAAATGTGATTCAAAATTAGTCGTTCAAAAACAGAACATTTAACTTGTTTGTTCTCCGACCCACTAGGCCTGTACCAGATATTCTTTTGGGCATAATAGTTCTTCCTCAAATTTCAAATAGTTAGGTTTCACTGTAAACCACGAAGCAAACTCTGACGACTTAAAGCATAGAGTAAGCGTAGACATTGAGGGAGCGTATAGTGAGCATATGGATGAAACGGCGAGGAAACTCAGTTTATTCGTTCATTGCGATAAAAATGCCGTTCAAGCTTAAAGGGAAACTTTATACTACAGTTGTCCGGTCCGTCTTAACATACAAGTTCGCAATGTTGGGCAATATACGAGGCATACAAGAGTAAAATTACAGCAGCGGAGATGAAAATGTTAAGAATGCTGGCAGGAGTAACAAAACGCGATTGTATCAGATCTACCTGTATTCGAGAGAGTCTTCACGTTAAAAAACTTATCGTAGAAAAGCTCCAAGACGTGATCAGTTAGTATTGCCACGGGCAAAGGCGACCACAGACAAAATCAGTACGAAAGGGATTATTAGTTGAAATAGCAACGAATATCGAAAGAACAGGCAGGATAAATAACTTCTGGATCGCACAAATGATAAAAGAACAACAACTCCTTGGCCTCAGATACGATACGATCCAGAACCAAGCGGCATGCAGACGAAGACTGAAGCCCGCGACAATAGCCAGCCACAACTCCAGCAACAATGCAGTAAGAATAAGAAGCTCGTAATGCATAAGTTCGTATAATGTAGAAAGGGGTTAACAAAAATCGAAAGAAGATCATATCAACGTCCACGTTGTGGGGATTTTAACGTAAAAATTGAAAATGAGGTCATCTTTGGGAACTTATAGCCTGCACAACACCTCCGGAAACGACCTCGGGCTAATTGATTTTGCGACGGAGCAAACATTCATAAGGAAAACTGGCGCTCTCCGGATCAACTAACTGTCAACCAGATTGATCACATTGTGATTGATGCAAGGCATTTCCTTAGAATTTTGGATGTTCGCACCTTTTAAGCGGGCAACATTGTCTAGGTTCACTACCTTATTGCTGCCAAGGTACCACAACATCAAAGAAGTACTGTAACAAAAATTAACGCTCAGCGGCTACAATCGTAGGAGACTACCCATCGAGTATTCCTAAACCTCTCAAGAAGTCCAATGCGGCCAAAGTCGTCGCTTTTGATGTGCTGAGTTTCAAACAACCACCACAAAGAAATCCCTGGTTTGATGAAGAGTGCCGCTAAGCGCACGCAGCAAAACAAGAGGCTTAAGAAGCGACGCTGCATAGATCGATGAAAGGAGCTTACAACATCTACAAGCAGAAGTGGAGGGAAAAACACTAGTTTCTTCGAAAGAAGGATTGAGAGGGTGTTTTGAGAGGGTGTTTATAGTAGGATTAATGTTTGAAAGTTTCATCAGAGGGTAGAGAGAGCATGCCATAGCTACAAAGCCTGAATAGAAGCTCATAGGGACGCAGAAGGAAATCTTGTAGCAGAGTCACAGTCTGTGCTGAGAATTTGAAAACATCATTTCTGCAGACTGTTAATTATTTATTTATATTTCATTCAAACTGGAAGATGATCAACAATTAAATCCAACAATGCTGCTGGAGCCGACGGTCTAACTACCGAGCTATTTAAAACAGTTGAAGATATTTTCGTACGGAACATACATCAACTCGCCCGTAAAATATGGTCGGATGAAAGTATGGCCGATGGAGCATACTCATCCTCAGCATCGTTTGCCCGATCCTTAAGAAAAGAGACCCTCTGAACTGCACCAAATACAGAGATATTAGTCTCCTCAACATAGCCTATTATATAATAATAATATGGCAGATATTAACATAATATGGCAGATAGGATCTGCCTTAAGCCTTTTTTCATCGATTTGATTAGTCCGTATCAGTGTGGTTTTAGGCTAGGAAAGTTCACCATAGATCAGATATTCACATTGCGGCATACCTTGGAAAAAACCCAGGAACCCGATTCTCATCAATTTTTCACTGATTTTAAAGTCACCTATGATAGCGTCTGCTAAACTTTTCCGTCTGTACAGAATGACGATGTCGACACTGCACGCTGCTCCATCAAGGTCGATAACAACATCATCGATACCTTTGTATACGACAAGGCGAGGCGCTGTCATTTGATTTTTCTTAGCGCCAAACGAGAACTTGAAAGGATTGTATAAAATTCTCAAGCTAACATCAGGGGTACAATCTTTCAAAAGTCTGTACAACTACTCGCGTACGTCGACGACATTGACATAATTGGAAGAACGCAGAAGGTCGTCAGTGGTGCGTTTGTGAGTATCAAAATAGAAGCGGCGAAAATAGGTTTAACGAAAGTAAAACAAAATATATTCTGTCATCAACAATAAGGACAATCAACATCGGCGACTTGGACAGAACGTTACAATAGACGGCTACACTTTTGCGGTAGTGAAGGATTTTGTCTACCTAGGCTTCGCTGTAATATCAAATGACACCAGCGTAGAGATCAAACAAAAACTCAGTCTTGCCAACAGCTGTTACTTTGTGCTAAGAACGTAATTGAGTAGCAAAGTCCTCTCACGGATAACTAAGACGACTCATGCTAGTCCTGCTCTACGACTACTACTCTATGTTGGGGCCCTTTTGTATCGACGGGGAATGGAAGAGAAGATGCAACAACGAACTATATCGGTTTTACAGTGACAACGACCTAATCCGAAGTGTTCGAATCCATCGCATAAGATGGATAGGACATGTAGAACGAATGGACATCAACGCTAAAGGAAGACCTCACCTAAGGTGGCGTACACAAGTGGGAAGGAATATCAATCAACGTATAAAAAACTGGAGGCAGCTGGGACACGATTGAGCTGGCTGGAGAAGTTTTTTGATTGAGGCCCAGGTCGAACTCAAGCAAAGTAAAGATCATATCAGCAAACACATTAACATCCCAGTTACCCTGCGTAGATTTTTAGACAACATTTCCAATTTACCTCCTCGCATTTCTGCATATTGCGGCAAGCCATGTACACATGGGCACCTCGTTTAGCCAATTCGCGAACAGTCTCCTTTCCAATGCCCGTATTCGAACCAGTTACGATAATCACTTTGCCATCAGCTTTTGTTTTCTTGCGAAACTGACCGCCTTGCATTTGGTCCCTAGAATTAATTTTATCATTTTAATTAAGGACTGTTTAAGGGAATTTAGTGAACTTACTTAACAAAACATGACACACCGATTATAGTGCCGGCTAAACTTACGTAAAATACCGTCTTATTTTTAAGAAATGAAAACAAGCCTTTCATGGTAAAATTTTGACTTAAGATAAGTTTAACAGTGAAGTTTTATATTTTTTCCGAAAACTGTACACAATTTACTTGAGAACAATGCATAAGCCACGGTTTATCACATTAATTTAGAGAAAATATTGAATAAATTTTTTTCGTAAGCAAAAAGGAACTAATCTTTTTTTCCGATTAGCACTAGAAATGATACGAAATGTCATATGGTTTCATTTGACGTTTCCTTAGTTTTCATTCAATTGAGATTTTGATGATGTTAGATAATTTGAACAGTGTTTACGAAAGGATAGTATACTATTAGGCTGCGTAAAAACCTTGTAGGTAACCGAATTTTAACTATTATACCCGTGACTAACCAAAATTTTTCTTCTGATCCGTTTGTTCCGGCAATAGTGCTACACAGAATGCTTCAGATTCCATCCGGCAATTAATGTTCCGAAAACCAGCTAGATTAAAAATGGAAAATTAATAATTTGACCCTTATCAAATGTTTTTGCACAAATATGGTAGGTACAACGATGAGCATTTCTTCCAACAAATGCTATTTTATTCAGAGAATTACTGCAAGAATACTACAGAAACAGGAAATCTGAGTGTGGAAAATAATAGGTGCATTGCAATAAAGTGACATTAGTTTGTGTTCACAGAGAATTACTACAAGAATACCACAGAAACAGCAAATTTGATGTGGAAAATAATAGGTGCGTTAAAAGAAAGTGACATTAGTTTGTGTTCACAGCTGATAAAAAGTGAGTGTTTTTGTTCAAAACTAATTTTTATTATTTGTAGTTATTTAGATTTTATTTATAAAATGGAAAAATAGGTAAATATGGGACCCAAAAAGCATTGTACCGTCGAGGTCCGAAGGATTATTAAAAGCTTAAGAGAAGAAGGTAAAACCAACAAATTTATCGCCCAAACTGTTGGCTGCTTCCAGAATATGGTCACAAAATGCCTTAAATTGACACAAAAGAAACTCGACGAAGACTACCAAAAACCACTGAAAAAACCAATAGACAAATAACCAGAAAAGCCAAAACGGATCCGTTTGTTACCTCTACCCAAAAAAAAAAAAAAAAGACTTGGGACTAGATCTTAGCATACTTATCATAATCATAAGGCGAAGACTTCTAGAATATAGGCTACTTGCTAGAAGCGCCAGGAAATGCCCATTGTTAATCAATCTCAATTGGTCAAAAGAAAGATGGCGAAATATTTTATGATCAGATGAGACTAAAGTCATTTTATTTGGAGCAGATGGTAACAAAACCCTTGTTAGAAGACCAAAAGGCACCGAATTTTCACCACGCTATAGATTGAAGACCATCAAACATGGAGGCGAAAATGTTATGGTTTGGCTGCTTTTTCTGGATAAAAGATATCATGAAAATGTGATGCTACCATTTGCCGAAGAGGAGATGCCGCTTCGGTGGACGTACCAGCAGGACAACGACCCAAAACATACGTCCAAAGCAATGAAAGTGTGGTTTTAGAGAAACAATATCTATGTATGGAGTGGCCGGCGCAGTCTTCCGATTTGAACCCCATAGAAAATCTATGGAATGATGTCAAGCGAGCACTCGGCCACTCCTAACATAAAAATAAGGAGGACTTGCGGCAATCGGTGAAAGCAGCTTGGGAATCCGGACCTCAAGGAATATGTCAGAAGTTGGTAGACTCTATGCCCAACCAAATTTTGACGAAATATCTTTGATAGAGTACCTATAATTACATATTTAAAAAACGACCTTTGAAATTTTAATGTTTTTTATTCTTTTTAGAAAAATATGTCTAAAACTATTATTTATTTCTTTCTTCTAACTTTTTTTTTTAAATAATATCGAAAAGTGGAAAAAATGCAGTTAAAATGAATTAATTTTATATGTATTCTCTTGGAATTCCAACCACGAGTACCATAAGCGATTTGAACGATTTTGAGGTACATACCTATTGTTTTACACACCACTGTAGTAAGTGCACGACTAAATAAAAATAATGTTCTAACGAAGATGGTGTGTTTGTCTCATGTGCGCATTCCTTTGTTGTGGGTTCCCAAATGCAATTTATTTTTATCAATAAACTCCTCTGTTATTCAAATTGTTTGCGTAGATTCTACCAACAAGTAGCAAATTTATAGGTTATACCTTCCGACATATCCAGCAAAGGTCTAACTTTCCGATCCGATCCGTTCATTGTGTGCAGTTTTCCGCTGTCAAATTTTCAACTTTTCAACATCTATTGGTAATTTAACCCGAAAATGATGAGTGTGAAACGAACTCATAATCAAGTTACCACTTTGACTACGATAGAAGTAGATTCACTCAGCGCTGCAGAAACGGACACTTTCAGAAATTGTTGGCACTGTGGCACTTTGTTGCAACAAAAAATGTTTAATTTGGCACTCCAACTCTTAACCTTTATTCCGAATTCAAAAAAGTAACATATCCTCAACCTAATTAGAAAACCTCGTAACTATCAAAATTTTAATTTTACAGAAAACCTTACATATTTGCTAAAATTATTTAAACATATTGTCTTTTGATACAGATTATTTTATTATATTACTAAAACAAAAGTTATACAATCAGAATTAAGTAAAAATAAGTTTTTATTAAAATACCAAAGTTTCGAGTTTTTCTTCGTAGTTCTTGTTAATTTTAAAGCAAAAATAAAACGACATTTTATTTGAATTGGTTTGTTTAATATTAGTAGCATAAGGCTAAGGAATATTATCAAAAAATCTCTGATAGTTAGATGGCAAAGTAATTTTTAACGATAGAAGGAGGTCAAATTTGTATTTTGTTTTTTTAAACTTGTATTTTTGACATTTTACTTACTTGTTGGCAGAGAAAACTATTCTTCTGAAAATCTCAGTTCATAAGAGGTAGTTAGGGCGTCGTGGCTCATTGGTTAAGTATGCGATCACTGCGCGAAAGATTCAAGAATCTAATCCAGGAAAACACAAACAAAAAAAAAGGAAAGTTTTCTCACTGTCCTACCTCTTGCGAATGTCTGACAAACATCTGCGAACGGAGATGTACAGCAGGAGTGGCTATGAGAAGCTAGGCTCTGTATGGGCTGTCAAAGCCAAAATATTTATTTATTTAGTTCCACATGGAACACACCTTAATGTTATTATGTCAGTGACGACTGCTACACTAGTCTTACAAAACTGAAGATTTTTTTTATTTTTTTTTAAAGTGTGTTCTAAATAATGCACAGTGTATGGATTAAGTATTTTTCTCGCTCTTGTACAGACACTGACATAGTCTGCTGGAATGTTCATAATTAGGTTTTCTAAAGGGTGTCCAAAATTCAAGCAAGATTTGAATTTTGCGCCATTTGTAAGATAAAGTGTTGCCAACGAAGAAAAAAGATAGAGTGGCAGCTGACAGTTCAGGGTTATTAAAAATGGAGTGCTACATGAAAGAACGACTCGTTTTAATTGTTGAGCAATATTTTAAAAATAATGAAGGTTTGCCAGCTACAGTTCGCAATTTTCGTACAAAATATGGGGAATACTGATATAACTTCATCAATTGTGAAGAGATTAATTAAAAAATGCAGGGAGACTGGATCAATTAGTGATCTTAGACACTCTGGCCGTCCTCCAATAAGTCACTCAATACAAAACATCGAAGCAGTTTGTGTGAGTGTTGTTGACAGTCCAGGAACATCAATTTGGCACCGTGGTCAAGAATTTGACATTTCGTATCTCTACAGCATATTCTCACGAAAGATTTGCATCTCTTGCATACAAATTGCAATTGAATCAAAAACTGAAGCCTACTGACCACGCACAGCGAAGAGAGTTCGTTGAATGGATTATGGAACAACAGCAAGTAGATGCTGATTTTCATCTTGATGACTTTGTTAATTGACAAAATTATCGAATTTGGGGTTCAGAAAATCCACAAGTGATTGTTAAGAAACAAATGCATCCACAACGTGTCACTGTTTGGCGCGGATTTTGGGCTGGAGGCATCATGGGACCATTCTTCTTTGAAAATGCATCCACAACGTATCACTGGAAAATTCTCATTTGAAAATGCGGCTGGTCCGGCAATAACAGTTAATGGTGGTCGCTATCGCAAAATGATAATCCAGGTTTTTGTACCTAAATTGCAAGATATGGATGTGGACGACATATGGTTTCAACAAGACTGTGCCATACAGCCCGAGAAACAATTCATTTACTGCATTAGTCATTTCCTGGTCGTGTAATTTTCCGGTTTGGTAATTAGAATTGGCCGCCCAGATCATGTGATTTAAAGCCGTTGTACCTTTGTCTTTTGGCGTTTTTTGAGGTTTAAGGTTTATGCCAACTAGCCCATGACCAACCACCCCTTGAAGGAGTAAATTGAGCGCTGTATCAACGAGATTCGACCACATTTATGCACAACGGTTATCGAAAATTTAGACAATTTAGACAAAAGAGTACGTATAGGAGGCCATTTACCCGATATGATATTCCATACATAACCCTATACTATATATTTCATAAATCAATAAAACATTTACAATTTTTAATTAAAAACCTGTGTTTCCTATCAAAATTACTTCTTGCGTGAATTTTGGGATACCCTTTATGTGGAATCCTGCATCGGTTAAATGGCCCCCACGGAGTTTTAGCACACTTCGATTCTTGTGAGGCAGTTTTCGATTACATTTTTGGCTGTATTGCGGCCATAACTTCACGGATGTTGGTTTTTAAGTGCTCCAAAGTTTGGGGATTATCTGCATAGACACGATCTTTAGCATAGCCCCACAAAAAGAAATCCAACGGGGTCAGATCACACGATCTTGGTGATCAATATATTGTAACATAATGTAGCATAATAACTACGCCCTCGAACAGGCAACAAATTCCGAAGTGTCTTTTCATTGTTTTCTTTTGAGGTTCGTGTCTGAAATTAGTCACCACAGCTCGGATAATATCGCGGATAAAAGAGAACAAGAGAGAATTATAACTGCACGAAATGATTGTCATAATTTTTAGGGATTTTGTTTTTAGGTATTTTTGTTTTTGGTCGAAGAATTTGCTAGAAGTTTCTGGCTATCAGAAACTTCTGCTATATAAGGACAGATGGCGATCAAAAAAAGGACAGTGATTTTTAAACTGTGGCGAAGAGATTAGAAAAGTGATAATAGGCGAAGTTGTAATTTTGTGATAAATTGAAAGTTGAGAGTGAACAAGAAAAAGTAATTAGTTTGGATTTGTAAATTAAGTAATTGAAAGGAGATAAAGTGATTAAAGAGGAAAGAGACCTTGTAAGAAAAGAATTTGCGAAGAATAGTATAGTGTGAACTTGAATTGTTCTATAGAGTAGAAAATAAAGAAATAAATTTCACAGAATATCGTTTTATCTACTCGAGCCGTAGCCTGCATATTACATTGGTGTCAGAAGCTGGGATAAAACTTATTCTGTGAATAACTATTTCCGTGGTGTGAAATTGCACAAAAAAAAAAAAAAAAAAAAAAAAACGATTTCTGCGTTGAGTTAATTAGTTGCGCAAAAATGGGTCGCAAGTTGGGAAAACTAACTATAATTCAACTAAAGGCAGAACTCAGTAAGCGGAATCTCGACACAACTGGGGGAAAAGATGCCCTACTGATTCGTCTGGAAGAAGCAGTAACGCAGGAAGGTGAAAATCCGCATGACATAGAGTTTGACGTGGAAGAGGAACCAGCAAGTACAGTAGCCGACCCGGGTATAACAAGTCTGCTCCTGCAACTTAAGTTAGTCATGGACGAACAAAAGAAAGCAATAGAAGATCAAAGTCATAAGCTCGATGACCAAAGGAATTCTCTAGAACTTAAGTTGGATGAACAAAAGAAAGCAATGGATGAACAAAAGAAGGCAATGGACGAACAAAAGAATTCTCTAGAACTTAAGTTGGATGAACAAAAGAAGGCAATGGACGAACAAAAGAATTCTCTAGAACTTAAGATGGACGAACAAAAGAATTCTCTAGATGCTCTGGAAAGTAAACTTGATGAGCAAAACAAGAACTTGGAATCCAAATTCGAAGTGATCGAAGAGAAAATCGAGAAGGTAGAGACGCAACTCGAAAAAGTCGAAACTAGATTCGATGAAAACTTTGAGAAGCATGAAACTCAGTTCGGGAAAATAGAGACTCAGTTCGAAAAAGTAGAAAAACAAGTCGAAAATCTTACTAAGGAACTCAGCAACGTGAAGAGACAGAAAGCACGGGAATATTCCACCGACGGTCTGAGAAGAAAGGAGATGCAGCCTCCTATCTTCGATGGTCAAACATCATGGCCAATTTATAAAAGGCAATTCGAAGCGGCCGCAATGACCAATAGCTGGGACGATGAAGAGAAGTCCATTGCACTCACACTTGCACTGAGGGGTCCAGCTGCGGAGCTCTTGCAGACCATCCCGGAAGATAAACAGCAGAACTACGACTCTCTGGTTCAGGCTATCGAAATGCGGTTTGGGGATGAACACATGCAGCAGGTGTACAGGGTTCAGCTGCGTAGTCGAGTCCAAAAAAGGGGGGAAACGCTCCAACAGTTGCAAGCGGATATAGAGCGACTAGCCCATCTTTCATACCCTAAAGCCGGTGAGGAGCTTATCAACGAAATGGCGGTGGAAGCTTTTATTCAGGCCATAGAGGACAGACAACTGCAAATGGCTGTAAGGATGGCTGAAAAGCGAACACTCCCCGAGGCATTGGCATTCGCTTTGTCAATGAAGGCTGCGGACCAAGCATACCAGGGAATACACCGTGTCAGGGAAATGTCCGTCGTGGAATGCTCATGCCAGAGAACAGCCGTCATGGATGAAGACAGAGCTCGCGGAAGTCAAATCCGTTGCTGGAATTGCAACCAAACCGGACACCTACAACGGCAGTGCAGAAGTGCACCTAGACGAGGAAATTGTCCACATTGCGGAAGTAGGAGAAGCAGAGAGGAAGCATCTGGAGGTGATAACATCCATCCTGTCAGTCAGACTTCCCAAAACCAGCAGTCGGGAAATGCGTAAGGACCAACTTCGCGGGGCAGAAGTTGGTTACTGGAATCGAGGCCCCCAGGACCACCATTCCAGTTTCGCAAACCAAACGGGATAACAAGAGCCTGACAGTGGAGGCACTAATCAACAAGAAGAAGTGCGTAGCCACCATCGACACAGGTGCCACTGCCTCCATTGTAAGAAGAGATATCGTCAAAAGCTCCTGGCTGCACAACACCAACAGCTACTGCCTGAAGACTGCAATAGGGGAAATGGCGAAGGTATTTGGAGAAGTTCGTCTTACGCTTACTCTGGCAGGACTGACGTTCTCCCATGCGTTTCTGGTGGCAGACATATGCGACGAGTGCATCATCGGAATAGACTTCATGAAAGCAAATGAAGTAATCTTGGACATCGGGATGCAAGTACTGAGGTATCGAAATGTGGAGATTCCGATGGTGTACGGAAACGAGAATGCCGTAACTCTCAGGACAGTCATCAGCAAAGACGAAGTTTTGCCGCCGTCTTCAGAGACAATCATTTGGACGAAGCTGGAAGGTGATCTTGGGAGCCACCGATTCTACATAGTAGAACCAGACCCAGAGAAGAATTCTCAAGACTACATCGTGGGAAAGACGTTAGTCGAACCAAAGAACACCATGGTTCCAGTGAGAGTTTTGAACGCAAGACCACACACTGTCAAACTAAGGCGAGGGGAGGTGACTGGAAAATGCACGCCGATTACCGCCGTCGCAACAATATCTGAACGTGGTCCTCCAAAACCTCTCCCATCACCTTGGACAGCGGAAACGAGAGAGACGATTCTCCAGTCCAGTGAGCTGAATCAGGAGCAGCGAACTATGGCAGAGAATCTTATCAATGAGTACGCTGATGTATTTGCCTCACAGGACGGAGAATACGGCCGAACACACCTGGTACAACATCGAATAGACACTGGTGATACTAGACCAATTCGTCAGCCTGCTAGGCGCCTTCCATTGGCAAAGCAGACAGAAGTTGCAGAGATGGTGTCGGCAATGGAGAAAGAAGGTGTGATTGAAAGTTCCAAAAGTCCGTGGGCATCACCGGTTGTACTGGTTAAGAAGAAAGATGGCAGCACGCGGTTCTGCGTGGACTATCGGCAGCTCAATTACGTCACCAAGAAAGACAGCTACCCTCTGCCACGGATTGACGACACGCTAGACACACTATCAGGAGCCCGATGGTTTTCCACTCTCGACTTGAAGAGTGGCTACTGGCAGGTACAGATCCATCCAGAAGACCGGGAGAAAACCGCCTTCACCGCAGGAAATGGGCTATGGCAATTCACGGTAATGCCATTCGGGCTGTGCAATGCTCCGGCGACTTTCGAGCGATTGATGGAATGTGTCCTGCAAGGGTTAACATGGAAAACCTGTTTGGTATACTTGGATGATGTCATCGTCGTAGGAAAAACGTTTGCGCAACACCGAGACAATCTAAGGGATGTATTTCAAAGGCTTCGAAGTGCCCACCTGAAGCTCAACCCCAAGAAGTGCGCCCTGTTTAGAGCGGAAGTCAAGTACCTGGGACACATAATTTCAGCGAAAGGAGTGAGAACCGATCCGGAGAAGGTCGAAGCGGTGAAAAACTGGCCAGTCCCCAAAGACAAACACCAACTAAGGAGCTTCCTGGGCCTAGCCACCTACTACAGACGGTTCGTGAAGGATTTTGCCGGGATCGCAAAGAACCTGCACCAGTTGACGGAAAAGGGAAAACAATTCAAATGGTCAATTGAGTGCGAGAAGAGCTTCAAGGCACTTAAACAACGGCTATGCGATGCCCCGATACTGGCTTACCCCACTCCCGGGGAAACGTTCGTTGTGGATGCAGATGCTAGTAATGTCGGGGTAGGAGCCGTACTCTCCCAGGTGCATGACGGCCAAGAGAAGGTGGTTGCGTACTTCAGCAAGGTGCTCTCTAAGCCAGAAAGGAACTACTGCGTGACAAGGCGGGAACTTCTAGCTTTGATCTTGGCTACGAAGCATTTTCACAAATACCTCTACGGGAGGAAGTTCGTTCTTCGCACAGACCATGCAGCCTTAAAATGGCTATTACAGTTCAAGAGTCCTGAGGGTCAGGTCGCAAGATGGATCGAAAGGCTGCAAATCTACGACTACGAAATACAGCATCGTAAAGGAAAACTCCACTCTAATGCGGATGCACTGTCCCGGAGACCATGCAGAACGGATTGTAAACATTGTGCGCGTCAGGAAGAACGGGAGCTGGTTTCCATCCAAAGAATGAGAGCCGAACCTATCGCCGGCTGGAGCGTAGATGAGATCCGGAACGCTCAGAAGGAAGACCCGGATATCGAGCCGATTCTGGCCTGGAAGGAGAACATGGAGAAACCGGATCATCAGGACATCTCTCACAGAAGCCCGACCTTAAAGGCATATTTTGCGCAGTGGGACTCCCTCCATGTCCAAGAAGGTGTTCTGAGAAGAAAATGGGAATCCTCCGACGGAAAGTCGTTTGTAATGCAGCTTGTCGTACCACGGACGAGGGTCAAGGAGGTGTTACAGGAAATGCATGGCGGGGCGACCGGAGGCCACTTGGGAGTGAATAAGACGTTAGAAAAGGTACGAGAACGTTTTTATTGGTTAAAAGCGAAGGAAGATATCGAAGACTGGTGCAGAAAATGCGACGTGTGTGCAGCTAGCAAGGGTCCGAGAATCAAAACTCGAGGTAAGATGCACCAATACAACGTGGGAGCACCTTTCGAACGAATCGCCATTGACATCGCAGGGCCCTTTCCGGAAACCGACAATGGTAATCGGTATATCCTCGTAGTGATGGACTACTTCAGTAAGTGGCCGGAAGCGTTTCCGATCCCTAACCAGGAAGCCAGAACCGTGGCGGAGCAGATCGTCTACAATTGGGTTAGCAGATTCGGTGTGCCCTTGGAATTGCATTCTGACCAAGGGCGGAACTTCGAGTCAAGAATCTTCCAAGAGATGTGTCAACTACTCGGAATCAAAAAGACAAGGACAACCCCGCTTCATCCACAGTCGGACGGTATGGTGGAGCGTTTCAATAGGACTTTGGACGAACATCTCTCGAAGGTCGTAGGTGACTACCAACGGGATTGGGACCGGCAGATTCCCTTGTTTTTGATGGCCTATAGAAGTGCCGTGCATAGCACTACTCGACATACGCCGTTCGAAATCTTATTTGGTGGAATAGCTCGTTTACCCAGTGAGGTGAAATTTGGATCTCCTACCAATGAGCCCAGAAATGAAGAAGAGTACGTGGCGGACCTGAGGGAAAGGCTTAGGGACATACACCAAAGGACCAGAAGCCAGATTAAGATGACGAGCGACCGCATGAAGACCAGGTATGATGCCAAGGCAACAACGTCAGGATTCCAGGAAGGAGATCTAGTGTGGCTGTATAATCCCCATCGCCAAAAGGGGAAATCACCTAAGTTGCAGCAGAACTGGGAGGGTCCCTACAGAATAATAGCCCGCATCAACGATGTTGTCTACCGCATCCAGCGAGGACCAAGGGCCAAAATGAAAGTGGTTCATGTGGACCGACTGAGTCGATACAATGGCCGAAGTGAGGACACACTTGTTCGGGACGAACAAGTCTAAGAGGAGGGCAGTGTAACATAATGTAGCATAATAACTACGCCCTCGAACAGGCAACAAATTCCGAAGTGTCTTTTCATTGTTTTCTTTTGAGGTTCGTGTCTGAAATTAGTCACCACAGCTCGGATAATATCGCGGATAAAAGAGAACAAGAGAGAATTATAACTGCACGAAATGATTGTCATAATTTTTAGGGATTTTGTTTTTAGGTATTTTTGTTTTTGGTCGAAGAATTTGCTAGAAGTTTCTGGCTATCAGAAACTTCTGCTATATAAGGACAGATGGCGATCAAAAAAAGGACAGTGATTTTTAAACTGTGGCGAAGAGATTAGAAAAGTGATAATAGGCGAAGTTGTAATTTTGTGATAAATTGAAAGTTGAGAGTGAACAAGAAAAAGTAATTAGTTTGGATTTGTAAATTAAGTAATTGAAAGGAGATAAAGTGATTAAAGAGGAAAGAGACCTTGTAAGAAAAGAATTTGCGAAGAATAGTATAGTGTGAACTTGAATTGTTCTATAGAGTAGAAAATAAAGAAATAAATTTCACAGAATATCGTTTTATCTACTCGAGCCGTAGCCTGCATATTACAATATATATGTCACCAAATCTCGAAATTAAACCATAGTGCAGAGAATTCACCGCAACAGTGACGCCTTCGTCGTAGCTGCCGAGCGAGAAATGGGCCTCAACGCTGTAGAATATTTTGTTCGAAAAATCGGCGTCAACTTGTTGATATTCTAGCACGTATACGATCCATATTGTAAAATAGCAAGGCAAGAACTAACTATGTACCTGTCACTATGCATGACAGGTGGATTTGATAGATGCTATATGACAGGGATGTGAAATCTCAACCTTTATAATGAATAACCCTTTATAATATTTACTTTAAAATTCTTCCGTGCCTTGGATTGACCTATTTTTCCAGTTACGTACCAAGCATTCAAGATTATGTAGAAATAATATTTTACATACTCGAATCCTTTTATCATCCTTTTACTTGCTTCGATAACGAGATTTTAATTAATCTTAACATTACTCTAATATATGAACTCAAAAAAGTGGGTCCCTGTCTGTAGTGGAGTTGTAGCGAGTAGAGCGGTCTGTATTTGTTCTTAATTTGATTCCGCTTTTGCTGAATATGATGTTTCTATATGAGTTTACTGTCTATGTTCATTCTTAGCGTCTATGCAGATATCTTTGTCTGTAGGGGTTCAGGTGTTTAGTTAATTTTTGTTGTGAATATAACTTGGACAGTTTTATTTTCATTTATTTTTATGTGCCAATTATCAAACCATTTTATTATTTCGTCCAATATTTTTTGTAGCTGGACGATTGCTGTGTGCAGGCATTTGTTAGAGTAGATCAATATGGTGTCGTTATCGAAAGAAGCGATCATAAATGTTGTCTGCATAGAAAGAAGAATATGTCTGGTGTATATATTATAGAGTAGTGGTTCTAAAACGCTGCCTTGTGGAACTCCAGCTCGTGTTGAATATAACTTTAAGTATTCCTACTTGATATAGAAATGTTGGTCGGTTATATAACTTTTGATTACTAAGTAAAAGTCAATTAAGAGAATGCTTTCAAGCTTTTGCAATAGGTCGGGCTGTTATATGATGTCAAATGCTTCAGCGGCATCTAAAAACACTTCAACGCAGAATCTCCAGGTCAGTAGAGATTTTATAACTCTTTGAATTTGTTACGAGTATATCGTCAATTGGTGCCTTCGGAATCCGAATTGGTGGTCTGGTATTACATTTAGGCTTGCCAATATTGTTTCCATGCGGTCACATAGTAGTCGTTTGACCATTTTAGACAGGACTGGAAGTAAACTGATTGGTCTATGTGATGTTGGTCTGATTGCATCTTTTCGAGTTTTGGTATTGTTATTATTTCTGCAACTTTCTAAACTTTTGGGAATTGTTGTAGTATAATCATTGCGTTATATACACTTCTAAGGTGCTTTTTTGGATAATCTGTCTAGTAGTTCTCTCGTTAAAATGGCATATCCTGGAATTTGTTTGTTTTCCACTCTATAGTTTGTTTTATTTAATTTATTGTTATCTTTTTTATTGTTATATTAATAGCCATATTGTTCAGTTGCGGGCCACAGGTGATGGCGTCATCATTGGAGAATGTATTGCGTCCATTTATTTAGAGGGAGATAATAAAGTATTTTAATCTTTACTTTCCTTGTTGTATTCGATAATGAGGTAGATTCAGATTTTTTAAATAGTTATTTAACTGTTCATTTTGATAGTTTTTAGACTTTCTTTTAAGTTCTTTATTGCACAATTTAATTTTTATTTATCCGCAGGTGCTCTTGTGGTTTGCCACATTTTTCTTAGCTTTCTTTTTCTTTTAATCTGTTATTTGATGTGCTCAGGGATGTGATTCACGTTTGGTTTTGGAATATTTTTTGGTGTTGTCCGGAAGGCAGCTTCATTTATTGTGTCATTAAAATAGATAATTGCTCTTTTAATGCCTGCTTGCGATTTTAGGGTTATGTTAATTTGTAGTTTTAGCTTAAAAATTTTTTGGAATGCGTCTCAGTCTGTTTTGATGTTATAAATTATTGGTTGTTCCACTATGGCCGTGTCGTCGCTTAAATATTGTTGTACAATAGAAGATTCGTCGGATGAGAGTACTGACCAAGATTTAATTTTAAGTTTCGAATGACTGATGTTTTTTGTTACGCAGAAGTCAAGTAAGTTTTTTCTTAGGGTCAGTTGGCCAGTATGTTGGTTCTTAAACTTACAGTTGTTAGTTTTAGAGGCACTTAGAAGATTGTTGCCTTTATTGTTTATTATTCTTGACCCTCAGTCCATGTGTTTAGCATTAAATCTCCTGCTAGTATAAATCGTTGTCCCAGTGTTTTAATATAGGTATCGTATTGCTCTTTTGAGATGTATTTGGGTGGGCAATAGGTGGCGCAGATTAAAAATGGTCCATTGCTGTCTTCGAGGTGTATTGTTGTGGATTGAATGTGGTTTGTTTTATATTGTGAAAGTTCGATACATTTTTATTTTTCATTATGATCGCTTAACCTACGTCAGAGTCATTTATGTAATATATTGTATGTTATAGGTAATTTCTTTTTTCCGTAAAGTGCGTTTCAGATATTTACAAAACGTCCACATTGTTGCCTTTAATAATGTTTTAATACTATTTCATGCTGGTTTAGTCCATTTGCGTTCCAAATTACCATCTTCAGTGAGTTATATTTGGGGTCCATTAATTTTCGTCACTAACATAGTAATTATGTTCGTAATATTTTTCATCTGGGTAATTAATTCTTTCATCATTTCTTTGGGTTCCATAATATCATTTATTTGGTTTGGCTTTTGTTTGTCTTTTGATTTAGGTAAAACAAATTGGGATAGCAGTATCGATGTTTCGTTGAAATGGTGACTTGGGGGCCGGATCTAAGGTAACTGCATTAGCGTAACCGTCGTGTTGATTTTTTGTTCTTTATTCTGGTTTGGTATCACTTTTTCGTGTGGTGGCAGGAAGCGTTGTACTTTTAATATCCTCTAGATTTCGCGAGCATTTTGTGATGTCGTCTTTGGTCAATTGGCAGTTCAGTGTTTTGTGTCACATTTCAAGCATACTGGGATCCTTGTACAATAATTTTTGGTGTGCCCATATTATTGACAATTGGTGTGCAGAGAAAATTAATAATTAAATTTGAAATCTAAACAATTTTCAGACGAATGGCGCATATGGGCCAAGTAGACTCTGCATCAAATAGTGAAAAATCGATTTTATTAGATTCTACATTAATATGATTTTCATTGACGCAGCTGTTACAAATACTACTTTCTTCTACATTTTGAATAAGGTTTTCGGGAATATTATCGCAGACATTATTTTGATGACGTTCATCATCGCAAAAAACAACTTCTGCATTAATTATGTCTTTAGATGAAACAACATAACAACCTGACATGGCGCCTTGTGACTTTTTCCTATTCCCACGACATGATAGGACAAATTACTAACCCCACTTAACGCATCTAGCCAAAGGTCATCTTAAAGAATATGATATTGTCCGAATATGCTCATCAGGACTCCATTATTTTTATAGTCTAAGAGCCAGTGAACATTTTTGCTAGTTAAATGTCCACAAAATTTGTCTATTTAAATTGTTGCTTTAAGTCCACAGGTCATGAAAGTTGAATTCTGGCGAGGCCACCGCAGTCGCTTTATGGGTTATGACCTCACGAAGTTACAAACAAAATGATGGGTCGACCCATCTGATTTTGTGTTGGATGGATGTCATTGAAATATATTATATAGGGTATAATTGGCAGAGCAATATTTTGGTCGCAAACGGCTGACAGAGCGACATAAACATACAACAAAAAGTGGATCTTTAAAGTCATTTAATCCAAGCTGAAAATGTTTTTATTATTAAATGCATCCTGAGTAACTTGAAACTGAATCAAATTAGGCAAAGTGGACTCTATATGATCTAAATGAGCCGTTGACATCTGTCAACAAGGGCACTCATTTACCTAACCTACTTAACCACACAACACTAACTGAGAGCTAAATCATCAATCTTTCGAACATTTTAGATAACTACCTGGGATAATTTCAAAAATCTTAAATTTCGAAAAGGGGCCTCAAAGAAATTTAAATTAGTTTCCTAGGTGCACCATTCCAGAAAAAAAAAAAATTATTTTTTAACATTTTAGAATAAATCTAGAACAACTTGAAACGAATATTAGATTTTCTTATTTCTCTTTTATGCATTGGGAGTCCGATTTTGCTCTCTCTGTTTTCTTTTACACTTAAAAAATAACACAAATAATAACAGCTCATACAGGGTGGCCCGGATTTTCGCAGCCACTCGTGCTATACGCCGCATGAATAGTTGAGACCTACAGGGCAATATTTTCTGACAAAAATCCAACATTATAATATTTACACTTTGTGAGATATTTCCCTCCAACGTAAATTTTATTACTTAAGTTGAATGTATGCATTAGCATCTATTACGGCAGATGCATAAGCTATAACTTCAATACTACACTCAGATACAGATGTTTTACGTAAGTCGTCATCTACTTGTTCTATGTTTACTCGTAATATAAAAGTTGTCACCGGTTCGGATGCAGCCATACCTGCGCCTATATTATAGGGAAACTGTTTTCTTATATCCAGACCAAATGGGTTCAAGTAATGTGGCGCAAAAGTCCTCACTAGATTTCTTAAGGCAGTAACTTTGTTTGTGAATTAAAAGAATTGGTTCTGTTTACTGAATACTCGTATGTTTATTTAGACGTTTAAATTTGCTACCATTAAGTCGCGAAGATAATATCGGTCAAGTGGCCGCCATCACAGTTGGTGCACATTCGAGCTCGGTTCACAGCTTTTTCCATGAGTTTTCTCAAAAATAAATTCTCTATTTCTTGTCGGATGTTCTCGTTTAAGGAGCGATATTCTCGACCGAACGGCTGCTCCGGGGTTAGCCACGATTGATACTGTCCCGTGTTTGCCTAGTTCGTGACACACGACCGGGAAATTGACGACGAAATTCACGTTGAACCAAATTATTTGTCAAAAACATTGACACAATTATTCGGTGTTTTTGAAGAGTATAGCAATCCATGGTTTTGTTTACATGTATTCTGCTTCTGTTTACTTTACACATGTCAAAGTCTCGATGACATAAGACGCCATTTGCAAAATGAGAGCATCTTCTGATAGGGTGATGACTTTTGCGCCACCTTATGGAATTTTGTATTTGGTCACAAATCATTTTAATCTTGTTATTTCCAATTCAGCAGTTACATAAATCCTGCGATTTCTTCAACCCAGTATCTTCGTAGATGTAGGGTATTATTGAAGTTCGTATGACATGACTTTTCGACCATCGTTGGCGAGCAGATATTGAGTTGATAAAGTGTAGAACAGTCGTTGTGCAGCATCAGCATTTACGGTTTGCTTCAAAGTTAATTTCACAGGTTGTCTTGAAAAGTCTTTTTCTGTTCATTTATCACCGAAGCATCCTTCAACTTTTATTAGATTGTCGTAGTATTTAATTATTATTATTATTTATTAAAATGTAAATAAATTACAAGATAAGGTTACAAATTAAGGCACTAGCTACCAGAGCTTTCGGCCAGGATCGTAGTATTTTACTAACCAGTGATCATAGTCAGGCTGGTTAAATACAAAAAACTGATTTGTAACTCAGTTGAGTATAGATAAACGATTCTTCTACGATCGATTTCGTTAATGTTTTTCTTTGGAGCAGTGCCGTTAGAAGTTGCAAAACATTACAAACTATAAATGATTGTTCTTTTAATAATTTAATATAATATAATATAATAATTTAATAATTTATTTGTGAGTACTGACTTGACTTATGGATTTCTCTATGGGTGCTCAGTGACTCAACAACCAAGTGTGCTGAGTCACGGAATAAAAACTATTTGATTTAACTACGTTACAATTATTACTGTTTATTATATTAAAGAATTTCATTATCCAAGAAATTAAACTATCGAATAATGTACAGTGGCGTGGCGGTCGGTGGTAGTTCAAGAGAATGAATGAGACATCGACTAGGCAATGACAGTTGCCGTCTTGGTTGTCAAACTGATGACCTGCATGAATGGGTGGTTCATATCACTACGCCACCTGGCTGTGGCATGAAGCATACAATGGGCTGTTTAAACCGACTGGAACGCAGCATCCGGGGGTGAAGACTTCGAAATCGGTTTGGCTGGATGATGTAAACTGCAACTAGAAACAGGATTAGTAAACGATGAATAACAACTTGCCTGATTGTTATCAGCCGATGTACTCTCTACTGATACCTTGGCTTGCAAGAATGTATGCGAATTGCTGTAGGTTTCAGTTCTACCTCTGACCTGGTTCTGATGACGCTTCCATAACCCTGATCGAGTGTTTACTTAAAACATCCTTGTTCCTATGGGCTTTACAATTACTCCCTCGACCCAACTAGGACCTTTCGAAAAATTTCTAGCATAGATAGTTTAGTTACGATGAAATTTGTATTGTTGCTTTAGATTTGGAGTTGGTGTTTTGTGGGACAAGCTATGAAATTATGCTTCGATGTTGCCCATAGTTCCGCTGGTGATTTTTTAGATTTGGGGTTCAACGTGGTGCGATAAATAGAAATATATTGGCATAAGGCTAAGTCTTTATCTGGATTCTCCTCCAAGATTTTTTTGAAATTTGTTTGAAATGTGCGAACAAAACGTCCAACTTCGCCATTGGAGGCGGGGTGAAAAGGTGCGGTACGTAAATGGTGAATGCCATTTTGCTTACAAAATTCTGTGAATGCTGAGGCTGTGAACTGTGGTCTGTTGTCTGAAACTATGGTTTCTGGTAGTCCCTCTAGTGCAAATATTCTCCGCAATGCTTTCATTGTCACAGTGGTTGTAGTAGTATTCTTCATTGGTACAACAAATGGGAATTTGGAGTATGCATCGATACAAATAAGCCACATTTGTCCGGTAAAGGGTTCGGCAAAATCAATATGAATCCGTTGCCATGACCGTGCTGGCGTTGGCCAGGAACTCCATTCCTTAGGTGGATCTGCTGCTTGTGCTTCACATACTTTGAATGTATCAGCCCGTGACTCTATGGCCTGGTCAATTTTGGGCCACCAACAATGTCTTCTTGTCAGCTGCTTCATCCGCACTACTCCCCAATGACCTTCGTGCAGAATATCTGCATATCTGATCCGCTGATGTACGTCACTTTTTGCAACTTGTCTATCGATGGTGTTGCATGAAGACGTTGAACTTAAGTAATAAAATTTAGGTTGGGGAAAAATATCTCTTAAAGTGCAAACATTATTATGTTGGATTTTTTAGAGGTTTAAGATCTATACTTATGAGCTTTCTATAGAGACTTCGATCACTTAAATCGAACATATATTGAACTTGTCATATGAAGATGCGTAGGGGTGGTCTTTCGACCGCGATATCGCTCTGCCATTTATAGTTTCAGGTTAGGTTAGGTAAATGGGTGCCGTTGTTGACATATGTCAATGTCCATTGTGCCAATTTGTTTCAGTTTCAGGTTAGTCAGGATGCATTTAATAATATGACACATTTTTAGCTTGGACGAAATGTCACTTTTTGTGGCATGTTTGTGTCGATCAATAAGCGCGTAAAAAATGGCAACAAACTCGTGCTCCGCAAGATAAATCGCATTTGAATCGCTTGTGTAACTTGCTAAAAAAGGCCATTATTGATTTTAAAAACCGGACAATACAAACCAGCATTGAAAGCTTAACAGCGGACAAAGATTCCAATTATTCGCTCTGGAAAGCTATAAAAGGCATTAAAAAACCGAAAATACAAGCGGCCCCAATCAAGAAAAATGACAACGAATGGGCCAAGAATGATAAAGACAAAGCAGAAGTCTTTGCCGCCCATTTAGAAGAAACATTTAAACCATTTGATGGGCAAGCGCTTGCTGAAAATGATAATGCGTCGGATATAGCATTTCACAATTACATAGTAAGAAATGCAAGGCTGACCGAACTTCAACAAGAAATAAAGAAACTGAAACCGAATAAAGCTCCTGGATACGACCTAATCACAGGAGAGCTTCTTAAATCGTTACCTAGAAAAGCGTTAGTTAAGTTTCTTTACATTATAAACGCAGCGATAAGATTAGAATATGTTCCGAGTCAATGGAAAGTCGCGGAAGTAATAATGATTCTGAAGCCAGGAAAACCACCGAATGATAAAAAATCGTATAGACCTATTTCGCTGCTGCCGATTATGTCTAAAGTTTTCGAAAGAATAGTACTTAAGCGATTACAGCCGGTTATAGAAGAAGGATCTCATATTCCCAATCACCAGTTCGGGTTTAGAACCAAGCACTCAACAATAGACCAAGTGCATAGAATAACTGATTTAATTGAAAAAGCTTACGAAGAAAAAAAGATTTGCTCGAGCATATTCCTTGATGTTTCTCAAGCTTTTGACAAGGTCTGGCATGAAGGCTTGAAATATAAATTACGACAAGTTCTGCCGGAACACTTATATAATATTCTAGAAAAATACTTGACGAATCCACTTTTCCGAGTCAAACACGGAAACGAATATTCGGAATTTAAAGAAATAAGGGCTGGGGTGCCGCAGGGAAGTGTCCTTGGACCGCTTTTGTACCTATTATATACTCGCGATATACCGCAAGAAGAAGGCACCGTCTTAGCTACATTTGCCGACGACACTGCCATCCTGGCAACGGGTAAAACGATCGAAGAATCGACTGAAAAATTGCAAGAAGCATTGAATAAAGTAAATGAATGGACAAAGATTTGGCGACTAGCTTTAAACGAAAACAAATCTGTTCATGTCAATTTTACTTATAAGAAAATAAATAATTTGCCCATCTTTTCAAACTCGGTTCAAATTCCGTTTGCAAACGAGGCTAAGTATCTTGGAATGACACTTGATGCTAAGCTGAAGTGGAAATCGCACGTGAAGAAAAAACGTAAAGAACTCGAAACCAAATACAGAGAAATGTACTGGTTACTTGGAAAACATTCCAAGCTTAATATAGAGAACAAACTGCTTTTATACAAGCAAGTGCTAAAGCCGATATGGACATATGGAATACAACTTTGGGGTTGTACCAAAATAAGTAATGTCAATATTTTACAAACTTTTGAAAATAAAGTGCTAAGATCAATAGTTAATGCACCGTGGTTTATTAGAAATAGCGATATCCATAGAGATTTAGGAATTGCGACAGTCGAATATGAAATCAAAAACTTCGCGCGTAAGCATAAAGACAGATTACAAGGACACGTTAACAATGAAGTCCTTCGAATTCTAGATGAGAGGAATCTACTGCGTCGTCTACAAAGGACTAAACCTTTCGATTTAACGCGATAGCAAGAAACCGCGCCTAATTTGCGGAACAAGCAGGAACTTTCAATGGAAAGGGACCTGCCAAACGATCTCAATACGTGAAAGAAAAACTGCTGGATAAGTCAAAACTTAGTTGTAGTATGTAATCAAAGAAATTTATCACGAAGGGAGGTTTTTTTAGTGAGTAAAAATCTCACACTACTATGAGCACGCGCTACCGATCCTCATAGTGTCTTCATGAAGATTTTTTACCTACCCTCGGAAAAAAAAAAAAAAAAAAAAAAAAAAAAATGTTTGTGTCGATCTGCAAGCCCTTTGCGATCAGCCAATTATACCATATATCATATAATTTCAATGACATCCATTCCACTAAAAAATTAGACGGTACGAAATTACGGACGAAATTACTTATTTTTTTCCTTTTTTTTGCATCTTCGCGACATCATAACCCCTAAAGCGACCGCGATGACCTAGGCAGAGTTGAACTTTCATGACCTATGGACTTAAAGCAACAATTTAAGTAGACAAATTTCGTAGACGAAATAACTCTCAAAAATGTCCACTGGCTCTTAGACTATTATATCGATAAAAAAAAATGACCGGTTTAAATAAAAATTCCATCATCTGCCAAAAATTCGCATATTTGCTAAAATAACTACGTTGTGATGGGCGCCGGATGGAGGCATCATATTTCTTTCTGTTTTGCCCCAAAGATGGCTTTTAATTATCGCTAGATTGGAATTTCCATAACTTCTAATAAAAGTAGAAAAACTACGAAATAAAAGAAAAAAAAAAAAAAAAAATAAATAAAAATAAACTGTAGACATCAAAACAACATTGGCGACAGTATTTTATTTAATTACCAAATATCGGTAACCAATTCAAAGGAATTAACATTTTTATAGCTACGTCTGTTCGCATTTTAGATAGGAGTCATGATAAATGTATGTATCTATCTATTTTCACTGGTCATCTTATATTGGTCCCGTGGTCTGGATGTTTGGTGTCGAGCATCTTAGATCCGTGTTTCCTAAAAATTTAAATTTAATTTGCATATTTAGATGGATGCTTAATTTTTGGCTAAAGAATTTCGTTTAGAATTTTTCGAGTTTCTTTACTATCATGCTAACATTCCTACTGATTGTTTTGGAGAAATTTATACTGGTTTCTATTATGTAAATAAATTTAGCTGGCGCCGCTATTTGTAAATAGATATTTTTCAATTAAAATTTATTTTGGTTATTACGTGCACTTTGGTTTTTCTGAAAATTTTCAAGTCATCGACCTTTTTCAGCAACTATTATGTACATGTGGTTACTTTAGTGGATCTTCACACTTCGATCTAGTGGCTATTATTCCACATGCGTTGTGGGTTTGGTTTTAAATGTGCGAATTATTCATATCCACGGAATGTGAGCCAACTACTTCGGTGAAACCTGTGATCAATTATGATTAAACTGATTCACACGTTCGTCTTCTAAGGGACTGTTTACGTACAAAACTTAAAAAAAATGTAGGGTAAAACCTGATTCATCTACTTGATAATTTCTCAACGTGCTACCAATATAGAAGCACGACTCTATTGAGAACGCTAGCCTCGATACAAATATGTCAAGCTAAGTATTTTAAATTGTTCACACCTGTCATGATTTTGGTCTTAACGTCCTCAGACTGACGAGAAGGTCTAGTAAAATACGCCTCCCACATGCAAATGATTAATGTTAGGCCATGCTTGGTTTTAGGTTTTTTTTTCTTTTTCGTAAGAATTTCCATTCCATACAATTTGGTTCAATACAATTTCAGTCCATTTTGCACAGTTTGCGTACCACTTTTCTCCAATTAAACTAGGTAAACTTTGCGGACTATCATGGAAGACATATTTACGTGGTCTTAATCCTCATTGGGACCAAGACCAGGTCTACGGCGTGTAAACAATCTGAATTAACAGGTTTTCTAGAATGTGATAGATGGTACTGTTTAAAGAAATGTCAAAATCTAATTTTAAAGTGCCTCATAGAATTTGCCACTTGCGAAATCCGCGAAGGTAATTTTGCAGTGATAAACCATAAGGGGGATGGACAAAAATGATTAGAAAGGTTGTAGTTCTACGGGTGATGAGACGCGAACATTTTGCTACGAAAATCAATCAAAGCCCGTCAAATGGCAGCTTTGAAGGCAACACTGATATATAAGAATAGATCGACTAAAGACTATTGTACTGTTTGGTGTAAACTAAAAGGACTTGGATTAAATTTTAGTGCTAGTCCAGACCAAATTCGGTGGTAAGAACTAGGCCATTAATATAACTTTTTACAAAAGTAAATAACCAAACATACAGGAAAGTTACATCCATCGGAAATGGATCGTATGAATTCTTATCCCTAATTTTCTAACTCATGCCTAATAAAGTGGGCGTGGCATTTTAAAATTCTCAATTCGAATTCAATGATATGCCTATATTTCTATTCAGAGTATTCGTCAGCGAATTTTAAGAGGTTTTATAAGAACAACTAATTTTAAGACTTCTTATAAGGAAGTGGGCGTGGCTGTAACTACAGCCTTGGCCATAAATGAAAAGCGCACCCTGTAAAAAACTATTGAATAGAATATTTTTGATTTCCTAGGATCCGCGATTTTTAACTCTGGATTTTTTGTGTGCGGTAAAATTGGTATCATTTCGAAAATAATAATGAAAGTGTGCACATCAGTTTTCTGCGGATATCTTATTATTCATTCATAGTTTTTGTTTTTTAAATAATAAAAGTAATTAACCTAAAGATGGCTAAGCTATACAGATATGAATTAAGTAGAGCAGAAAAAGCCCAAATTGTCCTTTTGGACTCCTAGGGCATGTCCCAGTAAAAAATTTCAAAAACTCCTAAGCATTAGCGTGCAGCTATTCAATATGCCTTAAGGCTATACAGGAAAACTGGAGAGTACATTTCTAAGCTGCGTCCAGGCAGAAAAAGAAAGTCTTCGGCTTTTAAAGATCGGATTCTTGCCCGGGAGTCTTTAAAAAAGTTAAAAAGTTAAAAAGTCAAATAACCTCTTCTGAATTAGCTACTTCCCTTCAGGAATCCCAAACTTTTACACTATCTATGAGAACGGTTACAAGAAGGCTAACAGAAGCCGACCTAAGAGGTTGCAAGGCCAGAAAAAATCCTGGCTTTCTGATGAGAACAAAAAACGGCGTCTTGAGTGGGCCAAATTGCATAACAATTGGAGCCATGAAGATTGGAGCAATATGTCTGGAATTGCATACTTCTAAAAACAAAATCAAAAGCAGATTTACGAAAACATTAGACATTATCTTAATAAATGTGGGTCCGAACTGGACATTAAATCAGAATGTGTCTTTACAGATTTTTGGGACTCCTGGCACAGCCTACGTTCGCAGGAGGAAGAGAGAAGAGTACCATCCCGGTTGTGTGGTACCCACAGTCAAGTTTGGTGGTCCTAGTTGCATGGTGTGGGGCTGCATGGCTCCTATCATAAAATATTTGAGAACAGGTCTCACCGAAGGATAATTTTTCAGCAAGATAATGCTCTATGCCATAAATTCCGAAGTAGGGTGGTCATATGCCTGAAAATGCAACTTGATCTTGATAATGACATCAGGGGGACGGAACAAAATACTGTGAATCATAAGCAAACAAAAATGCCCCCCAGTTATCTGGACGCTACCCTTGGAGTTTACAGAAACTTAATACCAATTTTTCCGTTTCTAGAAAAATTATTGGAAAAAGGTTTCTGTCGGGGGATTGTACTGCTCGAGTTCTAAAAAGCTTATATAGGTATACCAAATTTTATTTTTCTACTCCAAAATTTAACTCGCAGAAACTGGTGAGATATGGACGGACGATGGACAGACCGACATGGCTAGATTGACTTTGTACTTTTTGGGGTCTATCGTTATTATTCCTTTATTTTAGAAAATATGTATAGGGTAAACTACCCTAAGGTATAGGTTATAAATACAAAATAAAGGGTCTTTTATTAAGCGCTTTCTATCTTTAAATTTAAATCAAATAAAGTATATATGAGATATCATCGAAATTTTTTATTCATTTGAAAGACCTATCGATGCCATTATATATGGAATATAACATCGTTCAAATATCCGCCGTGGCTTCTGTGGGTGGCGCGCATCCGAAATTTACAATTTTGCATGACTCTGGAGCATAAATCAGGCTGAATTTGACCGATGGCATGGGTTATGTTGACTTTGAGGGCGCTGTGGTTTGTGTCTTATTCGCATAGACCTGCGACTTCAGAAAACCCCACAAGAAAAAAGTCTAACGGGGTCAAATCGCACGCCCTCGGTGGCCAGTTCACATCACTTCCACGTGAGATGACCATGCCCTCGAATCGCTCGTGCAGAATTTCCAATGTGGCGTGAGCTGTGTGGCACGTAGCGCCATCCTGTTGAAACCACATGTCGTTGGTGTCCATATGATCCAATTCAGGCCAAAAGAAGTTGGTAATCATCGACCTATAGCGCTCGCCGTTGACGGTGATGGCCTGGCCAACGTCGTTCTCAAAGAATTTTGGACCGATGACGCCGCCAGCCCAAAATCCACACCAAACAGTGACTTTTTCGGAATGCATTGGACGCTCTTGGATCTCATGTGGATTGGTATCGTCCCAAATTAGACAGTTTTGTTTGTTGACGTACCCATTCATCCAGAAATAGGCCTCGTCGCTGAAAATGATTTTTCGATGAAAATTAGGGTCAATTTCCAACTGTTCCAGAGCGCATTCAGCGAACACACGTCGTTGTCTATGGTCGTTTACGTTCAGCTCCTGAGTCAGTTGAATTTTGTACGGGTACAGGCCCAAGTCACGATGCAAAATTCGCCAAGTTGTGGTTTGCGGCGATATTTTCGGCAGATCTTACGTTTGGTCGACATACGGGTGTTGGTTGATCATTTACTGAATCAGTGGACTCAAATTTATCCACCACATTGCGAATAGTCCTCTCGGAAGGACGATTATGGCGACCGTAAATTGGGCGAAGCGCGCGGAACGAAGCCCGAAGAGAACCCCCATTTTGATAAAACAATTTTATTATTTGCACGTGTTGTTGAACGCTATTTTTTTTTTTTTTTTTATAATTTGCGCGCGCCAAATGGGATATGAATACCATTAAATTATTTCAGGGCACGGGCGTTTGAAGAAATTGAGAGAGAGAGAGAGAAAGAAAGATTGGTGTAGTGGGTTTGAAACTTAGGTGGTATTAAGTTTCAGTAAACTCCAAGGGTGGCGTCCAGATAACTGGGGAGCTTGTTTGTTTTGTTTTTTGTCGTTGTTCATAATTTACAGTATTTTTTTCCCTCCACCTGATGTCATCATCCTATCATATATCCATCCATGGTGATTTGGCAAAACAGACTAAATAAATGACATCCAATTTGACAGAAGTAGCTTCAATAATATGACCGCTATCAACTGTCAAAGATCAGAAGTCCCTATAGGAAGACCCTGTATTAGCGAAGTTGTAAAGAACTGACGGGACGTTGCTTATTAACTTTGAAAGTCCTTGATTTTAAGGATATGTACCAAACTTCCTTTTTTTAATGGAAATGAACAAGTCAATGCAAATCCTAACGTAGGTAAATAATTTTCTTTTAATGGAGATAACTTCTCTTAGACTTCGTTCGTTTTTAGAGAAAGTTAACCGATTTTTTTTTTTTTTTTTGGAAACGATGCGAGATAGAAGACAAATATCTATACTGTAAGGACGAGCTAGTAGGTGTCCTTGAATGTACTTGGTTTCATGAATATGAACCACACTTAACTTTTTTGTATGAAAAAGGATACTTTGAAAATGCCGATATGTATATAAGTAGTCACTTTGTGCTTATTTCGAAAACCTATCCTCTAACGAGGTATTGTAGAAAGAAAAACCTCGACCGCATTTCAAATATAAACAAATTTAGTTTCTTTCGTAAATTAATGAAGTCAGTCAAAGGACTATGCATATGTAAGTACTATATATGTTCCCAAAGTCCCTAAATCCGAATCTGAATTTCGAAATTGACGATTCGAAATGACGTTTAGAATTGAAAAAACTCCTGTGAAAATGGACGTCGACATCTTCGACGAATTTCCAATTCTAGGTGGTGTAGTTTTTTTTTGCCTTTTTTGAACAATTTTTTTGACGCCATTTTGAATTTGAAAATTTTAATTTGAAGTCAGCAACCTAAAATACCCTATAAAAAAATTCGTCAAGCGAGACTTCATTTGTACATAATAGATAGTTCAGTTAATGAAGATGTTCAAAAATGTTAACTATTATTCCACATTTATAGCAGACATTGCATTCTGGCAGTCGTTTTTTTCTTTCCGAGTTATTGAACCGATTTTGGCAAATCAATCACAAATTTTGTTGGTTTAAGACTCGAGATAGGATTTGAAAGCTCATCAAGGACGCGTAGGGATACGAAATTAACAATCTGTTACTTCCATAATGAATGTGAAATGTGAGCTTTTCAACTATATTATCATACATACATATGTTTATATACGAACAAACAAAAATTTCATTTCGGTTTTTATTTGCACTAAAACAATCTTCAAAGTAAAGTTTTTTTGAAAAATTAAACCAGCATTACCTGCGGCACAATATTTTACATTTAGGAGTTAGAATGTGGTGACGTACAGGCAGACAGACGGAAGTGTTAGCTAGAGCAGCAGGGTTCTGTGGACTATTTAGGGAACTTTGAAAATGGCTTAATTGGTGTCAAATTTTGCACTCATGTACCCTGTTTGTTTACGTGTGTTATTGGAGATAGAAGGATATAATTAAAACCAGCCCGTGGAGTTCAGAAACAGGATTAGTTCTACAATCCGTTTAGAGGCTATCTCTCTGAAATCGTCAAAGAAGGGTTTACCTAACGTGCGTTGTCTGGTCCTTGCTAGGGCAGGACAACTGCAAAGAAAGCGGAAAAGAGTTTTCCTCTCGTTGCTGTCTTTGCAGCTGCGACAGAAAGTGTTGAGAGGAATGCCAAGCTTGGCCGCTTGGTCCCCTATAGGCCGGTGGCCTCTAATAATGGCTAAAATCCTGGCAATATCAGGCCTTGATCTGCATAGTAGTTCGTTTGATTTAGGTATGTTGAAGCTGAGCCATGTCTTTCTTGATATGGCACAACTGGTAAGGTTGTTCCACCCTAGATTGGCAAGCTGGAGGAAGTGAAGATGTAAATTGCCCTTAACTACTCCTACTAGCGAGCCGTTAAGGGCTGACCCTCGCCTGGCTAGCTCATCTGCTCGTTCGTTACCCTCATAATTACTGTGTCCTGGGACCAAAAGGGTAATTCCAGAAGGGACGCTTTGTTAATTTATTTCAAACCGGTATTGCTCTACCAGTTTTGAGGATATGCTAACCGAATCAATGGCCTGGATTGCGTCTTGGCTACCAGAAAAGATACCTATATTTAGGTTGGACGTTGGGAGATTTTTTAGCATGCGTCAAGCCTCCCGAATTGCGAAAAGCTCCATTTGAAAGACACTAGCAGAGTCTGGGAGACGGAAGGATTTCGATATATTCAGTTGGTCCGAGAAAATCCCTGCTCCAACTCCGCAGTCCATTTTCAAAGTAATTGATTACCATTTTGTTCTTCCATTCTGCTCTGGTAGGGAACTTTACTGAAAAGTCGGACGTGGGAGTCCTATAATCGTTAGAAGATGTCACCACTCCACTTGGTATCGTCTCCAGGATCTTACAGTGACCACATGGCCTTGCTGCCCAGCACCCAGTTTCCCTGATCCAGCCGGCGCTGCGTATAGCTGAGTTCAAGGGGGATCACATGCAGGATCACACTTAGAACATCTGTTGGGCAAAATCTCAATGCACATGCCGATCTTTGTACTTTTTTGATTCTGTTGATGTTATATTTTGTATGCAACTTATTTAGTTATTTCATGTGAAATAAATAGATGATTCTTGACATCAGGATTTGAACCATGAAGCTGGAGCGTGACAAGCGACGATTTTACCACGGCCACCCCCAATCTATGTAACCTGTCCTGGGTTACATTTAAAAAAAAAAAATCATACTGCAATATTAGCTCACATAAAACTACCGAAATTGAGATGCACAGAACAGACTCCTTTTACGACGAAAGACTCACAGTCATCGCTTAATTTTTCTCTAAAGAACAAATTGCGCATTATTGGTTTAATGTCGAGCTGGGGAATCCACTTGCTGTTTAACAATTCTGGGCGGACACGTGAGATGCGCACTTTCGAACGGTTTAGTCAGTAAATTATTTGTATAATTTTGTATTGAAAATCTTCGCACGAATGAGATTAAATGAATACAATATACGAGTACACAGTAGTCTGCGGATATCGAAAAACAGATCACCGCTGTTTTGCTTTTAGGATTTCCCCGGTTCTTTCGATTCTTGATCTCAGGCTTATAAATTTATAAGAATCAAATAATAATGCCACTCATTATTCCGCTCCTGTCATCGTCCGGCTTTAAATTTTTACCGCTGCAATCCGACTGACGCAGTTCTTTTTTATTATTTCTTACAATTCAAATTGTTAAATCTATGGATAATTTTTTCGATTTTAGGTGATTCAATATTCAGATAAATACCTACTATTCTTTATTTCTAATTTTTTGTGTAGGTACATATTAACCGTGCTTCATTAGACCTGGACAAGTGAATGCACGTGCTCGTTTTTTTTTTATCCCTGTCTCACTGTAACGCGCCTAATAAAACACACCTTACGATGATACAGAGGTGTAGTTATATTTTGCTACTAGCCTAGTTGACACCGCTGATTTGGTCTGCGATCAAGCACAGATATTATACAAATGTCATCGTTGTAAACTCTTTGAATACAGAACTGTACTGGTTGGGTCAGTTCATCAATTTAGATAACTTTGACTTTATTTTGGTATAGTCTACGGCGAGTAAATACTCCCAACTATCAGGTTTTGTAGCATGCGTCAGATGGCGGTTTTTTAAAAAATGTCATTTCAAAGTGTCACATTTTACTTTTATACCACATTTTATTTTATATTATACCGCGAAGTTTATTTTGACAGTGATAAAACATAATGCAGATGAACAAAAATATATGTATAAAATTGAACAAATGATGAGACGCGAACATTGTGTTACAAAAATCAATCGAATCCCTTTAGATGGTAGTTTTTCATGTTTTTTTTTTTTCATTTTCAATGCGTTTTTATTAAAATTCAATTCATTTTAACTTAGTTGCTAGACAAAAAGCGCTTAAAACTAGCATAACTAACTTAACCATGTTATTCTAACTTACCGGTCCTATGCGGGCGCTCTAAGCTATACCTAATACTTGAATTATGTCCTTCGACGTAACCTAACTTAAATTCTTTTCATTTCATTTGCTTTTTTAACTATAATAATTACTAAGAAAAAATGTTTGCTTTTTTAAAAAAAAGACTTTTTCAGCTCCTTACGGCGGAGTTATGATCCGGAGTAGAAGGATCACAACCCTCCCACTTTACTGCATCCCTACTGGTCCGCTTGTGGGGTTTGCCTTCTTTAAACGGGCTATCCCGGATTGTGAGCGAACGACGAAGAAGTTTCCCCTGTTTCGGCTAGCCACAAGAATTGTCCGAACTGACATTCTACGTCCTTTAGATCGCGACTTGATACCGGAGACGCTCCACACTGCTGTGTGGGACGTCTCTGGCGTAGTTGAGTCGCCTATCAACAGCTGTCCGAGCAACATGGAAGATTAGCGGCACCGCCAATCTGTCCTAGATTAGACCTTTCACATTCAGATAGAGGAAAGCCTCTGGGGGATCAAAGCCGTTAAGGCGCACTCTCTCGTGGTACCTGTAATTGAGGTAATAAGACTCAGAGATCAGGTTGTTCATCGAGCTCATTGCCCTTGCAATGAGTCTTCGAATCAGCTTGATAACGAATTTTTCGACTCTTATTAAGTTAGCCCTGTTGTACAGGACATCATTGGGATAGAATTTTATTTACTGGGACTCTGGTGTTCTGTATAAATGAAGGCTAGCCCTCTCAAACACTCCAATCTTTTTCAATATACGAGCATGGGCCGAATGAGGGCCGTGTAGCAGATTACCTTTATCCTTGCATCGAGTTGCTTGCTATAAAAAGTCCTTTTGTAGGGGCAAACGCACCTTTAGCTCTGGTCAGACCAGCATCTATACAGTTAGCCACAAAAATATTGATACACCCCCCTTTCTCTGGGTTAAATACTAATTCCAGCATAACAATAGTAAAAAAACAAAATTATTCAATTCATTTATCTTCATTTTAGTAATAGCTAATGAAACCATGCACAATTACAATTAAAATCAATCTCATATATTCAAAAAAAATAATAAATAAAAATAGTGACAGATTTCCACGCCACAAAAGTATTGATACACCCTCATTTAGGCCCCAACAATAGTACCGTTATGCCGTCTGAGCAATGTATACTTTGTTTGCCTCACTCCCGATTTTGAGTAGAAGTTATTGGCATTCATCATTTGTGTTCGGTAGGGAATTTTTAGTTTATTTTAAAGATGGAATCAAGGAAAATGAAGGAAACTACATTAGAAGAGCGGAAAATTATAATTAAATTACACACGGAAGGACAATCCTACAGAAATATTGGGAAATTTGTTGGCAGAAGTTTCACAACAATACAGAAAATAGTCCAGAAGTTTAAAGAAACGAGTAGTACTACAATACGCAAGCCATTCATTTCGGGGGATTAAATCAGAAGAAAAGGTTGTTATTCGCCAAAAGTCATCGTCACCACCCTGTGGAATTCTGGAAAAAGGTAATTTTCAGTGACGAGAGTAAGGTTAATATTTTTTCTTCGGATGGCTTTCGAAAAGTTTGGAGAAAACCCGGAGAACCTCTCAAGGTAAAATACCTTAGGCCCACAGTAAAACAATGAGGTGGTTCCGTCCTTGTGTGGGGGTGTTTTTCTGCATCCGGAGTGGGTAATCTTGTTTTTATTGACGGTATAATGGACCGGTTTAAATACACAGACATAACTAAAAACAATCTTGGAGCCAGTGCTGACAAATTACAGATGGGAACGGATTATTTGTTCCAGCAGGACAATGATCCCAAGCACACTGCTTGAGACACAAAGATATGGCTGCTGTATAACACGCACAAAATGCTCAGTACTCCGCCGCAATCACCGGATTTAAATCCGATGAAGAAACAAATAAGAAAAAACAGGATTTCTAGCAAGGCGACTTTAAAAACCGCTCTTGCGGAAGAATGGGCTAATATTGACCCAAACTATTGCAAGAAGTTGGTGGAATCGATGCCACGAAGATTAGAAGCTGTAATCAAATCTCGGGGTAACCCAAAAAAATATTAAATTACGTTCTTTTATTTTTTAAGCAAGAATTTTAAATATGTATCAATACTTTTGTGAGGTTGAGTTTATTACTTTTTATTTCTTTTGTTCTTTTATTCAAAAAACTGAAATGAATTTATGTTAAAATTATGTATAGTGTGTTCTATATTGATCAAATATATAGGATTAAATTTTACTTGATTATTTTCTTGCTTTTGTAATCTGTTTTTTGCTTGTGTTATGCAGAGAAAGGTGGTGTATCAATACTTATGTGGCTAACTGTATTTTTGCTAAAATATAGATATTGATCTAACCAGAGCCCCAGGTATCTGACTACACTTCGACATGCAGGTGGTTTCCGTGCGGTCACACGATTGAAAACTTTCGCCAATTCTTTCTGGTATCCCTAGATGCCCCAGACAACGTCCTATAAGGAAAGGTTTTCGATTTTTGGAAGTTAATTTTCAGTTTACAGTCATCGAAATATCGCTGAATCTTATCGAAGTCCCGTTGCAAGAGAAGTGTAATGACCTCGATTTCTGATCCTGATCTGTACGCGATCAAGTCGTACGCTATGGCATGGTGAACTGATCCTATGAGATCGCTCGTGTAAATGTTGAAAATAATCGGGAGAATTTACCACACCTTGTTGCAGACTGTTTTTAATTTGAAAAGTTCCAGCAGAATTCACATTTCCATTTTTCACAAAGAACTGTCTACTGTTGTAAAGTATGTACAGCAGTGGTTTGCTTATGCCTAGCCTGATCATCGTGTAGAAGAGTTCCTCTAACCATACGGTATCAAAGGCCTTCTAGAAGTCAACCAGGCAGGCACCCGTTCATTGTTTCTTGCTTTTGTTCCATTGAATATCCGATACCTTACTTTATTTTGTGCATTTTTAATTAATAATGATTAACAACATTCTGTTCGGCCAATAAAAGCCATTGCACGAGATTCATGATTTCTCTTACAAGTTTCTATACAATGAAAATTCTGCAGGTGTACCAACGTCTATGAATAAACCACCTATCCATTAAAAGTGTAACAATTAACCACTGGAGGTAGATTAAAAGAAAAAACTTGTCTAATTATGTTGGGGTGCGTTCGTTGATATTTGCCTTTTTTTATATATAGGGCCATCCATATGAGCAAATAATCTTGTAATTCCCTGGTAGTGGAAACACGTTTACTTTATTATTTTACTTTACTTTCGTGTTTATTATTTATTTTACTTTTATTATATTTTCATATGTATATACATACATATACGGGAATGAAAAATACAAGAAGAACATGTAAACTATTTATGAAACATCAGAAAGCAAACTACGAACATGCAAACGAGCGACTAAATCGAATTCAATGTAATTTTTGCACCTAAGAAAGCAACAAAATCAAATAATATACTAAAAAAATGGATTTGAAAGGTTTTACGGTTTCCACTAATTTGTCTATAAAACGGAATATTTTTTCTGTGAACAGTCAATAATAATTATAAATGCTTTGAATTGGGGAAATGCTGAAATACGTGTTCATTATTAGTGATGTATAGTATTTATGCTAAGTTTCAAGTAAAGCCGACCGAACAAATATATCTTTCTGTACAAACTTTTACCTTAGTGGCTGAATTGTTTTTGCAAAAAAAAAAAATATGAAAGTATGCTAAAAAATGAAAGTGTGTCAACGAAAAGAATAAAATTGAGGTTAGATTGTTAGGTCGGCAAAAGTGCAACATCTACTCGTAAGTGTCTGTATGTGTTTACTTGTTCAGGTCCACAATGGAATACAGCTAATGTGAACCGAATGCATTAATTATAAGCAATAAGGAGCAACGATCGCAAAGTTTGGTAGCATTTGGTAGCTGGCAGATGTCATTTATATATTTTTTCTAAATCAAAAGAATTTTATTCAAATTTTATGTGAAGAAAGTTAAGTGCATGTGAAAAATAAGTTAGAGTTTTTTTTTTTTTTTTTTTTTCATGTTTGCACCATTTTTAAGTGCATTTCCTTATGATGCCAAATTGTTCTGAACTAATTCAGCTAATAATATTACCATTATCTGAATCATTACTTGTGTATCCGCTAAGACAATTGCAATATTGCATCCTAGATGGCAGGCATTGATTGTTTTCCAACTCAAAGGCATTAAATTTGACACTTGAACCAATTTGCAATTGAAAACACATAGAAGACTATTTTATTAAAAAAAATTATCATTAATAAAATTGCACGCAACGAAATGTCAGCTTCCAAATATTGCATGTGTTAACGAAGTGTTAATTACTCGGCTAGGTTATATGTTTAGTTATCCATTAAATACTCGCTCGTTCGGAGCTTGCAACTGAATCACCCTTAATAGAAAAAAAGGACACTGAACACGAATGGCCTTTAAAAAAAAGAATATTATCCTTATTTAATTTATTTTGTAAATAGTTTGCATGTTTTTCGTGCAGTTTTTTGTAGCAAGTATAGAATAAACATATTTCAATTAATCAAAGAATTGCAAGACCATTTGCAAATGTCAACGAATACACATGAATAGGATGACTACCAATCTTCGAAAAACAAATAATTTCAGTCGGCACCATCTAAAATTAAAATTGCTCATCTCGCTTGTAAACTTTTGATTACTGCCTAAACTACACTAATTTTTATACTCACTTTGTTTTGTTGTTGCTTTGAGTATAGAAATTAAACTGAGCTAGGTATTGCTTCTAAAAGAAAAAAAAACATGAATTCTATTATAAATAAATATATTACAGTAGTATCATAGATATCAAATAAGTATCAAATCAACAACACTTCATAGTATAAGCTAGCGCTAGTTTCGATACCCACCAGCTTAGGCAGTGATTCCCAGTCCCTTGCTATTTCCGCCTTTGTTGTACTTTTGTCAAAGTTTTCAGGATATTTCACAGGTAAACTTACAGTTCAACAGCTACTATATTTAGTTTCTCGCAGAGCTCCTGTGGCCAGGCATCCAGCGGAATTTTACATTGTGCTGTAAACCAATAAACTTGAGCTCTTTACGACAGCACTTAACAGGCTTCTATAGCCTCCTGGTTATCAATAAAAATGGTAAAATTATTCCACGGTATAGAAATGTATAAGATGCTAGGTTTGCGACTTTCGTCACTGCTAGGACCTACGCTTGTAAAAGGACTACTGTGGTCAGGAAATCTGATCGAGCTGCGCAAATCTAGCGCCACATAGAAAAGATCAACGTCTATGCCTATTTGCATTTCTGAACTTTCCACGTAGATAGATATAGAATTTGGTCTTTAATATTTCCTTGGTTTTACATTCCTTTTTACTCAAAAGGATGCACGCAAATAGTGTAACGAAGTCCAGATAAGGCGGCAGGTAGTTCGCACTGATCGCAAAAGTTGTCGCTTTTCCTTAAATCTACGCGTATCTGTCTCTTGATATAGCCAAATAACTTAACCTTTGTGTTTAGTACTTCTGAGATAAGGTTTTCTTCTTGTCAAAGCAGATAATGTTCATTCCACTGATTCCATAGCACATTATCATAGTTTCGAAACCTTATAAACTTGCTTTTTTATTTCTACAAAGAATAAGACATCATATGACACTATAATTTTAAAGCAGAAGACTTTTCGTCATTGTTCGAAAAATATGGTATCTAAGATTCTCTCTACTAGAGTAGAATACTCTCAACTCACATATTAATTGGCTGTATTACAAAATGTCAAGGTATGATTTAATTAGACTCTTTATCAGTTTTTAAACTCACTTTTGATCTTTTACGCATTCTTCTCCCTTCTGCGCTATTAAAACTGGTGGGAAATCGCAGCAATATATTGCCCACCGAAATATAAGTTAAAAAAGCGATATAAAAACCTATTCCAAACACTTGGGCGCAATTTCATCATTGGAGAAGACTTCAATGCCAAACATACCTTTTTGGGTTCCAGGCTAACAAACCGAAATGACAGATAATTACCTGAAGCAGGACAAACACTGAAATGTGATTTGAAAAGTGAAAAAAAGCATACTTAGTGATGCAAACAAGATACCTGGTCTTATAGATACATTCGCCACGAAAAGCATATCTCACAATTAAATATACATACATACATGGAAGATGACGAAGGGCTTTCATCAGATCATTCCTCTACCATAATGATGGTAAGCGAAAAACAACTCCTAAGCCAAAACTTACAAATAAAAAAACGAATTGAGATTTCTTCAGATACCTAGTTAATGAGAAAATTGACCTACAAGTACATCTAAAGAAACAGCAATCATATTGAAGAAGAAATAGATACGCTTACAGAAATCATACAACCATCAGCATGAGAAAGCACACCAAAAGATAATAATAAAATGGATCCAAAAAATCATCTATCCGATTAGAGTGAGAGAACTTCTGCAAAGGAAAAGCAAAGCACGTAAAACATGCCAACTCAATCGCTCACCCGAGAATAAACAACTGCTGAATAGGCTGCGCAACGAACTAAAGCTGCTGATAAAAGAAGTAAAAAACAAATCAGTGCGCGTGCATCTACAGAACTTAACTGCAAACCATCAAACTGATTACTCGCTTTGGAAGGCCACAAGATATCTGAAACAACCCCAGCTTCCGTCGCACCCAATCAAAAAAGATGACAATATGTGGACAAGAAGTACTAAAAGCAAAGCGAAACTCTTTGCAGAATATCTCGAACAAACATTTCAGTCACTTCCTGGACAAACTCCATTTGCATACCAACAAAAAAGCACCGGCGTATGACCTTATATCCGGTGAAATTATAAAACAACTCTCTGAAAAAGCTCTGTGAACGAAACATCATGAACGCAACATTTAGAATAAAGTATGTTCCATGACAGTGGAAAGTAGCGGAACTAATAATAATACATAAAACTGGAAACCATTCCATTTCTCTGCTCAACAATATTCTCAACAATATTTGAAAAATGCAACACATAATGTAAAAAAGTGTGCTCAGCCATCAAGCCGTCGACAAAGTCTGGCTGACAGGGCTAGTGTTTAAATTGCAAAGGTATCTACCAAAACAATTACACTTGGTACTTAAATCATACGAGTACATCTCTGACCGCCATTTAAGAGTAAAATATAAAGAAGAATACTTGTAACTTAATAAAATAGTGGCCGGTGTTCCTCAAGGTAGCGTCTTAGGTCCTGTGCTTTACCGAATTTACACAAGAGATTTACTTGAACTATTCCAAGGAAGGTGCATTGTAGTAGAAGCGGTCAGGAAACTACAAAAAGGAACCAATGGGAGAATAAACCTCAATGGATCAAAGTCAATACACACCAACTTCACAACTAAAAATATAAATGTGGTACACGTTGTAATAAATTAACTCGAAATACCATATGCAAATATGGCAAAATATTTAGGCATGACTCTGGATGGTAAATTAAAGTGGAAAGAGTATGTCAAAAAGAAACAGGAAGAATTAAATATTGAGTTCCAGAAAATGTAATGCTTATTAGGAAGAAATTCCGAACTCTCTACATACGAGTATAATAAATGATGTAAGTACTCGTATATCAGCAAATCCAAAAACCTATATAGATGTATGAAATACAATTCTGAGGCTGTATAAACAAAACCAATCTGCAAATTATACAAAAATTCCAAAATATGGTATTGAGGTGTATTGCTAATGCGCCTTGGTACGTGCGTAATGATAACCTCCATAGAGATTTACACATCAAACTAGTCAAAGAAGAAATTACTAATGCTGCAGCAAAACATCTGCAGCGCATCTCGCAACACACAAATGCAAAATTACGACAAATGGTAGAAATTTGCAAATAGAATCAGAAGACTACGTAGGATAAATCCATTGGATCTAGCATTCAATTCATGAACGAACTGAACACAGAAAAAATTTAGGGTGTAACCATTGGGGTTCATCCCTCTTATAAGTTAAACAATTACTACTAAATGTAAATTACAAAATAAATTTCTTCAGTTGTAATAAAAAAAAAAAATATATAAAGAAACCCTTTCTTCTCATAAAAAAATAAATTTTGCTGATCAAATAATCAAGTTATAATCAAGTTTCTTACGTTCGAGGAATTCAAAAAATTGATTCTCGCAATTCTGTCTGTTGGTCCGTATGTCTGTACTTTGCGCTGCAGCAGAAACGGTTTATGTAAGTATGTGGCTTAAATTTGAAATCTGAACAATTTTCAAATGAACGAATGTGGGGCAAGTACCTGCAATCCATTCGTGCTCTTGCTTTTATTTTCAGGAGATCGACAAATTATTTTCTAATGATCAAAAAACTGGTAAATTGCTAATAAAATAATTAAGTTTAACTTTAACCGCTTATCGATTATTTTTCTATGTTCTTTCGACTTAAAATCGAGGACATTGAAGGACATTCAAGGTCACCAAATAACGCCTCTTGTAGTAAAGATGCGATACACTGATTTTTTACGAGGACAAGGTGAAAAGTTCTCGGCCTGACGCAGAAATGGCGTTCCAATCAGCAAAAATTTATGTTTCCTGCCTGGGTGCACTTCTCATTAGTTCGTATGACAAGTTTCAACTTTTTTCTCAAAAGTTGTTTCTTTACACGAATTTTTGCAATAGACGTCTTGTGTGTTTTTCGTTAAAATGGATAAACTTGAATATGGTGCGGTGATAAAATTCTTCGTTTTGGATGGGTTAACCCCTAAGGAATTTCATCCAAAGTTGACAAAAGTTTACGGGGACTCTGCGCCTTCCATGTCAACCGTTAAAAAGTGGGCAGCTGAATTTAAACGTGGTCGCACGTCCCTCGAAGATGACCCACGTGAAGGGCGGCCAAAACCGCAACCACACCCGAAACCATCAAAAAAGTGCATGATATCGTGTTGGACGATAGGCGAGTGAAGGTGAGTGAGATAGCTGAGGCTGTGTCTATAGGGTGCGAAACATCTTGCACAAAAACTTAAAGTTGCGAAAACTCTGCGCAAGATGGGTGCCGCATTTGCTGAATGCCGATCAAAAGCAAATGCGCAAGAGAAGAGGCCTGGCTTGAAGAAGAAAAAAATCATCTTTCACTAGGACAATGTACCTGTACACAAGTGTGCGTTGTACGATTTGTTCGGCCATCACCCCTATTCACCTGATTTGGCACCCTCAGACTTCCATCTGTTCCCAAACTTGAAGAAATTTGATTCTGGGAAGCGCTTCACATCCAATGCAGAAGTTGAGAGGGCCATAGATGAATATTTTCACAGCCATCCAGACTCTCACTTCCGAGAAGGAATACTGATGTTGGAGAAACGCTGGACCAAGTGTGTTGAAGTCAAGGGAGATTATGTAGAAAAATAAAATCATTTCTTAACTGAAAAAAGCAGCTTTTCATTGTCAGGCCGAGAACTTTTCACCTTGCCCTCGTACATATGTATTATCCTACCTCTACCGTAGTAGCTACGGTGTGTGTTTCATGCCCTTCCGAACTGAAGATATGTTTGTAGATTCTGTCCTCCCTATGCATGCAATCTCCTCCACTCAACGTTGGCGATTTTCGTAGCTCCACACAGCACTCAGACTTTATGTCTATAAATGCGGGCTAGAATCAGATAAAAAAGGAGTTAAATTGAAAGTTTATGGGCTGAATCTTTTTATTTAGACTTTCCTTGTCTAAAATTTAGATCTGATGACTTTTATAATATTTGTGAAATTTTTATTTTAAAGCTCTGACGAGGAACACAGACGAATAGTACAGGTTTTGATTAAAACTTGGCAGAAATACAAAAACGGACTAGATTTGAGTTGTCGGGGTAGAGGGTCAACTTACCACACTTTATGCCGATATTTGTGTTTGTTGCACAAGCGCAGCTTGTATGGAATTGATTGGCGATTACATTAAAGCCAACTCATAGTGCTCGCGTAAAAATGTTGAATTTAAATTAGTTCAGTTCAGCGTTTTATTGTCATTACTTAGTAAACAGTTATTGATTTCCAGGTTGGGATTCCGCATACCTGCCATATGGCATCTGTCAAATCCATTTGCATCGCCATTTTACAATATGAACCGTTTAATCACCCCCTGATGACGATGAGGCCCATTTCTCGCTCGGCAGGTACGTGAACAAATAAAATTGAAAAATTTTGAGGTTCTGAAAATCCAAATGTTATTATTGAGAAGCCATTGCATCCACCAACAGGGTAACAAGGGTAACAGTTTGGTGCGCGCTGTTGACCGGCGCGGCGTGATCGGGACGTATTTTTTGAAAACGACGAAAGCGTCACTACTCGTATTATGGTGAATTCTCTGCGCTATGGTCAAATGATAACCAACTTTTTTTGGTCTGAGATTGAAGATATTTGATGGGGCTACATGCCACACAACACAGGCAAATTTAGCTTTATTGAACGAAAACTTCCCCGGCGTTTAATTTCGAGACTTTGCAACATCAATTGGCCACCAAGATTGTGTCATCTAACCCTGTTGAATTTATTTTTGTGAGGTGTTTTGTGCTAAAGATTATGTCTATGCAGACTTCAAATCACTTAAAAACCAACTTAGATGACGTTATGGCTGCAATATATGTATAATGCTATTTAAATTCATAATGTTTAGATATATTTTCCAATATTTTAACATTCGAAATTAAAGAATTGTTGTTTTGGCGGAACCAAAGTAGCGAACTTAGAGAAATCACCACTGATTAGGATCCTTACGTCGCTGATTTAATTTGGGACCAAAATCAGGCATTGTATAAATGTCATCGGTGTAAACGCTTTCAATACAGCACTATACTGGTTGGGTCAGTCCAAAAATTAAAGTAACTAAAACTTTGGTGGGTAAACTCTTCAAACTATTAGGTTCTCTACCATGCACCAGATGGCGCTTTTAAATAAATGTCAAAACGGCATTTTAAAGTATCACATTTTATTGTCCCATCAAATTTTCAGCTTGCAAAAGTCCGCGAAGTTTATTTTTCAGCGATAAAATATAGCGAAGATGCACAAAAATAAATATAAAGACTGCAAGGCCGTTTGTGGTCATCGAGCCTACCAGTAGATCGACGGAAACTGATTACATGACCCCTACGCTAGCACTTGAAAGGAGATTCACAATAAGAATTCCTAACAGAACGTACTAGCTAACTGGCGTTCTATACCGACGGTTCTAAGATGGGCGTTGGCACGGGAGTCGGAGTTTATTGTGAGGTCCTAGGAATAAACAACTCCTTTAGAATCAGCGACGACTGCAGTGTCTTTCAGGCCGAAATCACAGCCATCACACAGGCTGCGGAAATTATACGCGAGAGTAACATCGTTGGTAAAACGATAACTGTCTATATAGATAGCCAGGCAGCGGTTAAGGCTCTAGACTCTGCTGTAATTAGATCAAGGCTTGTGAGGACCTACAAATTACTCTTAAATGACCCAATGCGGTGACCCTCTACTGGGTACCAGGGCATATGGATATCGAAGGATACGAACGGGCTGACGAGCTTGCTAGGAAAGGTCGGCGCTGCACTTATAGTTCCCTTTTGTAGTAACTCCAATCAGTCCCCTACGGAAGAAAATAGAAGTTGAAACCATCAGTCGAGCAAACAGACTGGAAACATGTGCAACGGCCAGGGCGATTTGGCCGGCCTTCAGCAAGAAGAGATTAACTTCTCTAGTGAATCTTAGTCGTTATAATGCACGGGTCGTTTCGGGAATAATTACTGGTCATTGTGCCATTGGCGTTCACGCGGGGCGCTCGGTGTGCTACATAACGACTGTTGTAGGAGTTGCAGGGACGAAGAAGAAATTAAATCAGTTCATTACCTGCTTTGTGATTATCCTACCCTATCCGTTACAAGAATGAGGACTATCGGAAGTTACTTTTTCTTGGGATTTGGAGGACTTAGGTAATTTACAGCTTACGGATCTCCTGAGATTTATATCACTATCTGGGTGATTCTAACAGCGGACTTTTACAGCGTTTCCAGGGCACAATGGACACGAATTGTTGGTCTAAGTGAGCAGTGACTCTATTTGTCGCAAGGCACCCATCTACCTAACCTAACCTAAGACTGCAATTTGACGGAAGATGAGACGTAAACATTGTGCTGCGAAAAATAGTCGAAGCTCTTTAGATGGCGGTTTTAAAGGCAACAGCGACATCTACAGAAGAATAGATGGTATTCAATGTATAGACTAAAGCCTTATATAGTACTGTTAGGTGTAAAGTCACAGGACTTGGGATAAATTTTAGTGGGGTGTACTGCTGATATTAGGGCAGGAACTTTGACAGTGTAGCTCTCAGGCTCTGTTGAATCAAATGGATCCAGAGTATTTCTAAATCACCTGGATTGTCTGGAAACCGTGTGGGCTTTTCGACAAGCTGGGCGATATTGAAACTGATGCGAGTAGCAAAGGTTTCAGTTTGTTTTCCTGCATCATCAGTGCCATTCGAGTATCGTAGCCAGTTTGAGTGGTGTACGTTGAAGTCGCAGAGGATAATGATTTTGGCCGTCGGGTATTTAATCTGTATCTAGTCGACCTTGGCCGATAGAAGCTATGGAGCACAAAAACTTGATGGAACCGCAAACGATGAGTTTCAGTCATATAACGTCGAGTGTATCCATCGGCTAGTCCTTCTGACAACCCAAGTCTGATCGAGCAAATATACAGAGGCCTTTTTTTCTAAATGGAACTGGGTATGCAGTTCATATCGAATCCAATGCTGAATTCACTTGGGTTTCGGTTAAGACTAGCATGTGTGGTTTCTTTCCTTCCAGATGTTGGTGGACACAGTTCACATTCAAATTGTTAAGTCCAAGGCTTCTGATATTGCAAAATTGTATTTTGATCTTCCATAACAGTTCAGCGTGTAGACGTGTATTTCATGTGTGTTTGGTGCAAGTTATCTTTAACTCCCCTTCCTGGAGATCCGAATGGAAGACTAGTTTACCCCTGAAATATTTTATCTCAGGAAATGCTATCATGCTACCAAGCAACATGTGGTAGTATCTCACCAGGGGACATGGGTGTAGGTCCTTCACTACTTATAGCATATGCTTAGTTCAAGGCTCTACCGTAATAGCGCCCCCTATTCAAGTAACACCTTGATTCTACACCAAAAGCCTCCTCGTATTACTCAAAAGCTGTGACGTTAAAGCTATCGGTTTTGGGATGCAACCCACGATCTATGATAGTACCTCCGGTAACCCCATTCTAATTTGATCACCTGTCAAGTCTTCCATCCTGCACAATAACTGCTCTTGAAAAATGCATAAAGAACAGCAACTACAATAATTTTTGTAATAATTTATTTATTTAATTTATTTCAAAATCGTTTTCATCACAATTAAATGTCGTGCTACGCTAATTACAAAACTATAATTAAATATGAATGAGCTTACATTTCTAGTGATAGTGCTTACGAGTACACTTACAATACTTATGCAAAGTATAACTAACAATTAATTGTTGTAAATTCATTAATAACTTAGTGGTGTCAACGTACAAAAAAAAGAGGTTTAATTAAAATTTTGAGGTTTTTTTTTTCTCCAAATTATCTGGAATACACTTGAATACCCAATGCTCGTCGAGTAGAGAAAGGATAAAAATAGACTTAGCCTAAGGAATTTATTCAATTGTAATTGATGTCCCACTTCCTGCTTGGCAGGCAAGCAGGTTTTCTAATTATACCGGCACATCAATTAAATGAGAGATGTGTCATAATTCTGTTTTGATGATGATTACCACCGGTTTATATTGACATGAAGTTAATTTGCATAAATTCACATGCACTCAGATCATTTGCCCACTGAACCACTCACTCAGTCACTCGGTTTCGCATTCACACTTAACATGCACTCAGTCTGATTAGGCTTAGAAAACACCGCATAGCTACGAGGCCCCGTTACAGTACACGTGCTTGTCTTAGAATGGTGTGTGTTATTCTCGGGGGCTAGGGCTTTAACCTTTTCGCTAGCCTCGTGCTTTACACCTGTACTAGGCGGCGGCTGTAGTAGGGGGTGCTGACAATGGAGTATGGTTTATTGACAACCTTGGATTGACGTCTTGTACGTTGCTGTTGTGTGGAAGCTTGCTGCACTGAGAGATGTTGAACGGCTAGGCTAGCCAATCTCTTTTGCTTGTTAGAGCTGATGGTGGCCACTTTATTCTGTTTGGCGATTTGAAAAGCCTCGAGGTCATCATCGCGGGGATATGGTTTATTTTTGTCCTCCTCGATGGGAGTGCCATCTGGACGGACGCGGAAAACGAATGGACCACTTAGGTATGTAGGTTGCTTGGATGATGAGGATGATTGTGAGTGCACGGGATACAGGACCTCAGCGGATGAGGGGGGTGATGCATAACCATAGGCTATGTCCATGTCCATAGCGTAGGTATGTTTACGTTCGGGTTCGTCAAAGAGCGGATTCTTCGGGTATGATGGCTTGTTGTTAGAGTTCGGGTGGGTCAATACGACCATTGAAGTGGGTGATTGCGTTGATTGTAGGCGGCGGTTGGGTACTGATACAGCTGGGTGACCGCGCATTATTGTTGTCCAAACTGAAAGTAGAAAAGTGCAATGAATTAGTATATTTGACAATAAATACATGGGAAATAAAAAATAATTGACTTTCTGGAATAAATTAGTATTATAATTTCTAAACAATTTTAATGTTAACTAAGTGGGCAATCAATTTAAAACAGCATGCTCCGGAGCATAAGGTTAGCTGTGAGGAAGTATTCATTTAATAATTAACATTTGCGAACAAGCGGCGGATATTGGATAGGTGTGGAGGAATTTGCGGTTTGGCTCTGTGATTTTCTTAGAAAAACCACATGCCTGGGTCCAGTATCGACAAGGCGAGCATATATCGCATTCAAATAAGCATCAAGTCATCATATCCTCCCCAGTGTCTGACTCAAAATGGATGGGTGCGAACACCGTCTGTTTGTCCAGGCTAGAAGCGGCTGATATTACTCGCCACCACGTTGGGCTAGCAGAGCGTTTTCAATCTGGCAAAATCTAATCTTTAATTTTCTTCTAAAGGGTTATGCATTTTGTGTTAAGCATAAAATTGCCAAGGCGACCACTGCCATGTGGGTATGTCACCGTATGTGTGGCAAAACCTGGGGTCTATCCCCAAAAGTCATATTCTGGTTATATACCACGGTGGTAAGATGGTGGACAAAACCAAGGAGGTCACAACCATCAACAAAATCAGCAAACTTCAAAGAATAGCTTGCCTCGGAATTACAGGTGCACACTTGTCCCACAACAGCCACAGAAGCCATAATCGGACTTACTCCGTTACACATTTTTATAAAAAAAAATTCGTAGTGCAGTTAATCTTCGAAAGTCGGATGTTAACAGCGCGTGGGATCATGTAGATCTCATGAATCTATTAACCGACTTCCCCAAGCTATATATGCTCAGCAAGGTTTCTGGCTTTACGCCCAAATCACTCTACTTTGGTAGAAGGTTTGAGATTGAGATACCAAACCGTGATATATGGAATAATGGCGAACCATTGCTTGATCTAAAAGGAATCGTTTGGTGTACCGATGGAGCAAAAATGGATTCAGGAGTTGGCGCCGGTGTGTATGAACCGAATTACAAGATTACAAAATCACTTGGAAAGATTCCTTGTGTTTTCCAGACCGAACTTTACGCTGTCGAGACCTGTGCAAATATAAACTTGCAATCAAGAATCAAAGGTGCTGCTAAACACATACTCACCGACAGCCAAGCGGCGCTTAAAGCACTGATCTCCCACCTCATCAGTTCAAAATCAGTTCTAAGCTGCATTGACAGTATACAAAATTTGGCCCGATACAATAAAGTGAAATTGTAATGAAACTGAAAAAGTTCCTCTGAGTTGTTCATTGGACCTGAACCCTTTTGCGGAATATCTGATTCTGCCTTCAAACTGACCTTAAACAATTGGGAACGCAACATGTGCATTTCCCACTGGAATAACTCTCCTTAAACAAGCTAAAAGGGCTGTCCAACCCTTCCAAAAAAAGCCAACTGATATCCTGCAGAAATATAGCAGAAATGACATAAGAAGGCTTGTGAGTTTCCTTACTGGTCACTGCCAATTACTCTACCACCTAAACAAAAGGAGAATTTCAGAGGATATCACCTGCCGCAGAGGATGAAACTACAGAAGTGTGTAGCTCTGTACAGAAGTAGGAGAAGCTTCCTTCTTAAGGAGATAATATCTCCATTAAACGTAAGAAACTCTTCCGCAGCCGTAATCATTGCTTCCATAAGGAAAGTTGAAGTGGTAAAAAGTGGTCTCTGCCACAATAGATCTTTCTGGTCGCAGTGCCTTCACGCCATTTGGGCGTGGCCACACTCCTGTTAAAAACAAAAAAAAAATAAAAATACCTGTCACTATGGATGACAGATGGATTTGACAGATGCCATATGGTAGAGATATGAAATTCCTACCTCGAAAGGAATGACCCTTTATATCTTTTCTTCTTTCTCCATCACTGGGTTAGCCAACTTTAAAAGCATTAGACTATGTGATCAAATTAAAAAATAAAAATGCTATAAGTCCCGAGATTTTTAAGGAAAAATAATCAAATAATTGCCTTTGTATGGGCAATACAGGTTCAAGAGTGAAAGGTGAAGACGGCAATGTTAATTGTTATTGAGAAGAATTTCGTGGTTAAGTAAGAGGACTTCAGATTTTGTTGAAAGTATTTAAATCACCTACGTAACCACTCAATACAAGTAGATAAACAATTAGTTCTTTAATTGGTCAAATTACTACCCACGTTCATAATTAATGATTTTTTGAGAAATTTTTTTTTTTTTTTTGCTATTCGGACTGTTTCGGCATTATAGCACTCACTTTGGGAATAAGTTTTCAATATTGTTCAAGCGTAAATCGTATCATTTCGTACCGCGGAGATATGATACTGTATTTCTGTGAATTTTTTGAGCGCAAAAGAGCTGTCAGTGTCAAAATAATATGTAATTTAAGAAGAAACCAGCAGATGGCCCATACTTTATAACACAACCAATTCAAACTCATCTTTTTTTGTTTCTTGAATTATTAAATTATTGCTAGAGGCAATATACTTGTAATTCAAGAAAATGTCTGACAAATATGCAGCATACTCTGGTCTTCATCTCCGTTGACGTTAGTCACTGATATTTCAGAGAGCGAGATTCGTAAAAAAAAATTGAAAAGTCGTAGGAAGATGTTTAGCAACATGTCAAGTGTCAAATCAAATTAGAATCGGAAAGCTAATATTTCATAAATTCGAAATGAAGTTCAGAGCAGGGCCTTGAAGAACCTCCAGTGGATGATGGAAATTCACATTGACCGCTAAGAAGCTTCTAGCGATTTTATTAAACTGTAAATTATTATTTGCGCAATTATAATTTGTGCTGGTCGATTTTGACATATCCAAAACATCATGAACCGAGCTTAGACATATGGTAAACAAACTGTTTTGACACATTAGTGATTTTGTTTTGGCGTCATATACTTTTGGTTGTGTGAAAATGTCTGGTTTTGTGCCAAATAATCGTCATTTGCGGAAGTGTTCTTTCATTCGAAGAAAACGGCGGCTGAAGCGCATCGACAGCTCCAAAAAGTTTACGGAGATGCTGCTCTAAGTTAAGCAACGTGCCGTGATTGATTCCGTCGTTTCAAAGACGGTGATTTCGATATTGACGACCGTCCGTAGGCATTGCTCCATGACGATCCGTGCCAAACACAAGAACAGCTTGCTTCAGCATTAGGGGTTACCCGTCAAGCCATTTCCAAGCGATTGCATGTATTTGGAATGATTGAAAAACAAGGAACTTGGGTTCCTTATGATTTGAAGCCAAGGGACGTTGAGCGTCGTTTTTTTGCCTGTGAACGACTGCTCCAGCGGCAAAAAAGGAAGGGTTTTCTTCATTGCATCGTGACGGGTGATGAAAAATGGATCCATTACAGCAACCCAAAGAAAAGAAAGTCATGGGGACTGCCCGGTCATACTTCTACGTTGTTGGCTGCCGAATATTCACGCTGCCAAGATTATGCTGTGTATTTGATGGGACCAGGTCGGTGTCATTTATTATGAACTACTGAAACACAACGAAATCATCATTGGGGAATGGTATTGACTTCAATTGAGCACTGTGCGAAAAACGGCCACAATACGAGCAGAGGCACGAAAAAGTGATTCTACAGCATGACAACGCTCGGCCTCACTCACGTTGCCAAACCCGTTAAAACCTACCTGGAAACGCTCAAATGGGAAGTCCTACTCCACCCGCCATATTCCCCAGATATTGCGCCATCAGATTATTACTTGTTCCGTTCGATGGCACATGGTCTGGCTGATCAGCAGTTCCGCTCATATGAAGACATAAAAAAATGGCTTGATTCTCGAATAGCCCCGAAAGATGAACACTTTTACCGTAACGGTAATCGATCTCTACCAGAAAGATGGGAAAAAGTTGTAGCTAGCGATGGACAATACTTTGAATGATTCACAATAAAGTTGCATTTTCATCAAAAAATAGCGAGAACTCAGTTGCGCTCCTAATACTTACAGGAACACATCGCTTAAAAGAATAGTTAGGAATATAACACAAATCAAACTAATCTTCTTTTTTTTTATAAATTATTACTAAAGGCAACGTAAATCAAGAACATTTTTAGTAAGCACACTATCCTCTTCATCTACGTTGAGGTTGCTCACCGACATTTCAGAGCGCGAGACTCGCAATAAAATTCGGAAGTCGTGGAAAGATGTTTAGCAACATATTGCAGTTTGAAATCTCAATATTGCAACATTCTTTGCGTCGAAAGGAAGCGACAAATTGACATCAACACTATGAAAAAGTAGAAACACTCTGAGCTCAAAAATACAGGTTTACTTAAAAATGTCAACAAATAAAATTTTTCATAATCCTCTAACGATTCCTGCATAACTTAAAAATTATTTCAAGGCTACCTGAAAAAAGTCATAAATTTCTTTTAATGCCATAGAATAATATCATAGATTTATTATTATTCTTTTAGACAGGTTCTATTCTACCGCTTCAAATCCTAACTATTTCTTGTTTATGATGTTCATTCATGGCACCTTTGTCACTCTCACTTTCAGGCTCATTAATAATGTTAAAATATTTGGGTATTCCCTGATAATCCTTGACAAATTTAATTCAAATATCTTTTAAAAATAAATATATCACCATTGGAATCTACAAAAACACCTAAACTAGAACAACCAGAAAAACAAATCCTCTACGCTCCATGCATAATTATCGACTCTCAATAATATTGTGATCAGGAAATCAACATCGTAAAAGAGTTACAAACACATATGTATCTATACAGTGTTTGTCAATCATTTGCAAATCGAAATGAAACGAATCCCACAACTACGAGTATGTATCTCCAACTATGTTAAATTCATTAGTTGAGGCTCGCGAATATGGCACTCAACAAAGCCGTAACATTTGAATGTTTGTCACGTTTTCACGTAAAAACAAACGTAATCATCATGAAACTTTGGAATTTTTTTACGTATAGTAGAGGAAGTGGAGCCGTTTCTAATGAATTGATGAACTATTGTTATTGGTTAGTTGATGATTGTTGTTATTTTATTTTTAAATACTGACGAGCGGTCTTCGTCACGGATATTTGCAATAAAAGTTCATTGACAATTTTTTTTTTTTTTATTTTTTCTTCTCAAAAAAATAAGTTTTACATTTTTGACGGATAAAAAACAACTTTCACAAAAATAAACAAACGAATGTAAAAAAAGACTAGTTTAGATTGATTCCAGAATTAATATCTATTGAGATTTATGACATGAGGACACGTGCTGGTATTAAAGAGCAAAGTAATATAATGTATCGGTGTCGGACCTATAAAATCAATTTATAGCTACTGATTGCCTATCGATGTTAAAACAAATACGAGTAGTTTGTGGACTACAAGTCCTCAAAAACTGAGTTATTCCAAGGACCAACGACGTTGGACTATCCAAAGGCTGGTCATTGAATGCAAACAAATTAACTGGGTACAAATGAATGTTTAAAGAAGCTTTGCCTGACAATTTTACAAATAAGGCCCGAGGGAATACAAAGTTTAGAAAAGGCTTGACAGAGATTAAAATTGTGGTGTTTTTATATCCACGACATACGAGTATATCGTGTACTAGAGGAATCAAGCACGTCAATGGACCTCGTGTGCTCCATACCGTTATTTTAATTTTTTCCTAATTTTGATTTCTCGCTAGTCCGGGAAAAAAGAGATAGCCATATTCCAAAGTGTCATGTCAAAGGAGCGCTATTTGTTCCAAGTGTCCATATGTTTACTTTTACATGGCTCGTTCGAGAACTACTGAAGATATTTTGATACAATTTAGAATGTACGTCCTGATACGCAGTTCATTGTGTTTAAAAAATGTCAAAATTGAATCAAGTATAAGTGAGATGTGAGGGCGGTGCTTTAAAAATCTCTAACTCAAGAACTACTCAAAGGATTTTTATATTGCCCATGCCTTGGTTTTTGAGCTATTATGTTCAAAAAACTTTTTTTTTTTTTTAAACTATTTTTTATATTTATGGACTCACCAGTACATTATGCCCCTAAGAGACCCCACTATTTTTGTGCAAAATTTTAGGTCTCTAGGTCAAACGCTTCAAAAGTTACAAACTTGTGACAGACACACGGACAGATGGACAGACAAACACCGTGTTGAATCCATTGGTGTTTCGTTTATACTATTCTGGTACTGAATACCAAAAAACAAACAATCCTACAGAATTCGCAATGCTAGAGGAGCACAAAGTATCTAAAGGGGTTTGAAAAAACACAAGATTCAGCCTACCATAAAAATGGAAGCATTAGCCAATCCTAGAAATATTAGACCATGACCTTCTTATAGCTTATTCTACAGCTTTGATATCAAAGATAGGAATTATCTTCCCTTTTGAATCTCAAAAAACTGCCAGAGGATACATTGATCGAATGACTCTCGAAAAACACCTCGATACCTTCAACCAGTAGTCGCGCTAGTCCTGGTGTAGTGTCGCATCCTATCGCATTTAAATTTATTAATTTGTATTGGAAAATAGTTTGAAAGTTTTCATTACACAACGAAAGCTTATTCCATGTCCTTGTAGGCAAATGTTTGATGAAAGCTAATGCTCCGTCTAAAAGAATAATGGACTCGAAGAGCCCATAAGCAAATAAGATGATAATAGAAGTCTAATAGAGGGTCCAAAAATATTCACAATTCTAACAGAAATCTTAAAATGAGAAGAGTGAGGATCATACGTATTTGCATACTTATGTCCTGTCACATTTCGTAGGGCAGAGGGCGTCAACAAGGCCTGCTTGACATCTGTCAACCCCCTTTTTCAACCCTCTCCAACTTATACTCAAAGTTTTCGATTTCTCTTCGACTATTCTGTGCCATTACTGCTTTGGACGACTCCTTCTTCTGCCTAATTGAGTAAAGATGAGACTCCTTCTTCGCCTGTGAAGATGTGACCGATTCATTGCAATTTTTTTCATTGAATTGTTATGTCAATAAGTTCTTGACTCATTCGTTGTATAAATCTAGTCGTTCGATATACGATTAGGCCAGGAAATCCTTAAGATGATATGAAGATGTCTCTTTATGAAGAACTGCAGCTTGCCAGGCTTACCGTCAAAGCACTACATTGAAACTAAAAAATTGTAGCTTAGATTTTGAGCTGAAAACATTGCTTTTCCGAATTTTTGACAGCACATCAGAAGCGGCTTTTTCTTTCCCGATTCTGCTGCCCACATCTAATTTGGTGCCGCCATCTTCCCAGACAAAACATGCTAGATAAGGAAAGATGTCAATTTTCTTTACCTGCTGTTCGGCAATTCTTATCTGAGCAGTGAAATACGAAAGCCTTAGTGCTTTTGTCTTGGCTGTATTAATGTTCAGCTCCACTTTGATTGCTTTGGTTTTCAAACCATGAGCCATTTAGTGCAGCTCCATTATTCTGTAAGACAGCGAATAAATGTCATCAGAGTAGTTTAGATGTTTTAGGTATGCTCATAAGGGCTGATCGCAGAATGTCACTGATAACGACGAAGTATAACAGTGGTACAGTATGCAACCCTGTCTGAAGGTTGAAGTCTTCTGATACGTTATGGACATGACATTTGGTATCCTCGTAGAAAGCCTTTATAATTGCTTTGAATTTATCGAGGATGCCTTTTCTGCAAAAGTATAACAGATAAAATCCCAGTGTCATCAAGCCAAATGGCCTTATTCCTCTTGAGTCTGTACATATCTCATTTGAGTCTACAGAGTTTTGTACCCAGGAAAAATGATCCTTCTCTAGCAAACCGTCGAGACTCTTTACGTAATGTTGCCTGGAGTCCACAGACCTACTGTTACACCTGTCAGAATCATGGACGTTATGAAAGATGAATGAAATTACCTTTGGTTGCTTCAAAATGAAAATATTTGGAACCGTATTCGATCATGACACCGATACTACTGAGTCAGAGAAGTTCGAATTTGTTGAGTATGATGGCTAGAGCATGTACATTAATGAATTAGAGTCTTTGAATTCCCTTCGAAGCGGTTAGAAAAGATGTCATACTCGTAAATGGAACATCAACCTATGTGGTCTGCAAAACTGAAGGTACTATTAGTTAGAGCTGGCTCGAGAGGTTTAATGCCAAAAATTTAAAGTCACCAGGCCCAAACAGCTAAAGATGGGGCAAGGTCAGAATTTTCCTAACTGATGAACTATTTCTTACGTTAAGAGAGGAAGAACTATTTTTTTAAACTTGATATCAGTGACCAGCAATAACATCTTTTCGACGGTACGCAGCATAAAAATTCCAAAATGATATCAGTGACGTGTTACTGTGGTGATAATTGACTGAACCGATGCATGAAAAACTTCAAACTCTGAACTCAAGTCTTTCTACAATTTTGGTCTTTTGGTTCGAATCAGTATTTAATATTTATTTAAAGATTCATACGAGCTTGGTTGATTGTAATATCGTCAAAGTCGGTGCCGGCGATAATACGGATTTCAGTCTATGCATCTGCATTGAAAAAGTGAGTTCTATATTAGGTATGCAATGAACAATATTTGAAAAGCACTGCAATCAGCTTAAACACTAAGAAAAGTCGCTCATTTACCCATGTATCATCGTCTCAGGACTAAAAGCTTCAAGATACTTCAGTAAGAGAACCATACACTATGACCCGGAGGAGGGCCTAAGAAGTACAAATTTACGGGAGGGGTTCCCCAAGGCTCAGTACTAGGTTCAGTTTTGTGGAATATCATAATGAGAACGCCCAGGCCGGAGTAGACATCATCGGCTACGCTGATGACATTGCAGTCATCGTTGTAGCAGATACACTACAATAAGTATCCGACAAATGCAGTCAGGCCATCAGCAACGTGAAGGTGTGGCTACAAGCATTATGAACTCTCAGACCATAAAACGTAAGCAGTGCTAATAAACAGAAGGACGAAGATAGAACGTCTTGTTGTGTGAGTCGGCGAGTAAAAGCCATCGAGTCGAGTCCATTCATCAAGTACCTTGGAGTGCTGTTGGATCATAGGCTGAACTTCAAAGAGCATCTGAAGTATGCATGCGAGAGAGTCTTTCGGGTAGTATCGTAACTGTCGAGACTAATGCTAAATGTTGGAGGGCCCAGGCAACCAATTAGGAATCTGCTGGCAACTGTAAGCAACCTGATTCTTATCTACGTGTCGCCCATATGGGTACCAGCTACTAATCGGAAAACGTACATGAGGCGGATGAACTCAATGCATGCAGAATCGCATCGTTGAGAGTATGTTGCGCCTTCAGAATTGTATCAGGGGAAGAGATTAGCGTAATCTCTGGCTGAATGCCCATTGATCTGGAGACTAAAAAGTCTGTGGCCCCAAGCGAGAACCAACCGGAATGCAGGTGAGCCACCACTGAGGACACAACATCCGAAGGAAGATGGACACATTTGCTGATCCATAGAGGAGTGGATCAGCAGGAAACATGGGTAAATAAATTTCCACCTGACATAGTTCTTATCTGAAGTACCTCTATAAACGCAAGCACGTGGATGGCCCATATGCCCGCACTGTGAAGGCAAAGTCTGGAATGTGGAATATGCTCTGATAGAATTTGGAATGTACGCGATGGCCAGGAACTTTCTAGAAAGGCAAATTGGCGGCCAAGTTATACCGAGAACACTCATAGTGTTCATGCCGAAAACGAGCGATGGCTGGGATACAACAAATGAAGTCATCACAAACATGATGCAGCAACTGCGCCTGTGCAGAAGGAGCGAGCAGCAAGAAACAAGGAGCCTGTAGACTCAGGCAACTGAGAAGGCGAAGGGACGGTAGGCTAAATGCACGCAAACACCAAACAAGGAACACACACAAGCAACACATAGACCGCACACACAATAGGCATACATGCAGCCACAGACAAAACCATACACGAACCCACATGAACTCGCCTACTGTCACACAATGATATATGTACGTACTCGAACAGACATAACACACCTTTGTGCATCCTGCACATATGTCCCAAACTGACCGACAGGCGCATATAAATATGCAGACCGAAAGGCAGCTACGGTTGAAATCGCCCCCCATGATGAAATTCCTACCGGCGGTACCATTGGGATTAGGGGTTGGAGGCAGAACGGCAGAACTACTTGAGCGTTCCTCACTGCATGCTAAGAACTTCTATCTTTATAGAGCCTCCCGACATTCTAATTGTCATTTTGACTTATCTGCACTTTTTCACGTTTGATCACCGTTTCCCGTGTTCATATTTCGTTTTTCGTTTTCGTCCGTATTTCATGTTCAATTTTTATCCGCTCCATGCGACTAATCACTGCTTGGTTCTTCAGTGTTTTTATGTTACCCACCAGTTGATAGTCTTTTAAGTGATTCAGCGCGTGGAGTAGAGCCACCATTTCGACTTGACACACTGAGGTTTCTGTCTCCAGACTAAGATGACATTCTAGATTAAATTCCTACAAGAAGGCACCGTAATGATGTTATTTCTCCTGGGATCCATCATTAATTAGAGTTCAGTGATACTCATTCCATCCATAGGTATACACTGTAGGCCAAAAGTTTGAGGCCTACCTAGACAACTGACTTCATTCATGCATGGAGATTGAATTTTATTAATTACATTGGATTTTCTTTTTACCTGAATTTTCTACCTGAACAATACACAACACATTCGGATAATAAACGTCGGATTTTACATCCATCCATCAGTGGGGTTTACAAATGTGAGAAAAAACACTTTTATGGTTTATTGAGAAGTGTTTAGGTTTTCCATATGAAATAAATGAAATACGGAATAAACCGCAGTCCTTGACAACGGTCAAACGAAGATTAAGACATGCTGGACTATTTGCTGTTTAAAAAAAATCCCTGCTGCGACCACAATACAAACAAAAAAGTTTAAAACGGGCCAAAAAGCATAAAGACTGCATGGAAGAAGTTTTCAAGTTTTATGAAGCGATGAATCCAAGTTCGAGGAATTTGGGACAAAACGCAGAGTTCTCGTTCGACGCAGCGCTGAACAAAAGATGCTACCAGACTGTGTGGTTCCTAGAGTCAAGCATGGATGTGGTTCTATTATGGTCTGGGGATGTTTCTCTTCAAGTGGAGTGGGAAATCTGGCTCGATTAAACACACGTCAAGACTTTGTCAAAACTACCTGAAATCTTACCAATCCAGATTTAAACCCTATAGAGCTGTTGTGGGAGGAACTGGATAGAAGGGCCGGGGATCAATGTCCATCTGCATTGTGGAATATACTATTGGATTACTGGAGCAATATACCACAGTCAACAATTGAAAAACAGATATCTAGAATGCCAAGAATTGTAAAGAAAAATAATCGAATGTAAAGGTGGTTTTTCGACGAAAAATATGCTTCTTAATAAATTGCTTTATGTTAAGAACAAAATGAAAATATTTTTCTTATTATTTTGGTTTCATATATTTCTTCTGATAAAAAAGTACTTGGAATTCTTCAGTAAAATGAAAACGGGTCAATTATTCATCGATATTCATTTTACTGCTTTCAAAGTAATCTCCATTGCAAGCAATACACATATTCCAACGCTTCCTCCAATCTCCAAAGGTCGATTTTTCATAGGCTGCGAATCCTCCTTAATCGCTTCAATGGTCCCAAAATGCTTTTCGCGAAGTGGTAACTTGAGTCGTGGGAATACGAAAAAGTCACAAGGCCATGTTAGGTGAATGCGGAGCTTGCGGAACGGTATGAACGTTGTTTTCAATCACATACACATACAATATGAGATGTGTGAGCTGGTGCAACTACGAGTTGTTTCTCCACAAATCTGGCCTCTTGCGACGAACATTTTACTTACGACGAACGTTTTACTGTCTGGCCTGGCGAAAGAAATTCGGAGTGGTCCACACCACGGCAATAAAAGAAAACGGTCAACAAAGCCTTGATTTTTGTTTTTTTGGGTTTTGGCTCGTCTGAGAAGCGCCATTCCGATGATTGTTGGTTAGTTTCGATGTCATATTCATAGACTCATGTCTCATCATCGGTAATGATGCCATCGATAACTTTTGACCCAAAGAAAGCATTTCTTTAGCGACATCAATGCGATGCTGTTTCTGCAACAGATTCAGCAAATTCACAACAAACACTGCAAAGCTATCACGCACAAACTCCCGACAAATAGCGCTCAAACAGATGACAGATGTACCAACCTAAAAAAATGCTTTTGATAATATCTCAAGCGCGGTTTGTTCGAATGGGAAATTCCGGGTACTTTTTGATCAGAAGGTATGTTTCCCGCTCATGATTACTATTCTATTAAAGAGTTTTTTTTTTGGATTTAGATTTTTTTTTCCTTCGAGCACTGAGGGCGGCTTCAGACTTTTGGCCTGCAGTGTGTATATTCAGGTCTTATATCTATAGATAGTATCATGACAGTGTCATCTCAGTGCAAACAAAGTGCATTTGATGACGTTATCTTCTTTATAAATCCCAAGAATCATATCCAGAAACTTGTTGGACTTGTGTGCATAGCACCTATAATCACTAAACATTCCAGTCGCTGTACGTCTACGCTATCTAAGTGCCTTTTAGAATTTTGTCTGTCGTTTTGTTTGAACTTGCCAACGTTTTAGCCACCTCGTATACGGCAGATAACAAAATCTGTACTTGTCTATTCTACAGATGTGCAGTAGCCAGAATCGAAGGTCATCCTAACTTGACGCAGCAAGAAGTTGCAACACAAACTTATTATTCATGAGGAGAACCAGGACTTATTCAGGTTGCCAACAAACTTTTTGGTTTTCATAATATATCTTGAGCTTAATGTCAAATAATTCTTGCTGTTTGTTTTAATAATTTTTGTTTTTTGTTATGTCACACTAGTCGGAATGACGTTTTTTTTTTTAAACATCAGCATACCAGCTAAATGCTAATGTTTTTGCTTTAATTAATGACAAAAGTCATAGGTGAGGCTTATAAAACACTATACATAACTTAAGTGCTATTTCAGATACATTCCTCAAAGTCCATAAATTGTATTAAATTTCAGTTTTTATTAGCAGTTCCACTTTGAACTTTTTAGAAAATAAAATCATGACTTCAGCTATGATTCATGAAAAATTCCCCGAATTATATACGCAGTTACTACTTTCGTTCTAATTTCTCTCTAATCTTTGTTTATTTCTATCTAAAATAGTAGAAAGCCCCAATAAATGCAAATCACCAAATTCTACTTACTCAATTCATTAGCACCCCGCTGATATGGATCCAATGTATCCAACTGAAGATCTGCGAATGTTTGCAATTTCTCATAGCCATAGTTGAGGAGATCACGTTTACAATGGTTAACTGGTACAGTTCGGATGTCTGTGTTCGTTTTACAATGATCGCTCACCAGCTTGGCAAATGTTGAATACAAATAAGACATCTGCAATAATACAATGAAAACAAAAGAATGGATATTAGTATAAAAATAAAAAAAAGATCCCAGTATGTTAATATAAGTTGTGTCTTCTTTTTTCTGTGTGTTTCCCCGGGTGATTTTGCGAAAGCAGAGCCCTGGCATTACAGTTCTTTGATCTATAAATCTACATTTTCTAGAGTGTAACTGGGATACCTAGTAGCCACAAGCCGGTGGTTATAGTCTCAGTCTATAAAAGCATGTGAGCAAATGTATCTACACTGATGATGGTAATGATGATGAGTCAGGTAGATAGATGGATGTGCATGAAAAACTAAAACCCATCCGATGAGTTGATGTTGTGTACAACAATGATGACTACACCATGAGTTATGTTAGCTCATGGTTGAGTAGATATTCTAATTTAAATTTTTTTGTGAAATTGAGCTCTGAAGTGTGTTACGTGAGTGCGTGATATGTATCTGAATTGCTACATTGTTTAAATTACCGGAATAGTTCTACCGGGCTTTTGCGAGGTATCTACGTGCTTATCTAGCACTTCTATTTACATCCGTATGTTTTGAATCGATATAGGGAATTAAAAGAAATAAATTTGTTTACTTTACTTGATGAGCAGACAACTTCACACTGATGAAAAGCAATATTTTCTTTAGACGATTGTCGTGTCTAACTAAGTGAACGATGGCCTAATCAAAACAACGTATTTGTTGATTTAAAAATTGAGGCGGAAATATTGACTAACACGTCACTGGTACGAGTAGACAAAGTTTATGTAACCTTGAGATGTATTTCGATTAAAATTCTAAATATTATTATTGGACTACCTTTGCTTTAGGGGCTGAAGACAAGTTATTTGTATAACGTGTTTCACAAAAGTATATCTATATTTTAATATTTCAGCTCTGCGGTCGTTAAATATTAGTGGAATCTGGAAAAACAATGCAGTAAATAAATTTAGTTTGTTTCGAGAAATGCGGTCGAATCGAGTGCTTTCATGTAGAATTGAAATTAAAAAAAAAATTTAATATTTCTGCACATTTTTGTAGCAACTAGTATGAGAACAGAATGGAAATGTGCCACTTCTTGGTTGCTTTGTTATAAAATAGAAGGAAGTTAGTCTTTCTTTTTTGTAACCTTTTAGTTCATCTAATTTAGGTTAGTGAAAGGATGAAAGGAAACTGGGCTAACATCCAATTTCTTTAATTGAATTTGCTTTCTTCGAGCTGTCTGTAGATTTTTTTTAGTGAAAGTACCAGGCGCCTGTGGCATAGAAATAAGGTGGGTGGCGCTGGAAGAGGCCACTCATCTGCTCTATATAGAGAGGTATATTCAAAAGCAACCAGCTGCATTACTCCACAGCAATGAAAGTTATACTACTTTTGAACATCTATTTGAAATAATTGTCATCAAAAGTAATCAATTTCATCACTCATGGAACAACATAGTTTGCTAATATTGGGTCCCTGGCCATCAGAGTAATCTGAGAAACGGAAAAGCGACAACACCCATTTAGCACTATTTTTCTATAATCGATGAAAAGTTACAAAGGACAGCAGTCGTGAAACTAAATATATTCTCAACGCAGATTAGGATTATGGCCCTGGACCCATACAATCCGTCGACATCGTTCCGTTGAAGGTTGACGGTGATTTTCACGTATTTCCGAAAAGAACAGTCCTATACAATACGTCGCATACCTTCGTTGACAGATTGAAATGTCAACCGATTGTCAATGGCGATGGCAGTTTCTCTTCTCTCTCATGCTTCCACAAAAGAAAGTGCTTACTCTCTATTTGTCGATTGTCAACGGATCAACGGACTAAAAAAATAGAAATAAGAATACGTGTATTCTATTTATGTGTAAGTTAAAAATAACACAGCAACGTATTAAAGGATTCTATGGGTCGGGGCCTTTAGTCTCGACGGACACTTGTAGAAATTGCAATAAATTAATAATTACAACAAAAACTAATTAACTCTTGAAAGTTGTAATATCACTATGAGTCAATACTGTTCTATGTGTAGTTTAGCTACTTTAACCTAACCTAGCCTAATCACTCGTGGATTATGATAGTGCGGACTAGAGTGAGCTAAGAGTAGTCTTGTCGCGGAAATGTGCATTTCGCTTTTGTACGTGTATTCTTGTAAGTAAATACAAAATGTAATTTTTTTACCCTTATTTCAAAATATGACTCTTTCCCTTTGAATATAGATAATAATATTTCGTTAAAAGTCTTTAAGCGCTATTTTAGTTGCACATTGTTGCAGCCGGTGTAGTTATCGGCTTCGCTAGGCTACACGATTCCGCGCTCAAGAAACTTCTGATCTTTTTCTCTTCCGTTCAAGGAATTTCGGAAATATTTAAACAAATGGTAGCCTAATGGCGCAAGGTCGGGTGAATATGGTGGATGTGGCAGCACTTTCCATCCAAGCTGCAACTACTTTTAAAGAGTGCACCAAAGATGTATGTGATTTAGCGTTGTCATGATGGAAAACAACAACTTTATGATCCACCAACTCTGGATGCTTCTGTTTGATGAGATCACTCAATTTGACGTCAATACACAATCGTTTAGTTCCTTTTAAGTAGCTCAAAAAACACATAATTTTCTTTGATGAACATCTGCTTTTGAAGTGCTCCATGATCTTTTTCGGTTGCCATTGTTGTAGGTAGGCGATCCACTTTTCATAGCTTGATATCATTCGTTCCAAGAATGGATTATTTTTCTCACGTTTGATGAGTGAATGGCAGATGTTTATGTGCTTACTGACATGAATTACTTTGAGTACATGTCGCATCCAAATATCGTGCTTATTGATGTAACCAAGTGGTTTTAAATGGCTCGTATGTGCAATATGTCTGCATTTTATCGCGTGTCATGTAGCGACGATTTATTCCAATTATGGCTTTTACGAGTATTTATTCGTTATCGAATTCGGCTGGTCTTCATAAACGTGGTGCATCTATGACATGGAGACACTGGCCTTCTTTTAAAGCATCCTCACCACATATATAAAACAACTTCTATGAGGTTGTCGTTTGTTCCTTTTCAACAAAACTTTATCTCTTTATGACACCTAAAGTTATCTATATATATCTAATTTTTACTTGCTCCTATGCTCCTTTAAGGCAAGTATTGTTTTCGTGAAAATTTCTGGCAGTACTATCTTACAATAGAGGAACTCAAAAAAGTGAAAAAGTGGGTTTGAGAGGGTCCAGTCAGCGCATCAATAATTTTAGGTACTCACACCATTCAGAATTTTGTACGCAATTTTCAGGATTAAAGTTTTGCTATAGCTGCTTTAATTTCGGTTCGGTGGGGTAGTTAGGAAAATCAACTATCATTCAGATTGTCTGACTTCCTTACGACTTTCGTTAAAGGGTGATCATGGTGTAGTAGGTAGTGTGTTTGCTTGTGACCCGATCTGTGCAGGTTCGAGCCCGAACAGGCAACAAAAATCAACAGCCACCAGAGCATAAAAAAAGAGAAACGAATTAAATGCAAGTTTCTTCAACCACTACACGGGTTTCTGCCTGGTAGTACAAAGGACCGATAATCGGGATTTGAAAATTTCCTTTCAAAAAAAGCCTTCGTCGCCATTCAACAGTACGCCACTATCACCAAATCAGATTTTAAACACAGCCTGAGTTTCAACTTCGCCGGTCTACAGTCTTAAGTTTGAAAAGTGAAAACCTGGATTGTCCGTAGGAAATTAAGATCTTTTTCCATGATTCTCCTGGGCTTACTACCGTTGAGCTTTTGAAAAGCTTTACGGACGTCCTCGGGGATGAGAGTCTTCTGAAGGCCTTCCTTTAATAAAGGAGCACCATGATTCCATATCGAATTACAGCACACTAATTTACGGGACAGACATATTCAATGATTCTACAAAAACTTTTTTACTTTTAACTTTTAATTTGTACGAAGCAGAGAAATTCGAGCCCTAAAATAGCCGAACGTGATTATGATTCCCTATTGATGTCGAATCTTGTTTCTAATATTGCAACAGTTCCAAATTATTTATAGAAGCGTATGCTAGAGTATCCCAAAATCCACGCAAGATTTGAATTTTGCGCCAGTTGTGCGGTAAAGTGATGCCAACGAAATAAAAAAAAAAAACGTGACAGCTGACAGTTCAGGGTTATTAAAAATGGAGTGCAACACGAAAGAGCAACGCGTTTTCATTGTTGAGTAATATTTTAAAAATAATGAAGGTTTGGCAGCTACAGTTGCAATTTTCGTACAAAATATGATCGGAGTAGTGATTTAACTTCATCAAGTGTGAACAGATTAATTCAAAAATTCAGGGAGACAATTAGTGATCTTAAACACTCTGGCCGTCCGTCAACAAGTCGTTCGAGTGTTGCTGAGAGTCCAGAGACATCAATTCGGTACCGTGGTCAAGAATTGGTCATTTCCAGAAGCTCTCTACAGCGTATTCTCACGAAAGATTTGAACTGAAGCCTACTGACCACGCACAGCGAAGCGAATATGTTGAATGGATCATGGAACAACAACAATTGGATGCTGATTTTTCAAACAAATCCATCTTCAGTGATGAAGCTCATTTTCATCTTGATGGCTTTGTTAATTGTCAAAATTGTCGAAATTCGGGTTCAGAAAATCCACGAGTGATTGTTGGGAAACAAATGCATCTGCAATGTGTCAGCAGTAACAGTTAACAATCCGTTGGACTTCTTTCTTTGCGGTTTTTTGAAGTCTAAGGTTTATGCCAACAAGCCCACGACCACCCACTCCTTAAAGGAGTAAATCGAGCGACATATCAACGAAATTCAGCCATATTTATGCAAAGCGATGATGGAAAATTTCGACTAAAGTGTGCTTATGTGACAGCAAAGCCGTGGAGGTAATTTTACCGATATGCTACTATTCCATACATACTCGTAACCCTATACTGTATACTTTATGAATCAATAAAACATTTACATTCTTGCGTGAATTTTGGGACACCCTTTATTATACCAATGTACAAATCTGTCTAGTGGATTGGCTCAGGTTCCTTTCACAAAAGCCTGACCTACGAGAGTAAAATTATCATCGAAAATCTTGTCAATTTTGCCTTTCGGATTGGATAATGAATCTGTAGATGTCTCTCATAACAATATAACACGATTAGGAGCTAAATACTTATCGTTGAATAACAGCGAGTAATTCCCTTTAATCCATAACCAATTTATTAATGAAAACAATAATTACCAATCATAAATCGAAATATGTGAAATGGTTAAGTCGCTTTTATGGCTATCATTTGTTACAGATCGTGGGAACAAATACCCGAGTAAAATACTCAATTTCTTCGCGCAATTACTCAACTTAAACAATAATTTTTCTTTCGTTGGAAGATTATTATGTGAAGATTACAAAGTGTGAACAAACTGTGCTGTTGGCCAACTTATGAACAAATTGTTAACACTTGATATTTGAGCACAAAAAAAAAGTGTTTGCTTTAAGAAAACACAATTGAAAGTCATGTCTTTTCCGAAACCTTTCCATGGGCAACAACGAAAATCAATTGTGCGGTCGCGGTAATATTTTTGAAGAAATTGTGCGACATGAAGAAACTCTGCCAATTACGCAAGGCACGTAAATAATGAATTGGATACTTGAAGTTGAGTTAAGTGATTTTTGCTTTCAAATAGATGGATCGGTATGAAATAATCGGTTAGCAACATTTAAAATTTTTTTTATTTTCAGTTTGAAGTTAATCGTCTTGTTTGCGGAAAAAGAAGCCTACATAGAAAGGCATGTTGATTATAATCCTTTTATTTAGCTGATTATTTACGTTTTCTTTATGAATTTGAGAGTTGGAAGGAAAACTTTAATTTTTCTTCTAACAGATCAGCTTAAAGACAGAATAGACCATCATGTCTGAACGAATATAGTCATACCCTGCATCTGAATTGGATACTATCTAACATGGATTTTCTATCTTTTGCTAATAGTACTCGTATATCCAAGGCAATCTTTTATAATGTCAGATCAATTTAAACCAATCTTTTTTATAAAGATAAGTGAAACTAAACTTTGGGAAGTAATATTTACAAAAATAAAAACATTTAACAAATTTTTGCTGCATTTTACATTCCTATGCATTGGACTAATTTACATCGCTAATTTGCTCTGGGGCCACGCCTAGGTATTGTGCAAATGTCATCTGTGTAAACGCTTTGAATTAAGGACTATACTGGTTGGATCAGTGCATAAATTTAGATAACCTATATATTGGTATGGTGTACGGCGTGTAAACACTCTGAACTATTAGGTTTCCTAGCGTGCGATAGATAGCGCTTTCGAAAGGAATGTCAAAATGTATTATAATTTCACAGTGAAATATATTAATGTCTCATCAAAATCGCCGCTTGCAAAGTCCTCGAAGTTTATTTTGCGGTAATACAACATAACGGTGATGGAAAAAAATAAAGGTTACAATTGGACAGACGATGAAATGCGAACATTGTGCTACGAAAAACAATCGAAGCTATTCAGATGGGGGTATATATGGAAACTTTGTGCAGTTGCCTACAATAAAAACGTGTCTTGGATTTTATCTAACTACTTATCTATACCGCTATTAAATTATAGTTTGTACTTATAAACACAAAAATATTAGTGTGCCAACGAACGGGTCTCTGCCAGAGAAGACGACCTAGAGAAAAATGACAGCCAGTAACAACAAACAATTTAAAAGAAGTTTGCTTTGGTGCTGCTGATGGTAGAAGGTACAGGTGACAAAGTCGTTACATCCAGGTGGCGCTGCTGATGGTAGCAAGTGTAGGTGAGAAGGCCGCTACAGTTATGAAGCCAACAGTGACGTAAAGACTCATATTGTCCTGTTTGGTTTAAACTCAAAAGACTTAGACTAAATTTTAGTCTTGCTCCGGACCCTCATTCGCCGGTGTAAACTAAGCCAAATGAATTTACAAAAGCTATTTGGCACTCTTAATGGTGCCAATAACTCTTAAGAGATAGTTCAATAATGTTTATTGGATCGCTGAGATTCTAAGTGAGCTCCGGTTTTACATCAAACTCACTCCAAGTATTTGTAGATGTGATTTCGGTGTAAAATAAGAGTGCCATTTGGTATTTATGTGCGTGTACTTATATAAAAGGCAATGTTATGGAATATTCTCAAAAGTACACTCCAACATCCCTACTTTAGCTCTTCCAATTTTGAGGACTTAAGTCAGACTTGCTACAGAATACAAATTCATTAAAAGTCGCTCAGTGGTTCCCTAATTAGGCGTGTAATAATGTAGATTTTTCAAACCCTTCCTAAACGAATTTCATCTGTTAAGAGAAATTCACATACACACAGACCAAATTTCATCAAAATGTGTTAACAAAGGCGGAGTTTTTCTTTGAAATACCATCGTGCTTATCACAATCGCACTTCAGTCGACCATACTGTACCAAACTAAGAAAATAAATTTGATCAGAATCTGTTTAGTGGTTCTTGAGTACGGACCACTTTTGAAGGTTTTTAAAATTTCATCCCGCATTTCTCACACAACTTAATGATAACACCACCAGTGTTTTAAGATATAGAAACCAAATTTTATTGAAGTTTTTTAGCATGTTCTTTAGTGACGGGAGAGAGAGGGACAAACCCTCACCTCCACCAAATTTCTGAGTCCATTACTAATATTCTTCCCGCAATCGTTGTTGTGGGAGATTTCAATATCCATAATACCAGTTGGCTTCGTCACTCTGGTTTAATAAGACCTGAAGGCCTACATCTGAGAACTCCGCTGAGTTGAACAACCCAACTCAGCTTGTCGACAAACGTGCATACCTGATGTTGATAGCCACGGTCAACACATACTAGATCTGTTTATAACCGGATAAATATGTGATTGCAGTTCCTACTTCTCTTGGAAAGTCAGATCATTGCCTAGTGTCAACTAAATTCTCGCACTAATATCTGCATTCAGTTAACAAACAATTCCCTCGGAGAACAACTTGGCAGTAGAGGAATTGTACTTGGAACGGTCTCAATTCGTTCTTTAGCGCTTTTAACTGGTCTCTATGCTTCCTCTATAGAGCTGTGAATGCTCCAGCTGACATGACTACAGACTTAATATTACTTGGAATACACACACGCCTTCCAAGTAAATCAGTTTGTCTAAAATCAAAACAAGAACAATTTAGCTTGTGCAACTGATATCTGGAAGAATGAAGAGGTTTTCGCATTATGGCGCCGAACACCTTCTAAGGAAAACTGAAGTCTCTTTCTCATATTTAACAGACATTTTTACGGATAAATGGAAACTTGCACTAGTACAGTCAATTAAGAAAAAAGGCGATAAAACTTTCTCTTCTAACTAACCGATCAATAGTTTTGACGTCAGTACAATTTGATGGAGTTAACCACCACTTTAGGAGTAATTTTGAAAGAAACCACTTCCTTAATGACCGCCATAATGGTTTCCGGCAACAGCGTGCCACTCAATGGTATATACCTGAACGAAAAATGGAACCATTGCATTCATGATCATGGTCAATGTAGAGTTGTCGTGCTTGATATCTCCAAGGCTTTCGATGAAGCTCATGGCGTCGGTGACATTTTCGTGCAATGGACTGCAAGGTTTTTAAGTGATTCATCATTGCAAATTGTATTAGATGGATGTACTTCTACACCATTCTCGACTAATGCTGGTGTTCCTCAGGGTTCTGTAATCTCCTCGTTCCCTTTTATGATTTACATAAATGATCGTAGAACCAACATACTTAGATCGTTAATCACGAGCTGAAGATCTTCTACTCACCATAAGCATGCAATACGTTCTTTACGTGAATGTTCTACTAAAGACCACAATCTGTTATTGTAATCCGATTCATTTCCATGGCAGGGGCTCCAAATCTTCGAGTCTCAGCGAATGTCTATTGAACTCAACTCTAACCGAGTTATAGTACAAGTGAAATTCTACAAGTGTGGAAATATTTTGTATTAAAAAACCACCGACACTGAATCACTTAAACTACAGGCCCGTGGTATTCAAATCGTCATCTTGATGGATCTAACTAATTGGTCTATCTAACACCATGGGACTATAGGTTCAACTGATGACTACAGGCAAACGATTTCTATCCAACAGCACATAAAAACTGAGCCTAAACTAAAGACCATCCGTTCTGAATAGACAAAACTCTTTACTTTACCAAAAAATTAGAGTTTACACTTAAGAGTATCATCTTTGGAATACATTAAGCACCTTCCGAAAGTAATCAGCTCACTGAGATCGCATTAATTTTGTAAACAATCTCAATTGAACAGGTGTGATGGAATGCAATCATTTGCCACCTATTTGGCTATCTGTATCTAATTCAGATATAAAATTTAATGACTTTTCAAGTTCTCTCTATTCACACTCCATTTTCATCTTCTTCTTGTGCATGTAATTGAGCCGTGGTGCGCTACTTAATGCAAATATATTGATTTACGAGTACATTTTAAGGCCTACATGCGCCAAACTAATTCCCCTCATTGTTATATCTCAATCTTTTTGAAAAAAAAGAAAATAATATTCCAAGTAAGTGCATACTCGTAGCGTTAATTGCTTCAAGCCAACTGAGACGACGACGTGCGATCACTTTACATCTTGATCGCTCAATATGTATGTTTACACTTTTTCTTACGAAATTTCCCCCCGAAATATGTATTTGCATTTGGATTCGTTTTACACTTTTCTATTCGAAATAATACCAAAGATAAATAAGACGAACAAATATGCGTGACCAAATAAAAAAGGCTTACACTCGAATCGATATTAATAATAAGAAACCGTTTAAAGGCGGCCAGGGAGGGGAATGAAAACGAAAAAAAAAGAATGCCAAGGACTTGCTTGGTACGAGTAGTTGATTTCATTATACTTAAGTTGGTATTTTGAAATTTTTCAAATTGATTCATGGGTCTAGCTATGAAACCAATAAAATCATGAAAACTGTGCGCTGTATACATTTCAATTAGTGATTGTTTGCCTTAAGTGCAATGCAATACTCTTGTATTATACACTTGTAATGTTGCGAATTTCTTCACACCATTCAAATACTCGTAATTATTATTAATATTTATGAAAAGGCAAATGTTTTTTTGAACTTGTGGACTTTAGTAGAACATTCACGTAAAGAACGTTGGTGAGTAGAAAATCTTCAGTTCGTGATTAACGATCTAAGAATGTTAGTTCTACGATCATTTTACTGATCACTTTTGTGCTTTGCCATTTCAATTTTTTTTAAAATTAGCGTGAAATTACCGAAACACATCACATTAGTAGGAGAAGTGAAGTGATGAGATCACACTTAGGTGTGTGAATACATAGTAATTATAATTAGAGATGAAAACCAACCGTGATTTATGAATCACTGTTACTTTCCGTTACTGTTACTTTAAAAGTGAATAATGCCAGTTATTCAAATCACGGGCATTATTCGTATTTCTAAAATTTTTACTAATATGTATGTATTATATAACAGTGTGCAGAATGGCATGTGTAATTTTATGGGAGTGATTTTTCTGCTGGGGTATTAACCTTAAATGTGATTAAACGGCTGTTACTTTTAAAGGGTGAAAGATATCTTATTTATCACTTTGAAAATGGATACCATGCATTTTGTACGAATTCTTATCAAAATAGCCTGTTCCATGAAGGAAGCTTAGCAATAAATTGGCTTTTGTATACAAAGAAATGATTTAAATGAAAATTTTTGTGCATTATTTCAAGAATTTTTCGTGTAGGTTTTATCTCATCATATAGCAAATATTTTTAGTTGAAAGCTCATCAAAAAATACAATGAATTCATATAGGTATTATATAACATAAACTGACATAATTTGCACCCAATTACTCGTAAATCAACAATCACGCTTTCCTTTTACTCTCATTCACATATTTCATACCCCAATTCGAATATCTTTCAGTTCCTCTGTTTTCTAATACTTAATATCAAAATCTCCACATTTACAAACGAGTATATTTTTATCATCCACTATTGGAAATATTTAATTTTTCTTACTCCGCGATCTTCAAGCAAGTATATAACAGTCACAGCTTGTTATCTGCTACATGTTCCTGTTATTGAATATTTAAAGCGTGATTCTCAAAGATTTCACTTCAAGTATCAAAATCATTCCATGCAAAGCACATTCATGAATAACATTAAATACGTTACTGTACCTTATTTAGTGAACCATATGAGTGTGAACAAAGATGTGGGGATTTGAAGGAACAGTATTATGACTTGAGTGCGACTGAAAGGTATGTAAGCCATTTGGTGAATACTAATTATCTGAGTGTGAATCAGGGTTACAATTCCTTTAGATATTTACTAAGACATCGTTACTGTTACTTTCTGATCACGGTGTCACCGTTACAAGTATTTCGTACCATTTCTAATTGTAATATCCATTGGGGGTAACTTGAAAATAACTAGTGTGGTTTCCTCATTCTGCGCATAAGTTCCCTAATAAGTCGGCAAATGTGCATATTTTAGCTAATAGAATTGGGACAGAATGGTTACAGAGGGTAACAAAATGTGTACTATCATCAAAAAATAAATTCTCAAAATAACAGAAAGGCAGAATCACAGAAAGCGGAGAATCACTCTTGCCAACCTTTGTTTCTTTGAGCTAAAAATGTAATTGATAAGCAAATCCTCCTCACAGTTTACGGACAACTAAGAAGACAAAGCCCCCATCATTCATATCGTGGTATATGTCGCAGAGACGTGGACATTATCAAATGTGAATAAATTGAACAAGTGCAATGTAATACTCTTGTACCTATATTATAGACTTGTAGTGTTGCGAATTTCTGCATACCATTCAAATGTTATTATTATTATTTTTGGAAATGTAAATATTTTTTTGAACTTGTGGACTTTAGTAGAACGTAAAGAACTTTTAGGTAAGTAGAAATTCTTCAGTTCGTGATTAACGATCTAAGTTGGTTCTACGATCATTTTACTGATCACTTTTGCGCTTTGCCATTTCAAGTTTTTAAAATTAGCGTGAAATTACCGAAGCACATCATATTAGTAGTAGAAGTGAAGTGATGGGGTGATGAGATCACACTTAGGTGTGTGCATGTAGTAATTAGAGATGATAAACACTGTGATTTATGAATCACTATTACTTTTCGTTAGTGTTACTTTCAGTCACATTCACGGCTTCTTATCTGCTACCTGTTCCTGTTGCTGAATACGCAAAGTCACCGTAACCGTGATTCTCAAAGATTTTCCCCCGAGCAACAAATTCACTTCATGAGATGTAATCATACGGAGAAAGTTAAATATGTTACCTGTGATTTTAAGTAACCTAACGTCGAAACGAACATAGGTATGGGAAATGAGTAAAAGTTTCGTATAGTCGAAGCAGGGAAGTGCACCTTGAGTGGAGTCTCGAGTGTCCTTTCGACTAGATCTGAAAGTGCCATCAGATTTCAAAAGCAACCCTACACTATTTGAATATTCATTCGAGAGATCTTTTTTGAAATTGGGCTGCAACGTATTCGATTAAGGCAGACCTATATTCATCCTTGGTGAACCTGGTCCTCTGGTAAAAAATGTCCTCATCCTTTCAAAATTTATCAAGCCTTCCGTTCCACTATGGTGCACACTGTTTAGATGCAAGATGATCGGAAGCATGACGTAAATACATAGCAGCTTTTCAGAAGTGTAGAAAATGTAAAGTATAGCTACGATCCTTGGTGATGATTGGCTGCAAACCTACTATAACACTTAGATGACTCTTACTTATCGTACCTTGAGTCATGCCATAATATTTGCTTTCCACTGTTTCGCTGTCTATCAATCGAGTGTTTGCAGGCCTTCAAACAACGTTTTTGTGCCAATCATGTAAGTTACCCAATTTACACAAAAACCAATCGGTTTCAAAAAAGTTGTGTAAACACATGTAAACATAACAAAAATATCACCTCTTAAAGTTACAATTTTTATTATCACTTCGGCTACAAGTACTGTCATGGCACGCCTTCTTTAAGTTAAATGAAATCAGTATCTGACGTCCTTCTGGAGTATCCTCAGCGTGTCCAATAATCTTTTCTTAATCCACAACCAACAGTTAAGCCAATTACCAACATTATATGCTGTCAAATATCCACCGAAATGTTTTAAAATTAGACAAACAATTATTATTGACACAAATTTGAAGTAAACGCTTGTTTCAATGTCCCAACCTCAAGCATGATTGCCAGATACATATTCATGCGAAATAAAAATGTCAAAAAAATCGCTTCTTGTGATCTTGTTGTTGGCTACTTTTTAAAAAAGCCGTTGGCCCATTGATTAGGTTTCAATGCAAAAGCTCATATTTTTTTGCCACTTAAGACATTTACATATATTTAGCTGTGGCTAAGAAAAAAAGACACCTTGAACGATCGTACCGTACTCACCGCATTTGACAATTTTCTTCCACTTGAATCGTAATGAGAGAGTAACGAGTGTTTCATAAGGTTATGGCACGAGTATCCGTACGTTGCGGCATAGAAGATACTATGCAAGTATACGTGATCCGAATTGGATTGCAGATTGCAATGAAGTATGCGACCGATAACAATAAATTTAATATGTAACCATAATCCAGCTTGAAATGACATTTTAATCATATTTTTGGTATGTCCACTCCACCCACCACCCGCTTGATTGGTTATATAGGTAGATTAAGTTTACGACTTGAAATTCATTTGAAATTGAATATTATTTCGCAGTAAGCAGATTTTCATTGAACTAATTTGAAAAAAAAAAAAAAAAAAAAATTTGACAATTGTTGTTAAATCACCATGACAATGCTATAAAAATAAATACAAAAAGATAAACTGGTTTAAAACTTGTGTCAAGTTCAATGTGAATGCCATTAAGACTGCATTAATTTACTCGTAGCTGGTGTCAGATAGAAGATTAGGAGGTATTGTGTTGTGACTGTAGTACAATGACAATTTTTTCAAAGCGGATCTTAGCGATGCATTCTTAGTGTTGTCTAATCAAATTGATCTGCAATAAAAATTGAAGATATTCAAAAAAACAGAAGTCCGCTCATTAGAAGCCTGTCGGCAAGATGACTCATGTGTTTTCTTTGTGTCATTATGTCATGATTTAATCATACTTTATGACGGGTATATAAAAATAATTTCTGAATGAAGATAGGTTCCAAAAAAAAAAAAAAAAAAACAAGTAATTAGGCTCATTAGGTATTTTAGTCTTTTACTTCAAAAGGTGTGGCTAGCATCGTTAATTTTTGGGAAAGCCAAGCAGTAAGATCCGTCTAGACGAAAGTACTAAAAAGACTAGTAGCTACGTCATTTAACTGAATTTAAGATTTTATTTAAATGGTCCGTAAAAAAGTTGTATGAATACGTGTTCAAAACATAAGGTTAGTGAAGATCAAAAGAGTGTTTGTAACACGTAGAATAACATCATACCGAAGAATGTTCTAATTCGGCGCCGGCTTTGGAATGGCGTCATTTGTAATGAAACAAAGCAGTCTAGAGCAATGCTGGATCTCAATAAAATTCTCATAGCAAAGTTAGTCTACGTGCCTAAGTTATGAGCTTAGATGCAGAGATTGACATTGCAGCGGCTTATGACAAATGTGACACTCTAAATATTAGATACTGTGCACGTTGTGCATATCTGTGCACAGAACCGATGCGAAATTAGTCGAAATATTGATAAACTGCTGATATTTTTATGTCAATATGTCAATGTTGAGACATTGACATTAAACATGGAAAGTGGTATCGGTCAAATGAGCACCACGGCTGACCTTGCAGACTTCTGCCCTTTTGATAAAATTTTCCATTACTTTTCGGCATAAATCCTGCGGTAGATCATAAAAATGCGTCGATTCTATCCTTTAGCTTTGAAATCATTTATGCGTCATTGGTATACACCTTCTGCTTCAGTTAAACCCAAAGAAAAAGCTTTGGAAACTTTGTGTGCAATAACTGCATTGTTTCTCGCGCTATATGGCACTATATTCAAGATAAGATTTATCATTAATTGCATAGCCTAGGCTGTCAAGATAGCGATGTCATCGGCATACTACTGCTACTTTTATGGGAAGTTCTGCAAATGTTAAGTGGGCAAAACATCGATGAATAAAGCGAACAAATCAGGACTGAGTTCACATCCTTGTTTAAGGCTGCCATAAGTTTAACAGTTCTCCGAAAAATGTTCATCATCCCAAACACTAGACGCTGTGCATTCATAGATACTCTGAATCATTTTTACGAATCTGTATGATATTCCAATTCTGAATAGCTTATAAAATAAGTCACCGCGATGGATTGTGTCGAAAGCTGGGGCCAAATTACAACAACCGATAACGAGTAACTTGTCATCGAAATATGAGGATTTGGCATTACCGCTCTCGTAATCGAGCATTCACTATCGAACTGTGAAATGACAGCACACGCTATAGTGCGTCATTTCATTCGAACACTATTGTCCTGTCGAGTCTTCGAGCGAAACAACAAAGATGTGAGTATTTTTGTTTTCAATTTTTTGTTTTAAGGAATTTACTAATACATTGTCCATTTTTTTTTTAATTAAGGTCCAATTTGAACAAAATTAGTTTGTTACAAAAAAAATATTATGGCCGATTTTATGGACAAACACCTCGATTTGGCAAATCTTTTGTTAAATCTGAAAAATAAAAATCTTATTTACTTACGCAGCATTTGACAATGAGAACGGATTGCTCCTATCCTGCGATATTAATTGTCGGAATCCGAAGACAAATAAAAAAATAGATCCATTATTGACTTTAATTTCACTGCAAATAATTTTTTTCTCTCTTTTATATCAACCGGAGAAACGTCACTTTGTGAGTTGTAGTAGAATTTCTCTAGTACAATTTTATTTTCATTCGACAAGTGAGCTTTCGAGTGCCATAATCCCAATGAGGTTAATCGATCATTCGATCACGATTCCTACTCAATCACTCGTCATCGATTGCGGTAATTCGCCCCTGCTTTAAAATCGACGAAAAAAGAAAAAAGTTTTTTCTTTCTTCGATGTAAACCAACTAAAATCGACTTGAAATTCACCAAGAAGCTTTCTTACTCGTTTCGTTTCCATTAATCGATGTGAAGATTTTCTTTAGCAACTCCAACGTAATCTGTTACGTTTGTATTAAAGTGTTCTTGAAATCTTTCGGAACCTCAGCTGTCTTAATGTAATGATTAGATACCATCCTTATATCGCCTGCCTGTCTTTTTCAGACGTCGAAGAAAAACCTTCTTAAGCACCAACTAATCTACAAATGATTAACTATGTTGGACATTTTTTGTATTTTCACTCAACTGTCTTTGTGAAACCTCTAATGGTCAAATCCAACAAAAGTGTCCCCTTTGTCATCGTATTGTGCAACGACATCTCTTAATTAGCGCCTCCCTGTTGTTGCCTATACTTTTATACTAGACTTACCTAACACAATGGCGGTATTTTTAGTACCGACGTATGATATCCTTAGACAAGAATCAGTGCGTCAATGTACGAGTACTATCGCTTTGCTTTTTAGCTCCAAGATAATGAGTTTATATCACATGTATAATCGCTCAAACTGGAGATATTTAGTCAAAATACTCATCCTGTATGTCAGGTAACTTTAATTGTTACAATAAGTAATTATAATTTAACGGTGATTCAATTGGACGTTACAATTTAGACCTGGCACTACTGTGGTTCTGTCAGAGATAAACAATTGATAATTAACATTTGACATTTGTGTATGTACCGATCTCGAGCGATTCGAAGCATTCGTCCTACAAACTAGTACTTTCTACAAACGCCGTGAACGCAACTTGGACAAATTGTATGGATAGTAGTCTTGTCACAACAAGTACGAAGCCACGTCCAAATCAACCTTATGCTATGGGGCAGTCATGAGAATTTCTGGAATCGAAATCTGTAGAAAATCTGCTAAGGGTATTCTTAAAACGACTTTTTAGGTTGCCACGGACTACACCAAACTGCATGTTGTATGTAGAAACAGTCTATTTCCACTTTATACAACTACAATTAGGATACACTGAGACTATATAGCAGATTTTTGTAACCGCTCGGTAGAACTTTGAAAAGTGGAATGAGCACTATTACAAAATTTGAATGAAAAATTCTTTCTTAATTCAGACAAATCACAAATCACACCGGAATTAATACAGTCACCTCGTTACACAACCTTCGACATGAGTGTTGAATCCATTTCAATGATTTTCAAAGCAAGAGGAGGGTCGTTAAAAATAAATTATTACAGGATGACTTGCATTTTTTGTGCTTTTGCCGAGTGTTGAGGGAGATAATTCCCCACCGGAGGAGTTCAATGCGGGGGTACACAGTGACAACGAAATGTTTTCAAGTGTTCCCACTTCGTATTTTAAAAGAGTAGTGGAAATGAAATTATTTTTTCAGCTTAACACAGTCCCTTGAAATTAATTAAATAAATTCAAGCTTCATGTAGTACCCTGAACTGTAGTTAAATGGGTACGTTATGACGAAATCAATAAATTTGTTTAGTCCGCACTATCCAACTCTATATAATTTTCTAGATGTTGGCATAGATTTGTCTTTCATAAAAATCGTAGTGATTCCAATTTGTTCGTAGTGATGTAGTGAAATATATGGAAAACCATGAAAGTGTAGTGAGACACTACAGTCGTAGTAAAAGTGGGAACTCTGGCTTTAACATACCAGAAAAGACGGCTTCAGCAAAAGCAATGACAATGGTAACGGAGATGTAGATTTTTACGTGTCATAAAGCCACAAGAGATAGGAAAGAGTTTATCTTTTAGCTGATCTAACAAAGGAAAACCCCATACTGCGCCAAAATTCTAAGGCTATCGAAGCAAGGGATAGAAGCGAGATTGAGTCTCACGGGGAAAAAAGAAAGTCGTGCGTCAACCCTTGTAGATGGTTCTCTCCTGATTTCGAATGAGAATCAGCTGAGAAGATGTTTGAACATTTTCCGAAGGTTTTGAACCACATTATGGATGGAGATATACCCCCAGGATAACACACCGTAGTAAGGATGTACGATGTACTCGTAATCATCACAGCGGTCAAGACACTCAATACTAATACAAGGCTTGATGACACTTTCGCTGAAATCTATAATACTTCCCCAAGAACATTGACAAACTTTTGGCATCTATCCAAAAAAAAAAAAAAAAATAGTGAGACCTTCTCTGGCGAATGGATGAAGCGAACTGTTGATAAGTTTAACTCAATTATAAGCTCAAGCAATACTTATGTGTTTCCCACAAGCGCCAAGATAATACCTAGAATAACTTCTAAGGCGTGACTAATGCAGGGGAATCTTCACAAAAATGTGTTGTCTATTATCTAAGGCTTAGGGTTACGAGTGTCCGAAATGTCACGTCAGAAGAATTTGAGACAACAAGGTGTTCGACAAAGTTGTATGCACTCGTCACAACTATTTTAGTGGTAGTACGTGCTTTGGGGTATTTTGTTTGTGCGATTGATTCCAATGAGTCTTACAGCTTAACTTAAACACCTGAACTATGTCCAAGACACAGGTGCTTACCAAATTGCTTTAGCAATAGTACGAGAATGTTCCCGCGAAAATACATTTTAATGCATTTTACTTTTCCCGAATTCTAGATCGATTAACCCTTTTTGACGATACTTACAAGTCATTTGATTATTCTGCCATCTCTGTATTACAAACAGCGATTTGAAGGCCATATTATTTATTCGCTCTGGATAGAAATAGGCACAGACATCTCACGAGGTGAAAGTTTCCTCACAACACCTACTGAAGTACCACAATGTTCTTTACTTGAACCTTTATTGCTTTATATATTCGTATGTTAGGGTTAAGTTAGATTAGAGTGGCTGTCTACAGCTGTGTACACATTTAGACCAAAAGGGGTCCATTATAATAGCACGGGATCTATCGATATTCTAACTAACTAAAGGGCTAATTGGGCCAGCCGGAGCTTCTAATTAAGCAAAGGATGTTTCTGATGCTAATATCTGTCAAGTCGCCGAGCTGTAGAAGTCGTTCTAGTAAAGGTTCTAGCAAGGCATAGGTCAGATCTATCTAGAGACTTCTGAAGGAGAATTCCATCTACTGTTGGTAACGCTGATTGTATCCAGCATGAGTAAGTGTTTATATGTAACAAGCGGTGTATCTAAATTTTGACTTTTCGACAGAATACTGAGGGTGGTGCCTTTTCTAGTAAGCTCGTCAGCCTTGCAGTTTCCCAGCATGTCTCTGTGGCCTTGGACCCAGCATAGATGAATTTTTGTCATATTCGTGAGAGATGAGAGGAAATCTTGAGCGGCCTTTGAAGTAAGTGAGCAAGATACCAGAGACTTTATTGGCACTTAGCTGTCATGAAAAATGCTATTATAGTGAATAGATATTACATTACAATTCAGTCAGGGCAGGACTTCCTTAATCGCCATTATTTCCACCAAATACTCGTACACTACAGTGGACGTGGATGCTAAAATAGAGCTTTTCAAAGAGAAAAAAGTCGGTGATCTCGTTTGTAAAATCATATAAATCTTGATATATATAATCAAGGATCGACGTATGGCTAGCTAGGAAGTTGGACTACATTGGGGAGGCTGTTTGCCGAAAAAGTCTAAAGCCAACAGACGAAATATTATATCTAATACTGCGGCGGGAGTGGTTCTTAGTATACCGCTAATGCACGTGCATGCTGATCTTAACCATCAGATTTCATCTTCATCAGATTCTTCTAACCATCAAATGTATGCTGATAAAAATAACTAAGCTACCGTCTTAGCTCTCTTTACAATGGTTTACCGAATACGTACTCCGCTCTAGACTGCTTAAACAAAAGTAACTGATCGAAAGCTTAATTCCTTTGATCTTCAGAGCTCCCTACAAAGAACCTACATGTTGAAGCCTCGTCACTCACTGCCCCATGTAGGCAATAGGATCTTGTATATTTTACTCTCTCTATTATGCCTGTTAAATGTAATCATGTATCTCCATACATTTTTTGCCTACTAATCTTCACCAAAAAAAAAAGTATCTGGTTCGATTTTATCTACCTGAATACTTTCAAATTCATAGTAAAAGCAAATTTTGAAGAATTTCACCTCTTTCAGAGTTAATAAGCTATTAAATTACCCGCCCTATGATACCTTTCAACAGCAAGCAAATTTTGGTTTGCATCTTTAACAGAAATTTCTATATCAGTCATCATGCTTAAATAACCATAAACCATTCAAGATACTTTCCAGATAAGCAAACAAAAAATAGCTCGCCAACAACGTACGCACTCAGATGAGCTCATTTGAATTGTAATCGCGATCGCAATCTTCAACTAAAAATTTTCAATTAATTACTGCTTTAAATATGTACTGTGTGCCTCCACAACTTTCTTCCCGATAGGTGCCAAGATGCGTAAGAAAGTGAAAGTCTCTACTGTTTGGAATTTCAATTGCATTTAAATTGATAAGAGATAATTTCGTGACAGATTGTCTCCCAAATGAGTGCATATTTAAAACAAATATGTATTTAAAGTGGAAGCTTTATTTATGTAGATGACTACATTAGGCTGATTCATCTGGATAAGCATAAGAAAAAAAAAAAACAAATAAACAATCATCAAAAGAAACTATCAACGAATCTAATTCGTTTATAGGATCGGAGTGCCGCAAAAGACCCATCTAGGACCGGTTTTTTTTTTTCATTTATTTATGATTTTGTTTTGCTAGTTTCTAAAAAAAACTTAAATTTGCTTAATTAGAATGATAAAATATCAAGGCTAAGGTTATATGAATGGACTTTGGATAGATGGTTTCGTTAATTAGGGTGTTTGTTGACTTGGAAAGTAGGGTTTTACTGATCATAAAAGATCAAGAAATGATACGCGTGATCTAATAAGATAACTCGAGATAAGTAAGTAGAAATCTGATGGGTAGCCCCGAAACTTTCGTAGATCGAAAACGTATCAGTGCTTTGGCCTACAGATCATGCAGGATGAACAATGTGAAAAGGAGAGACTTCATATTAGGCAGTGTGAACAAGTGAAAAGGTGTTATCTCAGAATCTCAGGCTAGTTAAATGTAGTAGCGTCTAAGTGAGTTTTCTTCTCGTAGGGCTATGTTTTGTTCCAACAGATCAATTAATATTTTACATGTAACACTTCATGTTACTTAACGTATATTTAAAGAGAAATTGCTCTATTTGTCAAGCCTTCACTGAGGTATTACGAAATACATCAAAAGTGTAGAAATCTGTATCTTTTTTAATGACTTCCTCTTGTTTGTCTACCTTACTATCCTCACGTACTTGCCCATTTCTCTACAAGTACCTGCGTGTAAATGTAATACAAGATGCTTACACACTTATGTATACGTCTACAGGCAATCAAAATACTTCATATCCCTTGGTACTTGATGACATCTTAATCACACCTAATGGCCACTTCGTCATCGCCTTCATAGAGTCAAAATCATTGATATTACGCAATAGTCTGCGTTTACGTCTTCTTTTTGTTCGTCTTTCTCTGATGATGTTACATTTGTATAATAACAAAGTTATGATAATTAAAGTCAATGGCCCGCACTTTCTTTTACTTTTTCCAATGAAATTTTTGAAGTTCATTCACCTGTGTATTCGCTGGGCTGACAGCCATTCGATTTAATGGGTTAGAAAGTTAAGCAATTTGTTTTAATGATTTTATCACTTTTATTAGGAATCACTGACTTTTATTGCTTCTGGTAAATGTAAATAATAGATTAACAGTTGACTATGAGTCATTTTGTGGGTTCATTTAAAATTTACGTTTAATGTAACCCTGCCATTGAAAAAGAGGAGGTTGATATAACAGGCGATACTATGATATACGCTGTTGCGTCCTTTGATGACTTCAAGTCATGTGGTACTGATGCAATATAGGAATCCAGTTACGCTGTAATAAGGTATGCTTCATCTAAACATCGATCCTTTTAGACATTTTTCTATAATATACTCGTATGCGTAGAAAACGTTTTCCTTACGCTGGGAAACTATCCGCATTCAACTGATCACCAAAAAGGGGAAAAAAATGCTTGCCCAGCGTCCCAACATTGTTGTCCTGTCTATGATACCAAAAGTAATGGAAAAAGTCATCAATGCCGAAATAATCAAATTTCAGGAAGGACACGAACTAATATGCGACCGGCAGTATAGTTTTCGCAGACGCCGTTCAACTGGAGACTTGCTAAATTATATAACCCACCTGTGGACGTCAGACACTGAGCAGCACGGTGAATCAAGAGCTGTTGCCCTAAACATATCAAAATCGTTCGATGGAGTTTATCATAGAGCCCTATTAGGTAATTGTGGCTGGGTGGGCAATTTTCTTTTGGACAGAACAATTCAGGTTGCAATCCATTTACATTACTGTAAATGCTGGAGTGCCACAGGGAACTATACTTTCACCGACATTGTTTTTACTTCATATCAACGACTTACTAGACTCAAGAAACAAACAGAATCTTTAGTTTTGACTATGATAGCACCCTAGTAGTAGTTACATCACATCGTCAAAGATTACATCAGTGAGGAAAAACTCACTTCAATGCGAGTAAAACCCGATTTATCGCCTTTTTCAAAAAGCCCACGTCTACTGAATCAGAGCTTCAAATATACGAACAAATCATCCAAGCCAAGGATGCAATGCATTTTCTTGGCGTCACAGTCAACTCCATTGTAACATTGCACGATAACATATTCAACGTAGCAAATCGGCGTCCATGAAGTTAAGGAAAGAGATGCTTCGCACTGAAACAGATCCTTCTTCTGTACAAAGTGCAAGTTAGACCACGGCTGGAGTATTGTTCACAGGTATGGAGCTCGACCCCTAAACATTCTCAGACGAGCTGTTAGCTTAATTGATGAGCCCGCACTAACTTCCACTCTCCAACCGTTAGCTTAATGAATGACAGATATTCCGAAGACATCCATGTAATGATACCTGAAAATGTGACATTTGAGCGTTCTACTCGACAAGCCGCCAGTGCCTATCACCTATGTGACCAAGTGGCAACGGCGCCAACAAATAAACTTTGATATTTACTCCCAGGAGACAAATTTCCAGAAACTTTAAATCTCCAGCTATTCAAGAGCAGAACCAACAGACATCTATACGGGGCGCTGCTTCAGCATTATAGGTTTGCCTTTTCTCATAGAAGATTATAAAAAAAAACTATGTACCTCGCTTAGAACTTCACACTAAATATACGTAATATCCATTTCTGCTAAAATTTTGGAAATAGTGTTTGACTTCATGTACGCAAAGTTGTTCTGTGATTGCATTTTCTGTCTGAAATACAAAATGCTTATCAAAGCGAAAAATCTTGCAAACCATCGCTTCAAAATCTAGTTAGTAGAATTGAATGCTTGCTTGAAAGAGTTGAAAGAGCACGCGTCTGCACCGCTACCAGAGGCGGCCGATATAATATTCAATATACTGGGATCAAAAAATAAGGTGAAATTTTAATTTTAAAATACGCGGGCTCTTCCATTCTGGCAAATATTTTATTTTAGGTTGGTAGAACTGTCATTGACATCTGTGTCAAATTTCATGTGAAAATCTGCATTTGTTCGCACGTGTTTTGTGAACAACAAGAAGTTAATTTAGCGATCTTTACAATGTCTGATTTTGTTGAGCAAAGTAGTTGCATTAAATTGTATTTACGGAATGAAATTTCTGGTACAGAAACGGTAAGAATGTTGCAGAAGGCCTTCGGTGACCAGGCTATGTCACAAAAAAAAATGTTTACAAGTGGTACAAACAATTCAAAGAACATTAACATTTCATTTGGAACAGTCCAGACCATTTTGAAAGACGTTTTGTGCCAAAATTCGCAAAAAGAGGCCAGAATTATGGGCAGACGACTCTTGGTTTTTGCAATACGATAATGCACCATCTCACACTGCATTGATTCTCCGAGACCATTCCGCCAAAAATTCAACTTATATCATTCCACAACCACAATATTCGCCTGGTTTAGCACCGTATGACTTCTGGCTACTCCCTAACCTCAGGAGCCGCTCCGGGGATACCATTTCGACACGATTGAGGAAATAAAAATCGAGAGCGCAGCGAGCTTTGAAGGCCATTCCAGAAACCGACTTTAACAATTGTTTCGAGGATTGGAAAAACTGTTGGCATAAGTGTATTCTATCGGTAGGGCAGTACTTTGAATGCGATGAAATAGATTTAGAAGAATAAATAAAGATTTTAAAAGTTATAAACAATTTCACCTTATTTTTTGGTCATAGAGTATAATTGATTTGGGCAAATTACCGATAACCGATTTCTACTACGAGTACATATCATAAATTACTCGTACGATTACTTTTCCAATATGTAATTGACTTACGGAAAATTAAAATTACTGTAATTAACTACTGTAATCGAAATCGATTACAATAAAATTACATTTTAGTTTCAAGAGGATGAATGTGTTGGGTGGAGTGAATATAGAGTACGAAGTGTGAGGTGATCTTTTAGATCCTGTGTGGGTGGAATGGTGAGTGGAAATGAAGGGAGTTGTGGGCGGATATGATTTTCTAACCATACATAAAAAAAAGTCCAATGAATTGCGTCCCTATAAGTCAACTTGAAAGCTCATGAAATCCCGCTAAATGTATATTAGCGAAACTAAATTGCAGGATATAATAAATGAATTGCGGAAACAATAGTAATCAAAGTAATTGATTACTGATTACATATAACCAAAATTACATGTAATTGCGATTACAATGTAATCAGCATTACTGATTAAATGTAATCTTGATTATTTCATTAATTCGATTACTTGTAACTCTGCTTAGATATCACAAAACTTTCTATCTCGAATGAAAAGAGTTTACGCTTGGATGAGTCCCCTTATTAAATAGGTAAAATGTCAGCTTGAAAGCCGGTATTCAAGCGCACATTAGATTCGATTTCATTATTACATTAGCACAAATTCAAAACCCTAATCTGTGAAACCGGAACTACACGTTCCAAAAAAAAAAAATGCTGGTGTTTTCCGGCAGACAATGCAGCACATGACATACTACTTATCACTAGCCCCAGCAGCGGGTAGAGTAAGATTGATTTCATGACATTTGTCATGTGAAACGTAAAGCGTGTCTAACGGTATCGATATTTTCTAACTTTTTCTTTTACTTTTTTTTTTGTTGCTTCCATATTCGCAGTATGACTTAATTTTTGGTAACGAAGACCAAAACCTAGTAATTTACTTTGTCTGCTTAAACAATTTGCGCAATTTGCAATGAGCACGATTCATTAATAAATATTTCCTTACATTTTTTTTACATCAACAAATCAATCAAAAATTATCAAACAACAACCAGTGCACCGCATGTGCACTGAATTAATAAAAAAGCTATTACTGCAAAATTTACACAACCGCAAAACGAAGGCATATGTGTATAATGAACAATTATTGTTAAATCAGTTGTTTTGCATTATACGAGTAGGTATATGTACATATGTAACTTCACCTTCGAATTACACGATGCTAAACGAATTAACTATATCACGTCTAGACCGGAGAGTTTCAATGAGTTTTCAATTCTGAAGTAGGTAGGTACTCGTTCATAGCACCATCAATGAATGGTTCTCCTCCCGACAACGAGATATAAATTTACTTAGTTCTGACAGCTATTGTTTGTGCAGCAATGATGATCACCAACATCATAGATATTTTTAGAAATATGATTATAGGTATATACGTATAGAATCCCGATGATTATAGAAACGTGATTCCATAAAGTGGTACACGGACATAGTATAAGGACACACACTCATCATTTGGATCATGTCTAGAGTCCCACTCAAAGTCATTAATTTTATTCATTGAGTTACGTTCTTAATGGTTTTTTTTTTCTGTTGTTTCACCATTCTATCTGAGCTTCGATTGTAATTCTAATGATCAGTTCAATATTCAAAATCATAGATACGAGTACGAGTACGACTACGAGTACTCATATATGTATGTACGTACATCGTGCAAATATTCATAATACGAGTAGCTGCGAGGAATTACAAAACGATGTACATACGAGGATAGATGTACATGGTTCGGTGGTGCGTGTGTGGGAGAGAGGAAGCATTCCTCTTAGATAGGGAGTTATTTTTAATGCAAAATTGTATTGCATCGTGTGTATGATTAACAGGGTGTCATAGAAAAGTGTTGAGTTATCGAATGCATTGAATAATTCGCAGTATCAATAGACAGACGAAGCAGCTTTAAATGCGATACATACGAGTAATGTAGGTACTCGGAAGTTTGATTTTTACTACCACACACCCTGTTAGTACCTACTAAATATTTTATCCCTGTTGGTAGATTTTGAGGTATGTGAGTTTTTGAATTTGAGTCGAAATATCTTAAATTTTTTCTTTAAGATGATTACGAGGGGAGGGACTATCGAAAAACCTGTTAATGATTTTGGAATTCAAACCCATGTCCCCCTTGTCAGTGGTCCTCTTCACTGAGCCCCCTAATAATAGGGAAAGCAACACGCAAAATATGAAAGTATACCACTAACCGAAGAAGGATAGAAGACCTGATTAGTTGAAGTAAGATACGCATCATACAAATAATCTGGCCTTGATGGCGAGCGCATTCTGTACCCAAAGGCAATTTTAAATATACCAGAGTATTCCCGATTAGCCTAGACGAAGGAAAACGTCATACTCAAGTCTAAATCGGGTAAGCAAAAACACTATAGATCCTCCAGTCTCTCGTCGCTAATTCTGAAGACAATAGTAAATCTTTTCAATGTTCATATCAGAGTATGTATGTAAATGCTTCAAAGTGGAGTTAGGTTAAGATACTTCTGGTGCGAATGATCTACGGTACAATCTCGGTTATCCGAGTCCCGGTTATTCGAGTTGATAGAGTGAAAACTGATATTCCGTATTAATCAAGTGTGATTTATACTGTTCCGCATTTTCCGAGTGCTCACAAGTTTTAATGTGTCAATCTACACAGATTATTACTATGTATATATGCAGAGTTGAACCTGGGTTGAACTCTGATCGAAATGCATATATATGCGGGTAGAGGCGACTGGACACGACTCCACTATTTTTTCTGCGTAACTACCTGAGTCGAAGAGTTGAACTGACAGATGATCGTTATTTGGGTTTTTTTTTTCTTTTGTAAAGAGGAAAAATCAGTTAGTTTTATTTGCATTCAGTTAGCGTCCGGATGGTATGCAGGTCATTTATTATATTTTCGAGTTTGCTTCCATTTATTTCAATGAAACAGACTCTAACACAGCTAAAAAACGAATGAATGACGGTAATGCTCATCTCCAATTTTGACTCAATCTTTCAACTCGGTGTGTGCAACTACCCAATCTCAACTCAGTTTCGACTCGAACTTTCAATCTTTCATATATACGAGGTATATGTATTCTAGTGTCATAAAGCACAAAATAATTTACTTCCCCGAAAACGTAGCAAATTTTACAAAGAGATATGATATGTAAACAAATCGACTGACGTTATGCGGCATCGGTTAATGCGGCAGTTATTTCATTATCGTTTGGATAACACGGATTTATTTAGTTATTTGAACCTCCGGTTCGGTATCCTGCTATAGAGTCCGTGATGTAGTCGTAATTACTTTTCGGAGCTTGGCAGATGGGCAAACAAAATGAACTTAAACTTGAAACTGCTGATTACACGATTATTGAACTCGTATGGTACGTAGCGGAACCAGAGATTGTCCAAGTTCATTTCCTCAATTTCTGGCCAAATCGGTTATCTTGCCCCTGTAGTGCTCTCCGTTGACTGTAACGTAGTTGCCATATTAATTTTCGAAGAAATATGGGCCAATAATGCCACCATTAGACAACCGACACCAACCAGTAACACGCGAGGATAACTTGTTTTATCAATTAGCATAACAATCTCAAGAACTTTTTTCACAAACTTGTCTATAGGCATGGGTGATGCATTATTTCGACCGAAATTTTTCCTCAAAATTCCCACTTGGAAATAAGTTTTCAATATTCCCCATTGTTGTTCAAGCATAAATCGTATCGCGGAGATATGATACTGTGTTTCTGTCAATTTTTGGACCACGAAAGAACTGTCAGTGTCAAAATAAAATGTAATTCAAAAAGAAACCAGTAGATGGCCCAAGCGTTACATGATTCACGGTTCGAGTGCACAGAATTTTTACTCCATTCCACCCTCTCGATTTAACTAGCATCAACGCCTTGAGAGTATACTATATATCTCAATAATCCTTCAAACTTAATTTCTAGAGGTTAACAAATAAATATTTTTTAAATTTATAACACACAACGTATGTAGTTATCGTTTTTGATCTTCGCACTTCATTCTGCGGCACCCTGTCCTTCAAAATTAATGCAAATGAAAAAGATTTACATGGTGGTTGGCGGCCACGCTATCGGATGCCACAGATAACGCACCGCATAGAAATGTATATAAGTACACTCGTACATCTGCAGATATACGAGTAGCACGGTTGTGCGGGGCAATGCTAATGATTTAAATAATAAGTTAATAAACATTTAATATCGCTTCTAGGAAATCTGTATCCATAGACGATGCGCATATTTCTATGCGAATATGCATACCATACATTAATTGAGTGGTAACGAACTTGGGGGAATTTTATTCGTCTCTTTTTTTGCTTTAGTGGTTTGCCACTATTTTGACGTATTTTTTTCGTTTTATATGTTTTGATGTCACATATTTTGTTGATTCGAATTATTTGTTTGGTTTTATTAAATAAAAAAAAAATGAAAATATTTTCGATATTGACTTTTAGAAAGGTCAACAGAAGTTTAGGCCGGTTTTATCGCTTGGTATTTATTTGCATTAGAAGATTCGTGATTATTAAGAAAGTGGATTGTTTATGTTTATTGTTTTTATCGATATTTAAAAATATTTGTTAAGTGGTAAAATATTTTTGAATATTAATGAGGAATTTTTCGAAACCCAATTAGTACTTGGGAAGGTGGAATTTCAAATCAGCATCCGGTTCGAATGTTATAAAAAGAGTAAATTTAGATTAAGGATTACGGAGCCAGTTTAGACAATTATTTACGCTGGCGTTTGACGTAGTTCTTTGTTCGAAATATTTATAAATATTAAATTTGTTAAAAAAATTATTGTAAATAAATCTAAAATTTTAGCAAGAATAAACAAGTTTGACTAACTGTTTGAATATGTATGAGGATACTATGTGCTGATGCAACCTCTACTGTTGGGAAAAATTACTCAACCGCAATGAAGTTATAATTATTATTTTGAAGTTCATAACTAGAATAAGTGATATAAATTGTTCTGAACTTCACTATGATAGTGAAGATACCTATTGTAGTCATTTATAAGTCGATATTAAAGACAATTAACTCAATAACCGAATGCTACAATTGCATTCCAATTGGCCATGATCAACATTTTTGAGACTCTTCATTTGTGGGAAAACAAATCCCTTACTACAAGGACAAGCTTAGGATGGAACTCAGACTAGCGGTAATGGGTGACCGAACACCATCTTGCTTTCAGGCCGGGCCTCATTGTACTCGTATATAGGTCATCCAACAAGAGGTGTCATTTTTCATAGACTTTTCATAGGCCTCAATCGTCTCAAAACGCTTTCCGCGAAGTGGTAACTTGAGTCCTGGGAATAGAAAAAAGCCACAAGGTGCCATGCAAGGTCAATACGGAGCTTGCGGAATGGTATGAACGTTGTTTTTGACCAAATAGTCGCGTACAAAATGAGATGTGTGAACCGGTGCGTTGTCGTCGTAAAGACACCACGAGTTGTTTCTCCACAATTCTGACGTCTTGCAACGAAAATTTTCTCTCAAACGCTTTAATACGCTCACGTAATACTCCTGTTTTACTGTTTGGCCTAGCGGAAGAAATTCGGAGTGGACCACACCACAGCAATCAAAGAAAACGGTCAGCAAAGCCTTGATTTTGTCGTGGTTTTTTGGGTTTTGGCTCGTCTGCGAAGCGCCATTCCGATGGTTGTTGGTTAGTTTCGGTGTTATATTCATAGACCTATGTCTCGTTACAGGTAATGATACCATCAATAACATTTTGGCCCAAAAAAGCATTTCTTTAGCGACATCAATGTGATGCTGCTTCTGCAACAAATTCAACAAATTCGCGAAACACAACAAACACTGACTTGTTTACAAAGCTATCACGCACAAACTCCCGACAAATGGCGCTCAATCAGATAACAGAAGTACCAACCTAAAAAAAAACTTTTGACAATATCTCAAGCGCGGTTTGTTTGAATGGGAAATTCCGGGTACTTTTTGATCAGAACTGTTGAACTGTCAACATTCAACTATCATTGTGATGACTTTTGACAAGTAAAATCTAGGAGGTTATTAAATATGGATCGATACACACTATTTGGAGCATCAGGAAGATCAGAAATTTTCAGAACTCGTGTTATGGTGGCGGAGAAGCCTTTTTAAGGCCTTTTTAGAGCCAATGGCAGTGCTCGTAGTTTCTAAAGTAGGCTGTATGCATAAATAAACAGCCCTCAGGAATTGTGGTTGTGCATCAGTATATAATTTAAAATTGTCTTAGGTACATACATATATGCACGACTGGGTGACTGATATGTATGTGGCTGTTCGTTCTTTTATTGTTTAAATTAAGACTAAATTGGTAGGAAATAATTAAATTAAAATTTTCCCAAAATGCTTTAAAAAGCAACGAAACTTTGGTGACCAGAATAGATTCCCATCAGTTAGACATATTATACTCGTATATGTGGCTCGTAGAGATCTTTAGAGGTTGTCTTAACTCCAGGTATGTACCGCTTGCATAAAGAAAGGTGAAAGTCATCTTCATATCCAAGCTTACGTGAAGGGCAAATCGGTAGAGACAGGACTGCACGAAATGATAACAACTAGAAACTTACGCTCGCATCATCCCTGGACATAGATGTAGCCTTCATCATAGAAATCTATGCCATACAATAGACAAGCTTTAGATTCTATGAACATGGATTCACTACTTTCAGATTTGATGGAATTCATGTTCAAAACGAGATGCATCAACTCCGAACTGGAAGTATGCCATACCCATACTCTGGTGAATAGGGGTAGCCCTCAGGGAGGGGTCCTATCCCCACTACTTTGGATCATGGTTGCAAATTAAATTTTACTAAAACTAGGACAGGTTGTAGTATATCCTAAGAACATAGTTATAATGGCCACAGGAAAATTCTTGCTAACTATATCAAACTTGTTACAATCAGCCCTGAATACACCGAACAATTGGACCAAGAATTGCAGATTGAGTGTGTCAACCCACAAAAAATAGAGCTGGTCCTTTTCAATAGAAAAAAATATATATACCCCTATTCGAGCTCCCAAGGTTAAATGGAATATACCTCCAAATCTAGGAGAAGGCAAAATATATTGGCCATTTTCTAGAAGACAAATTTAATTAGAAAGCAAACATCGTGGTAAGAATAAAGAAAGCATCTATCTATTTTGAGAGGACCAAAACCTGCCACCATCCACTGGATGGTCCAGGCCCATTTTACCTTAAGGGTGCTTGGTTTGGTGGCCAGGTGCTGAAAAAGCCACAAACTAGAAAGTACTTACAACAATACAACGGTTAGCACGTATAGGCACTAGCAGCGCCCGTGAGAACCACACTGACTGCAGTCTGGAAACGATGCTTGCATTATCACCACTTGACCTACATACAAATGAAGTTGCAAGCAAAAGTGCCCTACGATTCCAGCAATCTAATTCCTGGATAACGGGGCAGATAGGCTATCACCACAATTGGAAACAAAAACAGATTGCTTAACACCATGCCCCGACTTTAACCTGAACTTCCAAACAAAATTTCCCTCACGAGAAGACTGGGTGGAAGGAAGTGTTATGATACCCGTATCTGTCTATCTTACAGACGAGTCAAAAACGGTATCGGGATTTTTTTCAAAATTGGACGGTAGCAGAGTACTACCGATTTTAAGGTTGGAATCAAAATTCCATCATTCCCCGGATATGAAGTTTTAAGTCATTTGTCAAGCTTCGACAAAACCCATAAGCTCTGTCCTCAGTATGACATTGAAATAATCAGTAGAAGATCTGCTGCAAAATTTGTTAGCGTTGAAGGACTAATCAATTTTGTTGACTAAATGTCCAACATTTTAATCGAAGCGATAATCGAGATATACCCAATTTACGCAAGTCCGCTAATAAGCAAAGTACCTACTGTTAATCGATTCTGTTAAGTAATACCAATATTAATGAAAATCTCGTGATAAAACATGCAATCACTTCTAACCCGTTCTTAGTGGGGAGTGGGGTTGATCAATATTTAATTGAAATGCATCACTTTCTACTTAGAGAATGTTTCCGTCATTGTTGAAGAGACTTTATTAGAAAAACTATTGCTATGACTTTTACTTTGAAGAAAGTGGGCGTGGCTGTCACCATTTGCAACCAAAGGTCGCGGATTCTGATTAGATATTCACAATAAGATTTAATCATCAGCGTAAATAGTTTTGAGAGAGCAAAATATGTTTTTTGTTTTTTTTAAAAAAAACGCCCTCAAAAATTGGGAGTGGTCATGTGGGACATATTGCAGAGTAAGTCATTGTCTATATATTCTGTGGGCCGACAAACTGGCTACACTAAGTTCGCAACTGGTTCAAACAAGGACATATCAATCTGTAAAAATTGGGCGTGTTTGTGGGCGGATTTCAATTTTAATTTAATTTTTACACTTATACTGCTTAGTATTTCAGAAAGTTTATATATGAAGTTTTGCCTTCCTAGCTCAAAATTGAAGGCCCAAAATGTGGTGACATACAGATAGATAAGGGACGGACAGACGACATGGCTAAATTTTTTCGCAGAGGAGATCTGGAGTCACCAATAACTGAGAAGAAACAACTCATGCAAGGAAGAACAGACAAGGAATAAAAGATGATCCTGCAACGGTAAACTCGAGCTACTCAAAGGTACAAAACATGCAGTAAGATTGAAGCGGCAAAAGATCATGGTTTCCAAGGGATATAAGTTTTTACATTTGAGATTCACTCATATAAGGATGGTTGGCTTGGCTGATTTGTTGGCATAAAAGTTAAGAATAAATTGTGCAGCGTCTTAAGGCTGAACTATAATAGTCGGAAGCAAACGAAAGCTAATGTTATAATTCTACGTTAAGTTTCCCTCAGTACTGTCAATTGCTCAATTAGCCCATAATAGGCGTATGTGTTCGGAAGCAAAGGTTCTCGTCCGATCAGCGAAATCAATCATCTTTGGGCGTGGTTAGTACATAAGGCCCCGACCCATAGAATCCGTTGATCCGTTGCGTATATATGGAAGGTGGCCCATAACCGACGTATGTATGTATGAACTTCGACGGATAAAGTAGGTTTACTTTCTACTTTTTTAGTCCGTTGATCCGTTGGCAGTCGGCAAATTGAGAGTAAGCACTTTCATTGGTGGAAGCATTGAGAGAGAAGAGAAACTGTCATCGCCGTTGACAATCGGTTGACATTTCAATCTGTCAACGAAGGTATGCGATGGATTGTATAGAACTGTTCTTTCCGGCAATACGTGAACGTCACCGGCAACCTTCAACGGAACGATGTCGATGGATTCTATGGGTCAGGATCCTTAGATTGGGGACTACTTGTCAAATTTTCGTACGAAAGAGCGAATGGATGAGCAAAAGTGAACGAAAACTTAACGAATCGAAGCAAAAAGCTATTATGGTCACACAATACAAATCCTTTGTATTCGCACTGTTTCGGAAGTTGTCGTACGAAACCATTCTTCTTTTATAGTTCGGCCTTGTTGAAAATCAAACTCTTTCTGTCTGTAGACATGCAATAAAAAAGTCCGCCTATAAGCCAGTAGGCACAAGACGTAAGGAAAAAACCGGGAATATGCTCACAAGCCAGGAATATACGTTAAGTAGATGGACAAGTCAGATTGAATCCTGTAAGTAAAGCATTTCTAACTAGAAATTCCGCCGATGGTCAATGACGATGACGAATCCCAAACATTCGACCAGCCAGATGTATCTACGAATTTTTAAATCCTACCTTCGATGACCAAATTTTCCAAGATTTCCAAAGTATAGCCAGCTCACGGTTATTGAGGGACAACCTAGTAAGTTCACACCTTCTTCCAACTGTTTAAAGCACTCTCAATATTTAATGAAAATGTTTACTTCTGAAACTGGGTCAAGCACTTTCAAGGTATGCTTATATCCAATGGTATCATCGTTAGGTCAAATGTAAACTCTTTTAATCGAGTTTAAAACTTTTAGGACTCATTGGGACAGTAGATTGCCTGAACCTTAAAATTCTAGAGTCGCTTTTATGCGAACAAATGTTGGTAATAATGAGTATCAATATGCTGCAGGTGGACATTCGTGAATCAATTCAACTAAAATATTATAAAACCTGTAAGTCTAGCTAACCACTAAAACTGCCATCATGTACTTACTCTGTGAAAAAAAATAAACTAGGTTAGGTTAGTAGGTTGATGAAAAGCACTCGCATTTAGGTCTACGAGTATGTACAAAGGCGGATTGAAAAGTTCGCGGCCTCCCATAGAAATAGTTTTAATTCTAAATTCTAAAAACCCCCTCTTTTATTTCACAATATTCTTAGACACAGGCTTTTGATAAAGTTTGGCATAAGGGTTTAGAGTATAAACTTAACAGGGATCTACCTAGACAGTACTATGATATACTTAAATCTTATATAGCAAATAGTTTCTTTAGAGTTCGCTATGGTTCAGCGTATTCTGAACTTAAAGAAATACAATCAGGTGTTCCACAGGGAAGAGTTCTAGGACCCACCCTATATTTATTATATACTAGTGATACACAACATGCATATAATACGATGATAGCCATATTCGCCTATGACACTGCTCTTCTATTAACAGATGGATTGTGGCTAAAGCAACAGGAAAGCTACCAAATTCAGTTAACGAGATATGTGATTGGACGCAGCGATGGCGAGTTAAATTTAATGAGTCAAAGTCAACCCTTATCAATTTTATAAATAAATAGTGAAACTCCATGAACTTTTTTTTGCCAATTCTGAGAGCCCGTATTTAAATTATAATACCTTCTCAAAACCGACTTAACGTTAAAAATAAAATCTTTTGTCGATCACTAGTTAATTGGTCATGATCAAGGAGTTGTTTTTAGTGCGGTTAGAGTCCCACACTACTTTGGGTTTCGAACCCCACTGTGTCTTTCGAGATTTTCACTTTCATTAACAAAAAAAAAAAAAAAAAAATATTCTAGGAGTGACTCCATGAAGTTTCTGTTTTGCATTTAGTTCGGTTCATATACGTGCTTGCTTATAACTGAGGCACGGTAAAAAATAAATGAATTATAATTTGTAAACTTCCGAGTTTGCATTCTAGGTCAGGCCGCGAACTTTTCAATCCACTCTCGTACTTAGATCGATATCGACATTGATCCAAAATAATGTCAATTCGAAAATTTTAAAAATACTAGGCTATGGTATTTCTTTATTGTAGGTCACTAGGCAACGAGACGATCGTGCAACGGGTATCTAATGAAGGACCTATTTCAAATAAATTTATTAGCACGTTTAATCTTCCAACTATTCGTGACGACTATCTACAAATTTTTTCTGAAAGAGTACTTCAAAGCAGATGAAATAGTGTCTCGCCGGCATTTCAAACATCAATTGAGTTATATCTAGAAAACGACAGAACACATGTAAGTGCGCTGCGTCAATAGGTACACTATCATAGATAAATACATAGGTACTAATTGCGGTTCAGTAAATAATTCCACAATTTCACTACGACTGTGACTCACTCTCAAAAGAAAAAAAAAAAAAAAAATCTTCACAAAGATTAATACCCACACATACAGTGGCTTTATATCGCTGTTAAACTATTAAGGATCACTTCTATTAGTTTATCAAGATTCAACCGAATCATTATATTTGCTTCACTCCATCCATCAGCTTCCACAAATAGAAATCAAATTAAATACTCCACCCGCACACAAGTCATAGTAAATCAATAATTTCATCGCAATCGATAGATACATTTATGACAGCTCACTAGAGCTCTGTCATTTCAACAAAAACAAAAAAAAACAAAAGCCCACCTACTCGAACTTGTCAGATAAAAAAAAATAGAAAAACAAAATCTATCAAAGTGTCGGAACTCACCTTTTCGTTACGTGTCAAAAATTCCCAGATCGGTATCGCTGAGCCGGAACTCATCTCCAGAGACACCGTCAAAATTAGCAAAGTCGCAATTATTTTTAATGCCATCTTTTTTGTTTTATTTGTTCGTTTGATTGTATATTTTCACAGCAATTAAAATCTAGTTTAAGAGCAATTAACAGCCCGACAATTTATACTTCAAGATCTCGCACTCGTCCGATTTACAAACAACCGAAAACTCCTTACCACGATCCAAAAATATTATTCAAGTGTAAAAGTTGATGTGTTGCTGTTGTGGATATTTTTTTTTTTTTTTTTTTTTTGTTTTTTTGTTCGCGCTAAATTAATTTCACTTTGGGTGAACTTTCTTCTCGTTGGCGGATGACAATTAAACCGCGAATCTCGGTAAAACGCACACTCTCGTTGGACTAAATTTAAAGATACTACCAGTGGCAGTAGGCACGCAAATGAAAATCGCTATCGAATGTATCTCACGAATAAAATGCACAATTCAATCGAATTGTGCACTCAGGTGTAAATAAAAATAAAAAAAAAAAAAAGTTGCAGTTGAAGAAAAGAGTTAGTTACGGATAAGTTGGTTGTGGTGACCCGTTGAAAACTTTCTTTGACTTTTCTTTTTGGTTTTTTTTTTTTTTTTGTTGCTACTTTGTGTGGCTTATTTACTTTTGTGTATCTTATATGTATCTATTAATGCTGTGCACTTCGTAAATACGTTTCGAACGATGAGAGATACTAAAAAAAAAAAAAAACAAGTCGAAGTTGGGAGGGAAAATGAACTACGTTAACTCGAGTCAGCGACTCAGTGTGAAATGAGAAGAGGATAGCGACGCTCTCTCCAATTTATAAAATTTCACGTTTCTCGATTGGACTTTTGACGTCACGATGTTGGTAATGACATCATCAGTTGAACATCATAATGATCTTGGTTTCGGGAATGATCATCAACATAACAAGTATCTCGATGTTTGGTATTTTGGTCGATCGACGATGCAGGTAAACAGGTAGGCGCGTCACGCACAATCCGGTGAAATGAGCACTGAAGCAGTCAGAAATAATAGAGAAAAGATTTTTTACGAGTGGCGTTAGCTTGAACTCTAGATCGGATTTGAGTAATTTAGGGTCTTGGCCAAGTGCAGAATACGAGTATATGGTGGTGGTGTTTGATGATAGAGTTCGAGCATTTAATGCGTAGATTAAGTGGAGTGTTGACGATCATTGTTGGTCAGTAAATTAAGATGTCTTACGTAATTTGAGGGGACCACATTAGGAAGCGATTTGATGGCTTCGAGTTGAATTAATAACACATCGGCATAGTTATGGAGACTTTATACGATTAAGATGCTGTTTATGGTACGAGATGTTCTCTAATGAAGTGTAGCAATTGAACGACATAAAAGGATTGAAGGAGTATTCAGTACCAGTGTTCATACATCATAAAGTACCACCAGCTTATAATTAATATGTAGGATTTATGAGCCGGATATCATGCCAGGCATTTGATTGCGAACAGATAAAAGTGATTTAAAGAGCATTCCTAGCCATTAAGGGATTTGTATTTGAACCTCATGCGATACTTATTTAGCACTTTACGAATAGAGTTGTAATTAAAAGCGTGTGGTTGTCAGATCTTATCGCTGTAGGCGCTATTTTAACTGACTGTTTTGCATTTGTACATCAAAGGGATATTTGAATGAGTTTGGGAGTATTGTGGGTATACGCACTGTTGCCATATCGTCAGTTAAAACTGGATATTCCAGTTCCTTTTTTGCCTTCGATCCAATTTTTCAATTTTTTCTGTTTTTTCTGCAATTCTTTGAGGTGTTTTTTTTTTTTTTTTTTTTTTTAATGTTCTCCACTACTTAGAACTGTGTTCTTTGAACCCAGTGATGGAAGGTATAGGTAAGAGTTAACGAGGGGATATATAAGGAGAGAGAGTGTGAGGTAACGATGCTCGTTAATTTGTATCTACAATTAATCCTACAGTGATCAGTGTGCGCGAAAGCAGACTCGAAAGGACATGCTTGTGTAGAATGAGCGGCACGTGTGTTAAGAATAAACAGACGGACAGGCTGGACACAACTATATATGTATTTCGCCCGAACACTTGTGGTGGAAATACTGATAGAGGAGTGGTAAGCATTCAACATTTGCATATAGACTGATCACTGAGATTATACGAGGTAAATTCCTCTCTTACTGAAAAAAAAAACTCATTCCCAACTAGTACGCCAAGGTAACTTAACCAAACTAGGACCCAAATACTCATACGGTTCGATAGGACTGCATGATAGGTAGAAAAAGGTCGTTTTGTGTACTTTACAGAATATTTAAAGCTGGAATCTTGAGGACACTATTTTTTGTAAACTTCATTCTTCTTCTTCTTTCATTACGGCGAGGTTATGATCCGGAGTAGAAGGATCACAACCTTCCCACTTTACTGCATTCCTACTGGTCCGCCTGTGGGGTTTGCCGGTTTGACCTCAGGAAGTACCGGCAAGCTTCCCGGTTTCAGATCGCTTCGTCACTAAGGCCAATCAAATGCTGGTAATTTTACATTTGTGTGATCCAGTTATTTTTTGGTCTGCCTTTTTTGCGCAATTGTGTAGGAACGTTGATTGATATTGCCTTTTTGACGGCGTTCGAATGATGTCTCCTTTGAACATGACAATACCAACTGAGCCGGTCGTGCTCTATCTTGCTTGTGATGGGCTCTTTTCCATGAAGGCTTCTTCGAATCTTTGAACTTCTTATTCTATCAAGCTTTGTTATTCCTGCTGTCATGCGAAGCATCTTAATCTCAGCTGCCGTTTAGAGTCGAAGCAGACTCATTTCGAGTTTTTTCTTTAAAAACTTTGTTTTCTACCTTTAGTGCATCTATTTCTTTTTTGAGCTCTCTGCAGAGAAGCTCCATGGTACGAGTAGCCTCGTTCGAAGTTCAATATTTTCCTCATTGAGATTTTAGTCGCCTCTTACAGCAGGCATACCTACCTCGGGTATATTCTTACCCCTTTTCGAAGGGAAGTCAATTTATATACCTCACAATATAAAATACATGGTTTTTGGAGCAGTGTCCAAATCTATACTTTTCCACCTCGTATGGCTCCAATCTCCTGCATGCTGCGGAAGGTTAACTCTAACTTTACACCGCAGCACTCCCCGTCTAAAATGCGATTTCCTTCATCGTTTTAAGTTAGTTTTTAGCTTGTATTAAGCCAAACATTCGCTCCATATAAACTGTATTTGCCGGGCAGTGATTTGGGCTATCTCCAAATTCAGCAGCTTCTGACTTCAAATAAAGTCTAAGTATGAGGGCAAGGTTAAAAGTTTCCGGCCTGACAATGAAAGACTGCGGTTTTCAGTTAAAAAATGATTTTATTTTTCTACATAATCTCCCTTGACTTCGACACACTTGGTCCAGCGTTTCTCCAACATCAGGATTCCTTCTCTGAAGTGAGAGTCTGGAAGGCTGTGCAAATATTCATCTACGGCCCTCTCAACTTCTGCATTGGATGCGAAGCGCTTCCCAGAAACAAATTTCTTCAAGTTTTGGGAACAGATGAAAGTTTAAGGGTACCAAATCAGGTGAATAGGAAGGATGGCCGAGCAAAAGGGTACCCCAAATCCCACAGTTTTCCCATCGCCAACGCACACTTCTGTACAGGTGCATTGTCCTGGTGAAAGATTATTTTTTTCTTCTTTAAGCCAGGCCTCTTCTAGCGAATTTTGGCATCCAGCTAGTCAAGAAGGTTGGACTAATATACGCCTGTAATTGTTCTGCCTTTCTCAAGGTAATCAATTAACTGGATCCCTTTCGCATCCCAAAACACACTGGCCATGACCTTTCCGGCAGATGCGATCGACTTCACTTTCTTTGGCGCTTAACCACCGGCTTCCACCCACTGCTTCGACTGCTGTTTCGTTTCTGACGTGTAGTGGTGGACCATGTCTTATCCGTGGTGAAAAATCGCCACACAAAATCGGTCGGATCCCTATTGAATTGGTCCAAAGATTGCCGCGAAAATCGTTTGCGCATTTGCTTTTGATCGGCATCCAGCAAATGCGGCACCGATCTTGCGCAGAGCTTTCGCATCCCTAAGTTTTTGTGCAAGATGTTTCGCACCATCTCTTTCGATATACACAGAGCCTCAGCTTTCTCACTCACCTTCACTCGCCTATCGTCCAACACGATATCATGCACTTTTTCGGTGGTTTCGGATGTGGTTGCTGTTTGGCCGTCCTTCACGTGGGTCATCTTCGAGGGACGTGCGACCACGTTTAAATTCAGCTGCCGTAAACTTTTGGCAACTTTGAATGAATTGCCTTAGGGGTTAACCCATCCAAAATGAAGAATTTTATCACCGCACGATATTCAAGTTTATCCATTTTAGCGAAAAACACGCAAGACGTCTATTGCAAAAATTCGTGTAAAGAAACTACTTGAGAGAACAAGTTGAAACTTGTCATACGAACTAATGAGAAGTGAACCCAGGCAGGAAACATAAATTTTTGCTGATTGGAATGCCATCTCTGAGTCAAGCCGAGAACTTCTCACCATGCCCTCTTATATTTCACCCAGATACTCGTACATCCCAATAATAGTTCACAATTTTTGTTTTGCCATCTTATTTGAAATCAATAAAAGCTCATCTTTTTAAGTGAAGCAAGAATATTTCGAAATTTCCATAAAGTAATCTTGCATTTTGTTTTCAATTATTTCATTTCTGTGCACATACTTGTATTACTATGAAGAAAACTTTTGTCTAGCATGTACTTACGTACGTTAGTAAAGTCATTATCTTCTTGGGAAAGAAATTGAAACCACTGTTTGGAAATTGTAACTCTAGCGCACTGCTTTTGTTTTAACATCCCATCAATCTCATGATCCAGTTTTAATGATAATTGTTATATTGGTGAACTAAATAAAGAAAAATATTTCTTTCTTTTCATCAAATATGCTTTAAATGCAAATGATTCGATTATTTGAGTAACCCCTTAAGTCACATTTCTGTCAAAAAACTAATTCGTTTTATGTGAAGGCATCATTGCTAGGAAAATCTCATGAGCCTTCTAAACCTGCCTTCGGCTAAATCTAGCCCGAAAAAATTAAAAATATTATTTCTAGTACTCTAGGTCAGGCAACTCAAATCTAGTACTTTTTCTTAATTCTACTATTTGTGTACCTCGTCAAAGCTTCAAAATAAAGGGATATTCATTTCACATCCCTGTCATATGGTATCCATCTGTCATACGTAGTGACAGGTAGTTAGTTCTTGCCTTGCGATTTTACAATACGGATTACCTAACCACCTCTCAACGCATTCAAATTGTTGCATCTTACTACAAAAATAATAGTTCTATAATACATATCTGTGTATTTATAAGTTGACGCCGATTTTCCGAACAAAATATGTTTTAGCGAGGAATTTGGGGTTCTGCTAATACAAAATGTAATCGTTGAGAGGCGGTTGCATCTATCACGGGTGACAGTTTGATGTGCGCTGTGCACTGGTGACGTGGCGCCACTGTTACGGTAAATTCTCTGCGCTATGGTCAAATGATAACTAACTTTTTTTGACCTGAGATTGAAGATATTGATGTGAGCGACATGATGTTTTAAAAGGCCACACAACACGGGTAAATTTGGCTCTATTGCAGAAAAGTTCCCCGGCCATTTAATTTCGAGATTTGGTGACATCAAATTGGGGAGCTTGTTTGTTTTTACTTTTGTCGTTGCTGATGATTCATAGTATTTTTTTCCGTACTCCTGATGTCATCATTACGATCAAGTTGCATTTTAGCCATATGACCGCCCTACTGCCAGTGTTATGCCTTCGCAGTAGAGTTGACATAAGCTTTCGCAATTGATCGACTTTTTATTTATTTCATGCGAAATAAATAGATGATTATTGGCATCAGGATTCGAACCGTGAACCTGTAGCGTGACAAGCGATGATGTTACCACTACACCACGGCCATGACATCAATCCGTGTAAATTAGCAAAGAGAAGAACTTTATTCGAATAGAAGATCTAGCCCGCAAATTTTTCATTCGTCCCTCTTTTAAACACATGAAGTCTGAGCCCAACTGTGAGTCAAAAGAAATACAATACAAAACAATGCGCAATATTATTGTCCGCCTCCAATATAATATTGAATGTTTGTACGAGAGTGTACCGAATGTGTTCGCGACCTAACATAGATTTTTTCTATCATTCTAAGAATGACTCAATGAAGTTTCATTCCTGTGTTGTATTTAGTTGCACGTGGAATGTCCGGACCCTTAAAATGCCATGTGCAGCCTAGATCCGGCAAAAAGCGGATAGAAAACGGTGACATGTACTACGGTGACTGCTACAATGAGCGGAAGCAGCGTTTATTTGGATGCGAATTTGTCGTCAGAGACAGACTTAAGTAAAAAGTCTTGAGCTTAAGGCATGAAAGCGAACACTTCAAAAGTTCAAAAACGTCAGCCTAATATGCACTCACGCTACCACGGAGGATAAGGATGATGTGACCAAAGATTGCTTCTATGAGGTCCTCGATACGCCCTACGACCAATGTCCACGTTATGACTTCAAAATCATGCTTGGCGATTTTAACCCGAAAATTAAAAAAAGGGGCATCTTCGGAAACACTGTGGACAAATACAGCTTGCACGACAATACCTCCGGAAATGGATTCAGGCTAATCGACATTGCGGCGGCACGAAACATCACTGTAGCTAGCATAGGATTCCCGCACCTCAATATTCATAAGGGACCTGGAGCTCTCCGGATCAACTAAATGTCAACAAGATTGATGACGTCGCTATTGTTGCAAAGCCTCCTCCACTACTTTCGATATTCGCACCTTCCGAGCAGCTAACATTGACTCCGATCACTAGCTTGTTGCTGCCAAGGTACGTATGTGGATTTTCCAAACACCACAACACCAAAGAAGTGCTGTGAAACAAGTCTCTCGCATCGATCATAAAGAAATCTCTGGTTTGAAGAAGAGTACCGCCAAGTGCACGCAGTAAAGCAAGAGTCTTATAAAGCGACGCTGCATGGTGACGGGCTAGCTTACGACATCTACAATCAGAAGGGAAGAACACCAGCTTCTAAGCAAGAAAAAGAAAGAAAAGATGAAATCGTGTCAATGCAGAGGTAATGATATTTAAAAGTTCTACCAAAAGATAAAGAGAGCATGCCGAGGCTACGAGTATAAAGGCCGATCAGAAGCCTGTAGGGATGAAGAAGGAAATCTTGTAGCAGAGTCACAGTCTGCGCTGAGAATTTGGAAAGATCACTGATGACCAAAACTTCGCTGTCAAGCAGAATGCTCCATTAAACCCGGACGATGACGATCAACAATTCCGTCCACATGTCCAAAGTGAAGTGAAGATTACAATATTTAATCCAACAGGGCTGCTGGATTAGAGGATTTGGTACAGAGAATATATTAACTTGGATGAAAGTATGCCCGATGAATTTAACCTCCGCATCGTTTGCTCGATCCTCGTGAAAGGAGACTCTTTGAACTGCGCCAAATACAGAGAAATGTATTAGTCTCCTATCTGCCATATTACATGAACGCTTTAAATATTGCGGCAGATCTTGGAAATAACCCAGGAACTCGAAATCGAAATAATTGGATAAGAATGTAGCATAATTGGAAGACCGCAGCGGGCTGTTAGTGGTACATTTGTGAGTGCTAAAACAGGGCTGCGAAAACGGGTATAGCTTAAATATATATATGCTGTTATCAAAAAAGTCAGGTGATTGGACAGAACATTACAATGGACAGACACGATTTTGAGGTAATTAAGGACTCTGGCTACCTAGACTTCGCTGTAAATTCAAACAGAGATCAAGAGAAGAATCGCTCTTTCCAACCGCTGTTTCTTTGGGCTGAGCAGAGCCCTCTCACCGAGAACTAAGTTGACTTTATATAAGATCCTTATCATCCCAGTCACCCTATCCGACGCAGAAGCATGGATGAACAAAATAAAACAACGAACTATACCGGTTGTACAGCTATATGAACCAAGTCAGAAAGGATCGAATACATCGTCTGAGATGGCTAGGACATGTAGAATGAATGGACATCGCTCCAACCTGGAAAGTCGTAGAATCCATTTCAGAGGGCCGACGTGGTAAAGGTAAACCTCACCTAAGTTGACGCACACAAGTGGAAAGAGACTTTAATCATCTTCATGTAAAATTGGATTAGAGAGGTCGACGCTGCAATAAACCTATTTTGTGAAGGTTCTAGAAACCAGATAGAAAAAGTGCATTAAGCTTAAAGTAGATTACGTTGAAAAATATAAGTAATTTGCAAACTTCCGAGTTTGTTTTCTTGGTCAGGTCGCGAACTCTCGTATTGTAGCATAATAACTACGCCCTCAAACAGGCAACACATTCCGATGTGTTTTTTCATTCGAGGTTCGTGTACGGATTATGTCTAAGACGACGTCGCGGAATTAAGAGAGAATTATAACCGCAAGAGATTATTGGCTGCAGCTGTCATCTTGGAATTATTACATCAGAATGTTCTTGTTCCAGTGGTCGAAGAATTTGCTAGAAGTTTCTGGCTATCAGAAATGCGACTATATAAGGACAGATGGCGATCGAGGCAGGGCAGTTGGGTTTTGAACTGCACGAAGAGATTGGAAAAGTGGTAATAGGCGAAGTTGTAATTTTGTGATAAATTGAAAGTTAAGAGTTAACAAGAAGGAGTAATTAGTTTGGATTTGTGAATTAAGTAATTGAAATGAGATAAAGTGATTTGAGAAGAAAGAGACCTTGTAAGGAAAAAATTTGCGAAGAATAGTATAGTGTGAACTTGAATTGTTCTATAGACTAGAAAATAAAGAAATAATCTCACAGAATAACGTTTTATCTACTCGAGCCGTAGCTCGCATATTACAGTATAATAGAAAGTAAGAACATTAGTTTTGTTCTCCGAGTTAGTGGGTTATGAACCCAGCCGAACTAGCAGTGATTTGCTAGTATTAGTCCTCTACAAATCAATGCGAGGATGAGATTTGTACTACTTCGAAGTGGGAGTTGTCAACAGTGACTTTGTATCAGACGTTGTGTAGACTACTTATTTTGCCTGAACTTCAATTTCTGTAAAAGCCTCTAGTACGGTACGCTGGACAATAGCCATAACACATAACAGCACGATCCAGTGAATGATTTAATTAACTCGCAGGAGTGCACACCTCTTATTTTTCAAAGTTACACAGTACAACTGGATTAGTTTCTTTGGGATCCCGAAGCCGGCCTTCAAGTCGATAAATATGTACAAAAACGGTGGGCTTCGTCATGAAATTCGTTGGTCGTTTCCTCGAATTGTTTTAGCGTGAAAATTGACCGACCGCAAGACGCTTTTTATCCATTTAAATGGAGGTCTATACAGTCTCTTTTGATACCTTCCAAGCGGAAAGGCCTCTGTGAGATGTGGTTGGAAAAACCAACCAAATCGTTTATCTTCTACACTCTGCTGGCTTTTGGTTGCTGTCCCCCACTGGGGTTCGAACCTGCGCCATTCAGCTTAAAAGCAAAACGCTACACACTACACCGTGGCCACCATTGATCTAAAACAGTTACGTATACTTACTTCAGTTGTTAAAACAAACGGGCCTCCAATTGATGCATATGATGCTTTTGCAAAACCAACCGTGAATTATAACAAACCAAAAAAAAATCACTTGATTCGGCACTGGATTTGACCTTGAAATAGGAAGATCAGCAAAATCACAAATTAATTCCAAGTTTGGCACAAGTTAGTTTGACGAAATAAGGAATTCCCCTTCAGAAAAACATTCTAATAAACAAACGAAAAACACAAAAGAAATGCGAAAAAAAACTTCACCTTCACTTCGTAGAGCAAAAAGTTCACCTCCCAAAAGAATTCAAGTTTATCCACAAATAACAGAGTAGAATCAACTAGCTGGAGAAAAACCCAAACATGGACAGAGATTAATGAATCACGAAAGAAATTTAATTCTAGGGTATTTCCAAAAATTCTTTTCCTCAAATCCGTTTTATTTGAATACAGTTTAGCATAATAAGAGAAGACTTCGCATCGAAACTAGTCTGTCCCAGCGAGGGGATTACACGTCATCACTGGCTATCGTCGCTTGGCGCCAATAGAGGTGTATCGATAGATCTTCGCCTGAGACAATTCCTAAAGCACTCGGCAGTGATTGAGGAGTAGCCATAGCGCTCTACAGAGACGAAGATTGATGGGATTCGGAGGCTGTGGAACACAAGATGCCAACATTTGGCTAATTAACATGTTTATAGCTTTGGGATTAGTGTGAGATACAGCGCGACGAGTTTGATACCGGCCAGCAAATATATAGCAAACTGAATGTGTGCACGTGACTTTTATAGGCGTTTTGTTTTAGTTGAGCTTGGCGGGTTTATTTTTAGACTCCCTTTAGCATCCCCGGATGTGAGATAGATTTAGTGTTTTGCTTTGACAAAAAATTCTCGTAAATTAGGTGATTAAGCTTTTAATGAGGTGATTGAGGAAAATGCCAAAAGTCAGAACGAAATGTTATGATTTTATGGGAAAAATGCGAACATGAATGAAGAAGGTGTTTTATGAAATTAATTTAAATTGCGTAGAAAGGGGTGCCCCTCTTTAAGGCATAAAATTGGCACATGCAAGCCGAAGGACGTGCAAATAAAACTGAGATTTACATACTAGCTTTGCGATCCTGTTTTTGCTTGTAAATAAAGTACCAGTTTGGGAAAGAATAATATTCAGATAGGCACAGTTTGTGTTAATGATTATCAAAATAAGTCGTGGTCTATCCCCTTCGGGAAAGGAGACTAGAATATACCCGAAGTAAGGTATGCCAGTCGTAAAAAGCGACAAAAATCCAGACGTTTAAACTTTTGCAAAATTTTACAAAAACTAAAAAATGTATGCAATAAACAAAATAAATGATTATAATACCCCAGGTGGTACATCAGATAAATTGATGACTCCACCCTTTAGAAAGGTCGGTCCCACAGATTCTGGTAGATCGTTGCTCAACAACGACCCTTTGGAAAGATGTAAAAGGGTAGAAAGAATGCTCCATCTCGGAACACTGAAGGTGTTGAAAGTGATGGATTCAAGCAACTCAACGAGACACTGCTTAGAGAAATTAATAATCTAAAGCAAGAGTTGCAAATGTTGAAACAATCAGTCAACAGTCAAAATAAAGTGGTTTATAGAAGACAGGCTCAATAAACTTCAAAGACTAGCTTGTGGTGCTTCATATAAAGAGACTAGCTGTGGTTAACGCCTTCATTCTCACACTGAAGATGACTCGACACTAGTTCATTCAGATATTGCGCAAGAACTTTTTTTTTTTTTTTTTTTTTTTTTTTTTTTTATAATTCGCGCGCGCCAAAAGGATTATGAATACCTTTATACTGTTGCAGGGCACGGGCTTTTAAGGACAAGGGGAAGAGGAACAGAGGAGAAGCCTATGCACGTTGGCTTTAAATGTTTGAAGGTTGTAGTGATGGGGAAATACAGAGCTTGGTAGATCATTCCACATTCGTGTCGTTCGGCTTATAAACGAATCCCTATATTTAACAGTACGACCGAAGTTAGGCTTTAGGGAAAACTGATGTGCATTCGAAGCATGTCGCGTATTGCGGGTGAAATTTTGAAGGGGAGGAATGCAACTGGCTATTTCGCTGGAGCATTTTTTGTAGAAAAAACGATAAAACAGGGAGAGACAGGAGACATTTCTCCGATGTTCTAATGAATGAATGGAATTCACAATGTCTCTATCACCTATGAGTTTTAACGCGCGATTTTGTACCCTATCAAGAATGTGCAGAACGGTCTTGGGTGCACCAGACCAGATATGGGCGTTATATTCCAGCTTAGGGCGGATGAATGCCTTATAAATTGAGGCCAGATCAGACGGGGTAAAATATTTCTTGCACCGTTTAAGGAATCCTAGACATTTTGCAGCATTTTTGGCGACCTCGAATATGTGATCATTCCATCGAAGATGGTTATTAATACACATACCGAGAATGGCAAGTCTTTCGGTTTCAATGATGCAAGTACCATCCATGGATAATGGTTGAGGGTTTTGGTTTCGCTTGAGAGACAGAAGACAGCATTGTGTTTTGGAAGCATTAAATTCCACGCGGTTGGTTGAACCCCATTTAATTATGCTGTCCAGGTCGGAATTTAATGTGTTTAACATACGTTGCCGTTCCCCTTCTACGGCCGAAGAGCAAGGACGTGAGTTAGGGAACGAATATGAAAAACTGAGGGTACTGTCATCAGCGAAGGAATGGATTGGATTAGAAGTTGCAGACAAGAGATCATTTATAAAAATGAGAAAGAGAGTCGGAGACAAAACAGAGCCTTGGGGAACACCAGCATTTATTTGGTGAATTACAGACTTGAAGCCGTCCAAAACAACTTGTATTGAACGCCCCGAAAGGTAATTTCTAATCCATTGAAGAAGAGACTCATCGATGCCATATGCACGCATTTTCGACAAAAGAGCCTGATGCCAAACTCTGTCAAATGCCTTTGAAATATCAAGCGCAACCATCTTGGTTTCGCCGAAGTGATGGAGAGATTGGTTCCACTTCTCGGTGAGATATGCCATCAAATCACCAGTGGACCTGTTGCTACGAAAACCATACTGCCGGTCATTAAGGAGTTTTCGTGAATCGAGATATTTCATAAGCTGACGATTTATCAGCGTTTCCATGACCTTGGAAAGAAGGGACGTAAGTGCAATGGGTCGGTAATTGGACGGGGAGGAAGATTCGCCTTTTTTGGGGACGGGCTGGACAAATGCTGTTTTCCATCTACTCGGAAAGAGCCCTGAAAAGTAGGATAGACAGAAAAGCTTACGCAGAGGTTTTGCCAGCGTAGAAGAACACCTCTTCAGAACTATGGGGGAGATACCATCTGGACCAGCGGATTTGTGTATGTTAAGACCTTTGAGTACTCCTGCAACTGTACGAGTGCGAAAGTGGACTTGTCCCATGGATAATTTGACGCTCTCAAATACAGGTGGAGACGAAGCATTATCTGGCAGTGTTGAGTTCGCTGCAAAGTGAGCAGCAAGCAGATTAGCTTTGTCTAAGGAGCAGACAGCTGGAATGTCATTGTAAATGAGCGTGGGGATGGCAGACGAGGCAGAATTTTTAATAATTTTGACGAATGACCAAAAATTTTTACTACCTTTGGGACATTGTAGGATTTTTTGCCTCAATTTTTGGTCATGTAAGAATTTTACACGTCGAATGTGGGCATTGCAGTCTTTTCTGGCTTGTTTAAACTTCATTCGGTTTTCCTCAGATTTGTTGGCTTTATAAGACCGAAAACTTACTTCTTTTAACCTGATGGCCTCTTTACAGCTCTGGTCAAACCACGAGTTTTCCTTAGGTTTAATGCTCTTTATTCTGTTAGGAATAAAGTCATTCATACCTAAGAGGATAGTGTTAGTGATCATATCAGCAGCGGCATCCACGTCGCTATCGAGGAAGCATAGCGACCAGTTAAAACTCCTAAAGAAGCTATTGAGGCCGCTCCAGTTGGCTTTCTCGTATTGCCATACTTTTCTTTTAGGAGTTTTTTCTTTAACTGTGTGGTCAGAGTACGAGAATTTAGCTGATACGATATTGTGGTCGGACCGACCTAGAGGCGCTAGAACATCAATGGTGTATTTATCAGGGTGAGAAGTAAGAAACAAGTCTAAGGTGTTGGCGGAATGACTTTCAATGTCCGGTATACGTGTAGGCTCATTTACAAGCTGAGTCAAATTGTTAATCTCAGCAAAAAGTTCAACATACCTTCCTTCGGGTGTTGTCTGGCCAGAATGTTGAAGCCAATCCGAATTGTGTATATTGAAATCGCCCGCAATGACAATTTCAGTATGAGGATACAAGGAGACAATTCGAGTGATGGAATCGGACAGCGCATCAAATTCATCAAAAGTTGAGTTGCTGTCCGCACTAGGGCTTCTGTAAATAAAGCAGTAGTGAATTATTTGCTTACGGACGGTGAATTTTAGCCATTTGAAATTAAATTCCGGGTTGGAACAGTGGCCATACTGTGGTGGAACTTGGTAAGCAATATCACTACGGACATAAATGGCGAGGCCACGGTGGGGAAAGAATAATGACACTAAGTTATATCCAGGCAGTTTCAAATCAGAAGATTCTTCCACTACCTGTGTTTCGCTTAGTGCCAGAACAGCTGGTTTATGGGAATGGGCGTGGGCGTACATATCGAAGAAATTCGTTCGAAGCCCACGAATGTTGGTAAGATCAACCCTAAATTCCCTCATCACTACAAACTTAACAGTAATGAACTACTAGGAATAGCAATCAGACAAATGTCTGCAAAAATATTTAATTTCAGCCGCAACTTCAAGGTGCCATTCCCAAAGCGTAATAACTGGAAACATAACAAACTCGCATTTTCCAACGATTCTCATGTAATGAGCGAGTTGGGACTGGGGTATACAGACCTACTCGAGTATGGAAAAATGTAACTCCGTATTCCAATCATTAGTGAAAATATAAATAAATCTATCATGATATAACCTTTTGCCCGGCCCATCCCACCGCACTTCCTTCGTCTGGAAACGGACTTAGGCTGATTGATTTTGCTGCGGGACGTAATGTTACCACAGCTAGTTCACGATTTTCTCACCTTAATATCCACAAAGGAACATGGCGGTCACCAGACCATCAAACCGTCAACCAAATTGATCAAGTTGCAATCGACGCAAGGCACTCCTCCAGTATTCTAGATGTCCGAACTTACAGAGCGGCCAACATTGACTCGGGCCACTACCTTGTTGTAGCCAAGGTACGGATGCGGATATCGGAGCATGAGAAGCGCGCGATCGAGGATATAGAGAGGTGCTACTCCAGGAATAATGTTCGGAAGTTTTACCAAAAGGTAAAAAGAACGTGTCATGCCAAAAAGACCGAACAAGGAAACCTTGTAGTAGAGTCACAGTCGGTGCTGATGACATGGAAATCCATTTCTGCAGACTGCTAAACGGCGAAGAATATTGCGTATAAGATCATGTCTACTGTACTGTGTGAACGCCTGAAACCATTCGTCAACGATCTGATAGGTCCCTATCAGTGCGGTTTGCCCGGTAAGTCCACGACCGATCAAATATTCACACTACGGCAGATCCTGGAGAAAACCCAAGAAGTCCAGATCGATACTCATCATCTTTTTATCGATTTTAAGGCCGCATATAACAGCATTTATAGAGACGAGCTATACAGAGCCATGTCTAGTTTTGGCATCTCTGCCAAACTTGTCAAATTGTGCAGAATGACGATGGAGAACGCTCGCTGCTCCATAAAAGTTGGAAACAATCTCACCGAGACCTTTAATGTCAAAAAAGGATTTAGGCAAGGTGACGCGCTGTCATGTGACTTCTTCAACATCATTCTTGAGAAAATTGTGCGAAACTCACAAGCCAACACCAGGGGCATAATTTTCCAAAAGTCTGTGCAACTTCTTGCATACGCTGATGACATTGACATTATTGGCAGAACATAGCGAGCTGTCACTGGTGCGTTTGCAAGTATTAGTGCAGAAGCGGCAAAAATGGGTTTAGTGGTGAATGAGGGTAAAACAAAATATATGCTGTCAACAAGAAGGGCCACACAACATCGACGAATAGGACAGAACGTCACAATAGACAGCTACAATTTTGAGGTAGTTAGGGACTTTGTCTACCTCGACTCCGCGGTAAACTCTGATAATGACACCTCAGCAGAAATCAAGCGAAGAATTACACTTGCCACCCGCTGTTTCTTTGGCCTAAGACGGCAATTGATTAGTAAGGCCTTGTCAAGAAACACTAAGGAGACTCTATATAAGACCCTTATCATCCCTGTTCTGCTCTATGGCGCAGAAGCATGGACCCTAGCAAAAGCGGATGAAGATCTTCTTGGTCGTTTTGAATGCAAAATTCTTCGAGTGATTTTTGTCCCGTTTGCGTTGACGGGCTTTGGAGGAGAAGATTTAACAGCGAACTCTACGAGCTGTACAGCGACATCGACCTGGTTTGAAAAGTGCACATCAGTCGTCTAAGATGGCTAGGACATGTAGAGCGAATGGACACCAACGCTCCGGCCCGAAGAGTCTTCGATTCCAACCCGGAGGGACAACGCAGTAGAGGAAGACCTCGCCTTAGGTGGCGCGCACAAGTGGAAGGGGACCTCAACCAACTTGGAGTGCGCAACTGGAGGCAGTTAGCCAAAGATCGCGCTAACTGGAGAGGCGTATTGGTTGCGGCCCAGGTCCACCCCGGACTGTAGCACCACCTAAAGTAAGTAAGTAAGTATCATGATATAACCAACAGGAACATTTATATCTTATCAGATAGCAAAGCTGCTCTATTAGCGATTAAGGCTTACGAAATAACATCGAAACGAGGATATAGGACTGTCTTAAACTACTTATAACACTAGCCAGCACAAACAGAGTTGATCTCATTTCGGTGTCAAGACACCGCGGACTTTAAAATAAAATAAATAAATAAATATATTGGCGCTAACAGCTCAATGTAAGGCCTGGCCTAGCTTCTCACCGCGGACATTAGGGAAATTAAATGGCTGACCTGCTAGCCACAACAAGATCTGCATCAAGTTTTATGATGCCAAGACCATTCTGTGGACTACCATTTAGTACGTTAAAAAGCTGTATAAAGAACTGGATAAAAGAAAAAGCTCATTATTACTAAATGGAAACTGAAGGTAATCGACAAGCCAAAATCTATCTGCCAACTACCTCCCACAAAAGAACGAAAGAACTCCTATAGCGAACTAGGAATCAGATTCGAATAGCCACAGGATTCCTCACAGCCACTGTCGAGTCAAAAAATATCTCATAGCTAAGGGGATAGCGCAAGATACCATGCAGAATGTGCAACGAAGAGGAAGAATCAGAACACGTTATCGTTATTTAGGTAAATTTTACCTTGAAGCAGAAGGCATATCTGCTAGCTAATTCAAAAATATAGTCGAATTAATCACCAACTCTGGCATCTTAAATGAGCTTTAAGATTAGAGAAAACCGCAATAGGCCCAATAGTGATCCCACCTCAACCAAAAATACAATCTACAGAAAGAGAGAGGAACATACGTTAGATGCGCAGCAAATAATCATATTAACTGCCCAAACACAATGGAGAAGCGCTGCAGCAGATGAAGTCGCTGTAGTACAAACTGTCAAATAAGTCGATCACTAAAGTAGCAATGCACGCATACAATGGTGAAGCGCAGTTCGATTGCTCAAGCTGTCAAAACGGAAAGATAATCGCTTCGTGTTTTGTGAAAATGTTTTTGTGGTGAATTTATTTTATAATAATGACTGAGGAAGAAGAAATCGCATGCTAGGAATTTCTCCGTAGACGATTCTGCCATTTTCGTTTTTTTGTTTTTGTTTTTAACTGTCAAAAAGTATTGCTGCTCGTTCGGAAGTTGAAGTTAAATCAACTTGCGCTGCAGCTACTTTTCGTACTTCAGCTGCAGCTTCGCATTGTGTTCGTGCTATAGGGAGTACGTGTACATATTTTAACTTTAACAGCGCTACGTACTGCAGCTTCAGCTTCACTATTGCGTTCGGGCAGTAAAAAAAAAAAAGGAACCACCCAAATATGTCAACTGCAGCGAAAAATATCCTGCCTACTATAGAGGTTGTTCAGTTGCAAAAGAAATTCAATTTTCAAGAGACAGGACACAAAACAGAAAACAAAGAATTTCAGAAAAGTCACAAAGAACAAAGAACAAATACGTACGCAATTGACATATGCGCAGGGTGCATCGAAAAATATAGAAAACAAAACTGAAGAAACAAAAACAAAAATTCTTCAACAAAATTATATTAGAAAGACTAACATTCCTTGAAAGTCAAAGCAGCAACAAAAAGGCTGAATTTAAAAGACAAACATAAGTAGACAAATTAAAATCCTAGACTAGAATGCTAATGGTATCGAAAGCCGACGAGAAGAATTACAAGTGACTCTAGATATGAACAAAATAGATATACAGTCGACTCTCGATAATTCGAAACTCGATAATTCGAAATTCTGGATAATTCGAACTGATTGTTAGGTCCCTTGAAAAATCCTTGATAAATCGAACAAAACCTATATGTTTTGGTACGCTCGTTAATTCGAAGTGATTGCCCAGTTGGGCCGCCAGCAAACACGCTGTAATTCGAAATCAGTAGCTAGTTTCCTCTCAGTAATTCGAATTTTTTTTTCTTTTTTGTCGATTCTGTTTTTTGTTGTCCGTTCTTTGCCCAGCTGTATATATGTTTCCAATGCTTTGATACCGTTAGATTGTGACCTATGCGACGTGAACAACATAAGTAAAAAATTGTTTGCTCCCTTTGACGATGTGAAGGGCCTCTTAGTTCTATTTCAGCAATCAGTCGCAACGCAATTATGAGTGCAAAAAAATATAAGTGTTTGTCAATTGGTGAGAAGTTGATGCAGTTGTCGGCATCTGATGAGAAAATAAGGTCGAGTTATTTACCTAAGTAGAATTAGTAACGCCGCTTAACTGGTAAAGGCCGGAGTCAGAGACACAGTCGATGAATAGGACCTCCTTATCTGAGGAGAGATTTGTAGCGGCAAAGTGAGTCTCATCGTCAGAAAGAACCCATCGAAGATCTGGGAAATTAAAATCCCCCAAAATTATGACGACGTCGCGGGGGTCTAAAATGTTAAACAGGGAATCAATCGCATCAATGGCAAGTTGGTAGCATTGGATTGGTTGAGATGGACGAATGTAGCAGCAGAAGATGTAGATGTTGCTACCAGCGATATTTATTTTGACGCAAATGAACTCAAAATTAGCGGTGTGCGAGGTTTTAAAGAGTGTGGAGTCGAGGCGATTGTGTATTGCCAAGAGAACACCGCGACCAGAGGAATTATCATCATTTTCAAGACCATCGTCCCGAAAGACATTGAAGACTGAGGTAAATAATTCGTTGTTATTATAATCACTGGACAGATTGGTTTCGTTTAGAGCAAAAACGTCGTAGGGGAGATTCTGTGAATTAAGAAACACGGAGGAGGTTTTAGTTCGAAGACCTCTTACGTTCTGGTAGTATATGGACAAGCAATCAGGAGGCGTTAGATGTTGAGACGGGAACTGTTCAGGGGAGAAAGTAACTATTGAAATCGGCGCGAGTTCTTTGGAGGTGGGACCTGCATTTGGAGGTTATGTGGGACGCGTAGGAGGTGAGATCGCTTGTTATCTGAAGAGGTGGTATATTGAAGCTCTCATGAAATTGAACGAAAATTTTCATCAAAGCATGCTCATCAATTGGGAGACCTTCATGGGAGATTAAGACCTTGATATTGGTGTTCGTTTTTCCATCAATACAGATGGAGTCAGCTTTATCATGCAAGTATGCAAGATAAAGACGGACGTTATCGTAAATTCTACGGTCTCTTAGACGTGACATTACGTAGCGGCCGTCATCTCCGGAATCTGCAAACTGTTTTGTAAGTTTGATAGTGGGAGGTAGCAGCGGATCTAAAAAGCCAGATGATGCGACGGTGGAGTTAGCAGCGCTGGTGTGTGAAGAGGTGGGTAAATTAGCGGAATTGTTAGGGGTAGTCAAAGAAGGGGCAGACGATAATGAGGGTGAAGGGTTAAGAGTGTGAGAGTGAATGAAGTAAGGGTGGCTGATGGAGTGAGCGTCCTTGGCAGCTGAAGTTTCGCTAGAAGGGGCAGACGATGATGAGGGTGAAGGGTTAAGAGTGTGAGAGTGAGTGAAATTATTTTGGCTGACGGAGGGTGTGTCCTTGGCGGCAGGAGTTATGTTAGATGAGGCAGACGAGACGGGAGAGAGGTCAAAAGACACGCGGTTGAAAGCAGTTTTGTACTTAAAATCTGGAAATATGCCCATTTTGAGGCACCAGTTAATATCGGATTTTGTATTTTTATTAGATGACTGGGTTGAAGGGGGGATGGGAGGATTATTGGATTTGCGAGAGGAGTAGGGTCTGTTATTGGGTCTGTTCGGTTTATTAGTTATGTTATTAGACTTATTGATATGCTTATTGTTTGACTTATCTATAAAAAGGGTAATCGTCATTTTGCCGAGTGTGAGTGTATCCTTCAGAAAGTTGAAAAGCCAAGCGTATTTAGAAGGAATCATTACCTTAAAACAGCGAAACTTGTTGGGCGTTAAGTGAGGCATCATACACCGGTGATGTAGAATTTCTTTTCGAAAAATTTGCGGACCCAGGATACGTTGGCTGGTTTCGGGGCACCTTTCAGCAAGTACGCAGTGCACTCTGTATTATGACGGGAAGGGTGGTTACTGGTGAGGTCCTCGGAGTTATGTCTTGAAGCTGAGTGAAGTTTTTGGATTCTGCTATTCCATTCAGATACAGTCTAGAGCGCTCCGAATTTTTGTATTGTTGTAGCTTCAGTGGAAGTTGCGGCAGGAGATAATGTGGGTGAAACAGATCTGGCAAGTGGAGCTGGTATAGCAGGTGTAACGTCGAGATCAATGGCATTAGGGAGTTCTTCTTACAGGGACTTGTTATTAGGCGGCTGTTTGTCGCAGGAGATTAAGTCTAGTTTGCTAGAAGTGAACTTCAATTCTTCTCCGATATCGATGACAGCTAGCCTAGTCGAAGCCGATTCGTTTCTCAGAGATCTAAGGCAAAGTTCGATCTCTTCTACGCGTTTCATGTGAACCGCCATATTAGAAGCCAAAGATTCGATTCGAGACTGACTGGTTTGACAGGGACTCACTCATTAATTGCACGTTTGCATGAATTGAATTGCGTAGGGATAGCTTAAGTTCGTCGATTTGAGTAACTAGAATGGAGAGAGGGCCGGTGACCTTAGCAAATTCTGCGTTAAGGTGGGATTTAGTGAGCGCGTCGCGGGATTTTTTACAGCTCGATTCGTTAGCTCCGTAAGTTGCATGTCAATATTTTTGAACTTAGACTTGTTCAGTTCACTAGCACATTCGATAACATTATTAAGGTCGTCAACACACTTAATGACTTCATCAAACTTTGCCAGTTGCTGGAGCATTTTCTTGGATGAAAGCTTAATTTGGTTGAAAAGCGAGTTTGTTGAATCACGAAGGATGGCTCTCCAATTTAAAAAAAAAGGACATAACATCGTTTTTAAAAATGTGGAGAAAGCGCGAGTGTTGATGACTGGCGGGCTGCTGGCAAATTACGATCCACGGAATGTGTTTAATGTGGATGAGACTGCTCTTTTTTTAAGTGTCTTCCTGATCGCACGATGACATTTAAAAACGAAAAATGCCATGGGAAAAACATAGCAAGGAAAGGTTAACATTATTACTCGCAGTAAACATGGACGGATCAGAAAAAATAAAACCTCTTATGATAGTGAAAGCTGCTAACCCTAGATGTTTCAGAGGGTATCAAATCCTTTCCTACGTTTTATCGCTCTAACAAAAAAAATCGTGGATGACCACAGAATTGTTCAATGAGTGGCTGTTGAAACTAGATATCGACATGAAACAGCAGAAGCGGTAAATTGTACTTTTCCTGGATAATCGTACAGTTCACAATATTCCGCCAGTTCATGTGATTCTTAAAATTTTCCCTGCTAACACCACCTCTAAATTGCAACCACTTGACCAGGGAGTGATTCAGAATTTTAAAACTTTGTACCTCAAAGAAGTAGTGATGATAGTGTTAGATAGCATTGAAAATGGACAGAGAGCTACATAAACATAAATGTTTTAACGCCGATGGCCATGGTTGACAAAACATGGAAAAACGTTAAATCGACTACGATTTCAAACTGTTTCAAGAAATGCGGATTCATTACAGAACCAGTGAATCAACTGCAACAGGAGGAAGGAGAATTGGATCAGTCGACCTCGCAGGATGGATGTAGCCTTCTTCCTAACTTTGGTGAATCTGTGACTTTCGATGATTTTGTACATTTTGACGATGATGTAGAAGTCTGTAGTGCTCTGTATGAAGACGAAATTTTGGCAGCTTCAAATTCAAGCAACAACAATGAAGACTACAATGAAGAAGAATCGGAAGGAGAACCAATTCCGTCCATCACATCAAAAGAGGCAAAGTCATTGTTGTGTACATTGCGTTAACATTTACTAAGAACGGAAGTGGACGACGAGGTATTCTCGGCACTGGTTGTCATAGATAATGCTCTTGACCAAGCACGCTGGAAGTTATTGAGGCAAACAAAAATCACTGATTTCTTTACAAAATAAAAAATGTTAGTAAAATTGTATGTATGCAATTCAGTGTTTTTTTTTTGTAATAAAGTGTGTAAAATTATTGTTGCATATATATGTATGTACTTATTTCGTTTTTGTCCTTCGCTCCAACTCGACAATTTTTCGTTAATTCGAAATGTTTTTAAGGTCCCTTGAGTTTCGAATTCTCGAGAGTCGACTGTATGTCCTATTTCAGACACTTTAATCTGAAAACTAACTTTAAACGGCAAGGGTGCAAATTACTCGTATACCATTCTCCACATACCCATAACACAGCGAAAGGTAGGGCTGCAGTAATGAAGTAACGGGTGGGCCATCTGCTGGTTTCTTTTTTAATTACATGTTATTTTGACACTGATACTCATAGCTTTTTAGTGCTCAAAAAATGACAAAAACATAGTATTATATCTCAGCGATACGAAATTAAACGATTTACGGTTGAACTTCATTGGAAAATATTGAAAGTAAGTGCTGTGTTGCTGAAACAGTGCGAAACCGTGCCTGCTGTACGTAAATTTGTGAAAAAAAGTTTATGAGATTTGCATGCAAATCTTCGTGTTTGTCTTGTACATTCAGTCAAGAATATTCCTGCTGTTGCCAGAAGTGTGCGCCTAAATCCGAAAACTTCAACTCGCCACAGATTGGCGACGTACAATATTATTATTCGTGAAATAGAGCCCCGAACTATCGAAAATATACCACAAAATTCGGTTTTCAAAGTAGACAGGAGTCGGAATCCAACGCAGTGACCAGCGCACAGGATTTTCAGCTCTACACGGACGGGACTAAAATGGACATAGGAACCGGCGCGGAGTTTTCTGTGAATCACTCGACATCAACGAGTCATACAAACTCCTGGCTGACTGTAGTATCTTCCATGCTGAAGTCTACTCCATTGAAAGAGCACAGACTTTACGAGGGGTGGCTGATAAGTTCACTCTTTAGTAGTATAAATATCACCTCGTTTCAATAATAATCTCATTTTATTATTATATTATTCGTGGTAGGATGAACATCACCGTGTCAAAAAATAGGCATGCTTATTTGAACAAGTGCGAGAGAGCTGTGAAGACGACCCCCGCCCAGGGCGTCCTGTGTTAGTGGTCAGATAACGGGCTTGTGCTGGGTACCGAAAATGGTCACGTCAAGATTTTTTGGATTTAACCGGGAACAATCAGACTTGACCCCGAGCAACTTTTTCCATTTTTCCAATATGGAAAAGGAGTTTCGAGGCCGGAGATTTGCAGATGAGAACGAGATCAAGGCAACCGTAGAAAGAATATTTTTTTCGGTGGTATTAAGGCACTGTATGCCCGATGTGAGAAATGCATTCCACTCGAGGGAGATTATATTGAGAAATACATTTTTTAACCGGATCTCTTCTTTCACTTAATGCCTTAGGCCGCGAACTTATCAGCCGCTCCTCGCACCCTCTACCATACCATACCATACCATAGTACTTCACTAAGTTTTACATACTTTAAAAATACAGTTCTAATGCTGGAGATATGTCTTTTTTTAGAAAAGAAAGTCGTCTACTCTTTGTATCTCATTTCGTTGAAGGAAACCTATAGCTTAAGTTGAAGTACAGCTAAAGGGCAGTTAACTTGGTCTAAGTTGTTTCGTGGCAATAGGTGGTGGAGTTAATTTCTATGCTGATTTGTATTAATTATTAGCAAAAGGGCGTGCTTAGAACTTTTAACGGATGAAATGCTTTTACGCCATTTTAACCTCGTTGCTCCTACCAGCGGTTGCTTTAGAGAATCGTAGTGAATTCTTATTACAAATAAATTCATAACTCCACTCTTCACTAACTCTTTATATTTTCAACATATGTTCTGCTATTTATTGCCAGCTCTTTATGAAGATTAATTACCAAGTTCAAAATTAACATAAAGGTCAATGGTAGTCCAAAGTGTATCTACGCTGTTGAAACCGACTCGAGATAGAAACAACCACTCGTTACCTATTAAATTTCCACTTACATTACAAAATCCATCGAATGTTAATGAATGTAGATGTTAAGTTCCAGGAAGAAGGCACCAAATAAACGTACAGACTTGAAAACAAGTCAAGTCTAAAGAACTACAAATCCACTTTTGTAAAAATCAAAAGCCTTTTTCAGTCCCATCGCATCCAATGGGAGTTAATTACCTCGCAATAACGTAACACGACTGCTTAATCATTGTTAGCTCTTAAGACTACCATTTAACTTCCCTAACTATTCAATAGCACGTGGATGATCCCCTGGTAGGCTTGGTGTCAGAAATCGTCAGAGCCTGACGAGAGCATCAATAAATTTCAGTGCACCAAGTGTTCTAAAATGGAAATTTCCACACTTAAACTCGAATGTATTCAAGTTGATTGCTCATTCTCATCGCTTCAGACCCAGGCGGAGGCCTAGAACATTAATTCTCTCCCATTTTTTATGGGCCACTCAAGGGGCTAAGCGTGACTGAGAACAACGCCAGTGTTTAAGTGCAGAACACACAAAGCCTTTCGGTTTTTAACCACAAATCCTCCATTAAGTTGACATTAAGTTTCTTACTGAAATTTGTGGTCTGATTCTTAGCGAAGAAAAGCAGATCAGTGTAACACAAGTGGAAGTAGGGAGCCGCACAAAGCCAATCAGCTAACAGGCCAATTGAGTTCAATTAAAATGACATAAAATGCAAATTTACTTCAATTGCGGTCTGCTTGTGCGCACACAAAAGTTGCAAACAGTTTTCATACGCGGCACTTGGTCAATTGATTTGGTTCTTAAGAACCTCGTTATGCAATAGTTCACGACTTTGTTTATTGGTATGAGTATGTTTGATTGAGTTTTTAGTTTCGATTTAAGTGAACTTTTTATGAATAGCTGTTTTATTGCCGGTGATTTATATTAATTAGGAAGTTTAGTTTGATGAAAGTATATCACATTAAGTCCAATTTAAAGTGGGATAATTATTTGCATTATTTTTAAGTCGAAAGACAAGATCCTAAACCGTGTAGTACACGGAAATCTGAGTTAGGGTAGTCGCAAGAATAATAATATATTCACGGCTCTTACATTGCCTCCTTGTGAAAGGTACTGGTATTGTACTGAAGACCATAATAATCTATACCATCTAGGCAGATACTTGTCTTCTTTCTTAAGTCACTTTTAAACGACACAACTTTTCAAGACGTTAAGTACGTCTGTACAATAAAAGTAGAAACACAATGTGGCAGTCGCGCGTTGACAGAATGAGTAGAAACAATGGGATCTTATGGGATGACACCAAATGTAGCCTCAGGCGTTTGGTCGGCTTTTGATCGTAAATATCGGAAGCCCCACCTCAACGTCGGAGTAGAGCTACTCTCTACTATTGTCGCGCGTTTTGACAGCTCGCAGCTGTTTTAGATTGACATATTTTTTGACTTGTTCGATTTTAACAACAAGGTAAGTCATTGTGTTGTGTATGTACTCCGAATTGTTAGTATTTAATATGCAAAAAATTTTAATTGCTAATTGAAGTTCTTGAACACATGTTAGAGTAAGCAGAGGTTTTTTTTTTTTATTTTCTTATTCATGCACATTTGTTTGCGAAGTTATTTCTTATATTTGTGTTTCCTAATCAAATAATACAAATAAAAAGAGTACATTTCTACTCTTCTTTCTGCCGCGAAATCGTGTGTGGGAATTTTGAGGGAACAGAACATAATTCTATCATATTCCTAACCACTCAGCGCCTGACCGTCTTGAAGCCACATTTGGTGTTGTAAATTTTGAGGTTGCGCGTTGTGACAAATATTATCGTAAGTCGGTAGAATGTCTGTCAAATGCGCGACCGCGCGAATGTCACATTGTGTTTTGCCATAAACTCAAAGAAACGATAAGTGATTCTAAAAATCAGAATATAAATAACTATCTTGAAAGGTTAACCGAGGAAAAAGATACAATTTAGTTCCTGCGGTAAGCCATGAAAGGCGTTAGAAAACACCGCCAATTAACAAAGCCGACAGGCAGTGGGCTAAATGCTATAGAGAAACGGCTCAAATATTTGTCGTGCATATTTCGAAGAAACTTTCAAACCAATTGACGGATATTAGCTATACCGCAGACATTACAAGTGAGAAGTGTAGAAACAAATGCTTAATGCTGGCGGAACTTAAACAATCTGTTGGCAATCTTAAAACTAACAAAGCTTCTGGCTGCATTATCTGGTGAAGCATTAGTTAAACTTCTCTACTTTATAAACGCTGCTTTAAAATTGCAACAAGTACCACAGCAATGGAAAGTCGTAGATATTTTTTCTTTACAATTTGCGCGCCAAAGGGGATATGAATACACTTATACTATTACAGGGTACAGGCGTTAGTTGTTTTTTGTAGATAGATAGAGAGAAGGAAAGAAAAATTGGTGTAGTGGTTTGAAACTCAGGTGGTATAAAGTTTCTGTAAACTCCAAGGGTAGCGTCCAGATAACTGGGGAGCATTTTTATTTTATTTTTATTTTCGTTGCTCATGATTCACAGTATTTTTTTTTGTCCTCCTGATGTCATCATCACGATCAAGTTGCATTTTCAGCCATACGACCACCCTACTGTCAGTGTTGCGCCTCCGCAGTAGAGTTGACTTAGCTTTTGCAATTGAACGACTGTTTTATTTATTCCATGCGAATTAAATAAATGATTCTAGAACCGTGAACTCATAGTGTAACAAGCATTGATGACCACTATACCATGGTTACCCTTCTGTTATGTTATTATGGTTTAAAACCAGGAAAAACACAGAACTTATAGACCGATTTCGCTATTACCTATCATATCAAATGAGTTTCGAAAAATGTTTACTAAGACGACTACAGTCTATAATAAGACAAATACACCCAATTCCGGATCACCAATTCAGTTCTAGAAGCAAAAATTCTACAAATGATCAAGAGCATAGAATAGCAGATGTAATTGAGAAGACCCTGGAAGAACAAAACGTCTTCTCGGCCCGCTATTTAATATTCTAAAATTCTTTCTTGAAGATAGAGTCTTCCGTGTTAAGCACGGTAACGAATGCTCCGACTTTTATAGAAATCGCGGCTGGGATACCTCAAGAGAGTGTACTTGGCCCGATCTCATACATGTTATACAGGCTAGACATATCTTAATTAGAAAATACCATTATACTCGTAGCAACATTTGCCGACGACATAGCCAGCCGAACACATCCGGTTCGATCGAAGCTGATCAGTATTGGATGAGCAAAGACTAGTACTCGTACGTCCTCGTGTGACAGAGTTCGTGACAATCCATCAAAATCTATACGACATCGTTCCCACCAATTGAACCCTTCCTACAGCTCCACGCAGCTCATTTTAACAAAAGGTCTGCATCAGCATCATCGTGACTTTCTTCATTAGGTGATAGAGAAGAACCTAGTTGATGGTGACTTTTCAAACAAACTTATCTTCACTGATGAGACTCACGGCTACAAACAAAATTGTTGCATTTGTCAAAAGAATCCACGGGCCATTCAGGAACACCCAATACATCCACGAAAAGTCAGTTTGATGCGGATTTTGGGCCGGCAGAGTGATTGGTCCGTACTTCTTCGAAAATGCTCGTGGTGCTGCTGTAACAGTCAATGGTGACATGACGGGACATAATAACAAATTATTTTTAACAGCAATTGGACAATATTGATATGTGACAAGTGGCTTCAACCATATTGTGTCACTTCCCACACAGCGCGAGAAACAATGCAGTTATTGCACACAAATTTTACAATTTTTTTTTTCAGGTTATGTGAAGGTGTATGCCAATGGCGTCAAATGATTTCAAAACTAGATTCAATGCATTATTTATGAACTAACGCAGGATTTATGCCGAACAGTAATTGACAATTTCATCAAGTGGGCGGAAGTGGGTAACATCTAACGTGATTTAACGGAAAATGTATACACTCCGGTCTCACTTGATTACGAACAGGCAGTTTTTTGTTTTAATTTTACGATATTTTTCAAGCCCTTCGCTAATCTGGGAAAAACCAATTGCACAAGGAATGAAGGATATATTATGTTTATATTGTAAAACAAAATGGGATTAAGTTCATAAATGCAACTTTTATGACGCTTTTCCCAAAAAGGTCGTAAGATTTACCTGTTTTTTTTATCTCACTTGATTACGAAGACTATGAACGATTTGAAGAATCGTGCGATAGGCTCTTATCTTGAAAATTTAACAGCGAAAAAAGATTCCAATTATTCACTTTGGAAAGCTGAAAAAGGCACCAAAAGGCCCAAGGTCCCCAATCCAATTAAATTAAATCACAATGAATGGGCAAGGGAAGATAAAGAAAAAGCGGACGATTTTGCGGCCCACCTGGAAGACACCTTTAAACCGTACGATGGTCATGTGTCTTACGACAATATCAATAGGCCGGATTTACTATCTGACGATTTAGCACTTACAAGTGCAATGCTAAGGGAACTCAAACATGAGATCGGGAATCTAAAACCTAAGAAAGCTCCTGGTTATGACTTGATCACAGGAGAAATTCTCAAAGCTTTACCTAGAAAAGCTTTAATTAAACTTCTTCATATTGTAAATGCTGCGCTCAGATTAAAACACGTGCCTAACCAATGGAAAGTTGCTGAGGTTATAATGGTTTTAAGACCAGGAAAGCCGCCAGGTAAAATCTTATAGACCAATTTCGCTACTTCCAGTTATATCCAACATTTTCGAGAGGATATTACTAAGGCGTCTCCAACCGGTTATAGAAGGAAATAATCTTATCCCTGACCACCAGTTTGGGTTCAGAAGTAAGCATTCGACGATTGGGTGCATAGAATTACTGACGTAATCGAGAAAGCACTTGAAGAGAAAAAGATATGCTCAAGCGTATTTCTTGACGTCTCGCAAGCCTTTGATAAGGGGATGACTTGAATTGCAAATTACGACAAGTTCTCCCTGTATGCCTATACGACATTCTAGAATCATATCTCGGGAATAGACTCTTCCGTGTTAGACATGGAAATGAATACTCGGAGCTAAAATAAATTTCGGCCGGTGTACCGCAAGGAAGCGTTCTTGGGCCACTTCTCTATCTGTTATATACTCGAGATATACCGAAAGAAGATGGTACTATCCAATGTAAGTCGTAGCAATGTAAGTCGACCATAGAAACAACTTTAAACTGGCTATCCCGGATTGTGAGGGAATGACAAAGGCGTACCCTCTATTTCGGTAAGGCACTAGAAATGTCCAAACTTCCGTTCTGCTTCCTTTACAACGGGACTCTATACCGCCTTACTAAACCGGAGATGCTCCGCACTGCTGTGTGCGACATATCTGTGGTAGTTGAGTTGCCTATCCACAGCTGTCCGAGCAACATGGAAGATTAGCGGCACTGCCAATCTGTCCAGGATCAGACCTTCTCATCCAGATAGAGGAACGCCTCTGGGAGAATAAAGCCATTAAGGCGCACCCTTTCGTGGTACCTGTAATTGGGGTAATAATGAGGGCCGTATAGTAGATTGCATTTACCCTTGCATCGAGTTCCTTGCTATAAAAAAGTCTCTTTGTAGGGGCAAAGCACCTTTGGCTCTGTCCAGAGCAGCATCTATATGTTTGTTAAATATAGATATTGATCTAACCAAAGCCTCAGGTATCTTGACTGCACTTCGACATGCAAGTGGTTGTCCGTGCGGTCCCACGATTGAGAACTTTCGCCAATTCCTTATGGTAACCCTAGAGGCCCTAGACGATTTTCAACTTGAAAATCAACTTCAAGCCATCGCAATATCGCTGAATCTTATCGAAGTCCCGTTGCAAGAGAAGTGCAGTAACCCCGATTTTTTGCCCTGATGTGTACGCGGTCAAGTCGTCTGCGTACGCTTTGGCATGGTGAAGTGATCCTATGAGATCGCTCATATTAATGTTGAAAAGAATCGGTGAATTCACCGCACCACCGTCTGCAACAACAGACCGTTTTTAATTAGAAATGTTCCAGCAGAAGTCACATTGCCATTTTTGACAATAAAAGTATATATAGCCTCATAATAACATCTTCATCAGGAGAGGTCTCTGTGACGATCTCCGCGGCTAAAGGCTGCCCCCAGGGCGTCCTCTCGCCTCTCTTGTGATCGCTCGGGGTGGATGACTTATTGTATAGACTTAATAGTTTAGGCTTTACAACTGTAGGCTATGCAGATGATCTTGTGATCATCATCAAAGGCAAACATGAAGACAATGCCTGTCAACTCATGCAAAATGCACTTCGTGTAGTCTCGGTATACCGATGGATCAAAAATGGATTCAGGAGTTAGCGCCGGTGTGTATGGGCCCAATCACAAGATTACGAAATTACTTGGAAAGAGTCCTAGTGTTTTCCAGGCCGAGCTTTACGCTTCTGTGCAAATACAAACTTGCAATCAGGAATCAAAGGTGCCGCTAAACACATATTCACCGACAGCCAAGCAGCGCTTAAAGCACTGATTTTCCACCTGATCCTGTGATGGGTGCCGGGTCATGTAGGCGTTAAAGGCAATGGAACTGAAAAAGTTCCTCTGAGTTGTTCATTGGACCTGAACCCTTTTGCGGAATATCTGATTCTGCCTTCAAACTAACCTTAAACAACTGGAAACGCAACATGTGCATTTCCCATTAGAATAACTCCCAAGGCCTTAGACTAGCTTAAAGAACTGTCCAAACCCTCCATAAAAAGGCAGCTGATATCCTAAAATATAGCAGAAATGACATAAGGAGGATTGTGAGCTTCCTTACTGGTCACTGCCAATTACTTTACCACCTAAATAAAATAAGAATCTCAGAGGATATTCCCTGCCGCCTCTGCCTAGATGATGACGAAACTGCAGAACACATACTATGTGAGTGTAGCTCTGTGTAGAAGTAGGAGGAGCTTCTTTCTAAAGGAGATAATATCTCCATTAGACCTAAGGAACTCCTCCGCAGCCGTAATTATAGCTTTCATAAGGAAAGTTGAAGTACTGCTACCCTAAATAGTGGTCTCTGGCACAATAGATCTCTCTGGTCGCAGTGTCTACACGCCATTTGGGCGTGGCCACGCTCGTGCTAGAAAAAAAAAGCTACAGCAGTGGTTTGCTTATGCCCAGACTGCTCAGCTTGTAGAAGAGTCCCTCCAACCATACGTTGTCGAAGGGCTTTTCCAAGTAAATCAGGCAGGCACCCGTGCATTGGTTCTTGCTTTTGTTCCAATGGATATCCGATACCTGTTTAAATGCAGCATGTATTGTATCATGCCCCGCCTTAAAACCGAATTGGGTATCCGGAATTATTTTTTTTGTCCTCAATCCACTTAATCAGGGCTCTGTTATTCATTTCTTCGAATACCGTTGCTGTTGTTTGGAAGGAGACTAGGTCATTAGATACTATTAATACTAGCATGACAGATATACCGAAGACCTCAATGGATAGATCCCTAGAAATGTGACATTTGAGCGTTCTACTTGGCAACCGCTCGGACATCCCTTTAACAAAACTACTTATGCTACAGGACAAGCTAACTTTGGAATTAACTCCCAGGAAACATATTTCTAGTAGGCCTTAGCACTGGCCCAACGTTAAAGGTTGGGCCAGTAGCCGTGGTGTAGTGGTAACATCATCGCTTGTCAGGATGTTGGTTCACGATTCAAATAATGATGTCAAGAACCATCTATTTATTTCGCATGAAATAAATAAAAAAATCTATCAATTGCGAAAGCTAAGTCAACTCTACTCCGAAGGCATAACACTGACAGTAGAGTGGTCATATGGCTGAAAATGCAACTTGATCGTGATAATGACATCAGGTGGACGGAAAAAAAAATACTGTGAATCATGAGCAACGACAAAAGCAAAACAACCAAACTCCCCAGTTGTCTGGACACTACCCTTGGGGTTCTATCTGAGCTCCAAACCACTGCACTAAATATTTTTTTCTCTCTCTCTCTCTCTCTCTTCTTTACAACGCCCGTGTCCTGTAATAGTATAAAGGTATTCATATCTTCTTTCTTGAAATGGGTTCACCTTTCCTGAGAGATTATAAGAGAAAATTGATTTTAATCCCCTCATACGACAGGCATACCTTCCGTAATTTTCCTAATATCTCTCACTTTACCATAATTTTTTGTAAAGTATGGACGCTAAATTTCAGTTGACATCTAAAATTGCTTATTACGCCTTACCAAGGCGCAATGTAACTGAACCGGTTCTCAGTTGTTTCTTTTACGTGCCATTTATCACCATCACAAAATTATAGCTGTCATATCCAACATTAAAAAAAAAAAAAAAAAACTTAATTACTTCAAACTACATTTGTCAATAGAAGAGTCAAAACAATACAAGACGTAGCATGGGACCCTGATTTTAAATGTTAATTAGCAATTAATGAGCATATGATTCTAAAATTTGTTGACATTTTGCATAAATTGAATACATTATTTTGATTTTGCGGTTTTATTACGCGTTCTAAATGAAAATTTATTTTAATCGAAGAGGATTCAAGCTAATGGTGCTGATACTATGTCAACATTTTGTTCTCTTTATCGGCCAACAGAAAGCTACGCAGTATCCACCTCAATTCTGTATTTATATATAGACCTACAACAATTTTGTATTTGATTTACGACTGCATATCGTCACGCCACTCCTGGGAAATTTATTACTTAGAAAATATTTAAGCGACAATGCTAAAAGCATACGTTATAAAATTTTAATTTAAATTAAACAAAAAAACTTGTTCCTATTGTATTAAAAATAAGTAAACAATGTTGACATTCTCCGCAGGATCCTTTCGAGCATTTAAAAGAGTATTTTGGGTCAAGGCTATCATAACAAAAATATTTTTTTTTGCTTTTTTAGCAAAAAAAAAACCCCAACATCAGTTATAAACAAATGCAATTAGTGAAAGAATAGCAAGTCCAGAACAATTACGTTGACCAATTTAATTTGTCAAATTTGTTATTATCACATGTCAAACAAGTCTGTTCATTCTGTAAAGATTATGCATGAATGCCGATCATCTCGAAATCTTGACAGCCGGACTATCCTCCAGACTACTTTCATATGACAAGTCAGCTAATTGCAGGTCAATAAATTTTAATATCCTTTTAAAGTTTTTAAGGTGCAATTCTTCTTGTTGTAGAATAAGTCTCTGAAAATTTACCTTTCCCGAGTATCACTTGTTTGACATTTTTTCAATAAAAAAAAAACATCAATTAACTTGACAGACAAAGTATCGACATGTGATTCATTGAAGTTGCATCTGTCAATTTACACACCAAAAAGTTGTAAGTGATCCCACTGACATCGAGGTGTCAAAATTAATGGAAAATTATGGGATTCATTAATTTCGTGGGAGGTTTTAATTCAACACCATTAAGAGTGCAAATCAATCAAAGTCATACCTGTACGTTTTGGGCTGCAATGTATTTTAATAATTCAATAGCCATTTCCTTTACTGAAATGAAGAGTTTTTGGCCTGAACAAACCTCCTGCTCATGCGCGTTAAAACTCATCTGTCAACCGCAAAATTGGTTCACGCGTGAATACACCGATATGGCCAGAATGATTTCAAAAGCTTACAAAGAAATGCATTCTTCTCCCAAGTATTCTGTTTCTTCGTACCTTGAAGCACACAACGCTGATCTACATACCTTTTTCAATGACCTGGAAACCTGACATTTATCTGAAGTTTCAGAGTGACTTCTGAACCAAAAACAATAAACGTCAGTTTCAAAGAGGAAGAAAAATGTATAAATAAAGAACGTGTTCTTTCATTACCAATTATAACTTCCTGAAATTTAAGTAATTTTATTAATAAAACACGATTAATTAATTTTTAAATTGTATCACACGCTTTCTTTTCACGTTCATCCTGTTCGTGGATGTTGTAAAGGATGTGACTTAATTTTGTTTGTGATCGCGCTTCAGAGTTCGCTCAGAAGTGATTGCATTTTTAAGTAATAAAATTAATATATAGGAAGCTTTATTTGAACGGCGTGGAATCGACTGATTTGGCACATTTTGAACTGAAGCAATTACGTCTGTGATATTTTCGGTACTTCGACCGGTGCGTTATCTCACTGGCACATGAACATTCAATAGTGAATATGTTGACTTGAATTTAATAATTACCAAACGTTGCTCGTTCGTGAACTTCACCATGATAAAAATGTAAACCTTGACTGACATTTTGACATTGACAGATCATAGAAAAAGTTATTTAAGGGTGCGTTTGTATTAAAATTCAAAATTGTTATGTCCCTATTGAAAAAGCCTTTATAATGCTCAACTACTTTATTATTAATATTGATATTCCATTGTCGGTCCAATTTTTGATGACTCGGTCCAATATGTGCGGCGTTATTCCGGCAATAGCGTCTCGAATGTTGGCCTCGAGCTCGTCCAAAGTGATTGGCTTGTTAGCGTAGACTAACGACTTGACGTAGCCTGAGAGAAAATAATCGAGAGGTGTCAAGTCGCATGATCGTGGCGGCCAATTGATGAACGCTCGCTGTGAGATGACCCAGTCGCAAAATCTCTCCTTCACCACTTCGTTGCTTTTATGGCATGTAGCGCCGGCTTCTTGGAAACACAGCTCGGATATATCAATGTTGTAGAGTTTTGGCCACAGAAAGTCGGTTAACATCGCTCTATACAGAGGACCATTAACGGTAACGGTGTCTCCTTGCTCATTTCGAAAGAAATAAGGTCTGATGATGCCGCCGTGCAATAAACCGCACCAAACAGTCAATCTTTGTGGATGCATTGGTGCTTAGTCGAACATTTGTGAATTGTGGTCGCTCCAATAATAGCAATTTTGCTTGTTGACCTAGCCGCTGAGCCAAAAATGGGCCCCGTCCGATCAGATGATTTTTTGGACAAAGTCAGGATCTCCGGCTAACATTTAAAGCGCCCAATTAGAGAACTCACGGCATTGTCTATGGTCGTTCGTCTTCAATTCTTGCTTCAGCACAATCTTATACGGACGTAGGCCCAAATCCAAGCGCAAAGTAAGCCTGGTTGACTCTCTGGCGATGCCCAATTCAGCTTATAGGCGCCAAATTGACATTTTTGGATCTTCTCGGATACTGGCCGCTACGGCGGCTATGTTTTCTTCACTTCGCACCGATCTCTGTCTGGTTGATGGCTTAAGATCCAAAAAAGTGTACTCACGCTCAAACTTTTCCACGGTGCGATGAATTGCATGCGCACTGAAACCATGATGACGGCCGACCTCACGACGAAATTCACGTTCCGTATTTACAACTGAACCGGAATTTCGATAATAATTTTCACACGTTCGGGAAACGTCAAACGATGCATGATGAAATGGCAAACCTTACGGAATATTTTGACAGCTGAATGACATTGGTAACTTTGACAGCTGCTGAAAAGTCGCCCTTTACTTTTCAATGTTTTTTGCTTTATTGAAAACAGTACACTTTTCGATTATTTATGGAAAATAATTTCATTTAAATAGCTGTCGCGGCTGGCTGGGCAGTAGCCCATCCTGTCAACCAAGTTTTGCAGTATATTTTCGATTGTTCGGGGGTCTGGATTAGATTAGATTTAGATTTATTTCCCATTTCATAATACAATACAATAAAATATTCATTTTTACATTGTGACTCATTCAGGCTTCAAAAAAAGTTAATTTATAAAAATTTATTTAAATATTCAGACAATTATTTATTTATGGATAATTAATTATTCAATAGCTTGAGCTGTTTAATTATGAGTTCACTTTTCAATGGAAATAGCTTATATACACTTTGGGGTTAGAAGAACTAACGGCAAGTGTATTTAGTTGATACTATGGAGCTGCGCAAAAAGAAGGAGAAACGCTTTTTATGAGAAGAATTCGAAACATATGAAAATATGTCTCAACTGAGAAAGTAATGAATTCACATTATGTTAGTACATGTATTAGAGTCTCAGAACTGAAGAGTGACCAGTTTCTCAGAGAACTAAGGAATCTGGATTTACAACTTAGTTGGTTGCGTATATTGGACGGTAGTCTGTTGAAAATTCAGGGAGCTATGTTGGTGGCAAATCTTGTGCAGTGTTCTGTAATAACTCTTGGAACTACAATTTCAGTCGAAGAACTTATTGCATACACTTCATGGCTGTAACCACCTCGAAGAGAGAATAACCTCAATACTTGGAATATATAAAGGTATTGTAGCAGCAATATATTGGCAGTTTGAAATAAGGGAAGTGATATCTCCCATCTTGGTTTAAACAATATCGTCCTTATTGCCTTCTTTTGGGCTGTTATTAATGGTACTTATAAATGCGCTACCCCAACAAGAAATGCCATGCCACAAACGGGAATTAATTAGCGCATAATATACTGTAATAAGAAAATTAGTTGTGTCAAGTTTTCGTAGATGATAAATCTTATTTAAGGCTATGTATAGAGTCCTTTTTAAAATGGATAAGTATCTTTTCCAATTTAATTTTCTATCTAGAGTTACATGTAGGTATTTAAATTCTGTAACAGATTGTAAAAATATGCATGACCATGATCATGGAAACCGACTCCATATAGTTTTGACTTACTGCTGAGGACTATTTGATGATACCCAAACCAGTCATTCATCAAGGTTAAGTCCATATTCATCTGTTGAATTAAGTTAATAACGCTGGGAGCAGCATAAGAAAGAGCCAAGTCATCCGCAAAAGCTACTATTTTACCATTTAAAGGTAACTTAAAGTTGGAATTTGTGTATATGATAAAGAACAGAGGACTAAGTACTGATCCCTGCGGGACACCAGCTCCTAAGAAGGGCAAGGGCTCACCCGTAGTTGAATTTATGCGAAGGTATTGCTTTCTGTTTCTTAGATAGAACGAAAACCAACTGAGGATATTATTTCTGTAACCAAAACTCTGTAGTGCTTTTAATAGTATGTTATGGCTAACGAGGTCAAATGCTTCAGTTAGATCTAGGAATATACCACCTGACTTTTTATTTTTATCTATCGCCTCATAAATATTGGTCAAGAAGGACATAATCAGTTTACTTTCCTCTATTTCACGAATATATGGATCAATATTGTCCTTAAATATCCGAATCGTTTCTAGATTATCAGCATAATATCGATCTCTAACGGCACCCCACAAAAAAAAAGTCTAACATTTTCAAAACGGCTGATTGCACAATCATTGAATTTAGTGCGCAAAACATCGATTGTTGGACGGCTTGCATGGCACGTAGCACCATCTTGCTAGAACTAGAGATTGTCCAAGTTCATTTCCTTAGTTTCTGGCCAAAAAAAAAAATCGGCAGAGGCCTCTGTATCGCTCTCCGTTGCCGTAACGCCATCTTCATCTTCGAAGAAAAGTCCCCATTCCACAAAGCACACCAAACTGTCACACGATGAGGATGAATTCGCTTCTCTATGACTACGTGCGGATTTTCCGAGTCCCAAATACAGCAATTTTGCTTGTTTGCCTAGACGCCGAGATGAAAATGCGCCTCATCTGAAAAAAATATTTTGTTTTAGCAAAAATCGACGTCGATTTCGAGCTGCTCTAAAGCCCAAACAGAAAAGCAATAACGAAACTGGTGGTCATTATGCTTCAATTCTTGAGTCAGTTGGACCTTGTAAGGGAATAATCTGAGGTCTTTATACATAATTCTCCTCAGTCTAGTGCAGCTAATGTTCAGTTGCTGAGATCTATGGTGAGTTGAAGTTCTCGGGTTTAGACGCACACTTTCGGCAACAGCAGCCATATTCTCAGCTGAACGCACAGAATAAACACGAGGATAACTTGTGTTATCAATTAGTATGGTAATCTCAAGAACTTTCTTCACAAACTTGAGTTTGTTCAACAATTCGCACTATTTCGGCAACACAGCACTCACTTTTCAATACTTCCTAACGTTTTTCAAGCTTACATCGATTCATTTCATACCTCGGAGATATGATATTGTGTTTCTGTAAATTTGTTGAGCACAAAAGAGCTGTCAGTGTCAGAATAATACGTAATTTAAAAAGTAATAGATGGCCCACCAGTCTTCGCACGTAGAATAAATTTTCGGTTCATGTTTTTATTTCCTCGATTTTTTAGCAACATGTAGCTAATCGAGGAAAACATTTGAATTATTGTCCACATCGGAGATACATTTAAATGTTTCCTCAATATTTCTTTCGTCCATTTTATTCGAGGTCCATATGAATTGCTTCCTTCGCAGTGGAATTATTTTTTTTTATTTCTGCTTTTTTTTTTGTCTTACGACGAAGAAAAACAAAAAACAATGAAATCAAATTAATAACTGGGTACGTTTCAAATGAAGCAGGCAATTTAAAAATATTTCGATTATGTATTGGTATGATGATTTGTAGCCAAAAGATAAAAAACCTATGATTACCTCAAATGTTGTTCCTATGCTCTTCAATCGTAATAGATTGGAAATAATGATTGATGCCGCATTATCGACCTTTGCCCAGGCGAGACTATTATTATTTCTGATAAATTTCATATAAGTAAAAAAAAATATATCAAATTGTCATTAAAGTACGTAATCTTCATTTATAGGTTGGCATAGACTAAGCAGTTAGCACGCTGCTAATGGTTGAGAAATATCTAAAGGAATTTGGCATCGTCACTTGACTTAACAAAAACTGTTGTGATGATACTACGGGCTTTCTGCTCACAAAATCCCTGTTATATAAGTTAACACTCTGTTACAGCATAATTCTATAAATTAACGCGACATTGAACGTGCCATTCACCCGATCATAATATTATTCCATCACCCTGCATGTCATCATCATCCGGACACCTGCGCATTTCCATTGCACAACTTCAAATAGAAGTGCATCTACAATAGAAGTCTGGAAATCTTTCCTAGAAGAGAATGACCCCATCACCGATCAATATCCGATCAGCACGTCGCAGCATTTAAGTATAAAAAAGTGTTAAGAATTTAAACACTGTTAGTTGCATAAAGACCATTGTGGATTAAAGTTAATTTTGTTTAACCTTTTAAGTGTAATAGTAACTTATACACGTGGTAACCAAAATCTCTTACGAGTACATTCATCCATCATTCAAGGACTTTTGGTAGGATGGAAAAGTTACAAAAATTTAAGTTCGAATGAACTAAGCTCAAGATTTCAATTTAGACCTCGTAATGTTCAAGTTTGTATGGCAAGTTTGCAAAGGACAATAAAATCAAGAGGTAAATGCCCAAAATCTGGTCAATTCGAATCACATATTCAAATCATTTCATCAATTTCAAGTAATGTATGTTAACCACTGAAACTTACTGCCAACCTTAGCCTCTTCGGCTAAACTTTCTTTGTCCTCCAATACCAGAGTTTCTAATGTCAATTTTGGTGTAACATGGCAAGACGAGTTGAGTTATCTGAAGAGCGATAGCTCTAAATATTCTCTTCACCTACCTGGCTCTTCACCATCTTTGACAATAATTTTAAAATTCAAGAATAAAATTTACTGATTTTTTTTTTTTTTTAATTTATATATTTCAAACAATATCACAACTATTACTCGTACTTTCTGACTTAATTTTTAATAGTTTTATTTAAAAATCAATCAATTATTTCTTAGAATTAAAAGTAAAAATCAGATTAAAATATTTATTTTTAAAAATTTATAATTTTTATTGTTTTAAATAGAAAATAAAAATCTGATAATAATTTATATTTTCTTGGGTCAGAAATACAAATTTATGGTACCCAACTTCACACTTTTCATAATCTAGATTTGTTTGTGACTTCTACTGTAATACTGTACAGTAGAAGTCGTTCATGTGATGTCATGTAACGGGTAAAAACTCACTTTTGCTTTGAAATGTCAATCGGTATGCATCTAGTACATTTTAATGGGAGCAAATAATAATTGTCTTTTTACTTGAGTTTTGAATTTAAATTATAGAAAAGCTAAAAGCTTCTAATTTATATTTATAATCAGATTGTAGTAAAACCGATTCATTTTTTTTCTATAAAAGTCGGTCGTGGAATACACTGCACACCAGAGAGGCGCAAGTTAATTCAATCGCTTATAAAAGACGGTAAGACTTACGAACAAATTAAAGAACTCGTGGAATGTTCCGCTAAAATGATAACCAATGCTGTCAAATATGAAAAAAGGTTGACACACACTGCCGGAAGAAAATTCTGCATCCAGGACGAAGGTAATCAGCAACTACCACGATTGTTAATGAGCTAAGCTTGACATGTGGTGTTCACACTATTAGAAGACGTCTGAGGGAACACAGTCTCAGTGCTCGCAGTCTACGCAAAGCCCCACTTCTCAAGAAAATCCACATATCAAAAAGACTGAGGTATGCAATAGAGCATCTGTCGTAGTTCCCTGAGAAGTGTGGGAATATAATGTGGACTGATGAGAGCAAAATTATCCTATATGACAGAAAAGGATCTCAGCAGTATTTAAGGCGTCAACTAACAGCACTGCTATATTTTTACTTGGTTTTTTTTAAAGCTGTTTACAACAAAATGATTTTTTTTTTAGTTTTATTTAATTACTCGTAAATCAACAACTGTTTAATGTATTGTACATACTATAAGAAAATTATGCTTTTTATACTACTACTAACAATTTTTGTAAACCATTGCTAGGTTAATGCTAAAGGGTGTTTTTTTTAGAGTTATAGAACCTTAAAATGAAATATAACACACATCGAATGTTTCCGTCAGTAAATTGATTGTGAAACCACAGCTCTTCCACATTAATGCCATTCAACTGGGGAACGAAAAAGTCAGTCATCATGGATCTATATTGCTCTCCATTGATTGTAAGGTCCTGGCCGGCATCACTTTTGAAAAAATATGAACCAATTATTCCACCAGCCCATAAAGCACACCAAACAGCGACTTTTTGTGGATGTAACGGCGTCTCAATAATGGCTTGTGGATATTCTTCACTCCAAATGTGGCGATTTTGCTTGTTGATCCAGCCATTCAATCAAAATGAGCCTCATCGCTTTTGTGGTGAAAATGAGAATTAAGATCAATGTCGTTTTCAGAAATTCACCGAACGTACAACGCACACAATGATCAAGAGGCTTTAATTCGTGCACGAGCTGGATCCTGTAAACTCGTAAACCTGTAAAATCTTCCATAAAGTGGATGGACACAGTTGCAATTGCTGTCCACGATGGCGAAGCGACTCATTCGGGTGCTCCTCAATACTACGCTCCACAGCAGCTGCTTCAGTGCGCACTGTACGACGTCTCTGTGGATGCGTATTATCAATTCGATGACCCATGGTTATACGGATTACTTGCTCGGATGGACGATTATGTGAACTGTAAAATGTACGTAGCGCACTTTAAGTTTCGCGAACTGAACCACAATTTTCGAAATAAATTTGCACAATTTCCAAACATTGTTCTGGCATAAGTCTATTTACGGTAAAATGGCACACCACACTGAGCACAAATCAGCTATCAGCTGTCAAATTGGCTTTCACTGAAAAAGTACTGCCAATTCGAAGAACAAACACGAAAAAACGAAAAATATTATTTGATTTGTATCATTGGTTCTTAACAATAAAAATTGTGATCTAATTTTTTTAGGATTTTTGACATGATGATAATTTTTACTATTCAATTTAAAAAAATAAAAATGAGGAAATAGTTCCTATTCTTGAATTTTTTTTGTATAAATCGTACTAGTTACCATCCCTGGTTTATAGAAATTATTACGATAATAAAAAGAGCGCCTTCCTTTATTTGAACAAAGTGGGACATATTGTTATTTCTAAGGTAATGCTTAATAAATTTAAAATTAACACTTCTTAGATGTGAAAAGCGTTGGTACTTCATGTTTTTTTCTCGATTCTGCATAACTTTGAAGGTCAATTCGTGGGCTCTTAAAATCAAAATAAAAAAAAAAATATTTTACAGAATTCTTATCGACCCTGCTTCATAACATTTAATAACTATTAGAAAAAAGATTAGAACCATTTGGATTTGTGACCCATTGTTTATTACGCATAAAATGATTATGCAAAACCCCCAAGCCACTTTTGTAAATGAGATCAATTTTAAATGTTATTCCACTTCTACTCTATTCTATTTTTCGCTTACTTTTTGGAACAAACTTTATATTCATTTGACACCGATTTTAGGGTAACCCATTTCATGACAATATAAAATGCAGAGTGATTCAAAAGTGTACATAAATACCGAACTGGTTTTTGATAAAATGAAATAAATTTCGCTCCGAGAATTTTATGAAGCACAATAGCGCGAAATGACCTTTATGGTTTAAATTCGTTATACTCGTAACTTTTACAAAAAAGGCTTGTGGAATTTAATATGGAACGATACGCAACAGAACAACCAACAAAGATCATAGAATTTTATTTTGAAAACCAATGGTCAATTGTTTTGACGTAACGTGCATATCGTCGATATTTTAATGTTGTGGATTGCACCAACAGTACCAACAATGTATTGTCCGGTTGCACGTTTCGGCAAGAAGAGTCAGTAAGGAATCTTTCTGGTACCAGAAGACAACGTACGGTGCAACCGAATGAATATATTCAATGTGTACTGGAAGGAGATTGTGCAGGACAGTCCAGAAATATCAACATGGAGATATTCGGCTCAACTCGGGCTATCGCGGAGGTTCGATCAGAGGATTTTGGGCACATTGCACATGTTTCCATATAAAGTCCACCTGGTGCAAGAATTGAAGCCGCCAAACTACCAGTAATGGATTGATTATGCCATTTCTTTGCAGCAGAAGGCGAAGCAAAATTCCGATTTCTTTCACAATTTGATAATGAGCGATGAAGCCTATTTCCACTTAATTGGCTTCATTATCAAACGAAACTTCAGGTTGTGGGCTACGGAGAATCCAAGAGCAGTTCATCAGCGATAATTACAAGCACTTAAGTGTACTGTTTGGTGCGGTGTATCGTCCAAAAGGATCATTGGCCCATATTTCTTTAAAAAAGAAACCGGTGCCGCAGTTACCATCAATGCTGTTCGATAACGGACGATGTTGGACAATTTATCATGCACAACTATGGTTCCAATAGGATGGAGCCACAGAGCATACTGCAAGGGACACAATGACTATATGACATGAAATCTTCAACGAGCGCATTAAGTCGCGGAGTAGCGACTTCAATTGGCCGAAGAGTTCACCGGATTTAACCACTCCCGACTGTTTTCTTTTCCACTATCGTACGATTGTACGTCAATAAGCCAGTGACCATCCCTCAACTGAACACCAATATTCGTAATGAAATCCGTCTCATAATACCAGACATTTTGCGAAAGGTGATAGAAAATGTGTTGAAAAGAACACGAATGTGCGAAGCAGAAAATGGCCACCATTTCCGAGGCGTAATCCTTCACGTATAGCTCAACAAAATTCCCCATTCGTATACTGTACTTAAAAAAAAATAAAAAATTCACTCTAAAATAAAAAAATTTATAACAAATTCAAACCATAAAAGTCGTTTAGTTCCACCCTGTAGTAAAAACAGAAATCAAAAACTAAACACCCAGAATTTAAGCAAACGTGCTGAACAAACCTAAGAGTTGGTGTCAAATGAGAATAAAGCAACTAAATTCTGCTTAAAAATACACAGGAAAGTTACAGTAGTCCGTCTGAAGCGGATTATATGACACCCTATCATCGCATGACTACATAATCATCTACTGACCCATCTCTCATGAAGTGGGAGTGGCATTCTGAAATTTTCAATACGAACTCAATGAAATGCTTATCTTTCTAGTCAGAGTATATATTCGCGACTTTTAAGATATTTTATAAGAAAACTTGATTTTATGGATTCTTCTTATAAGAAAATGGGCGTGGCTGTAACTGTTTGTTACTAAAGTAAATAGCTTTAAAAAAGCAATATCAGTTTTTTTGAAGAAAACGCTCGCAAACGTAGGCGTGACATTATACAAACGTATGGTTGAATTGAGAATTGTATGTTGTTAAACCGATATTTTTCAGTTTCTACTACAAATATTGCATTTTTTAAAAAGTGGGAGTGTTTGTTGTTGGATTTAAAAATGTGTACACTTGTACTGCTTCGGGTTTTAGAAAGCTTATATACCAAATTTCATTTACCTACCTTGAAATTTAATGTCCGAAAACAGGTGACATTCGGATATAACTTGGTCGACTAAACGTTCGATGCTGTTCAAAAATCTTATTATTTCTCTATGTTACAAACTATGTATCATAATTAATATACTCGTACCCTATGGGATATATGGCCCAAACAAACAGCGTGCACCTGAAGGCCTTTTATAGCCGATTTGATTGTTATTTTGCCTCTTGATTCTGAAAATGTAATTCAAAATCTCCTCACGTGTCTCGAATTTGTATACAGAAAATATAACAAATTAAATTTATTTCAGCAAAACCTTATTCTGGGTCAGTGAATCTGCGTCCGGAGAATTTAAAAAACCCGAAAAAAAAACAAATATTTTTCGTAAATTTTGACAGTTTAAACAATAGAATTTTTTTTGTTTTGAGCTAATTTCTGGAACCCACATGACTTCTTAGCAGCCATGGCAATTTTAACCTTGTGAACCGGTGCGTTGTCATGAAGTAAGAGCACGTCTTTTGTTAATCTCCGTCTCCTTTTTACTTTAATGGATTCTCTTAAGCATCTTAGAACATTAGAGTGGTATCCTTTTGTGATGCTTGTGCCTTTTGGTTTATAATCTATTAACATGATTCCTCATGAGTCCCAAAACACTGTTGCCATGATCTTCCAACTTCTTAAGGGTTGGACCACCTTTATACGCCACTGCATGGGCTCCTACTTTAACTCAGGGTCATAATAATGAATCCAAGTTTCATGTTTAGTAAACATTTTCTTAATAACTTCAGCTGGATTGTCGCCACACAGCTCCGATAATTGTCTAAAACATTTTTTATGTGGCATAAGCACTCTTATCATTTTTTTGACATCTCAAGATGTAGAATTTTGAAACTCGTTGTTTCGGATATTTTGAGCCTTTCTGCAATTTTTTTTAGTTTGAGTCGAGTATGTTCCATAAGGGCATATTCGACTTTTAGAAACATTTCATGTGTTGCCTGGTGGACGAAGTTGATCGTTTCGTAGAAGCAATCCAAAGAGCGGCGTTCAGAAACACTCCTTCTAGAAGGTATAAGGTTAACCGCAGGGAAAAAGTATCCCAGAAAAATCATTAAACTGGTGAGGGAGAAAAGAAAAGCTCATGCTTTCATCACTCATGCACCGCAGCATAAAAAGTCCTTAACCGACTATGCAATCGACTTAGAGATAGTAATTCGGGAATTTAAAAGCAATAAGATAGCGACCTACCTTCAAAATCTCTCCGCTGAAAGAGAATCAAATTATTCACTTTGAAAAGCGTTAAAAGGCATCTGGAAACCTCAAATGCAAGCGCCAACAATTAGGAAAAAACGATAGAACTTGGGCCAAGAGCGACAAAGAAAAGGCAGAACTTTTTGCTTTGCATTTAGAAGAAACGTCTAAGCCATTCGACGGCCCTTTGATAACGCCCGACTCCCCAGTAACGACATCCGACAACTTTAAAGTAAACAAATTGCATTGATTGAACTGAGGGAAGTGATTGAAAATCTAAAGACTAAAAAAGCACCGGGTTACGACTTGATAACGGCGCAGGTGGTCAAGGAATTACCGAACAAAGCTCTTATCAAACAAACTCTACGCTCTACATGCTCTACGTTCCGAGACAATGGAAAGTCGCCGAGATTATAATGGTCCCGAAACCAGGCAAACCTCTGAATGAGAAGAAATCATATCGGCTTATTTCCCTATGGCCGGTTATCTCTAAAATATTCGAAAAACTACTTTCAAAACGACTACAACCCGCAATCAACGAAAGACGTCTCATTCCTGACCATCAGTTTGGATTTAGAGTCAAACATTCTACAATGGACCAAGTCCACAAAATAACTGACGTGATTGAGAAAACTCTCGAAGAAAAAAAGATTTATTGTGGTGTATTTCTTGACGTCTCACAAGCTTTCGATAAGGTTTGGCAAAAAAGCTTGGAGCATAAATTGCAGCGGCTACTGCCGCGGCAACTCTTTCTAATCTTACGATCGTACCTCACCGAAAAACTTTTTCGTGTTAAGCACGGAAATGATTACTCTGAGTTTTAGGAGATTGCGGCCGGAGTCCCACAAGGAAGTGTCCTCGGCCCGCTTCTATATGTACTCTACACGCGTGATATCTCGCAGGAAAGAAACTGCGTCGTCGCCACGTTTGCGGACGATACGGCGATATTGACAACGGGCGATACAATTGAAGCAGCAACTGAAAAGCTGCAACATGCTATTAATAAAGACCACGCTTGGACGAATTCTTGGCGTATTGTGCTGAACGAAAGCAAATCTACGCACGTCAACTTTACCTACAACAAAGTGGACAGATTACCCGTATATTTAAACTCGGCTCAAATACCATACGCGAACGGAGCAAAATATCTAGGAATGACTCTCGATGTTAAGCTTAAATGGGAATCGCACGTAAAAAAGAAACGCGACGAGCTCGAAAACAAATACCGACAAATGTACTGGCTGCTCGGAAAACATTCGAAGTTGAGCGTACTTGCTTATCTATAAGCAAGTGCTAAAACCAGTGTGGGCATATGGTCTACAACTATGGGGCTGTACCAGAAAAAGCAATAGAAACATCCTACAGACTTTTGAAAATAAAGTTCTTAGAACGATCGTTAGCGCACCGTGGTACGTACGTAACGAAGATATTAATCGGGATCTGGGAATTCCCAGCATTGTCGAAAAAATACTCGTAACAAAATTTGGTTGAAAACATAAAGATCGTGTTCACGGCCATTTTAACCGTACCGTCATTCAACTACTTGACGCGAACAATTCAATTCGTCGTCTGCAAAGGACAAAACCTTTTGACCTCGCGCCATAGTATATGCCGGTGTTATTTTTGTAGTAAGACATTATAAAATGGCAAGGCAAGAACTAACTACCTGTCACTAGGGATGACAGATAGATTTGACAGATATGGCAGGGATGTGAAATTTCAACCTCGAAATGAATAAACCTTTGTAATACGCTTTACGGGAAATTGACCACAATCATCTTCTAACCCATCCCTCATGAAGTGGACGTGGCGTTCTGAAATTTTCAATACAAATTCAGTGAAATGCTTATCTTTGTAGTCTGAGTATATTTTCGCGACTTTTATTATATTCTATAAGATAACTTGATTTTATGGATTCTTCTTATAAAAAAATGGGCGTGGCCGTAACTATTTGTTAACAAAGTTTATGGATTCTTTTGAGATCTTGAAAATAAGGCTTATCCAACAACGTAAGTAGCTTTAAATAAGCAATATCAGTTTTTTTGAAGAAGAAGACGTCCGCAAATGTAGGCGTGGCCGAATTTAGAATTGTATTTAGTTTAGGCGATATTTTTCAGTTTCTACTATAAATATTTGTTTTTTTTTTTAAGTGGGCGTGTCCATGGGCGGATTGTAAGAATTTGAATATGTGAAAGATTGGCAAATGAATCTTCTTTCTTTATTTAGTATTTACATTGGGGAAAGTTTTAACTTCTAAATAAATTCCCATAGCTTTGAGATTTGGTTCTTCCCAAACTCCGGATGTTGTTGCGTACATTTAAGATGGCCTCTATCTCGAAGTTTTTATGTGTTTGCAGTCGATGACTATGAAGAATATCGTGCTTTTTAACCACTTCCTTTACCAATTCGATTTGCAGCTCATGATGTAAATCGCTATTTCGTACATACCATGGGACATTTACTATTCCACGTAGGACTTATAATTATGTATATTTGTTTAGATCATAGACTAATTTGTCTAACCCTTCATATAAATAATTCTGGGGTTTGCCTTCAAAATGCTCGCTTATGGCTATTTGCAGCCGTAAAATGCTTCCATGTTAGTCTTTCTTCAAATTTGGGAACTGGTAATAATCACTAGGTACCAGGTCAGGGCTGTAAGCTAGATGAGTTAATTTCTGGAACCCACATGACTTCTTAGCAACCATGGTAATTTCAACCTTGTGAGCGTTGTCATGAAGTAAGAGCACGTCTCTTGTTAATCTCCATCCCCTTTTTACTTTAATGGATTCTCATAAGCATCGACTTGTCTCCCCTCTACCAATCTTGAAAAGCAAACTGCTCCTTAGTTACATAACTAGTCAAACATTTGTAATAACTGTTATATAGAACATTATCCCATTATTCTCCTGTGATGCTTGTGCCTTTTGGTTTATAATCTATTAACAGGATTCGTCGTGAGTCCCAAAACACTGTTGCCATGCCACCACCCCTTTTACGCCACTGCATGGACTCCTACTTTGACTCAGGGTCATAATAATGAATCCAAGTTTCATCTTTAATAAACATTTTGTTAATAACTTTTGCTGTATTGTCGCCACACAGCTCTGAAAACTGTCTAAAACATGTATTTGTAAAAAGCGGTATTTTTTTATGCAGCGTAAGCATTCTGGGCAGCCATTTTGAGCTGATTTTTGACATCCCAAGATGTAGAATTTTGAAACTCGTTGATTCGGATATTTTGAACCTTTCTGCAATTTCTCTTAGTTTGAGTCACTTCCATGGGGGCATATTCGACTTTTAGAACCATTTCATGTGCTGTGTCGACACTTAGCCTTCCAGGGCGGTCATCATCTTCTAATGACTCTCTACCTTGTTTAAATAAGCCCGAAAGTATAGTTTTACCAGGTCAAGAAGTTCCGTAAATTGTTTGTATTTCACTTTGTGAAGTAGTAAGATGTAACAATTTTAAAACCTCTGCTTAGGTTAAACGACTCATATGCAAGAACTAACTACCTGTCACTATGGATGACAGATGGATTTGACAGATATGGCAGGGATGAGAAATTTCAACTTCAAAATGAATAACCCTTTGCAATATGCCTCACGGACAATTTACCACATTGTTCAAACGTTCATTATTACACTAGAGACAGTCAATGTCATTGTGTAATACAATCCAGTACTGATTGTATCGGGGCCGTTTAATGGCTGCATTTTGTTTAATGTTGGTGTTTTTGAACTTCATCGTTGAGGGCTGAAAACAATTTAAAAGAGCTAAAATTCTGCTCTAAATTGGCATGCCTACTTCATGCATAAGGACTGTTTTGAAGTTTTTGTGTCAACGCAACCTTTGTCTATATTACGTAATCAAATAAATTGATTCTGACAGCATTCTCTGATAAATAAAAAATCTTATGAAGATTTCTGAACGAATAGCGATGTCTACGTGAGTATTTATTCAAATTTTGTGTAAAAGACATTCTACAGTCTTTGTTGTGTCTGATTGAAAGACATTCTGTATGTTAAGACGGAGTTTAGTTTTTGTTTTCTGTAGAGTTCATGCCTCCTTTAGCACCTCCTTTTATTACGTAAATTTTACTCAGCCCAGAGTGGTACCAATTGTCTTATTCGCATTGTCATTCATATTACCTATCAGTTGTAACATTATTTCAAAACAGATTCTGTTGTTCAAAAGTGAGGACAATATAAAAAGAACTTTTAAACCCGTCGAAACTATATAATGCAAAACGCTATGATAATGAAATTGTACCAAGCTTCGAGATCGCTTTAATACAATGGAACCAAAAGACATTAGCGATTTATTGCAGTGCAAGGTGATCCACTATAGTACAAATAATAAATTTGTTAAGCGCCAATATAAATTAGTATTTCAATTATAAACATATTTGAGTTATTACTTAACAACTATAATGGAGTTTCTATTAGGATCAATAAAATGCAGCTACCTGTATCATTCATCTAAATTAGAGAACACTTTTAAAGCCAAGTTGCAATTATTTTGTGTATCCAAGTGCAAAATGCAATTAAGAGAGCAAACAACAAATAAACTAATTTATCAAAAAAAAAAAAAAAAGATTTCTTCTCCACCGTCTATTGCTGGACAGAACCCAGTCCAGACTCAAATTATAAGTCATCTCAAGTTGATTACATTACGAGGCACACACGAGTGCGCATGGCGGCTACAAAGTTATATCCGGTTTCGGAGTCAGCATCACCGAAGCTGGAGCAGGGTGGCTTGATGGCTTTTCAAATGCGCAAAGATACCAGCCGAACGGATAATTATAGCCTCATTGTTTTGATTTCAAACGATACAAGTATAAATTATATTTAATTGCACTCATGTGTCTCTGGTTCGTTTGAAATGTTCTTTTCGACCTGATCGCTGTCAGCTTGTGATTCTTCTTCGTGTCTTTGAGTGATTTGTTTAATTTTTGGCAGTGTATTCAGGGGTTTCCGGTAAAGTTCCCATTAAGACGATGCAATCATATAAAGCCTTCCATTAGATGTAGATTTACGGCGATAAGAAGGAAGTAGATACTTTTTGTGTGAAGAGGATCAGCAGCAAATGAATGAATGGAGTCGACCTGATCCGGGGGGGAATCACTTATTTCATGGTCCATAAAGCTCTTAATCGTCTCACTCAATGCACATACAAAAGGATCGTTAATTGCTTAATTATTCCTCTCGTTTTGACTATTATCTGAAACAACAATTGAATATGAGGTTTTGTATGCTTTTGTTGAGTTTATTTATTGGATTCTAAATTGCGCTTTCGAATGGATGAAGAGTGTTTACGAATCATTATGGTAAGAGTTTGTGTATAGCTATTGTTGATGTATCATTGCAAAACAAATAATCTGAAGGAATTTATTTCCTTCAATCAGTCAGGGGGTAATGGTTGATGAATTGCTGGGACATGGACGTTTATTTTTTAATGAGATAATAATTTTCGTTAATAATTTAAGTGTATAATAATAATAAGCACTATATTATCAGAGTTCCTACAAATGAGTGTTTAAAGTCAAAATAAATCCCAATGACTGTACTCGTATGTACCTATATACATATATATTGATGTGAAGAGTATTTCGATGAGATTATTATTTATTATTATTAGGGTTAGAGGAACACTCTTAACTCTTAACATTGTGACCAGACAAGATCGTTCCCCTACGCCTTATGGACAAATAGCTGTGGTCTCAGTGTTAATCCGACTAAGGCTGAGAGGTTCCACTATAAGTACTCGTATCTCAAACAGCGGTAGTTATTTGGAATTAAAGTTAGACTGGAGGCTCCATTTGAGAAAAAACGCCAACGAATGTGTCAAAAAGGCAATGGTGGCTCTGTACTTACGTAAAAGGGGCATACACGTGTGGCCTACAACCAAACATAATGAACTGACTATACACGTCAGTAGTAAGGCTGATTCTCTTGTATACGAAGGTGGGTCAATAAGTCCCTGAAAAATTAAATAAGGAACACTCTTTTCGGTATAAAAACATTTTATTTTTCAACATAGTCTCCTTTTAGCTCTATGGATGAAGTGCATCCAACGTTTCTCTAATTTTTTGATGCCCTTCAAATAATACGATTTCTCGAGCCCCTCAAAATGAGCGTTTGTTTCAGCGATGACCTCTTCATTCGACCCAAATCTCTTACCTCCGAGCCATTTCTTCATGTTTGGAAACAAGAAATAGTCGCAGGGGGCTAAATCTGGGGAATATGCTGGATGTGGGAGGAGTTCGTAGCCTAACTCATGCAATTTTGCCATTGCGACTGCGAACTTTTTTCTTCGCCAAATGCGGCCATTTTTGCTTCAAATCGGCTTGGAATCGATCCAGCAGCTCTGCGTAATATGCGCCGGTGATCGTTTTACCTTTTTCAAGGTAATCGATGTGAATAACACAGCGCGCATCCTAAAAAACTGTCGCCATGACCTTGATTGCTGACAAACCCGCCTTGGCTTTCTTCGGCTTCGATTCACCAGGAGAAGTCCATTGTTTTGACTGTTCCTTGGTTTCTGGTGTGTTGTGGTGAATCTAGGTTTCATCCACGGTTACGAAACGGCGCAAAAACTCAACCGAATTTTTCTGGAACATCGCCAAACACACCTTTGAAGTTGTCAAACGAATGCGTTTGTTGTTTTTTCATGTCCAAATATCTATGTAAAATCGAAAACACTGAGCCATGTGATAAGCCTGTGGCCTCTTCAAGCTCGCGCACTTTCACTCGCCGATCGTCCATTATCAAACCATGGATTTTGTCGACCATTTCTGGTGTGGTGACCTCAATTGGGCGACCAGAACGTTCGGCGTCACTTGTGCTTGAACGACCGCACCGAAATTGAGTAAACCAGTGGTGAAGGGTTCCAATCGATGGTGAAGAGTCCCCATAATATTTGTCAAGCTTTTGTTTGGTTTGCGTGATAGTTTTTTCTCGCAAAAAATAGTGTTTAATGAGCACTCGAAATTCACTTTTTTCCATTTTAACGAAAATGCTAGTAGGCGTCTATATAAAATGGCTGCCACAACAAAAGTATTTGACAGATATGTCTGAAAATTTGGGTGCGTTCTTTTGAAAGATGATTCTTGACAAAAAAAAATAATTAAATTTAAGGTGACGACACAATTTGTGTTAATTTTCAGGGACTTATTGACCCACCCTCTTAATGGTGTGGTGGATTGGCTTGGAGAGGAATTCCAAATTAAAATTAATGGAAAAAGCTCAACGAGTGACATGTCTCAGCATCACGAGTGCACTGAGAACCTCTCTATCAGCGGGGCTTCAGACAATGTTTTACCTCCTCCCAATAGACATCGTCGGTAAACAAACAGGGCCCTATTTCACCAACCATTTTTCACTTTGCACTTTGCAACTTTTCAATTTATCTTTGCATATTTTGTTTCACCAAACGCAAATTGCAAAGAGGAAATTATTCTTTTGCAAAGTTGAAAATGTCCCCTCTTTTCAAATTCAAATTTAAATAATTTATTCATTATAGTCTCACACAGTAAGATACAAATCTTTTAAAATAGTGCAAGCTTCAGTACTTATTACAATACTATAATATATTAATGTTACATTACTAAGTGACAAACAAAAATAGATAAAAAGATAGTGTAACGTTTATAAACTAAAAATAAAAAAAAAATAAAAATTTAGAATTAAAAACAAAAATTTAAAATTTAAAATTAAGTTAATTAAAATTAATATATAAACAATAGATAATAATAAAAAAAATTAATTAAATAATTAGCAAATGAAAAGAAGTTTAGTTATTATATTTATATATAAAAAAAAATAAAGTAAAACCAATCATCACCATCACAGGGCCACCAAGTATTGCTTAAGTCTCACCTTAAACCGAGTTGTACAACTTATCATTCTAACAGTTCGGGGAAGGGAGTTTCATAGCCGAGTAGCATATATGAAAAATTGACGCTCAGATACTAGAAATGAATAGCGTATTGGAATAAGGTCGCAACTTCTGCTAGAACGCAGAAAACGTATCTTGTTATAAAGATAAGGCGGTTGACGTGTTTGCATAACATTGTGAAGCATCGTTATAGTTCTATATATAAAAAGGTTCTCCAGAGTGAGGTCATATATCGATTTAGAAAAGGAGGAAATGTGATCATACATCCGCCGTCCATAAATATACCGTGCAATACTATTGTAGGCTACATTAAGTCTCTACGTCTGTGTTCGTAGTCGCAGTTGTAGAAAACTTCGCATCCGTACAACAAAATGGGAATAAGTAGAGTTTTGGCAAGCATCATTCTTGTTCTAGCAGGTGTTATTCTTTGAGTGGCCCATAGCATACGAAGACCTCCATAAACTTTGCCTACAGTCAATCTGATGTGGTCATTCCAGGTAAGTGTTTTATTGAATACTATACCAAGATTCCTCGCAGAGTCAACGAACTTGATGGTTGTATTATTGAGGGGTATTTGTGGAAAATACGACGTATCAATAAGATTTCTGGAGATTACCAGGCATTTTGATTTGGTAGAATTTAGGCTGAGCCCATTTGCTCGTGTCCAGTTTAGAATTATATTTAGATCTTCAATTACTTTGCGTGCTCCATTTTCAATAAGACCCAATGGACAACTGTTAACCAACTGAACATCATCAGCATAAATATGAATGGAGGAGCTTAATAAAAGTGATGAGAGCTCATTTATGTACAAAGAAAAAAGAAGCGGGCCTAATATAGACCCCTGAGGAACACCTCGGCTTAAAGGCAGAAAAGAGGATACCGTATTGTTAGCAGCCACTGCTTGAAATCTTCCATTTAAATAAGAGAAAACTAGATTTGAAGATGGTAGCGAAAATCTAAATTGGGTTCTAAGTTTATTGCATAGAATATTGTGGTCGACCGTGTCAAAAGCTTTGGAAAAATCTAAGAGAGTGAGAAAAGTTACCTTGTCGTCATCTACAGACCATCTGATTTCTTCCACGACATTTATTATTGCCGTAGTGCTGATGTGTTTAGGACGAAAGCCTGATTGATTTTGGCATAGCATATTATTATTGGTGAGAAATTTGCGCATTTTAGAATTCATAATCCTCTCATACTCATTACGATTTTTGGGAACGGGTACAATTTTAACATGTTTCCAAGCAGTAGGAAAAACTCCGGTCATGAGTATTGTATTAAAAAGATGTGTTATATACTTTAATGTGAAAGGAAGAGTTGCCTTTACAAATACTGGATAAATTTCATCAAATCCAACAGAGTTTGACTTAATTGATATGCAACTCTCTAAAACATAAACTTTATCAACGGCAGTGAAACTAAACCCAGTACCAAAATGCGCGCTAGAGATATCCTGGATGTTTGCAGGAGACATACTATTATAATTATTAAGGTCTATAGAAGATAGTGAAGTAAAATTCTGGTGCAACTCATCGCAATCAACATTAATGAGATTTCTATTAATCTGCTTACCTACACCTATTTTTCTTAGATTTTTCCAAAGCTTATGCCCAGGTAGAGCAGAATCCAATCGCGAAGTGAAGAAATGTCTCTTTGATTTTCGTATTTCAAACGTAACTTTGTTTCTCAAATCAGGGTATACCCTCAGAAGCAAATCGAGTCTAAATTGCTTCCAACTTTTGTAAGCTAGATTTCACTTTCGGATCAAATCGTTAATATTTTCTGTAAACCAGGGTTGCTCTTTTCTTCGCACTGATGAGGTTTTCAGGGGGATATGAACATTAAAGAGATTCATTTCACCAGATACAAAGTGCAAAGTTTGCAAAGAATTCTTCCATTTCGTTTCACCAAACAAATAAGCTTTGCACTTTCCATATAAACTTTTGCAAAGTTTGTCAATAATATTTAAAGAAAAACTATCATTTTCAGTTGAGCATTTGTTGTGAAAGTTGATGGAAATAATTAAAAAATTAAAATGAACCATTTCGAAGCACGTTTTGAAAACGAAGAGGATAGTGTACAAAGAGTTGTCAAATTAAGAACGAATTTTGAAATAATTCTTCAACTTTGGAAAGCTTCCGTTTAATAAGGACTAATGACCACCCTACATATGACCACCCTACTGCCAGTGTTATGCCTTCGCAGTAGAGCTGACTAAGCTTTCGCGATTGATCGACTTTTTTATTTATTTCATGCGAAATAAATAAATGATTCTTGACATCAGGATTCGAACCGTGAACCTGCAGCGTGACAAGCGATGATGTTACCTTTACACCATTGCCCATAAAAAGACCAGGCGGTTGTTATTCAAACTTTGGGTGAATTCTAATGACGGAATTTTCAGCTCACGCTATAAATTTCGACCTTCAACAGCTGTTTTTTCATAATAAAGATGTTATTTCGTCATCCTCAGCTTGAGATGTCCTCTTCCTTGAGGATGCTTAAGCTGGGTACAATCGGTGGGTTTTGAATTCAGCTCTGAAGGTGGCAAGACAACTCCATCGCCACCCGCTTCTGACAAATTCAGCCCTTCAACAGTAGGCGAATCAGTCCCTATTATGTCTCATCGCCTCATCAACGACATCAAGAACTACGGCTCTTCCACCAGTTTTTTTTTTAGAGATCTCTTTTGACCTGAGAAAAATAAAACGTATTGTAATATGCGAGCTACAGCTCGAGTAGATAAAACGCTATTCTGTGAGATTAATTCTTTATTTTCTAGTCTATAGAACAATTCAAGTTCACACTATACTATTCTTCGCAAATTTTTTCCTTATAAGATCTCTTTCTTCTCAAATCACTTTATCTCCTTTCAATTACTTAATTCACAAATCCAAACTAATTACTCCTTCTTGTTAACACTCAACTTTCAATTTATCACAAAATTACAACTTCGCCTATTATCACTCTTCAAATCTCTTCGTGCGGTTTGAAACCCAACTGCCCTGCCTCGATCGCCATCTGTCCTTATATAGTCGCATTTCTGATAGCCAGAAACTTCTAGCAAATTCTTCGACCACTGGAACAAGAAAATTCTGATGTAATAATTCCAAGATGACAGCTGCAGCCAATAATCTCTTGTGGTTATAATTCTCTCTTAATTCCGCGACGTCGTCTTAGACATAATCCGTGGACACGAACCTCGAATGAAAAGACACTTCGGAATGTGTTGCATACTTTTGGAGCGTAGTTATTATGCTACATTATGTTACAATATCTAAGGCAGTGAAAGACTGCAGCGTGTACGTATCTCTTAACGAGATAGCTGGATAGTACAACCTCACCCTTTGCTGGGTTTCAGGTCTCTGTGACGTTCCGAGGATCTACGAGACTGACAATTGGCTAGACGAGGCTCTTTCGATACTAATAACATAGCAAAACATAGATAGGCCAGCTTGGCCAAAACTAAACCAAAGAAAATCTAATGGACTTCTAAAGCATAAAAGTGGAACCCTCTCTACACTAACCAATGTAATAACAGGCCAATGTAATAACAGGTGAATAATCTTTAAAAGACGAAACTGGCCCCAGTAAGAGTGTGAAATTTCAACCCACTAAAAAATACCGCCCCTTTATTGCCCGTCTTCCCCACGGTACCGCCGTCTTAGTATTTCATCGTGGGGGGGCGAATAGCTCTACATGCTCACAATCTTATTGATAATTCATCACACTGTCGTCTATCTCGTTCGAGGTGTCTTAGTTGTGTGGTAATATGCTCTGCATAATCACTCATAGCACTCCACATTTCCTGCGTTTGGATCATACATTGTACAATATTCTCGGGAGTTGGTATTTCTCCAAGCTTATTTCTCAGCGTCTGCCTCCTCTCAGTTTCGAATCGCGGACTGTGAAAGAATACATAATCCACATCTTAGTAGTTGGGTTGTCTAGAAGTCTACCTCGTCATGCTTGTGGCCAGTCCATGCCTCCAGAAGCTGGATGACATCATATGTGTTTGAAACTCCTTCGCCAGTATGTCGATTGGGAGTAATCCTCCAATAACATAGACTGAATCTTCTGATATTGTGCAAAATGCACTGCATACTCTAATTGTACAAAGTCGGTACGTCAACTCAATTTTACGCCGGTATGACTGAACTTTCATGGTGTGGCCCATATTGGCGACCCTTAAATCATCACAGATATAACCACACCGGCCAAAAGTTGTCTTCGACTGTATCTCAGTTCTCCATGATTTGGCATGATGCATACGAGTATGAGAGCGTTATTTACTCGTGAAGTTTTGCCACTAGCAAAGAGCCGTGTTTCAATCATGACGCCTAGGTATTTGATGACGTGCTTCAATGAAATCTGGTACCCCCTTATCGTAAGAGTGATTGTTTCCCTCATTTGTTTGCTACTGATTAGTACAGCTTTTGCCTTATGCTGCTAATTCTAAATCCATAGATTCAAACCAGCGTTGAACGATCCCGATTGCATAGTTGCTTATTTGGACCATTTCATTCAGTAGCTTGGCGACAACGACTATCGCAATATCGTCAGCAAAGCCTACGAATGTAGCTTCTTCTGATATGGGCAGATTGACTATCTTGTTATGCATAACATTTCACAGAAGTGGACACAACACCGAACCCTGTGGCACCCCTCCAGTGACGGTATACTCATTGGGGCCATCGTCTGTGTCAAATATCAGGATTATTTTTCTTAGTTAATTCGTACAATAGGTAGGCATGCTCAAAGGTTGTGCATCTCCCACAATGACTTCAGCAGGCAAGAGTTGGAGATACGAGGATGAAGAAGAGACAGCATGTTGTTTGGGAATCGCCTTTTTTTAATCTATAGATCAGTCATACGTGCCAAAGCAGGAAGAGCCACCACACTAGTGAAGAATACGTGATAGTTGGAATTACTATTATGAGGTAAGCCCAGTAGACCATTTTTGATCTTAAGCCCCATTTCCTTTAAAAGAGTTTCGAGCACGCCCAGATGATGGATGTGGCTTTCCTGACCGTTTTATCAAGATGTTTGCTCGAAGTGAATTTATCATCGAGAGTTACTCCCAAATATTTAACTTCTTTGGAAAAGGAAATGGTATGTGGTTTAGAACCAGATTTGAGAGGTTTGCTTTCCTCCTTTTAGTCCAGTTCGATAAGATTGGTTGCAATTGCACACTGTCAGTATGGCTACTAATGTATACTGGCGGCACAGGTCCAGAACAGAATGTCGATCCAAAATCATGAGTGAACCGCAAATGTTAATGATCCAGCAAACGAAATAAGAACAATCACCTTCGGACTTGCACATGATGGATGGGCTCATTGGCCATTATATAAAAATTTATATCGTGGATGGACGAGTCCATCAAATAATAATCGTCGTATACTTACGAAATTCAATATCAAGAAATAACACAAATGATATCAGAAGGTGTTCCACTGAGTGCAAAATATCATATACATATCACTTACTAATCAATCAATAAAAATGCCACTGTTCAAGATGTTGATTGAGGTGAAGACGTGAAGAAACAAATCGCTTAAAAAATCGATGGATCAGAAATGGTGATATATCTACTACGGTCACTGATATAAACAATAGAAGCAGGAACTATTTGAACAGATAGCTTGGATACAATTTGCATAAAGGGGAAATTTTGTCCCCTTAAATTTTGACCATTATGTACTGAAGATGATATCGCTAAAATGTTGGCCTCCAGCGTTTATGCCAATTTGAGCCCTTTTTATGGCATTTTCCTTCACTCTAATGTTGTCTATCAAGAATGCGAGAGTTTGTGACTTGTTCACATACACTAGTGACTTCAAATAACTCCAAAGAAAGAAATCTGAGAGGCTGAAATGAGAAGTGTCTTTCGTTAAGTCCATTATATCGCCCGCTGTGTGTACAGTGACACCGTCTTGTTGAAACCACATGTGTTCCAACGCCCTTTCATCTAATCCGGGTATCAAAAAGTCACGTAACATCGTTCTTTACTCGTAGCTCTGTTTAGTGACAGAAATCGTGTTGCCAGCAGCCTCTTCGAAAAAGTAGGGCCCAATCACCTTTTCAGCACAGACGCCGCACCACACAGTAAAAGCTGAACTATAATAGTCGGAAGCAATCGGAAGCTAATGTCATAATTCTACGTTAAGTTTCCTTCAGTACTGTCAATTGCTCAAGTAGCCCATAATAGGCGTATGTATTCGGAAGCAACTGTCAAATCGCTTTGCCTGTGATTTGAACTGTTGTGTCAAATTTTCTTACAAAGCAAAAACTGAACGAAAACTTAACAAATCGAAGCAAAAAGCTATTATGGTCACACAATACAAATCCTTTGTATTCGCACTATTTTGGAAGTGGTCGTACGAACCATTCTTCTATTATAGTTCGGCCTTTACTTTCAGTGGACGTACAGGCGATTGTTGAATAATACGCCGGTTTTCAGTGCCCTGTGGTGTAGTAGTAGCACTAGTACGCGTTATGTCAAATTAATTATCACTTGAAACTCAGCTGAATGAAATTGTGTTGTTTAGTTTTGGACAATATATTGTGAAAAATATTGTTCCTTGTGTTAAAGATATCTAAAATAAAATGAATGAAGAAGAAGAAGCTGTATTTTTACTGACCGTAGTTAAGATGTGCTAGCTTGCATACAAGCTACTGAAAGAGGAAAAGCGGAGATTGTGGGTGCGCCCTTTGAACCAGGAAAGAAGTTCCAAAGGTTTTTTCGAGACCATATTTGCTTTTATGAAAAAAACACGTTTCCCTTTCCACAGTATTTTCTTTTCTTTTACAGATTCAACGAATTGTTCAACATCGCTTTCTTTCATTTCTTCTATTTTTAGCGAGCTGTCAAACTTGTAGCGCTACAAAAGTTAAAAGTTAGAGCGAAGCGCTACTTCACTGTGTTCGGGCATTCATTTTGAAGGAAAATTGTCGTCTTGAAATAACTCCCAATATGAAATATGTTTCACAGTACCGTTAAAATGATTTTTTCAATTCTACGTATTGTAACAAATGTTTCATTTGGGAACGCATATGCCATGTCTAAGACAGCCAATGACAGAGCTGTCAGAGAACTGACAGACGCGGTGGTAAAAAAAAACGAGAAATGGAATTACCACAAGTAAGGAAAGTATTGAAGTAAAATAAGGTTAATAAAGGTTAATAAAGGAATTCAATTAAAAATTAAATAGAGCTGAGTTTAAATAGTTACAATATATTCTATATACAAAAAGAATACACTTAATTATTTTTTTGTAATCATTCAGGTCCGGAGTACTAATACTAGTAGTTAAAGGTTTTTTTTTAGCAGTTCTAACTAGATGTCATTTTGGATAGATGAATTTGACAGATGCCATATGGTAGGGATGTGAAATCCCAACCTCGAAATGAATACCCCTATACCACCTTTGACCACTTTGCCTGCAGAGGCTTTTAAGTCCAACAGTGTGTGTTGCGCAAACAGCACTTGAAATCGACTTGTTTAAATGACTAATTTATAAAATATAAAGTGTTGTGCGATTTCCTTTTCAGCAGAAGTATTGACTCACTAGGAGACATATTGCAGTGAAGGTACCAAAATTTTGAAACAGATCAAATTACACAAGTTGATTTAGAAATTAAGAAAACATTTTTATCGCACTTCAAACAAAGAAATAAATCAACTCGTAACATAAATGCGAAATTTCTTCTAAAATAAAAAGAATGGCTTAATGGAAAGTATTCAGTTGGTTTTGAGCAAGATGCTCTTGACTCTCGTTAAAATAAGTCAGGGTCGCGACGGGGCGGCTTAAGTGGCAGCACTTTCATTACTTATCAGCATCCTTTATATACGTGGGGTTCAAGTTTGGCGTTATTGTTGAGATTTTTGCAATCGTTCAAAAATTTATTCATTGAGTGACAAGGGGATAGTGCAAATGTTAATCAACGATAATGTTGTTGTGTGACTATGAACTTTGAATGATGAGGTTTTGTTATTGTTCATTATGAAGTCTTCAGTCGATGGAAGAATAGTGGTATTCTAGATTGTTTCTGATGATGGGATACTAAATATTGATGAGTCACTTTTTGCTAAGGACTCAGTGAGTCACTTCAGTTTTGTTATGAAGAACTATTAAGTCTCATAAATAAAAAAGAAGATTTTGTTTGAAGTCAAGCAAATCGGAAAAATGTTTTGAAGACTACTGCGCTTTAGAAACTATCTGCAACAATTCTCCTATTGACCCAGTGATGTTAAAAAAAAATTTCTCAAAAGAAAATAAACAGAGTTGCAAACAAAATAAAAAAAAAACCTCGATTGGATGAACCGTTTGATTTCTAGAGCTTTATATGAAGTCTCATGTTTCCCAGTACAAATTTCACATATTCACCTAGCAATACACTTTTCTTTAATTACAATTCGGTTGTATTGGTTCTTTAAGTAAATTAAAACTTAAAATAAAAAGGGATTCAAATTCCGCTTAATATTTTTAATATTAGGTGCGCAACTAAGTTCTCGCTGTTTGTCAATAGATGGCTCCAGCAGTAAGTGCTGGTCGATTTTGACATATCCAAAACGTCATGAACCGAACTTTGACATATGGTAAACAAACTGTTTTGACACATTAGTGATTTTGTTTTGGCGTCATATACTTTTGGTTGTGTGAAAATGTCTGATTTTGTGCCAAATAATCGTCATTTGCGGGAAGTGTTGATTTTCTTCTTTCATTCGAAGAAAACGGCGGCTGAAGCGCATCGAGAGCCCCAAAAAGTTTACGGAGATGCTGCTCTAAGTGAAACAACGTGTCGTGATTGATTCGGTTACTCAAAGACGGTGATTTCGATGTTGACGACCGTCCGCGTGAAGGAAGGCCAAAATCCCTCGAAGACGCTGAATGGGAGGCATTGCTCGATGAGGATCCGTGCCAAACGTAAGAACAGCTTGCTTCAGCATTACGAGTTACCCGCCAAGCCATTTCCAAGCGATTGCATGCGTTTGGAATGATTCAAAAACAAGGAACTTGGGTTCCTTATGATTTGAAGCCAAGGGACGTTGAGCGTCGTTTTTTCGCCTGTGAACAACTACTCCAGCGGCCAAAGAGGAAGGGTTTTCTTCATCGCATCGTGACGGGTGATGAAAAATGGATTCATTTTTCATTCAGCAATTCAAAGAAAAGAAAGTCATGGGGACTGCCCGTCGTCGGCTCGGCCGTATATTCACGCTGCGAAGGTGTCATTTATTAAGAACTGTTGAAACCCAACAAAACCATCACTGGGGAACGATATCGACTTCAATTGATGCGATTGAGCCGAGCACTGCGCGAAAAACGGCCACAATACGAGCAGAGGCACGAAAAAGTGATTCTACAGCATGACAACGCTCGACCTCACGTTGCCAAATCCGTTAAAACCTACCTGGAAAGGCTCAAATGGGAAGTCCTACCCCACCTGCCATATTCCCCAGATATTGCGCCATCCGATTATTACTTTTTCCGTTCGATGGCACATGGTCTGGCTGATCCGCTCATATGAAGACATCAAAAAATGGCTTGATTCGTCGATAGCCTCAAAAGATGAACACTTTTAGCGTAACGGTATTCGAGCTCTCCCAGAAAGATGGAAAAAGTTGTAGCTAGCGATGGGCAATATTTTGAATGATTCATTTGTAACCATTTTTTCACAATAAAGTTGCATTTTCATAAAAAAAAACTTGGTTGCGCACCTAATAATTAACGGTTAATTTTTACAAAACGGTGAACACATGTGTAGGTGCCATCAGCACAAAAGAACTGAGCCATAAATGCTTTTTGCTTTTCACTAATAGGGTTTTGAAAATGAATCAACCGCTTTTGGACTTTATTTTGTCTGACAGTGTATTTTTTTTTTTTTTTGTTGTGGAAATGGGCACTTTACTTTCATCTTAGAGAGTTCAACCGGCAGCTTCTTAAACATTTTCATCAGTAACTCTGGCCGTGATCTTATGCACAGGGTTATTTTTGAAACTTCGAAGGCCTTATGCATTCTACTCTCACACCTTCCTCTTATTAATCAAATTCGCGCCACGTAAGGAAACCAACTTACATCAATCGGCTTAGAACTCTTCTGTACTTCTGTACCCCAATTCGACAGAAGCCAATTCAATATACCAACCCACAAGTAGAAGCCTCAATAAATCTGACTTTACGTGGCACTTATCGAACGACGCACATTTCTTTTTTGTAAGCTGATAAATTCTTGTTGGATTCCATCATCATTCACCATTTGTTTGCAATTCAGAATGCAAAGACCATTCATTGGTATTCCGGGTGAGGCATGAATTGATTGCAATCACGATCCACTACTGCGTCCGTCATATGGCTTCCCTGTGATACGATCATTTTATTGCTGCCGCTTTCCAAAATCATTCCAAACAAAGACTTTGTTTGGTTCTGTCGCCTCAGCAAAGTCTCAGGAAGTGAGCCAATGCTCGTGCAGATAAAGAGTTCGACAACGGTCAGCCGAAAATAGAAGTCCCCCCCATCAGGTAAACGTGTTGTTAAGTTGCACTTTTATGACTGAAGGTGAATGGACTCCACCGTAAATTGTTTGTATTTTATTAACGTTTTTCAGAAGTTCCTAAAGATTGGTGATAGCTGTTACGGAAAAAAAAAAAATAATTGGAGATGCCGGGGATCGAACCCGGGGCCTTTCACATGCAAAGCGAACGCTCTACCACTGAGCTACATCCCCCGTACTTTTACGTGAACCAAATAGTTATTAGATATTGGGACTGATATAATATATTTTATAAAATGTTTTATTTTCTATTACAACAAAAAAGATAAAACAAATGGATTGGGATATTGCGTTTAATTGGAAATAGAATCAAATGGAAAGTATGTATGTTCACACCTACTAGAAATTCATATCGTGGACAACATCCACACTATGAAAACCTTACAAATGTCGTGCACAATTCTTTGACTAGTACTTTCAGCAACAAAATCTAGGCTTAGGTAGACGCCACACTGTGAAATATAAGATTAGTCGCTTTATACCCAACTCATACTTAATTCCCACCAAATTTTAATAAATACTGCTTTGAACGAAGTTGATTTTATTAACCGAAAAGCGAAAGTGTTGCGGTATTTATACAATTTTTAAGGCATTATGTAAGAAACAAACGAGAGATATTTAAATAAATTTTGTTTGCCGCCAAAATGATTCAACAAAAACTCCAGGGAAAACTGCAATCCATTCACCACTTATTTCATTACTGTATAAATTGGGAGTGATTACTTCGGTAGAAGATGTGTAATGAATGATTTGTACTAAATCTTCGATTTCCGGCGTCAATTAGCATACCCCATTGCCTTTCATCGTTCCGGTACTTACAAGGTAAGAAAAAATAAGAACGAACCCTAAACAAATTTAGAAAACTTCCTCAAATTTCAGGAAAACTATTTTGATTTTGACACATATATTAGTTTTCGAAACAGAGTGGTATACAGAGTGGTTTCCACCATCCTCCATCTTATCTTTTTCCAAAGGCGGAATATGTATTTTTAATCGGGTTAATCAGACGAATAATTTGAAAACCCTTTTTATAAAATTCAGCGAAGTCGATTATGTACTAAAAGCAAAATATGCGTACACATTTATAATCACAGATGCATCCACGTGGAATATATGTAGTTAGCACATGATAATTCTCACTCAAGTTTAAAAAAAATAAAAAAATAAAATAAACATTGCCTTCTAACTAACCAATCAAAATTCAAATAAGAAGCAATTTTTGTATTAGAACTCGTAAATTAAACTAACTGTTGAATGGAATAGAGGAGCAAACAATTTTTTTTTTTTAGGTAAGTTAGGTAAGTACTGGTTCTCTTTACAACTTGTGTTCCCTTGCTGATCTATAAATAATAATGTGCCTGTGCCCCACATGTTATTAGAACGACAGCTTGAGCAGGCTACTCCTAGCACACTTACTAATTTTTCTTGACATTTTAGTCAAATTTGAGGGGCAGATAAGTTATGAAGTATATTCTCAAGAAGAACAAAGTGAACAAAACTTTTTTTAAAAATCGCCCAACTACATATATAAAAACAAATTGAGCAATTTAAAAATCATGTATTTGAATATCTTAAAAACAAATTTAATATGTGGTTTTTTGTCCTTGCTAGTCAAATTTGTCTTCCTTTCTTTCAAATCTATTTGAAATATTAACAAATTAGTTAAATGAATAAAACAAAGCAAAACAAAAAAATGTGTATTCGTATGTTCTTCGCGCATTTGAAGTGACAGTTCACAGTTGATTTAAAATTTTTGAAATTTTTAAAATATTAGCGTGTTTCTTTCCTCACCTTACATTTCAATTTTAGTTAAGTTTAACAAAAAAAAAAAACGATATCCTATTTTGCATTTTGAAGTGACAAACTGATTTAGTAGCGGATTGGAGTTCAAAGAAAATAAGTGTTTCTACCATCGTCCCGATTTTTTCCTTGTTAATTATTCATCGAAGAGGGAGTCGTGGCTCCGCGGGCGATTTCTGAGCGGGAGGTTCAAGGTTCGAATCCAAGAAAACACAAAAATAAAAAAAAGTTTTCTCACGGTCCCAGCTATCGCGAACATCTGACAAACATCCGAAAGTAAAATTGTCTTGAAAAGCTTCTCTCAATCGAAAAAAAATTGTCCTTCGGAAACTGCATAAACCTGTAGGTCTCAATCATTCGTGAGCCGCACAGCACGAGTGTCTGCGAGAAGCTAGGCCAGACCTTGCATTGGACTGTTAGCGCCAAAATATTTATTTATTTATTTAAATTATTCATTGAATGATTTTATATTGAACAAAATATAAAATTATAGAACTTAAAATGATTATTATGAGGAAGCTTTTTGCACCATCTGTTTCGAAATGAGTTGTACGCAGCGATAAATTTACGACGAAATAGGATGCGCCTTAAATGCAATCATACCAACGCTACCACTACCACTTTGACTGCGATACGAGTAGATTTACTGCCTTTAATTAAATGTTCACTGCACGAGGTATATACATAGCTAAACTAATAGATTCGGTTTTTTTTGTCATATACATATATATATATATATATGCCCTTTTTCACAGAACTTCGATTATGGGTTTGATTATTTATTTTTATTTTAAGTAAATGATTTGTTATTTTCTGTATAAGCCCAGTAGACAAGCAGTAATTTATGCTATTAAGCTATTAATATATTATTCCTTGGTAACTATCGCCCTAAGTATTGGCAGCTTGTAATAATCATCGGCGTCTTGTTTTATTTTGTAAGATTTTTTGATTTTCGTATTTTGCAAATTTTTCAAGATGCCAAATTCATTATAATGAAAACTTTATAATATCACTAATAAACTACTAATTTCTTTGCTCCATTTTCAAGTTTACTTAATTTTATACAAAAATTTTTTGGCAATGTTTGAAGAAAAAAAAACTCTTACCGTACTGTACCGTCATAAGTTCGGCGTTCCACCCATTCTATTACCTTTCATTAATCTACTATAATTCACAAGAACTGTATCACCTTCTTTCCTCACACATTTAATGCTATTCGCCTCTCTCTAATGGTGAGTTCAAAATAGCAACAGAAACCCGTCAAACAATTTTTGCCATGTATGGGTATTTTGCACGTGCAAATTCACACTATCACAACTATTTGACGTGTACGTATACTTTTTTTTCGTTTACCTGTCCGTCAAGCGAAACTGGAGCTGTCAAAAAGTCCGACTGCCGGAGAAGGCTATCGGCAGTTGTTACAAAATCAAATCCAATAATCATAAGTTAAGACATATCTAGTCAACGAAAGCAATAACTAATTGTATTTCATCATGTGGTTCCTTATCACCGGAAATGTGTGCAAAGTGCGCCAACTTCAAAGAATTCGTATAGCAGCCTGCAAACCGCCAGCGTATTTGCGTACTCCACGATCGACGTCAACAACTCCAATAATATGCAAGAGGGTGAGTATTAGGCGGATGAATAATGTTTCCAATTAGTAAATAAAATGTCCTTACACAAAGTTCAGTCAAAATTGTATAATAAATGGAAGACAGTGCAACAGAAATCCCCTTCAAACTTAATGAGTAAAATCGAAGCGAAAATCAACCACCACTCACTGCATAATCATACTTTCACTCTAAAGGTCCCCATCCATTAATAAAACATGTTCGTGAAGTTTCACTTATTGCAGAAATGGGGGAAAGTCGGTTCACTATCAGTTATGGGTAATTAAAATTGACGCCGCTTTATGTTATGACTTCTTTGCAAAAAAAAAAATTTTGGTGCAAATTTGCCTATTAAACACGAAAATAAATGTTATTTATTTATTTTTAATGTATTAACATTTCATTTGTGCTAAATAATATCATTAGTTATGTAAAAATACATTAAACATTAGGAAAAGTTATAAAAAAAACAATTTTAACTATTCTGCATTTTTTGCAGAATTGACAGCTTGTCAGCAGCGAAAAAGTTATGTGGTCCTTAAAGTATGCATCACTTTTGATACATGTTCATTGGAATCTTTGTATACATGAAGTATTTACATGAATGCCCGAAAATGTAACACTGGAGTTTTATCGAAGCCCTTTCTATGCGAATTGGATAAAGTTCCATTGAATAGCCTCAATCCGATCTTGATGAACTTTGTAAAAGGGAGTCTAAACTGTTGAAGCACATTCAAGATGGGGGCGGACGAAACAGTTATACTGAGATACAGTAAAGCATGGGTTTTGAAACTCTTTTGGCCATCTTTTTCTAAAACAACATAGAATTGGACTTGTTAACAATGAAGTTAATATGCTTCGTGAACTCAAGATTATGGTTAAAATAAATCCCTAGGTCCTTCAAACATTAAATGTCATATTTTGGCATTTGGGAAGATTTAGAATTGGATCCTTCTTAACACACCAAGTGACGAAGCTGTCAATATCTGATTAAAGAAGGTTTCAGTTGTTTTGGCTAAAAATGCTCTTAAAGAATTTCATGTTATCAGCATAAATGGGAATATTGTTATGACTAATACGTGGCGGAACATCATTAATATCAATTATAAAGAGGATAAGAACTAAGTGACTACCATGAGGAACACCAGATTGGACTGTAAAGGAGTTGAAAAGTAAACCTCTAAATTTAACTTCATAGGACTTCATACTAATGTTTGAGCTAGGTTGAAGTGGCTGCCAGTTAAGAGGCCGAGACACTTAGACCAATGATAGGTCCATTGTGATACCACATGGATCTTGGGGGGGTAACTGTCCCTTACCTACTCGTTCAATATCTGCATTTGTCAGATCGCTGAAGCAGAAGGCTCCTAAGTGGAGTTTTCTTCTTTGGGAAAGAGCTGTCCAGCTACAAAGAATAGTTTCCTCCTCTTCTTCATCCATACTTTTACCGAAATCGTTTGAATATACACCAAGCCTTATTGCAATGCTTGCCTATAAGACAGTGCCCAGTGATGACACCAATTAAAGCGTGAATATTCAATCTATTGAAAAAAATCAAATTATTACAGCGTTTCAGATCCAGCTTAGGACAAATCTGTTTTATCGCTAGACACGTTATACCACTTGTCCACTTAAGATTTGTTCTCTGGATAGCATTCCGGATTTAATTTTAATTTACATGTAGCGATCGCGGTATACCCAAAGAACCTTTACCTGGTAGAATGGGTATCGTTGTTCCATGTCTGACAAGTTCACCGGTCTTACAATTCCATGGAATGTCCCTGGCACCTAACAAAGGTGAATTTTGAACTGCTCCGCCATCTTTATAAGTTTAGAGAAAACGATTCCAAGGACTTGATTGCTGCTTGGCTGTCTGAAAAAGATGCGGATATCTACTGCTGAAATCACGTGTTTCTTCAGACAGGATAAGACTTCTTTTAATGTCATTATTACAATGATTTAGGCGACGAAAGGAGAGTCTAAGGTTAAGCATATCAGAGAAGATACCTTCACCTACCTCGTCGTTAGATTTTGAACCGTTGGTGTGAAAATGTATCAACTTGTCTTCTAGAAATACATCTTCCTCCCAGAATGACCTGGAAGGCATGATGATTTAAAAGTTTTTGTGAAAATTTAACCTGGGTATGGTGTAATCGATGTTTTTAGGAAAAATGTTGAAGTTATTAAAAATGGAGGAGTGGCCAAATGCTTTACTGGACCACTGTGAAGTTGTTTTAAGGCCAATAGCTGTACACGCTGCCATTTGCTTACCAAAGATGTCGAGGGTTGTCAGATGAAACAGAGTGTTCAGTGCTGCTGATGGTGTCGTGTAAACCTCAGTTCTTCCCTATTTTTATATTTCCTGGAAAACATGACTAGTTCAGTTTAGTGGGGATTCACACCTACTCGTAAACCACACCGAGCTGCCCATCTAGATAGCTTATTTAAAGCTTTTTTTAGGAGAATGTATGAGCTAACCCATGCAATAAATACAGGGGGAAAGCCATATACCCTAAGTTTATTGGCAATTATAGTGTGGGAAGTTGATCAAAGGTCTGTGTTGATACAGTCGATCTATTGCCCACTTTCTAAAGTTTTAGACAATTTATGCAATAAACTTATTAGGTTAGTAATACTCGTAGTGGACCTGTTCCCATATGATATTGCGACAAACTAATGTTAACTTATCGCAGACTATTTGCTCAACGAGTTTTGGGACACAAGACAGCTTTGAAATATGACTTCTTTTTTGAACACAAGTGTGATAAATGAATATTCCCAAAAACTGGGGAATTTTCCACTAAACAAAGACAACTCAAACAAATATTTTAGAGGAAAGGCAAGGACATAACAGTACCTCTATTATTGAAGTTATACCATCAGGACCTGAGGAGCAATCATCTCTCAGATGAGAAATGAATTTAGAAATGCTTTTTAAATTCGGAGAAATGACATTAAAACAAGTTTGGGAACGATTTTGGAGATGCTTAAAGTATTTGAGATCAATACTACAAGGAGCATCGCTAAGTGATCAATTGAGTTGTTGATTATGCTGTAATTATACGTGAAATTAGCAGGATATACATTTTTCTTAGAGTCCAGATGGCCAGAGACTTTTAATAGAGTTCTTCCAAGCCCAGTTTCTTTTTGTATTGTATCGCCCTAAGTGCTTGTTTGTACCAGGAATGGCAATAGTTCAAGTTTTTGGGTGTTCTGAGCAGAATAGTTCTGTCCATACAGTCATTAATAATAGAAAATAAGACGTTAATTGCTTCGTCAATATTAGAAGAATCTAAATAAGAATCTATTTAATTCTTCTGAGAGTCTCTAAAAGTTTGCTCCTCGAAGTTAAAAAATGTATGAACTGTCATGAGAAATGATGTTCTCGTTTGTATATCAGCTCAAGTCAAGAAAAACATTCACTGATGGATGATATTAATCTATCTTAGTAATGCTGGAGTTATATTCTAAAAGAACAGGACTAACAGATTTAGATGAGAAGGTTAAACAGAGTATTTTTTCTATGTAAGCTTCTCTCAGGAGAGGCGAACCTATCACGTTGAGCCAGTGCCCCAAGATGTTGGTAAATGTTTGTTGATTCTGCTTTTTAATTTCTGGAGGTTCTGGAAATAGCTATCCTGGGGGTGAATTCGATTATTTACATATTTTATACAGCTAACTTGCAGTGAGTCAGAAGATAGAACAAGCTACTTGTTATGTCAAGTTGAGCTGAAACAAAGTTTGGTATTAGATAGTACTCGTCTTCCGAGGGTACCCACTCTATGTGAGGCATACGCAAGTTACCTAATAACAGAATACTGCTATCAAAACAAGATAATTCAAAAATGAAAATTCAATGCTATAGTAAGTTCAGAATACAGTGAAGTCAAGGTAGTAGATGGAATATATGCATTTATATTGACGCATATAATTTCTACTTTTAAAGGGAATGGAAAAATAATAAAAGATGAATTAAGTTCTCCTCCACCGAAACGTCTGAGGTTCTTCACACGACAATCTTCGCGATATACTAAGAACTCATCAATAACAAGTTTCGTGTCGTTTCTGTGAAAACAATACTAACGTCATGTGAAAAAGCCTGAGAGTTGGTAAAGATATTTGCAGTTTTAGTTCGAAGCCCTCTTACATTTTGGTATTAAAGGGACAGTCTCTGGGCAAGGAATTACTGTTGTAAAGTGAATCGAAAACAGGAGCGAGGGCAACAATCTTGAATGATAAGATGAAGCTATCGGGTTTACGTATTTTAGTGTAGTTAACAGTAACAGTAGAAAGAATTAAATTGTTAGAGGTTAAATGACGTACCACATTATCAGACGAAGTGTCGGGGTTCAGGCTAGAAATAAACACAGATCTAGGCTTAGGAATTAATTCAATAGCTAGATGGGGCGCAAGTGGGCGTCGTGGGGTAGTGGTTAGTGTGTCGAATCATTACGCAAGAGGTTCCAAGTTCGAATCCCAGAAAACACCAAAAAGTTTTTTCACGATCCCACCTCTCGCGAACGTCTGACAAACATCCGAGAGTATTGTTGTCACGAGAAAGCTTCTCAAAACAAATTGCCGTTCGGATACGGCACTAAACCATTCGTGTGAAAAATATAACGCACACAACACGAGTGGTTCCGAGAAGCTATGCCCTGGCACTTAAAGAGCTGTTGCGCCAAATATTTATTTATTTATTTTTAGATGGGGCGCATGGGGTACTGAACTACTGAAGTAGTGAGACTTACTCATTGGTTTTGTGACAATAGTTTCGGCGATGGTATTACAATTTCTAGCACGACTCTTAAGGTTTAAACGTTTTGGATTAGGATCTGGATTTTTTGATCGATATACTCGGTGTCTACGAGTACATAGGGGAAGTTGCGGTGAGTGCCCATAACCGTCTCAAAAATTAAACATACTTTTAGGATCACAGAATTTTGTTATAATTGCAGAATGGTTAAAATGGTTTTTTTTTTATAGCTTTTCCTTGTGTTTAATGTATTTTCACATAACTAATGATATTATTTAGCATAAAGGAATATAAAATAAAATGAATTCACACAAACGGCGCAAAACTTTAATTGTTTACGAAATTGTTAGTAATTGTTTCCGTTCTAAATTACTTTTATTTTCGTTTTTAATATGCAATTTCACACCAAAACAATTTTTTTTTCTTTTGCAAGGAAGGTGTTTCCATTACACCTTCCTTGCAAAAGAAAAAAAATTTGCACAGCCAAAATTTAAAATTAGACTACAATTATCATTACTATAAAATAGAAAGTAATATAATTACATCTCAATTATTAAGTAATTGTAATTAGAAATTTGAAATACTATTACAAGTAATTGAATAATTGCAATCACACTGATATCTTTTAGAGGGATGTAATTGCAAAAATATAAGTGATTATTTTATTAAAAGTATTCATGACTAAAGTTGTAAAAGAGAGAACTTTCTCTTAAATGGATGCATCCTTTTTCTCAGAATTTCTAAAGTGAGGCACATTATCAATATTATAAGAGTTTTAAATTTTTAAAATTGTTGCTGGGTCACTTCCAAAAAGGGCCGAGAACTATAAGGAAGAATAACCAATTAAGTTAAATCATTTCCTTTTAAATATACATATATTTAATACAGACATTTGCCACATTGCAAGCAAGCTCAGGAAATTCTTTAATATTTCTTTAATAAATCTTTGTACAAGCATTCCACCAGGAGGAATTAAGTTCTTCTTTTTCCTTTGAGTTAGAATAAGGCAGTTCTTCTGCTATATATTTCTGGGCACCCTGGATGTGCTTAAAAATACATACACTATCGGTTTATTGCTGCTAGTCGGCTTGTCGTATTAATCCCAATAAACTACATTCAAGTGCTTTTATGAATTATACCCAACCGACGCCACATATACCCTGAGTATATTGTACGGCTCAGCCCTTTTTAAGTTTTGAGAAGACGGCAGGTGGACAAACAGACAGATAGATTTTTCTTTTTGTAGGTAGTTGCATGTAGAGACAAAACGTCTGCCACCTCTAATCCAACACAGATTGTAAGGCCGATGAATTTGCCAGACATACGAGAGTGGGTCAATAAGTTCCTGAAAAATGAAATAAGGAACACTCTTTTCGATATAAAAACATTTTATTTTTCAACACAGTCGCAGGGGGCTAAATCTGGGCAATGCTGGATGAGGGAGGAGTTCGTGGCCTAACTCATGCAATTTTGCCATTGCGACTGCGAACTTGTGCGCCGGTGCGTTGGCCTGGTGAAAAAGAACTTTTTTCTTCGCCAAATGCGGCCGTTTTTGCTTCAAATCGGCTTGGAATCGATCCAGCAGCTCTGCGTAATATGCGCCGGTGATCGTTTTACCTTTTTCAAGGTAATCGATGTGAATAACACCGCGCGCATCCCAAAAAACTGTCGCCATGACCTTGTTTGCTGACAAACCCGCCTTGGCCTTCTTCGGCTTCGATTCCCTTGTTTTGACTGTTCCTTGGTTCCTGGTGTGTTGTGGTGAAACGGTTACGAAACGTCGCAAAAACTCAGCCACTTGTCTGGAACATCGCCAAACACACCTTTGAAGTTGTCAAACGAATGCGTTTGTTGTCGATTGTGAGCAAACGCGGCACCCATCTTGCGGAAAGTTTTTTCATGTCCAAATATTTATGTAAAATCGATATCACTGAGCCATGTGATAAGCCTGTGGCCTCTTCAAGCTCGCGCATTTTCACTCGCCGATCGTCCATTATCAAACCACGGATTTTGTCGACCATTTCTGGTGTGGTGACCTCAATTGTGCGACCAGAACGTTCGGCGGCACTTGTGCTTGAACGACCGCACCGAAATTGAGTAAACCAGTGGTGAATGGTTCCAATCGACGGTGAAGAGTCCCCTTAATATATGTCAAGCTTTTGTTTGGTTTGCGTGATAGTTTTTTCTCGGAAAAAATAGTGTTTAATGAGCACTCGAAATTCAGTTTTTTTCCATTTTAACGAAAATGCTAGTAGGCGTCTATATAAAATAGCTGCCACTATTTGACAGATCTGTCTGAAAATTTTGGTGCATTCTTTTGAAAGATGATTCTTGACAAAAAAAAATTAATTTAAGGTGACGACACAATTTGTGTTAATTTTCAGGGACTTATTGATCCACCCTCGTAGAACAACGAAACCCCTTTATATTAGATAAAGGTACCTTGGGTATACCGATCGCTATATGTAAACTTAAATTAAATTTCACCCGCAATACGCGTCATGCTTCGAATGCACATCAGTTCACCCTTAAGCCCAATTTCGTTCATACTGTCAAGTATAGGGATTCATTTATAAGCCGGACGATACGAATGTGGAATGATCTACCAGGCTCTGTATTTCCCCATCACTACAACCTTCAAACATTTAAAGCCAACGCGCACAGGCTCCACTTCTGTTCCTCTTCCCCCTTTTCCTAACGCCCGTGCCCTGAAACAGCTTAAGGGTATTCATATCCTCTTCGGCGCGCGCAGATTTAAAAAAAAAGCTGTATGTGATCGAGAGAACAAATCTTAGATGGACAAGTGGTACAACGTGTCTAGCGACAAAACGTATTTGACCTATGCTGGATCTGAAACGCTTTAAGAATATGAATTTTCTCAATAGTTTGCATATTAGCGCTGTAATTGATGCCATCAGTGGGCATTGTATTATAGGCAAGCATGCAATAAGCCTTGGCGTATATTCAAACGATTTCTGTAGAAGCGGTATGGATGAAGAAGAGGAGGAAACTATTCTCCACCTTCGTTATACCTGCCCAGCTCTCTTCCAAAAAATATAACTCCACTTACGGGCCTTCTGCTTCAGTGATCTAAGAGATCTGGCAAATGTAGACATTAGAAGCCTCTTATGTTTCATCAGTATCTCAAATTGATTCAACGAGTAGGTAAGGGAAATATTTCTTCAAAGATCCATGTGCCATAATAATGAACCTATCATTGGTCTAAGTGTGTCAGCCTTTTAGCTGGCAGCCACTTCAATCTAACCTAAGCCAGGAACTCTAAATAAAATTTTATCTCCTCTAACACCTTTTCTAAGGTTTGTCCCGTCGCAGATCTCAATGATGCGAACTTCAGCCTGGAACACGCTAAGACACATACCCAGTGGTACAGAAACTTCGGCGTTAGGTCGAATGATACCAGCTTCAACTGCAGGCTCCATTTTTGACCTATCAGCAAGCAATACCAGCAATACCAATGGTTAGTTCAACGACTCCGTTAGTCCAGTTAGTACCCTCTAATATTTATACCTCCAATAAAATTCCAAAGTACGAGTAATATTTCCTCAACATCAACTCAGAGATGGTGCAAAACATGTTCTTTTCGGCAATTGAGTTAAGTATTTCTAGGTGTCCCACAAGAATGCCTAGTTTAGACATATGTTCTAGCTGCAGTTTAATCTGGCAACCGTCTTCTTTATGAAAACTTGCAGGAGTGTAACCCCAACAATAGCTTCCAATGCTGTCGTAGGGTACGACAAGTACTTGTGATGCCAAAACAGACAATTCTTTGGAGCTTATGAAGTAGTATGTTCGAATATTTTCGGCCACCAAACTATGGTGGCGTACGTGAAAATGGATCACAATTTGAATTAAGTTCTAACGTACACGCGTCGACTGGCCCACAATGCTCTAGTGGCGCTCTTTGTGACAAAATTTATATACGTATGATCATTTCAACAGAATCTTTTGTCTAGGATAACTCCTAGATATTTGACCTTATTGAAAGAATAATATTTCTTCTTTTGGAGAAAGGTAGCATTGTGTTGGAAATGGTCTAGTCATGTTTGCCGTAAACAACAATAGCAAAATCATCAGGATGGCGATAAACCCTAAACTGTGAAGTTTTACAAGTAGATTGTTTATAACTAAAGACGTACATAGGAGGAAGAACGCCCCCTTGGTGACAGCCATTGACTACATTTACCGACACTGACACTTCCTCGGAGAAAATATTATTATTCGACTTTCCAACATGGCGCTTATCGATCTGTTGGTTGAATCTTCGATCCCTATACAACTGATCGCTCTTATTATCGAGTCGCAGTCGGTATCATCTAAGGCAAAGGGTGCGATTGATAGTCGAAACATTAGCAAAGATTTTCTCTAAAATTAGCAAAGCTATAACATCAAAGTGTGCATTTCTGTATTCGTCGATATTTTTCATGACTTTCAACTGTCTAAAATACGAAATAATTTATTCGATTTGGCGGATCTTGGCTACAATTTGCTTTATTTTGTTTTTTACATAAGTCGATCTATGAACACAAATTAAGTTGCGACTATCAATCTCGCCACAAGTTTCCCTCAATGAAAAGCACAAAGTGTGATTTCATTGGGGCGGTATGCACAGAGGGGCATATATACTCATACTCATGATGTATAGAATGTGATATTTTGTTTCGTTCATGATAACTTTTACAAAAAAGCACCTACATATTTAAATGATTGTTCTTGCTAAAAAAAACATTACGTGGCAAAGTCGATTTCGTACCGTTTTGGGCGTGTTTTCGCCATATTTCAAACGCCATCTTAATCAACGTTAAAAATTTTTTTTTTTTTTTAAATAACGGATCTGCTGATTTCTTTTTAAATTATATGTTATTTTGACATTGACAGCTCTTTTGCGCTCACAAAATTGACAGAAACACAATATAATAATATCCACACGATTTTCGCTAGAACAACGTTGGGAAATATGGAAAACTTATTTCCAAAGTGAGTACTGTGTTGCCGAAACAGTGCGAATTTTGAAAAGAGATTTCGGTCGAAATAATGCACCAACCGTGACTGCTGTTTGTGAAGAAAGTTCGTGAGATTGGCATGCTAATTGATAAAACAAGTTGGCCACAAACTGAGGATATGAACTTGGACGATCTCTGGTTTAAGCAAGACTGTGCTACATACGTGCCTTACAAGCCGTCCAACTATCGATCTTTTGCGCATTAAGTTCAATAATCGTGTAATCAGTCGTTTTGGTGACTTTTTTTTTGTGGGATGCCGTTAAAGATCGATGTTATGCTGACAATCCAGAAACGATACAGGCACGAAAGCACAATATTGATCGAGCTATTCTTGAAATAGAGTCCCGAACCATCGAAAATTTATAGCAATTTTAAAAAGAAACCTACAGATGGCCTACCTTTTATAAGGGTTAAGCTGTATTTTTCAAGACTGAGAGTGGGTTAAGTCTCTCCCGATAAATAAATAAATAATTACGCGCTAACAGCCCAATACAGAGCCTGGCCTAGCTTCTCGCAACCACTTGTGCTGTGCGCCACACAAATTGGTTGGGACCTACAGTTTTATGTCGTTTCCGAAGGGCAATTTTTTTTTTTTTGATTGAGAGAAGCTTCTCATGACAATTTTTACTTTCGGATGTTTGCCAGACGTTCGCAAGGGGTGGAACCGTGAGAAAACTTTTTTTTTTTGTATTCTTGGATTCAAATTTTGAACCTCCCGCTCATTGATCGTGCATTTAACCACTGAGCCACGTCTCTCCCTATAGTTTTTTTTTTATTTGGAAGCCAAGAAAACATATTTTGACAAACAAAAAGTTATTGAGATGTAAAGTGCACTTGTTTGAAAATTTCAGTGTTGGACTCCTCACAACGCTTATTAGCTAGTAACAGTAAAATATTTTATTACTGGGCTTGAGTATGTGTAAAAATGTGTAGAAGTGGAAAGTGCTGCTGATTAAATTGAATTGGAGCAGCAACTAAACCCTCATATTCATAGGAAGCCCCTATCTGAATATCTGAAAAGTGTAGGGACCTTTAGGAAGATGGACAGATACCTTCCCATAACGTGGTCATTGCTAAGTTATTTCCGATGTTTAGCTCCAATAGGTTGGAGAAGCGCTGCAGCAGATGAAGTCGCTGTTGGACAAACTGTCAAATAAGTTGCTCACTGAAGTAGCAATGCACGTACACAATGGTGAAGCGCAGATCGAAAAGATAATCGCGCTGTGTTTCGTGAAAATGTTTTTTGTGGTGGATTTATTTTATACTCGTAATGATGACTGAGGAAGAAGAAATCGCATGCTATGAATTTCTCCGCCATTTTCTTTTTTTTGTTTTTGTTTTTAACTGTCAAAAAGAAGTGCAACTCATTCGGAAGTTGAAGCTGACTCAACTTGTGCTGCAGCTACTTTTCGTACTTTAGCTGCAGCTTCGCATTGTGTTCGTGCTATAGGGAGTACGTGTATTTCAACTTTGACAGCGCTGCATACTGCAGCTTCAGCTTCACCATTGTGTTTGGGCAGTTAAATGCTATGACATAATGTTTTTTTTTTTTTTATGTGAAGTGAATGAAACATTATGCTTAAATAATAACAAATGTTTCAACCACTTAACCGTATGAGTGAAATCTAAAATCAATCAACATTTTGCAAAGAATGTTAGTAATTTTCCTGCATTTTATTAAATTTACATTAGAAGTGCAATGAATATTTATGTTGAAATCAATAGTTCCTGCGTTGTTATATAACATCAAGGAAAAGTGCTAGAAAAACCTAGGTAGCTGTATCATACATTTTGAGACACAAAGACTAAAATAGCCACACTGCGCAGAATTGCTAAGGTAGGGTGTGCATTGAGTTGGTCAAAGAGGAAATGTCACATCTTCAATTATTAAAATAATACATTTTTGTTACTTTGGTGTACTATATTAAGCTTTTATTTGTTATTAGATGTTGTCTAGTACTTTAGAAATAGCTGCGACACCCGACATTATTTTCTACTTAAATATACTAATACATCCATTGTACTCACAGGCACAAGTTCCCTTTTGTGTAGTGGCTGGTAAAACTTAGATTTTGTTCGTTTCTCTTCTATGCTCGACAAGCTGTTGGTTGCTATTCCCCGATGGGGCTTGAACCTGCTCCGTTCGGATCACAGGCAAATTCACTGCCCATTGAATATTGTCTTACTTTTCAATCAAATCAACAATTTGGTCAACAAATTTAATTGCACTCCAGAATTTATAACGTTTGTTTGTTTTTGAAGCTACATTTATCAAATTTGCTGTTACAGTAATCCCAGTGTTTGAATATACGAGTACATAGGAGATGTTCAGAAACGGCACTGAATAAAGTACAGACTCAACATAACGATGTGTGCACTAGAGTTTCTCGATTTCTAAATATTCTTTCAAAAATGAATACAAAATAAATAAAATCGGATTATAACGAAGAAATAATAATTATACTACCGTAATCGATAAAAGAATGTTATTCACTTTCTGTTACGTATTCTCCTGTGACAAATCTGTTGAATACCGAGGATGCGAAATGTTGGCATAATATCGCCATATGACTCCCAGAAACTACGAATGCGCCTGTGCATTAACGGTCTCAAGCATCCACGCGTTTCAACTGTATCCTAAAATTACAGTACGTAGGAATTATTTGTGAACAATTCAGATACCTACATACGAGTATGTAGAGATTTATTCAAAATTAATTATTAATGAATTCAAAATGAATCAAATTTTACCCGAATTTCTTCATCACACTGCTTTAGCTTTGGAACACTTATTTAACAATGGATGAAGCGCTTTTCCATCGTTTCAACCAGCACCACCCCTTGTTGTGCTCCTTATAATAAAACCACCCCCATGCGACGGTGCATAGTCGGAGCTCTCTACTTAGTACACAGACGCAAAGCATAAACTACGATATGTTGCTTCAACGTCCACCACAGCCCATTGGCACTGGCACAGACAAACACAGTCTCTTCATGGCTGTCGAAAGCTTCACAACTATCGCAGCTTGTTGTACGTACGGGCGACTTCCGTGGCGTTGTCTGGTGTGCATTCCCCCTCCCCTAATATAGAAAATTATAAATTTTCATCCGTTGCAAAGCGGGAGCGCTCATGTGTTTAAATTAAAATCAGTGTTCATCTCTGTATTCGCAAAAATCTTCCAAGGATTATCGAGAATTTCCAAATTCCACTTCGAAAAACTGACACATATCCTAGAAAAAAAAGAAGCTTTTCCCCGCAAAACAAAGAGAAGATACTACAGAGAACAAAAAAAAAAAAAAATACATCAAAATACTCACTCCATCCTCTCCCTTGTTCTTTGTTTCTTCTTGCAACGAATTCTGTGCAAAAGAGTATTCCTCATCTTCCTCATCCCAGAAAAGGTTTAAATAGAATCATAACAAGATTCCACTAATGTTGTGGCAAAGTTTCCTTCTTTTTGTGATTTCAAAGGATAACTGTGCAAAAAAGGACATTTTTTTCAAGGTCTAGTAATAATAATTAAATTGATGAGCAAAATAAAAAATAATAAAAAAACAAAATGCTATAGTGTGAAAGTTTATCCTGTGAATTTGTTGATGTATTTTCTAATTTTATTTGAAAATAATTTATTTTGTTTTTGGATACCGCAACAACAACAACAACAACAACTACAATATAATAACAACAGTACAACGTCCATCAGGCGGAAATAATGGGCTACAATATCGATTGGATATTCCCACGTTTAAAGCATCCGTCAAATTTATGGTACATAGCGAGCACGATTGCCGTAGCAGCCGTTGGATTATTTAGTAAAATCCTTTTAGGTACGTAAAACACTCTTGTCTTCAATCAGATTTTCCCTTTTTGTTGTATTTTTTTTTTTTTTATTTTCTTTCTCATTTCATCTCATGTTTCATTCACCATCTGCTTGTTCATCTCGTTAGGTAGAAGGAATAATAATACGAAGGAGAGATACATTTTAAGTGTATTATAAAAGTGCATATCATAGACAGCTTATTGCCGAGGCCAATGCCAATGACACTGTCCTTGTCTGAAAAAAAAAAAAAATATGAACCAACTCGCGCGATTTATGTGACACAGAGAGTATGCTGTGAGCTTGTAGTTTTTGTCTCTCCGTATACCCTTGTTCTCGCAATGTGCGCTAAAAGCTATTCTATTTATTAGGGAGAGAATCGTTCATCTTAATCGGATCATCTGACTGTCGGGGCGGCTGTTGCAGGTGAATTCGAATTTTTGGCGCGTTTTTCTTTATAAAATAAATTACGAACATTTTTCATTGTAAATGTTTTTGAAATTGGCAAATGTTTGTACATATACTGATTTGGTAATCATTAAGTACAAGCTTATTTTAAAAAAGTCCTGGATTTTATGTACAAGACCCTACCAACTGAAGATAATTCAAATTTAAATTCGTAGACAACTAAAAGTTTTGATAGGAATACTAGACTGTACCAAAAATAGTAAACACATTACAGTGAGGCATCCATATTTTTGATGAAATACAGCTTATTTGAAAAATATTAGCGTTGAGTCTTGGATTTTACAGGTCCCTACTAATCGAAGATAATACAAATTCAAACTTTTCATATAAATACTAGTCTGTTCCAAAAATAGTAAATCTTTTTTGACCATTTGCACAAAAGATTTCGAACTGTGGCTCGTTTTCAACTTTAATGTTCACCCAAGCTGATGGGGGAACATCTACCCTGATCCAACGTTTGGGTAAACTCTTCCACTCAGCGAATTCCACAGGTTTTTCAGGTTTTTTTCCGGATAGATGGAAACTTGCAGCCGAACAACCAAAAGGGTGATAAAATCTCCCCTTGTAACTACCAATAAATGTGTAGTTTTAACGTCAGTGCTGTCGAAGATCATGAAAAGCATTGTCATCACCTTATGAGTTATCTTGAAAGAAACCACCCTTTATGACAGTATTCCACAGGGACTTAATGACCTGCCTATCTGAAAAATGGAATGAATTATGTTGAATACAGATTTGCTGCCCTTGATATTTCCAAAGTTTTCAATAGAGTGTGGCCTAGTGCCATGTAAGAGGATGTAATTCTACACCGTTCTCGACTAATGCTGGCATTTTCCAAGGCTCTGTACTCTCTCCGACTTTTTTCTGATTCACATGAATGAGTTCCTTTTGTTACTCTTAATTTGATTTATTCCTTTGCAGACGACAGTACTCTTGACTTCACTTATTCGCTAACGACACCACCGCAAGGACCCAAACTCCAAATCGTCGAGTCACAGCGTCAGTGAATGTCTACCGATTTGGGTGCGAAGAAGTTGGTTTTAATGCGTGAAAAATCCAGTGCTGTCTATGAAGCGGGGTACTAACGTGGTCAAAATCAGAATGGGTGGAGTTGATGTTGAGGAATCTGATGGTTTGTTAATGGGTTTACGTGTACCTGTATTTCTACCACAAATGTTCGAAAGAAATATATAGTCGTGTCTCTCATGTTCCACCAATCATCGTAGGAGATCGTTTTCGATTTCAACATTGACTGCATTAATAATCTCCTCATTAGATGTGAAGATTTTTCAAATCTTTTTTTTTTATTTTCGGAAACAGCCAAAAGTCACACTGCGCTAGATCCGGAGAGTAAGATGCTGGGCGAATTTCATTGATGCCCGAGAGCGCAAGAAAGTTGTTGGTTTTTTCAGTAGTGTGCGCAGGCTCATTGTCGTGGTGCAATAAGTAGCTCCTCTTTTTGTCGGTGTCCTAGTAAATTTTGGAAAATTTGTGGTAAGCCAGTTTCAGTATATCAATTAGCAGTGACTGTCTGACCAGTTTTAAGCAGGAAGACGGCGTACTTGTAAAACTAAGATTCATCACCTGTCACAATCTTATTGAAGCAGCTTGACTCTCCGTTTTGAAACTTATCCAGGAAAGGCTCTGATATTATATTGATCAAAACGAACACGAGCCTCTTTTTGCTCTCCATTCAACATTTTTGGAATCCATCGAGCTGACTTCTTCGAGTATTTCAGGTGATAACTTAAAATTCGTGACACAGAAATGGCATTCAAGCCCAGTTCATCCGCTTTCATCTCCTGTGTCATCCTGGCATCTTCGTCAATTTTAGCCTTCACCAGGGCCACATTTGTATCGTCGGTCGAGGATTTAGGCCGACCTTCACGAGATTCGTCATCCACAGAAAAATGGCCAGTCTGGAATCTTCGAAACCACTTTGAAATAGTAACAAGAGATGGTGCATTTATTCCGTATGCATTTTGGCATTCGTGCAGAATTTTGACTGGCATGAGTTGACGTCGAAATTCGAAGAGAAAGGCAAAACTAATTTCTTTCTGTGTTGGCGGTGGAACTTCAACTCAGCTTACGTCAGTAATTTTTCTCTTTCTCGTCTCCATTTTTACCTATTGTTCTGAAATTTGGAAATAAATATTGTTAGATTATAAGCTATAGAAATGCATCTTTTTTTTTTTTTTTTTTTTCAAAAAACTACTAAATTGACACCAACTAAGCGAACTTTTGTTAGTCTCTACGTATACATCCGCATGTACAACTACGTGCGGTCTAGTCGTGCACTTTATTTTCAAATAGGTTTAATCGTTAGTTATAACTTAATCAAGACACTCGTGACTTGCAACAAAAAAATCAATTACTTGTTCAGGGGGCAATTAGCCTCGTTTAACACGCATCCGACGTCGGATATGCGACTCGTTTCTTGCCAGGTATACAACTATGGGAATATGCTTAGTGAGGTTTCAAAATTCGTTATTGCTAAACGCGTAACTAAGGAAGTACTGAACGGATTTCCATGTTCGTGTGCCCTAATGTGTAAATGGTCTTTTCGGAAAATCATCAAAATCAGATGGAGTGGGGCTAATCTCGCGAATAATGAAATCTATTAAAGTCGAATAGTATCGTTACAAGATACGAGTATGAGGCTGGGTTTCAAAATTCATCAAATCGTATATCCGACTTAGGTCGGTATCTAAAGTACGATTACCTTGGATTGTATATACTAATTTAATATTAATGTTAGTAAGTCTCATTCATAACGCTGGTTTCATTTCAAATTCATTCTCTACAGCAGAAAATCCCTCCTTCTATCTAAAACCTAATCTCATATTTAAATTCCATAAATTTATTAGTTGCTACGAGAATAATCCCTCTTTGCTCTTTTCTACAGTTTATTTATTTATTTATTTCGGTCTCGAATAATTCGCTTCAATTAGGTGGGTATTCTATTCTGTTCAAGCTTAGTGTGTGTTGCTTCTTTAATTGAAAATGGCACAAATGCCAGTCCCAGTGATGTTGTGATGATGGTGACGATCATAGCATCTTCCGCAAAAAGGGTGGTTAGTGGGGTGATATGTAATTAATATTGCTATTCGTACATACTGTTTGACGAATCGTCAGCAGTATAGTAAGATTGTTGATTCTATTTATGGCGGGAGAGGTTATTTTCGCATTGTCATATGGAAGTAAAACTGGGACAGTGCATTGTAAGGGTAATTTGATCGTGCATAGTGTTTTGGGTTCGATTACAATTTCTAAAAGTGTAGATACACATTACGTCGAAGGTGTACGTACATATGTAGGTAGGTAAGTTGTTGTTGAATATTTGTTATTTTTTGGTAACGTAATACATTTCAAATATGATTATGCGGTTTATTGATATCAAATTGTTTTTTCCGGTACGCTTATTTGTAATTCTGTCTGTATATTATCTGCCAGTTACTGCGTAGGAAGCTGAAAAAATGCAACATGCAGTATAATATGAGACAAGCTTTTCATTAAAAAAGTGGGATTTGGGTCAGGTTGTGAGACGGCGCGGCGCAATAACTTTATTAGTTTGTATTGTATACTTTTAACGATCTCATTACATCTTTCGTTTTCGATCTTATTATCAATCATGCGGCACATGGTGTCATCAAAGCCTGCTGGCCATAATGTTCGAAGTACTGCAACAGGTTCTGGTATTCATTTAAACGCGAAATTCAACACGCGGGTTCACATTGCATATTTTTAGTTTGTGTAGGCCTTCCATAACTAATAATAATTTTGATGGCTCTGTCAATATCTGAAAGGTCGTCATTATAAATTCCGTGGTTGAGAGGGATTTTTCGAGGGGATAGGGGAGGATTTCGTCTGACATGTCTGATTTTTCATTGGTCTGCCAGGCTCATGGTAGGTCTGTAGCCCATATTTATTCAATACAACCAGCTTCAGCATCGATACTAGCCTCAATTTGTGACTAAAAACGTTAGCATGCCGGAATTAAGTGGTCCTTATTGACGATCACATGGACAATGGTATGCTTTAGAGCTTGGATGGTATTGCTTTTAAGTTTAAATACGCCACACACAAAGTAATCCAACGGATTAAGGTCTGGTGAGTTATTAGGTGGCCATAAGTTTGGTGTTTTGTGAACATGAAAATTGATCGCCATTCATTCCTGAGTCGTCGCAGCTTTGTGCGCTGGCGCAGAATCCTGTTGAAATACGAGGGCAAGGTGAAAAGTTCTTGGCCTGACAATGAAAGACTGCGATTTTCAGTTAAAAAATGATTTTATTTTTCTACATAATCTCCCTTGACTTCAACACACTTGGTCCAGCGTTTCTCCAACATCAGTATTCCTTCTCGGAAATGAGAGTCTAGAAGGCTGTGAAAATATTCATCTACGGCCTTCTCAACTTCTGCATTGGATGCGAAGCGCTTCCCAGAAACAAATTTCTTCAAGTTTTGGAATAGATGGAAGTCTGAGGGTGCAAAATCAGGTGAATAGGGCCGTTTTCCAATCGCCAACGCACACTTGTGTACAGGTGCATTGTCCTGGTGAAATGTGATTTTTTTCTTCTTCAAGCCAGGCCTCTTCTCACGAATTTTGGCATCCAGCTGGTCAAGAAGGTTGGAGTAATATTCGCCTGTAATTGTTCTGCCTTTCTCAAGGTAACCAATTAACAGGATCCCTTTCGCATCCCAAAACGCACTGGCCATGACCTTTCCGGCAGATGCGATCGAATTCGCTTTCTTTGGCGCTGAACCACCTGCTTCCACCCACTGCTTCGACTGCTGTCTCGTTTCGGCGTGTAGTGGTGGACCCATGTCTCATCCATGCTGACAAATAGCCGCACAAAATCGGTCGGATCCCTATTGAATCGGTCCAAAGATTGCCGCGAAAATCGTTTGTGCATTTGCTTTTGATCGGCATTCAGCAAATGCGGCATCCATCTTGCGCAGTGCTTTCGCATCCCTAAGATTTTGTGCAAGATGTTTCGCACCCTCTCTTCCGATATACACACAGCCTCAGCTACCTCACTCACCTTCACTCGCCTATCGTCCAATACGATATCATACACTTTTTCGATGGTTTCGGGTGTGGTTGCGGTTTTTGGCCATCCTTCGCGTGGGCCATCTTCGAGGGACGTGCGACCACGTTTAAATTCAGCTGCTCACTTTTTAAAGGTTGACATGGAAGGAGCAGAGTCCCCGTAAACTTTTGTCAACTTTGGATGAATTTCCCTAGGGGTTAACCCATCCAAAACGAAGAATTTTATCACCGCACGATATTCAAGTTTATCCATTTTAACGAAAAACATCTTGCGTCTACTGCAAAAATTCGTGTAAAGAAACTACTGAGAGAACAAATTGAAACTTGTCATACGAACTAATGAGAAGTGCACCCAGGCAAGAAACATAAATTTTTGTTGATTAGAACGCCATCTCTGCATCAGGCTGAGAACTTTTCACCTTGCCCTCGTACGTATAGTCTTCCTTCACTCACATTGTCTATCGAGGGATTAACAACTGCCTCTAGCACCTCTATGCATCCGATAGCATTCACTCGAAGATCTTGTGAGAAAAAGTAGAGAGGCATAACACATGATCTACACTATAACTACTCCAAGGACCATCACACTGGAAGGAAACTGTGTGTGCATCAAACGGGGACATTTGAAATCTCTGCACATAGTCATCTATCGTTCCTTCTATTGAGCTTTCTGGTCCTGGTCGAAATTTTTTTCATCAGAAAAAAAAAAAGAGAAATTAATATTAGGTGCGCAACTAAGTTCTCTGTCAATAGATGGCTCCAGCAGTAAGTGCTGGTCGATTTTGACATATCCAAAACGTCATGAACCGAACTTTGACATATGGTAAACAAACTGTTTTGACACATTAGTGATTTTGTTTTGGCGTCATATACTTTTGGTTGTGTGAAAATGTCTGATTTTGTGCCAAATAATCGTCATTTGCGGGAAGTGTTGATTTTCTTCTTTCATTCGAAGAAAACGGCGGCTGAAGCGCATCGAGAGCCCCAAAAAGTTTACGGAGATGCTGCTCTAAGTGAAACAACGTGTCGTGATTGATTCGGTCACTCAAAGACGGTGATTTCGATGTTGACGACCGTCCGCGTGAAGGAAGGCCAAAATCCCTCGAAGACGCTGAATGGGAGGCATTGCTCGATGAGGATCCGTGCCAATCGCAAGAACGGCTTGCTTCAGCATTAGGAGTTACCCGTCAAGGAACAAGGAACTTGGGTTCCTTATGATTTGAAGCCAAGGGACGTTGTGAACAACTGCTCCAGCGGCAAAAAAAGGAAGGGTTTTCTTCATCGCATCGTGACGGGTGATGAAAAATGGATTCATTACAGCAGCTCAAAGAAAAGAAAGTCATGGGGACTGCCCGGTCATGCTTCTACGTCGTCGGCTCGGCCGAATATTCACGCTGCGAAGATTATGCTGTGTATTTGGTGGGACCAGGTCGGTGTCATTTATTATGAACTGTTGAAACCCAACGAAACCATCACTGGGAACGGTATCGACTTCAATTGATGCGATTGAGCCGAGCACTGTGCGAAAAACGGCCACGAAAAAGTGATTCTACGGTATGAAAATGCTCGGCCTCACGTTGCCAAACCCGTTAAAACCTACCTCGAAACGCTCAAATGGGAAGTCCTACCCCACTCGCCATATGCCCCAGATATTGCGCCATCCGATTATTAATTGTTCCGTTCGATGGCACTTGGTCTCGCTGATCAGCAGTTCCGCTCATATGAAGACATCAAAAAATGGCTTGATTCGTAGATAGCCTCAAAAGATGAACACTTTTAGCGTAATGGTATTCGAGCTCTCCCAGAAAGATGGAAAAAGTTGTAGCTAGCGATGGGCAATATTTTGAATGATTCATTTGTAACCATTTTTTCACAATAAAGTTGCATTTTCACCAAAAAAACAGCGAGAACTTAGTTGCGCACCTAATACTATATGCCGATTGAACTGAATTAAAAATTGTACATACGAGTAGTTGTGTCGATTGTATTGCAAAAGCCACAATTGTATTGACTTTTTAAACCCTGGCACAGATTATAACAGATAAAAACACAAAGCATTGCAAAGTGAAATGAGTTTCTGGAACCTAACACGAGCTAGGTTCCAGAGGTCTATCTATTTTCTTCGTTTTGTGTAGATTATGCCCCGATAGCCAGCCACCCCTCTACTTTAACGGTTCAAAAGTTACAAACGAGTGACATACAGACGGATAGACAGACACCGTGTTGAACCCATTAGTGTTCCGTCGACGAGTATTTTCTGAACGCCCTTTCATCAACGCATCTGAGATCTCGTTACTTACAGTTCCTCTATGACCCTTTACCCAAATAAGACAAAACCCGTTCCATTTTGAAAGCTTGTTTAGTCTATTCTTACATTCTAAAACAATCTGTTCGATTTGTGTGAGCCTCGAGTACCTTGTGACTGCGGATGTTAGTACTTCTACCACGTCATCTCTCTTCAATCGTCCAGTTTACTACTCCACTAGAGCCGTCTCTGTAGAAGACTGTTGTAGAAGATCATTTGGATTTTCCCATTTTGGTTTCCTTGATGGTTATCTTTCGGAAGTACATTCCATATCTCCTACCAAACATGACGACATGGTTCATATCGATAACTTAAAGCATAAAAGTGCAGTGCTCACTGTTTAATATTTGTCTTAGATTCAAATACAAACCTTCGTGACATGCATCTGACAAAAAAAAGAACAGCTCTTTTGTGTATGTGTCATATTTCGTAACGCTATTAAAAATCAGTATACTGCTATACCTGTGGACAAACGATTGATAACTGTTCCATAAGCTTTATAAAATTATACCACTTTAACAAAAAAGTCACTTTTGTCCATAAATACAACCATATAAAGTACATATATACAGCGGTTAATTTACCTTTGGACAGCTACATATGTATCTGCAGACAGAACGAATAAAACCATGTCAATATGGAATTTGTTAACGCGCACGACATTGATAAGATCGGCTGAACTGTATAGGTTGCATTTATAAAGCACTAGCAAAAAACCCGGCGTGCGTTGCAATGCCCTTTAATAAAATTTATTTGTCAAAAAAAAGTCAGTAGAGCGGAATTTGACATTTGTCATGTCCCTTTAAAGCATACACCCATAGTACATTTTTGGAAGTACCATATAAACCTTTGCTGTCACTTAAATATCAATTTCGCAAAGATTCATCTCAATCGGATGAACGGTCTTTGTGGTAAGCGAGCACAAACATTCACACACCATTGAGTTTTACATACTATATATAGATTGTAACGTTTTATGGGAGCGCATACTGCCATTGCTAGTGACAGAATAATGACAGCTAGAGACATTTCACCCCTGTCAAACTGATTGTCAAGAACACAAAATTAGTTATTATGTGCATAACTAATTTATTTTGGTCTATTTTTTGGAGGGAACTCAATTCTTTTCAAATCATTGTTGCCTTTGACGGTGATTATTTTAGTTTACATTTTGGAAGGGCTCTTTCCAAATTATTGTTAAGTTGGACGTTGATAACGGCTTTCGAAAGCGTTTATACGAATTCATAGGCCGCGTTCCAAGTGCACACTTTTCGTTAGCCACTGGACCATGGAACGGCCTTTTGGACTTACAACAGCTGATAGCTAGAAACTAACTTGGGTAACTACTGTTAGTCGTCACTTTCGACAATTATCTATCGCATTCGAATGTTTTAATATAACCTACTAATAAAGTCCAGTTTACCTAACAATTGGTTAATGGATGTATTCATAACTATCCGTAGTAAATGATCGTTTAAAAAAGAAAACAAAATATCGATTGTTTTCGGTTTTTATTCGAAGACCTCAACGATAATGAATTGTATTGACAGATGACATTTTTCTCCGGTTCTTATCTATCTAAGTGTTATGGCGAAAAACTTCTTAGCTATATCCCCTCCACATTTCACCTCCAGCGCAAGTAGCGGAAGGTTTTGACAGCCCGTCATCCCGGTGCAAAAAGTCAGTTTTGCTAGATTCCAGCAGCGTACTTGGAACGCGCCGATAGACACGAGCCGAAGAGCAAGCTGCCATTTGTGTTTTACTGTTTTACGGGTCTCTCTGTTATTAGTTTCTGGTCATGAAGTTTGACACATGAGGGAACATATCGGTACAATGGTTGACCCTAGTACACTGAAAGAATAAAGGGCACGACTGGGTCGCTTGTACTTGCTTCGTATATGCTGTTCGTTTGTACACGTACATTTTTCAGATTTCAAATTTCGGCGAAATCGAATCGAAATCGGCTGAAAAATGAGTACGCAGTCTCATTGCGAACGTCCACATTATGATATGAATTTTGATCAAAAACGTTGGAACCGTTTTAGCGAAAATTTCACTTCTTTAGAATTGGCCTTAATCAAAGTGTCTTTAATTTGTAGGCTAGAACGAAAATTTAGTTTTTGCCTCAGGGCATTACCCCACATGCAGTTCGAAGAAAAACCGTCCAGCCGTTTAGGTTGCAGCTTGAGGTCCAGACAGAATTGCGAGACCCACTTCTTTGAGTTCCTCTCAAGATTATTCAAAATCTCGAGATCGAACATTTTCACGAAAATAACCATAACTGAAAATACAAAGGGTATTCCACAATTATTATAGTTTGGCTTATTTCAAATAGACTTTTTCAAAGCAGTCAGCATTTTTGGTAACGTACTCGTTCTTCTTCACAGGTACAAACTAATCATCAAACCAAAATTTATGTTGGTCCTTCGGTATCAAATGGTGGAAAATAACGGCCTTTCAGGCGCATTTTAACGCAGGGGAACAAACCACAGTCACAGGATAGATCTGGCTTGGAAAAACTTATGCCAGTGCTCCTCAAATAGTCTGTAGTAAGTCCTGCTCTGTATGACGCTGCATTATTGTTGTGTAGGTGTGGGTGATATTGAACCGCCTGGAGCAGATTTGTAAGAGAAATCACTGTTCCGCATACCATTTGGCACTACCCATCCATTAATGTTCAAGCATAACTGCCTTCACTAAACTCTTCTTTCCTGAAAATACGGCCATCGTTCTTCTGTTAATGGAACGAGATCTTCGGGGTTGAGTCGAAACATCTCATCTTTAAAAACTCATACCTTAATTTGGTAACACTCAGGTCTCGCCACATGTATTGCAATTGAAATGGTGTCCTTAGATTTTCCATTATTTAAATTCTTGATCGTGCTCCATACCCATTTCATTATGAAGTTCTTTTGCTTGGGCGTAAAGACATGAGGAAATGAGAGTACAAAGCTTTCTAAATTTTATATGATCGACTACTCGATGTAAGCCAGATACGTAAATGCCCAATGTATCCTCCTTCCATCTGCCGATAGGTCACTCGTCTATCTTGCAGCATTAGCTCCTGGATCCTAGTCATCGTTTCAGGAGTGAACACCTCATTTGGACGAGCAGTATGGGGTTGGTCGTCCTGGTCAAACCATTCTTTCCTAAATTCACTTCTAAACGGTCCTAGAATAGGAAAGTATCTCGAAGAACAAAAGCCATCTCCCCGAAATACTATTCGGCACTAAGGTCACGTCAAAAATTGGAAAAAATGTATTGTTCTGAAATGGTGTCGATTTAGTTCTGCCATACTACTGAACAGCTCTCATTCAAATGACCATGTTTTCGACAGTATTGGGAGTATACTCGTATCATCAAAACATGATATTTCATTGAAAGGGTAAAGGAGGGGAGAGAAGAATAAAGCACAGCCTATGGCTATAATTACATTCAGTTGACCATACGACCAAAATTATGGTACACGCTTTTTACCTATACTCGTAGATAGTATCAATAGGCATCATGCACAAATAACATTGAACCGAAATTTTGCGAAATAGTGCTTCACGCCGATTTTATATGTTTATTCGGGTATGATAAGTTCTAAAAGAAAAACGGTAAACTTCAAGTCTAGTTCTTTTGTAAACATTGGACACGTTCAGTATTCTTGGGACTAATTAGTCAGTCGAGTCTGATGGACCGAGAGAGATCTCCATTAGACTGCAAAACTAGTAGTGGACTGTATTCTTAGTCAAGCAAATCTTCTTAACATTTTATGTAGTCGTCAGCTCTATAAATGTTAAAATCAGCTGGTTAGGAAAATAATTTTTCTTCTTCTTATGTCCTGTATCCCCTTGTGGGTCCTAGGGCCTCTACAACGCCTACGCGCCATCGTGTGCGATTTCTGGAAATGTGCTTCAGCTCTCCCCAACTCTTTCCCAGTTGCCGTGCTTCCTTCTCAACTGTTCTGCGCCACGTACTCCTAGGACCGCCGCGTATCCTGCCATCCTGGGTAAGCGGGTTCCATTGCATCGCTTGGTTAGCTATGGACCTGTCACCCTTTCGGAGAGTGTGACCGATCCACTGCCACTTTCGTCGTCGTATGTATATAATTTTTGTGTATACTCGTATATTGCTTTGCGGACTAGTGAAAATCATTATTTTTCTAATAGAAATACAGCACAGAAACGAATATCTGGATAAAGTAGAAAGTTTAAGAAGCTCCTATTTTTGACATTTATAGAGTTGACTAAATCCTTAGTCGACTTTGCGCTCAGTTTATAGAATACTGAACGTGCTCATTATATTCTTTAAAAGTAAACCCTTATTTAGAGCTTAGTATGTACATAAATTAAATAAAAAATATGTGTGATGCAAGCACATTAGGAGAATTAGAAAAGAATTTCATTTAATTATTTTCTGTGACCCTTTTCACAATTAGTCAAGAATGAATCATATTCAACTCGCATCCCACTGCTATTTTAAAACCATCCACTTACAGAATTCCTCAAAATAATGAAAAACTTACAAACAAAAAGAATCCAACCCCATCATAAACAGCAACAGAACAATTCAACTTCTACACACTCAACCGCTTACAGAATGACCCATCTTCCATTGAGTCTCCCCTAATAAAAGTCCTTTCACTCCAAGCGACATAATAGTTCATTGCTGAGTCATACTCTCGCCCCCAGAACAATGGTGCCACATACAGCGAGACAAAGCATTTTTCATACAAATTCGTAACTGAAAAACACAGATGATCCATTTCGTTCGAAAGCATGACTATACTGGAATTCCCATTCATCAACCCTAACCCTAAAAAATGATTCCCCAAAAAGAAAGTTTTATTAAAAAAAGAATTCATGATGAGAAAAACGTGCCCCCGAGGAGCATCAGTGGCAGTATCTCTCGAGCATAGCAATAACCTCTCCTGAAATGTCAATTCGAGTTTAAAATGAGATCATTAATTTTTTTTTTTTTTTTTTGCTGACGCCAAATGAGGGGGTGTATATGTAAATGAGGCCAAGGAACTGGCTCAATAAAATGCTATTGCTATATGAACTTAAAATGTTCCTTCCGTAGCAATATTGCTAAACAATGAAAACAAAATGGAAATGGGTCATTACAGAGGGAGGTAGAGAAGAAAAGAAATGTGAAAACAAAGTGCAATCAATACTCTAATAGCGCCACCGAATGCAGTACAATAAATTCCAGGCAACCCTGTCGGTTACGACATTAGCCAATGTCAGCCGTTGTCGCGTGACTTCTTTCCCCAACCTGATGGTGGTATGACTCTTTGCGTATCTACTCGACGTAATGAAATTTAACAAATAAAATGTCAACAGAGTGTGAGATTGTCGGCTGGGGGATAAAAGAAACGTGTTACTTGACAGAAAATCCCTTTTATAAACCCCGATGGGAGGTATTAAGAGGAGTATATATCAAAGAGGGTGACATAGTCGATGACCTATTGCAATGTGCTTTGTTTTAGCCTTTATGCAAAACACAAGGATATCACACAACTGTGAGTGCATGTATGTTGGTAATTATTTATGATGTTTCTTCGGGGGGTTACCCTCAATAAATTTTACAGTAGGCTTAGAGAATACGCCTTCAGATTCATGATGAATATTCAACTTCTTGTGCAGTGTTGTACACAAAAATAATGCATTCTAACACGTGCATGATTCTCAAGCACAGGATTAGTTCAAAACCATGAAAGAGTAGCTACAATAAGGTAATTGATTTGGTTAAACAATACCAGCGTAATCCAGTTGTTTTAGGTAAGCTGTCCATGATCTATAGAATATCGGCACCCCCTTCCTTATTTTTTTTTTTTGGCCCGCCATTATTTTTTTTAAAGCCGGTCCTTCTTTTTAGTGTTCCGTACGAGAATGTTATAAAACGGAACTCTAATGAATTCAACACGATGTCTGTCTGCCTGTCCGTATGTCACTCGCTTGGAACTTTTGAACGGCAAAACCTAAGGAGCTGTAATCGCACCGTGGTGGATCGAAAATAATTAGAAAACATTTTAAAAAGTATTTTTTTTTTTTATGGGTTTTTTTGGGAAACAACAAATTCGTTTACCCCCATATGCGACATACCATATTAAAGCTGAACTTCCAAGGAATTCGAATGTGTTAAAAATGTTTAACACAAAACCTTAATAACCCCCCTACTTCCAAAAGTGTGAACGAGAAAAATTTGGACATTGGGGGTTCTTAAATTTATGAGTAGGTTACGCGAAAAATATAAAAGGTCTTCTGGCATAAGCAGTTTTTGAAAATAGTTGGAAGATGTGAAGTCCGTCAATCACTCCACCCAATTCTTACCCTCGCTTCATCCGATTTTGATGATTTTAAGGCAGACATATTCACATGTCCGTCGTATTAGTTATGGTCGGGTCAAAACGAACATTTTCTGTTCCATATCTGTATTTCTGTTTGATCTAACACGTCACGCTCGAGAACTGAAGAAATTTTGATGAAATTTAATTTGTATGTTTGTCCTAACATGTACTAAATATACATAATATATCGTCACCTCAGTTTTTAAGTGATCTAAACGAAAAAGTCAGAATTCAAAAACACGACTAAACTTCAAACCTAAATAAATTGAAAATTTCATGCTGTCTGTCTTTACGCATGATTGCAGCCTAAATGCCTGGGTTTTTTTTTTCAAATTTCATGCTCGTGGGGTCACAATTCGGGAGAAATCGGAATTTCCATTCTAACCCCAAGATTAACGGTACTTTTCTAATGGTCGATTTTGAAAAAAAAAAGAAGATCAAATTCGATATTTGACTTATGGTGCACATATGCTATCAAATGACGTACCAGGTTTTCGCCAAAAAAAAAAAATTACGTATATTGTGTGTAATAACTGCATTGTTTCTCGCGCTGTGTGGCAGGTGGCACCACATCAATATCGTCCAATTGGTGCCAAAAAAAATTTGTTATCATGTCCCGATAACGTTCACCATTGACTGTTACAGCACCACGAGAATTTTGAAAGAAGCCCATAATTCGCACCAAACAATGAGTTTTTGTGAATGCATTGGTTGTTCGTAAATTACATTCAGTTGAAAGTGAGCCGCCTCACCACCGAAGATGGTTTTGTTCGAAAAATCACCAACTTGGTGGTTCTCTTACCACCCAATCAACGAAGTCACAACGTTGTTCATTAATAAGTGATAGATGGCAATTGGTAAAAGTTGATAGTTTTACATCTCGGGTAATAAAAGTAACTTCTGGCGTCCCACAAGGTAGTCATCTGGGCCCGTTGCTATTCATTTTGTTTTTAAATGATGTTCACGAAATATTCAATTTCTGTGAGGTTTTAACTTTCGCGGACGATTTAAAATTATTTGCACGGATAAATAATAGAGCTGACTGCATTCGATTTTAGTCGGTTATCAACAGGTTGTCGGTATTGTGTAAACACAATGCATCAGAGCTTAATACTTCTAAATGTAACATTTTTACAGCGCACCGAATTATAACGCCGCTTTTTCATGATTATTTTATTAATGATCTTAAACTTCTTCGCTTTGATGAAGTCAAAGATCTCGGGGTCGTATTTGACACAAAATTGAATTTCTCATTGCATTATGATTACACCATTGCTAAGTCTAACTCTATGTTAGGATTTCTTAAACGAAACAGAAAGACTTCCGAGATGTCTATAGTCTTAAATCAATCTATCTAGCTCGTTGGTCAGACCTTATTTAGAATATTCGTCCATCATTTGGGATTCCGCGTATGGTATTCAAGAACTTAGGTTCGAAAGAGTCCAAAAGAATTTCACGAGATACGCTATCCGTAAATTAAGCATGTTTAATGAACTTCCTAATTATGACGAAAAATGCAAATTTATTGGCCTGCGAACCTTAAGTTTCAGGCGTATGGCAACTGCTGTGATTTTTATCCGCGATTTAATTAATTATTATGGTTTTTCTTATAAATATATATGCTCCCCATAGATCACTGTGGGTGAGAAATTTGCTTTTTGATAGAATGCATAGAACCAATTATGGTAGCAATGAACCAATAACTAGGTGCATACGCACGTTTAATGATCTTTGCTACGAAATTAATTTTAGCTTATCTCGAGTTGAATTTAAGAATTGCGTTTATTCATTGATTTTAGATTAATAACATTATTGTTGATGTGAAGTTTTCTATGTGATTTAAAATCGGTAGATGATCCTTAAGCTATGTTCAGACGATTGCCAGATCTGACAATATTGTCAGGTCTACAAATGTTCTGACAATGAGCTGACAATAGCGAACTACCTTAGAATGCTAAATTGCCAGTTCACACGGTTGCCATATTTTGTCCCAAACTCTGGCAATTTCATTGCCAGATGGTTGGCCTGACAATACTTTGCCTGGCAACGTTGTTAGGTTGAAAATTGTCAGTTCACACGGTTGGCAGATGTTTGTTTACAAAAAAATTGCAGATTCGTTGACAGGCATTGTCAGACAAATTAAAAATGTTTTTTTTCATTCTGGTCTGAGTGAAGTGTTTTTTTTTTCTGAGAATTTTATAATAAAATAATAATCGAAATGGAAAAAAAAAAGATGCACTTGCGATTGTTTTGGCCGCGTACGTATTGGAAAGCAGCGAGGAGGATGAATTGCCACAAAAACGTTGGCGTGTTTGGACGAAGGATTAGGTGGCCCGCCGTCAGCAGGAGGGACTTTACGCAAAATTGCTTGTCGAATTGAGAGCTGAGGAGCCAGAATTGTATCGCAATTTTTTGCGTATGGATTCTAAACAATTCGCAATTTATTTAACTCATCGTAACAAATAAATCCAAACCGACAACGTAAAAAAATAGCACCAAAACTTCGTTTTGCTCTTTCAAATATGAAAAACAATTATCTGGCAATAAAAGAATTGTCAGACGTCATAAGCATAGCACATCTGACAATAGCAAATGAGTCTGCAAATGTCCTAAACGCCTGACAATGTTCTGACAATGGTACAATTGTGTGTTCAGATGATTGCCAGATAACTGACAATGACCTGACAATGTGTTTTCTGCAAATATTGTCAGACAAAATTGTAAGTTCAGACGGTTGTAAGGCATTTGGGACAATTTTTACAGTGACAGATCTGACAATATTGTCAGATCTGGCAATCGTCTGAACATAGCTTTAGTCGCGCAACAAAAAACAGTTGTGTAAAGCGATACTGAGAGTATGCATTGAGAAAACGTAGTGCTCTGTGATGAAAAAAAAAAAAAAAAATTGATTCTACAATTGTCACTTGCAATGTCTGTGCACAGCTAAATTCGCGTTAGGATGACCGTCAAATGGTCTCTACCACCCAATAAATAAAGTCATGACGCTGTTCATAGTCTGCTGGCTTCAACTTCTGAGCCAGTGGTTTCTTAAAGGCATGCAGATGCAGATCTTTTGTTAAAATGCGCTGCGTGGAGCTGTAGGAAATGCTCAATTGCAGGAAACGATGACGAATGGATTTTAATGGATTGTCATGAATGGACTGTCACTCGCCAATACGAGAACACACTGATCTTTGTACATCCAACACTGATCCGGTTCGATCGAATTTTTCCATTAATTTTTCTATTTTGGAGATTAACAATTAAAATGTGTTGTACACAGATGTCAAATATCAGCTATTTATCTTTGACAGAACCACAGTAGTGCCAAATTTAAATTGTAATCTCCAATTGCATCACCCTTTGCATGCATATGTATGTGTAGCTTTTAAATATAGATTGTGGTTGCAATTTTGGTATGCATACTCTTAAGTATCATATTTTCATACGAAAACAAATAAAAGGACATTTTTTAAAACAAATATATTTGTATTTGCTGGTCTGTTTGGTTCTAAATGAACATTATTAATAAATAAGTACGAATTTAAGGTAGCGATGTAAACATATTTTAAGGCTAAAAACGAAAGAATCAATTCGTAGTGACTATTTTAAAAAAGCTTTTTTATTGCATTATTTAATGCAATGACATGATATGAATTTATAGTTGTTTAGGAACGAGTAAGTAACATTAAAACTTATGAATAACATTGAACAACAAAAGAGAAAAAACGAGGTGTACGCCTGTGCTTGGCACTTAAATACTTTATTCCGCTTTACATTCATATGCTGTCAAAACATCATATGAAAAATCTTGTACTGTAGACGCTGCTTTTTCACTCATATGATCATCTATTATAATTTCGTGTGAGCCCTTTATGTGAGCTGTCAGGTTGTTTGAACATTTTTCGAAAATTGTTTGAAAAGTCAAGGCATAATTTACGAGTACGAGTATCACTTTTATTTCAATCACAATATATATCCATGCGAATTTGTCAAATAAAATGTGAACACACAAATCTAGCTTTATGTGGTAAATACATGAATAACTCACATAGTGATTTCATATGCGAGATATTGTAGTGTAAAACGTACTTTAGTACATTTTTAAATAGCTTATTAGTGTACATAGAGAATTTTGCTGTCGCACATACTGTAAGCCAACTTATTACACCTGGAAGCTCGATAATAAGAAAGATTTGTTGATAATAAATTCACCTAGGTACCCTCTCTGCTTTGTGCAGTTTACTTTGCTTAGTATGCGCATGATGTTGAGTGTTGCTTTAGGAATGTTTCTGCTTCTCGATTACATCTCCATAGAAATCTCACCTTCTATACTTGCAGTTGTAGACTTTCATGAGCGACTTTCATGAGCGCCTTTTATGCAATGTAAATGTTCGAGATATAGTTAAATCAGTGCACTCAATTGTGACTGTCAGTCGCTTCTTTATGTTTCTGTTTTGTCTATACCTTAGCTGTCAAAACATCAAATGTGGTAAAAGCTTTGATTCTAGGGATGAAATGCGATTAAATAACAGAGAGAAGCATAGCAAAGCTTTTCTACGTTACATTTTGATATTTCGCGCGCTTTTTGCCGTTGGTATGGGATAAAAGTGCATGAGTGAATTTGGAAATGAATGATTTTGAAATCCAATGATCAATACAATGAGTCGTGTAATAAATATTTGTCCACAGGTATTAGAGTCTTTAGCTGTTACGTCATAGTGAATGCTTGTGCTGCTGTTGACGTCAGTTTAGTGGTTCCGTAAGTGGTTCCTTGACACGTCCTTTTTGTCTTTAAGTTTAGTGACTTGAACTAGTTTCAATTAGGTTTTTAATGCCCATTAGGGCTGTAGGTATTAAAGTCTTTAGCCGTTACGTCATAGTGAATATTTGTGCTGCTGCTGATGACGTCCTTTTTGTCTTTAAGAAAGTTTAATGTCGTGGACTAGTTTCAATTAGGATTTTAATGCCCATTAGACCTGAAGACTAGGTGAATCTATTCTCTTGTGTACTTGTACTTAACAGTGATGCTGCATCATTACCGGTGAAGCCAGATAATTTTATTTAGCTCTACTTACCTCGCTAAGAAAGCAATTTAGTCCAGTTCAGTTTGTCTATGGAGTAATTAAACTTTAAACTGAAAAATGTTTAAGAAATGTGACTGGCATTATTATTAAATAAAACATGCTTCTAGCCTGGCTTACAAAATTGCTTATTGACTTTGTGCTAAGGTCACAAGGGACCTAAAATGCACCTGATGTAAACTAGTGATACCAACTATCGAATAAAAATTATAAAATTAGATCATTTCATTACCATTTTGGTTGATTACTATTTTTCTTTATTATTATTTTCGTAAAAATATACCATACGCACTGGTATATTGGAGATATGAAACTATGGCTCCGCGGAGGCCAAACAACATCAACAAAAAAGGCTGATTACACGATTATTGAATTTAGTGCGCAAAAGATCGATTGTTGGATGGCTTGTATGTATGACACGTAACGCCATCTTGCTGGAAACAGAGATCGTTCACGTTCATTTTACCAGTTTCTGGCCAAAAAAAAAAAAATCAATTATCATATAATATTACATGTCTTCATTCGATTCACTTCGTACCGCGGAGATATGTTGCTGCGTTTCTGTAAACTGTTCGGCGCGAAAGAGCTGTCAGTGTCAAAATAATATGTAAATTAAAAAGAAACCAACAGATGCCCCCCTGGGTATCTGAAATTGGACAGATGAATTTAGAGATTCTAGCAATAATAATCAAGAAATCGAATTGGAAAGGAGTAAGTAAGCTGACTGGTTCGATAGTTTTAGGGGAAATTTCTTTCGGATGTGGTATATAGAATACAATAAGAATTATAAGACTTTATGTTAATGGAAAAATAAGGAATATTGCGAAAAAGAAACCAGAAAGCTAACATACTCGTATTGCAGAAATTCTAAAGATTTCTGGAGTTCAGTACAGAAGTTTAACAGAACTAGACTACAAATAAGTAACTCTATTTCCATTGAAACTTTAAGAACACACTTTCAGAATCTATTGAACCAGTCCATATTATCTACCTTTTTCTTATGCGCGCAGCCAAGTTTCGAAGACATTATTTCGGACGCAATGATAACCTGTATGGAAGCAAAGTTAGCAACTGAGCATTACAAATACTCCTCCGATGATTTCTTGGAGGCTCTGATAGAAAAATTTAATAGAATTTTTGAGAAAGGAAAAGTTCCTACGATTTTTAAGGAAACACTAATTTATCCTCTACATAAAAAGGGGAGTGAGACTGAAGTTGCCAACTAGAGAGGAATAGTCTTAATTCATCGATGAAGATCTTTACATCAATATTGCAAGCAGGCTTTAAAGAATGGGTTCGCGCAAATGGAATTCTCAGCGAATTTCAGGCAGCCTTCTTATCAAACATAGTTTATTCTTATACCGAAAAAAAAACAAAAACTATTTGTGTATTTTGTAGATTTCAAAGCTGTTTTCGACACAATAAACCGCTGTGCTTTATTCTGCAAGCTCTCTCGATTAGGGATGTCCTTTAAAGTTATGTAGAGCTTATGTGGCACTCTTTTGTCGAAATTTTTTATGACCGTTTTGCATAAATGTAGCTGAATTTCGTTGATACAGCTCTCAATTTGCTCCTTCAAGGCGTGGATGATCGTGGGCTTGTTAGCATAAACCTTAGACTTCAAGAAACCAGTACGAGAAATTACACGACCAGGAAATGACTCATGCAGTAAGTGAATTTTTTCTCGGGCTGTATGGCATATGGCACCGTCTTGTTAAAACCACATGTCGTCCACATCCATATCTTGGAATTTAGTCACACAAAACTGGATTATCATGTCGCGATAGCGACCACCATTGACTGTTATTGCCCCACCAGCCGCATTTTCAAAGAAGAATGGTCCGATGATGTCTCCAGCCCAAAATCCGCACCAAACAGTGTCACGTTGTGGATGCATTTGTTTCTCAACAATCACTGGTGGATTTTCTGAACCCCAAATTCGACAATTTTGACGATTAACAAAGCTATCAAGATGAAAATGAGCCTCATCGCTGAAGATGATTTTGTTTCAAAAATCAGTATTCACTTGTTGTTGTTCCTTAATCCACTCAACGAACTCTCTCCGCTGTGCGTGGTCAGTAGGCTTCAGTTCTTGAGTCAATTGTACTTTGTATGCATGAAGATGTAAATGTTTCCCGAGAATGCGCTGTAGAGAGCTTCTCGAAATGTCCAACTCTTGACCACGGTGCCAAATTGATGTTCCTGGACTTTCAACAACACTCTCACGAACTGCTTCGATGTTTTGTGTTGAACGACTTGTTGAAGGACGGCCAAAGTGTCTAAGATCACTAATTGATCCAGTCTCCCCGAATTTTTGAATTAACCTCTTCACAGTTGATGAAGTTAAATCACTATTCCGACCATATTTTGTACGAAAATTGCGAACTGGTAGCTGCCTAACCTTCATTAGTTTTAAAATATTGCTCAACAATGAAAACGCGTTGTTCTTTCGTGTAGCCCTCCATTTTTAATAACCCTGAACTGTCAGCTGTCAGATTGTCTTTTTTTTTCGTTGGCAACACTTTACCACACAAATGGCGCAAAATTAAAATCTTACGTGAATTTTGGGACACTCTTTATGAGCGCATATATTCACGCGTTTAAGATGGTAAAAGTCTGCCGAATCATTTGGAGACCTATGGTGGATTTAAACAGTAATGTGGACTTAGACCCGACTTTTTCGTATTATTTGTCGACGATTTATCAGAGTTTTTACCAGCAGGAATCTCATTTATGCTGATAACTTCGCTATCAGTCAAGCTTAAATTAATGATAAATTGCATTTTCGAGTACTGGTTAAACTTACCAAATCAAAAGTTGTGATTTTCCGAAGAGGGCAGATGCGCTATGCAAGAATCGAAAGATGGTTCTACAATTGGAAAAAAAAAAAAAAAAAAATAATACAATTGTGCAAGTAAGAATTCAAGTGTACTGATTTCAAGCAACAGAGCCTGTAAAGGCATTTTGCAGAGAAACTTGCAAGCACCACAAATGCAATAAATGCGACCTGGAATAATTGTATAGGTAGTGCTGTAGTTACGCCAATTGCGAAGTACCGAGTATTCCAAGCTACAACAATTTTATGCCAACGAGCCCAGTCCTGGAGTATTTTGGAATCCGATTCTATAGAAAACCTGTTGAGATTCTTTCTCAAAAGACTTTTTAGACTACCGCAATCCATACTCAACTACATATTGTACATCGAAACAGGACTACCTCCGCTTTATGAAAGAACACTCAGGCTACATTTCGACTACATTTGAGACATATTGTCATGAACAAATTAAGAAATGGTTTGAGTTAGTCGATTCATGTCACTACATACTTGACCTAAATTCAGGAAACATAGCAACTTGGAAACAGCAGCTCTACTTACTGTTGTTGGACGCAATGTATCGCCAGTTTATGGACACATCAAGCTCGTCAATGTATCGCATCTACTACAGCCGGCATGAATACAATCTTGAAGCTAAGAATTACTTCAGAAAGTATATAACAGTAGAAGCGATCTCGGCCATCTTCAAGGATGCACGATGGTATCGAAAGCTGCACATCGAGATTAGATGGTTTCTCCGGTTGTGCCGAATCAAGTATGACAATATGCAGTGATCTATCCTCTTTCACTAGAGGTGACTGAAGTTGTTGCTTATCACTTCACCCATTGACCAGAAAGGACTCATGCAATTTTGATATCCTAAAAGCCTGCTAGTGACTCTTTCATTGTATTTTTTGTTCGCGATTTTGATTGCTCTGTTGGTTTGGAGTGCCATTGTCTATATGCTGGTAGAGGCTGATTTTTTAGTTGTGTGGAAAATGTCCATATTTGCAAACTCTAGCACGAGGAACCGCTGTGCCACCACATAGCAAATGATTTTTTTTTTACATTCGATGCATGTTGTTTTTGCGCCTCAAAGTCTTTGTATATTTGGCTGACCTAGTTCTGAAGATTGTATAGCTCCCGAAAATTATGCCATAGGAAATTGCGCTCAAAATAGTCTTTAGAAAGAAAGCCAGAAAATCTTCATTCAAAATTCTGTTGTCTTTTTCCATGGAAACTAGGACAGACAATTCTGGCAAATTTATGCCATTTTTTCCAAAGATGTTCTGACTTCTTATATACTTTTAATACAAGGAGAAAAGGTCAGGAGAGTTTGTCTGGAAAAATTGCAAATCCTTTTTTTTGCAAACTTGTTCTATATTAACAAAGTTGTTATTCCGTGACCCAGGGTTTTGGAAATCAATACTCTATGTGGTAAATTCAATGCACGAGAACACTTGACTCATGCCACTTGATCTCTCAGCTCCCGAATTCTCATTCAGCGATAGAATATCATATCTTAAGTAAGCGCAATAAATCACCTAATAATTACCGACAGGATACACCCATTGTTATTACCTACTTTTTTGTCTGCCTTTAAAGTTGCCGATTTTGTTCTATTCACGTAAATCGATAATGTCTGTGCACCCATTTAATTATTCAAGAGGCACGTCTAAGTGCCTGTTGATTCTAGACTTAAGATCTTTTCAAAGTGTGACATCCCACCATTAAAGCCACTCAATCTCTCACCAAAATAATCACATAAAATCACGTCCAATGGCAAAATGCCAGAAGGTCGATTGTAATCAATTGGTTTTAATATCATCATCACCATCCTCATTGAAATCATTTATTGCATCAACAAACTGGAAATGATTTATGTTCAATTAACTTATTATATTTGTGCTGCTTGTTTATTTACAGTGTTTTTAAATACGACAAAAGTTTATAACAGAGATAGACTGATAGAACTGGTGTCGAAAAGACCGCCAGGTGTTCCATTAGTTACAGTATCAAATCATCATTCATGTTTCGATGACCCAGGATTATGGGGTAAGTTTGCATTAAATAGTTGAACTCATATTGTTTTCGTTCTTATTTATTTGACCAATTGTTGCCAGGAACCTGTAGTTGCTTCCAGATCTACCGTACAATTGATTCCGCTTTGTTGCTTTTCGTAAAAAAATACGTTTTTATTCAGATTGAGTGTTTGAACTAAGAGCTGTTTTAGTCATCGATGTACCAGTAAACATTACATTGCCCCTTGTTCTTGGAGTTCTAAACCTGCTGGATGAGGTAAAGTAAAGTATCCGACGTCCTAGGCCTAGGATTCTGTCACCTGTGCTCAGTCAAGGTTTCTGCACAATCGCAATAGCTATGGAATCCCACTTTTAATGTCAAGACTGTTGCAGCAGACTTGGAATGGTTGGCGGTCTTTATAATGTCACCTATTAGACAGATAAACTGAAAAATTAAAATATTTTGCTTTCTCAAAGCTATGAGGGTTTAGTCTTACTGTGAATACCACGTCCACTTTCTTCTTAGAAAAAGTTGTAATAGGTTTTCTGATAGAAATCTCTTAAAAATCTCGGAAATATCATCTGAGTAGAAAGATGTCATTGCATTTGCGATTCACAACGCACTATTAGAGACGGTTTTGGCGATAAGGGATAAGGTATCATACGCGATCCATTCCGAAGAGTTGTAACTTTTCTGTATGTTTTTTTAATTCAATTTCAAAACTTTTTCACATTCAAGAAAAATGTCCTTATATGTGTAGACGACGTAACATATAACGACCTCGGTTACAACGGCCAACTATTTATAACGATCACTTTTTACTTGGTTGGTTGGCTTCTTCATCATATTGTTATCTATTTAGGGCTGTCGGATCTAACGACCGCGCGCCGGTTATAACGACGGCCCCTTGACCGTTTTTGAACGTTTTTATCGACAACAAGAAAGGTTTAAGTTGTTTTTAAAAGTAAAATACTGAGCTGAACTAAATTATAGCTTTGTTCAGTGACTCTGTACTGCACAGTCCAGCACAAAAAATAACAGGTTTTTGCGTTCAATGAGAAAATATCTCGTTCAAGTGTTCTTCTTTTTGTTCAATGACTCGGTCAAGCACAGCAGTTTTCACAAACTTGTGCTGTTCTGTGCTGTGCTGTACTACTTTTTCAGTCACTGAACATCATTCTCTTATCAATATACTACTATAGGTCAGATTAAAATATTACATAAAGCCCCTTCAGACTATTATAGAAGTTATATAACTTCTCGCCAAATGTTCTACCGGATTTCTACAATCATTTGACAGGTTATAGCCATTCATGTACGTATACGAAAGCGACCTAAGGTGCACTAAAATACTCGAAACAGCTCGAAATGCATACAATTACTTGTCGAAGATGAAAAAAAGAATTAATTGTCGACTGGAGAGTATTCTCTCTCATTGCTTGAATATTGTCGAAGAATTTCTTCCGGTACATACATGGTAAACGTCAAATAGAAACAGCTGATAGCGACAAAGAAAAATCTCAAATGTAAAAAATAACTATTTTTGCAGAATTGAACATAGAAGGAATCATTTCATCCAAGTCATACTTGTCCATTCTGCAGGCATGTGTATCTTCTCCTCTATTCCCCGTCGATGCAAACGGGACTAAAAATCCCTCCAAGAATTTTTCTTTCAAGACAACGAAGGGTATTTTCATCCGCCTTTCATAATGTCCATGCTTTTGGGCCGTATAGCAGCACTGGTATGATGAGGGTCTTATCCAAATTCACCTTAGTTGTCCGTGAGGGAGCCTTGCTACTCAATTGACTTCTTAGGCCAATCGAACAGCGGTTGGAAGGAGTGATTATTCGCTTGACGCCTGCGCTAGGTAAACAACGTCCTTAACTACCTCAAAATTGCAGCTGTCTACGTCATATGATGTTAAAGAAATTACATGACAACGCGTCACCTTGTCGTAGTATTTTTCTGACACCAAAGGCATCGGTGATGTTTTTACCGACCTAGATGAAGAACTGTGCACTCTCCATCGTCATCCTGCATAGACGGACCATTTTGGCAGGAATGCCATAACTAGCCATGGCTCTGTATAGCTCGTCTCTATAGACGCTTTCATAGGCGACTCTGAAATCGATGAAAAGGTGGTGAGTATCGATTTGAAGTTCTTGAGTTTTTTTCCAAGATATGCCGCAATATGAATATCTGATCTATGGTGGATTTTCCTGCCCTAAAATCACACTGATGTGAAATAATCAGGTTGTTGACAAAAGGTTTAAGGCGTTGACGTAATATGCCAGATAGAATCTTGTACGCGATGTCGAGGAGACTAAGAGCTCTGTAGTTGGCGCAGTTTAGATGGCCTTCTTTCTTGAGAATCGAACAAACGATGCTGAGGTTCCATTCGTCGGGTTTTACTTTCATCCGACCAATCCTTACAAATGAATTGATGTATTCTCCGCACCAAATCATCCCCAGGTGTTGTAAATAGCTGGGGATGATAGAGCGTTGGCCCCAGCGGTCTTGTTAGATTTAAGTTTACATATTGCTATCTTCACTTCACTTTGATTGTGTGGACGGAATTGTTGATCGTTACCGTCTGGGTTGAACAGAGCATTATGCCTGACAGCGGGGTTTGGATCGGAACCGCCGCATAAAAGTCTGCAGAACTGATTTTTCCAAATTCTCAGCACCCACTGTGACTATATTACAAGATTTCCTTCTTCATCCCTACAGGCTTCTGTTCGGGCTTTGTAGCCCGTGCCTTTTTTACCTACTAGTAAAACATTCGAACATTATTCCTGCTATAAACCTTCATATTATTTCTTAGAACCTGGTGTTATTCCCTTCTCTTATATGTAGATGTCGTAAGCTCCTCTCGTCACCCTATGCAGCGTTGCTTTATAAGCCTCTTGCTTTACTGCGTGCACTTGATGGCACTCCTCATCAAACCAGGGGTTTTTTGGTGCTAACTACGAGGAAAATATGACAATTCGCCAAAGAACAAACGTTAACAATGGATACCTTATTTTTTAATAAATTTCATTAGACATTAGAATCATTACATGATACTCGTAGATACTTCAGTACCAGAAAAAAATCAACAATTGCTTTTAGTGATACTTCGACACTTTGGTGAGATTTCAACTCGAAAAGCATTCATGTACTTTTGCCTCAATTTGCCTCTGTTAGAGTTTTCTCTCAATCTTGTGCATTTGACAGTTTATAAGTTTTTTGTTTAACTTTATATCAGAGAAACTGTTGTACGTGCTGGGAAAATTCAGCTTCAAAATTTTGCTTTAGAAACCTTTTACACCTTTCTTGTTTTCAAAAGTGTGTTTCCTAGTTTAATTCGTTGGTAGCAGCCACGTAAACCAGAACCTCAGATAAACTTTTAACGAGATTTCGAACTTAGAGAGGGGTTCCCTCATTCGGCCTACAAGCTGCAACGAAATTTCCACCTGCGAGTGTATAGGTAGCACGGCAAAGTTAAATCCAGCTTGCGTACATAGACAGTTGAAGGTCTTTTCGGCTATCTTGGATTTTGACTATGTTATTCTCTTGAGGAAGCTTTAAAAGCGTCCAATTAAGTTTATACTTTTCATGGATGTTTTACTTATCAAAAAGGAATACAAAAATCACATGCACTTTGTGTTTGCTTCAATTTATTTTTCCCTATACATTGTTGAATCATTCTACCTTCTACTTACTTACATGTGAGTGTATACTTATTTATGTCCTGCAAGTGGGTGGGTTCCTTTCTGGGGTCAGACGCTGTCTAGTGTGTCGTACATTGTGTGACATTTACCTTCAGTTTCGCCTTTCAACAATTAGCTTGCTGTTTAGGGAATCCCTGACGGGCAGCATTGCTCATAGCATCATTAAGGGGTACTTCCTCTATAGTCATTTCGTACGGTAGGTATACCTTACCTCGGGGCTATTCTTGATCCCGTTACTCCTTCGAGGTTGATGACCCATGAAGATTCGTTCACGTACGATTGCTTGTTCGACTAATTAGGTAATTATATTTTAACGTTATATAGCCCCATTTCGCACAGCGTGTTGTAGGTCATTCTCTGTTCTTGTATCAACTTGGCTAAAACTTAAACCCAAATCTATGATAAAGTCACAATAGCTGCTTAAGTTGATGATAGCTCACTATAAATGCTACAGTTCTACATCCTCTTATTGTCCGGCTTCAAGCCGTTGATATATTTTGTTTTAATAACTCATTTTATTTGAGTACCTCAAGAAACATTTTCTAATATGTAGTTTCTTATCTTCTAGGTGTTCTTCCACTTCAACACGTCTGCTCTAGAGTAAAAATTCGTTGGTCATTAGCCGCCCATGATATATGCTTCACGAATAAATATCATTCGCTATTTTTTATGAGTGGTAAGTTCTTTATACACGCAAGTTGTTGTTTAGCTGGTAATATTTTGTTTTCCTTTATAGGTAAATGCATTCCAGTGGTGCGTGGTGCTGGTGTCTACCAAAGTGCAGTTGACGTATGCATACAGAAGTTATGTTTAGGCGATTGGGTACATGTCTTCCCCGAGGGTAAAGTGAATATAACCAAAGAACATATGCGCTTAAAATGGGGCGTCGGACGAATGATATATGAATCAACGAGAGTGCCCATCATTCTGCCCGTGTGGCACGTGGGTATGGATGAAGTTCTTCCGAACGTAGAACCATACATCCCGAAAATGGGTAAAAAGGTGACAATGAATGTGGGGCAGCCGATTGACATGTACGATTTCATTCAGGATATGAAAAAACGGAATGTTCCCGAACCGGAGGCTAGAAAATTGATCACCGATCGGATACAGGATGAATTGCAGGTCGATTGGTGTTACTTTGTATCTTCTTTTTTTTTTTAATATAACGGTTTTCTCTTTGCAGATACTCCGCGAAGAGACCGAGAAACTACACAAACAATAGTCCAGTTTTTAGACATCTAAATTTAATTTAGCTTTAGACTAGTTGATATAGTGAACGACAATTAGACAATTCTGCTCACAAGTGTATACACCGGAAAGACACCTACCTACAACAAATATAATCGGTTTAAATTAACGCGTTTTAGTTACTGAACGAACCACCTGATGAATTGTTTTCAATTATGTTTAACTATACGAGTAGTTCTTCCGTTTTAATATTAAATTATATATTTCAAAAAGCTTGCAAAACCCTACGACATTGGGTTCTGGTTTCTAAATAAACCCGCAATATTATTGTAAGATACATTCGCCCGACCTAGACAGATAGAGCGAGGAAGAGTTATTATGTTCGACCACTTGTCCAGAAGCTTTGCTTTTATTTCGATGCATTTTTTTTTCTCTCAATTTGTTGTATTTCTTTATGACTTATTTTGAAAAAAAGAAAGTATTACTATCTCATTGAGCTTGGAACTATAGAACTTAAGTCAATAAAATGAAACGCGACTTTAAAATTAATAGAACAATTATATTGTATAAAGTATAGAAGAGTGTAGTAGAATAATTATTTTCCTTTCTGTCATTTGATTTTTTTTCAAATGAAATGAGAATAAAAAGAAAATATATTGTTAATAAGATTGCGGTGATTTCTTCTTTAAATAATAGAAATTATATGATTTGTATTTGTGGAAGCAATGCATGGTTAGGTACTCTTATTTCAGTATCACCCAAAAGGAAAGTGATACTGACGAATATCATTAAATAAACGATTGTTATATCGTTTCCATTTACATATGTTTCCACCAAAAAAGATTTCTGTGGAAGGGTGTGCGCTAACTAATGCAACAAAATAATTATAAAGGCAGTAAATAAATCGTAGTTGCTTTCTACCCGATCTATGTAGCTAGCAAGGTGAACCTGATTTTAAAAATTCCTCAGAGTACCAGGGGCCAACTTAAATAAGATTTAATAATAAATATATTCCCATATTAAAAAAAAAAAAATTAAACATAAAAACGACCAATTTCAACTGGAAATAAATATAAAGGCATAACTTTATTATGATTATTTTTCTTACAATTAATATTTAGGGTGACCGCCTTTGCTTAAAATAACCTCGAACATTCTTCTTGGCATCGATTCAATTAAATTTTTGATAATAATTCCATCTAAATTGGATTATTCCTCGGCAAATTTTCGGCTTAAGAGCTCCCACGCAATCAAATTGATGTCCATTTGTATACACCTTTCGAGCAAGAATACCCCACAGATTTTCTATGGGTTTCATAGCTGGGCTTCGAGATGGCCAATCTAAAACTGCAAAACTCCACTGTCTTTAAACCACTTCATTGTGGCACCAGAAGGATGCATGGCTGCATAATCTGGCTGAAACATCCTTGTAGCATCTGGATATACGCAGTGGAATTCATTTTTGTTGAAATGAACTCAATTGGCAATCTTCCATTAACATTAAAGTACCCCACACCATAACAGAGACACCTCCGAAGTTTATGTTCATTAAAACCTCGTTTTTAGACCTTTACCACGTTTATATGCAGAATCGAGGGATCGAGTTGAGATTTCGATCTGAGTCTTTCTACACACCGAGTCGAAAGATTGAAAAATTCAAACGTGGTTGAACTGACAGATAAGTATAGCAGACGTTCTGCTTTTGATTGTGTTAGTGCTCTATTGTGTTAGATTCGTTATCTGAAATCACACGCATACAGAGACAACATGTCAGTTCAACCCCTCAACCCAGGTATACATGCATTTTTCTAACTCGATCCAGCTCTGTTAGCTGAGTCGAGTTGAGTCAATCCTATTTCAACTCAATCTGCGTTTATATGAATTTCAACCCTGATTGAAGCTGGATTCAAGTATGCATATTAACTTAGTACTTACGCCGTGCCAGTAACTCCGTATGCCATCAGGGCCATCCAAGTTGAACTTATTTTCATCGTTAAAAATCACTTGGCTCCATTGTCCCAACTCATATATTTTTTTTGCAAATTAGAGTCATGCGGATTTATGAGCAGCGGTTAGCATTGGCTTCTTGATCATTTTCTTAAAAACTTAGTTTTTGTCCGCGTTTAAAATTTCTCTGGACGTAACTGGAAGATCAAGTTTACTCTTTATTTGACTTGAGAATAGTTTATTGTTCGAAGCCTCATGTAAAATTTTTCTTTTGGCGGGGTGTGAGTGACGACTTTCCATCCGACCTTCGTTTTTTGCCATAATCTTCCTGCAGAGAAAAGAAGTTATTAACTACTGTTGGAGATCGGTTTATTTCCTTTGCTATGGCTCTGTTCGATTCTCCCTACAAAACTCGAATATTTATTTTTTTCTTCATCGTTGAGTACCTACTTTTGATCGAGGCATGACTGAATGATAAATAAAATAAAACTAAATAACTTTGCAATTCTGATCAATTTTAGAATTAATTAAAAGCTACCTTTTGTTTTTCAATTGCAAGCAAATTAAATTAAAATACGGTAGTCGAATTTAATTTGTTACACTTTTTAAGAGCTGCCTTTATGTATATTTCCACCTCAAAGCACGAAAATCGACTACCGATGATAATATATCCATCGACTGGAATTTTACCGTTAGCTTGGAACATGAACTGCAATATGTTCTATAGACATTTCAACCGAATTCCAAAAGGAATTTTCTTTATCGCATTTTTTTGGTTGCCTTTATAATTATTTTCACCACTCTACCGTTGAAAGGAGAGAGGCAGTACTACGGACGTTTAGTCGTGAAAGTTTACAACATCGAATCTCGATCTTCGAATGTCTTGAATATAACTACAATAATATCGAAAAATCGAATCATGCGCAGAGTCTTGCATTCCAAAGAAATTCGAATTTAAGCAGACTTTTTTTTGGAAAATACAGTAGAATTCAAAATTTAAAACTGGTGCAAATAACGTCTGAAGGAATTCTAAAATAAAACATCTAAGCAACTGCTCACTGACACAATTTTAATTTTTTTGTATAAACCTTTCAGGATAGACGAACCAATAACGATGTGGCAGCCTTATTAATAAAAAAATTTAGTTTTAATAATTCTGAGAATCGCTTGTAAGTTGACGTACTCTACACATATTTTAAAAAGGCCTTTGATAGAGTGTATCACACTTTTCTTTAAGCAAAGCTAAAATCGTTGAGTTTTCATTCCTCCCGGCTAAATTTTTTTTTAATTATTAAAGTAACAGAAGGCAAATTGTACAGGTCGAAGGTTTGTTATCTCGCGTAATAGAAGTAACTTCTCGCGTCCTACAAGGTAGTCATCTGGGCCCGTTGCTATTTATTTTATTTGTGATTTATGTCCATGGATGGTTTGAAATAGACGACTGCAGAATTAATAGGTTGTCGGAATGGTGCATTCACAGCGCTTTGGAGCTTAATACTATCAAAATGTAAGATTTTTTCAGCATTCCTCATAACAATACTTAATAGACTTCAGCGATTCGATGAAGTCAAAAATGTCGGGGTCATATTTGACATAACTTTAATAACGCCTCTTGGATTACAAGGGCAGTAGGAGATTTAGCAGATTGAACAGTCCGCAGTAGACGAGGAGGTGGAGGTGGGAAAGAGTCGACTTCGGTTTCCAATAATCCAGCCAAAATGTATGTGTTGTAGTGGATATTCGGGTTATGTTGGGTATGGATTGGTAAATCGTCAATTTTATTGCTTGTCGTGTGATTCTCAATGTCGTAAATAATTGATCGTGCCTCTGCAAATTTGTTGCCGGCACCGTTTAATCTATTGAAAATTACTTCGTGCAAGGGTTCAGGCTACCTGTGAGATAGTTGTTTGTTAGTGGAGGGTTGAAATTAAATGTCTATGACTTCACGGAGGGTGTTTATGGATTCGCTTGTTTTATGGTTTGCTAGCTTTCAAACCGCTTAACATTGTATTAATAGTGGTCACATTTTTCTAGAACCTTACTAAAACTAACTCGATCAGACTAGCAATTTGTTTGTCGAGGCTGATGAGTTTGGATTTGATTAGGTTGGTTGAAATTTGAACCGAGTAGCCGAAGTCGTCCGTATTATAAATTAGAAAGTTTGTCCGTGATCTTTTAGTGAGACTATTTGGTATGAGTCATTGAGGCACTTTATCGCTAGGATCGAGTGTGAGAGTGAGATGTTCTTGCATTCATCACAAAAGAAGAGAAGGTTGTCAGAAAAAACTTTGATAAATACCGTATTTCTTTTATTTAGACTGACACAAATGGCATAAAATGATTTGTCACACATGCCCTTACAAGCAACCCAGTCAGCATTACTATCAACGATTGGGCAGTTAGTAATTCCGCAAGACATGACAGTTGTAAGTTAAACGAAAATGGTAAACAAACGAATAACAACTTATGAGGAATGTAGGTCGATGATTTCAGGAGCCCGGTTAGTACTATAGAACGAATACGGAGTGGATCAAATAGCCGGATAAATATTGATTATCAAGCGAGAATTGCATACGGACAAATTAATAATATTATTAACTTGCGGAGCAAAGCGAAAATGCGACTGAACACGGTGACGGTTGACTGAGTAATTATTAAATTAAATTAAAAGTAAAGTAAAGCTTTCTACTGCTCGTTGGTCAGACCGTATTTAAAATATACATCCATCATTTAGGGCTATATGAGCTTAGAATAGAAAGAGTTCAAAAAAAAAGAAAGTTAATATTGCTACACATAAACACATTAAACAAGCTACTCTTTCTTCCCCCTCCTCTACGTCACTTCAATTTCGGCAATGCATTTAACTCTTACACGGGCGATAATTGTTGGTTCTTAATCAGTACCTTGCCCTATTCACCCAGGAAAATATTTGTTTTGCAATACATTTGGTATGGAATTTTCCCACTAACCCTCAATAAGCAAGTAAAAACCTGCAGCCTTACAGCAAGTATTGATTTCCTGAAAATTTTAGATCTCGAGATTTTGTTCAAACTTGACATTACTATGATAGAGAAACTCAATAAAATGGGTCTCTATATTCTGTCTGTCCGTATAGCCGCCTGCAGCTGAATGGCTGAATGGATTTTCTTCAAACAATTCTATGTGAAATCGGAATTTTCTTTTTAACCCCAAAATGAACTGTACTTCACAAATGTTCTGGAAAACGGTTTTTGTTCAAAATTAATATATGAGTTACGCTGAAAATATACCGGATTTTTGCAAAAAAAATACGTATAACGGTACTTTACTTATTGACCGGATGCTGAAAATGAACTAGTTCTAAAATATGATTCGGGCAACTTTATTCAAAGTCGATATTCTAAAAACAAAGCACCAACACCTAATAATTTCCCCTTCGAGTTAAGGTGAAAAATCACACCTAACATACAGGGAACAGCTAATTTTTGGACCAACTAATTTCTTTCGGTTTATTCTTTTAGTGCGTTTCGTATTTATTTAGTACTTGCAAATTTTCTTAGAAAAATGGTGGTTTTATTGAATTATGGAAATACTTTAATACATATCAAGGACAGCAATAACGTGCCTGTTTAGGTTCGATGAACAATAATAATATTAATAAAAAATATCCATGTGACTCTTTTGCCAGCACTAACTAGGCAGGCTTTCTGAAAACAAGAGGCAAACTGGTTAGGCATACCCTAACTAGAGCCAAACAGATTTGGCTTAAGCTGGATCTGAAACGCTCTAAGAATTTGATTTCTCTCAATAGAAAGCACATTAATGCTGTTATACGGTTATTATAATGCAGTCATAACTGGACACTGTCCAATAGACAAGCATGCAACAAGGCTTCTCAAACGATTTCTGCAGAAGCTACATGGAGACTATTCTTCACATTCTTTGCACCTACCCAGCTCTCTCCCAAAGATGGAAACTCCACTTAGGAGCCTTCCGTTCCAACGACTGATCTGAAATGAATCTGAATAAAAAAAAACGTTAGGGACCTTCTACGCTTCATCAGAAGCTCCAAATGGTTCGACGAGTAGGCTAGAAGCCGCTTCCCAAACCCATGTGGTATCACAATTGACCTATTACTGGTCTAAGTGTGTTGGATTTTTGTTGCCGTTCAACCTAACCTAACCTAACTAGAGCCTTGGAATCTGAGCGCGCCCCATACCAAGGAAGTGTGTTAAAAACTTGTTTTTTGCTGCTTTTATAAAAGATTTTGAATATCTAGTAACCAAGTCGGAATAAAAAGTTAGTCGCTTTACAAAATAGCAGAGATATGATGAAATCCGTGTGACGGTTGGTTAAATGTTCATTGTTTTGGAATGTTTGCCTAACAGGCAGCGGCCTAATTGTAAATACTCCTATTTTAAATCTTAATCTTCTCCTGTATATTTGTATGCAGATTCGAAGACATTTTTTTCAATTCATCGAAACTTCTCCATGTACGATCGAAGGCTTATTATTACAGCGGATCTCAAAAATATGGGTTACTGGAAATTCACCATTATTACGACTGGCGTTTGAACGACTCTTGCCCTTTTTTTTTAATCATGGCGGTTTAGTGGCGTTTTAGTGTCGATATTACCGGAGCGAAACGCCTTGAGAGTCGTTTTACTTACCTTCTACAGAACTCACATTGACAGTTGCCTGCTTACATCTTTTATTAATCACCTTTATTATTCTTATACTTGAGTCCAAAAGTACGTCGGTTTTAGTGAAACAAAACATGGAATATCAGATTCAAAATGTTATTTTAGCTAAACAAAGAGGCATTTGTCTATGTTTTTAATAAAGTGTAGAAAAGGCTTCCTGAAACAACAATGCCGTTTTCTCTGTCAGAAATACTTAAAGTTGCCGCAACATTGAGGTTCTTTGCTGAGGGTAGTTACTAAAAGGGTGTAGGCAACGATATTGTTTTAGGTTTAGCACAACCTACCGTAAGTAAGATTTTGAATGAAGTAACTGTCGCAATGGAGACCTTCATTTGTCCACAATGGATACACTTCCAAAGCACGGAGGAAGAAAAAAAATCATGCCAAAGTGGACTTTTTCGCTTCGATTTTGGCATCTAACCAAACCTATAATTATATAACGGCTAGTACCAAGGAGCGTCTAACTTTACATTTTGTATACATCCTTTTTGCTATTCTTTATCGTCCTGTATTGGCGGTCCTAAGTCATTTAATATAAAAGCTAGCTCTTCCCACCCAGTTTTCTGCGAAGCCGTTCGTGGCACACCTCTTTTGAAATTGGTTGCCAAGCTTTCATTTTGTTCTATCAGCTCGATTAACTAGGATTAAATAAAACAAATGTTACTAAGCCGGGTATTAATTTTTATTGGGATAATGTTCTGCAGCACCAAAAAATGTTACCTTGGAAGGAAAAGGTGCTTAATAGGGCCGTGACTGAAACGAACTTAAGACTAAAACTCTAACATCACATGTTAAAAACTTAATTACACATAGAACACTTAATTCTAAAATGTTGCTGGAATCTCCTAAATCAGAACCTCATCCACGACACTAATTAGAATCCATTCTTTCGTATGTGATCATGCCATGAAATTCTTCCTAGAAGTACCAAAATTCTACGAAGATTCTGCCTAATCTGGAGTTATATAATGCTCAACAGCATTCTCATGGACAAACTCCTTCGTGTACTGAAACAAATTCATAAGTTTCCGCTTAATATCCAGCGTTCTCGGCCGTAGCGCAGCTTCATTGTGCCAGCACGATATGAAGAGCTCTTCATACAAATTGTTCGCTCTTGGCACAGTCAAATTCGGCTTCTTCTTGAACAAGCCTTTTAGTGGGAAATCATCTTTGAGTTCCTCCTCCAATATGTCGCAAGACATTTCGTCTACCAGCAGATTTTCCTTTAATCCTGCAAAGGTACTCTGAAATGTTCCAATTAGATTTCGTGAAATCTGATTCCTCAGTTTCTCAGGACGTTGACGATTCACCGCGTTCGGTTGAAATGGAGAAAGCGTTTTAGTTTTTTCGAGGACCGTACGTATATGGTCCAGGGATCTGTGTGAGATTTCCGAGGAGAAATGCTCGCACAAGCAGTTTTTATGACCAGTGCTGGCGACAGTTAGGCTATTGGACTGAGGTGGTCTCTCAATTGGCCGTAAATTAGCCTTGACCACTTGATAGGCGACACTTTCATTACACTCGATCCACCAGTATGGGAGTTGACGGACTTTGAGTTGCCACATTGTTACACCCAAAGAGAAAACATCGGCAGCTGGCGAAAGACTGTCCTCCCTCAGAGCCTCAGGAGACATATACCGAACAGTTCCCTAAAAGACAGAGATAATAGTCATACCAATCATGTAGTTCGATGCATGTTTTTACTTGAACACGCCTCTGAGCAGTATCCGTCACCTTCACCGACGAACCAAAATCGCATAACTTACAGATGTAGTTGCGACTGTGTGTACCCGGCAAACGGCCATGTTTTCTACTTTTTGCAGGTACCACCGTAGAGAAGGCGACCAGTACATTCTGAGGTTTTACATCTAAATGCAAAATTCCCCGCCTGTGGCAGTAAATCAAGGCGTTTGTAATGTCCAACATTATACTGGAAATTAAGAGATATCTCAGGAGAACAAAAATACTAAGCATGCTTACTAGATGCGATGTTCAAGCGGTAGTTCAATGGAATCCAAAATGATCTGCAAACATTGCCCAGGGAAACGTTCCATTATGACGATGCCATAGTTTGAGGTTGACTCGATCTTAAAAAAATGATTTCTTTCTAGATTCTGTTTAAAATTTCTACGCTTTACACTGAACAAACCTTAAGCAGCTGCACAATGTTCCGATGGCGCCAGCCAAGGATGTTGGCTTCATTGCCGATTGCGTCTGACTTTCCATTGAAGTTTTTCATTATTTTCACAGCAACCTGCTTACCTGGAGGAGTAGACGGATTAGAAATCGATGAAATAGTGGCGATTTTTAAATTAGAACCTCCATAGATTGCCTTGAAGACTACTCCGTAGGAGCCGCGTCCAAGTATGTTGGACTTGGAGTTTTCCGGTGGACCGTCTTTGAGAATCTCAATGCGGTTCGGTGTGTCGAGGATAAGCTCACTTATGTCGTCTTGAACGTTTAAAAATTGCGCATTTACTTCTACCTCACCCATAATTATTAATGCGTATTGGGATGAGAGGCATTCGACCCGTCGATAAAATTCAGCTTTCTTTTGTTTATTCTGTACGTTAATTATTCGTGTGACATTTGAACTAACGGTAAAACTGTATTTTTCTAGTACAGTAGCATCAACAATTTGAGCGTTGGTCAAGTAGGGTGACCATTCGTACTATTTTTCTTTTGTATGGAACAATCATTGGGCCATTCCACACTAGTATACTTGTATCAGTTGTAACACCTTGATAGACCAAAATGGTTAAAACTCGTGACAGACCAAAACTGATTGTGATTAATGGTGAATTTACATTGTCACGCAAATGAGTTCTGCAGTTAAAATGGGATAAAACATGGCGGAAAGTTTGCTGCCAGTAAGAGACTTGTAATATACTAGTTCTAACGAATTTGTACGTTGTTCTTTAGGCAGAAATCACAATTTGGGATGAGAGAAAATAGTGACCTCAATCTAACTTTAATAATTAGCATGGATGGTCAACTACGAGTTCTTTTTCTAGTTTTCCGCTCGTGTTGCGTGGCATTACCATGTAAACCCACCACTACTAGTTCCAACGAATTTGAACGATGTTCTTCAAACAGGAAGCACTATTTTGGGTGAGAGAGTACAATAATCTCACTAAAGTTCTAGAATTAGCATGGACGATTAACCATGAGTTTTATTTTATAGTTTTACGATCGTGCTGCGTGTCGTGTCTTTGTAAATCCACTATAACTTCCGATCCCACTTAACCTTAATCCCGCTCAGAAATTTAACCCTGATGCACCGGAACAGAATTAGCCTGTCTATGTCTATAATGCACTCATAGTCTTTATTTCTTTTTATAATTCTTTTAAACAAACATACGCTTAGAATTTCATAACTAAATATCCACATTCAACGCAATTCCACTTATTTAAATATTTCGAATTTGCTAAAATAGGTAAAGGGTTATACATTTCAAGGTTGCGATTTCACATTCCTGCTATTAGTTCTTGCCTTGCCATTGAACAATATGGATCTAAACGATTCACAGCTCAATGTATTAAAATTGTTGCATCTTATTATAGATTGACCATAGAATACCCAGAACATACGCCGATTAGGTGCTGGAAAATCAACTAGTTGACGCCGATTTTTCGAACAAAATCTTCTTCAGCGATTTCTCGCTCGGCAGCTACGTAAACAAATAAAATTGCAGATTTTGGGTTTTTTTTTTTTTTTTTTAACAACTTTATTATTGGATCTTTTTATTTTTTATTTAAGAGTTTTCAAACCTTACAAACTAAATTTTAAAATTATATCTTTTGGCCAATGCTTTAAGATATGTAGTTGTAAAAGAGAATATTTTACGGTTACTATATTTCATTTAAAGTTATTGTTTAGATGGAATTTAATTTAAAGATTTAATTAAAGGTTTAATTTGAGGTATGGGATGTGAACAAAACTAACGATGAATACATTATATGAATTATGATTGTTGTTGGACAGGCGCCTAGGTGGTACAGATATCTTGTGAATCTTCACGTTTTAATCCCTTGGAATATCGGCGAGTAAGCAGGTTTGTTGCCAGAACGTTGGGATGTCTTCTTAGCCTGTTTGAGTAGTGTATACACTGTGAACAAATTTCGTCAGTGATAGTAGGTATTTCGAGGTCCCCGTGGACGTTGGAATTCTTAACATACCAGGGAGCTCCAGTAATGTTACTGACCTTTGAATTTTGTTTATATTTGAAGCAGCAGCAGCAACATCCGTGATCCGCAACACAGTTAGAAATGTGCCGAAAAGTCATGGAAACTGACGTCACAAGAATCGTATCAGAGCGAATGGCGCAATGTCGTCAGAGCGAATGGCGCAATGTGCTCGATTTTCGGCATTTCGTGGCTTGTTGACATCAAATAACTTCCAATAACCCCACAGGAAGAAGTCTGGAGGTGTTAAGTCGGGTGATCGCTAGTCAAAATCACCATTTTTCGAAATAGGCGTCCGAGGAACAAAGGACGCAATAAAGCGATCGTGGCACGGACTGTATGACCTGTGGCGCTGACCTGTTGGAACCAAAAGTTGGCATCAAAAGATCTGTTAAAAATCTCTTATCTTTCCATAAAAGAAACCAACATATCAAGCTTCCTATTTGTTGTTAATTTGGACCTGAAAATAAATAGAACACCAAGTATGTTCATAATATTTAGAATGGCGAACGACAGTTAATCCTTAACGACGTACTGTGAGGTGTGGTATGACAGATACCATTCTCGTAACGATAACCATAAGTGTGACCGAAATCGTAACACTGAGTCGCAACGACACATAGGCAACAAGAATGGTTGAACATAATAAGGATCCAGATTTATATGAGTATCACAGCGTTGCTTCTTCGAGATTCTTATCAAAAATGTTAAACTCAATGCAATGCAATAAAAGTAAATTAAATAAAACAACAATTTAATTTTCTTTGTTATTTAAAAAAAGATCATCATCTCAGTTTATTTGCTTCTTTGTTTCTCTATGGAAAGAAAGACAATAAAATTTGATATCCATGCGCATGCGATCTACCTATCTATCAATCCTGCGTTTCTTTCTTTCACAATCTTTATACAATTTTATAACTATGCACTTTAATTAATTTGTTTTATAATTTTCTGTTAGCTTTCAATTTGTTTTCTGTTTTATTCTCTTTGTACTGGCTACTATAAAAATACAGATATTCATAATATACAATATCTAAATATAGTACATTCAAATTTGATTTTTTTTTGTGTAGACTATTGAAAACTATCTTCGTTTTGTTTATAAATAAGGAATTTTTAAAACTAATGTTATATATAGTTTTTTTTTTATATATCTACTCAAATATATGTATATATGTACTTTTAATTTTCTTTAAATATTTAATAAATACTAAATACTAGTTAATGTTTGTGTTTATTATTTTTAAATTATTATATTTTGTTCTCCTGGTTCTGTTTTCGATACGGATGTTAAATATTTGTTATTTTATTCTATGTGACAGTGGTGTTGCATGTGTCGTTCGGGTCTTTTTTGTTTGTTTGTAAGAAACCACTTTTGTTTATTAAAAAAAAAAAAAAATTGATTTTACTTTTATTTGTAGGAAATTGTTTATTGTTTTATTTTGTATTTCTAAAAGGAATTCAATACCTAAATATATAATTTGTTTACATGTGTTTATTAAAGTTTTGTGTAAAGTTCTACAAGTCTTCTTTTATTTATACATATTTTATTTATATTAATTTCTCTCACTACTACCTAAGGTGTTGATTTTGCTTAATTTTTTGTTTGAGAAATTTACAGAAGAATTGTATGTTTGCATTTGGAAGACCGCATTGTCGTCTTCTTGTTAGCGTTATTATTAACAAAAATCATTTTAATTTGTTATACATATATATATATATATATTTATTGCTACAAAATTGAAATGTCCTGCATTCCTTTTTCTTTGCTTTGTTTTACAAAAATTTACATGCAACTGCCAGGATGGATACAACTTCTAAACTCTTACAAATTATTTTCAAATTTGTTGATCTTATGCGAGCAGGTTTTATTCAAAAACTTAGTAACAAAATATAATCCCTAAAAATGTCAGACGAAAAACTCATTTGCTCGTGTTTATAATTAAGAAAAAAAATTAAAACAAATTAATTATGTATAGTACATTGTTTTTAATTTTCTTAAATGTAATAATTAGTACAGAAGAAAAAAAAATAAGAGAAAATATTATACTTGTATTAGATACAAACAACTTCACAATGTTTCTTTTTTCTTTTCTTAATTTAATTTGCGGAGAAAAATTATTAAATACTCGGTATATACAAATCTTAACAACGAATTAAATCCAATTCAATAATATTCACCACAGTTTAGACCAATTGAGTTGCCACCATGGACACGAATCAGTCGTATTCTCTGCATTGTCAATAGAGTCCGCTACCCGCTCATTGGTGTAAACTGGTTTGTTTCCCTGCTATGTGGTTATTTTATTTGCTGCCTCTTAGGCGCGGTAGTTATCGGTTTCTGTTTTGCTTTGCGTCGGCAGTGTTTGTTGTTAGATGTTTTTGTTTTATTTTAATAAAGATAATTATTTGTTTTTCTTCATGTATATATCATATATCACAATTAAGTCTTTTTCTTTATACAAAAAAATCCTAAGAATCTTCTTATGTATGAAGTAGTTTTATATTAATGCTTATGGAGGAGAGCGTTTTTTTGCAATTGTTTGATTTGTCATTTTCCAAAACTTATTAACTTGCATAGGAACGTCGGATTGGAACAGGAGGAGGTATTTTTGATTTTCGTATTGGCGATGATTGTTTACATGTTGGAATCCTACTTATTGGCGGCGTGGATGGTGACGAAGACGTTGGTGAGGGTTTCTCTGATTTGCTTTCCTGAAATGGAAAGTAACAGACATTTGGTTAGATATGTGAAAATTTGCAAATCTGTTTAGAGTTAATGGTTTTTAGTTTATCAAATTAAAGTGTACAGAAAAGGGTATCGTCAGGGTTTAGTGTCTATGCTAAGTCACAACGATTGCTAAAGGATTGAAAAATAATAGGAAAAAAGGTACAACAACGACTTTGATGCCGGTATCTGTTGTATTTTATATGGGGAACGGAACGTTTTCCTGGGTTTCAAAATGTTGTGGCCATCTGTTGGTTTGTTTTTATATTACACGTTATTTTGACACTGGCAGTAAAAATTGACAGAAACACAGTGTCACAACTTCGCGGAACTATTTACGCTTGAACAACGTTGGGAAATATTGAAAACTAATTTCCGAAGTGAGTGCTGTGTTGCCGAAATTGCGCGAATTCTGAAAATAAATTTCAGTCAAAATAATTCACCAACTGTGCCTTCTGTATGCAAGGTTGTGAAGAAAGTTCGTGATATTGATAACAAATGTTATCCTCATGTTCTTGAGGAACTTGAACGATCTCTGGTTCCAGCAAGACGGGGCTATACAAGCCGTCCAACAATCGATCTTTTGCGCACTAAATTCAATAATCGTGTAATCAGCCGTTTTGGTGTTGTTGCTTGGCCTCCGTAGAGTTGCGATTTGACGCCGTTGTACACTTTTTGTGGGGTACCGTCAAAGATTAGTGTTATGCTGACAATCCAGGAATGGTTCAGGCACTTAAGCACAATATTGATCGAGCTATTCCTGAAATAGAGCCCCGAATCGAAAATATACTGCAAAATTGGGTTGACAGGTCCAATACGTGCGGTATTATTCCAGCGTAGACTAAGGACTTGACGCAGCTCCAGAGAAAATAATCGAGGGGTGTCAAGTCGCATAATCGCGGCGGCCAATTAATGAACGCTCGCCGTGAGATGACCCAGTTGCTAAATTTCTCCTTTACCACTTCGAGCGTTGCGTCGCTTGTATAGCATGTAGCGCCGACTTGTTGGAACCACAGCTCGGATATATCGATGTTGTCGAGCTCTGGCCACAGAAGTCGGTTAACATCGCTCTATATCAACGACCATTGACGGTAACGGTGTCTCCTTCCTAATTTCGAAAGAAATAAGGTCCGATGATGCCGCCGTGCCATAAACCGCATCAAAAATAACTCTATACTGAATCAATAAAACATTTACTGTGTTTTTTATCAAAATTACTTCTTGCGTCCATTTTGGGACTCTCTGTACATCAACTGAGAACCATGAAGAAGTCACATTCTACGATCTACTCAAATTCATGAGAAACTGAAAGCTTAAGATCACATAAAATTGTGAGAATCATGAAGGAGGCATATTTTTTCTTGATTCCCATTCAAATTCATGAGAATCAGATATGCTTTTTGATTCTCATGTGGTGTACTTAGCAAAACATTTCTTTCATTGTTAACGAGTGATATGGTTAAAGTAGTTTTGCCTAGGTAATAAAGCGTTCTTTAAAGAGCGATTAATAGGTCTCTATTATGCTTATAAAATCTGGAATGCCTGTGTAATTATTTGCGTTAAAAATTGGGGGACTCTTTTTCTCAGATAGGCTAACGTTAGCATTCCTTTCCGCCTCCCATACCACTGTAGCGTTTTCCAGGCGGAGATAATGGAGATCAAAGAAGGTCTATCTTGGATGAAATGGAATGCAATACCTGCCAAGAATATTAACATTTTCATTGACAGGCAGCTGATATAAAACTTGCCCAGCTCTCTCTGTCAGAAGGCAGCCACTCGAACTTAACCTAAAACAAATAATTTTACAGCCATTCGGGATTATGAAAACAGGGACATCGTATTCAATCCACTTTATATGTGCTCTAAACGTCACAAGACAACGCTAGATACATAGATTAGTAAAGTTCACTGTGCACCTAATAAATTAATGGACACCACCCATGGGAAGGTAATTTCCAATAACAAGAAGACCACTGTCGGTACCTACAGAGGCAGCCTACACTTGTCGGTAATGAACGAATGGATCAAAATGCGGAGGATAAAGGATATTAACATTTATCCGAAGCACCTAGACACAAGAGAGGTTCTAAAGGCGACTGTGTACAAGACATTAATGAAATCCTGAAGAACATCATTTGGATTTTCCCTTTTGACTCTCCTTTGATCTCTTCATTCGACCCAAATGTCTTACGTCCGAGCCATTTCTTCATGTTCGGAAACAAGAAATAGTCGCAGGGGGCTAAATCTGGGGAATATGCTGGATGAGGGAGAAGTTCGTAGCCTAACTCATGCAATTTTGTCATTGCGACTGCGGACTTGTGCGCCGGTGCGTTGTCCTGGTGAAAAATAACTTTTTCCTTCGCCAAATGCGGCCGTTTTTGCTTCAAATCGGCTTGGAATCGATCCAGCAGCTCTGCGTAATATGCGCCGGTGATCGTTTTACCCTTTTCAAGGTAATCGATGTGAATAACACCGCGCGCATCCCAAAAAACTATCACCATGACCTTGTTTGCTAACAAACCCGCCTTGGCATTCTTCGGCTTCGATTCACCAGGAGAAGTTCATTATTTTGACTGTTCGTTGGTTTCTTGTGTGTTGTGGTGAATCCAGGTTTCATCCACGGTTACGAAACGGCGCAAAAACTCAATCGAATGTTTCCAAACACACCTTTGAAGTTGTCAAACGAATGCGTTTGTTGTCGATTGTGAGCAAACGCGGCACCCATCTTGAGGAATCTTTTTCAAGTCCAAATATTTATGTAAAATCGAAATCACTGAGCCATGCGATAAGCCTGTGGTCTCTTGAAGCTCGCGCACTTTCACTCGCCGATCGTCCATTATCAAACCATGGATTTTGTCGACAATTTCTGGTGTAGTGACCTCAATTGGGCCAGTGGTGAATGGTTCCAATCGATAGTGAAGAGTCCTCATAATATTTGTCAAGCTTTTGTTTGGTTTGCGTGGTAGTTTTTTCTCTCAAAAAATAGTGTTTAATGAGCACTCGAAATTCACTTTTTTCCATTTTAATGAAAATGCTAGTAGGCGTCTATATAAAATGGCTGCCACAACAAAACTATTTGACAGATCTGTCTGAATATTTGGGTGCGTTCTTTTGAAAGATGATTCTTGAATAAAAAATTAAATTTAAGGCGACGACACAATTTGTGTTAATTTTCAGGGACTTATAGACCCACCCTCGTATTTATGAGTTGGTACCGAAAAGAGGATTCCAGGCTATGAGAATTAATGACACTACTCCAGTCTGTGGCGTGCCGTAGCCAGCCGAGACAAGGGTTCGTTTGGAGATAGAGGAGGTGAGAGTGTCGAGTGCCCTGGCACTTTGAAAAGTCAGCACTCATTAAATGAAGGGAACCTCATTGCAACCGGGAACATGCGACCTGCGGATTGTGAAATCGGGGCTATGAGGACTCGACTCGACTCTTTGCACTGCAAAGAGATAAAGCGATGGTAACAACGATCGAGTTCGTCAACATTGACACCAGACCCACGAAAACAGAGGGAACACGCTAAAAGACTAATATAAATAATAAGTGCTAGTTAGGGTCACTCAAAGACTAGGGTCAACACCGAAAGTTGCCACCAAACAACGCAATAATATTACTAACTTGTGCTATAAGCAGATCGAAGCTACTCTCAAAAAATGCAGTCAAGGATTCGATGACAGCTTCACAGCTTGCCTAAAATGAATACAATCACGAAATCACTATTCCATAAAAATCGAATAGTGAGTCAAGACTACTCGTATCTAAACTCCATAATTAATTCTGCTAACGACATTGATGCAGGGATTAAACGGACCAAGGTTTCGGGAGCAAAGTTGTATCGGTAGAAAAGACGTACCAAGAAAAACTCGGAACAGAAGCCATAAATAATCATCCTAGTGCTGGCTATATGGTACATGGACTTTGTAAAAGAGGGACTTGAAAAAATATATAAGAAACTAAATACGAGTACCCACCTTTTTTGGAGATTCAAGCGAAGGCAATCGTTTCCAGCCATTGCTTCGTCGCCACGATGGACCACTATTTGGAGCTGACGTCGTTGGTGTCGGCGTCGTCGTCGTCACAGCCACCATAGATACCGGTGTCACATTTGTCGGCGTCGTTGCTTCGCTCTTGACGCCTTTTAAAGACTCCACTTCTGCGCGTTGATTATTCCTTAAAATACATGTTGGCTCCTCATAACTACAACTGCTAACTAACTCCGGCAACTCCGGTATACACCTCGTATGTTCCTCCGACTCACTTGAGGAACAACTGGTGACTTGTGCTCGCCCAGCTTCGCTTGGCGTTGGACTTGGACCTCTAGTTCGACAATTCTCCGACGTGGTATCATCCTCATCGTCCGTCTCCGCATCCAGGTATGAGTACAAACTTCGTGTACTCCCCGATGGGATATTGACCAGCTTATAAAAATCCTTGGTGAAATCAACACACGCTACTTCCTCGTCCTCTGAGTAGACAATCTACAATAGAAATTCATCATTGAAATGCCCAAACGAATGCAAATATTCTCAGAATACTTACCGTTTGTTGCAGTAGCTTTGATATACCCTCCGATTGTGATGCAATCATCGTAGAGTTGAGGAAATCACTCGTATTCCATATCCAGTCGTGTTCATGCTCACGTTCGTGCTCCTGGTCGTTAACCTCATCGTCCAGGGTTATGACACCCAGCTCATCTTGCGACATACTCCAGTCTTCCATTTCCGTGGAACACGGTTCGGCGGGCAGTAGCCACTGTTCGGGTTCCTCGGGCAAATCTTCCAGATGTCCATTCGATGGTTGCGGTTGACCACTGCTCATTGTACAGTAGCCTTCATCCTTTCCCTTTGCCGGACTTGCAGATAAGGCAGCGTTTTGTGCTTCCAATTCGTAGACACGACTTTTTAACACGGAAACTTCCTGCCGCAGGCTGTCCTCCAGTACGATGGCGTCAACAACTTTTCGCATAACATCGTCCAAACAGTGTTCATATTGACGGATGCGGAGTGTGAGCGCTTTGTTCTCTTGTTGCATGTTGTGGAGGAGTGCCTCTTGGCGAGCGAATCGTGCCTGCAATTAGAGCAAATGAGGAATTTTTATTTTTAGTTTTGAAATTAACGAATGAATAAAATGAGAGTAATGTGGTGCAGGATTTAAGGTTCGATTAATGGCTATTCCCAAAACCCACAAAACATGACCAAGAGTAAGACTTAAGAACAACACAGCTATGTTCAAGAGAACGAATTAATTGGTTTTGCTTTGGCAGGACCCTTACTGTCAAATAGATTTCTGAACGTATTTCTTAAATGCAAGACATTATTCACTTGATTCTAGCGGTGGTTGTGTGACTGTGCAACAAGGGTGAAAGGTTTGGAACCAAGTCAATGACGCAATGTTATCCAGCAAAGAAAAGAAAAAGATTATAATGGATCTTTTGGAATTACTTGTTGGTGCAGGATCATAAATCCACAGGGTAAAAGTCCATAAACTAATTACAGATTTCTCATCGGCCACTGATTGCCGACTGTTTTGAAGATCAATTACTACTAAGTACATTTCGTGCCAAAGCAAACCCCGCATGCTTCCCAATTAGTTTTCCTGCTAGATTTCTGGCTAGTATTTTTTTTCTTGGGTTTTGCTCAAAGTGAGAATAACTGGATAATGATCAGAGGAGAGATCAAAATTAGATACTCCTGTTACAATAAAGAACTTTATAGGTATTGTATCTGTCACGTCGTGGATGTACAAATTAAAAAACAAACATTGGGGCTAGCACTGACCCTTGGGGGTATCCGTTGATGAGCTGTCTGGATTTGCTGACACTGTTGTCCATAAAAATTTTAAGAGAGCGGTTGCTAAGCATGATGCTAACTAGATTTGATAGTGTCATATGCAGTTGTTCAATCCACGAACACGGCGCCTATTTTCAAAGCCATCTGCAATTAATGTTATTAAGGCCAGGATTCTTTTGTATATACATACGTAGTAAATGCTTAAGAGATCAGTTGGCTGATATCTCTCAGCTCTGTTGTCCACGTTCCTTGTTAGTATATTATATAGGTATACATAATACTTGATTTTTTTAATTCCTTGGGTAGGACTCCGGATGATAAGATATCGTTGAAAAATTTACACAACCAGGCCCTTGCATTTGCTCCACAGTTTTGTATGAAGTCAGGATAGATCCCATCTGGGCCAGTAGCCCTCCCAGATTTGCAGTGTAGTGAAATCTTAGGAGTATTCAGAGGACTCTAGCGACATTGCTCTGAATTCTTTTAATGATCTCTGGATGAATATGGAGGTATCCAGTTAGCGACTAGCTGCGGGTCGATCTTGCGTCGGTGAGACACAATACGGTTTGCTCCTCCAAGTTTCTGTATTAGGTTCAGACTTTCCGCCATTTTTCTCCTCTTTTCCGTGCGTGTGCTATGAAGGGCGTTCAGGAGTTCTTTTCCAAGTTTTGGATCACCACTCTGCAGGAAGTCTTGGTAGAGTATCTCACTTTCTGCAGTTCAACCAGGTATATGTTCTTTGCAAAAACTGCCAGGAATATATTTTTTAGTAGAAGCTAAAGGGTGTCCCAAAATTCATGCAAGTAATTTTGATAGAAAACACAGGTTTTTAATTAAAAATTGTAAATGTTTTATTGATTCATAAAGTATACAGTATAGGGTTATATGTGGCATAGCATATCGGGTAAATAAAATAAATTAAATTTTGCTCAACAATGAAAACGCGTTGTTCTTTCGTGTAGTACTCCATTTTGAATAACCCTGAACTGTCAGCTGTCACGCTGACTCCTTTTTTTGTTGGCATCACTTTGCGCAGAAATGGGGTAAAATTCAAATCTTGCGAGTATTTTGGGACATCCTTTAGTACGGTGCCGACGAATCTGTCATAGTTCTTAGCAGTCGGAGGTATCCTGAAGAGAAGTTCTGCCACAAAGCTTTGTTGAAATTCAAGCAATGGAAAACTTATTTGAGTTCGATTGAAGCGCATTAAAGAGCTTGTGATCCAAGTATGATATTTTTAATTGTTCTATCATGAAAAAATTGTTGATAGCGATGTAAATTAAAGCACGTCACTTACCTACATATATTTCCATATTTAATACTCATTTAAGTGCACTAAATTTGATACACCCATTAAAAAAAAAAAAAAACAAATTATGGTGCGCATTTTATAAGTTCTGACACAAGGTTATCCAAAAAATACATATCATGTCATAACTTTATTCCACCCAACAAGTCAGCGAGTAATTAGAGTAATAAAATCTCCACACCTACTTTGCCGCCTTCGGATCTAATTTTAAAATCGCACCTCATAATTCGCTTCATCGCGACTGCAGATACTACTCGTACAGCATTGCCTCATAGCATTGTGTCTAACATTGATTTAGAGCAAACCTATTGAATTACCATCGCCGGCAAAACCGAAAATCTCCAAACTAACAAACCACACTGAACCGCCCATATACATAGTTCCATGTTGGTTACACCTTCACCACCCTGGCTACGTTGTTCCTTGTGAAAGTCCATCACAGATAGCATAGTAAATCTCACAGAGTAAGCCATTCATGAGCTGCGGAAACCGCAGGCACTGAATATATGAAAAATTTGTGGACAATGACCACCATTAACAGCATAATAAATGGGACTAGCTGCGGGATCCAGCTATGCTGCCTGGTCGTCGTGATTGCGGAACAGAAAATCTCAATCAAAGTTCAGTTCAATTTGGTCACCGAAAATCAATTGACTTGAATATGATCGGTCACACATGGTCCAGCAAGTTTGACATGCCTGACAGGTGACAAAAATCACACACTCTACGAGTACACTGATTGATGTAACAAGTGCTGTCGGTCATTCGTGGGTCTGTCCATTGGTAGTTCAAAATCAGCATGAGTAAATGGGTGTGAAGTGTTGTGTTGGCGCCTCGGGCCATGAACTTTGCCATACCTCAGTGAGTGATGGATTTTTTTTTTTTTGCAAGAAATGGCCAAAACTGTGGGAGAAACGGAAATGAGTAGGTTTTGTTGGATCGGACAGCTTAAGAAGGTGGAATTTATTGAGAAACGAGTATCTAATGCGTTCGTCTTTAAGGAATTTGACATACAAATAGTAGTTAGGTACGAGTAGGTACCTGTAATTTGTAGGTGATTGGGTAGCCGGTCATCCGGGATCAATTCGTGAGAGTAAATACGAAAAGCAGTGCATGAAACGAATATTAAATATTTGAAATGCTTACAGCAGTATCAATAAACGTTGACTAAACTAAAAACAGTGCTTTATTCAAAGTACAGGCATTTTAGGGCTATTTGACCTTTAATGTCGAACGAAAAACTAAATCGCCGATTTCGGCTGAATAACTCGTGCAAGAAGTCAGCAAACCCCACAGGCGGACACCAGTAGGGATGCAGTAAAGTGGGAGGGTTGTGATCCTTCTACTCCGGATCATAACTTCACCGTAAGAAGAAGAAGAAGAACTCGCGTAAGAAGTCCCAGATTGAAGTAAGAAACTGTCAGAGAGGGAAAGACATTATATGTACACTGCCGTCCATAAGTTTCCGGACAAACAAATTTTCTTCCACAATTATACATTTATCTATCCGTGCAGGACTCAATTCTCCAATCCGACTCCATCCGATCATAGAAGAAAAGACGTTGATACCAAACCATCAATTTTGCTTTAGAAATAGGTATTCAACTATATATCAAGTTCACCGAATAACTGCTAAAATAGAAAAAGCCCTAGAAGAGCAAAAAATATGCTCTACCATCTTCCTTGATATAACACAGGCTTTTGATAAGGTGTGGCATAAAGGACTAGTCCATAAGCTGCAAAAATATTTACGAAAACAATACACAGTAATCCTAGAGTCATATATAACTAATGCAGAGATTATTTAGAATAAAGCAAGAAGATGAGTACTCCACATTAAAACATATAAAAGCTGGTGTACCTCAAGTTAGTGTATTGAGACCTGTCTTGTTCCTATTATACACCAATGACCTACCACAAAATGAGGAAACTTCTGTTGCCACATTTGCAGACGATACTGCTGTACTTGCTGTCGGTAATACCGTGCAAGAAGTTACTGGAAAACTACAAAGGGCAGGAAATGATATTTACGAATGGACCAAAATATGGCAAATAAAATTAAATGAACTGAAGTCAATTCATGTAAACTTTACAAATAAAAATGTACAACACATACCTGTGTACATAAAGAACAATGCAGTTCTTTTTTTGATCTCATTGCGCTGGAAAGCTCATGTAAAGAAAAAAACATGACGAATCAAACATACGGTACGAGTATAAACAAAATGTATTGGCTCTTAGGGTGGTATTCCTGTCTCTCGATATACAATAAATAACTGCTCTACAAGAAAGTATTAAAGCCAATATGGACATATGGTCTCCAGCTTTGGGGGTGCACAAGTAAGACAAACCTACAAAGCATACAATGCTTCCAGAATAGAGTACTACGCAATATAGTTAGTGCGCCATGGTACGTACGTAAAGTTAATCTACACGCAGATCTAAAAATTTAAATAGTAGAGGACGATGTCAGGAAGGTCGCAAGAAGACATGAAGTTAGACTTCGCAATTACGCCAATTCAGAAGTAGTTGAACTACTAAATTGTTATTATAATTTAGTCCGAAGATTAGGAAGAGTAAAACCCTTCAAACTAGTTAACTAGGACAAAAAAAAAAAAAAAAAAATAATAATAATAAAAATAGATAAAATCGAATAAAAATTTTGAACATGATCACACTAAAGAGTGATTGAAACTACCTACAGGTACTCCAAAATAAAAAGTAACTGACAACATACAGTTACTGAATATACAAACTTTCAAGTATTAAAAACAAATTGCTAATTACTTTGATGACTAGGTGCGATAATTGGAGAATTGGATGTCATTAAATCATGCCTTCTTCGGGTGTTTTTAGTGGATTAAAGTTCCACACTATCGCAAAGCTCGCATACGATGCCTTTTGATGATTTTCACTCAGCTACACGCAAAAAAAAAAAAAAAATCTGTGCAGGACTCAAATGAAACAAATTCTTTCAGATCCTATTAGGATCGATAGTAGACAGTATTATATGATATTTATTTAAATATTATTATATTTTTATTATTAAATATTTTGGTGCTAATAGCCCAATGCAGGGCCTGGCCTAGCTCTCGCAGCCACTATTCTTGTGCGCCTCACGAATGGTTGGGACATACAGCTTTTCATGACAATTTTACTCTCGGATGTTTGTCAGATGTTTGCGAAAGGTGGGACCGTGAGAAAATTTTTTATTTTATTTTTGTGTTTTTTTGGATTCGAACCTTGCTCAGTGATCGCGCCGTTGCGCGTTCCCGATGCCGTGTGGTCCCATCACCTGTTTGAGTGTGGTTTTGTTTCTGTAGAAATCATCATTGGGTGGTGTGAATAAAAACTGAGGGAACACTCCGAGTAAACTCTCTTGAGGGAAGTGTTTTCATCAAAGGGAACACTCAATTCGGTGAGACTAAAAATTTCCCTCAAGTAGGTTCATCCCCTCAGGTTGAAGTTTTAAAAATTGAGTGTAGGACTGTCAAATTGAACTGTGAAGTTGCTTATAATTTGATAAGTGAAAGTGAAATATAAATATATTTTTAAACGAACAAACGCGAAAAATAAAAAATTATAGTTCACGGCGTTTCGGTTACACGGGTGATAACTTTAAAAGCCTCTATAGATTCGAGTTTCACAATGTGGAGTGGTTAAGCACTCATTTCCTTTCCGGAATTACTGAGGAAACCCGTGGTGGTGCCATACCAAACTTTGAAAAAATAAAAATCTTTTTAAGATACATTGGGGACCCGGGTTTTTAAGTTAGAGTTGGTGAGGATATTGGAATTCATAGATCCACCGTATCGAAGATAGTGTGGCAGGTGTGTTGCGCTATATGTGTAGAAGCAGATTTATGGATCAAATTTCCATCGTCGATGGAGGAAATTAGAGAAGTAAAGCAAGAATGGCAATCCAAATACTGTTTTCCTAGTGCAATTGGAGCTCTACATAGATTGCACTCATATAGAAATTGTAAAAATTGCCTCACTTGCATGGCGATGAGTACCTAAATCGCAAGGGCTATTTTTCTCTGAATGTACAGGCAACGTGTAATGCCAAAGAGTGTTTCACAAGCGTTGATGTCCAATGGCCAGGATCTGTCCATGATTCACGAATTTGGCGAAATTCAGCTGTGTTTGCTGTAATTAATGATAATTCAGCTGGAGCTATCCTATATGACACCATGGATCATGGCACCTGTTAAAAATCCAATCACAGAAGCTGAAAAGAAATATAATAAGTTGCATACTCGTGAAAGAGTAATTATTGAACGCATGTTTGGACAAGTGAAATGAAGATTCCCTTTACTGGCTTCACGAGTTAGACTAGCTACAGTTAGAGTGCCAAAAATTATAATAGCTTGTTTTGTTTTACATAACATAGCAAAATATTTCTACGACGAAGACTTCCCAACGAGTGAGATCTTCTCAAGAAAATAATACCATTTATAAGAAACGAAATAACTTCAATTATTCAAGGTTTTGTTATTTGATGTTTTTTTATCTTCCTTTTTTCATGATAATGGTTTATGTATTTGTCCCTTTATGTTATACTTTGTTTCTTCTTGAAGTTATATTTTTTTGAGTAATAATAAATTAATTAGGTAAGTTTATCTAAAAAAAAGTAATATATGCCTTTTGATTAATTTTGTTTATTCTTCAGTAAGTCTATTTCTAATAATAATTTTTCTTTTTGTAAAATAAATATTTCCTTCTGTTGATTGTTAAGTTCTTTTTGCTTACCAGGTATTTTGTTCAGAATAGGATTATTTTTGTAATCCATGAGATTTAGCAGCTGCTCTTCATGCGATTTCAATATTATTGGAAAATTTCGTGTCTTTTTTTTATCTCCTTTTGCTCTGCTGCGCCCCTTCATATTTTTCTTATTTGGGAGCTGTTCAACTGAATGGCATACATTTGTTTAATTTTTTCTTCCACAGCTTGAAGAGCATCTAGCTTTTTCATTTTCATCGCTGGAGTTTGGCTTTTCTCAAAGAGACACGGACAAAATTGGATAATTTGTACAAAATCTTCTTCCTCCATGCCAAATCTCTTTCTTTTTGTTGGTTTTTCTCTAATTTCGTCCATGTACTCCTTGTCCGAATGATTGTCCATATTCTCTTGTTTAAAAAAGTTCCTCTCAAGCACACTCAACTTTTACGAGTGTTCCCTCAATAAAATGCAATTTTATTCACACCAAAATCAAGGGAACCCTCAACTGTCAAAATGTGTGAGGGAAGTGTTTTCGTTAAGTGTAACGAAAAACATTTTTATTCACCTCAAATGGGGTGTTCCCTCTAATGACTTAAGGGAACACGCACACTCAGTTTTTATTCAAACCACCCATTGTCAAACACATCGGCATAGTTTGGTGGAGCGTAGCACTGGAAATGGTTATGTTCCCGACCTTTCCCTTGAACCTCGCCGTCAGTATACTGTCACCATAAGGTGAATAGGTGAATAAGGCTGTCTCTAGCTTTAGGGGTAAGCAAGAGCCCTACTCCATATTCGCGAGTAATATTTGTTGGTTTCACAGAGTAGACCAGGAAGCTTTTGCCAGTTTCGGTGGCTTGAATGCCGTGTTCCCAACATCTAATTTCATTTACTCCCAGGATGTCCAGTTTGTACCGCATGAATTCTCGCTCTAATTGGAGGAATCTGGAGTTTTGGGGTTTGGTTCAGGACAAAGTGCTCACCAAAAATTGCGATTTCATATTCCGTCACCTTTTCATCGAACTGACGTATCATCCAACTTACAGTCGTCGGCAGAATTATTTTGACAGAATGGTAAGTTACGCTTCCACGTGTATAATTTCTAACGGTAGAAGTATAACTGCTGCGCAATAACAACCGGTGTTATTCTATGGTATGACTAATTGGTAGGCATGTAAATTGTTTCATTTGACTTGTGCCGTTGGGCGGAGCAACTAAAGTTTCATAAATAGTGCGAATTTTTTGTTGACAGAATTATTTGAACCGGAACTTTATAACGTTTTTGGTAAGTGGAATATATACTTATACTTCTAAATTAAATTAAGTCAGGTGAATTTATTTGTTTTGTTTTGTCTTTTATAGAAGAATGGGGAAAAAGCGGAATTAAGTATAGAAACAAGGGCAGTTATTGTAGCAAAATATAATTCTGGCGTTTCCGTAAAGGAAATCTGCGCAGAATTAAATTTATGCAGACAGATAGTTTATTACCAGATTAACAAACATAAAAAACAAATTCCCTACAAAACTTGCCACGTACGGGCAGGAAAAGAAAAACTTCGCGGAATGAAGACAAACTCCTTCTGCGGGAATTCGTAAAAAATCCTTCATTGACGCCAAAAAATCTGGAACATCTGATGAAGAAGTATTCGTAAAGTCCCGTTAGTAAAAGAACAATACGCAGGCGTCTACTGAAATCGAATTTCGGTACATATACAGTTAGAAAAGTACCATATATAACCACGAAAAACAAAATCAAACGGTTGCAGTTCGCCAAGGAGTATCTCAACAAGCCCCTCAGCTTCTGAAGTCGAATATTATGGACTGATGAGAGCTCATTTGAGCTCCATGGATCACCCAAAAAGAGTTTCGTTCGACTCACCAAGAAAACGCGTCAGAAATATGCACCAGTTTTGCAAACTGTGAGTCATAGTGGTGGGTCAGTAATGTTCTGGGGATGTATTTTATCTAGCGATCATGGAGATTTAGTCCCAATCGAGGGAACAATGAATCAGCAAAAATATTTGACTGTCCTAAACAACCACGCTTTTCCGTCTGGTGATAGACTCATCGGAGAGTCTTTTATTTTCCAACAGGACAATGCTCCATGACACAAAAGCCGAATGGTCACAACATTTTTGAAGGATGTTGGTGTAGAGACACTAAACTGGCCACCTCAAAGTCCCGATTTAAATGTTATCGAAAATGTGTGGACGTATATAAAAGGAAGAAGAGCCGCTGATTTGACCCGGACTAAAGAAGACGTCATTTCTGAAATAAATAAGCTTTGGGAGGCAGTTCCTACAGAAATGCTTAAAAAACTCGTTGAATCGGTACCAAACCGCCTTCAAAAAGTTATAAAAGCTAACGGCGGGTACATTTTTTGTTAAATGAATCTGTATTTTTTTTTTTCATATTTGTAAAATTATGTTTTTTTTAACACAATTTTCACTGTCCAAATACTTATGTCGAAGTGAAAAATTAATTTTATTAAATAAATATGAACAGTAATAAACTAGTTTAAAACTAAAACTCAAATATGTTTGCTTTATGCCCTAGTATCGTAATTGCTTTTTTAGTTTTTGAATTTTTTTTTCTTAAACTCAAAATATAAAGATTTTTCTTTTGTCAAAATAATTCTGCCGACGACTGTATTACAGTCGAACATCGCTAAGTCAAAAACGCAGGGGACCAGGAAAAACTGCGAGTTTAACTAAGGAAAACTCACCTCCATATTAATAATCAATAAAAATTAATAAAAATAATTAAACAATTTTCTAACAAGGCAAAACATCATTATATTTCGAGTACATTTTTGATCGTTCTACGATTGATTTTATTTAGTTAATTATAATTTTGATCATGTCGTAAATGTCATAATTTCATTAGCAATTCGTCCAAATCTAATTTATTTTCTGTGAGTACAACCGAAGCAATTATTGAAATCATCAACAAAAAGCTAGACACCTAGTTTTATGGCTTACATAATTATTACTTTCTACTCGTAAATCAACTTTTATTAAAATCATTCAAGTCGTTTTTCACAAAATATTCGAAAAGTTGTACATCTTCTTACTCTTTACAATCCGATCAGTATACAACAAATACAGGGTGTGTTGAATCGGAAGCATTATGTTCTTATGTTCGGCGTTTAAAACATTTAAAAAACTTACAAAATTTACAATCCGATCTGTGTACAAAAAATACAGGGTGCGTTGAAATTTCAAACATCCGGAGATACCACAATGGATCGGAAGTATTATGTTCGGCGGTTAAAGCTTTAAAAAAGATTGTTTCAGAATCTTATCTGAGTCGTCAATAAAGCGGCACAAATCCAGAATTTGCCAAGTTTTTTACAACCTAAGTTACAATAGAGAGAAGACGTTTCAAAAACGAGCTTCTATATTTCTCAACAATATATCAGAAATGTTACACCGTAATTTAAAAATATCACAATTTCTTCGAAACCTCTAGAAGTAGAAACTTGAAATTCTGTTTTTCAAAATTCGAGGTCTAAGTGGCAGAAAGGGGGTTAAAATCGAAGGTGATTACGCAGAATTAACTCAAAATTGTTTTTAATAAATTCATCTCTGATTCATTTGAGTTATAAATCATCATTCTGCGTTGTCCTGAAGCTGAGCAATGCTCAAAACAATTCATCGCCAACAATTTTCCATCAGTGGAAACCACAGAAAGTAGTCGCTTTTGTTGGTACTTTGTACCTCTACTACATATTTCCATTTCAATCAGTAATGAATCCACTAGAGGTATCACAACCGCAATTTTTTTAGTCAAAATATACATACTCGTAGTTCATACTACATTATTCCATATACTTTAGAAGGTTGAGAATACGAGTACGTCCTTTTAAAAGCCAATGAAGAATAATATGATAGACTTAAATAAATAGTACTACAAGTTCTAGACTCTCTGTTGAACATTCATTTTTTCCATACTATTTTTCAGTAACTCCCTTCAAACTACATTATCACGCAATGAAATCCTCAGTTTGATTTAAGAGTTATTAAAAAAAATTCACTTTAAAAAAAAAACAACCAAATACTTCCATTTACTCGTACATCCATTAAAATTATTTTCTATTACAATGTAGCCCGCTCTTCAATAGTAATGGACAATTTAAATCGATAAATCCTAGACAATCACTTCGAATCACTTCGTGCCACTGTAATCATTATTTTACACCCTTCTTCCCATTCTTGGATATAAAATTATTTTCAATTTCGTGCCAAATTCGCATCAACTGATAACAAGCAAACAAACCCTCAAAACATAAAAATAAATTCGCATTACAAAATGAAAATATAAATAAACTACATTTATGGTATCATTGTTTCTGGCAGAATTTATAATGGACTGACAGAGGTGAACGGATTCGATTATTCACCCTGTTTTCCCATTGTTCAAACACTTATCGCTCGATATTGGATTTCCCAGCTTTAGCTCGTTATGCGAACGATTTTATTGCAAAAACCAAAACAATGCACCCAAATCAACCAATACAAGCAAGCAAACCACCAACTAAATTGGAAAGGACTCTCTTTCCACCTAGGCGATAAAAATTCATAACACTAATAAACATGCGATCTCGTTTTAGCGAAAAATCATAAAAAAAGAAATTCAAAAATATTATAAAACATATAGGAAGTTACAAACCATCTTCAACGGATCGTATGATACCCTATATTCGTTTGCTTAACACACCCCTATTAATGTGGGAATGGCGTCTACTCAGAGGATATTTCGCAAAATGTTCCTTAGTTCAAATTTCAATTTTATTTTCAAAAACAATATCTACTACAAATATGTTCTTTGAATAAAGTGGGCGTGACTGTCACCATTTATAACCGAAGTTCACGGATTCTGATTATGTATTCGTAATAAGACTAACCATCAACATAAATAGCTTTGAAAAGGCAAAGCTCCCCAGTTATCTGGACGCTACCCTTGGAGTTTACAGAAACTTAATACCATCTCAGTTTCAAACCACTACAATAAATCTTTCGTTTTCTCTCTATCTCTTCTTCACAACGCCCGTGTCCTGTAATAGTACACTCGTAAGAGTATTCATATCCTCTTTGGAGCGCGGAAAAAAGTATGGTTGTTTGAAGAAACACCCCCAAAAAGTGGGCGTGGGTAAGTGCAATGTATGGACAAAACTTAAAGAAAGTCAACATCTACGTTTTCTATTAATATAATAATTAAAATTAAACACTTTAACTGCTTCTGATTGTACAAAGCTTTTAACTATATGAAGATTCAACTTCTTAGCTTAAAATACAAGGCCCAAAAAGTGGTGACATACAGATAGATAGACGGACGGACATGGTTAAATCGAAATAACTTTCGATGCTGATCAGAAATAAACAAACTTCTAGGGTACTACCCTTATTATTTCTCTAAGTTACAAACTATGTGTCAAAACTAATACACCCTATGGGTTGGGATACAAAACCAAAGCCGACGTAGTCGCAGTAAGTCTATTTTTAAAATTTCAATTTAGGACATAAATACACATTAATCGTCGTGGCATGTCCGGTTATGCGTTACACTATGGGTGGAAAGTTTAAGGACAAGTGTCACAGACGGTATATTTAATGCATTATCATGGCTAACAAGCCAGGTAATGTATTAGTTTCATTAAAATGTTCTATCTCAAGATTTTGATCAAACTTCAAATTACAGTGATTCTATCTGTCTGTCTGTCTGCACGACTTAATACTGAACGGCTGGTCGAAATTTCTTTAAATTTTATATCTGTAGGCTCACAATTCGAGGTGAAATCAGAATTTTCATTTTAACCCCGAAATTAACGGCACTTTACTAATGGCCGATTTAAATTTTTTTGAAAACGGTTCAATAGTTATACTGGACATATGCTATCAGACATATAACGGTACTTTACTTATTAGCTGGTTCTTAGAAAATTTGCTATTTCTTGGCTATGGCTCGATCTATTTTGTTCGAATATGTCATACCAAGTTTTGGAAAATCGTCAATTTTTTTTTTCTTTTTAACGGATTTAAAAAGACAGATTTCCAATTGGCCTTTAGAAAGTAACCCTAGTACAAAAGTATACCTTAAGTTATTCGACAATTTTTCATAGAATACACATAATTTTCAAAAATTTGCTTTTCTGATCCTGGTTAGAGTTGGACCCTGTGGGCCCTTCTAAAACAGTATGCCAGTCCCGAGATACTTTATTTATCTTTCCTGGTAAGGATTCTAAGGAGGGGGACAACTGGTGTATTGCACATACAAAGGTCAAGTCCTAAAAATTGTCCCACTTTGGTACATTGCTGTACGAGTAATATCCTGGGACCCAACATAAAGAAACACTATTGTGCCTAGATCTTAGCTCTCTGAGGTTATTGTGACAGTGGTTCACTAGTTTGGATTCGATTAAAATCGCAGTAATAAGTTTGATGTCTTCTTAGTTGTCTGTTTACGAAAAATATGACTTCACTGCCTAATGGCATTTTCAGAGTTCTAAGGTAAAAAAAAAGGTAAGAACGGAACCCTTATAGTTAGAGTCAGTTGTCCGTTCGACTGTCTGTGACAGAGCGTTGAAGATTGGACCAGAGATGAATTCTATTTATTAATGCGCAGATACGAGTACATAGTTCTAAAGTCAAGTTTTGGAAAAGTGAAAAAACAAAAAAAAAAAAAAAAAAAATTTAAGTTTTGTTTTGTGTGGCAAGTAAAAGGTAGTAAAGTGCTGATTCCAAAAATAGATGATTTTTAAGAAATTTCATCGCAAAACTGTTGTTTCAAACAGAAAATGGACGTGGCTCCCAAAATTTGTAACCGAAATTCACGGAAGTTGATGTCAGAGATCTTAATGCCAAATTCTCTGCTGCATCGACCATTCCATGTTGTCGGCAAGTTAGTACAGATGAGGAGGCATACATATTTTAATTTTGGGTTTAATAGAGTCTATCCGCTGGACGTCCTTAAAGCTGTTTTTGCAGTTAAATCTGAAGCAATAAGTTTGGATTACATGCATCCAAAATTTCTCAAAATCATTATCTGCGAAGTATTGTTTCCCCTTATCCGAATCATGGAAGGTTTCGAAAATAGTTCCTGTTTTAAAAAGCACAGTCACCAAGGATTAAGAATACCGCCCCATTTCCATACTTCCATTCATCTTCAAGGTGTTTGAGAAGCTAATAAGCTCTCAAATATATTCATGCCTGAACCAATTCCATCTTATATCACCATTTCAATCAGGCTTCAGATAACAACATAGCTGTACCACTGTACTGTTGAATCTGGTTGAAGAGTTTCGCTCTGCGATGGATCGAGAGCACATCACTTCGCTGGTTCTGCTCGACTTCTCGAAGGCTTTTGACACTCTCCCGCATGAAATTCTTATGCTTAAACTCAAACACTACCTTAACTTTGATGTAACCGCCATAAAGCTTATAAGAAGTTACCTTTCGAATCGCACTCATGCTGTGTTTGCTAACGATAATATGTCGGATTTTCTGGAATCGAAGGCCGGTGTCCCACAGGGATCTATTATGGGGCCATTACTTTTCTCTCTTTTCAACAACGATATACCTTCAATCCTTAGAAATTGTAAGGCTCAGATGTATGCCGACGATGTCCAATTTTGTATAAACTACCCTCTCGGATTGATCGAAAATGCTAACGCGCGCATTAATGAAGACCTAAAATTACAATAGTTGTTTTCTGGGCCCACATAAACAAGCTTAGACTTAATTCTGACAAAAGGCAAGCTATCGTTATCAGCCGTATCAATTTACAAATGTCCTGCCTTCCCCCTATCGAAATAAACGGTTGTCGTCTTGAGTATTCTCAGAGGGTTAAAAATCTAGGCTTGAACTTCAATCAGAATCTAACCTGGGACGATCATATCACAATAACTGTGGGCAAGGTTTATGGCAGTCTACGCGCATTGTACCAATCTGGATTCTGTCTCCCAACCAGGGTAAAAGCGACATTGGTGAAAGCTTTAATTCTGCCAATGTTACTTTATGCACATCCAGTTTTCTATGATCCCAGTAGCTTTAGTTCACGAAACTTAAGAGTGGCATTCAATACTGCTGTGAGATTTGTGTATAATATGTACGTCGCCATGATCATATCTCTGGATATGTAAAAGATTTCCTTGGTATGGAGTTCCAAAATTATTTAGATTTTAGATGTTCTCTTCCAGCGAATATAAAAAGATGTCAAGGAATCGGTGTCTTCACGAGAAGGGTCAGACAGCATTTGACTACATGAGAGCTAATGGTTTATCTTTCTTTTTTTTGTGTTGTTAAGATACGTTTATTTATACTTTAGATTTAAACTTATCATTTAAATTGTTTTAAATTCTTATTGCTTAACTCTGCACAATTATGGATATTATATCTACGTGTATGATAATTGAAATAAATTGAAATTGAAATTGGATTCTGATGAGAAGTTTGGATAAGACTTAACCATCACCGTAAATAGCTTTAAAAAGCAATATGCTTTCTTAAGAAAACGCCCCCAAAATGTGGGCGAGACTATACATAATGTATGGATGAAATGAAGAGAAAGTCAGCGATTACAAAAACAATGTTTTTTTAAAAAAATTTAAGGCCCAAAAAGTGGTGACATGCAGACGGACATGGCTAGATCTACATAACTTTTGATGCAGATCACTTTTGCGTTTGAGTATCTATCGTCATTACGAGTATTTGTCAAAGCTAATATAGCCTTTGGGATAGGGTATACAAAAATCATCGGCACAGCAATTCTTTGTGCTAAATTTAAAGGCTTTTGAAACCACGTCTCCAAGTACTATTTTCAACCAGTTTGATGATTTTTAAGTCGGGTCCAAAATCCGTTGGTTTTTTCGGTTAGGCGTTTGAAAAAGATTTTTAACAGTCCTATGAAAACGAATTTGAAATTTGATCAAAATCCCTTCAATGTTTCTTCGGCTCGGTGTGTGACGAAGACGTGCTTGGTAATTCATGAATAATGCAGATGAAAAGGACCAAGAGGTCCAGAAATGTTTGTTTTCCTTTGAAATGGAAAGATCAAGGAAACATTTTGAAATCAAAGACAACTTTCAACTTTCAAAAATGGTCACATAGCGTTCTATTAACGTGGAAGCAAAGCTATATAGTTTCTGAGACGATAGGAACAACTCAAGGCAGACCAGTGACCTATTACGTAAACATACTTGTAAACTTGCAGCTACAAGCCCAAATAAAGTATGGAGTTGTATTATGTATTCAAGTTATGAGTGAAGTGACCAAAAATCTCTAAGCTTACAAGCTAGTAACAGCAAACTTGGCATAAGCCTCTCAATTGTACGTTCTCATAACCTTTATATTGGGTGCATGTTTTTGACGATTTAACGACGTTGGACCCTTGCAGAAATTTTATTTGTATTTACAAACCATTTGTATTACAAACCTGCCCACGTAACGGGTCGGCAGGTTTCCTTTTAAATTACATTTTATGTTCACACTGACAGCACTTTCGTGCTCAAAAAATTGACAGGAACACAGTGTAATATCTCCGCGGTACCAAATGAAACGATTTTCGCTTGAACAACGGTGGGAAAAGTTGAAAACTTATTACCGAATTGAGTGCTGTGTTGCCAAAAGAGTGCAAATTTTGAAAATAAATTTCGGTCGAAATAATGTACCAATCATGCCTACTGTAACCAAGTTTGTGAAGAAAGTTCGTGAGATTGGTAACACAAGTTATCCTCTTATTCATCCTGTAAGTTCAGCCGATAATATTGATACTGTTGCCGAAAGTATGCACCTAAAATGACGGCATTATTGGCCCATTTTTCTTCAAAGATGAAGATGGCGACGACGTTAGGGTCAACGAAGAGCGCTACAGAGGCATGATAACCATTTTTATTTTGACAGAAACTGAGGAAATCAACTTGACGATCCCTGGTTCCAGCAAGACGGTGCTAGGTGCCGTATATACCGTCCAACAATCTTTTGCGCACTAAGTTCAATAATCGTGTAATCAGCCGTTTTGGAGGTGATGCTTGGCCTCCGCGGAGCTGCGATTTGACGCTTTGTATGGGGTGCCGTTGAAGATCGATGTTATTTTGATAATCCAGAAACGATTCAGATACTTAACCACAATATTGATCGAGTTATTGGTGAAAAATTAGGTTGACAGGATGGGCACTGCCAAGCCAGCCGCAGCAGCCATTTAAATGAAATTAGTTTCCATAAATAATCGGAAAGTGTACTCTCTTCAATAAAGCAAAAAACTTTGAAAATTATTAAATGGATTTTTTTTTTTTTTTTAAATAAACCAATATATGGCCCACCCTTTATTTTCATGAAACAGAAAGGTTCCTTCGTTATTAGTCAATTGGCGATCTTTATGAATCACAAATCTACTAACAACGTATAAAGTACAAGTGAATTCACAAAAAAATTATTAATGTCGCCGATCATGAGTGTATTGTCATCAGTAAAAATCCTTACCTACACTATGAGCACCCTTCGGACTGGGATTATACTGCTCACATCCAAGAAAAAGCTACCTCTGGATTGAGAAGTATTTTTGAATACAAGGTGGTGTTACCCTGTTCTGTCAAAATATGATACAATTGATCCACATTTTTCAGAGCACCTAGAGACTGGAGCCATCAAAAATGCAGGAGTCTTTTCCAGATATTGGATGATGTCCAAGATCCTTGGACTTTCGGACAGTTTTGGCAGTTAGTTAAGCATCAAGTTGGTCAGAGAGGCCTGTTTACTGAGACATATGGACCACAGTGCAGCGTCAAAGAAAAGTGTTGCCCTTCCTTTAGTCCCGAGAGTGTATTTTAACAGGCTATTTTGATGCCTTTGTGTACGCTAATCGGCAAGAGAAAGACTTCGAAGAGGTGCGCTTTAAAAGCAGATTTACTATAAATAGATTGCTGATTGAAGTTGTAAGTTTTGTAACTAAACTATGATACATAGTTATCATACATCTTTTCTGCTTACTTATAAATGTATCTCATATAGTTTCGGCAGCATTAATATTCTCTCGAAAAGTCTATTCCATCCTGTTCCTACTGTCAAATTAAAAGTGACCTTAAACTTCCTGTTCACAGTGTAACACACATCTGTTTAAAAAGATACTCGAAAAATAAAAAAACGCTTGCAGTTGTTGAAATCTATGACAGTATCAGCAGTTGTGCTCTCTTAGCCTTGTTTATAGTTCTCATATGAATATGCAAATGGCAAATGTGCAATAAAAATTAGATTTATGCAATAGCACAGCATAAATTGTAGAAATGTAAAAATAAGTACATAATCATATGGCCCACGTTCCGAGAGAGAGAGACAGTTGTCGACAACAGCTCACATAAAAGGTGCCAACAAGCTCACACCGTGTGTTACTCTACTTCGCCGAAGGGGAAGAACAAAAGGACACAGTCCACTACCACTATGCAATTGTTTTTCTGTTCCTATTTGTGCCACTGTTTTTCTACGGCAGAGCATTTAATTTAACGAAAGCAGCGTAATTGACATTTTATTAGGTTTTCAACAGCCTGGCACTTGCGTGTGCATTCAAATGGAAACGCTACCGCGATATGAGTGCTCGGGGGAAATTGTTTTTCTGTCTGAATGGAATGGCCCAACCAAATTGGGTGGTGATTAAAGTTCCAACAGATTGTATTTCAATTCATGTAATAGTTATATACATTGTTGCGTTCAACTGAATAATTGGTAGCATAAAACTCGTTGAATTTGGAGGCTGCTTCGATTCACCTTCCGCGTTGAATTAGTTGACTTTACTGCATTGTAATGACTTTTCAAAGGCAATCAATTCAATCCGTATGTAATAGTGGACAAGTTCGTCCTCACCCGAACGAAAAAAGGCGTTCAAGGTAGCAATCTTAAAAATTATGTGTATCCAACAGCAGGCTTTTTGTAGAGCAAGCAGCAACATCTCCTATAATTTTGGCTGCCCATTAAGGGTTTCCTGCATCAAGAACAATACTATTTATCGAGTAAATAGCCCTCACCATTTAGGACCATGTCCATCAAAGTTTATAAAATCCAGTGATGGAAAGAAAGGCAAGGATATAAGGAATAGTTAGGAATTAGAAAAAAAGAGTGAGGCAATGGTGCGCATTAACCTGAATCTCTGAAAGTTATGCATATCTCTCCACATCCGAGTTGAATCACTAAGGAATGATGATGAATGACACCTCTTGTGTATCACGATTAAGCAGACGGATTGGACGGACACAAACCAAACTATAGATTTCGTTCGAACTACGATGGTAGAAATACCGGTACAGGAACGCGAAACATGCACCATTCCGGCGATGTTCAAAGGAAGGAATTAGAATGTAAGTAGACTGGTTACCAATGATAATGATACCATGAATTGCTTTTGTATTGATCATCCTTACATAAAATCGTATACAGGTTTATCAATTATTCACTAAAATATTCGTAGTTTACGTAAAAAATTTCATGTTTTTCTAGCTCATCTCACATCCCTAGATCATTTACCAGATTTCATATTCGTCTCCGAAATATGGATCTATAAATTTGAATTTTCTAACTTCTGTATTCCCAATTTTACTTTCGCGGCAACTTGCAATGATTCTTATTCAGCTGGTGGAGTGGCGGTCTTTTATAGGAGTGATATTGTGTGTGATATTTTAAAACCTGGTCTTAAAAGTGCTAATTTAATTTGTTTAAATTTTGAATTATCTGTCGTTCATTACAGTTTTGTTGGAGTAAACAGATTGCATTTATACACTATTAATGCTTTTGTGGTGGAATTTTCTGAGTTTTTGGAGTCTCAAAGTTGCAAAAATCAAATCCTTTTAGGAGATTTTAACATTGACCTTTTGTCTAATTCACCTGATGTTGATAACTTCTTGGCGGTCCTATCTTCATTTGGCTTTAGCTCTTTGGTGAACAAACCTAAAAGAAGACCATCTTGCTTGGACCATATATTTATAAGTTTGCATAGGAACAATGATATTACTTACAAAACAGAAGTACACGATCTTAAGATAACTGATCACAGCTTAACCACCATTCAGATTGAGAGTTGTGTTACAAGGAATAAACAGTCCTATGTAAATACATTTCAAAAAATTAATTATTCTGCACTTAATACTGCTTTAACCTTTGAGTTTTGGGATGAAGTTTACAATACAAGTGATCCATCGATTGCTTTTGATATTTTTCTACAAAAGCTTCAAATCTATATTTCAAACTGTTGCCAATGTTTTAACAAAAATAACAAAAAATTAAAAAGACTAAAACAGTGGATGAATTTATCACTACTCAAGAAAATTAATTTAAAGAACAAACTTGCTGTTAAAGTAAAGAAGCATCCTCACAACATTATTTTAAAAGATGTTATGATATACTTTGCAATGAACTTAAAACTGAAAATTCTCATTGTAGAGATAATTACTTTAGAAATAGATTTGCTGTTAATATAGGTAACTCTAAAAAGGAATGGGAAGTTGTTAACGAAACCTTAAATAAAAAGAAGCCTAAAGCTGATATTTCTATAAAAAATGGTAGCACTGTAGTTAATGACCCTTCAGAAGTGGCAAATTTATTTAATCATTATTTTTCCAACATAACTCATAACATCAATAACACTCCTCTTTCGAGGTCATGTCAATGTACAGATAATATTATTCTAGATTCCTTTAACACCGAAATCTTTTTCTTCGATAATTTTTCCTCATTTGGAGATTCATAAAATTATAATGTGCTCTCAAAACTTCTAATTCATCACCAAATGATATGATTTCGAAAAATTTTTTTAAAAATATTTCGTACTATGTTTCTGATGTCTTGAGTTATATCTTTAATCTTAGTATAGAAAAAGGTGTTTTTCCACATGCACTCAAGTTAGCAATTCCGTTGCACAAAAAAGGAGAAACTACGAGTCTCAACAATTACCGTCTTATTTCGCTTTTACCAGTTTTTGAAAAAAGTATGAAATCAAGAATGTTATCCTTTTTGGACAAAAGTCAATTTTTTAGTGGTTCCCAATTCGGATTCAGAAAAGGAAGATCAACAGAAGAAGCTGTTTTGAGATTGTGTGTGGCGAACTTTATAATAACTTGAACGAATCTGAGATTGCTGCCTTACTGTTTATTGATATAACAAAGGGTTTCGACATGGTAGATCATATTTTGTTACTCCAGAAACTGTATAAGACAGGTTTTCGAGGGTTTGTTTATGATTGGCTTGCATCTTATCTCAGAGACCGCAAGCAAATAGTTAAGGTTCAGAATAATTTGAGTTCGGAAAAATGCAAACATAGGTGTTCCTCAAGGTTCCGTTTTTGGTCCGATCCCATTTTTAATTTTTGTGAATTCACTTTTCGTACAACATTTTAAAGGCAAAATGACACTGCTTTATCCTACTCTGAAAAAAACTATTTCAATTTGTGTATTGCTGTCAATTATGACTTAGAAATTCTGCACAAATGGTTTTTTTTACATAAACTAATTATAAGTGAGAAAACAAAATTCATGATATTCAACATTTTGGGTTCTATCTGTGAAGATATGTTGTTGAGTTATCATTCACCTAGTTGTCCTAAATATAATTTAAATGTTTGTCCACATCAAATTTGTAAGACCACTTATAAAATAAAAACAAAGTGTTCTGTTGGTTGCTTTAATATCGAACGTGTTGACAGCTTTAAGTATTTAGGAATTATATTGGATAATAGGTTAAGCTGGAAAGACCATACTTCAAATTTGACACAATACTTAAATAACGTTTTGAGACAGTCCTATCACCTCAGCCTTTATTGTAGTCAGCATGTTTTAAAATTAGTCTATAATACAATAGTTTATTTAAATCTAAGCTGCAATATGAGCTGACCTGTTGGGGAGGTACTCACTTCAATAAAATTCAACCTTTGCTTTCTAAGCAAAAGCATGCGATTCGTATTTTGTGTAGAGAAGCTTTGAGTTATTTAAAAACCTTAAAGTTCTTCCACTTACGCATTTATATTTTTATGAAGTTTTGACAACATTTTTTGAAAATTCCGGGTATTCTGCCTCAAGACTGTATGGTTCCCATAATTTACGTGTAAATAACCAGAATTTAGTAAATGTACCCAACCCAACATAACAAACTCACACTTTTCACTCTTCTATAAGGTCCTGCGCCTCGTTTATTCAATAGTTTACATGTAGGTCTGAGATGCGAGAGGCGTAAATCAATTTTCTTAAAAAACTTAAAATCTTTACTTTTTTCTTTCAATCATGATGAAATAGATTCATTATTAAATGTAATAGTTTGATCTGTTGAATTATTTGTTTTTTGAATTGTATTAACCACATAATTGTAACAATTAGAAGTTTACTTTGTTTTTTTTTTCTTTTTTAATTCATATTGACCCCCAACAATATTTACTTAAACATAATTCAAAATCTAATGGTACATTCGCCTCTTGTCTTTTGGCAATTGAATGTTCCTAACTGTTTCATTGAAATTTAATGCACTTTTTTAAAATAGTTATTTTTCTTTATATACGAGTATTGATAATAAAAAGAATGTTAGCCTTAAGTTCTTCACGAAACAAAGTTTTAAATAAAAAAATAAATAAATCTACATGCTTGTCGCTGAAGACGATCGATTAAGCTCAGCCATGTGGCGGGATCTCCCGCTCATACATGCAAGTTGTATTCAAGTCTCAGATGAATGTAAGCTAGATCATCGTCAAGCCTGTGGGACAAAAATTTCGTTTACCTTTAAGAAATCCGAGGCATCTTTAGCTTTAGCAGCATGTGTAATCTGTTGATTCCAAAGAAGGTCGGGATATACCTACATTTTGACCTATGGTTCGATTATCTGGTGGAAAACGTTCGAGAAGAAATACCAACTTGAAAGCGTTACAAAGATTCAACGGGAAGGCTGTCTGGGGGTGACGGGATCGATGAGATCAATACCGACAGCAGCTCTGGAAACAATACTGAATATTCTTCCACTTGACATATACAACACGGCAGCCAAAACTGCACTGAGACTAAGGGAAGCCGGCCTATGGAAAACTAAACCCTACGGTCATGCCTCAATTCTAAACCGATAGAATATACTGAGATTCCGAACGGAAACGGACTACATCATCCCCATTCCAAACTACAACCAAAAGTTCTCTATTAGAATTCCTAGCAAGGAGAAATCGGATCAGGGAAGAGTCTTCTTTCGAGAATGAACTTGCCATCTTTACCGACGGATCCAAAATGACTGCCGGTACTGGTGCCGGCGTCTACTGTGAGTCTCGAAATATACATCGCTCGTTTAGACTTAAGGATGGTTGCAGCGTTTTCCAAGCCGAAATTGCCGCAGTAAAATAAGCTGTGGATATGATTATTGAGGAAGATTTTTGAGGGCAAATAATCAGCATCTATTCTGATAGCCAAGCGGCCATTAAGGCGTTACAGTCAACGTCACTAAGATCCGACCTGGTAAAAATTTGTAAAAAACGACTCGGCGTACAACACGGTGACCCTGTGCTGGGTACTGGACCACATCGATATCTCCGGTAACTAAAAAGTGGACGAACTAGTCAGAGAAGGTTCACTTATAAGACCTTCGCGGGCCCTTTCCGAGGCTAGTGTACCGCTTAGCACCCTATACAGGGAGATAGACATCGAGTCTAATGAGGAAGCTAATGAACGCAGTCTACGAAAAAAAGAGATCTATCAATCTTATAGAACTAAGTCGAAGGGATATCCGCATAGCTGTCGATGTCGTGACAGGACACTGTGTGATAGGTAATCACGCAGCACGGCTAGGGTTACCTCTTAACGACTACCGTAGACTCTGCACGGACGTAGGAGAAATAGAAATGTCCAGCTCTGGCCATCAAAAGAAGCCGTGCTTTTGACAGATACTTCTTTTCAGAGCTGGATGAGCTAGGTAGCATTGAACTAAGAAAACTCCTTAGATTCATACATTTATCTGGGTGTTTTAACCTAGCGGTCGAAGATTGAAATTTGTAGGTTCCCAGGGTTCTAAATATTGGGCACAATGGACTCTTAGTGGTATAAATGAGCTGTTGACAACCCTGTCAACTAGGGCATGCAGTTACCTAACCTAACCTAACTCCGCAGAATAGAACACCAAAGGTAACAGAGAAGGCAATGTGAATACAACATGTAGAAGAACAGCGTAAGCTGAACCCCGTGATGAAATATGTATCTGTATATGTGTTTCCGCAAAGATGCTGTGAATGGGTCAGAAACGGTGGTAGGGTTTAGGGGGTAGAATCCCACACTTTCATCTTTCGAAGATTCCGATCTCTCAACGCAAATAAAAACCTCTTTGAACTACAAAGACTTGAGTTTCACTTAAGTGTGCGCTCTACATTGACCTTTAACAACAAAACAAGGGCAATTATTGAGGTTGTCTGGACTAATATGGGACTACTTTTTATATCCTCCGCTTCATAGTTTGTTTGTGGATGTCCTAAAGTCTAAGGGAATATACAAGGAGATTCTTTTGGCTGTTTGTCAGCCTGCACGAAGAGACTTGCTGTGTGTCAGTCTGCATGACCACAACTTGACACGACGCACAACTTGACCGTTTGTACTCTTGCAGCCACGACTACATGGCCGCGTGATAACTGGTAAGTACTCGCGAACCCACTTCTTCCAAAAGGCATCCGTCAGCTGCTGCGCTGTTTGCCAGTTCCTCCGTAATTGGCGTTCATCCGTAGTTTTTTTAATTAAGTAAGTTGAAGTATCATATTGTGTCAATGAAGAAAGTCCAAAAAGGGGGGGGTCATGAAGACCTTCGAGGTACGAGAATTTAATCAATCAAGCACTTCAAAGACATTTCTACGTACAAAGTGAAGTCCTTGAATTCAAAGAAATCCAAGGTTACAGACTCAGTTCCGACCCAACCTCTTACAATCTCTGCCTTGTTGACCTTCACTTTCAACACAAATCCTCTCCATTAGATGTAAGTCTTAAAGGATTCAGTATAGCTTACTCATGGATAACAAAAAAAAAAACTTTTCATGTCATCAACCACTTCAGTGAATATTCTGATTTTCCCCTCTTGAATCGATTCAAAATGAAAGTCTTCTCAGAGCATACATATAGGCCTACAAACAAATCACTACCGCCCGACATATTTGATTACTCATTCAACGGAACATTATGTTGACAAACCGACAAACTCGTCTGAAGTTTTCATAGATAAATGTCAAATATTTGCTTGTGCCTTCCAAATTGTAAACTCATGTCTATGCGTATCTAAAGTGTGCACCAGCACTTTGGTGCACTTGATATCCGCGTAACCATGAAGAAAGGTGGGTAGCAGCCATCAAATGATGAAGACTTTTAGATATGCGAACAAAATTATCGAAAGTTTATTAATTGCTCAATGAAACATGCCGACTTGGGAAAATTGTCTATAGTCGTGCAACACCCTCTTACCTCGATACACTTTGGAATTTCTATTTACTGAAGCTTGTTGTGTTTGCCTCGGGTAGACATGTTTGGATAAAACTATCTAAATAAACCATCGCTCCTAGCTGACATGAGAATGATACACACAGAAAAGTCTTTGATCATTTATGCATTGTTGCATGCAGTTTTTTTTTTTTTTGAAATTTTTTTGAAATCTTATTTTCTGCTCAACTGTGACAGGCCGGATGAGAAGTTGATTTCGAAGGGGAAAACTGTAACGAAACCTAAATATTGTACAAACAAGGATTATTTTTACGCCTGAAGATGTCTGGATTATGTTGAATTGAAATGGAAATGAGGAGGACGAATGACTGCAAAGAATTGAGAGCAAGGACGTTGCATTTTTCTAGGACGAGTAGATTGAAAATGTTGTTTAGAACGTTAATGTGTTTTTAGATTTAATAAGGAATGCAACTGACTCAAAAATTGATTGTAATGGGAGACAATTCACCTAGATGTGCCAATCGATTGGCACGACAATGCGAACTAAAGGTGATGCAGAGGGACAACCTGATCTTCTTAAGAAAAACTGCATGTTCAACGACTGACTATTGCACGTGGAGACTGGCTTGAATGTGTAGACAACCTAGAAGTTTGTGAGTTCATCTGTTTTGATCACCTACCTCTAAATGTCCTTTTAAGGTGGAGAATATGCAAGGAGACTTCCTTACCGGAGATGCGTTTATTGCCAAAACTGCAATGGAAAGACACCCACTTAGAAAGGTTCAAAGCAAATTAGACTCAGTTTTTAATTCAGCAGATGGTGCTCAAGTCTGCTCAAAGAACAGATGCCCTAGTATCTTTCATCCTCGAGGCTCCAAATCCTTTTCAATTAACACGAACATTTAATAAGCGGCAAAAATGGTTCGACGCGGACTGCGAAAATGATTCGCATATCTTCGAATGTTCAGAACATCGGGAACGCTATTCGCCGCACTGTATCAGGAAGAAAACATACACTATAAAGCCATTTGCAGTGAAAATCAGAAGATATACACATCCCGTTTGATGCAGTTGCTATCGGAACTAAAAGATACTCGTCGTTCTGAAAACTAGCTCGAACTCTAAACAGTGCGGTATTTTCTCGGGATACCCAAATTGAAGTCAACGCTTTGGTTGAATATTTCAGACAGTTACTGAACTCATCGCATGGCTCTAGTCAAATAAGTTACGCTCTTCCACTTATAGAGAACTGGATCAAACAAACTCAGCTCAAAAAGTCAAAAATATTATAATCCAATGCCCATCAAATAAAGCTCCTGGAGAAGATAGGGTGTCATATGAATTCTTCAAAACCCCCACCGAACGGTTTATACAAGAACTGGCAGAGGCGTATATAAGGTTTTAAAAAAAAACATAGTATTTCCTCTTTTTGAAAAAAAGGAGTACCAAGCGACCACTCCAACTATCGAGATCCTTCATGAATAGCGTTATGAAAATAATCACAGGAATCACTTTGGACCGTCTTGTCTTCTCCAATAGATATCGAGGCACAATCTACTCAGCGAATTTCAAACTAGTTATCGAAATGAATACTCAACAGTCAATAATATTTTCACTCTAACATTTTCGTGGCAGTTTAGGTCAATAAGATTTTTTAAGACCGAAACAGGGTTTTTGAAGAAAGTGCTGGTAACGGATAAGCCCTTAATCGGTCGGCGGTAGCATAAACTAGCATCGGTCTACCTGGTCCCTCCAGATTGGTTGTTATCCTGTGGTATATACAAATCATTACCCTCCAGGTTGGGGGTTTTGCATCGGGTATTTGCCTTAGACCGGAAAGTTATGAGAGAGACGGACAATCATGATGAATCTCACCTTGCAATAACACGACTAGAAAAATGTCCTCACGCAATATAATGAAGGGTGAGCCATCTGTTGTTCTCTTTCTAAAATTGGTATAAAAAATGCATTTAATATTTTCCAAAGTTTTTTGCTTTATTGAAGAGAGTATACTTTCCGATTATTTATGGAAAATAATTTCATTTAGGTGGCTTCCGCGGCCAGTTTGGCAGTAGCTAATCCTGTCAACCCAATTTTGGAGTATATATTCGATGGTTCGGAGCTCTACTTCACGAATAGCTCGATCAATAATGTACTTAAGTGCCTGAATCGTTTCTGGATTGTTAGCATAACATCAATCTTTAACACCACCCTGCAAAAAAGGTCCAACGGCATCAAATTAGAGGGCGGCCATGGTGTAGTGGTGACATCATCGCTTGTCGTGCTGTAGGTTCACGGTTCAAATCCTGATGTAAAGAATTATCTATTTATTTCGCTTGAAATAAATAAAAAAGTCGATCAATTGCGAAAGCATGTCAACTGTACTGCGAAGGCATAACACTGGCAGTAGGGTGGCCATATGACTAAAATGCAACTTGATCGTGATGATGACATCAGGAGGACGCGAAAAAAAATACTGTGAATCATAAGAAACGAACAATAACAGCAAAACAAAAATTCTCCCCAGTTATCTGGACGCCACCCTTGGAGTTCACTGAAACTGAATGCCACCTGAGTTTCAAACCTCTACACCGATCTGTCTTTCTCTCTGTCCCTTCCCCTTTCCACAAAAAATGCCCGTATCCTAAAATTAGTATTAGGGTATTATATGCCCTTTCACAGCATAATTCTTCTCAGGCTAGTGCGGCTAATGTTCTATTCCTGATGTCTGTGGCGAGTTGAGGTTCTCGGATCATTAGTAATAATATTTTCGGCTGAGAGCATAGAACGAGAACACATCAATTAGCATGCCAATCTCACGAGCTTTCTTAACAAAATTGGGTACAGTAGTATGGCAACACAGCACTCACTTTGGAAATACTCGTACGTTTTTAATATTTCACAACTTTGTTCAAGCGCAAATTGATTCATTTCATACTGGGAAGATATTGATAAAGATACTGGCGCAAAACTATAGTCGCATAAAGTACACTTTAAAAAGATTTTAGCACGTAACAAAGTCAAGATTAGTGTCTTCCTATTTATAGTCGACATAGATCCATTTTATAGTTATCAGCTCGCGCTAACTTTAAAACCACCAAAAGTACCTTTTAACTTTTAGAGTGGGCTTTTAACAATCTGTCATCTGTCATTTTTTCAAATTCAAATTTCAGCCAACCAAAGGATGTAAACAGTCAACAAATGCGTTCGATCTGTCAAATTCTTTTAAATTTGATACAACATTATCCCTTAAACTGTGTTTTTATGCTCAAACTTTAAATTTTTGGGTTTGTTTGACTAAAATTTGCTGTAAGTCAGTTCTAAGGTCGATACTAGTTGCAGGTAGGTTAAACATTGTTTATAATTCAATTTAAAGTTAAGCACTGGGTTAAAGTTAAAGGGCTGTCACTTAGTGGCTACTAGCATTCTTTAAAATCAGATGACTGTAATTTTGCGCCACTGTGTTTCTGTCAACTTTTTGAGCGCGAAAGAGCTGTCTGTGTCAAAATAACATGTAATTTAAAAAGAAACCAGAAACGTGCGCTGGGTTGACGAGAATAGAGGTTTGTCGAGTCTCAGTTCTCTTCGAAACAAATTGAACAAATTTCCAGAAAGCCATTTAGTGCCCATATGACGGCAATGCCTTTAAACGATTAATGTTGCAGTTGAGAAACCCACGTCCCACCGGAATATTATAATTACGAACAATTCCTTCGGTGGTATTTCCTGATGATAATGAGAAGAAGATTGTTCGGAAAATATATATTAGAAAGGGAAATTCGAGAACAGCTGCTGCGCTGAGATGCGTGAGAGGATTATGATTTAAAGTTAGAATCTTATTAACCGCTTTTTGTACAACCCGTATGATCATTTCTAGCCGACTATGAACGTATTTAGGATTAGTCCCGGCAAAACCCAGTTGGGAACGCATAGGCAACATTTCACTATGGAAGATGCACAGAATGATTTTCAATGAGAAGGAAACGTCAATAAAATGCAAAATTCAGCCTCACTTCTTTGTGATTCTAAAACCAATGAAAACATACCTTGAAAATGGCTAGCACTATTTATGAGTATTCAATTCTACTATTGTGTGTGTTATGTCCTTTAATATACTTTACCTGAAACTAATATACATATGTAGGTTTTAGAAGAAATTATGTGAACATTGAGGTTAACATCAAAATTATACCTAGTGAGTGTACTAGTAAATGCTAGTACACGTTTAAAAGCACTCATCGTGAAATTAGTACTGAACACACCCATTCTATATTGACAGCTGACATTTATACTAAGTTTACGCGCACAAATATTTACACGAAAGTCATTTGTAAATATGGAGTGGAGCGATATTGAAAACTGTATTGTGGTAATTGGCTTTCACAAGAGTAATACGGTATATAACCGGAATTTAATATATATAACCGAAATTTTGTGTATTGAACTGTCAAATTCTTTGAGACCACTGGTGGAGTAACTGACCGTCAAAGAGCCAGGATTAATCGGAAACTGCCGCAAAAGAAGAAAATCTAGTCACAAAAAATGAAGATATCCCAGGAATTCATGTTTCGTATTATTAAACAAGATTTGGGACTCAACGCATATAAAAGACACACTGGCCACTTACATCCCAATTAAAGCAAAAACGGAATGAAAGATAGAAAGTTCTGTGCCGCCGGCCATTTCGCCCACAATTGTCACAGGAAAATTTTGTGCACGGATGAATAAAATGTTGCTATTGAGTCAAACGAGCAAAATGTCTATGCTCGGTCATCCAAAGAAGCATCAGAACTCATTCCGCGAGCATCTGTGATTGTTTGGTGGTGAGTCAGCTACGAAGGCGTTACCGATCTTCATTTTAGCGAGAAGGGAGTAAAACCGTCGACAAAAATCTACCAACCGGATGTTCTGAAAGGCGTTGTAAAAGTTCTTTACTAATAATTGTTTTCAAACAACCAGTTGACTTTCCAACAAGGCTCCACGCCAGCTCATAAGGCAAACACAACACAAGGGTGGCTCCAAAACAATGTGCTGGACTCCATTGCAGCAGGCGATTGGCCGTCAGGCAGTCCAGAACTCAATCCTTTCGATTATAAGCTGTGGTCTATTTTAGAGACGATGGCTTGTTCTACTCGACACTCAAATATTGAGTCCTTGAAGCGCGCACTTATCCGTTCGGTGGACAATTTTCCAATGAACGAGATGCATTCTGCGATCGATGAGTGGCCAGAGCGACTCAAGGCCTGCATGAATGCAAATGGCAGTCATACTTGTTCATTTTTATTTTATCACCAAAACCGCGTGTACCAGTATTTATGACTTGACTAGGTATAATCCTAAGACTCAGGAAAAATAACTTCCAGTTTCTGTTAATAAAGTGTCCCACACTAAAAAAAATTGCTTTAGCATAACTCCTCAGCATACAATTTTAATAAATAACACAGTCATCGCTGACTTGACTTGTTCTAATCTACTGAAACTCACACTGCCGCATCTGAATTATGGTAAACCATTATGTATACCCATGGCTTCAATGACAGGCAGTTTGCATGCTCTTCTGTACGCTTAAGAGCTCTTTTGAAAAATACACTCCCCAACTAAATATTTATGAGAAAACTTCAATAACCGCGAATGACATAACACGCCCCCAACACCTCCCAATCTATTAAAGAAAAAAACACCTAGAACACAGCCTAAAGCCGCACAATCTCTAGACAACAGACACACTTATGCAGTTGCCCTGACAAAATCCATTATTACACTGTCAGAGGGTAATGTTTCTCCATACATCACATATCCCATTCGGGCAGCACTACCAGCAGCAGCAGCAGTAGGAAAAGCCACAACGCAAACAGCTCCCGGGGGTCAGATTGAATTAAGGACATGCATGTTTATGGGACTCCTCCAACTTCAGCTTCCCCACTCCATCCACCATTCTCTACAGCATCACCGATCGTCGTCATCGAAGTCAACTCAAAACCCATTCCTCAGTCATTAATTCACGTTTCTTCCCTGTTCCTCCTACAATGACTTCCTCTTCGGGTTCAACACTGCCATTGAAAATTCAACAACGATAGTCTTTCTGCCATAAGGGGTAAAAAGTAGTTAACCCGAAGATTACACATCCCATCATGGAGGAGACATTCTTGCAAATTACGAAGCACATGTGGTGGAGTAGTGATGGCACTCTGGTGATGTCACCATCCAATTAAATTGCAAAAAAAAAAAAAAAAACATTCCAAAATGCAAGCTAAATAGGATACTCGTATCTGCAATAAAAAGAAGTGCGATATGTTTACCTGTAGCGCTTTATTGTCTCTACACGCCTGCACTGTTTTGCGGTCCTTTGACTTCATTGCGCGATTCATGCTGTAATGATATGGAAAAAAGGAAATAAATGATTATTTATTCAATCATGCAATCGAAAGAAGAAGTTTTTTTTTAACACTACCCAAAGGCGACGCAAGAGTGAGGCTGAGGGCCAAAGCTATTTGAAAAGATTGCTTCTTACTATTTATTGCTTGAGATTAATTAAAAGTTATAGCCAGCAATAAGTTCACGTGGATGTGCTTCAAGGCTCTAGTTCTATTCATGTCTTCTTGCTGAAAGTAAAGCCGCTGTCTTAGTTGGACGAAATATAGTGATTCCCAGGGACAAGTAGGATTCACAAGATTTGTGGTGTATTACTGATCTTACTATGAATCAGGCTGATTTGAACGGCATGTACTAAAAGCTATAAAACGCGCGAAGACTACAAAAACCAATCAATGAAGAGAGACACCAAAATAATGGAATGGAATGCTAACAGCCTTAAACAACGAAAAGAGGAGCTTCAAGTAGTCCTCGACACTCAAAATATTGATTTATGCCTGATTATGGAAGACTCATTTAACTAAGGAGTCCAAAGTAACATTTCGCGGTTATAAAGCATATCATATTCTATATCCACTTAATACTGCAAGAGTGGAACTGCAGTTATAGTCAGCCACTACGAAGATACAAAATTTCAATCCTTTGAAATACAAGATACTTCAACAGCAGTATACTCGTATTGTTAGCACAGCTACCGAATTAAGAAAGTAGATTTTGTCGACCTCTTTCAATCTTTTGGGAAAAGATTTATTGCTGGTGGAGATTTCAATGCAAAAAGCACTCATTCAGGATCCAGAGTAACTACATCCAGAGAAAGAAAACTTCAACATGCACTAACTGAACTTGGCTGTAATTATCTGTCGATGAGAAAACCGACGAATTGGCATTCAGACTGAAACAAGACACATACTCGTACATGGTCTGATGCACTTTTTTGTAATAAATAATATATCCTCATAGAAGGAAGGCACGGACGTAGATTCAGATCACAGTTCAGTTCAAAACACAGTATATCTGGTCAACAAATTAACAGATTGGGAGCACTTTAAATGCAATCTTGAAGGGCGTTTGCAGTTAAATGTATCTATTATAACAATCAATCAGCTCAAGGATAAGGTACAACTATAAGGTGAAGAAATAAGAATGATAGGAAAAGAAATTTAAATAAAATAACAACGGTGTGAGATTCAAATTGATTCTGGCTTTATTTTGAAGCTACATTCATGCCATTATATATGGAATAGCACATCATTTAAATGGCCGCCTCGACTTAGCTGGCAGTGCTTCAATTTTTGATGACTCGGTCCAATATGTGCGGCATTATTCCGGTAATAGCATCTCAAATGTTGGCCTCGAGCTCGTCCAAAGTGATTGGCTTGTTAGCGTAGACTAATAACTTGACGTAGCCCCAGAAAAAATAATCGCGGGATGTCAAGTCGCATGATCGTGGCCAATTGATGAACGCTCGCCGTGAGATGACCCAGTCGCCAAATTTCTCCTTCACCACTTCGAGCGTGGCGTCGCTTGTATGGCACAGAAAGTCGGTTAACATCGCTCTATACCAAGGACCATTGACGGTAACGGTGTCTCCTTCCTCTATTCGAAAGAAATAAGGTCCGATGATGCTGCCGTGCCATAAACAGCACCAAACAGTCAATCTTTGTGGATGCATTGGTTGAACACTTGTGGATTGTGGTCGCTCCAATAATGGCAATTTTTATTGTTGTTATAGCCGCTGAGCCAAAAATGGGCCTCGTCCGAGAAGATGATTTTTTGGCCAAAATCCGGATCTCCGGCCAACATTTCCAGCTCCCAATTAGCGAACTCACGGCGTTGTCTATGGTCGTCCGGCTTCAATTCTTGCGTCAGCACAATCTTATACGGATGTAGGCCCAAATCCAACCGCATAATAAGCCTGGTTGACTCTGGCGATGCTCAACACATCTGATCGGCGTCGAATCAACATTTCTGGGTCTTCTTTGATACTGGCCGGCTATGTTTTCTTCATTTCGCACCGCTTTCTGTCTGGTTGGTGGCTTAAGGTCCAAAAGAGTGTACTCACGATCAAGCTTTACAACGGTGCGACCAATTGCCTGCACAGTGAAGCCATGATGACGACCGACCTCACGACGAAATTCACGTTGCGTATTTACAACCGAGCCGGAATTTCGATAAAATTTTGTAATAATTTCCACACATTCGAGAAGCGTGAAACGATGCACGATGAAATGGCATATTTTGACAGCTAGATGTCATTGGTAACTTTGACAACTGCTGAAACATATCAATTGGAAGAACTATCATTGCTATCTGGTCACCCTTTACCTTACCATCATATTTAACTTTTTAACAAATAAAATGTCATGGAAATGCATGAAAATCGATTTAGTTCATTAAAATATTGTCGATCTATATCTCTATGTTATTCTAAAAGACCATAGCATATTCAAACAAACGAAAATCCGCTGTAAGATCAACAACATACGACTACTCAAAACGTCCACTTGTAACCTTGAAACTCCTCTGCCTAATTGAAACATCTAATTATAATCTTCAACCGCAAAATTGAAACACATATGCCTACAACAAACACTTCAGATAAATTCATTCAAATTTCATGCTTTAAAGACTAAATAATGACTGAATGCCAGATGAGAATCTCTGCCAATTTACTCATAATTCTTCTCAGCCTTCAACAAGTCAAATAGACACTTTAAACTTTTTGAAGAGTCTATTCAAAAACTCAGACCAACTTCTATGGCTAATCCCCGAAAAAAAATGTTGAAACTCATTTGGTACAATGACATCGGGAAATTCTTTGGAAATTTTTCCATAATTTGGTAAATCAAAGACAGTGGCCACATGTGTTTTGGATACATTTTTTCTGAAAAATCATTGTTATTCCTCTTGGAATTACGAGTATATTACTATCTTTTAAGACAGTGGAATGCGTTGAATTTGAAGAGAAACTGAAAATATTGTAATATGCGAGCTACGGCTCGAGTAGATAAAACGTTATTCTGTGAGATTATTTCTTTATTTTCTAGTCTATAGAACAATTCAAGTTCACACTATACTATCCTTCGCAAACTCCTTCCTTACAATGTCTCTTTCTTCTCAGATCACTTTATCTCATTTCAATTACTTAATTCACAAATCCAAACTAGTTACTTCTTCTTGTTTACTCTAAACTTTCAATTTATCACAAAATTACAACTTCGCTTATTATCACTTTTCCGTGCGGTTCGAAAGCCAACTGCCTTGCCTCGATCGCCATCTGTCCTTATATAGTCGCATTTCTGATAGCCAGAAACTTCTAGCAAATTCTTCGACAACTGGAACGAGAAAATTCTGATGCAATAATTCCAAGATGACAGCTGCAGCCAATAATCTCTTGTGGTTATAATTCTCTCTTAATTCCGCGACGTCGTCTTAGACATAATCCTTCTCTTCCATGGACACGAACCTCGATTGTGTTCCGAAAAGACACTTCGGAATGTAATTTTGTGTTGCTTACTTTTGGGGCGTAGTTATTATGCTACATTATGTTACAATATTTTTGTTGTTATAACCTGTCCCGTAGATACGTAAATAATTGTGGGCAAGAATTGGTTTCTTAAAAATATTCGATCTTGAGATTTTTGTCAGTCTTTTTATTACTATATTCCTACACAGGATACATTTTTTAAAAAGTTCATCTCGCTTTATTGTGAAACGTTAAGAGGTAGGATGAAGTGAGGATAGCAATATCTAAGCTTAAATCCAACAAGGCTGCTGGACCGGACGGCTTAACTGCCGAGCTGTTTAAGGCGGCGGGAGATGACCTGGTGGAGAGCATACACCAACTCGTCTCCAAGATTTGGTCAGAAGAAAGTATGCCTGATGAATGGAACCTCCCGAACCACAAGAAAGGAGACCCTCTAAACTGCGCCAACTATAGAGGCATCAGTCTCCTGAACATTGCGTATAAGATCATGTCTGCTGTACTGTGTGAGCGCCTGAAACCATTCGTCAACGATCTGATAGGTCCCTATCAGTGCGGTTTTAGGCCCGGTAAGTCCACGACCGATCAAATATTCACACTACGGCAGATCCTGGAGAAAACCCAAGAAGTCCAGATCGATACTCATCATCTTTTTATCGATTTTAAGGCCGCATATGACAGCATTTATAGAGACGAGCTATACAGAGCCATGTCTAGTTTTGGCATCCCTGCCAAACTTGTCAGACTGTGCTGAATGACGATGGAGAACGCTCGCTGCTCCATAAAAGTTGGAAACAATCTCACCGAGACCTTTAATGTCAAAAGAGGATTTAGGCAAGGTGACGCGCTGTCATGTGACTTCTTCAACATCATTCTTGAGAAAATTGTGCGAAACTCACAAGCCAACACCAGGGGCATAATTTTCCAAAAGTCTGTACAACTTCTTGCATACGCTGATGACATTGACATTATTGGCAGAACACAGCGAGCTGTCACTGGTGCGTTTGCAAGTATTAGTGCAGAAGCGGCAAAAATGGGTTTAGTGGTGAATGAGGGTAAAACAAAATATATGCTGTCAATAAGAAGGGACACACAACATCGCCGAATCGGACAGAACGTCACGATAGACAGCTACAATTTTGAGGTAGTTAGGGACTTTGTCTACCTCGGCTCCGCGGTAAACTCTGATAATGACACCTCAGCAGAAATCAAGCGAAGAATTACACTTGCCAACCGCTGTTTCTTTGGCCTAAGACGGCAATTGATTAGTAAGGCCTTGTCAAGAAACACTAAGGAGACTCTATATAAGACCCTTATCATCCCTGTCCTGCTCTATGGCGCAGAAGCATGGACCCTAGCAAAAGCGGATGAAGATCTTCTTGGTCGTTTCGAACGCAAAATTCTTCGAGTGATTTTTGGTCCCGTTTGCGTTGACGGGCTTTGGAGGAGAAGATTTAACAGCGAACTCTACGAGCTGTACAGCGACATCGACCTGGTCAGAAAAGTGCGCATCAGTCGTCTAAAATGGCTAGGACATGTAGAGCGAATGGACACCAACGCTCCGGCCCGAAGAGTCTTCGATTCCAACCCGGAGGGACAGCGCAGTAGAGGAAGACCTCGCCTTAGGTGGCGCGCACAAGTGGAAGGGGACCTCAACCTACTTGGAGTGCGCAACTGTAGGCAGTTAGCCAAAGATCGCGCTAACTGGAGAGGCGTATTGGTTGAGGCCCAGGTCCACCCCGGACTGTAGCGCCACCTAAAGTAAGTAAGTAAGTTAGAGGTAGGATGTTATGAGCGATGTTGTAGGGGACGTTGGTCTTGATATTACGTACTCGTAGGTAGGTAAAGTGGTCATTCGGAAAAGAACCCAATTAGCGCTAAGTGCGCCGTTTTGATACCAAATCGTCAAAGAAAGGTTTACCTAACGTGCGCTGTCTGGTCCTTGCTAGGGCAGGACAGCTGCAAAGGAAATGGAAAAGAGTTTCCCTCTCATTGCTGTTTTTGCAGCTGCGACAGAAAGTGTTGTGAGGAATGCCAAGCTTGACCGCGTGGTCCCCTATAGGCCAGTGTCCTGTAATAATGGCTACAATTCTGGCAATATCAGGCCTTGATCTGCCTAGTAGCTAGTTTGATTAGGTTTGTTGAAGCTGGGCCATGTCTTTCTTGATATGGCACAACTGGTAAGGTTGTTCCACCCGGGATTGGCTAGCTGGAGGAAGTGAAGACGTAAATAGCCCTTAACGACTCCTATCGGAATATTGACTCTTTCCGCTAGCGAGCCGTTAAGGGCTGACCCTCACCTGGCTAGCTCGTCTGCTAGCTCATTTCCATCATAATTGCTGTATCCTGGGACCCAAATGAGGGTAATTCCAGAATGCATACTTTGTTCGTTTATTTCAAACCGGCATTGCTCTGCCAGTTTTGAGGATATGGTAACCGAATCCTTGCCTTGATTGCGGCTTGGCTATCAGAAAAGATAGTTGTATTAAGGTTGGACGTTCAGAGTTTTTTTTAGCATGCGGCAAACCTCCCGAACCGCGAGAAGCTCCGCTTGAAAGGCACTATCAGAGTCTGGGAGACGGAAGGATTTCGATATATTCAGTTGGTCCGAGAAAATGCCTGCGCCAACTCCGCAATCCATTTTCGAACCATCCGTATATTCGTATATACAGATATCAAAGTCATTGATTACCATTCCGTTCTTCCATTCTGCTCTGGTAGAGAACTTTACTGAAAAAAGTTTACTAAAGTCGAGCGTGGGAGTCCTATAATCGGTCGAAGAAGTCACCAGTTCACTTGGTATCGTCTCCAGGACCTTACAGTGGTCATATGGCTTTGGTGTCCAGCACCCAGTTTCCCTCAGCTGGACGGCGCTGCATATAAGTGAAATTTAATATGGAGTTCAAGGGGGATCAGATGCAGGATCACACTTAGAGCATCTGTTGGACAAGATCTCAATGCTCCTGTGATGCCTACACATGCTATATTTTTGTACTTTTTTGATTCTGTTGATGTTATATTTCTTATGTAAGGCAGGCCACCATACTATGGCGCCATAGGTAAGAATTGAACGCACAACGGCTGTGCTGGAAACCCCATTTTTTACCGAATCTTCTGCTGCAGGCATAGAAAGCCGCACTTGCTTTCTTAACCCGCTGCTCTATGTTAAGTTTCCAACTAAGTTTCGGATCTAGAATCATGCCTAGGTATTGATATTTCTATCATACCTATAGAGAAACTCGAACAAGTGAGTCACACATTTCTGTCTGTAGCTCGGACTGCAGCCCAAACGGTCAACCAAAACCCCGAAGAACGCATGAAGGTTACTTTAGTTAGTTACTTACTAACCGGTTCTTAACAATTGGCTATTTCGCTGTACAAGATATATATAAGGATATGACATACCAAGTTATGGGAAATTAATAAAAAAAAGGAAAAAATTAGAAAACGATTCCATTTACATAAATTCCAAGTGCGACCCAGTCGTGCACTTTATTTTTCTAGTGCTATGATCCGTTCAGTTCACAGTTAAGACTGACCGTATCTGGGGATAGAGGTCCGTCCAAGAGGTCGGCTGGTATCCGGAGTTTACCACTCAAGGCAGCAATTTGGGTCAGCCAGCCTGGTTGGAATAGTTCGTTATCCGTTTTGAGTCATCCATTTTTGCAGGATGAAAAGAAATGAAGGGCACGACTGGGTCGCATGTACTTAATTCATATGTGCCGTTCGTTTGTTCTAGTTTCAAATTTATTCAAAATCGATAAGCAACTTGAATTTTCGTAAAATGCGTTAAAATCATCATTATCACATTTCCTTTAACCCCGGGTGGGGCGTAGGGCGGCAACAAATCTCTTCCGTCATTCTCGGTCTGCAGCTAGGTATTTCAGCTGTAGCCACATTCTTTTCCTCTGGGTCGCTATTTATGCGAAGACTGTTGATCTCCACGTTCTTCTTGGTCTTCCAATCTGTCGTGCACCCTGAGGATTCCATTCGAAGGACTGCTTTGCGATGTTAGCATTTGGCTTGCTCAGTGTGTTACTAATCCAGCGCCATTTTCACTGCTTTATCTCGACATCCAATAGCTTCTGACTCGGTTTACGTCACAATTCCTGGTTGGATCTAATTTGCGGCCACCGAATCTTATAATGTATCCCAGCCAGCAATTAACAAAAGCCTGTAACTGTCTCTTGAGTTTGCCGAGACTTTCCAGGTTTCATAGGCAATAAGCATACAATAGCACGGATTTAACATTGATTTCGAAGAGTCTCAACTTAGTGCATTAGGAGATGTGACTGAACTTCCAAACTGAAGACAGGATACTAAAGGCAGCACGAGCTTTATTTATTCTGCTTTTAACTTCTAGATCCGTTCCGCCATCAGATGATACACAACTTCCCAGGTACGAGTAGTTAAGCTGATCGACCTCCTCAGTTGGCGCCTGTTTCAAAATAATACACTTATGTGTGGGGCCTGTGGGAATCTGATTTGTCATTTTGCCTTTGATCCTTAGACCGACCGACTATCCATTCAAATGTCTTTTCTGGGCGCTTAATTTCTCGTTTAGGAGACTCCAATTGGCCGCCTAGATCGTACGATTTAACGCCGCTAAAATTCTTTCTTTGCGAATACATTAAGGATAAAATCTACGCCACTAATTTAACCCTGTAGATGCCTATTGATTCTGCTCTTAAAATGTTAGAGATTAAAGGTTTCAGTAAATATGTATCATTGGAGTATATTTCAAAGTTTACTTGTCCTGTAACAGAAGGAGTTTTGATAAAGGGATATTCGCACTATTGCCAGATGGACATAGAAGTGATGAGCCCTGTATGCTTTGTTTCCATTTTCTTTGCTTTTTCTTGCCCAAATTTTTGTGTCTATAAGCTTTCAACAGTTTTCTTATAAAGAATTGACCACAGTTCGCTACGAATTCCAATTTTTTTATCTCCGAACGGTGGGAAAAATCTTTGGCTTGAACAATTTTTTTTTGTGGAAATGAAAATCTTGAAATGCACTAAGAGGCCTGTACCTCAAAGTAATGTGGGACTCGAATGCCACTCAAAACACCCCCGTTAGAATCCGGGTACACCTACCTACTTCTAATATTGCCTCTAGCCGTCAGGCTTATCAGGAATCTAATTTAGTTGCATTAGATGGAAATTTTAAAGAAATCTTTCCCTTCTTGTATTTTATTACGAGTACTTGTATCCGCTTTATTTTCTAGATGGCTAACTTGAAAGGTTTAGCTCTTTTTAGTCTTCTTACTAAATTACTTCATCGTTTTCATGGCTTTGGGGCCTAAGTTTGTGCCACATAGCGGACTTCTTGATTTCGAAATCAACTGTCTCTACACCCAAGTCTCTGTGTGGGTCTATGTTTTGAATGTACGATATTTCTAAGTACTTTATTCTGAAATTTTTGGATGTATCCCGTAGGAAGAAAATCTACCCATAAGCCAATACATTTTCGGTCCAGGTGTTTCTCACTGTAAGTATAGCAGTATCATCTGCAAATGTTGCTGTGATTTTGTTTTCGTTCAGCGGTATGTCGTTTGTGAATAACAAGTAAAGGGTAGGTCCCAGCACACTACCCTGTGGCACACCAACTTTGATGTATTTTAATTCCGGATAACTCATTCTCTTGCTTATTCGTAAAAAACCGGTTAGTTATGTAGGATTCTAGATTGGTGCGGAATTGTCTAGGCGACGTCTCTTCAATTTAGCTACAAGTCCTTTGTGCCACACTATATCAAACGCCTGAACTACGTACAGGAATACTGCAAAACAAAGCTTTTTCTATTTTGTCTGTTACGAGTATTCTGTGAATTTGATCCATCGTAGAATGCCTATTTCGGAATCCGAACTGATGTGATGGTATCAGAGATTTTTTCTCTATTACAGGTAGAAGGAGGAGTTTTTTCAAATATTTTTGAAATCATCGCTAGCAAAGATATCGGTCGATACGATGTGACTTCAGTAGGTGGTTTATTTGACTTCAGTATCATAATTACCTCGGCTGTTTTCCACGTTTGAGGTACGTGTTTCAAACGAAAAGCTGAATTGGCCAGTCAAATGGGGCCTTCCTCCTCATTTATCATGGCCGTCATTTCATTTTTCAATTCTTCATATGGCTTAAAGTTTTTTTCCAAGTGATCAGCAAACACGATTGCTTTTTGCTGATTATTTTTAGCCCAACTACCTTTGTTATCTCTTAAAGGTGGGGTATGAGTTGCCATTTTTATTTAATTTCTGTGTTGCCCTATATAGTACTTACTCGGTATTTGCATCATTTGTCAGATTTTTAAGGTATTTCTGTGCCGAATCGTTATTACGGTGAAGGATTTCTTTCCGAAGTTTGCTGTTTAGGTGTTGAATCTTGTTTTATCTGTTGTAGGTCTAGTGTGGGTTCTTGCTTTTACTTTCTTTTTGATTATGTCCCATATTGTTTGAGTATATGTACGAGTATTTCCCTTCTGTCTTGTCCTAACTTCAGGAGTTGCACACTATGCCGATTTTTTTATGTTGAAAGTAAATAAAGGGTGACCAAATAGCAATGATAGTTTTTCTAATTGATATGTTTCAGCAGCTGTCAAAGTTACCAATGACATCCAGCTGTCAAAATATTCAGTAAGGTTTGCCATCGTTTGATGCTTCCCAAACGTGTGCAAATTATTATCGAAATTCCGGCTCAGTTGTAAATACAGAACGTGAATTTCGTCGTGAGGTCGGTCGTCATCATGGCTTCAGTGCGCAGGCAAATCGTCACACCGTTGAAAAGTTTGATCGTGAGTACACTCTTTTGGACCTTAAGCCACCAACCAGACAGAAATCGGTGCGGAGTGAAGAAACATAGCCGCCGTAGCGGCCAGTATTGAAGAAGACCCAGAAATGTCGATTCGACGCCGATCAGATGTGTTGGGCATCGCCAGAGAGTCAACCAGGCTCATTATGCGGTTAAATTTGGGCCTACATCCGTATAAGATTGTGCTGACGCAAGAATTGAAGCCGGACGACCACAGACAACGCCGTGTGTTCGCTAATTGGGAGCTGGAAATGTTGGCCGGACATTAAGATTTTGGCCAAAAAATCATCATCTCGGACGAGGTCCATTTTTGGCTCAGCGGCTATGTCAACAAGCAAAATTGCCGTTATTGGAGCGACCACAATCCACAAGTGTTCAATCAATGCATCCACAAAGATTGACTGTTTGGTGCTGTTTATGGCACTGCGGCATCATCGGACTGTATTTCTTTCGAAATGAGGAAGGAAACATTGTTACCGTCAATGGTCCTCGGTATAGAGTGATGTTAACCGATTTTCTGTGACCAGACCTCGACAATATCGATATATCCGAGTTGTTGTTCTAACAAGACGGCGCTACATGCCATACAAGCGACACACCGCTCGAAGTGGTGAAGGTCACCCTATACATAAACCATTCGTTATACTCTTCAGCAACGAAGGGAATTGCGATCCAAGAGTGTCAAGTTCAACTCGGTGCAATGTCTTTCCAAGTAATTTGTCACAGAAATCGAAGAACTATCGTAATGGGCATCACAATGGATCTACATTGATCGTAGTAGGTCTTTCAACCTCTACGTCAACCCATCAAACCATTGTTTTTGAAATTCAGAAAATTCGATCTATGGGGTCACAATTCCAGGCGAAATCGGAATTTATATGCTTCCTATTTAGAGAAATTTTTTTAATAATTTGCACGTGTGAAAGGGGTTATGAATACCCTTATACTAATTCTAGGACACGGGTGATTTTGAGGAAAGGGGAAGAGACAGAGAGAAAGACAGGTGTAGTTGGTTTGAAACTCAGCTGGTATTACTCCTCCAAGGGTGACTGTCCAGATAACTGGGGAGCTTGTTTGTTTTTGCTTTTTGAAGAGGACTAGTTCGGTTTTGTGGGGGTTCACTCCTAGGCCACACCGAGCTCTCCATCTACATATCTTATTCAAAGCGTTTTGTAGGAGTTCTTTTAAGGTAGTGAGGTGTTTACAGGAGACTGCTATAGCAAGCAGTAAATTAATCAGCTCGTCAGGTGAGCTACCTATCTTCAGATTTGACAGTGCTTTGATTGTCGCAGATGAGTAGACGTTGTTAAAAGCGCCTTCAACATCTAGAAAAGCTACCATAGTGTACTTCTTATGATACATGGAGTATTCAATTTTTGCCCCTACAATATGCATGTTGAGCCGTGGGACAGTAGTCGTGTGTCAATACTATCACGTAAGTGGATATCAATCAGTCGTTCTAGTGTTTTTAGAAGGAAAGATGATAGATTAATAGGTCTGAGGTATTTTGGACTGGCATGTGAATATTTACCAGCTTTGGGTATGAATACCACATTGACTTCTCTCCATATATACGGAATATGGACCAGATTCAGACAGCTCTGAAAAATATTTTTTAGAACTGGCAGGATGACATTTGTAGTTCAGCACGTGTTATGCCGTCTGGTCCAGCGGATTTATATGGTTTGAAGCTATGTAGCGCCCAAAGGAGTTTGTCCTGCGCAAACAGACTTGAAAGGTTGGTTTTTTGAGCATTGGACTTGATAGAGTCAATATTGTTGGCAGTCAGGGAATTACTTGGGAAGTGTTATCAATAAGTAAATTTAATGTGTCTACACTAGAAGTTGTCCAAGACCCATCTGTTTTTAGTAAACAGCTGGGCACTGAAGGATTTGTCGAGAGGGTTTTTCTCAGTCTAGACGGCACTTTACTTAGAGCCCATTTTGAAAAAAATCTATTTTATACCTTACACGAAATGCTCCAGCGAAGGTTGCCTAGAAAAACACAAAACATCGGTGGAGGTTGTCTCGGTAAATACGATAGGATGTCTGGAAGAACATGAAAAATCTCGATTAAGTCTTCCTCGAAAAACATGAAACGTTCACTACACAATAAATCTACTAATGGTCTGCCTTGAAGAGCCGACTTCAAAAAGGGCAGATCAGTCCTAGTACATATGTATTTATCCAGAATACATGTAGGTATGCCGGACTTTTTAGTGGTCGGAACCATATACTGGAAATGATAACGAGCAACGAGCACAAATTTGTCAAAATTTGATCGTTCTACTTGTGTCTTTTTTTGATATACATAGGTAGGTGTGTGTGAATCGAGAAAATAAGTAAATGCTCTATAAACGCTCGACGCGTACTAACGTACATGCTACTGGACGACGCTGAGTGGCAAAAAGTCAATTGCCCGTCAAAATTAACACAACAAAAGCAATATAAAACTGTCAGGCATTAATGACAGTTACTAGTCCATTTATATATTCTTCAGTAAGGTAAGCTTAAACTTATCCACCATTCATTTATGGTAATTAAATTTAACTCGAATTTTATGAGTCAGTTTAAGGTCACAATCACCAAACAACTTCCTTTAAATTTCGAACAAATTTACATTCCACTCTATTCCACAGACTTCCGCCAAAACACCTCCAAAAAGCGTTCTCCCAATGGGCAACTTGCCAACAATTCCAGAAATTGTATTCGCAATGTACTTCCTCCCACCCATTAATCGCTGCCCGTCCTCGCAAATCCCTAAACAAACCAAACAAGGCAAACGAACGAACGACCGACGAAGAAAAGCCCTCCACATCAATCACATGGTGTCTGTAGTGTACTCGTAATTGCCATAATTGTTAAATCCTCCGATTCTCGCCATTTTTCCGTCCCTAATTGCCCGACCCAATACTCGACCCGATGCCAGGCCAAATATATAGGTGCTGCTGCTGTTGCTTGCTGGCATGTAAAACTTCTTTAGGGCTGAATCCAATTTCCACTCATATCAGAGTTCGTCCTAGTCCATCGTCTTCTTCGTGGCGGCTTTAACCAAACCGAACCAGACCAACACAACCGACCCGAAAAAAAAGGTGCCTTAAAGAACCACAGCCATGTAATTCCCTTCCAAGTATTCAATGAGCCACTTAAAAATTTTCAGCTCCAGGGTGTAGCGCTGCCAAATGGAATACACACACACCAGGAAAAAAGGAGTGAGGGAGTCGGTGTTGATGTTCATGATGTGGCCGACTGTGTTCTTCTTCCTTGGTCGTGACTAGAAAAGTTCTGCTTAACCATGGAAATTTTCCGATTCTACTTTTTTTTTTTTTGCTTTTTTTTTTTTAACAAAGTCGACGATACCACATCGATTTACTTCTACATTAACTTTTACTACTGCAGTGGTGAAGGGGGTGCAGGAATGGTGTGGAATCCATTTACGATCTGGATTACAAGTTGGTCGGACGGCGTGGTTTGGCCAGACTGCCATCCGATGTTGGTGGTGATGATGCAGTTTGGCCATAAGTAAAACACAGTGAGCCTCAATTATTCCACTGAATTGCAGTGCATTACAATTACTTTTAGAATTCGGAATGAATTTTCCGGGATTTTCCCGTTTTTATTTTCCACTCTAAGGTGCTCTCTGGAGCAGCAAATTCATGGACAAAAAAGGGTAATTTCAAGTTGGATGGTCATAAACAAATACGGAAGCCTATGCGTTGGATTTCTACAGGAACGAAGTGTGGAACGTAACGCAAAAAGTAAACACTTTGAAGTGTTGTTTAATGACTTCCCAAGCTGTACTCTTCCCTTCTTTGTAGATACACCTCCAACAAATAGATTTTGCTTCAATTTGAAATGTATACTCACTTTTCTAGTTGCTCCCTGAGATCCCTCTCGAATGTCGGTGACCCGCATTGGCTCTGCAAAGAAAAAAAAAAAAAGAAGAAAGAAACCTCATAATGAAAGAATTTCAATTAAAAGACAAAAACGAAAAAGAAAATTGCGTGCATCTAATGGCATCGTAACAGGGTTCGGATGCATGCTTTATCATCTCACATTGATCACAGGGATCATTATCGTAACCTCATCAATTCCCTATCCTTCCCTATCCGCCACCGCACGTCGTGCAACCACAGTAAGTGAGACTAATTTAATGGGGATACCAGGAGAGAGGCCGGAGACAGAGCGTGTGTGTAATGTGGACGTATTTTTCACTCAAGCGAAATGGGAATTTTCGTACCACCAAAGTGGTTTTGTAATCGAATCCGCCCTTATCCTCCTTCTTCGTCTTATTTCTGAGGAGATTTTTAGGGCGGATGCGCCCCTATATATTGCGATGGCGCTGAATGACACTCTGTATACTTTTTGTTTGCTCTATCGTTTGATGAAATAAATGATACAATTTGTTGTATAGCACTGTGGCTATAAATCACATGTCATCACATCAACACGAAAAACATGTTTTCTTGCCTTTTGTTTCGAAGGAAGGAGAAATAAAAAGAAGATCTCAAGCCATTGTTTGATACAATGGAAGGAGATACAAGTAGTGGCTGAACTTTAAATGGGCTAAGTGCAATGGAGGATATTGAGAGGACAATCGAGTCACTTAAGGTGGATAATACATTCGACAATGAAGTGAATAAAGGCAAGTCGATACTGAGAAATGTCAAAAGGCATAGGAGTATGCCATAAGGAACAACTTGACTTCATTACATAAGAATCTTAGTAAACTAGTAATTTAAAGACCAGTTTTTGGGTATTTTTTGAATAGCCTCTCAGGATAGTGAATGCCCGAGATGCCTGCGGTACGGGCTCATCTGCCAAGTTCCAAAACATAATCAAGGTTACTTTTTTTTTTTTTATAATTTGCACGTGTGAAAGGGGTTATGAATACCCTTATACTAATTTTAGGACACGGGCGTTTTTGAGGAAAGGGGAAGAGACAGAGAGAAAAACAGATTGGTGTAGTTGGTTTGAAACTCAACTGGTATTAAGTTTTTAGTGAACTCCAAGGGTAGCTGTCCAGATAACTGGGGAGCTTGTTTGTTTTTGCTTTTGTCGTTGCTCATGATTCACAGTATTTTTTTCCGTCCTCCTTATATCATCACGATCAAGTTGCATTTTAGCCATATGACCGGCCTACTGCCAGTGTTATGCCTTCGCAGCAGAGTTGACATAAGCTTTTCGCAATTGATCGACTTTTTATTTATTTATGCGAAATAAATAGATGATTATTGACATCAGGATTCGAACCGTGAACCTGTAGCGTGACAAGCGATGATGTTACCACTACACCACGGCCACCCTTAGGTGGCAGGTGTAGCAACATTCGTTTATCTTTTCATGCTCGGGGGCTATGTGTTAGTGTTGCCCGATTTGTACCTGCACCGTTGGGATTACAAGCAAATAAACTGCAAAGCACGCCACGGCTACCACTGGGAACAGCACGATAGGGAATAGCACGACGATCGGGCAGAAATGCTCCTGGTAAATAGCTATACAGGTCCTAAAATATCAATTCCAGAAGGTCATAAGTCTGAGAGCACATCAGGTATCAAGATATTTTTGCACATAGACAATAGATTGCTTTGAAAATAAATTGAGTTTTTTACTTGAATTATTGTAATATGGGGTTTACCAGTGTATTGGAAAATAGCGGACATATATTTTGGGTTTTTATAACATTTTGCGACCGAAAGTTACAGCCAGTAGAAAGCTATCCCCAAGCGGAGCAGAAGAAACCAACACCGGAAATCCGCGTAGAGGTCAATGAGAGCCAGTCCAAACCTCTATCTGTCGGTACAGTGTAAAGACGATTCACTCTATAGACGAGTAGCAGTTCAAAACTGGATAGAAGTGCGACTCAGTTGTGCACTTTATTTTATTATGTTCTTCTATTTGCATTCCTTTGCATCTTCAATCCTTTTTTGCACTTTTTTTAACAGTAGTGTGGCCACGACCAAATGGCGTGTAGGCACTGCGACCAGAGAGATCTATTGTGCCAGAGACCACTTTTTAGGGCAGCAGTACTTCAACTATCCTTATAAAAGCTATAATTACAGCTGCGGATGAGTTCCTTAGGTCTAATGGAGATACTATCTCCTTAAGAAAGAAGCTCCTCCAACTTCTACACAGAGCTACACACTCACATAGTATGTGTTCTGCATTCTCGTTCTCTTCTAGGCGGATAATATCCTCTGAAATTCTCATTTTATTTAGGTGGTAGAGTAATTGGCAGTGACAAGTAAGGAAGCTCACAAGCCTTCTTATGTCATTTATGCTGTATTTTAGGATATCAGCTGCCTTTTTTTGGAAGGATTGGCTTATCTGAGACCTTGGAAGTTATTCCAATGGGAAATGCACATATTGCGTTCCCAATTGTTTAAGGTTATTAGGCTTAAGAGTGGTGTAACTTGACTCGAACTAGTGGTGGTCTTAGACTTATGACCGGCAGTGTATGTGCATATATTTGTGATCAGAGTCGAAAATTATGTCGATCTAGGCATGTCCGTCATTATGTCTGTATACCACTATTTTTGGGCATTAGATTCGATTTATAGGGTAAGAAGCAGTACAAGTGCAAACAAACAACTTTTTGAAATTCGTCGACTTTTTTTTTGAAAAAAATGTCTTTTTTTTCAACACTTTTATTAGCAACTGAAGAATAATGTCTTAACAAAATATATAGACGCACTTTCTTTATAATTCGTCCATATATTGTTCAAGGACACACCCACTTTTTAGGGGCGTTTTTCTCCAAAAAAAAAAAACATATTTTGCTATCTCATAACTATATACGGTTATGGCTTAGTTTTATTGTGAGTATCTTATTAGACTCCGTGAACTTCGGTTACATACGAGGGCAAGGTGAAAAGTGCTCGGCCTGACGCAGAGATGGCATTCCAATCAGCAAAAATTTATGTTTCCTGCCTGGGTGCACATCTCATTAGTTCGTATGACAAGTTTCAACTTGTTCTCTCAAATTAGTTTCTTTACACGAATTTTTGCAGTAGACGTCTTGCGTGTTTTTCGTTAAAATGGATAAATTTGAATATCGTTGGATGGATTAACCTCTAAGGAAATTCATCCAAAGTTGACAAAAGTTTACGGGGGCAGCTGAATTTAAACGTGGTCGCACGTTCCTCGAAGATGACCCACGTGAAGGACGGCCAAAAACCGCAATCACACCCGAAACCATCGAAAAAGTGCGTGATATCGTGTTGGACGATAGGCGAGTGAAGGTGAGTGAGATAGCTGAGGCTGTGTGTATATCGGAAGAGAGGCTGCGAAACATCTTGCATAAAAACTTAGGGATGCGAAAGCTCTGCGCAAGATGGGTGCCGCATTTGCTGAATGCCGATCAAAAGTAAATGCGCAAACGATTTTCGCGGCAAATTTTGGACCGATTCAATAGGGATCCGACCGATTTTGTGCGTCGATTTGTCACCATGGATGAGACATGGGTCCCCACTACACGTCAAAAATGAAATAGCAGTCGAAACAGTGGGTGGAAGCCGGTGGTTCAGCGCCAAAGAAAGCGAAGTCGATCGCATCTGCCCGAAAGGTATGTTTATTGATTACCTTGAGAAAGGCAGAACAATTACAGGCGAATATTATTCCAACCTTCTTGACCAGCTGGATGCCAAAATTCGCGAGAAGAGGGCTGACTTGAAGAAGAAAAAAATAATCTTTCACTAGGATAATGCACCTGTACACAAGTGTGCGTTGGCGATGGGAAAACTGCGGGATTTGGGGTACGATTTGCTCGGCCATCCCCACTATTCACCTGATTTGGCACTCTCAGACTTCCATCTGTTCCCAAACTTGAAGAAATTTGATTCTGGGAAGCGCTTCGCACCCAATTCAGAAGTTGAGAGGGCCGTAGATGAATATTTTCACAGCCTTTTAGACTCTCACTTCCGAGAAGGAATACTGATGTTGGAGAAATGTTGTACCAAGTGTGTTGAAGTGTAGAATAATAAAATCATTTTTTAACTGAAAATGGCAGTCTTTCATTGTCAGGCCGAAAACTTTTCACCTTTCCCTCGTATGGTGACAACCACGCCCACTTTCTTCCAAGGAAAGTCGTAACAATAGTTTTTCTAATAAAATGTTTTAAAAGTCGCGGAAATATATCCGGGGTAGTGACATCTTTTTGCTCGGGGATTTGTATTTCAATTAGCAAGCTCACAATGCCACGCCCACTTTATAGGGTATCATAAGACCCGTTTCAGACGTATAATAACTTTTCTGTATGCTTTTTTTTATAGCATTACATATTTTGATGTTATCCTACTTACGGCAATAAATAGCTTGCCATACCTCTTTGTATTTACACAAGAGTTATGCTTTGCACAAAATAATTTTTAGATGGATTGTGAACTAACGATGAGCGTAAGGTTCATGTGACCCAATACCTTGAATAACTGTATGCTTTTGCCTTGACTCAACTAATTTATTTCTTCAAAACGTTTTAAAAAAAAATACAAGAACCAAAATATATTTGGGTTTTTGTGCGCCATTTTGAATCCACCATTTTGTATTTGAATTTTGCTTTCTTAAGTCCACTATGTTTATTTCTAGACGTCTGCTGATATTTTGAGCTTCGAATATGTACATTCTCGGATTCAAGAGGCAAAATTATAATAAAATCACATGTAATTGTTTGTCTTTTTGAATAGCGCTAATGGAGTTTGTAAAGTCGCGAAAATATAGAAGGACTGCTGGCATAAACCGTTTTTGAAAATCCACCTATCCACCTATCTTACTCATGCTTCATTTCAATAATTTTAGGACTTAGATTGTGGCCCAAAGTTGATCAAAATCCGGTAAGTGATTCCAGAGTTAGATTTGTGAGAAAAAACGATTAGATGATTCTTAAAACTCTTCCCCATATCTTACCCCCACTTTATGTGATTTAGATCATTTTCAGGTGAGACAACTTCCTTTGCCAACTTGCAAGCCGAATTTCATCATAATCTGTTCAACCATACCTGAGTTAGGAGGTCAATAAATGTTCGAAAATAAGACAGTTTCATCCACGACAATACGTCAAGATGCTAAATAATACTGGCATTGTACCATCTATGGGCCTATTCGTGTAAAATGACATAAAGGAGATGAATGTGCCTATGGATAGGACGAAGAGAAACCGAGATACAGAAATGTATCACAAAACTCTAATTGTGGAAGGGTAAGAACATCACCACGGATGGATCCCCGATTTATAGCAGAGTTGGAGCAAGTACGTTTCCGGAGGAACTTAATCTAGTATGCCACCTTGTCTGTCATACGTTCTGAAAAGGTGACAGTTCCAAAGCTAACCATGCTATGCAATGGACCCCTGTAAATTAGGATGGCAGAATACTTGGTGGTTCGAAGAGATCATGGCGCAGAACAATCGAAAAGCAGGTACGTTAGTTTGGGAGGGCTGAAACACATTGCCAGAATCCGTACACGATGGCGCGTAGTTGTAGTAAAGTCCGTAGGACCCACAGGGGGATACAGGACAAAAGTATAGAAAGAATTCTTCTGCGGATTGTCAAATGGCAGAATAATGAATTTAACCTGAATGATGACAATCCCGTCCCAACCAATGTAAAGTAACAAGTTTGCTTTTGCAGTACTGAATGATGACAAATTAATGCTGCTCCGCCGAGATATTAGATTTAATAATTATATATGACAGAGGGCAACCTATTTACAATGGAACACATCACTTTAATAGCGCGAAAAAGTGGAAAGGGACTACCAACCTTTTCTGCAAAGCTGCGTGCGGTTAACCGTGGCTATGATTGACTGGAGATTTGTCTGTAGTACCATCCAAGTAAGAAATGTGCATTGGTATATGAACAAAGCAGTAGGGGCTGTATGCAATTCCACTCGGAGGCCAGTTGGCAAATTGTGATGGCTCTTAGATTACATGGAAGACATGCGACTAACAAAACAAAAAAGTTCTTAAGGTCAGTTAGAGGTAACTTTGCCATGTCGTCCAGGCTATCGAAGAATCTTGTGCCTAAGGCAGTTCTTTACACATTTTGAGTTTACGAGATTGGAGTTCAGCGCTTTGGGAGATGCTTGCCTGTCCACACAGATGGTTACATCCATTGCTGGCAGTTATATTGCTGGGACAGTTTGTGCCGCCTTTTTAACCGCGTAGATCTCAGCTTGAAAAACACTGCAGTAGTCAGTTGGTCTGACTGTAGTTAATACTCAGTGTATCTGAGAAAACTCCTGCTCCCGTTCCTACCTGCGTCTTCGAGCCGTTTGTGAAGATGGCTTTACCTTCAATGATATTGCTAGACTTATTCCAGTCTTGTCTATCGCGTAAAGAGACCGTGAAGCTCTTATTGAAGTCATACTGGAGTTTCTTGTAGGACGCGCGTGTCCGAATGTTTCCAAATTTCTTTCTCTCTCAGTCTGTGAGCCCCTTTGGCTGCAATGTTCTGTGTAAAAAGTTGAAGGTGTAGTAGTGTTTCCAGACTGAATTGTGGTGTGGATTTTAATGCATCTGGTATACCTATGCAGGGTATTCTTTGCATCTTGTTCAGATTTTTTAGGTATGACTTTGCGTTTGCCGCCTCCCACCATACAACTGAACCGTAGGTTATAATGGGTCTGACAATCGCTTTGTACAACCAGGTGCAGGCCCCATTTCTTTCCAAAGGCTTTACTGCATACGTAAAATGCATTGAGAACTTTTGTCATCCTTTCTTTCGTATTCCATTTCCAGTTTAGTTTGGAGTCAAATACTACCCTCAAGTACGAGTACTTGGTGTTCCATGGAATTCCATTTCGGTACATTATATCTTCTTGTGAACAGGACCTCACATAGCACACCTCCTTGTAGTGATTTCTTAACCGCACAGTCGTGTGTTCTTTATAATGGGCGACTTAAGGCATCCACTCAAATCCTCAAAATTTTTAAATTTCCACATTTATATCTTTCAGCAACTTTAAGCCTTAAATTTGCGTTTAAAGTTTCAACGAAAAAAGGTAGCAAAAAGCTATCCAAATATTTCCCAAGGAATCTCCGCTTGAATGGACAAATAGAAAGCGAAAAAAACTTGTTTATTTCATCGCAAATCTGAGAATGATTCCCCAAATGTTCTATTTTTCTTTCCTCTGCAAATTTATCAACACCACTATTTCCAATTATTACGTTTACCCGAACAGAAAGCAAATACTTATCTCATCCTCAAACAGAAGGACCTTACTTAATCAAAGTCTCCGCATCCGCATTCACATTTGGGGGGGGGGGAAAAAAAAAATCTGCAGACAGCGAGAAAAATAACAATTTCATCCCCATTTTATCGTTGCGGTTTGCTGCTGTTGGAAATTGAATAAAATGGCCACAAACTCATCATCCACATCATGGCGAATGGGTATTCTTCTAGTGGAAATGATGTAAGGATATAGTTTTACTGCTGCTGCAGGGGATATCCACTTGAGAATAATGCATCACTTAAGGATCTATCTGCACTCCCTCAGTTATAACAGTGGTAGCAGCAAAGTAATGGGGTGTTGTTAGTATATTTCTTTTGCCATTTTATTCCACCCTGATGACATCCTGTCATTATTCAAATGTCAACCTGGAACAACAACTTAACACGCGTCATTCAACATTATCAGGCAGTCAGGCAGGCAGCAGTATTGAGCCGGAAGGAAAAATTAATGAATAATAATTTCGCCTTAATTTCATGGACAAAAATAATGCCAGCGGTGATTTGTTTATACGCGTAGGCTTCATTGTCGCGTGTTTTGGCAGAAGAATGTCCTTCAAAGGCAGGAAAAACACTGACGACTAATGAGACTTTTAAATGAACATTTAAAGCTCACGCAAGCGATGTTAAGTTTCTTCTTACTTTTTCCGGTGGTTCATACTGAGCGATTTATTTGGTTCTATGAGTATCATCCCTTAGCCGGTTATTCCACTTCTACTTAGGGATATTTTTCAATACCACACTAGTATATTCACAATGAAATATTTTGTAACAATAGAACAGCTGGAGGGTTGTTTTCACGATATTGCAGATGTTCCTCTGACAACTTAGGATTTCCATATCCCATGTGGATTCCACTTCATCCCCTTCTGTGCAGTCGTCCTGAATGAATAAATAATTAAATAACACAGCAACAATAATAATCATCTTCATAATCTTTATGAAGGATTTCATTCATTCATTCAGTCATATACATACAACTCAAGCCATATCGAGGGTTAATCGTTCAAAAATCCGCGTACGCTTCCTCTTTACATCCCCCCAGTCTCGTTGGCAGGCGATTTCAACTGCGATGGCTAATTTATTAATGCACAAATGCATTTTGGAACGAGTATATAATGGATTTTCGTCTTCTTTCATTGAATGTATTTAGAGCTCACTCCTTAAAATTTTTTTCGAAATATTGAATCTGTGGGTGGGATGTGTAGTGAGGGTGGTTTTCCCTTTTTCTGTTAATTATTTTTGTTTATATGGGCACATTCGTCCTCGTCGTCGTTGTTGTCGGCCCATAAATGGAATGAATTTAAGGATTCATTGAGTTTTTGAAACATCAAAGGGTTGTTGGAATCGTTTAACGATTCGAATTTCAAAGTTGATTACGAGCTGGAAAGTGTGAGTGATTGAATTGAGTCGCAAGAGGTATGTACTATGCATCGGCGGTGTATATGAAGGGTTGAGTGTTTTATTTGATTAAATTTTGTTTTGTTTGGTAATTTAAATTTTTGGATGTTTATTTTGAAGCTCAAAGAAATTGGAATATGCAGTGAAGGCCGTTAGCTTTTTTTTGTATAAAAAACTCTTTGAAGAGTTAAATTACAAAATCATGAGTAGAATACAAGTTTTCCTCAAACGTCTACCTAAATTCAGGAACTTAAATGGCATCATTTTTAATTTCAGTAATATACAGGGTGGCCCAAAAATATAAAGTGGATTTTACAAATTCATAACTTTGGAATGAAGCAATATTTTTGAACAATTTTTTTGAATAATGGTGCACTGGATGATCCTACAACGAATTTTCGCTATCGAATCTTACATTCGGAATAACTCCGCAATTGTAAGGACATAAGGAGAATTTCGCAGTCATTTTAATGTAAGAAGAGCCCCGTCTAGAGAAGCCATTGTGTGTCTTGTTGTCCCTTTTCGTCAAGAAGGAACTGTGTTCAATCAAAGACAAATTGGAAGATCTTCGCCCGGACATTCCTGCAACAACATAAGACGTGTACAGGCATCTATTGATGAACACCAGTCGACAACGACCAGGCGGTGTTTTTCTCAGCTAAACATCCCACGGACGACCTTGCAGAGAATTTTAAGAAAGGATTTGCATTGCTTTCCTTATAAAACTCAATTTAGTCAGCAACTGCTTGCCAGAGACCACACAAGTCGGCAATTATTGGACCGTGGTGTGGTATCTCAGCTGAAAAGGTCATGTAGCACTATTTTTTTGAAGACACAAATGGTGATCCAGTATGTGGACGAGTATAGAACAATGCTCGAAAACTTTTTACATCCCGATTTGGGTCACCTATTCCGTGCCCATATGTGGTTTCAATAAGAAGGCAGTGCTGACCATACAGCCAAAGATACGATGACTATTATTCGAAAAATGTTCCCAGGCCGAATAATCTAAAAAAATGGAGACATTCCTTGACCAGCTTGTTCTCCGGACTTAACAGCTCCAGACTTCTTCTTACGGGGTTATCTGAAAAGAAAGGTTTACGAGAATAATCCCCAGTCTCTTGCAGACTTTAAAAGGAACAAACAGTACAAGTCCCATATAGTGGCATTGACAGCACAATCTTTGAAAAAAGTGATGGAAAATTTTGTCAAAAGATTAGAGTTTTGCGAAAACCAAAATGACGGTCACTCAAAGGATATTATTTTTCTATTCTTAACATCATCATTCTGGTTTTGTTAAAATTCGTTAATCAAATAAAAAATTATTCAAATTTAAAATCCATTTAATATTTTTGGGCCACCCTGCACATATTTATGTACGTAAGTATGCAATTCACTTCTGACAACTGATTCAATCTCAATTTCAGAACCATGCTTGGCCGAAACAGTGGATGAACAAGATGCAAACGCACACTTAAATTCCACCTTATTGCGTCACCTGGGCAAGAAAAAAATTGGCAGCGTTTAGGCCGGAGCTGGTAGAAACTGCGATCTGTACGTAGGCAACCTCTAAGACGTTTGAAGTTCGGGATGAGATTTGTAGGGTCGTCCTTGTTATCAGACCTATATATGTACATATTGCACCTCAGACATATATTGTAACCCTGTGCAGCTAAAGTTGAAAGAGCTTGGATGGATTTTTGGATTTTCACCGACGCGACGGTTCAAAGATGGAATATAGGGTTGGTGCGGGAATCTTCTCAGGACCAGTGTAAATTTCGGAACCGTACCTCTTGGCAGATCTTGACTAACTGCGTTATATCCAGGAAGATGTGGCACAACTATAATTGGGCCAAGAGACAAGAGCTTCTAAACATGACTCGCTCGAATATCGCCAGGGCGATCAGCACGGTCACTGGCCAATAAGAATATATGCAGATATCCGCTTTAACTCACACTGGAGTTGTAGGAGCGTTAACGACAAGGAGACCCTTTTCCACTTCCCTGTGGATGCCCGGCGCTAGGTAGAGCCAGGTTTCGCTCAACCTGAGTGAGGTATCAGAGATGGAAGTCGGTGATAGCATCAGGTTCTTGAACTCCACGGAATAAATTTGACAACAGAGTTACTTCACAGTCCAAACACATACACATCCAGGTTACTTGAATTGTGGTTTTCAAAATAACGCAAAGACGATAAATGGGTTCCAGCAAGCCACGCTGGAACAACAACTTCTACCTACCTACCTATCTTTGGCAAAGAGAGTAGAGACAACCACTTATTTGAGTTCCCGTATTCAAGTACCTAAAGGGATGTAAACTGCCCTGAGCACTGAGCAATCGTTTTCCATAATTTTATCCAAGACTGTTACAATGTAGTTCTTAACAGGAAGAAGCTTGTCTGAAGGGAACTTGAATTGACTGCAACACGAACAGAACTAACTAACTAACCAGGAAGACAAGCTGACACTTTTGCATCACCTCACACGGTTTCAAGACAATCCAAACAATTTCGGAAATATCCTGAATATCCTTCTCCCATCGGAGTCAGACGCCATTCAAATGTATGCGCATTTAAGAAATTCGGATCAAATCCATACCCTAATACTCATCCCCTGATTTGGAATTACAAATTGTCTAATTGGGAGGGAGTACTGGTGTCAGCGTGGGTGCAGAACCAGGATCGAATTAATTCACCAGAAAGGGGAGGTGAATTTCTCACTCCACCAATAAATCAACTTCTAGCACACCTTGGTTCAACAGGAGTTCCTAGTCTAGCCATTAGGCTAGACTAGGAACAGGGTCTGTACACAATGTTCTCCAATCCCACGGACGAAGCAAGGACCAGCTTTGTCCGTCTACGAAACACGTGTAATCTAACAGTCGGATCCGCGAAAAAGAACTACAATGAGAGAGTCCTTAACCAGTTTATAGAATGTGGCCAATGACAAAAGTGATAAACAAGAACCACAACACATCAGTCATTCTTCTTCTAAAATTTTAGTAAAAGAGGGCAAACCACAACACTCAAAGAAAAAGTCGATCTTTTTGCAAACATGATTTCAGGCAATTCGACACAAGAGGTGTAGTTTCAACCTCATGTAGGAAAAATTCCTGTTTTGAAACTACAATTAGGGTCTGGGTTAAGAGAGGGTTGGGCGGTGATTAGGTGTTTTGCTTTTTAAACTAATGGTAGGTTTCAGCTAAATGCTAGTGTCAGACTTCCATGAAGTTCACTTCAGTCATTTAGTCAAGCAAAAAGGGTTCGTAAACAGTCGCTCATATTTACTAGGAATGTAGATTTTAAAACATTTAGATTTCATTTCTGTGATGACAAATCTCCAGTGAAAAACATTTCAGAGCCAAGAAGTTGCAGCATCTCATGGGGCTCCCTTTAGATGATAAAGGCTGTGGAATCATCACACACAGATCAGTTGCTAACATTAAGTTTCTGGAGTCTGCTACTCCACTCGAGTTGTGTCCACTAAGTTCAGAATTTCTATATTAAATTGGGTTTGAGCTCACGGATCGGATTGGCAGTGAGGGATATTGAAGACAGAGTACTCGTATGTTTGTATTTATAACGTAACTCTGCATACTTTTATTTTTTCTGATTTTTACCACTATTTGGAGATATGACGATTTTCAGAAGTATCGTTGATTTTTTTTTTTAAACTACGCTAAAAAAAAAGAAAAAATATTTTGAACATTAGGTTAGGTAGCTCTCCCCGGCAGGGACACACTTAGACCAAATAGGTCCATTGTGATACCACAAAAAGAACCGGATTTCCGGCACCAGGAACCCTACATGACTAATTTCTTCCTAAAGGAAGTTAAAAATGGGTAACCATTGCTCTGTTAACCCTTTTCTGATCCACATCTATGTGCAGAACCATCTAGATCCAATAGACAAGACTCTCTATTTTGTTAATATCAAGCCTGACTAAGTCGTTAAAATCTTCATACTCGTAGAAGTTTTTTTTTTTTTTTTGCTGGGAGGTGGTAATCTTCAAAAGACGAAACTGAGCGTACTCAGTAACAGTGTGGGATTCTTACCCACTAACCCCTTCTCCCTTCTTCCCTTATCCCTACGGTACCGCCTTCTTGGCATTTCATCGTAGGGAGGGGTATCTGACATAGTTGTCATCTGGATTCGTGTTAGTCCCTTTGACTCTTTTCTCTCACGTTCCAGCATTCTAATTGGCTCAAAATGATGATAACACGTTCGCGTGCCATTGTGGCCGCATGTATGCGCGTATGTTCGCCTGTATTTGCGTCTGCGTAAGAAGCCCTCTGTCTTCCACTCTGTTGCTTCTTGCATTTTCTTCGCTCTCTTTTCTTTCTCGCTCTAGTCTCCTTAGATCTTGGCATACATCCTTGGCATAAAAGCTCACTGCGCTCCACTTGTTTTCAGATTCTAGCATGTGATTAACTAAATTCTCCGGAGTTGGTGTTTCTCCCAGTGCTGTTTGTAGTGCTTCTCTTTGTTGAAGGAAACGTGGGCAGTGAAAGAATACATGCTCCACGTTTTCGGGAGTATCACTGCACGATGGACAAGCGGGGGAGTCATCGTTCCTATACTGTTATAGATATGCCCGGAAACAACCATGTCTCGTAAGCAGTTGTGTTAAATAGAAGTTAACTTCACCATGTCAGCGGTTTTTCAAAGTCTCTAAGGTCGTGAAGTGGCCAGGTCCGTGGTAACAGAACCGAGTAACAGAACAGCAAAAAGAGCTTTCAACTTAAGCAGAACACAGTTAAGAGCAATGGTGGGACCTCTAACAGGGCACATCAATCTCAATAAACACCCGTTCAGACTCGGGCTAGCTATCTGTGCCAACTGTGTTACACACCTCAGTAAGAAAGGAATCGGTGATATATTGGAGTTCCCTAGACGAACAAGACGATTTCCCGATCACTATAGACATCTCCATTTTGATACTCCCCATGATCCCAATACCTACATACTCTCTCATCACTTAATTCCCATATTACAATACTTTTCAGGAGGGGAACACAACGGTCCCAGTGGAGGCCTAAGTGAAGAGAACTTGTGGAACGATGTACGAGGGTGGGTCAATAAGTCCCTGGAAATTAACACAAATTGTGTCGTCACCTTAAATTTTTTTTTTTTTGTCAAGAATCATCTTTCAAAAGAACGCACCCAAATTTTCAGACAGATCTGTCAAATACTTTTGTTGTGGCAGCCATTTTATATAGACGCCTACTAGCATTTTCGTTAAAATGGAAAAAAGTGAATTTCGAGTGCTCATTAAACACTATTTTTTGCGAGAAAAAAACTGTCACACAAACCAAACAAAAGCTTGACAAATATTATGGAGACTCTTCACCATCGATTGGAACCATTCACCACTGGTTTACTCAATTTCGGTGCGGTAGTGCAAGCACAAGTGACGCCGAACGTTCTGGTCGCCCAATTGAGGACACCACACTAGAAATGGTCCATGGTTTGATAATGGACGATCGGCGAGTGAAAGTGCGCGAGCTTGAAGAGGCCACAGGCTTATCACATGGCTCAGTGATTTCGATTTTACATAAATATTTGAACATGAAAAAGCTGTCCGCAAGATGGATGCCGCGATTGCTCACAATCGACAACAAACGCATTCGTTTGACAACTTCAAAGGTGTGTTTGGCGATGTTCCAGGAAAATTCGGCTGAGTTTTTGCGACGTTTCGTAACCGTGGATGAAACCTGGATTCACCACAACATACCAGAAACCAAGGAACAGTCAAAACAATGGACTTCTCCTGGTGAATCGAAGCCGAAGAAGTCCAAGGCGGGTTTGTCAACAAACAAGGTCATGGCGACAGTTTTTTTGGGATGCGCGCGGTGTTATTCACATCGATTACCTTGAAAAGGGTAAAACGATCCCGGCGCATATTACGCAGAGCTGCTGGATCGATTCCAAGTAGACCCACCCTCGTAGACAAAAAATCCAAAATTTGGACCAACTTTGAGTGGAAATTCAGCGCTCTTAGAGTGCAATACCAATAAAACGATGTCAGGCCCTGGTATCACCAAAGTGCCGCCGGTGTACTGCAGTCATCAGAAATAAAGCCTTACCGACTAAATAGTGATGACATGATGTAGCCTGGATATTTGTGTGTGAATAGGGCCTTTTATATGATCTTTGATTCACAACTAACTTTACACTTTCTCAAATTAACTTCTTGGTCATCGGTTAAACAAAACGAGGCTGCGGGTGAGACTAACCCTGATGTCAAAACAGCTTAAGGACAGCTTTATGAAAAGAAGGTTACCTTAATAATTTTTTTTTTAAACTGTTACAGGGCACGGGCGTTTAGGAAAAGGGGGAAGAGGAACAGAGGAGGAGCCTGTGCACGTTGGCGTTAAATGTTTGAAGGTTGTAGTGATGGGGAAATACAGAGCCTGGTAGATCATTCCACATTCGTGTTGTTCGGCTTATAAACGAATCGCTATATCCAGATAGTACGACCGAAATTAGGCTTAAGGGTGAACTGATGTGTATCCGAAGCATGACGCGTATTGCGGGGAGGAATGCAACTAGCTATTTGTGTTTCATGCTCTGATTATCTTCATCTACACCTCTTATGGTACCAAGAAAACTTGTGCCAACTTCTATTAGATCACAAACTTGCGAATGATTGGCGCAGCAGAACTACTGCACTGTTAAGGCTAGTTGTCAATCCTCCTTTAAATTTTCCAACTTAATTTTCGAAAATTTTTGATAATATCTGAGGTAACTTCTGATAGGGGTTCACCTTATTTAGGTATAGAAATAATTTCTGCTATTTTCCAGTGATGTGGGACATATCGTTGTGTAAAACAGGCATTAATTATAAGCTTGAATTTTAACAATGCTACGAAGGGTAGTTCTTTCAGGATTTGGGCAGTTAAAAGGTCGTAACCTGATGATATTCTACTAGATAGTTTAGAAATACATGTGCTAATATCTCTTAGCGAAACATAAGGGATTACGTCTTCATCTATTTTATCAGAGAATTCTAGTTCATTTGCCACGCTAGGTGGAAAGGTTTAAACACATTTGTTAGGTGCTCCGAAAAAAGTTTATCCTTTTCTTTTGGGTCGCCGATCCATTTCCCTTCAGATGTTTTTAACGGGGGATCCTGCGCTTGAGGTCTCTTTAAATGATTGGCCGCCTTCCAGAGGGAGTAGTCTGTGACTTTGTCAGCAGTTAAGTTACAAAGGTAACTAGATAAGGGTCTATTTTTAAATTCACTGATCCTTTTTTTGAGTTTGTTATTCAGTCTATTAAACACAACTTTATCACCGGGATATCTTGTCATTTGCCACCTCCTGCGAGCTCTTCTCTTTTCTAATATTAGTTCCCTAATTTCTGTGGGATATTTTACCGATGCTTGTTTTTTTTTGTTGCTAGGTCGGTGTACTATCTTCTGCTGCCTATTGTATATCGGCAATGAATTGTTCCACTTCGATGTCAATATGGTTTGTTGTGGGCAGAGGGGATCTAAGGTTAATAAAACCTTCGAGTAATTCTCTGAATTTACACCAGTTCGTTCTTTTGTTAGTAAGTCTTACATTTCCTGTGGAAACTTCTTTCGTTAGTAGCTCAATTATTTTATCTTGGTTATCCAATCTTTGTATAATAGTAACACAATTTTCGAGAAACTGCTTCTTAAAAGGCTGGATAGAATCATAGAGCGCAAAGAAGGCTTATTCCCACACATCAGTTCGGGTTTAGAAATAAGCACTCGACAATAGACCAAGTGCATCGTATAACTAATTTTATAGAAAAAGCACTAGAAGAAATACAAGTTTGTTCTACAATACTCCTAGACGTTGCTCAGGCCTTTGATAAAGTTTGGCATAAGGGCTTGGAATATAAACTACATAGGAATCTACCTAGAGAATACTATGGGATACTTAAGTCATATATAGCTAATAGATTCTTTAGAGTTCGCTATGGTTCAGCGTATTCTCAACTTAAAGAAATACAAGTAGGTGTTCCACAGGGAAGTGTTCTAGGCCCTAGCCTATATTTATTATATACTAGTGATATTCCACATGCGAATGATACCATGTTAGACACATTCACAGACGACACTGCTCTTCTAGCAACTGATGGATGCGTGGCCACGGCAACAGAAAAGCTACAAAACTCAGTGAACGAGATATGTGATTGGACGAAACGATGGCGAATGAAACTTAATGAGCCTAAGTCCACCCATATCAACTTTACAAATAACAAAATAACGAACGTTCCTGTGGTTAAGTATCTGGGTATGAATCTTGCATCGTGAATTGCAGATTAATCCGGTAACGGAAGAAATTAAAATGAACGCAATTCGTCACAACGTCCGTCTGCAGATGCATATAAATCCTTCAATAGTAGACGGCTTAAATATACGAAATAATATTCGTAGATTAAGGAGAACAACTTACCGGAAGCGAGCAACTCCATCCTGAAAACCATAAAGTGGAGGGTCAGTGAGGATTCTCACACAGCGACCATCAGGTGATAATACTGGAAATAAAAGGGAAAAAAAACAGTCCAGCTCCCAAAACTTACTGGCCCAAAATGAAACGACAGATCTTTCGACAAGGATGCATTCGAAGAGATGTTGAACGGTGATCAAACTCCAAGCGGAACAGCGGAAACCCTCGCGCACCACCTCACAGGCACCATCACCACAGCGTGCGACGCATCAATGCCTAGGAGAGCAAACACCAGGAAGGCATCACCGTGTTACTGGGCGAACTTCGGGCAAAATATCTACAAGCCCGGCGCAAAGTCCAACGATCAAGAAGGAGGGCGGATTTCCAACAATGCCTGGACACCCTTAGACTGGCGAGATGTAGCTTAAATAGAGCCATCAAGGAAAGCAAAACTACATGCTTTAAACGTCTCTGTCAAGAAGCCGACATAAACCAATGGGGCTCGGCATACAGAATTGTGATGACGAAATTAAAGGGCTCCTCAAATAACATGTCCGATAATGCTGAGATCCATAGTAGAGCACCTTTCCCTCAAAGGCCTGCTGCTATGTGCAATATTATACGAGAAGTCAATCCAGAATCCTTTAATTACTCACGAGCAGCTGCTAAGGGCATGCAGCAAAATAGGTGACAACAAGGCGCCAGGACCCGACGGCATCCCGAATAAGGCAGTAAAGGCAGCTGAAACAAAAAGACCAGACCTCTTCACAACAACAATGCAGAAGTGCCTTGAAGAAGGAACCTTTCCCGAAAAATGGAAAACGCAGCTTTTGGTCCTACTGCCAAAAGGAAAGAAGCCCGCAGGAGAACCATCATCCAATATGCCTATTAGACACCATGGGAAAGATCCTCGAGAAGATAATCTATAATAGATTACTCGCAGTAGCAGAAGAGAAAGGAGCCCTCTCAGATCACAAATTTGGCTTCAGAAGAGCACGATATACTGTTGATGCCATAACAGCGGTAGTTGATATCGCCAAAGGTGCCATCGAAGGAGAAAGATGGTTCTACGACAGAAAGGAGTATTGTGCAGTAGTAACGCTGGACGTTAAAAACTCTGGAACTGGTCGTTTATTAGAAGGTCACTTGCCAGGATGGATACGCCATATTACCTGCTACAGATAGTGATGAACTACTTCAACAACAGGAAGCTGAGGTACAATACCGATGAAGGGGTAAAATACTACAACTTAACTGCGGGAGTTCCACAGGGATCGGTTTTAGGGCCACTATTATTGAACATCATGTACGACGGTTTCCTACGATTAGCGCTACCTGGGGGAGTAACGATAATTGGATTCGCCGATGACATTGCAGTCGTGACAGTAGCTAAACAGATTCGTGCAGTTGAATCAGCTACAAATGAAGCAATTGCCCGGATAGAACTATCTGACCATAAAACAGAAGCTGTTCTTATAACCAGCCGGAAAACCGTCGAATTTGCCAACTTTCAGGTTGGTAACGAAACCATCAGGTCGAAAGAGGCAGTTAAATACGTTGGAGTAATGCTGGACAACAGGCTACGGTTTAAAACGCATGTTGATTTTGTTCCCAAAAAACATCGCAAATGCAGGGAGCTCTCTCGCGTATCATGCCTAACATCGGTAGACCTGGATACGCTAGAAGGATTCTACTCTCTAGAGTTATCACCTCAGTTCTGTTATATGCCGCCCCAGTCTGGGCGGAGGCACTGAAGACAAAGGAAACCAAAAGGAGACTATCGTCGTCATACAGACTCTGTGCGCTACGGACAATCAGCGGCTTTCGAACCATCTCTGACGAAGCTGCATTTGTCATAGTTGGAATGGTCCCCATCGATACTCTCGCAGATGAAATGCTGAGGATATATAACAGAAGAGCATTGAGTCATCACGACACCACTGGTATCAAGGTGATAAAAATTGAAGAAAGGGCAGCGTCAGCAGCTATGTGGCAAGCTCGTTGGGCTAATACAACAAAAGGCAGATGGACATATAAACTTATACCGACAATTCAAGACTGGATAAGTCGAAAGCATGGAGACTGCAACTACCATCTAACGCAGTTCCTGTCTGGCCACGGTGCCTACCGCAAATATCTACACCGATTTGGACACGAAAACTCACCATCCTGCCCGGAATGTCCAGGTGAAGATGAAGATACGGAGCACGCAGTGTTTTACCGCACACGTTTCACGGCATGGAGAATTATTCTGCCAAGTTCGTCATTACTCCTCGACCATATGTTACGGTCGGAAAAGAATTGGATGGCCAGAAAAGAGCTGCGGAGAAAGAGAAGAAAAGCTAAGAAGAGCAACTGAAGCTGCGGAGAAAGAGAAGAAAAGCGGAAGAAGCTGACACAAGAAGCATAGCATAAACTGCTAACCAGCCCCGCGATGTAATACCTAACAGCAGTCCCGCGGGGAGAGTGGTTGAAGTGTGTAGGGTGTGTGTTTAGTACGTAGGCGTATTCCTGGCATCCATTACTCAGGTTTGCGAATCGTGCATGCTAGTAGCACTCGGGCTATTAGTATCTATGAAGATTGCACATCCCTGGCGCAATCCAAAAAAAAAAAAAAAAAGATTAAGAAGAACAAAACCTCATGAACGTATTTAAATAATAATACCCTCTCAAACGCAACTAAACGTTGAAAATAAAATCATTTGTCGATCTTTCTTTGATTGGTCATGATCAAGGAGGTGTTTTTAGTGCGGTTAGAGTCCCATACTGCTTTGGGTTTCTAACCCCTCTGCGTTTTTCGAGATTTTCACCTTCATTAACAAAAAAAAAACTTAATTTTCAGGTTCAGTAATTCTTAGACAATCTCTTCTATCCAATGATCTCCGTCGAACGGCTGACATTTCAGTCATTTAACACAAATTTAAAGCGAAAGGTACCTATTCTCATTCGCCTTTTACAGAGCTTAACTAATAACGTTGACAATTTACGCGTAATTGCATTATGACATAACTAAAAATTTTGTAATTTGAAACGTTTATGTTTCAGCGGAAGTTAATGTAATCCTATTAACCATTGAAAGTGGTTTCACTTCTCATTGAGCAAACGCGGCCAGCATAACTTTTAATTGGAAACCTCAATTAACGTTAAAATGTCAATAAGCTGACAGTTCATCCAATTTAAACTCCACACATGCATATTTGAAAATACATTTCGAAATGTAATAATAACCAATTGTACAAGGAATCCAATTAATTAAGCGTTACTTGTTGTCACAAAATTAAATTAAATTTTAATTTAACACAGCAACAGGAAGGCCAGCAAGCAACACCTTCTCCTGAAAGTAATCATCCACAAAATTAAATTCCGTAAATATGTGTCCTTACCATTTTGTTTAATGAAATCGAATCCTGTGGTGGTCTTAACTCAGTTGCTCATCCCATCGTGTGGGTGGTAGATGAAATATTAAAGTATCACTGTTTTACACAAATTAAATTCTACACTCATCGCCTATGGCTTTTAAGCAAAGACGACACACCAAGACCACTTTTATTTATTTTTCCAAGATCAATGTCATTTTAACCCTAGGGTTAAAAAAAAAAAAAAAAAAATACCTTCCACATACACAAAACCGCAGAAAAAACACCCCCACTTCCCTCGAGACAAAAAACACTGAACCCCCACTTGGGGTTTAATCACAATGCCAACGACAACGGATGACGGAAAAAAACTGAAACTGTAGCGAAGAATTGTCGTCGTGTCGGGTAGAAAAAGTGAAAGCTCAATACGGAGCACCGCGATGTGCTATAAAAAACCGCCGCCGGAAAACTGAACCAGAAAAACAACCCTTGGCGGTAAGAGAGCTAAAACGCCACAGAGAATTCTCGTTCGAATTTCCATTCCCACCCTTGATTGTTCGTCGTGGAAATCATGTTTCATGATGCCAGGAAGTTTTTGCGCTGTACGTTCCACTACCCCTTGTGTGCAACATCCAACACGTGGTATTTCTTCCAGTAGAGGTGGTTGGAAGGACGATACTGACTCCGCCGAGATGGTGCAAGGCGGGGAAAGGATGGTTAGGTTTTCTTTTAGCGGTGTGTTACATGGATTTTGTTGGTGTAGGCGGGCCGCAGGCGTTTTTTACCCTGCGGCTAGTAGAGATGAGGGTAGTTATGGTAGTTATGTTGATCATCACTACGCTTGTAGTGGTGGTGGTGGTGCTTCTAGTCGTTATGCAAGAATGCTTCGCTGTACTATTTGAAAAAAAAAAAAACAGTCCACGGAAAAAATAGAAAAAATAATAATCAACCCTCGTGGTAAGAAAAAACTCCGATGTCATGCTAAATCATAATGAACGTCGACGGCGACGAGGACAAGGACATAAGGGTGAGCATTTCAGAGCAAACAAAAAGGACTCTTGCGTTTCGCGGAAAAGCACAAAAAAAAAAAAAAAAAAAATACAAATGAAACGGTCTTTTTGAGGGTCATTTCGCATTTGCTTGGCATTGTGTTGGGATATACGTTTCGAGGGTTAAATACAGGAGCAGGCGCTTAAATGACGGTGCTGGTTAAATTTGCATTATTTCCAACAATCTGCAAAAACCGGTACCTATTGACAAAGCCATGTGTAGCAGATGTGCGGATGGTTTGAACTGGTTTCAAGCAGTCGGAGACGATTCGGAGAGGGTATGAGCGGTCTATGTACATATTCGTATGTATGTACGTACAAAACATAACAATTTAAAATACCTGCCAAGTAAAGAGTACATTCTATAGATACATTCTATACTTAAACTGAATCCAAATCTGTTTTGACCAACGATGGCGAGCCTTGAGCAGGAGAGGCATACCAGAAAAACTCATCGGTATTATAAAGGCTACCTTTGATGGCGGTAAATGTCATGTCTTACACAGCTGTAAGGTGTCAGAGGAATTTGAAGTCCGCTGCGGAGTACGACAAGGATTTATTCTTTCGATGTGATGTGATCCGGGCAGCTCTGTCTGGAGGAAACACAGGGCTGAGATGGACTATGACATCATATCTCAAACATTTTGGCTATGTTGATAACGTTTGCCCTGTTCTCACACAGGATAATTGACTCAAAATAAATGTGGTAAAAACAAAGGCCCTAAGCACTTCAATTTCTCAACAAAACACCAGCGTCGCTCAATTCAACATTGCCGGACAGTAAGCGAAGAAAGTAAGCAGCTTTCTATATTTAGGAAGTATTGTCTCAGAAGATGGTGGTACCAAACTGAATGTGGACAGTAGAGCAAATGCTGCGTTTGGTATGCTGCCTAAAATCTGGAAAAGCAATGTTTTCAACAGGAAAACCAAGCTGAGACTGTTCTAATCAAACGTGAAAACAGTGCTACTTTATGGGTGTAGTACCTGGAAAGTGACCAACACCATCACAAGGAGGCTGCAAACCTTCACAAATAGATGTCTTCGCAACATTCTAAGGATCTTCTGGCCGAATCGTATATCAAATGACCAACAACACGCGATAATGGGCTAGAAGCCAATAGACATAAAAATACGGAGGTGAAAGTGGCAGTGGATTGGTCACACCTTATAACGCGAAGACATGCAATGGAATCCACTTACCCAAGTGGGTCGCCCTACGCAGACATGGAGAAGGACAGTCGAGGAGGAATTCAGATCATTGGGGATAACTTGGAGGGAGCTCAAGCGCATTGCAGAACTCCGAACACGATGTCGCGCAGGCGTTGTTAAGGACATAAGTAACGATTGCGAACCTTTTCAGCAGGTGGGTCAAAACTGAATTCGAGATTTCGTATCTTCAAAACGCGGGCCAAATAAATAATTCGAAAAATTAAAAAAAGCGAGAAGCTAGGACAGCTCTGTACGGACTGTTAGTGTCAAAATATGCATTTCTTTATGAGTTATGGTGAGCGCAGATAAGTTGGACTTCTCAAGGATTTTGGAGTCCTGTCTTTAAGTCTCACCTCTACATTTTAAACAAACATTTTTGAACCACCATTTCATTATGCAACTTCTGTTTGGTGGGTCTTGAATCCGGTATGTGACAAGGACCAATAAGATTCTTGTTTCTTAAAAACGAACAAGAAGTGGGTGTCACAATCTGTCTGTCCGACCGTAGGACTCTGGACAGATTTAACAATTACGTACGAAACAGTCATGCACTTTATTTGCTTACATATTTTTGCGGGTCATTAGAAATCTGCACGTGGATCAAATTCGTCATAAGAGCGAAACTTCAAAGCACCCTCTCACCGGCAATAAGATCTAGAACATAAATTTATAAATCTTAGGTTCTCTAACCAATTAAGGGTTGCAATACTCCCAAGTTGCCAGTAGCTAAAGAAATAAATTCGACGAGTTTGTCGCACAAACCTTGCAAAAAAGTAGTTCAGTAACTTAAATTTATATCTACGAGTACCTATATGCTTTGCGATGAAAAGAAGATAGTATGTAGTCTTTTCCAAATTTACTTGGTTCGGAGTGAGTATACGTCACAAGCTATAGAAGTGGCTAAGTCTCGACTCAAGTTTGGATCGAATATGAGATTCATATTGTTGGTCCTTACAGGATGCATAACATTTTCCATCCAAAGCGATGGATGGAGTGCAGTTGGTATGGTCAAGTGATACTTTTGCAAGAAGGCCATTGGTAAGAAGTGGGGAATGCTACCTTGTATAACTTGCTGGCTCTGTGTATCCGTTATAAGGCCTACACTTACAGCTCTCTCCAAAGCTATACACCGCAACCAGCTAGTTGTGCACTTAGAACCACCCCTTCGGATGGTTCATTCTCTTCCACTTGATACCAGTACCACCTCTTTGACAAGGAAATGGTAGCTAGCGCAGCCAGTCCAGCATATCCACAAGCCATTCCACAATTCTTCATAACATAGAATTCATTCCAGAAAACACCGACTACACTTCACCTAAATTTTCTTTGAATAAAATCTTCCAGGCCACTATTTAATCTAGGCAAGACTGTAAGGAAGACATGGCCCTGGACAATGAATCTGTGCACTTCTACCAGGATGGTTCAAAGATAATCGAATTTCTCCGACAGGCTAACGTTAGCATGACTTACCGTCTCCTAGATCACTGTAACGTTTCCCAGGCAAATATAATGGCGATAAAAGAAGCTCTATTTTAGATTAAATGAAATGTAATATCTGGCAAAGATAAAGCATCTCTACTGACAACAAAGTTGCTATATATAAATCTCTTCTACATCAAAGGTCGCTCTAGATTGTCGACTGTCTCTGACGAGATGGCCGAACAAGTGCCGGGTCATAGGGATATTCCAGGGAATTTTAGGGTTGATGATTTTTCCAGGCATGGCACATTTGCAGATTCTACCGGAAAAGTTAGATCTCGGCAACTGTTCGTTATTTGCAAGCAATTGCTCAAGCTGAATGCAATCAAGGAGAGCAATTTCAGGTGGGACAGACAGATTTGGAATAAGCTGGATCAGAAGCGCTCAAATAGTCTGGTCTCCCTACGTAGGAAGCATATTAGCGCAACAGTTGGTGTCATTACTGGACTCTGTCTTATTGGAAGGCACGCCAAAAGGCTTCGCATATTCTCGAGTGACTTCTGTAAAAGCTGTAAGGACGAGGAGGAGGAAAACTCTCCATCTCCTCTGCACTTGTCCAGCTCTCTCTTCCAGCAGAAGGCTTCATTAGGAACTTACTTCTACAACAACCTCGGTGAGCTGGCTAACTCGAAAGTTAGGAACCTCCATCGTTTCATTAGAAGCACTTATTGTTTCCAAACTAGGACGGGAGAAATCTCTCGATCCTATGGTATCACAATGGACCTACTTCAATCTAAGTATGACTTATGGCGCCGGCAACCACTCGAACCTAACGTAACCTGATCTATATACAAATATATGAGTACATATGTAATAACAATCCAGGTGTACAACACTGACAGCGGCCCCAAGGAATACAGGGTCACTGTCGGCGTGCCACAGGGCTCTGTGCTGGGTCCACTACTTTGAAATATTATGTATGACGTCTTCCAATCCCTGAAGAGGCAAAGATTGTAGGGTTTGCTGACAACATCGCTATCGTTGTTACTGGAAAACTGCTGGAAGAAGTGGAACAGATTACCAACTCTGGCAGAACTCAAAACAGAAGCAGTACTCATAAGCAGTAGGAAGGAGATAGAAACGGTAAACTTTACAATAGGCGCACATACCATAACATCTAAGGCACAAATTAAATACCTACGCGCCATGATAGATACAAGACTTTCATTCAAAGAGCACATAAGATACATCAGGGGTAAAGCAGCGAACGCGAGTGCTGCACTAGCGCGCATCATGCCCGACATAGGTAGACCAAGGCATAGTCGAAGACTACTTTTGGTGAAAATAGTTATGTACATCCATAATCCTCTGCGCTGCACAAATCTGGACCAAAGCAAAGAGGATTAACTCTGAGGGTAGGTTGTACATTCTGCACTACTTCAAAAGATGCTGCCAGTGTGGTGGCAAGAATGCCTCCAATAGACATTCTGGCAGATGATAAGCAACGCAAGTACTACAGGAACGACACTAAGCAAAATGGAATAGTGGCAAGAGCGCTGGAATGCCTCTGAGAAAGGCAGGTGGACCCACCGACTTATACCACTAATACAACCATGGCTAGAAAGGCGTCACGATGAAGTGGAGTATCACCTAACGCAGATCCTGACAGGATATAGCTCTGATCCTCTTATACTTATCCAAGCACAAGCATGATGATAGAGGCCCTTACTTCTTCCAGTATCCACGATTCATCGGCGAATGGGAAGTACTGACGAGAAAACTCGGCGACTTACCAACACGTGAAAACATTATTGGTGAAATGCTTAAAAGCCAAGAGGCATTGGGTGTAGTAACAGAAATCACAAGGATCAATGTGAATAAACTGCGTCTTCTATCTAGAGAGGGAAAGGAAACAGTTCAACCGGACTAACAGAAGCAAGAATGTCAGCTAAGTCGATAGAATGCTTTACGACGTTAACGCGGGGAATAGGGTGTAGAACGGCATGTGAGTTCTCGTAGTGGGTGGAAGCCCAACATAGTTACTGAGTGCGGGTTCAGTTTCATCTGGGAGAGATTCCCAAAAGTAGGTATCAAAACTTATTATGCTATATTTTCTCTCTGCGTTACTAAGCGATATTGTCACCTACGTACCTTTTTTCACGGTGAGGAACATGAATACACAAATATGTATACTTTTGGGGGTCATACGAGTACGTATCAAAATTAATATGCCCTATGGGATAGGGTATAACCACCCATCAACGGCCTTTAGGAACAATTTTATTGCTGCCTAGTTTGGAGTCAATCAACACCGAATACCCTAGTGAACTTCAACTCACAACACACAAATATGTTCACCAGAAGAGCAAATCCAATTTGCCTTCAACTTTAAATTTCAAAATCAAGGCATGACTTCCTGTCTCAAGCATTTAATCACAAAATTGCTTTCGTTCTCCATTTCCCATGTTATCACAAGGAAATCTCTTTTCAGATTAGCTCACCGTGTCGTCGCTTTCATTTAACTTCCGATGGCCTCTTCAACTTTGGATACCTCCTATTTAGGTATCACTCCTTGAAAATCCCACTTTACTTACAGTCACCTGCTCTGCATAACAATTAACTTTCCTTGCCTTTGTTTCAATAATCGCAAGTGATTCCCATTTTTTTTTTTTTTTTGTTGTTTGTGTCCCTTCTCTGTTGACTTTCGTTTTGCACCTTTTGTGTCTTCAGGAAATAGGTCTTCTTCCCAAGCACAGATGAGGACAATAGGACATTCCATTACAGTTGATTCTGATCCCCCTTTTGTTCTTTATTTTTTCTTATAATCCTTAGACAAAAGGGTGCCATTGCACCCGAGGAAAGGGGAACGCAGCATTGTATGTATAACACCGCCCTCGTTTATTAGCCTTTCATTGCTCAATTTTGCCAAAAGGCTCTTTCCTGGATCTGCATCCTTTTATTCTCGCTACCATATCCTCTTTGGAACATTTTTCTCGCTTTTCAACTTTCCGCCAAAGGAACAGCGACTGGAGTTGCCTACGTTTAATTACCATTACCACAGAGAAAAGTTGGGAAGTAAAGAAAAATCCTGCCACTTGGGGAGACTTTCAAACTGAACCCGATTTCACCGCACACAACACATACCAGTACCTACTACGGTTGGGCAAAAAAAAAAAAAGAACATTGCACACAAGCACCTCTTCTTGACTTCAGCTTATGCAAAATTTATTTGTTATTATCCTTTGCGATTCATTTGCAGTCACGTTGTACAGACTGTGCCTGCTTCTGAAATCACACTCTGGCTAGACACTCGACACACCGAACCTGAAATGAGCACGTGCTCATTTCATTAGGGAAACACGGTGGCAATGTAGTACGAGTATGCATCCAGCAATGAGTTCCTTCAGCGAGGCACTTGAGAACGAATCAATTTACATTATTGAGGTGCCGCACAGCGGGAGTACGCGCGGGTTCGTGCTAATCGCGAGATTTCATTTGGAAATCTCAAATTAGCAAGCGACAACATATTTTTTTTTCGAGGGTGGATGTCCTTTGAATCCTTTGAAAATCAATTGCAGTTTACTTGTTTTCATCCCCTTTTCATATCGGGGTAGCAACGTTCTGAGGTACTAATTTACATAACCACCATTTGGGGTATTGCAATGTCGTTGTATGTTCCTTTCATCACCCCAACTGGGCCGAAACTAACTGACTAATCCTTGGCACACGGTCTTGTGTGTATGTTGCTTCGTCCTCAAGGCAACACGCGCGCATATGCGATAATGATGAATTGTTTACAAATCGTCCTTCGGAAGACTTCCTTTTTGTGAGGGTGGCTTAGGGTTTAAACCACTGTTAGACCGCGCTGCCAAGGACAACAGCAACAACAACAACAACAACATCAATAGCAATAGAAATGGAAACGAGAAGGAGCGCAACAATTTGTGTGCGTTCGTCCTTAAATCAGTTTTTTATGTCGTTTGATTTACAAGAAATGTTTTGAAATTTGTGTGTTTGTCCTTTTCAATTCGTTTGGGGGGTTGGAAAATTTATTTGCACACAAAACTCGGAAGAGGGATCAAAATAACTCCAAGGGGAAGTAAACACGAGTCACTGGAAATACCCGGAGTGTGTTAAGTCTGCTGGAGTGGTGGTTTTGTCCGACAAGTCGGCAGAATTTAGAAACGCTCGACTGAATAAGGGACCGGCTTTCTTAATACCAATAGATGCGTGTAAATGGTCATTAACATGAGCGGAGTGAATTTATCCAGTGGGAAAAGAGTTGATGTGTTTTTTTTTGGAAAAACTGGGCGCTGGTTATTGATTGAAACACATTTCATTGGGCCGACGAATAATGTTATACCTATAGTCTCATGTGGGAGACAGACTGCTGGTATTGATACCATGGTATAGCAATACTACGTTCTATACCACATGTCTGTCACTGCAATACTACGTAAAAAGGTAGTATACCATGAAATATACCTGGTATTGAGATTCAAAATTTTTGCTGGTATACCACCATCTTACTGATTGCAGCGCCAATTTCTCTCTATTGGCTAGTCTTTGTAGCTTCTTTGACAATTCTTAGGTATGCACTTTCGCTTTCAAGTATTTGAATTTTCTTTTTATTCATCATTTGGCACAAAAGTAAATCATTTTTATTCATCCTGTCTTGAATTTTCTATTTTTATTTGTTATGACAGACAACACAAATGTTAAAGTATACTACTTAACGCCAAAGCCATCGAATACTACGAAATGCAGTCTGTCAGGGTTCGTAGTATTCACTATACCATGGTATTCGTACCATGGTATCAATATCAGCAGTCTGTCTCCACTATTAGAGTGTGCAGCGTCTGTGTACAGTCTGACGATAAAAAAAAATGTAATCTTGTAAAAGAAAAATTAAAACGAAACTGATTTCTTGAATAAAAACGGATCTCCAACTTTATTTTTTCCTTCTTGTCAGTACCTCTTCAAGTCGACGGTCGGGAATAGAATGGCCGTCATCATGGCCGTCGATCTCCTCCTTGAAGTTGGTTGCCTTTTCTTTCTTTCTATTCAAGAGTAGATGGCGCACCATTTAATACATGTTATCTTACACCTACTTCACATTTTCGTTTAAACAAAAGACATTACAATTTTCTAAACATTACAATCTATCGATCCAGTATCTTCAGGGTCTACTCTAGGACCAAGGTCAACCATTCTTTTCGGTCCTGCGAAAAGCGAACTGCAGGTAAGTGTGTATATACAGGGTGCGCCATCTTTTGTGTCGGTATGTGAATACTGAACAACTTTAAAAAAAACAACCGATTTCCATATATGAGGTATTTTTATTTATTCGGACTAGTTTTTGAATACAATATCAATCAAGTGGTCGCCTCTATTGACCTAAGCAAAATGTGTCCTTTTTGCTGCGTTTTCCATCACTTTTTCGAGCATCTCGGGCGGTATAGCGATGATTTCGGCACGAATGTTTACATTGAGCTCGTCAATGGTCTGAGTCTTGCTTGAAAAAGAAGTCCGGAGGGGTCAAATCTGGAGATCTGGGTGGCCAGCCAATGTTTCCATTTTTTGACAGCACACGCCCAGGGAATTTTCGTTGCAGAAACTGCATTGTTTGATTTGCAGTGTGAAATGGCGCACCGTCTTGTTGAAAACAGTAAACGTCCAGACATAATGAGCCAACATCCACCGATATCGATTCCGACTGTTTCGCCTTCTCCGAAGAAAAATGGCTCAATAATGGTTTTGGCGCAAACAGTCACTTTTTGGTCATGCAATGATGTTTCATGGATCTCGTGTGGATTCCCCGTTCCCCAAATGCGGCAATTTTGCTTGTTAACGGCGCCAGAGAGTGCGAAATGGAACTCGTCGGTCATCAAAATTTCCAAAAATTAGGTTCAATGTCAACCATTCGAGCGACTGTTTGGCCGCATTCCAATCGACGTGGACGTTTCTTTGAGTCAATTGCACCTTATACGGAAACAAATGCAAATCATCCTGGTTCCACTGACGCCAAAATGCTGAGCGCGGTGACGATATGACACATGTGGGTTCTCGGCAACACTCTCTCTTACCGCCCCAACCAGTTCATTGGAACCTCTTGGGCGTTGATGAACGGCATGTCGACGATCTCCCACTGTCCCGTGCTCAACAAAATTCAACACCAAACGACGCATAGTGTTGTCAGACGGTGCTTGTCGGCCACGATATTTTCAATGTAAAGCGTCACTATTTCGGCGCGTTGTTTCGGTGTAAAGCGATTGATGGTTAAAATTGTACTGAATTGAGGTTTCAAAAACATATCTACTCAAGTCAATCAGTTGATAAATGTCAAAGTTATTCAATGTTTACATACCGACATAAAAGATGGGGCACACTGTATGTAGACACTGAAAACTCTCAATAGTTTTAACGTCTACGCTCGGGCATATGCGGATGATGTTGCCGACTGTCTGTGCTCTTGATATGATCGATGAATGGTGCAGTAGAAATGGGCTTTCGGTCAATCCCTTCTAAACCGAGGTTGTTCTTTTTACGAGAAGGAGGTCTGACTCAGCCAAATATTTAGAAGTAATCCTTGATCAAAAAATCCTTTGGTCAAAATATGTCAAGCCGAAGACAGCTAAGGCATTCTCAGTTTTCTGGCAGTGCAAGGGTACTTTCGGCAAGACATGGGGGGCTTATCACCGAAAAAAGTTCCCTGGTTCTAAACGGCTATGATAAGATCTTTCGTCTGTTGGTTGGTGGAAGGGGCTTTCGCGTGTGACTGCCTTTTGTACTGCACTCCAAAGAACAGCTTGTTTCGGCTGTACGGATGTTTTTCCGAGTACGCCTGATACTGCTCTAGATGCACTGTTCAATCTGATCAATCTACCTCCTCTTGATACTTATATCATAGCGGTATGAGGTGGCTTTTGGTACAACCTATACTGGAGATTTGATGACCTTGCACGACACCTACGGCCCCTGTCTTATGGATATGCTGTCTGCCGCAATGACACCAGAACTTTGCTTGTTGAGCAAATTTAAAGTCGACTTACTTGTATTTAGAACTGGCTTCGGCCAAAATCCGAAACAGGAAGGTATTGTTGCCGAATCTTCACGAATGGCTCCAAAACCAGTCAGGGGTCTGGTGGTGGTGTCTCCTTGGAGGACGACAATATCAGGCTGCATTTTCCGTGGCAAACATGCCTCGACGGAGACTTATGAAATCATGCACTATAGGTGGAAGGTTCGGAGTATTTGCATCTATAGTGATAGTCAGGCTGCGCTTAAGGCCTTGCTCAACGTTTTAACCACTTCCAAGGTAGTTCTAGAATGCAATAACTCTCTGAATTCAGTCGCGAGACTGAACTCTGCGATTCTTGTCTGGGTCACAGGCCACACTACAATCATGGGGAATGAGATCTCCGATGAAATTACAAGGCAAGGCTCAGGGGACCGAACCTACGTTGAGTCTTCCTGTATCCTCGGTCAGTGCTTCCATTGGCGACTGGGTTTCTTATGAACAAAATTGTGTACGACACGATTTTCCAGGATTGCGGGCAGACTAAATGTTTGCTCCCGGACGTCTGTAAGAAATCCGCGGCATACTTGCTGGCAAGTTTTCGGCGCTGATGTGGTGAGTGCTGATACCGTAAGTTCGTCAATTCGGTGCAAATGTTACGTAGATTGCCAGAGGAATTTCAGATTTAGATCGGTGTCCCACAAGGCAGTATACTGTCGCCATTACTATTTCTAGTGGTCATCAGTGACATGCTTCGTAGTGCTTGTTGGTGGAATCTAATGGAGTTTTACATTCTATCTTAAACATCTTGACTACGCCGATGATATTTACCTACTATCGCATCGCATATTAGACCTGCACCAAATGACCATCAGTTTGATGAGAGAGGTATTAATTCCGCCAAAATAACGCCTCAACATCACAAGTAAGCATTGTTGATCAACAAATCGAGAGAGTAAATGACTTCAAATAGCTGAATAGTATTATCTTCTCGGACAAGGTGGGTACTGAATTGGATGTATCCAACTGAACTGGGAAAACCAAGGCTGCTTTTGGTATGCTCTCGAAAATCTGGAGGAGCAGCGCAATCAGCTTAAATACCAATCTCCCTCTTTTCCGCTCAAATGTTTTGTTAATCGCTGCCTCAGAAACATATTGCCAATATTCTGGCCAAATGGTATCTCAAATGAACAGCTGTATGAGAGAACGGGCCAGAAGCGTATAGATGCGAGTATTCAGAAGTGAAAGTGGCAATGGGTTGGTCACACTCTCCGAAAGGGCGACGATTGCATAGTAAGTCAGGCTATGTAATGGAATCCGCTCACCCAAGAAGGAAGAACATCGGGTCGCCCTAGAGATACTTGGCACGGTAGTTGGGAAAAAGCTGGAGAGAACGACGGCGCATAGGCGTGGTAGAGCATAAGGGGACATAGAACCTAAATGAGTCAATGAAAACAGACAAAGAAGTCTTATGGAACATTGGTCCAATTTTTTTTACATTCTTTACATTTTGTGTCCACATTTCAAAGTTTGCAAGATAAACTCTCGAAGAAATCGTTTGGGAGCTGCAATGCAAGGAGGTATCCAAGGATAGTTAGCTATCGTGTATTCTATGTTGCTATTACTGATTTTAACTAAACGTTGTTGAAGACTTAGAATCTCATCTGTATATGTTTTTGACGCATTTCCCCATATCTCACGCGGTTTCTGGACATCTGCGGTAGTGTATCTCTTCAGGTACACCATCGTAAAAACAGCACTCTGCAGTTGTAGTCACAATCGATGTATATGCCAAATGAAGTGATCGTCTATGATGATTCCCAGATACTTAATGCTTTGACGACTTGAATAGGTTCGCTTCTTCTTCTGGTTGGACAGTGTTAATTTTTTTTTGCAGACATTTATAGTAGCTTTTGGTTTGTTTGAGCATGCGGATCATTTTGGTCTTCTCAAGGTTAATTACCAAACTGTGATCGTGGCACTATAGCAAAAGCCTATCAAACTATCCTATCATGCATTATTGCTATCTTAGTATCAAGAAACTTATGCTCCACCATAATAGCAATATCGTTTGCATAATCGAATGCCGTACTTTTTTCAAATATACTTACCAGTTCGTTGGTGAACAAGATCAACAGTATTGGGCTTAATTTAAACTCTTGTGGGACACCATAGAGGCACTGTTTTCCACTGCTAATTGCGTTAGATACTTTCACCCTGATGGGTAGTTCTCTATCCATTTCGCTTCATTTCAAGGCTGGAAAAGTTAGTCGCATTACTTTAAAAATTTACACACCATTGTCTTTCTTTCTGTTGAAGACTCTGAAACGTTTGATAGACGTGTTACATGTTTGATTACGTGTACATATGTCGAAGATGTGATTGAAGACAATTACGTGTACATATGTCGCAGATGTGATTGAAGACAATTACTTATCCGCACATAGCATGCGTACATGAAAGGTAAGTCATAGTGATTTACTTTTGAGTATTGTGCACAGTAGAAAGGTTGTTAAAGCGTAAGTAATTCGTATTGGAGCATTTCTCTACACTCAATGGGTAGTATCAGTAAAATTTCTACTAGTAGTTCTTGCTCCTAAAGAGCAAGTATTGCTTTCGCGATCATTTTCGATCTCGAGGGGGAACTCAAAAAACTAGATCTCAGAATTCTGTCCCTTTGTCTGTACCTTGGACTGCAGTCTAAACGGCTTGACGGATTTTCTTCAAACTTTATATATGCGGTCTGTATGCTTGTAGCCCGAGGTGAAATGGGAATTTTCACTCTATCCTCGAAACTAAGTTGTACTTAATTTATTTTGATTCTGAGTATTCCGGGATTTGGAATTCGCACTTCTCTCGAAAAAGTGGCGAATTCAGTGGAATAGGTTTGGAATGGTTTCTAAGGAATAAAGACTGTAGCATACGCAAATGACATAGCAAGCCTGGTAAATGGCAAGCACTTACCAACCATCAGCGGTATTATGGAATCTGCAGAGAAGATCGAACTGGAGGAAGGAAAATAGAAAATTTCAATCCACCAAAAATTAATGGAACACCTTTGAAACGCTCCAACGAAGCTAAGTATGTGCGTTCTACGCATTCAAGGAAACTTTCGGTAAACGCTGGGGAATGCGACCTCATATAATCTACTGGATGTACACAGAGATCATTAGACCAATACTTACCTATGGAACACTGGTATGGTATGGTGCAATGCAATGGACAAAATCAGCTATCTCAATAACCTCACTAAGGTACAAAGATTGGAATGTGTAGGAATAAATGGAGCACTGAGATCAACACCACAAGCAGGGCTAGAAATAATATTTTACTTATACGTATGTAGTGTCGTCAAAACCTGAACAAACTAGGCAATATCCACGTAGTCAATCTCTACTGGGTTCCCGGACAAATAGATATCCCTATTGGTGTAAGGAAAAGAAAAAAATAGATCTAAGGATCAGGGAACTAACTAACACCGCTTGGATATCGAGATGTAATTGTGTTATATCCTGCAGCCTATTATCACAATTGAATGAGGGAAGAACCAAAAGCTTATTAGCTATGGGGAAATAGGAAATCTTCATCATCTTCATAGGGGTACTGACAGGCCATTGCGCGATCAGCACTATAGATAATAGACTAGGCATAAACTCCGCGGACTACTGCAGGAGCTGTCAGGATGAGGAGGAAATAGAAAACATCAAGCACTTGCTCTGCGACTGCCCAAATCTTCAAAACCGACGCCTCCTCCATATGGGAAACAAACTTTTTGAAGAACCGGAAGCAAGCTTCGTTGATGGACTTAATGCGATTCATAAGGAGCACACACTGGTTCAAGCAAGAACTATCTAAATAGCAACGGTGTTAGACGGTACCACTACTCTAAGGGGAAGCACAATGGACCAATAGGCCCCCGTGTAAGCACCCGTCGTGGTACACATCCCCCTACCTAACTTAACCTAGTGGAATGGGCAGCAAAATAGCAAATATATTTTTATAAATGTAACAAATTTGCTACGATCGTAACAAAATGCCAGAGCTGAACGTGAATAACACAAGATAAGTCCGCAGAAAAAAATTCTGATAGGAGATGGCTTCGACGTGATGGTCTGACTTCTGCCTGAAAAACACCGCAGTGTTTCGTCAGCCAAAACGAGAGGTTAGTCTCAGGTGAGAGTGAGAATACACCCATGCTGGTAACCACCTTAGATTTGGAACCGTCAGTGTAAATAGTACAATAGATACTGCAAGAACCGAGTTTGTTATCCCAGCATTCTCTACTAGGCAAGTAACTTTTGTTAAAGTTAAAATTGGGAGCGGCATAGTCCGTCTTTCTCGGTAACTTGTATCCCGGGATTAGTTTTTTTTGCCTTATCCTTATACCCTTCCACTGGTGATACTGGTGATAAGTGGAGGAGGGTATCTTGTGCTACTGCTGGAGTAGTTCCAGCCAGTGTGCCAACTAAGTTTGTATACTTTTCGATTATTTAAGGAAAATAATTTCGTTTAAATGGCTGTCGCGGGTGGCTTGTCGATAATCCATCCTGTTAACCCAATATTGCAGTATATTTTCGGGGCTCTATATCACGAATATCTCGATCAATGTTGTGCTTAAGTGCCTGAATCATTTCTGGATTGTCAGCGATTATAACATCGATTTTTAATGGCACCCCATAAAAGAAAGCCTAATGGGCGTCAAATCGCAGTTCCGCAGAGGCGAAGCAACATCACCAAAACGGCTGATTACAAGATTATTGAACTTATTGCGCAAAAGATCGATTGTCGGCTTGTATGGCACGTAGCGCCATCTTGCTGGAACCAGAGATCGTCCAAGTTCATTTCCTCAGTTTCTGGCTACTTTGTTTCAATTCGTGAGTCAGTTGGACCTTGTAAGAGAATAATCCGAGGTTTTTATGCATAATTCTCCTCAAGCTAGTGCGACTAATGTTCAGTTGCTGAGATCTGTGGCAAGTTTAGGTTCTCGGACCTAGGCACACACTTTCGGCAACAGCAGCGATATTCTTGGCTGAGCGCATAGGATGAACACGAGGATAACCTGTGTTATAATTAGCATGCCAAACTCACGAACTTTCTTCACAAACTTTGGGTACAGCAGGTATGGTTGGTGCTTTATTTCAACCGAAATTTCTTTTCAAAATTCGCACTGCTTCAGCAACACAGCACTCACTTTGGAAATACTCGTACGTTTTCAATATATCCCAACGTTATTCAAGCATTGATAAACTGATTCATTTTGTACCGCCGAGATGCGATACTTTGTTTCTGTCAATTTTTTAAGCGACAAAGAGGTGTCAGTGTCAAAAGAACATGTAATTTAAAAACTAAACCAGCAGACAGAAAACCAGTTATATTTAGCTTGGATCGAAGGTTATAGGAGAGCACCCTTAAACTTGGGAGTCTCAAGAGGTGGAGTCATTTAACTACTAGTGAAAAGTATTTCTTTAGTTTTGTTTAAATAGAGCCGAGATTATGAGAGTGACATCTTCTGCATAGCAATTCGCAACCCCGAAAGTGATATTTTTCAGTATTAGCAGAATATTGTTTACTGCCAATAATCTGAGAAGAGGTGGTAGCACTTCACCTTGAGCGGTGCCTCTATTGACAGATTTTTTGGGTCAAGTTGGCGAACTTGTGTTAATCCGTCCCTAGTTTCAACACTGAACTTTTGAAACTTATTAACTGGGACACTCTGTATAATTGAAATCACAATATATGTACAAATATAGGTATCTTAACATCTGTAGTGCTGCCAAACCCATAGTTGCGGTTGAATCGTATTCAGACTCTGCGGATGTAACCTATTGCAGTTGAGTTGAGTTGACATAAACTTAGGGATATGATTGCGGTATGGCCAAGCACACAACGCATCTTACTATACTCGTATAGCTACCGAATGTCCCATCGGAGTTTCACTTGGAAACTCAATTCAGAAGATACACCCCGTGCCACACTAAGGAAATTTTATGAGTTTATGACTTCCGGGTGCGTTCATCTCATATTTTTAACACATGTGTTGGTAGTTTTTCCATGATATGCTTATTCTTTTCGATGTACTCGTATAAAAGGGAAAAAAACACTCAAGTCGATAACGCATAAGTGCTCTAGGCCGCGACAAAGTGTTTTGAGAACAGTTAAGGAATTTTACAATGGTTTTGTGCGAAGCAGATAAAGGACGTATTCTCGCTCTTCATGGCGAACATTGTTCAAATAGGCGATTCACAGACGTTGTGAGATGCCACCAAAGCACTGTGAGACATCTTTTGACGGGCAGTACGGAGAGGAAAGGAGGAAGACCCAACAAATTGACAACGCGGCAAAATCGGATTTTAGAGCGCATGTCTCTGTAAAACCGATTCGCAACTGCCAAAGACTTGAGAAAAGACATGAAGGAGAGATGTTCTATTAACATCAGCACGCGGAGTGTTCAACGCCGGCTAAATGAAGTGGGTCTTGAAGCCCGTAGACCTTCAAAAAAACCGCTTCTCTCTGCAGTAATGAAGGCAAAAACATTGATGTGGACCAAACAGCACCGGGAATGGACCGCCAACGATTGGAAAAGCTTCATATTTCCAGACGAATCCAAATTGAATTTGATTGAACCTGACGGAAAGCAGACGGTGCGAAGGAGAGCTAAGGAGCGATATATAGACGAATGTTTGCTTCCCACCGTTAAGTGTTATGGTTTGGGGATGCATGACAAATTGGAATCTTGGCAGTATTTTGCTTTTGGACGGTTCTGTAAATGCTTTGAAATAGAAAAAAATCATTTCTGTTGGTGTTACTCCTACAATAGAGGAGTTATGCTGCTACATCCCAAATCCCATATTTCAGGATGATTCCGCTCTCTGTCATCGCCCTCATTCCGTAAGTAAAAACCTGACATTTAAACTCAAAACCACTTCTAAATATTGTTTTCTTTTAACAGATAACCAAATGCAATGCAGATATTGGCCTTGAATGCCTAAATTGGTCAGGAAATAGCCTTGACCTTGCACTTTTGTCGCATTTGTGGAAAATTTGGCCACAAATAGGTAGCTAGTGTTAGGAAGGACAATACCGCATAAAAAAATTATAGATATCCTTATATTTCAGAGAAATACAATACGTTTTAGAAAAGATGCATGAGTGCGTTTTTTTGGCACGGAGTGTACATACATTCAACGTAACTCCTGATGAAGTATTTGTATCGACATCCATGAATTATTCGTTACGCTTGCTAATCAACAGTGATATATTCTTACAAGAATCCACATATGTCTGTACACATATGTATTTATACTAAACTTCTAAGTGCTTTCATTACGAAAACTAATTACCTTAACCTACCTCAGTTTAATTCTAAAGCACATGCACCACATAACCTTACAATACATTGAAATCTCTACGCTCCATTGCGTATATTACGCCCAATATAATTCACCCCGTGTCTGTGCAGACTCCAATAATTTACATGTGAAGCCAAATTGACCGAAACGCAATTTCTGGTCACGACTCATGCCACCGTGCCATAGCAAATGTTCGTTTCTCACAACATCCCTTTCGTCAGCACGATAATTGCCCCATAAACAGATTGTTTCACTTCCCCCATCCAATGGTAGAAAAAAAAAAGAATCCGCAACATTTATTACAGAACTCATTACCATGGTCCACCATCATCCTTAAACTCCCAACCTCCACCATTAACCAAATCGGCACACTCTCTCTCTCTCTCCATTAATATGTGTGCGCGTTTATTGTTTACTCCCCCCCACCATCCTTATTTACCTAATGGACTCTGATGCGCAATCGAAATTAAGGTTTTCACTTCCCTTCGCATCATAGCCCCAAAATGCCCAAATGCATACTGCCCATAAAGTATACCAACAAGGACGACGATGAAAACCTGGGCATTAAAATTAGGGTGACTGATTAAAATCCACCATAACCAAGACCGCCGAACGACTCTGTTTCCGTCCTACCTGCAAAAGTCGAAGTTGTATCGCGCACTCCCCCGCAGGACACATGCATAGCATATCTTCCCGCTTTTGGGCCATTAATGCAGTACATTTCCGCTCGTCATTAAGACCGGCCTTATAACTCAGGCAACGTTGCCGTCATTATTGGAATGGCGAGTTATGGAGTAACCATGGGCACGCCATTCGTCTATAAAAACCAGCATAGTCAGGCAGGTGCGGTGGGAGAGCATTAACGTTAAAGCGTCTTAAAAACTGCCAAAGAGGGTGTCGGAATGACAAACCCCCCCCGAAAAACCACCCTTAATGGCAACCGACTATGGCAACGGTTAAGTTATTTTTAAGTCCTGTGGATGAGAATGGAAAAATTGAGAGAACTTCGAAGGGTGACAGGTATTTGCGTAAGGACTTACAAATGCCACCCTCGGGCACCAGACGAAGAGTAAACTTTTCCACCTGATCCGATTTAACCAAGGGAATTGTTATCCTTTGAGTGACAGTGGAAACAGTTTTCTTGTTCTCATTAAAGTTGATTGGCATCACAATGAAACTGAAATAATTCCTACCGTTCTCCCGCCTGCAAGGCTCATTAAAAGCTCATTTAAGAGGGTCTCCATCTCCAGCTAGAACATACGAAGGGAAATAAATAAATAAAACCGGAAATGGTCCTGAGTGCACGGAAAATTATTTCCCTCGTTTCCAAAAAATACATTTTCCAGACGAACATATCGAGACGAAGTGAAAAGCTTAACCAAGAAGGACCGGGAAAAGCAAAACCTCGACGCAAAGACGATTTACGATTATGATCTAACCGAAAAGTGCCGTCGTTATTTTTGAGGATTGTTTTCGGGTCTGTTTTGGCAATAAATACAAACATTTCACGGACTGCGTGCGTTTGAATGATTTAAGATGCGTCTGTAAGTGTACGATATTCTGAGATACAGATTACCATATTAGGGGTTCGTTGTCCAAAACCAAAGACCAAGCAAAGGATTTCTGAACAGTTGCAGATACAAAAAAAAAAAAGAAGCTGGACAATAGATCATGCGATTGACACTTGGGTGGTTTGCCAACCAGGATTACAATAAATTATTGGCCAGCGAAATGGAATTTTTTTTTTGCTGAAGTTCGCATAAAAAAATTGTCGAAGGAGTGAAAAAACCAGACAAGCGGAGATAATCCTTTAGATCGGAGTTTTTTTTTTTTTGCGGCTGGATGCGAATATCAATTCATGGGTCAGTGCCTCACGATGAACTTTCTTAGCTTTTTTTTTCGAAGAATTTATGGGCTATTGTAAGCGATGAGGAGCAACCTGTCAGATGGTGTTTTTTTGTTGGGGTATCTGCGATTGGCGGAGATAGAAATCTTTGAGAATTTTCGGACTTTTATTCAGGGAAGTTTTTTTTTTTAAAGACGAGTGTCTTTAACACTTGCCCATGGTGTCTACATAAAGAAATATGTTCAAGTGAAATTAGCATACACAATTGAACTAAAGATGCATAGAAGACGAACGAAATAGAAGATCTGTTTATCCATGCTCCCTATTTTTATGCATAGTACCTCCAAGTTTAGATATTAGTGGGAGATTTTACAAACAATCAGATTTCGACAAGTAAATAAACATGTTATACCCCACTCACCACAGCCTTCTAAGAAAGCACATAATGACACTTAAACTCAACGGTGACAATATATGTAGAGACTGCAGTAACGAAGAGGCTCACGATACATTTCACTTCCTCTGCCACTGCCCAAGCCAATGTCACTTGAGAAACAAAAATATTACTTCCAGGGCATACAAGAACTATCTGACGTTTCACTAAATAATCTCTCCAGACACTAATCACCAACGAGCCAGTATAGGAATGGAATGCCATTGGGCATCACAATGGGTCCACAAGGTCCTAAGTGGGATGAGTAGAGTCTTATACCCGACTTAATAATCCACCAGTCCGACTTTATAAACACTTTCAAGTTGCAGCCATTTAAAGGTTTCAAAAGTGGCCGCTAAAGTCATCTTATGCTCAAAATTTAGGGCCCGTACGTCAAAAATGCCCATCGCGAAACGTATTGTATCAAGAGAGAGAGAGAGAGAGAGAGAGAGAGAGCGAGAGAGAGCGAGAGAGAGAGAGAGAGAGAGAGAAAGCGAGAAAGAGCGAGAGAGAGAGTAGAATCTTATTGTGCAGGAATATTTGATTCCAACTATAAACTAGTGGTCCTTCTGACTGCTGAACAAACATCTTTCAAGCTGAGGGTTATGCAATTGAGATATGCTCGAGTAAGTCAACCTCAGAAGATCCCACATAAATTATTTTCAATTAGCTACTCATAATAAGATCATCCTCACTTGAGCCGCTTGACATCAAGACAGAAGCCAACACATTTCCAAATTAATCAAGTGTGACGTGAAGTCAATTTTGTATGAATGCCACTCTATAGATCGTAGCCCAACAAAGTATTTCGAAACAATACTCAAATTTCTATGTGACTAGGATCTCTCAGTTAGGTTAGAGTATTTGTTGGTGAAAGGAAGACGTCATACGCCTCGCAAATATAAAGCCCGCCGCCAGCACAAACAAATTTGTCAATTGTATCCCAATTTTGATTTCTCGATTACATACGAGGGTGGGTCAATAAGTCCCTGAAAATTAACACAAATTGTGTCGTCACCTTAAATTTAATTTTTTTTTGTCAAGAATCATCTTTCGAAAGAACGCACCCAAATTTTCAGACAGATCTGTCAAATACTTTTGTTGTGGCAGCCATTTTATATAGACGCCTACCAGCATTTTCGTTAAAATGGAAAAAAGTGAATTTCGAGTGCTCATTAAACACTGTTTTTTGCGAGAAAAAACTATCACGCAAACCAAACAAAAGCTTGACAAATATTATGGGGTCTCTTCACCATCGATTGGAACCATTCACCATTGGTTTACGCAATTTCGGTGCTGTCGTTCAAGCACAAGTGACGCCGAACGTTCTGGTCGCCCAATTGCATTCGTAGACAAATTTAAAGCTTGGGTCGCATTTGAAAGGGTGAGGTCAAACAAACACTGTTTCGTATCTGCCCATACGAGTATATTTGTTCTCACCCGGCTTGCTCGAGAACCGCTAAAGACAATTTGATGAAATTTGATTTGTATATGTCCCGATACATAGCTCATTTGTTCTAATAACGGTCATAATCTGATCAAGTGTGAATGGGATGTGTGACCCTTGTTAGCTGCCTAACTCAAGAACTTCTAAACTGATTTCGGTGAAATTTAGCAGGTAGGTTATCACTAAGATGAAAATCATAGAAGTCGAAGGGAGGTAAGAGAGTTCAAAACATATTCAAACTCATCTTTATCACAGGCCTAATCACTCAACGGATTTTGATGAAATTTGTTATAATTTACCCTTTACCTACTCATAAATGTTTAAATTTGATCACGATTTCTAAAATGTGACCAGATAACGATGATAGTTTTTCCAATTATTATGTTTCCAGCAGCTGTCAAAGTTACCAATGACATCCAGCTGTCAAAATATTCAGTAAGGTTTGCCATTTCCTCGTACATCGTTTGACGCTTCCCGAATGTGTGGAAATTATTAAAAAATATTATCGAAATTCTAGCTCAGTTGTAAATACGCAATGTGAATTTCGTCGTGAGGTCGGTCGTCATCATGGCTTCAGTGCGCAGGAGTCAACCAGTCTCATTTTGCGGTTGGATTTGGGCCTACAACTGTATAAGATTGTGCTGATGCAAGAATTGGAGCCGGACGACCATAAACAACGCCGTAAGTTTGCTAATTGGGCGCTGGAAATGTTGGCCGGAGATCCGGATTTTGGCCAAAAAATCATCTTCTCGGACGGGGCCCATTTTTGGCTCAGCGGCTATGTCAACAAACCAACAAGACGGCGCTACATGCCATACAACCGACGCAACGCTCGAAGTGGTGAAGGAGATATTTGACAACTGGGTCATCTCACGGCGAGCGTTCATCAATTGGTCGCCGCGATCATGCGACTTCACACCCCTCGATAATTTTCTCTGGGCCTACGTCAAGACCTTAGTCTACGCTAACAAGCTAATCACTTTGGACGAGCTCGAGGTTAACATTCGAGACGCTATTGCCGGAATAACGCCGCATATATTGAACCGAGTCATTAAAAATTGGACCGACCGCTTGAAGCACTGCCAGCGAAGCAGAGGCGGCCATTTAAATGATGTGCTGTTCCATACATAAGTGCATGAATGTAGCTTCAAATTCAATTTGATATCTCACACCGTTGTGGCTTTATTTAAATTTATTTCCTATCATTCTTATCTGGTCACCCAGCTCTCTATACTTGTAGCAGACTATTGGGTAAAACTTGGAGTCCCAAACCAAAAGTCATTTTCTGGCTCTACACAGCAGTTTTGAGACCTATATTGACATACGGCAGCCCAGTATGGTAAGCAAGGGCACTAACTTCAAGATACTAACCAGAGTACAAAAAATGGCGTGCCTTGGTGTCACAGGAGCTATGAGAACCACACCAGCTGCAGGATTAGAGACCATACTCAATCTATTACCTTTAGATCTATTTGCACAGGAATCTGCAGCTAGAAGTGCTTTAAGATTAAGCCAATCTGAAGGTTGGAGGTCAAACTTGACGGGGCATGCGCAGATTTTACGCAAATACATAAGCGGAGATGTTTGCACAAACTATATAGTGCCCTATTAAGACTTTCATAAGCCGTTTTCCAGTTCATTTCCGAGTCGGGAGGAATGGAAAACTAATATCCCGCTAAATGATAACTCCATCTCCATCTGCACTGATGGATCCAAGATGGACGTAGGAGTAGGTGCAGGAATTTTTTCTGAAAAACTCAATTTGAACAAGTCAATTCGACTTCCGGTCTATAGCAGTGTTTTCCAAGCGGAGGTCTTTGCGGTGACAACAGCTATACCACGCGATGGTATTACCTTTTTCATTGACAGCCATGCAGGGCTTCACAATGAATCTATCATACATTGATCTAAGAGTGGCGTAGTAGGTCTTTCAGCCTCTACGTCAATCCATAGAACCTAACAATTTGGGCCTCTAAGTCGGAACGACTTATTTGCAAGTCACAATAACTGTCTCGTAGTTCCGACCATACATTTCTTATCAAAGTTTCCTAACCAGAACACTTGTGCTTGTAACTCATGAGTTTTCAAACGATTTTAATAATGCTTTTAAAATTTATGACTTGTCAAACTTTTATGCTAGCGAAAGCAAACAAACAAACCTACGATGCCGCATTTCCTACTTTCAAAGTTCCTGTGTTTTCACCTTAATCCTTATCAAAATGTTTGTTTCTACTGCTCACGACTACTATTCTTATAGCAACATGTGTGCCACTGATATGTTTAGTGAGTTTAACGACCTAAATTTGGTGAAGTGAGCTAAACGGATCGTGAACGTATTTAGAGAGGGACTGCAAATTCTATTTTATTTCAGGTTAGTTAGTAATTAATTAAAGTTAATTTTGGGGTTCGAATGAGCTTTCACTTTTGAAAGTTTGAAGGAAATTCGAACAGCCGTTTAGACTTCAGTTCAGCGTACATACATCCAGACAGACAGACAGACAGACAGACAGACAGACAGAGAGAATTGAAAGACTCACTTTTTTGAGATTCTCTATTATAGCTATGTCAAGTTTGATCGAAATCTCAACTTCGAACATTTTCACGAAACCAATACGAGGGCAGTCAGTGACTTTGATGCAAGATGGCGCTCGGTTCGCATAGAGGATTTTTTCTGACATCTTTGTTTCTTTCTTGGCATAGACAAAAACAAAATCAAATAGATCCGTCAAACACTTAGCTTTTTACAGTGATCGAAAAAACATTGGTTTGTGAGATTTGGCTAAAGTGGAAAAAAAAGTGGGTTTCGTGTTTTAATAAAGCACTACTTTTTGCGCCGTAAAACCATTAAAGAGACTGAAGACAGACTTAAAAAAAATATTATGGAGACTCTGCTCCCTCGCATGGATGGTTCGCAAGTGGTTCACTGAATTTCATTGCGGTCGTACGAGCACAAAAGACGTTGAGCACCCAGGCAAGACAGGTACCGTGGTGGACCAAAAACGGATTCGGGTGAAGATTTCAAAACAGAATTTGGAACTCTTCAAGCGCAATTCAAGTGAATTTTTACGGCGTTTCGTAATAGTTGATGAATCCTGGATACACCACTACACGCCAGAAATGAAGGAACAATCAAAACAGTGGACTTCTGCAGGCGAACGTGCTCCAAAAAAGGCAAAAACGGTTCCGTGAACCGTAATCTTCATTGACTTTTTGGAAAAGGGGAAAACCATAACCGGACAGTTAAAAAAGTTGGAATATCGTTGGGAAAAGTGTATCGCGCTCAAACAACCATGTGTACAGTGACAATTGAGAGACCCACAAACACCGTCATCGCTGAAGATCTCGGATGTGATTAAAAGCATGTCAGCAGAGTATAACGTCAAAAGGCAACAGGGAAGGTAAGGTGAAGACAGCATGTACAAGAATTGCGGAAACTGAACCCCACTTCGTGATGAAACACCTACATTCTCAGTAGTCTCGCGAGGATATTGACAATGTGACAGAATCGTGTGTAGTTCTGCCCTCGCTCTCACAAGTCAAGTTTTCGAATCTCCGTGAGTACGTTTAAGTTTTCACTGGCGAGGAATCTTTGCTGCCACCCATTTCCACCCTGCAATGTAAGCAACGACGGTCTCTTGTCAACAATAAAAACTTTGGACCACCATAGTATTGCGTCATAACTACTATCGAAGGGCTGTTGTGACATAATTACGGTCGCCTGTAAAACTATAAAATTGAACCCCAAATTCAAAACACTGTTAGCAACTGTTAGCAATTATTAATTCAACAAAATTCTCTTGCATAGCGTTCACTTTAAAATTATAGTCACGGAACATCCCTAAATTAATGTAATAACTCCACTTTTCAAAAATCCAATTATACCGACCAACTGGGAGTACATTTCTCTCATAGGACTGCCTGTGAAATTTCTCAATCTAATGTGTACTAAACCCCCAAAAATGAGTTTAAACCACATTCATAAAATATATCTAAGCATTTGTTCACCACCCGCTTGGGTGGAAAGAAATTGCTGCAACCGCAACGACATTACACACTCGTATACAGAAATGAGGACGTCCTACGAATAGAAAGGGCTCCCCTTCTTCAACAGCATTACACTCATATGCTGTTAAAATATTACATGCGGTTTTCAATTTCCTGTTTGTAAGTAGCTCTCTCAGAGACAGTAGATGTAGGTATACGAGTACAAACATATATCTTACTCTATAAACGGGAAGGGTAGATACATTATCTTTCATTTAATGCGTTAAAAGGCCATGTTAGCCATTAGTGTGTTCAAGCCTAATGCTTATTGCTAACTTCTGCCGAAACTCCCAACCCATACCCACTTGCAGACAAATTAATTCACTCATGTCAAAAGAATTACGGAGCTCGGTAACTACTAGATACAAGTAATTTCCTCATAGATACACTTATTGAAGCTGTAGTTGGTTGGAATAGAAATCCTTAACCGATTTGTATGTTTGTTTGTTTACGTTGACGTAAGCTTAGGTCTCTGGACACACACGCTCTTGTTGTGCTACGTTAATCCCACAAATTCTATGCAGGGATTACTCCACGACTCACCGAAAAAAAAGACGATTCATCCCCTGCAGCAGCACTCACATTACCATCGTCGTCGGCTCGTTCTCATATCAATTACACTTTCAGTGGGTGGTTGTACGGGACGTAGTCGTAACTATTTAACGATCGACATCGGTCTATAAAGCTCACATTCTAACAAGCCCCTGGATATAGCGCGCAAAGCCCTCCCTCCTCTAATGGCTTTAAACGGTTCGACGAAAAAAAATAAACACAAACGCTATGCCATGTGGCTTCATCAGAGTATGACTGGGTAGGGTGTGGGTAGGCTTTGAATTCCTGTAGCTATCCATCCGAAAAAAGGATATAATTGTCAGTCAGTCAGTTAGGATATATTTTTTTTTTTACCGAAAGTATATCCCTCCCCCCACACATATCCTCACGCAGGAATCGGTTTTTTTTTTCCTTTCTGATGGGACACAGGAAATTAACAAGACAGGAATAATACACATTTTGTTTATGGTACGATGCCAGTGTGTCTACCACCCTCGAACATCATTTTTCCCCCAAACGACGACCGAGACGTATACATTTCCTCTGCGTAATTGAATTGAATTCCAATGGAGGAGTGGGTAGAGAATAGTGCTAGAACTAAGCAGGATAAGCAAACCAACACTGAAATCTTCTGCATATTTCTTCTTGTATCTATAGCAAAGGGAATGGGGTGGGTGGGTGAAGGTTTTACGCCACACACCCACTCATACACGCGTTGAAGTGAAATTTATTTGAAATTGGACCTTGTGGGGGTATCCTTGTCGGTATATCAGCTGTGATTTTGCAAAAGGATACAATAGCACCCAAAGGGATTGACGGCAGATAGAAAATCGGTGCCCTTTCCACCAAAAAATAAGGTCACAGATAAACACTATGAAATAGATACTTTCACTGATGCCGATATGCGATGAGTATACGATGGCTATGGGATGACATTTTACACACGCATAACGCAGCAGTCATTGTGATTTGATTGAACATTTCTTCCGGACATTTTGCTGTAAATAATGACGATATCCGTTAGAGTTAAGGAGGCTCCTTGAAGCAGGGGGAGGGTTTTTCATGTCATAAATGTCACGACTGAATGGGCTTTTGATAAAAAAAGGCATTTTTATAGCTTTCCATAGTGTACAAGTTCTTTAGGCTGTTTGTTGGGATGACTCAGTAAACAGAAACGAGCAACAATGGCTTTAACGTTGGACAAGTAAAAAAAGGAAAAAGAAAAGGGGTGATCTAGTGTTCATCCAAATTAACTAAAGACTTCTGTGCGTTCATACTGAAATTTACTAACATTTATGTCTGACTGTACGTCATTTCATCAAGCAGCAGTTGCTGCAGTGTTTGCTCATTAAGGGGAAAACTCTGCGACTAATACAGAGCGGACTAAGAGTCACACGGGTGTGGTGCTTAACGGTAGGACTCAATATAAACCGGACCGAAACTACTGTGGTACCTCTCTCTTCGGTCAGAAGAATCGACCATTGAAAAGTGCAAAGGCTGGCTTGCATCTTCATAATAGAGGCTATGGAAAACTGTCCCATAGCGGCGCTAGAGGTGATATTGGCACTTACCTCCCTACACTTACCAGTGAGACGGATGGTACACGGGCGGATCCAAAACATGAGCGGGTGTTGTGTACTTAGAAGCCCTGAAAACTTACTTTAGTATCTTAGCCTTCGTTCGGCTGGAACCATTGTGCGGGCTGGAGACTACCTTAGATGACCGGGTATAGATAGCTAATAACAAGTACTTTACATGTTTTCCCGTTCAGGTTGCTTTCGTGCCATATAACATGAGAACAACTGAACCGATTCCAGTGTAGTTGTCTTTGAACACATTTCTGGGAAGAATTGAATTTCGTCGTGACGCAAGAATTGAAGCCGGACGACCATAGAAAATGCCGTGAGTTCGCTAATTGGGCGCTGGAAATGTTGGCCGGAGATCCGAATTTTGACCAAAAAGTCATCTTCTCGAGCGAGGCCTATTTTTGGCTCAGCGGCTATGTCAACAAGCAAAATTGCCGTTATTGTGTTCGACCAAGCATCAATGCATCAACAAAGATTGACTGTTTTGTGCGGTTTATGGCAAGGTGGCGTCATCGGACCGGAAGGAGACACCGTTACCGTCAATGGTCCTCGGTATAGAGCGATGATAACCAACTTTCTGTGGCCGGAGCTCGACAACATCAATATATCCGAGCTGTATCTGGAATGGATAGGCCCAGAAAATAAAAACAAAGTGTCGAAATACTCTTTGGTGGGATAGGATGACAAGCGATTGGTCACGCCTACAGAAAATGCAGCATACCAGACCAAGTACTACAGCAAAAGTGTCACCCATGGAGGTGTGAACATCATGGTTTGGGGATGCTTTTCGTTGCATGCATTAGCATAATTTAAGCTTTAGAATGATATAATCAAATCATTCAGAGTGCAGAAGATCTGCACAGGAATTTATATATAATGTCGGCCAGGCAATAAAAAGGGACCACACAATAGCAGCAAAAAACTCAAGTGCACGTTTGATTTATAAAAGATTTATACATGATGACATCAACTACGTGAACACGTAGCATCTCCCAAATTCCACTGATTTGGCGAGCGAGAGGAGAACTACTTAAGCTGAATTACATGCCACATTGTAATTTGTAGCCGTCGTAGGATTGTAGAGGTTCCTAGGTCCTGTACAAGTGTACAGAATGCAGCTACATATTCCCGACGGGTGACTTTTAAATCTTTACATACTTCTCCAACTGATCGCAAAAACAAAAGCCTACATATCCACCCAAAATGATTACGCCTCGTTCCCAGTCTCAATCCCGTTTCAACCCCTAAGAAACACACGAAAAACAAAACAAAAAATTTAACCAAAGTAAACAAAAACAACCACCTTGTGTTCTGTGCATCTACACACCGACTGGGGACAAGCGTCACATTCGATTTCACTACAAGGTGGCGCGGAAGTCAGGGTAATGACTTTTGCACCATCTTAGGAAATGCTCTGAGTTTTGCAAATGGCATCTTATGTCATCGAGACTTTGACATTTGTGAAATGAACACTATCAGAGTACACGTAGACAAACCATGCTATACTCCACAAGAACGCGGAATAATTGTGTCAATGTTTTTCGACAAATAATTTGGCTCAACGTAAATTTCGTCGTCGATTCCCTGGTCATGTGGCAATAACTGGGAAAACACTGCTCGCCTCAAGGAGACTGGCTCAACATGGGACAGTATCGATCGTGGCCAGCCCCGGAGCAGCCATTCCGTCGAGAATATCGCTGCTGTGGCTACAGATATCCAAGAGGACCCTCAAACATCAACCAGATGACGGACCACGTAATTATGCATTAAAGGACGGTCTATTCAGCAAATTTCAGTGAAAGACTTGAAGATGCACCCGTGCAAAGTGCAAACAGTACTTCAGCTAGTGCCTGCAGACCGCCGATCACGTGAAAATTACAACCAAGCTCTTCTAAATCTCCACCGCGACGACGATGATTTTCCATTGAAACGAGGCGCATTTCCACCAACGCGAATACGTGAATAAGCAAAATTAGCACTTCTGGAGCACTGAAAATCCGCGTGCAATACACGAAGAGGTGGGCGTCTTGGCTCAGTGGTTTAGTGCGCGATCACCGAGCGAGAGGTTCAAGGTTCGAATTCAAGAAAACACAAAAAATAAAAACATAAGTTTCCTCACGGTGCCACCTCTCGCGAAGGTCTGACAGACATCCGAGAGTAAAAATTATCATGAAAAGCTTCTTTCAATCGAAAAAATTGTCCTTTGTAAACGGCATAAAACTATAGGTCCCAACCATTCGTAAGGCGCACAGCACGAGTGGTTGCGAGAAGCTAGGCCAGGCCCTGCATTGGGCTGTTAGTACCAAAATATTATTATTATTGTTGGCCCGTATTTTTTCGAGAACGATGCCGGCAACACTGTTACGGACACTGTTACTACAGAACCATGATCAACGTCTTCTTGCTGCCGTAGGACGATGCAATCGTACACACACCACGAACGACAGTGGACGATGTGCAGCAAACGTTTCCTTACCGCTTAATCTTTCCTTTTGGAGATTTGCACTGGCCCGCAAGATCGTCCGATTTGCCTGTTCCAGACAACTTTCTAAGAGATTTTTTGAAGTTACAGACCTTGGCGGCCCTAAGTGAAAACATCGGACAAGATGTGGAGATTTTATTGCCAGAAATTTTGAGAAAAGTTATGGAAAATGCTGTGGAACGAGCCCGAATATGCATCAACTAGACCGATATTATCTTCGCGACTTAATAACGTCTAAATAAACATAATCAACAAACAGAACTAACACATTAACAAATTTTCGGCGTACGGCATCCCTAGGTAGCCCAAAACAGTTTCTTTCTTGTGATGTCTTTCGTCAAGGCGAGCAGGACCCTCTTTGTGAGCTGTGCCTAATAATGGAAAATAGAGCCTTAAAAAACAATTAAGGAACATACCCTACAGCATTAGCTTTACATATTCTTGAGCCCATCGTTTTTAATACCAGTTTTATGCGAGACAAGCAGTAATTTAGTCCAATAGATACAACCAGCTAAGCTCCCATGTATTTGTGACCACCCAACTTCTCGTTCGTTACACAAATCCGACGAATTTATTGAGACATCAATATCTTAAAACGAACTTCATGTACGACCACCAGTTCTCTGTACACTCAAGGTAAATGTGGAAAACCTTTAATTCCGTCACAGGTTGCTAGAGACCCCCCTGTTACTCGCAGAGCACTTACATACCTTCACCTTCGCGAACACTCCCAATCGTTAATGGATTCCGTCCGCCTAGACTTGATAATGTTTCACTCGCCACATAGGCATAAAATATCCACCAGCCAGTGCCGGTATACAAAAAACATCTATGCATCGATTCTAATTAATACTTTCATCGGTAAGCCCTATCGATACATCCACACACCCAAGTGCCAGTGGATTTCCTTAGCCCAGCAAGCCCCTTAGCACTTTTAACACGTTAATTGTTGCCAAAGTAACGAACAAGGCGCTTAAGACGTCTTATCGAATTACCTGTCTGCAAAGACTTTTAGCTTTATGTCTGCCAATGCAAATGGGTTTATCATCCAAGAATGCTGGTCAAAGGCGGAAAGCTCAAGGTAAACCAAGAGGGACAGCAGTTGCATGTCGCCAATCGATCATTCTGTAGAATGGGTAACGAAACGTACGAGTATTCCTTCCGTACTCTCATCCATCGTGAGAAGAAAAAGATACAAGATACAAGAAAAGCAAAGCGAAATAATTGAAAAAGTATGTGCAGTAGCTGATAAGGTCTTAAGATGATAACGAGGCAAAGAAGCGGCAGCAACGAGCATTAAAAAAAAGTCAACCAAAAAGTTAATTAACCAAAAATAAAACTGCATTCAACTTAAAATAAATAAAAAATAATCTTTCCGCATATCGCGAGCAATGAAACTAAATTAAAAAAAAAAAAAACAAAAAACTTTACTCACGTTGTTAACTTTTTCCTGCAACCGAATGAGCGCCTCTTCAAGTTCCACAATCCGCTCTTCCAAGACCTCCTGCGGAGATAAGAAATTGCGTTTCGTTTGTATAAAATGATTGCACATGTCATGAATGCCGATTGTTAGTGTATGTGTGTGTGTGTGTGAATGTGTATGGAAACAAAAAACTCAAAAAAGGAATAAAAATACAAATTAAAGATAAATTAACTTAAATTGAGTACTAAATGATGACGACAATGGCAGAGAAAGTTAGTGAGAGCGACAATTTGGCTCTCGTCGGAGGACGAATACGAGTATGATGGGGAATTGACTTTCAAATCTAGTTAATGTACAAAGGCACGGTGCTGTAAGATGATGATGATGGTGAGCAATTGCTCATTAGTGAGTTAAATTTTAGAAAAACCTAAAAAGTACCAAGCGAGTAAATAAGTGGGATTAGCTGTCAATTTCTATAATGCGTGTTGTAAAGCAATTAATGTAGGAAGTAGGTGCAATAATCTTATAGTCGAAATGAATGGACTCGTAGCTACGAGTTGGAATATAAAATACACAGCGATTTCAATGCCAGAATAAGAAAGTGGATGGGATGGTGGTGTACCAAAAGTTTGGTTTAAATCAGAATCATGAACACACCGCCAAACTTTGTATATTTCTTCTACGAGGATTGGGCAATAAGTCCCTGAAAAATTAAATAAGGAACACTATTCACATTTTATTTTTCAACATAGTCTCCTTTTAGCTCTATACACTTCATCAAACGTTTCTCCAATTTTTTGATGCCCTACGACTTCTCGAGCCCCTTAAAATAAGCGTTTGTTTTAGCGATGACCTATTCATTCGACCCAAATCCCTTACCTCCGAGTCATTTCTTCATGTTTGGAAACAAGAAATAGTCGCAGAGGCTAAATCTGGGGAATATGCTGGATGAGGGAGGAGTTCGTAGCCTAACTCAAGCAATTTTGCCAATGCGACTGCGGACTCGTACGAAGGTGCGTTGTCCTGGTGAAAAAGAACTTTTTTCTTCGCCAAATGCGGCCGTTTTTGCTTTTGCAAATCGGCTTGGAATCGATCCAGCAGCTCTGCGTAATATGTGCCGGTGATCGTTTTCCCCTTTTCAAGGTAATGCATGTGAATAACACCGCGCGCATCCCAAAAAACTGTCGCCATGACCTTGTTTGCTGACAAACCCGCCTTGGCCTTCGATTCACCAGGAGTCCATTGTTTCGACCGTTCCTTGATTTTTGGTGTGTTGTGGTGAATCCAGGTTTCATCCACGGTTACGAAACGTCTCAAAAACTCAGCCGAATTTTCCTGGAACATCGCCAAACACACCTTTGAAGTTGTCAAACGAATGCGTTTGTTGTCGATTGTGAGCAATCGCGGCATCCATCTTGCGGACAGCTTTTTCATGTTCAAATATTTATGTAAAATCGAAATCACTGAGCCATGTGATAAGCCTGTGGCCTCTTCAAGCTCGCGCACTTTCACTCGCCGATCGTCCATTATCAAACCATGGATTTTGTCGACCATTTCTGGTGTGGTGACCTCAATTGGGCGACCAGAACGTTCGGCGTCACTTGTGCTTCAACGACCGCACCGAAATTGAGTAAACCAGTGGTTAATGGTTCCAATCGATGGTGAAGAGTCCCCATAATATTTGTCAAGCTTTTGTTTGGTTTGCGTGATAGTTTTTTATCGCAAAAAATACTCGTAGATCTTGGAAGAAGTGTCGTCTGAGTAATTTATTTCTTTGATGATAGATGCCTGTTCAGTGGCAAAGAAAGTGGGTTGTATCTCCCCGCAGACTTCCTCGTCACCGCACCCTTACATAGGTCTTCTTCCTTTATGCATACCTTTTTCATGAGATACCACAGAGTATTATGCCCCGTTATCACTCCTTAAATGTATCACTTAAAACACCTTGTGAACTGGAGGACGAAGTTGATCGTTTCGTAGAAGCAATCCAAAGAGCGGCATTGAGAAATACTCCTTCTAGAAGATATAAGGTTAACCGCAGGGAAGTGGTTGAAAATCTAAAGACGAAAAAAGCACCGGGTTACGACTTGATAACTGCGCAGGTGGTCAAGGAATTACCGAACAAAGCTCTTATCAAGCGAACTCTACGCTCTACATGCTCTACGTTCCGAGACAATGGAAAGTCGCCGAGATGATAATGGTCCCCAAACCAGACAAACCTTTGAATGAGAAGAAATCATATCGGCCTATTGCCGGTTATTTCTAAAATATTCGAAAAACTACTTTCAAAACGACTACAACCCGTAATCAACGAAGGACGTCTCATTCCTGACCATCAGTTTGGATTTAGAGTCAAACATTCTACAATCGACCAAGTCCACAAAATAACTGACGTGATTGAGTAAACCCTCGAAGAAAAAAAGATTTGTTGTAGTGTATTTCTTGACGTCTCACAAGCTTTCGATAAGGTTTGGCACGAAGGTTTTGAGTATAAATTGCAACGACTACTGCCATGGCAACTCTTTCTAATTTTACGATCGTACCACACCGAAAGACTTTTCCATGTTAAGCACGGAAATGATTACTCTGACTTCAAGGAGATTGCGGCCGGAGTCCCACAAGGAAGTGTCCTTGGCCCAATTCTATATGTACTCTACATGCGTGATATACCGCAGGAAAGAAACTGCGTCATCGCCACGTTTGCCGACTATAGGGCGATATTGACAACGGGCGATACAATTGAAGCAGCAACTGAAAAGCTGCAACATGGTATTAATAAAGTTCACACTTGGAACGAAAGCAAATCTATTCACGTCAAGTTTACCTACAAAAAAGTGGACAGATTACCCGTGTATTTAAACTCAAATACGATACGCGAACGAATCAAAATATCTAGGAATGACTCTAGATGTTAAGCTTAAATGGAAATCGCACGTAAAAAAGAAACGCGACGAGCTCGAAAACAAATACCGACAAATGTACTGGCTGCTCGGAAAACATTCGAAGTTAAGCCTACATAACAAACTGCTTATCTATAAGCAAGTACTAAAGCCAGTGTGGACGTATGGTCTACAACTATGGGGTTGTACCAGGAAAAGCAATAGAAATATGCGTGGTACGTACGTAACGAAGATATTCATCGGGATCTGGGAATTCCCAGCATCGTCGAAGAGATAACAAATTTTGCTCGTAAACACAAAGATCGTGCTCACAGCCATTGTAACCGTACCGTCATTCAACTACTTGACGCGAACAATTCAATTCGTCGTCTGCAAAAGACAAAACCTTTTGACCTCGCGTCATAGTATATGCCGGTCGTGAAAACTGCAGGAACTTTCATTTGAATTTAACCTGCCTAAAGCGCTACATTCTTTTTGAATTACATACGAACATCTTTTTCCAAAAATCACGAGTCTCGTAAGCGAAAATAAAACTGCTGGATAAGCGTCGGCTTAGTTGTACTATTAGTCTTGAAGAGTGGTTTTTTTTAGTGAGTAAAAATCTCACACTACCATAAGCACGCACGGTCGGGCCTTATGGTGTCTTTAGAAGATTTTCACCCTCTCGGCAAAAAAATACCTATAAGGGTAGATAGAGATTTTCTATTCATTTGCATAAGTCTGTCGGTCCTGGTTTTGTCGTAAATGGGCCATAACTTCCTAGCGGTGACACAAGTATCTAGAGAGGTCGACTCAGTGAATCAGAAGATGGTCTCCCAGACCAACAATATGGACTTCACAATAGACGCCATTGGTGAGGTAATATCAATGGGCAAGCAATCGATACAGGGTTCCAGCTGGAGATGAGGACGAAAAAAATACTGCAAAGTGATTACACTTGACGTGAAAAACACGCGTTCAATACAGCAACCTAGAGCTATACTCGTGTAATGGATGCGTTAATATGAATACCCCGGGATGTATCCCGCGAATAGTAGATAACTATTTCTACCAAAGATTGTTGCTATACGAAACGGACGGCTTAGAGACAAAGAAATAACGGTAGGTTGTTTTCTAGATATCGAGGGTGCCTTTGACAACACCGAACACGCCCAGATATACAGATGTATCCAAAACATAGGAGTAGACAATACTGCATGTAAATGAATAAAAAGGTATGCCAGAAGACAGGAAAATAAAAACCACACTAGGCAGCCATAAACTCAACATTACTGCTGCGAAACAATGCCCTCAAGGAGGATCACTCTCCCCTTTACTATGGTCCATCGTAGTCAATGAACTGCTGATAATACTCGACAACGATGGCTTTTATGTCTAAGGGTACGCAGATGACATTGCTATCGTAATCAGAGGATCTTGAATCGCTTCCAGATGGCATTAAACCTAGTTGCCTTAAATGTCAACCCCAAGGAAAGTATCATAATTGCATTCACCAACAGAATAAAGCTTGATAGGCTCAGAAAACCCACTCTTTGGTGAAACAATAGAATTCTCAAAAAAAGTCAAATTCCTTGGGGTAACCCTGCATGAAAAACTCACATGGAATTTTCACCTTAATATAGCCATAGGACAAAGCCAGGATCTCCCTGTGGACTAGCAGAAGTCTTCTTGGCAAGAACTGGGGACTAAATCCCAAAATGATTCTACGGATGTATAACAGCCATAGCGAGACCTATTATGACAAAAAAAAGGTCCACACAAGACAGGCTCAAGAAATTACAAAGACTAGCTTGTGTGCATGATAACTACTCCCACAGCAGCGCTAGAAGTCATCCTAATTCTGTCACCACTTTATCTTTATATCATGAAAGAAGCTCTGGGTTTGCTCATCACAGATCTATTCATTCTGACCTTTTGTACAAGAAATCAAAAAGAATGAACTACTTGAAATAAGTATAACAGACAAATGTCTGCCCAACTTCAAGGTAACATTTCCAGATAGAAGCAACTGGGAACAGAGTAAACCTACATTTACTAGAGATTCTCATGTATGGTACACAGATGGGTCCAAAACAGATGAAGGAGTCGGAGCCGGAGTATATGTAGCTCAGTATTTTAAGTCGAAATACATGCAACAGAGCTGTGTATCCGGGAGAACATAAACAGATCTATAACCAACAAGAACATTTATATTCTCTCAGGTAGCAAAGCCGTGCTGCTTGCAATTAAGGGATAAGAAATTACCTCAAAACTAGTATGGGATTGCTTTCAACTGCTCATAACATTAACCAGTACAGAGTTCATCTTATTTGGGTACCTGGCCACGGCGGTTATGAAAGTAATGAAAAAGCTGACGAACTAGCTAGAAAAGGATCCGCATCAAACTGCATGATGCCAAGACCATTCTAACAGCACTGCAAAAAGCAGTATTAAAAACTGGTTCAAAGAAAAGGCTCATCATTACTGGATGGAAACTGAAGGTAACAGACAGGCCAACAAATTTTTGCCGAAGCATTTGGCATCTTCCCATCTTTTTTATCGGAAAAAACTAAAGAAGTCCTGATTCTTCCGGATGCTTCAACTTGTTGAATAGCCGTTTTCCTCGTAACACATGCTGGTTTCTCGTTTTATCTGACATAAACTGGCTACTTCTCATGATATAAGACTTATATCAGAGGCTTTTATGAACCACACCGCGAATTAGTCGCTCAGACACTTGAAGGTCCCTTGTAATTAACCTCATCGATGTTCTATAGAATATGACGTTGCACTTGTTGATTGTGCATTCAGTATGCATTCTGTACATTTAAATGCTGCACAAAATAACCTGAAGTACTTGAACCACACTCTTAGTTTTAAACTGATCTACGAGTATTTCCAGACTAAGAAACCATTAAAAGGCTATGTCGATGCTGATTGGCAGCTTTGCCGGATCCGTACTCTTTTTAGCTGGTGCAGCTGAAAGCAAGAAACAGCAGACTGTGTCTCTCAGCAGCATTGAAGCTAAGTACTTTGCTATTTTATGAAACTTATGGAAAGAATCCGGATTTAGAGAAGGCGTTAATTGAACTGAAGTGCAATCCAAATGGCGATATCATTCCTCAATAAAAGTTTTCGAATAAATTTAAGCGAAAGCAATTCAATATTAATGCATTGAAAAGCCGCTGACTGGACTCCAGCATTTGAGCCACATAGTTGCATAGTGACCCTACTCGAAATGATGCAAAAAATAGAACCCTACAGAGTTCTCCACTGTCGAAATCCCAACACGCCTACCTCAAAGGGCGATCTACAGAGACGGCTCTTCATGACGTAGTGCGATCGATAGAATAAACTCTTCAATATAAAGAATACACACTTGCTACCTTCCTAGACATAGAAGGAGCTTTCAACAACATTCATACCCAAGCTATTCAAGAGTCCCTCACCGAGTTAGGTGTAGAGTCTTTCCTTAGACACTGGATTATATCCATGCTTAATACTAGAATAATCAAAGCTACACTAGGTTATAGCAGTACAACTAAGATCGTAAATAGAGGAACCCCACAAGGTGGTGTTATCTCACCCTTGCTATGGATAATGGCAATCGACAAAGTCTTGGTGATACTTGATAGTGAGAGGGTTAAGGTGGTTGCGTACACGCATTATGTGGTTCTTTTAGTATCAGGAAAGTTCCTCTACACGATAAGTCAAATCATGGAAAATACTCTGGATAAGATACACTCTTGGGCTACGAGATGTGGCCTGGGAGTAAATCCAGACCGAAATGATGCTATTCACCACAAAAACCAAGCTACTCCCACCAAGCTAAACGGTCAATCACTCTCACTAGGTTCCAGGCAAAATACTTAGGCACGATTCTAGATCCGAAACTTAGTTGGAAACTTAACATAGAGCAGCGGGTTAAGAAAGCAAGTGTGGCTTTCTACGTCTGCAGCAGAACATTCGGCAAAAAATGGGGTCTCCAGCCAAAGATGACCCTATGGAAGTACACAGCCGTTGTGCGTCCAATTCTTACCTATGGCGCCATAGTATAGTGGCCCGCCTTAATTAAAAAATATAACATCAACAGAATCAAAAAAGTACAAAGATCGGCATGTATAGGCATCATAGGAGCATTGAGATCTTGCCCAACAGATGCTCTAAGCGTGATCCTGCATCTGATCCCCCTTGAAATCCATATTAAATTTTCAGCTATATGCAGTGCTGTCCGGCTCAGGGAAACTGGGTGCTGGACAGCAAGGCCATATGGCCACTGTAAGGTCCTGGAGACGATACCAAGTGAACTGGTAACATATTCGGCCGATTACAGGACTCCCACGCTCGACTTCATCAAACCTTTTTCAGTAAAGTTCCCTACCAGAGCAGAATGGAAGAACGGAATGGTAATCAATGACTTTGATATCTGTATATATACGGATGGTTCAAAAATGGATTGCGGATTTGGCGCAGGTATTTTCTCGGACTAACTGAATATATCGAAATCCTTCCGTCTCCCAGATTCTGCTAGTATCTTTCAAGCGGAGCTTCTTGCGATTCGGGAAGCCTGCCGCATATTAAAAAATCTTCCAACGTCCAACCTAAATATAGATATCTTTTCAGATAGTCAAGCCACAATCAAAGCCATTAATTCGGTTACCATATCCTCAAAACTGGTAGAGCAATGCCGGTTTGAAATAAACGAACAAAGTATCCTTTCTGAAATTACCCTCATCTGGGTCCCAGGACACAGCAATTATAAGGGAAATGATCGAGCAGACGAGCTAGCTAGGCGAGGGTCAGCCCTTAATGGCTCGCTAGCGGAAAGAATCAATATTCCGATAGGAGTCGTTAAGAGCAATTTACACCGCCACTTCCTCCAGCTCGCCAATCTCGGGTGGAACAACCTTACCAGTTGTGCCATATCAAGGAAGACATGGCCCAGTTTCAACAAACCTAAATCAAATGAGCTACTAGGCAGATCAAGGCCTGATATTGCCAGAATTGTAGCCACTATTACAGGCCACTGGCCTATAGGGGACCACGCGGCCAAGCTTGGCATTCCTCACAACACTTTCTGTCGCAGCTGCAAAGACAGTAACGAGACGGAAACTCTTTTCCACTTTCTTTGCAGTTGTCCTGCCCTAGCAAGGACTAGACAACGCAAGCTAGGTAAACCCTTCTTTGATGATTTCAGAGAGATAGCCTCTAAACGGATTGGAGAACTAATCCTGTTTCTGAACTCCACGGGCTGGGTTTAATTATATTTTCTATCTTCAATAACACACGTTAACAAACAGGGTACACGAGTTTTTGTGGTATCAAAAAGGCGCACTTAGCGCTAATTGGGTTCTTCTGAACCATCACTTTACCTACCTACCTAGAACCCTTCACCCGAAGCTGGCTCGTGCACCTCATACTGAAGAATTTCTCCAAGTGACAGATACCTTCATATTGCGAATCTTACGTCTAAAACAGAGTTATTCGTTGAGATTTTTCTAATAAAGGTGTAATTCGCGGCAGTTGCAGCGCCAATACTCACATCTACCGTATCGCTGCACATAAAATGCATTTGTTATAATTTCGAATTGAATCTTCAATAGGAAACACAATCTCATTGATCTTGTATAACAAACATAAATACTCGTATCCCCACCAATCAATCTTCCTAGAGATACACATTCTATACTCTTGTTCTATATAACATCTGGAAGCCTACGAGTAACATAAGCTGATACTCCTAACTTAACACCATACGTCTTGAAGCGTGCATCGCGTGCATCATGAAATCACCTCCAACACCAAGTGCATCCATTGAACTTGATTCCAGTACAAAGTCTGTAGCATCCAACCGAACTATAATAAATGTACACTCACTGCATCACGCCAAAAGGGTGCCCAAGTAACCGCAAAATTTTACATGAAATCCATTTCAAGACGACATGCACAACAATAATTCCTTTTCGGGGCACAGAGCCCCAACTGCATCCGAAGGGAGACGAAAGCGAATAAATCGGATTTCATTTATGAGAGGCAACAACTGAAACGGAAGACTTATAGATACTCGTACAGAGGGGGGGCTCTGTAAACGTGGATCATCATCATCTTCGTCTCATGAGTACCACGAATCTCCTTTTGACATGGTCGAGAGGATTCTGCTCTCGGACAATGTTACTTGTACATGCTGTCCGTGCAGTTGTTCATTCTACTTTGTTGGCGTTCCATGATTGTGGCTTCTGTATTTGTCTTTGGAGCGATCTTTAGCCAACCCAAGGGGCCGCATGTATTTTGCGGGTGACTGAGTCCCGCTCTAATGCTCAGCAACAGTAGATTTTAGATTGCTAAGTGAATTGTTTTCTGCAGCAAGTTGAGGAGACTCACTCACGATGGACGACATAATGCGAATGCTGCCTGGAGATACTCGTACGAATAAAAAGTGTTTGTGCCCGATAATTGGAAATGATTTTTTAATTCTGCTCTCAAATGTGAAGTTATGTCATGAGATACGAGTAATGTAATTCAGTTGACAATTTTACTTTTTTTTTTTTTCCTTTATGACTGCGGCGCTAATGGACGCAAGAACCCTTTGGGAGTTTGAAGCAACTTTCTTCCTCCACGGAGATGACAAAGTGTGATAAGTTTTTTCTTCTGATTTAAATTTCCTCTTTAATTAATAAAAAGCAAAAATTATTAACGTGGTTAGTGGAATTTTAAGTGCTGCTGACATGGTCGTCGACAAAGGAGTAAGCCGACATTTCCACCTTTCACTTGAGGAAGACACGCTGCAATGTGCAGCGTGCAAGTAAAGTGGAGTAATGATATTAGTGTTTTAATTACTTCCCTTAGTATGTGTAACTATCTAAGTGGTTAAAGGTTGGTACTTGAAGGGAAAGTTTCTTTTACATTTACGAGTATCTTAACAATTCCATGAGGCATGGTATTTGATACTATGAGGAGGAAAGTTGTTACTTAGAGTTTGTAGGAGACGGCATACCTTTTGACGTTACTTTATAAAAGCTGGGGCCACACTGTATAGTCGAAGTATATGTGCCGGGGGGGATCATTATTACTAGGATTTAAAACAAATTCGCGTTTGAAGAACCTGTAAAGAATTACCCTTCTTCCATAAGAGTAGCGCAAGAACATGTAGTTGGGAGTAGATACTGGAAATGCCACTAACCTCAACATACGGGAAATCTAAAGTCTGTTTCTTTTTAGAGGTATAGAACTTTAAACACCCATTTTTCCAGGTGCAAAGATAACAGAACAGAACCTATCAACTCTCAGTGCCTGCAATCTAGCGCCTGGGAAAGCATAACATCCACTATTACCGAGGAAAAGATTTCCTTGGCATTTCCGTAGCATTCTGTCCATTATGCTACAAAAGTTGCAAGACCTAGCAATTCTATGGCTAGCACTGATTTTAAGGAGCTTCTTATTAAATAACCATGTACCCCAACCATGGAGACAAGTGAGAGTGGTTTTCATTCCAAAGGCAGGTAGACGCGGTCACGAAAACTCGACAGATTTCAGACCAATCAGTCTAACGTCCTTCGAGCGGCTCCTGGACAATCATCTGCGGAGTAAAATAGAAGAACCATCCCTCTCCAAATCGCAGCATGCATACCTCAAAGGAAGATCGACAGAGACAGCCCTTCACGAGGTAGTGCGAACTGTCGAAAAGAAACTCTACAAAGAATACACTTTAGCTACCTTTCACACTGAAGCAATTCTAGAGTACCTAACGGAGCTGGGAATAGAAAGTTATCTAAGCCGTTGGATTGTTTCTATGCTTAGCACTAAAATTATTCAGACAACACTAAATAACAGCAATATAACCAAATTTGCCTCAAGGCGGTGGTATTTCACCTCTATGGCTTATAGTCATGAATAAAATCCTTGTAGCACTGGACAGAAAAAAGAATTAAAGTAGTCGGGTATGCGGACGACATGGTAATACTCGTATTAGTCTCAGGAATGTTCCCTCTGTGATAAGCGAAATCATGGAAAATGCTCCGAGTAAGGCAAGCACCTGGACCAAAATAACTGACTTCGCACTTCCTCGGTAAAATGGGTCACACACACTCTCTTTATCGTCCAGTGCTAGGTATTTAGGTGTTATCCTAGATTCTAAGCTCAACTGGAAGATAAATATAGAACAACGGGTAAAGAAGGCATATACAGCCGTCTACGCCTGTAACAAAACTTTCGGTAAAAAATGGGGCCTGTAACCAAAATTGACCGTATGGATGTACACAGCTGTGGTACGACCGATTCTTACATATATAGTATGGTGACCAAACTTAACAAGGTGCACAGAACAGAATGCATATGCATTACAGATGTTCTACGGTTTACTCCGTCAGATGCTCTAACAGTCCTTCTGCATCTTTTATCTCTAGGCCTACACATAAAAAAACATTATAGCTGGACTGCGAATCACTACGGGCATAGTAATATACTGGACACTCTACCGAGAGAATTCGTATCGCCCCCAACAGATTGCATTATCCCAAAAAAAAAAAAAAAAATTCATAAAGCGTTTCCACGTACAATTCCCCACAAGATCAGAATGGCAAGATGGGCAGATGATTAAGGATTTTGACGTAACAATCTACACAGACGGTTCAAAGATTGACTGAGGTGTTGGTGCAGGTGTGTTCTCCGACTCCATAAACATCTCAAAATCCTATAGACTTCCAGATAATGCCAGTGTTTTCCAGGCGGAATTACTCGCTATCCACGAAGCCTGTCGTCAGATCGAATTACACACAAATATAACGCCAAGGCAAGAGATTGCCACACTCATTAATAACCAAGCTGCTTTCAAAGTCATAGTCACTATATCCCCTAAACTAGTGTTAGACTGCCGAAATGAGCTAGCCTCGCTAGATGGACAATTCAAAGTAACCCTGATGTGGGTTCCATGGCATAGTAACGTTTGTGGAAACGAACTTGCTAATGAACTGTTCAGGCAAGGCTCAGCCCTCCACCGTTCACTTGCGGAATCAGCCCACGTTCCGCTTGGAGCGGTTAAGGCAGAATTCTCCTCAAAATTCCTTAAAAAAGCCAACCCCAGATGGACTAAGCTAACAAACTTTGTCAAATCCAGAAGGGTGTCGCCAGGCTACAACAAAATTAGAACAACCGACTTCGTAAATAGAACGCGTAAAGACGTCGCCTGATTAACAGCGATCACTACGGGTCACTGGCCTAGTTTGACCACGCAGTCAAACTAGGTATCCCACATAATATACACTGCCGCAGTTGCAATGTCGCAACTGAAAGAGAAACCCTTATCCACCTAGCGCCTGTCCGGCACTAGCTAAGGCCAGACAACGAGCATTAGGAAAACCCTTCTTCAATTCCCTAGAGGAAGTCTCAGAGATAAACATCAAAGAACTTCTTACTTTTTTGAATTCCACGGGTTGGATCTAGAGACTCCTCACCAACACACAGTTAACACCCAGGTTCCATGAATTGTAACAAAACGGCACTTAAAGAACCGGCACTCTTACCTACCCTTCCCCAAGAACTTTAAAATGAAATAAACAAATAAAAATCGTGGTAATGGTCATGGAAAGATAATTATGTGTATAAATATGATTTCGGGTAATCTAGAAGTCTTCGGCCACTTTTTGAGCAGCTGGGGCCGTATATCGGCAAAACCACGGCGAATGTTGGCTTTCAGGTCACCCATCGTCTCTGGTTTATCGGCGTAGACTAGCTTGTTCACATATCCTCACAGAAAATAATCCAAAGCTGTTAAATCACATGATCTTGGAAGAATTCACAGGTACATTACGGGAAATTATGCACTCATCGAACGTTTGCGTCAATAAATTTTTTGTGACGAGCGCACAACAAACAGCGACTTTTTGTGGATGGTACGCGTCTCAATAATGGCTTGTGGATTGTCTTCACTCCAAATTCAACAATTTTGCTTGTTGACGTAGCCATTCAACCAAAAATGAGCCTCATTTCACCAAATGCCATGCGATGGTCAAGCGGCTTCATTTCTTGCACGAACTGCATTTTGTAAGCTCGCAAACCAAGATTTTTCCCCAAAATCTTCCATAAAGTGGAATCATACAGCTCCCTCTTGATGTGTACTCCGCAATAAAACGCTCCACACTAACAACAGCTTCTTCGGTGAGCACTGTACGACATCTCTGCGGGTGCATTTTATCAATTAAAGTATGCGTTGTGCAAAAACGATTCATGGATATTCGAATTACTTGCTCGGGTGGACGATTATGTCGACCGTATAATGAACGTAGCGCACGGTAAGTTTCGCGAACTGAACCACGATTTTCGAAATAAATTTGCACAATTTGCCAGCGTTGTTCTGCTGTAAGTCTATTCATGGTGAAATACCAAACCAAATTGAGCAAAAATCAGCAATGTCAGCTGTCAAATTGGATGTCGCTGGAAAAAGTATTGCCAAACCAAAAAAAAAAAAAAAAAACCTTTAGTCTCAAATTCAACTTCGCAGTCAAGCAAATAAGTAAGTAATTTTTTAAAGGAAACTATATATTTTATATGGTTAAACCCAAAAAACGATACTAATTTTTGATCTCAAAAAACCACAACAAACTGATCTGTAGAATACAGGGTGAGTTTTTCAAATCGAGACACCTCAATATCTCAAAAACGGTAGGAGGTGTGAGAAATAAATTTAAGAGCAAAGCTTTAGAAAATGGAGGGCAAATTCAAATGTCCTCGGTGGAATTTACCAGAATGTCACTTATTACATAAATGACATGGTTGTGGTTAAGCATATACTGGTATCAAACTTGCATGTGCAAAATTTTAAGGAACAATGTTACGAAACCTCTCATTCGATTGCACGAAAATTGGCATACTTTGGGGCTCTCTTTATACTCTACAACTTAAAAAAATATTCTTTCAAATCTGTTCGTTCTGTTAGAAGCGATCTTTAACGAATGCAGAATTAACATGCTTTGAGCTCCACCTCAGCTTAATAGTTTGCAAACAAAATTATTGAAATAGGTGCAGTTTTGCGAAAGCTATAGCGAATGAAAGAATATGTGGAAATTACACAAAATTAACTGTATTTTCCAAACCACTATACCGGTTTTTGAACATACAGCACCGTCAGAATCCGAAATTTCCTCGGATACCATATATGGAAGTAACAATTTTAAGGGAACGTATTCTTTAGTTTTCTGTACCAGATTGTTATAAACGGAACACTAATGGATTCAACATGGCATCTGTCTGTTCGTCTATCGCACGCTTGTAACTTTTGGACCGTTTAAGCTAGAGAGCTGAAATTTTGTACATAAATAGTTCGTGGTGGATTAAAAACTAAATTTATGTGGAGAGGATTATGGAAATATTATGTATCCAAAAAAAAAAGTTTTTATACTCCACCATGTGACAAACTTCCGAGGATTCCAAAAATACAAAAAAATGTTTATTTTGAAGTTTCTTGTACAGTCTCCATCCAATTTTGATGGTTTTTTAATTCAAAACCCAAATCCATCAAAAACAAAAAAAAAAAAATCCAGTAAGTGGTTTTGAGTAGTTCTCGAGCGAGCCGTGTTAGAATAAACATATGGACAAAAAGTTTTTGTTCATCTGACCAAGATTGACCACGGCTTTTATAGGAAAGTGGTTTGAGTCAAAACAAACTTTTAATCCCTGTATCTAGGAACCATGCACACAGAATAGTCCGCGTAAGACTCTTTAATTGTTCAGTTTCGATTTGGGGAACGGATAATTATTAAATGTCACGCTAAACATATAAAAAAGCTACAATCCGTCTGGAACGGATCGTGGAATACCCTATCCCTATCTACTAACCCATCTCTAACAAAGTGGACGTAAAGATGTGCACTTTTTAATACAAATGCAATGACACCTTCAATTAGGGAGATATTCCTGCGTTTTTAAGATACTTTATCAGAAAAACTGTTGTTAAGCCTTTTTGTTAGAAAAGAATGGGCGTGGCTGTCGGCATTTGTAATCAAAGTTCGCGGATTCTGGTGAAATATTTAGAGTAAGACTTAAGCATGATCGTAAATAGCTTTGAGAAAGCAAAATACGCATATTTGAAGAGAGAACACCCCAAAATTGGGCGTGGCTCTAAATAATGTATGCACAAAATGTTGAAAATGTCAGCGCACATATATTTTACTTCCACGATGTTTTGCAGTTTCTAGCAAAAATATTGATAAAAACGATATTTTTTGAAAAGTGCGCGAACCGATTTCAATAATTTTTACAGCTCATGTATAAAATTTCATGTTTCCAGCTCAAAATTGAGCCCAAAAATTGGTGACATACAGACAGAGGGACAGATGGACGGACGGGCAAAAAGACACGGCTAGATCGGACAAACTTTCGATGCTGATCACAAATAAAGGTCGATTCATTTCGAGATTTTGATAATTGCTGATATTTTTATGAAATGTCAATATAATGACGCGACATTGACATTAAACATCATAAATGATATCGGCCAAATGGGCGCAACGACTGATTTTGCAGACTTTCGATCTTTTGATGAAAGTTTCCATTACTTTTTAGCATAAATCCTACTGTAGTTCATGTTCGTGTCGAAACTTATTTTTTAGCTGTGGAATCGTTTGGGGGTCACAACTACTGTTTCACATAGCCCCAAAGAAAAAAACCGTACGGGGTCATATCGCATGATCTTAGTTGCTAATTTTCGTCGCCGAAATGAGATATCATGCGGCCGGGAAATTTTGTGTGCAATAACTGCATTATTTCTCGCGCTGTCTGGCAGGTGCTACCGTCTTGTTGAAACCACATCAATACCATCCAATTGGTGCCAAAAATAATTTGTTATCATGTCCCGGTGAAGTTCACCATTGACTGTTACAGTAGCACCGTCACACAATATCATCGGCAAAATCTATGACTTTTGCCTCATTTGAGATTACGAGACTCAAAACAACATCATACATATTGTCCGATAGGATAGGTCCTAGTACCGATCCTTGTGGAATTCCGACAGATATGTGGTACTGCCAGGCACTATTTTAATTAGGAACCATTGTACCATCATTGATCTAAGGGAATGCCCTATAACTCCCCATTTTGCAAAGTTGAACGCATTTTTGACATCCAATTATACAATGGCACCATATTTTTTTGCACCACCTCTCCACCTAGATAGCATCTTAGAAAGATTGTAGTTACTCTCCTTAAAGCATCTACTGTAGAACGAGTATTTCTGAATTCATATTGTTGATTTGAGAGTCCCCCGGCTCCATCAACTGTCATCTCCAGTCGGTTGCATATGATTCGTTCCCGTATTTTACCCATTGTGTCCAACAAGTGCATATGGGACGGTATGATGAAGGCGAATCTAGTGGCTTGTTCCATCTTTGAGGGGCATTTCTGGGTTGCTCTTTTCGACTGCACTTCAAACAGGATAGCCAGGTGGTCGCTGTGAGTATATTGATCACTGAGTCGCCACTTGGCGTCTTTAGTTAAGAAACTTATCATAAAGGCGATGTGAACTACGGAGCCTACGCCGTTTCTGCTAAATGTGTGCTCGCTGCCCGTATTAAGCAGGCCTTGGCAGAGCCTCGCCTCGTCTATAGGTCCGCGTGCCGCGCCAATCAGTACCCTATGCGTTGCAGTCCGCAGGCATAATTGTTGGGCTATGACCTCTAGCATTATCTACGAGCCTGTCCAGCATACTCTGTAATTCTTCAAATATGGTGCTTGGAGGTGCAAAACATCCTTTGACCTTTGCTTGCACCAAGCATATTCCGTGTGTCGCCATTATTTCTTCAAAGACGGCAATCTCCACAGGCCCAAATCGCAGCTCTTTTTGAGTCGTGAACTGCCCAAACTTTTCCGTCGAAATTTTTATGATATAGCAACATCTATCCTCAACTCGCGAACGGCCATCTGTGAACAAGCGGACGGATAGATATTCAATAAAGACCACTGGTCTATACTACATTGCACATCTATCCACTTTATAAGAAGGAAGTGATGTTCAATCAACGCAAACGCCAACTGCAGATCAATTGAACAGTTGCAAGATGTGGGTTCCATTTTGCAACATCGTCATCTGTGTTCAATTGGACATACAGTGCACAAAGTATTCAGTTGACCAGAACCAGATCAAAGAAGGTAGACCGAACCACGATCAAAGTTGCCCTCATGAAGATACAGCTCATTCTCAATGGCAATAGCACCTAGAAATTACACTTGTAATTTGATATAATTGCAGTCATGTTCTTGCGTCATTTACTTGATGACGTGTGGTTTTTGGTTCTCGACTTTTCATTTTCACGACGGGCATAGAAAATCTACAGGATGTGCGCAGGCATGTAATATCCGGAGATTATGCTGCGCGGATGCTCTGTCATTAATAAGAAGACGTGTGCATGCGATTACATGAGACTGAGACTAGAGTGAGAAATCACGGGTAATTGGTTTCTCACAGGTGGGTTGAGTGAGTTCACTTCTAGAAGATGTATCTGATTATGGTTATCCCCGTATCCGTTACAATTTGGTTAATGCATGTTAATGATGGTGATTTCTTTCTTATTACTGGAATGAAAGGAAGCAGTGAGAAAGTCATCAGTCTTGACAATGTTGTTAGTGATAATTGCTTTGAATGACGACTCTACAGGATGCACCATCCTGCATTTATTTTATGAAAATTGTTAAATTTTCTTAAGAAATATTCCCCAAACTGTCACCTTACAATGCATCCGCATTTGATGCTCATTCCACCAGCATAACACCATCCATTCAATTGTATTTGCAACTTTTTTGATTCACCCTTTGTCTCATCATCAAGTAATGTTCATTTATGGAAACAAAAAGGAAAGAAAAATCCCACAAGAACAGTTGTTAGTTGATCATTTATTATGCGAATATTTTTATTTGCCCCCACTCGTCGTCGTCGTCGTCGTCGTCGTCGTCATCATCATCCGCTGCAGTATCTCAACGTCGTGGTACTTCCACACCACCATCATCAACATCCTCACCATTCAGCTGAACACAGACGACAACGACAATGAGTAGTGCGCACAGTTTATAGGTAGGTACCTCTGTGTGTTAAGTTGAAAGAATAATGAACAGACAGGTGCAGGATTCTTAGATAGTTATAGCGCAACAGCATAGTACTATGGGTCTCCGGCCAGCTTCCAGATGGATACCCGTAGAATTCTTGATTGCATACGAGTACGCGCGTTTACAAATAAAAATCCTAACACAAGACCGACAGGTAAGTGCCTACACATGGGACGATGACAACGACGACGACGTTCATGCGAATAAAACGACGAAATCGAGGTAAAGTGCTCGCAGATATAGAAAACGAGTGGAATAATACACTGAAGTTGGGCGCTGGGAGGAGGGACAAAAAAAAAGGACAAAGCATTCAAGTGAGCACTATCTCACTATCGTTAAACATTGTCTATATCGCATTGGTGTTCTAGGTACTGCGACATTTCCAGAATTCAATGAGAGATTTTTGTTCGCTTTTTCTGCTGCAAAAGGTATCTAGATGCAGTTGCAATGAGACTTGAATAGTTGAATCACTGTGTGTACTCGTATGTATGGATATTCATTTTAAGGATTTTTGCTTTTTGTAAGCAGGTACGAGTTGAGAGAAGATTTATAGGAAAAACGTGGCGAGAGACTGGTTTGGTTTGTTTAACGCTTTTCTCGTCTTGTTTTGTTTTAAAGAGATAAATAGAAACAAGAAAAAGAATAAATTGTCGATTAAATGAGACGTCGATTTGGATGGATTGCGAAAGAAATTGAATGAATGGGATCTGGTTGAGGCTAGAGTGAGAAGAGCCGGAGGTTTGAATATTTTGGATGAAAAGTTTTCTTGATTTCTCAAAAATTCTCTTACAAATTGGATTTCACTTTTCTGGTGAAGTAGGCCATACTATAATTGAAAAGGGTTCATCTTCAATTTTTTAACAAATTCACTTTTGACGGATTCACATTCCTTGAGCGTCGGGCGAAGTTTCACCACTTAAAACCCTTCTAGACAGGGTCACATTCAAGTTACACCTGTGCTGACTTTACGTCCATACTCCCATTAAGATGCAAAAGACTTATCTGACTGATGTAACAGTTAATCACCTAATGACTAGGAACCAGGAATTGTGATTATTATTATTATTACTGAGGAAGAGGTAATCCGCTCTGGCACTGGGGTCTTTCGGAGGGACCTATTGAGTCGACCCGTAGAGTTCTGGAGTACATTTTTTACTATAGATGCTATCAGGAAATTCATCAACTTCTCAGAGATTGGGGTGGGTGTGACAGGTTTGCTGCCAAGAGTTCCCTTCCTCACGTGAATTAGGGCAGGACATCCCAAGGTATCTAACCACACTTCGACTCGCTAGTGGCTGCCCGTGCTGTCCCACGATTTAGAACTTTCGCCAATTTTTTCTGGTATCCCTGGACGCCCCAGATAACGACGTTCTAAACAGAATAGTCTCTGTCTTCTGGAAGTTGATCTTCAGCTCCCAGTCGTCGCAATACATCCTGACCTTATCGAAATCACGCTGCAAGAGTATTGCAATGACCTCGATCTTTGGTCCTGACCTATACGCGATCCCCCCCCCCCCATTTTTCACAATGAACTGTCTACTGGTGAGCATATTACAGAGCATGTACAGCAGTGGTTTACTTATACCCAGCCTGCTCAACTTGTAGAAGAGTCCTTCTAGCCATACTGTATCGAACGTCTTCTCCAAGTCAACCAGGCAGGCACCCGTGCATTGTGTCTTACTTTTGTTCCATTGGATATTCGATACCAGTTTAGACGCGGCATGTATTGTATCATGACCCGCCTTGAAACCGAATTGGTTATCCGGAACTATATGCATGTCCTCAACCCACTTAGTCAGGGCTCTATTGACCACTTTTTCGAATACCTTGCTGATGTTCGGAAGGAGACTTATCGACCGGAGATTCGCCGGATTGGATGTATCTTTACCTCTTTTAGGAATAGGCTGCACCACTGCTGTCTTCCAATGCGCCGGATAATGTGCATTATTCAGCGCATTGTTAAACAGAGTGGTGTAAATGTCCACCGCTTCTAGAGGGAGATGTCGAAGCACAATGTTCGATACTCCATCGATTCCTGCAGATTTCTTCCTCCTCAAAGAGTCGAAGATCGCTTGGAGCTCCACCTTCGATATGAACGGGGGATGTAACCCCTCATCGGCGACGACATTATTTGCCATGTTATCGTCATTGAACTCGGTAAAACCTATGTCCTCTGATCGCCAGTGTTGTATATCATTTCGAAGGTAGACGTTGTGCACAAGGACTCGATTTTCCAGGTCGTGGTTCGGGCAAATGCTATCATTCACCTTGTACACTTCCTGGAAAGCCGCTCCTATAGCGTCTACTTTCTCCTGCGGATCTTCGATCATGAAAAAGTTGTCATCATCGACAGCGTTCCTGGGATCTGTGCCTGCTGTTATTAGTATTTGTTCGTTGTTCGTCGTTCGAGGGATATTAAGACACGACAAGTCGTTTTGATTATTCCTCCGAAAAATTTTATTTATTTCCGGGAACATACTCGGGTTGTTGGATGTCTGTGAAAATGTGAAGACAGGTTTCTTCACTCTCTAGGCATAGTCTACAGGTAGGGTGCGGTAATAAGTTAAGTCGGTGGAGGAGCCTTTTCAATAGGCAGTTGCCTCTAATGATATCGGTGAGTTTTAAGGTGGTTCCTGTTCATATTCACAAGAAACTTAGATTTCTTGTGAGACAGCTCAGGGAAAAAGTGATTGGTGTGTGCTGGCGTGCTAGAGTGCTGAATTGTGTGTCCAGACGTATGATTTTTGAAAAGACCCTTGCTTACTCCACAGAGCGGGACCTGTAAATGGGGTTGACGCACCGATCTTGGTCAGTGGATCCTGTCATTTTGTAGGTTAGGTTAAGTTTTGTGACTGTCGCCGCTCAGGCAGGAACACACTTAGACCAAGGATAGGTTCATTGTGATTCCCGAAGAAGAACCTGATTGCCGGCACCAGGAACCCGCTCTAGATGCATAAACAAAACTCTCTATTTTGTTAATATCAAGCCTGGCAAGTTGTTAAGATCTTCATAGAAGTATTCCCCTAGGGTTTTCTTTCTCAACATTGATAAGGATAGGTGCACAAAACGTGAGGAATAGTTTCCTCCTCCTCCCCGTTTCTACAGCTTTTACAGAAATCGTTGGAGCTGACACCAATTCTTATAGCATGTCTACCTATTAAGCAGTGCCCTGTGCTTTTGTAAAGCCATTTCGTTACTTATATGAACTTTGTGTGCACAGATCTAAAGTTTTTCTTTGCTATTTTTCATCGAGTCCAGTGTCCTTGGCGCGGCTTGGCTATTATAGAAGATGAAGATGATTTTGCCGCGGGCGTTAGATTGCAAGATCAAGCTTGCACACTGATTGACGACAAATATTTCTGCCTGAAAAATGTTTGAACCTAGGCTAACTGAGAGATTAGCGTCAGACGTATCTCCGAACATTCCAGACCCAGATCAACTGTCCATATTGAAGCCAACCGTATACCACACGTGTTCCGATGGACAGGGTTTGAATTTTTCTCAGTGGTCACTTGGGGGGATGACTACTGAGTCATTCCGCTTGAAGCAGATTTGGTAGGCATCGTGTAGCCTAATATCATGCTGAATTCATTGTTTTGTAGCAGAGAGCTAAGCAGACTGAAATGGATAGTAGGGAGGTGTCTAGAGCTGATTTTTTTTAGATGGAAGAGCCGATGCTGGCTAAGACAGTCTTCCATTTCTATGTGAACTTATATAGGAGGTAAGCCCAAATAGCGTTGAGAGATGCAGTGGGAATGAAGAGCAGGCTATCTGCTCGCCATACAGATTACAGCTAGGAGTTGCGCTTGTTCAAAATTTTTAGCTTTTGTGACTCTAATAAAAGTCCATTAGACTACTGCCGCATATAGTAAGCTAGGTCTGACAACCAAGGTAGGTTGAAGCATTATTTTTCGACTTAGTCCCCAGTTCTTGCAGCAGATGCGGTGACAAATGGTTCTTTCGATTGTTCGGTCAATGTGATGATTTCAGGACGTTTTACTGCCCAAGATGACCTTAAGGTACTCAGATTCTCACGAAAATTGTATAGTTTCGTCATTGATTTATTGGTTTACAGAGTGGCCTTCCTTGGTGAACAATCCTCAGACAGTGCATATTGTAGCACTTCTGAATCGGAGCTTTCATGTTTACCCCTGATGATAATTACCACCTCATCGGCGTAGGCAAGAGCCACAATCCCTAGGTTTTTAAGAGATTGAAATACAAGTGACCAAATGAAAGGTGAAAGACCTTCGCTTTGGGGGCACGTTCGAGTGCTAAAATTATAGCATCGTCGACCACTCTATCATTCAACATGGACATTATCCATTTGTTTATGGTCGGTGGGAGATTCATATTACTAAGTACACGATTCGTTTGATGTATTATTGAATGTTCCTTCAATTTCTAAAAAGGCGACAAGACAGATCTCCTTCCTGTTGATGGAAGCTTCAATTTTGGTTACTGAGTGCTGACTGAGTAGACTTACCTGCTCGAATTCGTATTGAGAGTGGGTGATTTTCCCATAGTGTGCCTGTTAATCATCTTTTGATAGTTGTGAAAAGAATTACCTGTTACGAAACGGCTCCCACTGTTCATCTCAGACCCAGAAATCTACCTTGGAAGCTCAACCAGTATATCCCAGACAACTACAAAAATATCTACAATGCAATCAATCACTGGCTTACAATGAGGCATCATCTCTTTTATCTCTTATTCTTATGTTAATCACAGAAATGAATCTGTTAAATATTTCCCTGACAGAATATTTGTTCCATCCATTTGTTGCCAACATGTCTTGCAGTAAATGTCACCCATCGTATTGGACTCCATTTTTGTGCAAATCTCCTATAGAGGTCCCTGCGGTGCCTCCAAATAAAACTGTTAAGAAACGGTCTGTTTATTGGTTCATTCCATAACAGAATGTGATGCTTTATTGCCGAATCAGCCCAGGTATAACTCATAGGACGGTCCCTGTGGAGCCTAACAATTTCTTCATGATTTTCTGATACAAAGTCAATTCTACAGATTCAATGATATGCCATAGGGCTCATCCATCAAAAACTGTTTACACTTTGTTCTAAATAATTTATTTAATAGTTAAATTCACGCAACCAAGATCGCGGGCAGTAGCACATGAATAGTACTGATTCAATGTCATCATGGCGGACGTAACATTACCCTTTTGGCTGTATCTCCCGAGGGGGTTGATTCAGGATGAGACTCCTATCAGTATAAGGTAATTTCGATTTTTTATGGAAACAATTAAGAAGATAAAAACAAAAAGTATAAGCGCACTGAGATATTCGAAGACCTATTGTGCTGTCCCCGAGCTGAAGCTTTTGTTGATAATAAAACCCAACCTAGAGGACTTCCTCCAGTCCAATTGCCTTGATGAACTGGAGTATGTGGTCCCTACTTTTGTCGATCAGTGCTTCACCTTCATTAAGCAGGTATGCTGAGGTTTTTACAACATTTGCTTTATACCCAGTATTCTAAGATGTTCCTTAGAAAACGAGTTAGAATGCGTAGCCGGCTTTTAATAATCTTTATGCAGACCCTACTGCTTCTCCGGTTGTATCCCCGAATATTTTTGTTTAATGTTCTGCATCCTTTAAGATTTTGTAAAGTGATGCAAAAATTGAGGAAGTGTATAGAGAATAATTAAAGATTAGAGACAAATGGATAGGTTCTTGGCAGATGCAAAACGCTGCGCTAGCATTCCATGTTTCTGCTCAGCTGCTCCTAATATTGACGCTCATTTTGAGTCTAACGTTGCGCATTAATCATGGACTGACGTTTGTTTTTTATATTTTTTAAATTTTTTTTTTATTTCTTTGATCTTGACTTAAGCAGTTCTTTTATACTCCTCACTTGCCCAAGCCCGCAAAAAATGGTTCTGATCCGATGAAGGCGGTCTCAGCCCAATCTCTTTCCTGCTAGTTCACCAACTGTTTCGTTTCACTCTACTCTCACGTAATATGATACCCAGGCTTGGATATTGGACAATATCGTGAGATCTGTTCGCGATAACATCTTTCAAGGTTAAAGCAACCTCTAATATCGCACGAACCTCTGCTTGGACAATACTAGGGGATGTTCCCATGGTTTCCGAATGTTTCGTTTTAGGCCTGTATACGTCTGTACCAATTCCTGTGGACGCTTTGGATCTATCCGCGCAACATTTTACGGTATTTTGTTTGAATTGATACTTTCCGGATTCACTGCTCCATTTTCTTTTACAGCTCAGCTCGAGTTAAGGCTTCTTTCAAAGCAGTGTCTCTTAACCATATCATCTCTGTGTCAGTCTAGAAATGGGACTGACGTGGAGAGTGTTTCTCGATATTTGTGAGGTATGTATTTTCCTTCCTCTACGACCGATTTGATTGTTAGTATATTCTTCTTGGCGATTCTATCTAGCATTAAGGGAAATGGGTGCAGGTTCAAGCACGGACGGGGAACAGCAACCACAGCCACCCGAGCATAAAAGAAAGACGAATAAAATCCAAGTTTCTCCAACCACTATAATGCGTTGAGTTATAGGATCACTTCTAGCCCCACTATGGATCAGGTTCTCATAGTTCCTGTTGTGCAGATGGAAGCCATTCTTTCCACGTTCTCGAGGGTTTTACTTGTCGCACCCAATTTGGTTTTTCTGGCCCAGATGTACATATGCCAGTCGCACCCTAGGTTTTTCCTACATTTTTCTTGCACACTATGAGTGTTTTGGTTATCACAGATTCTTTGTGTTCCTTCCAGAGAAATTTACCATCTGGTGTTATGCCTAGATACTTGAACTCCTCTTTGATCTTTGACTTTGATCTCAATGAGTAGAATTTGTTGCATGTGTTTCAACTGCGTTTTCCTAGTGAACGTTACCACAGTAGTTTTGGTTGGATTTATGATGAGCCTTATTGTTGCACAGCACTCCCATGTGACTTCTAATTCACGCCTAAATAATTCCTGTAATTCCTGTCATCGTCCTTCATCGTCGGACTGATTCTATCAATAGCCATCGATTATGTGAACGGCTGCATTTGTATTTCCACAAATTCCATTTTTTTTTTCGGGTCTGTTGAAAAACGTGAGAGTTCTGATTATTTCATCACCATATTTCGAGAGTCCCTGGACCTCATTTCCTTCCTACAATGTCCTCCGGGCTGGAATCGATGACACATCGTTATGGAGCGCCAGTGTCCATATGCTTCATGTACACTAGTAGGTGTACTAGTCAACTTAGACGCTGGATAGGAATAGATGTTGCCGCATAATTCGCACTCTAGTTCGATATTAAATCTTTTCTTCCACTGTCCAGGACCGAAAATCACTCAAAAAAACATTTTTCCGAAGCAACTAAGTACACTTTCATCAGTTTTTGTTAAAGTCCATGCTTCTGCTATGTGCATCAAGTGTTCATGATAGGGCCTTGATCCTCAATTGCCTTCTTAGCTTAAAAAATAGCGTTTGGAGAGAGTAATCTCATAGTTTACTCTCTGCGCTGGTGTCGCTCTAACAGTTTACTATGAAGCCTAGGTAGATGAAGTCCTTTACAATATTCCAGCTGCTTATTTCGACGTTCTGTCCAACTATCATTGCTTACTGTGACAAGATAGTTTTTTCAATTATTAGGTTTCAGCTGTTGTCAAAATTACCAATGACATCCAGCTGTCAAAATATTCAGTAAGGTTTGACATTTCATCATGCATCGTTTGACGTTTCCCGAGTGTGTGGAAATTATTAAAAAATATTATCGAACTTCCGGCTCAGTTGTAAGTACGCAACGTGAATTTCGTCGTGAGATCGGTCGCCATCATGGCTTCAGTGTGCAGGGAATTCGTTGCACCGTGGAAAAGTTTGAGCGTGAGTATAGCCGCCGTAGCGGCCAGTATTGAAGAAGACCCAGAAATGTCGATTCGGCGCCGATCATCTGAATTGGGCATCGCCAGAGAGTCAACCAGGCTTATTTTGCGGTTGGATTTGGGCCTACATCCGTATAAGATTGTGCTGATGCAAGAATTGGAGCCGGACGACCATAAACAATGCCGTGAGTTCGCTAATTGGGCGCTGGAAATGTTGGCCGGAGATCCGGATATTGGCCAGATAATCATCTTCTCGGACGAGGCCCATTTTTGGCTCAGCGACTATGTCAACAAATCAAAATTGCGACCACAATCCACAAGTGTTCGACCAAGCATCAATGCATCCACACAGATTGACTTTTTGATGCGGTTTATGGCACGGCGGCATCATCGGACCTTATTTCTTTCGAAATGAGGAAGGAGACACCGTAGCCGTCAATGGTCCTCGGTATAGAGCGATGTTAACCGACTATCTGTGACCAGAGCTCGACAATATCGATATATCCGAGCTTTGGTTCCAACAAGACGGCGCTACATGCCTTACAACCGACGCAACGCTCGAAGTGGTGAAGGAGAAATTTAGCGACTGGGTCATCTCACTACGAGCGTTCATCAATTGACCGCCGCGATCATGTGACTTGACACCCCTCGATTATTTTCTCTGGGGCTACGTCAAGTACTTAGTCTACGCGAACAAGCCAACCACTTTGAATGAGCTCGAGGCCAACATTCGAGACGCTATTGCCGGAATAACGCTGCACATATTGGCCCGAATCATCAAAAATTGGACCGACTGCTTGAAGCTCAGCCAGCGAAGCCGGGGCGGCCATTTAAAAGATGTGCTATTCCATACATAAGTGCATGAATGTAGCTACAATCTGGTCACTCTACTCGTATAGTAGATCTTGGGTATCTTTTATTGTTGACATCGTACACATATTTTGGTTTGCCTTCGTTTACTGCCAAACCTATTTTAGCTGCTTCGTTCCGGGTATCCACAAATACCCAGTCAATGTCGTCGGCATATGTCGGTAATTGTACTGATTTTTGGTAGATTGTGCCGCTGGCGTTGATTTGAGAGTTCTGGACTATACTTTCGAGCAAGTTACAGAGAGTGCGAGTCACCTTGTCGTAAGCTTTTACTGACAGTAAAGGTCCACTACTAACCAAGAAAGAAAAGCAGTGAATTGTCAGTGGTTCGGACATACTCGTGTCTGAACAACAACAAGATCTTCGATAATAAACCATCAAGCTATAGCGGATGCAAGAAATCTTGGCACAGATAAATCTATGAGAAACGGTGGACGACTTTGCCTAGAGCGAGAGTTTTCATAGTTTTGGAACTCATAGTACTAAAACATTTCTAACAATCACATGAATTTGAGACTTGAAAAATGTGCTAAGAAATGCTACAAGAGCTGGGTATCAGCTAAGAATGGACCAAGTGCGTCACACCACATTACTTTGGTTCACCAAGTGCAATATAAAATCACTTTAAAGCAGTTTTTTGGTCGAATTTTATTTAGATATACCAAAAATGTAGAACGTTGTAGACTAAACAGGATTTTTTCAGTAAAAGTAATCAAAAAAAAGTTTATTACACTCCACCTGTTTTAGAGAAGATATGCCCAAAAGACTACTCACTATCTTAAGATTCTCATTCATTTCTGATTTTTTTTTTTTTGCTTTCTGTAGCGATTTCCCATTGGTATCCGTATCGTGCTTTCATTTTTCATCTTTCTTATTCCCGTATTTTTTCCGCAGATTTAAATCAAATTACACTCCAGACAAATCTCTAAAGCACAGCAGAAATCCATTAGAACACTCTAACCGCTCTATATGTGCAGGCGAAGGTGCATGAGATTCTATGGCTCACAAGGAAAAGGAAAACAGGGCATGGGCATAAAAAAAAAACGTTGCCAGGAACATATAAATTGCTGGATGTTCAATGAACTATTCAATCTCTCTCTCTAAGCTCAGTCGTCGTCAGCGACGTCGTCGTCGTTGTTGTAGTCGTTGTCATAGTGGTTCTTGTTGTACGACTTTGAGCATTCGGATTGCAGCAGGAGAAGTGGTTTGTAGCAGATGCCATCATTCGATGCAGAATTGTCTGCTTTTCCGTGAAAAACAGCTGAGATTCTCGTTGTGTCATTTTTTTCTGATTAAATTTCATCTATCAACAATGAAAGAAAATGGAAAAAAATGCAGATAATCAGATTCACCCGTTTGGATACAATTTAAATTCAAATTCAATATGTACATATGTGTACGGGAATGTATTCAAAGTTAGGGATATGTGAACTACTAATTTATAGGAGTCTTGCAGATTACTCTGAAGTTTCGAAGTGAAACTTTTTGTCCAACTGTATAGCTATAGTCTTACTAAAACGTTTACCAACCATGATAAGGGTTGGTAATAATCCAACTATTTAAACTTTAAAACCCCAAACAAAGCCCAAGAGTTTATACTTTACCCATAACATACACGATTGTGCCACCAAGTGGAGTAAGCGAACGACCATTCTCATTCCCCTTTAAGGACATTCAGTTTAATGGATACTTTTGTAGTAAACTTTCATCAAAAGAAAAGAAAACAAAACCATTACCAACTCATCGAACAAATTATCGACATCGAGGAACAGCTAACACAGAAAATCAATAACCGAACGAATGTATTTGATTTCAAGTCCCGCACAAACAACTTCAAAAATTGATTTCATCCTAGCCGTTGCCGTATAATATACGAGTACACAGCATCCTTTTCCCCAAAGACACATTGGCACTCAGCAGTCAATCAGAATTCGAGATACTACCACATGCCAGGAGGCAAATTTAGGAATGAGATTGAATTCGCGCTCCAAGCAGTTACTTCCGCTACGCGTGAACGACCAGCAACGTTGCAGAGTACGCGTCTCCATTCTGATGAGCTTTTCTCGAAATTGAATTTTCCAAGTTGTTTTTCTTAGTCGGATTGTAGGAGTAAAGTTTCGGATTCTTTTTTTTGGATCTTCTTTCATACCACTTCCATACGCTGGATTTTTCTATTGTTATTGCTGGGTTCTTTTCGTTTTTTTTTTTTTTTTTACGCGGAAATAAGGCCGCTTATTGTTTTCTCTGAAATTTATGTTTATTCAAACAATCCCGCAGCCTATTGTCTCAAACTTAATTTGATTTTACTGTCAGATGAGTCGAAGGGCGGGGAAGGCCAACATGAACTGAAACGAAAGTTGAACGGGAACACAAAAAAACGCAAAACAATTGAAATTATTTGCAAAAGAAAAACATTCCGGGTTAGGGGATGGAAGATAAGAAAATGGAAATCTCAAGATCCTGCGGATAAAGGATATTTTCTTTGGCGGTTTAGGGATTTTAAAAACTTTCGCTTCATATTGATTTTATTTTGTTCTTATGGGGGTATGGCAACAACATCAACTTTATCAGGAATTTTTGATTCGGATGGAAATTTAATAATAATAAAAAAAATAAAAAAATACGATAATAAAATGTATTAAATTGTTGGATATATTCCGCACGAAGTAAAATGTGAACACAATTTTGCAAAGGCGCCTTTGGGTCATCAGTTTTCGATTTGTTACAATTCTTTGCTTAGTCAATCTTTCTATTATTTGGCGACAATATGGCTGAGTGATTTCACTGCGTCATCTAAGTTATCCGGTAGTGACAGCAGCACTAGCAATATAATTTGTTTAAGTCAAAGTGGATGCGGTAACTGCAATTAAAAATTCTGTATATTGATTGGCTTCCAGACGCATTTGTGGATTTGAGGCCCAGATGCCCATTCAAATAAATTACCAGCTGGGGCCGAATAGGGGCAATAACGCGGCGAATGTTCGCTTTCAAGTCGTCCATCGTCTCTGGTTTATCGACGTAGACTAGCGACTTCACATATCCCCACAGAAATCTTGGAGGCCAATTCACAGGTCCATTACGCGAAATTATGTGCTAATCGAATGTTTCCTTCAATAAATTGATTGCGAAGGGCGCTGTGTGGCATGTTGCACTGTCTTGTTGAACCCACACCTCTTCCACATTAATGCCAATCAATTGGAGAACTAAAAAGTCAGTAATTATAGATCTACAGCGCTCTCCATTGACTGTAACGTTCTGGCCGGCATCACATTTGCAGAAATATGGACCAATGCTTCCAACCAGCCCATAAAGCACACCAAACAGTGACTTTTTGTAGATGTAACGGCGTCTCGATAATGGCTTGTGGATTTTCTTCACTCCAAATGTGGCACTTTTGCTTGTTGACGTAGCCATTCAACTAAAAATGAACCTTATCGCTGCACAAAATTTTATAATTTTCCACGATGTTGGAAATAAATTTGCACAATTTGTAAGCATTGTTCTGACGTAGGTTTATTCATGGTGAAATGGCAAACTAAACTGAGCACAGATCAGCTGTCAGCTGGCAGCTGTCAAATTGGCTGCAGCTGGGAAAAGTATTGCCAAATCGAAAAACAAACCTCTAAAAAAAACACCCTTCATCTTTAAATGCTTTAAATTATTTGGCGGTCATTATTTTAGTTAAAATTTAAGTTTCGTTAAAATACGTTAAAATGCATGTGCAATTAATCATTTTTGGGGTGTGTGCTCGCTTTGCTCGAGACAGAGGTTTGAAATTACGAAGTATATCGTTTTCGGGCAATGGAAAGCAAATTTCATTTAAAAAAAAATCTATTTGACACAGGGCTTCATCGTCCTCGTTTTTGGTACATGCCAGAGCAAATTTATGTATCAAATTTCTTTAAAATCCGCCCAGTTTAATAGGAATTTTTAAAACACTTCATCTTAGTGTAGTGGAACACTCGATTTTCATATGAAACCGACTCCATGTAATGGTTCTTAAGTCAGACATGCGACGGGGACGATTTTTGAAGAATTTTGCAACCTTACCCCGCATATCTTACCACCACTGTATCCGATTTTGATAATATTCAAATGGGACTGTCTATGCACCAGAGCAAACCTAAAAAAAAACAGATTTCAGCCAATCTGACAGGCCAAATATTATCAAAATTTAATAATTTTTCCACTAAGGTAGCTTTCCTTGAACGCAGGCGGCAGCGGAACCAACGGTGGCGTTTACAGTTCCAGTCAGGTTGAACTACTTAGTAAGCAAGTTCGGCATATTTGGAGATCAGACCTATAAGCGCCTTGAAAACTGCGTCAGGATTTTTCCAAGAAGAGATGATGGCGGAGGTGGGCTACTGGCAACCAAGAAACTGGTCCTCCAGGTTGGGTAACTTCCCTACCATGGACAAAATTAACAGTTACGAAACAACCATAAGCCTCAAATATGGACAAAGATCTTCGGATATGCACATGGAATGTTGTGGGACCCTTAACAGTTAACAGACTGCGTGCAGCCGGACAACTAACAGAAGCTCTAAGAAACCGCCATTCAGGAAGTGCGAAGGGATGGGCCGGGCAAAAGGAAGATGATAAGCTGTGCTATGGTGATTGCTACAAGGAACAGAAGCAGCAATTATTTGGATGCGTATTTGTCATAAGCGGCAGACTTATGCAATAAGTAAGCTTCCGACACGTAATCGAGTATCTTATGACAATTCGCATCAAGGCTGAATTCAGTGCAGTGTTACACGTTAAATATATATTTGTATTCATTTATCCTTTTTGTGTACGTATTAGTGATGTTTGTCTTCTTTTTTCTAACCATTGTGGATGCATTGCTTATGCTTGTGCATAAGAGTCTCTGATCATGGGAGTTCCTTGTAATAAGCACTCTACGACACAGATCTGATAGAACTTACAAGAAATAACTATACGTGCTGGGAAAATTATGTTTGCATATTTGAATTCAGCATAAGTCTTCTTTAAAAACAACTTTGTTGTCGTATTGTATATTTAGTAGATAGAAAATAACTTTGCGAAGTACGAGTATTCGAGTCTCGATACTTTCTACGTTGGCTATGCTTTGTATTTGTGACGTTTCGACTTAAAGTTTGTTTAAACAAAAATAAACAAATAACTCTCTTCATGATGAGGATTGCTTCACATATTATTCATTGCCGATGCTTTTGTAATTTCTTTTTTTATAATTTGCGCGCCAAAGAGGATATGAAAGAAAATGAGAAAATTCCGATAGGGTGATACTTTTGCGCCACCTTGCATAAATAATTTTGTGCAATTTTACCACGTTCTTCGTTCACGATAAATTTTTAAAATGTGCACCAATTTGAATAATTTTCAAAATATCAAATATCCATACAGTCTTCTGTGTTAGGGGCTAAATAATAAATAAATATGTAAACATTCGGCCACGGAGGTGTTATCATCAAAAGCAATACTTGTTCTTCGCATACGTATGCTCAGTGTTGATATGAATATGGGAAGTAGGACACTAGTTGCCCAAATATTGGTGAACCTATCGGAACGCAAAATATTTTCGGCTGTAATTGAAAGTGACATTTGAAAGTGACATATCCGATCACTACAGTACCCTATATGGAGTTTATGATGCGGGTGCAACTGAAAGCGGCCTACCGGAGCTCTCAGTAATTAGCGAAGTAAATCACTTGATTAGGGCAACGGATTGGGAACCTATAATGCAAAAAAAATGACACGATTACACTTTTGAACTCCCTAACTGAAAAAATGGCCTATGACCGATGAAAAATCTACAGTCATTTACAAAAAGAACGCTCGACGTAGAAATGAATAATGGATTACCAGCGACATAATTGAGAGTTGTAAAGATAGGGACAGACTTTATCGTAGATGGAAAAACAACCGAAACAACTTAACATACGAGGCCCAGTACAAGATACTATGTAACCAAGTGAACAAACAAATTTTGAAGAGTAAGGATCAGTACTATAAAGATAAGTTCGAGCAAAGTAAATGAGATTCTAAAAAAACATGGGCGCTAATCAACGAAGTGCTGGGACGAAAAAAACCGCCATTGGATGCAACTATTGTGAAGAACTTTCCGTCCGACGTAGATATAGTTGGCGTTAAGCCGTATCCATCATTCATGCATGCAACTCAGTAGTAGCAAATCATCAAAGCCCAAATGCGAGGAACTCTATCTACTTGGGAGAAACTGACACTATGAAGGTATCGAACTTATTAAGCCGGCTAAATGTCCAAAAAGCGCCAGGAGCAGATGGTATCAGAGCGATTGATCTCAAAACAAATGTCGAAATCTTTACACTCACACAACGTAATCTTTGAAATCTCGACAATACCAAAAAAAGCTCAAAGAGGCACTTGTCGAGAAAGAGATAACAAACTATCGTCCAATAGCAATATTGCAAGCCATAGGTATTGGAGCAAATAGTATCTGATCGTATATGGAATTTTGTTGAGAAGCACAATCTGATATGCAAAAACCAATACGGGTTCCAGAAGGGAAAATGCACAAAGAAATTCCTTGGTGATTTTTCGAACCTTGTCAACAGCAGCCTTGCTAAAAATACGATGTTTTTGTCTTATTTTTAGACTTCAACAAAGCATCTGACACCCTTGATCACAACAAGTTAATCTATGTCCTAAAAGGATTGGGATTATGAGGAAAGCTGATGGAGTGGTTAAAGGACTACCTGACAGAGAGGACCCTTCGTGTTAAAATTAACAACTGCTGCAGCACCGAATATGGAGTCCAGAACGGGGTTCCACAAAGGTCCAAACTCGGCCCCTTACTCTTCATACTGTACAAGAATGGAATGGTCTACTGCCTGAAAAATAGTGTTCCATTCGCATACGCAGACGACACAGAAATAGTTGTATGTCACAAGGACAGAAACAAGGCAACGAGAATGGTGCAGAACGAGTTCGACAAAACTAGGAAGTGGTGCCATGACAATGGACTTGTGTTGAATGCATCAAAAACCAAAGTTACGCAGTCCTCAATACCCGGTCAACCGTGAAGTTATAGAAGTAGTGGCTACGTATAAGTACCTAGGTATGACTGTTGACAACAACTTCCTTTGGGAGCCGCACTTCAACGGTCTGTGGCGGACAACCTTCTAAAAGCACTAGATGGAACCTGTGCAAAATGCGTAGCGTACGCAGATGCAACTTGATCGTGATGATGACATCAGGAGGACGGAAAAAAATACTGTGAATCATAAGCAACGACAATAATAGCGAAAACAAACAAAAATACTCCCCAGTTATCTGTATAGCCACCCTTGGAGTTTACTCAATACCACCTGAGTTTCAAACTACACAACTCTGTCTTGCTCTCTGTCTCTTCCCCTTTCCACAAAACGCACGTGTTCTAAAAATTAGTATAAGGGTATTCATATCCGCTTTAACACGTGCAAATTATATAAAAAAAAACTAGGAATAAATTGAAGTAAAACGGAACTGGTCTCTTCACAAAGAAAACCAAAACTAGTGACTTTCACATTCCACAACTTGGAGGAGCATCACTGCAACTCCGTGACAGCGTTAAGTAACTGGGCATAATACTGGACAGGAAATTGACCTGGAGAAAGAACCTGCAAGAAAGAGTTACCAAAGCTAAAAGGGCATATTGGATATGCAGGAGGGCCATCGGGAAGTCATGGGACCTAAATACGAAACAGAAATTGAACTTGCTATTCACCTAGAACCATTTGTAACTGTGTTCCAAGCAGAAGTCCTTGCAATTATGAAGGCAACAGAAATACTCGCAGAAGACACCAGCAAATAGACATCTGCTCGGACAGCAAAGCAGCAATTAGCGTGATCACAAACCCTATGTCAAAATCACGATTAATAAAGGAGTGCAAACTTAAATTGAACCTACTCACTAGGCGCAATAGAGTCCGCCTGTACCGGATAACGAAAAGGCAGATGAACTAGCAAGGAAAGGAGCGAGTGACACAGAATTGAATCCTGTTAAGACTGTAGGGGTTCCTCTGTCAACTATTAAAACGATAATCAATAAGAAAATAAGACAGGAGCTCACCAACTATTGGACGAAACTATACACGTGTGAAGTGGCCAGGTTCGTGGTAACAGAACCGAGTAACACCACAGCAAAAAGAGCTTTCAACTCAAGCAGAACACAGTTAAGAGCGATGGTGGGACCTCTAACAGGGCACATCAATCTCAATAAACACTCGTCCAGACTTGGGCTAGCTGATACAACAATCTGTGTCAACCTTGTTACACACCTCAGTAAGAAAGGAATCGGTGATATATTGGAGTTCGCTAGACGAACAAAACGATTTCCCGATCACTATGACATAATCCAATACCTACATCTTCTCCCATATTACAATACTTTTCCTACAGCTCGACAGACGAGGGGAACACAAAGGGCCAATGGAGGCCTGAGTGAAGAGCATAAGCTCACCTTCTTAAACCAACCAACTAACCAAGAAGATTATTCCTTCCTATAGACGGACGGGGTACTGCCCTAATTTCAGCCAGGACTTTGAGTTCCAGTTAATCCTCCAGTACATCCACAGATCTGCATTGGCAATTTGAGAATATAGAATTTTAATTGCTATAACTAGGTTTTATTTACACACACTGGTTAATAGCGAATAATTCTGAAATTGTCTGCCTGAACAATAAAAGTCAAAGAAGTCTATGAATATTAGGATATCTGGAAAGTCATGGGGCTTAAAAACAAAACTGGTTCTCTGAACATACTACGAACTCCACTAAACACATCTCCCTATCTTTGTACTTGTATACTTTGATTACGTCACTAAGATCTGCAAAGCCGGATGCACTACTACTAAGTGACACCATCCAAGAAATAGTCATCAGGAAGTTAAATTCTCACAACATTCCATTAACAATAGCATAACACTAATCAAAATAACACCACCTTGTCTCTGTAGCTTATCCGATTATCGATGGCAATCAACCTTCATTGCACTGCTTGCAGCTATTTGCTAAGCTTCACTTCCGTCAGATACTAACAATTACTCATAATTAACAATTATCAAAGTGCCTACCAACTTGCTTCACCAGCGCAATAAACTCAAAGGCTTTCAACCTCCCACTTGACCCTCATACGCATACAATGGACGGACAAGACTCACTTGTGATACCCACACCTTGTGAGGCCAATTCAAGTTCACATAACAATGCTCTTCGCTTTATTAGCTGTTTACGATCTCCAACAGTTATACTGACTTTTCAACTCTGTAGGCTCGGTTGCAATACGAAACCCATTAAAATCGAAATTTGACTTCGGTCCTCAATTAACATTAAAACTTACACTTTGACGAATACTCAAGATGTGAGGAGATATAAAATTGTATTCAATTTACCATAAAACAAGTCCTACGTTATAAATATACACCATGATGGCGATAAAATTAAGCACTTTATCCAGTTAGGTTTAATGCGGGATACAGCCAACACATAGACACAGTTCCGTTGCCATTAGCGCCGAAACACGAGCGGAAACAAATTTTATGCAAATGGTTTATTTAAAAGTTAATTTAATGATTCGCTTGCAAGATAAATTGAAGATCTTGATTGATCACGCTGATTTACGGTTGGGAAATGGCTTTTCACGTCTTTTTTTGGTTTTCACTGGTGGCCCTGCCTGCCTGCCTCCCATGGGAAGTGTCAAATTGAATTTGAAATTAAATTTGTTCCACTTGGACACGGTGAAAGTGCCAGCATTTCATCTTTGATGAGTCAATAAAAAAAAAATACAACATACCTTCTGATTAAAAAAGTACCCGGAATTATCCAATCAAACAAACCGCGCTTGAGATATTGTGAAAAGTTTTTTTTTTTTTAGGTTGGTACATCTGTCATCTGAAGCTCAAATGTCTGTTTGATTGGGGAGTTTGTGTGTGATAGCTTTGTAAATAAGTCAGTCTTTGTTGCGTTCTGCGAATTTGCTGAAAAAATTCTTTCTTTGAGCCAAAATGTTATCGATGGGATAATTACCGGTGACGAGACATGGGTCTACTCGTATGAATATGACATCGAAACTAACCAACAATCATCGGAATGACGCTTCTTAGACGAACCAAAATCCAAAAAAACCATGACAGAGTCGATCGAAAATCAAGACTTTGTTGACCATTTTCTTTTATTGCCGTGGTGTGTTCCACTCCGAATTTATTCTGCCAGGCCAGACAGTAAATAAGGAGTATTACGTGAGCGTATTAAAGCGAGGCCAGAGGAACAATTCGTGGTTAGTGTATTGCTTGCAATGGAGATTACTTTGAAGGGAATAAAAGGAATATCGATGAATAATTGAACCGTTTTCGTTTCATTGAAGAATTCCGGGTACTTTTTGATCAGAAGGTATAACATACAGAAAACGTGATAGGTACGATTTATAATATATCTGCGAAGCGCAGAACAGTCCTTATCGTTACTGAGCTTTCTGTGACTTCAATTGGTAAAGCCAGTTACAAGTTTCGCAAAGAATCTTGTCTTGTCTTTGAGAGTCTAATGGAAATTATTTCTGTAACTACGGAACCCTGATAAGTCGTCATAATGTGAATTGGCTGCCATTTTGTTAGAAATGAAAAAAATTGGGCTCTGTTTTCACGAAAAGTTTATTTGAAGGTGTAAAATTGATGACATTAAGTTGAAAAAATGATATCAGTCAAATGGCCACCCTTTGTGCTCGTTTTACGGCATTTTGAATTGTTGCTCGCAAAGCATCTGGCTCCAAATTGGTGATTTCGTCTTCAATGTTGGCTTTCAAGACTTGCAAGATTTGTGGTTTGTTGTGGTAAACGCGAGATTTCAAAAAGCAAAAAGAAGTCTGGCGACCTAGTTACGGTTACCGTGGAAGAAAATAAGGGCCAATCACTTTTTCACTGCAAATGCCTCACCAAACAGTCACTTTGAGGGGATTCAAAAGACTCTTCGTGCATTTCATGTGGATTCTCTGTACCCCAGAAATGCAAATTTTGTTTAATCACATAACCACTTAAGTGGAAATGGGCTTTGTCGTTCATTATGATTTTGGATACGAAATCATCCTGTTCTTGCACCAGGTTTAACAGAGCATGGGAGTAAGTTAATCTCACTTGACGGTCAGCAGGCAGCAATTGGTGAATGATTTGCACTTTATAAGAGAAAGTCTTTCACCAAAATTCGACTCAACGAATGTTTGCTGATGCCAAATTGTGTGCATCGTTATCTCGTCGATGTATGTGGACTCTCTCGGACGTCCTCGGCCACAGCAGTGATATTCTCGGCCGAACGAGCAATACGGGCCGGTCACTTCTTGTGACATCTCTAGTGGACCCAGTTTGCACGAGACGCTCAGCCAAACAAACGCTTAATTTTTCGTGCACATGGTGCAGAACGACGAAATGCACGCTGCGTTAAAACAACAGACCGGAAATTGGTCAAATAAGCAGTAACAATAATTCCGAGTTCTTGAGGCGTGTACCACTCCATTGCTTGTTGTCAACTAATTCTCCATCTGCCTACAACATAAATGGCAAAGCACAATGACATTTGACGCCATTTGCAAAATTGATGCCAAGTTCACATTATGACATTACTTTTGCCCCACCTTGTAGAAACACAATTATTGTGGATTTCACAAATAAAGGGTGGGCCATTGCTATAAAAAAACATCCATTTAACATTTTTCAAAGTTTTTCGCACTTTACGATTATTTATGGAAAATAATTTCATTTAAATGGCTGCCGCGACTGGTTTGGCAGTAGACCACCCTGTCAACCCAATTTTGCAGAATATTTTCGATTATTCGGGGCTATATTTTACGAACAGCTCCATCAATAATGTGCTTAAGTGTCTGAATCGTTTCTGGATTGACAGTATAACATCGATCTTTAATAGCACTCCATGTTAAATCGCAGGTCCGCGAAGGCTAAGCAATATCACCAAAATGGCTTATTACACGATTATTGAAATTAGTGCGCAAAAGATGAGTTGTTGGATGGCTTGTAAGCTACGTAGCGCTGTCTTGCTTGAACCAGAGCTTGTCCAAATTCATTTTCTCAGTTTCTGGCCAAGTTATCTTGCCTCTTTAGCGCTCTCCGTTGACCATAACGTCATCTTCATCTTCGAATAAAAATTGACTAATAATGAAGCCATTCCACAAACCACACCAAATAGTCACATGCTGAGGATGCATTTGCTCCTCTGCGGCTACGTGTGAGCCCCAAATATGGTAGTTTTGATTGTTTACATAGCCGCCGAGATTAAAATGTGCCTCATCTGAAAAAATGCTGGGACTTGTACTTGACAACAAATTGAACTGAAGACTGAATATCAAGGAAATAATTAAGGGAGCCTCGATAGCTTTTGGAGTAGAATATTCGGTAAAAAATGGAGACCAAGTCCGGATGTTTACGACTATTGAGAGGCCTATACTTACCTATGGCAGTTTGGTGTAGTGGCAAAGCCACATACAAAGACTGGCATGCGCTGCTACTACCAGTGCCATGAGGACGAGGCTAACAGCAGGACTAGAGGTTATTCTCAACCTGCTTAGATATTTTTATACAGAAATATGCGGCCAGAAGTGCTCTGAGATTAAGCTAAGATCCTAAATATCAGCTTGGCAACTACGAGTAAGTAATCCGATTTCACACATAGATGTCTTTGGCCATATTTTTTAATGGCGTCTGTCAATGACATATTTTTTTCCTTTTGACATTTGTTAGCTGTCAGTCTAACTTTGCTTTAGGAGCAAATTGCGCGTATTTTTGTGAAAAGTTTGGCGTCAGTTTTAATATGGAGTGCATATTTTACTTTTTTATTTCCGTAAAGGAAAGTACGAAGCGCAAGCAGCTAAAAAGTTACGTGATGTGTATGGTGAAGGAGTTTTAAAAGAAAGACAGAGCCGGAATTGGTTTGACAAATTTCGTTCCGGAGATTTTTCACTGAAATAAGAACAACGATCAGGTCGATCAGATGAGCTTAATGATGATCAAATTAAAGCCATAATCGAGTCGGATCGTCATGTAACTGTACGAGAGATAGCAAAACAGTTAGCTATAAAAAAAACCCTGATATTTGGGTTTCACATGATTTGAAAGAAATTCATTTAACGAAACGCATCAACGCTTGCGATTTGCATCTTAGACGCAATGAATCCGACCCTTTTTTGAAACGAATCATCACTGGCGATGGAAAATGGGTTGTTTACAGTAACGTCAATCGAAAATGATCTTGGTCCAGGCTTGATGAGGCAGCACAGTTCACCTCGAAAGCTGATATCCACCAAAAGAAGATTTTACACTCAATTTGGTGGGATTGGAAAGGTGTGCTTCCAAGGAATCAAACGATCAATTCGGATGTGTATTGTCAACAACTGGAGAGATTAAATACAGCGATCAACGAAAAACGGCCAGAGTTGGTCCATCGAAAAGGTGTCATTTTTCACCAGGACAACGCTAGGCCACATTCATCTTTGGTCACTCGCCAAAAAGTATTGAAACTTGGTTGGGAATTGATGTTACATCCACCATATAACCCTGACCTTGCTCAATCAGATTACCATTTATTTCGATCTTCGCCAAACTCTTTGGATGGTAAAACTTTCAATGATAATGACGCTGTGAAATCGCACTTGATTCAGTTTTTTTACCGATAAAGATCAGAAGTTCTACGAACGTGGGATTATGAAGTTGTCAAAAAGATGGCAAAAGGTCATCGAACAAAATGGAAAATATATCATTGATTAAAGTTTATTCGTTGTATTTAAAAAAATGTGTTTTATTTATCTGAAAAAATCGGCAATTACTTTGTTGCCAATCTGATAAATACTCGTATCTAGGTGATGTAGTAACTATTGACTATACCCTACATAGACTTTTAAATACAATTCTCCTGTTCATTCCTGAGCAGGGACGAATGGATAAATGGCGCGATACGAAGCACTCAAACCAAAGCCATCTATACTGGCGGGTCCAAGATGGATATTGGAGTGGTTGCGGACATCTTTCTCTGACAAACTGAGCCTAGTGAAATCAGAGCAAGCTGATCACTTAGTAAAAGTCTAGACGTGTAAGCTTAAACACGAAGCAGGCATTAGGACACTTGAGGAAGCAAACAACAGATAGCGCTACCTGAGCACCTGCAAAATACCGAGAAAACGGATAACAAGGCCAGATCTAATGCAATGTTGCAGAAAGACAGAATCAACATTTTCACTTTTCAGGGCATAATACTTTCTTACATCATACGAAACAGTTAAGGCTAAGTGAGGTTGATCTCTGTAGGGGCTGCGGAGGCAAGGAAGTCAATGAGTATACAACTCACTCTCTATTTCACTGCCCAGACCTCTGCCATCTCAGACATAAAACCCTTGGAAGACACTTCTTCCAAAATATCAAAGGTTCATCAAGGCTTCGAGGTGATTTGAAACCCGAAGGCAGTAGGAAAATGCTTTAGGGTTTGCTCCGCGAGCAAGGGATACTTTCCCCCCCAAATGGGCATCACAATGGGTCTCCACTGAACTGAGTGTGGCGCAGAAGGATCTGTTCCCCTCGCCAACCCTAACCTAAGCTAAGAATCGAGCTTTCTCAAAAACTGTATCTTATTGCAAGACGAACGACGATTTATTTCAAAACGTGTATATGAGTATTTAGTATGTGTTTGTGTTTGTTTCTTCAGAAATACAGTACCATAGTTCCTGCATCGTGTAAGGTGCATCAATCCGATTAATCTTTTCCATCTCCCTAATTTCTGCTTCAGTAATTTGTTTGACTACTTTCATTACTTTGAAGATACGGAAGATTCCATTAGAAAACAAAGTAAAAGTAGGAACTTAATGGGAAATTAAAGTCGTACTGCTGGAGATAAAATCATTTTTCATTCCCACCATTAATTACACCTGATGCGATGCGGACGACACTGTTTTCCTTGTTTCTTTTTTCTCCAATGAACCTGCAGTAATTCTCCTTCAATCCACAAAATAAGCAATAAAAGATTTTCTTTTATCCAATCTTCCTCGTGCTGTTCGCGTGGAAAACTTCAATTTGATTGATGAGTAATGATGACCATTCTTACCTAGACCTGCAGAATGGATGGATAAGTTCGTGCAATAATTACAAGAAAAAGGAAAAAAAAAAACATTCTCCCCTCCTTCGCCCCAAAAAAAAAAAAAGTCTGGCGGAAGATTGATGAGCAAATTCGCAGCATAGAATAACAAAGAACTTTGAAGGAAAAAGCACAACCACCAAAAATGCATGCATAAATGGAAAACACGAAAATGCACGCGCGTTGTGGACCGTGACTCAAGATAACAACAAAATCGGACTCCTCTCCATGGCATGGTGTAATTTTCTTCCTAATTTTCCGCAGCCGTGGCGGTGAGTCCAATTAGTTTCACTAGGAAAATCTACGAGTATTCAACTCCAGACGCTCATCAAGATGGCATCGTCGTTCCAGCATAGACGTGTGGAGATCCAGGTCGTGCATTGGACAGATTGGTGGATGGTGTCAGATGCTTGCATTAACATTTTTCTATTTTTTTTTTGTTGTTGTGGGAGGGGGAGGGAGAAATTGATTGTTTTCCGTTTTCGAATTTCATCGGTATCGGCATCCACCAACACAAATTGGTTTCAAATCATGCATCCACAATGGGAATAGATGCGGAAGCCCGATTGCATCAGATTAGTTTGGTTATTTATTAATTTACCAGCGAAAGTGGGGAGATTAAGTTCTTTCTCAACTGAAATGGAGTTCATACGAGTATATTTTCAGAACCAATTTAAGAGAACATAAATTTTCAACTTTGGTAAAAGATTAATTTTTGTTGGCTGAGTTGTAAATTTATTAAGTTTTCTTCTGTCAGTTTGGTTTATTTATTAATTTTCCAATTAGCGCCAAACACTTTTGAGTCTTGTTCACCTGTCAATGTGTTAAGAGGTTAAATGGATGTCATTAATTTCACTGGCCAACAAATTGAGACGTGTTAATTTGTGACCACAGAATCTGAATAAAGGGGCATAAAAATCGTGTTCTGTGATTTTTTTCAAGCCTAAACGAATATTCTCAGTAGAAAAACTTAACCAATCGATCTTATATTTTATTATTTATAGCAAATAGGGTGGAGGATATTGAGAAAGAGTCACGATCTTTACGAACTATTAGTTGAAGTGCTTGCTCTCTTCAACTCAGGGTCGTGGCAGACAGCGTTCCCAGTGTTTCACTACACTTTCATGGTTTACCATCTATTCAGTGACGTACTACGAATAATTTGGAATCACTACGAATTTGTTACTCGAATTTGGATTCTCTGCATATTCATAACCAAAAAAAATGCATACATTTCGTCATGGTGTACACGTTTTACTGCAGTTTAAATTACTAAAAGCTGACCAGATAGCAATGATAGCTTTTCCAATTGTCATGTTTCAGCAGCTGTCAAAGTTACCAATGACATCTAGCTGTCAAAATATTCAGTAAGGTTTGCCATTTAATCGTGCATCGTTTGACGCTTCCCAAATGTGTGGAAATTATTAAAAAATATCGAAATGCAACGTAAATTTCGTCATGAGGTCGGTCGTCATCATGGCTTTAGTGCGCAGGAAATTCGTCGCACCGTGGAAAAGTTTGATCGTGAGTACACTCTTTTGGATCTTAAGCCACCAACCAGACAGAGATTGGTGCGAAGTGAAGAAAACATAGCCGTCGTAGCGGCCAGTATCGAAAAAGACATCGCCAGTGAGTCAACCAGGCTTATTTTGCGGTTGGATTTGGGCCTATATCCGTATAAGATTGTGCTGACGCAAAAATTGAAGCCGGACGCCCATAGACAATGCCATGAGTTCGCTAATTAGGCGCTGGAAATGTTGGCCGGAGATCCGGATTTTGGCCAAAAAATTATCTACTCGGACATATTGGTTATCTACTCGGCCATTTAAATGATGTGCTATATATGATATCTCACACCGTTGTTGTTTTATTTAAATTTATTTTCCTATCGTTCTTATCTGGTCACCCTATACTTGAAATGGGTCCAGGAGACAGTCTTAATGAATAAATTTCATAAGAAATATAAATTTAACGTCACTACTCGACTGCAATAAGCATAAACACAGCAACTAACTTAAGTTAAAGTTTACAGGAGACGACATTCTCTTAAAAACCTTTACAACCGTGAATAAGATCAATTATCTGTTTTTATAATAGCAGTCTGCCTTCTTTTAATTGTGGTCATGCACTCTCTGTACAAAGTAAGTAAAGTAAGTTTGGCGTATCAAGTTTACTTAGTTTTAACTTACTTTCATGATTTAATGTTTATTACTATCACGACACGTCGACAATTATAACCGAAATAGGGTAGTTCAAAAAGCTTTGAGAATCAACTGGAAGATGGAGTTACTCGTCAAAACTATTCTAGTATTACAGTTGTATACTCTTTGAAAGACACCTCTGAAAATGTCAGCCATTTTGGATTTTCAGGTGTTGTTTGACAGTCGTAAGAATTAGTCTATTGCAGTGTTTTAGTAAAAAAAAAATTTAAAAGGCCATACGCATGTACAAACTAAAGCCGAGTTGGACGCTACTTATGAAAACTCTGCTCCTTCATTTACTGTGAAAAGATGGGCATCTGAATTAAGAATTCGTTAAACCTGATAACATGTGCGATCACCACTGATAACGTCGAAAAAGTTCACTACATGATACCGGATAACCGTCGGAAGATGGCAGAGGATAATCGTTGTAGGCGTATCAAAGGAACGCATTTGCCATATTTTACATGAAGAATTGACCATGCGAAAGTTGTATGCATTTAGAGTGCCGCGCTTGTTCACTTTTGATCAAAATCGCATTCTTATACTTTGGCGGTCGCGAACAGCTGTTCAAACTTATAGACCACCATCAGGTTTACCAGATTTGGCCACTTTCGACGACTTCTTCTGTTTCAGAAGTTTAAAGGAGGTCATCGCATCCGTAGACGCCTATTTTAGAAGGTAAGATGCCAACGGACGGGTTAAAGTGAGATTATATTGAAAAATTAAACTGAAAGAAAATTCCTTTATTGGATATTTAGTATGAAACCATACCTTATTGGCTCTCCACATCCATTGAATGGACAGAATACCTCAGTAAAAAGCAAGTTTCTTGCAGCGAATCTATACTTCTTTAAATTCTACTTTACTTTGTGTTTCTATGTTGTAGTGATGACTAAATTTAGGGTTAATTTTACCAACATTCGTGGGCTTCGAACGTATTTCTTCGATATGTACGCCCACGCATATTACCATAAACCAGCTGTTTTGGCACTAAGCGAAACACAGGTAGTGGAAGAATCTTCCGATTTGAAACTGAATGGATATAACTTAGTGTCATTATTCCTTCCCCAGCGTGGCCTCGCCATTTACATCTGTAGTGATATTGCTTATCAAGTTCCACCACAGTATGGCCACTGTTCCAAACCGGAATTTAATTTCAAATGGCTAAAAATCACCGTCCGTAAGCAAATAATTCACTACTGCTTTATTTACAGAAGCCCTAGTGCGGACAGGAACTCAACTTTTGATGAATTTGATGCGTTGTCCGATTCCATCACTCGAATTGTCTTCTTGTATCCTTATACTGAAATCGTCATTGCGGGCGATTTCAATATACACAATTCGGATTGGCTTCAACATTCTGGCCAGACAACACCCGAAGGAAGGTATGTTGAACTTTTTGCTGAGATAAACAATTTGACTTTTGAGCTTGTAAATGAGCCTACACGTACACCGGACATTGAAAGTCTGATCAAGCGCCACCATAATATCGTACCAGCTAAATTCTCGTACTCTGACCACACAGTTAAAGAAAAAACACCTAAAAGAAAAGTATGGCAATACGAGAAAGCCAACTGGAGCGGCCTCAATAGCTTCTTTAGGAGTTTTAACTGGTCGCTATGCTTCCTCGATAGCGATGTGGATGCCGCAGCTGATATGATCTTAGGTATGAATGACTTTATTCTTTACAGAATAAATAGCATTCAACCGAAGGCAAACTCGTGGTTTGATCAGAGTTTTAAAGAGGCTATCAGGTTGAAAGAAGTAAGTTTTCGGTCTTATAAAGCCAACAAATCTGAGGAAAACCGAAAGAAGTTTAAATAAGCCAGAAAAGACTGCAATGCCAATATTCGACGTGTAAAATTCTTACATGACCAAAAATTGAGGCAAAAAATTCTACAATGTCCCAAAGGTAGTAACAATTTTTGGTCATTCATCAAAAATATTAAAAATTCTGCCTCGTCTGCCATCCCTTCGCTCATTTACAATGACATTCTAGCTGTCAGCTCCTTAAACAAAGCCAATCTGCTGGTGCTCACTTTGCAGCAAATTCCACGCTGCCAGATAATGCTTTATCTCCACTTGTATTTGAGAGCGTCAAATTATCCATGGGACAAGTCCACTTTCGCACTCATACAGTTGCAGGAGTACTCAAAGGTATTAACATACACAAATCCGCTGGTCCAGATGGGATCCCCCCCATAGTTCTGAAGAGGTGTTCTTCTACGCTGGCAAAACCTCTGCGTAAGCTTTTCTGTCTATCCTACTTTTCAGGGCTCTTTCCAAGTATATGGAAAACAGCATTTCTCCATTTGTCCAGCCCGTCCCTAAAAAAGGCGAATCTTCCTCCCTGTCCAATTACCGACTCATTGCACTTACGCCTCTTCTTTCCAAGTTCATGGAAACGCTGATAAATCTACAGCTTATGAAATATCTAGATTCACGAAAACTCCTTCATGAGCGCCAGTATGATTTTCGTAGCAACAGGTCCACTGGTGATTTGATGGCATATCTCACCGAGAAGTGGAACCAATCTCGTCATCACTGTGGGGAAACTAAGATGGTTACGCTTGATATTTCAAAGGCATTTGACAGAGTTTGGCATCAGGCTCTTTTGTCGAAAATGCATGCATATGGGGTCGATGAGTCTCTTCTTCAATGGATTAGAAATTACCTTTCGGAGCATTCAATACAAGTTATCTTGGACGGCTCAAGTCTGCAATTCACCAAATAAATGCTGGTGTTCCCCCAGGCTCTGTTTTGTCTCCGACTCTCTTTCTTATTTTTATAAATGATTTCTTGTCTGCAACTTCTAATCCAATCCAAAGAAATCGTTCAGAATAAAAGTATGGAAAATAGCAAATTCTATTCCCAAATTGTTAAAAATGTATGGAAAGATGAGGAAATTTCCATGAAAGAAATGCTGGCGCTTATCCTTAAACGAATAGATAATCAGGATTTAACAATAAAACAGTTATGCGAAAAAGTCGCTATCAAAAAACAATGATGGACAGAACATTTAAAATCACAGCATGGAATGCAAACGGTCTTTCACAGCACACGTCTGAGCTGAACATATTTTTAGACATGAAAAATATAGACATTTGCCTGGTGTCGGAAACACATTTCCCCATGGTTAAAAGTCTTGATATTAAAACAACAAAATATAACTGTTACCACGCACCACATCCAGCTGATAAAGCTAGAGGAGGATTGGCTATACTTATAAGGAAGAACCTGAAACATTATGAAGAAGCCAAGTCCATTAATGAGAATATGCAAGTTACAACAATAAGTATTTGATTAAAAAGGGAAGAGTTCAAGGTAGCAGCAATTTACTGCCCACCCAAGCGCTCTCCAACTGAAGAAGACTATACAGAACTTCTAAAATTGCTGGGACATCACTTTCTTTTTGGTGGTGACTTCAATGCTAAACATACCCACTGGGGATCTAGGTTAACAAGAACAAAAGAAAAAAGGCTTTATCAAGCAAGTCGCAAATACAACTGCGAATTCTTTTCATCTGGATCGCCTACATACTGGCCATCTGATCCCAACAAAATACCAGACCTAGTTGACTTTTTTGTAGCAAAAGGTATTAAGCGAAATCATATAAGTGTTGAAGGTAATTATGACCTATCGTCAGATCATACCCCGGTGATCTTGTCACTAAGTGAAACGGAAGTGCAAGAAAAAAGTTATCCTAAGCTTGTAAACAAAAGAACGAATTGGATTGAATTCAGAGAAAAGTTAGAAAGTTTTATAAACCTAAGATCTCCTATGGAAACAAGAGAGCAAATTGATAATGAAGTGGAACAATTCATTGCTGATGTACAACAGGCGGCAGAGGAAAGCACTCCAGCTAATTTGAATAGAAGGCAACCTGAAACAAAATACCTCGCCGAGATAAGGGAACTGATATAAGAAAAAAGAAGGGCTCATAGAAAATGGCAAACCACGAGGCTCCCAGGCGATAAGACTGTGTTCAACCGTCTTAACAATGATCTTAAAAAACGAATCTACGGCTTCAAAAGTGAGTCACTTAGTAGATTTCTACAAAAAGTCAACCAACTACTCCTTGTGGAAAGCAGTCCAAAAAGACCTCAGTTTCAAAACCCGCCCTTGAAAGCACCAGACGGCAAATGGATCAGAAAACCTAAACGAAAAGCTGATCTGTTCGCAGGACATCTATCTAACGTTTTCAAACCATTCTCGTCAAGTACAGCTACTGAAAATCTAGAGTTTGCTGATAAAAGGGACGAAGCTGAAATCCCCCTTGTCACGCTCAGAGAAGTAAGAAGTATGTGTCAACACCAGTTGTCAAATAAAAAAGCACCAGGTTACTATTTAATAACTGTCCAGGTTTTGAAAGAAATGCCATTAATAGCCTTAAAAAAAACTCCAATTTATAATAAACGCATGTCTAATGACCCGATATGTCCCATGTCATTGGAAAATTGCTGAAGTAATTGTAATACCAAAGCAAGGAAAACCACCAACAGAAGTAACTTCTTATAGACCGATATCCCTTTTACACCAATTATGGCAAAGGTTTTCGAAAAATTACTCCTGAAAAGGCTTAGCAAAATCATCGCAGAAAGAAGTCTAATCCCGAATCATCAGTTTGGACTTAGAAATAAACATTTCACGATAGACCAAGTACACCGAATTACGGATATAGTGGAGAAAGCACTGGAAGAAAGACAAGTCTGTTCGGCACTATTTTTAGATGTTGCTCAAGCATTTGACAAGAAATCCTATATTTCAGATCGACTCTTCCGAGTCCGATATGAACAAGAATATTCAGAACTAAAGAAAATTGAAGCAGGTGTTCCACAGGGAAGTGTCTTAGGACCAACCCTATATCTGTTGTATACCAGGGATATTCCTGTGGACAATAATACCATGATAGCTACTTTTGCAGATGACACTGCAATATTAGCACGTGATAAATGCACTGTGAAAACGACAGAGAAACTGCAGAACTCAGTCAATAGATTAAGTGATTGGACGCAACAATGGCGTGTCAAACTCAATCAGACAAAGTCAACTCACATAAACTTCACAAATAAAAAGATAAATAATCTTCCGATATTCATTAACGATAAAATTGTACCCTATGCCAATACAGCAAAGTACCTTGCACATTAAAGAGCACATTAAAAAGAAATGAGAAGAACTTAACTTTAAATATAGAAAAATGTACTGGTTACTAGGAAGAAACTGAGATATGTCTATCCAAAACAAAATCTTGCTATATAAGCAAGTATTGAAGCTTATCTGGACGTACGGCATCCAATTATGGGGCTGAACAAAGAAAACAAATATTCAAACTATACAGACATTCCAAAACAAAGTCCTTCGTGGAATAATAAATGCCCCTTGGCATATAAGAAATAGCGATTTGCACCGTAGACATGGTGACGGAAGTGGTTAGAAAGCACGCTATGTCCCACAATCAGCGATTGCAAAATCACATCAACTCCGAGGTAGAAACCGTCTTAAATGTACGAGACAATATCCGGAGATTGAAGAATTTTAAACTTTCCTCAACGTGATTTTAAATTTTTTTTTTTTTTTTATAATTTGCACGTGTGAAAGGGGTTATGAATACCCTTATACTAACTTTAGGACACGGGCGTTTTGAGGAAAGGGGAAGAGACAGAGAGAAAGACAGATTGGTGTAGTTGGTTTGAAACTCAGCTGGTATTAAGTTTCAGTGAACTCCAAGGGTGGCTGTCCAGATAACTGGGGAGCTTGTTTGTTTTTGCTTTTGCCGTTGCTCATGATTCACAGTATTTTTTACCATCCTCCTAATATTATCACGATCAAGTTGCATTTTAGCCATATGACCGCCCTACTGCCAGTGTTATGCTTTCGCAGTAGAGTTGACATAAGCTTTCGCAATTGATCGACTTTTTATTTATTTCATGCGAAGTAAATAGATGATTATTTACATCAGGATTCGAACCGTGAACCTGTAGCGTGACAAGCGATGATGTTACCACTACACCACGGGCACCCTAAGAAAGAAAAATCATTTGTCGATCTTACATAGATCGGTCCTGATTAAGGAGGTGTTTTCTTTTTTTCTTTTTAGTGGCGTTAGAGTCTCACACTACTTGGTTACCGTGAACTACCAAGTTTCTTTCAAGATTTTTCACCTCCGTTACACTTTCGTATGGGCACAGAACATGGACTATGCTCCAGCCGAGCCTAACTCAGAGTTTTTTACTGGGGTAGGTAACGCCGAACAATTGGCGTGTGTAATTCGATTAAAAAACAAAAAATATTTAATTATTTAAATGAATTGATTTTTGAATTGGCTGTTAGTTAGTGAATTGTACAACTTAAATTTAACTTTTGCTCTTAAAGACTATAAGTCTATTGTGAAAGATGTTTGATATAACCTCAAGTTCCATCATCCACTAGCCCCGCATTTAAATGTCTCGCATCCGTCTGAAAGCATTATATTCTATAAACAAATTTAACCAAAAGCCCACACTAAATTCTTACGGCATTTCCATAATTATTCATCACATACCTTTGATAGTTTTAATAATTTAGAATTTGGACTTGAGAGCCAGTCAAATAGTTACGATCTAACGTCATTGCCTGCGAAACCTGTTACTGCCTATACCCGCTTGGCTAATAAAATTGGCAACGCGAAACTCACAAAAAACAAAAACCATTAATTTTACCAACTTGAATGGTAGACAAAATTCTACTGAATGACAAAACCTGTTCCCCAGTCCTCTAACATGTCAATTGTTGCTTCGTTGACACTACACCTTCCTCTTCCTCTTCCTCTTATAATTTATTTGTTTTCATTTATCGCCATTAATCGAAGTCTCGAGCATGTTGTTGTATCCAATAAAAAAAAATACAACAAAACAAGAAAAACCTATCAACTGCAATCATTAATTTGTTTCAATTTCCTAAAATTGACGACCAGACAGGGAAGAAGGAAAACCAACACCGTTCCACGTTTTACGATCAGAAACAGAAATTCAAATTTTACGATCTTCATCCCGCCATTCAATAGCACGCAATCATTCACCATTTGTAGTGGCAGCAGCAGCAGCAACAGTAACAGCGCAGCAGTTACGCAATTGTCGACGTGTTGTTTACACTTTATTACACTTTAAATTGGATCTAAGTGGTATCGATTGTTCAACGACAGCTACTGTCAACATAAATTCCCCTCGAATACCTTTAGATACATTCAAGCAGCGTACCATATCGCTGAAGATCCTAAGACCATTATTTGACTGCATGCCTCTGTATCTGTATCTCGTATGTGCTTGAGTGCATTTCCAGGTTGGACGCACTGTTTATGACTTGACTGACGACTACTTGCCAAAGCTGGAAAGAGAGACGAAGCACTTAAAGACCGTTTAAGCTGTTTTTCCATGCGATGATCACTGATCGAACGACCTCCTCACAGATACGAGTACACCGGTCATTATCGTCAGAAGGTAATTAGCCGAGTGTTCACATTTACGTTCCACAGATACGAGTATGTATCTCACGAGCAGTATTTCCAGACTCGAAATGTATGCCAAGTGCGCTCGGTAGGATTGGAGGAAAGTCATCGGATAAAAGATAAGGAAAAGCGGTATTCATTCCTGCATCTTCGTGTGGTGCGCGATAATTTTTCATGTTTTATGAGCTCATCGGGTTGCAGTTGACAATTAGATTGATCCGAGCACCTTCTGTATTCGATATGTGCCACAGTTTGGGGGCACTTTTGCGTATTGTTTATGGACACAGATATTGATGACACTCAGCAAAACATGCTCTAATGAGCGTTATTTCCTTTGTTGTTTCGTTTGGCTTTGTGGGTCGCCTAATTGGAGGGAATCATTATGGATTGCTTGTTGGTTTTGGGCTGATAATTAAGCGAAATAAATGTCACTCGATGGTGGAGATTGGAGAAGACATTCGTTATGAAATTGTGAAGAGATTTTGTGGTCAAAAAAGTTGACTTATTGTTTTCTTTTCAAGGAATTAGGGTCTAGAGTTCGTTTGCTATTCTTGGGCTCATAATGGTTCGCAATTAAGGTGTAAGTGGACTTAATGACATCAGCTAATGACAGCATTTGAGTAGGTCGTATGAGTCCGCAGTTCAAATCGCAAGCTAGCCATTCTAAACAATGTTGATGGCAACCTTAATTCCATATTCAAGTTTATATAGATACAAAAAGTTGTTAAGTTTTTTCTTTTTGAGTTCCGACTATGGTAGATACTGGCGTTTGAATCATACCAAATGCTTTTACCGTGGTAAATCGCTACGTTTAATCATTTGGAAAAGGTTTCTGACGTTATTATATTTCATTTAACCCTTGAATCATGCGAAAGAGAGATTATTTGCACACGTTGTAGCTTTGTTCATGATCGTCAAGCCTTACACCAACCTGCAACATTATATTGCATCGAAAGTGTGTGGTCAATATGAGGGTTGTTATCGTGTGAATAAAGTGAACAAATCAATATTGTTTAGGACCCTTCACTTTAGATTGGTATTTAACACTTAACCTACCTGACCCCTGCAAGGTATCTATTTGAATGGCGAGTGTAGATTTACCATATGACTTTATTTGAACAACTTTCTGATACCGAAGCGACACGTCATTTGCATCATATTACACTCACTACACCATAGGTTAGGTTAGGTTAGATGGTTGTGCCCGATCAGGCACACAATTTCTTCCTAAAGGAAGGTAAGAATGAGTAAGCGTTGCGGTGTTAACCTTTTTCTGTTCCGCATCTATGTGCAGAACCATCTAGATCCATAGACAAAAGTACCTATTTTGTAAACATCAAGCCTAGCCAAGTCGTTAGATCTTCATAGAAGATCAGGTGCACTGGGGAAGACTCCTGTACCCGTAGTACCATACGCTGTCTTAGCGCACGGGCGTGTAGGAAAATGGGGAAGTGGAACAGAGGAGAAGCCTGCACGTTGGCTTTAAATGTTTGAAGGTTGTAGTGTCATTCGACTTATAAACGAATTCGTATATTTGACAGTACGACCGAAGTTGGGCATTCGAAGCATAATGCGCATTGCGGTTGCAATTTTGGGGAGGAGGAGTGCAACTGGCTATAGGGAAAGACACAAGACATTTCTCTGACATTCAAGTGAATGTATGGAGTTCACAATGTCTCTATCACACATAAGTTTTAACGTGCGATTCTGTACCCTGTCTAGTATGTGTAGAATGGTCTTGGGCACACCAGACCAGATATGAGCGTTATATTCCAGCTTTGGGCGGATGAATGCCTTATAAATTGAGGCCAGATCAGATGGAGTATAATATTTCCTCCATCATATTTGCCTCCATCTTAATCAAGTTTAATATCTTCCCTGAAGACATTGACTACACCATAAATACACTAAAACTTTCAAATTACCGTCCCTTTCAGAGCATTCTTGGAAGAAGGTGGTTCACGGAAGATAAGTCGTTACATTTTTATACCGACCGATGGTTCAAAAATTAACAACGGGGTGGGTGGTGGAGTCTTCTCTGATAGGCTTAATTTAAACCTCTCATTTCGTCTCCCAAACCACTGTATCGTGTTCCAGGCGGAGACAATGGCAAGAAAGGAAGTCTTGTCGTTGATATCCGCATCTTTTCAGACAGCCAAGCAGCAATCAAATCCTTGGAATCATCCTGAATAAATTCTTTAACACCTCTAGACTGCCGATCGTCTCTTATAGAGATGGCGGAGCAGTTTAATATTCCTAATTTGGATGCCGGGGCATAGGGATATTCCAGGGAACTGTAAGGCTGGCGAACTTGCCAGGCTTGGAACAACAATCCTTCCAGACAAAAGTTTACTGGGCATGCCTATCGTTACATGCAAACTTCAATAAAAGCTAGATGCTATTGAAAGGACAAATTCTAGGTGGACAAGTGGTACAACTCGTCTAGCGACAAAACAGATTTGGCCTAAGCCTTATAGATGTCATAACTGGACACTGTCTAATAGGCAAGCACGCAACAAGGCTTGGTGTCTTCGCAAATGATTTCTGCAGAAGCTGTATGGACGAGGAAGAGGAGGAGACTATTCTTCACCTTCTTTGCACCTGCCCAGCTCCCTTCGAAAGAAGGAAACTCCACTTTGGAGCCTTCTGTTTCAACGCCCTAAATGATCTGAATAAAATAGTAGCTAGGGACCTTCTACGCATCATCAGAAGCTCCAAATGGTTCAATGGGAAGGCAAAGGCCGCTTGCCAAACCCATGTGGTATCACAATGGACCTATTACTGGTCTAAGTGTGTTGGCTTTCTTAGCTGACAGCCACCTTAACCTAACCAAACCTAAGGAATCCTAGACATTTTGCAGCATTTTTGGCGACCTCTAATATGTTATCGTTCCGTCGAAGATGGTTATTAATACCTATAATTGGAATGGCAAGGGAGGGTTATGGTTTCGCTTGAGAGACAGAAGAAAGCATTGTGTTTTGGAAGAATTAAATTCCATTCTGATGGTGGACCACCTTTTGTTAATGCTGTCCAGGTCGGAATTTTATATGTTTAACGTCCCTCTTCTACGTCCGAAGGGCAACGACGTGAGTTAGGGAACAACTATTAAACATTGAGGGTAATGTCATCAGCGAAGGAATGGATTGAGTTAGAAGAGATCATTTAGATAAATAAGAAAGAGAGTCGGAGACAAAACAGAGCCTTGGGGAACACCAGCATTTATATGGTGAATTGCAGACTTGAAGCCGTCCAAGATAACTTGTATTGAATGCTCCGAAAGGTAATTTCTAATCCATTGAAGAAGAGACTCATCGACGCCATATGCATGCGTTTCCGACAAAAGAAATTTTGAAATATCAAGCGCAACCATCTTAGTTTCCCCAAAGTGATGACGAGATTGGTTCCACTTCTCGGTGAGATATGCCATCAAATCACCAGTGGACCTGTTGCTACGAAAATCATACTGGCGCTCATGAAGGAGTTTTCGTGAATCTAGATATTTCATAAGCTGTAGATTTATCAGCGTTTCCATGAACTTGGAAAGAAGAGACGTAAGTGCAATGGGTCGGTAATTGGACAGGGAGGAAGTTTCGCCTTTTTTAGGGACGGGCTGGACAAATGAACAAATGCTGTTTTCAATCTACTCGGAAAGAGCCCTGAAAAGTAGGATAGACAGAAAAGCTTACGCAGAGGTTTCGCCAGCGTAGAAGAACATCTCTTCAAAATTATTGGGCGGGGATACCATCTGGACCAGCGGATTTGTCTGCATTAAGACCTTTGAGTACTCCTGCAACTGTACGAGTACGAGCATGGACTTGTCCCATGGAAAATTTGACGCTCTCAAATACAGGTGGAGACAAAGCATTATCTGGCAGCGTGGAGTTCGCTGCAAAGTGAGCAGCAAGCAGATTAGCTTTGTCTAAGGAGCTGACAGCTGGAATGTCATTGTAAATGAGCGTAGGGATGGCAGACGAGGCAGACGTTGGGACGTTGTAGGATTTTTTGCCTCAAATTTTGGTCATGTAAGAATTTTACACGTCGACTATGGGCATTGCTTTTGCTTTTCTGGCTTGTTTAAACTTTTTTCGGTTTTCCTCAGATTTGTTGGCTTTATCAGACCGAAAACTTACTTATTTCAACTTGATAGCCTCGTTACAGCTCTGGCCAAACCACGAGTTCGACTTCTATTAGTTCAAGAATTCTCCAGATTCCCAAGTGCTTCTGCTATGAATTCTGGTCTTGTTTCTGACATCAGATTCAATGTGAGGGACACATAGACTCGTAGTCCATCTTACTAGGAATAGTATTCTTGCCGAACAGGATCCTGGAGTGGCCCATATTAGCGTTAACCAACTGTGAGGATTCTTTAAGCCTTATTGCTGCTTTAGCTTCATAAAAATATTAACAGGAAACAAGTGGAACACTGTCTCTAACGTAGCGGTCGTTTTAAAGCACCCATTACTAGACAGACGCGTGATAACCTTTGAACTTTCCTATAAGATCACAATTTGTTCTCTTGTCCACTGCTGTCCACCAAAATAGTACTCCGTACATCAGGATGGGCTTCATTATTGTCGTATAAATCCAATGGAGCACTTTAGGCTGAAGACCTCTATTTTGGGCCCAAGGTACTATGACAGGAATAAAGGGCAATCGAGGCCTTCCTGACAAGGTCTTGTATGTTCAGTTTCCAACTGAGTTTTCTTGTTAAGAATAACCCTCAAGTATCTAACATGATGTGTGAAATGAAGCACCATGCTATTTAGCTTTGGAGGAACGATACAGGTATCTTGTACCTTCTTGTGAACAGAACAAGTCCGTCTTTCCGGCAAACATTTCAAACATTTTTGGATTTCTCTTGAAAACTAAGTAAATTCCGGAAAGGCCGTGGGTGATAGAACGTTTATATGAAGTTTAACTATCCGTCCGGCCCCCCTGCCGTGTGAGAAATATAGAAAGCATTGAAAGCAGCTTTCACTTGAAAGGGTAGACACGAGCACCGTTTACCTACTCTTACACTCCTCTATACGGCTTACCTAGTGCCCGCCTGGAATCTGGACAAGAGATTAAGTTTTAAACCATTTGGAAGGTGGCAGCATGCCAAAGAGGAAGGAGGAGTGTTTGCACTAAGGTACTCTTGATTGGATTCAGGCGGCAGCAAAGAATTCTCCATAACTTAAGTGGATACAGACGACGTCGTTAAAGATTCGTTATATGTGATAGTGATTGACTTAATGCACTCTTAATGCAAAAATGGGAAAGAAGAGCATCTTTGCTGGTATAATGGGGAAATGAAAACTACACAGAAACGGAATAAGGCTAATCGACTTTGATGGGGGGGATTAACTACATCATAGCTAGAACATGATTCCCAAATATAAGTATGCATGAGTGGACCTGGCGGTTTCCAGATTAACAAGATATCGAAAGTACCGCAAAATCAAAGAAGTAATGTGAGAAAGTTTAATGTAGAACGAATATAATCACAAGGGATCGACAGAGTAGTTATCGATAGAATATCCTATAATCTCTCAAAAAGTCCAACGCCGCCAAAAAGACCAGCAGCCCATCAGATACACCGCCTCTGAAGTGCTCTCCAGTCCACCACCTCAATGAAACTCCTGGTTTGGTGAAGAGTGCTGCCAAGCACACGCATCAGAATCAGAAGTATCGCAGTCGGTAATGAGAATTTATAAATATCACTTCTGCAGACTAATAAAAGACGTTAACGACCAAAAATTCGATGCTAGGTAGAATGCTCCATTCGACAATATCCAAGCGCAAATCCAACATCGATAATGGAGATTCTGGATGAAAGTATGCCCAACGAATGGAACCTCAGTATCGTTTGCCCGATCCCCAAGAAAGTAGACCATCTGAACTACGCTAACGATAGAGGTACTAGTCACCTCAACATCGCTTATAAGATCCTATCTGCCATATTATGTGAACGCCTTAAACGTTTTGTCAACAATCTGATTAGTCTGTATCAGTGTGGTCTTAGGGCAGGAAAATCCATCATAGATCACATACCATCATAGATCACACATCATAGATCACATCTTGGAAAAAAAAAACACAGGAACTCCATATCGATACTCACCACCTTTTCATTGATTTGAAAGCCGCCTATGATAGCGTCTATAGAGAAGAGCTATACAAAGTCATGTCTAGTTTTGGGCTCGCTGCCAAACTCGTCCGTCTGTGCAGAATGACGATGGAGAATGCACTTTTGATGTCAGAAAAGGACTACGATAAGGTAACGCGCTGTCATGTGATTTCTACAACATCATACTTGAAAGGATGGTATAAAATTCTCAAGCTAACATCAGGGATACGATCTTTAGAAAGTGTGTACAACTTGTTGCGGATGCCGACGACATTGATACAATTGGAAGAACGCAGCGTACTTTCGGGGGTATTGGAACAGAAGCGGTGAAAATTGGTTTACCGGTTAAGGAAAACAAAACAAAGTACATATACGCTGTTCAAAAAGAACTTCACAAAGCCAGCTAAAAATTTAAGGTAGTTAAGGTACTTAAGTTTGCCTAACTAGGCTAAGATGTAAATTCAAATAAGAAGTCAATTGTGTAGCAAAGTAATCTGAAGTACAACAAAGAAGACTTTATATAAGACTTCACCTTCTTTCTGCCTTAACTATTCGCCTTATCAAGATAAAAACACTTGTGGTTGTTTTAAAAAAAAAGGTTCTTCGAGTGACTCTTGGCCTTGTCCTTATTGAGGGAGTACGAAGGAGAAGATTCAACACTGAACTGTAGTGTTTGTACTGCGACTAATTCAGAAAGGTTCGAATTGATCGCCTAAGATGGGTGGACTAGTCTAAATAGCATAGAGGGACGACGCAGTTAAAAAACCAAATTCGTGAGCAAAACTGGAGGCGGATAACTAAGGATAGCGCTGGCGTGACTGCACCATCATCTAAAGTATAAAATAAAACAAACTAAGGTAAAGGTTGGTGGCTACGGTGTATATGACCCAAATGACGCCATCGGGTAACAGCGACCAACAGTCATCCGAGCATAAAAAAAAGACGGTCAGGCGTGAAATTGCTTCTTCTGCCGAGGGTTCTGCCGGAACAATTACAATAAATAAATATTTTACTAAATATCAAAGAAATAATACTACACTGCTTTCGTTACAGTTATTACACTTTATGCATTCTAGGTGGACAAGTGGTACAACGTGTCTAGTGACGTAACAGATTTGACCTAAGCTGGATCTGAAACGCTAAATAGATTGAATATCAGCGGTGTAACTGGTGTCATCGTCGAGCTAATAGGCAAACACGCAAAGGCTTGGCGCATTTTCGAAAGATTTCTGTGGACGAGGAGGAGGAGGAAACTATTCTTCACCTTCTTTCCACCTATCCAGCTTTCTTTCAAAGAAGACTACTCCACTTAAGAGCCTTCGGCTTCAACGATCTTAACAATCTGAGTGAGGCAGATATTAGAAAACTCTTACGCTTTATCAGAAGCTCCGAATTGTCCAATGAGCAGGCAAGTGACCTTTTCTCCAAATCCATGTGGACTTATTATTTGTCTTAGTGTGTCGGCTTTCAGCTGGCAGTCACTTCTACCTAACCTAACCTAACATAACCTACTCTTAATGCATAAGTACCATGCACCAACTTTAGACGTTCTCAATCTTAGTGCTTTAACCAACTACACCCGAGCCGTAAACTTTACAAAATTTTACCTATCAAACGTTTCCTCTTTTTATTAGAAGTGAGGATAAGTATGTTCGGAAAAAAACAAGATAGCGGACATTGGGTTCCAGTTTGTCTATCTCTCACATTTGTATAAGTGTTTCGAAAACCAACATATGTATCAATATGAAAATAGTTTTCCTGTAATTTTTGAAAAACGACTCATACTAAGGAATTTTTTTTTGTATTTTTTCTGTTATATGGGGAAGGACACAATACATTTTTGGGCAGTTTTATTGATAGGTTAGGTTGAGGTGGCTGTCAGCTAAGAAAGCCAACATACTTAGACCAGTAATAGGTCCATTGTGATACCATATGGGTTTGGAAAGCGACCTCTAGCCTACTCAATGAACCATTTGGAGCTTCTGATGAAGCGTAGAAGGTGGCTAACCTCAATATTATTCAGATCATCTAGGTCATTGAAACAGAAGGCTCCAAAGTGGAGTTTCCTTCTTTGAGAGAGAGCTGGACAGGTGCAAAGCAAGTGAAGAATAGTCGCCTCCTCCTCCTCGTCCATAAAGCTTCTACAGAAATCATTTGCGAAGACACCAAGCCTTGTTGCGTGCTTGCCTATTAGACAGTGTCCAGTTATGACATCTATAAGGCTTAGGCCAAATCTATTTTGTCGCTAGACGAGTTGTATCACTTGTCCACCTAGAGTTTGTCCTTTCAATAGCATCCAGCTTTAATTTAAGCCTGCATGGAGCAATAGGCATGCCCAGTAAACTTATGTCTGGAAGGATGGGTATTGTTGTTTCATGTCTGGCAAGTTCGTCAGTCTTACAATTTCCTGGAATATCCCTATGTCCCGGCACGCAAATTAGGTGAATATTAAACTGCTCCGCCAACTCTATAAGAGACGAGCTTAATTTAAATAAGAGAGGTTTAAATTAAGTCTATCAGCCACCCCGTCGTTAGTTTGTGAACCGTAGATATAAAAATGTAACGACTTATCTTCCGTGAAACCAGAATGCTCTGGAAGGGATGGTAACTTGGAAGTTTTTGTCAAAATTTAACTTGGGTATGGTGTAGTCAAAGTCTTCAGGGAAGATGGAGACGTGGCCATATACTTTTTTGGACCACTGTGAAGTAGCTAAGTTAGCTGCCATAAATGTCGAGGGGTGCTAAATGAAAAAATAATGTCCATAGCTGCGGAAGGTGTCGTCCGCAGTGCTCCGCTAATGCACAGACAAGTGGAGCGTTGGACTTTGCTGAATAACTTCTGGTTTATCGCCTTTTCCAAGGCAGTCCACCAGTTATCCCGTACATAAGGATCGGTCTGATGATCGACATATAGAGCCAGTGAGTTAGTCTGGGTTGTAGCCCCATTTGCACCTAGTGGCTTTTTGCAAGAGAAAAGTGCGACAATGGCTTTCTTAACTCTTTCCTGTGTATTAGGTTTCCAGCTTAGTTTCCTATCCAAAATAAGATCCATGTATTTTGCTTCGTTGGAGAAAATTAAGCTTGTTCCATTAGAGGATGGAGGGTCAATAGGTGGGATTTTGTATTTTCTTGAGAACAGGACTAGTTCAGTTTTGTGGGGATTCACTCCTAAACCACACCAAGCTGTCCATCTAGATAGCTTATTCAAAGAGTTTTGTAGGAGTTCTTTTAAGGTAATGAGGTGTTTACTAGAGACTGTTATAGCAACGTCGTCCGCATAGGCAATAACATCGTAACCTTCAGTAGTTCATTGACCACCAAATTCCAAAGAAGTGGGGATAGGACGCCCCCTTGAGGGGTACCTCTGCTGACATATCTTGTAACAGATGTCCCACCCAGCTTTGAGTTGATAATCCGCCGATTAAGTCGTAAATTAATCAGCTCGCCAAGTGAGTTATCTATCTTCAGATTTGACAGTGCTCTCGTTATCGCAGATGAGTAGACGTTGTTAAAAGCGCCATCTATATCTAGGAGAGCTTGGTAGCTCTCCATCAAGGAGTGTACTCCTTGATGAAGTAGAAATAATAGAACTACGTACACTTTTAGGTAGGTATGTAGTTAGAAGTGGTTGCTGCTGCGTATTGCCCTGCCCTGCCCTACCCAATTAGCACTTAAGCGTCATTTTGAGTACCACAACTCACTTAGTAGGTTGTTCTCATTCACATTTTTACAACTGCGGCAGTGTATGTTAAAAGGGATGCCCAGTCTAGATGCATGCGTCTGTACTGGCCGTCTGCCCTAGTCCTTTTCTCAAGTTCTTGTGTTCTGGCCCAGTTGTAGTTCGGCCAGATCTGCCTGGAAATGACAAAACTCTGCAAACAGTTGCACTTTTGTTTGCCACTGATAGGAAGTGTAAACAAATTTCACTCTTGACAGTTTCCTTCGGTGCGAAGAATATGTTCAGGACATTCGTTCCCCTCTATGTTGCTATGACCTTCTAATTTTATTACACCAGTTAGGAGGATGATATTGTTGAAATCAGGGCGATATTATCAAATGGGTACAGACTTGTGTCTTATTATCTGACATGCTGCACGTATTGCCAGAACTTTCGCCTGGAAGACACTGGATGATGAATCGAGAGGGCGGAAGGATATTGACATTTTCTGTGTTTCTGAAAAGATTCCGCACCGATCCCACAGTCCATCTTTGAACCGTCGATCACCTCTTTCCCAGTACGCCCTAGATAGAAAATCGACTGTGAAGTTGTGTTGAAAACGTACAATCTTACACTAAAATGCAAAACTTTTACTTAGATACTGTCTGTGGGTTGGTAAAACTCAACTCTGGTCCAAATTTCCTATGTATCTTTGCACTACATACAGGGTGGCTGACATGAACTTTCACCAACTTCACGTTGCTGTGTCTGCCAAACTACGAATGACAGCGCGCTGAAATTTTGACAGTTGTTAATTCATTTCATTGTTGACAAGAGTGTGTAAGCCTTTTATTTTTTATATCGCGTGTTTAGTTTTTGTTCTATCGACAATGGAATTCAAACGCAATAGCGTTATAGCCATTTTTTTGGCTGTAAAATCATAATCAGCTATTGTTCATGAGCTGAAACATTTGAAAGTGAACAAAATGTTTGTGTATCGCACCATATCGCGGCAGCATTGCAAAACGCTATGGAGGTGGTCCGAAAAAGACAGCAAAGACATCGTCAACAGTGATTTGGAGTGTGAAGGCCAGAAGTTCTTTGAAGTTCGTTGTGGGGTACGCACGCGTCGGGAACAATTATAAATTTATTTATTTTTTATCATTCGTTATATTTTTACACTTCTACATAAAATGTCTTGCAAAACGTGTGGAAACAAAGTGGAACGCTCTCAACTGAAGGTGAGCTGTCGGGACTGCAATAGCCTTTCTCACGCTGCTTGTGTTAATGTGCTGCCTGCCGACATCGAGTTTATGAAGAAGGCTAACAAACTCTGGCAGTGCAAAACCTGTGTTGCAAAAAAACGCCGAGAATCGCTATCGGGGGATGCGCCAGCTTGTGTCTCTAGTCTCGTGAATCAGCAGCATCTACTCAAATTAGTTGACAACAATAAATCTGTTAATCAAACACCTTCCGCTCCACCAAACGTTACACTGGATATGATCTACACGGAAATACAAGAGGTAAAGCAGATTCAAAAGAAACAGATAGAGGAACTTCAAATAAAGAACAAAGAATGTGAACTTAAAATTCGGCAGCTTGAAAAAAAAGTCGATCATCTAGAGCAACAACTCATCGGAAATTCAGTGGAGATTTACAATATTCCGCTTGACTGTGGCGATACTTCTAGCATTGATTTGGCGCTGAAGATTTTTCGTGATGGTCTTCTTGTTTATGTATCAAAAGAAGACATTACATAAAACATATTACCAAACGGAAAAATAACATTCCGAATACTGGCACTAATCCAAGTCAAACAAAGAAAAATATACTGCATGTCAAATTTGTGTCGCGCCAGTGCAAGGAAAAACTGATGAAAGCAAAAAGAAAAAAAAAAAAAAACGCAACTGATAACAACACTACTCAGCAGCAATACTCACGAGAGACCAGAGAAGATGTACTTAAATGACTGTTTAACCTACCAGACACGTCAACTGTTTAATACTGCATTGTCGCTTAAGGGAGAAAAAGGGTATCAATATGTATGGACTAAGAATGGGACAATTTATATGCGGAATAAGGAAGGGGATAATTTAGTAAGAATTACTTGTGCTGAAGATTTTACTAATTTATGAATTCTCTTAATTCTGTTTCGTACTTAGTCCCTAATACATGTGAATACCCAGTCATTTCCTCTGGTTGTAATAACATTTTTTGCTTACATCAAAATATTCGTAGCATTAGAAAAAACTTTTCAGCTTTAGTTGCACATCTTGAGTCGATAGCAAATTTACCTGTCATTATTGTTTTGAGTGAGATCTGGCTTTATGAGAATGAATTAGATTTATATAATATACCAGGGTACACACTTTTCGGAAATTGCAATGAATCTTATTCAGCTGGAGGTGTAGCAGTTTATGTGAAAAATGGTTATGTAGTCGATTGTTTTAAGCTTAATTTTCGTAGTGCTGATGTTTTGAAACTATCTTTTGATTTTATGTATGAGAACTATGTAATGTTATGTGTTTACAGATTGCACGAAATCAAAATTTCTAAAGGTGTTTTCATTGACGAATTAAGCGATGCTCTAAGTATCTGTAAAGAGAAAAACTTAATAGTAATAGGTGATATCAATATTGATATTTTCAATGAACTTGATAAAGATACAGAAAACTATTTGTTTCTTATGTCGTCTAATGGTCTGAAGAGTTTTATTGATGAACCTACCCGTGTAACCGATTCTACTAGGACGTGCATTGATCATTTATTTATGCGTACTCAAAAAAATAATAAAAATATGTTTATGTTTGATCTGAAATTAACAGATCATTGTATGATTGCACTTGTGTGTTCAAGTAATAACAACTCATTAAAATACGGCAAAACATCTGCAAAAACAAAATTATTCACAAACTATAGCCTTCTAAATGAATGTTTAAAATTTGAATTCTGGGAGCCAGTTTATTCTGAACGTAACCCATCAACCGCCTTCGATCTCTTCTTTACAACTTTGCAAAATCATATTAAAAATTGTAATACGTTATCTTTGCAAAACTCAAGTAAAAATAAATTTTTAAAGCCGTGGATGACATACAATCTCTTGTTGCAGATAAAAAGGAAAAACAAATTTGCAAAAATATGTAGAAGTCATCCTCACAACAGATATTGAATATTATGTTAATCTATGCAAATCTGTGCACAAAAGTATCGAAGAAACGCGTAACAAATATTATACTGATTCGTTTGTAAGAGCCAGAGGTAATGTAAGAGATGAGTGGAAGGTGGTTGATTGCATTTTAGGAAAAAGTAAACAATCAATAGAAATAAATAGTTTAGAGATAGATGGATTAAGTTATACTGATCCTACTAGCATTTCCAACAAGTTCAATGAATACTTCACCGAAATTTCAGAGAAACTGAAACCATCCTTGGAGATTCCGGCAGGTTGTAATTGCTCCATAATAACCACAGAAAACACGCAAATAAATAGTTTTAGTTTTCGGCCAATTAATTCATTTGAAATATATAAAGCTATATTGTCTTTAAAAAATACAAATTCTTGTACTAGCGATGGTATATCGAGTATATTGTTAAAATCGAGTATATTGTCTTGTTCAATCTTAGTGTTCAAAATGGTTGTTTCCCTCGTCACCTTAAAGGTGCTGAAGTTATACCACTTTTTAAAAAAAGGTAATAAAAATAATATGTCGAACTTCAGACCTATTTCTCTACTACCATCGTTTTCTAAGATTTTTGAAAAACTTATGAAATCACGCATTGTATCTTTTTTAGAAAGCAATAATTTTTTTTAGTAGTAATCAGTTTGGATTCAGACGAGGATTATCAACCGAAGATGCCATACTCAGAGTGTGCAGTCAATTGTATGAAAGTATTAACGAAAACAAATCTACAATGGCTCTCTTTGTTGATATGACAAAAGCGTTTGACATGGTGGACCATAACTTGCTTCTAAAAAAAACTATATAATGCTGGTTTCAGAGGAGTAGTTCACAAGTGGTTTACCTCTTACTTAAAAGGTAGAGAACAAAAAGTTAATGTGAATGGAAATTTTAGTAACTCTCGTGTTTTAAAAAATGGTGTACCACAAGGATCAGTTCTTGGTCCTTTATTATTTTTAATTTACATTAATTCTCTGTTTGAATTAAATCTAAATGGAATATCCACTGCATATGCAGACGACATATCCTTTACATACCAATTTGGCACAGAATACGAATGTATAGCGAAGATTTCGGAAGATCTAGAAACATTGAGGCTTTGGTTTGCGGAACATAAATTGATCGTTAGTGAGAAGACAAAATTGATGTCTTTCAAAATATTGAATCATGTTCTAAATGATTTTAATTTATGTTTTCATGCACATGATTGTAAAAAATTCTGTTTACCTGTTCATAGTTGTGGAAAAAGTAATTTTGTTTATAGTTCATCTTGTTCTAATAATTGTTTTAACATTGAATCTGTGCATCACTACAAATACCTTGGAGTTTTAATTGACCATAATTTGAACTTGAAAGACCATATCAATACCATTAAATCATATATGCTCCTGATTACGCGTAAAATGTATCTTATCAAACAGTTTTGCTCTAAAAAAGTACTAAAATTAATTTATTACGGCCTTGCCCATTCAAAATTACAATATGGTATAGCAAGTTGGGGTGGTTCGTATAATAACACTTTCAGACCCTTGTTTATAGCTCAGAAACATCTAGTTAGAATTATTTGCAATAAAAATCGTTTAACTCCGAGTTGGCCTCTATTTAGAGAACTGCGTATTCTACCAATGAGACACCTTTATGTTTTTAAAGTATTAAAAGAATTTTTTAGGCAAAGCGAAAATATTCCTAGCAGAAGTTCACAATTATACAGCCTACGTATAAATACCATGCATCTTATCAATGTTCCATTCGCGTACAAATCCATTTTTTCTCACTTCTACACCGTTATAGCCCCTTCAATTTTCAATAGACTACCAATTTCTGTCCGGACAACCAATAATTTTACTGGTTTTCTAAAAAAGGTTAAAGACGTTCTTTTAAAGTGATTTGCTATCCTAATCTTCAGCACAAGTTAATGTCTTAGTTTATTGCTATTCATACGAGTATTAATTAATTATCATTTCCGTATTTCTTTCTTTTATAATTTATTTCTTTCTATTTCTGTTCTTTTTTAATTAATTTTTCCTTTTTTTGTTTTTTGAATTTATATAACTATTAATTTTAGATCCTTACTTATAATTTTTGAATAACCGATGTCACCCCACATCAAACTTATATATAATTGTTAATATGAAATCGATGTTCATTTCACACTAACTTTGAAGTTACGGAATGATCATTCTTATTTTCCGCTATATCTGAAGAAAATTGTATAAATTAGCTTTAAGTTATGAAGAAAATAAATAAATCTAATCTAAATCTAATCTAATCAAACGAAAGAAAAATGGCTACTGAGCTAAACATATGCAGCATATTTTGAAAAATAAGCGCGGACTCAAGGCCTTAATATTCCAAAAAATGCAGGATCACACACCTGACCAACACAAAAGTTAGAGTGGAAAGAGCAAAGGAGTTGATCCGCTTGCACGCAAGTGGCCAATTGCCAAACATTTTCTTCTCCGATGATTTTCAATTGAGCAACTTGTCAACAAGCAAAATGATCGAGTTTACCTGTCAGAGAAGTCATACAATTATTTCGACTAAAGAATGGCCACCAGGAGCACGCGCCACCATTTTAGATGGTTTGGGCAGCAGTGACTGCCGATGGTAGGTCTCCGCTCGTATTTTTGGACCGTGGCGTTAACAAAAACGCGATGGTTTATCGTGAAACTATCTTGGAAGCTGTGTTGAAGCTATGGGCACGCAAACATGTCGGCCAAAGACCCTGGACATTCCAACAGGACTCTGCACCTTCCCACAAAACCCGAGCAAATCAAGAATGGCTGCGAGAAAACGTTCCGTACTTCATTTCCTCGACACAATGGCTATCGAATTCTCCCGATGCGAATCCATTAGACTTTTCTGTTTTGGTCATTTTGAAGGCCAAGGTTGGCACTAAAAAAATACCAAACAACGGACGCGCTCAAGTTAGCGCTTAGCCAGGAATGGAAGCGCGTTATACAGATACTCTTGCGTCCAGCGTCTCATGGAAATTGTTCGAAAATATTAATTAAATTCTGAAATTTGAATAAATTTCCAACTTTTTCTTTGGATTCAATATAAAGTATTCACAATTAAAAAAAATACAGTTATTTGAATTAGTAACAGTTCATGTCAGCCACCCATGTATCTTTCGACTAAAGAAAAGAAAAGGAACAACTTCGTACACAATCAGCAGATACACAACATATAATACCAACGTCACTCACGAGAACTATGTACACTTGATTATAGAAACAAATTGCTTCAACCCTAGTGGGTAGGGTACTAGTTACTGGTACTAGTTCTAGATACTAAAAACTAAGTTTACAGTGCAAGTACATATGAAAGGATGAACTAAGTGTAACCACATCCTTTACTCTACACAGCCCACAATGCATTGTTAGTGAGCAAACTACACCATTATCCCCGCTACAACTGCTCAAGCGTATCCCAAAATGTGGTTAACCCATACACAAACACATAAACAATGCACACAAAGTCACACAATAGAAAAAAGAAAAAAAAAGTGTAAAGCTCCTCTTACCTTATCCTTTGTGACAGTTTCACATGACAAAGGCTGGACAAGTGATACTTTTCCATCGGAAATTCTAATATAACTCGGTGGTGGTGCCACATCCTGAAGTTCCTCTTTGTCATCCTCCTCGGTTTTCATATCAAGAAGTTGTCTGCAAAAGAAGAGAATAAATTTAAAGAAGATTAGCATTGAAATACCCAGCTAGCAGAACTGTGAACAAAAGTAAAACGTTTCAGAGGCGACAAATTTAGGTCAGTGTTTTATCGTTCTTAATCCCAAAAAAAAAAAAATAAATAACAAAAACGATTTCATATTCATTCAGCGATCTTCTTAGTGACGGTTTTAATTTTTTAATGACACGCTCATTCCCATGAATTGCACGCAGCAGCGTACGAGTAGAATAAACGCCGAGTAAAATCTTGCAACTTGCCATGTGAACTGAATGGAGAATGAGAGGCGACGGCTCCGACGATGGTGAAGGAGTTGACTTGGCCCCGCAGGCGAAGAGGCGCACTCATGCAGGCAGGCTGTCTGCCATGCCATGCCATGCCAGGCGACCCAACAAATAATAATAAATGAAAGTCGAGGAAAGAAGAAAAATAATTCATATCTCCTCGCGTAAAGGTAGACAGACGTTAATTTAAAGTCATCCAGATGGTGGTGGAACGCCTACGTTCTTACGTACGACTTGAAACAACCGACTGGCCGACTCTGTAAGCCATAGGAAGAGAATGGTACAGATTCGGCCTGGAGGAGATACGTTTTATCTGGGGGGGTGTTGTCGTCAGTAGGTGCCCTCACTTTGGCTGTAACAACATAACATACAGCCTACAGTCGGCAGGAAACTGGAATGGAATGCATGAATGAAATTGAAAATTTTGATTTTAATTGAGAATCTCGTCGCTCGTTGTTGTTGTTATACTCGTAGATGGAGGCAATGGTTGTGCATTTTTTAAATTAAAATATCTTTGGCGTTGTCTTTGATGATGAAAGAATGAGGAAATTCAACAATAATTAGAGAGTCATAAGGAGAAACTTTATAGAGGAATTTCTTTTGCGGATATGGTGGAGCAGGGTGGGCGGAGGTCTGGACTGTCTGTCTTTGGGATGTTCTCATGCCTTTAAAGCTTAATGGTAAGAGTTAGAGAAAGGAATGCAATATGATGACCAAATTGGGGCGCAATTACATATGTCATGTCAACTCTGAGTCTGGTTGCTAAGAATCAATCAATCAGGCAGCTGGAGACCAAATACACTACAGAAATATTTAGGCAATACTACTGCTTACACCACACCATTCTTAGACTTTCTCAAGCACCTACTCGAACAGAGATGAATGGAAATGCGATACACAATCTACAGCGATGAGGGCAATACCACAACACGATATCACCTTTTTTATTGACAGTCAGGCAGCAATAAAAGCGATCGAGAAGAGCTCAAGTTTCTTGCAAGGGGACTCAAAAGCATACCAGGAGAAAGCGGACGATCTGGCAAGATGAGGTTCGTCAATAAGTCCTGACCAATTTCCCCCCTCGGTGATCACCCCGCCTTGCACACTAAAGCTCGAATTGACAGTCAGGCAGCAATAAAAGCGATCGAGAAGAGCTCAAGTTTCTTGCAAGGGGACTCAAAAGCATACCAGGAGAAAGCGGACGATCTGGCAAGATGAGGTTCGTCAATAAGTCCTGACCAATTTTCCCCCTCGGTGATCACCCCGCCTTGCACACTAAAGCTCGAATCAGGGAATAAAGCTAACAGAGGTCCCTCTCTAGATACCGCTTGCCAGCTATGGCCCTTATACGACAAAGCCAGGCCTGACAGACTTATGCTAATGAATAGAAAATCCCTATCTACCCTAATAGGATTACGGGACATAATACATAACGGAAGTAGATTTATATAGCATTTGCGGTGACGAAAAAGTTTACGAGGATACAACTCATTTACTTTGCCACAGCCCAGGTCTCTGTCATCAAAAAAAAAAAAAAATTCCTTCCAGGATCTAAAGGGTGACCAGATAGCAATGATAGTTTTTCCAATTATTATGTTTCAGCAGCTGTCAAAGTTACCAACGACATCCAGCTGTCAAAATATTCAGTAACGTTTGCCATTTCATCATACATCGTTTGACGCTTCCCGAACGTGTGGAAATTATTAAAAAAATATCGAAATTCCTTGGATTCTTTGGACCTTAAGCCACCAACCAGACAGAGATTGGTGCGAAATGAAGAAAACATAGCCGTCGTAGCAGCCAGTATCGAAGAATTCCCAGAAATGTTAATTCAATGCCGATCGGCTGAATTGGGCATCGCCAGAGAATCAACCTACATCCGTATAATATTGTGCTGACGCAAGAATTGAAGTCTGACTACCATAGACAATGCCGTTAGTTCGCTAATTAGGCGCTGGAAATGTTGGCCGGAGATCCGGATTTTGGCCAAAAAATCATCTTCTCGGATGAGGCCCATTTTTGGCTCAACGTCAAACAACAAGCAAAATTGCAAAATTGCCATTATTGGAGCGACCATAATCCACAAGTGTTTGACCAAGCACCATGCATCCACAAAGATTGACTGTTTGGTGCGGTTTATGGCACGGCTGAAGGAGGAAGGAGATACCGTTACCGTCAATGGTCCTCAGTATAAAGCGATCTTAACCTACTTTTTGTGGCCAGAGCTTTACAACATCGATATATCCGCGCTGTGTTTCCAACAAGACGGCGCTACATGCCATACAACCGACGCAACGCTCGAAGTGGTGAAAGAGAAATTTGGCAACTGGGTCACCTCACGGCGAGCGTTCATCAATTGACCGCCGCGATCATGCGTCTTGACACCCCTCGATTAATTTTCTGGGGCTACTTCAAGTCATTAGTCTACGCTAACAAGCCCACCACTTTGGATGAGCTCGAGGCCTACATTCGAGACGCTATTGCCGGAATAACGCCGCACATATTGGACCGAGTCATCGAAAATTGGATCGACCGCTTGAAGCACTGCCAGCGAAGCCGAGGGGGCCATTTAAATCATGTGCTATTCAATACATAATGGCATGAATGTAGCTTCAAAATAAATTCAGAATCAATTTGATATCTCTCACCGTTGCTGTTTTATTTAAATTTATTTTCCTATCGTTCTTATTTGGTCACCCAATGTAACCGAGGAAGAAGTTCTCCTTGAGTTGTGATCTCTCGACTCATGTACAAGTATTCCAGCAGATAATTTCCTTTCCGCATTTCCTAAACTATGCAGGTGTAATATAGTAAAGTCGTTATGCAATATTTTCAACATGTCCTTGTGCCGCGATGAGTTTTTAGCCTACTGGAAGAGTTCCTTTATTAAACCTACTTACAAGTCTGGGTCAAAGAGAGCTTTTGTGAATTATAGACCTATAGCCAAGCTTCCACTGTAAAGGAAATTATATTCTGCAGTACGCAATCACATTTTCGAATATCAGCATGGTTTTGTAAGCAAACCGTAATGAATTTGGTGATTTTTACTAATTACTGCCGTTGTAATATGGGAATGGATTCTCAAGTACTGTTCAACACAATGTCCTTATGAAGAAGTTGGTGATGATTGTTTTTCATTCTATTTACTCGTAACTTATCGGAAACAGTATGTCAAGGTTTTTGCTGTATACTCAAATTAAATTTTCAATTTTTTTGGAGTACCCCAGGGTAGTCATCTGGGTTCGTTACTTTTTCATTGGCAGAAATGACTACTCTCTCGCCAAGAGCTTCAGAGCTATTAGTCTGACGTCCTTCTTGCTGAAAAGCATGGAAAGACTGGTTGATCTACATGTGTGCAAAGTTACTTTGAGGGTACATCCTCTGTCAGAGATGCCTATTAACGCAGAAAATCCTGCGAAACTGCGCTTCAAAATCTGATCAGCAGAACAGAAAGAGTACGCGATAGCCATTTTCATAGACATTGAGGGTACCTTTGACAATGCGATTTTTGACAGCATGTGTAGCTCCGCCAGAAATCACGGCGTAGAAGAAACACTAGTGTCGCGGATCAAAGCAATGCTGGTGAACAGAACATTGACTGTAGATGTTCTGGACGCCTTGATGAAATATATGCAATCCTAATGGCTGCAGAAGGGTCGAAGTATCTGCGTCGGTAGTGACAGTCAGGCAGCGCTTAAGACCTTGCTCAATCTGGAAAGCTGAACTCACTGAGTCTTGTTTGGGCCCCAAGACACAAAGGGATAACATGAAATGAGATCTCTGACGAGCTTGCTCGACAAGACTCAGAAGAGAATTTCTCTGGAGCTGAAACACGTTGGGTTCGCCAGCGGCCTCGGTTAGGGCTTCCATTGACGATTGAGTTTTCAATGAACACAATCGAAGGTGGCATAACTCTCCAGGATGCATGACGAATAGTACCCGTCGTCTGTAAGAAATCCGAGACTTTCTTGCTATCTCTTAGCAGAAAACACTGCACACAACTTCCTGACATTCTTACGAGCCACTTCGCCTTTGTGCTAGGTTTGAGCGCTAACCCTGTCTGCGACTCCTGTGGAGAGAGCGATGACACTGCGGAGCACTTCCTATGTGATTGTCCTGCCTACGCTCGGATTAGGTGGCAGATCTTCGGTGCGGATGTGGTGAGAGATCTAAGCTTTCATCACTGAAGCGTCTACTCATCTTGTTGTACTCGTTGTTGTACAATGGACCAGTTTTGAGTCTGAGTGCTCCAGTAGGGTGTAGCCGCCCCGAAAAAAAAACACCCGCGGATTTTAGAGTTCTCAACGAAAGAATCGTGAAAGAAAAAAAGAATATTCAAAATCAAAGACACCGGGCTTAACTTTTTAAGTATAACTTTATTGACAGCCGACTGAATAGAGAATTGACATTTGTCATGACACGAGGTACCGTGTAGCTATCTTCTGTCAAACTTCAGCTGGAACTTTCCAGAGTGCGTTCACCAGGGCGTAACATTAACGCATACTTTAAAAATTAATTCCAAATAAATAAAGAAATAAATAAGTCATTAATTTGCGCTGACATATTGCCGCTTTAGTTAAGTTCTAAAAAATGCTATTTTTTTTACAATCATTTTTTTTTTATAATTTTTCTTCGACCAACTAAAACTGCAAAACTTAATCCCCTTCGGTCAAAATTAATTACACACCTCTTAATGAAAGTCCCTTTTTGTTCGCTTTTCATATCCAAAGGGGAAACATAATTGCATGTTATTAACTTTTAGGGACAGGGAAATCCCTAATACGCGTATATTGTAACACAATGTTAAGTCAAACTGTACACAGAAAAAAAATAAATCCTTTTCAACACACCCTAATTCAGCATGACTTTCGGGATACAAAAAAGAAATCAAACAAAATGGGGAGAAAAAAACTAAAAAAAAAGGGAAACAATCCCGACAATTCGTGTCCCCCAAAGTTAAGCGTAATGAAAAGGCCATTTACCCTTTTTGCCATCAAAAGTATCTGTTAGAAGAGAATAATTAAAATATATTATTCGGAGTTTAAGTGTCGCACAGACTGGAGTGGAAAGTGATAAGAATTTATAAAAAAAAAGAAACCGAAAAGCCTTCATTCTCCGTACAGAAATTTAATTCTTTTCAATAAAAAGTTAAACAGAGGTGATTATATTGAGTAGATGACTGTATTCCGTAGAGCAATCACTACACAGAGGGCCTTGGCTATGAGCGATGTAAGATAACACATCGATTTGAATAAGTTGACCTCATACTTGCACTATAAACTTTAAATTTTTCAAAAATGTTTTTGAAGATATAATGCTAATCTTCTCGACATCAGTAACAAGAGATTCTACGATAGTTTACTCTCGCTAAACCTTATCCCTGTTAATAAGACCAGTCCCACACATTTTACCGCTACAAACTCCACTCTCTTGGATATCTTACTGGTGAGTCAAGCCCGACTACGTGAATTATTACGGACAGTTAGACGTTCCTGGATTTTCGAAACACGACTTTCTTGCTGTAAACCGTTCAATAGAAACTAAAATAATTCAGTTTAGAGATTTCAAGACAGTGGACATGGTTGCGTTGGCTCGCGATGTTGTAAACACGAACTGGGATAGGGATTTCCTTGTCTGATCAATCGATGAACAAGTTGACTTTGGAGTTGGAGTGGGAGGAATGAATGGTATATCAACCGAATTGATACACTTATCTGTCAAAGGAATGCCGCCTATAAAAGATTGAAGCCTTATCGGATCCCGAGCTTCCATGCTGATTTTAAGAATCTGCACAACGCTGTTAACATAGCGATACGTAGATCGAAGCGTAGATTCTTTGCCTCTAACTTCGGTAGTTTGTCCTCGAGCAGATTGTGGAAAAATATTAAGTCTCTCGGATTATCAAAACAAAAGAGTAATTCAGATGTGGAATGTGATGTTAATGATCTAAATAGACGGTTTTTAACTGCATCTTTATCTGATAACACCCAGGTTGGTATGATGCCTCCAGTCAGTGGTGCCCCCTTGGGAAGCATTTCTGACATCAGTTTCAGTTTCTCGAGAGTGGATCAGTTTCAAGTATGCAGAACGGTATTTGAAATTAAATCTGTAGCTACTGGTCTAGACAACTTGCGTTCCAAATTCTTTAAAATCATATTTCCGTTCATCTCACCCCACATTACTCACATTTTTAAGACAATTTTAACAACTTCTTGCTATCCTCACCTCTGGAAAGCTTCCAAAGTTATTCCTGTATTAAAAAACTCCAGTCCTGTAAAGGAATATCGCCCGATATCAATCTTACCTTTCTTGTCGAAAGTATTCGAAAAGCTATTTGGAAAACAGGTTTCTGAGTACTTAAATTCCTCAGGCTTTATTTCGCCTATGCAATCTGGATTTAGACCCCAACATAGTTGCTCGACAGCACTGATAAAGATTGTGGATGATATTAGACAAAACATTGACGAAGAATGCTATACGACGTTGGTGCTCTTGGATTTTTCCAAGGCGTTCGATTCTGTTTCGCATAGTATCCTCCTAAATAAGTTCAAAAACAATTTCTTTTTTGATTGCAGTGCTTTGTATTTGATCCAAAGGTATCTTACAGGAAGAGCTGAGGCAGTGTGGGCTAACAATCACTTATCTGGTTTTCTCCCAACTTATGCTGGTGTTCCCCAGGGATCAATCTTAGGCCCCCTGTTATTTTCCATGTTTATCAACGACTTCAAGCACTGTAGATCTCATATGTACGCTGCTGATGTGCAGCTATATTTAATCTACCCAGCTGGTTTATTGGAAGACGCCACTGTCCGAATAAATGAGGACCTAGCGAGTGTCCTTCTCTGGTCAAAACAAATTCACCCGAGGCTGAACACTGGGAAAAGTCAAGCTATAGTTGTGGGTAGGAATGCTATGGATACATCATGTTTTCCAACAGTCGAGTTAGGTGGCACCAATCTAAAATATGTTGATAAGGTGAAGAACTCAGACATTATATTGAACCAAACCCTTACGTGGGATGATCAAGTGTCCTTCACATTGGGTAAAACGTACGGAACATTACGTGTTCTCCACTTAGCTGGAAGCAAAAACACTCGTTCTGCCGATCTTGTTCTACGGTAGCTTTGTTTCCTGCTGCCTCGACAGTGTCAGCCAGCGAAAATTTAACGTTGCGTTTAACAATATCGTCCGATTTATCCGCAAGCACAGCTTGGTGAACTTCAGCATATATTTATCAAACCGGATGAGGCATCTCTTGTTGACCTGCTTGGCTGAAAACTGGATCTCAGAAGTCTAACAAGAGTTCCCCAGAAGGAGGACTTGCGGCGACATATTCGGAGCTCAGGTCAATAAGTGTTTTCAAGACTGAGTCAGGGTATTGAAAAAGAGATGGTGGTGGATGAACCCTTAATGAGCCAACGGGAGCGCTCATAGACTGGTAGTGGGTTACTGTCATCTAAATATTCGGCACCTTCCCCTAGGAGTTTTAACAGAGGATCTGGCCCTCCAGGTTGTGGCTAACTATCCAAACATGACAAAATAGGCTAGGTACGAAGCAACAACAAGCCTCGGATAAGGCCGGCCAAAAGCGGATGAAAAACTGTGACATCTACTATGGTGACTGGTACAGGGAGCAGAAGCAGCGTTTAGTGCATTAAGGCAAAATTCGAAAACTTCGGGTTAATACGCGCTTGATACCTACAGAGGGTAAGGACAACGTGACCATAGATTGCTTCTATAAGCTCCTCGATAGGACTTTCGACCAATGTCCACACTATGACATTAAAATCATGCTTGGCTATTTTAACGCAACGGAATTCACCTTCAGAAACACCGTCGGAAAATACTCGTACATCCAGCATGAAAACACCTCCGAAAAAGAACTCAGGCTTTGCGGCACACGATTCTCGCAAATCGAGGGGACCTGACTCTCTCCGGATCAAATAACTGTCAAAGAAATTGATCACGTCTTGATTGATGCAAGGCAATTCTCCAGTATTTTGAATGTTCGCACCTTACGAGCAGCTAACATTAAATCAGATTACTACCTTGTTGCTTCCAAGGAATATATGCGGATATCCGAGATTGTAGTGTAAGAAAATTTAACTTCCAACGGCTACATGGAGTTGGATGGAGTGTCCCCGAACCTCTCAAGAAGTTCAATACCATCAACGTTAAGCGCAGATGAGCAATGGCGTCACTGCCAGCAAGCCATCAAGTACGCCGCCTGTGTTTCTCGCATCCACCTCAAAGAAACCCTTGGTTTGATGAAGAGTGCCGCCAAGCGCACGCAGTAAAGCAAGGGGCTTATAAATCGATGCTACATAGGGTGACGGGAGGAGCTTCCGACATCTACAAGCAGAAAAAAGGGGAAGAACACCAGCTTCTAAGAAAGAAGAAGAAAGGATATGAAAAATGTGAGTTCAATGCAAAGGTGTCATAGCAGAAATGATGCTCGAAAGTTCTACCAGAAGGTAGAAAGAGCATGCCAAGGATACAAAGTTCAATCAGAACCCTGTAGTGATGAAGAAGGAAATCTTGTAGCAGAATCAGACTACACTGAGAATTTGGAAAGATCATTGGCGACCAAAACTCCACTGGCAGGCAGAGTGCTCCTTCCAACCCGGACGATAGCGATCAACAACTCCGTCCACCCGACCAAAGTGAAGTCAAGCTTAAACTAAGCTTAAGTCCAACAAAGCTTCTGGAGCCGACGGTCTAACTGCCGACCTATTTAAAGCAACTGGGGATGATTTGGTATGGAGCGTTCATCAACTCATCTGTAAGATGTGGTCGGACGTATGCCCGACGAATGGAACCTCAGCATCGTTTGCCCGAACCCCAAGGATGGAGACCCTCGAACTCCGCCAACTACTCAACATTAACCTTTTGTCAACAATCTGATTAGTCCGTATCAGTGTGGTGTTTTAGGGCAGAAAAATCCACCATAGATTAGATTGAGGCAGATCTTAGAAAAAACCCAGGAGTTCCGAAGCGATATTCACCACCTTTTCATCGATTTCAAAGTCGCCTACAATAGTGTCTGCAGAGACGAGCTATACAGAGCAATGTATAGTTTTGGCATCCAAAATAGAGAAGAAAGTAACGCAACTTGATCGTGATGATATCAGGAGGACGGAAAAAAATACTGTGAATCATGAGCAACGACAAAAGCAAAAGCAAACAAGCTCCCCAGTTATCTGGACAGCCACCCTTGGAGTTCACTGAAACTCAATACCAGCTGAGTTTCAAACCAACTACACCAATCTGTCTTTCTCTCTGTCTTATAGGACTATGTATTTAAGTGCCAAACTACGAGTATATCCTAATAAACTTTTCTTTGCTTAAGTTATGAGCATTTCCGTTTCAACTTTGTCCTCAAATAGCCCCTGCGCCTTGTACATTCATAAAAACTGAATTTCATCAAATTGTCTGTAGTGGTTCTCGAGTGAGCTATGTAAGAACAAAAATAACATAACCTAACCTAAAACACCGGTACAGAACACTAACCGTGCAAGGCTGAACTCGCGCTTGACCCAAAAGGTTCAACTGAATTAAAACGGCAACCCTGCTGGACAGACAAAACGGTGGCGATTTGAGGGATTTTTGTTCGCTCTTCAAAAATTTGACTTCAATTGTAAGAGGGACTAATCCTATGTATCTGTCAACAGCAACCGATCCAACCTGCTAAGGATACCCAGATAAGACGGATTTATCAACGTATTGAACTAAAAGTACGGATTTCAGCGGCCTCAGCAGTAGAGCGCCCCAAACTAGAAGTCCAGTGCCGCATGAGAAGAAAGTAAGGCAACTACATCAATGCACTAACCATCAAGGCTGAAGAAGCAGTACATAGGTGCGACAGCAGGGTCGTCTATAGTATTACTAAATAACTCGTTGATGGTCAAAGTTTGCAACTACATCTAGTAAAAGGACTAAATGCAAATCTGCTGACTTCGGATGAGGAACAGCTTGCCAGATGTCGGGAACATTTTGCAACAGTGCTTAACCACTTAGGCAACATTGTTTTGAGTCCAAATCCAGGTGAAACTTTCGCAGAAACAAATACCCGTATCCACATCTCCTCACCAGTAACGCTGCAATAACGTCGGCGATAAAGGCCCAGAAGAAAAACAAGGCAGTTGGCATAGAACGCATTCCGGCGGAACTCTTCAAAGTCACGCCCAACATTTCGGTGGAAATCCTAAAGCCATTTATTAGGAAAGCATGGAAAATCGAAGCCTTCCCCGACCATTGGAAGAGGGGAATGATTGTTAAGCTGCCCAAAAAGAGAAACCTGCAGAAATGCGACAACTGGAGAGGTATATGCTTCTTCCGGCTGCGGCTAAATTAATAGCTAAAATAATTCTGGATCGAGTGAGAGAACATTTCGATTCAACCCTCAACAATGAATAGGCAGCCTTTCGAGCTGGATCCTCCTACATCGACCGCATCAACACCTTGCGGATCATCATTGAACAGTGCATTTGAGGTCCACAGCGGAGTACGACAAGGGTGCATTATTTCACCACTGCTATTCCACTGATGTGATCCGAGCAGCTGAGATGATGACATTCACACAGGATAATGAACCCGCGTCAGATGGCCCATAACTTGGAGTCAGTGGCGAACAAAGTGGGCCCTAAGCACTTAAATTTTTCAACATAACACCAGCGCCGCTCAATTCAAGATTGCTGGACATCAAGTCGAAGAAGTAAGCAGCTTTCTACATCTAGCAAGTACGGTCTCAGAAGACGGTGGTATCGAACTCGATGTGGACAGTAGAATTCTCAAAGTAAAGGTTGAATTCGGTATGCTGTCTAAAACCTGGAGAGGCAATGTTTTCAGCACAAAAACCAAGCTGAGACTCTTCCGATCCAACGTGGAAATTGTGCTACTTTATGGGTGTAGTACCTGGAAAGTGACCAACACCATCACAAGGAGGCTGCAAACCTTCATAAATAGATGTCTTCGCAACATCCTAAGGATCTTCTGGCCGAACCGTGTATCGAACGACCAACTACACGCGATAATGGACCGAGAACCGATAGACGTCTAAATAGGGAGGAAAAAGTGCCAGTGGATTGGCCACACTTTACGGCACGAAGACAGTTTCATTTCAAAGTACGCCATGCAATTAAATCTACTTACCCAAACTCACAGAGGAGTAGGTCGCCCTAGGAGGAATCCAGATCTTTGGGAATGACTTGAAGGGAGCTCAAGCGTTTTGCAGAACTCCGAACACGATGGTGCGTTGGCTTTGTTAAAACCTTATGCCCAATGAGGGGTTAGAGGACCTAAGTAAGTAAAGTAAGTAATCTTATGTATAACAATGTAGCAGCTACGCGATTAAATCGAAGACTTTCACGTTATACCTTAATTTTTCGACGCTTCCCATCTACGTTTTTTGTTGGAAGAAAAATACTCATATTTCAAATGTGACTTACGACAAGACAAGCAGTTCGTTCTTAAGAATTAAATACCCCATACCGTTTTCAATAACAATCACGAACGACATATTTGTCAAAAGGGCCACTGTTGGAACGTGTGATGGGTGCACCTGTATCCATGTACTCAAATTCGCCTCCTTTTCAATGTCCAGACTATAATTTATCGATTCCTCCACACACAATTGATTACGCATTAAAATAAAATTTATTACAGTTGTTAATGTCAAAAGTTTTTGCAATAATATCATGTCAAGAGGCGCTCCTCCGTGCGTGAGAAACATACAAAGTTAAACCCGAAACCGGAGAAATCCTCCTTCAGGCATAAAACAGGTGGTCCAACCCTTAAATTGTTTCTTAATCTCCTCTTTTTTCACACTACTCATATGTATAACTATACATGTATACGTGTGGCATGCTGCAGCCTCTCCCAATATCGTTGAATTCTTTTGAAAGCATCTGGAAGTCATCATCATATATGCGGATCTTCCTAACGTAGAACGTAGACTGACTGCTGTGAAGAAATCGAAAAGTTTTTTTTTTTTTTTTTCATCGTAAAATACATGCAACAAGTGTGAAACGCCTAAAGTCCCCCTCTAATATCCTCCTACAAAATTGAAGGAATAAAAGAAAGATTCCGAAGAAGAAGAGACGACAACAAGACGAGATACAAAAAAAAATCCCAAACATGTCCCTCTGGAAGCCCCCTCTTCCGAAATTTAGTATGCCACAGCGTGGTAGAGTGCTGTATCTACAGAATTCCGATCACGTAGGTTGAATTCGTACAAATTCCGAAGACAAAAAGTCGCAACAAATTTGCGCTTCACTTCGCCTTCCATTTCCCGGTGCCGGTTGATGCCTGCAGTTGCTGTGTTTAGCTGGTGGAATAAATCCGTACGCCGTTCAGATTTCCTTCCCACTTACAATTCGATTAGAAGGGTTTTGCTACGAATTGCAGTCAACTCGACAGCCAAATGGGTTGATTTACTTCCCGAAAAATCTTTATCCCCCATTGGAGTTCGATGTAATTCGATGAATTCACAGTATGTGGGGCAAGTTAGGGTACCAAAAGTATCGAAGTATCTTATGGCACCAGAGTCTATCTCCCTGTCTAACCTTTGCACGTTTTAGGGTAAACAAAAAGTTAGCCACCTACTTGTCCCGTAGACTGTCCTATCACATGCTGAAAGCCCATGCATTTAGGCGTTAAAACATCACCATGCACAGTGCACACACTTACAATTAGAAACTAAGTCTACCTCATAGAATGGTTACAGAGACCTTGCATGCTGGTTAGTTAAAAATTTGTTTGCAATTGACTCTTGGCCGCCGCACATCAATGTTACAACTTTGTCTATGTCCACAATAGAAACCACATCTATGTACAATTACCACCTACGCATTCTATAATCTGATTTGTAGACACAAGACTAGCTTCGGCTGTTAAGATACCAACCGGTTCGGTTCACACAGGCACTGACCCAACTCTACGTTCCCCGAAACATGTTGCAATTAAGTTTTTTTTTCCAACAGGCTACAATGGCTTTGGTGTCTTTGCATAACCAACAAACATCTATCATTCAATCGCGTCCGAGGGTGATGAACGCCAATTGAAAGGTCAAGGCGTTCGAGTCACACACACCCAGGGGGCTAGATTGGCTCCGATGTATCTATAAAGATTGTGGGGCAACCTCGCTCTGATCAATTTATTACTCATCGCTGCGCGAATCACTGATTGACACACAAAAGAAACTGACGAAAAAAAAAAGAAGGGCAAAGCAATTTTCCCTTTGATACTATATTCGAGAAGATCAGAGCACGGCAGCAGATGCATTTGATCTCCGATCTCATTTGTGAGTCAGCAAATGTACATCTGATGGATGGATTTCGCAAAATGTAATTGCGGAACCAGATTTTTAGGTTGGACTGTCTTTTGTTTGACATTCCGGTATTGAGTTACCGGATTAAAGTTGATTTATGTGTGCATTATAGCGGTTGACGTGTTGCGCAGATACTACCTATATGTGCATTTTTTTTCGTGACAGGTTTGGTGATAGTATCTGTCAGTGGAAATTAAGCCAAATTTATCATTTTTCCTTGTAATGAACAGGACATATGCATAATGCAGGTGTTATCAAGAGTGGTATTGAGGTTGGGTCGAGAAAAATACCAGCTACGAAGCCTTTCCATGCTCTTTCAGCTGTTTGCGTTATTCGAAACAGATTTGCGGATACTGACTTGATTTATGACGCTGAAAGATAAAACATTTTGCATCCAGTTAGTTCTGTTTGCTTCTAGGGTTATTTTTAAGTCTTGTATAACATCGAAGGAATTTGATTTGCACAGTGGAGTTCCACAAGGCTGTGTGCATTCAACTATACTTTTTTAGTAAGGATTGAGAGATTATATTTTTCCTTCTGTATTTATATAAGCAAATCCGTTACGACTTGTATTTAGTGGAATTGAGTTCCTGAATAAATAATACAAGTGACAAGTAAATTACCTGCATCCGCAGTATTCTTTGGTAGAATCTTTAACAAGACTCATGGTGTTGACAAGCTGATACAAAGTTGTTTTATTTACTTTCTTATTAATTATTTCTTAGGTAGAGAAACATTTATTGTTTGTCATTTTAATGGGCAGACAGATAGATATTGACTGATTTTTATTTGCGTGCTTAATGCATTGCATAGTTGTATTTACAGAAGCATTTAGCATGGCTTTGTAGTCTGACAAGTTGACAATGGTCTTAAATATATACAAGGTGGGGCAAAAGTAATGTCACACTGTGAATTGGCTGTCATTTTGTTAGAAATGGAAAAAATTGGGCTCTGTTTTCACGAAAAGTTTATTTGAAGGTGTAAAATTGATGATATTAAGTTGAAAAAATGATATCGTTCAAATGACCACCTCTTGAGGAAGATACACATTTATGCTCATTTTACGGCATTTTGAATTGTTGCTCGCAAAACATCTGGCTCCAAATTGGTGATTTCTTCTTCAATTTTGGCTTTCAAGACTTGCAAGATTTGTGGTTTGTTGTGGTAAACGCGAGAATTCAAAAAGCAAAAAGAAGTCTGGCGACCTAGCCGGCCACTTCAAATCGCCAAATGATTCAAAATCTCCATCGTTGCCGGAGCTGTGTGAGAGCTTGCTCCGTCCTGCTGGAACCAACACTGCTCGAGACCCAATTCAGCAATTTGCGGTAAAAAAAAAAATTTAACATCTGTCACCAGTTACAGTTAGGGTGGTGCTGTCGGCGTCCTCAAAAAAAAGAAGTGCCAATCAGTTTTTCACTGCAAATGCCGCACCAAACAGTCAATGGCTCTTCGTGCATTTCATGTGGATTCTCCGTGCTCCAGAAACGCAAATTTTGTTTATTCACATAAACACTTATGTAGGTGGAAATGTGCTTCATCGCTCATTATGATTTTGGATACGAAATCAGCCTCTTCTTGCACCAGGTTTAACAGAGCATGGGAGTAAGTTAATCTCCCTTGACGGTCAGCAGGCAGCAATTGATGAATGCTTTGCAATTTATAAGAGAACATCTTCAAGTCTTTCACCAAAACTCGACTCAACGAATGTTTGCTGATGCCAAATTGTGTGCATCGTTATCTCGTCGATGTATGCGGACTCTCTCAGACGTCCTCGGCCACAGCAGTGATATTCTCGGCCGAACGAGCAATACGGGGCCGGCCACTTCTTGCGACATCTCTAGTGGACCCAGTTTACACGGGACGCTCAGTCAAACGCTTAATTGTTCGCGCACATGGTGCAGAACGACGAAATTCACGCTGCGTTAAAAAAAACAGACCGGAAATTGGTCAAATACGCAGTAACAATAATTCCGCGTTCTTCAGGTGTGTATCGCTCCATTGCTTGTTGTCAACTAATTCTCCATCTGCCTACAACATAAATGGCAAAGAACAATGACATTTGACGCCATTTGCCAAAATTATGGCACATACACATTAGGTATACTTTAGGTAAAACGCGATAAAGTAGCGATAAGGTAGCGTGATTTTGCAATGTTGGGACCATTTCAGGAGAAGTGATAGGACCCGATCCTCCGATAGAATATCGCTCCCTTATTTTTCGTAAGACTGGACATTTACAAACAAAATATGGTACAACATAGTTTATCTTCTGAAGTTTATCATTGCTATTTCGCTAATGCAGTAATCATTCCAAAAATAATTATTATGCTGCAAGTTATGTTGATCGATCTATGAAGTGATCCCGATGCTTCCTTTAGGAATCGTGTTCTGGGCTGTTCATCCACTTTTCGATGAGTTGGTAAATTCCTACTACCATTCTGCATTCGCGAGCAAGTTCCAGCCAATCAGTATTAACATGTATAGCTGATGTAATCTGTCATACTTGACACTTGAAGCACACCTTGCAGTTTTAAGGTTTTAGTTTGGTGCGTTGGACGGCAGATGGAAGGTTCTCTTTAGGCAATATCTCAGCAGTTTTTCAACAGTATCGCATTTGTTATTTCCCCAAACTTGTGCCACAAAAGAAAATGGGTTCCGAAAGAATTTTAAAGACGTTAAGTTTGCTACTATGGACAATGTACTCGTATTTGTTATTAAAACACTTTCTCCAAGCTGTATTGATGGCATTTTTATAACACTTCAGCTTTGCTTCCAGATGTCTCTCCATACTCAATCGTTTCTCCATTGTAATACCATTTTTTGTTGGAAGAGTTTCTACCCCCGGTTTTCGAAATACCATTACCTTCGAATTTTCCAAATTAACAGTTAGGTTCCATAATCCGCAGTAGGTAATCCTGAAGGCGATTGATCATTGACTGAATGGATTCCAGTGAGTATGCTAAAATGACAATATCATCCGCAAACATGAGGGCTTTGATCAGGAGCCTTGCATACGTTACACCTCCTGGCAAAAAAATTACTATATCTTCAAGGAAAACTTCTATCATCGATTGAAACCACTTGGATAAAACCTCACCATTCAACACAGTTCCTCTCGTATCGCCATAGAGGTTTTCTACGACACGTCCACAAGTCCACAATACCCCTTCGAACAAAAAACATTGTCAACAGTGGAATATTCTGGCCTAAATCCCGCTGGAAATTCCTTTAGAAGACTATTGGCATCTATCCATGATTTTAATCGGCTATGTATCGGCTGTATATGTGAAGATTTTGCAGGATGCGTTTAGGAAGGAAATGCCCCGATAATTCGCTAGGTAGCACATTTTTTGTGAATGGGGAAGATCAGCGCTTCTTTAAACCGTTGTGGGACAAAACCATAATCCAAAATGCTGTTAAGGCCATAAGTTTACTCTGGAGGCCATAAGTTTACTCTGGAGTTCGTCTGTGCCACACTTATAGAATTCAAGACTAATCCCTTCCGACCCTGCAGTTTTACTATCCTTCAGGCACATCAACGCTTTCTTAACTTGCTGGAGAATGATGCAACTAGCTAAGATACCACTCTGGATAACTGGTGAAAGTTACATGTACTCACAGACTGAATTATATTTAAGATATTGAAGTGCGTCAGAAGGATGTTCGGACTTAGATCGACGAGATCATAATATGGGACTTGTTTCACTTCAGTCAGGTCAGTTACATACGAGCTAAATTCCCCGCCTAGTAGTCCGTAATCAATTACGCTAACGATGGTACAAAAAGAAGAGGGTTTGGTGGCAGTTTTTGACAGTTGCTGTCATTTTTGACAGAACAAAATTCACCCGATGCGAACGCATTTCAATATTTTGTGAAATTTTATTTTCCAAAACTGCCTGTGTGAACGAGGTATAATAATCGTAAAGATATAATCGTTTATGAAATCGCCAAAGCGAATAGTTTGGTTCCATGTTTATTTGTTTTCCCATGTTTTGCTCAAGAAGCATTGATCAGATTTTGATGAAATTTGGGCATGGGGCATTTTAAGGAATTTTGAAACGACTTTAGCTTTAAAACGCGTCGCTACCGCCAATAAATTTTGTTCAAATTCGTTATCAACATCGAAAAATACGTCAATAACAAAATGCAAGCATGGCTGCTAAATATAAACTTATTTTGCAATTTGTTGTGAATGTTTGTGATGATATATTGGTATTAACCTATAAATTAGTCAAAAGGGTCTGTCAAGATCGGATGGGGTATGGGTACGATGCGGGGAATTGGGCCTGAAAAATATTTAATTTCTGAACCGATTTTCATGAAACTTTTCAGTAGAAATGAGATGATTATGGCAAAAAATAACAAATATGGTACTAAACTATGCAATTTAACATGCATTTCCTCATTTGCTAAATTACCTCATTCACCAGCAAATGAGATGAAAATTAAGCACAAAACAAAGTTCAACAAGGTAAACATAGCTTTTATTAGTTCAAATTGAATGAAAAGCTGTCAAACAAATAAATTGTGACATTTGGAGGCTGTTCCATGTTTAAACGTGGAACAATATTTTTGTTTACAGTATCATTTCTGATGTCTATGAGGTAATAATGAAACAATGACCATGAGTTGCTTGATTATTACCTCGTGGGGACTTTTAAATCCAAGAAATGTCAGCTTTGAGAAGTGGTGCTTCGAATGCACCTACAAATAGACAAGGATAGCACACCAAATGGGAGGAGTAACAACTGGTTGCCCCAAGTTATACAGTTAACATGTTCACCTGCTTAAAACTAGAACGTCCTCTTGGTGTAACTACTGTCAAACCAAATGAGTTGAATGTAGTGAAAACACCTCGAAATGAGTCATTTGAAGTCATCTCATTTGGCTGTAGTGAAAACGTGTCATGGTGTGGTTCTCAGGCAGTGTGTATCAAATATCTTCGAATCATATTTCTCGCACAAATAATTCAAGATCGAATTAACGGATTTTGATGAAATTTTGGAATTTGTGGCAAAAGGAATGTAGATATGGATGCGATTGTAGGAAAACCATCACCCAGAAATGGTGAGGCGATTATTCAATCCACATCTTGTTTTTTTTCTCAAGTTTCAAAGTTTTTTTGTTGCACAAATTTTAACAAAAAAAAAAAGAAAAGATTTTGGGTGACGCGATCAATGAGAGCAACACCAACGACAGCTCTAGAAACGATACTGAATCTTCCTCGTTTAGATATATACTGCGAAGTCTCGGCAGATAAAACTGCCGGTTTCTGGACAACGAGCCTCTGTGGTCACGTCTCAATTCTAACTCGATGGAATATTTCGAGAATCCAGACGGATACGAACTACATCATCCAACTCTTAGAACGTAACCGGAAATTCTCTATCAGAAATCTTAGAAATCTCTTAGAATGGGTTGAGGGAGTAGTTTGTACTGAAGATGAGCTGGCTATATATATACAGAGGGATCCAAAATGGATGTTGGTAGGGGAGCTTGTGTCTACTGTGAGTCTCGAAATACAAGTCGTTCTTTTAGACTTAAAGATGGCTGCAGTGTTTTTCAAACCGAGGTTGTCGCAATAAAGAAAAGCGTGGAAATGATTTGGGAAATATTTCCTGAAAAATAATCAATATCTACGTTGATAGTCAAGTAAGGCGATTCAATCAACTTCGATGAGATCATAGCATGTAAGACTTTTTAAAATCAAATTGAATGAGATATCACTAATCCACACGGTAACTCCATACTGGGTGCCGGGTCATATGGATCTCTCCGGTAACGAAAAGGCGGATGAATGTTTCACTAACTCTGATCGAAGATAGTACACTATACAGGGAAATAGACATAGAATCCATCGAGAAGGCTAATAGATGTTGGGTCAATTAGACGCATGTGCTACAGCTATATTATTATGGCCAGTCATTGGTAAGAAAAGATCTATTAGTCTAGTAAAGCTTAGTCGTATTGAAATTCGAACAGTCGCTGACATTCTTATTGGACACTGCTCGAAAGGTAACCATGCAGCGATAGATAACCATACAACGACTACTGTAGGGACAGAGAAGAAATAGAGTTTATTCGCCATCTACTGTGTGACTGTCCGGCATTAGCCCACAAGAATAGCACAGTTCTTGGTAGCAACTTCTTCTCAGGACTAGAAAACCTACGAAATATCGAGCTTACGAGTAACAAACTCCTGAGATTCATTCGTTTATCTGGCGGTTGACTTAGAAATGTTATGTTCTTAGGGTTTTTCTACAAATTGGGCGCAATGGACTCTATATGGTCTAAGTAAGCCGTTGATAATCCTGTCAAAAATAAGCAAGAGAGCTGAGCTGATAGCAGGTTCTGTAGAGAGAAATATTCTTCGGGATATTTGGCTCAAGTGCGACTACCAGCACAGAAATAAGTCATGACGCCACATGAGATCGCATACCACAGATTATCCGCCGTCACTCTTAACTTAAACTGACCCGTGGACAAACTTACACAAACATTTCCTGTTTCAAAGGGAAACATAGTCCAAAAACTTTTCGCAGTCTTGACTGCGAGTCATCGTCTTCAAGAGTTCAAGGTCCCACACATCCTACCTCATCAAAATTATTTCGCTACCGAAAGGAAACATCCCACATGTATGTAATTAGTGCCAAATAAGTAGAAAACTAATGCAATCAACCGAATATGCAAATCCACTTTCAACATAAGCCTATGTAAACTACAACGTGACATCATGTATGCGTACCATTTTTGAAAGAAAGTGTCCAACTTGTGGCCCATTCACTTCTGATTTCTATGAAATAACACGTTCATTAGAGAATTCATTACCAACCTATTTATGGAGTAGGTATCCAATTATCGTACACTTGTCAACACTGATGTTCTGCTTCCTCCCCTGATCCTACGTGCCCTGCATTAAATTCATAATTAATTCATTCACACACAAATAGAAATCTAACGCCAGCCAGCTAGCACTTAATAAATTAATTCCTTATGAATGAAAGTCAAATTTACGATATTACAAAACAGAAAGTGCGGACAGACCAACAATATCGAATCTGTGGATTGAAGTTTTTAATTTATTTCACTAGAAACGAAATGAATCGTGCATAGCACGTTTTGCAACATACGGGCACAAACTAATGATCGTTATTAATTGGCAATGGCTGACAATTATTTAAATTAACCCCCATGCAGCACACTCAATTACCGGCAAAGAAAACTACATAATTGCACGACAAAAAAATGTTTAACAACTCTAAATGATCGCTTTGCGGCCGTATCACTGGTTCGCGATCAGCCAGCCAATTAATTAGAATCGAATTAAAGTAGCGTACACGAGATGCATGGAATGCAGAACAAGTGATGCAGAATGTGCCACACCCCACAAAAATAAACAAACCCCATCGTTCCTGCGACTGGTACTCTCATAACATATTCAATTAGAACGATCGATCGATCGAGTGAGTGATCGATCAGGCGCGATCTCTCAATAAATTTGAAATTTATTGCACCCTCGCCTCATGTAAGGGGACCGCAGCTCTTGGAATTAAATTAAGAAACTCTTGAGTGTGCACACCCAACTGATCATGAATGTGTAAAGGGATCCCACTACAGTTTGGGTGGCAGGAAACCTACTCACTGCGAAAACCACCCGCGATATGCTTTCAAAAATTAATGCGCTGCGGACTTGTTTTGCCGCCGCCGCCGACCGGTCGCTCGTCCACTTCAGTTCATCAGAAAACATAAAATCAAATTAATTTATATGCCATGAGCCTTTACAGAGCTCGTCATGCAGTGGTGCATAGTTGGAGGCATAAAACAAGCTCTGCACCTGCACTGTAATGGCAGCCAGTAGTGTAATGGGGTTCCGAACTCAACAAGACAGACAGACTCTCTATGCAGCCCACAGTTTGCAACGACATGCGTTCCATTTACTTGCAATTGCATAGTATCTTGGTTTTGTTGGATGCTTTTTCTCGTCTTGTTCTCTTTGGATTGGATGCCATGCCATTGACCACGCACTCGTTGTGTCATAACATTGATATGTTTATCTTTTTTCAATTTAGAATGACTTTACTGGTACACGGAAAGAAATTTGGTTTGAAATGTGAAGATCATTAGTTTTGAATTTCGAAAGACTACACCGGACGGTCTACAGACACTCAATTTGCCGGAAGCAAAGTAGCTGAAACAAACAGAGCGTCCAATGTTTTCTGTTTGGCTATGATTTCACGATTGGGGGATGGCAAACAGAACACCTACAGCACTACTAGTAAGTTCTTCGGAAATTGCGAAGTTTGAAGAGGGCGAATGGCGAGTCTCCTGCGGCATTGTACACAGGACAAGCATTGGCGGCCTAGTGAGCCGCAACCGTAAAACATTTAATTGCTCCGAAACGGCAACACGCGCCTGGGATACGGATGGATACTTTGTTGACGACCATTGGCTATCGACCACGGACAACGATTGAATTCTGGATTCCTTCAACTAGAGCGGGAATTCATGCGATACAAACTGGACAGACTAGCAGTAAGCGAAATTAGATGGTGGGAACACGGCATCCAACCCTCCGAAACTGGCCAAAGCTTCCTGGCCTATTCTGGGAAACCAACAAACACCACTCGCGAATACAGGGTATGGCTCTTACTTACCCCTAAAGCTAGATATAGCCTTATGTCCTATTTACCTTATGGTGACAGGATATTGGCGGCGAGGTTCAAGGGTAAGGTCAGGAACATGACCAAACTATGCGTATGAGGTTGACAAGGATGATTTTTACAGCAAACTAGGGCAGCCACCAACTCACCCCCTAACGAAGATATCGTGATCGTGATGGGAGATTTCAATGCGAAGGTAGGCCAACACCACGCTCAAATATGTGATGGGACCACACGGCCTCCGGAACACAAAAAACGACAACGGCGAAAGGTTTGTTGGCTTCTGCAACGTAATTGGAGTTACACAGTTTCACCACAAGGACTGCCACAAGATCAGCAGGGTCTCGACTGATCGACAACGTACATCGAACCAGATCGATCACTTTACCATTACCCGACGCTTTAGAAATTGTATCCAAGACGTCCGTAACAAACGAGGAGCTGATATCGGAATAGAGAGGGGGCACCATCCAATGGTAGCTACTATACGTCTTCGTGCTGCATCTGTCAACAACAACCGATCCAACCTGCTAAGGATACCCAGGTATAATATCGACAGGCTTTAGGAACTCCAAGTTCGCCAACAAGAGCATTGACGATCACTGAAAAATATTTTTACGTCTGAAGCAGACACCATTGTCGATAGAAGGCGAAAAAGCCAAAGCATATGGCTGGCAGAAGACACCTGGAGACGGATCGATGAACGTAGTGAACTCAAATCACGGATTGCAGCGGCCTCAGCATTAGAGCGCCCCGAACTAGAAGTCCAGTACCGCATGAACAGAAAAGAAGTGCAGCGTAGTGCAAGATGAGACAAGCGTAACTTGATCAACGCACTAACCATCAAGGATACTCAATTTTACACTGAGGGGTCCAAACTAGATATAGGAACCTGCACCGGAATTGTATGTAAGTCACTCAAAATCAACTCCCGCATGACTGCTGAAGTCTTAGCCATTGAGAGGACGGAATATACTACATATATATACAAAGAAACTAGATCCTTTTAGGATTACAATCCTCGTAGATAGCCAAAATGCAATCATGACACTAGACAGCGTGACGGCTAGATCTAAAGCAGTTTCCAGTTGACGACAAACCTGAGACAGTGGATGAACTATTTGAAAAAAGGATCAGCATCGAATACAGAAAACACTCTGCCAGAGGTGACTGTGTTATATCTCGCAGTTTATGGCTAAAATATAAAAAACAAATAACTAAGAGTCTACTGGCAACAGATAAAGGAGAAACTAGTACCCTAATAGTTGCACTAACGAACTGTCAGGATACGGAAGAAATAGAAACTCTCAAATACTTGCTTTGGGAATACCCATATCTCCAAACCTGTTGCGTGGAAAACAGACTATTTGAGAAACTGGTGGACCTCGTACAGGTCCCACTTACAAACAAGATATGTTTCATTAAGAGCGTAGGCTAGTTTGATAAAAGAGCCAGCCGAGGGATAACGAACTGGTACCACAAATAAAATTGGAACACAATGGACCAAATGGCTCCCGTGCAAGCACTCCCAAAGTGTCTTATTTCTCCTTGACTGCTTTTTTTAGTCGAAGCAGAGTAGCGGCATAGGCCGATTGCTTCACCTTTTCCTTTGCATTTGTAGCCATCACCTTTCCAGACGACTCTTGGACGCTTGTTTGAATAGAGACGGATCCAAGTTTCATCTCTGGTAACAGCACGCTCGACAACCACGTAAAGATTTTCGTCACGGAGCTACAAAAATACCTTACAACAATGAACTCGCGCTTGTTTCTGAGATGCTCTTAGCATTCGCTGCACCCATCATACACTGATATTCGATAAGCTTAGGCGGTTACGTAAAGTAGTGAATGGTATCAACAGATACGAGTATGTTAGTTAGTCTTATCTGCTAGCATTTTCACTCTGATACGAGTCCACGTTTTCTTCAATAGCGGCCCCAATTGGTCGTCTAGATCGGTGATCGTCTTCAATGCTCTCTGTATACCTTTTGAATTCACTTGACCACTTCTAAAAGGAATGGATTCCTGGTAAAAGTCTCTTACTTTGTGAGGAACTTAATCACAGTGCGACATCCGACTTTCGTCAACTTCCACTCACTGTCATTGTGCTTCGATGTGAACTGTAAGAATACAAATGTAAATATTACGATTTTTTGGAATCTGTATCTACACTTAGTGCCGGTAACGAATAGCAGAATTAGTCATGTCCAGCTATGTCCAATGGTAAAACCAAAATATTTTTCTCGGTGCACTACACATTAGCACAATCTCTTCCATCTTACCACACACAACGACGCGCAACGAATCCCCATTCTGTATCTGTAACTGTCACTCACTGGCAATCCAGTTTGTCCTACGCATCCGAAAATGCAACAACAGAAAAAATACTTTCGGGGGCGCGAACAAATTCATATAATCTTGCCACCAAGAGCCTATGAGGCACGCAGCCAAATTACGCGGGCTTCAGCTCCAGCCTCAGCAATCTGATTCACTTCTACTAGCAGACTGATTGATGTCGCAAACGAGATCAGTATCTTGCGTGCCTGCGATATAAGAGAAAACAAATATGAGCCAACCCAAGACAGTCGCAGAGCATAAACACTCTTCGGGGAACGTATGCCATCAAACCGACTACAAAGCTCTTTGATCTAAAGTCTGTCCATCCGTTCGCCTCGTCGTTGACGAGTCATTCAATCTTTCGCCCATGGAGGGAAGTGAATTGTCACATTAATCCATTAATAGTGTTGATATATGACCGATAGACGCACCAGAGATACTTTGGCTTTAAAAAGCAAACGCTGCCCGTTTTGCTGCCATTTAATCGACAATCTGTCATAATATTCTCGCTTAAATGCCTCGCTAAGGAGGAGAAGAGTGTTTGCCTGCTATATGTGTGTTGGGTGCCGTTGACTCCTACCGTATTGATTGTCACATCTCTGGTGAGTGTCGCACAGCCTGGTTTCGTCACCAGCAGCAAGTGGGCGAGTGGGAATGAGCCTGCACGCGATAAATTCACCAGAACAGATAGAGATATCCATCGCGCGCAATGAGTGCGCGGGCAGATTAAAATGAATAAAAAAAAAGGGAAAAATTTGCATTGATAGGGCGACAGAGGGGTTGAGGGGGTGTTTTGGGGTAGGTTAAGGCGGATTTTTGTTGACATTTGGGAGCAGTAGGTTCTTTTGAAAAGGGACTTGCAATGACTGAAGAGGAATGTTCATAGGAAAGCGGAAATGCGATATATCGTGGGTGTTGTTGTAGGGTCTGCAGTTGAATAAACATGGTTGGACGTTTATTTCCTCTCTCTGAACAGTTTGATGTGATTGTGTTCACCCACTCGGTTGTCCACTTATCGATTTATCTGGTTAGGCAATAGCCAAAAAGGGTGACGTTACACTGAAACCTTTTGTGTATACACACTGCGCACCTTTATTTTTAAATCTGACATATTCAAGGTGATGCATACGATTTTTTACTAGTTTTCTCAACATGCGATCCCTCAATTTTAAGAGAAAGCAAGAATGTTCTGTGCCAATCCTGTAACCTAATGGTAACTCTAATGGTCTTGAAAATTGTGCATTTGTTTCGGAATAGATTCTAGAGTAAGACTTAGAAATAGATCGCAGATCAGCACCGCCACCGATGTCCTCATGGGACACTGCTCTATAAGTCTACACGATAAAGTACTAGGCCTATTTTCAAACGACTTCTTCAGGAGCTGTAGCAACGAGAAGGAGGAGGAAAGGATCCTGTACTTGTCCAGCCCTGTCCAGATGGAACATCTGAAGACTCTTGTCTTCGACGACCTAGACGACCTGGCAAATATTGACGTCAGAAGCATCCTCTGCTTCTTAAGAAGCTCCAGCTAGTTTAGAAATAGATCCCGTGGTATCACAATGGAACTCCTTTGGTCTAAGTGCGTCTTTACGTTCAAAATAAGAAGAAGTGCATCTTATACTACAGACAGTATCACTTACTTATGTGCAGGGCTTGTATTCTTAACGAAGGCGTTTTCCTTGAGCTTTGGAAGCGCCAACGACTAGTCCTACTGCCGAAAGGAAAGGGGAGTCCAAACGAACTTTCGTCCTATCGTCCTCTTTGTTTGCTCGACACGGTCGGAAAAATTCTTGAGCGGATAATTTACAATAGGCTTTTACCAGCAGTTGAAACAGCAGAAGGTCTCTCAGAACATCTATACGGTTTCCGTACTGGCACGCTCCACGATAGATGCAATATACGCGGTAATAACGAGAGCCCGAATCGCTACAGAAGCGCTGGAAAGGCAGCACCAAAAAATACTGCGCCATCCAGTCACCTTGGACGTGAAAAACGCGTTTAACACAGCGAATTGGGAACGCATTATGAGCTGTCTTTATCGGATACAAATACCGGATTATCTCGAACAGAGTCCACCTCTACAATGCTGACGAGGGAATTACGACATACAAAGTAACTGGCGGTGTCCCACAAGGTTCGGTCCCTGGGCCTCTGCTGTGGAACGCTATGTATGACGAAATTCTCCGCCTACCGATTCCAAGAGATGCGTCAATCATCGGCTTTTCGGACGACTTCGCGGTGGTGGTTGTAGCAAAAACTCTAGAAGAAGTTGAACACCACTGCAACGACCCAATCACAACGGTACGCAATAGGCCAGCTAACGCTGGTTTGCAGCTTGCTGACCACAAAACCGAGGCGGTGCTTGTCACAAGTAGAAAATTTCCCGAAACGATATCGTTTAGGACAGCACAAAGTGGTTTCTCAACCGTTTATTAAGTATCTTGGAGTGGACGAAAAATCTTCAAAAGCTATTAGTGCACTTTCAAGGCTAATGAGTAATATCGGAGGCCCAAAACAGAATAAAAGACTTCTTCTTGCAAGAACTGTCAAGAATGTACGCAGCAGAAATATGGTCAAGTGCTGCGAAAGTTAAGTCGTACATGCGTGGAGTTAAATCCGTTCACCGTCTTAGAGCCAGTGCGTTTCGAACTGTTTCGAACGATGCTATACTCCATCGACTTACTCGCTGAAGAAAAGTCAAGACTAGAAAGCGAACGAGTTCGAAATGGCCGGGTACACTACGAAAGAAGAGAATACAAAAGAATCCGTAAAGGGGTGATGGACGTATCGCCTTATAACAGCGATCGGTGACGAAGTGATCCGAAACCGGGAAGCCTGCCGATACTTTCTGAGGTCAAACCGGCAAACCCCATAGGCGGACCAGTAGGGATGCAGTAAAGTGGGAGGACTGTGACATTTCTGCTCCGGAGCATAACCTCGCCGTAAGGAAAAGAAGATGCCCGATGTGAGAAATGCATTTCACTTATTGGATCTCTTGCAAAAAATACAATTTGCTTATTGGATCTCTTCTTTCACTTAATGCCTTAGGCCGCGAACTTATCAGCCGCCTCTCGTATATTTGAACTGTGCGGTCTATAGACTACCACCAAAAATTATTATATCTTCGCCGCTCAATATATGCAGGAACAAGTACTCCATCTAGCTACTCGTACTATCACCACCTCCACATCTCGTTCTATCACCGCGATGTATTTTATAGCCTCCCAAACTAAAGGGTGACCAGATTGCAATGATAGTTTTTTCAATTGTTATGTTTCAGCAGCTGTCAAAGTTACCAATGACATCTAGCTGTTAAAATATTCAGTAAGGTTTGCCATTTCATCATGCATCGTTTGACGTTTCCCGAACGTGTGGAAATTATTAAAAAATATTATCGAAGTTCCGGCTCAGTTGTAAATACGCAACGTGAATTTCGTCGTGAGGTCGGTCGTCATCATGGCTTCAGTGCGCAGGCAATTCGTCGCACCGTGGAAAAGTTTAAGCGTAAGTACACTCTTTTGGACTTTAAGCCACTAACCAGATAGAGATCGGTGCGAAATGAAGAAAACATAGCCGTCGTAGCGGCCAGAGACGGCGCTACATGCCATACAATCGACGCGACGCTCGAAGTGGTGAAGGAGAAATTTAGCGACTGGATCATCTCACGACGAGCGTTCATCAATTGACCGCCGCGATCATGCGACTTGACACCCCTCGAATATTTTCACTACGCCCTTAGTCTACGCTAACAAGCCAACCACTTTGGACTAGCTCGAGGCCAACATTCGAGACACTATTGTCGGAATAACGCCCCACATATTGGACCGAGTCATCAAAAATTGGACCTTCTGATTGAAGCACTGCCAGCGAAGCCGAGGCGGCCATTTAAATGATGTGCCATACATAATGGCATGAATGTAGCTTCAAAATAAAGACAGAATCAATTTGATATCTCACACCGTTATTGTTTTATTTATATTTATTTTCCTATCGTTCTTATCTGGTCACCCTATACAATAAAGATAAAAAGAGTGTGTTCTAGCTGAATACATCACTCTTTTAAAGGCTGTGATCGATTTTAGATATTTTGTTTGCTTTATTATCAATAAGAATGGTACGAGTATTCCTGACCTGATACTTGTAGTGTTTTCAGAATTTTAACTTCAAAATCATATGTGTAGATACGTGGAAATAATCCCTTCTTTGAGGCCTTTTTATAAAATCACTTCTCAATGACAGTCATGTAAATATTTAATTCATCCAAAAACACTGTAAAACTTGAATACATCATACATCATGTAAAACCCTTCACAGTAACGCCCTCAAAATGTGATTGTCGTCACTTTCAGAAACTGCTTCCATGACAAAAATGATTAAAGAACTCGTATATTCAAGCTGTGTCTGAGATTTTTTTTCTTTTTTTTTTCATTTTCTGTTTTGTAATTAATGTAATGACTTCTACTCCACCGTCGACATCAATCACAATTACATCATCAACATTGCATGTCACAAGTTACCCAACCTACTCCTATCAATGGAATCGTTATCATACCAAAGCTTCCCATTCCTTCGTTCGAAAACCAAGGGTTTCCGTGACCAAAGATATCAATTTTCATTCTACCAGTTGACATACACACACATCCATACACAGACCCACGCGAGAATGTCAATGAACCAAATAGAAAGCATAAACATCACAAAAATCACCATCATCTCTGTGATCAGATAAACTCGTAATTAATTGACCCACAAGAGTGATTCAAATTAACTTGACCATAGTCCGGACTGAAATTCAAGTTTCCCTGGCGGCATGATGCACGGTGGCCCAGCGCCATGTCTGACAATCTAATCAAAGCCAATTTGTCCAAAAGTTCAGAGAATGTTATTTTTGTTTCCCCAAATCTCGGGGTACTTCCTGTGGTCAGCGAACCCCATTTTGTTTGTCAGAGGAAGCTTATGAAACTTCCGTTCTGAGGTTCTCCCTTCACACGCCCTCAAATTTGGAGATGGTTCTTATCGCTACACGCAAATATTTGTTCCCAGAACAAGGGCTGTGTCATGGAACCTCTTGCACCATATACCAGTGTACTCGTACACACAATGTAAACAGACCTCGTTATCTTGACAAACGCTTTTGGATGAAGAAACCTTAAATTGGTTTCTTATTAGCTTTTGTATGTGGAACAAACAGAAGTGTGCTGGTTCTCACAGTTCCCTGTGAGGCATGCTTATTGTCATACGCTTATCCAAGAAAACAGTTAGCGGGAGTTGCATCACCACAGTTGCATGCTATAAAACGTCGCGTCGTTGACGTCGTTGACGTTTGGGTGATTTCAAAACGAACTTTGAATACTGAAAAACAAACTTTTTCGTTCGGCGAGGGGGAAAATGTGTTTGCTGTGCCCTATTTGGGGACCCTTTTGTGGTAATCATTGAATGTAATTACCTGGGGAAATGGAGCATTGCGTTCATTACACATGCAGGTGAGGTCGCCGCTTTATGATGTATTCGTTGAATGGGCCCTTTAATAGGAGTTTACATTTCATTGCTGGCTTGTATGGTATTTATCAAGTGGGGTTCAGTTTATTATTCTCCCTGCGTACTGCCTAATTGAAAGAATAGTGTATTCTAATGGAACTTCTGAGGCTAATAGTACCAATTACCAATTAGTGTCAATAAAACTTAAGGCGGTTCTCAGCATTTTAGAATGAGACCCGTGTGCTCAATTCATTTATTTGAATTTCAAAACTGTAATCTATCGATTTAAGTTACAATGACTTTCAACACTTTTTAACTCGGTGACTGTTGAGTTATTGAAACCAGTATTTTGACCAAGCAGACTACGTTTAAAGTCGTATCCGTTACAATGGATACAAGAAAGTTCTAAGATGCACTGCATAGGATATCTTATATAAGTACCTCTACGGATGTAACGAAAATAAAGTGCACGACTGGGTCGCACGTACTTGCTTATTCAGATTTAAAATTTACAGAAAACCGTTGTTTTTTTTTTGCCAAAATACCAAAACTTGGCATGCCATAATCTTTTATACATCAAATGTCGTTCAATTATTGATTTCAAACAAAATCGATCATATCACAGGCGAAAAATATCTAATTTTCAGAAACTGGTTACTAGGCAAAGTACCGTTAAACGCATTTTTTTGAAAAAAAAAAAAAAAAAAAATGGTACACCATCTGATAGAATATATCCACCTAGCGCAGTTGGTATGTTGCATCAATTTGTGGTAACGGACGATGCTGTCAAATCCGCTGTAGCGTCATTTTAAGGCAGCTGGTATTGATGAAATATACCCCGCCGTGCTAAAACAAGGTATAAGCCAGTTGCTGTCAACTCTGAAGAGAATTTTCACTATTGGCCTGGCAATGGCATACATACCAACACTCAGGCGAACACTTAAAGAGGCTTTTATAATTAAAATCGGTAGAGATGACTACTCGCTCGCGAAGAACTTCAAACCAATAAGTCTGACTTTTTGTTTTATAATTTGCGCGCGCTAAATGTGATAAAGGGGATATGAATACCCTTATACTATTACAGGGCACGGGCGTTTTGTAGATAGACAGAGAGAGAGACTAAGAAATAAAGTTTGGTGTATTGGTTTGAAACTCAGGTGGTATTGAGTTTCTGTAAACTCGAAGGGTAGCATCCAGATAAGCAAGGAGCATTTTTGTTTTGCTTTTATTGTCGCTGCTCATGATTCACAGTATTTTTTTTCGTCCTCCTGATGTTATCATCACGATCAAGTTGCATTTCAGCCATATGACTTAGAGTTGACTTAGCTTTCACAGTTGATCGACTTTTTTATTTATTTCATGCGAATAAAATATTTTAGATGATTCTTGCCATCAGGCTTTGAACCATGAATGATGTTCCACTACACCATGGCCGCAGGCACAGCTGCTTTGAGATTACATCCTCTGTCTGAGATGCAACATGCTTAGCAACGCGGACAATCCTGCGAGATTGCGCTTCAGAATGCCCTCTTGATATAAATGACTACGCGATGCTTATTTTCATCGACAATATGTGCGATTCTGCCAGACAACATGGCGTGAACGAAACATTAGTTCAGTGGATTAAAGCAATACTAATGAATAGAGCTTTGATTGTGGATGCGGATTGTGGTCGATATGTAGTGGCAGGGGTTATCAGGGGCTGCAAGCACGGTGGTCCTTTCTCTACTGTTATGGTGCATGGTGGTCGAAGCGACTCTGCGTCAAAGCGCAGATGGCCATAGACGCACTCGATGAATGATGCACTAGGAATAGGCTCTCGGTTAATCCTCTCAAAACTGAGATTGTTCTCTTTGCGAGAAGGAGGAAGTTGTTCGGCCTGACTCAACCAGTGCTTAAAGGCGTCACTGTGTTCGCGAAAATATGTCACTACTTCTCTCATCAAACTCCATATAACAGTTTGTCTCGACTGCACGGGGGCCTTCTCTAGCATGCCTGGCTTTGCTCTGCATTGTCGAACCGCCATCCGCTTTATATTTATATCATGGGCAGCACAATAAAAGCTATCTTCCGTCTTAAACGAGGTGGCTTTTGGTATAATCTGAACTCGAGCTTCGATAACATTGCGCGACTCTTATCTGATGGATATGCCGTCTGACGCAGTGGCACCAGAACTCTAACTACTTTGTAAATTTTAAGCCGACTTCCCTCATGCTTGTGGACTGGAAATCAGAGCCAGGAAGAAATTGCAGTCGAATTTTGATTTAGTGAGTCCTGTTCGAGTCCCAGGTCACCATTGGATTAATGATAATGAGATTTCGCTTAAGGCCTTGCTCAGCCCTTTAAGAGCTCGAAAATGCAAGACCTCTTTGAATTCGGTCGCAAGGCTGAACTTAGTGAGTCTTGTTTGAGTCCCAGTCACCATGGGATTACTGATAATGAGATTTACGATAAACTTGGTGGACAAGGTTCGGAGGAGGACTTCTCAGGACCTGAACCTGCATAGGGTCTTCCTGTGTCTTCGGTCAGGGCTTCCACTGACGGCTGGGTTTCCTGGACGGCCATCGAGCAGATGAAAAGAAGGTTTCGGGGCGCAACTCCAAACATGAGAAGATTACTCAAGTAGGAGTAGTTGCGCTGTAAAGTATTTCTTTCCTCTAAACAGATAGTTCAACTTCGTTGATTTTGCAATTTGGTCATTCCATGTTACACCAGAGTTGACTGTGACGCCAATCCATCGTTGGGATGGATAATTTGGTCGTTCGTTTGAAGCTGTAGTATTATACAATAGAAGAATTCATTCTGGAAAAGGCGGCAAATAAGGGTTTCTTCGTATTGAGGTCGACTAAGTTTGCTTTTCTCCACTGCAAAATCCCCATAATTTAATGAGTTGATCTAGCCGAATTTCTGACGATGTTATTTGCATTCACGGGCCTGCTGTTAGAATACGATGAAACTGGGGTTCTGCAATCGGCAAAACTAAAGATCTTGTTGATTGTTAGCTCTAGAAGGTCGTTGATCTGTAGTAGAAACAGAGTTGGTGAAAGTATAGAACCCTGAGGCACTCCATTGTTTACAGCAAATGTATCGCAAGATACCAGGGTATCAAAGGGAAGTACTCTGTGAGAGTATTTCTAATACAAATTCTTATGAAAGCAAACAGCGCACAAGGTACTTGCATATAGATATAAATACTAAGAAATGTTTAGCTTCCAAGGCTCTAACGATCGGTTCGATTTTGAGAAATATCTGAACTACTCGAATGAAACTTCTACTATATATCAATTTTGTTTATACTCGTAGTCTTTGAATTGCTGAGGGAGTGCAATTGCTAGCAGTCCGTTTCGAACATCCAAGCCCATTATTTTTATACTTTAGGACTCTTTGAAGTTCAGATCATATCACGTGATGGGGTACAAAAGTATCTTATTTTCTGGGGTAACATTACGTCCTCAAAAGCCACCCTGATTATTTTTAGTCCACCATGTACTATTTTCGTACACAATGTCAGCTCTCTAGCTTAAGCAGTTCAGAAGCTACAAACCTGTGACAGACACACGGACAGACGAATACACGAACAGATAGACAGACGGACAGACATACACTGCGTTGAATTTTAACACTAAAATACATTGCCACACTTGATTTATAACTACGAATTAATCTCTGCGCATTCTTGGTGCATGCATTTAGATACCTACATTCTAATTCGACCCACCAGCAATAAATTAGCACAAATAACTTCGCACCCAGCATTTATAAATCACTTTGAACAAGACTGTATTTCACACATAACTCACCCATAATTCACTTCACAGTCCCGACATAATTTAACTCATTTCCTGGTGTTTATTGCAAAAAACTTATTACCCTAACTCTATGGCTTTCGGGATTTCGTTTGCAATTCGGAATGCCTCAAATCTTCCAACGTAACGACGACAGTTTTCAAATTCGATTAAGATGCCTTCATAATCCCAAAAGTCCAGAAATAAACGCTCATCCCACACACGCGACGCATAAAATCCTCAATTACTTCAATGCTGTGCAGAAGGACCAGTACTAGCACTGCGACGACGTCCTCCAATCTCAGCTACCTTTCAACACGAAATTCCACTTTGTTAACGAGATCAAAGAACGAAAGTGACAGAAAAACAATTTATGGGACTGCACTGGAGAGCAATAGAACTGCACTGGCAATGGCGCTTTACGATTCCATTCAGAGCAATCCGACGACAACGCCAGACACACGACACAAAGTGGGAGGATTTTCTCGCAAGGATTGCGTGCAGTGTGTACCTGATGCAAGTAATTCATTCCAGAACCAACAAAGAAAAATTGTCTTCATCATCAAAAGGTGAGTTCCATCCACCCAAATCGGGAATATTATTATGAAAATCCATAATTTCCTGTCGCGCGGAACGGCTATACGAAACGCTGTACTCTAGTTCGGGGGAGAGCGAAACAAATTTAGCTTTCATCTTGAATTCGATGTGACAGGAACCACGGTGCATAGGTTCGGGGAACTGGGTACGTGGAGTGCCCTAAAACTTCAATGAGTGTATGGCGCTGATTGACATGTCATTACGGGCACCAGTAACAGGCAGTGTGGGACGGTGCAATGCACTAACGTCAGACGGTGTCAATAATGTTGTCGGGCGGCTGTTTGATGCTGGCGGCGTGAACTATTTTTGAAAGTTTGGTAATTTTAGACACCCTCCGTTTCCATATCGAGAGTCCTTTAATTGACACTTTCCTCGTTAACAGTGTACTTATGGTGTTTGTCAAGTGGCTGTTAGATGAGTTATTTTGCGTTTTTAATTGGTCTTGGAGCAGGAATGATGAGGGAAGTGACAATAAACGTGGACGAGATTGATGATGGATCTGGATCAGTAATCCAAATTAAATTAGTGGAATGTACATAATATTTTAACATTTTGCCAAACGGAGAGAGAAGTTGAATTTTTGCAGTTTTACTGCTGGAATTTTGTTCTTTACTAGATTGGTATCGCTTCCATATCCCTTCAACAAAGATAGAACCATAGATCGAACGTAGAACTTTTCTGTCGAAGACTCCACGCACATTTTTATCCAACAAAGTCCATGAGTCTAAGCCATACAGTAGGTCAAGTATGATTGAGGTATTATACAGAGTCCCTCTGTTCTTCTCGCAAGGGCATACTATTCTTCGCTTAATCCTCGCTTTGATGTCATTGGAAGAATTAACAGTAGAGTTTAAGGAGACGAATTTCTTCATTACATCGAAGTTATAGCTGTCCATCGTTACGTCTTGGTCAAGGCGTGGGTGTTATAAATCGTTTTTGGTTGACAAAAGTATATATACTCGTAGTATTTTGTGTTCCTCGTTTATTTTAGCTGCTTCTGATTCGATGGTCGAAAAATCTCCTGTGACTGCTCAGACGTCAATGTCGGCCGCGTATCCTAAAAGTGTCAGATGTGTTGCCCTGAGAGTTTCGCACTATCTTCTTCGACACAAGATTCACCTTGTCTAAAACTTTTTGGTGGTACTAACAATCTATGTCGTGTCTTACCCCTATCTTCACACAGCAAAGAGCGTTTGCATCTTGCATGAACGAATCAGTTTAACAGGTATACCGAAACCGGATATAGTGCGATATATGTAACTCATCGCTATTCACGCTATCAAAAGCTGTCTTGAAATCAATAAAAATGTGGTGGGTGTCGACCTGGCATTCCAGAATCAGGGGTAATATGAGGATTTGGTCGATTGACAATTTTTCAGGACCAAAACGCGACTAATAGGGTTGTCGACAAATTGTTTAAGGCTCCCATATATTACACCGGCTTATACAGCTCAATTAGAGCAGGTGAGGTGATCTCCTTGTGGACCGGGCAAATGGTACTGAGGCTCCAGTCATAGGTCATAGCCTCCCATCCGACCATATTTTACCTCCTGCAACGTTTAAAAGTTCTGTTCCAGAAATGTATGCTGGATTGAAAGGGCTATAGTGAGCGGCACGATATCGCCAAGAATCACAAAATCCCCGACGGACAAAATCCCCCCCCCCCCAAAAAAAAAACCATCGAAGTCAAAAATCCATAATCCTCACAGATAAAATCCAAACACAACTTCTACAAAATAATCAAAACCTTGATGATAAATAAATAAATATTTTGGCACTAGCAGCCCATACAAGGCCTGGCCTAGTTTCTCGCTGCCATTGGTGCTGTACGACACACTAATGGGAGGGATCTTCAGTTTTACAGCGGTTTCCGAAGATCAATTTTTTGGTTGAGAGAAGCTTCTTATAACGATTTTACTTCCGGATGTTTGTCAGACGTTCGCGAGAGGTGGCACCGTGAAAAAAACTTGTGTTGTATTTTTACTAATTGGAAACTTGAGTCTCCCACGCAGTGATCGCGCGCTTAACCACTGAGCCACGGCACCAAACTATGATGAAAGGACACTTAAAATAGGCAGGTATTTACTTACTAGCGAACTGTCAGCGGAGTCAAGAATTGTTCATACAATTCTTGGATATTTCATACAAATTTAGAGATTTCATGTTTGGGGATTTTTGCTTTGAGGATTTTAAGATTTTGGATTGGAATTCTGAGGAAATCTTGCCAGTCCATTACAATACAGATCAATTACGTCGAAATCCAGTTAGTTAAAAACACGCTGTATGTATCTCTCTAATGCATAATTTAGGTGTAAGACGTTCTAATCCTAATGCCATACACAAGGAATGCGCATATTAGGGTATAGAGTCATTCTTGTGGTAAATTCACTTCTTTCAGTTTTTGGATGAAGTTTTTTGAACCAAAAATCTCTAAAACCAATCGTATGTTGAAAAACCAATCGTATGTAGACCTACTCGTACTTTACAAACTTTCTTCTACGAGTATGGGGCTGTCAAGTAAAGCAAGGGTGCACTTTAAGTACCCTGTTATTCATTCTGTTCCTTGATGACTTGAAAGATTCACCATATGGTGCTAAAAGTTCTAGAAGAGTACTACAAGACGTAGAACCTAACTGTCAATCTGGAGAAGTCAAAAATCGTGGTCTTCAGGAAGTATACATTCCATGAGTATTGGAAGTTTGGCGAGGAGGAGTTTGAGATTGTCAGAGGGTACGATTATCTATGCATGTAAATATCGTCCAATTTGTGAATGCAGTGGCATCTCTTTCGTAAGCTATAATTAGCGAAATCAGCGCTCGATCAACTGGAAATGGAGTATGTGTATGCATTCAAAGGACCTCTGCTTAAAGGGCAAGTACAAGATGTTTGAAGCGACTGTGAGACCACTGATGCACAAGTGTGGGGTTACAAGCATGACCTACGATTTTATCTGCAGAAGCTATTTTAACTTCCGAATTATATGCTGTACTTGGAAACAAGCTTACCACTACTCTTCATAACGACGCTAAGACTCCACATTGACTACGTGGTTAAAGTTATAGATCTTCCAAATAACTTTTTATTTTTTTTGAGAATGGCAACGCCTGGCACAGCGGTACGGATTAGATTATAGTATAACAGCGGACAACATTGGGTGAAAATTTATACGCTTCCATACAAGGCCTGGACACTAAACTGAGGGAACGATTCAGAGAACAAGTCAATTCGTCAACTCGTCGAAAACAATAATTTTTCTTTGCAGGAGTTGCCACTTCATTTTATTTTTGTTGGACAAGTTTGTGTAATTTCTTCTTTTTTTTTAACAATAATTTTGAGATATTTTACTGAGTTGCAAATATTCTTAGAACATTTTGACAACTAGATTGGCGTTAAAAGTTTACCAAGAAGAGTGACTTAATCTGTTTACACTACTTCAACCACGGTTTACAAACTGCAATAACAAAAGTTACTTGGAAGAGGTAGTTTGACAGTTAAAACTTGGAACGTCATCCAAGGTTTGTTTTGCTGCAAATTCTATTGATCTCTTTCGCGCAAAGATGTTTTTGTCTCTATCAAGCGTAGGCGAATTTTCCGCAAATGCACTAAAAAAATAAGAAATTAAGTTAGTGTCATAGGGGCATTACTCCAGAGTTTACTACATTCAAAACAAATTCCCCAGAGTCGTACATAGATGGTTATAACAAGTATTTATGAGTACCGGAGTATAAAGAAAACGACATAATAAGAATATAGACTCCGTCCTAGATTATGTTACCCCCGTATCGGCTAAGGTACGACAATATCTGAGAAGAAATGACTGACAGTGAAATAGTGAAATATTTGCTGAACAAAAGGTTTCTCCACTTTTAACTGGTACATCCTAAATCCACAGATATCGGAGGTAGTTAATAGCCCTTCTGAAAGACACCAAATTTTGCATTCCGACTTTACAATCCGTCCGGAAACGATCGTATGATATCCCACATCTTCTAACCCATCCATAATATAGTGGGCATGGTGATGTTCTGAAATTTCCAATTCAAATTCAATGATATACGTGTCTGTTTACTACCAAGAAGTTTAAGAGATTTTATGAGTAAAACTGATTTTATGGCTTCTTCTTATAAAAAAGTGGGCGTGCCTGTAACTATTTGTTACCGAAACTCATAGATTGTGATGAGATCTTGAAAGAAAAGCTTATCCATCAACGTATTATTATTATTATTTGTGTAGGATTAACTTGCACTGCCCCCTGCTAATACCCAGGAGAGGTTTATGCCCTCATTAGAGTTTCCCTCAGAATATAATTCCTTCAGAATTGTTATCGAGAGTCAAACACTACTTCTTTGCCTTGGCAAGGATAGTTCACCCTAGAGCACCCTCTCCAATCCAGTTTCTCTTAGGAAACTGAGAATGAGAAGTAGATCTATGGTTGGTATATCCTCATCTGATAGTTGGTACTTGTCCAAGCATTTCAGCCTTTTGTGGGTCAATGCCCCACTGGACTCAAAGGCAAAGGCCTTCGTTTGTTATACCTAGTTTCCTTAAATGATTCCCGAGTTTACAGTGCCCCTTTAGAAAGCCTGTTACTATTGGTAGGTTATTCTTGTTAAGGCAGATGCACGCTACTAATCTCTTCCAGTTGTAGTGTCCCAGAAGTTTTTTATCTTGCCTCAGATATGGAGTATTGTCCCAGATTCTCGCCCTGTTTTCTTTTTGAATTCTATAGTGTGGTTTCCTATTCCACAGAATGGTTCAGGTCTAAGGAGGGATTCTGTTGCACCTTGACTTGCCAAGGAGTCTGCTTTTTCGTTGCCCTGTATTCCAGCATGGCCAGGAATCCAATAGAGGGTTACCCTGTTACTGCTACCCAATTCAATAAGTTTGTATAGGCATTCCCACACAAGTTTTGATTTAATGACATGGGAGTCAAGTACCTTGATAGATGCTAGACTGTCTGGCAATATTGCAATGTCGCATTTTTGGTATCCTCTGTCGAGATTGAATTGAACACGTCTATCTATGGCGTATATTTCAACTTGAAAGATGCTGGTACTTTTTTCTTGGCCCAAATACACCTGCGCCTCAAACCGTCCGTATACCACTTCATTGTGTGGTTACTCAATCCGTATATTATGGATTCACTGCTCCAAGCTCTTTTGTTATTTAACTTTGTACAGAATTTTTGATCATCTATCGTCCCTAGGAATTGCTAGAAGGGGGAATTTCTTGAGAAGTACATCATATTCTTTTGAATTGATGCATTTCTCCCTCCCGATGCCCTCTTTTGCCATCCTTAGGATCACCTGCTTTGCGTATTGATCAACTACAATATGAAGCGGAGTTAGTTCCAGTAATACTTCCATGGCAGCAGTTGGACTTGTTCTCATGGGTCCAGTAATGCAGAGGCAAGCCAGTCTTTGCACTTTAGTGAATGTAGTCCTCATTGTGACTAGACTAGTTCGTTTGGCCCACGCTATCGCTCCATATATGATCATTGGTCTCACAATAGCTATATACATCCATCTTAGAACGCTCGGATTAAGTCCCCAAAACTTACCCGCTAGGCTCCCACTCGTACATGAGAGCACGGGCGGCCTTTTTTTTATATTTCTTCTGTGTGCTTTTTCCACATGAGTTTACTATATAGGTGTAATCCTAGATATTTCACTTCTTTTACTGGTGTCAGTTCGGTACCCGCCTAGCTCGCTTGATGGCTTTGGGTGAAGTATTATCCCCTCGATGTCTAGGAAGGCGCAGACAACAATCTCTTTCATTTCAAGAGCTTCCTGCATAGTTTCCGTCAACTGGAAAAGATCCGTCTCCGTAGATCTGCCGGCTCTATAATCCATCAACGTAAGTAGCTTTAAGAAAAACGCCCCCCAAAAGTAGGCGTGACATTGTACAACGTATAAACGAATTGTAGAAAATATGTACGTCTATATATTTCGTTAATGAGATATTTTTCAGTTGTTAGTAAAAATATTGAAAAGGGTATTTTTTTAAAGTGGGCGTGTCTGTGGGCGGATTTACAATTTGTTTGGATTCTAACAAATTTATATGCAATATTTCATCGTGCTAGCTCAAAATTCAAAGCTCAAAAACTGGTGGCATACAGACGGACAGACATTTCGATGCTGACCTCAAATATGCCACCTCTGGGATCTATGTTGAAACCCACGTATAAAAACACGGTGGCCCATTGTTACTTATGTAAATGTAGAGAAGAAATTGAGGTGGCATATCTGGATTTCGAACTATGGGCCGTGAGATACTTACTTCAACACGACTGAGCCACGCCCTCTAATGATAACTTGCTATTCCCAAAAAAACAGATGATCACGTTTCAGTATGTCCATTGTGTTGGAAACACCGACTATATTGTCTACCTTTATAAACTTATTCGCAGCAGTAGCTATAAATTATTAAATTAAAAATGTTGATACCATTTTAGCATCGGAATTGATACAATTTTTGTGACAGTAATCAGTCAGAAAAAAGGTTTGTAAAGGTAGGCGTTACTTTATGAGGCCATCAACGTTTAAATAACTTTCATAAAAAAAAATTTGCTTACTATTCTATACAAACTTGAGCTAATTTAAATATAGATCTATTCTTTATCTCATGTTAACATCTAGCACATTACCCGAAAAAAAAAGAACTAATAACCTGAACAATACCTGAGCAAACAATCTTCCCAATCAACAGATCTGAATTTATGGCCACACAATCCAAAGAGAAATCCAGACATCCAATTCTAATTTAACTTCCATTCCATTGAAATTATTCAAATTCATGTTTTGTCTGCTTTTGATTTGATTTTGAATTTTCGGGTTAAATTTCCATTTCTCATGATGTACCACCAGACTGATAGGAGAACTTGTTGACAATACCCCAAAAGATTGGATGGTCACGTTCCTCGTAGGTGTTGACAAATATGTTCTCCAGAATACTTTGATCTAAACTCTAAACGATTCAAACTAATTATCTTAGAGAAATGAATAAATCCATTTTAACTAATTCGTTCTTTGTTAACGTTCTGCGCAGCTCACACAGCCATTTGCATAATCAATTCAAGTGCTGGATAAACTTCCTCTCAGTCTGTTGAATGTATTAGAATCTCTAACAGGCGCTATGCACTTATTGTTGTGCCACTTTGAGTCCGATAGCATACTCGTATCTCACAATTGAGTGGTCACTGTTTAGTTGTCTGACAGTACTCGTAGTTATCAATGAGCTACTGACTGTGTGGACATAATGTATCTACATATGAGTACTTGGGGGCATTATTATAGAATAGTTTTATTAGAGATACTCAAGTCGCCTATTGTGTAACAATCAGTGAGGAAATTTTCATTTTTAATCGAGATAACCTTGAGCATATATATGCAAGATTGGGCGGTTAAACTTTCAATTTACACAAACTACACGTCGTTTGATTCATCTGTCATGTCAGTGGAGCATGAAAAACATCATCATTAGTCAAAATTTTGACAGGGCGTCGATTTGGTTTTCATATGACGTCAATGCAGAAATAGATTGAATGCGTTGACCTTGTTTTAATGATAACGCAGTGCTGCCTACCTTGGCGGCAAACAAAAGTTGAGTGTGTAGATATAAAGTACATTCCTACCTTTTATCTAACGTTTTATCGCACATTTAATTCTATTTTTAGAATCGATGCAAATGTTATAAATATTTCACAATTTCGACATTTTTGCTTTGGACTCTGACCACAAGAAGATTAATTTGGAGGACAAGCTTGACCGATAGGCATAGTGAGGAAGACGAATGACCAGCTCTCTGAACCAAATGACAACGTAAGTTCCGTTTCAGACATGGGCTAGCAGCATACATTGTTACACCTACTTCATAGTATCGATCTATGTCTCAAAGAAATGGTACCAATTCCGATTATCCATTAAGGACTACGCCTGTATTCTGAAATGTTTGGTCTGTTGCTGATTCTTGGAGAATAAATCCGATCACCTTGTTGGTAGAATTATGTCACATGGCAGCCCTAAAAAAAAGAAGCCAAACTCCGCCTCTACCTTAACCTTTCTTCCTATATCTAACAAAAAATATGTCACTTTAACATAATTTAGCCCAAAACGATAAAAAAAAAAGAAACAAATGCTCAATAATTTCGATAGGAAATGTTTTTTTTTTTTTTATAATTTGCACGTGTTCATATCCCCTATGAATACCCTTATACTAATTTTTAGAACACGTGCGTTTTTGTGGAAAGAGGAAGAGACAGAGAGAAAGAAAGATTGGTGTAGTGGGTTTGAAACTTAGGTGGTATTAACTCCAAGGGTGGCTGTCCAGATAACTGGGGAGTATTTTGTTTTGATTTCGCTATTATTGTCATTGCTTATGATTCACAGTATTTTTTTCCGTCCACCTGATATCATCATCACGATCAAGTTGCATTTTAGCCATATGACCGCCCTACTGCCAGTTTCTTATCTTATCCCAACCAATCCCAAGTGTTGCCAGTAGAAATAAAAAAATGTCGATCAATTTCTTTGTTTTGATTAAAATTATGTCACTTATTCTGAGAATGCTAAAATATGTCACATAAGTGACAATTTGATTTTGAATTTATGTCATAACCGAAATAATTATGTCACCAGCGACATAAATTATGTCACGATGATGATACAGCATGACCTACTCTGAAAAACCAGTCGGAACCGTACATGGATCTGTTGTGGTTAATCCAACGTGGCTGCTGACTACAAAAACGGGCACTATCGGCCAGATTTCAGAGCCGAGTAAACAGAAGACACCACTATAAAATAACCCCTTGGAGGGTGGCCGCGACTGAGAACAAAAGATCAGTTCTATAAAAAAAGGAATCCAGGGACATCTATCAAAACTATGGAAGCTATCACGAACACGAAAACGTTGCAGTGTGTGACACGAGGTTCCTATTCCAATATTTACACATCTAACTAGGTTGGTAGGTAGCAGTGGCGGTTTCAAGCTAATAAAGCTGACACCCAATTAATAAATCTTGTGACCTTTTGGTTTTGATGAGTATAAACGGCTGTTTGACGTTCAGGGGGGAGGACCCACCTGCGGGTCCTAGATCCATTCTGTGGACTTTAAAAAGAGTAGCAAGTCAGCCAATTTTTTCTATGAGAGATTATTAAGGTTAGAGAGGATGGGTTTACCCAGTGCCCAATGCCTTGCTCTACATAGGGTAGGATATTTGCAAAGGAAGTGGTCAAGGGTTTCTTCCTCTTTCACGTCCTTACAACTTCAGCAGTAAGTGTTCGACGGGATACCTAGTCTAACAACCGTTGACCCGTAAATATCGCCACAATACGGGCAATGTATGTGCTGGTTCTGTTAAGGAGTTCGTTAGTTCTGTTGAGGTAGAATGTAGGCCACATTCGTCTGGATATGACGCAGTTAACTAGCCTACTCCACTTAAGTTGGGCTAGGGACAGGTTAAGGGCAGAACTACGACTTGCTGTTCATCGGCCTGTTCGTCTCAGACTACTACGGCCAATAGCCGATTTCCCAGACAAGCGAATACATTCTTACACTGTTCAACTAGTTTGAAGGATGTAATAACTGAGGTAAGGACCTTAATGGCTGCCTGACTGTCAGTACAGATTGCTATGCATTTGGTTATTTGGCCGCTCTATGCTTCAAAGATTGCTAGCGTTTCCGCCTGGAAGATGCTGGCGAAGTTCAGTATCTAATAGATTTAGATATCTAATTAGAATCTAATTTTGAGCCGGCGGTAAATATTGAAATATCATAATAATTTAACACCTCCCCGTTTCTCATTTCCACTCTGGTTGGAATGCGCACAGCAAGGACTTTCCTAAAGAGAGCTGAGGATGTTGCTTTGGCCATATGTCAGAACCAGATTATTTCACGATCAACCGAAAACGGCCTTCTATTGTACGTATTGAATCTTTTGACCACCTGGTTGAAGCGCAAGTACGTGTACGAATATCTTGACGTCTAGGCGCATCACATTGAAGAACTTCAACGTTCATCAGACAGGTGATGCTGAAAAAATGAAGAAAAGGCATATAGTCGGACGAAAACCACGTAACAAGACAAAAGGCCCGATTTCCATTTATGAAAAACATGAGATCGAGCAAATGGATAAATATTACAGCGCTTTGAATACCCAAACAGGGACTTATAAGACAGAAAGACCATAGCAAAAACATGGTAGGTGAAGCTCACTTGGGTTAATAATTGCGCTAACAAAATTTGTTGTAGATAGCACGTGAACACCCAAAGCTGATTTTACAACATTGTTGTTCAATGAACCTTCTTCTGTGCGAGCAGAATGTTAAAGTGACACACTGTAATAGTTGAAACAGTGTTTGCTCTACAAAAGGCCGCTTTGGGGTGGTATTAGCAGTGACAAACAACGTGCCTCCGTATAAAATAGTTCACTTTATGTTTTCAGCATTCAAACTACACCATTCGTTGAAATATCAAACCAGTTTCATTGTTAATTCGGTGCTATAAATTGCACCATTTTTCGAGTTAAATGTTCGTTATACCACGTTCAATCAGCAACGAACAACGAATACAGATCAACAAATCTAGTCTAAGATTGTTTATCGGCCAACTGATTTGACAATATCAGTGCCATTCCTGAAAAGTCGGCATTTCACCAAATATTCAAGTTATCCCAGCATCTAGAGATGGCCGTACTGTTGACACCGACCACTTTATTGATTTATGTAAGTTTGGACTATGTCCAAATAAGTCGCATCTTTTTTTATATTAGTCGACACAAGACTGACTTCTTTCTTTATTCTTAGATAACATAAAGTACAAGGTTAATAATCTAGACGCTGACGCTGCTGAAGGGCGGGAGCGTACGGATACCTGATAGATAACATAAAGTACAAAATGAACAAGACGCTGACGCTGCAGTAGAACGGAAGCGTCCGGATATCTGATATGCATTTTAGCGGAAGCGTGTGCTACAATGTGTTAACTTGTATATTGTGCAAAGTCTAGTTTTGGATTGCTTAACTCATTTGCTTATGCAGAATGACCTTAGATTTCAAAAATAAAGCACCAAAGAGACCTTCAGTGCGACGAAGATAGTGTATATCTTCCGGGCATTATTTTGGAAAGACAGCGTGTTTGATGGTTGATCGGGCAACATTGGCATCATCCGCAAAATGAAGCGGCGCTTTTACTAGTATCAAATCTGAGAAACTACGATGGTTATGTATCTATATGCTGCAAACAAAGATTCTAAAGCAGAATTCGTCAGAACGTCACGAAGCACGGACTTAAGCGGAGTTAATCATGTCAATCACTATCGTCTGCAAAAAAGTTTTCTAGAGAAAAATTCTTCATACTTTAAACAGCGGCTTATAAATGTTGAAGAAGACCCACATTCTACGCCAACACTTAAGGACAGATATCAAATCAACAGAAGTGAAGGATGAAGAAATAAACTAGGAGGCCTGCAGTTAAATCTGACATTTATGGGCACGCGACGGCAAAGATCTGAGGAGAGAACATTGCTAACATGAGTGACACCTGCATACTATATTGGATTTCTTAAGAATTATAGACATAATCAAAACCAAAGGCACCATGCATCTTCTTGGTGTCAGAGTAAACTGTGTACATATGTAAAGCGTGCTTTTTTTAAAGAGCTATAGGATTTGAAATTGAAATAAAACATACACAAGTTGAGCAAATGAGCGAAAGTTTTTTTATTCGATAGATAATTGTATGGCATTAATGCTGAAAAATAATTTCGGGTATATGGCCACTATGGGAGCGTCTCAGGAACTTCATCCTAGAGCTCCAATTTTCGACCCCTTTTTGGAGCACTTGAGGCCGTATCTCACTAATGGTGCATTTCCAAGGCTGGAATTGTTGTTGGCTTGTCCGCATACACCAACGACGTCAAATACCTCCACAGAAAATATTCCAGGGGCGTCAAATCACACAGGCCACAGGTCCATTTCTGGAAATAATGTTGTCATTGAAGACATCAAACCTTCAATAACTGGATGGTTTCGCCGGCAGTATGGCATGTGGCACCAATTGTCCTGCATACCATGTTTACGCACTTTTGGATACAAATCGTTGATCTTGACGGTGACATTTCGATTTTCAAAATTTTTGAAGAAATAGGGCCCGATGATGCCGCCAGCCCATAAACACAATAAACAGTTTTTCGGGGTACATCGGTTGCTGATGGATCACCTTTGGATTTTCCTCGCTCCAAATCCGACAATTTTGCTTATTTAATAAGCTTTGTTACGAAGCCACTGAGACAGAAGTGAGCCTCATCACTGAACAAAATTTAACGGTAAAAAAGTGGATTGACTTCCAACAGTTCAAGCACTCAATCACTGAACTCACGACGCAATGGATGATCGTTTAGCTTCAGTTCTTTCCCCAATTGAATCTTGTAAGCGTGTAAACCAAGATCTTTGCACACAATTTTCCACAAAGTCGACGGACACAGGCCAAGTTCTTGCGCACGATGACGAATCGATGAATTAGAATTCCACAACGCTGGCCTCAACGGCATCGAAATGTGTGCGCACTCTGTGCACATTCTTGTCGGTGGTTTGGAGTCCAAAAGAGTAAATGCAGTGCGAAATTTTTCAATTGTTTTGCGAATAGCCGACTCAGTTGACCGATTATGTAGCGCTCTATAAACATTTTTTACTGAACACAGATTTATGAAATAAATTCCCACAATTTGTAAACGCTGCTCGGACGTAAGTGTCTGCATGATGATTTACCAAACAATACTCAATGAAAAGATGGTGTCAGCTGTCAAAATAACTATCAGCTGTTTGAGTGTTGCCATATTCAAAAAAAAAACTCCTAAAAAACACCCTTTATATGGCGCGACCACATATCAAAAATCTCAAAATCGGCGTCCATAAAGTTAGGTACCTACTTATATATACCTATACATACTTTACAGCGCAAAAGCTTATTCTCTTGTATAAAGCAGGGGAATTTGAGTACTGCTGTCATGTTTGGAGTACTTGCAACCACTAAACATTCTCAACCGTTGGCTCATCGAAGGCTATATACTATAGATACTACCATGAAAGATGTTTCGAAGACCTCAATGGAATGATCCCTATAAATGATTCATTTGAATCACCAACTACACAAGCTCCTAGTGCTCACATCTTTATGTATACCTGGCAGCTGCACGGACATCTCTCTATAAAAATTCCTCCCTCTCCCAGGAGACGTATTTCCTAAAGAGTTTAAGCTCCAGCTAATCAAAAGCAGAATAGGCAGGATGCTACAGGCATTTCGGAGCAGTGTCCCACAGTTATATGTAGGTTCAGTTTCCTCAGACAAGTTAGAAGATAGAGCATAATGTAGGTTCCTATCTGTACTGAAATTCTTCCATCCACCTGGCTCAATACCTTCTCAATTCCTCCTTCCGTCAGCCGGTAACTTGTAATCCTTTTGCGCTTGTTATTTGTATCTGAAACTCCGACCTGGGAGCGACGACTCTAAAGTGATGCCAAGCTAATGGCAGATGCTAATACCTGCGAAATCTCCCACCTATGAGTGAGTTTTAGAAATTTTTGGAGTAGAGACGAAAAACTTTTCCAGGAAGACTCTCGGATAGATTTTCAAAGATGCAGTTGTATTGGAAGAATCGATAGCAGAAATAATGCGCAAAACTTTCTCAGCAAAGGTCTGTAATCTTGGAAGTAGGCACTTTGAGATAAAGACGACTCCATCTTATTTTACTCAGGCAGTTTTCGTGGCGGGCAGCAACATATGAAACTGAAACTCCAACTAACCAACACAAAAAGATGGCTGAGCAGTAGCAGTAGTAGTAACAAGTAAAGTTCCAAATGAGAATCGAACGAATGACTTATGGAGGGACGTCCAAATTCATAGGTAGCCTAACAAATAATATTTTACACTAATTACTGCCCAATTCATGCTTCACCACTTCTTATTATTTTTGGAAAATCAAGTATCTATTTAGTAAGTATTTTTGTTTCATTTTACCTCCACTCAAATGTTACTAAAATTAGCTCGTAGTAAAGTACCGTTAGTTTTGATTGGCGATATGGCCTCTTGATCTAGTCCCACAGACCTCAAGTAAAAAGTTTTAAAGTAAATCCATCTCATACATATAGCTGTTCAGACTACAGCCCGAAGAACGGACGCACAAGATACATACTCGTAGATCAAAATCTCGAGATTGGAAATTTCCGTTTCACTTCAGATTCTATCAGCTTTGTGGGTCAAAAACGAACCAACAAAGAGAAAAGTACGTAAGATACTTATGCGAGAGGAAAATCATTTCTCGGATATCTTTCAAGTTTTCACTGCAAGCTATAACGGTCGCCCTTTTGAATTTGCCGAAGACACCGTGTAGTCATATTAGAAAAACTGTCACCGGCTTTAAAATGTTCCCCTTTAGATACATTTTCAGTAGACTCATGTTTATCACCGCCAAACAATGCCACTGAGACCATGGAGAATTTTTCTTATCACCGCTGACTAGGCCTAAAATCCATATCGAAAATAAATCATATTTAGTGCAGTGTATGAACAAAAAAAAAAAAATCCCTCGCTGCAATTCCATTCGCTTATCGATTTATAGCTTCCCCAGACCAACCCACGCACATCAACCCCCAATAACCACGGACTACCGAGAGAAAAAAAAAACCCTGACATTGGTCCCATATGGGCCCCATTGCCAATGACAAACTCACGCAACTAACATTAAATAGGGAATTCGCAGAATTGCCGACAATGAATGACGGGGGGACACAACTCCATGATTATTGCAAAATCCCCTACTGAATTACAGCCTTAGGCTGAGCACACATTAAGCACATTAAACACAGACACACACGTACCCGCAACCATGTTACAAGTAACCATCAATGAATCATACTTTGTTTGGCTTCCGTTTTAGCCGCCACCGAGCCGACCGACGACGTCCGTTGTGCTGGAAGTCCTTATCACATCCGACTCCACAGAGAGACGGTGGTACTTTATATCTGGCCGAATTTCCGTGGAGCACTTGCCAGTGAGTTTAACGTATGCGTGTGCATGCCCATGGTATAAATTTATGAGCGGTAATAAGCAAATAAAACATGCGAGACCCTCCCGAGATTCACATGCAGTGGACGCATCAACCCCCGCACACATTCATGACAACTTTATTATCCGGGGTCATGGTGGATGTGGGTTGGCAAAGGAAAGTGTTCCTTGTAATTCCATGCAATCCATCTCGATTGTGAGATGGAAAGGTTAACAAGCTTTGTTCGACGGTGGCCACTTATGCTCTGCAGGAAGGTTAAGGATCACGAGTTTATATGCGCGTGGTTTGGAGCAGATGCGATAAAGTGCCTTCGGACAGTTTGACCTATTAAACGTTTGGGAAATTTAAAATTCTTTAAGAGGATTGCCATGGTTGAGGGTGTGGTGTTGGGCTTTAATGAATTTGGGTCGACCAACAAAAAAACTCCAAAAAAAAAAGGACCAGAGAGGATGTGCAGCTGTGGGTTAAAAGCAGCGCAATAAATCCATCTGACGTCGATAAGGAGGTCAGGTGGATAAAATGTTGAGGCTGAGTTATTTGTGACTTTTTAAAGCGATTTATGAAGTTTGTTCTTTTTTGAATTTATAATGAACAAAGCATACCTAACGGCTTGTGGCCAAGTGAAAGTATGCCTTGTGATTTCAGTAAAATATGCATAAACGAGTGGTTTTGATTCTGTGTGAATTGTTTTGAACCCCTCTAGGGAATCTTTGCGTCTTCGGTACCAGTAAAACCATTTGGATGGTCTAACAATGAGTAACACTTTTGCTGCCTCCTTGTGGAACAGATAACTGCGCTGGGTGCATACCGTCCACGAGGTATCTTTTCTTACAGAATTCTACTTAACTGTCCCTATAACGAATTTTAAAATGTTGAAAATACAATAAATACAAAATGGATCCGATAGAAGCCAAGGCATCAACGGCGCTGATTTAAGTCGCCGGTGGAATGAATCAGATGACTCCCATTGGAGTCAGTGGCAACTAATGTTTTACAAATCTATAAGTCGCTCTCCTTTTTTGTAGTCACGTTTTGGCATCACAGACTTTCGCACAATGTTGCCTTATATTTGAATTCATTAATGACAATGTATTAGGAAACAATTTAATACTGTACCTGGTTGCTTATAGGAATTTGTCAGCCTTTGCTGGAGCCTAGAATATCGACTTAAACTAAGACCGGGTCCTTAATATCTAATCACTAAAAGGTCTTGAAAAAATGAGGCCAGGCGTTTGGATATAATCGCAGCCCGTAGCACTCATAGGATTTGTAGCGAAAAAAGTTTAGAGACCAGTTTTCTGGGACAAGATCTTGTTGCTTGCATTCAGAACTTACAAAATGTTTGATTATGCCTTACATCAGTCGGATACATTAAGTCCTGTTTCATACATATACGGCTTGAAGTATATAGAAATCAATGAAAGTGTACACACATTTTTGGCGCTCGATATACAAAATTTGTCCGCCGAAGAAATCTCAGTTCAATCTAACGCCGGATATTCGGTGTCGGATACACAGTTTTGTGTAGTATTCTTACAAGTACATAACTGACTATGCTATTGATCCTTTGCCGGATAAACAGATTTGCCAAACCATCGACCAGATTTTGAACAAATTCGGTTTCTAGGGTCGGTAGTGTGCAGTTGGTCCCATCTATAGATCATTAACATTGGTTGGGTAGGGAGCAAAATATTGATGGCATAGAGCCAAAAAGTCAAAAAAAAAAAAAATAAAAATTATTTGAACACCTGATGAATTTTAAAGAACCGCCGAACAGATTTTGATGAATTTTGACTTCTAGGACTATAGATCACTAAAATTTGACAAATGCCAAAAGTTTCCAAAACCCGTGAATGTCAAGAATCGCATGAAGAATTTTAATTAAATTTTGGTTTCTTATCTGACATCCTTAAGACCACAGGAACACAGGAACCGGGGCAGGTGTATACGTACCACGAACGAAGTACTCGGAAGCCATAGTCGTAGGTATGGGAGTGTCTTGCCAAGATAAACAGACTAGGTCAAAACAACAGAGTCACTCTCTGCTGGGCATAGAGGGAAATGAAATAGATGTTGAATTAGATCGCTTTTGTCGGACTAGAACCATTTTGCGGGATCATAAAATACGAGAAGAGCTAAAAAGAAGAAAGAAGACTGCAAGACAACCAAACGTTGGAAGGAGCGCCCTAAGCTAAGACAAGCCAAAGAACTTATCGAGAACTATAACGAGAAAAGAAGTAAGGTCTGCATAAATGTCAGCAAAAACCAGCTCCGCATTCTTACAGGCTTCCTAATGGGTCACTGTGGACTTAAGGAATATCTCAGGAAACTGGCCATAGACTAAAATGGAAACTGGAGATTTTACGGAGATGTTGAGGAAACGCCAGGGGTGCTGGGATTCACCCAATATCCGCCACGAAACCCCTGGTTTGACGAAGAACGCAGGCAAGTGCATCCAGCAAAACAAGAGGTACATATATAAAGCGGCACTGCAAAGAAGGACGAGGGCTGTTCCCGAGCTCTAAGAGCAAAAGAGACGGAAAGATCATCGGCTCCTCCAAAAGAAGAAGATAGAGCACGAGAAGCGCGCGATCGAAGATATTGAGAGATTTTACTCCAGGAACTATGTGCGGAAGTTTTATCAAAAGGTAAAAAAATCGCGTGAAGGGAATAAAGCCCTTACAGATACCTGCAGAGATGAAGAAAGAAACCTTATAGTAGAGTCACAGTCGGTGCTAAGATTATGGAAGAACTACTTCTGCAGACTGTATAACGGCGACAAAGATCAACATCCCGCTGTCAGGCAGAATGAACCGGTCAACCTAGACGATGATAGCCAAAATTTCCGTCAACCTAACGAAGAGAGGATAGCAATATCCAAACTAAAATCCAATAAGGCTGCTGGACCTGACGGCTTACGGGCGGAGTTATTTAAAGCAGTTGGAGATGAGTTGGTAGAGAGCATACACCCACTCATTTCTACTATTTGGTCCACAAAGTCCACAATCGATCAAATTTTCACACTTCTGCATATCCTGGAGAAAACTCAAGAAATCCAAATCGATTCTCATCATCTCATTATCGATTTTAAAGTCACCTACGACAATATTTATATAGACGAACTATACAGATCCATGTCTAGTTTTCGCATCCCGGCCATACAGTCTGTGCATGATGACGATGCAAAATGCTCGCTGCTCCATCAAAGCCGGTAACGACCTCATCGAGACCTTTAATGCCAAAAAAAGATTTAATGTCAAAAGAATTTAACATCATACTTTTAAAGGATTGTCCAAAACTCACAAGTCAACACTAGAACCATAATTGGGAAGAATCAGCGGGCTGCCACCACAGTGCATTCGCGTGTTGAAGGAATGCAAAACATGCTGTCAACAAGAAGGGACACCCAACATCGACGAATCGGTGAGAACGTTACAGTGGACAGCTATAACTTCGAGGTTGTTAGGAACTCTGTACTCTGCAATCACATCAGGTAGCAACATCAGTGCAGAAATCAAACGAAGAATAACTCTTGCTAATCGCTTTTTCTTTGGGTTAAGAAGGTACTCGTAATTGAGTAGTAAGGCCCTATCCCGAAGAACTAAGGAGACTCTATATAAGACAAGAGGAGACTCTTGATAATCCCGGTCTTGTTCTAGGGCGCTGAAGCATGGGCTATATCGAAAACGGATGAAGATATCGTTAGTCGTTTCGAGAGAAAAATTCTTCGTTAGATATTAGGTCCCGTTTGCATTGATGGGCTTTGGAGGAGGAGATTCAACGACGAACTGTACGGTACAGCGATATCGACCTAGAACGTGTAGAGTGGATTGACACCAAAGCTCCAGACTGCAGAGTCTTAGAATCTAACCCGGAGGGACGACGCAATAGAGAAAGACCTTGCCATAGGTGGTGAGCACAAGTAGAAGGAGACCTCGATCAACTGAGAGTGCGCAACTGGAGGCAGTTGGCTAAGGATCGGTCTAACTGGAGAGGTTTGTTGGTTGAGGCCCAGATTCACCTCGCCACCTAAGTACTCGTAAGCATACCTAATCTAAATATTTAAATGCAATCTTTTGAAAAAAAATCTAACAAAACCTAATCAGGTTACCTCTAAACCCACATATTTTCCAACTGATCAAAGATAGTAAGTTATTTATTTATTTATTTATTTATTTATTTATTGAAGCTTAATACAAGCCATAACTTACTTAACCTATATTTACCTTAACCTATTTTTAACCCTTTTTATTTTTTTTTTATTTTATGCTTATTGACCGGGCCCTAGGGACTTGTTAAGAGGATTACTGGAGGTTAGGCATGATCGAAGTGCAGAAGGGCATTACGGAGAGTGCTTTTGCTGCTATTAAAGTCAAAAATGTGTGTCGCATCATTTGATTTCCGCAGCATTCTTGACATTGGTTCGAAATAACCATAATTAGTTTGATGAGGAGGTATACGGAATAGGGGAACAGACCTAAGGTTGCGGGGATTGATATTGAGAGAGATCGCTTGAAGCAGGGCGGGACAATCAATGTTACCAGATAACAACTGATGAATGAAAAGTATGTCGGCGACATCCCGACGTTTTTCCAATGATTGGAGATTAATCAATCTAAGACGATCGGCATAGGGTGGAAGGTTAACGTTATCAGCCCAACCGAGACCGCGTAAGGCGAAGCGCATGAACCTGCGCTGCACTGCCTCAATTCTCATGGTACGGGCAGCATAATGGGGCGACCGATACTTGGCTGGCATACTCGAGGATGGGTCTGATGAAGGTAATATAGAGGGAGTTACATATGGGTCAGAAAACTCCTTTGACCAGCGTTTCATAAAGCCAAGTGCTGAGTTAGCTCTATTAATGATACTGTCGATGTGTGAAAGAAAGTTGAGTTCACTATCACAGATGACACCTAAGTCGCGTGCTGATGTGACAAAGGGTACAGGCTCGCCGCGATTAAAGTAGACCCTAGGAGGTGGTGGCAGACGTTTGCGGGAGTAGGTAATGGAATGACATTTATCGACATTAAGCTCTAAAAAATTTTTGTTACACCAGATGGAGAAACTATTCAGGTCATCCTGTAGAAGGCGATAACCAACGGGAGATGAAATACGTCTAAAGATTTTCATATCATCAGCGTAGACCAGAAGGTTGGAGTTCTGAATGATATGTTCGGCATCGTTTATCGTAAGGATAAATATCAGAGGTCCAAGATGGCTACCTTGAGGAACCCCCGAAGTTGCTATAATAGGGTCCGATATTGACGATCTAAAACAGACTTTGTATTGGCGATCCACTAGGTATGATTTGATCCACGATATGAACCGCGGTTGGAAACCAAGGACTTCTAATTTGAAGAGAATGAGTTGGTGAGAAATTTTGTAGAAGGGCTTACTAAAATCAGTGGCTACAACATCAACTTCATTGCCATCTTCCAAAGCGTTCAGTGTACCGGACACGAATTCGGTTAAGTTGGTAGTTGTTGACATACCTTTAAGAAATCCGTGTTGCTTTGTGGAGAAGATTGGGTTACAGTGAAAGAACATTGCATCATACACAATGCCCTCGAAGAGTTGTAATGTACGGCAAAAGTTAACTCTTACTAAAAGGAAATAATAAACTCATATGGCACAAACGGAATTAGGATACAACATTATCGGTTATCCGCATTATTGAGAACAAAGACTTGTATAGTAAAGGGTTTACCAATAAGCGCGTTAGAACTTTAAAGTGAAACATAATGATAACTAACAGGTGATAACCTAGTGATCTTTATTTTATCTTGAACAGCAATCAATGTCATTATGTTTTGAAAGTAATATCATTGAAATACCCTTCTCGGCTTCCTTTGGTCGAATGTATTCCTGAGACACAATTTTTTCTATTCCAGATTTTTTAGCATGCGACAAGCCTCCCGAATAGCGAGAAGGTCCGCTTGAAAGACACTAGCAGAGTCTGGGAGACGGATGGATTTCGATATAATCTGTTGGTCCGAAAAAACGCCTATCAAAGTCATTGATTAATATTCTGTTCTTCCATTCTGCTCTGGTAGGGAACTCTACTGAAAAAGGTTTGATGAAGTCGAGCGTGGGAGTCCTGTAATCGGTCGAAGATGTCACCAGTTCACTTGGTATCGTGTCCAGGACCTTTCCGTGGTTTTGCTGTACATCACCCAGGTTCCCTGAGCCGGACGGCGCTGCATATAGCTGAAAATTTAATATGGAGTTCAAGGGGGATCAGATGCAGGATCACACTTAGAGCATCTGTTGGGCAAGATCTCGATGCTCCTGTGATGCCTATACACGCCGATCTTTGTACTTTTTTGATTTTGTTGATGTTATATTTTTTATGTAAGGCGGGTTACCATACTATGGCGCCATAGGTAGGAATTGGATGCACAACGGCTGTGTACATCCATAGGGTCATCTTTGGCTGGAGACCCCATTTTTTGCCGAATGTTCTACTGCAGGCATAGAAAGCCACACTTGCTTTCTTAACTCGCTGCTCTATGTTAAGTTTCTAACTAAGTTTCGGATCTAGAATCGTGCCTAGTTAATTTGCACTGGAACATAGTGAGAGTGATTGACCGTCTAGTTTAGGGGGAGTGAATTCCTGTAGCTTGGTTTGAGTGGTTAATAGCATCATTTCGGTCTTGTCTGGATTTACTCCAAGGCTACATTTCGTAGCTCAAGAGTGTACCTTATCCAGAGCACTTTGCATGATTTGACTTATCGTGATGACACTAGTAAAACCACATCATCTGCGTACACAATCACCTTAACCCCCTCCCTTTCAAGTCGCACCAAGATTTTATCGATAGCCATTATCCATAGCAAGGGGGAGATAACACCACCTTGTGGGGTTCCACTATTTATAATCTTAGTTGTACTGCTGCTCTAATAATAATTTAAATCTTATTTGGCGGCGTACTTATCCCTAATTTTGACCGACCGGTCAGAGAATCTTGCGGACCAAGTCCTGGTGCATAATCAGACCAAATCTTATTTGTGGGGCGTTTATTTGATAACCGAAAGTGAAGTGAAGTGAAGTGAAGTGAAATTGTAAGTATCGCGACCACAGAAGAACATACGAAAGGAAAAATCCACCTAAACTTATTCTGGTAGTCAAGAGATTACTTCCAGAATCGTGGACGAAGCTGCTGTTGCTGTCATCTGTTTCCGATTTTCCTACCAAAGATCTTCTCATAACCTACTTTCGAGTGAAAGGCGAATGAAATTAAGTAGTGAATAAAGGAAAAAGTGTGCCATATCCCACAATTATTCTTTCACTGCTTTTATGGATTTCAAACTGTGAGAAAAAATATCCTTGTGCAGGTATACAACACGGCTTATACACAATTCGGTCGAAAAACCTTTAATTTAAACTAAAATGAGCAAGAAGTGCTTAAAAGCATTGCATTTTAGGAGATACTGCGTTTATTAGGAGAAGTATGGAAATTGTGACCCCAACGATGGATATCCACCTTGTCGTGGTGCTGGGGCTTAAGTAGGGCTGAAGGTTTCTTGATGACTCCTTGACTTCCGGAGGTCTAAAAAACTAAGAGGTAGCCTGCCTATTCAACCGGTGGAGTGAGCAAGTAATAAAACCGTGCCGAAGATGGAAGGTTGGGGGGATAAAATACCAACCGCTAACGAGCTTTCACAGATACCTTACCCCGGTATGGCGGCTCTGCCGGGGCGTACCTATATTCCTACCTTACTCGTGGGAACAAAATAAAATGATTAAAAAAGAAAAAAAACAAAAGAAAACAAAATAAACATCGCACCAGTTCGGACGCTGACACGCTACCCGTAGGCGTATCGGAACTGGCTGAGCGGCGGCCATTATCGGCAGTCAGCTCGGATGAGGAGATCTCTATGGAGATGGAGGAGCGGCTACTAGCAGATCCATCCGAAAGTCCCGGAAATCGGAGATAAGGAAGAAGGTCTCTCCAGGTCAGATGAGACGGCGGTTGATCCGTAGAGCGACGCATGTCAAATCGATTCTGGACGCAAAGGATCCATCTTGCCTTTCCGAGAAAGAACGAAACTCCTTTGCCTGGGCTATTGATATAATAGAAAAGGACACTCTGAGGAGGCCTGCCTCTATCATCATCACCATCAGCAAGACCGCTGCCGCTAAGGCAGGTCCTACTGGCCGGCCAGAAACCTCGAGGGCCGCTGAACATCCTCGTAGAATGGCCAAGACCAGGAGGGAGGATTTTGTGTCAAAGAGGCTGAGATCAAGGGAGGACTCTAAAAATCCCTCGAAAAGGTCGAAGGCCGATATGGAGATGCTTTTCAGCGGGGCGATTCGTAGTTCACTACAACTAGCTGTTGTGGACTTCGAGAAACCTAGTGGCCAGTACTTTGACCGTATTCGAAAGAATACTGGTGGAACAGTGCCCACATTCGGGAAAGCAAAGTGGTATCGTAGAGTCATTCTGATAGACTGTAAAGACCAGTTATCGCTTGAATTCGGGAAAGCCACGGTTCGCGGTTTTAAACCATGGAGGGGGCTGCACTGCGAGCGGTACCAAGGGAAGGCTCTGTGTTTCTGACTGGGGTGTGGACAAGGTAGAGATCCTCAGATTCCTAAAAGAACAGAACCCTTCTACTGACATGAAGAGCTGGGAGGTCGTTGTGGAGGAAGAAGCGAAGAATGGAACCAAAGGATTCATCATCCTCATGAATGAATTTCCTACCTCACTTCTGGAATACAGGCAGTTGAAACTGTTCTATGAAGCGGAAGAGGTAACTCTAAAGCTCCTCAAGTGGACTCAACGGGGGCGACTGACACTATAAAAGTTGAGATTGCGACAACCAAAGAAGGTAGTGCAAATCAACCTTCATCATAGTACAGTCGCCTCCGACAACTTGAAGCTGCTCTTCATGGAGGAGCAGCTGAATCTGGCCCTAATCCAGGAATCGTGGATTCATAGCAATCACGTGGTGGGATTAGGGTCAACAGACTATAATATATTTTTAGAAGCGACACTGTCAAGGTTAGGAATTGTATCGTGGCTAAAAAGAGTCTCCAAATACTAATGCAGTCTTATTTCAGCTCCGGCGACAACAGTGGTGAACTTGAGAGGGGTGAACGCGAACTGCACGGTGGCGTCTGCGTACCTACCTTACGATGACTGCATCAGCTTCCCTTCGGAAGACCTGTGATCGCTCATATCAGCGTCTCAAAAAAGTAAGAAAAACTTAGTCTTGGGATGTGATGCTAACTGCTTGGAGTAGCACAGATATCAACGCAAGAGGCGAAGTTTTGCATAACTACATTCTAGAATCCAATCTTATCATATGTAATATCACGATGCAGCCGTTAAGGCTCTGCACTCTGCTGTAATATTAGATCAAGGCTTGTGAGGACCTAGAAATTACTCTTAAATGAGATATCCAGAGCCAATGCGGTGACCCTCTGCTGGGTACCAGGGCATATGGATATCAAAGGAAACGAAAGGGCTGACGAGCTTGCTAGGAAAGGTTCGGCGCTGCACCTATCGCGGGCCCTCCCTTTTGTAGTAGCCCCAATCAGTTCCCTATCTAAGAAGATGAAACCACCGGTCGAGCAAACAGGCGGTGGGTTCATCTGGAAACATGCGCAACGTCCAGGGCGCTATGGCCGGCCTTCAGCAAGAAGAGATCAACTTCTCTGGTGAAACTTAGTCGTTATAACGCACGGGTCGTTTCTGGAACAATTATTGGTCATTGTGCCATTGGCGTTCACGCGGAGCGACTCGGGGTGCTACATAACGACTATTGTAGAAGATGCAGGGACGAAGAAGAAATTGAATCAGTTCGTCGATGATGAATGAGGACTCTCGAAAGTTACTTTTTCTCGAAATTGGAGGACTTAGGTAATGTAGAGCTTACGGACCTCCTGAGATTTATATCACTATCTGAATGGTTTTAACAGCGGACTTTAACAGCGTTTCCAGGGTTAAATTATTGGGCACAATGGACCTGAACTGTTGGTCTAAGTGAGCAATGACTCTATTTGTCACAAGGCACCCATCTACCTAACCTAACCTATGCAAATTGTGGGACAGGGTGTACGCAAACCGACAAGCCGACATTGTAAGCATGTTTAACTATACCTACTCTATTCAATAGTCGTACTAAGTTAATTTTGCTATTGATGTCAAAATTAAACAGATATGTCCAATTAAATCAACAAGGTTTTCATTTCGGTCTAGTTGGTACAAAACCGATTGCATGTATCTCATATCAACATTGTTCAGTAAAATCGATCGCCTAGAACCAATAATTTTCCAATTCCCACTTTGACCAAGCCCACCACTTATTTAACAACAAAATTATTTCATCGAGGTTAACCAAACATTTTTAAATAGCATAGGTACTCGTACACACAACTTTAAGCCCAAAAGTGATTAATTTCAAATTGCTTGTCCAATTCAACAACTCCACCTGAGCGCCAAATTTCTGGATTAATTCCAAAAACTCAATCAACCGAATCAAATCGGTGTACAATGCCACACCGACACAATCATTAGTACGGAATAATTGGTAACGAGGAAAATACGATTTTCCGGCCCTCTACAGCTCCACCATCTGATCAGAGATGGAGACTATTGTCATAGCAAACAATATCCACTTTTGGTTCGACTACCGTTATCAATAAATAACAACTTGAACCACCCAAGCGCTTACCTCCCAAAGAGGCCAACCGGGCGGCTATCTGTGGTACCTGCGCCTTTGTTGCTGCCCCTTCAATTCGGTTGTTCCATTGTTGTTTGTCGCAAAAACCAATTTGAATGCCAATTAAAGTTCCGCAGAGGAGCACACAGGACACACAATGTTTTGATTTTGTGCAGCACTGATGTAAGTGGACATCGGCTATGCTACACAAGGGTCCATTCCGAGAAACAATGTCAAACAAAAAATCCAGCTCCACAATGAAAATGAAAAATTATTCTGAAAAGATGCAGACGCATTTACATTTACGGTATCTGAACGACCGTATCTGGGTGGGCCACCCACAAATCCCAGTCCAGTATCAGTTCGCAAATTTACATGCACTCCAATGTATCCGTACCTATTCCAAGAACGTGCAAAACGTACGAGTATCTCTGGGCGAGTGCATTCAGAATGCATGAGGTGAATTGTGTACTTTACTGTAGCTCCGGATACAAGGGTATCTGGATGTCATATTAATGACTGGTTACGTGCTACCGGAATGTGTGACGTTGTCACCGGCGGTAGCGCATGACGGCTCCTTCGGTGAAAGGAGAAGCTCTAATGTACTCTGGGCACGTGAATTGACTTCCTTTAATGTGCAAACAAATTGTACTGTTTCCACAAGGAGCCTGGCACGATGTGGAAGTCGGTTACGTTGCGCCTAGAGGGCCAGAGAGTTGAAGTGCCGCCACCGCTGCGAGGTGAGTAATACACCTTCAAATGGCGCTGCGTCGCGATTAAGATTTTTTTTTTTTTTTTTGCTACTATTGTTTGCTTTGGCATACGGTGGGTAGAGGATGAAATGGTTGTGCGCCTCTGTCATTGATGAGAACATGTGGAAGTTTTGTTAAACAGGGGGCAACAGATTTGATGTGAGCATTAAACGCCAGCGGTGCCAATCTTGGATTAAGCGTCGTTGTCACTGTTAGTCAAAGTACACAGTGGGGAGAAAAAGTGCTTAAAGTCGACCAGAAAAGTTTTTGATTTCACATTGTTCGTACGACATTGCAAAGGGGACTTCTTGGCTTATCATTTGGAACAACTACAGACCGGAAACAAATCTGATGATATAAACATATTCGTCATGGGGTAAACTTTCTGATAACTTTTCGATAGCTACAGTCACTTTTAGCAAAAATGCAGCATTCTGACGAAACATTGATTGGTATGCAAGACTTATTTAAGACTGCGTCAACAAGATAACATTTGATGTGTGGCTATTTCGGCCGAGCAATATACAGAGAAAAACAAATTTGACAAACTCGTATAAACAATATACAAAACGGGGATCTTTTGTCGTGAGATGACGGCAAACTACAGACAAGCGCTGAATTGAATTCTCTCCTTAGGAAATAAGGGACTATGCAAAGACGGACCTACTACCTACAAGAGCTAATAACAATGTTATCCTTAAGTGACGCACGGATCATGTCTCAATACCGGCACGTTTTAGTAGTATGTTGAGCAGGAAGACCGGCATCATTTGCTCCACTATGAAAAAAAACGTTGAGCGCATACGAATGTTGTTTTGGGATGTAGACAATCTTTGATATCAGGAATATCCTGGGTCGATTCTGGGACGTAGGACCCAATAGTCGTGAGAATCTTTCAGGTAAGGATACCCATTCTATCTGCAATAACATCAGTACTTATTTCGATGAACTAGAGTCATAGAGTAATCTGAACTTGTCTCCAGAAAAATCCTCATTCACACTATACACCACCTGTACCAAAGAGGTGAACTTACAGCTTGACATAGATATACATACATGGCAGAGTGATTCCGCCAATCAACCACCCAACGATACTGCGAGTCACATTGGACAATCTACTGCCATTTTCTACACATTCCAGAAACATCAGCAAAAGAGTCACGGGAAGAAACAATGTCCTAAAATCTCTCGCTGGTAGTACATGGGGGAAAGATAAAGAAGTTCTCCTCACCAGTGCTTAATTATGCGGCACCAATTTAGATACCACGTCTCAACAACACGCAAAGACAGAAGCTTCAAACAAACCAGAACGCTGCTCTATGCATTATCACTGACTGTCACCGTATGTCCCATGAGGATCACTTACATCAGGAAACCACGTTGCTAAATGTCAAAGAGCATATGTTAGCTTGTAACCTTTGGCTATCCTAATAGAGATTTACTTAGCCTCGTCACACCTCTAAGACAAATTCAATCCGACATTCGCGTATATCGCGCAGAAGCAAATCGATTTATAAACCATACACACCTCTGTATCCAGAGAGTTATAAACTGGCGCTGAATGCAATTCATCGAGATGCAGTCAGAGCAACGCTTGATACTCACGAGGTTAACAACGTTCTAGGAGGTCGTCCACCACTGTTACATCATAGTGACCAATGTCTCCCCAGACGTACCAGATCCATATTAACTCAACTAAGATCTGGCTGGAGCTCAATATTGAATAACTATAAGCATGGCATACGTCACATCATCATTGGCCAATGCCCAGACTTCCGGTCGTCAGCACATAACCCTGCACATCTGGTCACTTGTCAGAACCACCCCAGAATGCTAGCTGCAATATCCTCATGAACATATCCAGTCGAAGTATCTGATTTTCTTGGTCTCTACCACACCGATGACACCCTACAAACAACACCCTAATGTTTGAACGTTATACGAGTCAACAAAGTTCCACCTACAACGACAACAATGTTATACTTTGGTTCGACTTAGTTCTTGAAAATATCAGAAACGTTTGGGGTAGGGGAACTCTATGTAACTCACAACAAGCATACCTCACAGGCAAATCGGTTTACATAATGTGGTGGGAAAAATTGAGGAAAGTCTGAATTATAAGGAACTTATGTACCACAGCCGTTTTTCTTGATATAGAGGATCTAGGAGTGGAACAGGTCACAATCAGATGGCTATGTAATATGCTACGCACCAGGAACATCAGATCGATACTAGGACCAAGTTCAATAAGAAAAACAGTCACCAGACGTACCCCGCAGGGATAGGTTATTTCTTCACTGTTGTGCATACTGGCGATCAACAACATCCTTACTATGGGAGTAAGAGTTATGCAGATAATGTGGTAATAGTGGACCAGGGTAATTTCTTCAACACCGGTAGTGAAGTAATGGAAACAGCATTGACAACCATACCACATACCATACCACTCTTCAAACTGCCCAAATTGATTGGTATGAAGCTGACACTCTCGGCTCACGCCAAATGTCTTGGTGTAATGCTGGATAGGAAACTTACTCCAACTTAAACACACAGAAAAGAGTCAGCTTACTCCGTCTACAAAAGGTTGGCGGGTAAAAGCTGAGGACTTTAACCAGCAATGATATACTGGCACATAGACAGCATTGGTCTGATGGAATGAGCAATCAGTAAAAACCACATTTCTCTACTTTCTGCCGCTGGATATACAAATTTTGACTAAATTTGGCTTCAAAACTAGCAGGATACAATATATACGTACTGTTCAATCCTAACTGATGATATCGTTACTGTATTCGATTTCGATACGTCGTAAGAAATTTTCTATCCAGAAAAGGACGAGCACGTAAAAAATCAACAACAAGATACAATGAGATTTAAATTTATACTGACGGCTCTAGAATCACTAAAGGAACAGGCTCAGGAAGACACTTTACGGATTCGGTGATCAAAAAGTCTGCGGAAGCGCTGAAAATGCGATCGATATGTAATAGGCAAGTCACGCTTAAGGCGCTAGAATCGAATGCTATCAAATCTGAAATAGTCTTAAACTGCCGCGCAGTGCTGAAGATGCGTATGGTCACAGTGGAATAACAGGACACGAACTTTCGGATGAGCTAGCAGATCGCCAATGAAGTGAAAGTAAAGCCACCTTCATGTGTGTAAAAGCCATTAATCAATGAAAGGGTCACCAATGCTGGTCTACTATAAGAGGACACAGGATACGAGTATCTAAACCCTTATGGCCTGCTTTGGATATTAAAAGAACCAAGACTGCCCTGAAATTAAATAGGTATCCTAGTGCAAAAGGATAAGAATCAAAGATTCAGATGCATGATATCTGCGTTGCTGAGGACATTACGCATATATTGTGTGAATGAGGAATAGCTCGCACTTGAATGAAACACTTAGGCAGTTACTTTTAGTTAGAGAAGGTTGGTGGTATAGACTACAAAAAAAAGCTCGTCAAGTTCTGCAGGGAGATTAAATGTATTCAGTATCAAGGTTTGCACTTTAATTAATTGCTTCACAGCGCGGAATAATCTGACCAAACCCAACCAGCTACAAAATACTCGTAATGTCAAATTTGAAGGAAGAATGTTACAAGACGGCTTGTTATTATGACTCTGTAGCACTGTCCGTTGACCGTAACATTGTTGCCATCTTAATTTTCTAACAAAAATGGGCCAATAATGCCGCCACTCCACAAAGCACACCAAAAAAACACACGGTAAGGATGCATTCGCTTCTTTACGACTACGTGTGGGTCCCAAATACATCAGTTTTCCACGTAAAATCAACGTCAATTTCGAGCTGCTTTAAAGCCCAAACAGAAGCGAGTGGTCATTTTGCCTCAATTCCTGAGTTGGACCTTGTAAAAGAATAATCCGAGGTATTTATGCATAATTCTCCTCAGGCTAGGGCATAGTGAGTCGAAGTTCTCGAGCTTAGGCGAACACTTTCGGCAACAGTGACAATGTTGTCGGCTGAGCGTACAGGACGAAAACGAGGATAACTTGTGTTGTCAATTAGCATGCCAATATCACATCCATCAGACACGGTTGCTGCATTATTTCGACCGAAATTTATTTTAAAAATTCGCACTGTTTCGTCAACACAGCACTTACTTTCGAAATACTTAAGTGTTCAATATTTGCCAACGTTGTTCAAGCGTAAATCGATTCATTTCGTACCGCGGAGATATGCATTATTTGAGCGCGAAAGAGCTGTCAGTGTCAAATAAAGCATCGAGACTTTCGATTCAATACCAAGGATGATACCTTTGGCATCGATAATTTTTTCCGAAACTCAGTATTGAATAGACACATCGAGTTGAAACAGGACTGACTCAATCGAACGAAAATATTTTTGTAATCGAATTGAAATTTTACATGTAAACGCGGATCGAAACGTCGAATTCGGTATACCGAGAAAGAATGAAACACGAACGTGGAACGAAACAGAAACAGAAAGAAGTGTCAATTTGAATCTTACATATTTCGGTTCGATTTCAACTAGATCTCTTAGTTGGGTTAGGGTGAAAATATAAGTTCAATAGGAATAATCAGTGAGTCAGATAAAGACTTCATTCAAGCGGCGAAATCGTGGAACCCAAAAATAAAGACAACCATAATAAGAACGAACTTTCAACTTGTTTGTTAAATCCTGTTAAATCGGACGATTTTTTTAATTTTGTCGCAGTAGATTTGACCTAGAGGGATAGCAGTCTTAGAGCTGTCCTAAAAGTTTGTGACTTTCCCAAGTTGTTCGAGCAGGCGATGCCATTGTGGTGTAAACGACGGTACTATGTAAGGTGCTACTTTCAAAAGCGGGAGCTAAGATTGTTAGTAAGTGCGCTATTTAGTAAGTTTTTATTAGTTATTCGGTTTTCTAAAAAAAAATAAAAGATTAGAGAAATCCACTCGATACAAATAGTTATCGAATACTTTTATCCGATATTATTCAAATGAGTAGGTATCGACGGGACCAGAAGTCGTAGGGTTCAACTGTTTTCTTTGCCCATCTGACTCCATTTTGCATGAAGAGAAATTGATCTGGTGACCAATTATCTTCGTATTAGCTTCGGAATCTCTGTAGTATTGATTTTTTTTACCCCGGGGGTCGAGCACCGAAACGTTTTTTTGTTCAGCTCGCGGCATTACAACGCATTTGACCTCGTTACCAATTTGCAATCAGAATTTAGTTTACAATGACAGTAGGAAGTCGACAATGCAGCGGAATGAAACAAATAGCAATTATGCCTTTTTCGTTTCGTTCCCGCTAAGAGTGCGTTCAGTAGGTACCCCGTAGCCTGTGAAATTTAATTGATTTATTTTCCCGCGTTTTATTAAATTTTCATTTCTTATACCGATACTTGGTCTTCAATAACAAAACTTATTTCCGATTTTATCGATAAGTATCAGACAGAAGTATTTGGTATAGAACTTACTTTTTCTAGATCCGCAACCGCGCTTCGCACGTTTACTGTTCCGTACCGTCATTTTAACAGTATCCTAATTTGGCTTACTCGTTAATCCAGAGAAAAAGAGAAAGCTATGGTGGTATTTGAAAAGTGTAAGTCAAGTAAACACTTTTTGTTTCATGTACGCCGGTATGTTTGTTCCCACACTCGGCTTGCTCGAAAACCACTGAATAGATTTAGATGAGCTTTGATTTGTATATTTTCCTACAGCGTAGGTAGTTTCTTTAAATCACCCCACTAACTCAAAGACTTAACGTATTTTGTGTGGGGATTAAATCATATTTGAATCATCTTTATCATACACCTAGCTCAGGAATTACCTAACAGATTTTGATAAAATTTGAGTTTAGTCGGGTATGTACTCGTAGATGCGTTTGTCTGAAAATCATCACAACGGGATGGAGACGGGGTAAGAAATGATGATTCTCACCTCACGTATTCCATTTTTATTCGAAAACTACTTGTGCCAGAAGATTTGTTGTAATTTATGTCAGATTTTTCTCGTCAATAGTTTCGGACATACAGACGCCGTGTTCCATTTCATACCATTCTGATATAGAGTGTGATGAAACTGCCATAAGCCTGGAACAAGCTAACTACTAATTTTTCTTGCTACCGAAGGTTTTGAAAATTTCACTGATCGGTGAGTTATTAGTTAAAAATCTTTAGAAATATTTCAAGTCGCTTTTTCCAATGTGGCTCAGTGGTTAAGTGCGCGATCACTGAGCGAGAGGTTCAAGGTTCGAGTCCAAGAAAACACAAAAATAAAAAAATAAAGTTTTCTCACGGTGCCACCTCTCGTGAACATCTGACAATTATCCAACAGTTAAACTGTCTTGAGAAGCTTCTCTCAATCGAAAAAATTGACCTTTGGAAACGGCATAAAATTGTAGGTTTCGACCATTCGTGAGGCGCACAGTACGAATGGTTACGAGAAGCTAGGCCAGGCCCTGCATTGGACTGTTAGCGCCAAAATATTATTATTATATTTTTCTTCCATTGTTCGTGGCCTAAGGAGTCATTTTCTATCAGTTACTGCCTATTCGTCAGGCTATGTCTACACAGTTGACAAAGACTTTTACGTCGCTCGGCTATGTTCAACAAGTGCAAATGGAAGTGTGCGCAGCACATACAACGCATATATCTGACAAGCTGTGTCTCTGACAGTCGAAAAGAGGTGTACATTTTGACAACTTCCTTGCGAATTCTCCAGTTTTCATTGGCAACAAAAATCAGTGCCCTCACCATCGTGGCTGTTTCCTTATTTATTTGTTACCAGGAACTGGTGTTTTATTACGTACTTTTTACAGATATTTTAAATATAGACTTTTCTATTGCGAACATTTTTGGTCCTTCGAGCCGGATGTGAATAAGTGCTGTGCATCAAAATGGACCCATTACGATCCCAGGGAAACTACCTATACAAAGTACAGTGGGAACCTAATAAGTCCTCCTATCAGAACTTGAGTTTTATATACTCCATACTTACGTTTCTGTAAAAGAAATTAGAATTTGTAATTGCTTGTCCGCAGAACGGATAAGTATGACTTTTGACTTCCCCAGAGTAACACTGCCGTCGCCTAGTTGGCTAAGACGCTGTGTTACGATTAGGATTATTTTAAAACCGTATAGCGCACCAACCAACAAATTTATTGAAATCCGTATATTCAATGAAATTTCTCAAAATTTCACGTATCTAGCTACTCTAACGTCGAAGAATTAGTTTCTAAACTTTACATAGATTCTGCATTAACACGTTTCCACGATGTTCTTGCTTTAAATTGTATTGCACATGCACATCTATACCTTGCAGTGTCATATTAAATTGTATTAGAAAAATTCAATCAGTTAAAGGTAACCTCACGGACAACTATCCGGCTAAAAATATCATATCACACAACTATACCTAGTGCCAGAGCTACACAGCTCACCCAGACCTTGAATGAAAAACAAATACCTCTCGTCGTGCGAACTATTTTGCAATCCACTGTATCTTTAGAATCCCCAACTGAATGCAGAAAACTATTTTAATATTCTAAACGCAAAGTCACGCGACTCCCCTACTGTGCTTGCATTCATTCTCTCCACGAAGTGTCACTGACAGCGATACTGGCTATCACTACTCGCACATTGGGTTTCTTTTTCTATTTTCCTCTGTTATTTTCGTTGCTTGTCATGTAATCCGGCTGCAAGAACAAAAGAAAAACAAGTCGACCGTACTATCTATGGAATTTTCAGGGAAAAAAAAAAGTACATTCACCGGCCAAGTAAAACGAAAACGAATGTTAATGAGTGAGCTCGAACGAGGATAGTGTTGGTTGCTGCTTATTGCTCATTTGCTCACTTTGTTATTCTTATGGCAATAAGCAGGCGTCTAAGCACTCTAAGCGGTTTATGCAGACATCAAGACACCCACGCCTCCGATACATAAGTTCCGCTGAACTTCCGTTCTGAGAAGTTAAAGACAGTTCTTTAACCTCACTTTACTGGCGCAGACACTTTTAATCTGACGTTTTGCACTTTCTCTCTCTTTCTCTCTGGGAGGAGGTTTACCGTTTCGTTCCGAATGACATGCCAACAGAAATTCCAAATAAACGGAAGTAGGAAAAAAAAAACTAAATTTTATTACATTTTCCTCACTAAAACTATTCGGCTGGGAAGTTTTATTGCTGCAATAAAAGGTTGTTCCTTGTGTTTTTTTTTTAATATCGCTTCTTTGTTTTTCGCGCTCTCTTTTTCTCTTTACCACATTCGTGTGTAAGTGGGGTCATAAATGTCACACAATATAGTCCGATTGAATCAGGACTGGCTGCGGATCACGGGACAGCTACTGTAGCCAGCGTGGCTCCAGTGTTTGACAGCAATAAACCATCGGCAGGCGGCAATTCTCTTAAGCCCCAGAGTTGTCGTAGAGATAAAGATGAGGATACAGATAAACGGGATACTCTCTGTCAGATTAGAGATAGGGTAATGTCAAAAGAGAGCGAGATAGAAAACTATCTCTTCAATGACATGCAACGATAATAAAAACGAAACTAGTAATTAAAATGTTTCTAGAAGGGGAGACCGAGTGACTGGCAGACTGGGAGACTACTGGGAACCGGGTTCATGCCCTGCTTCGGGTCTGGGTGTTGTAGAGTTATGTACGCCGCCTGTACATCTGTGTTCCATGCACATCTATCCGAGGCTATAATTAGTCGGCATTATATTCCGACTTTGTTGTGTTGTGTCGTGTCACATGAATAGTTTCTTAGGGATGGTGTTGGGGGAGAGATAACCAAAATGGGCATATAGTAGACACTTTGGTGGGACTGGAGTGAGTTAAGAGTGGAATTAGTGGTGATATCTTGGCTTTTGAAGATGACAATCTGAAGAATTTTCACACATTGCCTTGGCATAGTGGATGAGTTTTTAGAGTGTTGACGACGATGGTGCGGCGGCGAGAGGACGATGTGAACAAATCTCATTTGGCATTCACTTCGAGTGGGGGTGGGTGGTGGTTGTGGGGGCGGTTGACATAGAGCTTGTGTATCTGAGCATGTAATAACCACATTATAACAAATTTGAATGTGTGTAAGATTTGTAATTTTTGTTTCGGATTGGATTTGTGAGATAATTCTGGCATCGAAACGACAATATCTATAGTGAAGGGGTGTATGAGGATAATACAAATTGGAACTAGGGACTTAATTTGTGTAGCACGTCCTGGGCTATTTAGAATTTAATTGGAAACTTTCGGATTAATTGGGGATAATGGGTATGCATGCAAATAAAGTTTGTATAATGGTGTTTTTGTTATATTAAAGTAATTCTCAAGGAAAATGGTTGGAAGAGGTTACAATTTGACACCTAAGTATTTGATGGTAGGGCTTCTATAGTAATTCGTTTAGAGAGAACAGCTTAATCAGCTGCAAACGATATATGTAACAAGGGATGTAGGAAAATTGATTCAAGAAGAAGACATCCAAAAAAACATGGTCCGGGCCACCGACGTTTGAGCTTTCGACTTTCGTTGTAAGGTTGAATAGTTGATACAAGCTTTAGTCGACTTGGCTGGGATAGTGATGGTCATGGCATGGTCTAAAACTATTCTAGGGCAAGGTGTGTATTCAAAAATACTGCACATTCAGCAGTAGCACAACTTCAGAAGTGGTAGTACTCGTACTCACGCAAGAAGCATAGGAAGGTGGAAACTAGGAACTACCAATTAAATTTATAAAAGCCAGCATTAGAGCACTGAAGAATTCTAATTAATTGAGAAAACTATGAATGCCTATGAAGAGCAAAGTAGAAATTCAATTCACGTGTGCATACATATGTTTGGCTGTGACAGGCAAGACATTGAACGTTCAGACCAATACGCACCACCGAAAGGCACTTTTTAAAGGAAATTTACAAATCCCCGAACACTCAGGTTCGACTTTGGTTCCATTGCATGCATTAGCAGCCAGAGTCTCCTTTTTGTAATTATTGGAGAAACTTAGATTTTTTCATTTTTCCTTTATGCTCTGTGGCTGTTGGATGCTGTTCCCCGTTGGGGTTCGAACCTGCATAGTTCGGGACACAATGTAGGTCTTCGCAATTTTCGGCTAAGACAACTTTTTAAGTCCAGATGTTGCGGGTGAGCATTTGGATGTAGTTCGATTGTCTGCAGACACCATACTAATGGCATTGAATTCCTAATAAATGCTGACGAGATTTTATAGCTGTAGGTAGGGGAAACTTGGGACAATCTTTCCTAGCTCAAAACAACATTGACACCATGGCTTTATTTCTGATAGCACAGAACGTTTTTAAAATATTACCATAAAAGGAAGTATTTGCTAGACTAGTTAATGGTAGAACTAATTGGAGAACTTCATAACAGAAACCGAGCGTAACACCAAATTAAACGTTCCACTGAAAACACCCTTTCAATTAGAAGACAAAGACGAAGACGAAGTCGATTTATATCAGAGATCAGCTATTCTAGAATTGGCGAACACTTAAGAAGTGGCAACAACCGCGGAAAATATACAAATTATTCGGTCTGGAAAGCCATGAAGGGCGTTAAAAAACTCTAAAAGTAAACATCGCCAATAAAGGCCAATGGGGAATGGGCTAATTGTGACAGAGAAAAAGGTAAAATATTTGCCGTGCATTTAGAAGAAACTTTCAACCACTTGACTGGCGCATCCTAAAACGAATATTAGCTGTGCCACACACATTGCAAGTGACAATTGTAGAATCAAATTCGCAACATTGGCGGAATTTAAACAAAAAATTGGCAAACTTAAAAACAACAAAGCTCCTGGCTACGACTTAATAACAGGACAGGTTCTCGAGAATTGCCCGTGAAAGTGTTAGTTAAGCTTCTCTACCTTATAAACGCTGCTTTTAGATTGTTTTACGTACTAAGAAAATGGAAATGGTATTAAAACCAGGAAAAGCTCCGAACCACGTCTTATAAACACCGATCATTTCATTTCGGTGTTTAAAAAAATTCACTAAGACGACTACAGCCATAATAGAACAAAATCACCTAATTCTGGATCACCAAGTTGGTTTTAGAAGCAAACATTCTATAATCAATCAAGTGCATAGAATAACAGAGGAGGTCCTAGAAGAAAAAAAAGTCTGCTCTGCTCGAGTGCATTTCTTGATGTCTCCCAAGGTGTGGCTCAAAGGATTGGAACTGAAGATTCGACACGTCTTTACCGGTCCGCTATTTAACATTCTAAAATCCTATCTTGGAGATAGACTCTTGCATGGTAAGCACTCCGACTTTGAAGAAATCGTGAATTAGATACCCCAGGGGAGTGTACTTGGTCCGATTTTATACTTATTATACATGCGACACATGCTGCAATTAGAAGATACCGCTATAGCCACATTTGCGGATGGCACAATGGATAATACGGTCGAGGAAGCTACCGGAAAGCTGTAGATAAGCTACATGATTGGACAAAAATTTTACAAACAAAAAAGTGAACGAGGTACCCATCTTTATTAACTCGATGAAAATTTCATATGCAAACGAAGTGTAATACCTAGGAATGACACTGGACGCGAAATTAAAATGAATGGCACACGTAACAAAAAGAAAAAAGAACCAGAGAACATGTACAGATAAATGTATTGGATGCTCGGAAGATATTCCAAGCTCGATATCCAGAATAAGCTGCTTCTATACAAGCAAGTGCTAGCACCCGTGTGGACGTATGGAATGCAAGTATGGGACTGTATCAAGGAAAAAATCTTCTACAAACTTTTGAAAATTAAGTGCTAAAGGAAATCGTGAACGCACAGTGGTATGTTCGAAATGACGATACGCATACAGATTTATAGCTTCCGTTGAAAAAAAAAAAGTCAATAATTTCACAAAAAAAGACCAACAGTGTCGACTCTGCGGTCATTGCAACAATGCTGTAATTCGGATTTTAGATAATAGAAACATAGTTCTTCAACTACAAAGGACAAAACCGTCCTCTCACTACTAGCACGCGCTGCCGGTCCTCAAGTGTCTCATTCAAGATTTTCACCTTTCTCTTGTAAAAAAAATTATTCTCTTTCAAATGAGCTGTCTTCAAATAGAAGCCATACAAATTCTATAGATACATTTGTTTGAAGCTTTGGGCTATCTATCTAACGAACCGGAAGCCTATAATGGAACCCACCATGAAGAAGTCGCTCTCAAAAAACAGTGATAAACAGAACTATAAAAATTGCAACCAGGAATGCAAACGGTCTTTTCCAACACACTTCAGAAGTAAAAATTTGTCTTTATGAAAAAAAAAAAAATATTGATATGTGTCTAGTCTCAAATCAAATTTTGATATTGGAATACCAAATTTTATATGTTACCATGCTCTGCACCTAGCTGACAAAGATAGAGGAGGATCGACTATACTTATTAAGAAGCCAAGTTCACTAATGAAGTAACAAAAATGAATATAATATCGTGTAAATGGTCGCCGTCAGAACGAATGGCGCAATGTGCTCATTTTTCAGCATTTCCCATCACTTTTTCAAGTGTTTCGGGCTGAATAGCGGCCATTTCCTGTCGTACATTGTCTTTCAAGGCTTCTAGGGTCCGTGGCTTATTGACATAAACTTTAGACTTCAAATAACCCCAGAGGAAGAAGTCTGGAGGCGTTAAGTCGGGTGACCGCGGAGGCCAGTTAAAATCACCATTTTTCGAAATTTCCGAGGAACAAAGGAGCAGGTGCACTAGCTGGTGTCTAATAATTTGAACGCGCTCGTTGTCTCATTCCGATTTGAACTAATCGATGCCAATTTTCGCCATTTTGAATTTATAAACTTTGACTTCGGATTCTGGTTTAAAGACCCAAAAACGACACTTGTAAGGTATGCCTGTCGTACGAGGTGACTTTAATCCACAAATTCCGAAAAAGTAGTCGAAAGATGAAGCTGAGGGAAAAAATGCAGGAGCGCCTGACGTACGAAATACCCCAAAAAAAATCACCATTGGACAAAATCTTCAAGAAATTAAAGTATTATCTCCTCAGACAAAATATTCACGGACAAAGTCCCCAACGAAACAATTTTTTTTGCCAAAATCGCCACGAAATCCCAAAAATCCCCAGTGTTCATGTACTAGTTAGCGGTAGCGGTGCCCTGCGCACCTGTATGTGAGGCCGAAGGCCGTCTGGTGTATTAGTCGAAGAGATGCCCCATAGTGTGAAACTCTTTAATCCCGCGAAGCCTGCCACTCAAGTACTGTTAAGATACAGGCGCGTGCCTGTGGTCAATGTGGTCAATCGTATCCAACCCAATTTTTCGCGATTTAGTTTTCTAGATTTTGGATTTATTGCATATTTGGGATTTTACTACTGGAGATTTCAGTTCGGGGATTTTGTATCGGGGATAATGTCCTTGGGAAAAAGTCACCAACCCCAACAGGGGTTAATTCACCTAAAACCCCAATGATTAAATCAAATGACGTCGAAGTCACTACAAAAATCAAACCCACAAGCCTTGAGAAGATCCACAATGCAAGCCATCAATGCATGAATGAAATTAAAGAGGGAACTCAAGTGGAAAAAAACAATTGCTTTAAAGAATGGAAAAATTATTTGAAAGGCAGGAAACAACTTGAGAATATGGTTGAGAGCTTACAGGGACACATCAAAGAGCTCGAAAGGAGAGTCACCTTGCTTGGCAGTAAGAGCTCAGTGCCAGAACAGCTTAACCAACAAAACATTGAACCTGAATTTCACACTGATGATGAAGAGCTTGCTTTAGAAACTGAAAGATCATAAAAGAAAAGCAAACGAAAAAAAAATCAAAAAAAGTAGAGAGATGCCAGTTCGGACACCTTCTCAAAAAACAAATCAAGTGTTAAAACTACGAAACCAATCGCACCATCACCAATCATCTATGTTTGACACCCTAAAGAACCTTTCAGAGTATAAACTCTACAGCAAGGACAATTGGAAAGCCAATGTTGATGATGCAGATACATACAGATCAATCACTGATAACTTGACCAAAGCACTCATATAAAAATAAAGCCACAACGTCTCTAAAAGTAGTAGCCAGAGGTCTTCATTCCTCATGTTGTGAAAATGGAATCATTCAAGTCTCGATTCGAGAAGGATTTCAAGCTCTGTAAGCCGAAAAACTAATTAAAATTCCAATGGGGAATCAACGACAAAAAAGGCATTTGCCTCTATTCATGCTCACTTTCCATAATCAAGAAAACGTTGTAAAGATTTACGCTTTAAAATCAATTAAGGGTACTCGTATATTATTAATTATTCCACAATACAAGCGTTTGCAAGCCTTTGGGCATTATACAAAGATACTGCAGACAAGCCTTACATGTATTAAGAGTGAAAACAGACAACGCGAAATGAAAGGTTAATAATTATTCCCAAAACTATAGACGAACAGGACTAAACAATCAAACAAATGAGCGAAGAAGTCGCTCTCAAAAAACAATGCAAAAGGTCTTATACAGCACACTTCAAAATTTTAAATATGCCTGGTCTCCGAAACACACTTTCCCCAGGTGCCAAATTTTGTTATTAAAATCCTGAAACTTTATATGTTACCATTCTAGATCGGTTTTGCTTGTTAAGGAGAACTTGAAACAGCACAGAGATGCCAAGTTCACTAATGAAAAAATGCAAGTAACAAAAATAAGTACCGCCTTAAAAAGCAAAGAGTTCAAGGTAGCAGCAATATACTGCCCAACCAGGTGTTCCTCAATTCAAGAGGACTATGCGGAAATCTTAAGTTCTCTAGGACACAACTTTGTTATTGGTGGTGATTTTAATGCAAAGCACACCCTCTGGGGATCTAGGTTAACAACAGTAAAATGAAAAAAGCTATTCCAAGCAGGACGCAACTACGAGTACTCGTACAACTGCAAATTCTTTTCTTCTGGATCGCCAACATAAAATAGCCGACCTTATTGACTTCTTCGTAGCGAAAGACATTAAAAGAAATCGCATAAAAGTCGAAAGTATTGACGACTAAAAATTTTATTATGAAAAGTAATTGGCCCCTCCTTACGCAGTGGCAACACAACGGGCCTACTTTTGGTCTAAGTGTACCTCATCGAGGGTCACTAAACGAAATATATGGGTGAAAGCCCCCATTTAAGCTACAACTAACTTAGGGCTAAAACTTAAAACTAAAACTTAAAGCTAAGGAGAATGGTGAAGGAGTTCGGCTTTGAGGCAGGGAGTACTGTGGTTAAAATCAAAACAGGCGAGGTTTGAGTAAACTTTTCGGGAAATTGGTTCATTAGATCCATATGAAGTGCGGTGAGACGGTACATACTCGTAGAAAAGACGAGGGCATCGTAAATTTTGTGAGATGCGCAATCGACAGAGCCTGAAATAAGTCGATGAATGAAAATGAAAAAGAATGTCTGCAACATCTCTGCGTTTCTCTAGAGTACTTAGATTGATGAGGTTGAGGCGGTATTGATAGGGAGGCAAGATAAATGGATGGTTCCGAGGAAGACCTCGAAGGGCAAATCGAAGAAATCGACGTTGAATATTCTCGATTCTGGTCACATGAACTTGCTGAAAGGGTGACCACGCTTGACTGGCGTATTCAAGGAGGGGGCCAACAAAGGTAATGTAGATGGATCTGGTCACGTAAGGGTCGGAGAATTTTTCGGACCATTGTTTCACAAAGCCAAGTGATGAGTTAGCTTTACGAATTATCTCATCAATATGTGAACGGAAAATGAGTTCCCTATCGTAAAATATTCCAAGATCACGGAGAGATTGAACGATTGATATAGGTTGGCCATGCAGAAGGTAAAGGCGGGCGGAGGACACGTGGTGCTTACGTGATAAGGTAATGGATTGGCATTTAGCGATAATTGGGCTCTAACCGATTTTGCAGGCTCCAGTTCGAAAAACTATCAAGGTCTTGTTGAAGGAGACAGTAGTCATGTGGTGAAGAGATGGCTTTGAAAAATTTGGTAACATCAGCGTACAGAAGAATTTGCTAAGAATGAAGAGAAGGGGACCTAGATGGCTGCCTTGCGGAACACCAGAGGTGGCCAAGAAAGGATTCGATAGGACGGATCTGAAGCGGATTCTGTAAGAACGGTTTTCGAGGTAAGAGATATCCATTTTAACAATATGGGTTCGAAACCGAGGGCAGACAATTTGAGTTATGAGATATCTTATCAAAAGCCTTACTAAAATCAGTTGCAATAACGTCGACTTCTTTGCCATTCTCTAAGGCAGACAGGGCGAAGGACACGAATTCGACTAAGTCAGTGGTAGTTGATCTACCTTTCAGAAAACCGTGTTGGATGGGAGAGATAAGAGACTTGCACTGAAAGCTTAAGGCTTCATATAAGATTGTTTGGAAAAGTTTGGGTAGATGAGAAAGTTTAGCAATGGGGCGATAGTTTGTTACTTTGTTCTTTAATCCCTTTTTGTGTATGGGGGTTATGAAATTGGTCTTTCAAATCTGAGGAAATTCTCCTAGTGATAGAGACAAACGGAAGAGATGAGAGAGGGGGAGGGATAGAATGGAGGAGCATTTTTTAAGAAAAATAACAGGGAGACCATAATTTTTTTGGGCCGGGTGAGAATTCATCATTAAGATTTTGTAGTTTATTTTCAATTACAGTAGGATCGAAAGGCAGGGACATAAAAGAAGTTAAGAAGGTGAATGAAGTAAGAGGGGTCTGGTTCAAAAGAGTTGTCGGCGAAAGATTGTTTAAAATAGGTGGCAAATAAGTTGGCAATGGTATGCGATCTAGATGAAGATATGTTTTCAAAAGACAGGGACGGAGGGTAACCGTTTTTTTTTATATAGTTGACGATGACGATGACTAGATGACTTAGGGTCGTTTATAAGATTTGCTTGCGCGTTAATTAGGTCCCGCTGGTAGAGAGAGTTATAAAAATGATTGAATTGAAGGTAGGAACCGAGATAGTTGGAATAGTCCAAAACAGAATTGGTACGAAGGAAAGCTGCCCATAACTCGTTTCTCTTGTTACGTAAGGTGCGAAGTTTGCGATAGGGGGGGAATGAAGATGAAATTTTAAGACGAGAAAAGGGGACATAAAGAGAAATAGAGTTAAATATTTCTCTGTAAAAAATTGTGAGCGCTTCGTTTAACAATAGGTTAGCAAACTCAAAGGAACACCTACTCAGATAGGCATTTCTTTTGCGGAAATTAGTTTTATGAAAGTCGAAATGCGGGAGGAGTAGATTGAAGTGGTGAATTGTGGAAAAGTGAAAGAAGAAGGGGAGATGTAGGTTATCAATAGTCGATAGAGATAGGGGACAAAGCGAGACTGAGGAGTTAATGGGAATATAAGGTTTAATTGCCTACCCATGTAATTTAAGACATTACTAACTTCACATAGACTTGAATCAGTTAGCCGATCTATGAGAAACATTCCTTAGTAAAACTCAAATAGAATTAATGAGGAGGCAGTTTTTAAAATTTGAGTTAACTAGCAATCCCGCCTGTGCCAATAAGCCACCAACTACTGTTTTAGAAATTTATAGGCATCACCTCTTTAGTGACTCCTGTAAGTGATATCTGAGTGCACCTACATTATGAGTGTATACTCCAACGCTTTTATTAAGGTCACTTGAAATTAAATTCCCTGCAAATCAAAACTTTTGATCGACTACTAATCTAATCAAACACGTCGCACTTACAGTTCCTCTTATCTGTGTGTCTTGTACTTTGTTCAACAATTACCCTTTAATTACACGGCAATTTACACAGTTTATTAACCGAATTGTGTGGAACAGTTTAACATTCCAATTGTGTTGCCCGATAATCCATCAGCAAAAAAAATGAACAAATCATTTTGAATTATATTTCCATACTCGAACTCAATTGTGAAGCAAAAGAAAACAATGGAACTGGGTTACCCGCAACCGACCGACTCCGATACTCGTACTTCTTTCTGCACTCTGCACGTGACCCCCTTTGTTAGTCCAATTCGAAATCCACTTCATAGTTTGTAATACTGCTTCACACGTAATTCGTTTTTAATACTATATTAATGCGTGCACCCCCCGCCGAGTAGTGGTACCCAACAACACCAACCAGACTATCCCAACTATAGAACTAGAACTCATTCTAAAAATACACCAGCAGTATCCGCGAATGGGGAATTTGATAAATTAGCAATTTAAAGTACATAATCAGGCATATAACTCACCTCAACCGATATAAATTAACAGAAACGCACAAAAATGTTCATATTTTCTGGCTTTATGGCAGTCATACGTGATTAAGAGTCGTTAAATGGCTAGGAAAAGTGGTGGCTGGAGAAAATGGTAAAACAAATTGAGGGCCAAACAAACAGAACAGGAGCAGCAGTGTTGAATTTATTGCCACGAAATGTTGTTGGTGCTGAGCGTAGGACGTTGTACTCGTACTTTGGCGCAGAAAAAAACACAAACAAGTAGTACAGGGTGCAGCGCAGTTCGTTAATTAATTCAGTTTTTCACTTGAGCAGCGCCCGCCATGACACATTACCTTACTCGTGGTTACAATATTCAAATATCATATTCTCATGACCTTCGTTTAGCGCAGAACAACTGCGAGTTTCGTCGCACCTTTGTAGTCGTACGAGTATGTAACCAGCCCCAACAAGCGTTGCACTGGGATTCGTTAATAAATTTAATTAATCTGACATTCACACACAGGGAAAGGAGAAAAAAAAAATTGGTTAAATGTTTATCAGGTGTTTAATGACCACCAACCTTATCTGCAGTGTCACTAATTAGTCGAATGACTCTGGATGGAGCTTGCTTTGGTCATGTATCCAGTACGGCGCAGTTGCTTTGAGCAATTAAAATGTTTCATCATTATTTTGGCTGGAAATAGATACGAAAACCTTTGGTGGAGCGCTTCAAATTCGATGAAAGGTGGGCACGGTTTGATATGATTTGTTAGTGGGATTAAGGTTTATGAGGCTGATGATGTAAGATACTCGTGTGTGCCTCAGGAACGATGAGAAAGTTCAAATGGCCGAAGACAAAGATCAGTCTTATTGCACTGTCCATGTACGGAAGTTCACGTAATTACCAATTTGACGTGTTCGTAATTTTAATTAGCCATGATCGAGATAGAGATCGAGATAGAGGTAATTCATTGCGTAAAACCACGTGCAGATTAAAGCAGAGGTACTCTCTAAAAGTCGACTTGCTAATGATAGCTGAAGTAGGTATGCATGTGTGATTCTCAAGTTTGTTGCTCTTCAATTTCAGGCCGCACTTAAGGGCTACCATGGAAATTTTCGGTTACCTACTATTTTTGCGTGGTATGACCTATCACCGGAAAGAAGCACTGGTCTGCTCTACTTTGAAAAGTTCGATGTGAGACTGCTATTAACTTTAACGGCAAAGAAAAGCATCCTACCTTAGAAACCTTAACAGGTGCCTGCGCAACATCTTAAGGATTTTCTGGCCCAAACGCATCTCTAACGAACAGCTCTACCAGAGAACGGGCCAAGAACTAATAGACACAGACATCAAAAGACGGAAGTGGTATTGGATTAGTCACACGTTCCGAAAAGGTGACAGTTCTATAGCTTGCTATGCAATGGAACCCTTTAACCCAGGATAGGTGAATACCTGGCAGTACGAGGAGAACATGGTGCAGAATAGTCTAGAAGTAGGTACGGCAGTTGGGGAAAGCTGAGACACATTGCCAAAAACCGTACACGATGACGCATAGACCCTATGACCTACAAGGGGATATAGGAAAGTAAGTACTCGTACATCGGATACCTTCAGGGGCTGATAAGAATGTGCACCTGCACCTGAGTCTGCGTCTGAATCACAACTGTGATGCGAGGCTTGCTGCTACGTGGAACAGAATGCATTTAGATGTCAAATTTGAAGCCGTAAAACATTCACATCTGAAAAGTACAATGAACGAAGGAGGTTTTAAATTCTTGTTATTATCAACTTTTGAAGAATGTTTTTCTTAAGACTTTGCCTTAAAGGATAATCTTCCAGACTGTTGAAATTAAAATTCAGCTTTCACTCATGAACACTTCGAGTTTATTTATTTATATCTTATCTATTTCTCAAGCCGTCCCAGTTAGTTTGCTAGTTCATCTAGGTGCTCATTCTTTAAAGAGACGTTAAAGAGACGTATAAAGACATTTTTTTCTAGCGTGCGTCGCGGAGGACAATAAATTGACGCGATGTTGTAGTATGAGTGTTTATTTTTTACTCGAAATTATCTGCATTGCATCAAGCTCAATAATTGTATTCATAGAGTGTATACAGTATTTAATTAAGAGGGAGGATCCGCCTCTAGCCCTTTTGGATGGATGGTATGCGTAATAAGCAAAGTATCCTTTTATTTTTACACGAGGTTTCTTTGTCAGGTGGGTTTCAGAAATCAAGCACCTAGAAGAAACGTTTAAGCTATTTGACGGGCATGCATCTTACAATCTCGAGATCGAAAATTTTCTGGAAACCAATACTTATAGTATTGCTCTAGAACGGATCGTATGATACCCTATCCCCCATCTTTTAACTCAACCCTAAAGTGAGCGTAGCATTGTGAAATGTATATAGAGGACATTTCCGCAACAACTTTTTCTTAGCAGAAAGTGGACATGGCTTCCAAAAATTGTAACCGAAGATCAAGACTTAGGTTAGGTTAGGTAACTGGGTGCCCTTGTTGACAGGGTTGTCAACAGCTCACTTAGACCAATAAGAGTCCATTGTGCCCAATATTTAAAACCTTGGGAACCTACAAATTTCAATCTTCGACCGCTAGGCTAAACCACCCAGATAAATATATGAATCTCAGGAGTTTTCTTAGCTCAATACTACCTAGCTCATCCAGTCCGGAATGTATCACCAAAACTGCGTGTTCCAGTATTTATGACTTGACTAGGTAATTTCATTTTCAATGTGGATGATTGTGCGGGAACGTTGAGGAAACCCCAGGGCATCTACTTAAAGAATGTGGAGCATTGATTCAAAAAGAAGGAAGCCCATCAACTATCAGAAGTAGATCTACCATCGCTGGATCCACTCAAGATACTCCGGTTCATCAATGCTGGAGGATGTGCATTAATTCGAGAATATCATCGACTTGAGCTCCAAGTTAGGGTAGCACAATAGATCTATAAAGGTCGCAAATCTACAACTTCAATGTTTCTAATTTCGGTAATGCATCCTATAAACCCTCCTTTTGAATCACCAAACTTCTACACATATTCATTCTCAACCAATCACCCACCAATTCACAGAATCCCCTAACCGTGAAATCAAACCAATCAGCCCTATCCGTAGCAATGTGTAATTAAATAAGAACTCCATCTGAATCACTCCACACATCCATGATCCCAACATACTTGGCAACTCATTTATCACCTCCGCTGTATCTAAATGAGAGTCAGTCCAATTAATTAGTTACGCACTATGAACTTTGCTATTTATTGTCACTGAAAGTCATTCAGTAAATTCAAATGCAAATTGAAATGATATTGCATTTGAGAAACAACCTTCGCCATCGTCTGCGATTAGTTACTCGTACAATAGTAACAAATTTGCATAACTAACTTGTTAAACGATTATGGCACAATTAACAGACATAATAAGATAATAATGGAGAATTAACTAAGTCCGCTGTCAAACTAGTCTAATAAAATACATTTTTTATCGAAATATGAAAAAAAAAAAAGCACAAGGTCCGATGATTAGATTATGAAGCTGTTTCTGGTTCTAGAAACAAAGAATACTACCAGATAGCAGCATTCTAATATAATTTATTTTATTCAAGACTCGTCAATATAGCTTAAACAGATTAATAAGCAAAAATAATGACTAAAGTTAAATTTAGACACAAACTATGCGTTTAAGAAAGTTTAACGTAAAGACAGAGGTACGCTACGTAATAAATCCTATTCAGTGTGTTAGATTGAAGCAGTACTCGTAACAAAAGAAAATTTAATCTTCTTGATAACATATCGTACCCCAACTACGGATACTTGGGACTAAATGTTATTGCTTGAACTTAAAAAAGATAACACTAGTCTTACATACGCACAGGGTGGTCCTTTACTCATAAAGAGATGCTAGTAGTTAGCAACATTTTTGATTAGTAAAATGTTAGGACTACATTCTCAAACCCAAAAATCAGTACATATAAATTTTTTCTAGTTTTAAACATACACAGAGTGGCAAATAATATCCCGGACACGAACCATATCTAAGCAACCAAGAGCGCCATCTATTTGTTCATGCGTTTTAAAGGTTGAATCTTTCTCTACTATCTGTCAAAATTTCATGACATTTGGTTGACATTTAACAGAACACCTTTTCATTTGATGATAAAAATGAAGACAATCCTCATCACATTCTTCGATAGCAGAGGAATTATCCACAAAGAATTCGTTCCAACTGATCAAAGATTACTGGGGAGTATTTTTTTTTTTTTTTTTGTTTCGCTGTTATTGTCGTTGCTTATGATTCACAGTATTTTTTTCCGCCCTCCTGATGTCATCATCACGATCAAGTTGCCTTTTTTAGCCATATGACCACCCTACTGCCATTGATATGCCTTCGCAGTAGAGTTGACATAAGCTTTTAACTGATCGACTTTTTTATTTATTTCATGCGAAATAAATAGATGATTATTGACATCAGGATTCGAATCGTGAACATGCAGCGTGACAAGCGATGATGTTACCACTACACCACGGCCACCCACGGCAATTCCGCAAAATGACCTAGGGCAGGCATTTGAATCACTATTGAATCGCTGTAACAAGTTCAATACACTTCTTCTCGGGAGGAGAATATTTCGAATAAAAACATCGAAAAATGAACAGAAATCGTATTTTAATTACGTTTTCTAGATCCAGTCCGGGATATTATTTGCCACACTGTGTACATGAGTTCCATAAGTTTCCATTCAAACCAAATTTTTTTTTAACAGAATTCTGTTAGGGTCGATAGTCGATAGTCGATAGTAGACAGTATTACATATCAAAACAGGTAAAGGGTTTTAAGAAAAAGGACATGAATTAAGGCATAAACCGGAAATAATTTGTTTTTTTGTACAAAATTTTCTCAAAAAACTGCAATTCATGTATTTTTTTTGGGAAAACTACGTTTGTTTTCTAACAGCATAAGCAGGTTGCGTATTCTTCCGGCGCCGGTTAGTCTTGAAACTTTAAAGTTAACCGATAAAGAGTGGAAAAAAAACCTCAAATGGGAAGAAATAAGGAAAAAAGTGAGGATGAACGTTTTGGGGTAACAACCTTGCATAAAGAAGGGGGTATACAGTGCGTGCTATTGCAGATAAACTTAAAATATCGAAGTCGACAGTGCACGGTACCATGCGTGCTACACGCTAAGTTGGTTACGGTGTAGTGGGTAGTGTGTTTGATTGTGACCTGAGCTCGAACGGGGGGCAGAAACCAAGAGCCACCCGAGCATATAAGATAAACAAATAAAATCTAAGTTTCTCCAACCACTACATCAAAACTTCGTAGAACAATGCACCGAAAAACGAGTCTGAGTGCCCCGAGATTTTAAAAAAAATAAGTCGATTTAAAGAATCATCACCCGGAAGAGAAGCGTAAGGCTCAAATTAACATCAAAACAGGAGGATTAGACTATAGAAAATGTGTACTTATGGCGTCGATTAGAAATTACCTCTTCGTTGTCTTGGACAGCTTCAAGTCTGCAATTCACAAGGCTCTGCTCTGGTGTTCCGCAAGGCTCTGCTTCGTCTCCGATTCTCTTTCTTATTTTTATAAATGATCTCTTGCTCCACAAAACTGTGCAGACTTCAACCGTTCGCACTCAAAGCAGATATCAGTAACAACGATAAAAATTCGTTCAGCTGTCGCAAGCCTTAATGGCCAAGTAGCAGTACAAACATTTTTGCTTCGACTCCAACACAAAGTCAAGCGGCTAGATTGGAGAAGAGGGCACCAGGATTGGACATCAAGCGACTGGTCGAAAGTCTTATGGACGGACGAGTTCAAATTTCAAGTTTTTGGACACAAAAGGAGAGTTTACGTTCGGCCGTCTGCTGAAGAAAAGAAGCTCCTTAGCTGTGTGGTCCCAACAATCACTCATGGTGGTGGTTCAATAATTGTTGTAGGTCTCCAACCGAATAAGGAGAAGTACAGACAAATATTAGAAGGCCCTAGATTCACATTAATGCAAGATAATGATCCGAAACATTCTTCCGAGCTTAGCTGAGGATACGTGGACGAAGAAGAATAAGAAGGAACACTGAAAAATATGAAACGCCCTACCCAATCCCCCGACCTCAACCTAATAGAGCTGCTTCCAATATCGAAAGATAAACTTTGGGAGTAGCCTGAAAATCAATATGGACGGCAGTGTATTAGAAGCGTTTGCTTCTACGATCTTGTTTACTTGCATATCGCTTAAGCATTTATGCAGACTTTACGCAACCTTGCTCAAAACGTAATTCATAAAAACAATATCCTTTAAACAAGGTTTGTGTCTTAATTGCTCCAATTTTTACCAAAAAAACTGGAATCTACTACTCCCAGCCTTCAATATTTGACAATCAGCTCAATCTATTGATAGAATTATTTTTGGGTCTTATCAAGAAATCGTTTCATTTCGATTAAATTCGAATAATTTATGAGTCTTATTCCCATTTTACGTGTTAATCTAAAATTATAGGCACATTTCGTTGCGTTTTTCATATTCATATATTCATATATTTTTTGTGTCACTTAAGAAATAAAATGGTGAGCGCTGTGATTCAATGGTTAAGTGCGCCATCACTGAGCAGGCTCGTAACCCTGAAAACAAAACAAAAAGAACAAGTTTTCTCACGGTCCCACCTCTCGCGAACCCCTACCAAACATTCGAGAGTAAACAAAATTCGATTCGATGGCATTCCTCCAATAGACAAATAATAACGATAAACCCCCAAAAGTATATAGCATCTGTGATGGGCATCAAAAGTTATCGATCTAGCCATGTCTGTCCGTCCGTCAGTATGCCACCACTTTTTTGGCCATCAATTATGAATTAGAAAATTTGGTATGTAAGCGTTTTAGAATCCGAAGCAGTACAAGTGTAAAAATTGTTAAAATCCGCCCACGGACACGCCCATTTCTTACAAAAATGTCGTTTTTCTTAGTATTTTTTGCTAGAAACTGAAAAATATTGTCTAAATAAAATATATAGACGTTGACTTTCTCTACATTTATTCCGTACATTGTACATGACCACGCCCACTTTTTGGAGGCGGTAAACAAAAACTTATATTGCTTTTTTAAGGCCATTTACGGTGATGGTTAAGTCTTATTGTGAATATCTCATCAGAATCCGTGAACTTTGGTTACAAATTTTGCAAGCCACGCGCACTTTATGCTAAGAAATAGTTGTAACAGTTTTGAGATAATTTGGAACCCACACTCACTTTATGCTAAGAAATAGTTGTAACAACAGTTTTGTGATAAGATTTCCTAAAAATCGCGGAAATATCCTCCGTACAGGAAGATGTCATTGCATCTGTTTTAAAAGTTTCGGAACGCTACTCTTTCTCTTTATGTAAGGGTGAGTCAAAAGATGGGGAATAAGGTATCATTCTATCCATTCTAGGCGGATTGTAACTTTCCTGTATGTTTTTATTTCGTTTAGCCCACGATGAAACAACAGGTTTTTTTTTTTTTAAAGGAGATTGGTAGGCACAGATAGCCGTGTATATCGTTGTAGGAATGTATGGTAATTGAATCTTAAGCTTTTAAAATGCTTTAGGTACTCGTATTTTAAAAAAACTTTAAGCTTACTTTCGATTCCATCGCTTTCTCAGTACTCCAAGCATGGTTTACACTCGCGAATATTGAAACAAAAATAAGGAGAAAAAAAAAAAAAAAAAAAAAAAAAAACTAAAAACAATGATATTCAGAACTGCGTCTTCTTCATTCCATTCGAAGAATTTCGACAGGGAGATAGATTTACTTTTCAATACCTTTTAACACTTTTAACAACACGATGAAGAAGAATGACGGAACTTTTCACGCACAAAAAACAAAAAAAAAAAAATGAAAAACGTTCTCAAAAAAAAAAATAAAAAAAATAATAATGATAGCTAGATGCGTTTTATCTTTCCCGCACTTCACTATTTCCTTTGCTTTTCTTTTTTTTTTCTCTTCTTTTACTTTAAGCAAGATTAATGACTTTTTCTATAGAAAAATAAAAATCGTTCACTTTTTGTTTCTCGCGCACGTATGTAATTAAATTTTTATTTTTAACACTTTTCTTGGTCACAGATTCGTCGTTTCATCGCCCGATGTGATATAATAAGTTGCATGCTATGTCACTAGAGCGGCTTTTCCATCACACATTACACTCTTTATTGTTTGCTGTTGCTTTTTGGTTATTTTTCCTTCCGCTTCTCAAGCACAATCATTTATCTTTGTGCACTCTTCTGTCTTCTGGTAAAAAAATAAGCACGACGCGAAGGCTACAAGTTACAGATTGCATCCAAACGAGAGAATTTACTTTATGATGTTGCTGGACAGGCGATGGTGCAGTGATTATGTTGCTGGCAAAATGTTGCCACTTTGAGTATCTGCAGTGTTTTTACTTCGTTGTACTGTATCTGTAACGAAAGAACAAAAGAAAGATGGGAGAAAATTAAAACTTATTGCATTCTTTTTTTACGGAGAATTTGTTTGGTGAATTTTTTTTTCGGGAGTCTCTTTGAGACAAATTGAAGTAAATATGTATCTTCCCGCAGACAAAACAGAAACATTTTCCTTTGAAAAATAAACAAAACCGGAAAAAAAGGGCCAAGCTATGCATGTACCTATACCATGTGGGGTATGGGAGTGAAAAGTTTTGCGAGCGTCGTCGTCGTCGTCGTTCGACCCCAAAAGACGTAAACAACGTTCTAATGTTAGCCCACTTGTGAATGGAACTTTTGTGAGACAGCGGGGGCTATGCAGCTAAAAGGGGGAAGAAGAGGTCTACTCCAGAGTTATGGTTATGATTACGATGAATTAATGTGTGACGCGATGGCGTACACTCGTGCATGTGTATAAGTACACATCCATTATTTTTTGGAGAGTTTTCCCTGCTTTACTTGTTTTTTTTTTTTTTTATAGCGGTTTCTTTTTTGTATCCCCATGTCTGGAAAAGGGGCGACCATGTCCATTGAAATGCAGCAGATACTTAAGAACAGAAGGAATCATGCAGTAGATGCTCGGTGTATTTTACAGATACAACCATGTGTAAAGATGAAATCACGAAATCAGCCGGCCGCATCTGCGAAGGGTTGCTGTGTTTCTTGTCTTGTGTTCACTTTGGTCTATTGAAAGAATGGGGAAAAAAGAAGTCTGATGGACTATTTTTCTTTTTTAGTGAAGACGTATCTACGTACAGATGTCAGAATACATGAAAAAGTGGTCTAAGATATTTCAAATTCCCAGATAAGTGCTTTTTACTATAAAAAAAAGGGAACTGCAGAGGTAGAAAACTTTTAAAAAGAAAGAAATTTTAAATTATCTATTGTAAAATACCTACATTTAGGTATGTAGCTATGTAGGTACCTTTGAAATAGTGTCTACATACAAATGTATGTATACTGCGATTGGCTGGTTAGGCGCTAACTGATGTTAACGTCTTAACACAAGAAATAAATATATGTCCTTAAGTATAGAAATCAACATCTCAGGGTGTCTTGCTATGCCTTGCAGGCTGAGTAGTCCAGGCTAAGAAAAAAAAAAAAACAACTAAAAGTGCCAACTCATACACCAATTTACAGGGACTTTTCAAACAAAGATTTCAAATACTTCAGCCTACCCTTGGTCTAGCTCTAATCCTTGCCTATTCATCAGGCTTTTCATTTGGCGGTATAGTCATGTAAACACGAACCCAGCGGTGCTTTACGTTTCCTCGTATACCAAGAGCTTTGAGATCTCCGCGATAGTACTGTTTGAGCTTCAATTTTATTGCTGCATTGCTGTCAATCGAAAAAGTAATATTTTACGTGCTATTCCCTTCAATACAGTCTCTCAGGCCGCAACAGTTACTGCCAAGATTCGCACTTGAAATACAGTGCTATGACAACCTAGTCTAGAGGCAGGAGCCATGCCAATGCATACAAGCCTTTGTCATGCCAATTTTTTATTTTTTATTTTACTGCACGCGCACTTAACCACTGAGACAACAAAAATGCATTTGCCAAAGATTCGAATCTGAAGTCTCGAGGGTAACAGTGATTGGTGCAGCATCCTGGGGTAAGATGGTGTTAGTCTGGGGTAATACCTGTCTCCCAATATATACAAGGTTTACGGATCTAAAATCGTTTGCAGTAGTATGGCTAGGGTTTACCGACATTTGGTGTAAAGACAATCTCAATCTGTCTCTCTTGGTAACTGTCCCTGTTGAATCGTTGTTTCAATATAGTTTTGTAGAACAATCGGAAAGATACCATTCATCCCCAGAGACTTATAAGGATAGAATGAGCTAATTTCCAGTTTCATTTTAAGCAAGCTTTCTTAATTCAATACATCCCATCGAGATTGTTATAGAGAGCACTAGTGCCTGCCGACTTTTGAAGTTAACTATCAGCTGCAAGAGCAAGTATAGTTTTCGTGAAAATTCTCAAAAGAGTGGGTTCCGCTATTCTGCCTATCTCTGGACTTCAAACCCCATCTTTCGAGGCGATATCGGAATTTTCATTCCAGCCTCAAAATTAACGGTACTTTACCGTACAATTTTCGACCGAAATTCATATCCGAGATACGTGTAATATGGACGTACAGTGGTGGTCACATAGTTAGCACACTTTGCCTTACTCATATAAAAATATTTGTCTGTTATTATTCAAAATTAAGGCGGAAAATTTCGTCTGAAAACTTTGCTGTTACGTCGGGTAATTATGCTGTTAGCTTTCAATGCATTCTTTTCCCTACGATCACTTTAGCAAGCAACAGTTGTGTCCTGTCGCCTTTTGAGTGTGGACATATAAAATTCTCTAGTTATTTTGGACAATTTCCATATATTTGATTATTAAGTGTTTATTTGAAACTGTAAATCCAGATTTACAATAAATCGGATATGGGAAAAAGGCGTAAGCTGCTTCGAAGAAAAGAGGGAGCTTATAATTAAACTTAAAGCGGATCGGCTAACCAATTATAGAAATTTCAAACACATTAAGACGCACTGTTAGAGAAGATTCTCTAATAGTTAGGTCTGCGAAAGTGGCTCCATCTAAAAGTTATATAATGTATGCTCATTATTTGTGTATCCTCAAAAACAATCAGGTGCCGTTTGAATGAGAAAAAGGTCCGTGCCTGCATTTCACAAAAGAAGCCGTATGTGTCAGTTAAAAATATAAAGCTAAGGACCATACTGAAAAGCCCACTCATTTTTATTGGAAAATCGTGCTTTTGACAATGTGAATCAGATGGTAAAAGGTATGTTTGGCGCCCTGTTAATCAGGAGCACAATCCTACTCGTACACTATCAAAACCGTGAAACATAGCGGAGAAAACATCATGATTTGGGCACCTTTTTCATGACATAGTGTGGGCACGATCGTGCGAATAACATCAAAAATGGATCAACAGGTGTACAAAAATACCTAAGTAAATCATATGATACCGTATGCCGAAGACAATTTACCCCTCGTGCGGCGCTTTATGCACGACAGCGATCCGAAGCACACTTTGCGGCTGGTGAAACGATAGCTTTGTTTCCCATTATGAAAGCGAAACAATGCCGAACATTGTTTGCGAAATAAAGCCGTATTTCAAGAATTAGCAAACCCGAAATCCCGAAAATCCAATATCCCGAAAAATTTGGTCGAGTTCAATTGTAAATGCTTTTTGTCTGGCAGGCGCCTGTATCTTAACAGTACTTGGGTGGCCCTCTTCGCGAGATAAAAGGATTTCACACTATGGGACTCATACACCTTCGGCCTTCCTCAGGGCGCCGCTACGGCATGTACGGCGTGTACCCACACCTATGACGTGTAACCAAACACCAAAAAATTCAAAGCGTAATAAGGCCGACTCAACTTTATTTCGCTCGGCGTTATTTCACGGCACCAGTCCTGATCTTAATTTTTTTTTTTTTATAATTTGCACGTGTGAAAGGGGTTATGAATACCCTTATACTAATTTTTTAGGACACGGGCGTTTTTGAGGAAAGGGAAAGAGACAGAGAGAAAGACAGATTGGTGTAGTTGGTTTGAAACTCGGCTGGTATAAGGTTTCAGTGAACTCCAAGGCTGTCCAGATAACTGGGGAGATTGTTTGTTTTTGCTTTTGTCGTTGCTCATGATTCACAGTATTTTTTTCCGTCCTCCTGATGTCATCATCACGATCGAGATGCAATTTAGCCATATGACCGCCCTACTGCCAGTATTATGCCTTCGCAGTAGAGTTGACATAAGCTTTCGCAATTGATCGACTTTTTATTTATTTCATGCGAAATAAATAGATGATTATTGACATCAGGATTCGAACCGTGAACCTGTAGCGTGACAAGCGATGATGTTACCACTACACCAAGGCCACCCTCCTGATCTTAATCCAATTGAGAATTTGTGGAATGACATCGAACGAAGCATTGAAGGCAAAAACCCAAACAAATTTGAATGAATTGTGGGACAATATTCAGAGAGCCTGGTCGGCTATAACTCCGGAACAGTACAGACTGCAGTTTGGTGGAGAGTTTGCCACTTAGATGCTCTGAAGTCTTTAAAAATAAGCGTTTTCCAACGAAATATTAACAAAAGAAAAACTAATTTTGTAAGTAAATACCGAACTTTATGACATTTACAATGTACCTAGGGAATGTGCTAATTATATGTCCAAGCTAAAAATACCTTTATCTCTTTTTTTCTTCCTTTACAGGATACTTTTTATTATTTCTTCTTTCTAATTTTTATACTCTTAAACATAAAATGTAAAAATACACATTGTGCTCCGATTTTTGTTCTAAACAATGAGTGTGCTAATTATATGACCACCACTAAATGTAGTACGTTTTTTGTTTAAAAATCGAACAACGGTAATTTCCTTATAAACGGCTTCAGTAAATTGGCCATATCTCGGCTACGGCTTAAAAGAATTTATTCAGAATTAATTTCTTTTTTTTTATAATCTTCTCTCCGGAGAGGCTAACCTATAACGCTGACCCAGCTCCCCGAGATATTTGTAGGTGCTTGTTAATTATGCTTTTGAATTATTGGAGATTAAAGGTTTCTGAAAATATATCTTCTGGGAGTAAATTCCAAAGTTTACTTGTCCTGTAGCAGAAGGAGTTTTGATAAAGGGATGCCTAGTAGAATGCTCAAATATCGCATTTTGAAACATCTGTCTGCTACCAGTCTTCGATGAGCTAATGGTTGAAGATTGCAAGTTAGTGCGGTATCTTCTATTAAGTGGGCTGCTCGTCTCTGGGCTGGTGCTGTCATTGGTAAAACTGAAGATCGTATTGTTAGTTGACTATAGAAGGTCGTTAATATGGAGTAGAAAAAAAAGAATTGGTGAAAGTGTAGAACCCTGAGGCACTTCAGCGTTTACAGCAAATGTATCGGAAGACACAGCATTGTTATGAAGAAAATTGTCTATCCAACCGCAGAGCTGTGCTGGTAGTCCATATGAGGCTAGCTTGTTTAATAGAACACTACACCGAACTTTTGAATGCCTTTGAGATGTCCAGGACAATGGATCTTGATTCCCTGTGCTGTTCAATGGCTGAGGACCATAGTTGGGTAACGCATGTAGCTCAGCAGCTCTTCAAGTAAAAGGTGCGAAAACTGTACTGCCGGTCACATATCAGTTCGTATCCCTCCATATATTTGATTATTTTAGTATTGATGCCATTTTCTTCACTTTAGATAGCATGGGACGGTAGTTTTGGGCTAGTATTTCCTTATTTTTTTTGGGTATCTGTTGAATGTGGGCAGTTTTCCCAGCAAGATGGAAACATTTTTTTGCGCATAAGATAAAGAAAAAAGTCCACAAAGTCTATTATGGCTGGTATTCCGTCAGATCCTGTTACATTTTTACAATCTAAATGATTAAGGATGCGCCGGATTACACGTGGTCGAAACTTTACATCTGGCATCGATGACTGAACCTCTAAGTGGCTCCACTTGTACCGAATCTAGTGTCGAATTGCATGAGGATATAAAAAAGCGAAAAGATTATCTTTCTCTTTTGGTGTTGTGGCTAGTTGCTCGACGTCTTTCACCTGTAAAGGGAATGAGTAGTAACATCACTTATTGCATTGACTAGAGAAAGGACGTGAGCCACTAGGACTTGTTACTGACTCTTTCATTATAGGGAAATGCAATTTTAGTCATATGTCAGGTGGTTAAAAAATTATTTTAACCTTTCAACGCATTTTTCGAAAAAATCTATCGCCATTCACGTCCAATACAGTTGTGCCCTTTCCTTACTTTTGCTCCACTACTACGCCGAAGTCAATCCAAGTGTAGATACTTTTTCTTCTGAGGGATCTTCACCAAATTCGCATCTCTTCTAATTGAATTAACTAACAACATTTCCTCATTAGCTAACATTCTCGATTATTGATTCTAACGCCTTTATACTCTATTAGCCAACTCCGTTCGCATCCAATAACTAAATTGCATAACTTCGCACCAAGGCGCAACATTTGCTGCCAAAAGTTACGCAAACAAAATGTCCGCATGGGTATTTTCTAATTCAATTATCACAACGACGACAGCAGACTTCAACTGAGCTCCAAATTTAATTTTTCAAAAACAATTTTTGTTTTTTTGGCACAGCCCGACGAAGTTGAAATTCAATTTACTTAGCATCGTTCGCGGGCTATTTCGTGCAGCTTTGTCAGGTAGATAAATCAATAAAAGTTCCGCATAAACATAAATATCAATTTTCGTATCTGACTCATTAGAAAATTGAAAGTCACTAATTACTTAGAAGAGCATACATTAGTTCCACTTAGCGTTCACTTACACAGGGGGAAGACTGTGCGCTGGCTCCATTCCAGTAGCCATAAAGCAATCGGGGGAAGTAACTTTTTGTTGACTTTTGACCTCAGTTTACCGATAAAGAGCGATATACCCTATCGAAAGTGGAACAATCAAAGCGGTAATCACTCCGACATCCTTCGTAAAAGTATAGTCCTCCTCAAGTGGGAGCCACCGGCACCACTTAGCGTATCTGCTACACTTGGATGCCCTCTAAGTTTGGAGTAAAAATAGATTTCTTTTAGTGTTCCACACTCCTTCAGCTAATGGCTCTCAATTGGCATGTTCGACAAAAATAGTCCAAAAGTACATTCCTGCCGAGAGTCGCCTACAGAGTGGAGGGTTGCCCATAGTGGGCCATATATGCTACGATTCTATGCAGAGGAGGAAACTAATTCCCGCCTGAGGTATTGCATACAGTTACCACATGAAAATTCAGGTCAAACAATTTCCTTCCAAAAAAAAAAAATTCTTTCAGAGTCGCTTAGGCGGTTATCTTTCGGTCAATAATGCAGAGGAGCCCCATTAAAATCTGGGCCACACTTGGGTAACCTGAAGTTTTCCACACCAAAATGCCATCGCATATCTCATCCGCCAGAGATAACCACCAAACAGCACGTAGCACATCCAAAAAGTCGTGCATCTTGTGGGCGTCCGTGTGTGTTGTTTCCAACTTCCTGCTAATGCCATCCGTAGCCTGAAACCATATCTCTTAACCTGGTTTCGAGGTAGGTATCATGTTTCGGTTGAACGTTACATAAGTTTTCTGTTGTTCGTCATTTTGTATGCTGCAGTTGTTGCCACATCCGTTCGCGGACGCGTGTACCTGCATAATTTCGGTTTTTTTTTTTTTTTTTTTGGTTAGGAGTTCTGTGCAAAAAGCGATTTTTTGTGCAAGGTGGCTGCGCGAAGTGGAAAAGACATGCAACAGCAAAAATATTTTTTAAAGTTTTTTTTCTTTTTTTTTGTTTGCGCTTTGTTTGACTTTTAAGTTTGAGCTGGGATTTGAGGTTTTTTTCTTACCGATTGCTTGGTATGCTGCGTTCATGTTTAAACATTTAACAGAGACATACCTAGTTGTTGAATGGGGCTTCGAGACTATCAGTTGCAGTCCGAAAAGTAAACATTTTTCGCATTTATTGTTGGAATACGAGTATGATTGTTTTTCCTGAATGGAATTGGTATGGTCTGTCGAAGTGAATAAAGTTTTGCGTGTCGAGCATAGGCAAGTCGTAAAGAAAAGCTGGAATTGTGGCACATTAGCATTTTTATTGTGTTTCAATAGAGAGAGGGATTTATTATTTCTCTTAAACGGGCATTGATTGAAAGGTAAAAATTGAATTGGTAGACAGTGATCTGAACGCTTGGTCTAGTAAGACGGACGGACGTGCGTCATTGACGCTGCTTTTATGTAGAAAAGTCCGCCTCGTGCATTGGGTAGGTATTCTACGAGTAAAGTTGTGAGGTGGCATGTCTGTATGAGAGACTTTCAGTCGACTGACTGAACTGGCTGCCACATGTCTAGAAGTATCGACCATACAACTAATCTTGAATGGCTTTTAATACAACTAGAGATTTTTCATGGCTCCGCATTTGAGAAGTTTAGAAATAGCATTTTGTATATTCCTCATCCATGTTCAGTAGTAACATGTTGACCACAAGATTCAGTGGAATAAAATGTGCCCCTGTTGATAAAACACCTAGCAGATACGCGAGACGAAACCTTCGTTTTAAGGTTCTTAGGTTTTAGCGAAGCTGGAGCTGTTTTTAATGCATATTAGTGCAGTTAATTCCGCAGCAGAAATGGGTACTTAACTACTAAATAAATCTTCATAAAATTTTTAAAATTTAAAGATAATTACGAGTTGCTAATGGCTCTGAGAAAATGAAGACAAACTCGAGGACCTTTTTCTGGCTTAAGATATGAATACTACCTTCAACTTGTTCCACATCCTAGGAAAGTTACGAAACCCCAACCGCAATATAAATCAGCGTGCAGATGGCACTTTGATTCTAGCAATCGAGAACAGCACGCGCAGCAGTTTCAATGAATTGTGCAACGAAGTCGACCAAAACCCATGGAGGATGCCATACTAGGTGGTAATAAAGACCCGCGTATTATTCAAAAATCGCCTTTACATCCACTGAAAGTTACTGTGTGGTGCGGCGTCTGTGCTGAAAGGGTGATTGGGCCCTACTTTTTCGGAGAGGACCCGCGATAACTGACACTGGCGAGCGCTACAGAACCATGTTACGTGACTTTGATACCCGAATTGGATGAAATGGGGTTGGAGCACATATGGTTTCAACAATACGGTACCACTGCATACACAGCGAGTGACACAATGGACTTAATGAAGGACACTTTTCCAGGCCGTGTTATCTCCCATTTTGGCGATTTGCATTTACTCGCAAGATCAATCGATCTGCCTATTCCCTACTTCTTTCTTCGGGATTATTTGAAGTCGTTGATCTATGTGAACAAGCCACAGACTCTCTTAGCCATGAAAGACAGCATTAGGCAAGAAATAGAGAACATACCGGAGGTATTGAGAAGAGTGATGGAGAATGCCATAAAAAGGGTTCAACATTTAAACGTTTTCGATCCAATAGCTTAGATTGAAGCACGAGGCGGGAGCTAGTCCCTTATCACTGCAGCCACAGGTGGGCCTATTGTGATATCCTCTACTTAAAGCTCATCCATGCTGCCGGATTTAATGATGAATCGGGCTTTCTTTGGGTGTGCTAGCAGATATTTTTTCTGCTTTGAGGTAGAAGTTACCTAGGAAACGATGACGTGTTCTGATAAGACAGTAACAGTGGCAAAGTATGTGCTGCTTCTTCGCCTCCGTTGCACATTCCGCATACGTCGTCTTATGCTATTTCCATGGCCATGAGGTGTTTTTTAACTCCGCAGTGTCCCGTTAAGAAACCTGTGATCAAGCGAATCTGACTTTTACTTGTAAGAGTTCTTTCGTTCTTAGGTGGAAAGCATTTGGCAAGAATTTGTTGGCCTGTCTGTTACCTTTAGGTTCCATCCAGTAATGATGCGCTTCTTCTTTGAGCCAGCTTTTAATACTGTCTTTTGCAATGCTGTAGGGTATGGTCTTGGCATCATGAAGTTCGATGCGGACCCTTTTCTAGCTAGTTCATCAGCTTTTTCATTACCTTCATAACCGCTGTGGCCGGGTACCCAAACAATGCACTCTGTTTGTGCTGGTCAACGTTATGAGCAGTTGAAGGCAATCCCATACTAGTTTTGAGGTAATTTTATGTGCCTTAACTGCAATCAACGCGGCTTTGCTATCTGAGAGAATATAAATGTTCTTCTTGGTTATAGATCTGTTTATGTCGGCTACACAGCTTTATTGCATGTAAAGGGTGACCAGATAGCAATGATAGTTTTTTTCAATTGTTATGTTTCAGCAGCTGTCAAAGTTACCAATGACATCCAGCTGTCAAAATATTCAGTATGGTTTGCCATTTCATCATGCATCGTTTGACGTTTCCCGAACGTGTGGAAATTATTAAAAAATATTATCGAAGTTCCGGCTCAGTTGTAAATACGCAACGTGAATTTCGTCGTGAGGTCGGTCGTAATCATGGCTTCAGTGCGCAGGCAATTCGTCGCACTGTGGAAAAGTTTGAGCTTGAGTACAGTCTTTTGGACCTTAAGCCATCAACCAGACAGAGATCGGTGCGAAGTGAAGAAAACATAGCCGACGTAGCGGCCAGTATCGACGAAGACCCAGAAATGTTGATTCTGCGCCGATCAGCTGATTTGGGCCTCAACCAGGCTTATTTTGCGGTTGAATTTGGGCCTACATCTGTATAAAATTGTGCTGACGCAAGAATTGAAGCCGGGCGACCATAGACAAAGCCGTGAGTTCGCTAATTGGGCACTAGAATCGTTGGCCGGAGATCCGGACTTTGGCCAAAAAAACATATTCTCGGATCAGGCCCATTTTTGGCTCAGCGGCTATGTCAACAAGCAAAATTGCCATTATTGGAGCGACCACAATCTACAAGTGTTCGAACAAGCATCAATGCATCCACAAAGATTGAATGTTTGCGGTTTATGGCACGGCGGCATCATCGGACTTTATTTCTTTCGAAACTGCTACCGTCAATGGTCCTCGGTTTAGAGCGATGTTAACCGACTTTCTGTTGCCAGAGCTCGACAAAATTGATATATCCGAGCTGTGTTTTTTTTTTTTTTTTATAATTTGCACGTGTTAAAGGGGATATGAATACCCTTATACTAATTTTAAGGACACGGGCGTTTTTTTTTTTTTTTTGTGGAAAGGGGAAGAGACAGAGAAAGACAGATGGGTGTAATTGGTTTGAAACTCAGGTGGTAGTTAAGTTTCAGTGAACTACAAGGGTGGCTGTCCAGATAACTGGGGAGTATTTTGTTTGTTTTCGCTATTATTGTCGTTGCTTATGATTCACAGTATTTTTTTCCGTCCTCCTGATGTCATCATCACGATCAAGTTGCATTTTAGCCACATGACCACCCAACAAGACGGCGCTACATGCCATACAAGCGACACAACGCTCGAAGAGGTGAAGGAGAAATTTGGCGACTGGGTCTTCTCACGGCGAGCGTTCATCAATTGACCGCCGCGATCATGCGATTTGACACCCCTCGATTATTTTCTCTGGGGCTACGTCAAGTCCTTAGTCTACGCTAACAAGCCAACCACTTTGGACGAGCTCGAGATCAACATTCAAGATGCTATTGCCGGAATAACGGAGCACATATTGGACCGAGTCATCAAAAATTGGACCGACCTCTTGAAGCACTGCCAGCGAAGTCGAGGTGGCCATTTAAATGATGTGCTATTCCATACATAATGGCATGAATGTAGCTTCAAAATAAAGATATTATACATCTATCTAATATTCTCTACAATTCGTCCATAAATCGCATTATGCCACGCCTACCTGTTGGGGGCGTTTTCTTAAAAAAAAAAAAAACACTGATATAGCTTTTTTTAAAAAACTACTTACAGTGATAGACAAGCCTTATTTTCAAGATCTCATCAGAATCCATGAACTTTGGTAAAAAATAGTTAAAGCCACGTCCACTTTCTTTCCACAAAATCAGTTTTTCTGAAGTACACTCAGAATAGAAGGATACGCATATCATTGTATTTGTATTGAACATTTTAGAACGGCACGCCCACTTTATTAGAGATGGGTGATAGGGTATCATACGGTCTATTCTTGACATATTGTAACTTTTCTGTAAGTTCTAATACCGAACGGTAAGTCCACATTTTCGTAAATGTATCTCCTTAAATGCAGTTTTTGTTATTTGCGTTTTGATAAGAATTTAAGAACAACGCGTTCTACGATGCAGTTTCGTTTTTGGTTATTGAGTCATTTTTATGTATCGGTTAATGCAACAACTTCAGTTATAGCTACAGCCCCAGTTTCTATTAGTGACGTATACCAAGTTCGTACTGTATTTCGAAATCTTTCACAGCAAACATGATCTGATCTTTTCCATTATTTTCGATTTAATATTTCTTATTGCGAAAGACTCCAAATCAATGTCAATCCCTTTATGTTTTCCAACTTCTTGCCAATAATAAACACACAGTCTATTTCTGTTTCTTATTTGATTTTTAAAAATTTCATGTCTGTTTCTGCTCTCAGTCTCGGGTTACATTCTGACATTGAAACGTCACTGTGCAGGCATACAACTTACGGGGTATATAAATAAGTCTCAAACCGCACAATTATGTCATGGAATCGGGTAGAACCACTCCTAGGCGTTGCGCTGGCTGGTTAAAGAAATTCTAGATCAAGGCATTTGCATGTAGCCACCCGTTTCTTAACGCCACCGCGTTGTGAGAATTAAACAAAACCAAATGTTACATCGGCACAAGAACAAGATACGCAAGCAAGTATCACATTCTCTTTACTCGGTTCCTCCATTAAATGACACTCTAAAGCAACTGAAGACAATAATTCATCTCTCAGATACTCGCATAGAATATAAATCAAAAGGGTATCCCTTAATTGTATTAATGATGATGACGATGATCAATTTACAACGATTCTCAAACGTTGTCGTAGTAGTGCTATCCATAGTGCTATCGGATTTCTATTATCACTGGGAAGCAACTCTAAGTGATTCTCGAGCAGATCATCGTCATTTCAGTCTATCATAGCCGTCATGACCACAAATTAGCTCCACAACATCGCCGACGACGTTGTCGTTCCGTGGTGTACTTTGTGTTCTTCTTTTGTTATCTACACCCCTGAATAGAGTACTCACTTCCCCGTACGTACTCGCATGTGTATTTATAGTGGGTTTGTGCCAGTTGTAATCGAATACTTTTTATTAAAACTCGGAGGAAAAAAAAAAAAAAGAATGTAGAAATATTTTGAACTCTGTTGACCCAGTTGCTAGTTACTCGTATTTGTTTTGATTTGACGTCGGAGTGGAATGTTATATCAGCCGGATTGTTTTGTTTCCATAAGTTTTATTTATCGTTGAATGTGTTTAACTGGAGCGAATGTGATTTGATTAGTGTAGAGTTATGGTTTACTGACTCTAATTGCATTCGAATGGATTATCATTGAATGGGTGAAAATTATGTTATGCTGAGAATAAGTGGTCGGATTAAAATAGGTTCACACACTTCCGGTTAGTTATAAATAAAATGCTCCTGCTGTCGATGTAATAAACGTCAAAGTCTTATCACCGATCGGTGTTCCAATGTTGATTAACGACATCTGCTGAATTCGAGTTCAAGTTACTTATTTGTTTAATAGAGGCCTCGAAAGATATTGAGTTCAAGGTAGGCATATGGTCACCATGGGCAACCGATACGATCGTGGTAATTCATGTTAATGCTACCCAATTAGGCGAACAATAGTTCGCAGTAGCTATCATTAAAATTACCGATCCACATGACATGCAACTAATGTGACTTAACACCGACAAAATATTCAAAAAGGCCACCCGTGCTCTCGTGATATGTAGGAGCCTAGCGGGTAAGTCTTGGGGACTTAACCCGAGCATTCTAAGATGGATGTATATCGCCATTGTGAGAAAAATGATCACATATGGAGCGATAGCGTGGGCCAAACGAACTAGTCTAGTCACGACGAGGAATACACTCACTAAAGTGCAAAGACTGGCTTGCCTCTGTATTACTGGGCCCATGAGAACATGTCCAACTGCTGCCATGGAAGTATTCCTGGAACTAACTCCGCTTCGTATTGTAGTTGAGCAATACGCAAAGCGGGCGATCCTAAGGATGGCAAAATAGGGCATCGGGAGGGAGAAATACATCAATTCAATAGAATATGATGTACTTCTCAAGAAACTCCCCCTTCTAGCAATTTCGAGGCACGATAGTGTCAGGAACTTTAATTTTGATAACAAATTCTGTACGAAGTTAAATAACAAATGAGCTTGGAGCAATGAATCCATAATATACGGATTGAGTAACCACACAATGAAGTGGTATACGAACGGCTTGAGAACTGAAGAAGGAACAGGGGCAGGTGTATTTGGGCCAAGAACAAAGTACTCAGAACCTATGGTACCAGCATCTTTCAAGCAGAAATATACGCTATAGATAGATGTGTTCAATTCAACGTCGACAGAAGATACAAAAATTACGCCATAGCAATATTGTCAGACAGTCAAGCAACTATCAAGGCACTTGACTCCCATGTCATTAGATCAAAACTTGTGTGGGAATATGCCTACACAAACTTAATGGATTGGGTAGCAGTAACAGGGCAACACTCTATTGGATTCCTGGCCATGCTGGAATAGAGGGCAACGAAGAAGCAGACTCCTTGACAAGACAAGGAGCAGCAGAATCCTTTTATTGGACCTGAGTCATTCCGTAGAATAGGAAGCCACACTATACGCGAAGAATTCAGGAAGATGGAGAAAGAAAACAGGGCGAGAACCAGGGTCAATATTCCAGGTCTGAGGCAAGCTAAGAAACGTCTGGGACACTACAACTGGAAGAGATTCGAAGCGTGAACCTACGTATCCTAACAATCTTTCTAATGGGGCACTGTAAACTCGGGGAGCATTTAAGGAAACTAGGTATAACAAACGAAGGCCTTTGAAGATTCTGCAGTGAGACTCCAGAACATCTTCTGGAGTCAGGTGGGGCATTGACTCACAAAAGACTGAAATGCTTGGGCAAGTACCAACTATCAGATGATAGATCTACTTCTCATTCTCAGATTCTTAAGAGAAACTGGATTAGAGAGGGTACTCTAGGGTGAACTATCCTTGCCAAGGCAAAGAAAGAGTGTTTGACCCTCTATAACAATTCTGAGGGAAACTCTAATGAGGGAATAAACCTCTCCTAGGTGGCACAATAGACCATTAGGTCGTTGGAATTAAAGTTTTATCGAATTACTGGCTCAGATTTGGAATACTCCCGTCTCTTTCCAATGTGTTAAGCATAACTCAGCATAAGTACCATGACAAGTCCATAAGCGGCAAGCTTCCACTACAAATTTTATATTTATTGTCAAAGTATAGACACAAATGTGTCAGTAGTAGCAGCTCTTTAACTTTTAATGGCCGTTTACGTTGGATATGGGGCTCAATCAAGCTCTTCAGGAAGGACAATCCTTTGCAACCTACTTTCAGCTGCGTGCGACAAATTGTTTGAGAGTCCATTTACCATCGAATATGGGAGATACTACTTCTGCCTACTGTTAGATTTCATTCTTGATGCTAAATGTTATCCTTGTACACCAGGTGGATATCGCTGTACAGTCTACTTTAACGGTTGGAAGGTATACGTACATTCCACTTTAATAGTCACCACTTTTACACCATTGCAGGGCTGGGATAATGAGGATTTTCGCTTAATAACCAGCTGAGCGGGTCTAGCAATCTTTTTCTTATTTTCCACTTTTCTATGATAGATATTAGTTAATTGTTTATAAAAAGAAGTTCAAGTGAAAATGATTGCTGGAATTGAACATTGCTGCCTTTCCCAACATTAACAAGAATTCCAAAATAAGATATGTCACGCTATACGTAGCTCATCCTTTGCACTCTGGCATAAACAACGATCAAATCAACAAACAATTTGTGTGTGTCAACTTAGTATTATTGGGTCTTTTCCACTATCTAGTCGATTGCCGACTTTTCAGGTCTAAAACTGCACTGATAAGGGTTACTCATCTTATCGACAAATTTTTTAGGCAATTCTTACACCTGACAGAATTCTGTAAGTAATGCCCAGGCGATTTATACTTCTATGATTAATCATTACCATTCACTGTGCATTGATGGGTAAAATAATGAACGGTCTACCCATTCACACTAAGAGAATGGTAATGGCCCCTTTGATAGTACAGGAAATGTGATTTCAATCTGCTCGCATCCATCGGATAGTTTTCGAGATTTTAAACAACAAATTGGATAGCAAACAAAGTTTAGAAAAATAAATTTAGCCAATAAGAAGATAAAAAAATTATATTCGGCGTGTTACTGCTTCTAAATTTAATTAATCGCATTCAATATTTATAAACTTAATTCATTTGATTACCATTTTATTTCACACCTAATCTAAGACAGGCTTAAACTCATCAATATTTTGAAGAACAGGTCTCTAGCTTAAACTCTTTCAGCCTATCCCCATAGAGTTCTATCCGATTCATGTCCGGGCTACACGCTAGCCAATCTATAGTCTGCACACCAACTTCTTTAAGGTATTCAAGAACGAATGGTGCAGCATGTGGTTGTGCATTGTCGTTCATAAACAAAATTATCACCCCAAACCCTACGGCATGACATGATTGCGATATTAAACAGGAATACCTGACCCCACAATCAATTAAAACCTGATATCAGTTTTTGCCTCAACTGAGATGATAGCCCAAATAGTTACAGATCTTAATCCATAACTGACTTGTTTTGAAAAAAAAAACACATGCAAGTATTTTGAAAGTACTTGGGAATAAGTACCAAGTGCCGTGAGTACTTTCAAGTACTTCCCAGTCTAGTCATGCATTTTCTAAATTGAAATTAGAAAAAGGAATGAATTGAAAGACTTTAAAATAGAGTGGGGCTTGATCGTGAATTTAAGTTCACAGGTATAACTGTGAAAGCGATTTTTTATCCACTGTGAACATAACCTGTGAATGCGAATTCACGAAAGAGCGACATAAATCAATCCAAGGAAGTCTGGGTATGTATAGGTATTATTAGAATATTTTATACATGTATGAACAATGTAATTTTTTATTCAGTTTATAGAGAAGATAAACTAACTTAGAACTAGTGTTGATAGTTAGTAACTGAATGATTTCACCTATACAGTGATTTCGCTTATTCATTCATTCAGAAAGCGGGGAATATATTGAATAATAAAAACTCTATACACAGACGTATTAGGTCGGAAGTTCACAAAAAGAAAAACATTTGAGGGATATTCACACTGAAGAACAAATAATTATAATTGATTTCCATTAACTTCGGGATAAGGTCTGGAATTTTAAAAAATTCGTCACACGTCATATATAGAACTTCAGAGCTTAAAATTTCGGTCCAATATTTTTTTTTTTTTTTCGTATGATGCACCGTTTTCGAGATATTCACACTCAAAAACGGTTTCAGCTATTAACTTTAACTACAACTACCTACAACTTTCAGCAAATTTAAAAAATTCGGCATCCATCTTGTAGAGAATTTCAAATCTTAAATTTTAAGTCGAAATATTTTTTTTTACCATTTTCGAGATATTCGCACTCAAAAACGGTTTCCGCGATTATCTTGAAAGAAAGGTCGGACATTTACGAGGACAAGGTGGAAAGTTCTCGGCCTAACGCAGAGATGGCATTCCAATCAGCAAAAATTTATGTTTCCTGCCTGGGTGCACTTCTCATTAGTTCGTATGACAAGTTTCAACTTGTTCTCTCGAGTAGTTTCTTTACACGAATTTTTGCAGTAGACATCTTGCGTGTTTTTCGTTAAAATGGATAAACTTGAATATTTTGCGGTGTTAAAATTCTTTCGTTTTGGATGAGTTAACTCCTAAGGAAATTCATTCAAAGTTGACAAAAGTTTACGGGGACTCTGCTCCTTCCATGTCAACCGTTAAAAAGTGGGCAGCTGAATTTAAACGTGGTCGCACGTCCCTCGAAGATGACCCACGTGAAGGACGGCGAAAAACCGCAACCACACCCGAAACCATCGAAAAAGTGCATGATATCGTGTTGAACGATAGGCGAGTGAAGGTGAGTGAGATAGCTGAGGCTGTGTGTATATCGGAAGAGAGGGTGCGAAACATCTTGCACAAAAACTTAGGCTCTGCGCAAGATGGGTGCCGCATTTGCTGAATGCCGATCAAAAGCAAATGCGCAAACGATTTTCACGGCTCAATAGGGATCCGATCGATTTTGTGCGGCGATTTGTCACCATGGATGAAACATGGGTCCACCACTACACGCCAGAAATGAAACAGCAGTCGAAGCAGTGGGTGGAAACCGGTGGTTCAGCGCCAAAGAAAGCGAAGTCGATCGCATCTGCCGGAAAGGTCATGGCCAGTTTGTTTTGGGATGCGAAAGGGATCCTGTTAATTGTTAATTGAAGTCGTGAATGCTTTGTTGTAAATTTAAAACTGTGATGTTAAAGAAAAATTAATCATTCACGTTTTAACCATTCACAGTTTATTTTTAAGTCGTTAATAGTGAATGTGAATTTTCTTTCGCAGTGAATAATTCACAGGTAGCGATTTTTTTGCTTGAAAGTACTTGAAGTGCTTGGAAGTACTTGAAAGTTCTTGGAAATACTTGAAAGTACTTGTACTGGTTGCTGAAAGTAATTGAGTACACCCTAATTGATATTTGGGTAACTTGAATCATTCAGAAGCTCTAAAATGAGAAGAAAACTCTCAGTTACACATGCATAAGTCTGTTGCACTACTGTCTATTGAAATATTGACGTTTTCTATCCAACCAATTTTCAAATGTTTGCAAGAGTACGATGTAAAGTTTAGGAGGTCAGAGATTACAGATTTTCCTTTCACAAAAGCACACGTTACTTAACTGCAAACTTTATACAAAAACGTTTCCATTGAATATCTCTTCCGGTAGCATACGAGTTGTTCCTTATCAATTTCTATGGACTTTTCATAGTTTTTAGGACATCAGTTCATCCACCTACTTCCCTACACTTTTGTCTGTGTATACCTATGGAGAAAAGTTACGTTTGACTTTATGCACAGTAAAGTCTACGCAAAAGTTTGGAGACATTTGATAATTTGTCTCAAATACTAAGTCGCTAGGCATGTGTTGTGCACACATCGCTTTCGAAACTATCACCTAATTTTTCTTCTTAAGTAAAAATATTTGCACAAACCGCCCTTTCATTAGTACACAAAGAACCTCTAAGAAAAATGAAAGGAAGTAATTAAGGCAATTACATTTGTCTTTGCAGACAAAACGTAAAAAAAAATATGAAAAACGCTTTCCTTTCACGATACCCACATGCAAGGAACGCAATAATCCCAAACACTACATGCACCGCACACAACTTTCACTGAAACTGAATACATAAACTCGTCCATCAAAGTTTGATGGAAGCGTGTACACGGTAGGTACGAGTAGGTAGTGTGTGCATAATTTCATATGTGAAAAGGACTCAAAAAGGATATTACTTTGAATAGGAAAAGGAGAAAATTGCCTGATGTCCTGAATGCAAATATAAAAGGAAAATGCTTCTCAGGTATTACTTTTATTTATTTTTATTTTTTTTTTTGTTTTTGTACCCCTTGATAATAGGGCAAATGGGACGCTGTCTAGACGTACTTAATGGTGGTGATATTATTAGCCAGACTTTCGTTTGAAGGTTGTTATTTGCAATTGCAATTGATTTATGAATATTCTATGGGAATTTTGTGATTTGAAATCAAATAAGCAATGACAACTTTGAATAGTGCATAAGCCGATTAGATATTCGAGATATTGATTATACTCCATCTACGAGTCACTTGGCCTGAGTGCATACGGTTTGAGCTTTAAATTTAATATCAGTCTCAGTTTTTCAACAGTATATCCCTCGTTCATATACTCGGACATAAATGTGTGTACGTGTATTGTGCATTAAAGGTAGTAGATACATTTTCCAGCGCTGTGAATTTGAGTAGATACTTGTATCTAAGCGATAGCCGAAACCCTCGAACTACTAGCATACGTAATCGTACCTATTTAGAAGAAGTTCAGCATTAACATATTGTATTTCTTGTAGACTGATTAGGTTAGATAAAATATTCGCAAGTTCCTAGACTTAAAAATACCAACAGGTTGTTGAAAAGAGGCAATCAGTATAAAAATATGTTAATTAAACAAAACGCCGCCTAATGATAATCGGATTATGTGGGTCATTAACAGATAAAAACAAGTTAAACACGTGTCATGTGAATCGCTTGAGGAATCCGTATTTAAAAATGGATCAAGATAAGAGCAAGCGATTAAACAATGTCATTGAGCTTTGTTGAAATAATACCTAGTCATTTTCAAGCACAGATCCTTCATTAGTATGGATCGATTCACTCAGCAATTAGGTAGACTTTTACGAGTGTGCAAGATCACGGATGTCTTAATTTGAGTTACAGTATGTGGCAAACTTTACCAAACAAGTTGAAATATTCAGTTCGTATCCTAACAATTTGTGTTTTTTGAAGGTTGGTTTGAAATATATGACCTAGTCATGCCCCTTATTCGTAGTTGTAGTTACGTTAAATTGGTTGGCAAGTTCCAGAAAATTATGATTTTACCTACTGGTGAAGACAACAGCTAGGAAAGAAAATAGTTTTCATTTGGAATGTTCGGACTCTCCACAGGCATAAGCAGATATCACTGCAATCTTAGAAGCATGCACCAACTCATCTGTAAGACAGAGTACGCCTTAACTGCACCAGATAGAGAGGTACAAGGTGTCGCAAAAGTAAGGACTCTATTGCAAATGGCGGCTCTTATCATCATGATATTGACAGTTGTGTAGTAAACAGATGTGAAAAACAAGGGATGATGTACAATGGAACGCTATATTCCTCAAGGCCCCGACCCATAGAATCCTTCGACGTCGTTCCATTGAAGGTTGACGGTGACGTTCACATATTGCCGGAAAGAACAGACCCATACAATCCGTCGCATACCTTCGTTGACAGATTGATATGTCAACCGATTGTCAACGGTGATGACAGTTTCTCTTCTCTCTCAGTGCTTTCACCAATGAAAGTGCTTACTCTCAATTTGCCGACTGCCAACGGATCAACAGACTAAAAAAGTGGAAAGTAGGTAAACCTACTTTATCCGTCGAAGTTCATGCATCTGTTGGTTATATCTAGGTGTCACTTAAAAACGACGCAGCAACGGATCAATGGATTCTATGGATCGTGGCCTTCAGAGAGAGATAATTGTAACGATTTTTTTGAGGAATAATTTATCAGTGATAAGAATACAAAGTAAATTTCTATGATTTCCCCACCTTTTGGCTACAACTGGTCGCACAATTCGACACCAAGTCGCACGCTTCGAAGAGACTGGCTCAACACTAGGTAGGACAAATACTGACAGACCAAGATCAAGCCGTTCGACAAAGAATATTGATGCTGTGGGCGAGGATGTGGAAGAGTGTCCAGAAACATCATTGAGACGATGGGCCTTGAAATTGGGCATTTCTGTCGGTCTGCGCAGCATATTTTGGTGAAAGACTTGAAGACGTTTCTGTATAAAACTCAGATGGTGCATCAGCTGCTTTCCGCTGATCACCTAGTCTATCTGAAATGCAGCCAGCGCATCATAAGTTTCAACCATGAAGAGGACGATTTTAAATCATGAGTGACGGAGCACATTTCCATCTCTCCGGACATGTCATCTAGCAGAATACTCACTTTTGGGGCACTGTAAACGGCGTATTATTCAAAAATCGCATTTACATCCACTGAAAGTTACTGTGTTGTGCGGCGTCTATGCTGAAAGGGTAATTGGTCCCTACTTTTTCGAAGACGCTGCTGGAAACGCGATTAATGTCACTGGCGAGCGCTACAGAACTACGTTACGTGACTTTTGATAGCTGAATAGGATGAATTGGAGTTGGAGCATATGTGGTTTCAACAAGACTAGGCCACTGCATATACAGCGAGCGACACAATGGACAAGGATACTTTTCCAGGCCGTGATATCTCTCGTTTTGGCGATTTGCATTGGCACGCAAGATCACCCGATCTCACCATTCTAGACTTCTGTTCTTCGGGGTGATTTCAAGTCTTTGGTCTATGTGAGCAAGCCACGGACTCTCGCAGCCCTGAAAGACAACATTAGACAAGAGAACATACCGAGCGGAAGTATTGAGAAAAGTGATGGAAGATGTCATAAAAAGAGCTCAACATTTGCGTAAACACTGGAGGTCATTCAAACGATATCATCTTCAGTACTTACTCGTAATGGAACAAAATTTAAGGTCCAAATAAAAATAGTAAAAAATAAAATCATCGTTTTTTAGATCATTACTTTCGTGCCACCTTGTAAAGGGATATTTTTAAGCGCTTTGTTTTTCGAATTGGCAATACTTTTTCCACTGACAGTCAATTTGACAGCTGTCAACTAATTTGTGCTCAGTTTGGTTTACCATTTCACGATGAATAGATTTATGCCAGAACAACGCTTGTAAATTGTGAAAATTTATTTCGAAAATCGTGATTCAGTTCGCGAAAATTACCGTGCGCTACGTCCATTTTACGGTCGAGTAAATAATTCGAATAGCCATGGATCGTTTTCACACCATGCATACTCTCATTGACAATACGCATCCGTAGAGACGTCGTACAGTGCACACAGGGTGGCCGTGGTGTAGTGGTAACATCATCGCTTGTCACACTGTTGATTCACGGTTCGAATCCTGATGTGAAGAATCATCTATTTATTTCGCATGAAATAAATAAAAAAGTCGATCACTTGCGAAAGCTAAGTCAACTCTACTGTGAAGGCATAACACTGGCAGTAGGGTGGTCATATGGCTAAAATGCAACATGATCGTGATGATGACATCAGGAGGACGGAAAAAAATACTGTGAATCATAAGTAACGACAACAATAGCGAAAAAACAAACAAAATACTCCCCAGCTATCTGGACAGCCACCCTTGGAGTTTATAGAAACTTAATATCACCTGAGTTTCAAACTACACCACTCTGTCTTTCTCTCTGTCTCTTCCCCTTTCCACAAAACGCACGTGTTCTAAAAACTAGTATAAGGGTATTCATATCAAAAAAAAAAAAAAAAACCGAAGAAGCTGTGGAGCGCAGTATTGAGGAGGACCCCAATGAGTGAATTCGCCAACGTGCACAGCAATTGGAGATGTGTCCATCCACTTTATGGAAGATTTTGTGTAAAGATTTTGGTTTACGAGCTTACAAGCTCCAGTTCGTGCAAGAATTTAAGCCGCTTGACCATCGTGTGCATCGAATGTTCCGTGAATGGGCCGAAAACGAGATTTTCACCACAAGCTTTTGTTCAGCGATGAGGCTCATTTTTGGTTACGTCAATAAGCAAAATTGCCGCATTTGGAGTGAAGGAAATCCACAAGCCATTATTGAGACTCCGTTACATCTACAAAAAGTCACTGTTTGGTGCGCTTTATGAGCTGGCGGAATCATTGGTGCATATTTCTTTCAGTGTGATGCCGACCAGAACGTTGCAGTCAATGGAAAGCGCTATAGATCCATGATTACTGACTTTTTCGTACCCCAATTGAATGGCATTAATGTGGAAGAGATGTGGTTTCAACCCGACGGTGCAACATGTCACACAGCGCTCCACAATCAATTTATTGAAGGAAACATTCGATGTGTGCATAATTTCGTGTAATGGACCTATGAATTGGTCTCCAAGATTTCTGTGGGAATATATGAAGTCACTAGTCTACGCCGTTAAACGACTTGGAAGCCAACATTCGTCGCGTTATTGCCGATACACGGCCCCAGCTGGTCGAAAAAGTGGACGAAATTTGGACTTCCAGATTGCACTTTATTCGAGCCAGCCGCGGCACCCATTTGCACGAGATCATATTTAACCCTTTCAGCCCGGATTTATTTTTTAAAGATAATAATGAAGTAGTTATTGATTCGTTATAGCTATGAAATCAATAATTTGAGAAATTGCTAGTTTGGTGATAGGACATCCGTGTGCAGAGAAAATGTCCTGGGACAGGGCGTATCCCAACAGTAATCACTACTGGGACAAATAAGTCCCACCAGTTACTAAATTAGCCAAAACTAAATGTGGATTCAAAGAGTGTTTATTTTGTAGAAAATTCATATCAAATATATTTTATTTTTATAAAAGTTACAAATGAATACTAGCAAAGCACGCTTTGCATAATGGGTTGCACGAAAGTCAATCAACGCAACTTTCTTGTGCTTCGTTTCTTTGAAAATAATCCAAGCATTAGCCACAGCTACCATTAGTAGCTTTTGGAAAACTTTTTTCCACCACTTGCCTGATTTTCGGTCGGGATCATAAAGTGATGAAAATTGGTCGGACAAATCCACACCAATGTGGAATTTACTGATGGGAAAAAAACAAGGATTTATAAGGGAAATTTGCAATTTAGTCATATGAATGCAGGTCGTGGGACATATGTGTCCCGTTAGGGTTGAAAGGGTTAAACACTAATGGCGTAAAATTATCTTTCCAATAAAGCCAATACCATGGCCATTACCACGATTTTTATGTGTCTTATTCAATTTTAAAGTTCTATACCTCTAAAAAAAATAAAAAAATAGAATATCGCTTACAAAATGCTGAGTATGTGAGCGCTTAAAACTACTCACTGACCCTTCCCCGTACGGTTTTAGGCCTGGAAGAACAACAATTGACCAAATCTTCATATTACCTGGAGAAGACTTAAATAATACTAATTCCTACCTACCACTTGTTTATCAATTTCATGGTGGCAGCGTGAGCTATACAAGGTTTCAAAATCAACTAAATTATGGCTGACTAAGGTTCTAATCGCAGCACATACTGCAATCCTAAAGCCACAATCACAACATTGTATTAGGTCGGTCCCACTCTGACACACTCTGAGCTGCTTCATTGCAACTTTACGATTTTTTACCCCAGAAAGCGATAACTTTTTATTTGTAAAACGAAGCGCTGGCACTGCTTACGCGTTAAACACTGTTTTGCACACCGGGGCAATCATTTTTCCGCGAACAATAAAATTAATAGGCAAAGAATATGTTGCGTTTGCAATATTGTTTGCAAATCAAACGAAACAAACAAAAAAAAAAATAATTAAAATTTAAGCTCGACATTAAACGCCCTACCTAGTACAAAGTAGGTCAACCCGGACGTTGTGATTAGTTTTACAATATCGTTTTGCCTCATTTGTTTGCTTTGTTTTTACGTAAAATATCAGAACGCAACCGACCTAATGTTAAATTGTGATTTGGCATTAATAAAAAGTCAAGCGTTTCAAAATGGAAATATACATTTCTATTACACTTGTATCGAGTTTCGAAATGCATCACAAAAGCATGGGTAATTCAAAAATGTGAAGCAGTTTGCATCATCAAGTTCATGATGCGTAAATTCAGAAACGTCAAACTTTTGTGCATCGATTGAGCATCGTAGTTGATGCTGATGCAATGCTGAAAGAATATTTGTTTGACGTTTTAAAACACTAAAGACGTTTTTTACTTGCACCTATGTATAAGGGCAAGTACTCGTATGTACTGGTTTCCTGAAAATTTTCGATTACTATGTTACGTGGGAGACAGACTGCTGGTATTTATACCATGGTATAGCAATACTACGTTCTATACCACATGTCTGTCACTGCAGTACTACGTAAAAAGCTAGTATACCATGAAATATACCTGGTATTGAGATTCGCAATTTTTTGCTGGTATACTACCATCTTACTGATTGCAGCGCCAATTTCTCTCTATTGGCTAGTCTTCGTAGCTTCTTTGACAATTCTTAGGTATGCACTATCGCTTTCAAGTATTTGAATTTTCTTTTTATTCATCATTTGGCACAAAAGTAAATCATTTTTATTCATCAGGGCTTGAATTTTCTATTTTTATTTGTTATGACAGACAGCACAAACGTTAAAGTATACTACTTAACGCCAAAGTCATCGAATACTACGAAATGCAGTCTGTCAGGGGTTGTAGTATTCACTTTACCATGGTATCCGTACCATGGTATCAATACCAGCAGTCTGTCTCCACTATAATAGAGGAACTCAACTCTGTCGGTCTGAAAGGACTGTAGCCTAAACAGCTGAACGGATTTTCTTCAAACTCCATATCTGGAGACAATGGGGTCACAATTCGAGGCGAAATCAGAATTTTCATTCTAACCCCATAATTATCATAGCTGTACTTGCCTAATGGCCGATTTTGAGAAAATAAAATCGATTTTCTCGAAAACGGCTCTAACGATTTTGATCAAATTTTATATTTGAATTACAGTAGACACTTGCCAGCACTAAATTTAATACTACAGAGCTGCCTAGATTTGGTCCATATTCTGCTGCTATGGAGAGAAGTCAATGTGGGTTACATACCCAAACTTACCAGCTGTTCTTTTGTAAGTCTGAAAGATCTCAGACCCTTTAGTTTACTCTTTATCAAGACTCTTTCTAAAAATTCTGGAATAACTGACTGATATCCATTTACGTGGCAGTATCGACACACAACTACTGTTTGCGGCTGCAAAGGTAAATTATTAGAAACAGCATCATAAGGAGTACACAATGGTAGCATACGAGTACCTAGACATAGAAAACGATTTTAAACGTTAATACATCAGCGACAACAAATGCACTGTCAAATCTAAAGCTGAATAGCTCACTTTGCGAGCTGATCAATTTACTGCTCACTAGTCTGATTATAAATTCCAAGCTGGGTGGAACATCCGCTAGAAGATTTGTCAGAAGAGGCACCCCACAAGGCGGTGTGCTATCCCCACTTCTTTTAAATTTTGTGGTTAACAAACTATTGACAATCCTGGAGGCTGAGAGATGTGACGTGATCACTTATGCTAACGAAACTGCTATAGTAATCTGTGAAAAGCACGTTATATAAAAAAAACTCCCACAAAATGCTTTAAATAAGCTATGTATATAGACGCGCAGCTTAGTGTGGTTTAGGTGTAAACCCCAAAACAACTGAACTAGTCATCTTCTCCAGGAAATATAAAATTCTAATCATTGACCCTCCGTTCCTTAATGAAACAAGCATAACTTTCTCCAACGAAGCTAAATATCTGGGCCTTATTTTGGATAGGAAACCTAGCTGGAAACATAACAAAAAAGAAAGGATCTCTCCTTTGAACATGACAATACCAACTTAGTCGGTCGTGCTCTATTTTGCTTGTGATGGGTTCTTTTATATGAAGGCTTCCTCGAATCTTCGAACTTTTTGTTCTATCAAGCTTTGTTTCTCCTGCTGTCATGCGAGCATCTTCATCTCAGTTTTCGTTAATTTGCCCGCATACTTTTTGTACATTGTCCAGCATTGTGAACCGTATGTGAACACCGGACGTACAACTGCGGTGTAGAGCCTTCCTTTCAGCTAAGGGGGCATTTTTCGATGACAGAAGATAGCGTAGTTTTCCCGCCATTGCATTCACCCTACGCTTACGCAATGACTGATGTCATCATCACAAGTTGCTTCGTCGCTATTGATCATAGATCCCAGATATTTGAACTTTTCGCACTGGAATAGGCCGGTGTGGATTAGAAAACCGGCAGCACAGAAACTCTGTCTTTTTTGAATTGATATGGTACCCATTTCCCTCCAAAACATCCACCCATACATCAAGTGCTCGTTGCAGGGACGTTTGATCTTTACTTATGATAGCTCCATCGTTAGCAAAGAATAACTGATGAAACTTGGGGTCCGTCACTTTTCCTTCAAGCAGATAATCAGGGACTGCAATAAATAGCAAAGGACTGAGGACGCCTCCCTGGTGTACACCGACTTTGATTGGGAACTCTTCGGTGACTCTTGCGGGACATCTTACTCTTGTCCTTGCATACATGTTCATGATCATGCACATGTAGGTTTCTGGAACTCCTCGGTGTCTTAGCGCCATCCATAAGAGATCTCTTGGTTGTCTATCAAAGGCTTTTTCAAAATCAACCAACACCACATGCAAGTCCTTTAAGGAATCACCATGTTTTTCCATTATGATCCTTATACTTTGGATTGCATATGTTGTTGATTTAGCCGAGACAAACCCTCACAGGTCATCAGAAAGCCGTATTATTTTCCGCAGTCGGCCATTTAATACTCGCTCAACGATCTTCATGGTGTGTGACATCAGCTTCACAGAACGCTTGTTATCGCAGTTTCGCGTATCGCCCTTTCCTTAGTGCAAATGAAGAAGATAACTTTCCCTGATTAGGCACTGAATCACCGCTCATAAGTTTGGAGATAAGAATCATGAGCCATCTGGACCCGATGTCTCCCATCTCTTCCCAGAACTCAGAGGGTATCTCGTCTGGCCCAACCGCTTTTTTTTTGAGTATTTGACCGCTTTCCTAACTTCTTCGACAGTAATGTCGGATACTTCGTCATGGTTAGGAGCGGCTCTTGGAAAGTATACCCGGAAAAACTGTTCGTTCAGAAATCTTTCACAATACTGTGGCCATCTGAGGAGAATTTTGTCGTCTTCCACAAGAAGCTGGCCTTGAGCATTGTTAATGAACTTTGGGGAACGAATCTCCCGAGCATTTCATCTTCTCTGGGCGGCTATTTTGAAGACAGTTGCTCCCTTATTCAAGTTTATTTGTCGAAGCTTCTGGGTAGCTTGGTTCCTATCAGACGTAGAAGACGATATTTCCTCCAACTCCCGATAGAAACCTTCCATATTTTTGCTTGAAATTGGGCGTACTTCTTCTTCGCGAGACCTTTGCAACATCTATATATCACTTCTTGGTTTACATTAGAGCGATACTCACATACGGGGTGGTTGTCTGGTGGACAGCCCATAAATCATAAAAAATAGAACAAAGGCCAACGATCAGCTTGTTTGTGCATAATCGGAACACTCCGCACGATACCTTCTGCAGCACTATACACTCGATTTCATGGGACATCCCCCGCCAAATTTTTTATAGGCAAATGGCAGCTTGTGCAGCTATTTACCTTAAAGCAACTTCACAGTGATCCAGTAAAGCATTTAGTCACCTCTCCACTTTGAATAACTTCAAAATCTATTCAACATCGACTACACCATACCCAGGTTAAATTTTGACAAAAACTTCCAAGTCACCATCCTTTCCAGGTCATTCTGGGAGGAAGATGTATTTCTAGAAGACAAGTTAATACATTTCTACACCGACACGGTTGAAAAACTAACGACTGGGTAGGTGGAGACGTCTTCTCTGACAGGCTTAATCTTAGCTTTTCCTTCCGTCCACCAAATCATTGTAGCGTGTACCAGGTGGAAATAATGGCAATCAAAAATAGCAGATAGATATCCGCATCTTTTCAGACAGCCAAGCAGCAGTCAAGTCCTCAAGCTCTAGATTGCCGATCGTCTCTTATAGAGATAGCGAAGCAGTTCAAAATTCACCTTTGTTGGGTGTCAAGGTATACCCCGGGACATTCCATAGAATTGTACGCCGATGACCTTGCCAGACAAGGAACAATGATAGCCAGTAAACTTAATTTAAAGCTGGATGCAATCGGGAGACCAACGTATCTAGCGACAAAATAGATTAGGCCTAAGGCGGATCTGAAACGCTCTTAGAATTTGAAGAATTTCTACAAATAGATTGCATATTAGTGAGGTAATTGGTGCCATTACTGGGCACCGATTCCTGTAGAAGCTGCATTGATGAAGAAGAGAAGGAAGCTATTCTTCAACTCCTTTGTAGATCGAGTACAGTGCTAAGGAAAAATTCTACTGGTGGAGCACACAAATAGAAAGGGATTCAAGAAACCTTGTGTGCCAAAATAGAGGCAGTTAGCTAAGAATCAGTTTCACTTGCTAAGCTTTCGATAGAGCTCCAGTTTCACCTGGACTATAGCAATATCTACACAAACTTAACATCGGATTTTATCCGATACAACGTAATTACCATATTAAGTAGGGCGTTATAAGTCCATTTAGAAACCCATTATCGTATTTCATCGTACTTTTTGCGACTTTAGTTATACGAACATTATGCTAACTAGGTACATTCACATTTGTAATACAAATATTCGCATTTCTTCGGTTAAGTTTATCGATAAACATAAATATTTTGTATGTAGATATCATATTTTTGAATACATCAAAATGTATTCGCCACGATACTTCGCTAGGTGCCGAAAGAGTTCTACACTTCAGTACAAAACTGTAGAAACAAATTTATTTTAATGGACGTTTCCGCAAAGGCCTGGCCCTATTCCCTGGTAAAACATTTACTATTCATTATACGCGATTGACCTAAATATAAAAACTGAGAAAAAAAACAATTTTTGTACGTGCTCACGACTATAAGAAACGCGAAATTGCCATTGAGGTAACGCAAAATTGATTTTTGATTGTCGAATGTCTTTATTTTTAGCAACCACAACGTAAATACATCGCGCCATCCCTCTACCATCCCAGAAATACCATTCGCCCAGTATATTGTAATTTCCATTCACAAGTATGCCATACCGTAGCTCATTCTCGAATATCTATGACAATGAGCCCGCTGCCACCGAAAACACAGACATTATCCTACCCAACAGGATGGAATGAATGAAATTTATGAACGGCGAAAGCCAATAAAGCCCAACTGCCAGCCAGTAGGGAATACGAGTATAGTTCCACCACAAATATGAAAGAAGCCACCCATAAACAACACACCCTACAAATTCGAGGGAAAGCTATTACATACATCGGCAAGAGTATGTCATATGTATCGTATCCTATCCGGGCAAGGTTGACAACACGTCCTTGCCCCGAACCGACAAGAAAAAAAAAAAAAAAAAAAAAAAAAGAGTCGAAAATTATTTAAATTTAACCAGGCAACGTGACATGGAGACTTTGCGCAGAGCTACCACATCCACGCCCCCTTCACCGACAGCCGTGTGCTGAAAAACAAATTTACGATACGCGTTCATATTCATAATCGTAAAAGATTTATGCATGCGTGCCAACAGATAACATGACTAGATACTTTTCATTATATCAAATGCCAACTCAGGGCTGGCTTTGGATAGTTTTCCGTCGGCTTCGCCCGCCTGCCTCCCTCCTATCCATACACCGAAAGTAGTTTGTTTAATTTATATCCATTTGATGTATAAAATATGAGATTGTTTGTTAAATTATGAGATTGTTTGTGTGCGAGAGTGAAGGCAAATATTGTGGAATTGGGCTGAGAATAAAAGAAGTTTACAGCTGATAAGATCGCATAGTCGGGGAGAGAAAATGTTTTATTTGCCTACGTGCAATGACAGATACGTGTAAGTTAGTCAGATAAGAATAACCTATGACACGTATTTGTGTGTGACATGATGTAATTGGATTCCTGAGGTTTGTTTAAAAGTTGTCAGATCCTAAATTAGACTAGAAGTTTTGTTGGCTATTTATCTCGTGTACGACAGCTTTTGAAGCGGAACTAAGTTATAAGGTCAACTTTTAGCGTATTTCTTGAGCTCAATCTTACTAGTGGCTGAGCTTTTCATAAACTAATTGCTTATCTTAATGTGATTGTAAAACGAAATGGTATGAGGCTGTCTTTGCTTATCTGCGTCTTATGGGATCATGTCAGCTGAAACTACACATTGGACCTTTATAGTTCGCGCAATCTTTACGAAACATTATCAGGATATCAAATTAGCACATACGAGTAAGTCGGAATTGAAATCAGAATATCAGCATCGTTGCGCAGCCAAGACTTAAGCATACCCAGAGATTGACATAACATTTGTAGCAGTTAACCTCACAATTGTTTGTTTATAAAAATATTTACAATTTGCTTACGCTTTCGCTATGGAAAGGTGAATCGCATATCTGTCCTAGCGCTTCATAAGTGTGGCGTGAACAAAGTTCAGATTATCAAGACGCTGCAGCAGCTAGGAATTAGCCAAATGTTTGCTTACATTAAAGGCTGCCTGCAATCTGATCGTCCACGTACAGCACGAACGCCGCAAGACATCAAAACCTTTAAGGCACGAAAACCTCTCCGAAAGCAGAAAACACTGGCTCATGAGATGAATGTATCGCAAAAGTCAATGAGTTACACATCAAGACAGACTTGACAGCCTTCAAACGCCCTACTGGGAAATTGCTGACTGTGGCCTTTACAAAACTTGAGTTCACAAATCAAAGTGACTCTTGATGGAATACACACAGCACGGTCACTTAGGGAAGCGCTTGTGCTGGTCCCAACAGTCCGGAAAGAACACCCTTAGCGTGCCTTTTAGCCTGCATTTTTGCGAAAATAGCGTCGAAACATGGGCCAAAGTGTACCAGCAGACCGTTTTAAGACCCTTTTGTGAAACTTCTGAACCATACCCTATTCCAAAAGAAGTCTGAAAGGATATTCCAACAAAATCCTGCGCTTGCCTTAAGGCCAAAATCATCCATATCTGGCTCCAAAGGGATTTTCCACGTTTCATTGGTACCGAAGATTGGCCTTCCGCCACTGGATCAGAGATTGTGGAATGTCTTAAAGGACATTGTGTGCCACAAAAGATACCCTAATATGGAATTCTTAAAACGAGCTCTGACCGAAGCTATGGCTAACTTTCCAATGTTAATGAGGTGCATGTTGTAATTGATGAGTGGTCGATGCGACTAAAGGCAAACAAAACAAAGTGTGTATGAGATATCATCGAAATTTGTTCTTCGTTTGAAAGGCCTATCGATGCCATTATGTATGGAGTATAACACCGTTCAAATGTCCTTCTCTGGATGGCGCGCATCCGAAATGTACAATTTTCCATGACTCTGGAGCATAAATCAGGCTGAATTTGACCGATGGCATGGGATATGTTGGCTTTGAGGGCAGCTGTGGACCTGCGACTTCAGAAAACCCCACAAGAAAAAGTCTAACGGGGTCAAATCGCACGATCTCGGTGGCCAGTACACATCACCTCCACGTGAGATGACCATGCCCTAGAATCGCTCGTGCATAATTTCCAATGTGGTGTGAGCTGTGTGGCACACAGCGCCGTCCACATGTCGTTGGTGTTCATATGATCCAATTCAGTCCAAAAGAAGTTGGTAATCATCGACTTATAGCGCTCGCCGTTGACGGTGATGGCCTGGCCAACGTCATTCTCAAAGAAATTTGGATCGATGACGCCGCCAGCCCAAAATCCACACCAAACAGTGACTTTTTCGGGATGCATTGGACGCTCTTGGATCTCATGGGGACTGGTATCGTCCCAAATTCGACAATTTTGTTTGTTGACGTACCCATTCATCCAGAAATGGGCCTCATCGCTGAAGATGATTTTTCGATGAAAATTAGGGTCAGTTTCCAACTGCTCCAGAGCCAATTTAGCGAACACACGTCGTTGTCTATGGTCGTTTACCTTCAGCTCCTGGGTCAGTTGAATTGTGTACGGGTGCAAGCCCAAGTCACGACGCAAAATTAACCAAGTTGTGGTCTGTGAAAGGCCGAGTTCTTGTGAGCGACGCGAAATCGACTGCCTCGGGTTCTCCTGCACACTCTCACAAAAACGTATTCTGCTTCCTTAAGACTACATATTTACAGTGATGATGGGGTCTTATTGTGAATACTTCACCTAAATCATCGACCTTCGGCTACAAATGGTGACCGCCATGCCCACTTTCTTCTTAGAATAGTCTTAGCCACAAATTATGTGGTAAAATCTCTTAAAAATCGAGAGCCTCTGAGTAGAAAGATTTCATTGCATTTGAACCAAAAAATTCACCGGCCACTTTATAGTATTAGGGATAGGGTATCATACTGCAGGGAATACGGTCACACAATCGAATGTGACTAAACACAACGGATAAATTAGTCATGGTCAGCCCTCATGAAGGATAACGATGACGTCCCCAAAAATTGCTTATATGAGCTCTTTGACAAAACGATGTCGTAGTCGTCGTGTTTGGTGATTTAATTTCAAAAATAGTAAAGAAGCGCATCTTTGGTGGCATAGTCGGAAAATACAGCCTACACCACAAAACTATACTTTAGTAAAAAAGTACTGGAGAAAGTTAAACAAAGCCTCTCAAAAAGACCAACACCTTATCACTAAAACAATTTAAGTTATAATCCCTACTCTATCCCTCATGAAATAGGCATGGCATGGAAAAACCGTTGTAAAGACATTTTTAATAAAAAAAAGTGGGCGTGGCTGTCACTATTTGAAACTGAAATTCACGGATTCTGATCAGATATTCATAAAAAGGGAACCATCACCAGCTGTTCTTATTATTTTTCTAAGAATACGCCCCCAAAAAGTGGGCGTGGATCCATTGTACAAAAAGTCAATGTCTACATGTACTGTTTAGGCGATGTATGAAAAGTTCAAAATCCATCTGATTATACTTGCATTATAACAATCTGCTTTCAAGGAAACAGTTTTTGCATCTATAAAGGTAGTTTCTGTGCTGATGAAACTTGCTATGTAGGCACTAATAGGTCAAACTGAATAGAGGAAAAACACACCAGACAAATTCAACCGAAAGAAAGGTACGAGTACCTACACTACAACTGTTTCGCTTCATCAAAAGAAAAAATAATATCTTTAATCCCAATTTTTCAACCCAAAACAAAGACAATTTACCCCTAACAAGACCTCCCAAGTCCAATAAGTGACAATTTTCTTTTTTAATTACCGACGGTGTCAACAATTTCTGTCTCCAATTAAAAACTTTATATAATTCAATTCGACGAAAAAACTTTACTTTTCTCCATTTTCAATTTGTTACTTGAAATCTTCTCAACCTTCTCAGGATAACGCAAGCTCTCCCCATAGGCAACAAAAAAGGAAACAAAACTCTATTGTCCCATTGCTTGGAGCAACGCAATTTCTATTCTTTCTTCCTTTTTTTGAAATTGGATACACGCAACAAAGGAAGAAAATTAAAAACCAGCAGCTCTAGTAAACTCATTTAAATACTAAATCCACGCCCCAAGAATTATATTATAGACTTTGTGTGACAGCAAACCCACCGTTCGGTATCCTGCTCGTAGCCAGAAGAGAGTAAACATCATGAATAATTAGGCAGTTAACGCAGAATTTACTTTCACCAACCCACCGCGTGCCAACCCTCTGGCAAAATTGCGGGACACTTTTTTTTCCCCCAAAGGAGAACAAATAGACTAAACGTTTGATCCCCCCCTTGCTCCCTTTTTTTTTCCTTCAAAAAGTGTTGGAAAAAATTAAATTAAATTTCTTCACAACACTACCGCTATTTAATTAAAGCGACACTTCATAAAAAAACGAGCCGAGAAAACTGAAAGAAAAACTGAGCAAAAATTGAGGGAAAACTTAGACGTGTCAGTGGTGTGGGAGGACCTGCAAAGGCCAACTTCCATTATCCACGCTACGCGATGTCTTGGCTAATTTAACAATTTCACATCACGCCGAACGACTGCGATGATGATGATGACGGAGCTATAAATCCGCACCCCGTATCAAATTGAAAATTCAGCCTCCGCCTCCTTAGCACCCAACAACAGTCTTCCCCCTCCCGCCGTGTCGTTCGCTTAACCGAACTATCCGGTCTGTCTATGTAGCTAGCGAATTCCTTACCACGCAGCCCTCCTTGAGGTTGATGTTGCTATTTGCTGTAGTTGTTGCCCCTGATGATGATGATGATGATGATTATGATGACGAACGCGGTGTGTTAGATAAAAGCCGCGCATTCATTTCACTTTGAGATACAGTTTTGAATCTGTGAAAAACTCATTTTCTGCAAAAAACTATAATTAGACCAACAGTCTAACGGAGGAGTAGAAGGTGCCCTATTCCGCAACATACACATTCACACAAAGACAGCATATGTAGGGTTTAATAGATATTTACTGCATCAATGCCGACATCTATTCCTCAATTCCTCATCCGTTCTCATCTATCTGGTTGATGGATACACGCACAGGAAGGAGAAAACATTATGAATCATCATCAGGAGGAGATCTGCTGCAGCCACCCAGTTGAACGCACTTAATCATGTGTTTTTGGGGCCAAAAATAGCAGAGAAATAGCTATTGTTGCTAAATTTGGAAGCTAATTAGTGTACAGCCCTACGTGGAGGTCGATGATTGCACAGAAATAGAATTTCAAAGAAACGCGCGTGAATGAGAAATGCGTTTTGTTTTAAGTTTTGGCAATGCACGCTGACGTTTGTACTTAGAGTAAAGGTTCGAGATACATTTTTCAAATTCATTGAGGACATTAGAGAAAAGTACGAGTACTTGTGGAGCACAGTAGATAAATTGCATGTCAGATCTTTTTAGTGCGCTGAGAAATGGGACGCCGCTAAGGCGTGACGAGAAAAGATCGCGATGCACTTTATAAAGTGTACGAGTAGATGCAACTTAATTCGGTTTGTGTAGGGAGGGTTATCAAAACTAGGTTATTTTGTTGAAAGTTTATCTGCATTTTTTTAAAGTATAAGTTTTATAGAACTGGGAGACTAAAGATCGCTAAGTGAAAAGTGTTGAAGGGTAGCTATAGAAAGATTAGGGCTTATATCAACGTTGAGTATAACTGATCTTCAGATTAACATGTAAAACATAAACCACCATGGTCTTTGCGCATCATTTATGCTGAAACAAATTGATATATAATAAGGCGTGTTTTTTTGCGAAGTATTACTACTACTACAGCACGATTCACAATGAAATCGTGAATAGAATCATGTCTTGTGTTAGTGCTGTCAAAAGAAGAAAGGATCGCAACATCCCTTAATTTCCAATATTAAAATGTACCCATCAGTGCTCTCTTAAAATTATGTAGTTCAAATAGTGTATCCAAAGCAGTCTTTTACTGCGGATAAAAGCGACAGAAAGTCGTTGCTAGCTACGCACTCAATCTTTGTTTTAAGTTAAAAAAAAATACAATAAAATGCACGATTGGGTAGCACGTAAGTGTACCAATCGTGCTATTTATTTGAGATTTAAACAAAATTGTTAAAATGATTTAAAAAAAAAAAAAAAAATCCCTAAAATTGTAAAAAACAATTTTTTTTTTAATTTTCCAATATTTGGTATGCCATGACCTTCCATATATCAAATATTGCTTAAATATCGATTTTGAATAAAATCGCCTGAGTCATACTTGAAAACGAGCCAATTTTCAAAAACCGGTCGATAAGTAAAGTACCGTTATACGTGTTTTCTGCCAAAAAACTAGTACGCCAACTAATAACGTATATCCACCTTAGCTCAGATATGAAATTTGATTAAAATTGTTAGAGCCGTTTTCGAGCAAATAGAGGTTTTTAAAAATCGGCCATTGGGGGTTAAAATGGAAATTCCGCTTTCGCCTCGAATCGAGAACCTAATGACTTATTTGCTCCGACTATGCTGAATATCTACGACTCACACATGATCGAAATCTCATTTCCTGCATTAAAATGCGTAGATATTAGGAGGAACTCCACCCTGTACTGTGTTTGTCAAGTACTCACATGGAGGTATCCTAAAAAAAAAAAAGAAAAAAAAAAACAACATATTTTGAAGCTTACAGCCGATAAAGGTACAAGGTCTGGACTTACTTCCATTGGCAGATACCTACAGTATATTGCCGTATCCGAAAGATTTAATTGAGAATCTTATTCATGGGAGTTTTACTCTCGGATGTTTGTCAGACATTCGCGAGAGGTGGGAGCTAAAGAAGACTTGTTGGTATTTTTCTTTTCTGGGACTCGAATTTGAACCTCCGGTTAGGTTAGGTTAGGTTGGGGGACTGTGTATCTCAAACAGAGCTTACACGGAGGTGTATTGGTTCATTGTGATAGCCCTTGGGTTGTGATACCTCATCTAACACTGTTTCTAGTTAGCTGGTTCTTACTCAAACCAGCGTGTGCTCCTTATGAATCACTTTAAGTCCATCAACGAAATATGTGCCACCTCCAAACCACAGCTGACGTACTTTGGCCTTACTATAGATGCAAGGTTGACTTTTAAGCAACACCTGCGACACACAGCTGAAAAGGCAGCAAGAGCAACGCCTGCCCTGGCAAGAGACTGTTCTTAACAAGAGTTGCGACGTCGATGATACGCTTTACGGCTCCCAAATATGGACAAGTGCCATGAAGACGAAATCGTACAGAAGGAAGACGGAGGCGGTCTACAGAACCAATGCCTTGAGAGTATGTAGCGCCTTTCGAACAACCTCCTATGACGCGGCATGCGCAGTGGCTGGAATGGTGCCAATAGACCTCCCCGTTAAGGAAGCCGAACGGAAATATCGTGCTAACAGAATAATGGTGTCAACAGCTACGAGTCGAAGTGACACCAAAGTACCGCCAAGAACAAGCCTCGAAGAATGGCAAGAGAGATGGAACTTTTCTGACAAAGGCAGATGGACGCAGAGATTGATCCCCAATATAGACCCTTGGATCAATAGGAAGCATGGTGAGCTGAACTTCTATCTGACGCAAATTCTTACTGGTCATGGATGTTTCAAAGCCTACCTCCACAGATTTGGACACGAAGACAACCCTTATTGCTCAACGTGCACGGAAGCAGTCGAGAATGCAGAACACATTATGTTCCACGAGCACGCAAGAAGCTTGGGAAGCTAGCTACCATCATGAAAGATGACGAAGACAGGAGCGACAGCAAAACGTCGCGCAGACTACTGCAAACACAAACGAGCCGAGTATGTAAGGCTGAAGCCCCCCTCGCGATGAAACGTTTGACGGCAGTGCCGCGAGGACCAGAGGTAGGAGGGGAGGTGGGTTTAGTGGGTGGAAATCCCAAACTGTTACTGAGTGCGGGCTCAGTTTCGTTTTTGAAACATTCCCACCATCCAGTGCAAAAAAAAAGAACACTGAGTACACAGAGTATAACAGATAACACAAGAGAGACAAAAAGGAGTATGGATTACCATTTCAGGTTAGATTTCATTTATGTTAAGGTACCAATATGTTATAATATATATTGTACACCTCCAATGGAACACTGGTGTCGAAGGCGGTTAATAGATAGAGCACTTCACCAATTAAATGTACCCATTTCGTTTTTTTTGTTAAGTTATGAAAGCTTCATGGGATGGCGCAGCGACGAGCTATTTTTATATCGCTGCAATTGTTTCGAATACGAAATGGTTATTCCATCCTTCATTTCAACGTTTAGGCAATGTGGACCTTACTTACTATACTATTACCCGAGTCTCAACCAAGAAGCATCTCCAGCCAGCTCGATCCTGTACTAGACGCATAAAGTTTTGCACACGAACTTGATTGCTGTCACTTTCCTACTTACTGCGTCGACCCTCTGAAATGGATTCAAAGACTTTCCAGATCGGGGCGTTGATGTGACCCTAACTCTAAAGAAGGCTTTCTACTCGTGAACTCGGCTATTCTGTGGACGTGAACTGAAATTGAAAGGCCTATTACTTAGCACCCTGGTGTGGTGGTAGGCCATCACAAATATACCTATACATAGGAGGAGAACCACACCAACAGGCACGTGTTAAGGGGGATATGAATACCATTATACTAATTTTTTAGGCCATAGGCGTTTTTGTGGAAAGCGGAAGACAGATAGAAAGACAGATTGGTGTAGTTGGTTTGAAACTCAGGTGGTATTAAGTTTCAGTGAACTCCAAAGGTGGCGTCCAGATAACTGGGGAGTATTTTTGTTTTGCTGTTATTGTTCGTTGCTTATGATTCACAGTATTTTTTTTCCGCCAGTGTTATGCATTCGCAGTAGAGTTGACATAAGCTTTCGCAATTGATCGACTTTTTTATTTATTTCCTGCGAAATAAATAGACGATTCTTGACATCAGGATTCGAGCGATGATGTTACCACTACACCAGGGCCACCTTCCTTAGACCTATGTATTTATACAGGATAATGTTGTTGAAAGAAATCGGAAAGATTCGATAGAGTAATCTACCTGGGAGCTTACCAGTTCGACGAAAGAGACTGTTCTAGCCTGAGAAGTCAATGGGTCAAAATCCATACATTTTATGAAAGTAGGTAGCAAAGTACCAAATGGGTTTATTTCTTAAAAAATGTAGCAAATTTGCTACGATCTTAGCAAGTGACAGCACTGGTGCTTGATGGATGGTGATCTAAAGATTCATTGGAAATTACTTCAGTGGTTTACGGCATATAATCTTTAGCGGTAGTGTGGCTAAGTTTCTAAGTTTCTCTGGTCAACAAATGAAGGTCTCACTGTAGTGTACTGTACCTTCTAAGAAGGCAATTCGAGGGCGCTCGCCCAAGATCTAGCTGACAGATCGGATCAGTGTCTCGCTTTACAAATTCAAACAAGAAGCGGGGAATAAGATTTGGACATTGACAATACAACTATTTGAGGGTTTGCGCTTATTCTATATCCTGACAGTCTCTGCACTAGTCTGGTGAATTAATGCCTTGAATACCTTTTAAGATATGAGTTTCCTCTTGTATCCCACTGTCAATAGGTGTCTCTTTTGTTCATCCAGCTGCAAGATACAGCACGGTCATCACTGGACGAGTAAACAGTGTTTCACCTTGAGGCGTATGTATCTTTTCGCGATAGGAATATCGACTTTCTATGCCTAATGCTGTTTCCTTTTTGTCTATGTGATTATACGTTCTTGTATCTTTTTACATCACTCCACCAAAGATTGTTGGATGACATTTGCAAATTGAAGCTTCCGGAGCCTAAAGGTATATAACATGTTTACCTAGGATTGAATTGCTTAATGGGACTAATAAAATGTTAATTTCATCCTGAGTGCAACACTCGATATAAACTAACTCAAATTAATCTTTTATTGCCATTTATTTTGCTTGCTTCTAAGCAACTGTGCCCATTGACCATTGCATTGAATTGTAAGCAAACAGTTCAGAATGTAAACTACATGTCTGTACAATAAACTGTAAAACTGTCGACTGATGAGTCTGGCAAAGTGCAAAACTGTAACCAACCGAAGAGCCTCCAAAAGGTTTGTAAACCGAAAGCTAACTATGCATCAAATTTTACAGTCGGAAGTGTACTTAGGTACTCTGTACTTGCAACGCTCAAAATTATAAATTCAATTTCAATACTCCTTCCCAGTTTTCTATTTCCTTGCGGCTGCATTTAAATTCGCTCCTCTTTTCCCACACAAACACCCCAAGTGTTCAAAGAAGAGGCCTTGAGGGTTATAACCTCATCTCACAGCAATTTATCAAGCAGTCTCTCAAGAATCATCAATATTTGATGCACTCAATGTAATTAAAATGATTTCATTCGCTCATATGCATAAATCTAAGTCAGCATGTTGGCACTGCACACACTCATTCGTTCCACATGATGCAATTCCATGAAATTAAATTCCAGTCAACCGAGAGAGCCATCATCATAAACTGGAGAGCGAGGTGCATCCGTCCTAGATTTCCACCGGATTCGTTGGGGTATCAAAGATGCCTTGAAGGCGCCCCGGTACATTATCCAAGCAAACACTATGGGCCATCATAACAAGTACGAGTACGTATGTTACATGAAGTATGATCTCGAGCATGTGTATCGATCTATGGATTCTCTTATTCTCTTGGATGCATAATTAAGTTTCTCTTTGATTAATGTTTATTTGCAATCAATTACAGCGAATTATAATTGATTGCACGTCACATTGGATGGAGAGCTTGCAGTCTTGCCGCGCTTTAAAAAGTGCAATTTAAAGACTACGACTACAACATCTTTGGCGATATACCTACGACGAGTAGATAGAAAAGCTGATCAATCCATTGCCTAGTGGCATGTATCCATCGCCCCAATGTGTTGGGATGTCCAACACTTTGACGGATTGGCTCTGTTTGATGTCATGGAGCGAGAAAGGCAGTAGGTTGCAGTCTAACGAACGCCTATCACTTAATTCATCGTTTATTGGCATATCCATTGCGAGTGATAAGGCCAGAGCCGGACGGACGTGTTGTGTTATCGGAATCGTTTAATTGAATCTAATTTGCTTGGCTTAGGGATACCCCGTAACTTTCTATCTATCTGGAGGCTTCATGTGTGTATGAGTGCCCATAGCTCTGGGTGCTGGCTGATTGATTGACTCAGTGTCAACAAATCCGGATGTGTTTACACTGTAAGTAGTGGACGTCGGAGAGTTGCCGTCGATGATATACATAGTTTCGTTTCTGTGGAGCCAATGCTTCGATGTTGGAAAATTGGAGCACATTCAATGTTTACACTGAGTAGTACGACCAATGGTGATTGGTGAACTAAATTCAATTAGACCAAATGGGGGTAAGTGCAGTAATGAAGATGAAATCTAAATGCTATGCTTTTGCCTTGAAAAAAAAGGGAAGTATCAATATTGGGTCAGCAGAGTATTCCAAATGAATTGGGATTTAATTAAGAAATGATTTATGAAAATAAAAGTCGGACACGATATCACTGGGGACAGGAAGACCCAATGGCAATGGAAATCTTGACATTTGGACATATTGGGTCATATATTATACAAGTAGGGGTGTTGATGAATTACTGGTGGTGGAATTTGAAATGTTTACATGGTGATGCCCATGTTTTTAGGGATAATGCACGACTTTTATTGCCATAGCATTTTAAGGGAACATTTTGTTCCGAACGTATGAGGAAGGATTGAAAAGTTCGCAGCGTACCATAGGTTAGGTTAGGTTGGATGGGTTGACGTAGAGGGTGAAAGACCTACTGCGCCACACTTATAGATCCATTGTGATGCCCAAGGAGTGTAGCTTCCCCACTCGTGAACTCTATGGGTTCTTAAATCAACCCGATTCGATTAACCGATTCATTTGATAGTTCTTTTAAGTCTTGGAAGAAATATTTCCCTCATATTCTGAATCTAAGGTGATAGCGTCCTGGACAATGGTCCAGGTGTATCTTCGTGTACATCCTCATTGCCGCAGCCCCTACATATATCACCTTCGCCTATTCCCAATTTCTTTGTGTGATAACGCAACTAGTTATGTCCAGTTATCATCCCCACAAGACCAGATAAAGTATATTTGTTGAAGTTAAGGATTTACTCTACGATTTTTATCATATGAGCGGCCAGAGTTTTCTTGTAAGGATTCTGGTGATCTTCATCTGCTATTTGCTATGGGATCATTTTATTTCTAAATTCTCGGTTCAGGTTGCAGGATGGTGTCTTAATTGACGAGTCAGCTCGCTCAGGATTTAGTCCTGAGCCTTCCCTTGCCAACTCTTTAGTCTTCTCATTTCCTGAATCGCCATTATGTCCGGGTACCCGGCAGAGCTTTACATTGTGTTGCGTGCCAAGAACCCGTAGCTCTTCGTGACAGCAACGCACAAGCTTCGATTTAATTTGTGTGGCGGAAATAGCTCTTATCGCTGCCTGGCTGTCAATGAAAAAGGTAATATCATCGCGTGGAATAGCTTTCATTGCAGCGTCCCGGGCAGCTGTTGTCACCGCCAAGACCTCCGCTTTAAAACACTGCTATGGCCCGGAAGTCGAATTGACTTGTTCAAATTGAGCTTTTCAGAAAAAGTTCCTGCATCCACTCCCAAGTCCATCTTGGATCCGCCAGTGTAGATGGAGATGGAGTTGTCATTTAGCGGGATATTAGTTCCCAATCCTTTCCGACTCGGAAATGAACTAGAAAACGGCTTATGAAAGTCTAAATAGGGCACTATGTGTAGTCTGTGCTAACGTCTTTGCCCATGTATTAGCGTAAAATTTGCGGCTGGCCACCATACTAGGCTAGCTCTCACAACTGCTGTGTAGAGTCAGAAAATTACTTTTGGTTTGGGCCCCCAAGTTTTTCCAAATATTCTCCTACAAGTATAAAGAGCTGTCATAGAAATAGTTTTAACTGTAAATCTGTACTTCTCTCCTTTTATTTCATAACGTTCTAAGAGTGACTCTATGAAGTTTCATTCCTGTGTTGCATTCAGTTGGGTCCATACACTTGCTCAAGTGAGGTAAAGCAAAGTAATTTTTAAAAAATGTAAAAAATTAAACATCGTGCTGTTTGAAAAAAATTGCTGGCAACTTTAGGGGAAACTGCCCCAACGAAAACAACTGATAAAACCAGGATAGCCGAATTCAAACGTGGATGGAAGATTGTTGAAGATGGGCCATGCTGTGGAAGACCATCAACCTCAACTTCGAGTACAGAGGGAAACGTGGAGAAAATCTGTGATCTGATCATGGGAGACGGACCCAAAACATTATTCAAAACGAATTTGGGTTCTCCAAGCTTTCTACAAGATGAGTTTCGAAACTGCTTTCAATTGAACATAAACACAATTGACTGACGTTCAAACCGTCTAGATATTTTCTTGTCCAGATTTGTGACGACAGATGAGACATGGGACGCCTGACACCAAACAGCAATCAAAAGAGTTTAGAAGATCTGGATTAAATCTGGAAGCAAAACTTAAATTATTGGCGCACAAGGTAGCGGCATCGGTATTTTGGGACTCGAAGGGAATCATCATGGGTCAAACAATTAACTCCGATTACAACTGCGATCCTTTACGTCAGCTGCGAGAGGTAACAAATGAAAAGCGTTCAGGAATGTTGAGGAAAAAAGATTCGGTTCAACAGGACAATGACCGCCCATACACGTTGCGTCAAACCATGGCTGATATACATAATTGTGGGCTTAAATTGCTGCCGCCTGATCTGGCACTATGTTCCCCGAATGAAAAGATCGAAGCTGTAGTAGTGTAGGCCTTGAGAATATATTTCTTTTAAATTTTTAAAACTGTCTTTAGAGACTAGGTGGACGAAGTGTATTGAGCTTAAATGAGATTGCATTGAAAAAAGTAAAAGGCCACGATCTTTTCAATCCACCTTCGTATTTAAATAATTAGTACACGTTCAACGTAATACCAATATATTTAAAAATTCATGCAATTCATACAAATAGAGGATATGTGTATGCCTTTCTTTTTTTCAGGCCATATTAATATGGACACTAAAACATTACAAAAAAAAAATAAGTCAATTGGTAGTATTCATTACAAGCAGTGTTGTCATCAACTTGAACAAAATTATGTCACCTTTTTTATGTCACATGACATAATCCTTCACAAAACTCGAAAAAGCCAAACTTTGCCTGTCTTATAATTTTCTTCCTTCATCTAACGAAAAAATATTAAAAAAATATGTCACGTTGACATAATTTAGTCCAACAAAAAAAAAAACAACTGCACAATATTCCTTATACGAAATATATTTCTTATCTTATCCAAACTGAATCCAAGTGTTACCAGTAGAGCTTTCGTCCAAGTTTTAGGAAAAAAAAAAACAAAAGTTATACTACCTGTCGATCGATTTCTCTGTTTCGAATTTTTGATTAAAATTATGTCACCTATTGTGTCAGCATAATTTGGTTTTGAAATTATGTCACCAAAGTAATTATTATGTCGCCAGTGGCATAAATTATGTCAAGATGCCAACATTGATTGAAAGGAATGAAGAACTGGTTGAAACATACCTTAATCAGTGAAAACTTCATGGTGATTTAAAAATAGTAATTCATGAGAGTTTGTTAACAATATTTAGAGTAAGTACTAAAACCCATTACTAATTGACTTAATTTTTAGTGATTCAATACGGTGTCTATCTGACGGTCAGTAAAATATTTCTCCACCCTAACATGCCACATATCAAATGAAAGCCAGAGTTCTTAGAATTCCAAGCATCTAACAAATACAATTTTTTCACAAAGTTTCTTGTACAAAACACTTCAAAAACCAAAGTAAAAGCCACCCCCTCACCCCTGTAATTAACGCGAAACATCGGAAAAATAAGACGTGGGGTTAAAAAAATCGCTACAAAACATCTTATTCCCGTTTGGTCCCATTTTAATGATTTTAGGTGAAAATCTACATGTCCGCCTTAGCTTGAGGACCAAATTTCATCAAAATCCGTTAAGTAGTTTTTGAGTTACTTGTATGAACAAAATTATTTGGCGGTTTCTAAAATCTCATCCGATTAAGAAAATTTTTAGGTGCGACAACTACCATGTCAGTCTGATCTTACGAGCCGAATTTTATTGAAAACCGTTCGGACATCGTTGAGCTAAGCGACCAATAAATATAATTCAAATATTTATACACCGCCCCCATACCTCGCAAAAACTTCATCCGATTTTGACAATTTTTTGGCAATTTTCGTCCGCGAGTAAAGTATAAACAAAGATTTCCTGGCACGTCCAGCTACACTTTCCTGCCACGTTAGCTTCCTGTGTTGTGTACAACCCAAGTAGGTTTGACCTAACTAATAACTTTTGAGAAGTATAAAATGTGACATAAAAAATTGGTGAGCCAGTTCCAGTGGGCATTGTATCCAATAATAAAAACCTTAATCTTCACGGAACCCAAGGGCTCTGTTGGATAGCATTTGAGAAACACTTCTCAGGTCTTGTCTTCAAAATAAGCAAGAAAAATTTAGCCACAAGGAATAGCAGCAGAGTAAATTGACTTATGCCAAAATTTAGTTAATCATACTACAAGGGTATGAAGAATGACAGTGAAACATTCTACATTCAGAAGAAGTTGGGGAAACTCTAAGTGATTTGAAACGAAATGATTTTAAGGCGTCCGTTATCAAAGAGCAAAGACTGAATTCGGAACGATGAAGATCCCTATTCCCTAATTTCTATTTTTAGGGTTCCAGTACTTACAAGGCAACAACAAGTAAAAACGAAATTTTACAGTGAGAATCAGTTGCCTGTCTCTCTGTCTGTCACAACCCTCCGGTACATAGCGCGTCACCCATGTTGGATGCAATGTCTCAACGATCACGAGCGAGAAATGGGCCTCATCACTGAAGAAGATTTTGGTCGAAAAATCGGCATCAACTTGTTGATTTTACAGCACCCAATACGTGTAAGTTCTATGGTCAGCAGGTTTTAGTTGTTGTTTAAGCTGGACCTTATAGGAATGAAGATGCAAATTCGAAGCACTCACAGCGGCTATGCTTTCAGTTGATCGAGCATGATGCACAGGCCTTACGTTATCACAAATACTACCAATTTGTTTGAATTTTGTGATTGTGCCTGGAATTGTTTACTTAGTTGGGCGATTATGCCGACCATAATCTGATTTTAAATCGCGATACACAGATATTACACAACTGTTATTTTTGTAACAAGATGTAACAATTTTAATGCGTTGAGCGTTGGTTAAACGATGCATATTGTAAAATGTGAAGGTAAGTACTAACTACCTGGCACTATGGATGACAGATGGATTTGACAGATTCCATATGACAGGGATGTGAAATCCCAACCTTAAAATGAATAACCCTTTATTATAAAAACATATTGTTGGTCCACTTTTCAGAGCATAGTATGATACAGGGTGGGGCAAAAGTAATGTCATAATGTGAATGTGCCATAATTTTTGCAAATGGCATCAAATGTCATTGTGCTTTGACATTTATGTTGCAGATAGATAGAGAATTAGTTGACAACAAACAATGGAGTGATACCGGGCCGCGTGATCTCCTATTTTGACGGGTGGGGCAAAATGAATGTCATAATCTGAATGTGCCAGACTTCTTCCTTTAGGGCTTTTTGAAATCTCGCGTTTACCACAACCAAACCACAAACCTTGCAAGTCAACATTGAAGAAGAAATCACCAATTTGGTGCCAGATGTTTTGCGAGCAACAATTTAAAATGCCGTAAAACGAGGACAACTGTGAATATCCTCAAGAGGTGGTCTTTTGACCGATATAATTTTTTCCAATTAATATCATCAATTTTACACCTTCAATTAAACTTTTCGTGAAAATAGAGAGCAATGTTTTTCATTTTTAACAAAATGGCAGCCAATTCACAGTATGACATTACCTTTGCCCCACCTTGTACAATATATAAAAGAGTCAGAGCTCGTGCGATTAGTGTACCGTACAGTGCTGAGGGACACACGAATGGGGGGGACTTATACAATTCGACTGAGAGAATTTGTCGTGACAATTTTACTCCCGGATGTTTGTCAGACGTTCGCGATAGGTGATACCGTGAAAAAACTTTAAAAAAAGGTAATTGTGGCATGTTGGGATTATAATTTATCTTCCTTCCACCATATACTATTTTTGTGCAAAATTCTCTCAAAAAGCTCTCTAAGTCTAAAGGTTCAAAAGTTACACGTACATGTGACATATTGATGGACAGACAGACAGGCAGACAGACACCGTATTGAATCCACTAGTTCCGTTTTATACCCCTCTGTTATGGAACTCTAAAAAAAACATCATTTTATGTCTCCCATGCGTGTGACAAAATTAAATTGACAATCAAAAGATTTTATGATTTTTAGCAGTCACGCTACTACATAAGTATGCATGTGTATTGTTTTCTGGTCAGTCTGATTTTAATGGCTTTTAGGTGGGACCACCTGAAAACCAAATTCCACTAGAAGATAAACAGACAAACAGACACGGAACAACAATGTTTCCTTTGGCCTGAAATGGAAAGGTTAATTGGAAATTTTCAGATCGGAGACCAAAAATTGGCTTTCAGAAATGATCTTATTTTCCGAATAACGAGGAAGCAATATACCTTCATTTATTTTCTGGCATAGTAACATGTATTCATCAAGGATTGTATGTATCATCTACATAGTTTTGTTCAGTGATTCTGTACTGTACAGTCCAGCACACGATTTTCTGCAGAACACATTTGTGAGAAGTGTCAAAATCAGCTGTTTTGTGTGGCAAGGCTGTAATTTTCTGTTCTAATCTGTTCTGACAGTCTTCACAAACTTGTACTGTTCTGTACTGTACTACTTTTTCAGTCACTGAACAAAGGTAATGTCGAGAATACAAATTTTCACAAAGCTAATATGTAGTTTATAACAGCACTAGAAAGGGCAACATTTTACTTCACCGCAGCAGTTTAAAAATGGACTTCCTTTTTTCGTGTAGATAAAAAAAAAATAACAATATTGGCACTCGCTTACCACTAATTAAATAGGGCCTGTTTTAAGTGTCATGTAATTTCAGCGCAAAACTCGCAACTCGCGCGAGCGACTCACCCGGAAGCTATTGCGTTCAATGCAATAAATGGCACGTACTTCCTTCACATGTGCCATTCGTCTGAAAATTATTTAAATTGCAGATTTAAGCAAAGTATTATATGATAGATAAGAAACAACAAAAAGTCGGCTTTTCGTAAATTCGTAAACCATCACCTCGACTTGACAAACTACTAGTACGACTATGCAAGAAGAAGCTGTTATCTTCCTCGGAAGAACTCAAGAATGAGTCGAACGTACCAGTAACAAATCCTACGATTTGAAATAGATTAAGGCCCGTTTGCTGATACGAGTCTTAAATATTTAAGTATTACTTATAGAGCTAAGTAATACTTAACGGGTTGCACGAAATATAAAGCAAGTCTTAAATATCAGTAAGTTAAACTCCTTAAGTGCTAAGATGCACTTAAATATTTTCCAGCAACTGGAAATAAGCTATGATGATCTTTAGGTTTAAGTTCAACATACTCGTAGCACTAAGTATTACTTAGATAAGACACAATTTTATGACTAGTATCAGGAAATGGGCAGGAAGGAACCATAGAAAAGTCTTATGGTCGGATGACACCAATGTCAATTTGTTTGGTTCCGATGAGCAAATGTACGTCAGGCGACCAAAAAGCTCAGAATTTGATTCAAAATATATTTAGCAGACAATTAAATACTCTTACGGTGTTTTTTTTTAGCATCTGGGGTTGGACCAATTTTTTGGATAAAGGATAAAATGTGTGCTGTAGACTACGTACAAATCTTTACTACAGTTATGCTGCCATTTGCTGAAGAGGATATGCCGATTAAATGAAAGTTCATGCAGGATAATGACCCCAAGCACTCCTCAAAGTTGGCTAAGGAATGCTTTCAACTAAATAAAAGCCATCCCAGTCCTCCAATCAAAAGCCAATAGGACACCTATGGGGCATTCTTAAGCGCAAGATTGGGGACTCTAGAGCCAAAAACAAGGCCCCAGGTACGAAGATTGAAGAAAACCCGTCCAGCCGTTTAGGCTGAAGCCTGAGGTACAGACAGACAGAATTGCGAGACCCACGTTTTTGAGTTCTTCTAATACAGTTACAGTGGTGTGCAAACTAATAGGTGTGAACTATTTATATGAAATATATTTCAGCTTTTTAAGCAGTTACGAGTAGGATACAGTTACGAGTAGGTTACTTTTGTTTTACCTCAAATTATAGACTCGTTCTGTGCGCCTCACGAAAGGACGTACAGTTTTATCCCGTTTGCGAAGGGCAATTTTTTTTCGATTGAGAGAAGCTTTTCAAGACAATTTTTACTCTCGGATGTTTGTCAGACGTTCGCGAGAGGTGGGACTGTGAGAAAACTTTTTTTTTTTTTCTTGGATTCGAACCTTGAACTTCTCACTCATAGTGATCGCGCACTTAACCACTGAGCCACGGCTCCCACTCAAATTATAAATATTTGTGGTAAATTTGTTGTGCAAAAAATAGGCGTGTTACAGGAAAGTGAGTTTATTTCGCATTTTAAGCTGAACGAAGTAAGTTTTTTTTTTGGTCAAAAGTAAAAGAATTTAATTCATTTACTTACTAATGAGAAGAGTTAATAATCATGGGACGTAGACGGCATTGTACAGAAGAGCTGAGAGCAACAATAAGAGGCTTAAGGAAAGAGGAAACAACTTGCAAATTCATTGCCGAAACTTTCGGATGTTCGCAGAGTATGGTCACTACTGCGTTAAAGTGGCAGAAAAAAAGGAAGAAAAGCGCGAAATACCACGGAAAATAGACGACAAAAGGGGTCGTCAGATTACTAGAACGGTAAAACAGAACCCTTTTGCTATCTCTATTCACATAAAAACGAATCTGACCCTTGATATAAGCACGTCCACGGTAAAGATCTTAAAACAAGGCGGTGTAACTACCCGAACACAATTGTAAAGCTGAAGCTGCAGTACGCAGCACTGTCAAAGTTGAAATACACGTACTCCCTAAAGCACGCACACAATGCGAAGCTGCAGCTGAAGTACGAAAAGTAGCTGCAGCACAAGTTGAGTCAACTTCAACTTCCGAACGAGCTGCACTACTTTTTGACAGTTAATAACAAAAACAAAACGAAAATGACAGAGCCGTCTAAGAAGAAATTCATAGCATGCGATCAGTTATTATTATAAAATAAATCCATCACAAAAAACATATTCACGAAACAAATCGCGATTATCTTTCCGTTTTGACAGCTTGAGCAATCGAGCTGCGCTTCACCATTGAGTACGTGCAGCACTACTTCAGTGAGCGACTTATTTGACAGTTTGTACTAGAGCGACTTAATCTGCTGCAGCGTTTCTCCATTGTGTTCGGGTAGTAAGTGTGTGGGCTGTTTTTCCTGGCACGGCGTTGTTCAATTTTCTGGATAAAGGTGATGTATGCCATTTATAGAAGAGGAGATTCCGCTTCGTTCCAGCAGTACAATGACCCCAAACAAGCTTGAAAAGCGGTAAAAAAAAGTGGATTCAACAACGACATAGCATATGAATTATAGAGTGCTCAGCGAAATCTTCCGACCTCAAGCCCATAGGAAATATTTAGGGTGATGTCAAGAGGGCACTCGGTCACTTCAACTACAAAAATACAGAGGAATTGTGGCAGTGTGAACTGCTTGGGAGTCTATACCAGTTGAGTGGTGCCAAAGATGGGTGAGCTCAGTGACATTTGTCAAAGTAAGTAGTTTTCGGTTTCCCAAATTATTGGTTATTTGCTGAAACGTTGTTCCACAATTTTCAGTTTATTTATTAAATAAACCTATTATTTTGCATACCGCTGTATGTCAAGATTAATTAAAATCTCGAGACAAAAACATTTTCACGAAAGCAGTACTTGTTCTATAGAAGCAAGTAAAAACTATAAAACAACATTTGCTCTGAAATGGTAACTTCAAATGGCTTTCACTCCTGAAAGGAGTCCGACTAAACTTCATTCGTGAAAAAATATCAAATTGGCACCATTTTGACAGACGTTATCTGTCAAAAATTTATTTTTAAAAGGCCCCACTTAAATATCGATAAACGGGCGCCAAATTTGTTTGCATTTTTGAGCCTTTTTTAAGCCAACGTTTAAAGCGATTCAAAGATGTTCCGGTAAAGTAAACATGAAATGAAAAAATCCTTAAATTTTACGAACGAGTTAAGAATCCAATTATCTTCTCCGTCACCCTGTAAATTAAATCAAATTTCGTGTTTCAAAATCAGAACGCAACAACTTCTTTCTAATTTAATTAAATCCTGGTCACCCAGAAGTTTGCCGAAATCTATTACCAAAAGCCGACTGGAAATAAATTTAAAAGTCGTTTGTCTAAATTATACGCAGTAGGGCATCAATTCAGCACCATCACTCCTAATCAATTCAAAAATCGGCCTACCCATATTCACATCAACATAAAAAAAAAAAAAAAATAATAATAATCGCAGCAGACTCACACGAACTCCAAACAAAAAAAAACCCTCATTCCCGAAAAGCCCCAACCCTCCTAAGACCATTTGTCTACATTAACCTCTGGATCCACCGCCCGACCATCCAAACAATTTATACCTTTCCAACTTTTTTTATTTATTTTTATTTAATTCCATTTGACAGATACCCCCGAGCAGAAAAAGGTGCCTTAATGTCACGGTCACACTATACACATCGGACGTTTTTCAGGTGAAACAGCGTAGTAGAACAGGTAGTAGAGAACCCATATCTCTCCATGCAAAGTGGACACTTGAAATGTCAACAGAACCGTCAAATGCACAGAAGCCAATTCCAGTTATTTCCTATGCCATATGTAAGTGAATTTCCATGAATAATTTCATAGCGGCGCCACCCTCTGATAAGAAGACTGGCTGGCCTCTAATACCGGTAAATTGTCAAACGTGTCACAAAATGTAACAACAACAAATACGTACGTAATAAGCTGTCAGCTGATAACGGCTCCGTTTATTGATACATCTAGTGCCGTACTGCTGCTAATTTGTCGCTGTCATCCGATACACATGTGTCGGCGGCAGTCAAATTACACTGAATTCGCTTGAATGCGTCGTTAACACCAAATTTACAATGCACCCCTGTTTTGTTAATTGGGGTGGGTATTCTGATATATTTCTTCGTATTTTCCTCTTTTTACACAAAAACACTGCCAAACACTGTAGAAGAACATCAAGCAAACACAAAACACTGGTAATCCATTGCAACAAGGACAGAGAATGAATAAAAAAAAAAAATAATAATAAACGCTCCACCTGGCTCCTGAACGCTACCGGAAGTCCGACAGACAGAAAATCCCCCGTGTGCTTGGGACGCACAAAACAAACAAAAAAAAAAGCAACGAAAACAGAAGAAAATAAAAATTGCCAAAAAAACTGCACTTAAATGGCGATTAGATGAGATTTACGAACACGAAACGCAACGCAGATGCAACGCCGCCTTTAAATGACCGCACACGTTTTGATACTGAACGGTGCCGCTGAGTTCGGAGAAACCAGCACCAATCTAGGTCTAATCGAAATCAGCTGTGTGAAATGCACGTCTCTCTTTTATTCAATTTCGTTCAATTCAAAACAAGTTTGAATAAGAGAAACGGGGAGCGTATCTACTCTTTAGTAGATAAATGAATTGTACATGGTTGCCATGGTGCGATGTATTCTTTTGCCAGTTTTCTTCTAATTCTGCAGCACAAATTTTATTTGTTATATGTTAAGCGATATTTTATGAAATTACATTATTAAATTTAAAATTCGACTCTAAATAAAAATTTAGCATACAGCTTAATGTTAGTCACGCCTTTAAATTTTAACGCCGAGAAATTTATATTTAATAGCTGAAACACATTAGTACGAGGGTGGGTCAATAAGTCCCTGAAAAATTAAATAAGGAACACTCTTTTCGGTATTTTTCAACATAGTCTCCTTTTAGCTATATACACTTCATCCAACGTTTCTCCAATTTTTTGATGCCCTCCAAATAATACGATTTCTCGAACCCCTCAAAATAAGCGTTTGTTTCAGCGATGAACCCTTCATTCGACCCAAATCACTTACCTCCGAGCCATTTTTTCATGTTTGGAAACAAGAAATAGTCGCAGGGGGCTAAATCTGGAAAATATGGTGGATGAGGGAGGAGTTCGTAGCCTAGCTCATGCAATTTTGCCATTGGGACTGCGGACTTGTGCGCCGGTGCGTTGGCCTAGTGAAAAAGAACTTTTTTCTTCTCCAAATGCGGCCGTTTTTTGCTTCAAATCGGCTTGGAATCGATCCAGCAGCTCTGCGTAATATACGCCGATGATCGTTTTAACCTTTTCAAGGTAATCGATGTGAATAACACCGCGCGCATCCCAAAAAACTTTCGCCATGATCTTGTTTGCTGACAAACCCGCCTTGGCCTTCTTCGGCTTCGATTCATCAGGAGTAGTCCACTGTTTTGACTGTTCCTTGGTTCCTGGTGTGTTGTGATGAATCCTGGTTTCATCCATGGTTACGAAACGGCGCAAAAACTCAGCCGAATTTTTGTGGAATATCGCTAAACACATCTTTGAAGTTGTCAAACGAATGCGTTTGTTGTCGATTGTGAGCAAACGCGGCACCCATCTTACGGAAAGCTTTTGCATGTCCAAATATTTAAGTAAAATAGAATTCACTGAGCCATGTGATAAGCCTGTGGCCTCTTCAAGCTCGCGCATTTTCACTCACCGATCGTCCATTATCAAATCATGGATTTTGTCGACCATTTCTAGTATGGTAACCACAATTGGGCGACCAGAACGTTCGGCGTCACTTGTGCTTGAACGACCGCACCGAAATTGAGTAAACCAATGGTGAATGGTTCCAATCGATGGTGAAGAGTCCCCATAATATTTGTCAAGCTTTTGTTTGGTTTGCGTGATAGTTTTTCTCGCAAAAAATAGTGTTTAATGAGCACTCGAAATTCACTTTTTTTCCATTTTAACGAAAATGCTAGTAGGCGTCTATATAAAATGGCTGCCACAACAAAACTATTTGACAGATCTGTCTGAAAATTTGGGTGTGTTCTTTTGAAAGATGATTCTTGACAAAAAAAAATTAAATTTAAGGTGACGACACAATTTGTGTTAATTTTCAGGGACTTATTGACCCACCCTCGTACAGCAACATCAAACAGCAACTTCGACAGCCAACAGCAAACGACGGCTGTTGTGATGTGAAACATATTTACACAGCAACAGCACACAACGAAATTTGATATTGCGGAAAAATTATTTACAAAACAAAAATAGAACTCCAAAGAAAATGATTGCGCCATACTCGTATGATATTTTCAGGTTGCTAAGACTGAAAAATTGTCGACGCAAAGTTGGCTGCATTTGAATAGCACAGCGAATTTAGAGCCTAGGCCTAACGTTGCAGTTGCTGAGTTCTGTTCCATTGAAAAGCATTAGTTCTAAAATTGTTGCTCCAGCTGTCAAAGTTGTTGTTCTATGGTGTTCGCGTTATAACCAAAGTTTAAGTGCAAGTGTCATACACAGGTATTTTTCAAATGGCAAATGTGAATTGAAACTCTAAATTGATTGCTTCTTCTTCGGTTGTATCTAATTCGTTTTTAACTATTTAATTTATAAATTCGGTTGTTTGATTTTGTTTTCATTTGAGTTTGTTCTTCTATAATTTGTTGACACATTCTCACGTCATTTGTATTCAGGTGTAAGAAAATAAGAAATAAGGGGTCGATCTTTAAATTGGACAGACACCAACAGTGAAAGAATTGTTGGTGCAAATGTTTCTGATTCATTTGATGGATAATGGTTTTTTATTTCATAGATAAATACTTTTATTTATTTGTTTGCCTTAGTTTTTCCATTCTGGTTTTATTATTCTCTTCAGAATGAAAGTGAACCTATAAAAAAGTGACCGTAATTCTGCCTGGTAGATCATGCCATCTGTAGACCACTCAATTTCTAATTCAGCTGCCTCTTTAGAGTTGCTGCCTTCAATTAAATTAAGATCAACGTATAATACGAGATGTCATCATCCTAACTAAACATTCTATTTTATTCTTGCAACGAATTTGCAAAATCAGATAAGTTTTCAATTTAGATCTTGAAGCAAACAGCTGATAAGTTTAACAGTTGACACAAATGTATTGTTTATTTGACAAAAAATGTAATAAAACTATTTATAGTCCTTAGTTAGTCAAAGTTATGGTAAATTTAATTATTTATCCTTTAATTCCCAATATCGATATTTCAATCATTTACTGTTGAAGTTATTACTCGTAGATTTGGTTAATTTCCTTTTAACAAATAAATTATCTGAACACAAACACATGTGTCTTCATAACAACAATATAACACATCACCTGAAAATCTTCGGTTCGGCACACAGATGGCACCACAAATACAAAAGCCATTTCATTTTCAGAAAGTATCAACCTTCAGACGATATGTGTCAAAATTTCATTACAATCCGACCATTAGTTCACAAGTTGCAGTAGTTTCAGTGACGCTACTTTTGTGATCTTCGAAACAATGGAAAAAAGAAGAATTTCGTGAGTATTCGTGATTAAACACTGTTTTTTGATGGGAAAAAATGACGTTCAAGCAAAGCAGTGGCTTGATAAGTGTTATCCGGACTCTGGACCAGGAAAATCAAAATCATTGACTGGTATGCTGAATTTAAACGCACCACACTCTGGACGCCCAAATGAGGCTGTTATTTCAGAAAATATAAAAAAAAATCCACGAAATTGTTTTCAAAGACCGTAAAGTGAAATTGCATGAGATAGCTGACATCGTAAAGATATCAATGGAACGTGTTGGTCATATTTTGCATGAACACTTGTCCATGAGAAAGGTGTCTTCGAAATGGATACCGCGATTGCTTACAATGGACCAAAAACGACAACGTGTTGTTGATTCCGAGCGTTCTTCAAAAAAGGCATCGAAATGTTAGAGAGATGTTGAACTGATTGCATCTATCTGGAAGGAGATTATGTTGATGAATAAAATGATTTTTGCCCAAAAAAATGGTGTTTTCTTTGTTGGACCGGGGTCTTTTCAGGCGATGTGTTAACTGATGGCCCAGATTTGCTCTGCGTAATTATTTTAAGGGTACAAAAAGCAAAGGCTTACATACTCGTAACTAAATCAAACACTGACACGCTACATTTTCTTTTAAGACAAACTGCGAAAAAATAGTTCATATAAAAAAGCATCACTGCACATATTTCAATTAAAATAGTCATTGGGTCATATTCATAAAAATAAGATCGGACTCTGAGTGAGATTTCATATCCGAAATTGATCTCAATGTCTTAGACTTATTTTGACCTATTAGGACAGCTGGAGGACAATCATTGTGTTATTCTATTATTGTGTTACATCTGAGTACTAATCGCAAGTACAAGCAAGTGGTTTTAGCTTGTAAAATCTAAAATCCTATATCTATGGATAATTTTCTCCACTATAGGTTTGTTTTTTTTGTCAATCCATAGCTAGCCCACATTTACTTTTTTATTCAAAGCAAAACTATAAAACAGAGTGAATAAAAAAATTAGTATAATTTAGGCAGTTGGCAGTTAGCGAGATGAACAATCTCAGCCTAAGATGTCGTTTGACACTAATAATATTATTGTAAAGACAAACATCAACGAACACACATATTGGTATCAAACATTGATGGCTACCATCAATGGGTACCGGGGCATAGGAATATTAAAGCAAATTGTAAGGTTTACGCACTTGCCAGACAAGACATGGAACAAAAATACCCATCCTTCCAGACAAAAGTTCACTGGGTATGCCTATCGCTATATGCAAACTTAAATTTAAGCTGCATGCTATTGAAAAGACAAATTCTAGGTGGACAAGTGGTACAACTTGTCTAGCCACAAAACAAATTTGGCCTAAGCTGGATCTGAAATGCTCTAAAAATTCGATTGCTCTCAATAAAATTCATATCAGCGCTGTTATAGGTGTCATTACTGGACACTGTGTAATAGGCAAGCATGCAACAAAGCTTGGCGTGATTGGATGGTTTCTGCAGAAGCTACATGGACGAGGAGGAGGATTAGACTATTATTCATCTTCTTTGCACCTGCCCAGCTCTCTCCCAAAGAATGAAACTCCACTTAGGAGACTTCTTTTTCGACGACCTAAAAGATCTGAATAAAATAGACGTTAGGGACCTTCTACGCTTCATCAGAACCTCCAAATGGTTCAATGAGTAGGCTAGAAGCCGCTTCCCAAACCCATGTGGTATCACAATGGACCTATTACTGGTCTAAGTTTGTTGGTTTTAAGCCGACATCTACCTCAACCTAACCTAACCTAACCTTGTATCCTTTCGTGTACACAAAAAATTAATTAATTTTGAAAATACTGGCATGTATTGGGTTTATAACTTAATTCGTGCGGTTTTTTGTCAAAATTTGAACGTTTTTTTAAGAAAAACATGTACAATAGAATTATTCATAGTATTGCCCATCTGAAGCTATGACTTTTTCCCATCTTTCTGGTAATTTGTGGATCCCATCCCAAAAGAACTGCGCCGGCTTGGCAGCCAAGAATGAATCAAGCCAATTTTTGATATTCTGCTCTGATGTGAACCGTATTTCAGTGAGGGCGTTCTGCATCGACCGGAACAAATGGTAGTCAGAAGGGGCAAGGTCTGGGCTATAAGGCGGGTGGGGTAAAACTTCCCATCCACTGTTTTCCAAATAGTTCTTAACCGGAATAGCAACGTGGGGCCGAGCGTTGTCATGATGGAAAATTATTGCCTAGTGTCTGGTCGCATATTCCGGGCGTTTTTCGGCTACTGCTCTCTTCAAACGGATTAATTGTGTTCGGTAGCGTTGTCCATTGATGGTTTCACCCGGTTTTAGCAGCTCATAATACAGCACACCCTTCTGATCCCACCAAATACAGAACATTACCTTCGCCATGGATATTCGGCTTTGCCGTTGATTTGGCTGGTTGGCCGGCACAAAGTTCGACATATTTGAGTGAAAAAAAATTATTGTTGTTTACCCTTCAAATGAATGACATATACTGAAATGACGTACAATGACAGTAGCTTTCGAACGCATTTTCCAATGGAATAATAACAATGGAATAATACAAGTTACGCCATCTCTTAGCAAACAGCACGAATTAAGTTATTGACCCAATAAATAGAAATAAGATTTCGGAATCTTTATCTTAAAGAGATTCATACGTTCTTAGTTTTTCAGGGCTTCTTATGAGTACTTACATATGAATATATTTCAGCTACCAATGGCAGAAAGTAACTTAAGACTCACAACTACGTATATAATCATTTTTTAAACTAATTTTCACGACGAAAATTTCTGTGAGCCAGATAGTCGTAGAAACATGGCAAGCCTGGAAGTGAATAGAGTGAACACTTGTTCAACAGAATACTTGGTGGAGCAGACAACAAAGAGATACTTTAACAGTGCACTGTTAGTTGGTTTGTTATCTGTTATCGAAGGGTTCTTTACCCGGTTTTCCTTTTCAATGGAATGGATAAGTGGGGGTGTGTAGGTGCCGTTATTATCTCTATTTTATGCTTGTTCTCGTTCTTGCCTCTTGTGTTCATTGGAGTCGATGATGGTGGGTGAAAGTGAAAGTACTTGCATCTCTGAGTAGCTTGCGGGGCTAGAATTAAATCGATTTTAGTTATATCTACGAGTGTGTACTTACATATTTGATAAAACAGTTTTATTGCAAAGTTAAGAGAAAATATGTTAAAAGATAGTTGACGTTGAAAGATAACTGAGAGTAGGCAGAAATACATTATGTTTCATGTATTTGAAAGTAAGAGTCATCATATTCGAATGCTGTTCAGAATGCGGTGAGTGACCGCAGGGGGATATTTCCTTTAGAGGGTTTACAATACCATCCTACACTTAGCTGTTAGCCAACCTATAAGTCACCCTTTTTGTCACCTGATGTTTAGTAAATACCATGCATATCGAACATTTGAATATCAGATCGAAGATCAGTAGAGTAGGCTCGGGACAGGCGCGGTCAAATCAGGTAATCGAAGGGACCAATCGATATCACCTCTGTTTGACATTATGCGACCGGGTCAAATTTTTCGCAAAATATCCATCGTATCGTTAGCTCTGTCTGATGTGGTACCGTCCTGTTGGAACCACATGCGTTGTAGGCCCAATCGATCCATTTCAGGCACCAACAAGTTTTGCAACATGTCACGACAGCGATCACCAGTAATTGTTACAGCATTGCCTCTTGCGTCTTCTATAAAAAAAAAAAGTGGCCCAATGATGCCTCCGGCCCAATGGAGCACCGTACTCTAACTCTACAAGGGTGTAAAGGTTGCTGGTGTATCAATTGCAGTACCCCAATAGCGGATATTTTGTTTATTAACAAAGCCAGATAACTCTAAATGAGGCTCGTCACTCATGAAGAGTTTTTCTCAAACATTGTGGTAGTCAGTATTGAGCTGCAAAATCTTTACATTCCACTCTCGGCGTATATGGTCATTTTCCATTAGGTTTCACAAGTTTTCGCAATTGAACGATTATTTAGAAAAAAATGTTTTAATAACTTTAACACGTGGTTGATCCGTTAGAATCTACATACTATATTGTTATCGACTGCTCTTCACGACTGTCAAATGCGAACTGACAAATGCCAAACAAAGCAAGATGGCGGCCAAACAAGATCCACCTGGAACATAAAAAAAACACATGGATATTTTGAAAATAAAGAAATCTAGTACTGGGTATTAAGTTGTCAAATACAATCGTTGCTTTATAACTATACGGCAATTTAGTTCGATTTGGGGCGAAAATAATTGATCTAATTTTTACGAAATTTATTATATAAAATATGACTCCTGAAAGTAACCTTAATCCTTTAAGTGGTGAACAATAGTGCGGGCCACTTCCGCTCAATGTAATAATTTCAACAAAAAAAGTACTAAAGTTTCATAACATCGAAGCAAAGTTGTTAGCTTCTAATTCTTTTTTTTTCTTTTGTTCAAATTCTTTTTTCTAAAAAGTCCAAAGGCCCCTGCCAACACGCCAAAGAAACATGGTGGTGGATAAATGAAGCTAAAGTCGTGATACGGGAAAGAAAACGGCTTTCAAAGTGCTCTTCTACTAATAGAAATGAAAAAGCTCTCCTTCAAGTGATATATAGATATTGCAAAGGTCTCGTCAAGAAGTGGGCCCAATTTCAAGCAAAAAATATGGAAGGCCTCTATCGGAAGTTGGAGGAAATATCTCTTCGGCGTCTGATAGGAACCGGGCTACCCAGGAGCATCGACAAAACAATTTGAATAAGGGAACAACAATCGTCAAAATAGCCGCCCAGGGAAGAAGTAATGCTCAAGAGATTCCTTCCCCAAAGTTCATTAACCATGCTCAAGGCCAGCTTCTTGTGGAAGACGATAAAATTCTCCACAGATAGCGACTTCTGAATGAACACTTTTTCCGGGTATACTTTTCAAGACCCGCTCCTAATTATGACGACATTACTGCCGAAAAGTTAGGGATGAAATGAAAGAATGAGTTTATTATATCTAGCTGTCAGTCAAAAACGACGCAGCAACGGATCGACGGATTAGAGTCGAAAACGAACCACGTGCGAAACCGAAAACAGAAATTGTCGACGACGTTTTAAGAGCAACAGTAGATACAGACCTACAGACAGTAGACCTACAGACCTCTTAAATAAGCCTATTGATCATTTTCCGTAATGAAAACTTATGACTGGATTAGTAAGATGTTTCAAAACTCGATGAAGTATGTACTTCTGCTCATGATTTTCAACTTTGTGTACAAGTTCAGTGTAGGTAGATATGTACAGGGTGGGCCATTTAAACCTTCCGCATCTGACATCTGTTTTCAGATCGGCTTATGACAGCCCGCTTTCGAAGCGTCAGTGCAAGCGAATTTGTGCCATGGAACAGTATACGCCACCACAAGGTGCTGCTATCGTGCAGTTTTCCATTCAAAACATGTTCTCATTGTGAAAACGCAACATGCGTATCGTGCAAATTATCGAGTGAGGGAAGCGCGTTCAGACCACACCATCAGGAGTTTACACTAAAAGTCTATCGCCACCGGCAATCTTGGTAATGTTACTCATCAAGGCCGATGAATTTTGTGGTGAACATGGCTCAAATCGACGATGATTTTTGGCAGAAAATTATCATGAGCGATAAGGCTCATTTTTCTTTGAATGGGACCGTAAATAATGAAAATTGTTGGTTCTATGCCAATGAAAATCCTCAATTAATTCACGAAGAACCTCTCCACAACCAATGCGTGACTGTTTGGGCTGAAATTTGTACGGAAAGAATCATTGGACCATTCTTCTTCGAAGACGATGCTGGAGCAGCCGTAACCGTCAACGGAGAGCTTTATCGGACCCTGATGACGGATTTTTTGATGCCAATTCTGACTGATAACGCAATGGACAACTTTTGGTTGCAACAGGATGGCGCCACAGCTCATACAGCCGGAGCCACGATCGCTTTACTGCATCTTTTGCTTCTCGGACCCCTAATTTCGAAAAATTGTGATTTTGACTGGCCTCCACGATCAGGCCTCCACGATCATCCGACTTAACGCCTCCAGACTTCTTACTGTTCATGTCCAAAGTTTATGTCAACAAGCCACCGACCCTAGAAGCTTTGAAAGATAATATACGACAGAAAATGGCCACTATTCAGTCCGAAACACTTGGAAATGTGATGGGAAATGGCGGCGACCATTTACACGATATCTTATTCAAAGAGTGATCAGAACAAATTTGCAAGTTTTTTTTTTTAAATTATTTCCAAAACACATCTCGAAGGTTTAAATGGCCCACCCTGTACGTATCGGTTGTTGCCTGAATGACTTCAAATAAGCCGGGTAGACTATGTTCGAATGAATGGACATTCTATTGGAGCTAATCATTTCATTTCACTACGGTCTGTGAGCAAACACTCCAATAATATCTGATACAGTGAACGGTGATACTGAAATGCATGAACCCAATATTTAACTGAAGCTCTGAATGTTTTGGTTATATTTCTGAGGAATTTGATTTCGCCTTGTTATTATCCATACAGACCCCAGTTAAGGAGATAACCTTTCTCAAAACTTTCGCAAAAGGTTTGCCTCAACTAATCCGAATTCAGAAACAAATTGTTAGGTATTCGTTATTGTATAGCTCCTACTGCTCTTTTCAATTGCATTTCGAGTTGCAATGAATAGCTAGTAATTCAGTTCCCCCACTATCCTCGCATGCCTATAGTCCACCAAGATATTGTAATTGCCAGCAAACTGGCATTTTGATTGTCACCAACAATGCCCAGTTGGAATACCATGCAAAGAATTGATCGCTCGTATAAAGCAGTGCCAATTAATTGGGTGCGGACTCTACAGTGGCTCCAGTATAGCTCTACGAATTAAAGGGGACAATAAAACCCAATAAGCTTCCAGAGATACAAAATCGGGGAACTGTTTGGCATAAGCGATATATTGTAGCGCCGTTGCTTGGAGTCTCAGATTTCTCTACTAGCGGGCGACAATAATGAAAAAACGATTATCGTTAAGTAAAGTAATAATATGAGGCCAACGAGGAAGCCAACACGACGCCTTGCGGCCGAAGCGTTTTATTAGTGGTCCAGTTCAGTAGCGAAGCTACGTCGTGACAATATGTCATCTCGGCTGCGAAGCAAGTTCGGACTTAATCAACTGAACAGACGGAAAGCAATTTGAATAATTAGTTTAAATGCCTGCTGGATGTCACTTGGTTGGGGGCACCTCTACGTAGAGCGGAATAGTTTTATTGCAAACAACGGCGGGCAACTAGTTCAATTAATTTATGTCGTTGGCCGGGTGCCGAGGGATGGAGCCGGTTAATCAATTTGCCGCGTGATTTGATTGTCGTCTTGTTGTTCAGTGCTTCATCATCTTTGACTTCTGACCGAAGATTCACCAGCGGTTGGGTGCGTTGTAAATTGGCGCCAGTATGAATAAATAACAAGTATTTGGTGCTGTAGTTGTACTCATATGCTCGTTCAACTCAATCGATATATTGAACATGACAGGTTACAGTACCATGTGAAGTTGGTATGTTAACTTCGAGCCCTTAGCGAAGCGTACTTTCAACTCGTCTGACGAAACCTCGTGTATCTGGCTAGGTATTTAAGAGTTACGATTAGTAATGATACGAGCAAAAATGCTCGGTGCGACTGATAAGTTTGCACTTCACAAATGCGTTGCTGATAATACAATTGCTGTACTGGTCATACAGAGTCACAGCAACGTATGGGCATTGGATTACGTAAACCAAGAGGGTTCATTGTATCCTTAGTATAAACCTATGTATGTATCTAAGGAGGTCTTTCAGCTCGAAGTTGTGCAACTCTCAGCTTATCAAGAAATTAAATCTAGGAGCAATCCAACTTGTGCTAACCAAAGCGGGCCATTCGCTAAGTATGTGACAAACACCGTTAATTTGTCTTTCTCCCCGTAACTTCTACTCGTATGATAGTCACTGTGGCCTACCCCGACGTACACCGCATGAGTACCGATAACGCAGTGACCTGTAAGTAAGACTAAGCCTACCCGAAGAACTAAAACTGCTGCTATGATGGGATAGCCACAGTATTCTTGCTTTGACGCATGTGTGCAAGATTCAGCTCCAGTTTGCCACTCCACTCGGATCTCCATGGATCGATGGTGGTGTCTGCTGTGAGACGGATAGGAAACCCGTGTATGAAGGTAGAAAAGCGAGATAATTAGATTCAATTATTCATTTGAAACCTCTCTGAACCATCTTGAATTTTAGAATATTTTTGACAGTTTGCCCAGGTCTTTGAAGATGTGTTCTACGATGGCCATCATTTTTGTTCTGCTAAGGCTTGGGCATTCGTAGAGAATAAGAGCTGTGCCCTCTTGTGTATCAACATCGAAGCTGCCTCTGCATAAATCTGTTGAAGTCAAGCGCATTCTACAGAGGTGGATCGCCAACGTTTTGTGGCTTGTTATGATGCCTATTAGAGGTCTCAATAGCCGTTCGCTGAGCCTGAGTAGGTCTTTTGATTGTGTTGTTTTCATAGTTTCTTTGAGGTGCTAGGAGCGAGCTTCATCTAAAATTGACCATCTTTAGGAAGTCCACGCTTAGCAAAATTTTAGAAGTACCATTGGGGTCAGGACTGATTGACCCAATATTGAACTGTTCAGTTTGGAACCTCTTCAACCAGTTTGTGGGCCTCCTCCTTACCGGGGACACCCCTATGTTCCGGGACCCAAAAGAGTGGTGTGTTAACCGATCGTCACAAGGAGCTATGTCAGGTGAATACGGAGCTTACGGAACGGTATGGATGTTGTTTGTGATCAAATAGTCGCGTATAAGATGAGATGTGTGAGCCGGTGCTTCTCAACAATTTTTTCCTCTTGCGACGAACATTTTCCCTCAAACGCTTTAATACGCTCACGTAATACTCCTTATTTACTGTCTGGTCTGGCGGAAGATAATTCGGAGTGGACCACACCACGGCAATCAAAGAAAATGGTTAGGTTTTGGTACGTCTGAGAAGCGCCTTTTCGATGATTGTTGGTTGGCTTCGATATCATATTCATAGACCCATGTCTCGTCACCGGTAATAATGCCATCGATAACATTTTGGCCCAAAGAAAGCATTTCTTTAGCGACATCAATGCGATGCTGTTTCTGCAACAAATTCTGCACTCTCGGCACAAGCCGCCCTTCAACTCGTTTCATGCCCAAAACATCGTGCATAACGCTCTGCACCGATCCGAACGATATACTATACCTAGATCAGCTGCTATCTCCCTGATGCTCACACGACGATCTGCGAGGACAGACTTAACTTTTTCGATGTTTTCGTAAGTCATACTGGTGGATGGACGACCGGAACGAGGCAAATCATCAACCAAATCAGCAAATCAGCCCCCGTAGACTGCCGTTAACATTTTCAACGCTTCTGCACATGAAATTTTGTTAGAAACACAAAATTTCGGGCAAACTCATTTGACATTGCGAAATTCGCAGAACACAACAAACGCTGACTTGTTAACAAAGCTATCATGCACAACTCCCGACAAATGGCGCTCAAACAGATATTTGAGCGCCAGATGACAGATGTACCAACCTAAAAAAAAAAAAAAATTTTGACAATATTTCCAGCGCGGTTTGTTTGAAGAGGAAATTCTGAGTACTTTTTGATCAGAAGGTACCTGCTGAATGGGTTCCATGTGTTATATGGAGAAATAATTTAATTGTCAAGTCTCATGCATCATTTGACTAATTGTGTTCACTACATTCACATTGCAGGATCCGAAATGGCTAAAGTAACCTTGAATACCCCGTGCCCATTAAAATATATAGCATCTGTTTATCCAAGTTAGTCCAGATAAATTCAACTTTGGTAATAGAAGATGTCGGCGTAGGTGCTTTGACCAGACTATGGGATCGATGGGCCGCAAAAGTTCCCCCACGATTTCTTCTCTGCGAACTGGTTAAGGAGATTTACGTCCACTTTCTAATTCTAAAAGGTTTACTCTTCCAAGCATTCAATATTTATTAATCAACCCTTTGCTACTTATTCTTAAGATTCATCACATAGCTACTCATAAATTCTAGGACTGAAATCTCAACTTTTATTATTTCAACAAATTTTCGGACGTCATGTCCAAGTATCCGCTTGTGGAATGCAAATAGGGAAATAAAGTCTTATGTGAACTTATTTTTTGAATAAAAATCACGTTCTATGGCTCGATGTGTGTGGTTTACGAGATTGGAGGCCATAATTTTTATTACCGTTATTTTATAGTCTACTGAGATATGTATGACTGCACAAGTGCACTCTAAGCTATTTCTTAAGTAAGAGTTTGGTTTTTATGGTGTCTTACAGTTTTATTTTTATTATTTTAGAATTACTTAACTGTCACACATAAAATCCTTTGCTGATACTAAAACAGACTGTGAACTAAAGCAAAGATTGCCTTTTTCCTTATCTTAGGAATGGCCATTTCGAAATGAAGATATTGTAACGTTTTACATTATGAAATCTTTCAAGAGCGCTTTCAATAATAAAAGAACATTTTAATTGAACATTCACCTCGTCTATCTTTTGGAGTGGCTCAGTTTGGTAGCGAATAGAGTTTTAGAATTTTATCGTTTCAAGTTCTGGTTCCACTCTCAGCCCAAAGAGTTTTATTATTCCAATTTCCAAAGAACGGGCGATCTTTATAATAAAAATGTGCATATTTGAGTGGTTTTATGAGAAAGTAGTACGTAGCTTTAAGTGAAGGTATGTATTTGACAGTACGACCGAAGTTGGGCTTAAGGGTGAACTGAGGTGCTTTCGAAGCATGGCGCGCATTGCGGGTGGAATTTTGAAGAGGAGGAATCCAACTGGCTATTTCGCTGGAGAATTTTTTTATGAAAAAAGCGATAATATAAGAAGAAGCACGAGACATTCCGACGATGTTTAAGTGAATGTATGGAATTCACAATGTCTCTATCACCATGGCCATGGTGTAGTGGTAACATCATCGCTTGTCATCTATTTATTTCGCATGAAATAAATAAAAAAGTCGATCAATTGCGAAAGCTTGTGTCAACTCTACTGCGAAGGCATAACACTGGCAGTTGGGTGGTCATATGGCTAAAATACAACTTGATCGTGATGATGACATCAGGAGGACGTAAAAAAATACTGTGAATCATAAGCAACGACAAAACAAAAATACTCCCCAGTTATCTGGACGCTACCCTTGGAGTTCACTGAAACTTAATAATACCTGAGTTTCAAACCAACTACACCAATCTGTCTTCTCTCTGTCTCTTTCCCTTTCCAGAAAACGCCCGTGTCCTAAAAATTAGTATAATTTTTTTTTTCACACGTGCAAATATAAAAAATAAAGAAAAAACCTATGGGTTTTAACGCGCAATTCTGAACCCTGTCCAGAATGTGTAGAACGGTCTTGAGTGCACCAGACGTGGGCGTTATATTGCAGCTTAGGGCGGACGAATGCTTTATAAATTGAGGCCAGTTCAGACGGGGTAAAATATTTCTTCTATTAATTCCTTAAACGGTAACCTAGACATTTTGCAGCATTTTTGGCGACCTCGAATATCTGATCGTTCCATCGAAGATGGTTATTAACACACATAGGGAGAATGGCAAGACTTTCGGTTTCAATCATGCAAGTACCATCCATGGATAATGGTTGAGGGTTTTGGTTTCGCTTGAGAGACAGGAGACATTGGAAGCATTAAATTCCACTCTGTTGGTTGATTATGCTGTCCAGGTCGGAATTTAATGTGTTGCCGTTCCCCTTCTTTGGCAGAAGAGCCAGGACGTGCATTAGGGAATAAATATGAAAAACTGAGCTTACTGTCATCAGCGAAGGAATGGATTTGATTAGAAGTTGCAGACAAGAGATTATTTATAAGAAAGAGAGTCGGAGACAAAACAGAACTTTGGGGAACACCAGCATTTATATGGTGAATTGCAGACATGAAGCCGTCCAAAACAACTTGTATTAAACGCCTCGAAAGGTAATTTCTAACCCATTGAAGAAGAGACTCATCGACGCCATATGCACGCTTTTTTGACAAAAGAGCCTGATGACAAACTCTGTCAAATGCCTTTGAAATATCAAGCGTAACCATCTTGGTTTCGCCGAAGTGATGGAGAGATTGGTTCCACTTCTCGGTGAGATATGCCGGTCATGGAAAATTTGAACTCCTTCGCCTTCTCATCGTGCAGTTTGATCGCTGGGAGTTCGTAGAGAGCTCTGATGCTTTCAATGGCGTCTCGCAATACGTGATGGATCTATCGCCTTTTGCCATCTTCTAACATGTACATCAGCCTCTTATTAGCTCACCTAATTTGAGGAAAGCAGATTGCTGGGAAGTTGATCCTGTAGTCTACTTTCTTGTTATGGACGATTCCCGTCTTTCCGCGCTCCTCTGTGATTCTACTGTTTGGTCAGCTGTTAACCTCAGTATCCTTGAACTTCTCTGAAAGGGTTTCTCTTCATTCTATTATATCTTCCGTCCATGTTTTTGTTTGTATTGTTTGTATTCACCTCTATTGGGTCCTTTTTCATAGCCGCTATCAAAGTTCGGACGTGTAGTCATCCTAGGATTCCATGGTTATCTATGCAAGCAGTGAGCCATGCAAGGGTTGGCACAAGCACTTATGAGGTCTTGTGTCAGAGCTACATAGGTGGTAACAGGAATTTTACATCTGTACCTACACCACCAACTTAAAAGTGACAAGCATTGAACGTACTTTGAGGCCTGCCAAGGTTATAACGGGACGGGGGCACTTGCAGCATTAGCCTGAAAGCCATTTCCGTAAGGCTTCACTCTTGCTTTTTTTATTTTATTTTAGACTCCAAGCTGTCTTAGAAACAAAATGTTGAAGAGTGACTTAATACTTTTTTGGCCTCGAGAAAAGATGGGGACTGCGTCCACTGCAATTATCATCCCTTGGGGTCATAGTCTATATGAGAAAACTCACCAAAGTACAGAGGCTAGCAGCACTAGCTAGCATTAAAGGTCCAGCAGCAAAGAGAATCCTCTTTGTGGAAACAGACCACGCATGGAAACACGCCGATACTAGGAGAGGTTCAGAACATAGAAAGAAGATGTATCCCTGATGTAAATACTACATAACTCTCCCCTATGATTTCAACTTGAATGTACCAATTCTTTTACCCAGCAGAGAAGACTGGCATCAGTTCTTTACTGATGGCGCAAAATTCGATCTGGTTACTGGATCTGGTTACCTTCAGACTACCGAATACTGCAGTGTCTTCCAGCCAGAAATCCTTGTAATAGGTAAAGCGGCTACATCCGTTCAAGATAGCGATCTCCCTGCATCGGAGTTAGCCATCTTAGTGGACAAGCAGGTTGATCTGAAGTCTACAGGATCAATCAAATACAATCATATCAAGGACAGTCAAGAAATGTCGCAATACACTAAATGCCATTAGGGACTATAAAGTCAACTATACTGGATTCTTGGACATAGCAATATAGACGGGAACGAACTGGTGAGACTTGGGTCGGTTCTGAACAACAGTGAGGCTAACACCTCTATACTGCCATCGATTAGATAATTCTATAATACGATAATAGAAAGCCAGACCAACGCTCTGTGGCTCTCAATGAGCAACTGCGTCACATCTCGTTCATTATGGCCTAAGCTGGATATTAACACATCAAAATATTCCTGAATATTCCGCATACTAATCTGAGTAATCACTGGACACTGCATCATAGGAGCTATGCTCTGCCCCATGGTCCAACATTCTGGAGGCGTTAAAAGATACTTTCAGAATACCGCAATATTTACTGATAAAAGAGTATCTCAGGGATAGAGAACTCACCTATGACACCCCGGAAGGACCACGTAGGAAGCAAATAACTTCTGGGGCAGCGCAGGGATCAATACTTGGTCCTGATTTATGCGACATATCGTATGATGGCATCCTCCGTATGGAGATGCCAGAAAATACTTTCTTGGTCGGCTATGCAGACGACATTGCAGCAGTAATTACCGCACGGGACACCGAGGGCGCCCAGAGACGCTTGTACTCCTGAATGGAAGACCATGGACTTAACCTAGCGACGGAAAAAACGGAAATAGTTCTGCTAACCAGAAGACAGATCCCCACGATAATTGATTTTCAAATGGGGTCGCAGTAACAACAAGGTAACAACAAGGAAAGCAAAGACAATAGCACTATTAAGTAGGCTGATGGCGAACATAGGTGGCTCAACGGCAAACAAACGGAGACTGCTTATGTCGATTACACACGCCATTCTCCTGTATGGATGTGAGATATGGGCTGACGCACTTAAACAGGAGAAATACAGAATGCAGATGGGCGCAGTACAGAGCAGCACTACGGAGAGGAAGTACGTCTTCGACAAAAAGGCGGAAATTGGAGTGGAAGCGGCAACCGAGGAAGCGAAGGAGCTCACCAAACAGCATTGGCAGGAGAGATGGAACATAGAAAGCAGAGGAAGTTGGACCGCGAGGATCATCAAGAACGTTGCCGAATGGAAGGAACGGAAACACGGCGAAGTAAATTACTACATCACACAGTTTCTTACCGAACATGGGTATTTCAACGCCTACCTCCACAAGATAGGAAAAACAAGGAGCTCAGCTGGCCACTACGATGACTCACAGGTGGTCGACGCAAACCATACGTTCTTTGAATGCAGCAGATGGGAAGCCGAAAAGAGTACGTTGGAATCGCAAATCGTCCGCTTTTTCTTTATCAGTAATCAGAGTAATCAGCCCGGACAATATAGGAAGACAAAAACGCACTCTCATAACATTTATGTAAAAAATGACGAAAGCCACACCGGCAAGAATGAATAAACTCGCACCAGGAGATAAATGAAAAAGCCGGTCTCCGGAGGGGAAAGAACACGACACCACTCTGAAGAAATGCGAAAGCGGTCCCGGAGTGGATGGTGTCAAGCTGAAAAAGGGGTTAAAAGGTGGTTTTTTAGTGTCTCACACTACTTGAAACAGAGCGGGACTGTTTCTCGTGAGCATTAGCGTTTTCTACCATCCCCATGGCAGAGCTGGGTTCAGCGATATCTGCAGAAGAAGACGACGAAGAAACGGAATCGATCCATTTGGAATCGAGACTATGCTACTCCCCAGCTATACAAGAATGACGGCTCCGCGCTCTGGGTCACAGAGTCTAGGACAGCGCAGCAGGGCTAGAAAACTCAAATACGAATATATCGGATATTCTGAAATTTATTAGGAACACAAACTTGGTTTACGAGTTGGTAAGAGAAAATAGGAAGGCCTCCGAGTGGAATTGATGAACTGTACCATCAAGCACTATTCCCAACTTAAGCTAACTTAACCTAAGGACTGTGTGCTTCAAAGCAATAAAACCCAGTGATAGAGCGAAAGGAAACGGCATAAGAGAGAGTTAGAGATTGGACAGGGAAGGTAAAAGAGAGACGGATGGACGATATGCGTTATTTTCAATCTTTGCAACTTATATATAGGTCTCTGGGAATATTGAGGAGTGCAAGTCATTCCAAGTCTTGTTGAGTGGTTAAAAACCGATCGCGTCTTTTGTCATGATGTAAGGCTTAAAGAGATATTTTCAATACAGAGTGTGAATGCTACCTGTGGACGTGTCATTATTCAGTCGTAATGTTGGTCAATGTCAGATAAATACCTAACAAAAGAAATTAAAAGACACGCCGTGATTGTTTTCACATGTGCAGACGTTGAAGAGACTATAAAGGATTTTAAGAATTGTGCGATAGGCTCTTATCTTAAAAATCACTTTGGAAAGCTGTAAAAGGCACCAAAAGGCCCAAGGTCCCCGCGCCGCCAATTAAATTAAATCACAATGAATGGGCAAGGGAAGATAAAGAAAAAGCGGACGTTTTTGGGGCCCACCTGGAAGACACCTTTAAACCGTACAATGGTCAAGTGTCTTACGACAATATCAATAGGCCAGATTTACTATCTGACGATTTAGCACTTACAAGTGCAACGCTAAGGGAACTCAAACATGAGATCGGGAATCTAAAACCTAAGAAAGCTCCTGGTTATGACTTGATTACCGGAGAAATTCTCAAGACTTTACCTAGAAAAGCATTGATTAAGCTTCTTCATATTGTAAATGCTGCGCTCAGATTAAAACACGTGCCTAACCAATGGAAAGTTGCGGAAGTTATAATGGTTTTAAAACCAGGAAAGCCGCTAAATGAGGTAAAATTTTATAGACCAATTTCGCTACTTCCAGTTATATCCAAAATTTTCGAGAGGATATTACTAAGGCGTCTCCAACCGGCTATAGAAGGAAATAATCTTATCCCTGACCACCAGTTTGAGTTCAGAAATAAGCATTCGACGATTGGGTGCATAGAATTACTGACGTAATCGAGAAAGCACTTGAAGAGAAAGAGATATGCTCAAGCGCATTTCTTGACGTCTCGCAAGCCTTTGATAAGGTGTGGCATGATGGCTTGAATTGGAAATTACGACAAGTTCTCCCTGTATGCCTATACGACATTCTAGCATCATATCTCGGGAATAAACTCTTCCGTTTTAGACATGGAAATGAATACTCGGAGCTCAAAGAAATTTCGGTCGGTTTACCGCAAGGAAGCGTTCTTGGGCCACTTCTCTATCTGTTATATACTCGAGATATACCGAAAGAAGGTGGCACTATCCTGGCTACGTTTGCCGATGAAACCGCTATCCTAGCCATAGGTAAAACAATCGAAGAAACGAATGCAAAACTGCAAAGCGCACTGAATAAAGTAAATTAATGGACGAGGGACTGGCGGATCGCCCGCAACGAATCTAAATCTGTTCACGTGAATTTCACTTATAAGTAAACTAATGTCTTGCCAATTTTCCTAAACTTGGCCCGAATACCTTTTGCAAACGAGGCCAAATACCTTGGAATGACACTCGACGCATAACTGAAATGGAATTCGCGCGTGAAAATGAAACCTAAATAACTCGAAATCAATTATAGAGAAATGAACTGGTTGCTCGGAAAACACTCCAAGCTCAGTATTGAGAACAAACTGCTTTTATACAAGCAAGTGCTAAAGCCGGTGTGGACTTACGGTATACAACTTTGGGGCTGTAACAAGACAAAAAACGCCAATATTTTACAAACTTTTCAAAGTAAAGTGCTAAGAGTCCACGCACCGTGGTATACTAGGTCCTTCTTAGTTGGATGGTGTTTTTTTAGTCAGTAGAAACTGACACTACTATGAGCACGCGCTTGCTATCCTCATAGTGTCTATGGAAGATTTTAAGTTTTTTCACCAACCCTCGGGAAAAAAAATGTGCAGACCACAGTGATCTTGAAATATCGAGCTTTCTGAAGTAGCCCGATGGTTCGTTCACAAGGTTCGCGTCAGCTTGGAGAGTTGTGGCGGCGATGTTTCGCCTGTTTCGAAACGTAAGAAGTATTCAACACGTTCGGGCACGCCGGAGAAAACGAGAATCCAGCGTGTGCTGCGAGGAAAGCTGCTCGTCAACAAATTGAAGCATCCAGAGGATCCAGTCAAGTCGGGCAATATGCCTCCGGTAAGAAAGTCAAACGTTGGCAATCATTCCTCATTCTACGAGGAGCGGCTGATAAGTTCGTGGTCTGAGATGCTCAAAAACGAGTCATCTTCTCATTAGTGATAGCACTCACTGCGGCACTCTTTAGTAGTATAAATATCACCTCGTTTCAATAATAATCTCATTTTGTTATTATCTGTGGTAGGATAAATATCACCATGTCAGCCGAAATCGAAAATTCTCGCAATTTTGAGCACCGCGTAGTGATAAAGTACCTCGTGAAAAAAGCAAAATCGCCAAAAGAAATTTTCGAAGATATGTCATCGACTCTTCAGAATACTGAGCCTTCGTATCGAGTACCATGGTCAAAAAATGGGTTCGCTTATTTCAACAAGGGCGAGAGAGCTGTGAAGACGACACCCGCCCAGGGCGTCCTGCACCAATGGTCACTGAAGAAAACGTTTGTAAAGTTGAAAAATTAGTTCTGGCCGACCGAAGAATACAAATGCTCACGCCGTTGGACAAGCAACGACGGCTCTAGTGCTGCAAAGATTCTTTGGAGTTAGTCGGGGACAATCTCGACAAAATTTGCAACCAAATCGTAACTGTAGATAAGACTTGGGTTCGCCAATACGATCCGGAGTCCAAACAAGAGTCTATGAAGTGAATTGAAAAAAAGGAGAGGCCGCCGAAGAAATTCAAGGTGGAAAAGTCGACTTGGAAGCTTATGGCGACTATTTTTTGGGACAGCGAATGTGTTTTACTGATTAATTACCTGTCAATATTACACGATTTTATTGATTCAGGCACTTGAAGCGGTAGTACGGAAGAGACGTGGTAACTCAGGCACGGAGTGTTGTTTTTGAAGGATAACGCGCCTGCTCACACGGCGCGGGTTTCAGATACAGGCCTTAAAAGACGCAGATTTTTCAACGATAGACTACCCAACTTACTTCTCAGACTTTGCCCCGAGCGACTTTTTCCTTTTTTTCCGATTTGAAAAATTAGTTAAGAGGCCGGAGATCTGCAGATGAGAACGAGATTAAGGCCGATGTGAGAAACGCATTTCATTTGAGAGAGATTAGAAAACATTTTTTTTAATCGGATCTCTTCTTGTACTTAATGCCTTAGGCTGCGAGCTTATCAGCCACCTCTCGTATGTATCTTGAACGCTGACGACTGCTGGCGATCGTTATCGGACCACGCCTCTTCCTCATGCTAAATTTTCCAAATATGTGGGTGCAATTCCATAAAGTTTTTGGCAATGCATTACCAAAACCTCCTTTCGATTTGAAGGATTTTTAAATCCATTCAAACTGGTCCGTCGTAGTTGTTCTTGAGGCAGGGATGCGTGACATGGTTATTACAAGGAGATCGACCGCACCTCACTGCCTGTTGCGGACCACATTCCTGGAAATTCTTTCTTCGGAAAACTTTACCAATTGGCAGCCAGAAGTTATATCATACATCCGTCTTGAAATTCTTCACGAGGACAGAACGGGGACAGGAAGTAGGGACCCGTTATTTCAAAATTTCCACAGCAGTATTTCTAGTGTCCTCCTTTATTTTTCTATTCTTCTTCGCACTTAAGGTAGCCCTAAGGGCCCTTGCAAACCTACTCGTATGCGAGCTGACAGCGATGGTTGTCTCGGCAGTCCTCGCAACTACCCACCCAATAATGAGCTGCGTGTTTTCTTTTTCTGTGTAATAAATCATTACGGAGCACTATACATATACTATCCAATATAGCTTGCTGAAAAAGTAGGTATGTACATTCATTAGTATGATTCTTAGGTGTAAATACATAGCGATGCACTTACTGATATTATATCACAGAATGGTAGTCTTTAGTTTCGATATTGATGCTGCAATAACTCAATGCTAACATGTACGGATACCTGCCACCTATATATGTACTTGGTGAATCCTGAAAAGAGAGAAAACAAGAAGCTAAACGAATACATATTGCTTTTCTATAATTTAATTAAGTAGTCTGGCCAACCTCTTCCAATAAATATCAAAGCAGGTACCTAACCTATGTATCTACATATGAAATCCCATCCTTACGAGTATACATGTAGTTAAATCCTAACAACGAATAGTAAATATCCTGTCTGCTACGCAACAATGGTGGGGAAAAAAATTTTGCATTATGCATATTTGAATAACACGTTTTGAAAATCAAATTCATTTTCCACAGAAAGCGTACTCAACAAAGGACCAAGAAAGTATGAAAAACTACAAGAATACTCGTAGTAGACTACACTTCTCCGACGAACTTTCAGGATATCGAGTTTCACAAAGTCAAACGAACTTTCAACTCTGCTATACAAGTAAAATTTATGCATACACACATGCAGTCTCTCTTTACTCGTATTTATTTGATTTTCCAACCATCACTCCCTCTACCCCACTTGAGAGATTTTCCCAGTTTAAATTGTGAAGTAGCACACAACAAGTTTAAGGTTATTTATGACTGAAGGACAAAAGGACGGAGCAGTTGCAAATCCACGCCCAATATTCGTCTGGTTAATAAAATAGAAATATTTTTGTTTTCATTTTTTTTTTCTGACAAACAACTGAAAATGGATACAACATCGAGTGAATATTCAAATTATGATCGATATCCTTGGGAGCACAGGAAGGATACTAAGTGTGTGCAGAAAACTTGAAAGGTTATCGTATTATAGTGTTTTTGAAAATCTAAAAAAAAAAGAAGTGAAGGAGGAAAAAGTTCCGAAGTCATTTCAATTCCTTTGTGTCCTTTCTGCCATCGTTATCGTTCGCAATGTGCTCTGGCGATGGCAGTTTCATACCCAGAAGAATCTGTTTAAAAAAACGTGATTAGGATAATTTGAATAGAATTCATGTTGCAGTTGAGTGTAGGATAGACGTTCGGCATTATGAAGATATGTAATGCAAGTTAAACTCGAGGAATTTTTGTTTAAGTACATTCATTCAAATGTTTAAAAAAAATTCAATAAATTGTGATAAACTATACCTAAGTCATATAAAGGGACTTTCATTAAGCGCTGCCTATCTTTAAATTTAAATAAATCCAAGGGTGTATGAGATATCATCGAAATTTTTCACTCGTTTCAAAGGCCTATCGATGCCATTATGTATGGAATATAACATCGTTGAAATGTCCTCCGCGGCTTCTCTGGGTGGCGCGCATCCGAAATGTCCAATTATCCATGACTCTGGCGCATAAATCAGGCTGAATTTGACCGATGGCATGGGATATGTTGGCTTTGAGGGCTGCTGTGGTTTGCGGCTTATTTGCGTAGACGTGCAACTTAAGAAAACTCCACAAGAAAAAGTCTAACGGGGTCAAATCGCACGATCTCGGTGGTCGGTTCACATCACCTCCACGTGAGATGACCATGCCCTCGAATCGCTCGGGCAGAATTTCCAATGTGGTGCGTGCTGTGTGGCACGTAGCGCTGTCCTGTTAAAACCACATGTCGTTGGTGTCCATATGATCCAATTCAGGCCAAAAGAAGTTGGTGGTTTGACGGTGATGTCCTGGCCAACGTCGTTCTCAAAGAAATATGGACCGATGACGCCGCCAGCCGAAAATCCACACCAAACAGTGACTTTTTCGGGATGCATTGGGCGCTCTTGGATCTCATGTGGATTGGTATCGTCCTAAATTCGACAATTTTGTTTGTTGTTCATCCAGAAATGGGCCTCATCGCTGAAGATGGTTTTTCGATGAAAATTAGGGTCAGTTTCCAACTGCTCCAGAGCCCATTCACCGAACACACGTCGTTGTCTATGGTCGTTTGCCTTCAGCTCCTGCGTCAGTTGAATTTTTTACGGGTGCAGGCCTAAGTCACGACGCAAAACTCGCCAAGTTGTGATCTGTGAAAGGCCGAGGTCTTGTGAGTGACGTGAAAACGACTGCCTCAGATTCTCCTGCACACCCTCATGGACAGCGGTGATGTTTTCGGCAGATCTTGCGTTTCGTCGACGTACGGGTGTTGGTTGATCGTTTGCTGAACCAGTGGACTTAAATTTATCCACCACACTAGGAATAGTTCTCTCGGAAGGACGATTATGGCGACCGTAAAATGGGCCGAACAGAACACCCTATTTGATAAAACAATTTTATTATTTGCAAGTGTTGTTGAACGCTATGCCCGTCCATGATGATTTGGCAAAACAGACTGAATAAATTACAGCCAATTTGACAAATGTAGCTTCAACAATATGGCCGGTATTAACTGTTAAAATTCGGAAGTCCCTATTGGAAGACGCTGTACATATAGAGAGTCCGAAGACCTACCTAACTTCCTATCTCATTTCACCCTTTCCTCTGTTTTTTTCCTAGACTGGATTAAGACAACTCGAGCCGATAATCAACTCGGCTAAGAGACTGGTCAAATTAGCCCTGCCGCGAACCGATTTTTGGGATATATGGAGACTTTTGGATCAGCTATTTGTGCATACAAAGGACTTTTGTGCAAATTGCTATTGAGATAGGTTCGCCACTATCCCTCGACTTTTATGGCAGGCAAATGGAAGCTAACTCAGCTATTTGCCTTAAAGTGGTCCAAAAAAGTATATGGCTACGCCTCCATCTTAATCAAGTTTAATATCTTCCCTGAAGACATTAACTACACCATCCCCAACTTTCAAGTTACCATCCCTTCCAGAGCATTTTGGGAAGAAGGTGGCTTTACGGAAGATAAGTCGGTACATTTTTATACCGACGGTTCAAAAACTAATGACGGGGTGGGTGGTGGTGTCTTCTATGATAGGCTTAATTTAAACCTCTCTTTTCGTCTCCCAAACTACTGTTACGTGTTCCAGTCAGTGATAATGGCAATAAGGGAAGGCTTGTCGTGGCTAAACAAAAGCGTGATATCGTGGATGTCATTACGACCGACTACAGCAAGGCGTTTGATAAAATGTGTAACTTAACTATTTACCTAAAACTTATAGCCTTCGGGTTTCCCCCCATTTTCATCTCATATTTGAGATCGTACCTAGAGAAGCGCCAGTTCAGGGTTGAAGTCTCTGACCCCATTGACGCCACTTCAGGTGTTCCTCAAGGCAGTCACCTTGGTCCACTGATTTTTGTCTTAACAAAAAACGATGTTGATAAAATCATAAAAGACTCAGATCTGGCTATTTACGAGGATGACATGAAAATCATTAAGATAATATCTACCCCCACCGATTCTCTCTTACTTCAAAACGACCTAAATTCATTCCACACATGGTGAGACAAAAACTTCTTAGAACTTAACGTCGGCAAATGTCAATCGATAACGTTCTCTCGTAAGCGACTTCTCCCACCCCTCAGAACCTATTACTTTCGCAACGAGCCTGTTCCCTCGGGTATTATTTGTGACAGGGAGCTAGACTTGCGTTCCCACATTGATAAAATTATTCACAAGGCCAATTCTTCTCTCGGTTTCATAAAACGCTGGTCTAAAGAATTCTCGAACCCTTACGTTACAAAGTCCCTTTACATCACCTTTGTCAGACCAGCCAAGTTTGGTCACCATTTCACGACACCCACTCCCTTAGAATCGAAGCCGCGCAGAGCAGGTTTATCCGTTTTGCCTTACGTGGTCTCCCATGGGCCGACAACTATATCTTACCCCCCTACGAAAGTCGGTTAAAATTAACTAACTTGCAAACCCTTACAAAACTTCGCCAGGTAGCTGACATACTCTTCGCACACCAATTATTCCCCCGCACTACTGGAAATGATTTCACTTCAGACTAACCCACGTAACCTTAGGTGCGTACCGCTCTTTCATCCCATCAATGCACAGAACACCCTTGACTTTTATTCCAGTATATCCTCTATTAGAAATTCTCTCTATACCTCCTCTTAACCACTCTTTTTTAAGTTTTACTTTAAGAATAATTGGGATGGGCCCTGTCAGTAAGCATAAGAAAATAAAATCTGGTTTAAAAATTGGTTGAAAATAGGTTAAGTTATCTTCTAAGTTATGGCTTGTACTAAGCTTCAATAAATAAATAAATAAATAAGGTATCTACATACTTAGGGACTCATTTTATTTAAATGAATATTTACAAATAAGTATCCCAGTTCAACGAAACCTTCAAGGAGCAATCCGTTAAAATCTCAAATGCAGATTGCAGATGCTGTTCAAATATATATGCAAATTCTATTCATTAGTCAAAGTTCTTTGTTTGACAAGCACCCCGCCCACCCTCCAAAACACAACTTAATCCATCTCCGGAGTCTCTTATCAATTTCCAAATTGTCACCTCAGTATTCATTGCATGTCCAACTCGAAAATTTATAGTTGATAATCAAATCCCCTTTGCATTTGGTCCTCCAATTACCAAATGCTCAGAAGTGTAAACAGATCAAGAATTGCAGCCCTCCCCCACGAAACACAACCACCATGTCATCCGCTGTGCATTTATCCACTGGATGTCGCCAACAGTGTTAGCACACCATAAGAGGCCGTCATTAATCCTTGAAAGTCTCTTCCAGGACACATATACATATGTATGTATCATCAAAGAACACACAGCCATATGTCAGACGCACCACCTTGCAGCACCACCTAAAACTAAACGATGGCAGCTGTTCTCGTTTTAATGACTAATTACTTCCATTACAATGTCTGGGCGTTCGGAACTGAATACAACTGTCAATGGCAGAGTGTCCTTGTCGCCGAAATTGCATAGACATGGGGTCGCATCAACTAAAGGGTTGTTAAACCAGCCAGTCTGGGGGAGAATACTGCATAAAACATCCTCGTGGAGAAATGATCTATCATCAAATCCATCTGTCAAACTATTTGCTGTCAAAAAAACGAAACTACGATTCTCTTGACAGTTGCATGTGGTTTTTCTGTCGCCCCCAGTGGTGTTTGATTAAATAAGGGAACCACAAAGTGCACAAAAACACAACTCACCCTTGACATTGCCGTTTGGCATTTAGGTTGTGTGTGTCTGTTATGTCTTTGGGGAGCATTGGCCATTCATTTAATGTCCACCCCTCTGGAAGAGCAGATAAGGGTGGTCATATATTGTCACATCTCTGGTCTGTCGTCCATTCACCATCAAATCCATACAGATGTCCTGAAACAAGGAACATGCAGAGAAAGAGAGAATGGCAAACGATACGAGTATGTGTGAAACTTTGATCGACTCGACATTAACGTTATCGTTGTTGTGTCAGCGAATATTCCACAGCACACCGTATTGTAGGACCCCTGGATATTCTATGGTTATGGGTGGGCGGTGTGGACAACTTTAATATAATATGCGGAATCTCATCTACATGGCTCTGCAATCATACCGGATATGTTCAGTGTCACACCCATTCTAACTGACAGGACACTACAGATGGAAGCATGAAATAAAAATATTGAAAATGACGTTTCACATTGACAGGTCACGATGACAGTTGACATAAGGACAATAATCCATGTGGTTTACTGGATATAATGGGGTTTGGAGCGTTGTACAGCTGTCGATTGTAACTTTGTTGTTGTTTACTTGGGGGTCAGAATCCAAGCGGAATGTTTATTTGCTTCGAGAAAATATTGACATAAAGTAATTTAAGAGAAATAAGTCGTTCGATTAATAACATCTCTCGAAGTTTGCTTGAAATTGAACGCTCTCTGGAATTAAGTTGCATGCAACTATAGAGTCTGCGCACATGATACAGGTACATTAGTTTTGTTCGGTGGAAAACTGGAAAATGTTACATCGAACTGACACAAACAGAAAAAACTTTACTTGCATCTGTCAGTTTTGGTTATTGCTTAGCTGAAGCACACACGTGTATGTAAGAAGGACTCAATCAATCAGCATTCCACTAGCATCTGTGTGAAAGCCATTGGAGAACAGAAGGAAAATAAAAGACTGGATCAGGAATCAGGTGTGAATGTTGACATGACGATTGATTTATGACCCCAATATGGGCATTAAACCTGCTTGGTGAAATGTTAAATACACATATCTTCTTTTTATTCTGGTGAAAATGCGGGAAATTGATAATGGTGATAGTAGGAATGAAAGTAAATTGCACTGGATAGGTGGACATCAAAGTATTATCACTGCATTACTTAATAGGAAGAGACAGTTCTTGGAATATATTTTATCTAAGAATCATTCATATATGTACATTATGTTCACTAGTGGTTTATCTAAGAAAGTATAGTTAAGGGTGGCCGTGATGTAGTGGCAACATCATCGCTTGTCACGCTGGAGGTTCACGGTTCAAATCCTGATGTAAGATCATCTATTTATTTCGCATGAAATAAGTAAAAAAGTCAATCAATAGCGATAGCTAAGTCAACTCTACTGCGAAGGCATGACACAGGCAGTAGTGTGGCCATATGGCTGAAAATGCAACTTGATCGTGATGATGTCATTAGGAGGACGGAAAAAAATACTGTGAATCATGAGCAACGACTATAAAAGCAAAACAAAAATTCTCCTACCCTTGGAGTTTACAGACATTTAATACCACCTGAGTTTCAAACCTCTACACCAAATCTTTCTTTCTTTCTCTCTCTCTGTCTGTCTATAGACACAACGCCCGTGCTCTTTGGTGCGCGCAAATTATATCAAACAAAAAAAAAAAAGTACTTAAATTGACTTCTTTTGAAAATCTCTTTTTTCTATATCCCAAACTTAAGAACAGGGAAAACTTATTAAGTCTGTGTGTATCTTTCTGACTATACTAGGCCAGCCAGCTCGATCTTAAGCTGGCAGCCTTCAGTTTTACAGACAAAGTTGATTGAGGTCCTTTTCTACTTATATGCGTTACCTTAGGTAAGGTTTTCCTTTACCGCGTCTTCCTTTCTGGACGAATTCAAAGACTTTCCGAGCCGGAGCGCTGATATCCATTCGCTCTATATGTCCAAGACATCTTAGGCGATGAATTCGATAACGCTGTACAACCCGTATAGTTCATTGTTGTATCTTCTCCTCCATTTCTCGTGGAAACAAACGGGGAGAAAAAACACTATAAAGTGTTTTCATTTGCCTTTGATAACGTCCATCTTTCTGCGCCGTATGGCAGCACTGGGGTAATAAGGGTCCTGTATAAAAGTCAGCTTAGTTGCCTGTTTTGCTACTTAATTTCTTTCTTAACCAAAATAAACAGCGGCTGGCAAAAGTGATATTTCGCTTGATCTCTGCGAAGGTGTCATTTTTTGAATTTGGTATTTATTATGTTCTGTCAAGTCGCCGGTATTGACTGCCCTTTTTGGGGACAGCATGTCCTTGTTAACCGGTAAACCCATTTTCACCGACTCTGTTTCAATACTCACGAAAGCACCACAGACAGCCAGACCTTGATGGAGCAGCGTTCATTCTCCATCGTCATCCTGCATATACGGACGAGTTGGGCACGGATGCCAAAACTAGACATGGTATAGCTCTTTGCCATATACGCTATCATAGGCGACCTTAAAATCGATGAAAAAGTGTTGAGTATCGATTTGGAGAACCTGGTTTTTTTCCAAGGTCTGCCGCAAAGTGAATATCTGATATACGGTGGACTTTCCTGACCAAAACCGCACTGATACTGACTAATCAGATTATTGACAAAAGATTTAAGCATTTCACGTAGTATGGCAGATAAGATATTGAGAAGACTAATACCTCTGTATTTAGTGCAGTTCAGAGAATTTCCTTTCTTGAGGATCGGGCAAATGATGCTGAGGTTCCATTCGTCGGGCATACTTTCATCCGACCATTTCTTACAGATAAGTATGCTCCATACCAAATCATTCCAAGCTGTGTTAAATAGCCCGCCAGTTAGACCAGAATACTTGTTGTACTTAAGCTTAGATATTGCTATCTTCACTTCACTTTGGTAAGGTGGACAGAATTGTTGATCGTCATCATACGGGATAAATGGGGCATTTTGCCTGTTAACAATCTTTTTTTTTCGTCACCGCCGTTTAACAATCTACAGAAGTGATATTGGCAAATTGTCAGCATCGACTATGATGCTACTACTAGATTTCCTTCTTCAACCCTGTAAAATTCCGTCTTCTTCAAACCATTGGTTTTCTGGGGTGGTTACGAAAAATCCAGCACATCAGTGGTGGCGTTCTTAATGGCTTGTTGACAATGATACCATTTGTCATCTGCACTTAACGTTGGCGTCAAAGGCTCTGGGAATCTGTGACATACAGTTTTCTCACAGTACTTCTTTGGGGTTTTAGTGTTTGAAATATCCGTATGCGTACCTTGGCAGCAAGTTAATGTTGGGTGCTCGAGAGGTGCGAAAATCTAAAATACTGGAGAAGTGGCTTGCGTCTAATGCGACGTGAAGAATATGGTTGACAGTTAGTTGGTCCGAAGAGCACCAGGTACCTTTATAAATATTAAAGTACATGAATCGTGTGCTAGCTACAGTGATATTCCACGCCGTCGCGAAGACGCTTAGCCCGATTCTATTTCCAGAGGTCCTCATTTCTATATTTCCGTAGATGTCCTCATTTCTAATTTTTATTTCAAAATCTCCACAATTTTAACTTTATAACGTGGACTTTGGTAATAAGTCCTGTCGAGGCCTGTTAAGGTCCCGAACATTCCATATGCAGATCTGAAGACTTGTTATTGCAGGCTTTGTAACTATGTTTTTCTCACAACTCTCAACTTTGGGGGGGCCAAAACATTAATTAGAACTCCTTGGACAAGGTGTTTGGGTAACCCGATACCAGCAAACCATTTCAGAGATTCGAGTGCTGCCGTTGACTAAATTCTAAATCATCCTTGGAAATCCTTATAAAGCTAAGAATATGTCGAAGTAGTCCATATAAAGTGTATCCTTGACAGATATGCCTGCCTGGCTGGAACTGTAGTCGTCACATACGATTCCATCTGGAGAATTCTTCCGCTGTCGTCTAGAGGCAAGGAAGAATGCACCTTACTCGTAGTATAAACAGTCTTCCCCCTCCTCTCGTTGTTTGTATCTATGAGATGATATGTTCGGCAGATTGCAAAGACTGAGTTGTGTGTTCCACTTATCTTATTATCTGTTTCTTATTAATACCTAGATATGTACTTTAGAGTTATGATGTAATTGGGGCATTATCTGAGCATTTTTACTGGGTTGTTTTCTTTGGGAAGCATACTGTGCAATACGCAGTAGCTTTTCCACTGATTAAGTTTCAGGATAGGACGTCTGAAATATTATCCGGCGGATACCAGTAAATGTGCCAAGTGCCCCAAATATTCATTCATAGTAGCGAAGACTCGACACTTTTGAAACAGAGTCTCCAACAGATTAGTTATCGAGTAAGAGATTCAGGCAGTGGATTTTTATCATTCCAGTTAGATTCATGAGAGATTGGTCGTTATGTTTAGCTAGATTTAATATGAATTGATTTTTAAGGTTAGGTTAGGTAGATGGATGCCTTGTGTGTGAGTCACTGCTCACTTAGTCCAACAAATTCGGGTCCATTGCGCCCAATCATTTAACACTGGAAACGTTAATAGAACCACCCAGATAGTGCTATAAATCTCAGGAGGTCCGTAAGCTCTATAGATATGTTACCTAAGTCCTCTAATTCCGAGAAAAACTAACTTTCGAAAGTCCTCATTCTTGTAACGGATAGGGCAGGACACAGCAGGTAACGAACTGATTCAATTTCTTCTTCGTCCCTGTCTTTATGTAGCAAACCGAGTCGCTCCGCGTGAACTCCAATGGAACAATGACCAGTAATTATTGCAGAAACGACCCGTGTATTATAACGACTAAGTTTCACCAGAGAAGTTGATCTCTTTTTGATAAGGACCGACCATAGCACCCTTGCCGTTGCAAATTGATTTGGAATATCGTATTCTAGTAACTTTTGCAGAAACCACTAAGATTTCAGGATCGATAAAGTTGGTTAATTGCTCTGTTACTCAGATTTCTCTCTTCGAAGGTAGTGCAGGATGACTAAATTGGATCAAAATTTTGAACTTCGAAAGCTAAAGAGTGATTGAAGAGATTTCTTTCAAATTTTCATAATTCGGGCGTAAATTTACTGAATTATGAGCAATGAGTTGAGCTATGAGTTAGAGGCTGATTTTTGATATTTAGTGCACAAGTAATTCTCCCACTTTCCACACAAATTCTGCTGCGGATGCCTCTTCACTCTTAAGTCCATTTTCGGACGTACTGTCAAAAACCTATTCGTTTATAAGCCGAACGACACGAATGTGTAATGATCTACCAGGCTCTGTATTTCCCCATCACTACAACCTTCAAACATTTAAACCAACGTGCCCAGGCTTCTCCTATGTTCCTCTTCTTTGGCGATCGCATATTATATAAAAAAAAGTTAATTTCCTATCGACAGTCAGTCTCAGATACTTTGCACTTTTCGAGATGTGAGGGTTGAACCCTAGAGTATACATAGGTAGTAGGAAGTTCGCAACAGATCTACTGTTCCTGAACTAGTTCACAATTTTTCTGAGTTAGTTAAGTCCTCATTAGTAACTCAAGATTGAAGAAAAATTCAGTTAAACCATGAGGACCACGTCGGCAACTTTCAAACCAACTACTGCCTTCTGCGATTGCTGGTGCTTAGAATTTTTGTATAACCGGAACCATCTTCCTCCTCTTGGCTATCATGCTTATTAGTATCTAAGTTGATCATTTTAGATTTGCCCAATGTTTCCATTATTACTAGTTTTGATCGCCTGCATTTAACGAGCCGAAGTGGCGAGCTGCTGCGTTATGTCATTTTTGATGTCAATTAGTGCTTCTTGTGTCAGTTGGTTGACACATATATCTGCGATCTAATCTGTTATTAGCTCTCTTAGTTTCGGTTACATTTCCCCTTAATGCATCTGAATAATAATAGTAAACTAAAAATAATGGTTGGTGTACATCAGGGCACAGCAGTGAGTCCACTGCTATTCATTGCAGTGATTGATTATCTAACTCCGCACATCAAAGATCTCCTGCCGTTTATAATTTCATTCGCAGATAGTATTGTGTTAGTAGCTGAAACATTCGATGAGTTACAGTCCAAGTTACTGCATTCAATTTGTTTTTTTCATTCGATACACATGAGGGAAAATGAAAAGAGTTCAAAATAGCTCTTCATGATAGCGCTACAAGATTTCTTATTGATACTGGCTGCAACATAACAACACACAGGGGTTATTAACCACTTGCAGTGGAAAAAAAAAAGCATTGGTTACGATATTCACACCTGCATCTGTTACATAGACACTAATTACCACAGCGTCAGATACACTTGTTCACAAAACGAATTTTTCATCAATCATTTTGGTGTAATTAGCACACCAGCCAGCCAGCAAGTCATCTTGGTATCATCTGATTGCAGCTCCAAGGCAGCAAACATTTACACAATCGACAAACAAGACATTAGCTCCGGGTAATGTTGGCGCAATACAGACAGTTCCACCTCCAGGTCTGTCCTGGAATAAAACAATTTTCACTTCCACCTGCACCGATGAGAAGGAGGTGAAGGAGGATGACAACGATTTAATTAAAGATTCCACCTTGTGCCGGTTGCCTGGTCCCTTTCGGTCTACATTCAACCAGTTAACGTGGTGACTTTTCAGCGGCTTTATCAAAGACATATGTCATGCCACATGCCACAGAGGCATACCCGTACGCTCTGCTTCGGGGAGGGGGATTCATTAAGATTTTTTCTCGTAATGGTACTGTGGTTCTTCTCCGTCCATCTCTGTAATTAGTGTCCAGCGAGTCTGGGATTGGGATCGCTATTGCAGACCCGATGTTTGCTCTCGCTTAACGGTTTAATACGTCGTAATTTCTCGTTGGTTCCTTGGTTTTCTTTATGTTTCCTACTTCTAACGCTCTGTGACAGAAACATGGTTTGGGAGGCGGTAGTATGTCTGTCTTACTGTTCCAATCGCAAGAGGAAAACGTGGAAGAACAAGCACGCTAAGTGATGTTTCCAGCAAGTGGAATTGTCATAGACTCCACCTGAGTGGGAAAATGGAAAATCCGAGATGGAACATGAGCAGAATAATAGTTTCATAGATTTCCGAGAAGGACTGCTGCATTTAATGCCATTAGGAGCGGTGAGGTGGTTGAGGGGTGGAATTTATGTCGGTTTGCTTGTAGATTTAGAGCTTCCTTCGGGCACTGCACTGTTGCTCCTTTTGGGTGTGCTTGCTTCGTGTGGAGACATTGAACTTGACTTTCACTTCACTGCTAATGGAGTTGGTATGGGGGGGACGGTGTGTCTACGTGGGTAGTTGTTTGGGATTTGTAGTTCCTCACCTGTTAGGGTACGAGTGCTCTCTATCTCTGGCATTGCTATGGATGCTAAAGTGGGGTAAGATGTATCATGGGACTTAGTGTTGAAGTGCGCTTTAGCAGACATAATGGAGATGGGTAATGACGATTCTACGTTAGTCTTAATTTAGTACTTAGAAATAATAATGGGGAGTGCACCACTTGCTAACGTAATTTAAAGGGTATACGAGTATCTTACTTGTACAATAAAAGAGATGGTGTGGAAGTATTACATGAGAAGATAATTACGCACTTGTAATGAGACGCATTCTTTATTAGAAGTAGACAGTAGACTAATGAACTTGTCTGTAGTAATAGTAAATTTGTAAAGCACAAAGTTCGGCTTTAATTTATCAGAGAATAGGCGACAATACCTAGCCATGACAGGTGGAATCTATGCTTGAAATTCTTCACAATAAGCAGGCCAGAGATATCTTTTATACTCGTAGATTATGGAGGAATCGTGATGCTGCAAAGTTTTATTCGGATGCGACAACATCGTATAGGCTTTTTTTCAAAGAGAAAAAGCACATCATTACCTTCTCAGTGTGCTTACTGGAAGCAGATATGCGATTTTGTTGAATAATACGAGGGCAAGGTGAAAAGTTATCGGCCTGACGCAGAGATGGCATTCCAATCAGCAAAAATTTATGTTACCTGCCTGGGTGCACTTCTCAGTTCGTATGACAAGTTTCAACTTGTTCTCTCAAGTAGTTTCTTTAAACGAATTTTTGCAGTAGACGTCTTGCGTGTTTTTCGTTAAAACGGATAAACTTGAATATCGTGCGGTGATAAAATTCTTCGTTTTGGATGGGTTAACCCCTAAGGAAATTCATCCAAAGTTGACAAAAGTGTACGGGGACACTTCCTTCCATGTCAACCGTTAAAAAGTGGGCACCTGAATTTAAACGTGGTCGCACATCCTTCGAAGATGGCCCACGTGAAGGACGGCCAAAAACCGCAACCACACCCGAATCCATCGAAAAAGTGCATGATATCGTGTTGGACGATAGGCGAGTGAAGGTGAGTAAGATAGCTGAGGCTGTATGTATATCGGAAGAGAGGGTGCCGCATTTGCTGAATGCCGATCAAAAGCAAATGCGCAAACGATTTTCGCGGCAATCTTTGGACCGATTCAATAGGGATCCGACCGATTTTGTGCGGCGATTTGTCACCATGGATGAAACATGGGTCCACCACTACACCCCAGAAACGAAACAACAGTCGAAGCAGTGGGTGGAAGCCGGTGGTTCAGCGCCAAAGAAAGCGAAGTCGATCGCATCTGCCGGAAAGGTCATGGCCAGTGTGTTTTGGGATGCGAAAGGGATCCTGTTAATTGATTACCTTGAGAAAGGCAGAACAATTACAGGCGAATATTACTCCAACCTTCTTGACCAGCTGGATGCCAAAATTCGCGGGAAGAGGCCTGGCTTGAAGAAGAAAAAAAACATCTTTCACCAGGACAATGCACCTGTACACAAGTGTGCGTTGGCGATGGGAAAACTGCGGGATTTGGGGTACGAATTGCTCGGCCATCGGCTCTATTCACCTGATTTGGCACCCTCAGACTTCCATCTGTTCCCAAACTTGAAGAAATTTGTTTCTGGGAAGCGCTTCGCATCCAATGCAGAAGCTGAGAGGGCCGTAGATGAATATTTTCACAGCCTTTCAGACTCTCACTTCCGAGAAGGATTACTGATGTTGGAGAAACGCTGGACCAAGTGTGTTGAAGTCAAGGGAGATTATGTAGAAAAATAAAATCAAATCTGGGATGAGAGGTCCATATCTCGAATTTTTATTTCGAAGAAATCGTGCTGTCATGAAACCATGTAGTGTTCTTAAAATAATGCCGTTACCAGCATCGTGGACCATCACTTTACGGGTCCAAACCTCAGAAGGATTGGCTGGCTATAGATTACTTTATCAGCCGAGCTTAAACTCTGCTGGACTGTCATCTAATAGCGCTTGTTGTTGACGGAAAAAAAAGTTGCTGCTAAGGAAAATCTAGCGGGCAAGCAAGAGCAGCAGGAGGCTACTGAAAACCATGACTTATCTACTGGACAACCTAGCTTTATACTTCGACAAAATCCAATCTGGAAAGCGATCTCATTTGTTCGACCACACGACTCCGAAGAGTCATGCTTTACCTTCAGGATGCAAAGGATGCTTGCTTAATATTAGACTACCGAGCACCAGGGTCAAATCTTTCATGTAAAAACTTAGCAGTTACTACAGATCCCTTTCATTCGTGAAAAGTATAACACGCGTAATGAATGTCAAAGAGAAATATATGTACGATCTGAGCGTTCTCTTCCAGCCTGCAAAAATTAAGAGAAAAAGATCCTTACTATAGGGAATAAAAATTCCATTGGCAGTGCATAGAAAAGAGATTTTCTAAATCAAAAATCAATCAAAACGACAAGAAATCATATAGACCCACTTCGCTTCTGCCGATAATATCTAAAGTCTTTGAGAAACTTCTGCTAAAAAGATTGCACCCAGTAATTGAAGAAAGGCGATTGATCCCGGATCATCAATTCGGGTTTCGGGTTAAACATTCCACAATCGACCAGGTGTATCGAATTACAAATGAAATTGAAAAAGCTCTAGAAGGGAAAAAGATATGCTCTACCGCTTTTCTCGACGTATCGCAAGCGTTCGACAAGGTATGGCACGAAGGCCTGAGATATAAGCTAAGGGTAATCTTACCAGATAAACTCTACAGAATATTGGAATCTCACCTTAATAACAGACTCTTTCGTGTTAAACATGGGGCAGAATATTCGAAATTCAAAGAAATCCATGCCGGTGTGCCGCAAGGAAGCGTTCTCGGCCCAATCCTGTTCCTCCTCTACACAAGAGATATAACACAAGTTGAAGGGACTGTCGTAGCAACGTTCGCAGACGACATCCTCGCAACAGATGAGTCAGTCGAATCATCAACTGGAAAACTCCAACTAGCTTTAAACAAAGTATGCGAGTGGACAAAGACCTGGAGAATCGTCCTTAACGAGACCAAGTCAACGCATGTCAATTTTACGTGCAAAAAGATAAACAACTTACCTCGGTACAAATACCGTACGCAAACGAGGCAAAATATCTAGGAATGACACTAAACGCAAAACTTAAGTGGAAGTCACATGTTAAAAAGAAGCGCGACGAGCTTGAAATCAGACTTAGAGAAATGTACTGGCTACTCGGGAGATACTCGAAGTTAAGCGTATACAACAAACTGCTTCTGTATAAGCAAGTGCTAAAACCATCTTGGACATACGGTATACAACTTTGGGGTTGTACCAAGCCAAGCAATAGAGACCTAGGAATTGCTACCGTGAGGGATGAAGTAACAAACATGCTCACAAACTTCCTACTCGCCTTCATGAACATTGCAATAATGAAATAATCCGTACTCTGGACGTGACAAACCTCGAGCGCCGACTACAAAGAACAAGACCGTTCGATCTGGCGCAGTAAGGGAAAACCGCATGTAATGACGGATTAGTAGGTGCCTTCGCTGGAAAGCTACCTACCTAACGCGATTAACACTACAGAAGCGTAAACTACTTGTTAAGGTAACTTAGTCGTAGTCACCACAAAACGAAAAAATGAGAGGAACGAATTTCCTACTACTATGAGCACGAGCGGCCAGTTCTCATAGTGCCTCTCTGGGGGGTGAGGTTTAGCCCGTAGGCATATACTGGCCGACACTTATGAATCATCAGGTCAGATATATGAATCGGGCATAACCAATGGTACGGGCCATTGGTATCTTTTGAAGATTCCTGCACCTCCAGGCGCAACCAAAAAAAAAAAAAAAAAAATCAATATGAGGTGTTTTAATTGTACAGCGTTAAAACAGACTGATTTTGTAGTTTCAAATGAAATTTAAATAAGAACACGCAAGTGGAAGCAATCTCTCCATCACTTCGGCGAAACGAAAATGGTTGCGCTTGGCATTTCAAAGATATTTGTCAGAGTTTGGCATTAGGCTCTTTTGTCGAAAATGCCTGCATATTACATCGATGTGTCCTTTCTTCAATGCACGTTCAATACAGGTTGTCTTGGACGGCTTCAAGTCTACAATTCACCATACAAATGCTGGTGTTCCCCAAGGTTATGTTTTGTCTCCGACTCTCTTTCTTATTTATATAAGTGATCTCTTGTCCGCAACTTCTAATCCAATCCATTCCTTCGCTGATGACAGTAACCTCAGTTTTTCATATTCGTTCCCTAACTCACGTCCTTGCTCTTCGGCCGTAGGAAAGTAACGGCAACGTACGAGTATGTTAAACACATTATACTCTGACATGGACAGCATAATCAAATGGGGTTCAACCAATAATGTGGAGTTTAATGCTACCAAAACAGAATGCTGTCTTCTGTCTCTCAAGCGAAACCAAAATCCTCAACCAATATCCATGAATGGTACTTACTTCGCTGAAACCGAAAGACTTGACATTCTCGGTATTTTAATTAATAACCATCTTCGATTGAACGATTGCATGTTCAAGGTCGCCAAAAATGCTGCAAAATGACTAGGTCTAATCTGGCTTCAATTTATAAGGCATTCATCTGCACAAAGCTAAAATATAACGCTAAAATATATCTGGTCTGGTGCACCCAATACGTGCGTTAAAACTTATAGGGGACAGAGACATTGTGAACTACATAGATTCACTCGAATATCGTAGAAATGCATCGTGTATTTCCCTATTTTATCGCTTTTTTTTGCTCCAGTGAAATAGACAGTTGCATTTCTCCCATTCAAAATTTCTCCAGTAATACGTGTCATGCTTTGAATGTACATCAGTTCACCCTTAAGCCCAACTTCGGTCGTACTGTCAAATATAGGGATTCGTTTAGAAGCCGAACGACACAAATGTGGAATGATCTACCAGGCTATATTTTTCCTCATTACTACTCTCTTTCACTTGGAATTAAACACAGGATATTTTCCTCTGTTCAGGGATGTATATTTGCCTTTCTGGAACTAGATTTAGCCCTATTTCAGTTGATTTATGAGGGGCGGCTGATAAGTTCGCGGCCTGAGATACTCAACAACGAGTCATCTACTTATTAGTGATAGGACTAACTGCGGCACTCTTCAGTAGTACAGGGTGGGCCATTTAAACTTTCGGCATCTGACATCTGTTTTCAGATCGGCTTATGACAGCCCGCGTTCGAAGCGTCAGTTCAACCGAACAGTACACGTCACACAACGCGCTGTTATCATGCAGTTTTTCATTCAAAACATGTTCTCATCGTGAAAGCGCAACATGCGTATCGTGCAAATTATCGAGTGAGGGAAGCGCGTTCAGACCACACCATCAGGAGTTTACACTAAAAATTTATCGCCACCGGCAATCTTGGTACTGTCACTCATCAAGGCCGATGTCGTCCGAGGCGTTCTGATGAGAATATTTGGGCTGTACAGGCCAGTGTTGAGAGATCACAGACAACATCGAGCCGTCGCCGTTCTTTGCAGTTGGGTATCCCTCGCACGTCTCTCCGACGTATAATTCGTGCTGATTTGAAGTTATTCCCATACAAAATTCAATTAACGCAACGAGTTTTACCGATCGGCAAGCCACGTCGCTTGGATTATGCGAATTTCGTGGTGAACATGGCTCAAATCGACGATGATTTTTGGCAGAAAATTATCATGAGCGATAAGGCTCATTTTTCTTTGAATGGGACCGTAAATGAAGAAAATTGTCGGTTCTGCGCCAATGAAAAACCTCAATTAATTCACGAAGAATCTCTCCACAACACCAATGCGTGACTGTTTGGGCTGAAATTTGTGCGGAAAGAATCATTGGACCGTTCTTCTCCGAAGACGATGCTGGAGCAGCCGTAACCGTTAATGGAGAGCGTTATCGTGCCCTGTTAATGGATTTTTTGATGCCAATTCAACTGCCATGAACAACTTTTGCTTCCAATAGGATGGCGCCACAGCTCACACAGCCCGAGCCACGATCGCTCTATTGCGTCCTTTGTTCCTCGGACTTTTTGACTGGCCTCCGCGATCACCCGACAAAAGAAATTTTCGAAGACATGTCATCGAATCTTCAGGATTCTGGGCCTTCGTATACAATGGTCAAAAAATGAGCTCGCTTTTTCAACAAGGGCGAGAGAGTTGTGAAGACGAACCCTACCCAGAGCGTCCTGTGTTAGTGGTCACTAAAGAAACCATCGGAAAATTTGAAAAATTAGTTCTGGCCGACCGAAGAATAAAAATGTGGCAGATAGCGGACGAGTTGCACATCGGCAAAGAATGGATTTGAGAAGTTTTGCACGAGCATTTAAAGATGAAAAAAATTTGTGCTCACGCCGTTCGACGAGCAACGACGACTCGGGTGCTGCAATTTTTGTTCAGTTAGCCAGGGATAATCTCAACAAAATTTGCAACCAAATCGTAACTGTAGATGAGACTTTTAGCGACTTTTTCCTTTTCTCCAATTTCAAAAAGCAGATGGGAAATCAAGGCGGTCGTAGGAAGTCATTTTGAATACGAAGAAAAAGAACATGTTTTCGGTGGTATTAACCCTTTCGGTACGGGAGACGAATAATAAGTTTAAAATGTTTATAATGAGTTAATCTAATGGAGACATGCATATAAACTAATACTATAGCCTCTTTTGGCTTGCCCCTTGCCAGGGAACAGATTGGGGGGTGGGACATATAAGTCCCATCAGTCCTGAACAAGATCGGGTAGTGGGACACATAAGTCCCATCAGTCCTTAGCATGCAGGTATAAAAAAATAGTATTTATTTTATTATATATTTTATGTATTCATTTTAATCATTTAAAAAACAAAAAGAAAATAAAGGGCAACAATTATAAATTAAAATTATTGATGAAATGGTGCAAAACAGTCCTTGCACAACGGAAGTTGACATTCTTGGCATATAGTTTTAGTGCGCTTTTCGATTGTCTTTTTCTGGCAACCCGTGCAACGACGCCTCGAAGTTCCCTCGATTGGCAAGTGACTAGCAGATTGTGCATAGATTCTCTTCTTTTTAGAATGGTAGCCACCATGTTTTAGGCTTCTCCTTACGACCGCAGTTTGCTGTCCTTCCGCAATGAGACCTTCTGCTAGCTGAACTAAAAAATCAAGGAATGGTTCTTTTTTACGATGCAAATTCATATATATGATCCACGAATTCACAGCTGACATCATCAGCAACCTAAATAATACTTTCTTCCACCACTTCTGTGATTTACGGTCTAGTTCATACATTCCGGATAACTGATCGCCTCGATCTACGCCTCCCATTATTGACCTGTAGAATTTTATTATTTCAGGACATGGCACAACTACTTTTTCACCATTCTTTAGCTTTTTTTCTATAGTTGACATTGAAGATTTATAACAATTGCTTATAGCTGCTACTTCCCTGGTACCATGCCATTTTGTATACATAATCCCAGAACTACACGATTTGAAAATAGCTTTACCCTTGTGTAGCTTTGCAGTTAACTTAGGCAAGTTCTTTCGATTCGTCATCACTGTTCCCAATGCCGGATATTCCAAAGTTTCAAGTAAATGAACACTGGTAAAAAAACGGTCGAAGCAAAGCGTAACGTCTGGATGCCTGATGGTCTTGGCTAGGTTATGTAGGTAGGTCCATCTTCTTTACCACAGTATATACAAAAATTGTAAACGTAGCCACTCAAGGAATCACAACGCATCCACATCTTTATGCCACGTTTCGTAGGTTTTAGTGGCATGTATTGCTTTAGTGAAGAACGACCTTTGAACTTTGTCATAGACTCATCTATTGACTGAAATGGGCTATCTTCACGAGAATCATGAAAACGGGCCTTCAAGCACTCGATAATATCATCCAAATAATACGTCTTCGAAGCGTTTGCAGGCTTGTCTGGGGGAGCACAGTACAACTTAGAAGAAGGAAATAAGTAGCGATCACGTGACTGATGATTTGACCAATAGTGCTTAGTGGAAGGAACGTGGTTATAGCTCATGATAATCATGCAACCTAGAATAATTTGTATCTCTCCAATATCTGTACGTTGTATATGTTGATGCTTTTTCTTGAAAGTACGAAGAATTTCAATTCTTTCATTTGTACATTGCGAGATATACATTATAAGGCTCGGAGGAAACGTTTTTTTTTGAAAACCTGTAATGGTGTATCAGTTCTGTTATAGTTTAGTCCTAAAGCGGGTTCTCGATGGCTGCTAGGTTCTTTTCTAGGTGTAAAGCATTTTTCCGGTGTTGACCATATGTTAGCTTCAAAATTTGATGTTTCAGCTATGGGTGCCAATACAGAGACATCAACCACTTCCTGATCTTTATCTTCATCTGACGAATCACGTTCTGAATTAGATTCTGAACTTACATCTTCATTTTCTTGTCCATCAATACTACTTTCGGAGTCTGATGGCTCGTAATCATCTCCACTTCCAGATGAAAAGTCATCATCGTTTCGACATTTTGACTGAAATAATATTTTAACTTTAGTAACTCTGTAGCCCTATTGGGATACATATGTCCCACTGCAAAAGCCGAATGGGACATATACGTCACACTAAAATAAAAACAAGAAAAAGAAATAAAATCTTATACTTACTTCCATAAAAACTAGACGAAAACACCACAGAACAATATTCGATGACTTCACAAATGTATTTTGTCTACAATAGCATAGCACTTTTATATATAAATTTTAACTTTTTCTGGAAAAAACACGTCAAGCGACCTGAATGTAAAACATTTTACACAAGACTAAATGTCAAGCATGAGAAAAATGTGCAATAAAATTTCCAAGAACCATTATAAAACTTATAGGAAACCGAATGGGACATATTTAACCCATTTAAAGTGAAAATTGTAGATCTTACTTATCAATAGGTGCGAAAGGGTTAAGGCACTGTATGCCCGATGTGAGAAATGCATTTCACTCGAAGCAGACAATATTGAGAAATCAAATTTTTCTTTCTTCCCGGGGGATTGAAAGAATGCCGCTGATTTTTTACAGACGCTCGGGAGCATTCGGTTGGTCTGTTTACAACTCGGAAAGTCATTCCACTTTATATGACCAAGGACGCAGGAAGACTCAATGCATGTTTAGGTCTTGAGTCCTCCTCCGAACCTTGTCCAGCAAGTTCGTCTATCCGAAGAACCATGATGACCTGAAACCTAAACAAGACTCAATGAATTCAGCATTGCGACCGAATTCAGAGAGCTCTTGCATTATCGAACTGTTGTGGAAGTTATCAAAGGGTTGAGAAAGGCCTTAAGCGCAGTCTTGCTATCGCTACAGGCCATAGCCATTAGGATTGCATAAGTCTCCGCCTGAAACACAGAAATAAGGAGACGTGAAGCCTTATGTTTTCATCCTCCACGAAGACTCCTGCACCAGAACATGATTGGTTTTGGAACCATCCGTGAAAATTCGATTACAATTTTTTTTTTTTTTTTTTTATAATTTGCACGTGTTAAAGGGGATATGAATACCCTTATACTAATTTTTAGAACACGTACGTTTTTATGGAAAGGGGAAGAGACAGAGAGAAAGACAGAGTGGTGTGGTTTGAAACTCAGGTGGTATTAAGTTTCTGTAAACTCCAAGGGTGGCTGTCCAGATAACTGGGGAGTATTTTGTTTATTTTTCGCTATCATTGTCGTTGCTTATGATTCGCAGTATTTTTTTCCGTTCTCCTGAGGTCATCATCACGATCAAGTTGCATTTTGCCATATGACCACCCTATTGCCAGTGTTATGCCTTCACAGTAGAGTTGACTTAGCCTTCGCAAGTGATCGACTTGTTATTTATTTCGTGCGAAATAAATAGATGATTCTTGACTTCAGGATTCGAACCGTGAATCAACAGCGTGACAAACGATGATGTTGCCACTGCACCACGGCCACCCTCAAATTCCTTTTTGACCCAGATTTCAGAAAATTGCAGCGTGAGCTTTAGGAAAATAGAATTTAAGTTTACGAAGCAATTGGAGTTCTGGTATCATTGCATTAGACGGCATATCCATAAGACAAGAGTCAAAACATAAGAGACGCGCAGGGTCATCGAAGCTCCAGTATGGGTTATACCAAACGCCACATGGTTTAAGATAGAAGGTAGCTTATATTGTGCTGCCCATGATATAAATTTCATGAGGAGGGAAGTTCAAAAATGCATCTAGATAGGAGTGCTAGCTGAGATAAACAGCTGAGACAAACAGTTCTTTGAAATTTAGTGAAAGAAGAGATTATTATGTCATTGTCAGAATTTCCCAAATTGTTGATGCCGTGACTACCTGACTCTGATTAGACCCTTTTACTCATCAGAGTACGAGTATTTCTAACAAATTTTAAAAAACTTTGTGGGCTTTTCGATAAGCTGATGGCAAAGGCTTCGCTTGTCTTTCACCTCCACTTGTTCTGTTAGAGTATCTTAGCCAATTCAAATCATAGCATTCAAATCGCCTAAAACAATGACTCTATACTCAGTTGACATTCCGAGTGCATTTGCGTTAGTGGTCTTTTTGATGAAGCCTTATGAATGTTTGTACAAATATGCAATTTTTAACATTCAATGTTTTCCTCACGTCGATAGTGAACTGCTTTGACTTTCTCTTTGTTGAAATAGTAGCTATAGATACAATGTAAATGGTGATTCACCTACCCCATATGCATCTTCTACCATCTGCATAGCTAAGCGACCCACATAAATAAAACAAAAACGCTTCCTGTATCTCCCCCTTGATGTTTGTTAATCGCGCATAGCACAGCAAAAATAAAAAAAAAAAACAACTAAAGCGATGTCGATTTATGTCGATGGAAGGCACAAATTTCAATTGTGAACTGGACCACTCCTTGAGCCATAATTCGCTTCTGTTGGTACTCTGCCAATGCCTACTGCCACATAAGCATTCGTATTCCGAGAAACACTCTCCAAAACGACGATGAAATCAAAACACAATACAATACCCACCCTTTGTGTCAGCAAATTCAATGGAACTGTTCTCCTATTCAACACGGAACTGGAAAAAAAGCTGGACAACACATACTCGTACACGACAGACAACCGCCTAGTGAGGAGGAGTAATTCCTTGCCGCAGTCGGCTCGTGACGTGACCATGGACCCCGACATAGAGAAAATAATTAAAACCGGAGAAGAAGTCGTAATGCTTGCTCAGCCGCATTAGCGTTCTTAATGGGGTGAGAATTGATTCCCTTTGATGGACTTGCACACGACTGACGGCGTCGTCGGTCGGCGGCATGTTCCCGGAGCCAGGCGGTTGTGCTGCTGCATTAGAAGACCCCATCTATGATGTACGTCTCACGTGAACGCGATGATTGAATTTAGCCCCAGCTGATGGTGCCGCACACTCGTTGTGAATCTATTGATGTATCTTATAAATGTATCTATAGCATAAAGTGGTTAATTGATTTCGTGGGAATTCGATGTGCGAGTATTTTTGGAAATGCATGAGTAGCGTCACGCATAAGTTGTTGTTGTGTTTGTTCAGTTCCTCCCCCCCTCAATACTATCTGTCTCTGTTTGTGCATCTAATGCACTACGTTGAGTGAGGTCAAGTACTGTCGTATGTAGTAGGTGGCGTAGATGTGAATTCACACCACTGATTCTTGGCAACACTAAGTGGATCCGAAATTTTATTAATAAATTTGTTTGTTTTTGTGACACTGGAACTGTCTCCGGAGACTTCCATGTGCGATGGTCATGGTCAAGTGTGTTGCGCGGAGGAGGAATGTTTGTGTTATGGTTCCATGCTCTCGACTAATTATGAAATTTTTCAGATAAAATGGAACCATCTGCATGTGGAAAAGGGGGAATATAAAGTATTTTTTGTTGATGGGAGTTACATGTTATGAAGGAGGAATGTTTGGAATTTTTCGGAATCAGCATAAGGAATACACAATGTGAGGGCTCTTCAAGTGTAAACGAGAAATAAAGTAAAACGTTTCACTGATAGCGCATGAATGAAATTAAAAATGTTTTCTTTTTCTTAACGCTGTGCATTTTTTTTAATTAGCGTTTGGTACATGTAACATGTTTATTATATTTGTAATTCTAAGTTTTTTAACCAATTAACAGCGTCGAGTTTAAGGTCGTGAATGTCGGTAGTAGTTCCTCTAAATAGTCTTCGCGGGCAACCCGATGTGTTGAGCGTAGAATTTTCGTCCCACTTGTAAAGCAAGTCGGCACATCGGCCATGGTTGGTGTGCACACGATTTAGCCTAATCCATAGATAGCATGGCAGATTCTGACCCGGAATAGGAACAGTTGGGTCTTCAATTATGTTATTGTTTGGTGGTACAAAGCTTCTTCACTGTCTTCCATTAGTCATTCAGCTGAAATCTGGAATCTTAAAGCATCGCCGCACTCTTCATTGGACGTTTTCTTGATTTAAGCCGCGGACGTCGATTGGGGCAGTCACTTAGGTCTTGGTGTATAGGAAGTTCAAGAACCGGAGTTGATTTCATAGTTCTAGATATTACACGCAAAGTTGTACTGAGCTGGCTGTTGACTTTTTTGGTATGTATACTGTTGGTCCATATTAGTGCCATAATCCGCGGTCGAAAATGCCAGGCAGCTATTCGAACCATTGCGGACGAAATACCCCATGTTGTTGTCGCAAGGTAGGTAAGAGTGGCGGTTCTGAAGAACCCAATTAGCACTAGGTGCCATTTTGTTACCACAACTCATGTAACCTGGGTTTTTTTTTTATTACTTTGTTTTGTTTGCGTTGGGAGGTGGGAATCTTTCAAAGATGAACTGGGATTTCCACCCATCTCCCCTCTTACCCGTGGTCCTCGCGGCACTGCCGTGAAGTATTTCATCGCGAGGGGAGCTTCAGCCTCACATACTCGGCTCGTTCGCGTTGCCAGCCGTTTGAGCGACGTTTCGCTGTCGCTCCTGATGGTAGCCACAGTTTCGCTTACTGCTTCCCAAACTTCTTGCGTGCTCGTCATGTGTCTGGTGGTGTTCTCTGGTGTTAATTTCACACCCAGTCTGTTCGCCAGCAAGTTACGTTCTTCGTGATATCGTGCACAGTGGAACATGATGTGTTCTGCATCTTTAATAAGGGTTGTCTACGTGCCCAAATCTATGGAGGTAGGCTTTGAAACATCCATGACCAGTAAGCATTTGCGTCAGTTAGAAGTTCAGCTCCCATGCTTCCTATTGATCTAAGGGTCTATATTGAGGATCAATCTCTGCGTCCATCTGCCTTTGTCAGAAAAGTTCCATCTCTCTTGCCATTCTTCGAGGCTTGTTCTTGGCGGTACTTTGGTGTCACTTCGACTCGTAGCTGTTGACACCATTGTCCTTTTTGTACGATATTTCCGTTCGGCTTCTTTAACGAGGAGGTCTATTGACACCATTCCAGCAACTACGCAAGGCGCTGCATACTCTCAAAGCATTGGTTCTGTAGACCGCTTCCGTCTTCCTTCTGTACGATTTTGTCTTCATGGCACTTGCAGATATTTGGGAGCCGTAAAGTATCATCGACGTCGTAACTCTTGCTAAGAGCAGTCTCTTCTTCTGTTTAGGTCCCCCAATATTTGGCATGATCCTTGCTAGGGCAGCCGTTGTTCTGGCTGCCTTCTCAGCTGCGTGGTCGAAGGTGTTGCTTAAAAGTCACCCTTGCACCTATAGTAACGCCAAGGTACTTCAGCTCTGGTTTGGAAACTAGAACGTGATCGCCCACTGTTACTCTTATATTCTCCATAACTCCTCTGCTGCTGATGAGCACTACTTCGGTCTTTTCCTCTGCTAGTTTTAAGCCCATGATTACTACCCAGTCCTGTACCATCCGGATAGCTTCATTACAGTCGTACTCTAACTCCTCAAGCAATTTGTTCACTACAACGATCGCCATGTCGTCGGCGAAGCCAATTATTTTCGAGGACCTCGGGATTCGAAGTTTGAGGACGTCGTCGTGCATTAGATTTCACAGTAGTGGACCTAGTATGGAGCCTTGGGGGACACCGCCTGTGACGTTATACTGTCTCATTCAGTCGTCGTTGCATTAGTACAGTATTCAATTTCTAAAATAGTCCGCCATTATTTTCTGCAGGTAACACGGTACTCCAGTTTGAGGTTTTGAAGGCGTTTTTAACATCCAATGCTATGATTGCGCAGTACTGTTTGCTTCCGCCCTTCCATCGTCATCCTTCGATGACTTTTTCGCTGTATTTACGACTTCGTCGATGGCATCAATCTTAGAGCATGACTTGGTAGAGTCATGAGTGTGACACCAACTCATTTCTACTATTTGGCCAGATGAGTCTGATGAATGGAATCTAAGCAAACGTTGGCCCGATCCACAAGAAAGGAGATCCCCTCAACTGTGCCAAATATAGAGTAATCAATTTCCTTAGCATCGCGTAAAAGATCTTATCTTCCATATTGTGTGTATGCCGCTTTCAGTGTAGTTTTACGCCAGGAAAGTCCACAATCGATCAAATGTTCACACTTCGGCAGATCCTGGAGAAAACTCAAGATGTCTAAATCGATACTCACCATTTTTTCAACGATTTCAAAACCGCCTATGACAGTATCTATAGAAACGAGCTATACAGAGCCATGTATAGTTTTGGTATCGCCAAATTCATCTCCTGTGCAGGATGACAGTGGATAAAGCTCGCTACTCAATCAAGGTCAAAAAAGGATTTAGACAAGGCGATGCGCTGTCCTGTGACTTCTTTAACATCATACTCGAACGAATTGTACGAAACTCACAAGCCAACACAAGAGGTACGATCTTTCAAAAGTCTGTACAATTACTTGCATACGCCGATGATATTGTCACCGGTGCTTTTGCGAGTATAGAAAGAGAAGCTGTTAAAATAGGAGGGCAAAACCAAGTATATGCTGTCAACGAGAAGGGAAACCCAATATCGACAAATCGGGCAGAACGTCACAATAGACAGCTACAATTTTGAGGTAGTAAGGGAGTTTGTCCACCTCGGCTTTGCTATAAACTCTGACACAACGACATCACATCAGAAATCAAGCGGAAGGGCTACACTTGCCAATCACTGTTTCTTTGGCCTAAGAAGACAATTGAGTAGTAAGTCTTTGTCAATACTAAGGAGACTCTACATAAGACCCTCATTATACCAGTCCTGCTTTCCTTTATCGTTTACGAACTTGGAGGAGGAGATTTAACAGCAAACTCAACGATCTGAGAGTGATATTGACCTGGTTATAAAAGTGTGTATCAGTCATCTAAGATGCCTAAGACATGTAGAGCGAATGTACACGAACGCTCCGGACTAAAATCTTCTATTCTAACCCAGAGGGACAAATCAGTAGAGGAAGACCTCGTCTTAGGTGCGCAACTGGAGGCAATTAGTCAAATAGTCAAAGACCGCGCTAACTCGATAGGCGTATTGGTTGAGGCCCAGGTCCACCATATGTATGTATTATGTATGATAATGATACCTGAATATGCTCATACCTATGCTCATATGCTGAAATATGATCTGCTTTCCATGATCGGTAAATATCTCCATTTCGTAATCTCCAGACCATCATCGGTCTTGTGTGCTATTTACCAATAAATTACCTTGAAGAACCAACTTATGAACCACAAAAGACAAAAGACAGTTTCAATGGTTCGCATATAAAGTGCACGATTGGCAGCTAACATGCATGCAAATGATATTAGCACCATTGCACCGCTTTGCTACATAAAACCCTCCACAAACTGGTGAAATTGAGGATGAGGTCACATATTACGTTAGCGAATGTGCAAACTTGCGCTGCAAAATAAACGAGATACTTAACACATTAATGGGGGATCAAAGGCGATTCGGTCAACGAGAATCACCGCTGCACGTTGCAGCGGCCCGCAAAAGTGCAATTAAATTACCACAATCGTCTCCTCTGCTATCTCACAATATTGAGACTTACTTAACCCGGTGACTACATCGAATCGTTAAGTGCGACCACGATGATTTGTAATTGGTCACCACAAATTGCACATTTAGATGACTTTTTTAACAACAAAATTATGTATACCTATAACGGTTCAAAATAACGTATCTAAGTGCATTATTAAGTAAATTTATGCATATTCATAGCGCACTGCGGATGTGGTATCGTTTTTTAAGCGCTTATTCACACCAATTATGTGTGCAGTTATCACATAGCGAATTAATTCAAGTCACGATCTTGCAGATTAAAGAGAAAAACTATCCGCGCGTATGTTAACATTGCTGCACATTTTGTCTCCAGGAAAAGAAGTTGGATAGGCACGGTACCAATTCATGGTACTTAGTGTGAGTTTATCTTATCCAAGATCCATAACAGATGGAGTGAAATGTCAACTTGCGAATAAAATTTTTACGCGTGTGTGGGGCATTAGTGTACGAGTAGTGTGCCTTCATATTATTTTCTTTGGATTAGCAGCAGAACTTTCCTATGAAAGATCCCTGTGATGAGAGGAAATTTCCTTTGAAAATTGCACGTCATGCCGGGTGCTCTTGCTTTGATGTGAATTTTTTATTTTTTTTTTTATTTTTTTACCGAAATACCAAACTAATCGCTGGAGTGTCAGTGACGACGCGTGCCATTTGATTGTATCTACGATGAGTGTCGGCAGTATTGTCAAACGTTTTTCAACAGATCTCTGATAAAGGAAAATGATTGTTGCTTTGGATTGCAGTTGATTTATAGGTACCGTGCTCTGCAGTTTGTAACACTTATGTTAACGGTGTTAACTGAGGAGTGAAAGTATCTAGATCTGTAGATAATTTGTTCTAATGTTGGGCAAGAGGACGGGAGAGGAACACAAGAAAACTTTGCAGCCACTTCGTATACAAACAACTTTTTGCATTTAGTAGCAGTATTCTTATCCGTTTTCCCTATCATCAATCTAAGGATCGGAATTGCAATACAAAATGTATGAAAATATTGGAATTCTATGATTCACTTAGGCGGAGATTATTGAATGGTATCAGCGCTAGTGACAAATTTGGTGATCTCATCTTCGTTGGACAGCAAGGGACATCGGTAGTTGATTTAGGTCTAGTAGGCAAAGAATGGAACTCTTATGCAACTGACCTGGAAATGAAACAAGTCCCATATTCTTATCAGAAAACGAGAGAAATAGAGTCATGAGGCTGCTTTCTAAACTGGTGTGGACAAATTCCAAAGACAACTGCAAGTACAACAGAATGGGAACGTCAGCAGACTGGATGACATTAACCGCCCAAAAGAGCAGCAGCAGAAAGCTAGGCAAAGAACTATGGTATGATGCTGCGTGGAGAAAAGTGAGGCAATTATCATTCGCCTGGCTCTGATTATTTCGCGATTTAAATGACGGCGCTGTCAAAAACGAATACATTAAAACTCGGGAAACTTGGAAGAAAACTGAACGGTAGAAGATACGTGATTAACAGAGAGCTAAATCCGAACATACTTCTAGCGCATTCCAATACCCTACTGAATCCATCTGTGAGTAACTTTCAATATGCTGCACCAGGTATCTAGAATAATATTTTAAATAGTCCTATCACTCTCCAGTGTTTGAAAGACTGGAAAGCTGCAGGATTGGATGGGATTCCTCTTGAAACCTGTAAGTATGGCACAGACGACCTCAATGTCAAAGTCACGACTCATTTTGAATTATGCGGTTGTCCCACAACGATTTAAAGACGCGCTGATATTTCCCATTCCACAAAAACGTGTTATATCAGATCCAACGCATCGTATAAAATCGTTACATACATAGTTACTGGAAAGCTGATTGACATGATGAATACTCAGAAGTGAACATGAAGGTTATCCAACTTAACCTTAACCATTTCGAGGAAGCTCAGGACCTACTTACACAGTCGGTCCGAGAGTACGATGCGGATATCGCTATACTCAGCGAGCCCTATACCCAGCGAGCTGAATGAGGGAATATGGACGACGGATACTTCAGGGAAAGCCGCGATATGGATACGCGGCCAAGGAGCCTTCGAAGTGAAGTTAATGATGCACCAGGCAGGCTTCGTGTGGGTCAAAGTTAATGGCATTTACTTCTTTAGCTGCTACGCCCCTCCCAGCATAACACATGAACAATTCGAAAGAATAGTCGACAACACCGTAACCTATGCAAGAGGAAGAAGCTGCGTCGTCATTGCAGGTGACTTCAACGCGTGGGCGGTTGAATGGGGCTCTCCTGCAGGTGTTTGCGTCATTGGACTTAGTTCTCCTAAACTCAGGAAACGAGCTGACCTTCAGCAAAAACGGAAGGGGGTCAATAGTAGACATCACCTTTGTGAGTACGTGTTTGGCAAGAGATGCTGCGTGGAGAGTAAGCAAAACATGAACGCACAGCGATCACCAGACAATTAAGTTTCATCTACTACCCAGTCATACTGCAAATACAGGAGCGCAGAGGAAACAGATGCAGAATAAGGGGTGGAAACCTCACACCCTAGACGTCGAAGTACTCCAGCTGATGATGGAGGACATATCCCTCTACGGACCTTCTGCCGATAAAGCGAAGCAGCTCTCGAGTGGAGTGACAAAAGTTTGTGATGCTTCCATGCAGCAGAAAACAGTAAACTTGCATCAGCCCCCAGGATACTGGTGGAATGATGAGATCGCCAGACTGCTCGCAGATTGCCACAGGGCGCGCCGATTGTACCAGCGTTCCGGGGAACACAGCAGCCACGGAGAACACAACGAGAGATTTATAATTGCCCTAAGAAACTTAAAAGCTGCAACTAAAAACAGTAAAAAGGGAAGCCTACAGTGGGGAAAAGCCTACCAAGTGGTTATGATAAAGTTGAAGGGTGGCAGAAAACCCTCGCCCACGTCCTCAGAGTTTCTCGAAAACGTGGTGTCTGTGCTTTTTCCACAACAACAGGGAATAGAGGAACAAACGGAGAGGAGAACCACGACGCAATTAATTGACGCCCACACATCTTTGCAGACGTATACAACGCCTGCCTCAAAGAATGAGTATTCCCCGATCAGTGGAAGAAGCAAAGACTTGTCCTCTTACCAAAAGGTAATAAACCACCGCAGGATCCCTCATCGTATATGCCTTTATGCATGCTGGACACCATAGGCAAAATTCTGGAGCTCATAATAAGTGACAGGTTGGAAAGCGTGATCGATGAAGCGGGAGACCGCCAGTATAGTTTCCGTAAGGCACGTTCTACGACTGATGCCATCGACTAAGTCGTAAATACAGCGAAAAAAGCCATCCAAGGAGGACGATGGAAGGGCGGAAGTAAACAGTACTGCGCAACCATGACGCTGGATGCTAAAAACGCTTTCAACACCGCACACTGGAGTAACATTCTGCGAGCACTTACCGACGACATAGCGATCGTTGTAGTGACCAAATTGCTTGAGGAGTTGGAGCATGACTGTAATAAAGCAGCAGACGAGTTATGGAGACTATAAGAGTAACCGTGGGCGATCACGTTGTAGTTTCAAAACGAGAGCTGAAGTACCGTGGCGTTACTATAGACGCAATGTTGACTTTTAAGCAACACCTGCAGCACGAAGCTGAGAAGGCAGCAAAAACAACGCCTACCCTGGCAAGGATCATGCCAAATATTGGGGGACCTAAACAGAAGAAGAGAGCAAGAGTTGCGACGTCGATGATGCTTTACGTCTCCTAAATATGGGCAAAAGCCATGAAGACGAAATCGTACAGAAGGAAGACGGAGGCGGTCTACAGAACCAATGCCTTGAGAGTATGCAGCGCCTTTCGATCAACCTCCTATAACACGGCATGCTGGAATGGTGCCAATAGACCTCCTCGTTAAAGAAGCCGAACGGAAATATCGTGCCAACAGAACAATGGTGTCAGCAGCGACGAGTCCAAGTGACACGGAAGTACCGCCAAGAACAAGCCTCGAAGAATGGCAAGAGAGGTGGAACTTTTCTGACAAAGGCAGATGGACGCAGAGATTGATCCTCAATATAGACCATTGGAACAATAGGAAGCATGAGAGCTGAACTTCTATCTGAAGCAAATGCTTACTGGTCATGGATGTTTCACAGCCTACCTCCACAGATTTGGACACGAAGACAACCCTTATTGCCCAACGTGCACGGAAGCAGTCGAGGATGCAGAAAATATCATGTTCCATTGTGCACGATATCACGAAGAACGTTACTTGCTGGCGAACAGACTGCGTGTGGACTTAACACCAGAGAACACCACCAGATAGATGACGAGCACGCAAGAAGCTTGGGAAGCAGTAAGCGAAACTGTGGCTACCATCATGAAAGAACAACGAAGACAGGAGCGACAGCGAAATGTCGCGCAGACGGCTGGCAACACGAACGAGCCGAGTATGTGAGGCTGAAGCCCCCCTCGCGATGAAATGCTTGACGGCAATGCCGCGAGGACCAGGGGTAGGCGGGGAGATGGGTTTAGTGGGTGGAAATCCCACAATGTTACTGAGTACGGGCTCAGTTTCGACTTTGAAAGATTCCCACCTTCCAATGCAAAAAAAAGTAGACTCTATTGCGTCTATGGAAAGTGAGTTCAATTTAGTTTTGCACTCCCTTACTAGTCGTGACTTCGACATGGGGTTTCTGATCTGTCCGAGCAGATGCCGATTTGTATCACTAGGTTAGGTTGAGGTGGCTGTCAGCTAAATGCCAACACTATTAGGTCCATTGTAATACCACATGTACTTGGGAAGCGCTCTCTAGCCTACTCATTGAACCATTTGGACCTTCTGATGAAGCGTAGGAGGGCCCTAACGTCTGTTTTTATCAAATCATTTAGGTCGTTGAAACAGAAGTTTCCTTCTTTGGGAAAATCACTAAATTGCGGTTAGGTTTGCACAGGAATTTCCTTTTGACCTCACTCTTTAGATTTGCCCCCATCGTTGTACCTATTGGTATATTCTAAATGGATGTGAACATTTCAACCACAAAGCACAATATTCAAGAATACAAAAACCACAACAATAGGGGGAATAGTAAAAAATTATTCGCGAAAGCCACCGCAAATCGTTTGAATCGATTTGTCCGCCCTCACGAAATAACGACGGAAAGTCTTTCAAAATTCATCATTACTCGTACAACAATAGAACATTCCTTTGCCACCACCGTTTGCAATGCATTCCGTTTGAGAAATATGAAAAGTTTTTACAACACTTTAAGACGCCTTGTACAATGCCTGAAGTGAAACTCCTTTCAGAGCAAAAACCCCTTTCAAACCGATAAGAATCGAATTCACGCGGTTGTATTGCCGGTACAATCGAGGTGGCGATACTACCACCGATAGTAGCAGCATCAGCATCAACCTGTAAATGATTCAGAGTTCCACTTAAGTGACTTTACAGTACCTAAATAGAGCGTATCGCATGAGAAACACGGGCAGATGTACCGATGCATGGCAGTTTATTGCATGACATTTGCAAAAATATCGTTCTTCCCACGCTAGACCCCACAGATACTCGCATCCTAAGCTATGCAACCGCAGCCGAGGACCACTCAGGTGTGAATAAAATTCGATTCCATTAGAATGGGGAAAATCGTCTGTCTGCCTGCTCTATGAATGCGTGCAAGTGTGGTATAGAATGAGTACATAACCTACCTATAGTTTATGGATTCTGAAACCGCAGTAGCATTTTTGGTTTATCGTTCCCAGACACTATTGTTCTGGTGTTCTTTCAGCCGTAAATCGAGCTGAAGAAGCAGTTTCTTGACTCCTGTATGAATGTGGAATGCTTCGTGACAAGTTGTCTTGTTCTTGATGGTTGGATGGAAGATATAGTAGAAAGATTTATGTAATTATTATTTGCTTCTAAGAAATTGAGATAGAGATCAAGGTACACCGACAAGTTCTCCAGCCACTTGTGTACTACCACCTTATTTACACGAAACAACTTGAAGCATTTTTAATCCACAATAGGAACTCCCCATGTTGAGGTAACATCACCACCAAATATGAAGTTTCTAACTTAAGCGGTTTCAGAGATACAAGATTTAAAAAACATTTATTTTGGAACTAACTCACTGACTCAATGATCACCAAAACCTAAAGAGTACTCGTACTTCCCGTGAACATTGAATCTTGAAATTTGGAACAAAGGTAATAACTTGATGTGTAGATAAAGGAACAAAATAAAAAATTCTATATGGTTTCCAAAAAATGGGTAGGGCAAAGGTGTGATAGTATAACAGAAGCTATCAAAACCTATAGGGTACTTCTAATCAACACAGAACTTTGAAAATGTATACCTGTGCCCTCCAGGTTGGGGGTTGTGCGTCGGGTTACGGTTACGAACCAACAACAAGCCTCGAATAAGGATGATTTTACTGTTGAGGAACCTCGCTGACACCGCATCGAAAGAAACATTTACCCTTCCATTTACAGTAGAAATACCAAATTCTCTTTAGACAATTCAAAAAACTTTTACAGCCACTGTTAGATAAAGAGATAGCTACCTCGTGGAAAAATAGCCAAACATTTTTGAGTACATACTAGACCCATCATATACGTACTCCATACAATACAAACCTAACCAAGGAAAACTGCATTAAACTACTACGCATGAGGCTGGGGAAAACGCTTCTCACAAGCAGGCACTACTACACCAAAGAGGCTCCAGAAAAATGTAACCTTTGTAATGTGGAATTATCAGTCCGGCATATAACATACCCGACCACTGCAGGAGCTGTTAAGATATAGAGGACACTCGTACAAAATCCACTTGGGAACATGATAGGCTTCATAAAGAGCGCAGGCTTGTTTGCAACAGAACCCACCGCAATACAAAGGTTTTAGATATACATAGCTTCTCCATACAACAAAAAAGTGAAACACAATGGACCGTATTAAATAAATAAATAATTCACTACTGCTTTATTTACAGAAGCCCTAGTGCGGACAGCAACTCAACTTTTGACTAATTTGATGCGTTGTCCGATTCCATCACTTGGATTGTCTCCTTGTATCCTCATACTGAAATCGTCATTGCGAGCGATTTCAAAATACACAATTCGGATTGGCTTCAACATTCTGGCCAGACAACACCCGAAGGAAGATATGTTGAATTTTCCGCTGACGTAAACAATTTGCCTCAGCTTGTAAATGAGTCTACACGTATACCGGACATTGAAAGTCATTCCGCCAACACTTTGGACTTGTTTCTTACTTTGCACCTTGATAAATACACTATTGACGTTTTAGTGCCCTTCTGACCGTAATATCGTATCAGCTAAATTCTCGTACTCCGACCACACAGTTAAAGAAAAAACTCCTAAAAGAAAAGTATGGCAATACGAGAAAGCCAATAGCCTTAATAGCTTCTTTAGGAGTTTTAAATGGGCAGCTGATATGATCACCGACACTATCCTCTTAGGTATGAATTACTTTATTCTTTACAGAATAAATAGCATTCAATCGAAGGCAAACTCGTGGTTTGACCAGAATTGTAAAGAGGCTATCAGGTTGAAAGAGGTAAGTTTTCGGTCTTATAAAGCCAATAAATCTGAGGAAAACCGGAAGAAGTTTAAGCAAGCCAGAAAAGACTACAATGCCAATATTTAAAGAGTAAAATTTTTACATGACCACAAATTGAGGCAAAAAATCCTACAATGTCCCAAAGGTAATAAAAATGTTTGGTCATTCGTCAAAAATTCAAAATTCGGCCTCATCTGCCATTCCCACGCTCATTTACAATAACATTCCAGCTGTCAGCTCCTTCGACAAAGCCAATCTGCTTGCTGCTCACTTTGCAGCGAATTCCACGCTGCCAGATAATGTTTTGTCTCCACCTGTATTTGAGAGCGTCAAATTTTCCATGGGACAAGTCCACTTTCGCACTCGTACAGTTGCAGGAGTAATCAAAGGTCTTAACATACACAAATCCGCTAGTCCCCCATAGTTCTGAAGAGGTGTTCTTCTATGCTGGCGAAACCTCTACGTAAGCTTCTCTGTCTATCCTACTTTTTAGGGCTCATTCCGAGTAGATGGAAAACAGCATTTGTACAGCCCGACCATAAAAAAGGTGAATCTTCTCCGTGTCTAATTACCAACATTGCACTTACGTCCCTTCTTTCCAAGTTCATGGAAACGCTAATAAATCGTCAGCTTATGAAATATCTCGATTCACGAAAACTCCTTAATGACAGGCAGTATGGTTTTCGTAGCAACAGGTTTGATGGTATATCTCACCGATAAGTGGAACCAATCTCTCCATCACTTCGGCGAAACTAAGATATTTCAAAGACATTTGACAGAGTTTGGCATAAATGCATGCATATGGCGTCGATGAGTCTCTTCTTCAATGGATTAGAAATTACCTTTCGGGGCGTTCAATACAAGTTATCTTGGACGGCTTCAAGTCTGCAATTCACCATATAAATGCTGGTGTTCCCCAAGGCTCTGTTTTGTTTCCGACTCTCTTTCTTATTTTTATAAATGATCTCTTGTCTACAACTTCTAATTCAATCCATTCCTTCGCTGATGGCAGTACCCTCAGTTTTTCATATTCGTCCCCTAACTCACGTTCTTGCTCTTCGGCCGTAGGAGAGGAACCACAACGTAAGTTGAATATATTTAATTCCTCCCCTTCAAAATTTCACCCGCAATAAAGCCAACTTCGGTCGTACTGTCAAATATAGGGATTCATTTATTAGCCGAACAACACGAATGTGGAAAGATTTACCAGGCTCTGTGTTTCCCCAAAAAGCCAACGTGCATAGGCTCCTCCTCTGTTCCCCTTCCCCTTTTTCCTCGACGCCCGTGCCCTGAAACAGTTTAAGGGTATTCATATCCCAAAAAAAAAAAAAAAAAACAATGAACCGTATGGCTCCCATGATAAGCACTTAAGTGCACTTCCTTCCAACCTAACCTAACCTAGGTTCTGAGAAATTCTACCGAAATTTAGATATGAAAGTCGTATGCGTGTACTTCGTATCGATATTTTTTTTTCCAGAAATGTATGCAGTAATCAAAAGGCTGCACTTTGAGAAAAAGGTTTAAACAATCCAATAACCATAGAAACTCTTTATCAGATGTTAAAGCAGGCTGTTACCATCTATCAAATAGTTAATGATTCTGTAAACTGTTCTACTAGGGCATCCACAAGAATCTTAAAAAACTTAGTCTTCCGTCATCGTTGAGGGTGGCCGTGGTGTAGTGGTAACATCATCGCTTGTCACGCTACAGGTTCACGGTTCGAATCCTGATGTCAATAATCATCTATTTATTTCGCATGAAATAAATAAAAAGTCGATCAATTGCGAAAGCTTATGTCAACTCTACTGCGAAGGCATAACACTGGCAGTAGGGCGGTCATATGCCTAAAATGCAACTTGATCGTGGTGATGACATCAGGAGGACGGAAAAAAAATACTGTGAATCATGAGCAACGACAAAAGCAAAAACAAATCCCCAGTTATCTGAACAGCCACCCTTGGAGTTCACTGAAACCTTATACCAGCCGAGTTTCAAACCAACTACACCAATCTGTCTTTCTCTCTGTCTCTGCCCTTTTCCTCAAAACGCCCGTTTCCTAAAATTAGTATAAGGGTATTCATAAGCCCTTTCACATGTGCAATTTGTAAAAAAAAAAAATCTGGATGCGGCATGAATATCTAACCTTTGCATGAATATCTGTAATGCAACCGGTAAGTTATATCTGCTCTTTGATCCGCTCTTACCCATCCGCTCTTACTTACCCTTTGACCTCTTTATAACCTCCCGACAACGATTGTCATTTCTCAATTTCGCGCTCTGTGGAATTCCTTTAGTGTGACGCGGCTATGTCCGGCAGACACGGCTCTGCCACTATTTCGGATATCTACAGTGGTGCTCTTATTTCATTCCAGCAATAGTCTACATCTCAGATTTCTAAAACTAATTACATCTTCCGTTTTAAAATACAAAGCCTCACAATGCTATTATAATGAGAAAGTAGTTCATTCAGAAATGTCATCCCCAACTGCAGCACTTAACAAAACGCAAACCGCAATCCTAAGATAAAGCCACCAAGAAAAAAAAAAAAAAATGTATCTGCTCAAACGGATCCTGTATGCCATCACCATCCCTATTTTGTTTGTACAAGATACCAGGGAGGTGAAAGAAATAAATCGCAAAATCCGGAATTGTTATACAATCTTAGTCTGATCTGTGGTTGCATGCATGGCTCCACTCATTTCCATTCCATATGCTCAGCGTTCCAAGCTGAAGAGTTAATTAAGCTGATGATGCTGAAGTTGATGAATACGTCGCCAGTGACGACAACAACAACGTCAACGACTACTTCTACGATGACGGAAGATTGCATCTGCGGTTAGCCAGTCATTGGCTCGATGTGGTCATATAAATATATATTTTCGCTGACTCTTGGATGCAACACCTATCGGTGATGTATGGGGATCATTAAAATTTACGTCAAGAAAAATTAGTTTACGTAATGTTCCACCCAATGGATGGCTGTGTTGGCAGATACTCGTAGGTAAGCCCTTTCTCTTAGAGTTTCCTTGTTTTGAGGGTGTCAGATGCAAATAGATTTCAATGTAATTAGCTTGGTTGTAAATTGAAACCCTTGGGCTTATGTTTGGAATAATCTCATTGGCATTCTCACATGGAGTTTTGCGGTCGGTTCCATAACACGGATCGGATAATGCATGTAATTTGGATGGCAAATTGTTTAGAGGTTTCGATGGATGCGAGTTCAGTGATTATATAACTAACTTAGCAATTAAACAGAAGTAGTTTCGATTTGAAATGGCGCCAAGACTGCTGAGGTGCAGTGAATATGCAAATTAAATCTTTAGTAGGAATGCGTTGTTCCGTGGAACAGAATTTACATAACGCAGTTTGTGTTGAAGTAAAGTTAGAGGGTCCAAGACTTGGTATTAACGTACTGATTGGCCAATCTGAGTGGTTTTAGCCGACCAATCATTTTACAATAGGTGCTGAAGAGATAGTGGAACATGGTCTGGTTTCAGAAGCAGTGAGTGAGTGAAAAGCGCTAAGAAAATGTAAAATGCGTGCCAATTTTAATGTTAAAATCAGAAAGGATTTTTTTTTTCGGGGTAGAAAAAACGGGCGCACTCAGACTCGATACCGGTCCATTGTACTAGTCCAGGTCTTGGAAAAAACCCAGGAACCCCAAAACGATACTCACCACCTTTTCATCGATTTTAAAGTCGCCTATGATTACGTCTATAGAGAAGAGCTATACAAATCCATGTCTATTTTTGGAAACCCTACCAAACTAGTTCATCAGTTTAGGATGACGATGATGATGAGTGATGTGGATCTTTTGGTATCAGCACTCACCACAGGTGTTGCAAATGGTGGTGTTGCTTAAGCCTAGCATATTAAGATTCTTGGCAAAAGTGAAATGACCCGTTAGAATGCCAGACAGCATGAATGCCACTGTTTTCTTACAGACGTTCATTGGTGGAATGAAGATATCGCACTGCTACGCGCTAAATGTCACCGCAAGAAGACAGTGCCAGCGCAGCAGAGGAAGAGACGATTTCACCGAACTCCACCACCGGTATAAGGTAGCGCGAGAGGAGTTGAAAACGGCAATAAATAGCAGCAAACGTCAGAGCTTCGCCGAGTTATGCAATGGAGCAAATGAAGACCTCTGGGGGAGGGCATACCAAGTGGTGATGAAAAAGTTGAAAGTTTTTCGAGCCCCATCCCCTACATGCCCAGATGTATTGGAGCATATAGTCGAAGGTCTGTTTCCAAGACAACCGGATATTCTACTGGATTACGAATCGCCTACACCAGCTCGACAAATTCCTAGGATAACTACAGAAGAAATTCTAGAGGCGTGCAACAGGTTTGGGAATAAAAAATCTCCTGGACCGGATGGGATCCCAAATGTAGCCTTGAAAGCGGCGATTAAAACAAGAATGGACTTGTTTGTGGACGTTTACAACGCCTGTCTGAGGGAGTCTTTCCTGATCAATGGAAGAAGCAGAGGCTCGTGCTACTGCCCAAGGGAGGTAAACCCGCGGGAGATCCATCAGCCTACCGCCCGCTCTGTATGTTGGACACGGCAGGGAAAGTGTTGGAGAGAATCATCGGTAAAAGGTTGCGATTGAAGAAGGAGGTGGACTATCAGCACATCAGTACGGATTTCGAAAGGCACGCTCGACTGTTGATGCTATTAAGGTAGTGGTTGACACAGCGAAAAGGGCCATAGAAGGAAGACGATGGAGAAGAGGCGCAAAACAGTACTGTTGCGTCATAACACTGGACGTTAAGAACGCGTTCAACACAGCGAGCTGGAAACAACTCTTTCAAAAAACTATTTCCAGCAAAGAGTTCTGCTCTATGAAACAGAGGATGGTGTGAAAGAATACGCAGTCACTGGAGGAGTCCCTCAGGGCTCAGCCCTGGGACCAACATTATGGAACCTCATGTACGATGGAGTCCTTTGTCTTGAAATACCAGCCGAAGCAAAAATCGTGGGATTTGCGGACGACATCGCTATAGTAGTAACTGCAAAACAACTGGAAGAATTTGTTCAAACTAGCAACGAAACCATATCAATTGTCCGACCGTGGTTAACATCAGTCGGCCTCATGCTAGCAGAACACAAAACACGGGCGGTACTTATTACCAGTAGAAAGCAACTGGAAACTATCACGATCACAGTAGGTGGGTATGAGATAGTTTTGAAACCAGCTATCAAGTATCTTGGCGTTATGATTGACTCGACTTACTTTTAAAAACCATATGGAGTACGTAAGCAACAAATCCTCACGTGTGGGTGCTGCCATTGCGCGGATTATGCCGAATATAGGACGGCCAAGATACAGCCGAAGGCTACTCTTAGCTAAAGTAGTCACATCCGTAGTCCTATACGGATCACCAGTTTGGGCCGGAGCTATGAAAGTGACTTCATACAAAAGAAGAATCATAGCAGTAAACCGACTATGTGCACTAAGAGTAAGTAGCGCTTTTCGCACAACCTCGGACCATGCAGCCTGCCTTATCGCAGGAATGTTCCCACGGGGAACATTCTAACTCACGGGGAACCGGACACTATAGGAAGAAGCACAAGTTTGATAGAGTGGCAGCAACGCTTGAGTCTTTCTTCCAAGGGCCGTTGGACTTACCGCCTTATCCCGACCTTAGAGACTTGGATAAACCGCAGACATGGTGAAGTTAACCTCTATTTAACACAACTGCTTACGGGACATGGTTGTTTCCGGTCATATCTATATCAGTATAGGAACGATGACTCCCCCGCTTGTCCATCGTGCAGTGATACTCCCGAAAACGTGGAGCATGTATTCCTTCACTGCCCACGTTTCCTTCTACAAAGAGAAGCACTACAAACAGCATTGGGAGAAACACCAACTCCTTAGAATTTAGTTAATCACATGATAGAATCTGAAAACAAGTGGAACGCAGTGAGCTCTTATGCCAAGGATGTATGTCAAGAGCTAAGGAGACTAGAGCGAGAAAGAAAAGAGAGCGAAGAAAACGCAAGAAGCAAAAGAGTGGAAGCCAGAGGGCTTCTTACGTAGACGCAAGGACAGGCGGACATACGAGCATACATGCGGCCACAATGGTACGCGAACGCGTAATCATCATTTTGAGCCAATTAGAATGCTGGAACGTGAGAGAAAAGAGTCAAAGGGACTAAAACGAATCCAGATGACAACTATGTCAGATATAACGGAGATAACGGTCGGAAGAGAATTGGATGGCAATATGTTCCTTCGTAACAACTCTACAAAAAGAGCTGCGGAGAATCGAAAAGCTAAGAAGAGCAACTGAAGCAGCGGAAGAAGCAGGCACAAGAAGCATAGCATAAACTGCTAACCAGCCCCGCGAAGTAATGCCTAACAGCAGTCCCGCGGGGACAGTGGTTGAAGTGTGTAGGGTGTGTGTTTAGTACGTAGGCGTATTCCTGGCATCGATTACTAAGGTTTGCGAATCGTGCATGCTAGTAGCACTCGGGCTATTAATATCTATGAAGATTACACATCCCTGGCGAAATCCAAAAAAAAAAAGACGTTCGGAAGCATTCCTTTAGTTTGTCTATGTCCCAGACAGTCATTGCACTGACCATTATGTTCATAGGAAACACAACCGTCAATGGAAGCCCTGACCGAAGACGCAGGTTCAAGTCCTGAAAAGTCCTCTTTCGAACCTTATCTAGTAAATTCATCGGAGATCTCATTTCTAGTTATCCTATGCTGACCAGGGACCCAATCAAGACTAACCGAGTTTGCAACCGAATTCAGAAAGCTATTGCATTCTTGAACTACTTTGGAAGTTATTAAAGTGCTAAGTAAGGCATTAAGCGCTGTGTAAGGCCTCTTGAAAGACAGATGCATGTTTACTTAACTAGAAGTGAAGCCTAATATTGTTCCATCCACGAAGACTCCAGCATCAGAATCGTGATTGGTTTTGGAGCCATAGGTGAAAATTCGACTACAATTCCTTTCCTGGTTTAGATTCCGGAAAAATCTAGTCCTTAGCATGAGGAATGTCGACTTTAAATTTACGAAACATTCTGGTGGCATTGCTTCAGATAGCATATACATCAAACAAGCGTCGAAAGACAAGTGTCGCGCGAGGTCATCGAAACTCCAGTGCAGTTTATACCAAAAGCCACCTCATTTGGTAGCTTTTATTGTGCTACCCATGATAAAAATATCAAGAGAATGGAGGTTTAGGACAGGTGCACTAGAAAAGGCCTCCATGCAGCCGAGACAAACTGTGCTTTGGAGTTTAGTGAGAGAAGCAGTGACAACCGATGGATATGCTAAAGTTTAATCATTGTCGTGCAGATTTATAGGATCTTTGTTGGCGATGTTGAGTCCATGGGTTCAACTTCCCTTCGAAGATTGATTGAAGATCGTGGTTCCTGAATTTTGGCATCATAGGACCTCTTTAGTACATTAGCCAAGATATCTGCCAGTAGCAGTCCCGCAATGTCAGATATAGCATTATCTAACACCCTGAGCACACATAGACGGTTGACGGAGTTAATCCTCCTAGCTTAGGACTAAGTCATCGCTGCTTTTGCCCAAATTGGTGCCGCATACACTATGATAGAATAAAACAGCACTTGATAGAAATAGTCCTCTGTACCCTGCACTCACCCGAACAGCTTTGTCTCAAAATCGTTCGAGGTGTTCTAGCGTCGATCATTACACCTAATTATCCAATGTTTTGATGTTATATTGTGCTCGCCTATCCTGATGGTTATTGTCTCTCTCTTCTTGCGGCTGCTCTCTAATGCTGCTTATGTTTTTTGTTCTACTCGCTGTACCCCAAATGATGTCAGCCAACGTCGTCTATTTCTTCCAGGTGTTTCGGCACGACAATTGTAATAGAATAAGCGAAGCCTACGAATTTTTGCCTCATTTGGGATTCCGGGCCTCAAAACACCATCGTACATAATATTCCATAGGATAGGTCCTAGTACCGATCCCTGTGGAACTCCACTAGATACATATGTGGTATTGCCTTAGTAGAAGCCTTTTCTCAAAATAGCTTAGCACTATTTTTATTAGGAGAATTGTCACCTTCATGACCTAAGGGAATGCACTATAACTCCCCAGTTTGCAGAGTTGAACGCATTTTCGACATCCAGTGTTATAACGGCACCATATTTCTTTGCATCCCTTCTCCATCTCTTACCCCGGATAGAATCTTCCAATGTTGTAGTTACTCTCCTTATAGCAGCATCTACTGTAGAACAAGTTTTTCTGAATCCTGGCTTCATCAATTGCCACCTCCAGTCGACTGCATATGATTTATTCCAACATGTTGCCCATTGTGTCCAACAGGTATATGGAACGGTATAACGAAGGCGAATCTAGTGGTTTGTTCCCATTAGGGAGCAGTACTAGACGTTGCTTTTTCTATTGTTATACAGTTCCACAAATGGTTCTGTGTTTGTGTGTTTGTGTGACTTCCAACTCTCCAAGGAAGCCAAATATTTAGGAGTAATCTTAGATAGCAAACTTCTTTGGACGAAAAATGTAGAACTGAAGACTTCCAAAGCTCTGTCAGTCTTTCGACAATACAAAGGTGTTTTCGGCAAGACATGGGGCTGTCGCCAAGGAAATTCCTTTGGATCTACACGATAATGATAAGACCCTTCCTCTCATATGCGTCAGTTGTTTGGTGGAATAAGCTCTCACGTACTCGTAAATACGTTACTGCTGCTTTCGCCAAACTGCAACAGTCTGTCTCGGCTGCTTGGGAGCTTTCCCCAATACGCCTGGCTCTGCTCTAGACGCCTTGATGAACCTTCCCCGCTTGACATTTATATCATGGGGTGTACACTTAGAGCCACTTTCTGTTTAAAAGAAGTGGTTTCTGGCACGATTCGCACTGAAGTTTTGGTGACGTTGCGCGACGATTGTCCTACGACCCCTGGCATGGATATGCCATCTGATGCAATGACACCTGAATTACGGCTGCGGTGTAAATTTGAAGTCAACTTTCCCCATGTTCAGGATTGACTTTAGCGGGAGTCTGAGCCAGGAAAGGATTGTAGTCGCATTTTCACGGACGGCTCTAAAACTGGACAGGGGTCTGGTGCTGGTGTTTTCGTGGAATGCGAGAACATTAGGTTTCACTCCTTATTGGGAAAACACACATCTGTAAGGGAGAAATATATGCAATCCTAATGGCTGTAGCCTATATTGGGAAGAACAGGTGGAAGGGGCGAAGTATCTGCGTCTGTAGTGACAGTCAGGCTGCGCTTAAAGCCTTGCTCAATCCTTTAACCACTTCCAAAATAGTTCGAGAACTCACTGAATCTTGTTTGGGTCCCAGGACACAAAGGGATAACAGGAGATGAGAGCTCTGACGAGCTTGCTAGAGAAGGCTCAGAAGAGAATTTCTTAGGACCTGAACCCACGTTGGGTTTGCCAGCGTCCTCGGTTAGGACTTCCATTGACGACTGTGTTTTCAGTGAACACAATCGAAGGTGGCATGATTCTCCAGGATGCAGGCAGACTAAACGAATGGTTCCCGTCGTCTGTAAAAAATTCGGGGCTTTCTTGCTATCCCTTAGCAGAAAAGACTGCAGACAACTTACTGGCGTTCTTATGGGCCACTTCGCCTTTGCCAAGCACCTCCATGTGCTAGGTTTAAGCGCTACCCCTGTCTGCGGCTCCTGTGGAGAGGGCGATGACACTGCGGAACACTTCCTATGTGATTGTCCTGCCTTTTCTCGGATCAGGTGGCAGATTTTCGGTGCTGATGTGGTGAGTGTTGATGACCTAAGCTCTTCATCACTGAATCGTCTACTCGTCTTTTCAAAAGACGAAAAAAATACATTAAAATGGGGTTCTCTGCCTGGTTGTACAATGAACCTGTTTTTGAGTCTGAGTGTTCCAGTAGGGTGTACCCGCCCTGACAAAAAAAAAAAAGCCTAAGGGCCTTGTTTAGTATGCCATCCAAACCAGGTGTCTTGGTATCGCCGAATCGTCTGCATAACTCCAGAAGCTCCATCTGCGTGACGGGTGGGATGTCCTGTAATTCCTGAAGTGGTTCTACGCGCATTAATATGGGTTGAAACTTTTACATCAATAATTAACAACTTATTTGAAAGTCATGTTCCCCTCAAAAGACTTGTCTTGCGCAACCAAAAACATAGCTGGTTCAATCAATACATCGCATCCTTATAAAAGCTAGGGATTTATCGTACAAACGGTCGAAAAAATTCAAACTTCCAATGTTTCATGATTACTTTAACCTCAGAAATAAAGTAAATCAAGAAATTAAGAAGTCCAAAACTAAGTTTTTCTCTTCCAAATTTAGACCCGGCCTGAGCAACAAGAAAGCCTGGGGGCAAATTAAAGAGCTTGGCATAGGCAAAAATATTGATCCTGGTGGTTGCGTGGACATTGATATTGACCATCTAAATAAAAAGTTTGCTGCTGCTTCTACTGACCACAACAGACAACTATGTGAAATGGACGACTCGGACTATATAAACCCTGAACTTATACCTGACTCGTCAGCTAGTTTTGGTTTTGCCGCAGTAAGTGAATTTGAGGTTCTGAAAGCTATACTGGCAATCAAATCGGATGCTATTGGTTTGGATGGAATGCATCCTAGGTTTTTAAAAATTCTAATTTATCATGTGTTACCACCTTTAACAGAATATTAACTTGCTGCATTTATCCAAAAACTTGGAAAAGGTCAAAGATAATACCAGTCCTGAAAATTACTGTTGGTAAAGAGCGAGAGTATCGGCCCATTTCGATACTCCCGTTCATGTCTAAAGCACTTGAAAAAATCATGAGCTCACAGCTTCTTGCATATTTGAATAATTTCAACTTACTCTCACCATTTCAATCGGGTTTCAGACCACAACATAGTTGCACTACTGCATTATTGAAATTAGTTGAAGATATTCGCATTGAGATGGATAATGATCATGTGACTTCTCTGGTGTTACTTGATTTCTCGAAGCCTTTCGACACTGTGTCGCACGATATTCTCATTCTTAAGCTTAAACACTATTTTAACCTCGATTCCTCTGCCATACAAATTATTATAAGCTACCTTGAGGATCGTTCACAAGCGGTTTATTCCAATGGCAATTTATCCTCATTCTTAAAAACTGATACGGACGTTCCCCAGGGATCCATTTTAGGGCCGCTGCTGTTTACCATGTTTAATAATGATATACCCACTATTCTCAAACATTGTAAGACACAAATGTATGCTGATGACGTACAACTTTATTTGAGTTTTCCTCTGGGACTCGTTGAAGATGCTACAGTGCGTATAAATGAAGACCTTCTGACGGTGGTTAAATGGTCACATAAAAATAAGCTGATGCTTAACTCTAAAAAAAGTAAAGCGATAATGATAAGTCGTACTAGCTTGGATAAGTCGTCTCTTCCTAAGGCTCATGGAACCAATAGAACCATTTTAGATTACGTAGAAAGTGTTAAAAACCTCGGAGTGACATTTAATCAATATCTCACCTGGGAATCTCACGTGACCAATACTATAGGCAAAGTCTATGGAGCCCTGCGAGCCTTAGGTCAAACTAGTAGCTGCCTCCCGCGCAAAATAAAAACAACTTTTTTCAAAACACTGCTCCTTCCAATACTACTATATGCACACTCAATTTACTGCGACCTAGATAGCAATAGCTCACGTAAACTCACAGTTGCTTTCAATAGTACGGTACGATATGTCTATAACATCCGTAGATATGAACATATTTCGGAATATGCGCGTGAATTTCTTGGGATGGAGTTCAAAAAATATCTCGATTTTAATGTTCTAACTTTCCTGTTCTTCAATTTGCCTCATCCGCGAGAAGTGGATTCCGCGCTTCAAATATTATACGACTCAGAAACAGTTCTTTATTTACGCTGTAAGACTCTGGAATTCACTCCCAGCCAGTTTAAGGAGATCTAATAGCAACGGTGACTTTAAAAGGCGACTTAGCGAGCATCTTATTTATTTATTTATTGAAGTTTAGTACAAGCCTTAATTTAGAAAATAACTTAACCTAAATTTACCTTAAGCTATTTTTTTTTTTTTTTCTAAGCATATAAATGTGCAGACATTGAACTTTTATTTCTTATTTTTCTTTCTGTCTCTGATTTTTGAAGCTGTTTTTGATTTGACAAAAGGATACTAAAAATCGTTAATTAATTATTAAATTTTTAAATTTTAATTTTCTCAATTGTATGTATATATAAATATTTCTTTTTTTCCTTATTTTCTTTCTTTTTTATAATACATGTTTTCTTATCTTTCTTAATTTAAATTTTTTTTGTTTTTTAAATAATTATTATCAACCATTTAAAGTAGCTTCACAGCTTAAAAGATTTGTATCTTACGTGTAAGCCTTATAGTTTTAAATAAATAATAATAATAATAACAATCTTCTTATCCTATGGCTCAAGATTCTACCAGTACTGGTACTGGTGGCTGGAGATTTGTTGACTTCTTAACGTCAGCGGTCATATTATATGCTGCCCCTGGAGTTATTGTAGACTCTCCAAAAACCAGGACGAAGATGTCTTCATCCAGTGTATTGATTTTCCACCTCATTTGAGGGGCTTTTCTTTGTTGCTCTCACCGACTGTACCTCAAACAGGTAGTCGCTATGGGTATATTGTTCACTGACTCCCCACTTGGCGCCTCTCGCTAAAGAACTTGTAACAAAGGCGATGTCAACTATGGAGCCTACCTCGTTTCTGTTAATGTAAGCTTGCTGGCCCTATTAAGCACTATTATGTCTAGTGAAGAAACTAGTTCTAGTAGAGCATCGCCTCGTCTATTGGTCCATGTGCTGCCCCAAACAGTGGCCCCAGCCATAATTGTTGGGCTATGACCTCTAGCATCATCCACAAGCCTGTCCAGCATTCTCTGGAATTCTTCAAATGTGATGTTTGTAGATGTATAACAACCATACATTGGCGAATCTAAAATTAAAATGTTGTCTATTGATAATGATGCCGCAAGGACTTTATCTTCGAAAAATACAAATCGAAATGATGATATATGCAAAGTTAAATGCGCAACACGTATCTACTTAATAAAATCTGTTTTGGATTTCAGAAGACGTTTTCCCATTGAGCTCGTCTTCCTTTCCAAGAGGGCGATAAACAAGTCATCCTCTTTGTCAACGTTCTTAAATTGCCTAAAATTGGTTCTAACCACAACCAACTTAATGCCCATTAAATGTGTCAACGGCCTATCCTCGTCGCCCAAAACCTTTTACAGTATCTGCTTGAAAATAAACATGAAAATAACTACAGTACCTCGAATATTATGTTAAACAGATGTAACAAGATAATTGCCATTCTGTTCCATTTATTCGACAAAATTTACGTTGCCAAACCACCTGTCACATGCAACTCCTCAACACTCCCAAATGCTCCCCCTCATGAAGACAGGCGACAAATTAATTTCCATCTCAATATGGGCAACAGCAACGAAAATGTGTTCAATGGATACACAGCGATAAACTCCAATGATAAGGGCAACAAATTGGCCATAATTTCAAGTGAGACGCGCATTCGTAGAGCACCGTCACGACCCAGCGAGACGGCGATAAACATCTGTCTTCGCTGTCAGCCCGTACACCGAGTGGACCATGTTTTTAGCTTATTTCAACTCGTTCCTCGCTGACAGCCTGTAATGAAGTAATCATTCGCTTCTCCTTCTTCCTCATCCTAATCAAATGCAAATACAATTTGGGTCAAAAGGATTCTGCATCACACACGCAAAGCAGGTCACCAGCTTTACTCGTACGGTCATGAGAAGACTTAAATTCCATTCCATCGAGTTCTTGACCTCTTCCTCCATCATGTGGCACCGACGACGCTGATTGTTATTCAATTTTTATGTTATCACGATGTCGGAGGAATTCCCCGTTATAATAGGAAGGCAATACATCAATTTCCTTAGACTATCATCATCTGACGCCCTACATGATTCCTAGACAAGCAAGCATCACTGCAAGGCGTACGAGTACAATGGGAAATGATTATCTCTGCGCGTTGTGTAGTGTTCTGCGGACTATTGCCGTGGAATTACTCCGCATTTATCGGCAATCGGATCTTTTGACGGAACACGGACCCCAGATACATGGTTATAATATGGCATGAACATGGCTTCTCTATCTGGCACAAATAAACGATTCACCACTGACTGCCGAGTCCGTCCGTCATCATCAATCATCTAAAATCTGGCCGCGCATGGGCAGAAAAATGGTTGAGATGCTTTGCGGGCAGGAGATGGACTTTCTTCTCCACGGTCTGCATAGCTCTGCGATTAGAATCGAAAAACCAGAATTCGATCGGTGGCAGGAAAATTTATGCAGAACCGTTCGTATCGAGAGCTGTGTAGTATAAAGAACTATGCGCTCCAGGGTTATGGCCATGCATCATGTATATTATGACAATCGGTGTAATGATCTGCTTTGATCATGCATCAAGATCTTGAACTAGAAATTGCCTCGATCGATAGGTTTGTCATGTGTGTTTGTGTGGGGAGGGTATTAGTAGCTTGTATTGCTGATTATAGGCTTTTAGTTGTGAATTTATATATCAAGCAATGTGCGTAGAAAAGCGGAACAAGGCGCCACCAATGAAAGTTGTAACGCCAGTAGTGGACTGACTGGTCATTCCCAATACCTCATATTGAAAGTTAATCAATTCAATATTTTCTAAACATGTTACAAATGTTGGTAGAAGGTGGAAAAGAACTTTCCTTTATGGTAATAGTTTGCATTCTAAAATAGCGATAGCAAGTTCTTGTGTGAGAGCATACTCGTATGATTTCGGCTCTTCTCAAGTAGTTAGCCCTTAACTTTCCATTGCACATAATTATCATACTTGATGCAATCCGTTTAACTGTGTCTTTCATTAAGCGCTTCCTATCTTTAAATTTAAATAAAACAAAGTGTGTGTGATATATCATCGAATTTTTTTATTCATTTGAAAGGCCTATCGATGCCATTATGTAACATCGTTCAAATGTCCGCCGCGGCTTCTCTGGGTGGCGCGCATCCGAAATGTCAAATTTTCTATGACTCTGGCGCATAAATCAGGCTGAATTTGACCGATGGCATGGGTTATGTTGGCTTTGAGGGGCGCTATAGTTTGTATCTTATTCGCATAGACCTGCGACTTCAGAAAACCCCACAAAAAAAAAGTCTAACGGGGTCAAATCGCACGATATCGGTGGCCAGTTAACATCACCTCCACGTGAGATGACCATGCCCTCGAATCGCTTGTGCCGAATTTCCAATGTGGCGTGGACGAGCACCGTCCTGTTGAAACCACATGTCGTTGGTGTCCATATGATCCAATTCAGGCCAAAAGAAAAGACCAAAAAAAAGTTGGTGATGGCCTGACCAACATCGTTCTCAAAGAAATATGGACCGATGACTCCGCCAGCCCAAAATCCACACCAAACATTGACTTTTTCGGGATGCATTGGACGCTCTTGGATCTCATGTGGATTGGTATCGTCCCAAATTCGACAATTTTGTTTGTTGACGTACCCATTCATCCAGAAATGGGCCTCATCGCTGAAGATGATTTTTCGATGAAAATTAGGGTCAGTTTTCAACTGCTCCAGAGCCCATTCAGCGAACACATGTCGTTGTCTATGGTCGTTTACCTTCAGCTCCTGCGTCAGTTGAATTTTTTACGGGTGCAGGCCCAAGTCACGACGCAAAATTCGCCAAGTTGTGGTCTGCGAAAGGCCGAGTTCTTGTGAGCGAAACGAAATCGAATGCCTCGGATTCTCCCGCACATTCTCACGAACAACGGCGATGTTTTCGGCAGATCTTGCTGGTTACGTCGACGTACGGGTGTTGGTTGCTCGTTTACTGAACCAGACTCAAATTTATCCACCAAACTGCGAATAGTCCTCTCGGAAGGACCATTATGGCGACCGTAAAATGGCGAAGCACGCGGAACGTTGCCCGAACAGAACACCCATTTTGATAAAACAATTTTATTATTTGCACGTGTTGTTGAGCGCTATATCTATCCAATTTGACAGATGTAGCTTCAACAATATGGGCGCTATTAACTGTCAAAGTTTGGAAGTCCCTATTGGAAGACCCTGTATTTCAGAAGAAAAATTCATACGAACCCTTCCATTCCTAAGGATCCATTGTGTGGTTTTCCGAGTCCAGCGATTGTCTCACATCCTAGCTACGAGTACATATCCCGTCCAATTCTGTGCTGTAGGATAAAAGGGAAATAGTTGGGAATTATTGGGAAAATACAGAGCGAAAAACTCAACCTCTTTCTTCACACTTCTCCTTCTTCTTACGGGGAAGTTATGATCAGGAGTAGAAGGATCACAACCCTCGCACTTTACTGCATCCCTACTGCTCCGCCTGTGGGGTTTGCCGGTTTGACCTCAGGAAGTACCGGCAGACTTCCCCGTTTCGGATCACTTCGTCACTCAGGCCAATCAAATGCTGGTGTTTTCGCATTTGTGAGATCCAGTTGTTTTTTGGTCTGCTTTTTTGCGTGATTGTGTAGGAACGTTGATTGATATTGCCTTTTTGACGGGGTTCGAAGGATCTCTCCTTTGAAGATGACAATACCAACTGAGCCGGTCGTGCTCTATCTTGCTTGTGATGAGTTCTTTTACATGTAGGCTTCCTCCAATCTTCGAACTTCTTATTCTATCAATCTTTGTTACTCCTGCTGTCATGCGAAGCATCTTCATCTCAGCTGCCGTTAATTTGCCCACATACTTTTTGTTCAGCATTGTGAACCGTATGTGAGCGCCGGACGTATAACTGCGGTGTAGAGCCTTCCATGCAATTTGTCATGCTTAACTTTACCTAACGTTAGATGGCGTAACAGTCCGAGGTGGACCTGGGCCTTGACCCACAAAAACCTCCAGTCAGCTCGACCTTTTACTATCCGCCTCCAGTTTTGCATGCAGATTTAGTTGAGGACCCTTTCTACTTTTGTGCGCCACCTTAGGTGAGTTTTCTTTTACAGCGTCGTTCTCCCGGGATGGATTGGAAGACTTTCCGGGCCGAAGCTTTGATGCCCAATCACTCTACATGTCCTAGCTACCTCCGGCGATGAACTCGAATCCATCTGACTGGGTCGGTGTCGCTGTAGAACCGGTGTAGTTCGTTGTTTTATGTTCAACTCCATGCGCCGTATAGCAGGACTAGGATGATAAGAATCTTATATAAAGTCACCTTAGTTATCCATGAGAGGGTTTTGCTACTCAATTGCTTTCTTAGCCCAAAGAAACAGCGGTTGGCGAGAGTGATTCTTCGCATGGTCTTTGCACTGGTATCATTGATTGAATTTACAGATTAGCCAAGTTAGACAAAGTCCTTAACTACTTCAAAATTGTATCTGTATATTGTAACATTCTGTCTGAGTCGCCGATGTCGACTGTCCTTTTCATCGATTTTGTTTCAATACTCCTAACAGCACCACTGTCATCGGCGTCGACTTTTAAAAGATCCCACCTCTTATGTTAGCTTAAGAATTTTGTACAATCCTTTCAAGTTTGAAATTAAAGAAATCAAATGACAGCCTGCCACCTTGTTGTTGTCCTTTTCTGTCATCAAAAGCCTGAGTGATTTTGTTACCGACTAGGAGCAGCTTGTATTCTCCATCGTCATTCACAAGCACAGGGATGTCAAAACTAAGCATGGCTCTGTACAGCTCGTCTCTATAAGCGCTCTCACAGGCGGCTTTAAATATGCATCCACAGAGACGTCGTACAGAGCGTACTATTGAGGAGGACCCGAATGAGTTGATTCGCCAACGTGCACAGCAATTGGAGCTGTGTCCATCCCCTTTATGGAAGATTTTGCGGAAAGATCTTGGTTTACGAACTTATAAGGTCCAGCTCGTGTAAGAATTGAAGCTGCTTGACTACCGTTTGCGTCGTACGTTCGGTGAATGGGCCGAAAACGAAATTGCACTTGATCCTCATTTTTTTGTTCAGCGATGAGGCTTAATTTTGGTTGAATGACTATGTCAACAAGCAAAATTGTCGCATTTGAAGTGAAAAAAATTCATAAGCTGTCACTGTTTGGTGTGCTTTATGGGCTGGTGAAATCATTGGTCCATATTTCTTCAAAAGTGATTCAGGCTATAATATTACAGTCAATGGAGAGCGCTCTAGACCCATGATTACTGACTGACAAGGGATGTTAACTGGCACGTGAGCGACCACTATACTCATAGTGATCATAATTCTACCCTATTTACCGCTAGCACCGGGCCAGCAATCCGCAGAACTCAGAGCGGTGTGTCACCTAGCGCGAAAAATTTTCCAGCGATCTCAGACTCGGTATGTAGATGAACAGCAACTGCAATGTACCTGTAACGCATATCATGAAGCGAGAACTCGGTTGCAAAAAGCGATCTTTGTAAATAATTTAACAACGACGCCTGGGGGAAAGCATACAAAGTTGTATCAATGAGGTTAAAAGGACTCCGTTTGCAATCGCCAACGTGTCCCGGTACTGCTTAGACAAATAGTTGAGACCTTATTTCATCGCCAAGAAAACAGGGAGTTGGGTAGTCAAAACGTTTACGAAAGTGCATCCATACCTGCGATAACACGCGAAGAATTATTCGAGGCATATAAGAAGGTAAGCGATAGAAAGGCTCCAGGACTGGACGGTATTCCAAATAGTGCCTTTAAATTCGCTGTTAAAACTCGACCTGATTTATTTGCTGAAATGTTTAACACGTGTCTTCACGGCCTTGGAAACGTCAACGACCAGTCCTACTGCCGAAAAGAAAGGGGAGTCCAAGCGAACTTTCGTCCTATCGTCCTCTTTGTTTGCTCGACACGGTCGGAAAACTCCTTGAGCGGATAATTTACAATAGGCAGTTGAAACAGCAGGAGGTCTCTCAGAACATCAATACGGTTTCCGTATTGGCATGCTTCACGATAGATGCAATAAACGCGGTAATAACGCGACCCTGAATCGCTACAGAAGGCAGGCGCTGGAAAGGCAGCACCAAAAGATACTGCGCCATCAGTCACTTTGGACGTGAAAAACACGATTAACACAGCGAATTGGGAACGCATTATGAGCTGTATTTATCGGATACAAATACCGGATTATCTCCGCAAAATAATAACGAGCTATTTTGCGAACAGAGTCCACCTCTACAATGCTGATGAGGGAATTACGACATGCAAAGTAACTGGCGGGGTCCCACAAGGTTGGGTCCTTGGGCCTCTGCTGTGGAACGCTATGTACGACGAAATCCTCCACCTACCGATTCCAAGAGATGCGTCAATTATCGGCTTTCCGGACGACTTCGCGGTGGTGGTTGTAGCAAAAACTCTAGAAGAAGTTGAACTCCACTGCAACGAGACAATCACAACGGTACGTCATTGGCTAGCTAATCCTGGTTTGCAGCTCACTGACCATAAAACCGAGGTGGTGTTTGTTACAAGTAGAAAAGTTCCCGAAACGATATCGTTTAGAGTCGAACGGCACAAAGTGGTTTCTCAACCATTTATTAAGTACCTTGGAGTGATTATTGATGCTCGTTTAAGTTTCAAACACTACCTTGAGTAAGCATACGAAAAATCTTCAAAAGCTATTTCAAAGCAAATGAGTAATATCGGAGGCCCAAAATGGAATAAAAGACTTATACTTGCAGGAGCTGCCAGTTCTGTATATACGAGTATGTATGCAGCAGAAATATGGTCAAGTGCCGCGAAAGTTAAGTCGTACGTGCGTGGAGTTAAATCCGTTCACCGACTTAGCGCACTAAGGGTAGCCAGTACGTTTCGAACTGTCTCGTCGTATCTTCAATGCTAGCCATCGACTTACTCGCTGAAAAAAGTCGAGACTGGAAAACGAACGAGTTCGAAATGGCCGGGTAGACAATGAAAGAAGTGAATACGAAAGAATCCGCAGTATTGCTACCTGGGAACAACAGTGGGTCGCATCCGTAAAGGGGAGATGGACGCATCGCCTTATACCAGCGATCGATGTATGGATAAAACGAAAACATGGCCAAACGAACATCTGACTCAGTTTCTGACTCAGTGGACATGAAACTATTCCACACTGACCACATTGTGAAAATATCCCGGAAAAAACGTGTTTTTTCATTGCCCACGGTATGAAACCGAGAGGATCGTCCTTCGAGACCATGCTTCCAAATGACAAAATCTGGACCATAGTAAGTAATGTGGCGGTACGCGTACTCAGTGACCTTAGGCTCATAGAGCGCCAACGTAACGCGAATAATCCAAACAGTGGAGAGCCAATCACCTAAAAACACAATAGTCGTAGAAGAGAACGTAGCTTAAAAGGCTAACCAGCCCCGCGAAGTAATACCTAACAGCAGTCCTGCGGGGAGTGTGGTTCGAAGTGTGTAAGATGTGGCCTCGATCATTCAGGATTGCGAATCGTGCATGCCAGTACCCCGGGCTACTTGTATCTATGAAGAACATCCATATGTATGTACTTTTGTCTAAAACACCATCCTCTTAAGTGCTTCAAAACAAATTCAATACGAATTCCAAATTGACAAACCAACAGAAGCACTAGCTTCCTACTTCGTGTCAAATTGAAATGATTCTCTGCCATAAGGACAGATCAGACAGTCATCGAACCTACTTTCGCAGGCAATGAGAGCATTGTCATCTCTTCCATTCATACAAAATGACAAGAGCCTTATATTAAACGGAACGAAAAGAGGATGACAATCAAAGGAAATTACTTTCATCAGAGAAACTGGCACTTTAAGTTGAATGAGTGTTTTTTTTCAAGGACAACTACCTTTGTCTTTTCGTCTCTCTTGACTGTCATGGGGAGAAGGCTCCTTATCCTTGTCACACTCGGTACCTCTCCAACAGACTTCTTATTCCACCAAACTTAGCAGACTCAACGTCACAGACTCCAACCAAAAAAAAAAAAAAAAAATAAACATAAAACTCCAGAAGCACGACACGACTATGTCAGAGCGACGTGCTCGGTGGAGATGGTGCAAATGAATTTGTATTCTAACCAACGGAACAAGAATATCAGTAGCATCCTTTGTCTCGGTGTAATTCCTGTTGCTGCCACCCGCAAACCCCTGTGCGCATAAGGACATTACACTCCATTATTATTCTAGGGGAAGTCAAGTTCAATGCCTTCGCCTAAGCAGGCGAAAGTCTTTCTCGGTCTGTCTCGTTTTCCTCCTCGCCCACGGTCACCCCACCCTTCAAACAGATGCCATTTTGAGATACATACGAGTATACAAAAACATAAAGCATTCATTCAATGTCCTCTTCTGGGTAGCGCAACGAACAAAATAATGGATGGATAGAAAAATAGAGAGAAAGGACCAAAACGTTAAGGACAGACGGAGCAAGTAAATCTTTGTGTTGGCTATCAAGGAGTATCTCGTGTCTAGTTTTCTTTTCCTTTAGTTCCTCAATTTGTATGATATGCACGCCCATACTTACAAACACACACAGGAATCAGAAGTAAGGTGAGTGAGTTGCTTTTAAAGCGCCCGGAAGCCGAACAATGCAAGACGTGAATTTAAGGATTTTCAAAGGATCAAATGCGGGTATATTCGCCTTGGACAACATTGCCACTGCAGCAGCTATTTGGGTGGTATGGCAGGTCTTTGTGGCTAAGGAATCATTCACCGAATAAGCTTAGCCCGTTACACTTGAAATTTGAGAACAGTGGAAGTTTTAATCGCCTTAGTCAAAGTTTTTGGTTTTGGCTGCTGCGTTTAGTTGTGATTCAAGTACGTGTGCGGAATGGGTTAATGATATTTTTTTTCTTTTTTTTTTTTTTTGAGGACTCACGTCTTAATTGAATTTTATCGGTTCGTTAGGATTTCTTAGTGCAAATAATGGCGCGATAAAGTCTTTGTTGAGGAATACTCGTACGTAGATAGGATGGTGGTCTTAAGGATTTTTAATTGAAGTATGTACCCTTATTTGGTCGAACTGAAAGGTGAAGGCGTATTTGGGAAAAAGTTTCAAGATTTATTGGGATGGATTTTAAAATTAGTGCTATCATTAAGAAGGAAATGTCTATTTGTGTGTTCATTAGTTAACTTGAGACGTTTACGACAAGCTCAAGGCAAACCGCACAGACACTTTTAGAAACCTATTAATTTGTCGATTCGCCATGGTCTAATGACATGAAATAAAACGTGGGCGCTACGGTGGATTGGGTATAATTATAAGAATCTAAACTGCATTGCTTTTCAAGATCCCGGTACACCTTCAGGAACTTGATATCCCGCAAAAGCGTTTATATACGGTGGCACAAAAGACATCACCCTATCGGAAGATGCTCTCTTTTTTGCAAGTGGCGTTTTATGTCATAGCGACTTTGACATTTATGAAGTAAACACAAGAAATATTGGACATGAAACTGACCTGGAGAAAAAACCAGGAAGAAAGAGTTACCAAAGCCAAGAGAGCGTATTGGATATGCAGGAGGACCATCAGAAAGTTATGGGGCTTGAAACCGAAACATATCCACTGGATATACGAAAGCGTAATAAAACCTATCATCTTCTACGGAGTGGTTGTATGGTGGCCAGTGACTAGCAAAAAGTATGCAAGAGACTTGCTAACTAAGGTGCAACGTATGGTAGGCCTGGGTATTACAGGAGCACAATCCTCAACACCAACCGCGGCCATGAAAGCGATACTAAACATTCTACCAGTGCAACTCGAAGCGAAGAAGATTGACGGCATTTCAGCCTCACGGCTTAGAACTATCGGCCATTTCATTGGTGGTGCAAATACGGGACATCGAAGAATCACCGAAATGATAGGAGTAATGACACCACTCATCGATGGCCCCAGGGATGTTGTTGAAAAATCGTATACGTTCTCCAACAACTTCGAAACAATTTTCCCCCCAAGAGAATATTAGACATACGAGTATGAAAGAACGACAAGGAACTCCAATGGGTTATCGGTATATTCAGATGGCTCTAACATATAAGGGGAATCAGGGGCTGTCATCTTTAGTGCTAACCCACCTATTGAACTATCCACCTAGAACCATTTGTATCGGTGTTCCAAGCAGAAGTCTATGCAATTATGAAGGCCACTGAAATACTCCAGTGAAGGGAGGTAGATCGGCAACTGCTCGGACAGCAAAGCAGCAATTAGCGCGATCATAAACCCCATGTCGAAATCTCGACTAGTAAGGCAGTGCAAAACTAAATTGAACTTACTTACCAGACGCAATAGAGTCCGTCTTACATGGGTAACAGGGCACGAAGGTGTACGGGGAAACGAAAAGGTAGATGAACTGGCAAGGAAAGGAGCAGGCAACACAGAACTGAACCCGGGTAATACAATAGGGGTCACTCTGACAACTATTAAAACAATAATCAATGAAAAGATACGACAAGAGTTCAATAACTACTGGATGAATCTAGACACGTATAAAGTGGCTAAATCTGTAATAACAAAGCCGAGTAACAACACAGCAAAAAGAGCTTTAAACTTAAAGAGAACACAATTAAGATTGATGGTGGAACTTTTAACAGGGCACATCAATCTCAACAAACATTCGTTCAGACTCGGGATAGCTGATACAACAATTAAAGGAGGAGGAAGAAGATATAAAACACTTCCTCTGCCACTGCGAGGTTAAAACTGAATAATCAACATGCTTTTTGAACTGCAATTTGTTGACCAGCATTACTCCAAGGTATTTAAATGCTTCTTTGGAGCTGATTGTTTGGTTACCAACCTAAAAACTCGCGAATTCTACGGACTTTCGACTTGTTATAAGGACAGCTTCTGTTTTATGGTCGGCTAGTTCTAGTGCTTCATTCGCAGCTGATTCGACTGTGCAGATCTATTTTGCAACTTTCACAACGGCAATGCGAATCCAATTATCGTTACTCCGTCGGGCAGCGTTAATCGTAAAACTGCGGTCGTACTTAATGTTCCATAGTAGCGGTCCTAAGACCGATCCCTGTTTGACTCCCGCAGTGACGTTGTAGTATTTTACCCCTTCATCGGTTTTATACCTCAACTTTTTGTTTATGAAATAGTTCGTCACTATTGGCGTATCCATCCTGGCGAGTGATCTTCTAACCAACGACCAGTTCGCAGAGTTAAATGTGTTTTTAACGTCCAGCGTTACCACTGCACAGTACTCCTTTGTGCCGTTGAGCCATTTTTTTCCTTCGATGGCACCTTCTGCTACGAGTATATCAACTACCGCTCTTATAGCATCAACTGTAGATCGCTCTTTTCTGAAGCCAAATTGGCGGTCTGAGGGAGCTCCTTTTTCTTTTGCTACTGCGAGCAATTTATTATAAATTATCTTCTCAAGGATCTTTCCCATGGTATCCAATAGGCATATTGGGCGATAAGACGATGGTTCCCCCGGGGGCTTTTTTCCTTTTGGTAGCAAAACCAAATGCTGTATTTTCCATTTTTCAGGAAAGGTTCCTTCTTCGCGACACTTCTGCATTGTCGTTATGAAGAGGTCTGGTCTCTTTTTTATGGCCGCTATTAGTGCCTTATTTGGGATGCCGTCGGGTCCGGGCGACTTATGTTCGCCTATCTTGCCGCATGCCTTAACCAACTCCTCCATATAAATTAATGGGATATCCTCTGCATTGAATCTTGATAGGTGTACTGACGGGACATTGTGCAATCAGTACTATGGCCAAAAGGCTGGGCATAAACCTTGCAGACTACTGCAGGAGCTGTCCAGATGAGGATGAAATAAGATTTAATGAGATTCATAAGGAGCGCATGCTGGCTTGAATAAGAACCAGCTAACTAAAAACAGTGTTAGATGGGGTATCACAATAGACTAATAGGCCCCCGTGTAAGCTCTCTTTTAGACACACAGCCCCCCAACCTAACATAACCTATCTTCAGCCCATATTATGATATTATCTGCATACATAAGGACCCGAACAAGAACACCATCCGGCAACAAAGCATCACGTAGTCGTCAAGCAACAGCGTAAACAGCATCGGACTAAGTAAGCAGCCCTGTTTTACACCCATAGAAGTGGAGAAATATTGTGACAGATGCTATTTGAGTATAAGCTTTTTAACAGTGCCAAATACTTGGTAGAAACTTACATATTACTTTGTTTAAGTACTACACTAGTGGAGTACTATACTTTAAAAAGAGATTTCTAGGTCACCGAGTTCATTCTAGGAAATGTACCTCTGCCGTAAGTGTATTCCTAGTGATTGCAGTTATTGCACTCTTCCAAAACTCCAGTTGAACCAAGTAGCCCAATGCTAATTTCGTTACAATTGAAAGGTCCAAAAGTCCATTACAATTTCCAGAGGATAGGTAAATATTCTTATCAATCTCATTGATGACTCAGATATCAGTAACCGTGCAGACAAGTAATTGCACTTCGAAAAAGGAAACGAAATTTGCATGCTAATTCCAGTCCTCCCACTGTGGTTACTTGTAATGGACCCATATCTGTACCATTTTCTTTGCATCAATTAATTCCACTCTTGCCATTTATTCGTCTCCCTTACTTACATTCATTTTGATATCCTCATCACGTACAGTCTTATTTCTTGCAGCTGTTCATTTGCAATGCACTTACACGGCAATTACATGTCAAATGACTCCGTTCTCAACAATGACACGGGCCTCATGGTACGCACCTGTTACTGCACTTAGCCCGAAACAAATAGCAAGAAACAAACAACAGTTGCAGCTTATAGCATGAGCCAATTTACCGACTGTGTTAACGAAGTGTAGCATTTTTTTTGCATTGTTCATTTGCATTGAACAATGCCACGGGCACTTAGCTGAGAGCACACACAGACGAAGGTGTGCGCTCGTTAAGCGTCGCATGTACCCCCGCTTAAATCACCCACCTGACTGACGTTCAATAAGCGCAGCGAACAAATTTAGCGGATGCAGTTTTGTTCCGCATCACAACTCGCTCATACGTTCATTTGAATTCCAATGCACACAATGCCGGCCCTACATCCATCAAAGAGAAACACAAAGTGACACTAGTTGGAGCGCTGACGAAAAGGTGTCCCGCATTAGGCTGCGAATAATCGCTCATGCACGGTTGCACACTTAATTGTCCGTTTGTCTACGGACATTCACATGTGTCACACACATATATCCGGTCTCTAGAGGGACAGCATTCATCCTTGTTCCATGCCGATTTGAAGAGGATAACGAGAAGAACTTAACGTGTCAACGTTTTATTTTTTGTCGTTTTTATTGTAACGAGGATTTCATAATCCTGCTTGAGTATCACAGATTCTTTGTGTAAAGGATGAGTGCTCAGGACTAAACAAAGCTTGCTTTTAGGTGTATGTAGGTCCTTCCTAAAAAAGGAGAGAAATTAATTTCAGTTTACTGTAGTGAATGATGTCCCCATTAACCCACGCTGGCTTTATTTAACTAATTTGAGACTGCTACTGACAGGAAATAGACTTTTTTTCAATTTGTTAGTAGTTATTGTTTAAAATAAAAGCTTTTGTATATTGATATTGAGTAATTGCTGCAGGGTCTAGCTTTGTTTTGACATCAAGTGACCTGGGTACCCGGACATCATAAATTGTATAGTTTTCTATTATTTGTTTGGTAATGGTTAATATTTTTTTTTTTTATATTATTTTCGGAAAATTTTGTTATACCTAGTCATGTCATAAATATTGGTTCACCTTTAAACACACTCATCGTGAAACTGGTACTGAACACATCCATTCTATATTGACAGGTATTAAATGAGTGACAGCTAAATTAAGTGACAGCTAATAAAAGTCGTTTGTAAATAGGTGACATTTTACGGACCTTGGGATCGTTTCGAGTCCTCCGGAATTTTGTGTATCGAACTGTTAGATTATTTGAGGACACTGGTGGAATAACTGACCGTACATCTGTGCACTGTCAGAAATCCGCAGGCGATCAAAGCTGTTAAAGCCAGGATTAATCGAAAACCGCTGCGACAGAAGAAAATCATGTCACGAGAACAGAAGATATCGCATAACTCCATGTTTCGCATTATCATACAAAATTTGGGACGAAACGCATATAAAAGACAAGCACATTGGCCTCTTAAAGTCCAATTAAAGCAAAAACGGAATAAAAAATCGAAAGGTCTACACCACCGGTAAGTGCAAAATGTTCGCAAGAAAATATTGTTAATGGATGAAAAACGTTTACTATTGAGGAACTGTTCAATAAGCTAAATAAGAGAGACTATTCTCGGTCAACCAAAGGAGCTTTAGAACTCATTCCGCGAGTTGAACGGGGCTATCAACCCGCATCCGTGATGGGGTATCAGATGGGTGGTGGGGAATCAGCTACGAAGGCTTTACCGACCTTCACTTTTGGGAGAAGGGAGTAAAAACATCTGCAGAAATCTGAATGAATTTTTCCAATAGGACTCATAAGGCAAAAATAAATTGTTTAAATATTTTTTTCCTAAATAATCATTCAAAGTTTTACACAAAATGTGTACTGAGCATTGAAAAATAAAAGTAATTTATAAACTTTCGAGTTTATTTTCTTGGTCAGGACGAAAATATATTTATTTCGAATGGAAAGTAATTTTCTGACTCGTCAAGATTTCTTGGGAAGTTGACAGGTAGGGGTAGTCAAAGAGTTTATTATGAAATGAAAAATTGATTTTTCCACTATATCATACTCGTCGAAAATTCGATTTTAACAGTTCACTCGTAAACTAGTCAAAAAAACGCGTAAAAAATGGCAACAAACTCGTGCTCCGCAACATAAATCGCATTTAAATCGCTTGTGTAACTTGCTAAAAAAGGCCATTATTGATTTTAAAAACCGGACAATACAAACCAGCACTGAAAGCTTAACAGCGGAAAAAAAATCCAATTATTCGCTCTGGATAGCTATAAAAGGCATTAAAAAACCATAAATACAAGCGGCCCCAATCAAGAAAAATGACAACGAATGGGCCAAGAATGATAAAGACAAAGCAGAAGTCTTTGCCGCGCATTTAGAAGAAACATTTAAACCATTTGATGGGCAAGCGCTTGTTGAAAATGATAATGCGTTGGATATAGCTTTTCACAATTACACAGTAAGAAATGCAAGGCAGACCGAACTTCAACAAGAAATAAAGAAACTGAAACCGAATAAAGCTCCTGGATACGACCTAATCACAGGAGAGCTTCTTAAATCGTTACCTAGAAAAGCGTTAGTTAAGTTCCTCTACATTATAAACGCAGCGATAAGACTAGAATATGTTCCGACTTTTCCGAGTCAAACACGGAAATGAATATTCAGAATTTAAAGAAATAAGGGCTGGGGTGCCGCAGGGAAGTGTCCTTGGACCGCTTTTGTACCTAGTATATACTTCACAAAAATAAAATCAAAAAATACTTGTTCGTCTTTATTTTGTCACCAAAAATGCGTGTACCAGCATTTGTGACTTGACTAGGTAATCTTTGTATTATAAAGAGCCGCTATAGATTCATTTTGTAAACATGTTCCGTTCAGGGGACTGTTTCACAAAAATTGAATAGTTAACTAGGAAATAGTGGCTGTGAAATTTTGACTAGTTTTTTTTTTTTTTCCGAGGGTAGGTAAAAAATCTTCATGAAGACACTATGAGGATCGATAGCGCGTGCTCATAGTAGTGTGAGACTTTTACTCACTAAAAACAACTAAGTTTTGACTTATCCAGCAGTTTTTCTTTCACGTATTGAGATCGTTTGGCAGGTCCCTTTCCATTAAAAGTTCCTGCTTATTCCGCAAATTAGATGCGGTTTCTTGCTATCGCGTTAAGTAGAAAGGTTTAGTCCTTTGTAGACGACGCAGTAGATTCCTCTCATCTAGAATTTGAAAGACTTCATTGTTAACATGTCCTTGTAATATGTCTTTATGCTTACGCGCGAAGTTTTTGATTCCATGTTCGACTCTATGGATATCGCTATTTCTAATAAACCACGGTGCATTAACTATTGATCTTAGCACTTTATTTTCAAAAGTTTGTAAAATATTGACATTACTTATTTTGGTACAACTTCCATATGTCCATACCGGCTTTAGCACTTGCTTGTATAAAAGCAGTTTGTTCTCTACATTAAACTTGAAATGTTTTCCAAGTAACCAGTACATTTCTCTGTATTTGGTTTCTAGTTCTTTACGTTTTTTCTTCACGTGCGATTTCCACTTCAGCTTAGCATCAAGTGTCATGTCCAAGATACTTAGCCTCGTTTGCAAAAGGAATTTGAACCGAGCTTGAAAAGATCGGCAAATTATTTATTTTCTTATAAGTAAAATTGACATGAACAGATTTGTTTTCGTTTAAAGCTGGTCGCCAAATCTTTGTCCATTCATTTACTTTGTTCGATGCTTCTTTCAATTTTTCAGTCGTTTCTTCGATCGCTTTACCCGTTGCCAGGATGGCAGTGTCAAATGTAGCTAATACGGTGCCTTCTTCTTGCGGTATATCGCGAGTATATACTAGGTACAAAAGCGGTCCAAGGACACTTCCCTGCGGCACCCCAGCCCTTATTTCTTTAAATTCTGAATATTCATTTCCGTGTTTGACTCGGAAAAGTCGGAACATATTCTAGTCTTATCGCTGCGTTTATAATGTAGAGGAACTTAACTAACGCTTTTCTAGGTAACGATTTAAGAAGCTCTCCTGTGATTAGGTCGTATCCAGGAGCTTTATTCGGTTTCAGTTTCTTTATTTCTTGTTGAAGTTCGGTCTGCCTTGCATTTCTTACTGTGTAATTGTGAAAAGCTATATCCAACGCATTATCATTTTCAACAAGCGCTTGCCCATCAAATGGTTTAAATGTTTCTTCTAAATGCGCGGCAAAGACTTCTGCTTTGTCTTTATCATTCTTGGCCCATTCGTTGTCATTTTTCTTGATTGGGGCCGCTTGTATTTATGGTTTTTTAATGCCTTTTATAGCTATCCAGAGCGAATAATTGGATTTTTTTTCCGCTGTTAAGCTTTCAGTGCTGGTTTGTATTGTCCGGTTTTTAAAATCAATAATGGCCTTTTTTAGCAAGTTACACAAGCGATTTAAATGCGATTTATGTTGCGGAGCACGAGTTTGTTGCCATTTTTTACGCGTTTTTTTGACTAGTTTACGAGTGAACTGTTAAAATCGAATTTTCGACGAGTATGATATAGTGGAAAAATCAATTTTTCATTTCATAATAAACTCTTTGACTACCCCTACCTGTCAACTTCCCAAGAAATCTTGACGAGTCAGAAAATTACTTTCCATTCGAAATAAATATATTTTCGTCCTGACCAAGAAAATAAACTCGAAAGTTTATAAATTACTTTTATTTTTCAATGCTCAGTACACATCTTCCATCATTACACCAGTTTTAGAAAATCTTTCCTCAAGGCCTTCAAAAAATAAGTTTACTGCAGCTTCAACCTCCTCATTCGTTAAAAATATCTGTTCTTCCAGCTGTTTTTTTTAGGTTGGATGACAGATGAAAGTATACGGCAGTAGTTCAGACCCACAGTTCTGGACTACAGCCATTGTTTGACGCGACGTGTGTGGGCGTGTCACCGTTGAAACAACACTTTTAGCCTCATAATTCCTGGACGCTTTATTTCCTCTCGAAGCCGACGCAAAAGACAGCGGTAGAAATCGAAGTTAATTGTTTGACCCTAGACAAGGCAATAAACTATGATGATTCCCGTCCAAAAATACCGATGCCATTACCTTATCCGCCGATATTTTCACTTTAGATTTCTTCGGGGCTGGTGATCTAAATCTTCTTCACTACTTTGATTGCCGTTTGGTCTCAGGCATATAGTGGTGAACACAGGTCTCATCTGTCGTCACAAATCTGGCAAAAAAAAGTTTGAAATATCTACGAATACTCACGAGACATCGTGTGTCGATTGCGTTTTTATTCAACTGATAATAGTTTCGGAACCCATCTTAAGGAGTTCTATAGAGTTTTATCGAATTTTAATTTTCCATAGAGATATGGGTCAAGAATGATAGAATGTCAACATGAACGATAGAATAGAGGATTGTGCAGTTAGGTATAAAAAAATCGTACGTTCTGCGCATGACGTCACAGGGAACCCGCGATTTGACAGCTGTCTGTTTTTTCTGTACATTCGAATTTAACAGCTCTTTATTTTTGCTGCAAATATAACAGAAAAATACGAAAAAAACAAGTTGGCAGGTCCCCTGTGACGTCACACAGCTGTCAGAAAAAATAAACAACATGGCGGACATGCGCAATGTCTAATCTTGTATTCTAGGTTGCCAATAACTTGAACATTTTTTTTCATAGAACTTTTGGACATTACTGGCTCACATTTGAATTTACCAAGTACAACATTTTGAGGATCTAAGAATGAAAGATCTCTTACAAATAAATTATGAAATGGTAATCCGGATTCCAATTGCATATTGAGCTCAACTAAGAGACTGCTGGTATTGATACCATGGTACGAATACCATGGTATAGTGAATACTACGACCCCTGACAGACTGCATTTCGTAGTATTCGATGACTTTGGCGTTAAGTAATATACTTTGACGTTTGTGTTGCCTGTCATAACAAATAAAAATAGAAAATTCAAGACAGGATGAATAAAAATGATTCACTTTTGTGCCAAATGATGAATATAAAGAAAAAAAAATGCATACCTAAGAATTGTCAAAGAAGCTACGAAGACTAGCCAATAGAGAGAAATTGGCGCTGCAATCAGTAAGATGATGGTATACCAGCAAAAATTTGCGAATCTCAATACCAAGTATGTTTCATGGTATACTAGCTTTTTACGTAGTATTGCAGTGACAGACATGTGGTATAGAACGTAGTATTGCTATACCATGGTATCAATACCAACAGTCTGTCTCCCACATTACAATCTTTGAAAACGTATATGTAGTGATTGGGTTAAGATAACTACTGAAGTAATTAATCTATAATTCTTACAGTCGTTTTATTTATTCCAATATTTATATTTATTTTAATAATAAAGAAAAAGTTGGGTGGGCTGGGCAAAAAAACAGATGAATTCTGTGACATCTGCTACGGTGACTGCTACAGGGAGCAGAAACAGTGTTTATTTGGTTACGCTTTCGTCGTTGAGGGCAATCCGCCAGTCCCTCGTCCATTCATTTACTTTATTCAGTGCGTTTTACTGGCTAGGATAGCGGTGTCATCGGCAAACGTAGCCAGGATAGTGCCATCTTCTTTCGGTATATCTCGAGTATATAACAGATAGAGAAGTGGCCCAAGAACGCTTCCTTGTGGTACACCGGACGAAATTTCTTTGAGCTCCGAGTATTCATTTCCATGTCTAACACGGAAGAGTCTATTCCCGAGATATGATTCTAGAATGTTGTATAGGCATACAGGGATAACTTGTCGTAATTTGCAATTCAAGCCATCATGCCACACCTTATCAAAGGCTTGCGAAACGTCAAGAAATACGCTTGAGCATATCGACTCTTCGAGCGCTTTCTCGATTACGGGTTTCAGAAATCATGCAAATATCGATATCTTTTTCACGCAAGAATATTTCCAATTCGTCAAGTTTTTGCAAAAGTCCGTTTGCATTTCAAGTACATATTTTTAACATTCGTTTTTAATTCATATTCTAGTTGGAGTACGCGTTTTTCCTGAATTACTTTCGAGCTTAACCAGCCTATAGAGAATAATTTTATTTATTTTGCTTTGTTCTCGCCATGGTTTTAGGCGAGAAAAGTCCACCATAGATCAGACATTCACATTGCGGCAGATCTTGGAAAAACCCAGGAACTCAAAATCGTTATTCACCACCTTTGGGCTAAGAAGGCGATTGAGTAGCAAAGCCCTCTTACGAATAACTCAGGGACTTTATGTAAGACTGCAATGCGGTGCAAAAACATGGACGTCATCAAACTCAGATTATAAGATCCTTAGTTGTTTTGAAAGAAAAATTGTTCGAATGAAGTTGACGATACTGCAACGAACACTGGTTGTATAACGACATCTACATTGTTATTGTTCAGGGTTTGAGTTTACCGCCTGAGATGGCTAAGACGTCATATAGAGCGAATAAATATCAACACTCCGGGCCTTGAAGTCTTCGAATCCATCCCGGAGGGACGACGCGGTAAAGAAAAACCTCACCTAAGATGGCACACTCAAGTAGAAAGGACCTAAACCAACTTCTTGTGCAAAACCGGAGGCGGCTAGCACAATTTGAGCTGGCTTGAGACGTTTATTGGTTAAGGCCCAGGTCCACCCCGGACTGTATTGCCATCTAAAGTAAAGTAAGTATTAAATAAAATGAGATTTGTTAATCAATATTGAAATTTTGTAGGTGACGATCCTCAGTGTACGTGCGAACCGAGTGCGATGAGAAATCGCATTAACTCCTAAGTAAATACGAGTAATGCATATTAGTTTGTTTAAAGGAGGTTTAAATGAGTTTCCTTGTCTTTTATTAAATATAATCTGCTGAAGTGAGTATCTATTTTTTTTTATTCTTAGGACACGGGCGTGTTTTGTGGAAAGGGGAAGACACAGAGAGAAAGACAGATTGGTGTAGTTAGTTTGAAACTCAGGTGGTAGTTAAGTTGCAGTGAACTCCAAATGTGGCTGTCCAGATAACTGGGGATCTTGTTTGTTTTTGCTTTTGTCGTTGCTCATGATTCACATTATTTTTTCCCGTTGCATTTTAGCCATATGACCACCCCACGCCAGTATTATGCCTTCACAGTAGAGTTGACTTTCGCAAGTGATCGACTTTTTTATTTATTTCATGCGAAATAAATAGATGATTCTTGACATCAGGATTCGAACCGTGAACCAACAGCGTGACAAGCGATGATGTTACCACTACACCACGGCCACCCTATTACGTTTTTAGGATTCTATTATGCTTTAACTTGCCATAGTCGCAACGCTGGTTGCCACTGCAGGTATAAAATGTTGGTAGATGTTCTTAGCAAACTGCTGGAAAATGCTAAAATTATAAAAAATATCCTGAAATCTCCTGCATGTTGTATTGGATGCGAAAATGTTTTTGAAAATGCTAAATCTGGTAACGCTGTCTAAGGCTCGACTAGATTCATCGCTGCGACAACACATCGAAAGTAGCAATAAATAATTCATCAAAAAACAGCAACCTCAATTCAACCATGTGCTTTACAAACATTTTATGAAATATCATTTTAAACTCTCGACTTATACGAGTATGAATGAGTAGTATACAAGCAGTTTGGCCACCAATCCAATTCAATGTTTAAATTGAAAAGTATGCGTACTCCTTTCATTTGTTGCATCTTTTCCAACTTTGTAGACAATTGCTTTCGTTTGTATCAATGAATCCACTCAGAAAGAACATTACCAACCATAAGTCCACTAGCTATTTCCGAACAAAGAAAACCAATTTTCGTACGCTCGTAAGCTGGGAAAAGAATTAATTTAAAGTTTCTCTCCTTATTTGCGCGCAAGAAAAAAGTACAAACTTTTCCAATTTACTCTTCGAATGGACTTATCATTCCTTTGGCCAGTCGATTTAATGATGTCTGGTGGTGTAAAGTGAAAATCATCAAATTCCATTACTTATGTATTAGAAGTGAATGTATCTCTTCTCATTCTTTGCGATAATAATAATGTGAGTTGTTGGAGTACATAGTTTTCGAAACCCATCACATCAGGAAGTTTCAACACGCACTTGACACATGCCAGCAATTTACGCCCTCTTAACCTCCATTGGCATATAAGGGTAGGTAATTTCAATTTGGTCACGACCCGTTCTACGAGTTTTTCTCACAAATGGCAGGGTTATGGGTGTATTTAAGACTTATGTATTCGAATACTTTCAGAATATTCCATTTATTGAAGATAGTGGCACTTTCAAGGAGGACGGTGGTAATCCCAAGCATATTTTCAGCTTAGATTTTCCGGATACAGCCATTCACGAACCTAAAAGTCTTCTTTATGAGTCTCGTAAGTGAGATTTGGATGATATACGAGTATGTCGGTATAATAATTGAATAGGAAAAGAAAGTCTTTTGAGACGATTTTAAGGTTACGAGTAAGATGGTTGCTTCCAATAATGGAATAACATTTTTAGTTTCGAAAGGTCAGAAACTACGAGCCAAACTATCATTGATTTCATTATAATCGTATATACTGGTATCTGCTGACAGTGTCAGATGACTGCTTGACAATCTGCGTAAATATAGATATTCTCTTCAGGTATACAACATTCTCTTGCTCATTCTTATATTTTTTTACAATTATACGTAAATAGGTATAAACTGGGAGACTTTTGAAGAAACCTTGGGTAATAATCTGGAGGATATCGACATTAGTAGAGCTCCAGACCATTACTTAGAGTTAGAAAATGCGGTAGAGAGCATTAGTAGCACTATCACAAACGCGTTTGAAACAAGTTGTCCCATAAGCAACAACAAGAGTGGGAAATATGTGCCATGGTGGGGCAACAATTTGCTAAAGTTAAGATTCGTAAACCGCAAACTGTTCAATAGGGCAAAGCGTAACGGAGACTGGCAAAGCTACAGACAGGCACTTACAAAGTAAAGGGTGGTTAAGTTTTAAGGGCCGATGTTGATTTTGAATAAAAAACAAATTATTTAGGAAATTACTGTCATTTCTTTTATTATGATAATATTGGTATGGTTCAATTATGTATGGAACAAAATATCGGCCAAATGGCCGCCGCGACCTCGGCGGCACACCTCCATCCGATGGTCCAAATTTTCGATGACGCTGAGGCATAATTGAGGTTCTATGCCGTTAATGTGCCGAATTATCTCATCCTTTAGCTCTTGAATTGTTGTTGGCTTATCGACGTACACCTTTTCTTTCAAATAACCCCAAAGAAAGAAGTCCAACGGTGTCAAATTACATGATCTTGGTGGCCAATTGACATCGCCACCACGTGAGATAACACGGCCATTGAATTTGTTGCGCAAAAGAGCCATTGTTTCGTTAGCTGTGTGGCAAGTGGCACCACCCTGTTGAAACCACATATCGTCCACATCCATATCTTCCAATTCGGGCCATAAAAAGTTCGTTATCATCTCACGATAGCGAACACCATTCACTGTAACTGCCTGACCGGCCTCATTTTGGAAAAAATACGGCCCGATGATGCCGCCAGCCAATAAACCGCACCAAACAGTCACTTTTTGTGGGTGCATTGGTTTTTCGACAATCACTCTTGGATTATCATTCGCCCAAATGCGGCAATTCTGCTTATTGACGAATCCACTGAGGTGAAAATATGCCTCATCACTGAAGATGATTTTCTTCGAAAATTGATCATCCACTGTTGCCATTTCTTGCCACCATTGTGACCATTGACGACGCTTGAAATGGTCAAGAGGCTTTAGTTCTTGAGTCAATTGCACCTTGTAAGCGCGTAATTGCAAGTCTTTATGCATAATGTTCATCAACGACGAGCGTGAGAGGTGCAATTGTTGGGCACGACGACGAGTTGAGGTGGACGGCTCTTCAGCCACACTATCGCGAACAGCAGCAATATTTTCTGCAGTACAAGGCACTGGTGTTTTCACATCTCCTACAGACCCGGTTTGCACAAATTTTTGCATGATTTTTCCGATTGTACGCACATTTGGACGATTAAATTGACCGAAAGAATCACGAAATGCACGATATGCATTTTGATTTGAACGCCCATTTTCATAATAAGCCTGAATAACTTTAATGCGTTGCTCGATTGTGTATCTTTCCATGGTTCAAATTGAGTTAGTCTGAAATTAAGAAATGTCAAATGAAATGCAGAAAAAAACTTGACGTTTAGGTGTGGTTCACATTCAACATCGGCCCTTAAAATTTAACCACCCTTTACAATAAAGAACTGAGGAAAGTCAAAGAGGAAAGCTTTAGAAGATTTTGCGAGACAATCACTATCACTCCTGCTGCAGCTAGACTGCATAAAGTTCTGGCAAAATCAGGGGGAATGCAAACGTCTCTAAAAAAAACCCAGACGGTAGTTTCACTAAGGATGAAGAAGAGAGACCACTGCTGCTCTTAGAAACTCACTTCCTTGAAAGTACACAGAATACAAATAAAAAAAGCACGACCAACATAACAAGACCTCGGAAAGAAAATTGGAAAATTAGAAGCACAATCTGTTCCAGAGGGAGAATTGAATGAGCAATCAGCTCTTTTCAGCAGTTCAAGTCACCAGGTGTGGATAGTATCACACCAGCCCTAATCCAGAGCGGACAAGAAAGACTACTACCATATGCAGTCAAAATAATGAGTATCATACTGGGATATATTCCAAAGCAGTGGAGACGGTCGAAGTTGGGAAAAAGGACCCAACACAGCCGTAGTCATACAGACCAATCAAGCCTAACATCATTTCTTCTCAAAACAATGGAAAAAGCTATAGACAACTACGTAAGGGAGGACGTACTAAACACGTCCCCACTTAATTACCGTCAACATGCATATAGAGCCGGCAGATCCACGGAGACGGCTCTTTTCTAGTTGACGGAAGCCATACAGGAAGCTCTTGAAATGAAAGAGATTGTTGTCTGCGCCTTCCTAGACATCGAGGGGGCATTTGGTAATACTTCACATGAAGCCATCAGGCGAGCCGTAGACAGGAAAGGAGTCAGCAGAATAGTATCTAAGTGGATGTACGAGTTTCCGAAAACAAGATCAGCAGAAACTCAGACGTCGCGTAGAATCATTAAGGTCAACACAACAAGAGGATGCCCACAAGGAGGACTACTATCTCCTCTAATGTGGAGTCCAGGTGTGGCTGAACTTCTCGAAAACTTAACCAACCTCGGAATCAACTGTCAAGCCTATGCTGATGACATAGAGGAAAGTTTGAAGGAACCCTTTGTGACATCATACAAAGAGGTCTAAAAGCAACTAAAGAATGGTGCAGCACGGTTGGGCTCAACATTAACCCGGGAAGAACTACAATAGTACCATTCACAAGGAAAGGGAAGCTTGAATTGAAGCCAATTCGGCTGTCGGGCAAGGAACTGACACCAGTAAAAGAAGTGAAATACTCGTATCCATGATTATACCTAGATAGTAAACTCATGTGGAAAAAGTACACAGAAGAAATATCCAAAAAGGCCACACGTGTCTTATGATATGTAGGAGCCTATCTGGTAAGTCTTGAGGACTTAACCTCAGCATTCTAAGATGGATGTACATCGCCATTGTGAGACCAATGTTCACATATGAAGCGATAGCATGGGCCAAACGAACTAGCTTAGGCACAACGATGAATACACTCACTAAAGTGCAAAGACTGGCTTGCCTCTGTATTACTGGGGTCATGAGAACATGTCCAACTGTTGCCATGGAAGTATTCCTGGAACTAACTCCGCTTCGTATTGTAGTTGAGCAATACGCAAAGCGGGCGATCCTAAGGATGGCAAAAGAGGACATAGGGAGGGAGAAATACATCAATTCAAAAGAATATGATGTACTTCTCAAGAAATTGCCCTTCTAGCAATTCCTAAGGACGATAGTATCAGGAAATTTAACTTTGATAAAATATTCCGTGCAAAATTAAGTAACAAAAAGCTTGGAGCAATGAATCCATAATACACGGATTGAGTAACTACACAATAAAGTGGTATACGGATGGCTCGAGAACTGAAGAAGAAACAGATTCAGGTGTATTTGAGCCAAGAGCAAAGTACTCAGAACCTATGGGCAAAAGTACCAGCATCTTTCAAGCTGAAATATACGCTATAGATAGACGTGTTCAATTCAACCTCGACAGAGGATACAAAAATTGCAACATAGCAATATTGTCAGACATCAAATTCAAACTTGTGTGGGAATGCCTATACAAACTTGTTGAATTGGGTAGCAGTAACAGGGTAACCCTCTATTGGATCCCTGGCCACACTGGAATAAAGGGCAATGAAGAAGCAGACTACTTGGCAAGACAAGGAGCTGCGGAATCCTTTATTGGACCTGGACTATTCTGCGGAATAGGACGCAACACTATAGGCGGAGAATTCAGGAAGATGGAGAAAGAAAACAGAGGAGAACCTGGCAAGCTAAGAAATTTCTGGGACACTACAACTGGAAGAAATTCGAAGCGTGAACCTACATATCCTAACAGGCTTTCTTCTGGAGTCATTAGGGGCATTGACCCACAAAAGACTGAAATGCTTGGGCAAGTACCAACTATCAGATGAGGATATACCAACCATAGATCCACTTCTCATTCTCCGATTCCTAAGAGAAACTGGATTTTAGTGGGTGCTCTAGGGTGAACTATCCTTGCCAAGGCAGAGAAGGAGTGTTTGACCCTCGATAATAATTCTGAAGGAATTATATTCTGCGGAAAACTCTAATGAGGGGAATAAACTTCTCCTAGGTATTAGCAGGGGGCACAATAGACCATTAGGTCGCAGTATAAGTTAACCCTACACAAATAATGATAATAATAAGTAGGTAGGTATTAGGCATTTAAAAAAGTGGGCTTGTCTGTGGTCGGATTTCACAAATGTTTACACTTGTACTGCTTCGAGCCAAAGATAGCAAATTTCAATTTCCAAGATCAAAATTTAAGGACCAACAAAATGGTGACATACAGACGGACATGGCCAGAGGGACATAAATTTTGTTGCAAACGAGGAGATTGACAGGTACCTTAAAAAAATTAAAGAGACAATCAAACGATGTATAGCACGATACCTCGGTATCGACCAACTGACAACGTATTCCGCAATACAACAATCGACGCACTACACGTACAAAAAAGTAGACTGCTTACATGACTAAAAAACTTGTGTAGGCAGTTTACTGACAGCCTAAACTCGGAGGTTAGGACGATGAAATCGTTGATAAAGAACCTCCATATACTAATAAATTATAGGCGGTCGGATAATTTGCACTGGGGCAACAAGATTCGGGCTATCAAGTCTGATGACCCGAGTATGTTCCCCCAGATTAATAATATATTTCGGAGGAACGATGTCAACGAACTTCCGTGTCTGAAAATTCCCCGAATAACAGCAGGAATAGGTCCAAGGGACACTGTCGATGATGACGACTTTTTTGTGATCGAAGATCCGCAGGAGAAGGTGGAGACCATAGGAACTATTTTCGAGAATGTGTAAAAGGTAAATGCTAACATTCGTCCAAACCACGACCTGGAGAATAGAGTCCTTGTGCACAACTTCTGCCTTCGAAATGATATAGAGCACTGGCGATCAGAGAATACTGGTTTAACTGGGTTCAATGACGAAAATTTGGCCAACAATGCCATCGCCAATGAAAGGGTTCACCACCCTTACGTATCGAAGGTAGAACTCCAAAAGATCTTCGAATCATTGAGAAAGAAGAAAACATCCTCTAGGAGCGCTGGAAATTTACGCCATCCTGTTCAATAATGCACTGAATAATGCCCATTATCCAGAGCATTGGAAAACAGCAGTGGTAAAGCCGATTCCCAAAAGGGGAAAGTATACCTCCAATCTGGCAAACCTCCGGTCGATAAGTCTCCTTCCGAATATCAGCAAGGTATTCGAAAAAGTGATCAATAGTAATTCCGGATAACCAATTCGGTTTCAAGGCGGAGCATGATACAATAAATGCCGCATCTAAACTGGTGGTCATTCGGAATTAAATATGAACTGCAACAGGGTACGGTTAATTCGCCGATACTTTCAATATTTACACGGCTGATCTGATAGGATCTCTTCAGCACGCAATAGCGTACGCAGAAGATTTGATTGCGTACAGATCATGACCTAAGATCGTCGTCATTGCAATACTCTTGCAGAGTGACTTCGATAAGATTCAGCGATATTGCGATGACTGGAAGTTGAAGATCAACCTTCAGAAGTCGGAAAGCATTCTATTCAGAACGCCGTTGTCTCTGGCCTCTAGGGATACCAGAAAGAATTGGCGAAAGTTCTCTATAATTGGACAGCACGGGCCTTTTACTTTGGCGAGACCAATATCTATATTTTAACAAACATGTAGATGCTGCTCTGGCCAAAGCCCGAGCTGCCTTCGCCCTTACAAAGAGACGTTTTTATAGCAACCAACTCAATGCAAGGGTAAAGGTAATCTGCTACACGGCCCTCATTCGGCCCATGCTCACATATGGGTATCCCGTGTGGTTCAACATAGGGGCAACTAGGATGGAAGGGATTCGGGTGTTTGCGAGGGCATGCATTCGGGCGTGTCTTCACTTGTACAGATCACCAGAGTCCCAGTATATAAAATTCTGTTCTAATTAAGTCCTGTTCTGATTAAGTCCTATATAACAGAGTGAATCTTATAAGAGTGGACAATTTCCTGGTCAAGATGACTCGAAGACACCATAGGTACCATGAGGGTGCGCCTTAATGGCTTTGTCCCCTCAGAAGCATTCGTCTATTTCGACCAGGTAGGTCTGATCCAGGATAGATCAGCGGTGCCGCTAATCTTCCATGTTGCCCGGATAACTGTGGACAGGCGGCTCAACTACAGCCGAGACGTCGCACAGAGCACTGAGGAGCGTCTCCGATTCAGTAGACCGGTATAATATAAACGAATCCCTACATATATTTGACAGTACGACCTAAGTTGGGCTTAAGTGTGAACTGATGTGCATTCGAAGAATGACGCGTGTTGGGAGAGAGGAATGCAACTGGCTATTTCGCTGGAGCATTTTTTATAAAAAAAAAAGCGATAAAATAGGGAAAGACACGAGACATTTCGACGGGGTTCAAGTGAATGTATGGAGTACATAATGTCTCTATCACCTATAAGTTTCAACGATCGATTCTGTATCCTGTCTAGAATGTGCAGAACGGTCTTGGGTGCACCAGACAAGATATGGGCGTTATATTCCAGCTTAGGGCGGATGATTGCCTGGTAAATTGAGGCCAGATCAGACGGGGTTAAAAAATGTTTGCGTCTTTTAAGGAATCCTAGACATTTTGCAGCATTTTGGCGACCTCGAGTATGTGATCGTTCCATCGAAGATGGTTATTAATACCGAGAATGGCAAGTCTTTCGGTTTCAACGATGCAATATGGTATCGCTTGAGAAACAGAAGACAGCATTGTGCTTTCGAACCATTAAATTCCACTCTGTTGGTTGAACCCCATTTGATTATGCTGTCCAGGTCGTTACCGTTCCCCTTCTACGGCCGAAGGGCAAGGACGTGAGTTGAGGGTACTGTCATCAGCGAAGGAATGGATTGGATTAGAAGTTCAAGACAAGAGATTATTTATAAAAATAAGAAAGAGAGTCGGAGACAAAACAGAGCCTTGGGGAACACCAGCATTTATTTGGTAAAGTGCAGACTTGAAGCCGTCCAAGACAACTTGTATTGAACATTAAAGAAGAGACTCATCGACAAAAGAGCATGATGCCAAACTCTGTCAAATGCCTTTGAAATATCAAGCGCGACCATCTTAGTTTCGCCGAAGTGATGGCGAGATTGGTTCCACTTCTCGATGAGATGTGCCATCAAATCACCAGTGGACCTGTTTCTACGAAAACCATTGTATTTAAATTTCTTTGAAATACAATGCGTTTTAGAAAAGATACATGGGTGCGGAGGTTTTTTTTGGCACGGAGTGTATATGTACAAAGTGGCTTTACTGTGGCGTACTCGATTAGTTTCACAAACTTTTGAAAGATCGTACCTCTGATGTAGGTCTGGGAATTTAGTACAATACTGTCAAATGACGTGCAAATTTTCTGTTTCGAAACATTGCCTGGAAAATGGTCAAAAGAACTCGGCACGCGTTTTCTCCTGTAGGAAAATTGAGAATAACTTTTCGGTTGGCACCACATGGGGGAGGAGTAGGATTGGTTATACAATTTAACAGTCAACTCTTACTGCACAGTTTTTCTTAGGAATCGTCCATTTTTCAAAAAAATCTACGTCATGTTTGGCTATTTCCGATAAGTTCATCTCTAGCTTTAAATCTCATCCCCATTCGAAAAAAAAAACACCCAAATGAAATGAAATTTCTCACTTCACTGGACATCTACTCCCTGTCCGTGAACAATACTTAGGGTTTCGCAATTTCGCACTGCTCTTCTGGGCTTATTCCGGAATCAAGTCATCCGTCTCCACACTTACCCCTCCCGGAGTTCAGATTTCGTTGATGTGTTGTGCGGAAGAAAACCCATCGAATTAGGGTGAGTATGAATGGAATGACTTACAGGGTGTTTGCTCGTTTCATGTCAGATTTTGATGGACTCTTTTCGTTCTTGGAGTTTCTTTTGTACTTCAATCAAAGTCTTTGCTGGCATCCAACGTCGTCTGTTTGGGGGGGGCCATAAAACACCCCAAGTAGAGGTGGGAATTTCCGATCCGTTTCTCTCCAACAAAAATTAAGATAAATGGGATTTCCTATGAAACCAGTGTCAGGGTGTGAGGGTGCTTGCCGTCCTATAACAGGATTCAGTTTCTTTTACTTTTCCGTTTATTAAATTTGAATAATCATTCCGCTTCTGTGAGTTTAATCTAATAACAGTAATAAAAAGAATCGTAAAAATATGATTTGGCTGAAGAGTGCATGGGAGGTTGTTGACTGAAGAGCGGTTGCAAACTTTAATATTGCTTTGAAACTTGACGCAGCGATTTTTAATTTATTAAGACTTTCTTTATTCTTAGGCATGGGAATGAATGATGATGAATAAACGTGGTCGTAAAAACATGATTGGAAATTTTTGTAAACGAAATCAGCCTCAGAGATTAATATTGCGACTGTATGCATTGTATCAATAATCAGTCGATGGAAGTTTATGAGACTCGTGGGTTATGTTTGTACTTACTCTTCTTTGGAAAAAGTTTTTTTTTTTGTTTGATGATCGCTAGACATTCTACGCGAGGGAAACTTCTGCATTAGTGAGGGACTTTTTTTTACCCTTCTTAGTCTCCTCTGTCATTATTAAGTAAATGTGTCATTTCCATATTCATAAGTCGTTTAATTTAATTTGCCATTTTGTAGTCCATTTTGATATATTAGTCCTGAAGCTTTTTTGTTACTTTTCGATAGTTTCTCCAACACCAAGTACAGCAGTATCATATGCAAAAGTTTCCACAGTTATTTCTTTACTTTGTGATGGTTGGTAAATAAAAGAAACAACACAGGGCTTAGTACACTGCCTTGTGGTACACCAGCTTTAATTTATCTCAATGAGTGAGTACTAATTTTCGTGTTTGATTTTGAAAAATCGCCCAGTTATAAAGGGTCTTTAATTAAGCGCTTCCTATCTTTAAATTTAAATAAAAGTGTGTGAGATATCATCGATATTTTTTATTCGTTTGAAAGGCCAATCGATGCCATTATGGAATATAACATCGTTCAAATGTCCGCCGTGGCTTTTTATTTGGAAATTTTTTTTTTTTTTTTTGTTAAATAAAGAAAATATATTATTAAGGGGACTATCCCCGGTAATAGGCATTGCCTGCAAGCTGGTAGAACGGTGTTTCTTCGTTGTTCGTTATGTCTTCAAATCTTGAATCGATGTTTGCTCGTGCACTCAGGTATCGGTGGCTTGGATCGATCTGCTGTCGGATGTAGTCTTGTATTTCCTCGTTAGGGTGGTCATCAAGATTTTGCAGGAGTCTACTTGAAAGTTGAATCATATACTGGTCGATTGGGTTCACACCGGCGTTCTCGTAAAGAAAAGCCTTAGGGTGGTACTTCCTTGTGATTGGGTTTCGCCACAGTCCTGTACAGATTCGAAGGACCTTCCGTTCGAATATTTGAATCTTCTTCATGGTGGTGGGCGATATGGTGAACCATATGGGGCAGCCATATGTGATAACTGGTCTTATCAGCTGCTTGTATACGAGCAGTTTAGTCTCCTTGCTGAGCCCATTTCTCTTTCTGAGTAATGGGTGGACTAAATGCAACGCATAATTAGCCCTCCTTAGGATGATTTCAGCGTGAGGATTAAACTTAAACCTCTCGCTGAAATGGATTCCAAGATATTTGGTGGTTTGCTTGGTTCGCACCTCGGTGTTATCTGGAAGAGAAATCCGTCTTAGCTGTCACTGGATTTCTGAAGCAGATTAGTTCCGTCTTGCTGCTGTTGATTTTGATTCCCCATTTGAGGTAATACTCCCAAAGATTTTTGACGTGGGTTTCAACTCTCCTAGCTGCTATTTCCGGGGAAAGCGAAACAGCGTAAGTGATGGAGTCATCCGCATACAGCATTGTTCTGGTCCTTGCCGCATTCAGTGGTTGGTCTGCAGTGAAGATGTTGAACAGTATTGGTCCAAGCCTTGATCCCTGGGGCACTCCAGCGTTGATTCGTTTTATTGAAGACTTTGCTTGATGTACCTGTACATACAAAATTCTGCGGATTAAAAAATTTAAAATTAATCTTACCAGATAATTGGGGAAACCAAAATGAATTAGCTTGAAAATCAGTCCTTTGGTCCAAACGCTGTCGAAGGCTTTCTCTATGTCTAGCAGGTAGGCTACGGTAGTCTCTTTTTTGTTCAGGCCAGAGGGTGAATGGTTGAGTGCTTTCCTCGAAAACCTCAACATCACTGATTCTAGTATTTTGCTAACACAGCATAGCAAAGCGATTGGTCGATATCCATCAACATTCGAACAGTTCGACTTTTTTGGTACTGGACCAACCTTGGCCACATTCCATGGAATTGGAAAATAGCTGTTGTTGATGCAGTTGTTGAAGATGATCGTCAGCAGTAAAATAGCCACATTTGGCAACTTTTTTAATAAAAAGTTGGAGATTTGGTCAGTTCCAGCAGATTTCTTGGCATTGCTGCTTTGAATTATCTCCATCACTTCTTCTGTGGTAGTGAAGGCTTCACTGCTTAACGGATCATTAGCTCGGTTATCCCCGCTGAATGTTGTTATTGGATTACCGGAATTTGTGGCTTCATGAACTTCAGATTCTACTTCCTCCAGGAAGTCGGGAAGGTGCTCTGGAGGTCGGTCGGTGAAGTTACCCTCAAAGTGGTTGGCAAATGCCTCAGCTTTCTCGTCAGGAGTTGTTGCTGTTACCTGGCCGTGATTGATGCTCTCAGATAAGGTAATAGATCTACCAACCAGGGAGTTCATTTTCTTGAAGGCGTCGGGACCAGGTTTGATATCTTCAAGGCGCCTGGTGAATTCGTTATGCCTGTAATTCTTCACCGCCTGGAAGAACATCGTATTAGTACACTGCAGTTGCGAGTGCACACTACGATATTCATCATTCACGGTGTTGCATGTCCTGCGAAAGATCCTCTGGAGCCTCTTCCTCAGCCGCTGCCTGTGAGCATAGATAGCCTGGATGTAACTTGGAAGGTTTGCGTATTTGTTCCTGTTGGTACGGGGACTTTCTGCCTATCCATGGCGTTAATGACAACTGTATTGAATCCGTTGATGACGCCGTCTATCTCGGTGTTGCTGAGGTTAGCCGCACTCGAAGTTGTTGGGAGTTCGGCCTCTATATCCGATCGAAATCGGGCCCAGTTTACTTTACTGAACACGGTGTGGAGTTCAGGTGTAGGTCTCTCTGTCATTATTCTTTGGTTTAGCCGAATTCTCAATTCAACAGCTAGATGATCTGAATCACTGATTTCACCGGAATTGATTTTTCTTATAAATATATATGCTCCCCATAGATCTGCGGGTGAGAAATTTGCTTTTTGATAGAATGCATAGAACCAATTATGATAGCAATAACTAGGTGCATACGCACTTTTAAGGATCTTTGCAGTGAAATTGATTTTAGCTTATCTCAGCCCTGTCAAATTTGAAATACACGTACTCCCTATAGCACGCACGCAATGCGAAGCTGCAGCTGAAGTACGAAAAATGGCTGCAGCACAAGTAGAGTCAATTTCAACGTCCGAACGAGCTGCACTACTTTTTGACAGTTAAAAAAAAAAAAAACAAAAAACACGAATATGGCAGAGCACTCTATGGGGAAATTCATAGCATGAGATTCCCTCTTCCTTATTTTCACGAAACACAGCGCGATTATCTTTCCGTTCTGACAGCTTGTGCAATCGAGCAGCGCTTCACCATTGTGAACGCGCATTGCTACTTCTGTGAGCGGTTTATTTGACAGTTTGTACCACAGCGACTTCATTTATTGCAGCGCTTCTCCATTGTGTTCGGGCAGTTATTCAACGACCTTCTGCACCATACAGCAGAACTGGAATGATGAAGGTCTTATATAGAGGTTCTTTAGCCGTTCTTGAGAGAGCTCTTCTTCTCAATTCCCTTCTTAATCCAAAGAAACCGAGGTGTAAAAATCAATTTCTTCACAGTACTGATGACATTTGCAGAATTAAGTGCGAAGCCTAGGTAGACAGAGAATATGCATTAAATAGATTAAACTACATCTGTTCAACGTTCTTATTTAAAGCATCTAGCCTAACCATATAATTTCAACGACATTCCATTGAAAATGAACTCACCTAAGCAGGTGTAATCAATAAATTATATTTCGACAGCCGCCATGCACTTAATAGCAAAAACAATTTGTAACTCAAGCGCCGCAACGCACATAATTTTAAACAAATTGCCATATTTGCAATCAATTCACGCCACGTAATTTGAATAATAATGAGACTACACTGGACCAATTATAGCAGCTTTGCTCGCCGCCGATGACGATGTTTGCACTCCAATTATTCTTTGCACGTTTCTGAGTGCAACTCATCCCTACAGATCCGCCACACAATGGGTGAGCTTTAAGTGAAGTAGGTGTCTAAGAAATTACTCATAAATTGTCGTCCTTGAAAAATTGCCTACGGCTACCCAGTCGCTTAGTAGAATACCCATCAAATGAGTTATGAACTAGTTAACACCGCGCAGATCAAGTGCGGCATAAACTTACTATGAACTGGGTTTTGTATAAAAATATTCTAGTTGTAGTCTCCGCATATCATGGGTCAGCTACTTAAGATTTAAATTAATTCATGACAATAGTAAAGGAAGGAAGCATAAATTACGAGTAGTTTCAGGTTGTATAGTGTCTAAATGGACAGAAATGCTTACAGATCACCGAAAAGTTCGGTCAAAGGCCGTCCATAAACATGTAAATTGGACATGCCAGCATTTCAATGTTTCATCCAAGGTAGAAAGCAGAGTAGCTTTACGACTTTCAAATGAACAAGATGAGTAAGAGGAAGTTGCAGGAAATAATTTCTTCCCAGCACTACCCAGTCAGTTATTAAGAAGCGTCTAGATAAGTTTGGAGGCTCACGCCGATCTCGTCATCAACAAACGTTCCCTGACTACTGCGAATATCACTAAATACAGAAACACTTTGTGTCCTCGTGCGCTTAAACGGTGATAAGGATTCCTTTTTAGTGTGGGATAATATCCGACCTTTCGCCTCTGATTGCCATGTGCAGGAGTCCTTGACATGAATCCTAAAAAAATACGTCAGAGATGTGGTAAAAGGTCGAAGTAGTTTTCTTTAGTAAACATTTCTCTTACTAATCCACACCCAACTCACTTCTACCACTCTCCCCGCGGGACTGCTGTTAGGTATTACTTCACGGGGCCGGTTAGCAATTCATGTTATGCTTCTTGAGTGCGCAAATTTCCATCCAGTTCTCCTCTGATCGCAACATGTGGTCTATAAGGTGCGATGGACTCGGTAAGTTATTTCTCCATTCTGCGAAGCAACTGCAATGCAATACTGCGTGTTCTGTGGCTTCCTCTTGATCTTGACAATATGGACAAAAAGGTGAGCTATCGTGCCCAAATCTTGTCATTTTTATCAATATTTTTGCTAAAAACTGAAAAATTTTGTTTATGTAGACGTTGACTTTCTCTACATTTCTTTCTTACATTACACATAACCACGCCCACTTTTCAGGGACGTTTTCTTAAAAAAAAAAAATACATTGCTTTTTCGAAGCTCGATGTTAAGTCTTATTGTGAATAATGATTGAAAATTTTGGCCATTTTCTGCTAATAAAAAGTTGTAGCAACAATTTTGTGATCAAATTTCTTAAATATTGCAAAAATTTACAAATTTCGAAGCCCCACACTCACTTTATTAGGAGTGAGTTAGAAGATGGGGGATAGGGTATCGTACGATCCGTTCCAATTAGATATTAACTATTCTGTATTTTTTTTTTTTTAAATAAGTTCACCGTGATTATGTTAATTTCCAGTGAGAATATTTTATTTTTATGTTCAGATACTTATTGAATAAAACCCATAGAGTGGTGGGAAATAAATATCAGTTGTTGTGTCAGTAATAATAGCTTTTTGTTCGCTTTTTTTATTTTTTTTTTTTATCTCGCGGAACAAGTAAATGCATATACAGTTAGTCACAGAAGTAAGTACACATAGGCATAGTGTTTAGATAAACACTGTTCATTTGTATTCATATTCCGCCAAAACTGTGCATGACCTCTTATTGCATAATCGTAAGACGAGCGATGTGTAACAATTTCCGAGAAGCTTACAGCAGAGTGCGAATTCATATCACAAAAGTAGGTACACAGACATCGCATACTGTCGGAAGACGCATTCGGGAATAAGTAATACTCGTAGCTTGGCATTTATTGACATTCAACTCAAGATAGTTTTTATTACACCAAGTGGAAAAACTGTTCAGGTCAGATTAGATTAGTACACGGGAGTCAGTGGGAGTGGAGATGTGTGCACAAATTTTCATGTCGTCCACATAAACTGATAGACGGGAATATTTAATAATGCCGTCAACATCATTAATTGACAAAATGAAAATCAGGGGACCAAGATCGCTACCTTGAGGGACACCAGAGGGGGCCATAAAAGGATCAGATACAAAGGATCTAAAAAAGGACTTCATATTGACGTTCATGAAGATAAGATTTGATCCATGCAATGAACCCAGACTGAAAACCGAGAGCTTTGAGTTTCAAAAATACAATTGCGTGCGAAAGAAACTCACAGAGTTCGGAAAAATGCGTATGTGCATGGAGGTAATTGGAAAAGTTAAAATCAGAGCGAAATTCGAGGTAGCGAAGTGAGCGTAATTCCTTAGTATACCAAGGTGGAGATGACGAGAAACTCTTTTGGGCATGTACGAGTATGGGACGGATTGCATAAAACAGCTGAAAATTTCAGAGTAGAACAATCCAAGTGCATCATCGATAGAAATGTGTTTACTGTTAAAAGTGCTGTTGAGATTGATAGCACTTAAAACGTTACTAAGTTTTCCTTGCGAATTATACTATTGTAGTTCTTCCCGGGTTAATGTTGAGCCCAACCGTGCAGCACCATTCTTTAGTTGCTTTTAGACCTCTTTGTATGATGTCACAAAGGGTTCCTTCAAACTTTCCTCTGGCAATCAGTAATATGTCATCAGCATAGACTTGACAGTTGGTTCCGAGGTTGTTTTTTGTTTTCAAGAAGTTCATCCACAACTAGTTTCCACATTAGAGGAAACTCCTTGTGGGCATCCTCTTGTTGTGTTAACCTTAATGATTCTACGCGACGTCTGAGTTTCTGCTGATCTTGTTCTCAGCAACTCGTACATCTACATAGATACTGTTCTGCTGACTCTTTTTTCTGTCTAGGGCTCGGTTGAACGAATGGTTGCTTTACCACGATCGAAAACAACCACAAACACCCCCAGTCATCTGATTTGAATGCTATTGAGCATCTATGGGAACATCTGGAGCGAAAAATTAGGAAGCATTACATTAAGTCAAAGGATGACCTGAAACGTGTCCTGCAGGAAAAATGGTCCAAAAAAACCTGGTTAATTCAATGCCTTCCAGGATGTCTGCTGTCATCAAGACAAAAGGGTACCCTACTTGTAGCTTTTGCTTTTCTTCTTGTGTACTTACTTTTGTGATATCTATTTTCTAATATTTTTATTTATAATTGAATTGTGCTTCTAATATCCTTTCTTTGGTTAACTTTTTCTTGAACTTAAGAAGATTAGTGAAATAAAAAACATTTAATTTCTTTATCAAAAATCAGTTCGAATTGTTTTGTGACTAACTGTAGATGTGTTAAATACAACGACAACAACAATCATCTATTTATTTCGTCCGAAATAAATAAAATAGTCGATCAATTGCGAAAGCTTAGTCAACTCTACTGCGAAGGCATAACACTGGCAGTAGGGTGGTCATATGGCTTAAATGCAACTTGATCGTGATGATGACATCAGGTTGAGGGAAAAAAATACTGTGAATCATGAGCAATGGCAAAAAGCAAAATAAACAAGCTCCCCAGTTATCTGGACGCCACCCTTGGAGTTGAAACTTAATACCACCTAAGTTTCAAACCCACTACACCAATATTTCTTTCTCTCTCTCAATTTTCTACAAACGCCCGTGCCCTGAAACAATTTAATGGTATTCATATCCCTTTTGGCGCGCGCAAATTATAAAAAAAAAAAAAATTTCCTTTTAAAATGTAGGGTTGCTCTAGCGAAAGGTCCATATTTTGTCTAATAAATTCTATCTAACACAATTCAACAAAAAAGATTTCAGCAAATTATAAAACCTTCTCAGTTATTATCAGCAGAACTTATCACTGAGAAATGATGATGCAAGCACTTGGGCCAACATAGGCCCATTAAGTCTAGAGCATGTATTACAACTCCTATCTGCTCCTATACCCATTTTCAGAAAACCTTTGACAGTGAAGATTTTATTCAGCTGAAAAAGTATTCTCCTAGAGTAGGCATTCTGATAGGGGCAAGGGAAGAAAATGTGCAGAGGAAGTGAACTGAAGTCCTGCCCACCATCTCATCTCATTGGGTCAGAGCACACTGTATCATTTCCCCCGGGGTAAAACTGACTTTATAGAAGAGGGAGATGAATTGTAAAGTAAGAAACGGGGTAAAATCCAGCGATGAACATCGGGGGAAAACCAATACACACATAAGTTCTCAATTTCGAGGGGTAAAATGCACTACAATGAAAATCGCTTCATGCACTATAAGACAATTTCCCCCCGCATTATTCATCCAGTGTGCGATTGAAGTAAAAGATACCCCGGTCTTACTCCGGGGGGGAAATTGATCCAGTGTGCGCTGACCCATTGTTTTCAAGGCCTAGTCCCTGACACAGTGTCTGATGATGGCGTTTTTGAGTTTGGAGATATTAACTCTATAGTGTCTGCACAATACTTTTGACCTCTTGAGGTTCAGGGTTGCCCATGTTAGTTGCAGTTATTAACAATTGTTTTCAGGTTTCATCGCTTCTTTTTAGTTCTATCGAGATTCACTCTATAGAGTCTTTAAAGTTCAAAACATTACCAGCGAGCACAAAAATATAAAAAAAAAACCTCAGCTTTGTTCTGCTATTAAATTTTAGACCAGTACCACATTTAACGCCCCTCTATTTAACAAAAAATTTAAACTTAAACTTTTTTAAAACGAGTATGACTTCACAAAATTTGGTCTTCCTTCCATCAGCTTGCCGTTTACGTTTGTGGCCTTTTATGCGGTGGATAGTATGGCTTGCAAATCTTCACATATTCTCTTTTTTTATTGCAGTCATCATCGTCCTTCCAAGCACTATTCGGGCAGTTCATCATTGTTTTCATTTCTACGCAGTACACTCGTCCGTAACTTAAGCTTGACTTACACATTTCGGTCGACGGTGTATCTGGTGGTGGTGTTTGTTTGTTCTCCATCTTTGTATTCAGTTTAACTGAAATGAGAGTTCAAAATTAGATTACAGATTCGTAGGCTTTCCAGTACGACCTGCTTTTTCTGATAAACTTACCATGTCTGAAGCATCTTTGGAAAGCATTTTCAACGACTAGAATAAATTCGGGCTGTTCGCTAAAAACTGTAGACAGGTAGGTTTTTAACTTGTCTTCATCAATATCTTTATCCGATATGATTTCGGTCTCATTCATCGCACATTCATAATAGCACTGGTGAACGAAAGTTATGTATAAAATGTTTAAGAGTTGAACCGATTAGTACCTACTGACTTTCTTTGTTGACGATTCTTGCGCCCTCTTAATGTTTCAAAATATTTCTCGCATTTTTTTTACTATATCCTCAGTAAACAAATTCTCGTGGGGGCAACAATCTTTAGTATTCTAAAAATTCTATTTCTTAGCCTTGTCCAACTCATAGTCATATCCTTATACTTACAGTTCGTGGCGGTGGGTTATTGCAATCAATTGCACTGACAGCGGTGATCTTAAACACATAAAAAGAGACAAGAAAACTCTATTAATTTTTCAACACACATTTAGTTTTTATCTATTGTTTAACACGATATTTGTGTAACCTACCAAACCGATCACAAGTAATAAGTTAAGCACTCCGTAACGATTCATTTTCATTTCCTTTAGAAGATGTACATCTTGAACCCAAGAAGTTGTGCTTCGCGTTGAAATCTCCACCAATAAGGAAATTTGAACCAAGGGCATTGAAGACACGAAAGTAGTCGTCTTTTTCGAGCGAGCATCGCGGCGGACAGTAAACAGACGCTATACTCGTATTGTTTAAGATGGAGGCGTGGCCATATACTTTTTTTGACCACTTTAAGGTGAATAGCTGAGTTAGCTTTTTTTTTTTTTTTTTTTATAATTTGCGCGCGCCAAATGGGATATGAATACCATTAAATTATTTCAGGGCCCGGGCATTTGAAGAAATTGAGAGAGAAAGAGAAAGAAAGATTGGGGTAGTGGGTTTGAAACTTAGTTGGTATTAAGTTTCAGTAAACTCCAAGGGTGGCGTCCAGATAACTGGGGAGCTTGTTTGTTTTGCTTTTTGTCGTTGCTCATGATTCACAGTATTTTTTTCCCTCCACCTGATGTCATCATCACGATCAAGTTGCATTTAAGCCATATGACCACCCTACTGCCAGTGTTATGCCTTCGCAGTAGAGTTGACTAAGCTTTCGCAATTGATCGACTTTTTTATTTATTTCAGACGAAATAAATAAATGATTGTTGAGATTAGGATTTGAACCGTGAACCAAGAGCGTGACAAGCGTTGATGTTACCACTACACCACGGCCACCCTCAATGCTGCCATTTGCCTGCCATAAATGTCGAGGGGTAGTGGCGAACCTACCTCAATCGCAATTTGCACAAAAGTCCTTTGTATGCACAAACTGTTGTTCCAAAAGTCTCCATGTATCCCGAAAATCGGTTCGCGGCTGGGCTTATTTAACTGGGCTCTTAGCCGAGTCGATTATCGGTACGAGTTGTTTTACTCCAGTCTAGAAAAAAACAGAGGATAGGGTGAAATGAGATAGGAAGTTAGGTAGGTCTTCGGACTCTCTATACTCGTAAGAGTCCGTTTGCATTCCATGTTATAATTTTAAGCAAAGACTCCATATCTACTTAGATATAGATACAAAGTTAACCCTACAAAAGCTTTCGACGTTACTGAATCGTTCGAGAAATGCAGTTCAGAATTTCTTTCAACGGATCAGAGGGTGGCCCGTCGTTTCGTCTGGTTGCTTTGACTGCAGCCTGAGAATACGTCAGAAAACTGAGATTCGTTGGCTTATCCGAGGTTATTTTCCGTTCATTCTTTTTAGTGGACGAATTTGACGTACGTTTAATCGGCTTAGAAGGCTGATTGACTGGTTCAAGAGTCTGCACTGCTGATTCGAGCGTCCTTTCAGTCTGTATAACTGGCTTACGAGCCCACTCAGTCTGCTTAACAATACGCTCTACCGACTTAGGAGCCCGATCGACTGATTTCGATCCCCACACAGTCCGCGTTGTAGATTTTCTTCGTCGCATTTGCAATTCCTTTGCGACTTGGCAACAGCAATAATTTGCTGGGTGGCTTCTTGCTTTTTAAATTTTGCTTAAGCTGCAATTTTCAGAAGACTGTTTTCCAACGCACTAACACAGCGCGGCTCTTTCCGACAGTATGCCTGCGTATGATTAAACTCCTGGCAACGCTTGCATTGAGGGATTGCCTTCGTGTTGACGAGTAGTGGCTCAATTTTAACGACCATATGCATGATTGTACGAATATTGTATATCTTTTCCTGTCTTTCCGTTTTATCGAACGATAGCACAAAAAGCGTTTACGTTTCACTATAGCTTCTGCTCCACGGTCGGGTCGTTTTCTCTCTTTTTTAAGAGGTCCACAGCGTGACGAATATTATAACCTCTATCGCGTAAGCCACCTATAACGTCTTCTTTAGCGCATGATCGATGAAGTCCTCGAGCTACGACCCTCAAAGGTCTCTCAGACTTTTCTTCATAAGTATGCCATTGATTTTTTCTTTGTTAAACTTTTGAAATACAGCCCGATATCCCTCAGCGTCATTAACCTTGATTTTCCATGCATCGTTTCGCAAGGAAGTTACTTTTCAGTAGCGATCGTTGTTTTTAAAATTTTCGCAGAGAATTATAGTCTACAACGCCTGTAATATTTATTGGAGGAGGGGCGCGTTTGCTTTCAATTTGCTTTTCTGCTTTTCGCTGCGCTTTGCGATTAGGTTCGTATTGGGGAACAACTTCGAGCGAAGAACCGGCCTTACGTTTTTTAGAAGGTCTTCGCTTAAGTATCCAATCCGTTTCGCGCGTATCGCGGGGGACAATACATGGACGCGATGTGGAAATATATGTTCTTGTTTTTAGAAGTTGCTTGCATTGTGTCGAGTTCAGTCGTTGTATCCATGGAGTGCTTAATGCAGTCCTTGATGAATAAGGAGGATCTACCCCTGGCTCTTCCGGATGGATGGTATGCGTGATACGCACGGAATCCTCTTATTTTTACTTGAGATTCCTTTGTAAGGTGGGTTTCAGAGATAAAGCATATGTCAATATTGTCGTTCCGCAAGAATACCTCTAGTTCGGTGATTTTTTGTTGGAGACCGTTTTCGTTCCATGTTAAAATTTTTAGTAACCGTTTCATATTCATGTGGGAGTTCTTGTTGTGAGCTAGGGTTGGCCACGGAGGCGTCTTCGGTGCTAGTAAGGAGGACGGCAGCACGCTCGCGGTTGCTCGGCTCAGCTCGTCGGACGGGGTGGTTCTCGTCCACCTTACTTCACACCACTTGCTCAGCACACAAAATCTCTTGCCATTTTGATCAAAAACAAAAGAAGGAAGAAAGAAAAAGGAAAGATAGAAAAGAAAGCAAAGGAAAATTCAAGGACTTCTGCCCTTGGCCAGGAGAAAGACTGGGAAGGACTCCGCGAAGCTTACCCTACCTATCCCAAACTAAACCTAAACTAACTTAATGTCTTAAACTAAATCCTAATCTAAAACCTAACTGTCTTAAACTATCCTACAGCTGCTCCCTATCGCGCACTTTGTCCTTCCCCTTTTCTCTCCTCGCCAAACAGGTTCGCCAAGTACCCGTGGTATGCTTGGTGGAAGTGGCAAAAGCTGGCCTGCCCACCCTTTGTGGCTGATGACACAACCGATTGCTATCTCTCTGGCCAATGATTGTGAGAGATAGCCCCTGAACGCGCTCCCCAGTCACGACCTAAGTCTGTTGTAGAGGTGGTTTGCCAGTCGTCACGTTATGTCGTCATTGTTCGTAGTCGTCCTGTCTTGTCACCGTTCATCTACAGAAGGACGGCCCGACCGGCCATCCACACACCAAATAAAAGGATTCCTATCCACTCATGTTTAAGCAGAAATACACCATATAAACCTTGGTTGGCTCATCGCCCTATTCAATTTATTATAAATTTTTGTCTTAAATCTATTATTAAGGTTAACTATCGCCTAATCTTTCTGCCAAGAATTGCAATAAAATATTCACAGAAAAGATTGATCACGTTTTTGTTGTCTCCCGTTGTCCTGCCGTGCCCCACGTTGGGCGCCATTGTTATGAGCTAGGGATAGGCCACGGTTTTTTTTTTTGTCCGCAAACATTTTTTTTTTGTGTGATAAAAGAAAAAAAAAGACAAAAATATGAGAGAAGTGCTCTACTTATGAAGTGTAGCTTAGATTTTTTTTTTATATTTTAAAGATTGTAAAGCTAAGGTTAGGTGTGAAGTGATTCTGCATTTAGCATTGGTTTTGTGCCCGCGATATTTCAGCTGGAACTTCAGCAAGTGGGATCTCTCCTTGTGCTACCGGCACGGCAACGGGGGACAACAAAAACGTGAGTAATCAATCTTTTCTGTGGATATTTTTTTTTAAATGGAGTAATGCTAAGGGCAGAATTGGCTTTGATTAGGATAGGTTAGCTTTAATTGATTTTTTTTGATCGAATTTTGTTTTTCCACCTGAATAAACTCAAATGTTCAGATTTAATTTAAGTGGTTATTTGAAAATGATAGGCAGATAATTTCCCTTGTGCGGTGATGGTGTGTGGGGGAATGGGAAGGCCGTCTTTTCGTTGATCAGGCGCGACGGTGACCTGACTGAACAACTACACTGACTTGATAAAGACCGTACGTGACGACCTTACGCACTTTAAGTACAGGACATTAGACAGTAGTGGCTAGATTGAGGCATTAGGGGCCATCTCCAGTGAATATTGGCCAAGAAGATGGCGAAGGTTGTGTCTTCCAGACACAAGGGTGGGTTGGCCGTGCCGGTGCCGTCAACACCTGGCACGTCTCTGGGACGAGACGAACCCACATCCGGGAGAAACTAGGTTAGGGCTTATCGTAAGTTGTAGAGTAGATTAGGTTTAGATTAGAATAGTTAGGTTTAGGTTAGATCTGGCATACCCATCTTTCTCCGGCATATGGGCATAAGCCCTTGAGCTTCTTCTTCTTCTCCTGTCTTCTTTCCTATCTTTTTTTAAGTCCGTCCGTGGTCTAATTAGGTAAGCTTCTTCTCTTTTCTATTAGGTTTCTTTTAATACGCATATGGCACGATATTTTGTGTTTGACCAGGTGGTGTGAGAGTGATGGGAGACAAGAACCAGCCCCGTCCGACGAGTTAAGCCGTGCAACCGCGTGCGTGCCACCGTCCCCTTCATCCACACCGAAGATGCCTCCGTGGCCTGCCCCTAGCTCATAACATTCTTTTATTGCGAGGTTTTAACTCAAGCTTGCTCAGTTTGTTTATTTCGGTTTGCTTCTCAAGTTTCGCGAGAATTATAGAGAAAACTTGTGAGATTGGATTTACCGTAACACCACTCTGTTTGTGTACTTGTAGTGCGGCTTGAGCATATATTTGCGCTCCTGAAAATTCTGGCTTTTCCTTAATTTTTGACAGAATGTCTTTACTTTGTTTCCCTTAATATTTACTTTTGCGGATTTAATTTCGTTCGTAACCTTTTCCTTAGCGTTTTCACGTCTCTCTTTAAGGGGGTTTACGCTCTGGCGTAAATTATATTTAAATGTATGTCGCCTTTTTTGGAGCTCCTTTGCCACTTCGCAGCCTCGATAGTTTGCTAGGCGCTTGCCTTTACAGTTTATGTAGGTCGCCGGGGCCTTCTTATTTAGGTCACACCTTTCTGATAGATGACTACCGGCACATTTTACACATTTCGGTTCTTTTTGGCAATTTGGTCGTTTGTGATGTCGTCTTTGGTGCACGAGGGGAGGAGACTTCTTGCAAATGACAAACGCAGTGGTCTTTCTGACTTGTTCTCATAAGTATGCCACTGGATGTTTTCTGCGTTTAGTTTTTTGAATATTGCTCGATAGCCGTCAGAGTCAACTACGTTAATTTTGGAATGACGTTACTTTAACCTCCGATAATATAGTTCCTTTGAGAAGGCAATGCAATTTATTGAAGTCCGTAATACCGAAAACGTTTATTGCAGGCGGAGGACGTAATTTGTCTTGAGCTTGTATCTGTTTCGACTCATTTTCTATATCTTGTTTTCGCGGCTCAATTTCGGGTGAAGAGCTGACTCTCCGTTTTTTGCTGAGTCTTTTCTTTGAGGCCCAATTTGTTTCACGTGCTAGCTCTTCTTCGCCCGTGTGATATTTGAGACTAGCTGCATTGGGGTAGGGTAACTTCGTGTTCTTTTTTGGGAAAATGAGTTCTTTAGAGCCTTGTTTTCTCCTTTTAGTGAATTTACCTCTCTCTTAAGCTCTTGGTAGAGTAGATCCATTTTATTTAGCTTAATACGGGGTTCATTGCTTTCCTCCTCTCAGCATTTACATATTACTGAGTAATGTTTCTCTTCTTCTTTTCTGGAGACATTCGGCCTTGATGATGGAGAAAGAGTTGCCCTTGAATTTTTTACAAAGGGGTTTATTAAATGCAACAATTGGCTCTCCCCATAATCCATAGAGCCTAATTCTGAAGAGGGTGGATTTCCCAGTGAACTGCCACCTGGGGTATTGTATCTATTTGTTTTACTAATTGCATATTTTGTATCTTATCTTATCCTCGGTATTCGAAAGGTGGATTTTAGTCACCTCTTACGACAGCCGGGGGTATGTGCCTCCTGTGTGGGGATATAATTAAAATCAATTAAAACTACTTTTTAGTCTTACTTTAATGCGTTTATTAATTAAATGTGCCTTCGCCGGCTGGTCACAGAAGAAGAAGTTAAAAAAACATCATGGCGTCCATTGCCTAAAATGGCTGCTTTACAATCTGTCATAAAACAAAATAGGGAGCGTTCAGAAAATTTATTCTACTGAAGGGTGTGTGACAAGCTCGTTTACAATGTGCATGCGACAGGGTATACGTATAAGACTTAATATTCTTATAATATTGTCTAGGTAGATCCCTATGTAGTTCACACTCTAAACCTTTATGCGAGACTTTGTCAAAAGCCTGCCCAACGTCTAAAAATGACAACCTTGTTTTTCTTCGAGTGCTTTTCCTATAACATTAGTTAAACGAGTGTTTGTTTCTAAACCCGAATTGATGGTTCGGGATAAGAGCAGCTGTCGAAGCTACCAATGACATCCTGCTGCTAAAATATTAAGCAAAGGTTTGCCGTTTTATCATGCATCGTTTGACATTTCCCGAATGTGTGCAAATTACTAAAAATTATTATCGAAATTCCGGCTCAGTTGTAAATACGCAACGTGAATTTCGTCGTGAGGTCGGTCGTCATCATGGCTTCAGTGCGCAGGTAATTCGTCACACTGTGGAAAAGTCTGAGCGTGAGTACACTCTTTTGGACCTTAAGCCATCAACCAGACAGAGATCGGTGCGAAGTGAAGAAAACATAGCCGCCGTAGCGGCCAGTATCGAACCCGATTAGCTGAATTGGGCACCACCAGAGAGTCAACCAGGCTTATTTTGCAGTTGGATTTGGGCCTACATCTGTATAAGATTATGCTGACGCAAGAATTGAAGCCAGGCGACCATAGACTACGCCATGAGTTCGCTAATTGGGCGCTGGAAATGTTAGACGGAGATCCGGATTTTGACCAAAAAATCATCTTCTCGGATGAGGCAAATTTTTGGCTCAGCGGCTAGTCAACAAGTAAAATTGCCGTTATTGTAGCGACCACAATCCACAAGTGTTCGACCAAGCATCCACAAAGATTGACTGTTTGGTGTGGTTTATGGTACGGTGGCATTATCGAGCTGTGGTTTCAACAAGATGGCGCTACATGCCATACAAACGATGCAACGCTCGAAGTGGTGAAGGAGAAATTTGGCGACTGGTTCATCTCACGGGGAGCGTTCATCAATTGGCCGCCACGATCATGCGACTTGACACACCTCGATTATTTTCTCTGGGGCTTTGGACGAGCTCGAGGCCAACATTCGAGACGCTATTGCCGGAATAACACCGCACATATTGGACCGAGTTTTCAAAAATTGGACCGACCGTTTGAAGCACTGCCAGCGAAGCCGAGGCGGCCATTTAAATAATGTTCTATTCCATACATAATGGCATAAATGTAGCTTCAAAATAAGGCTAGAATCAATTTGATATCTCACACCGTTGTTGTTTTATTTGAATTTCTTTTCCTATCGTTCTTATCTGGTCACCCTATATTTTATCACGGCGCGGTGCTCAAAATTGCGAGAATTTCGGATTTCGCCTGGCATTATTATTGAAACGAGGTGACATTTATACTACTAAAGAGTGCCGCAGTTAGTGCTGTCACTAATGAAAAGAAGATGACTCGTTGTTGAGCCGCCCTCGTAGGTACACTCATTTGTGTAAATGACAGCTTCCGTGACTGTTTAAGTTCAAAACACTACCAGCGAGCTATATCCTTCTCTCCACGTACTAGTACACACCAAAATGTAAAGACCGCTCAGCTTTGTTCTGCTTTTAAATTTTAAACCAGTACCACATTTAATGCCTCCCTATTTAACAAACAATTTTAACAAACTTTTTTTTACAACGAGTATGACTTCACAAAATTGTGCCTTCTTCCATCACCTTGCCGTTTACATTTGTGGCCTTCCATGGGGTGGATGGTGTGGCTTGCAATTCTTCATAAATTCCCTTTTTTCATTGCAGACATCATCGTTCTTCCAAGCACTATTCGGGCAGTTCATCATTGTGTGCATTTCTGTGCACATCATGACCATTGCTGAGCATGGCTTACACATTTTGTTCGCTGGTGTACCGGGTGGTGGGGATGGTGGTGGGTTCTTCTCCATCTTTGCACGCATTTCTTTAGCTGAAATAAGAGTTCAAAATAAGATTACAGATTCGTAGGCTTCCCAGTAGAACCACCAAGTTACCATGTTCGACGCATGTTCCGATAGCATTTTGTACAACTGGAATAAATTCGGGCTGTCCGCTTAAAACCGTAGACAGGTAGGTTTTCAACTTGGCCTCATCGATATCTGTATCCGTCATGATTCCAGTCTCATTCAACGCACATTCATAATAGCACTGGTGAACGAAATTTATATATCAAATGTTTGAGAGATGAACTTATTGGTGCTTACTGTTGGCATGTGTGGATGATGCCTGAAACCGCCATGACCTTTTGGACCTCCTGGGCCTCCTGGACCACCTGGACCACCTGGACCTTCTGGTCCACCAGTTGGCGAAACATCACCGTCGTCTAGATAATTCTTGCATTTTTCTATTATTTCCTTAGTAAACAAGTTCTCGTGGGGACAACAATCTTTAGTATTCTAAAAATTCTATTTCTTAGCCTTGTCCAACTCATAGTCATATCCTTATACTTACAGTTCGTGGCGGTGGGTTATTGCAATCAATTGCACTGACAGTGGCGATCTTAAACAAATAAAAAAGACAAGAAAACTTTATTAATTTTTTCAACACACGCTATTTAGTTTTTAACTATTATTTAACACGATATTAGCGTAACCTACCAAACCGATCGCAACTAGTAAATTAAGCACTCCGTAACGATTCATTTTTTAGATGTGTACTAAATGAAGTTGGAAACTTGAACTGATTCTGTGGGAGTTTTAGCGACGACTTTTATAGTGATACACCCATCCAGAAAGTAATTAAATTAATTTATCTCGGTCGAGTGCGGATAGTTTTCGAATCTGATTATCAAATTGATTAATCATTAAATAGATGACAATAAGTAAAAGTATGCAGAATGTTGTTTTTGCTCACCGGGCCTATTGGGGGAGTTTTATAGGACGTTTTTCTTTATTTTTATTTTTTTTTACCTGTCTCCACGTGCTGTTTTGATGACAAAACAACAATGAATTCGTAAATACGAATTAGCAGAGAATTGTTCGGTCAATTTCGTCAAATTATTTTGTTCATTTGATTGCGATTTAATCAAAGACATACAATTGTAAGTTTCGCAGGGGAAAATGGTATGTTTGTTGTTTTGAATAGGTGCGATATGCGAGCGGTACCATGTAATTGTGGCTTTTAAAGTTCATGGTCAGATACAAATATCAGCAGAGAATCGTTTTTACTTATAAATGTGGTAGGCATTCACTTAGCTTTATGCTACAGGTATTCAAACAGGAGTTATACATACTCGTAAATGGGGATCTGTAGAGTGATTGCTGCAGCTTAATTACTTTCTTTATAGCGGGGTACAGTCCTGGGTGGACCTGGGCCTCAACCAACAAGCATATCCAGTTAGTTCGATCTTGTGCTAGACATGAGCAATTTATTATGACACAATCCACTATCTACCAACTCATTCTTTCACCTCCACGCGGTGAACGCCGAGTGCCGAGCACCTTGGCGAAAGATGGGGTTAAATCCCTGTGGGACGTCTTGGCGGTAGCAAACGAGAGAGGGAAGAAGGGTGTTTCCAAAGTTCCTTGGACCCAGGCAGCAACGGACGAATTCTTCAAATGGAATTAACGGTGGCGTCTAAAGTTCCTGTTAGGTGGAACTGCTTAATGAGCACCTTATATGGTCTGCTTCGACATATTTGGAGATCAATTCTATAACGATCTTGAGACGAGTTAGTAGAGATCATACACCAACTAATTTTTACTATTTGGTCAGATGAGTTTATGCCTGATGAATTGAATCCCAGCGTGTCGTTTCCCCAATCCTCAATAAAGGGGACCCCCTTAACTGTGCCAACCATAGAGGTATCAGTCTCCTCAGCATCATGTGCAAGATCTTATCTGGTTGGCCCCTATCAGTACGATTTTAAGCCAAGAAAGTGGCTAATTTCTCACTTCGCCAGATCCTGTAGAAAACTCTAAAAGTCAAAATCGATACACACCATCTCTTTATCGATTTTAAGGCCGCCTCCGACGGCATTTGAAAACAGGTCAAGAACCTATATACATTACTGAGCAAAGGAAAAAGCGGCAGTGGATTGGACACACTCTACGGCCGGCGCAACGAAAACTCCACTGCGAAATACGCCCTGCAGTGGAATACGCTAATCCAGGCAGGCAGAACAGCGGGACGCCCTAGGCAAACGTGGCGTTGGACTGTCGAGGAGGAATCAAGTTTTTCGGGAATGAGTTGGAGGCAGCTCAAACGCGTTGCAGACTCCTAACAAGATGGCGCACAGGCGTTGTTGACGCCCTATGCCCCTTGAGGGGTTCAAGGATTTAAGTAAGTAAGTATGACGGCATTTATGGAGACAAGCTATACAGAGCCATGTCTAGTTTTGGCTTTCCCAACTCATTCGTCTGTGCAGGTTGACGATGGATGGCACAATCTTTCAAAAGTCTGTGCAATTACTTGCGTACGCCGATGATATCGACATGCTCGTAATTGACAGAAATCAACGGGCTGTCACCGGTGCGTTTTCGAGTATTGAGACAGAATCAGCCAAAATGGGTTTAGCGGTGAACGATGGCAAAACAAAGTATATGCTGTCAACAAAAAGGACAACAGGAACATCGGCGAATCAAACAGAACGTCACAGTGGACAGCTATCATTTCGAGGTTGTTAGGGTCTTTGTATACCTTGGCTCTGCTATCGCATAGAATAACTCTTGCCAATCGCTGTTTCTGGGAAGCACTTTTCCATTCAAGTAAATGTCTGGAATAGGCCGGTGTGGATCAGAGAATGAGCAGCACAGATACTCTGTCTTTTTTGAATTAATACTGTACCCATTTCCCTCCAAAACATCCATCCATACATCAAGTGCTCGTTGCAGGGCCATTTGATCTTCGTTTATGATAGCTCCATCGTTAGCAAAGAATAACTGATGCACTTTGGGGTCCGTCACTTTTCCTTCAAGCAGATAATCTGCAATAAATATCAAAGGACTGAAGACGCCTCCCTGGTGTACACCGACTTACTCTTGTCTCTGCTTCCTCATACATGTCCATGATCATGCGCACGTAGGTTTCTGGAACTCCTCGTTGTCTTAACGCCACCCATAAGAGATCTCTTGGTTGTCTATCAAAGGCTTTTTCAAAATCAACTAACACCATATGCAAGTCCTTTAAGGAATCACTGTTGTTGATTTACCCGAGACAAACCCTAACTGGTCATCAGATAGACGTATTATTTTCCGCAGTCGGCCATCTAATACGCGCTCAACGATCTTCATGGTGTGTGACATCAGCTTGACAGAACTGTAGTTATTGCAGTTTCGCTTATTGCCTTTTCCTTTTTGCAAAGGAAGAAGATTAGGCATTAGATCACCGCTCATTAGTTTGGAGCCATCTAGATTCGATGTCTCCCATCTTTTTTCAGAACTCAGAGGGTATCTCGTCTGACCCAACCGCTTTTCTTTTTTTGGAGTATTTGACCGCATTCCTAACTTCTTCGACAGTAATGTCGGCTACTTCATCATGGTTAGGAGCGGCTCTTAGAAAGTATACCCTGAGAAACTGTTCGTTCAGAAGTCTTTCACAATACTGTCGCCATCTGTGGAGAATTTTGTCGTCTTTCACAAGAAGCTGGCCTTGAGCATTGTTAATGAACTTTGGGGAACGAATCTCTTTAGCCTTTCCTCTTCCCTGGGAGGCTATTTTGAAGATAGTTGCTCCCTTATTCAAATTGTTTTGTCGAAGCTCCTGGATAGCCTGGTTCCTATCAGACGCCGAAGACGACATTTCCTCCAACTCCCGATGGGCGCACTTCTTCTTCGCGAGACCTTTGCAACATCTATATATCACTTCAAGGCAATCTTTTTCATCTCTATTAGTATTTAGAAGAGCACTTTGACCAAGCCTTGAAAGCCGTTTTCTTTTCCCGTATCACGACTTTAGCTTCATCTGTCCACCGCGATGTATCTTTGGCGTGTTGGCAGGGACCTTTCGACGTTCCAAGCAGTGATTTGGCTCTCTCCAAACAAGATCACTGTAGGGAATCCCACATACGAGGGCGAGGTGAAAAGTTATCGGCCTGACGTAGAGATGGCATTCCAATCATCAAAAATTTATATTTCCTGCTTGGGTGCACTTCTCATTAGTTCGTATGACAAGTTTCAACTTTTTCTCTCAAGTAGTTTCTTTACACGAATTTTTGCAGTAGACGTCTTGCTGTGATAAAATCCTTCGTTTTGAATGGGTTAACCCCTAAAGAAATTCATCCAAAGTTGACAAAAGTTTACGGCAGCTGTCCCTCGAAGATGACCCACGTGACGGCCAAAACCGCAACCATACCCGAAACCATCGAAAAAGTGCATGATATCGTGTGGGATAGGTGAGTGAGATAGATGAGGCTGTGTGTATATCGGAAGAGAGGGTGCGAAACATCTTGCACAAAAACTTAGGGATGCGATAGCTCTGCGCAAGATGGGTGCCGCATTTACTGAATGCCGATCAAAAGCAAATGCGCAAACGATTTTCGCGGCAATCTTTGGACCGATTCAATGGGGATCCGACCGATTTTGTGCGGCGATTTGTCACCATGGATGAGACATGGGTCCACCACTACATGCCAGAAACGAAACAGCAGTCGAAGCAGTGGGTGGAAGCCGGTGGTTCAGCGCCAAAGAAAGCGAAGTCGATCGCATCTGCCGGAAAGGTCATGGCCTGTGTGTTTTGGGATGCGAAAGGGATCCTGTTAATTGATTACATTGAGAAAGGCAGAACAATTACCGGCGAATATTACTCCAACCTTCTTGACCAACTGGATGCCAAAATTCGCGAGAAGAGGCCTGGCTTGAAGAAGAAAAGAATCATCTTCCACCAGGACAATGCACCTGTATACAAGTGTACGTTGGCGATGGGAAAACTGCGTGATTTGGGGTTCGATTTGCTCGGCCATCACCTGATTTGGCACCCTCAGACGTCCATCTGTTCCCAAACTTGAAGAAATTTGTTTCTGGGAAGCGCTTCCCATCCAATGCAGAAGCTGAGAGGGCCGTAGATGAATATTTTCACAGCCTTTCAGACTCTCACTTCCGAGAAAGAATACTGATGTTGGAGCAACTCTGGACCAAGTGTGTTGAAGTCAAAGCAGATTATGTAGAAAAATAAAATCATTTTTTAACTGAAAATCGCAGTCTTTTATTGTCAGGCCGAGAACTTTTCACCTTGCCCTCGTACCTTGTGCTCTGCACTCCTCATCACCGACCTCGTCGATGATGGTAAAGAGGTAATTTGTCATGCATCATTTTTTAACCACTCAACGTAAATATGGGATAACTTGTCTTCCTCAATATATCCAGATACTTATAATCTGCATAGATTCAAAATTATGGAGCACTCTATCCTTTCCTCTCGCCTTTATATATTTTCTTCTGGGTTATCAAACTTTAGTCCTAAGTGATGCAGAATATTTATCTTTTTTTTTAAAAAAAAAGCACAAAACATTATCGATGGAGCATGACCTTGTTAGTTTGCCTAAAACTATTATTATTAGCAAGCAAAGGGCATTAGTAATAAGTAGTGGAATGTAGGCTATTGAACATGATCTAATAATGACGCTTCTATGACATATACTGTGATGACATTTAAAAATGTGTCTGTTCATTTAACGCTAATATCTACGCTTGAAGTATCTACAACCAAATTAATAATAAATTCTTCCGCTTCAACGCCATCAATTGTTAATGCTTTTGTATATGGAAGTACGTTCCTATCTATCTATCAATCTAAATCTCACTTTTTCCCATTGTGCTAGGTACTGAGGGTTGCACTGTTAAAAATTAAGCACATGCAATTAAGGCAATTGATTTATTTATTTATTTTTGCACTTGAATCTGTCATTAACAATGACTGGGATTCACATAATATGTACAGCACTTGGTCAATAGTCGAGTCGGGCTTTGCTTTTGGATTAGGTTTTTTTTTATGGACATTAATGTCACTTCAATGAGTGAGCCATACAGCTCTATATAATTAGCTAACATCGAAAAAAGTTAGCACCCTGTAAGTGAGGGTTTAATAGAATATGTAAGTACCTTCATACATTTTCATGAATCATTATTATTATGAATCAGCGAAAATGGAAAACGCAAATATCACATTAGTTAGATTTAGCAGAGGAGAATTTAATTAAAGCCTAACACATTTTCAAAAAAAATCCGCTTTAGTCAAGCTAATAGGTACGAAGCTATTGGATTGAATTCTTGAAAAATTATTGGATTTCGAACCCCAAAGATCAGCCATTGCAATGTCGAGAGAGCAATATTTAAATCATTTCTCAAGTACTTTGAACTCTCCTCAATAACACAGGAGTTATAAACTTAGACACAAAAGGGCGTACGAGTACGAGGGTGGCAGTGGTGTAGTGGTAACATCATCGCTTGTCACGCTGTTGATTCACGGTTCGAATCCTGATGCCAGGAATCATCTATTTATTTCGCATGAAATAAATAAAAAAGTCGATCACTTGCGAAAACGCTAAGACAACTCTACTGTGAAGGCATAACACTTGCAGTAGGGTGGTCATATGGCCAAAAAATGCATTTTGATCGTGATGATGACATCAAGAGGACGGTATAAAATACTGTGAATCATAAGCAACGACAATAATAGCGGAAACAAAAACAAAATACTCTCCAGTTATCTGGACAGCCACCCTTGGAGTTTACAGAAACTTAATACCACCTGAGTTTCAAACCACACCACTCTGTCTTTCTCTCTGTCTCTTCCTTTCCACAAAAACGCACGTGTTCTAAAAATTAGTATAAGGGTAGGGTATTCATATCCCCTTTAACACGTGCAAATTATAAAAAAAAAAAAAAAAAATTCCAAATAGAGAGGGGAATATGACAAGGGGACCAACTCTCTCGTCCAACATCTTCATCAGGAGAGGACTCTACGATGATCTCCGCGGCTAAAGGCCTCCTCTCGCCTCTCTTATGGTCGCTCGTGGTGGATGACTTATTGAATAGACTTAATAGCTTAGGCTTTACAACTATAGGCTATGCAGATGATCTTGTGATCATCATCAAAGGCAAGCATGAAGACAATGTGTGTCAACTCATGCAAAATGCACTCCGTGTAGTCTCGGACTGGTGTACTGGCGAGGGTTTATCGACAAACCACAACGAAGCAGTCATTGTACCGTTTACAAGAAGAAGAACACTGAACATTAGTTCAGTGACTCTAAATGGCATAACCATTCATTTTTCCGACGAGGTAAAATATCTAGGAATTGTCCTGGATAAGAAACTTAACTGGAACTCCCATGTTAAGCATAAAATTGCCAAGGCAACCACTGCCATGTGGATCTGTCGCCGTATGGATGGCAAAATCTGGGGTCCCCAAAGGTCATATTCTGGTTATATACCACGGTGGCAAGACCCATCCTTACATATGCGTCCATTGTCTGGTGGACGAAAACCAAGGAGGTCACAACCACCAGCAAACTTGACAAACTTTAAAGATTATCCTGTCTCGGAATTACAGGTACTATGCACACCTGTCCCACAACAGCCATAAAAGCCATAATCGGACTTACTCCGTTGCGGTTAATCTTCGAAAGTCGGTTGTTAACAGTGCGTGGAATCATGTGGATCTCATGGATCTATTAACCGACTTCCCCGAGCTAGATATGCTCAGCCCGGTTTCGGACTTTACGCCTAAATCACTCTACTTTGGTAGAAGGTTTGACATTGAGATCCCAAACCGTGATATACTCGTATGGTATAATGGCAGACCGTTGCTTGATCCAAAAGGTATCGTTTGGTATACCGATGGATCAAAAATGGATGGATTCAGGAGTTGGCGCCGGTGTGTATGGATCCAATTATAAGATTTCGAAATCACTTGGAAAAAAGTCCTAGTATTTTCCAGGCCGAGCTTTACGCTGTCGCGACCTGTGCTAATATAAACTTGCATCCAGGCATCAAAGGTGCCGCCATGCACATACTCACCGACAGCCAATCGGCCCTTAAAGCACTGATTTCCCACCTGATCAGTTTCACAAAATTTGGCCCGATATAATAAAGTAAAATTGTGGTGGGTACCGGGTCATGCAGGCGTTAACGGCAACGAAACTGCAGAACTGCTAGCAAGAAAAGGTTCCCCTGAGTTGTTCATTGGACCTGAATCCTTTTGCGGAATAACTGATTTTGCTTTTAATCTGACCCTAAACAGTTGCGAACGCAAGGTGTGCATTTCCCATCGGAATAATTCCCAAGGCCTCAGAGAAGCTAAAAGAGCTGTCTAACACTTCCAAAAAATGGTAGCTGATATCCTAAAATATAGCAGAAATGACATAAGGAGGCTTATGAGCTTCCTTACTGGTCACTGTCAATTACTTTTCTACTTAAATAAAATAAGGATCTAGGCCGCCTCTGCCTAGAAGAGGACGAAACTGCAGAACACATACTATGTGAGTGTGTAGCTCTGTGTAGAAGTAGGAGGAGCTTCTTTCTAAAGAAGATGATATCTCCATCAGACCTAAGGAACTCCTCCGCAGCCGTAATTATAGTTGAAGTACTGCTGCCCTAAATAGTGGTCTCTGGCACAATAGATCTCTCTGGTCGCAGTGCCTACAGTGCCTGGGCGTGGCCACGCTCTAGAACGATGCTTCAAACATTTGAACGGGAAAGACATTTGAATCAATATTGATTGCGAGAGGCTTCACAACCTAAAATACGCCGATGATATAATCCCAATAGGAGCTTCTCACGTTGAGTTAAAAACTATGATGGTAGACCTCAATTATGTGTGTTCTAAAGTTACCCTGAAAATGAATAAAGAAAAGTGAATTTACCTTTGTAGGAGCACAAGGATCTTCAGTAGTAGATTATTGTTTAACATCAAAAGACTGGCGAGAACTCATCACCAATTTTAAAGTAGAACCACAATGCTTTTCAGATCACCTTCCGATAGTCACAACCTTTCAATTATCTAGCCCCATAACAACAGAAGAAGAGTACTTGAAGTTATTACCAAAGCTAATTTGGTAAGATGCGAATAGAAATACCATCAGTGATCAGCCGAATGAGTCCCACCTGGAAAAACTAAAGGAGGAGATTTGAGGGTACGGCAGAACAAATGGTTTGACAGAGATTGCGCAATAGCACGCAATAGATCATTTGCATTCCTGAATAGGTATAGAAAGGAAAATGATACGGCTTCTAAGGAATTGTACTTAGTAAACAATAGGCATTATAAAACACTATGCGAAATGAGAAAGAAAAGCTACGGTGGAGGAGTTGCAATAGAAATAGCAAGCTGCAGAACTTCAGCCGATGGAAAGGAATCCACAAACTAAACAGAAGAGAGTACCAGATCCGCACAACTATCTCAGTAGCCGTTTTGCAAGAGCATTTCCAAAGCTTGCTCAATCCACAGATAATATCAGGAACCATACAATATACCAGACCACATGCTACAAATGCCCCTCTAGATCGACCAATATCTACATCTACACGGACAGGGTACCTTTCGAGTTTTATAAAAACTGCACTTCGTAGTTTGTTGCACTTTTGGCGGAAGAATATACGAAAGTGGAGAGGTACCGGGCATCTTCAGGAAGGCAATTATTTTCATTCATTCACAAAAAAAGGAAGTATTAGTGACCCAGGAAACCATCGCGGTATCTTGTTCCTAAACACTTCTATGAAACTATTTACAAGTATTCTTCAAAAACGTTTGGAACTCTGGACTCAATCACGGAATCTATTAGGTGCGCAACTAAGTTCTCACTGTTTGTCAATAGATGGCTCTTGCAGTAAGTGCTGGTCGATTTTGACATATCCAAAACTTCATGAACTGAGCTTAGGCATATGGTCAACCAACTGTTTTGGCACATTAGTGATTTTGTTTTGGCGTCATATACTTTTGGTTGTTGGAAAATGTCTGATTTTGTGCTAAATAATCGTTATTTGAGGGAAGTGTTGATTTTCTTCGAAAAAAACGGCGGCTGAAGCGCATCGAGAGCTCCAAAAAGTTTACGGAGATGCTGCTCTAAGTGAAACAACGTGACGTGATTGGTTCCGTCGCTTCAAAGACGGTGATTTCAATGTTGACGACCGTCCGCGAAGACGCTGAATTGGAGGCATTGCTCGATGAGGATCAGTGCCAAACGCAAGAACTGCTTGCTTCAGCATTAGGAGTTACCCGTCAAGACATTTCCAAGCGATTGCATGCGTTTGGAATGATTCAACTGCTCCAGCGGCAAAAAAGGAAGGGTTTTCTTCATCGCATCGTGACGGGTGATGAAAAGTGGATTCATTACAGCAACCCAAAGAAAAGAAAGTCATGGGGTCTGCCCGGTCATGCTTGTACGTCGTCGGCTCGGCCGAATATTCACGATGCGAAGATTATGCTGTGTGGGACTAGGTCGGTGTAATTTATTATAAACTGTTGAAACCCAACGAGACCATCACTGGGAACGGTATCGACTTCAATTGTTGCGATTAAGCCCAGCACTGCGCAAAAAACGGCCACAATACGAGCAGAGGCACAAAAAGTGATTCTACAGCATGACAACGGCCTCATGTTGCCATACCCGTTAAAACCTACCTGAAACGCTCAAATAGGAAGTTCTATCCCACCCGCCATATTCCCCAGATATTGCGCCATCTGATTATTACTTCTTCCGTTCGATGACACATGGTCTGGCTGATCAGCAGTTCCGCTCATATGAAGACATGAAAAGGGTTTGAGCTAGCGGAGGTAAGGTCTGACCTAGCGGAGGTAAGGTTTATTCAGTAATAATTTGACACTACCTTGTAACCTGAAGCGTGGTGCCTATGCAAGAATCACCCTCCTCTTACCAATAAATAAGATAGACATACAGCCAGGCATATAGATAAACAGACAGACATACTGTCGGACAGAATTGCTAGACCCACTTTTCGAGTTTCTCTATTATAGTATGTGAGCATGGTGGTCCAATATTCACCCTCTGCAATGCTACGTAAATACTTTCGTTGTAAGTCTACAAGGCTGTTAACGAGGCAGCTACCGCGTAGAGCAACCTTATGTCAAGTACAAGAATTGAAAAATATTAGTGACTATGCATTACATTACATAGCGTCTACGAATGCCCACTAGTGAAATGACTCGCGCTACAGTGAACAGCAATGAAAAAGTTACGTATTCGCCAGAGTGCATTGCATATCTCATTCGTAGACACCATTAAACACATTTTGTAGTAAAGCCAATTTTTGACCTGTCAACCTATAAAAATTTATAAATATTTCCAAGAAATTAAAAACCACCCCAAGACATCGTTCAATTTTCTTCTTTATTTGGACATTTTCAACAACCCGGGGCTGCCCTTTTAGTAACGCCAATCGATTTCCATGATAGTTGTGATTGATTCAAAGCTCCCCACAGATTGATAGTTAAAAATCCATAGATCTGTGGAAAATGTTAAGCACTCGCCCGCCCGTAAAGTAACTTCCACTTCCAAGCATAACTTTTCGCAAGGTGACTTCGGAAGCAAGTGGATACGAATTTCTCCACTTAACTGCTGAACGAATATGAGTCCATAAAGGTATAGTTCTTTCTCCATTCCTATATAGTTGTTCGACATCAACACCCAGCTGGAATAAAATGGCTCGAAGTGAAGAGGATAGTAATACGGTCTACGGATAAACTTCCTTGATGCCTTCACAGCTTTAAATTGACAATTTCTCAGCTGAAGGAACCATTCGTCGTCATTACCACTTTCTGCAATTTTATCCAGTGCCGCTCCAATTGTGAAGAATTTTTTCAACACCAAATTAGTTTCGATGTCACATGGATCACTGTTAAGGAATTCACCTTGGTCCGCAAATATAATTTCTAGAACTTCTTCTAAGGAATGACTTGGATGAGAATCGTTGATAATCACTGGGAGGCCCTTCTCCAGGTAAATCTGTTCAATCATGGAGTAAGTCACATTGCTCAGACTTGGAACTAGGTCTGGAAAAGCACATATCTATACTATAAGCTTTAAAAATATGTAAGATGCACTATTTCTCACCGAACTTCTCGCACAAAACACAGTTCACTTCATTCGTATTATACTTTCCCTCACTTGTAGTCGTCCCGGAATCTCCCACTCTCCTCTGAGGACTTTTGTCCACCAAACACTTTGCGTTATACAATGGAGTCCAGTCCCAAAATGGCAGCAATTCAATCAGTACCAATCGTCCAACTGCACTCGAGGACCACGAAACAACTTCCACATTGCTGCACAACCACCAAATCAAAATGACTACGGATAAGACGAGACCAACTGTTTTCCAAAATCGCCATCGCCAGCTGGATGTTAGTGGTTTGCAAATTTCCCGGAACTCACTTGGAGTAAAGTTTTCATTTTCACAAAAATTTAGAAAATTTTCAAAATCTTTCTCGAGCTCGTTTCGACTTGAAGACATTTTACCGGATGACAACTTGTTGAACGGAGCACTTGCAGTGAACTTGGGCATTTTGTATGGTACGTGATGACTTGCCGATGGAGCACATGCGCCAGGACTCGGTTATTGTGTGACTGGTTTCTATTGATAAGCGGAAAACCTAATTTTCTATCACATTAGCTCCGAAGCGGAAATGCCTTGATTGAAATGGCTATGATACATCTGAGTCTTTGTGAGAGGATGAGATTGGCGTATGAAATTTAAGTAAGGGTGGATGACGTTTAAAGTTAAGGGAAGTAAATAAAGGACACGAGTGGGTAGAACGTACCCTTGCTCCATACATCCTGCCGAAACAGTGCAAATTTTGAAAAGAAATTTGAGTCGAAATAATGAATCAATCGTGCCTGCTGCACGCAAGTTTGTAAAGCAAGTGTGCTCCTAAACCCGAGAACTTTAATTCGCCACAGATGGCGGCATTATTGGCTCATTTTTCTTCGAAGATGAAAATGGGAACAACGTCAACGGAGAACTTTACAGAGGCATGATAACCGATTTTTTTTGACCAGAAACTGATGAAATGATTTCTGGTTCCAGCAAGATGGCGGTACGTGCCATACAAGCCGTCGAACAATCCATCAAATACAGGCGGATTACGAGACACTAACAATTATACTATTGTACATTAGTAGCACTGACTGGGAGAGAGAGTTCAATATGATTGAAAAGTATTTTACGGAGAAAAACGTACTCAACCCTATAGTTACTGGTGATCTGAACATTAGAATTGGCGAAATGCAGCAGCTAATAGAATAAATAGCAAAGGGAAACAATTTATGGAGTTCTGTAGTGAATATGAGCTGGTGGTAAGCAATGGTCAAACAATAGGAGACAAGGTTGGAAACTTTACATATGTCAGTAACTCAGGTACTTCTGTCAACGACTTACATATGTGCAATATCACAAGAGCTGCTTATCTATATAGAATCCATTTCGGTATAAGAAAAAACTTGGTCAGATCACCTCTCAATAGTTGACCTTTGAAACTAGACACGGGCCACGAAAAAAACTTAATTTACTACCAAAACTCAAGTGGAGAGAATCCAACAAAAAGTTATATAGCCAATACCTATGCCACAATATAAGCTAACAGAAATAATAAGGGTTTCGACTAGTGCGTTGCGTAAGTCGCGCAGTTTCACTTATTCCCCAAAAAACAAGTGGTTCGATATAAAGTGAAGAAAATCATTTAACACTCTAAAGATACTTAAGGAAACCTCAAGTCCAAGTAACAGACTACGAGTAAAATATATAGAGACAAATAGGAAATATAGGAGGATCTGTGAAGAGGCTGGGGTTAAGTGCTACACACATCTGGAAGAAATGGTGGAAGATCGCCAAGGAAATTAGAAAACAAACAGCACAAAATTTTCCAGAGGTACCGACAACAGAGTTTAGAAACTATGATACTTTGAGCAGCTTTTAAACCCACTGCAAACATCGAAAGACATTCACTATGCAGTATTTCTTCGGGAGGATACGGATCTGGATGCAGACATTTCAATTGAAGAGGTAAAGAATGTACTGGCACAAACAAAGATAAAGATAAAGATAGATCGGATGAAGATAGTGTTTCCATATGAAGAACGCTCCCAATGAATTTCTAGTGGAATTGACACGGGCATAGGTAGGTAGGTAAAGTGGAGGTTCAGAAGAACCCAATTAGCGCTAAGTGCGCCGTTTTGATTCCACAAAAACTCATGTACCCTGTTTGTTAACGTGTGTTATTGGAGATAGAAAATATAATTAGACCCAACCCGTGGAGTTCAGAAACAGGATTAGTTCTCCAATCCGTTTAGAGGCTATCTCTCTGAAATCGTCAAAGAAGGGTTTACCTAACGTGCATTGTCTAGTCCTTGCAAGGGCAGGACAACTGCAAAGAAAGTGGAAAAGAGTTTCCCTCTCGTTACTGTCTTTGCAGCTGCGACAGAAAAAGTTGTGAGGAATGCCAAGCTTGGCCGCGTTGTCCCCTATAGGCCAGTGGCCTGTAATAATGGCTACAATTCTGGCAATATCAGGCCTTGATCTGCCTAGTAGCTCATTTGACTTAGGTTTGTTGAAAATGGGCCGTGTCTTCCTTGATATGGCACAACTGGTAAGGTTGTTTCACCCGAGATTGACGAGCTGGAGGAAGTGGCGGTGTAAATTGCCCTTAACGACTCCTATCGGAATATTGACTCTTTCCGCTAGCGAGCCGTTAAGGGCTGACCCTCCCCTGGCTAGATCGTCTGCCCGCTCATTTCCCTCATAATTGCTGTGTCCTGGGACCCAGATGAGGGTAATTTCAGAAAGGATACTTTGTTCGTTTATTTCAAACCGGCATTGCTCTACCAATTTTGAGGATATGGTAACCGAATCAATGGCTTTGATTGCGGCTTGGCTATAAGAAAAGATACTAGCAGAGTCTGGAAGACGGAAGGATTCCGATATATTCAGTTGGTCCGAGAAAATACCTGCGCCAACTCCGCAATCCATTTTCGAATCATCCGTGTATATACAGATATCAAAGTTATTGATTACCATTCCGTTCTTCCATTCTGCTCTGGTAGGGATCTTTACTGAAAAAGGTTTGATGAAGTCGAGCGTGGGAGTCCTGTAATCGGTCGAAGATGTCACCAGTTCACTTGGTATCGTCTCCAGGACCTTACAGTGGCCATATGGCCTTGCTGTCCAGCACCCAGTTTCCCTGAGCCGGACAGCACTGCATATAGCTGAAAATTTAATGTGAAGTTCAAGGGGGATCATATGTAGGATCACGCTTAGAGCATCTGTTGGGCAAGATCTCAATGCTCCTGTGATGCCTATACACACCGATCTTTGTACTTTTTTGATTCTGTTGATGTTATATTTTTTAAGTAAGGCGGGCCACCATACTATGGCGCCATAGGTAAGAATTGGACGCACAATGGCTGTGTACATCCATAGGGTCATCTTTGGCTGGAGACCCAATTTTTTGCCGAGTGTTCTGCTGCAGGCATAGAAAGCCACACTTGCTTTCTTAACCCGCTGCTCTATGTTAAGTTTCCAACTAAGTTTCGGATCTAGAATCGTGCCTAAGTATTTTGCACTGGAACCTAGTGAGAGTGGTTGACCGTTTAGCTTGGGGGTGTGAATTCTTGTAGCTTGGTTTTTGTGGTGAATAGCATCATTTCGGTCTTGTCTGGATTTACTCCCAGGCCACATCTCGTGGCCCAAGGGTGTATCTTATCCAGAGCACTTTCCATGATTCGACGTATCGTGGAGAGGAACTCTTCTGATACTAAAAGAACCACATCATCCTTGTACGCAACCACCTAAACCCCCTCCCTATCAAGTCGCACCAAGATTTTGTCGATTGCCATTATCCATAGCAAGGGTGAGATAACACCACCTTGTGGGGTTCTTCTATTTACGATCTTAATTGTGCTGCTATAACCTGTGTAGCTTTGATTATTCTACTATTAAGCATGGATATATCCAGTGTCTAAGGAAAAACTCTACACCTAACTCGGAGAGACTCTTGAATAGCTTGGGTATGAATGTTGTTGAAAGCTCCCTCTATGTCTAGGAAGGTAGCAAGTGTGTATTCTTTATAATGAAAAGCTTTTTCTATCGATCGCACTACCTCATGAAGAGCCGTCTCTGTAGATCGTCCTTTGAGGTAGACTCCAGGGTTTTTCGGGTGTGAAAGTCAATTTTAATTTAATTTTGGTGGGGCAAAATGTCCCATTTATTTGGCTTAATACAAGCTAGAAAAAAATACAATACAATACTTACAATACTAGAACTAAAAACTAAGACTTATAACTAGGAGCTAAAGCTAGGGCTTATGTAGAAGGAGGCTAAGTTTAATGGAGGAAGAGCTACGGTTGAAATCAAAAATGGAAATGTTTGAGTTTACTTTCCGTAGCATACGGGAAATTGGTTCGTTGGAGCCGTAGGACGTGCGGTGGGTTGGCAGATAGAAGAGACGGGGGTGTCTTAAATTACAAGGGTTAGTATTTAAGAAGATGGAGTTGTAAAGAGACGGGCAATCGATAGAGCCTGAGAGGAGGCGATGAATGAAGAGAATGTCTGCAGCATCTCTCCGGTCCTCAAGGCCATTCAGGTTAATGAGTTTGAGGCGGTCATGATAGGGAGGCAGAATTAGGGGATCGTTCCAAGAAAGACCGCGGAGGGCAAATCGAAGAAAACGTCGTTGTATGCTTTCGATTCTGGCTACATGAACTTGCTGATAGGGTGACCATGCTTGGCTGGCGTATTCGAGGAGGGGGCGGACGAAAGTGATGTAGAGAGATCTGGTTACGTAGGGATCAGAGAATTCCTTTGACCACCGTTTAATAAACCCAAGGGATGAATTGGCTTTATGAATTATCTCGTCAATATGCGAACGGAAATTAAGTTCCCGGTCGTACAATATGCCAAGGTCACGAAGAGACTGTACGATGGGTATAGGTTGATCATTAAGAAGGTAAAGACGGGGAGGGGACTTGTTGTACTTACGTGATAAGGTGATGGATTGGCATTTCGCAACATTTAGCTCTAGGCAGTTTTTGAGACACCAAATAGAAAAAGAATCTAGATCTTGTTGAAGCAAGCAGGGGTCTTGTGATGAAGATATGTGTTTATAAAATTTGGTGTCGTCGGCATAGAGAGAGATAGAGGAGTGTTTAATAACCCTTTCCAAATCGTTTATAGTTAAGATGAAGAGAAGGGGACCTAGATGACTGCCTTGTGGTACACCAGAGGTGGCCAGAAATGGGGCAGATAGGACGGACCTGAAGCGAACGCTATAGAAACGGTTTTCCAGATAAGAGGATATCCATTTCAGCAGTATTGGTTCAAAACCAAGGGTAGACAATTTGAAAAGGATTAATTTGTGGGATATCTTATCGAAAGCTTTACTAAAATCGGTTGCAACAACATCGACTTCTTTACCACTTTCTAAGGCCGACAGCGCAGAGGACGTGAATTCAACGAGGTTTGTGGTGGTTGATCTACCTTTTAGAAAGCCATGTTGGTTTTGAGAAATTAAAGACTTGCATTGAAAGCTTAAGGATTCGTACAAAATACTTTCCAGGAGTTTGGGTATATGCGAAAGTTTGGCTATCGGGCGATAATTAGTAACTTCGCTCTTTAATCCCTTTTTATGAATTGGCGTTATGAAGGAGGACTTCCATATATGAGGAAAGTCGCCTTGTGATAGCGAGAGTTTAAAGATTTGCGAAAGGGGGTAGGAGAGCACGAGGGAGCACTTCTTAAGAAAAATAGCGGGTATACCATCTGGGCCTGGTGAGTATTCATCATTAAGTTTTTGTAATTTATTTTCAATTACAGTAGGTTCGAAAGTTTGAGAGAGAAAGGGACCAATGGAGTAGTCAGGTAGGTAGTTGAAATAAAAGGGATCTGGAACAAAGGCGTTGTCGGCAAAAGATTGTTTAAAAAAGGTGGCATAAAAATTAGCAATGGTGTGTGGATCTCTTGAAGATATGTTTTCGTAAGAGAGGGATGGAGGGTAACCGTCAGATTTTTTCTTGTAGTTAACGAATCGGAAAAAAGATTTAGGGTCGCTTATAAGGTTGACTTGCGCATTGTCAACATATCGTTGATAGAGGGAGTTATAAGCCTGAGTGAATTGAAGGTATGAGCCGAGATAGTTGGAATAGTCAGAAAAAGACTTGTTTCGAAGGAAAACTGACCATAATTTGTTTCTCTTGTTGCGTAACGATCGGAGTCTTCGATTGTACCATGGAGGGGATGTAGAGAAGGGTTTTGGCCGAGAAATAGGGACAAAAAGGGAGATAGAAGCAAATAGTTCTCTGTAAAACAAGGAGATGGCATCATTTACAGGGAGATTGGCAAACTCAAATGAGACTTTGCTGAGGTGTTCATTTATTTTTCGGAAATTGGCTTTATGAAAATCATAACAAGGGAGGCCAGCGGGGGGTGTGGGCTGTAGTGGAGGGTCGTGAAAAAAAGAAAGAAGAAGCGGGGGGTGAAGGTTGTCAATAGTTGATAGAAGAAGAGGGGAGAGTGAGACAGAGGAGTTAAGTGGGTCAGTAGTGAAGATTAGGTCTAACTGCCTACCCATATAATTAGAGATGCCGCTAACTTGGCATAGACTTGAGTCGGTTAGTCGATCAATGAAGAGACATTCTTTAGTTGAGTTGGGATTTGAAGCAATGAAAAACGATTCATCATCAGATAAATCCCAATGTAGTTGAGGCAGGTTAAAGTCGCCGAAAATAATGATGTCGTCAGAGGATTCAGATAACTCAATTACTTGATCGATCGCATTAACAGCAAGTTGGTAGGATTCAATAGGTTGGGCCGGCAGAATGTAGAAACACATTACGTATAGGGACTTGTGGGGGAGTGTTATTTTTATTGCAACAAAGTCGAGTTTTGAAGACGAAGAAGTAGCAATCGGAGAAGAGTCCAGGTCGTTATGAATAGCAAGAAGAACACCTCGACAAGGGGAGTCATCCGTTGGGCGACTGATATCGTCCCGATAGACATTAAATATGGGTGGGAATAATTCCGGGTTCTTTATATCGGGAATCAGATTGGTTTCAGTTATAGCGTATATATCGAAAGGAAGAGCATGAGACTGGCGCAGAACAGCTTGGGTTTTTGTACGCAGGCCCCTTACGTTCTGATAGTAAAAGGTTAGAGGAACGCTGTAATGGGAGGTTTGCTGAAGCCCTGCTATCAAATTAGGGACGAAAAAATTTGTTGTGGTTAGCCCGGGTTCTTTGAAGGTGTGAGATACGTTTAGAACTGATATGAGAAGCAAAAGCAGATAAGTCTTTGTCCACGGTGGCCGACGAAATGTTATAACCCTCGTGATAACGGTTGAAGATTTTTCTCAGTGCAGCAGGATCAATAGGAAGGCCTTCTTTTTGGATAGATATCTGAACGTTTGTTTTGGTTTTTCCGTCAATGCAGATGGATTCAGGCTTATCAAATAAGTAGGCAAGGTAAAGTCGAACATTTTCGAAGAGCCTGTGATCTCTTAGTCGTGCCATAGTATATCGGCCATCAAGGTCGTTGGGGGAGGAAATGTGGTTTGAAAACTTAGAAGTAAGTTTAACAGCTGGGGGAAGTAGAGGATCGAAAATTGCAGGGGCCTTAGAGGTTGGTGAAGGTGTCTCTTTATGAAGAGAAAGAGCGGGAAGAGCAGCATTGGAGGCAGCAGTGGGCGGGGCAGGATTGAGAACATGGGAGTGTATGAAGTTCGGATAATTAGAAGTGGATTGAGTGTTTGCCGGGGCTGGCGGATGATTAGAGGGGAGACCAGGGTCTGGAGTTAAGTTAAATGATACGCGATTACGTTGAGGCTTAGGTGACTTAGCGTTTACCGTGGGAGGTGCTGAGTTAATAGAGGTAGGTGGCTGAAGAGTGAGAGGGGAGAAAAGAGGAAAAGTTCCAACTTTGAAGCTCCAGTTTGGGTCAGGGTTGGGACTAGATGAACTATCATTCTTAAACTTACGTTTTCTTTTATTTAGCTTAACACTAGGCTTATTTTTATTACTAAGCTTCACCTCTCCTGTATTGTACTTGGTGATGGTCATCTTTCCCAAGCTGAAGACGTCGTTTGAGGGGTTCGAAAAAAGCCAGGAGTATTTGGAAGGTATGTCAAGCTTTAAACGGTTATTTTTGGTGTTAGCTGTAGAAATCATCTGACAGTTTCTGATGGTGATGCCAAATTTCTGGAGGAAGAAGTTATTCACCCAAGAAACATCAGCATGCTGAGGAGCGTTATTTATTATAAAGGCGTTATACTCGCAGGCAGTTCTGTGTAATTTATCGAGTCTTTTATTCCAGTCGGCGGGTGTCCATAGTGTGCCAAATCGGTTTAAGGGTGTCGAAGCAGATTGTGCCAGAGTGCCTGATTCTTCAGTTGGTGTTGAGGTCGGTGCGGGTGTGGGCATTGTTGCAGGAGTTAGGGCTATTTCAGGTGTTGTTATTGTGGTATTAGTAGTGGTTGTTGTTGTAGTTGTAGTCGCCGTTGATGTTGGTTGATTAAATGGGGATGAATCCAAGATTTCGGCATGTATTGATGTGTTGTAGACTGGGCTCGATTGTGGCTGTATGAGCTCTGGTATGCAATCAATTTTGCTCGATGCCAGTCTAAGGTTTTCATCAATATCGCCCATAACTAATTGGAATGCAGCGACATCATTGCTGACCTCATTGATTTTGCTTATAATGTCAAGCAGTAGAGGATCGATGAGTTGAGAAGATGAGACACTTGGTTTTGAAGGGCTTTGTAAATTGGTATCCAGGTAGGTGCGAAAGGTGTTTAGATGGTCTTTGATCACTGATACATGCGGGTTCAAAATTGCGTTAATATCCGATTTCAGATCACTTTTTAAACTAAGGAACTTCGACTTGAAGTCAGCCGGTAACTTCTTAGTTAAATCACTAAGACTTGCCAGCTGCTTGTCTATGTTCTTGAATTTAGATTTGCAAAGAGTGGAGGAAACATCGATGCCGCTGGATAAATCTTCCACACTTTTAAACACTTCATCATACTTAGCAAATTGGGTCATGATTTGCTTGTAGAACAGTTTGCATTCGGAGGAGTTTGTATTAATAGAGGATACGTTCGAAGGTCTTTAGTACAAAGGACGACAGGCTAATAGGCCTAAAATCCTTCGCGGATTCATGACCTCGCCGGCCTACCTTCGGAATAAAGACCACCCGAACAAGTCTCCAAGTTTGGGGGACATGGTTTAAGTATAAGCAGCTCCTATAAATCGATAGTAGCCAGGGAATAGCTATGTCTTGCACATTCTGAAGCATAATAGGCATAATGCAGTCAAGGCCGGGTGATTTATATGGAGAGAAGCTGTTTATAGCCCAGGAGATTTTATCCTCCGTAATGATGTTTGTAATGCTTTCCCAAGCCATCAGCGGTAACCTATCAGAACTATCAGAGCTTGTTCTGTGCTACTGTCCATTCATAAGAAGTTCGAGCGAATCCGCGGAAGAGTCTGTCCAACTACCATCCGCCTTTTTAAGTAAGGCATATAACCAAATACTCGTATTCCAAAGAGGCAGTGTTGATGAAACTATACATACATACATACATATTCCGGTCCTCATATACCCTAAGATGTCGAGGTATCATCGTTGGTTCTGTCCATTTATCCCCTCGTGAAATTTCTCCAACGTATCCTATCGCTTGCTATATGTTTAGGAGAGTGCCAAGTTTCCTCAGATTCTATCAGGATTTTTTCAACGGTAGCGTTCCATGTGGTTTTGTGCCTTCCTCTTTTATTTTTTCCTTCCGGTCTTGTTTCCCAAATTTTTTTCACTTGTCGATTCTCTTCCATAAGCACTAAGTGTCCAAACCAACTAAATTTCTTTTCCTCGAGATTTAGTTTAGCCGATTTGACATGCAGTTGTTTTCTAATATTTTCGTTTCTTTTCTTGTCTATTCTCCTGGCTCCTATAACTCTCCTGAGGTATTTCATCTCCATGGATGGAATTTGTTTTTCTTGTCTTCCTGTGAGTATCCAATTTTTAGCTCCGTGTAGCAACACAGGTAAGTACATCGATTTCAAGATTGATATTTTTGCTTCTTGTGAGATTTCTTTGTGGTAGAAGAATTTTGTCCTTATGCTGCATACAGCTTGCACCCGCTCGATGACTTCTCCATCTGCCGTTACACTTGCAACTCCTGCTTCATTTCCTATCACCAGCACCTTTGTCTTTTCAACATTGAGCTCCAGTTTCTGGGCTGCTAATGCATCTTTCCATATTTTTACTCACTTTTGCATATTTACTTCACTATTTGCAAACAGTACTATATCATCCGCAAATTCTTCGCCAAATGCGGCCGTTTTTGCTTCAAATCGGCTTGGAATCGATCCAGCAGCCTTGCGTTATATGCGCCGGTGATCATTTTACCCTTTTCAAGGTAATCGATGTGAATAACACCGCGCGCATCACAAAAAACTGTCGCCATGACCTTGTTTGCTGACAAACCCGCCTTGGCCTTCTTCGGCTTCGATTCACCAGGAGAAGCCCATTGTTTTGACTCTTCCTTGGTTTCTGATTTACGAAACGGCGCAAAAACTCAGCCGAATTTTGAAATTGTCAAACGAATGTGTTTCACATCGATTACCTTGAAAAGGGTAAAATGATCACCGGCGCATATAACGCAGAGCAGCTACATCGATTGAAGCAAAAACGGCTCTATAAATAAAAATCAATTGGCGCATGTAAGAAAGATCATCACTTGAGAACAGCTCGACCGATTTGGCGAACTTTTTTTTTTTGTTGTGTTTATTTCGTTGAAAAAAATGCTACCAGTGAGGCGTCGAAATATCGGTCGGGGTACGCGCAACGCAAACCAACTACATGATCGTTGAGTCAATGAGATTGACGAAGAGCGTAGACAGCGTTTGGAGGCAAATCGAATAAGAATTTCTCAAGCACGATCCTTTATGACTCCGGAACAACGGATATAGTCGAGTTCGACTCCCTCTATTGGAGCTTACGCACAAAATAATTTGGAACGTCAACAAAACAAACGGCCAAACGTCACGAAATGATACGATCCAACAGTCGATTACGCCGCGGATGTATCGGTCGACTTTGGAACAATGAGCACTGTTTGTCAAAATTGCAATGCTTTGAGGTCACGAAGAATATATAGGTACAAAAGTACAACAGTTCTTTCCAAATAACATGATTTGGGGCGAATATTATTAACTTTTAAGTTAAATTCTTTTTCGGTTGCAACACACATCACACAAATAAACATCAACGATTCACAACGTTTCACCGAGGCTCGTAAATCAAGAATTTGTCTTCAATTTTACAGATTCAAGGACAAATTCACCATCGTGCAGGAGCATTGTTGCCGCCAGTGAATGCTGACCACAAATTTCTTCAGATTTATTTCCTTGAAAATTCTGATGAAAATCAATCAGCGTTGTGCCATTAGTCGTGCGGTAAAGCGAGAGATTATTGCGCAATTGCAACAACTCTTACATGAACACAATCAATTGGTCAAATTGTTCAAGATTGCCAGCAAGCCGAGCATTTTATAGTGACAATTTTAAATAATTCATCTACTAGGGATTTTCTATACACTAAAGCACTGATAACATAACTTTTTAGATTTTCCCAATTAAGGTACGTCCTATATATCTCATATGCAAGTCCAGCGTGTATACATAGATGTGCGTCCTTCATTCCACTTTCTAGTAAGAGTGAGTAATTAGGAGTGAAGCTGGTCAACCTCAGTATCCTTTTTAATAAAGTACCTCTGCAATTTGTCCACTTCATCAAAGAGCCTATGGCCCCAGACTTGCTCCTCATACGTTTGCACAGCTCTGCACACTGTTTGGAATAAATGCCACTTTGATCGCAGAGAGACATAAGAAGTTGTTCCATGTCGCCTTTATACTGTTTTTTGCCGCATATATCCTTTTCTCTGCATGTTTTCCGAAAATCATTTTAGGCGTCATCCCTAGGACTTGTACATTGTCGGCCAAAATGACAATGTCATCTGTATAAAGAAGCAGTCTTATGTTTAGTTCATCTACAGTGGTGGAAAAAATAATAGAAACAAATGTTTACATAATGCTCAACAATCAATAACTGGATACAATTTAGTCTTTCTCCGAAGATATTTCTATAATCGAATTCTACCTAACGATACTTTAAAATGCTGCAACAATTTGCTCGAATCAGATTTTTGTTTTCGCCTAACAGTAAAAAAATCGACCGAGAGGGTTATTTTGGCTGGAAAAAATAATAGAAACAAACGATTACCACAGTCCGCATCATTGATTCTGAAGTAAAGCACGGTCTTGTTTTGATTGAAATAGTCGTAAACTAGTGTGTCTTGTGTTTTAGTGTTATTTAGAAGAACAAATTAAGCATTGAAATCGAAATTTTTTTTAAAATGGGTCGTGGAGTTCATTGCACCAGTTCCGAGCGTGATTTGATAAAGAAATTAAGAGAAGACGGCAGAACAATGGATGAAATAGCTCAGGTCATAAAGTGTTCAAAAAAAAAAAGTATTCACAGCTATCCATTCAAGTCCCAAAATAGTAACCAGAGGCAGAAAACGACAAACAACTCCGCGATTTGATAAACTGCTAGTACGACTGTGCAAGAATAAGCCGTTTCCTTCTTCCAGTGACCAGTCGTACAATAAGAAATAGATTAAAGGAAGCAGGTCTTCCTGCAAGAAGTCCCAGAAAAGTTCCATACTTAAGAAAATAAAATATAAAACAGAGACTATTTTTTGCCAACAAACACTTCCACCGTGCTAATTGGAATAACATCTTATGGTCGGATGAAACTAAGGTCAATTTGTTTGGTTCCGATGGAAAAATGTACGTCAGACGACCAAAGAGCTCCGAATTCGATCCCAAATACACAAAGAAGACAGTGAAACATGGTGGAGGTAATTTAATGATTTTGGGGGTGCTTTTCAACATCTGGGGTTGGTCCACTTTTCTTGATGAAAGATAAAATGTGTGCCATAGACTACGTGGATATCCTAAACACGGTTATGCTACCATTTGCTGAAGAGGACATGCCTATTAAATGGGAGTTTATGCAGGATAATGACCCCAAGCACTCCTCAAAGTTGGCTAAAGAATGGATTCATCAAAACAAAATCGATATTATGGAGTGGCCATCACGGTCCCCCGATCTTAACCCGATAGAACACCTATGGGGTGTTCTTAAGCGAAATATCGGGCACTACAAAGCCAAACACAAGGTCAAATATACCAAATGCATGGTACTCCATACCTCCCGAGACTTGTGCCAATTTGGTCCATTCCATGGGACGAAGATGTGAAGCAATTATTAAAAATGAAGGCCAAACGACCAAGTATTAAAAAGATATGAAACACCTTTACCGTAAATTAATTCGTCACAAAAAAAAAAAAAAAAAAATTTGTTTCTATTATTTTTTCCATGCCAAATTCAAGGAAAACCAAGAATCGACATTTTTTCACCATTTCTCTTCTTTTTTATTAAAACCTTTAATATTAAATTTTTGCATTACATTGTACCATGTGTTTAATTTATGTTTTATCCCGAATACTTTTTATTTTTCCGATAAACGGTGAAGAACAAGCTTGTTTCTATTATTTTTTCCACCACTGTATGTATAGACGGCCTTCTAAACACTCATGTATATCATTTATATAGAGAGAGAACAATAGCGGAGACATTGAAATTGTGTCAAAGTTTGTGACAATTCTTCTCCTGTCCATACTGATGACTTAGTACTTTCGTATATGTCCTCCAGCAGTCGACAACTTTGACTATACCCCCATTGCTTGTAGTGACCGTGGTGTGGTGGTAACATCATCGCTTGTCACGCTACAGGTTCACGGTTCGAAAAATAAATTAAAATTCGAACAATTGCGAAAGCTTATGTTAACTCTACTGCGACATATGGAAGTTGTACCAAAATAAGTAATGTTAATATTTTACAAACTTCTGGAAATAAAGTGCTAAGTTTAATAGTTAATGCACCGTGGTTTATTAGAAATATCGATATCCATAGAGATTTAGGAATTGCAACAGTCGAACATGAAATCAAAAACTTCGCGCGTAAGCATAAAGATAGATTACAAGGACACGTTAACAATGAAGTCTTTCGAATTCTAGATGAGAGGAATCTACTGTGTCGTCTACAAAGGAATAAACCTTTCGACTTAACGCGATAGCAAGAAACCGCGTCTAATTTGCGGAACAAGCAGGAACTTTCAATGGAAAGGGACCTGCCAAACGATCTCAATACGTGAAAGAAAAACTGCTGGATAAGTCAAAACTTAGTTGTTTTTAGTGAGTAAAAGTCTCACACTACTATGAGCACGCGCTATCGATCCTCATAGTGTCTTCATGAAGATTTTTTACCTACCTGTAACCTTCGGTACAAAAAAAAAAAAACTGTCGTTTCTGAAATAACCGATTCAATTTCATTCGAACCCCAAACCTCTCGTACGTACTAAGTTGAAAAGTATGAAATAAACGAAATATTGCAAATACAATTTTTACTTGTTGACAAACTACTCATATGTACATATCTACTCGTAAACTATGAAATTTTGTATAAAACTCAATCGTAGCATTTTTTTATAAAAAAGACTGTCAATCATTTACATAATTTAAAAGTCGATTCATCCATCTCTTGCATAACTCCATCCGCCAGTCGCAACATATCATTTCCACTTCCATTAATACCGCATTACGAAAACAATATTGCACTTCTCGCGCCTAATTCAATCTCCTGGTGTATACAGGAATCGTTTTAGATTCGTCCGGCATCGGCGTCGGCGTCGCTGCGCGATACTATGGCGGTTGTAGTATTGTGGCGTCGTTGACCGACTGGCATTCGTACTATACAGTCAAATTAGATCATGTTCAGTGATTGTGTGTCGGCGGGACTGGTAATCAAAACGCAATTATCCATAATTTGCATAATTGAAAGCGAACGGCCAACTCTTCGGGAAAAAAAGGGGGAACACCACCACCGAATCACCTACCACCATGCTTTCGATGCAAAGTTAAAGCAAAGTAGCATTAGCCCCTCTAATTGTCGAATACAGGTTGTGGACAGTGGGATGCCGATGCCGATGCAGGATGAGGGCAATTTCGTTCGAAGCCATGAATGCCTTTGAGGACGCCATTCGGATGCTGGGGGTTGTGTTTGATTCACAAATGGGATGTAATTTGCACAGAATTTTGTTTCTGTTTAGAGGGATACTGCACATATGGTTGCCATTTTAGTGCACTGAAGTCGGTGAATGACACATACAGACTTTGCAGAGTATTTGGTCGTTAAAGAAACATTGATAAGCTGAATGAGAACGATTATGTGATAGCTCCCAACGCTCGACCAACTGAGCTATCCCGCAATGCTTTCTTCCTCGGTGAATTCTCCAACAATAAAAGGAAAACTTTTACATATCCAGAGATATAATCATGGCGGCGTACTTTCTGCACAAATCTTACAGACTAGACATAGAACTGAAATTCGCTTACTAGCGCCAACACAAGTACTCGTATATTATAAGCAAACTTTATTATTACATATCATGCATGCAGAACGGAAAAGTATAATTTTTATCTTTTCAGGTAAGGATAAGGATATTGACGGCAAGGTTCAAAGATAAGGTCAGAAACATAACCATTATCCAGTGCTATGCTCCGCCAAACTATGCGAATGAGGACGATTTCTACAGCAAACCAGGCGCAACTATCAACTTAACGCCTAACGGAGATATCGTGGTCGTGATGAGAGATTTTACCGCGAAGGTAGGCAAGGACAAGACCTTCTGCAACTTCTGCAACGTCAATTGCCTGGTCATTGGAGATACAGCAAGGGATGCCACAAGATCAGCTGGGTCTCAAAAACCAGATCGATCACTTTACCATTAGCCGACGCTTTAGAAACTGTATCCAAGACGTCCATAACAAATGTGGAGTTGACATGGGAATAGAGAGGATCGGAATAGAGAGGTAACCGACAGGCTATGCAAAAGCAATGAGTAGCTTCGCTTCTGAAAGCATCGAGGACAACTGGAACGATGTGAAAAATGTTTTTACGTCTAGGCCAGACACCATTGTCGGCAGAAGGCGAAAAAGCCAAAGCACATGACTGACAGCAGATACCTGGAGATGGATCGATGAACGTATTGAACTCAAAGCACGAATTGCAGCGGCATCAGCAGTAGAGCGTCCCAAACTAGAAGTCCAATACCACATGAAGAGAAAAGAAGTGCAGCGTAGTGTAAGACGAGACAAGCGTAACTACGTGAACGCACTAACCATTAAGACTAAAGAAACAGCAAATAGGTGCGACAGCAGGACCGTCTATAGTATTATTAGGAACTGGTTGGTGGTCAAAGTTCCAAATTACATCTAAAAGGACTAGAGAGAAATCTGTTGACTTCGGATGAGAAACAGATTGTTAGATTTCGTCAACATTTTTCAACAGTGCTTAACCACTTAGGCAACAGTATTTTGTACCCAAGTAACCGTATCCCCACCCCTCCCCCAGTTATGCTGAAATAACGTCGAAGATAAAGGCTCTCAAAAAAAGCAAGGCAGTTGACATAGACAGCATAGATGGCACCCCGGCGGACCACTTCCAAGCCGCGCCCAACATTTCGGTGGAAATCCTACAGCCAATAATTAGGAAAGTATGGGAAATTGAATAATTCTGGATAGAGTGAGAGAACATCTCAATTCAACGCTCGACAACGAACAAGCAGGCTTTTAAGCTGGATCGTCCTGCATTGATCACATCAAGACCATGCCGATAATCATTGAACAATGCGTCGAGTACAGATCTCCGCTACATTTGTTATTCATCGATTTCGAGAAGGCCTTCGACAGCTTGAATAGAGATGCTATATGGTGAGCCTTGCGCAGGAAAGGTAATTAGAACAAATCGTCGCTAATATAAATGTTCCCTATGTTGGCGGTAAATATCATGTCTTACACATGGATACATGGGGATAAGATGTACTATGACATCATATCTCAAACATCTTGACTACGGTGATGACGTTTGCCTGCACACAGCATAATGGACCTGCAACATATGGCCCATAAATTGGCGTCAGAGGCGAACAAAATAGGGCTCAAAATAAATACGCCGAAAATAAAGGCCCTAGGGATTTCAATTTCTCAACATAACACCAGCGCCGCTCAACTCAACATTGCCGGACGGCAAGTTGAAAAAGTAAGCAGGAAGCATGGTCTTAGAAGACGGTGGTACCGAACTGGATGTGGACAACAGAATTCGCGAAGTAAAGACTGTGTTCGGTATGTTGTACTATATGTCTGTCTAAAATCTGGAGAAGCAATATTTTCAGCACAAAAAACGAGCTGAGACTACTCGTACTCCTATCAAACGTGGAAACAGTGCTACTTTAAGGGTGTAATACCTGGAAAGTGACCAACACCATCAGAAGGAAGCTGCTAATCTTCACAAATAGATGTCTCCGCAATATCTTAAGGATCTTCTACCCGAACCATGGGTCGAACGATCGGCTAAACGCAATAACGGGCCAAGAACCAATAGACGTCAAAATACGGAGGAGAAAGTGGTAGTGGATTGGTTACATCTTACGGCGTGAAGACAGTTCTATTGCGAAGAACAATATTGCAATCTGGAAGACGAGTGGCCGCAAACTTGAAGATGGACAGTCGAGGAGGAATCCACTTCATTGAGGATGACTTGGAGGGAGCTCAAGCGCGTTGCAGAACTCCGAACACGATGCCGCGCAGGTGTTGTTGACGTCCTATGCCCCACAAGGGGTCAGAGGACCTAAGTTAAGTTAAGTTTAGGATACTGATGCTGTGCTCCAAGTCTGGATGCCGTATGTTCAAATTGACTTTATAATGGTTTTAATCAATTTTAAATGCGTTTTCTTCGCTTCGATGTATTTTGGCCAATTGAACCTTTGTCAATATGGATTCCCAGATAATTGACTTCTACTTTCTACGGTATGGGTTATTTCATTTATTTTTAGTGGTCGCCAGCCAATTTGTAAGTTCTTTTATAAGGTCCTGAAGAGTTTTTTATTCCATTTCGAGATCAGAAGTATATAGAAGATACATGATAGGTCCTAATACACTGCCCTGTGGTACTCCAGAGCAAGTGGTATGTATTCTCGATGCAAAACTCTTGTACTTGAGCATAAACTTTCTACACTTTGTGTTGTTTTCCAATACTCGGTGTGCTGGTTTCCAGATACCAGTTTCCAGATACCAGTACCTTATCGAATGCTTGAACTACGTCTAAGAATAAAGCAGAGCAATACTTCTTTTCTTCAAATGACTTTCTTATTTGTGATGTAATTCTATTAACCTGGTATATGGTAATTAAAGTTTTGGTATTATCTGCATCTCATAGAAGATTGGTGCAAGTTTTATGCAGAACAGTTATACGAAAAGTTTAGAGAGAATCGGCAACAGGCCGATAGGTCGACAGGAAGATACCATTGTTGGGTCTTTTCCGGGCTTAGGCGCCATAGTTATTTGGGAGAATTTCCATGTTTCCGGGTATTGGCCAGTTCTTAGAATACTATTGAAGATGTGTATTATACATATGTTTGACTGCTATTTTCAGCAGTTCTTTTATCATTTGGTCAGTAATTTTGTCATGTCCAGGTACCTCTTTTGAATTTGAGTGTGTTTTAAAGTGAGTTTGATTGGATTTTGTGCTGGCTCTGAATATCTAGGATAGCATCATTTAGTTTAAAGATATTTATGAAATGTTCAACAAATGCCATCCCTTTCTCCACATCGTCTCTGGTCCAGTCTCCATTTGGCAAGCGGATAGGGGGTCATTGCTCCTAGCTGCCTTTCGTAGACAGTAATCTGTTTTTTTCTTTTTTTTTTGAGTCTAGGTTCCTCGAAAAATTTACAAAATCTCGGCCACTTTTTCTTTTAAGAGTCTATGTAGTGTTTTAGTATAAACCGACATTTCATTTGTGAGGTTTGGTAATCTGTAATGTTTCCCAAGTCGTCTTTACCAATGAGTGTATCTCATCTGAATTAGTTGCCTTTCCTATCGTGCAACCCTTGTCCGTTGATATCCGCATCTTTTTCCACAGCCAAGCAGCAATCAAATCCTTGGAATCATCCTCAACAAATTCTTTAACAGCTGTAGTCTGCCGATCGTCTCTTATAGAGATGGCAGAGCAGTTTAATATTCACCTAATTTGGGTGCCGGGGCGTAGGGATTTTCCAGGAAATTGTAAGGCTGACGAACTTGCCAGACATGGAACAAAAATACCCGTCCTTCCAGGCAAAAGTTCACTGGGTATGCCTCTATCGCTATATGCAAACTTAAATTAAAGCTGGATTTTATTGAAAAGACAAATTCTAGGTGAACGAGTGGTACAACTTGTCTAGCGACAAAAGAGATTTGGCATAAGCTGGATCTGAAAAGCTCTAAGAATTTGATTTCTCTCAATAGAAAAGCGCAATCAGCGCTGTTATGGGTATCATAGGCAAGTATGCAACAAGGCTTGGTGTCTTCTCAAACGATTTCTGCAGAAGCTGCATGGGCGAGGAGGAGGAGGAGACTATTCTTCACCTTCTTTGTACCTGCCCAGCTCTCTCCCAAAGAAGGAAACTCCACTTAGGAGCCTTCTGTTTCAATGACCGGAATGATCTGAATAAAATAGAAATTAGGGACCTTCTACGCTTCATCAGAAGCTCCAAATGGTTCAAAGAGTAGGCTAGAGGCCGCGTCCCAAACCCATGTGGTATCACAATGGACCTATTACTGGTCTAAGTGTGTTGGCTTTCTGGTGACAGCCACCTCAACCTAACCTATCCTGCAACCCTTAAGTGAACCTTGAGCTAAAAGTTGTGTAAGCACTCGCGTAGCTATCTCAATATCAGCTCTGCATTTCAGGGGAATATTCAATCTTAGGTGTGAGGCTATACAATTTCGGTAGGTTAACCAGCTAATGTTTCTATTAGTTAAATGTGCGATCGTTCTACGAGTGTTGGTGTTATCTGTAATGCATTGCTCAGTCCTGATTTGACTTCTTTGATGTTTTCTGTTACTGCAAAATCAATTAAGCCTGGGATGTCGGTTTACCCGTAGCTACGACGTCGGGACCATTTTCCATTATTGCTGAAAAGAGGTCTTTGCCTTCAGGTGATATCAGTTTTGAGCCCCAAAAGTATGTTTATAGTTATAGTCACCGGCTCCAATCAATTTAGTGCTAAACAATTTTAAGTACTCTTTGAATTGTTTTTCAGAACCTTTCAATTTGGGATGACAGTAGACAGAGGTGGTGTTCTCTACAGTACTCTTGAGTAGGGAACTGTTTAATTCTATTTTTTATAAGAATTGCTGTGCTGCCTCGTGCTTTGTCTTCAGGGTTTTTCGTGTCGTAAAATTTGTAAACGGATATTTGGAAATGGCTTTTAACTGAGAGATGTATCTCAGATATTAGCATAACATCCATTTGGTTAATACTCAGTTTATACTAGCATTTGCATTTCAGTGACATATCTTTACGACATCCATTGTTTGGGCAATAAAGCTTTGATTTTGCATTAATTCTTGCATCATACTCTGCATAGAAGTCATAAATTGCGTCATACTCTGGATAGAGTTTTAGTGTTTTGTTGTTCAATAGTTTCTGGTTGGGTATCTCTGTTTCCTCCTGGAATGTTTGCGTATTGAATTTTTGCTGGTTGACTCTGAGTTGAAGCGTCTTGAATTGTTTGTCCTAATTGTGATTCAGTTTGCACGTTTGGTTGATACTGATAACTCATTTATACGGCTAGGTCCTTGTTTTAGACTAGTAATACTATTATAAACTGAGCAACCTTTATAATTGGCAGTGTGGTTTCTTCCAGAGTTGCTGCATTTTTTTTTTGTTTTTTTGTTTGGATTAATTGCATGTTGCTGTTGCGTGAAGGTCTCCACAGATTACGCAAACCAGGTATGCCCTAATTCATGGCAGTTCTCGCACTGAGGAGGATCGTAGGGCTTGTGTTATTCTTTACCAATTATTTTGATTTAAAGAAGTTATTTCATGGCATAAATTGAGTGCATCTTACCCTTTCCTAAGGTCGTCGAGTCTAAATATAATTCTACTCGAAACAAGAGTTGAGGAGTTTTGTTTTTGTTGATGATCTTATAAACAGATTTTACTTGAAACCCTCGTCCTCTAGGGCTTCCTTAATTTCCTTAATTTTAAGTAAGATTTTTGACATCGCCAAAGTAATACAGTCGTAGCTGAGGTGGCTAAGACGCTGAACAAATTATTCTTATTCTCGAGATCGTGGGTTGGAATCTGCAGCACATAAATTTTTTGTTTATATTCGGCCCCAGCGATGTCAAAAGTCACAGATATGCAATGACGAAGTCAGCGTAGCATGTTACTCGTATGATCCTGTTGCAACAAATTATGCAGATTATTCCATCGAGTGCTAGAAGTTTGAATTACAATGAGCTACATTCTATCCATGCAGTTTTCAAGGCTCTTTCTTGCAAATTTGAATCAAATAAAATTTGTGTCTATGTTCCCCTTAAGCTTAAATTCAACAAGGCTGCTGGAGTTGTACGGTCTAACTATTTAAACAACTGGGGATATTTTGGTACGAAGCATACATCAATTCATTTGTAAGGTATGGTCGGTTGAAAGTATGCAACATCAGCATCGTTGCCCCGATCCTCAAGAAAGATGACCTTCTGAACAGTGCCAACCACAGATGTATTATAGTCTCGTTAACATTGCGTATAAGATCATATCTGCCATATTATGTGAATGCCTTAAACCTTTTGACAACAATCTGATTGGTCCAAATCAGTGTGATTTTAGGCTGGAAGGTCTACTATAGATCAGATATTCACATTGCGCCAAATCCTGGAAAAAAAACCCAGAATTACAAATCGATACTCACCAGCTTTTCATCGATTTTAAAGTCGTCTATGATACCGCCTATTGAGACGAGCTATACAAAGCCATGCTTAGTTATAGCATCCCTGTTAAACTGTGCAATGCACCTTGCTCCGTCGAGGTAGTTAACAACGCCATCGAGGCTGTTGATGTCAGAGAAGGACTACGATAAGGTGACACGCTGCCAAGTGGTTTTTTTAATATAATACTTGAAAGGATTTTACAAAACTCTCAAGTTAACATTAGGGGTACGATCTTTCAGAAGTCTGTCTGCCGACGACATTGATATAATTGGAAGAACGCAGCGGTCTATCAGTGGTTTTTTCGTCAATACAGAAATAGAAGCGGCTGTCATATATGTTACCATCTAAAAAATACAATCTTAAGGTAGCTAAGGACTTTGTCTACCAGTCAAGCGAAGAATCACTCCACTCTTTCTTTGGCTAAGAAGGCAATTGAGTAGCAAAGCCCTCTCATGGACAACTAAAGTGACTTTATATAACTTTATATATCATTATCCCAGTACTACTATATGGCGCAGAAGTATAGACGTTATCAAAGACGGGTGAAAACACCCTTGGTTGTTTTGAAAGTTTGCACCGTTTGTATATCATTTGTACAGTGACATCGACCTAGTCAGAAGGGTTCGAACTAATCGCTTGAGGTGGTTAGGACGAGTAGAGCAAATGGACATCAGCGCTCCGGCCCGGAAAGTCTTCGAAACTATCTCCGGGGGGCGAAGCGGTAAAGGAAGACCTCACTTACATAAGTGGAAAGGATCTCAACCAATTTCGTACACTACGTACTATGTACAGCCACAAACTTAATATAGCGATACAACAGAAAATAAGTCCTAACTTATATGTGTATATGCTGCAAACAGTACCAACATACACATTTTGAACCCAAAAAAAAAACTGGTTTGATCTGTTACATACGAGTAGCTAGACAAACTGTTTTTATGGATCTAAAAAATTACAGGAAATACAACCTTCATATCTTTAGATATAACTACCATGAGTCCACCAGAGGAAGTATTTCACAAATATAATACATCGACTTACAGCAGTAACGTCAACCAAGGATTGGTGGAAACTAGCCAAAGCAATTCGCTGCAACCTTACTGGTACAAAAACTGATATCACTGCCTTCGAATTCATGGAAAACTTCCAAAGCTTGTCCATCCATATGCCACCATTGAACGCATTTCCGCTCACAACTCTCGAAATTCACATTTACTCCCTTGATCGCGAAATCGAATTAGATAAAATCATTCATGCTATCTCACTGAGCAAGGATAACAAAGCACCAGGAATCGATGATATACAATTCGAATTCTACAAGAATGCCCCCGTAGTATGGTTCTTGAAATCCATCGGCTAATAAGCGACGTACGAATATTTAGAACAGTGACTATCCCATTCTCCCTTCAAAAAGACAATAATATTTTCCTTAATTAAAAAAAGGAGATCCTAATGTCGTCGCTAACTACCATGTCTGTCGTGTCTGTCGTTCCTTGACACCATATACAAGCTATTCACAATCATACTCTTGAATAGGCTAAACACTTGGGTAGAAGAAAACTGTATCTTAAGTGAATTTCAAGCAGCATATAGAAATAATGGCGCAAAATTATAGTCGCATAAAGTACACTTTAAAAAGATTTTAGCAAGTAACAAAATCAAGATTAGTGTTTTTCTATTTATAATTAACATAAATCCACTTTATAGTTATCAGCTCGCGCTAACTTTAAAACCACCAAAAGTTCCATTTAACTTTTAGGGTGGGCTTTTAACAATCTGTCATCTGTCGTTTTTTCAAATTCAAATTTCAGCTAACCAACGGATGTAAACAGTCAAAAAATGTGACGGTTGGCTGTTCGATCTGTCAAATTCATTTGCATTTGATGCAGCATTATCCTTTAAACTGTGTTTTTGTTCTCAAACTTTAAATTTTTGGGTTTTTTTGACTAAAATTTGCTGTAAGTCAGTTCTAATGTCGATACTGGTTGTAGGTAGGTTAAAAATTGTTTATAATTCAATTCAAAGTTAAGCACTGGCTCTAAAGTTAGAGGACTGTTACTTAGTGGCTAATAATATTCTTTAAAATCTGATGACTATAATTTTGCGCCAATTATTCTACCATAGACCAGATTTACAATCTCACATGCCTTATTTAGCTGCAATTATGCCAAAAGAAGAAGTTATTAACAAGGGCGTTAAACAAGGCTGTGTTCTAAGTACACTGCTCTTTATACTATTTTTGAATGATATTCACTCTGAACTTTCAGGTGGGATATTCATCGATGATCTTTCAATAAAGATATTACTGTATGCTGATGACATAGTAATACTTTCACACTTCTCTACAATGCATGATCGACAGCTATATTACATACTGCCATAAATGGAATTTCACAACATGTCCTAGTCGACACATCTCATTCCAAAGGCTTACTATAAATGCCACATGGTCCAATCTAAACAACAAAAAAAATATCTCACATTCAGCTAAAAACGAAATTTACCAAGTTGCTACAAAGTCGATTATGAATTACTGTGCTCAAGTGTGGGGATATTCTGAATGCATTCAACCTGAACAACTTCAACGCTTCTTTATAAAAAGATGTTTCTTACTACCTACTACTTAACATCGAAAGCTTTCCTTACAACACTGAAACTACGTCTTCGATATATTCAAAGAGTGGCTACTTTCCCCTCAAACCGACTATCGCAAAAGCTATCGGATGTAATAATACGGAACGAAATCAGTTGGGCAAAATAATGGTCAGCGCTTTTCCAGGAAAACGGAATAGTGTTCAACTGGGCGATGAAGTCAGAATGGCATGAATCACACAACATACTCCTTCCTAAACTTAAGGAAAATCACTGGAAAGAATTCACTAGTAATGCACTGCAATCGCAATTCCATGACGTATACAGAACAATCTCGTTAATTCGGAAACTTGCTAATCCGGACAACGCGGTAATCCGGACACTCAGTTGTTTTCTATTGTTGACTCTGTAATCCGGACAGTTGGCTTATTATTTACCTCATGAATCCGGACAATTATTTTTTCCTTTTCTTTTTTATCTGCTATTTCTACGGGGATTTCCCGGTTTCATAAATTAACAGCGGTTTCCTATGGAAAACAAAGTTCCATCTCTTTCTTATAGCAATGTGTAATGCAGACTATCAAAAAGTATTTTCTATCGCACACGTCAGAAGTGAAATAAAAACGTTAAACCAATTTTGTTTTTTAATTAGTGGTGTTAATAGCATTGAATATCAATAATGCCACCAATAGTAAAGAAAAAACGTACGTTTTTAACAATTGACAAAAAGAAAGAAATTCTCAATAAATTAGATAAAAGAAAGACTACTGTCAACTGGCAGAGGAGCACAATGTGGGCAAATCTACAATTTCCGACATACAATTAAATGGATTAAAATTTTAAAAGTAAAATCTTCAAAATATTTCGAATATATAAGAGATCCATTTTTGTTTTTTATGCAGTTATATTTCTAAAACGCAAAGTGGCCTTGGTAAGCGCAAAACTATGCGATCTGCTGAATGAACTCATGGAAGAACTCCTGCACAATTGGTTTGTAAATAAAAGACAACAGAATGTACCAATTTCTTCTGCAAAATATTCTGTTCCGAAATTTATGGACCAAACGCAGAATTAATGTTAGTAACGGTTGGCTGAACAATTTTCGTTCACGATATGGAATAAAATTTCTCAAAATATCTGGCGAGAAACTATCTAACAATCCCATTGCTGTCCAACCTTTCAATGAAAAGCTACGAACGAAAATTGCAGAAATGGGCATTACACATTCCCAAGTCTATAATGCGGATGAAACTGCACTCTTTTGGAGGAAGATGCCAGAAAAAACGTTAGCGTTGCGTACCGAGAAATCTGCACCAGGGCGTAAAATTGGTAAAGAAAGTTTGCTGCAATGCAACATTATCATTAATGATGATCGGAAAAGCCAAAAATCCAAGGGCGTTTAAAAAAGTAAAGCTAGCGTTAGAATATGCCAATACAAAAAATGCTTGGATGACAGAGCTACTGTTTAAAAATTCTTTGCCAAACAAGTAAAACGATACTTAAAGGAAAAAAAATTGCCAGCTAAAGCACTTCTATTGCTAGACAACGCGACTTGCCATCCACATTCATTAGCAGATCTCGATAAAGACATATGCGTTATGTTTTTACCACCAAACTGCACGGCTCTAATCCAGCCTATGGACCAAAATGCTATTCGAATTTTAAAAGTGAATTATCGCAAAAACTTTTTATGTCGTCTCTTATCCAGTTCGCAAAATAGCTTAACTGATTTTTTAAAAAAGTTTTCGTTGAAAGATGTTGCTTTTTTGGTTTCAAATGCTGGGGATATGGTGGATGAAGGTGTGCTTAAGAAATGTTTCAACAAAATTCTTTATGACGAAGAATGGGATTCAGATGATGATCTACCTCTTGCAATGTTATGTTCCAGTAGCTCAACGGAAATAGCTGACTTATTAGTCGAAATAGCACCGGATATTTATTATGATAACGAAATCGATGAGTGGTTGAATGACGTTACGGATGATCAGACTGAAGAAGATGATCTCGATAGCAGTAGTTGCGATGAAAATGAAGTTGAAATCCAAGACCGAAAAATTTTGCATTCTGAAGCTATATCTGCTTTTAACACATGTATTAAATATGCAGAAGAGCAGGATTTCACCGCTGGGGATATTTTGAAACTTGTCAGTCTGAGAGATGTTGCATATAAAAAAAAAGCTTCGATAAAACTTCGACAAGTAAAAATTACAAATTTTGTTCAAAAACATTAAAAATGTTTATAAAAAAATAAAAATAAAATAAAAGTTAAAAAAAATGAGTTTAGCAGTAGGACTTTTTTTTATTTTTTCACGCTAATTTTTTGTGTCTCGGTAATCGGATTATACCGTATTGCAATTTATCCTATGCCGATGTTCCCAACTATTTCGAAGACTCCAACCCTCGTGATACTTATGATCAGCCTGGTTTTGAAATCTCGCTGCGGGCTACTCAATCTGAATACCAGAGCTTTTAGGAATAATACTCGTACAGTAGGTCTCTGCACGAACTTTAACTTGATGCCACTGAAGACGCATTCCACTTTGTTGGAGTATGTCATATTTTCAGGAATATAGGCGACGATTTCTTGGGAGTGATGAACTCGACTGTGCACAATTCCTAAGAATACCAATTAAGACTATCTACAGTTATACAGTTTCCTGGAAAACGCACTCAAATACTGCACTCTATTAATCAACGAATTTACTTAAACAAATTAACCACACTACTCGTAAACTTTTAAATGAAACAGAAATCGCTTTGACCTGACAGGCAACTTAAAAGTTATTGTTAAATAATTACTTCTGATTTTTTTTTTTAAATAATTATTGAGAGATCAAAAAATTTACGAAAACGTCCGTATTTATCTTGCCTACCTTCACGATAAAGATGACTCCATCTGTATTGATGGAAAACTAATACTAATATTAAGGTCTCCATCTCTCAAGAGGGTCTCCCTACTGACAAGAATGCTTTGATGAATATATTTGTTCAGTTCCATGAGAGTCTCAATATACCACCTCTCAATGTAACAAATGACCTCTCGTCTTTCGCATCTTACATCAGCTCCAAACGTAGGTCCCACCTCCAAAGAACTTGCGTCGACCATAATAATTACTTTCGCCCCTAATCAGTTACCATCTCACTCTCCTCCTCCTGATACAGTTTCAACCCCAAACCCCTCTAACGTTACTGTTACCTCCCCTAAATGCTTGTCTATTTATTACCAAAACATGAGAGGTCTGCGAACTAAAATCTCATCCGTATTTCTTAACTCTCAAAACCTCCCCTACAATATTTTTGCTCTCACTGAAACGAATTTATCTTCTAATTTCATGAATAATGAGCTTTTTACCTCTGATTTTGTTATCTTCCGAGTTGATGGTCAATCGAAAGATGACGATTCCTTAGGTCTTGGAGTTCTTTTGGCGATACTTTGACTTAACTTTTGTTAAATCCTCACCTACAGCTGACTTTGAATATATTTGCGACAAAATCAAATTCCCAAGGCGTAACCTCTACATACTATGTTGCTACATTCGCCCTTCTCAACCAATCGAGGGTTATCAGCTTACCGTAGATGCGATCGATTCCCTATGCGACATTGTAGACCCCTGCGACGACGTCGTGATTCTGGGAGACTTTAATGTTTCCCATCTACAATGGGCCCAGTCTGAAGACGAGTCCTATTTTGTTGCTGCAAACCCTACCTCTGAAAAGGAAGTCCTTTTCACTGACTGTCTCTCTGATGCTGGCCTTTTCCAAATTAGTGGTATTACGCACAACTTAGGTAGACAACTAGACCTAATCTTTTCAACCGATGCCGCCAATTGCATAGTAACTACCAGAAACCATCTTCTCTCCACATTAGATCGCTTCCATCCACCTCTATTCCTAACGTTTTCGCACGACAACTTAAGTACAATTCCACGACAACTTAAGTACAACTTAAGTACTGTGAGAAATCATATACTCGTAGCTTTAATTTTCGTAAGGCAGATTTCGCTAAACTTAATAATCTTCTCAGTAAGATTAACTTTAGTCCTATCCAGGTTGACAGCATCGACAATGCTCTAGCGTATTTTTACGACCAAATTTTCACCTACCTCATTCAATCAGTCCCTTTTGTGCCTCGGAAGAACTTTACGTCAGCTCCGCCATGGTATAATAAAGAGCTACGCTCACTTCGTAACAAAAGAAACAAAATATGGCAAGCATTCCTCAAATCCCAACCTGACTCTGATTCTCTGAACTCTATCAATATCTTTACATCGAATATCTTGACAGAATGCAATCCACGCTAATGAATGACCCCAAACGTTTCTACCACTTCATTAATGCCAAACGAAAATCGGGTAACTATCCATCCACTTTAAAATTTGCTAATAAATCCTCGACAGATTCTAAAACAATCGCAAACCTGTTCGCTAATTTGTTCAGCCAATCGTTTACGGATCACGTCATTCAACCTGATCATAACTACTTCCGCTACTTAGACAACTGTCCCCAAACCTCCTTAGTCACAATTGATATAACCTCGGCGTCGTTAGTAGATAAGATCAATAAACTAAAGGGTAAATACTCCCCCGGCTCTGATGGCCTGCCCGCTATAGTTCTGAAGAAATGCGTGAACTACTTAGTCCAACCCCTTACTACCCAATTCCAACTATCTATTTCGCAGCGAGTTTTCCCTGAAATCTGGAAAAACTCATACCTAATTCCAACTCACAAAAAAAGGTTGTAAAAGTGAAATATCCAACTACCGGCCCATCGCCAAACTATCCTGCATACCTAAGCTCTTTGAAAGCATTATTTATGACACAATGTTTTGTCACTGTAAGACTATCCTATCACCGAACCAGCAGGGATTCTTTAAGGGCAGATCAACAACCACCAACCTTAATGAGTTTGTATCTAGCACTCTGTGCGTTTTGGTAGATGGTACTCGTAATGAAGTCGATGTAGTTGCCACCGACTTTAGTAAAGCCTTCGACAAAATTTCGCATGCAATTATTCTTCTCAAACTTAAAGCTCTTGGTTTTCAATCGGGGTTTATCTCATGGATCAAATCTTACTTAGAAAAACGCCAATATAACGTCCTCTTCAGATCTTCAATTTCTGAACCTATTAAAGCCACATCAGGAGTCCCTCAAGACAGCCATCTTAGTCCAATGATCTTCATTTTGACAATTAACGATGTCGATTGTATCATCAATGACTCCCAAATTTCTATACATGCGGATGATATGAACATCTTCAGAACCATATAGTCTCGTGCAGACTCTCTTTCACTGCAAGATGATTTGAATCGATTCTCAGTCTGGTGAAATAGAAATTTTTTTATAGCTCAACGTCAGCAAGTTCCAAGTTATTACATGTTCTCGTAAGCGTATCCGACCATCCCCCAGAGTCTATTCCATTAGCGGAGAGCCTATACTCTCTGTCTCTTCATTACGCGATTTGGGTGTTACCTGTGATAGGGAACTCAACTTCCATTCTCATATTGATAACGTTATCAACAGAGCAAACTCTGCGCTCAGTTTCATTAAACGATGGTCTAAGGAATTCTCAAACCCCTACGTTACAAAATCCTTATACATAACATTCGTCAGATCCTCCTTGAATATGCTTGCCAGGTATGGTCACCGTACTACGAAATCCATATCTTGCGAATCGAAACTGTCCAGCGTAAGTTTATCCGCTTTGCCTTACGTGGTCTTGCTTGGACTGATAGTTACAATTTGCCCCCATACGCTGACCGTTTGAAACTAATCAATTTACAGCCTCTCGATAAACGTCGCGAAATTGCTGACATCTTGTTTATCCATCAGTTATTAGCCGGTAATATTGATTCGCCCTCGCTGATGCATATGATTTCTTTCAACACCAACCCACGTAACCTCAGGTCCTCACCCCTTTTCCGTCTTATTCGTACCAATTATGGATACCATGAACCAATGTCTAGAATGCTCCGCAGAGCTAATGCAAACCGTTTTTGACTTTCACAATAGCAGAAACAATCCCTGAGAAAGGCCCTTTATTCCATTAATTCTTCCTCATAAGTCCAGTTCTAGTTTAGTTATTTTTAGTTTTAAGTTTTTGTTTGTATTAAGCTCAAATAAATAAATAAATAAATGTTGGACTTTTTTTTCTTGTACAACTTTTTGAAGAAATAAAATTATTTTATCTATCTATTTATCTATCCAATCGCCCAACTGAGCAAACAATTCGGAACTCAATCATATTGTTTGTGATCGATATTGTTTGTGATGTCGTAAGACCTGTCACGCAATTCGCATTGTGTTGATGTTAGATCTACCAACAACACAATATAAATTAAGTGACGAGCAATACGTTCACGGATTCCATAATTCGAGCCCTGTACATCATCGTAATGCTCAATCTACTGAAAACATAGTCGCTGTGAGTGCCTCAGTGGCCTAAAACACGGAATTATTAATTCCACCCCGCGCTCAGCAATTGTGCATTTGCTACAGCTCCAACTAAAATAAATTTGGTTGTATTACGCGGAAAGTTTTCTGGCCGTTTAATTACGAGATTTGGCGACATTTGGACATTCATTAGTTAATCAAAAAGAGATCGGTAGGGTTGCAGCTGCATACCTGATGTGGTGTGCATTGCCGTAGTAAGACTGAGAGACTGATTTCGTTTCTCAGCTGCTTTGACTGTTTTGTGTATTTTTCAGATACATTTGAAGGTAATTCTTTGCTTTACCTGTGCCCTCTACAACGAGTACTTTTTTTTCTTTAAAATTAGGAATTATTTTCGATACTTCTGTAGCATCTAGGTACATAACACAAACCGAATATAATATTTTAGCATTTTGTCTGACATCCAATTTGATTATCCTACGGCCTTCCGGAGAATCATTCTTCCAGCACGGCATACGGACAAGTAGTTCAATATTTACTCGTACATTTTCCCAATTCGTACAATCTCTAAAGGGAATCGCCCCAAGCAAGTCCCTTGTTTGTAGGTACCCCATCAAACAATTCTGTATTACGTAATCTAGAAGAGCTCGAAGAGAAGGATAACAATTTCCATATGCACTCGCTTCTATTTCACGATAAAACTTTAAATACCGGAACATGAGACATCAAATTTCCGTACGACACAACATAAAACATTTATTGGAGAAAAGAAATAAAAAAAAAAAAACGAAAACCACCGAAAAGTCCATCGGCCTCGCATAAACAGTAGTCCTTGTTCCGCATACCAAAAATATAATCCTTAAACAACATCCTTCGGCGAATTTATGTTTCAATCAATTTGATCCTCCCCAGCAACACACACACACAAAAAAAAAAAAAAAAAAAACTCCAAATAGTAGAGCTGAAACGAAATCCCTACGAGGGCAGTTATGTCTTCACATGTATAAGTGTTTGCTCCAATTTTTGGTTCATTTAGTCCGCCTCCTGGCTGTCTGGCGCCATCCATGTTTTTCCATGAAAAATCCCAGAACTTCCAGTATCCGAACAGAGACAAGAAAATATAAAAAGTATTCGAGGTGACGTTGAGGGCTCCGCCAGTTTGGGTAGCTGGGATTGCATTCAATTTTCAACTTTAATCGTCTCTTCCTGGGAGCCAAAAGTTGTTGTTTGCCCGTTTATTTATGACCATCGGGATGTATGTAGCAAAAAAAACATAAGGGTGTTCCATGTTTTTGCTCCATGTCCGCGTGGAAAGTTAGTTGGCAGCTTTCCGCTCAACAACAATGTTTGTCAAAGTGATTGCTGCTGGATCGATTGTGATGGGGTTGATGGGGTGATAGGAAGTTGCGGGCCACAAATGTGGAACACTGGGTCAATGGTAGACTTGCGTCATTTCCGCTGTTATTACGATGCTTTATGCTTTTTGTCTGGTGATTGTTTTCTCTGTTTGCGTGTTATTTGTGGAATCAATCTTCCTGGCTTACTCGTACTGTCGTCGGTATAAAAACTGGGAGTGTGGAAGGAGGTTATAAAATCTTTGACTTTTGGCTATCTTCTGCTCGTGTTCGTTTATGTGTTATTGTGAAGTGAGCACTGCAATTAAGGGTGACAGAGATGAGTTTATTAATGGGTAGTGGGATTAAAGATTTTTTCTTTTGTGATATTGAATTGCAGTGTTGCTGTGCGTCATGATGTTTATGACCAAATAATCAATTAAGCAAGATTCATTAATTTTCTCAGCAATTAGACAGGAAAGAGTAGAGTATTATTACCTAAAGCAATGCAAATGACACAATTGATATACAAGTGAGGTGCCTAAGTCCAACCCCCTCAAGTACTCACCCCCTTCAGTAAAAGTGTTATGATTAAGATTCTCAGGACGGTATTTACCAAGGAATAATAAACCGCTCTTAAGTTTATAAAGCTAAAGTAAATTTACAAAGACCTAAACGCACCCAAATTTTTTTTTTAAAATCCCTTTTAGTACTGGGCAGGGACAGTGTTGCCGTTGTTCCATGTTCAATTATAGCATTTTGGAGCAGATATTAGTAAACAATACGTATTGCATAATAGTGGGAAATATGTCTGTTCAATTAAATAATGAAAACAAGAGACAGTGTGGAATATAGCGAGCCACTCCCTGACACTCTTAGATATTCAAAAAAGTTGTTAAAATGAATGAAAAATCCAAACTTTTTGGTGGCCATGGTCTTTATGTGTTACTTCTATGAATTGTTTAACTTATTCCCGATAGTAAAAGTGACAATTTGGCACCTCAATTTATTTTAGCCCTTATCTTACGTGGAAATTCGGGCTTTCAGTATGGGAAAAGAAGTTTTGCAGCTCAACTTTCGTGTAATTTTACTTGAAGTCACTTTTGGATGACATGAATACGAGAATTAGAACGTTTACGAGGTGGGTCAATAAGTCTCTGAAAATTAACACAAATTGTGTCGTCACCTTAAATTTGATTTTTTTTTTGTCAAGAATCTTCTTTCAAAAGAACGCACCTAAATTTTCAGACAGATCTGTCAAATAGTTTTGTTGTGACAGCCATTTTTTTTATAGACGCTTACTAGCATTTTCATTAAAATGGAAAAAAGTGAATTTCGAGTGCTCATTACGAGTAAACACTATTTTTTGCGAGAAAAAACTATCACGCAAACCAAACAAAAGCTTGACAAATATTATGGGGACTCTTCACCATCGATTGGAACCATTCACCACTGGTTTACTCAATTTCGGTGGGGTCGTTCAAGCACAAGTGACGCCGAACGTTCTGGTCGCACAATTGAGGTCACCACAACAGAAATGGTCGACAAAATCCGTGGTTTAATAATGAACGATCGGCGAGTGAAAATGCGCGAGCTTGCAGAGGCCACAGGCTTATCACATGGCTCAGTGATTTCGATTTTACATAAATATTTTTATTTGAAAAAGCTTTCCGCAAGATGGGTGCCGCGTTTGCTCACAATCGACAACAAACACATTCGTTTGACAACTTCAAAGGTGTGTTTGGCGATGTTCCAGAAAAATTCGGCTGAGTTTTTGCGCCGTTTCGTAACCGTGGATGAAATCTGGATTCACCATAACACACCAGAAACCAAGGAACAGTCAAAACAATGGACTTCTCCTGGTGAATTGAAGCCGAAGAAGGCCAAGGCGAGTTTGTCAGCAAACAAAGGCATGGCGACAGTTTTTTGGGACGCGGTGTTATTCACATCGATTACCTTGAAAAGGCTAAAACGATCACCGGCTCATATTACGCAGAGCTGCTGGATCGATTTCAAGCCGAATTGAAGCAATTTGTGCATTTGGCGAAGAAAAAAGTGCTTTTTCACCAGGACAAGTCACCGGCGCACAAGTCCCAAGTCGCAATAGCAAAATTGCATGAGTTAGGCTGCAAACTCATCCCTCATCCAGCATATTCCCCAGATTTAGCCCCCTGCGACTATTTTTTGTTTCCAAACATGAAGAAATGGCTCGGAGGTAAGAGATTTGGGTCGAATGAAGAGGTCATCGCTCAAACAAGCGCTTATATTGAGGAGCTCAAGAAATCGTATTATTTGGAGAAATCGTAAAAAACTGGAGAAACGTTGGATGAAGTGTATAGAGACTATGTTGAAAAATAAAATGCTTTTATACTGAAAAGAGTGTTCCTTATTTCATTTTTCAGGGACTTATTGACCCACCCTCGTATGTATATTTCTTTTATTACTTCCTAACAAAATAAAAATTGTTTACCCAACTTGGTCAGAATTTTCGAAATATTTTTATAGGCAAGGCTTCTTTTGTTGGCCAGAGCTGGACAGTCACACAGGAGATGATGAACGGATTCCATTTCCTCTACGTCCCTGCAGCTTCTACACTAGTCATTATGAGGTAACCCTAGCCATGCTGCGTAATTCCCTATCACACAGTGCCCTGTCACGACACCAACAGCTATGCGGATATCCCTTCGAATTAGTTCTATAAGATTGATAGATCTCTTTTTGTCGTAGACTGGTCATAAAGATTTGGCTGTAGCGCATGTATCTAATCGACACCAGCGTTCATTAGCTTCCTCATAAGACTCGATGTCTGTCTCCCTGTATAGGGTGCTAAGCGGTACACTAGCCTCGGAAAGGGCCCGCGAAGGGCTTATAAGTGAACCTACTCTGGCTAGTTCGTCCGCTTTTTCATTACCGGAGATATCCATGTGGCCCGGTACCCAGCACAGGGTCACCGTGTTGGCCGCTTAGATAACATCCAGTAGTTTTTTACAAATTTTTACGAGCTTGGCCCTTAGTGATGTTGACTTTAGCGCCTTAATGGCTGCTTGACTATCAACATAGATGCTGATTATTTAGCCTGACATATCTTCCTCAATCCACAGCTTGTTTTATTGCAGCAATTTCAGCTTGGTAGACACTGAAACCATCCTTAAGTCTAAACGAGCGATGTATGTTCCGAGACTCACAGTAGACGCCGGCACCAGTGCCGGCAGTCATTTTGGATCCGTCAGTAAAGATGGCCAGTTCGTTCTCGAAACAGACTCTTCCCTCATCCCATTCCTCCCTGCTAGGAATTCTAATAAAGAACTTTCGGTTGTAGTTTGGAATGGGGATGATGTAGTCCGTTTTCTTCCGGAGTCTCAATACATTCCATCGGTTTAGAATTGAGGCATGACCGTAGGGTTTAGCTATCCATAGACCGGCTTCCCTTAGTCTTAGTGTAGTGCCGTGTTCCCACAATATATGTAAAGTGGAAAAAGATTCAGTATTGTTTCCAGAGCTGCTGTCGGTGTGAATTTCATCGATCCCGTCACCCCCTTTGAATATTTGTAACGCTTTCAAGTTGGTATTCCTTCTCGAGGGTTTTCCACCAGACAATCGAACCATAGGTCAAAATGAGTCTTACTACCGCAGTGTATAGCCAATGTATCACTTTAGGTTTAAAACCCCAAGATTTCCCAAAGGCACTACTTCATGCGTATAGTGCAACATAGGCCTTCTTGATTCGATTGCCAATGTTAGCTTCCAGTTTAATTTACTTGAGGTATCAGCTCGGCACCATTCATACGAGGGTAGTTGTATTCTGGTATCGATCTTCTCCTCGTGAATAGCACTAACTCGGTTTTCACAGGATTCACTTTCAGACCCCTGCCCTTGACCCAATTATTCACTAATTTTGATGCATAATTGAGTCGCTCGCTAAGTACCGGAAGGAACTTTCCGGATACCAAGATGGCAGCATCGTCGGCATAGGCCTCTACGTTGAAACCATTCCTTTCAAGTATATCTGACATGAAAGGACTCCGCTTTGCGGGGTGCCCCGCTTGACTCGCTTTCTTCCTCTTATGTCCCCTAGTGTGGAGTTGATTATGCGGGTACTAAGCATTAGTTCAATCTACCTGCATATACCCGATTGTATTTGGGCCCTGCGCAGACTGTCAACTATAGCTTCATTATTAAAAGCCCCTTCGATGTCAAGGAATACACCCACTCCTTCACTTGAAGAGTGTTTTCTATGGTAGAGACCACTTTGTGAAGAACAGTATCCACTAATTTTCCTTTTATGTGATATTGTGAAGCATTATGTGATTTCGATAAAAAGTTATCCCCAATCTCATCTCTGGCGTGCATATCTATTAACCGTTCGAATGAAGATAGACATATTGGTCTGTAGTCTTTGGCATTAGCGTGGTTTATTTTACCCGCCTTGGGTATGAAAACCATTCTAATCTCTCGCCAAGCTTTTGGAACATATCCCAGTCTGAGATACCAATCATAAATGTACTTGGGCTATGGAATAATATGTTCCCCCGATTCTTGTAAAGTAATAGGATGTATCTCGTCAATGTCGAGTGCCTTGTATGGTGCAAACGATTTGATTGCTCATGAAATTTTCTGATCGCCAATTAGATTGTCGATAGTTTCAGTGTCAATGTTAGCTGGCATAGATGTGATTGCCGGACAGTATGTCCCTGCCTCTTCATAGCCAGGAAAGTGACATTTCAGGAGAGCTTCAAGCGTATTCTCGTAAAAGTCTGTCCAGCTGCCATCACAGTTCTTAATAGAAGACACATGTAATGGAGCTTTGGTGAGAACCTTCCTCAATCGAGCCGCCTCTGTGGTGCATTCAATGGAGTCACAAAAGCTTCTCCAGGAATTTTTCTTAGCGAATCTTTTCCTTTTTGAGAAGCTTGACGTTTTCCTTATGTGTTGACCACTCAATTTCTTTAGCGAGGTTCCATCTTAGTTTTGAGGTGCGCAGACGCTCTGCTATTTTCAAATTCCATCAGAGTGCCCAGCTTCTTTGAATAGCTCGTCATTTAGACCATCGCAACGGTTACCGCAGCCTCGTTGGATTTAAGCTTAGATATTGCAATCTTCACTTCACTTTGGTCGGGTGGATAGAATTGTTGATCGTCTTATCCGGGTAGTATGGAGAATTCTGCCCGACAGCGAATTTTTGGTCGTTACCGTCGTTTAACAGCCTTCAAAAGTTATCTTTATAAATCAGCACCGACTATGGCTCTACTACTAGATTTACTTCTTCATCCCTACAGGCGGGATTTTTACTTTTGGTTCTTTTTACCCTCTGGTAAAACTTTAGAACATTATTTCTACTATAACACTTATCTATTCTATTATTTCTTCCTCTTTCTTAGAAGCTGAGTGTGCTTGGAGGCACTCTTCATCAAACCAGGAGTTTCTTTCAGCACATCATAGGCAGCATTCTTGATGGCTTGCTAGCATCATTGATCATCTGCGCTTAACGTTGGCGGCATTGAACTTATTGAGATGTTCAGGGACACTCGATCGGTGAAACCTGGCAGTCTCTTGCGATTGTAGCATTGCTTTGGTTGCACATTTTCAGCACTAAGGTTGCACTAAGGACTTCCCTGGTTGCGGAAGACTACGTACGGCACACACAGATGAAAATACTCAACGTGTACTGGAGAGTGTGTCCAGAAACATCAACAAGAGGACGTTCGGCTCAACTCGGGCTATCGTTGAGGTGCGTTCAAATGCTTTTGACTACATTGCACATGATCCCATATAAAGTCCAGCTTGTGCAAGAATTAAAGCTGACAGACCAGCAACGGATTGATTATGCCATTTCGTTGTGGCAAAAAGTAGAACAAAATTCCGATTTCATCCACAATTTGATAATGAGCGATGAAGTCCATTAAATGGCTTCATTAAAAGACAAAACTGTAGGATATACATGTAGGCTACGGAGAATCCAAGAGCAGTTTAACAGCGATAATTATACCCACTTAAGCTTCGTGCGGCGTATTGTCCAAAAGAATCATTGGCCCATATTTCTTTCAAGATGGTTCCAACAGGTTGTAGCCACATCACATTCTGCAAGGGACTTAATGGCTCTGCTACGGAACAGACAGTGGTGATTTCATCAGAAAGAAGCGGACATATTTGAAAGAACGAGTGCACATCAATAAGCCTGCGACCATCGCCCAACTGAAAACCAATATTCGCAATGAAATTCATGGCATACTCGTAATACCTGCAATTTTGTATAAGGTGATGGAAAATAGGTTAGAAAGAGCAAGAATGTGCGAAGCAGAAATTGTTCACCATTTGCAAGACGTAACCTTTCACGTTTAAGTCAACAAATCCCCATTTGTATGCTGTACTTACGAATGAAAAATAAAAAAGTTAAACGAATTCAAACCACAAAGGTAATTTTTTGCCACCCTCTAGTTCTTTTTAAAAGGTTTCTGTTTAATTTTCATAAAGATCGCCGCAAAACGACATGTAATAGACAACCTATGCTTACAGATACGGATCCAGCATAGTAAATCACCTTTGAACTTTCAGTGCAACATTTTATTTTGGCAGCACTAAAATTTGAATCATATCCTGCGATGATACATATCTACTTTTTCACAGAATAAAAAAATCCGCACGAATTTTACAAAAATATTCATACTCGTAAGTGTCTGCTTTTCATACACGAAATAGTCAGATAAAGTTGACTCTCTTTCACCTTCAATTCCCACATCTTGTCTCTAGTGGATAGAAAAAATCTTGCAGTACCTACTTCAATCTTGAAATTGCTTACCCTTGAGCACTCAAACCAGACCACGCTATCACCTAAATAAATTACAAATCGTTCACCTCCTTCACTTTGTTGCAACGCGAGCGCGTCCACTTATGCTTACTCAAATTATGGCGGCGGCGATCTCAGTGTGGGGGCATTGTCTACGAGGCGTTGTCGATATTCTACTTCTTTATTCTTACGCCCGCATACAGTCTTGCCCAAAACTAACTATATAATACTGGCTTTGTTTCTACCCCCGCACAGCCATGAATACACACAACCCGAAGCATACATACGAATACTCGTACACTGTTTATTCTCAGTCGTTCACAGACCTTAGTAGAGATCGCACGTGTTTCGGCTTCTCCTTGTGATTTTAAACATAAATAGACAGTGGTGCATCAAGTGTCGCGGTAGCGCAGAGCTAGTGTTAGCGTCCAGTGACTTGAGTTGTTCGGGTTCAATTCCCACCGGAACAAAAGTTCTTTTTTTTTTTTTTTTTTGTATTTTATTTTATTTTATTTTAAAGTAAAAAAATTAACATAAACAATAACAAGTGCGGTAATGAGAAAAAAAGAACGGTTCCTGCTTCCCATAGCGGGAGTAGTGGACACAAAAACATCGGCCGATGACAGTGAAAGCCACTTGGCAATTATCGAAAGTGGAACCACGGTAAAGAGGAGGAGGAAGCAGAGGCTGACTCCCTACGAAGGCAAGCGCCTCTCCCTATCAGCTTCGACTGAAAAGCTGCCGGGAGAAGTGAGGGTGGGGGCGCCGTCAACAACAACAGCAGCAGCAAAAGAGCGTACATTCATCTCGGACGGTGGAGAAAATTGCTACAGAGGTGGTAGCAATAGCTTCGCCACGTTAGCTGCCTCCGAGTCCGAGGATGAGGACGAAGAGATGGAGGCCATCAATGATAGCATACGGCAGCTCCAGCAGAGGGTGCTGACCATAAAGGCTAAACAAACAGCCAGAAGAGCAGAAGATAGCCAGTCACAAAAAAAAATTCAACAACAAAAACAGCTGCCTGATATGCAGCAGCAACAACAACTGCCCGCAAATCGACAGCAACAAAACCAGCTGCCAGCAAAGCAGCAACAACAACATCAACAGCTGCCAACAAAGCAGCCACAACAAAAACAGTTGCCAGCTAAGCAGCAGCGGCAACAACAACAACAAAAACAGAATCAGCAGCAACAACAACATCAACAGAAAGACCAGCAACAACAACAACATCAGCAGCAGAGGAGTGCAAAGGAGAAGGTGCCACCTATCAACACCTTCAAGATGGATTTAAAAGACACCATTGAGCTATGTAAGTCGGCCATAGGCAACAACTTTTTTATTAAACGCATTAATGAAGATAGGCATACTATCCACTGTAATACAGTGGAGCAGTACAAAAAAATAAAAGGTTTATTAAAGGAAACGACGACGGAGTTCTTCTCCTTCACCCCGAAGGGGGAAAAGTTGCAAACTATGCTACTGAGGGGGGTAGATCCGTCTATCGAACCGGGAGAGCTCCTTAGGATGCTGAAAGAGAAGGAGTGCGACGGTCTTGAGTTCGTAGGAGTCAAGCCGTTCACCACAGCAAAGGCCAAAAGGGAGAAGCGGAAATTACCGTTCTTTCTTATTCAGATAACTCCCAACAGCAAATTGGATGGTCTAAGGAGTATTACTGTCCTAGACTACCAGGTTGTTAAATGGGAAAAAGTAAAGAGGAGCGATAACATTTTACAATGTGTTCGCTGCCAAAGGTTCGGGCACGCCGCGTCGAACTGCGAAATGCAGCCTCGATGCGTAAAGTGTGGAAAGAACCACAAAGCAGAGGAATGTTCCCTGGGTAAGGATGGGGCGGCAGATAAAGGCCAACTCTCTTGTGCACTATGTGGGAACTCGGGACACACCGCAAACTATCGGGGTTGTCCTAAGTTCCAGTACATGAAAAAAGTAAACCTGGCTCGTCAGCAGAAAATCGAAGTCAAGCGTCCACCTGTTTCTAGTCAAACACCAGCCGTTACTCCCCAATGGACCTACGCCCAAATGGCGTCAGGCCGGAGAAACACGGTACAACAACAACCGAAGGTTGCCGCACAGGCCCCAGTGCCTAAAGCACCTGAGGCTCAGCCTGATTTGCTGACTATTTTGCTCTCTATTCAAGGGCAAATGAACCAGCTTCAGCGACAGTTACAAGAGCAGGCGAAACGGGTGGACCAGATCTACGCATTTCTGCCGGGCCTAGCGCACCTCCAGTCGTAATGGATACGATGGCGGAGAGACCCTTAAAGATCCTTGCGGTGAATGTGAATTCACTGATAAGGATCGAGCGAAGAACCGTACTTTTTAAGTTGTTAGAAGATCAAAGCCCTGATGTGCTTTTGGTTAGCGAAACTAAGCTATCCCAGAAACACAAACTGAGCCATAATAAATACAATATTATAAGAAGAGACCGACCCGACTCTACTCAAGGAGGAGGTGTTGCGATCTTCATTCACAAAGACTTACGACATAAGGCCGTGTACAGCGGTGAAGTGCGGAGATTCCAGGAGCTGGAAGCATGTATCGTGTGCATTGCTCTCCGTAGTGGAAAGAGGATGTACATGGTCGCGGTCTACGCATCTGGTTCTACTCAAACTACGTCATTTATTACAGAGCTCGAGACACTTTTTCGATGTCTAAGGCTGGAGTCGGAGGAGAATTATTTTCTCATTGCCGGAGATTTAAACGCCAAACACAGCGATTGGGGAAATAACATACCAAATTCTAGGGGGAACCTACTATTCAATTGGTGGGGTCAACACAATGTCGAGTATAGACTCGATTTGATAGCTACAGATAGCCCGTCGTATCCTAGAAGCGGCTCCTATCTGGATCTTATGCTGTTCGATGTACGGTTGAAACTGACCAACACGAACCAACAAACGAGAAACTGCCTACACACTTTTGTGTATGACAGTGACCATTGCGGACTCAGTGCCGAAATTACAATTCCCAACGAAATTGCGGAATTGGACGAGTTTGTTCAAACGTACCCCTACAACTACGGTAGGATGCGTTGGACACGCTTCTCCAGAGCTATGACAAGAGCACTCTCCTTGAATTCGCTCTACCCACCGTCCAATAGGAACCTGTCAAACGAGGAGATCGACAGGTACCTAAGACAAATGGACGAGACAATCAAACGAACGATGGACAGTACGATACCTCGTTATCAACACACTGACAACGCAGACATGTTCCGCAATGCAACAATCGACGCACTACACCAACAAAAAAGTAGACTTCTGTCAAGACTCAAAACCTTGTACAGACAGTTTACGGACAGACAAAACTCGGAGGTTAGGACACTGAAGTCGTTGATTAAAAATCTCCAACAGTTAATTAGAGAAAATTACAGACTCTCTGTAAATCTGCATTGGAACAACAAAATTCGGGCTGTAAAATCCAACAACCCGAGTATGTTCCCGCAAATAAATAAAATTTTTCGGAGGAATAATCAAAACGACCTGCCGTGTCTTAAGATCCCTCGAACGACGAACAACGAACAAATACTAATAGCAGCAGGCATAGATCCCGGGAACGCTGTCGATGATGACAATTTTTTCATGATCGAAGATCCCCAGGAGAAAGTAGAGGCTATAGGAGCGACTTTCCAGGAAGTGTACAAGGTGAATGATAGCATTTGCCCGAACCACGACCTGGAAAGTCGAGTCCTTGTGCACAACGTCTACCTTCGAAATGATATAGAGCACTGGCGATCAGAGAACATAGGTTTTACCGAGTTCAATGACGATAACATGGCAAATAATGTCGTCGCCAATGAAATGGTTCACTACCCATACGTATCGAAGGTAGAACTCCAAACGATCTTCGCATCATTGAGAAAGAAGAAATCAGTGGGAATTGACGGACTGTCGAACATTGTGCTTCGACATCTCCCTCTAGAAGCGGTGGACATTTACACCACTCTGTTTAACAATGCGCTGAATAATGCACATTATCCAGCGCATTGGAAAACAGCAGTGATACAACCCATCCCCAAAAGGGGAAAGGACTCCTCCAATCCGGCAAATCTCCGGTCGATAAGTCTCCTTCCGAACATCAGCAAGGTATTCGAGAAAGTGATCAATAGGGCCCTGCTTAAGTGGACTGAGAACAGTAATATAATTCCGGATAACCAATTCGGTTTTAAGGCGGGGCATGATACAATACATGCCGCGTCTAAACTGGTATCTGACATCCAATGGAACAAAAGTAAGAAACAATGCACGGGTGCCTGCCTGGTTGACTTGGAGAAGGCGTTCGATACCGTATGGCTAGAAGGACTCTTCTACAAGTTGAACAGGCTGGGCATAAGTAAACCACTGCTGTACATGCTCTGTAATATGCTCACCAATAGACAGTTCATTGTGAAAAATGGCAATGTGACTTCTGCTGGGACGTTCGAAATCAAAAACGGTCTACAACAAGGTGCGGTTAATTCGCCGATCCTCTTTAACATTTACACGAGTGATCTCGTAGGATCTCTTCCCCATGCTATTGCGTATGCAGACGACTTGATCGCGTATAGGTCAGGACCAACGATCGAGGTCATTGCAATACTCTTGCAGCGTGATTTCGATAAGATCAGGATATACTGCGACGACTGGAAGCTGAAGATCAACTTCCAGAAGACAGAGACTATTCTGTTTAGAACGTCGTTATCTGGGGCCTCCAGGGATACCAGAAAGAATTGGCGAAAGTTCTCAATCGTGGGACAGCACGGGCAGACACTAGCGAGTCGAAGTGTGGTTAGATACCTTGGGATCTGGCTAGATCAATATCTATATTTTAACAAAAATGTAGATGCTGCTCTGGTCAGAGCCAGAGGTGCTTTTGCCCTTACAAAGAGACTGTTTTATAGCAGCCAACTCGATGCAAGGGTGAAGGTAATCTGCTACATGGCACTTATTCGGCCCATGCTCGTATATGGATGTCCCGTGTGGTTCAACGTGGGAGCAAGCTGGATGGAAAGGATTCGGGTGTTTGAGAGGGCTTGCCTTAGGGCTTGTCTTCAGTTGTACAGAACACCAGAGTCCCAGTACATAAAATTCTATTCTAATAAGGTCCTGTATAATAGGGCGAACATAAACAGAGTGGATAATTTCCTGATCAATATGATTCGAAGGCACACTGTAAGAGCAATGTCCTCGGTGAATAACCTGATCTCCGGGGCATACTACCCCAATGATTTGTATCACGAGAGTGTGCGTCTTAACGGCTTCATCCCCCCAGAGGCGTTCCTATTTTTAGATAAACAAGGTCTGATACAGGATAGGGTAGCGGTGCCGCTAATCTACCATTTTGCCCGAAATGCTGCGGACAGGCGACTTAACTACGACCGACACGTCGCACATAGCACCACGGAGCGTCTCCGGTTTAGTAGAGCGGTATCAAGCCGTGATATGGCAGATGCAGTAAGACAGCACCAGAAATTCTGGTGGCTCGGGGACGGAGAGGGAACTCCCTCGTCGTTTCCTTTTGATTCGGGGTAGGCTCACAAGGGGCAAAGTCGGTGTAGCTTTTTATAGCCTGGCCGGCTTACATAGTTCTAAGATCGGTTTAAGTTTTAAGCATTAAAAAAAAAAAAAAAAAAAAAAAAAAAAAAACTTATACATGTGTATATATGTATGTATACTATATGTATTATGAAGGTATACAATATATTTATATATATGTATATATATATGTATATCAAAAAAAATCGCGTGTTTAATCACGTACCTTAGAATAAGTAGCTTTTAGGTAGTTTGTAAGTTTTATATATAGTAAAAAAAATTCAGTTCATATACTAAGTTTTTGCTTAAAAATGTTTTCTTAGTTTCCCAATACTTGTAAGTATAGATTTAATAAATAGTTTAAGTTATGTTACGTCGAAAGACATATTTTAAGCATTAGGTTTAGCTTAGAGCGCCCGCATAGGGCCATTAAGTTAGTATATAACATAGTTAAGTTAGTTAAGCTAGTTTTAAGCGTTTTTTGTGTCTAGCTGTTAAGAGTTCATAAATTCCGAAAATAAAAATGCACTAAAAACGAAAACGAACACTGTTTATTCTTCCATCGGTCGGATACATCTTATATCTGTGGACTCTGGGGTTATTACTTGCATTCTGAATGCATTTGCATGCGGACCCTTTATCAGTCGAAGGAATAAGATTATTACGAAAGTTCTCTCAGAGAGCTCGCATTCCGGAATGGAATTTACGAGCTCCGAGCTGTTAAGTGCGTCTGGATGAAATAAATTGAATAACACTGCTGTGCAGACTCGTAGACGGTTTTTATCTAATTTACTACAGTTTAAGGGAGTATGTGCAGGCTTGCGACTGAGTATGCTTTGGAACTTTGACGCGTGATGATACTATTATCAAATTTTATGCAGTAATAAAGTCATACAGCCGAAATGGGTTAAGATAAAGGAGTTAAGAGCGTTCAACTTGAACATACGCATACAGAAAAAGACATCAAGGTATTTAATGCGAAGGATATAAGTGGGTGAGGTAGGGTCCCAGTAAGATTAAATTCAATTTATTTGTAGTCTTTGCAAGAGTTATTCTTAGTCTTCAAAGAGAGTTACATACGTAATTGATCAAAAAGTTATAAAAGAGACTATGTTTTTAGCCAGAGCTACTATCTGACTACGATTCTTCGCTTTAATTTTGGGTTTCTAACGAGCAGTAACCTGTGATAGATCTTCTTCCACTTATTAGTTGCTAGCGCCGAACACAATGACACTATGAAAGGAAAGAAACCAGAATAATGAGATATTTTCAAGACCAACAAGAAGGAGTTGAAGAAAGCTCGAGTACTGAGCATATCTATGAGATCAGCAGATCAAGTCATATCATCCTGGGCTCTTAGGACACGAGGATTCAACAGGATGAACATGGCAGTAGCGGAATGGAAAGTGACGCTAAAATGGGTGAAGAACCATCCACGTCTCTTGTGAATCTTCTTCTTCTTTTCTTTACGCCGAAGTTATGATCCGGAGTAGAAGGATTACAACCCTCCCACTTTATTGCATCCCTGCTGGTCCGCCTGTGGGGTTTGCTGGTTTGACCTCAGGTAGTACCGGCAGACTTCCCGGTTTCGGATCATTTCGTCACTGAGGCCAATCAAATGCTGGTGTTTTCGCGTTTGTGTGATCCATTTGTTTTTAGGTCTGCCTTTTTTGCGCGATTGTGTAGGAATGCTGATTGATAATGCCTTTTTGACGGGGTTCGCAGGATCTCCTCTCTCTTGAACATGACAATACCAACTGAGCCAGAAGGCTTCCTCGAATCTTCGAACTTCTTATTCTATTAAGCTTTGTTACTCCTGCTGTCATGCGAAACATCTTCATCTCAGCTGCCGTTAATCTGCCCTCATACTTTTTGTATATTGTCCAGCATTGTGAACCATATGTGAGCGGCGGGACATTTTTCGATCAGAGAAGATAGCACAGTTTTCCCGCCACCCTACGCTTATGCAATGATTGATGTCATCATCACAAGTTGCTTCGTTATTGATCATAGATCCCAGATATTTGAACTTTTCGCACTTGGGAAGCACTTATGAAGATCAAACTCCATCGTCGGCAAAGAATAACTGATGTACTTTGGGGTCCGTCGCTTTTCCTTCAAGCAGATTATCAAGGACTGTAATAAATAGCAAAGGACTAAGGACGCTTCCCCGGTGTACACCGACTTTGATTGAAAATTCTTCGGTGACTCCTGCGGGACATCTTACTCTTGTCCTTGCTCCATCATACATATCCATGATCATACGCACGTAAGTTTCTGGAAATCCTCGTTGTCTTAGCGCCACCCATAAGAGATCTCTTGGTTGTCTATCAAGTCCCTTGGAATGACATAATAATTCCACCTAGGCTTAGGAGGATATACATATGTAACATATCTAGCAATAAGGTGCATACCGGTAATTTTCGAGGAGCGTTCGAATGGCCGCGGTTGGTGTTGAGGATTGTGCTCATGTAATACCCAGGCCGACCATACGTTGCACTTCAGTTAGCAAGTCTCTTGCATACTTTTTGCTAATCACTGGCCACCATACAACTACACCGTAGAAGATGATAGGTTTTATTACGCAATCGTATATCCAGTGGACCTGTTTCGGTTTCAAGCCCCATGTCTTCCCGATGGCCCTCCTGCATACCCAATATGCTCTCTTGGCTTTAGTGACTCTTTCTTCCAGGTTCTTTCTCCAGGTCAGTTTCCTGTCCAGTATAATGCCTAGATACTTGACGCTGTCGCGGAGTTGTAGTGATACTCCTCCGAGTTGTGGAATGTGAAAGTCACTAGTTTTGGTTTTCTTTGTAAAGAGAACCATTTCCGTTTTATTTGGATTTATTTCTAATCCACTCTCCTCCGCCCATTCTTTTATGATTCGAAGGGTGTTTTGCATAAGCTCTCCTATGATGTTCAGGTGCTTACCTCTTATCAGAACGGCTAGGTCATCTGCGTACGCTACACATTTCGCACAGGTTCCATCCAGTGCTTTTAAAAGGTTGTCCATTGTAAGCACCCACAGAAAAGGAGATATTATCCCCCCCTGTGGTATTCCCGTACGGACTGTTCCCCTTCTTGTGTCGTCTCCCAGTGAAGCTGTGATAATGCGGTTTGTAAGCATGTGTTCTAGCCAATTGTTTATTATTTGGTTTTTACAGAATATCGAGAGTGCCGCCACAATTTTTTGAGTTTTCACATTGTGCCCCTTCGATATCTAGAATTAAAATGATTTACAAATGTTTTCGGAATTTCTGATGCGGTGATATGAGCACAAAAAACGACGAACGTCCTGAACATCCAAAATACATGGTATGATGATGGACGATCGGAGAATTAAAGTGCGTGAGATTGCTGAGGCTGTAGGCATCTCAAATGATCAAGTGCACAACGTTTTGAAAAATTATTTGGGTATGAGGAAGCCGTGGGTGCCACGATTACTCTCTCTGGACCAAAAACGGACCCGGATGACCACTTCGAAGAAGAACGAATCGCGCTATCCACCATATTCTCCAGATTTAGGCCCTTGCTTCTGTTTCCAAACACGAAGAAATGGCTTGGAGGCAAAAGATTCGTATCAAATCATATTACCAGACAGAACTCCTTTTAGTGTAGTGGTTGGAGAAACTTGGATTTTATTCGTTTCTCTTTTATACTCGGGTGGCCATGGTTGCTGTTCCCCGTCAGGGCTCGAATCTGTACAGTTCGGGTCACAATTGTCCACCCTTGCTTAAGGCCTTACTCAGCCCTTTAGTTGCATCGAAAATAGTTCGAGAATGCAAGAGCTCTCTGAACTCGGTCGCAAGGCTGAACTCAGTAAGTTTGGATCACAGGTCACTATGGGATTACTGGAAATGAGATCTCTGATGAACTTGCTAGATAAGGTTCGGAGTAGGACTTTTCAGGACCTGAATATACGTTGGGTGTCATATGTTCTCGGGCAGGGCCTTCATTTATGGTTTGGTTTCCTAGGAATATAATCGTGTGTGGCACGACTCTCCGGGATATATACAGACTAAATGAATGCTTCCGAACGTCTGTAAGTAATCCCCGGCATTCTTACCTACTGAGGGACAGTAGGACGAACTGCAGACAACTTACTGGCGTTCTTACGGACCATTTCACTTTTGCCACGCATCTTAATGTGCTAGATTTAAGGGACACCACAATCTGCTACGACGAGGGCGACGACACTGCAGAACAACTTCCCTGCGATTGTCCTGTCTTGTCTCATATCAGGGGCCAGATCTTTGGAGCCGATGTGGTGAGTGTTGATACCATAAACTCCTCATCACTAAAGCTCTTACTCGCCTTTCTACGAAAGACGAAGAAATTTAATTAACAGGGGGTTGCTTCCTGGTATTACAACGGACCGGTATCGAGTCTGAGTGCTCTAGTGGATTGTTTCTTACCCTGACAAAAAATAAGAAAAAAAAAGTGACATCGTCTTAGCTGCCGTGACTCCTCTTCGACTGTTCTGCGCCACGAATGTTATTGCATCGCTGGCAAGCAATGGTGGCGTCATATTTTCGAAATGTATGTCCAATCCACTATGTCTATGTGTTCCCGACGCGTTCTCTTACGGAGCTCGGCATTAGAAATACGGTTAGGGCAGAAAGTCCGCAAGATGTTTCGTAGACACCGATTCAAGAACGTTTGCAGTTCTTTTGTAATAGTGGTGGAGATTTTCCAGGTGCTGCACCTATATAGCAGCTCGGATTCAACATTAGATCAGTACAGCCAAAGCTTGGTCTTTAAGCTATTAGCATTGCGTCTCCATATTTTCGACAACATACCAAACGCAGATTTAGCCTTGTTTATTCGGTTTGCAGTCGAGACTATATTTCCAAGGTATTGGAAATACTCTACCCTCTCTACTGGTTGTCCTACAATGCTAATTTGTGGCACCGACGTTTGCTTCCATCTTCATGTGAGCTGCCGTTTGGTGGAGGGCCATTATTTTATAGTAAACAAACGTCATCAGCGGAGTCGAGGTGTTTGGTTTTAGATGTAAGAGTTCATCGAATTCTTCCAGGTCCTGTTGCTAAATCAGCGCGGAGCACATTACTTATCACCAATAAGAACAATATCGGTGAAAGGATACACATCCTTATCGCACGCTTTGAATTTCAAATTCTTCTGACAGAATTCCTCTATGCAAAATGTGATATTGTCATCCATCGTACGTTGCCTTGATAATAGCTATAAGTTTGCCTGGTATGTCCTTCCTGTGCAAGGCAAGTCAAATAAACTCTCTTTTAATACTGTCGAACGCCTTTTCAAAATCGATAAACAGCAGGTGAAACTGTGATCGATATTCAATGCACTGCTCGTTGATGTGGTCGACACAAGAGGATCCAGAGCGGAAACCTGTTTGCTCCGCGTTGAGAGTGTTCTCAAAGTGGTGTTTTATTCACGCATTCCATAAGACTTTTTTTTAGGAAGCTTGGCGATTATACCCTTTTTAAAGTCTTCGGAAAAAGACTCAGTTTCTCAAGCCTTCTCAATCAGTGCATGCAGGAGCTCAGCATATATTGTTGGCGTTACTTTCAATAGCTCGGCGGGAATGCCATTAAGCCCCACCACTTTGTTGTACTTTGTTGTGCTTTAATCGCGGCAGTGATCTCATCTTTCTTATGTGGATGAGATGTAGATACGGCAATTGTTGCTTCGGAAACGAAATAACCTTTCCAACTCATGAGTTGGTCCTCATCTGAAGTGAGTAGCGAGTAGTCTAAGGCTTTCACCGTATGTTGTCTATAGCTCCGACCACCTGTCAGTTCTTTCGTTGACATGAAATATTGGGGTCTGGTGAAATCCAGAAATGAATACTTGCTAAGATTATTCGTGGAAGGGCACAATAAACTGATCTGGTTCTCGTAATGTGTGGCACCATATCCCACATTCTCTAGGCATAACTTCAGGTATCGTCTTCCAGGAGTTCAAAGTTCTTTTGGTACCTACCTAAAGTTACCACATCGTATGGATATCGCAAGTATCTATTTGAGAATTTTTTGCTTGATGCTTAGACCTTCTCCCGCCTACTGACATTCTTTATGATGGCAAGGCAAGGAAAAACAATACAGTAGATGACGGATATAAGAAGATCGGATATAAGAAAGACACGCTTATAAGACACACATTTTAATACACCATGCACTTCCAAATATAATTACGCGTTAAATAAAACTGATATAAGGAACACGTTTATAAGAAAAACACTGATATAAGAAACTTATTTTAATACAAAATTCCGTAGTTCAGTGAAAAAAAAAACCTCTATAAGAAATTATTCTTCAAATTTATTTATTTTCTTAAACAAAATAACTCTACGTCATTTTAAAATATTCGGTCAAAAATTTAAACATAAAAAGGAACAGAAAGCCGCAGTATGAAATCCTGAACAAAACAATGTCCAAGTGGTTTGCGCAAATGATCGAAAACAATGCAAAAATCACAGGACCAATTATGCTTGAAAAAGCGCAACAATTTGCGAATCAATTGGGCATTCTTGACTTCAAAGCCAATTCTGGGTGGCTACAGCGTTGGAAAAAGCAAGAAGATATTGTCTTCAAAAAAGTCCACGGAGGGGCCGTTTCAGCCAACGTAACAGCTGCCGATGATTTTAAGGCAAACGTCCTTCCAGCAAAGTTGGCCAAATACGAGCTTGATGAAATCTACAACGCCGACGAGACAGGCCTAATGTACAAGGCTCTTCCAGGTGGCACCCATATACCAGCTAACAAAACCGTGCGAGGACAAAAAATTCCAAAAGATCGCATAACGTTGCTTTTTGTTTGTAATGTAACAGGCTCCGACAAACATGGTTTTTCAATTGGAAATCGAAGCAACCACGATGTTTCCGATGCAAACAAATTCCTTTACCGTATTAGTTTAATAAGAAGGCCTGGATGACCAGCACCATATGGTGTGGAGTTATAGGTTAGGTTAGGTAGATGGGTGCCTTGTGACAAATAGCGTCACTGCTCACTTAGACCAACAAATTCGGGTCCATTGTGCCCAATGGTTTAACCCTGGAAACGTTAAAAAGTCCGCTGTTAGAACCACCCGGAAAATGATATAAATCTCAGGAGGTCCGTAAGCTCTATGTTGCCTAAGTCCTCCAAATCCGAGATGAAGTAACTTCCGAGAGTCCTCATTCTTGTGACGGATAGGGCAGGACAATCACACAGCAGGTGACGAACTGATTCAATTTCGTCTTCGTCCCTGTAGCTTTTAAAGTAGTCGTTATGTAGCACACCGAGTCGCTCCGCGTGAACTCCAATGGCACAATGACCAGTAATTATTCCAGAAACGGCCCGTGTATTGTAACGACTAAGTTTCACCAGAGAGGTTGATCTCTTCTTGCTAAAGGCCGGCCATAGCGCCCTGGCCATTGCGCATGTTTCCAGATGAATCCATCGGCTGTTTGCTCTATCGATGGTTTCGTCTTCTATTTTCTTTCGTAAGGAACTGATTGGGGTTACTACAAAAGGGAGGGCCCGCGATAAGTGTAGCGCCGACCCTTTCCTAGCAAGCTTATCAGCTCTTTCATTTCCTTCGATATCCATATGCCCTGGAACCCAGCGTGCGAAGTTAAAAGGGAGCTTGATGCAATCGTTGGAAGGAAAAAGAAAAAGATTCTCTTGCTTATTGATAATGCATCGTGTCATAAATTGAATTTCACACCAGAAAACATTGAAATATTGTTTTTGCCACCTTGCATCATAAGCCTTATTCAGCCATTGGACCAGGGTAAGATGTTTGCTCTTTCAATTATTCAAACCCATAATACAATTTTGAATTTTAATGGTTTCAAGAGGTATCATCCAATCTTTTAAGGCCCAGTATAGGAAGTGTTTAGTCCGCAAGCAAGTTCTGGCAATTGAATGTGGTAACATGGACATTTATGAATTTACAATTCTAAAGGCACTGTATGTTGTGAAACGATCTTGGTGGCTAGTAACCCCACAGACCATTAGAAATTGTTTCAAAGTAGCGGGAGTTTCAAAGGAAAAAGTATGTCAAGAACAAAATGATGATGAATCGAACGGAAATGACGGCGATGATGAATGCGAATACATTTTCACAAATCTCGACGAAGAAGAGAACGCCGACTGCTTTGGAAATATAAATGAAGAAGAACTGCTCATTGAAATGCTAAGGGATGAGTTGAAGTAGAATGTGTAGAGCAAGTTTTAGTTTGAGTTATATTAAGAGCTTAACTTAAGATGCTTTGTGTTCATATAAATAAAGATTAAAGTATATATATATGTACATATAATTTGTCCATCAATGTTGAAAAATCTTGTTTAAAATACTTTTCGATTTTTATAAGAAATTTTCTTTCTTATATCCGTTTTTTTTTTATAAAGAAAACACGGTTAAAAGAAAGAAATTCTTTGGATTCATGGACTTTCTTATATCCGTCATCTACTGTACACATTTCTTAATTTTATATTATACTAGCTAACCCATGCTCGCCTTGCTTCACTCGCCCTTAGCAGTTATGCCCAAAACGCAATGTGGCGTTAGGTCGCTCTTGCTTTGACATATTGAGTAGACACAACGCGTGCATATGGGTTGAAACGAAATGTAACCTCAGGCGTTGCCATCACTTTAGATCGTATATATCGTAAACGCTATTACAACGCCCAAGTAGATCTACTCTCTACTATGTCGCGCGTTTGAGAATTCATTCACAGCTGTTTATGAGTAGTTAAAGTTAAAAAAAGTTAAAGTAATTTTTCACTCTTTTTTCTGCGACGAATTCGTGTATTGGAAATTTAATACCTCGCAACGCTGAAGCGACATTTTGTTTTAGAAAATTGTCGATCGCGCTTTTTGGCAGATTTATTCGTAAAGTTTCTACAACGCCGCTCAAAGTCCATTAACGCGCGACCGCGCGAACGCCACATTGCGTTTTGGGCATTAAGATAATTGTGTTATTTATATCTGGTTTCGCGCGCCACCTATCGTACATTAACTGTACTACTTTAAAAACCATCGTCAGCACGTAGACAACAACTTGCCAGAGTTTCATAGCAATCGAATAAACGGTATAGGAGCCTATAACGACCACACACATATATTTGTGTATACATCCAATATAACGAATGATACTCGTATAATGTTTGAGGGCGTTGGCTAAAACGAAAATGTTCGTTATATCGAACGATATTGTGTACTTTTTTTTTTTATAATATTACCTAATTGAAAAATGAGTTTGCATTTTACATCTGTACATGCACTTTCAATTCTGAGACTGATTTATGAAAAATAGCGACGGGTGCAATTTACTAATGAAGAAAATAAGAAGTGCGCTTATCAAACAAATATTAGGTTATTATTATTTTATAACTCTAATTCCAGTGGTTTAGGCTGTGCGTTGTCTGTCAGTCAGTCAGTTTGTCGAGAATTTGTATGAATTGAAACAAAACAATTTCAGTACGATCATGAATTTACTGAAATTACGATCAGAAATAAATCGGAATTCATTGTTTTGACAATCATTTGTTTGTGTTTTTAACCCTCTACTGCATGAATTATGAAGGAAATGAAATAAAAAAATTTTAAATTATTATTCAACTTTATTTGGAGTTAAGAAAAGGTACTTCATATAATTTTTATGTTTTTTACATACATATACTGTTTTTCATATATAAACCATATATGGGTTTGTATGCATTGAGGCGATTTTCAATTAAAAATTTACTGGCCATATATGGTTTAGTATGCATTAATTAATTGTAATTTTTGGCGTTTTTTTTTGCCATTCGGGCATATGGTCAACACTATCAGTTCTTACGGAAAATCCTAATTCCTAGCTCTTTTTGCTCTGGATGTTTTTGGCTGAGTTTGTGTTTCGGGAATGGATAGAGTGGGGCTTCCATCTCTGCTGCTTGTCCTCTTTTACGTGACACTGCAGCTTTGCCAGCTTTGCATAGATGTTCGTCGATGGCCAGCTTAAAGTCAAAAAGAGCCATATATGTTTCAGGATTATTCCTTCGCCACAGAATCCAAGCATTAACAACGCACATTTCTACCATATGAAAGAAAATTCTCTTTTACCATTTTTTGGACCGCAACTGAATTCTATATAAACAACCCAGCATAGAATCTAATAAATCAACACCTCCCATATGCTGATTATAGATTGAAATAGCTTGAGGGCAGTTAATATTCTTCTACTGTTTTTCTTTTCTGAAATATCTCTGTATCGTAGTGGCTGGTTCACTCCCTACATAAGTTGAAAGTTGAAACTGGCTTGTTATCGAACCAAGTGACGGCACTAACCTGAACTCCTTCTGTAGGTAGCAAGTTTTTCAATGTAGTATCCACGTTGTTTCTTTTTCAGTTCTTTTTCTGAAGACATTTTTACATTGGGGACACGGTTCAGACGCACAGTTCCTAATGGTAAGAGCCCAATTTTTGTAAGATGTGCCTGGAGTTTAGGACTGTTGAACCAATTGTCAAAGAAGATTTTATGGTTAAAATTTCTAGGTACAGTTGCCGTGAGACGAGTAACAACATTACCACTAACACCTAAGTCGATAGCGCCTTCAGGACGAGTGTTGCTTTGGTCGCCAGCAAAAATATCAAAATCATAACTAAATCCTGATACCCCAGACTTGATTTTTGTAGCCCCACTTGTGAAGTTTTGCGGGATTATATTGTTTCAAGTCATGTCGAACTTTAGTTGGAATTATTTATTCGTCGACTGCTAAGAACTCTTCTTTTGGCACGAGCAATAGTTGCTGCCTAATCCCGTCCAAAAGTGGTCGCACTTTAAAAAGCTTATCATGTCCTGCATTGACATAGGGAATGAAATTACTGTTGTCGTTGAAGTTTAAATTTTTTTTTATGGTTTCAAATCTATTGCATGTCATAGTTTGGTATATACTGGGTTGTCCTAAAGCCACGTTCCAATAGTGCCGCGTTGTAGGTAATTTTACTATAGATATGAAAATCACCATACCGATAAATTGCTCCTTTTCGTGTTTACTTATGTTTGCTGGTTTGTTTATATTGACTTGTACAGCTTTTAGGTTGGATTGTTGTACAATAGTTCCAATAACATCATTAGAAAACAGGAATAAAAAAAAATCAGCTGGTGATTCTAGTTTTTCAATAAACTCCGGCAGTTGTGTTACTCCTGTGAACTTGAAATTATTTCCATCAAAGGGATCTAAATGTTTCGTTATCCATTTAATTTTAGTGGGCTTAATTTTTTTTCGATTTTGTTTTTGTCGGCTTGGGAGAACTAGCTTCACCATCGGAAAAATCACTCTCTGTCTCCGGAATTACAACTGAACTTCTACTATGTTGAAATTGCCTAGGAACATATTCATCACTAGAATCGGAAGCTAGATCGTCATCACTTTGAAAGCCATCACCAGCTATAGGATTTACATGCTTATCGCTTCCGTAAAAACTCTTTAAATTCATTCTATAAAATAAGAAATATGTATATACCCACAAAACCCAGTCACCAATGCATATAAGACCATATATGGTCTTGTCAAAAACAAGTGAAAAACTCTGCCAATGCATACAAGACCATATATGGTCTTCTAGAAAAAGCCCAAAAAAAAGGCAAAAATTATTATAAAAACAAAAAATAAAGTTTATTACAATAAAACAGAACAATAACTACATTAAAAAAACATTTTTTTATTGAGCGGATCTTACCTATTTAAAATATTTAAAAAACGCTCTTTTATTCACTCAGTTGTACTTTACACGTGCTCTTGAAACAATGAGCCTATTTGAGAATCACAATCGAATAGACATAATTTCATTATAGATTGCATTTTTGTCTCACTCGTGGAATATAATGGAAATAATCCACATTGAATATGAAGAACCATATATGGGTTTGTATGCGGTGATGGGCGATATTTTTTGTCTTTCCGTCCAGAGAGGAAACGAATAGCGCGGATGGTGTACCGACTCGAGCACGCCACGTACAAGGTTTATTCCACACACTTCCAACGACTGGCCTTGCGATTTATTAATCGTCATTAATGCAAGGCGAACCGGAAACTGGACCCGCTTAAATTGAAACGGTAAGTCGCCTTTGAAGTTTCCTATGAAAACCTCAAAACATTGCAATGTCGACAAACAGTGCTCATTGTTCCGAAATCGACCGTTACATCCGCTGCGTAATCGACTGTTGGATCTTATCTGAACGCCAAACGTTCATTTCGAATTGTCACTTTTCGCCGTCTGTTTTGTCGGCGTTCCAAATTATTTTGTGCGTAAGCTCCAATAGAGCGAGTCGAACTCGACTGTATCCGTTATTCCGGAGTCATAATGGATCGCGCTTGAGAAATTCTTATTCGATTTGCCTCCAAACGCTGTCTACGCTATTCGTCAATCCCATTGACTCGACGATCATGTAGTTGGCTTGCGTTGCGCGTACGCCGACCGATATTTCGACGCCCCACTGGCAGCATTTTTTCCAAAGAAATAAACCACGAACTGAAATCAATTGAATGTTTGCAACACACTAAATTACCACGAACTCAATCTATGCTTTTGAATGCACCAAAGATATGATCACCACCGATAACACACTGAAATATCGCTTTCAATATTCAATTCCGTGTTGTTGTTATTAAAATACGTGACAGTAGAACTGTCAAACTCAACGTCACATTTTTTTTTATTGAGATAAAATACAATCCAAATTTCCAACTTTTCCGACGCTTTTTCCAAAAATTTTCTTTCATACAAACCTTGTGCTGACAATTACGAACACAAAAAAAAAATTCAGCTAAATCGGTCGAGCTGTTCTCAAGTGATGATCTTTCATACATCCGGCAATTGATTTTTATTTATAGAGATGTGTACTGAATGAAATTGTGCGATTAAACTAATGCGAGTGTAATAAAACCGAAGTTCCTAGTTGGTGTAAGGGTGTCCTTTTTTGTTATACAAACTCGGAACTCGGATGCTATATTCAATGAGTGATATTACTTCCTCAATCATTCAACTACAACTCCACCAAAAATTCATTGAATATATTTATTAAAGTACCTCCACATGAAGCAGCATTCAGGTCGCCTCCGGACAACGACAATGAACTCCATAGGGTTTCACTTGGCCGTTGTCGTTAATGTTGCAGCTTGTACGAGTAGTGTCCTTTTCAGCCGATAACTTGCTACTGAATGAATGGAGTTATTATGCGACACATTTGGAATAGATCCAAGAATATTTTTGGCCAATTCCAGCAACATGCTGCTACTAGTTCGATAGCCTTTTATCCCCACTTGCATGCGGATATTTTACGAGAAAATTCCCAGAACATACATCACTGAGAAGGAGACGACGACGACGCGGCACTAGGATTCCTTGGTGCACCAGTCTCGCCACTTCTGGGATATCTATCCGCCTCCAGTTGCCTCGAAATTGTGGGCTATTGGAAAATATTTGGTAACCAAAGTGAATGACCGCTCAATGGAGTGTGGAGTCTTGCTGCAGGTTGTACTTTTGGTCGTATATATACTTTTGAACGAGTTATTCAATGGAATTTATTGGAACCGAGAATTGGGCGGATGTTGTTGTTTTTTGTTTGGTTCTTACGAGGGATTTTCTTTTTAAAATAAATTCGTTTCACAGAAATGGGAAGTTAGCAGGACTCAAGGGATATTGTAAAAAAAATTGTATAAGCATACGCCTGTTGAGAGTCATAAATTGTTGGCAATGAATTAACTTTCAATATAAAGGACTTTGTGCTGCGCCTTTTATTTTGTACGGGGAAGGGCAAACGTTGTTACTTTATTGTGTGGGATTTTTCAATTCAGCTAGAATTTGTATGTAATGATAGAAAAGTTGCCGATCAATACACTAGAAAACAGGAGGAGAGTTGATTTACACTCTTTAACATCATCAAGTAAAAATTGTACATTCTAAATAAGAGTCCGTTTTTCAAATAAGGTTCAGAAGTTGAAGAAGTTCAAGGGGAAGCGCCAAATATTTCAGAAGAAATCCCTAAATCCCCATTTTGAGAACCCAGTGTAAAATAATATACGAATAACTCGACTGTTATTTATGATGTCAATGTGCTTTATTAATTCTTTTGGCTGCGTTGGGAGGTCTGGCTCCGTTGACGATCAATACAAAAATCATCTTCTACAGTCCCCGCCGCAGGGTTATATACAAGTACGCTATAAGTTAAGAAAACAATCCCTAAGCATAGTAATCTCGACCGGATTCGGTGCCAACAATATTTTATTTTTTTTATTTAAACGATTTCTTTGTTACATGATACTACGGTCACAATTAAGGTCAGTGTTAAGAATGTACCATGCTGCATTAACAATGCGCCGCAATACTTTGTTTTGAAGCCTGAATTGTTTTGATGGTACTTTTCTTAGCAAACCCCCATAATTGGATGCCATAGGTCCATACTGGTTTTATTGAAGGGTGACCAGATAGCAATGATAGTTTTTCCAATTATTATGTTTCAGCAGCTGTCAAAGTTACCAATGACATCCAGCTGTCAGTAAGGTTTGCCATTTTGACGCTTCCCGAACGTGTGCAAATTAATAAAAAAATATTATCGAAATTCATGGCATCAGTGCGCAGGCAATTCCTCGCACCATGGAAAAGTTTGAGCGTGAGTACACTCTTTTGGACCTTAAGCCATCAACCAGACAGAGATCGGTGCGAAGTGAAATGTCGATTCGGCGCCGATCAGCTGAATTGGGCATCGCCAGAGCGTCAACCAGGTTTATTTTGCGGTTGGATTTGGGCCTACATCCACATAAGATTATGCTGACGCAAGAATTGAAGCCGGACGACCATAGACAAAGCCGTGGGTTCGCGTGCGACTTGACACCCCTCGATTATTTGCTCTGGGGCTACGTCAAGTCCTTAGTCTACGCTAACAAGCCAATCAATTTGGACGAGCTCGAGGCCAACATTTGAGACGCTATTGCCGCAATAACGCCGCACATATTGGAACTAGTCATCAAAAATTGGACCAACTGCTTGAAGCCGAGGCATCCATTTAAATGATGTGCTATTCCGTACATAATGGCATGAATGTAGCTTCGAAATAAAGCTAGAATCTATTTGATATTGATTGTTGTTTTATTTGAATTTCTTTTCCTATCGCTCTTATCTGGTCACCCTATACTTATTTGTAGTGCAAAAGTTTGTTGTGAATATATAAGACTGATCGTCTTTCATTTAGCGAGTCCATTTCGTTTAGCTTTAAGTTGATTTGTTTTTTTTTTTTTTCTTGACTTTCTCTTTCCAATGAAGTTTTGCATCTAAGGTTATTCATAGGTATTTAGCGGTGTTGGTATAAGGAGTGTGGGTATTGTTGATGAATATCGGAATTTCCCTTATTCTTTTGTTTGTAAAGTCAACATGCTTTACGACTTAGCGTCATTTATTTTTATGCGCCATTATGTAGTCCAACATCCAATGACGTTCATCGCTATCTCGCTGCTTCTTCTGCTGTTTTGCCGACTGCCAGAACCGCTGTATCATTAGCGAATGTGGCTATTATGCTGTCTGGTGGGGTAGGTAAATCATTGGTGAACAAAAGGTAGAGTGTTGGACCCAGGATGCTGCCCTGAGGAACTCCCGCTTTTATTTCCCTTAGGAGTACGCATCTTCTTGTTTAGTTCTGTAGAAGCGAGGTGTTAAGTATGATTCATGTAACTTGGAAAACTGTCCTTCGTGCCAGACTTTGTCGAAAGTTTGAGCTATGTCCAAAAAACACGCAGAACAAACTTTTTTCTCTTCCATCGACTTTTCTATGACATCAGTAATTTTATGAACTTGGTCTATAGTTGAATGACTTTCTCTAAAGCCAAACTGGTGACTTAGTACTAGCTTTTAACGCTCAATGATTAGTTTTAGGCATTTGAGAAGTAGTCTCTCCAACAATTTTGACATGATTGGGAGTAGGGATATAGTCCTATAGGACGCTGCTTCATGCTGTGATTTACCTGGTCAAGGTACCATGATTACTTTCCAGTGATAGAGGACGTGATATAGTCTGATTGCTGCTTTAATTAAGTTGATAAGCTTTACCATACCTTTGTGTGGAATTTGTTTTAGTTTTCGTATACGGCTAAAACAATGGACGGACTGACTGTTCGTCCATTGTTTTCATCCGGTCTGTTTCCAATCGAAAACCTCAAGACGCCCCTCGCAGGGTTTAACGCATCCGCTCCAATTGCGGAATTTTTGCTAACACGCTACATAAGTGGGACGATTGGGGAGCTAAGAGACAACATGAAGGCACATCGTTGCAGAATGCCCAAAAAGATGTTACCCTGGAGATCTCCCTGACTTCGTAGAAGTACCACCTGACGTCTGTGACTGGGTTAAAACTCTTCACCTTAATTTGTAAAAAAAAGTTTGTATAATATATGCACCTATATATCTTTGTTACTGTTAATCCCATACGCTAAATAAGAAGCGGAACAGTTGCGAAGCCTTAATCGTTGTCCTTATTAGAATCGAAATATTGCTTCCAGCAGTAGCTCCCTCTATTAATGGACTTTTGTACTAGTGCTCCTCTACGTACCGTCCCTTAATTGCAACTTCATTAATAAAACATTCAGCGTTACCACTTTAAAAATCTTTCCTCTGAACTGCGCCCCATTACAGTTTACAAATCAGCGCCTAAACGACCGTAGTCACCACTACCCTTTACACTTCAATTTGATGCCAATGCCCTGTTTGCCCTACATAGACTATAGGCATTCTACACTACACTAGGTTGCCACTTGTTTCAGAGTGAAATCATCCAAAAGAACGTTGCCCCATAAATTGACTAATCTCTGTCATTACTTGGGCCGGAGAAGGCTTAAATTGTCTCCCTTCGTACACTGGAAACAGCTCATTGGGCTTTTCATGTCGTTCGGGTGCCTACTCCACCACCCATCGCAGGAAGTATTAGATTCTGGGAATCACAAACCACCCGGCAACCCCCCAGGCACACCACTCTTTTGTACATACTCATTCCAAGGGGCTGCCTCGGCCGGCCCAGGACAATGTCAAGGAGTTCATTCCACCCGCAATGTTTACACAGAGTACGAGTATCCGTACCTAAACAAAAACGCTGACGACACGTATTTTTCTTATGCCGCTTTATTCCGTTCTGTTTTTTTTTTTTTTTTTTTTTATTACCACCACCACATTGGAGTGGAGAAGAGATGAATGCTCGACGCGCGTATTTAGGAGCCACGTTAGCAAACAAACAATCAACGGAGTTCCGCAGCAGCATTCTGGCGAAGAGAACGCTTAATGAACACGCTGTTGTGCTCGTAATGAACATTCCGCGCGCTCATCATTATTACTTCTTGAGATCCACATAGAACCAGGGATTAGGGATTACTGTGCCATTCGGGTGTGTTTTATTCAAGAGGTGCCATGTACTGTACACCCGTCTAAAGCAGGACTCGACGGCGGGCGGAAGGAACTCTTGCCGAGTGGTTTATGGGTTACGAGTATTTAAATTTTCCAGGCAAAAAAGTTGCACAAGTAGGGAGTTTCGGTTAAGTCCTCGCGGAATGTTTTATTAATATTGTTATTATGGTTTACTCCTTCGTCAGAAGTGATGGTTAAGAGTCTCATTCTCGACAGTCTTGGAGGGGAAATTTGATGACGGGAAGCATTTCGATAAGTTTCCGCCATAATCGTTAAAAGAATTGGGACGTTTTCGAGGAGAATCTGCTTGAGAGTATTATTGCTTAATATTTGCTGAAGCGGGAATTCCGCTGTACGAATATTGCAATTAAATGAACTGCTTTGTTGCTGTTGAGGGGATTTCTTATCTTTATATTGAGATAGTTGTCTTCGGTGAAGGAATGGGGATAAGGGTGAATAATATTAAGCATCAATGTCCTCCGAAGCAGATTGAAAATGTATGTCACTGGTTTCGGGCATAACTTTAGATGGGTATATATCTGTGTAAAAGAAAAGTTTTGGATTTCTCAAGAAGTTGTGCTTTCAAATTGAGATGAATTTACAGGCTTGACGAAGGGGTGGGAGCGTACAGTGGATTGTATAGAATATTAACAAAATTTATTAGTCAATAAGATCGCTAGGATGAGGCCATACATTTTGCAATCGATTTTCACTTTTTATACCTGTTGGAAATGTTGTACCCGGAAACTTTAACTACCTCTGAACAAGTACATATTTTCCCAACAGGAAGTCATAAAATTAAAGGGTAAATAAGAAACTACCGTTGGAATTTCCCCAGATCAAACAATGAACTACCTGAAAAGCGTATAAAAAGATGCGCCACTAGGATGAGGCCATTGGGAATATTTCGTTGCAGGAGTTCACATCAGCGATTTTTTTTCAAAGTTTTGTTAAGAATATTTAAAAAGGTGTTGAAAAGAACTGTTTTTATTTAGTTTAAAAAGAAAATGGGTTCCGGAAAGACTTTGACAGCGACAGAAAGAGGAAAAATAGATGCTTTCAAGGAGTTAGGACTCTCAGGCCGAGAAATTGCAAGGAGGCTTAATAGAAGTAAGACTGTTGTAAACAGTTATCTTGCGGATTCACAATACTATGGGAAAAATCAAAAAGGACGCACGGCAGAAGTAACAACATTGCGAGAAAAGCGGTTAATTCTACGGCTTGCCTCAAATTCTACTTTACCAGCGACTAAAATAAGGGCCAACAGCGGAGTATCAGCCAGCATAGCAACGGTCCGAAGGATAATACGAAAAAGTGGTACTATACAGAGAAGAAAACTTAAAAAGAAACCTGTTTTGAGGCAAGTACACAAGGAGCATCGAATGAATTTTGCAGGAGAACATGTCGCTTGGAGCAGTGAATGAAAACGCGTTGTTTTTTCGGATGAAAAAAAGTTTAACCTTGTCGGCCCCGATGGTTACAACTTTTATTTCCATGATCTAAGAAAGGAGGAGCAACTACAAATGTTTGCTGGAAAGGTTATTACCAAAAGTGAAAAACATTTTCGGACCCCTGAATTGGATATTCAAACAAGACAATGCCCCCATCCACACTTCCAGGGTTGTTAGAAGTTGGATTCAATCAGAAGACGTCGAACTTTTGCCATGGCCGCCCTATTCAGTGGACTTAAACATAATCGAAAATGTTTGGGCATGGTTATCTTGTAAAGTGTATGAAGGCGGCAGACTATTTGAAGACAAGGACACTTTAATCGAAGCTATTCGTGATGCCTGAGCCCAAATATCTCTTGATTATTTAAAAAAAAAAAACTGTATGATTCTATTCCAAACCGTCTGTCATATCGCAAAATGGCGGGCATACTCATTATTAATGTAGAAAAACGTAATAAATAAATGTTTTAAAACCCGAAATGTCAACAAAGGATGCTATTTTGAGAGTATGTAGTCAACTGTATGGTGGTTTAAACTGCAATAAATCTACCATGTGTCTATTTATAGACATGACAAAAGCATTTGATACGGTGGACCATGATTTGTTACTATACAAACTTTATAGTGCTGGTTTTCGAAGAAACATTTTTAAATGGCTGCAATCGTTTTTAAAATATAGGAAACAGAGAGTTAATGTCAATGGTGTCTTGAGTGAGTCTCGATTTTTGAAAAACGGTGTTCCTCAGGGTTCTGTACTTGGCCCTTTGTTTTTTCTAATATACATAAACTCCATTTTCAAACTCAAGTTAAATGGTATATCAACTGCATTCGCAGACGATATAGCGTTTACTTATGAGTTCAAAACTGTATTTGAATGTGTCACAAGGATCGAGGAAGATCTTGAAATATTAAGGTTATGGTCTACTGCGCACAAATTGATCATCAGTGAGAAAACAAAGTTGATGTTTTTCATGACAACTGGTAATAATCTATATGATCATAACCTCTGGTTTCACGAATACGACTGTAAACTGTTTTCTTTACCTGTTCATAAGTGTGGTAGAAGTAACTTTGCAACTAATATGCAATGCTCCAAAAATTGTATCAAGATTGAATCAGTACAACATTTTAAGTACTTTGGCGTTACAATTGATATCAATCTAAATTGGAAAACTCATATCCAAGCGATAAAATCATATATGATGTTGGTCACACGTAAAATGTATCTATTAAAGCCGTTTTGCTCCAAGAAAGTGTTAACCACTATTTACTATGGTCTTGCGCACTCAAAGTTACAATACGGCATCACTAGCTGGGGTGGTTCGTGTGCTAATACCTTTAAGCCTTTATTAATAGCCCAGAAACATCTAGTTAGAATTATACTTAACAAAAATCGACTTGCTGTTAGTTGGCCTTTATTTATTTATTTTATTTTTTATTTATTATTAATTAATCTAACATAAATGAAAGAATAATATCTTAAAACTACAGCGGGAGCTTCTAAGGCTTTCTGCTGAGACGTAAATCTATGTTTATTATTTTTAACTTATGGTATACTATACTATCCTGCCTGGGGCGGTCAGAGGTGCACGAAGCAAGAGTATTTAGGCTCTTGGTACGAATACCTCTGACCGCCCCAGAAGCAAGGCTGTTTTATCTTTAAATTTTACTTATAAGTTCCAATTTATGAAGAAGGTTATATACATTTTTAATGTTCAGTTCTGAGGGAACTTTAAGAAGGCTTAAGAGGTCATCTTTAAAATTTTTATTACAAATATTTTTAATTTTGTTGCATTCAGAAGTTATGTGTTTAATTGTTATTGTAGTGTTTGAAGGGCAAAAATGGCAAGTTGGAGGAGGTTCATTGTTGAAAAGGTGGCTGTGTGTCAATCGTGTGTGTCCAAGACGTAGCCGGATGAAACATCTAAGCATTCTTGTTGTAGTGTTGATGGGGTATGCTTGTGGAGACGCATTTGGATTAATCACGGAGTAGTAGTGTTGATATTCGTTCCATTTTTCAATTTTTTTTTTCTCCCAGTGTGTTTGTATTAATTTGCTCAAATCTTTTTTGTTGGGTCTGTATTCCGATATTTCGACATGGGGGTCCAATGAAACTGATTTGGCTGCAAGGTCTGCTGACTCGTTACCTTTTATACCGACGTGAATGGTGTCTGACATTGCTTATAGCGCGAATAACAGAGAGGCTGTCTGTGAAGATCACTGTTTTCTTGTTTTGTCTCCCAACAATATATGTTGCTTGGAGAATTGCTAAGGCTTCTACCGAGAAAATAGAAAAGTAGGTTGGGAGCTTTTCTGCAGATAATGTTACGTAATTTTTATTAACAATAGCCATGCCAGTACTCTGGTCGTTTTTGGAACCGTCTGTATATAAAGTGTTCCAGGTGTTGGTAGGGAAGGTATTTATTATCTCTTGAAACAGTTGAATAAAAGTTTCGTTTGGTGTTGAATCTTTGCTGTATTCGGATAAGCTGATGTTTATTGCTTCTTTTGGTAATAGCCATGGTGGATTTTTTGGAATTGGAGTACTCTTTACATTGGGAACAATTCCAAGTTCACTAACAAAAGATAACGATTTGTGTAAGGTTGATGGAATCTTTGGGATCTTTTTACGTTTCAAGATTTTTGTAGCGTCTGATAGAATTGGAGAGCAGTTGGATTCGCAGACTTTGGGGATGAGTCGGGATGTTAAGATGTTGATCCGATTTTCAATACTTACAAATCCTCCTTCTGTCAACAAGTTTTTTTATTGGGGTTGGCCTTTATTTAAAACGTTGCAAATTCGACCAATCAAACATTTATATGTTTTAAAGTCTTGAGAGAGTTCTTTAAACGAAGTGGTAATATACCGAGCAGAAATTCCCAAATGTATAACCTACGTATTGTAACATAATGTAGCATAATAACTACGCGCACAGATGTAGGCAACACATTCCGAAGTGTCTTTTCATTCGAGGTTCGTGTCCACAGTAAGAGACGGATACGACGTCGCGGAATTAAGAGAGAATTATAACCGCAAATGATTATTGGCTGCAGCTGTCATCTTGGAATTATTACATCAGAATTTTCTTGTTCCAGTGGTCGAAGAATTTGCTAGAAGTTTCTGGCGAATGCGACTATATAAGGACAGATGGCGATCGAGGCAAGGCAGTTGGGTTTTTAACCGCACGAAGAGATTAGAAAAGCGATAATGGGCGAAGTTGTAATTTTGTGATAAATTGAAAGTTGAGAGTTAACAAGAAGAAGTAATTAGTTTTGATTTGTGAATTAAGTAATTGAAAGGAGATAAAGTGATCTGAGAAGAAAGAGACCTTGTAAGGAAGAAATTTGCGAAGAATAGTATAGTGTGAACTTGAATTGTTCTATAGACTAGAAAATAAAGAATTAATCTCACAGAATAGCGTTTTATCTACTCGAGTCGTAGCACGCATATTACAGTATAAATAATATGAGCTTAGTCATTGCATCATTTGCACACAGAAGACTTTTTTCTCGTTTTTATACTTATACAGCTGCAAAGTTTTTTAATAAATTGCCCTTTTCTATTAGAGAAATAGCTTGTTTTTTCTCTTATATCATTCACCACTAACTATTTAGTTAAACAATGATTACTAAATTATTATTCTATTTCATTCTTTCATGAATATTGTTACTAGTTTAAGTATGAAATGAATAAAATCAACTATCTATCTATCTATCTATCCATAAAATGTAAACATTTTATTAATTTTTTGACTTCTTTCGAAGATTTTGCATGTGGCCACGTCTACTCATCTGCTATAATCAAAGCACTGTCAAATCTGAAGATGGATTGCTCACTTGCCGAGCTGATTAATTTACTACTTAATAGTTGGATTAACAACTCAAAGCTGGATGGGACATCTGTTAGAAGTTATGTCAGCAGGGATAGCCCTCAAGGTGGCGTCCTATCTCCACTTCTTTGGAATCTGGTGGTCAATGAATTATTAATAATCCTGGAGGCCTATGCGGACGACATTGCTATAGTAGTCTCTGGTAAACACCTCATTACCTTAAAAGAGCTCCTACAAAACGCTTTGTATAAGCTATCTAGATTGACAACTCGGTGTGGTCTAGGAGTGAATCCCCACAAAACTGAACTAGTCCTCTTATCAAGGAAATATCAAATCCCACCTATTGACACTCCATCCCTTAATGGAGCAAGCTTAATTCTCTCCAACGAAGCAAAATACCTGGGTCTTATTTTGGATAGGAAACTAAGCTGGGAACTAAGCTGGAAACCTAATATAGGAAAGAGTTAGGAAAGCCACTGTCGCACTGTGGCTTACAACCCAGATTAACTCACTGGCTCTATATCTACGTCATCATACCGATCCGATTATGTACGGGTTTTTGTTGTCTGGTGGACTGCTTTGGATAAGGCGACTAACCAGAAGTTATTAAGCAAAGTCCAACATTCAGCTTGTCTGTGCATTAGAGGAGCACTGCGAACGACACCTTCCGCAGCTATGGACATTCTTTGTCATTTAACACCCCTTGACATTTATGTCAGGCAAATGGCAGCCATTCGCCTTAAAGCCACTTCACAGTGGTTTAAAAAAAAGGTATGGCCACGCCTCCATCGTAAACAAGTTTAATATCTTGCCTGGAGACATTGACTACACCATATCAAAGTTAAATTTTGACAAAAACTTCCAAGTTACAATTGCTTCCAGGAAGATAACTCGGTACATTTCTATACCGACTTTTCTAAAACTAACGACGGGGTGGGTGGTGGTGTCTTCTCTGATAGGCTTAATTTAAACCTCTCCTTTCGTCTCCCAAACCGTTGTAGAGTGTTCCAGGCGGAGATAATGGCAATAAGGGAAGTCTTGTTTTGTCTAAAGAAAAACGTCATATCGTCCGTTGATATTCGTATCTTTTCAGACAACCAAGCAGCAATCAAATCCTTGGAATCTTCCGCAACAACCAATTCCTTAACAGCTCTACACTTCCGATCGTTTCTTATAGAGATGGCGGAGCAGTTTAATATTCACCTAATTTGGGTGCCGGGGCGTAGAGATATTTCAGGGAATTGTAAAGCTGACGAACTTGCCAGACATAGAACAACAATACCCATCCTTCCAGACAAAAGTTCACTGGGTATGCCTATCGGTACATGCAAAGTTAAATTAAAGCTGGATGCTACCGTAAAGACAAATTCTAGGTGGACAAAGAGTACAACTTGTCTAGCGACAAAACAGATTTGGCCTAAGCTGGATCTGAAACGCTCTAGGAATTTGATTTCTCTAAATAGGAAGCATTCTGTTATATGTGTCATTACTGGACACTGTCTAATAGGTAGGCATGCAACAAGGCTTGACATCTTCTCTAATGATTTCTGCAGAAGATGCATGGACAAGGAGGAGGAAGAGACTATTCTTCACCTTCTTTGCACCTGCCCAGCTGCTTCAATTACCTAAATGATCTGAATAAAATAGACGTTAGTGACCTTCTACGCTTCATCAGAAGCTCCAAATGATTCAACGAGTAGGCTAGAGGCCGCGTCTCAAACCCATATGGTATCACAATGGAACTATTATTGGTCTAAGTGTTTTGGCTTCTTCTTTTTGCTGACAGCCACTTCAACCTAGCCTTACCTAACAAAATTTAGGATTGGTCATAAGCTAATGAATCCAACATCTTTAGATCTCCTAGCCCATGGCTAGGATACAAACAGTAACTACTCTGGTATATGTTGTACAGAATGGCTTATGTGGTAGGTAGTTTAAGTTGCAACTAGGAGTCCACAAGTGCGAATCAAGACTTGTGCGATTAGTGTTTCGTACATTTATTTTACACACATCTTTATTTTTTAGCCCCAATAATCCGGAGATTAATTACGCTAGAGACAATGCTCCACTTGCTTCCTGTTGATTTCTTTGGGAAGAAATGGCGGCAAAAGCAGCAATAAGGCTTAGAGAATCCTCACAGTTGGTTAACGCTAAAACGGGTCACTCCAAGATTCTGATCAGCAAGAATACTATTCCTACTAACACGGGCTACGAGTAAATTCTCCCTCACATTGACTTTAATTCCAGATGCAAGACCATAATTCCTAGTAAAAGCGCTTGGGAATCTGGAGAAATCTTGAATGATTCTGTGATAGAATTATACACAGATGGATCTAAGACAACGTATGGAACGGGTACAGGAGTTTTCTCCAGGGCACCTGATGTAAACATTACCAGACAACTACCGGATCACTGTAGTGTATTTCATCAAAATCATCCGTTACACATTTTCTTCAAAAGAGTGGCAATTCGCAGTGCAGTTAATCTTCGAAAGTCGGGTGTTACATGGGATCATGTGGATCTCATGGATCTATTAACCGACTTCCCCGAGCTAGATATGCTCAAATCACTCTACTTTGGTAGAAGGTTTGAGATTGAGATCCCAAGCCGTGATATATGGACCGTTGCTTGATCCAAAAGGAATCGTTTGGTATACCTATGGATCAAAAATGGATTTAGGAATTGGTGCCGGTGTTTCTGGTCCCAATTATAAGATCACGAAATGACTTGGAAACCTAGTGTTTTTCAGACCGAGCTTTACGCTATCGACGCCTGTGCTAATATAAACTTGCCATCAGGCATCAAAGGTGCCGCTATGCACATACTCACCGACAGCCAAGCGGCACTTAAAGCACTGATATCCCACCTGATCAGTTCAAAATCATTTCTAAGCTGCTTCGACAGTTTACAAAATTTGGCCCGATACAATAAAGTAAAATTGTGGTGGGTACCGGGTCATGTAAGTGTTAACTGCAACGAAACTGCAGAACTGCTAGCAAGAAAAGGTTCCTCTGAGTTGTTCATTGGACCTGAACCCTTTTGCGGAATGTCTGATTTTGCTTTTAAACTGACCCTAAACAGTTGCGAACGCAAGATGTGGAATAACTCCCAAGGTCTCAGACAAGCTAAAAGAGCTGTCCAACCCTTCCAAAAAAGACACTGTCAATTACTTTATTACCTTAATAAAATGAGAATTTCAGAGGATATCACCTACCGCCTCTGCCTAGAGGTGGACGAAACCGCAGAACATATACTATGTGAGTGTGTAGCTCTGTGAAGAAGTAGAAAAAGTTTCTTCCTTAAGGAGATAATACCTCCATTAGACTAAAGGAACTCCTTCACAGCTTTAATGATAGCTTTCATAAGGAAAGTAGAACTGTTAAAAAAAAGTGTATTTCAAGCGGAAATTACGGCAATCCGTAAAGCTGCGGCTTGCCTTTCAATTAACTCGAATTAACTCGGCAGAAGGGAGCGCTATTGTACTATATACAGATAGTCAGGCAGCTATAAAAGCCTCGGAATTACCGACAATTACCGACAATACGAGAAAACTACCTACTACTCACCTTTTGTGCACCTGTCCTGCCTTATCAATGATAAGAAGGAAAACCCTAGGGGAATACTTCTATGAAGATCTTAACGACTTAGCCGGGCTTGATATTAACAAAATAGAGATTTTGCCTCTGGATCCAAGATGGTTCTTCACATAGATGCGGAGCAGATACTTCTATCTTCCTTAGGGAGAAATTAATGATGTACGATTCCTTGTGCCGGAAATTCGGTTCTTCTTGTTGTATCACAATCATCAGGGATACCTGAGCGGGGACAGCCACCTAACCTAACCTTATCCGGAGAAAGGTTTACATTATGATCCTATTTGTTAGGGTAAGTTATATGTCTCTTTGTTCTCGCATGACTCACTTGAGAACCACTGAAGAAATGTTGATGAAATTTGATTTGTGTGTATATTTAGGTATGTAGGTACGTAGTTTTGTCAAAAAATTATCAAAATCGCGGCGGGTTATAAATATTTATTTACTTTACCTTAGATAACGCTACAATCCAGCGTGAACCTGGGCTTCAATCAACAAGCTCGAGCGTTGATGTTTATTCGCTCTGCATGAACTTTTGACTAGGTCGATATCGCTGTACAACAGGTACAGTTCAGGACCAAAAATCAATCAAGGGCATTTTCGTCCTCCTTTGATAACGTCTATGCTTCTGCGCCAATACATATAGGAGCACTGGGATGATGACGGTTTTATATTAAGTCACCTTACTTGCCCGTGAGAGGGCTTAGCTACTCAATTGCCTTCTTAGCCCAAAAACACAGCGGTTGGCAACAGTGATTCTTCGCTTGATCTCTGCGATGGTGTCATTGTTTGTATTTAAAAAGGAGCCTAGGCAGAGAAAGTTCTTAATTACCTCAAAACCTTCATTCTTGAGAATCGGCAAACGATGCCCATTCGTAGGTTATACTTTCATCTGACCATATCTTACAGATGAGTTAATGTATGCTCCGTACCAAATCATCTCCAGCTGCTTTAAATAGCTTGACAGCTAGTACGTCTGCTCCAGCAGCCTTTTTAGAAGTTTTGCCGTTACAATCGTTAAAGAGTCTGCAGAAGTGATCTTTCAAAATTCTCAGTACCAATTCCTTCTTCATCCTTACAGACTTCTGTTCGGGCTTTGTAGCCTTGGCATGCTATTTTTACCTTCTGCAAAAAGTTTCAAATATCATTCCTAATATATCGCCTCTCCATTGACTCGATCTCGCGTTTTTCATATTTTGTCTTCTTCTTTATTAGAAGCTAGTGTTTTTCCTTTCTTTTCTGCTTGTATGTAGATACCGTAAGCTCCTCTCGTCAGCCTATGCAGCGTATTTTTGATATTGCTCAGCTTCCAGATAACGTACAAATATGATTTTGGGTTTGAAATCTGAGTGTTCAAAAGCTTCAAAGGCCAAAACTAATTTAAAATAAAATATGTTTAGCCACTTTCAGTGTAGAAGGCATCAAAGAAAATATCAAAGTATTTGTGTAATAGTGAGGATAACTAAATCAGAAAAGGTTTCTTTTTGTTGTTTCACTCGTTTAAGAACACATTTACAATCAATTTACGAATACTTTAAAACTAAATAAAAGATTCATAGTCTATACTGAAAGGTCGAACAGGTCGAACCGTCAAACATGAGATTATTTCCTAGAATTGGAATTAGGTATGCGAGCTCTTCACACACCTTAAGAAATAAATGGAGGTTCTGAGATATAGTTCATATTGAAATTGCAGCGATTTCATGAACCGTGAACATGTAAAACTTTCCCTAAAAATATATTTCCCTGGTTCTGGTAATTACTAAACGTTGTCTAACTGCATCTTGTACCGCAATCGTTATCGATAATACAGTTCGATTGGTATCAACATATATTCAACGGGTTGTCCTAGTCAGCGATTAAAATTTAGTAAACAAAAAGTTTCTGAGAATTCATCCAATTGGTTTCTGTTTTCAATAAAATTACCTTTTGTGTATTGAATAAAATTGTTATAAAAGTGTTATATTGCGAGGAAATAATTTTTGATTGAAGTCTCAAAACTAGCCTTAAAATATGAATGTAGTATAGTTCTATCAAGCCAGCTTTTTGTTGGTATTAATCGTTGAAATAACTGTCAATATTTAATTGGAATGTAACCAACGACTAACGTTAAGCGGCCCTTTCACGGTATGCGAGCTCTCCACTCACCTAAACAAATAAATGCAGGTTCTGAGATATACTTCTTTAGTTCGTACAGCGATTTCATGAACCGTGAGCACATACAACTTTCCCTAAAAAAATATTTCCCTGGTTCTGGTAATTACAAAACGTAATTTTCCAAATGGGCTGGTTTGCGGACATCCGCCCTTTTGATGAAAATTTTCATTACCGTTCGGCATAAATCCTGCGGTAGTTCATAAACAACGCATCGAATCTTATTCTTTACCTCTGGATTCAATTGGGGGTCATTGGCATAAACCTTCTACTTCACATAACCCCAAAAAAATTCTAACATTGCGATATCGCACGATCTTCGAGACCAATTTTGGTCTCCGACTGTATTGTTTCTCGCGCTATGTGGCAGGTGGCACCGTAATAATAATAACGAGGTTTATTTATCCCTGTATAACACTTGTATAACAAGTTTATTCAATACTCAAAAGGGAATTTTATTGAATGCACAAACCAATTTTAAGATGAATTGTTCATTAGAAATTTTGTTTAAAGAAATTTCAACGCATCGCTGAGAATCAAGTGTATCTTTTCGTAGGGCTGAGTGTTTTCTGATGAAATGATGGCAGCGATTAGTCGTAGTACACCCCATGCCTAACAAACTCTCCCTCCCCTTGTAGCTATTCTCTTTTCATCTAACCCATATCGTCAACCACCAATGAAACTTATCCCCAAGTTAATTAAAACAATCGGATTGTGATGAAATTAAACTTAATCCTATCACAACTTATTGTTTGGACTAACTCCTTTACTAACTCCTTATACTCGAAGTTTTAATGCGGGCCATACCTATTCGGGGGTGCCAAGTCAGGATAAGATGATTAGAAATCATTACGTGGGCATGTCATCACAGGGACAAGTTAGTTACCAAATCGACAAATGAAGTCAATCGTTTCTTAATGCATTCGACAGGAAGACAAATGGAAATTTCTTCAAGTCAATTATCCTATTGAATTTCCCCTTCGTTAGAGAAAGGAATACAAATCCGAATGGAACCAGCATCGAAATGAGGTTATCTGTTGGCGATCATTGTATCTGTTTCCCTCCACTCATGTAATTTGCTCTTATGCGGTATCTCGAGTGTAAATAATTAGTAACTGATATTTGACCTCATTTCCAGGACAAACAAACGGGAAACGAATACTAACCAGCCTTACATAGTCCAATCGATTCTACTAGTCGAATGTATGTATGAATGTGCGGGTGTTCCAGAGTTGTATACGAAATTAAATTGAATCCTGCTGGTGGTTTGTTTGTAACTGAATACCTAAATGTGAATGGAAGAGAAAGTTCCCGGGTGCATTTTTTGTCGTCAGACTAAATCAGTGAATGGAGTGCTGCAAATGAAATGGTGTACTCGTATACAAATCGTATTTTGTTTGCTTCTTAATTGAAAATTTAATTAGTTTGCGGAGGTGAATCGGAAGAGTTTTTGTTGTGATTTGTTAACCGAAATAAAGCTGTGTTCGATTTACGGAAAGGATGTGCATCCAAAGTAGTGGCAAATGGTATAGTCACGATGTGAATGCGCATAGGTTCACTATATGCAGAGCATGTCAATCAGTGATTGGCGTCGAAAGCAATCATTATTCGGTGATAATTCATGGCATTTCTGAAGCATTGTTGACAGACAGTTTCAAAGAAGCCTGTCTCAAACTATTCCTTCATAGCTGCTTACATATGTGTAGCCAGTTCATATTGTTTTCTGTGTCCTTTTCCTATTTTGCATTATATTCATTTTATCACTATATGTATGATGTTTAAGATTCCATGAAAGTAAGAACAATTCGTAATGAGTTCCACGTATAATAAAATTTTAAGGTGGTATTTTTGGTGACACATCAAAAAGGTCAACAAATGAGCATCAAATAGGCGACAAAATACACAAAAACATAATTTTTTTTTGTAAAAAAGTGGACCGAAAAGAATGATAAAATTGTCTGCCAACTGTCCGAGAAATTTCCACTATTAACTCTGAAGCAAGCGAAAAAAAATCTTTTAAGGTAGACTTAAAAAATCTCGTGTGAAAAACCGAAGCACAAACCTTAAATCTTCGCTGACCAAAAAACAAATCGAATAAAGGTTAAGTTGGCCAAAGGAAAATGCTGACTTCAAGCTGAAATTATACAAGAAGGGATTATTGAAGTCTGCAGAGTTATTACATGTAGCCGATCATGACTGGATTTTACAAGGTAACGATTCCGAACATTGAAGTCACATTTGCACGTCCTGGAAAGAAGAAGGTCCATTCACAGCTCAGCGACCTGCGAATACGAACGAGCGAATATTTGCAAATTCTGACATTTCATTCACAGCAATTTTTTTTTCTAGTCGCAGCAATCTGCGAATTTCACTTGTCATTCGTTACCACCAAGAACAAAACAAAAGCATTGTGAGGTTAAACTCTCGCGAATGTTTTGGTCGCGCGAATGTGGATTGCGTTTCACATCTGCGGAATGTGAATAAAATTTGTCAGTTCGCAAGAAGTATTCGCATATTAGCAGAAACTAATTAAAATTTAACTTTTTTCCTATTAATCGATAGATAAATTAAGCTCTGTTCTTTTGGAATAGTAAAGTTGACAATTGTATGCCTTTAAATGTACTAAAAATGGTTGCAGTTCGCCCATTCGCCTGTCGCTGAGCTGTGAATGGACCTTAACAACTTAAGTCTGGCCGTCGCAGAGTCCAGATGCGAACCCTACTAAAAATGTGTGGGCATTAATGAAGAATAGTGTTAAAGGGAACAAATTAGATACTACACGAAAACTTATTTGGGCCATTAAGGTTATTTGAAGGGGTTTGAACAAAAATTGCAATGCAATCTGCTATTCCCTTTATTATTTTGACGATTGATGAGCGTTAAACAGAAGGGAGACTAGAACCACTGCCTCGTACTTATTAGGTCTTTCTGTATTAAACTTACTCTTGGTTTAGACAATTTGTGTATAGATATCGCCGAAATAGCATAGTATAGGTCAGTAGTAGTGATTGTAATCCCAGGATTACAGTTCTGGGATCGGATGTTCTCTACAGAGTGTTACACTAGGGCACTCTTTCTTGGATCCTGGCGGCAGAGGAAGAATTCCCCAGGTGGAATCAATGGTTCAACAGTTCGAGTCAGGCTGAACCCTTTAGTGTACGCATTTTATGGAACACAGGTCTAATAGGATTTCAAGACTGAGTCGGGGTTTTGAAAAAGAAATAGTGGCGGTTGAACATTAAATGGGCGGACGGCAGCGCTCAAATCCCCATATTGGGTTACTGGCACCGGTTCAACCGGTGTGGTAGATGGGGACTAACCCCCTTTTCGTCCGGTTTGACAAATGGGCTGATGCAACCAGGGTGGAACCAAAAAAAGTCATGATGTCATTTCCTGGAGAAAATTCCGGGGGTAAACTCGTCTCCCATTCGGATCTACGGAGCGGACTGTCTCAGAGCGTATAACATGCAATTATAAAACTTCAAACGCAGATCAAACCGACTTCTACACGCTAATCTGTAATGGAAACTAGCTATAACAAGCTCTTGTTTTACTTTTGCCATATTAGAAGCCTGGGATACAACAACACGAACCTGAACTAAGTCCGTCAGTATCTGGAAGGAAAGAAACCTCACTTGTTTCGATTCTAAGGTGGCCTCTGTGTGTTTACTCAAACAGACCTGATTTATTAAATGGAGGAATTTATGGAGTCTCGTAATTCATGGTTCCACCAAATCCCCGATAATCCTTACAACTTCGCAAATACTCTAGACCTCTTTCTCTCTTCAGAGCCAGACAGTTCCATTATCAAAATACATATCTGCCTCTTTTGGAAAATTCGGATAATGTCCTAATATCAGTAATACACCCGACAATTATACCAATGAAAGGACAACAGGATCATTATCGCCTATTTTGAAATTACAAGCTGTCTAACTGGGATGAGTAGTGGGGATTTTCTCGCTTCTTTTTCTTGGACTAAGATCAACAGTTGCACGATATTGGACTGAGATAATTCATCGATATTGGACTGATATAATTCACCTTGGAATGGGAATACGATGGCAACACGGTGATGCGATAAACACCACTAAACCAGTAGGACGTACTGAATGAATAGTACCCTTCATCGTCTTTCAAGGAGCTGTTTGAATAATCATCCTGATCCTGACCAGGCATTTGGCAGTGATGCCTGAACTAGGCATAGCCTTTAACTCGTATTTATAAACACTGATTCCAGAATCGATGAAAACACTTTAAATTTCGATTTGGTACTCCTAGGTTTTCTTGCAAATTCAAATCTAGCAGAGTTCAAGGTTTTCTTTAACATAAAAAATAATATGTTAAACATAAACAATGCACTTTAAATGTAAATATGTATTTAAAAGTTGACTCTACGTTAGCACACGCGCACATCAACCAGACAGCAGAGAACGAATCACCTTGAACCCACAGCCCAGCATTCGACACCAGATCCAGCCCAGCATTAATCATTAGACACCAGATCGGAAACTCGCGCACTTCAACTAGACAGCAGAATAGTCACCTTGAACCCACAACCAGATACCAGAGCGGATATATCCTGTTCAGAACTCCATTGGCTAGAGCCTCTAGGGATACCAGAAAAAACTACCGAAAATTAGCCATTATTGGACAAAATGGACAACCATTGGCGGTGCGAAGCTTGGTCAGATATCTTGGCATCTAGCTCGACCAGTATCTATATTTTGACAAACATATAGATACTTGTCTTTCTGGGGTCAAGAGGGCCTATGCTCTGATAAGGAGACTGTTTCGCAGCAGTCAACTAGTTTTCAGAGTAAAGGTCATATGCTACGTGGCCCTTATAAGGCCGATCATCGCTTATGGCTGTCCCATTTGGTTCAATATAGCGCCTTCCTATATGGAAAAGATTCGGGTGTTTGAGAGACAGTGTCTCAGGACCTGCCTAGGGTTGTTTAGAACTCCCGAGTCGAAGTACATAAAATATTATCCCAACAAGACCCTATACGATGGGGCTCGATTGAATAGGATTGGCAATTTCCTAATTAAGGTGATTCGAAGGCACGTTGAAAGGGCGATGGCCAACGCTAATAACCTGATCTCGGGTGGTTATTACCCGAATTTAATGTACCACGAGAGTACGCAGACATGAAAGGGTTAGTCCAAAGTAAAGATGGTGTGCCGGTATTGTACCACAGCCACCGCGGCGCGAGGGATAAGCGGCTCATCCACGACGGGTACGCCGCCAATGCTCAGGAGCTTCTACGTTTTAATACCGCAATTGCGGATAGAGACACTGTCGATACCTTAAAGCAGTTCACCGAAATTTGGTGGCTTGAGGAAGAGGTGAGGGAAGATACGTTCTCCCGGGTCGGTGCGTTACCTAGGTAACATACTTCTTAGTTTTAAGCTAGTTTGTAAGTTAGTTTAGGGGGTCTTTGGGAGGGGCCGGACTCGCTAACATGAATGAGTGCTACCGAGACTTGACCGACGCTTATGGCCTCGCTCGAGTCCCAGCGGCGCGTGTGCACAATGTTGACGACTGCCAGGCGCCCATCGACGCAATCGGGATGGTGACCAATCGAGAGATTGCTCCTCACCCTGATTATATTTAATTTAGGTTAAGTAGCTTAGGTAGTTTTAAGTAGTTTTAGGTAGTTTTAAAAAAAATAATAATAAAGAGTCCGAGTTTTTAGTTTCTTGGAAATTAAAAAACAGCGCAAACACAAAAATCGATAGATTTAAGGCCGAAAGGCAATAGTTATAAGGATATAGTTAAGTTTAGAGTGCTCGTTAAGAGCCAGTAAGCTAGATTAAGATAAATGTTAGTTTTAATTTAGATTTAATCATTTTTGTCTAGTATGTAAGTTTAAAAAAAGAATTAAATAAAAATGAATTAAAAAGTAAAGTAAAAGTAACCAGAGCGGATATGCACCGTGGGATATTAGTATTTTAAGCATAGTAGGCACAAAACATTGTTAAGGTAGATTTTAGTATGGGAAAATAAAGGCACTTAGTAAAAAGTCACCGAACGGAAAGACGTTTAATTTATCTTGTACAATGTTCTATGTATGACGGAAGTTCAAATCTGATCGTAGAAGGTTTCTGAATGACACCTGAATCAACCGAGATTGATTATATAGTATTGTTGATTGATGATATCTATTAGATTGAAGAGTTATTTTTTAACAATCTGCATGTCTTTTAAAGTTGACCCAGAAATAGAGAAGAAATAGATGAGAATAGGTTTCGACTAAAAACGTGGTGTTAACTATGTGTCTTGGCGAGCTTTTAACCTGGAGTTGTTCGCAACAATTGTATATTTGTAAGCAAATTCTGAGTCAGACGCTGCGGATGGGATCATGGCTTGATGGTTAAAGAAGATATCTGCAGGTTTTGTCGATATTGCACCCTGGTATATGGGTTTTTTCCGGAAAATTCTCCTACACCCATTCAATATCCGCTGACATACTCATTTGCAGCTCACCTTTATATCTAAAGGTCATTTCACCATCCGAAACCCACTGGAATATTGTTTTATACATGTGTAAATAGACGAGGTCTATAAAACTTTAATCACGAGGGCTGTAACATTTCTACTTCAGTTGTGCAAGGAGTTACAATTTTAACTTGCACCCAAAAAGGGCAAGTATTGGTTTCGGAAAATATTCGATTTCGAGATTTTTATCAATCTTGGTACTATAATAGAGATAAGTGGATCTCTCAATTCTACCTGTCTGTCTCCCGGTGCATCTGAATAACAGATGAACCGGCGTGATCATGCCGGAATTAAATAGTCCTTGATTATGTTGTCTTTGTGCACTGGCGCAGAATCCGTATGGTATTCCTTCACTCACACAGTCTATCCAGGACTTAACAACTGCCTCTATCACCTCGATTTATTCGGCAGGATTCCCTCGAATATCTTGTGGGAAAAGTATTGAGGCATAACATAACCTTCACTGCTCACTACTCCAAGGACCATCACAATGAGAGGAAACTTGATGTGCACCATATGGAGGACATTTGAAGGCTTTGTACACAGTCATCTGTAGTTCCTTCAAGTGACCTACTGGTCCCAGTTAACATTTTTTCATCGAAAAAAAAAAAAACTAAAGAAGGCCTAGATCTTCCGCATGCTGCAACTTGTTGAGGGCCGCCTTCCTCTTATTACACACTGGTTTTTTATTTCCTCCGACATAAGACTTATATCGGAAGTTTCCATAAGCAACATCGCAAATTAGTTCCTCAGACACTTGAAGGTCCCTTGTAATTGACCTCGTCGGCGTTCCAAGGTAATGGTGAATACGATGTTACACTTATTGAACAAGTTCCAAGCATTTCTTGCTAACTTGTTAAATGGTTTTTACGTTTCGGAACAGCAGAAATATTGCTGCCAGAAGCCTCCAACTTGACACAAACCTTGTGAACCAACGATCGGGCGACTTTCAAAAAGCGCTTTTCATTTCTTGTGATAAGCATTTATCTGATATTGTACTCATTAAAAACTTAAACATCTGCTATCAACGCGATCAACAGTACGACTGAATAAAGACATGCCCTCAAACAGCCTCCGTATTCTGTATACGAGTACATATGATCAATTGTACTCGTAACATCTGGGATCGGCAGGGTCATAATTCGAGACAAGATCATTTCTTACAAATTGGCCATTTCTCGGGTATCACTCAGTAAATTAATATCTTAAGGGGGGTATACACCTGCAATATAATTTATACTACGCAAGGCGGCGCAAAGTCCGCACTCTATTATCTAAGGCAATAAATTTGATTGTAAATAAAAGGAATTGGTTCTGTTTGTTGATTATGTTTATTTAAATGTTTAAATTGTTTTCTATTAAGTCATGAAGATATTCCACATCATTTTCCATTCATTTTTTTTTAAACTTCTGGCGATAAATTCTCCACTTCTTGTCGGATGTTCTCTGTTAGAGGCGCTAACGTCTGTGGCTTGTTCGTATAGACCTGTGACTTTGATCCCGTGACGGGCTATCTTGCGGGACACTGCAAATTGCCAAAACGAGAGATTAAGCGGTCGGGAGGAGGGAGAAGGGCTTGCCTGTAATTCACACCCAATTGGCGGTCTGCAGGCAGTACCTGATGTACTGTTTGCATTTTGTACGAGTACATCAAGTCTTTCATCAAAATTCGCTGTAAAGACCGTCTATTGATGCCTAATTGCGTGACCCGTCATCTGGTTGATGTTTGAGGGTCCTCTTGACATCTGCAGCCACAACAGAGATATTCTCGACCGAACAGCTGTTTCGCGGCCGGCCACCTTTTCCTCGAGACAAGCGGTTGAACGCCGCAGTGTTTGCCCAGTTGGTGCTACACGACCACGGAATCGACTAGGAAATTCAAGTTGAGCCAAAACCACCGACCGATTATTTGTTAGAAACATTGATGCAATTATTCCGCCTTCTTGAATAGTATAGCAATCCATGGTTTCTCTACGTGTATTCTGCTTGTGTTTACTTCACAAATGTCAAAATGGCGATGACTTAAGACGCCATTTGTGAGAGCATTTTCCGATAGAGTGGAGACCTTTGCGCCACCTAGTACTTGAATAAAATCACAATATACTACATTTCTGCGAGAAGAAAAAAAAATCAATTTGATTTAAAACTCGAATGCGAGTGATGTGCAAATGAACAAAACATATTGCAGGTGCAAGTATGTACGACCTAGTCATGCACTTTGTTTTGTAATTACGTACTTTAAGTATATATGTATATATGCAAAATTGTGACTCCACTCTGTTCGCTGTGAAATATTTGAAAACTTTTACTTTTAGCACGATATCATCATACCAATTCCCCTGATTATTAAATGAAATTTAATCAAGAAAATAGCACAAGTTATACTGCACTAGGAATACTTTTATTTTACATGACGCTTCGTCTTTCAGTCGCATATGTTGACACACTTCAATTTGGTGGAGCAACCCCAAAAGTGCACCACACTCCATTCCCCGTGTACTGGAAAACTTTTTAATTGGGAAAAGGAAATGAGGTTGACTTCTGCATCCATACGTACATACGAGTATGTACTCGTATGTACTTTGTGTAGTGAACATGAGGTGAATAAATTTCACTGAAGTAGCCAAGAACACGAATAAGACATCTATGTCAACCTGGATTCGCATCCCTGTCTACATACTCATGCATAAGAATCACTTAACTTGTTGCAGCTCTTCGTGTTGGTGGCAGATCTAGGAGATGATTTGCAGTTATTTGGTGTTATTATACCCTAACCCATACGGTAGGGTATCCATTTCACCATAACAAAAGAGAGAACATATGATATCACTTGTTTCCAATTTTAAGTTGATTGTTTCGAATCTGGGATAGTCTGTATCTCTGTGCTAAAAAAGCTTATTGGTACCATGCCCAAATACGTTGAATAATTATCGATCGTGGGCACCGTGGGTCAATGGTTAAGTGCGCGATCACTGAGAAAAGAAAAAATTATTCTCAAGGTCCCACCTCTTGCGGACGTCTGACAAACAAACGAGAGTAAGAATTGTCATGAGAAGCTTCTCTAAATTGAAAGATTGCCCTTCAGAAACGGCATAAAACTTTAGGTCTCAACTATTCGCTAGGCGCACAGGTTAAGCTTGAGTAATTATAACATCTGACATGATTTAACTAAAAAAAGTTACTATTGACCATAACTCAGAATCTGGTGAACATCACCCCAGCTCCCCGTATCTATATTTGTTTGTACTATCTCAATCTAGAAAACCTGACATTATGATCGGACCAACACGGGACACCCTTTAGATAAGTTTTAACTTAATTATTGTAATAACAATAGTATCTACGAGTATTGCAATACATTTGTATGATTGCACATTAAATTCATTGATATTGGTTTCACAAGAGCGATTTAGCATTTATTTTCAGATGCTTTTTTCTACTCTTAGTGATAGTTTTTTTAATCCCAGAGATGCTACACTGCAACATTTTGTATTGATTAGTAACTTAGCGTAGACATTGTAAATTCGCTCAGTACAATATCGTCAATCATCGTATAGTTTGTTGTTGTATATTCGTTTCCATTCTCCGTCGATACAAACCGGACCAAAAATCTCTCGAAGAATTTGTCTTTCGAAGCAACCATAGGTGTCCATACTTCTGCGATATACATATATAGCAGGACTGGGATGATGAGGGTTTTATATAAAGTCACCTTAGTTGCCTTTTTAGCCCAAAGAAACAGAGATTGGCAAGAGTGGTTCTTCGTTTGATCTCTGAACTAGTGTCATTATTCGAATTTAGAGCGGAACCAGGTAGACAAAGTCCTTAATTGTCTCAAAATTATAGCTGTCTATTGTGACGTTATGTCTGAGTCACCTATGTTGACTGTCCTTTTTTGATGACAGCATATATTTCGTTTTGTCCTCATTGATCGCTAGACCCATTTTTGCCACTCAGCACCACTGACAGCCCGCTGCATTATTCCAATTATATCAATGCCGTCGCCATACAGACTTTTGAAAGATTGTATTTTGCTTTGACAAAGCTATTTTCGGTGATGATTAAGTCTTATTGTGAATATTTTTTCCAAAATTCTTGACCTCCGGTTACAAGTGGCGACTGCCACGCCCACTTTCTTCTAAGAAAAAGTCTTAATCACCAATTGTGTGGATAAAAATAGAGAGAATATGCATTTGAACCAAAATGTTCACAACGCCACGCCTATTTTATTAGGAATGTGTTAGAAGATGAGGGAAAGGTATCATGCGATCCATTCCAGAGAGATTTGTTTGTATGTTTCAATCCGATAGATAGATGAGTCCCTATTTTGTTTAACAATTTGTAAGAAGTATCATTCATATCTTTACATTTTCATAAATGTTATGGATGACCAGATAGCAATGATAGTTTTTCTAATTGTATGTTTCAGCAGCTGTTAAAGATATTAATGACATCCAGCTGCCAAAATATTCAGTAAGGTTTGCCATTTCAACGTACATTGTTTGAGACTTCCCGAACGTGTGCAAATTATTAAAAAATATTATCGATATTCCGGCTAAGTTGTAAACACGCAACGTGAATTTCGTCGAGAGGTCGGTCGTCATCATGGCTTCAGTGCGCATGCAATTTGTCGCACCGTGGACAAATTTGAGAGCGAGTACACTCTTTCTGACCTTAAGCCACCAACCAGACAGAGAGCGGTATCGAAGAAGACCCAAAAAGAGTCAACCAGGCTTATTTTGCAGTTAGATTTGGGCCTACATTCGTATAAGATTGTGCTGACGTAAGAATTGAAGCCGGGCGACCATAGACAATGCCGTGAGTTCGCTAACTGGGTGCTGGAAATGTTGGCCGGAGATTCGGATTTTGGCCAAAAAATCATGTTCTCGGACGAGGCCATTTTTGGCTCAGCGGCTATGTCAATAAGCAAAATTGTAATTATTATTGGAGCGTCCACAATCCACAAGTGTTCGACCAAGCATCAATGCATCCACAAAGATTGACTGTTTGGTGCGGTTTATTGCACGGCGGCATTATAGGATATTATTTCTTTCGAAATGAGGAAGGAGACACCGTTACCCTCAATGGTCCTCGGTATAGAGCGATGTTAACTGACTTTCTGTGGCCAGAGCTCGACAACATCGATATATCCCAGCTATGGTTCCAACAAGACGGTGCGAAGTGGTGAATTGGCCACCGCGATCAGCGATTTGACACCCCTCGATTATTTTCTCTGGGGCTACGTCAAGTCATTAGACTACGCTAACAAGCGTACGGACGAGCTCGGGGATAACATTCGAGACGCTATTGCTAGAATACCGCCGTACATATTGGACTGAGTCATTAAAAATATTGGAATTGAAGCGCTGCGAAGCCGATTCGGTCATTTAAATAATGTGCTTTTTATACATAATGGCATGAATGTAGCTAAAAACAATTTGATATCTCACACCGTTGTTGTTCTATTTAAATTTCTTTTCCTATCGTTCTTATCTGGTCACCATATAGTAAACGAAAGTCAAGAAAGAATTTATAACATCTAGCATAAGCATGGACTTCCTTAAGGTTGCCAATAAGGTTGCTATCATCACAATACAACAAAATGAAAACAAAAGACCTTATCACACTCAACAAACCGTTTCTTGATAGGCCCACCTAACTAAAATGTGCTTGAGTACAACAGATCCCTGCAGAGGATGTGACGACGTGTACTCGGAAAGAGCACAACTCACTTGCTCTGCGAATGCCCAAGCCTCAGCAGCATCAAAATGACTGTCTTCGGAGAATACTTCTTCAAAGACCTCTCTCTCTCTTTACAGGTGCGGTTTTTCTATCCATCCAAAGCAGATAATTCGATTGACATGAAGATCAACAAATCTCGAGTCCTATTTCAGGTGATCATTCTGCAAATGTTTGCGATTTTTAAGAGAAATACCAAAATTGTTACAGGAAAAATGTGAATCAAGAGGCTCCATTTCTACTCCGCTGGTATTACTCATAATTCGGCCACTGCCATTTATTTATAATTCGAACCGCACGACCTTCAATGTAGCTCCACCCTAAATCTTTACTTTATTTATAAATCAATTTCCAAAACCAAATAGTCTGCAAATGTCTTCAATGAAATTTATAATCCTTGCGATATTTCCACGCCTCGCTCATTCCGTCCCCGTTGTTGTTTCCAGGATTTCTTTGTGAAATGATACTTTGACATGCTATCCTGAAAATCGTATTTCCTTATTCTCTGTCATATTTATCATATCATAAAGTTGGAATACTTTAACTGCTAGACTGTTTGCTACACTGTCCGCAATGCGGCTTCCCTGAGGCTACTCCATTCATCCGAATGTAGGCCGACAACTATTAAAAGTAGAAAGACAGCAACTTTCACTCACTCTATCGTCACAGCAGGAAGTGAATTTCTCAAACACTCGTAGAACTACACCACTCTTCTTCACAGGAAAGTTTGTCACTGAAAATGCATATACATACCTACGCACACTCAAGACAGAACCATTAAGGATCAAGGACCCATTGTGACATCATTTAATTTGACTATTCATTTTTTGTTCCAAATTTAAGTGCATGCACACACTTCATTCGTCAAATTCTAATTGAATACCAAAAGTCAGTTCGACAATCGGCTTAACTGAAAATATCAATACTCGTACCATAAGAACACTCACAGTTCCAACGAACCCAAAACAAATCAGAATGTAGTGCCCCACCGATAACATGAAAAATTCAAATCCATCCAAATGGACACACACCACCATTGCCACCAGAACATGTTTGTACTCCATTTGGTCACGTGATGAATACAAAAATCAAGGAAATTTAACCAAGGTGGGGAGTCAAATTGAGGAATTGCATGTGGCACGCGGGTCCTGCCAGAGCGAGATTCCAACCGGGAACGGATTGAGTTAGTGGTGCGAATGAGAGTACTCAGCTCACTTCAATGGCTTCGAAATAAATAAATAAAAAAAAAAAAAAACAGTCTTACTACAAAATATCTATCCCTTAGTTAGAGAGCGTGATAAATTGCCACCTTCCGGTTTTAGCCATTTACATGCTCCGCAGTAGCGGCAGGAAAATGTCAGCCTTAAATGGCCACAGGTTCCGTGGAACTTTTTGATTTTTATTCGACTTTTTCAACTCGATTGCCGGCGGAAGGGGAACAATTATTTGTTCGTCCATTCTGTTTGGCGATTTATTTGTTTCGAAAAAACTTGCTATAAAGTTGGAAATTTCGTGACCGATTTTAGGGCTTTTAGGGACCCGAAGCGTAAGAGCTATTAAATTGGGGATACTATGGGTAAGAATCGATTGCTCATAGAGCGCAATCACGTGCTTCGCAAAACAAGAAGGAAATCATTTGTCACCTGCATGTGAAGAAACAATTTTAAGTTCTAAGAAAACATTTTCAATTTAAGTAATTACGAATTCGGCAAATAAGCTCATGAAGGTTGTAATTGGGGTTAACTTTTAAAGGGTAACAGGTTCAGGGACACCACAGTACAACTACTCGCATATAACTGTGGCTAGGAAAGAAGAGTGGAGGAAAAATGCTACCAAAATGTCTTCGCATTAGTCATACCTGTTTAAGGAATAAATCTATTTATTTAATTATTTATTTATTTACTTATAATTTTATGTGGTTCTAAGGTTGTAATCTTCTGACAGGCTACCCCCTCAGAAAACAAAAAAAAAAAAAAAAACAGAGCCTCTGTGGTGGACTGAAGAACGTGGGTCGGGGGCGCGCAAGAAAACATGAATGGCTAAAAAAAATACAACTCAATACCAGACTGTCAATCCTACAGCAATGAACTTAAAAGTTTCAATAAACTATTAAGCACACCTAAAATGAAAGGATGGAGAGATTTTGGCAGCAAGGTAGAGAAAGCCTCAGACACGGAATAGACTAAGAAACACTTTTACCAGAGAGGAAATAGCACCCTTCCTCATACAAAAATAAAAGGGAAATTAGACATCAAATGCAGAGAAAACAGTAGAGATCCGAATATATTTACTAATTTTTTTATTTATTTTTTTTTATTTAGTAGTTTGACAGAATGGTTAATACATTTGCTATTTTTTAGAGTTTTAGAAATTAATTCTTTACAGCTATAATTCTTTACGTGCGTATATATTTATTTAAATAATTAAGGGAAAACACTACTAAGAAAAACCCTTATATGATTCTTAATACTAAACAACACTTAAAACTAAATAACAAAGTGATCACGGAGATAAATATAAGCTCATCCTTTATTGCTGCAAACATGTGTATTATTATGAAACAAACATTTGGTTATTTTTATTTATTTAGTAGTGAAATAGATAATACTATATATTTGCAAATAAATAAATACGTAAATAAATAATTGAATGAATTTAATAGTGAATAAATAAATGGGTAAATAAACAATCAAATAAATAAATAATTAAATAAATAAATAAGTAAAAAAAAAACAAATAAATAGATAATAAAGAATTAAAAAAAAAAAAACAAGTAAATAAATAAAGAAATAAATAAATAAGTAAATAAACAAACAAACACATTAATAAATATGTATATAGTATATACATATAACTATAATACAAGTTGTTGGATGAGCTCATTATCTGAATATCTACATTTCTCCAAGAAGTTAGTTTTAAGTCTGTTTATAGTTACAGAAATAAAATTGACATCTGTTCTATTAAGTGCCAAGGCAAATTTGCAGTTTACTTATGTGAGTTTTGGCACAATCGCACCAGACTGGTGCATCATATGAGAGTATGGCCAGGAAAATGGTTTTAAAAATAATGATCTTGTTATTAATACTAAGAGTAGATCGTCTGTTAATGAATGGATATAATATTTTAGTAATTAAATTTATTTTGTGTATTGTTTTGGACACATGTTTATTAAAGTTTAGTTTGCTGTCTAGAATTAAGCCTAGATTTTTGCATTCATTGCTCCAATCAATCTCCTCAGAGTATAGTATAAGTTTACTTTTTGGAAAAAATGTTTCTTTTCTGCGGCGAGTAAAAAATACTGCTTGAGATTTATTTGGGTTTACTTTAATTTTCCATCTATGGAAATATTTTTCAATTTTATGCAAAGAGTTTTGCAAGCACAGCAGTATGTCACCGGGTAGAATACTCGATGAGTAGATGGCAATGTCATCAGCAAACATGGCTAAATGCGTGTTTGGAAATAGATTTGGGATGTCAGCCATAAATATGTTAAATAGAATGGGACCTAAAACTGAGCCCTGCGGTACCCCAAATGGAACATCCAGTAGTGAAGAGTTTGTATTTCCAACATGAACTGAAAAGAATCTATTTTGCAAAAAGTTTTGAACAAATTTTAATTAGCCCAGTAGGAAAACCGAAATTATACATCTTGTGCACCAATGCATTGTGCCATACAGTATCGAACGCCTTTTCGATGTCCAAAAGAACTAAGCCTGTAGAATATTTGAAGTTGAAGCTTTTCTGAATGTGTTGTTTGATTCGCAGGGCTTGATGGCTGGTTGAGTGTTCACATCTAAAACCAAATTGTTCTTTAGGGAAGATTTCATTTGCCTCAAAGTAATTTAGAAGTTTTCTTTTGATAACTTTCTCGAGAATTTTGCCAATGTTACTCAACAAACTATAAGGTAACTTAAGGGATTGTCTTTGGGCTTGTCAGGTTTTGCAATTGGAGTAACCTTAGCAGTTTTCCAGGCTTTTGGAAAATAGCAAATTCTAAGACATGCATTGAAAATAAATACAAGGTATCTAAATACCCTTAGGTGGTAAAGCTCTCAGTAGTCTATTGGATATATTATCTAGACCTACAGATTTTCTCCCTGAGGTTTCATTTATAATGTTTTTAACTGTAGGAACGTTTGTTAAGGAATTTTCATCAGCACGACTAATGTTTCTTGCCAATTCAGCAATTGAAGCTTGTACTTCATGGGATGTTTCAGGATCACTAAGATTTGCAGTTATTAAATGATTATTATTATGAGGGATATTACAGTTCTTTTTTTAATAATTGTAGCTACCTTCTAGAATGGTTTAGAACCTTTGGAGAAGCTAGATAATAACGAATTCCAGTATCTATTCCGGAACATGCTTATATTTACTAATATATGACTTTTTTTTTACTTTTTAGTAAATATATGCCATACAAAAAAATTTGCAGTGCGTTTTTTAAGCCCATAAAAATAGCAGTGGCATTTTGACCGTTTTTCAGTCAAATCTGACTGAATTGAGATCAATTTAGCTAAAAGAGTTTATTAAATCTAGCTGACTGCTTTTTAGCTGCTTATACCCTACCTTATATAGTACATATATTAATGTTGATACATATTTTGTAACTCAGAGAAATAATAACTATAGACCCCCAAAAGTATATATAAAGGGTTTTTCAATGGCATAACAATTTTGTATTTAAATAAAACACAAAATAATTGAGATATGGGGCTGATATTTATTCCAGGCATAGTAGACATGCTAAATTTAAGTATGAAATTCGATCTCGTTAATATGACCACCGCGAGCACGTTTGCAGCGATCGATTCTTTGGAGCCAATTTCCCACCACTCTTCTACACATATCGGCCGGAACTTTGGCAATTTCGCTTTCGATATTATTTCTGAGCTCCTCTAACGTTGTTGGCTTGTTGGCATAAACTAACGACTTAACGTAACCCCATAGAAAGAAATCCATAGGCGTTAAATCGCATGAGCGAGCTGACCATTCGACCGGACAATTACCAAATTGCCCCTTCAATAGATCAATTGTTTGACCAGCTGTGTGGAACCACATACATTCATCCAATTCTGGCCAAAAATAGTTGCATTTTCCAATTCCTGTGAACGACATGGAATCGACTGATTTGGCTCATTTTAAACTGAACCATTTACGGCTGTGATATTTTCGGTACTTAGACCGCTACGTTGTCTCACTGGCACAGGAACTTTCAATAGTGAATATGTTGACTGGAATTTATCCACAATAGCACGCACAGCCTGTCTGGTGGGACGATTATTATGACCGAAAATTGGAATAAGCGCTCTTAAAGTTGCGACCACCGACTCAGAATTTCGGTAGTTAATAAATTTTAAGAATTTCCAAACGTTGCTCGTTCGTGAACTTCACCATGATATAAATTTAAAACTTACCTGTTGTTTTGACATTGACAGGTCATAAAGAAAGTTTAAGAGTGCGTTAGTATTAAAATATAAAATTGTCATTTCACTATTTAAAAACCCTTTATTTGTGATTGTCATCAAAAGTTATGTCGATCTAACCGTTCGTCCATCCAAACGCCCGTAAGTCACTATTATTTGGGCTTTAAATTTTGAGCTAGGAACATGAAATTTAGTATAATAAGCTTTCTACAATCAAGCACTACAAGTGTACAAATTTACCAACAGACACCTTCACTTTTAAAAAAATGTAATTTTTCTCAATATTTTTGAAAAATATTGTCTAAGTAAAATATGTGAACATTGACTGTCGCTATATTTCTTTCACACATTATACATGGCTACGCTCACTTCTGTTGGCATTTTCTTAAAGGAACCATATATTACTTTTGCAAAGCTATTTACAAGTAGTTATGTCTTACAGTGAATATCTAAACAGAATCCGTGCACTTCGGTCACAAATTTTGAGAGGAACTCCCACTTTCTGCTTTCTTAAAAATCGCTTAAATATCCTCTGTATAGAAAGATATCTGTTTTAAAAATTTCACACAACTCCACACTCAATTTATTATGAGCAAATTAAAATATAGAGGATAGGGTATCATATGATCCGATCTAGGCGTATTGTACCTTTCCTGTGTGTTTACAATATTTTTACTAGAAACTGAAAAATATCGAATCAACAAAATATGTAGACGTTCACATTCATTATAATTCGTATATACGTTGTATGATTCCATGCATCCTTTTTGAAAGTGTTTTCTTCAAAAAAGACTGTTATTACTTTTTCAAAGCTACTACTCGTACGTTTCCGGACTAGCCACAGCTGTATTACGGTCATGTAACCACCATGGAATCACCGGAGCACTTAGCACAACATCAACTCCGTCCCTAATCATGATAGTAAACAGTCAAACAGTTTGAAGTTTAGACCTTCTGCGCATGGTAACGTCATTAATATAAGGTCGAGCTAGCTGAGAACGTTTGCTGGTTAAGGTCCAGGTCCATATCAGGCTGCAGTTTTATCTAAAGTAAGCAAGTCCATCTTCTTAATCGAAATACACCTGCCTTTAAAATTAAACCACATCATTATCTCACACTATTTCCTTATATCTCCCCTTTTTAACTCTTTCTTGTACTCCATCGCTGGGTTTTACAAACTTCAAAGTACAAAGTTCTAAGTGATGGAGAACGTTAAAAAAAAAAATTATCGGTGGTCTGCCGTTTCCTTAAGATGACCGTGTTGGGATGAATAATTTTGAAAAAGTAATGAAACCATGTCTAAACGAATACAATGCACTTTTGTATGGTTCATTCGGAGTTAATCCTCAGTTCTACCAAGATTGCTTCTGCCACCAAACCAGTGGATATTTGGTTCAGGTCCACGATTTTGTGCGATAGTTGGTAAACATCGTCAGGATAGTCGAGGTGTTTGAGATATGTAGGTTGTAAGGCTCCATTGAATTCCGCCACTTCTTATCGACAGAGCGCTCTGCAAAACATCGCTAACCACGACCAAAAATAGTAGTGGTGATAGTATGAAACCTTGTTGAACGCTGCTTCAGATCTCAATTTTTTCCGAAAACATATCTTCATAACTTTGTTTTAAAATAGCCACCAATATGTTCGGAATGACTCTCCTGCGTTTACACTATCAAATGCTTTTTCGATTTCGATAAACAACAGGTGTAGCGGATATCTGTACTCGACGCATTATTCGACGATGATCCATTAATGTGATCAACTCAGGAGAATCCAAAAAGGAAACCTATCATTGCCGAGAGTACTGCCTAGATGTTCTTCGAGGATTATGTCGACTATTATTTTAAAAAATGCAGGAAGCACGCTAATGCCTCTCCAGTTCTCACAATCTGTTAAATTACCTTCCTTTGGGAGCTTGACAATTTTTCCATTCCTTACTTCGCATTCCTTTCGCTATTCCAAACCTTCTCCTCTAATGGAATCAGTAGGTCTACAGTTACCTCGGGCAGGGCCATGACGGGAAAACCATCAAGTCTTGCCGGCTTGTTTGGCTTAAGTATTTTAATGGCGGCAATGATTTCATCTTTACTGGGAGGCGTGATGTGAATTCTAGAATCTTGGTCATCGGACAACTCGTCTTGATTTTGAAGCAAACCTTCGTCCACCAGCTATTCAAAACAGAGGAAAAGTGTTCCCTCCATTTCCTCATTAGAAATCAGTAGAGACCCGTTCAAACTCTTCACTGGATGTTGGGAAATCCTATCAGCTCTTTGGTGATTATGTACACGGTTCTGTTCTGCGAAATTGAGGTAACTTTAGTTACAATGAACTTTTATTAATCTAGCAACCCCTAAAGAAGAACTTCATAAAAATAGATTCATACCATTACATTAAAGGGCTAATTAACTGTCGATGGTAGTTGTTGAGTTAATGGAAAATACATAGTATCTACGAGTATATGTTCAGAGTTAGAGATTACGAGGAAAGTAGAGGGAGAGGAAATATGAAACTGAGGAAAACTGAAAATATATTAAAATGCATGATTTCGGTGAAAGTCGGTACTTATTTAAAAATTAATAAAATTTGCTATGATCGAAGCGCTGATTCGAACTTCACTGTACTCGAAACGTAAAGAAGTGACCATAGTTTCTTATAATGATATCGTGTGCCAAGGTTCTTTTTAAAGGTTGAAACTCAGAAGTTTAGTGGTTGAGGACGAGGTGGCTTGCTTTAGTTCTGCTGCAATATTCAAACTATGTACAATATAATTTATAAGTTTGAATTGACAGCTTATGTGAGAAAAAATGTTTTTTTTCTTTTTGGATGCCAGCTAGTTGAGAGGTAGTTTCCGAAGGGTGACGTACCTTTCATTCTTTCTTCTTTAGATGGCGCTACAGTCCAAGGTGGAACTGGACCTCAAACAAACAAACAAAATGTTTTAGTGATGAGGGAATTTAGGGTTGATTTTACCAACATTCATGGGCTTCGAACGAATTTCTTCGATATGTACGACCACGCCCATTCCCATAAACTGGCTTTTTTGGAAATAGGCGAAACACAGGTAGTGGAAGAATCTTCCGATTTGAAACTGGATATAACTTAGTGTCATTATTCCTTCCCCACCGTGGCCTGGCCAATTATGTCCGTAGTGATATTGCTTACCAAGTTCCACCACAGTATGGCCACTGCTCCAACCCAGAATTTAATTTCAAGTTGCTAAAATTCACCGTCCGTAAGCAAATAATTCAAATTCAACTTTTGACGAATTTGATCCGATTCCATCACTCGAATTGTCTCCTTGTACTCTCATACTGAAATCGTCATTGCGGGCGATTTCAATATACACAATTTGGATTGGATTCAACGTTATGGCCAGACAACAACCGATGGTAGGTATTTTTGTTGAATTTTCCGCTGACGTAAACAATTTGCATCAACTTGTAAATGAGCCTACACGTATACCGGACATTCCTAACAGAATAAGGAGCATTAAACCTAAGGCAAACTCGTGGTTTGAGCAGAGCTGTAAAGAGGCTATCAGGTTGAAAGAGGTAAGCTTTCGATCTTATAAAACCAACAAATCTGAGGAAAACCGAAAGAAGTGTAAACAAGCCAGAAAAGATTGCAATGCCCACATTCGACGTGTAAAATTCTTACTTCACCAAAAATTCAGGCAAAAAATCCTACAATGTCCCAAAGGTATTAAAAATTTTTGGTCATTCATCAAAAATATTAAAAATGCTGCCTCGCCTGCCATCCCTACGCCCATTTACAATGACATTTCAACTGTCAGCTCCTTAGACAAAGCCAATCTGCTTGCTGCTCACTTTGCGGCGAACTCCACGCTGCCAGATAATGCTTTGTAATGTATTTGAGAGCATCAAATTTTCCATGGGACACTTCCGCACTCGTACAGTTGCAGGAGTACTCAAAGTCTTAACATACACAAATTCGCTAGTCCAGATGGTATCCCCCCATAGTTCTGAAGAGGTGTTCTTATACGCTGGCAAAACCTCTGCGTAAGCTATTCTATCTCTCCTACTCTTCAGGGCGCTTTCCGAGTAGATAGAAAACAGCATCTCCTAAAAAAGGCCAGTCCCTAAAAAAGGCGAATCCTTCTCCCTGTGCAATTACCGACCCATCAAATGGGGTTCAACCAACAGAGTGGAATTTAATGCTTCCAAAACACAATACTATGTTCTGTCTCTTTAGCGAAACCAAAACCCTCAACCATTATCCATGGATGGTACTTGCATCATTGAAACCGAAAGACTTGCCATTCTCCGTATGTGTATTAATAATATTCGAGGTCGCCAAAAATGCTGCAAAATGTCTAGGATTCCTTAAACGGTGCCAGAAATATTTTACCCCGTCTGATCTGGCCTCAATTTATAAGGCATTCATTCGCCCTAAGCTGGAATATAACGACCATATCTGGTCTGGTGCACCCAAGACCGTTCTGCACATTCTTGATAGGGTAAGAATCGCCCGTTAAAACTTATTATAGGTAATAGAGACATTGTGAATTCCATGCATTCACTTGAACATTGGAGAATTATCTCGTGTCTCTCCCTATTTTATCGCTATTTTAATAAAAAAAAAAATGCTCCAGCGAAATAGCCAGTTGCATTCCTCCCCTTCACAATTTCACCCGCAATACGAGACATGCTTCGAATGCACATCAGTTCACCTTAAAGCCAAACTTCGGTCGTACTGTCAAATATAGGGATTCGTTTATAAGCCGAACGACACGAATGTGGAATGATCTACCAGGCTCTGTATTTCCCCAACACTACAAACTTCAAACACTTAAAGTCAACGTGCACAGGCTTCTCCTCTGTTCGTCTTCCCCATTTTCCTAAAGGCCAGTGTCCTGAAAAAAATATAAGGGTATTCATAATCCCTTTGGCGCGCGCTGATTATAAAAAAAAAGTCTCCAGCCAGTTCGATCTTATGCTTGCGCCTTCAGTTTCGCACCCAAACTTGGTTGAGGTCCCTTTCCACTTCTATGCGCCACATTAGGTGAGGTATTTCTTTACCGCGTCATCTTTCTGAGATGGAGTCAAAGACTTTCCGGGCCGGAGAATTGATGTCCATTCGCTCTAAATATCCCAGCTATCTCAGGCAGAACCATTCTGACTGGGTCCATATCGCGTGTAGTTCGTTGTTGTATCTTCTCCTCCACTCTCCGGAGGGGGACCAAAAATCGTCCGAAGAATACAACGAGGGGTGTTTATATCCGCCTTTGATAATGTCCATGCTTCTGAACAGGACTGGGTTGATGAAGAAATTATACAAAATCACCTTAGTTGTCCTTGAGAGGGCTTTGCTACTAAATTACCTTTTTACCCCAGAGAATCAGAGGTTGGCAAGATTGATTTTTCTCTTGATTTCTGCGCTGGCGTCATTGTTTGGATTTAAAGCGGAGCCTTGGTAGACAAAGTCCTTCACTACCTTAAAATTAGAGCTGTCTACTGCATTCTGTCTAAGTCACCGATGTTGACTGTACTTTTTTTGTTGACAGCATGTATTTTGTTTGGCTCTCGTTAACCGCTAAACCCATTTTTGCCACTTCTATTTCAACACACACAATAGCACCACTGACAAGCGTTTTTCCAATTATGTCAATGTTGTCGGCGTACGCTAGTAGTTGTACAGACTTTTGGAAGATCGTACCCCTGATGTTAGCTTGATAATTTTGTACAATTCGCTCAAGTATGATGTTAAAGACGTGACAATACGTCGCCTTGTTGTAGTCCTTTTCTGACATCAAAAGCCTTGGTGATGTTGTCTCCGACTTTGATGAAGCAGCGTGCATTCTCCATCGTCATCGTTAAGTAATAAAAACGCTTGGAGCAATGAATCCATAATATACGGATTGAGTAACCACACAGTAAAGTGGTATACGGACGGCTCAAGAACTGAAGAAGGAACAGGGGCAGGTGTATTTGAGCCAAGAACTAAGTACTCAGAACCTATGGGCAAAAGTACCAGCATCTTTCAAGCTGAAATATAACTTACTTACTTATGTCCTGTATCCCCTTGTGGGTCCTAGGGCCTCTACAACGCCTACGCGCCATCGTGTGCGATTTCTGGAAATGTGCCTCAGCTCTCCCCAGCTCTCCTCAGCACATCGCTAATCACCAATAAAAACAATATTGGTGAAAGTATGCAGCCTTGCCGAACCCCACTTTGGACTTCGAATTCCTCAGACAGCCTTCCTCTGTGCAAAACGTGACATGTGGACCCATCATATGTAGCTTTGATAATTGCTATTAATTTATCCGCAATGCCTCTCCTGCGCAAGGCACGCCAAATAAATTCCCGATTGACACTATCAAACGCCTTTTCAAAATCGATGAACAACAGGTGAAGTGGTGATCGATATTCAACACATTGCTCGATGATGATCCGCAGGGTGTTGATGTGGTTAACACAGGAGGATCCAGAGCGGAAACCTGCTTGTTCGGCGTCAAGTGTGTCTTCAAGGTGTTCTTTGATTCGCTCCAGGATGATTCTAGCTATTATCTTGGCCACAGCAGGCAGCACGCAGATACCTCTCCAGTTTTCGCACTGCATTAGGTTACCTTTTTTAGGGAGCTTGACAATCATTCCCTTTTTCCACTCATCTGGAAAACTCTCGGCTTCCCATGTTCTCCCGACAAGTGGGAACAGTAGCTCTGCCGATGCTGTTGGCGCAGCTTGAAAAAGCTCCGCGGGTATGCCGTCAAGTCCTACCGCCTTATTAGTTTTCAGTGCTTTGATTGCGGTAATAATCTCCTCTTTACTGGGGGTTGTGGTGCGAATTCGGGAACTTCTTTCTACGGATACTTCAGTCTGGCTTGGGTGCATATTGCTGGCGAATACTCGGTTTAGAACCGAAGCAAAATGCTCCTTCCATCTCTTCAGTTGATCCTCATCCGATATTAGCAACGAACCGTCTAAGCCTTTCACTGGGTGTTGAGTAGAGCTTCGGTCACCTATAAGCTCTTTAGTGATTCTATAAACGGTTCTGCTGTCGCACCTCGCTGCTGCTTCTTCTGCTTCCGTAGCCAGCGCATTGATGTGATTGCGCTTGTCACGTCTCACGCTACGCTGTACTTCTCTCATCTTCATGCGATATAGAGACTCAAATTCGATCCTCCCTGCCGCTGGAGTTGCTGCAATTCGAGCTCTTAGCTGTTTTCGTTCGTTGATCCTTCTCCAGGTATCCTCGGAAAGCCACGCCCTATGGTTTCCCTGTGATCGACCGACAATCCTTTCAGCACCTGATGTGAAAACAGTTTTCACAGCGCACCAATGGTCTTGGATGGTGGCGGGCAGGGAGCTGCTGATTGTTTCCACTCCACGTGAGAGATGGTCCCTTAATTCTTGGCGCACTGTGGGAACTCTCAGTCGGTCTACATTGAACCTAGGTATTCTTGTGTCGTTAGATCTACGAACGGCAGCAGTGCGTAGTCGGAGAGTAGCTATCATAAGATGGTGATCTCGTACCAACCTCATGTCGGCACCTCGCCTGTTTCGGACGTCTAGGAGAAGCTGAAATATAAGCTATATAACCTTGACAGAAAATACAAAAAATGCGACATAGCAGTATTGTCACACAGTCAAGCATCTATCAAGGCACTTGACTCCCATAAATCAACACTTCTGTGGGAATACTTATACAAACTTAATGAATTGGGTAGCAGTAACAGGGTAACCCTCTATTGGATTCCTGGTCATGCTGGAATAGAGGGCAACGAAGAAGCAGACTCCTTGGCAAGACAAGGAGTAGCAGAGTCCTTTATTGGACCTGAACCATTCTGTGGAATAGGAAATCACACAATACGCGAAGAATTCAGTAAGATGGAGAAAGAAAACAGGGCGAGAACCTGGGTCAATACTCCAGGTCTGAGGCAAGCTAAGAAACTTCTGGGACACTACAACTGGAAGAGATTCGAAGCGTGCATCTACCTTAACAAGAACAACATTCGTATCGTAAAAGGCTTTCTAACGGGGCACTGTAAACTCGGGGAGCATTTAAGGGAACTAGGTATAACAAACGAAGGTCTTTGCATATTCTGCAATGAGTCCAGTGAGACTCCAGAACATCTTCTGGAGTCTGGTGGGGCACTGACTCACAAAAGATTGAAATGCTGGGGCAAGCACCAACTATCAGATGATTAGAGAGGATACTCTGGGGTGAACTATCCTTGCCAAAGCAAAGAAAGAGTGTTTGACCCTCGATAACAATTCTGAAGGAAACTCTTATGAGGGATAAACCTCTCCTAGGTATTAACAGGGGGCATAATAGACCATTAGGTCGCAGTGCAAGATAACCCTACACAAATAATAATAATAATAATAGTCATCCTGCACAGCCCGACGAGTTTGGCAAGACGCTAAAACTAGACCTAGTTCTGTATAACTCGCCTCTATAGACGCTATCATAGGTGACTTTAAAATAAAACGATGATGACACTGATACGGACTAAATTCTTGACAAAAGTTTAAGCCGTTCACATAATATGGCAGATATATTATCTACATTTTACTCGTATACGTGTTGTTGAGGAGACTAATATCTCTGTAGTTGGTGCAATTGAGAGGGTGTCCTTTCTTGAGGATCGTGCAAACGATGCTGAGGTTCAATTCGCCGGCATACTTTCATCCGACCATATCTTACAGATAATTTGATGTATGCTCTGTACCAAATCACTTTAAATAGCTCGGCATTTACACCGTCGGCTCCAATAGCCTTGTTGGATTTAAGCTTAGATAGTACTATCTTCAATTCACTTTGGTCGAATGGAGCATTCTGCCTGACAGCGAAGTTTCGATCGTCACCGCAGTTTAGTAGTCTTCAGAAGTGGTCTTTCCAAATTTCCAGCACCGACTGTGACTCTACTACAAGATTTCTTTCTTCATCCCTACTGGTTTCTGCTTGGGCTTTGTAGCCTTGACATGCTTTGTTTACCTTCTGGAAAAGGTTTCGAATGTCATTCCTACTATAACGCCTCTCCATTGACTCGATCTCAGGTTTTTCATATTTTTTTACTTCTTCTTTGTTAGAAGCTGGTGGTCTTCCCTTCTCTTCTGCTTGTAGGTATCGTAAGCTACTCTCGTTACCCTAAGCAGTGTCACATTATAAGCCTCTTGCGTCGCTGCATGCGCTTGGCATCAGAGGTGGCATTCTTGATGGCTTGCTGGCATCATTGCTCATCTGCGCTTAACGTTGGCTGGCGGCATTGCACTTCTTAAGATGTTCAGTTACACTCGATCGGCGAATACTCTGGTAGTCTTTTGCGATTGTAGTCATTGGATGTTAAATTTTCTCATAGTACTTCTTTGGTGTTGCGCTATTTGGGATATCCGCATACTTATCTTGGCAGCAACAATGTAATGATCCTAGTCAATGTTAGCTGCTCGGAAAGAGCGAACATCCAAAATACTGGAGTTATTCCTTGCATCAATCGCGAAGTGATCAATTTGGTTGACAGTAAGTTGATCCAGAGAGCGCCTTATGAAATATGTAGTGTAGTGTATCGTAGCAATGTCGTAAATATTACTGGATGTCCTTTCTGAACGAGTAATCACCTAGCTACCTGGTAAATTAGTTATGTTATGTGCTTGGGTAGGGAAAATTCTCAGAATTCGCAACAACACAAAGGATACATCTTTTCCACGTAATACAAGAAAAATTTTGACGACTGACGAAGGATATTTGTTCCCATTTGAATGAATAAAACGAACTCACACACAATGCAAAATAATATACAAAACTGAAAGATTTCTCTGCTTGAGGATGCTGTCTTACGGATATTCCACATATACGAGTATTTTACCCATACGTAAGTTAAACGAGATGGCACTCATAGCAACAAGATTCTCAACCTTCTTAAGACTTTGTATCGCAAAGAAATTGTTTCCTAAGAAATCTTGATATCATAAATATTTTGCTTCGTTGTCGTATCTGCACACCGTAGGGCCCAATTCAATCAATCATCTCTCCTTACCATCTTGAAAGTTTTCCAACAAGTTTATTGCCGATTTGCACGCCTCGTTGATGATCGTTACGCTTGGTTGTTTACCTTTTTGAAAACTATTTTCCCAGAAGGTAAACAGCTCATTTTCTGCTATACTTAATTCAAAAACAATTCTCCACCCCCTCGAACATGGCGTAACAGGTTACGAGTATATCAATTCATTCCTTCTCTCTGGGTTTCTAGGAAAAGTTTCACTTTGGCAACCGCAGAACGGCACCTAAAATCAAACAAACAAACGGGCAAACTATCATCAAGTGGAGTTGTCTGGAACCTGGCCAAAAAGTAGCACTTCTCTACACAAACTGAAGTACATTTGACATTAATGACAACAACTACGAACTACGGCAACGAAACAATTCGTCAGGAGAATCCTTGTGGCTCATCATTATGTCGGGGGGTAAGTATCCCGTCCACAGGCACAGAGGGTGAAACCAAGGTTATTCCAAATACAAGGACCTACATACTATATATTTACCTGAAGCATAAGCACTAAACACACAGAATGCTTACTTTGGCCTGCAAAATGCTTGTCATGCTATTAGGATAAATTTGCATATTGCATCCACTAGATGGCGCGCTCGCATACATTTTGACATTGCAAACACTACTTCAAAGATTGTTGTCTTATGAATTCATTTAAGGATTAAATTATTCATCAGAAATTTTCTGAGATTATGCAGTTATCGTAACAGCCTCATTACTTATTTAACAGTTTAGAGGGAGGTGGGCAGTATCTCTCAGTCTATCTATCTTGATTGGTGTTTGGTTCAAAGGACCTGAGATATTTGCATATTTGCATTTGCAATGCATTGCACTGATAATTTTAGTTTCAGCCAGCTGTCAAGTGTTCATAGTGAAAAAGAATGAAAACGAATTTTCTTCACGCAGTCTTTTAAAGATTGACTTGAATCAAGATAAATGTTATACAGGGTGCCGAGGCTATTTGAGGACAAATTTGAAAAAAAAAATCGATAATGCTCATAACTTATGCAAAAAATGTTTTTTTTTTTTTTTTTAGAATATAATTTGGCACATAAGGACATGTACCTATGAGTATATATACGTCTGTAGTCCATATTTATTCAATAGAACCACCTTCAGCATCAATAACAACCTCGAATCGTGAACGGTAATGTGAGCATGCCGGAATTAAATGGTCCTTGTTGATGTTGGTCATAGCTTGGACAGTAGGTATTATGGGGATGTTTGTTGGATTTATGTTCAATACGTCCCACACAAAGTAATCCAACTGATTAGGTTATAAGTTTGGTCTTATGTGATCATGAAAATCAATTCCTGACCGCGGCTTCATGCGCTGGCGCAAAACCTGCTGGACACTTATGGTCTTCCTTCACTAACACTGTGTATCCAGGGCTTAACAACTGCATCTAGTACCTCGATGTATCCGGCAGCATTCATTCGACGACCTTGTGGACAAAGCTAGGGAGACATAACATGACTGCTCACTACCCCAAGGACCATTATACTGTGAGGAAACTTGGTGTGCATCACATGGTGATATCTGAAGGCTCTGCACACATCTGTCGTTCCTTCTACATAAAGGGTGACCAGATAGCAATGATTGTTTTTTCAATTGTTATTTTTCAGCAGCTGTCAAAGTTATCCATGACATCCAGCTGTCAAAATATTCAGTAATGTTTGCCATTTCATCATGCATCGTTTGATTCTTCCCGAACATATGGAAATTATTAAAAAAGTGTTATCGAAATTCCCGGTCAGTTGTAAATACGCAACGTGAATTTCGTCGTGAGGTCCGTCGTCATCATGGCTTCAGTGCGCAGGCAATTCGTCGCACCGTGGAAAAGTTTGAGCTTAAGTACACTCTTTTGGACCTCTTTTTGGTGTGAAGTGAAGAAAGATAGACGCCGTAGCGGCCAGTAAAAAAGGAGACCCAGAAATGACGATTCGGTGCCGATCAGCTGAATTGGGCATCGCTAAAAAGTCAACCAGGCTTATTTTGCGGTTGGATTCGGACCTACATCCACATAAAACTGTGGTAACGTAAGAATTGAAGGCGGACGACCATAGACAACGCCGTGAGTTCGCTAATTGGGCGCTGGAAATGCTGCCCGGAGATACGGGTTTTGGCCAAAAAATCATCTTCTCGGACGAGGACCATTATTGGTTCAGCGGCTACGTCAACAAGCAAAATTGCTATTATGTTCGACCAAGCATCAATGCATTCACAAAGATTGACCGTTTGGTGCGATTTATGGTACGATGCCATCATCGGACCTTTTTCTTTCGAAATGAGGAAGGAGACACCGTTACTGTCAATGGTCCTCGGTATAGAGCGATGTTAACCGATTTTCTGTAGCCAGAGCTCGACAACATCGATATATCCGAGCTGTGGTTCCAACAAGACTGCGCTACATACCATACAAGCGACGCAACGCTCGAAGTGGTGAAGGAGAAAATTTCGCCGCGATCATGCGACTTGACACCCCTCGATTATTTTCTCTGGGGCTACGTCAAGTCCTTAGTCTACGCTAACAGCCAACCACTTTGGATGAGCATTGCCGGAATAACACCACACATATTGGACCGAGTCATCAAAAATTGGACCGACCGCTTGAAGTACTGCCAGCGAAGCCGAGGCAGTCATTTAAATGATGTGCTATTCCATACATAATGGCATGAATATAGCTTCAAAATAAAGCTAGAATCAATTTGATATCTCACACCATTGTTGTTTCATTTGAATTTCTTTTCCTATCGTTCTTATCTGGTCACCCTATACCTTCAGGTCCTGTTGAAAATTGATCTCATCGGAAAAAAACAAAAACGCTAGCTTTTCGTTTTCTCCGACATAAACTGGCCACTTTTCATGGCATAAGACTTATATCGGAGGTTTTCATGAGCCACACCGCGAATTAGTCGCTCAGACACTTGAAGTTATCTTGCAATTGACTTCATAGACGTCTCAGGATCCTGGTGACGATGTTACACGTTTTAAATGTTTTTTACGTTTCAAACAGGTGAATCGTCGCCGGCAGATGTCTCCGACTCAACGCGAACCTTGTGAACGTACGATAGGGAGACTTTCAAAAAGTGCTATATTTCGAGATCACTGTTGTCTGCACATCAGGTGTTTCTTTTTATTTCTTGTGTTAGGTATTTATCTGATATTGTACCCGGGAAAAACTTGAACCTCTGCTATAAAAGCGTACGACCGAACAAAGACATGTCTTCAAATAGCCCCCACAACTTGTATTGTCACAGAGAGTCATGTGACCTTAAAAAAACACATTTGGATGGGAAGAAATAAAAACGAAGGATGATAAGCATTTTTAACTTTTTTTGTTTTACCGGTCAGGTACAAGCGCCTTAAATAGTTGCAGTTGAATCTGTTGAAGAAAAAAGTATTCTAAACTGTCGTAAAACACGTGGTTAGATACATAGATATGCATAAATATGGAAAGTGTTTAACCCATGTGTTAACACCTGCATCACCGATGAGTCTTGGCATGTTTGGCGATCTATCCACACCACAGTTTTTCGCTTATCGGTCTTGATGTCTCTGAAATATTCAAAAAAAAATTTTGAACATTTTAGCCAAATATCATATTCTTATCTATATTGGATATGCAAGAAATATGGTCAAGAATTATTGTACCACTCGAATTAACGCCTGCATTACCGGTGATGTAAAAGTTTCCTTTTACGTTTTCTGTGGTAGTAGGCTTTTTCTTGACGGATTGACAGCTAAAATCATATTCTATCGTTGAGCGCTTAATTGGGAACTTTAGCTTGAGAGAAAAATGTTCAGGCAAGATAATATTGCGATAGGTAAATTCTTAAGTCATAACTTTGCGTGAAAATTAAGATTCTGAACTCGTAGGTCTTCTTATAATTTGTGATTGACTAAGACTTTAGCTGGCATGGGTCAGAACGTGGACTACCAAGTGAATGTTCTGGTTCCAATCCTATAATCTCAGTCCGCTTCTCCCGAAAGTCTGACAGACGTTAGAAAAAACCATAATGAAAACAACATCTCAATTTAACCATTCGCATAAGCAAATAAACTTTAGGAGGAAAAATAAATTAATCCCATCACGCATGGTTGCGGCAAGTTAGGCCAGGCTCCTCAATTGATTAATTATCCAAAATAATTATTTATATCTGCGGCTGAAACGATTTTGATAAAACTTTTTTTCCTAGTAAAATAATTTCTCTGAGTACATGGATTATGGATTGAGTTCTCGGCCTGACAATGAAAGACTGCGATTTTCAGTTAAAAAATGATTTTATTTTTCTACATAATCTCCCTTGACTTCAACACACTTGGTCCAGCGTTTCTCCAACATCAGTATTCCTTCTCGGAAGTGAGAGTCTGGAAAGCTGTGAAAATATTCATCTACGGCCCTCTCAACTTCTGCATTGAATGCGAAGCGCTTCCCAGAAACAAATTTCTTCAAGTTTGGAATCAGATGGAAGTCTGAGGGTGCCCAATCAGGTGAATAGGGGGGATGGCCGAGCAAATCGTACCCCAGATCCCGTAGTGTACAAACTTTCATTGCATTGTCCTGGTGAAAGATGGTTTTTTTCTTCTTCAAGCCAGGCCTCTTCTCGCGAATTTTGGCATCCACCTGGTCAAGAAGGTTGGAGTAATATTCACCTGTAATTGTTCTGCCTTTCTCAAGGTAATTAATTAACAGGATCCCTTTCGGATCCCAAAACACACTGGCCATGACCTTTCCGGCAGATGCGATCGACTTCGCTTTCTTTGGCGCTGAACCACCGGCTTCCACGCACTGCTTCGACTGATACCTATTGATTCGGTCCAAAGATTGCCACGAAAATCGTTTGCGCATTTGCTTTTGATCGGCATTCAGTAAATGCGGCACCCATCTTGGGCAGACCTTTCGCATCCCTAAGATGTTTCGCACCCTCTCTTTCGATATACACACAGCCTCAGCTATCTCACTCACCTTCACTCGCCTATCGTCCAACACGATATCATGGACTTATTCGATGGTTTCGGGTGTGGTTGCGGTTTTTGGCCGTCCTTCACGTGGGTCATCTTCGAGGGACGTGCGACCACGTTTACATTCAGCTGCCCACTTTTTAACGGTTGACATGGAAGGAGCAGAGTCCCCGTAAACTTTTGTCAACTTTGGATGAATTTTCTTAGGGGTTAACCCATCTAAAACGAAGAATTTTATCACCCCACGATATTCAATTTTATCCATTTTAACGAAAAACACGCAAGACGTCTACTGCAAAAATTAGTGTAAAGAAACTACTTGAGAGAACAAGTTGAAACTTGTCATACGAACTAATGAGAAGTTCACCCAGGTAGGAAACATAAATATTTGCTGATTGTAATGCCATCTCTACGTCAGGCTGAGAACTTTTCACCATCATTTGGTCAGTTTTTTGTGCATGAGGGTACCGTTTTATGTCAAGAGCACGCCTGGGTTGCACGTACTTGCATCTATATGTTTTTTAATTGCAAACCATTTAGATTTTAAATTTAAACAAAATCAATAAAAGTTTTTTTTTAAAAGAAAAATCCGTTCGAAATAAACTAAAACACTCTTTTAAAAATTTTTCAAAACTTGGTATGCCATAACCTTGCATATGTCAAATATTGTTCAAATATCGATTTCGAAGAAAATCGATGAAATCATAGTCGAGAAATAGAAAATTTTCAAAAACCGGTCAATAAGTAAATTACCGTTAAAGTTAAGTACCAAATATATCCACTGTAACTCGAATATGAAATTTGATCAAAATTAATTGTGGGATTAGACTGAAAATTCCAAATCCTCTTCAAATTCTGATCCTGATCCTGGATATGAACTTTGAAGAAAATTCATTCAGCCGTTTAGTCTGCAGTCGACTATACATACAGACCGACAGATAAAAGTGAGAGATCCACTTTTGAAAAATCCTTTCCGAAGTGTCCTTGGACCGCTTTTGTACCTATTATAAACTCGCGATATACTGCAAAAAGAAGGCACCGTATTAGCTACATTTGCCGACGACACTGCCATCCTGGCAACGGGTAAAACGATCGAAGAAACGACTGAAAAATTGCAAGAACCATTGAATAAAGTAAATGAATGGAAAAAAATTTGGCGACTAGCTTTAAAGGAAAACAAATCTATTCATGTCAATTTTACTTATAAAAAAATAAATAATTTGCCGATCTTTTCAAACTCGGTTCAAACGAGGCTAAGTACCTTGGAATGACACTTGATGCTAAGCTAAAGTGGAAATCGCACGTGAAGAAAAAACGTAAAGAACTCGAAACCAAATACAGAGAAATGTACTGGTTACTTGGAAAACATTTCAAGCTTAATGTAGAGAACAAATTGCTTTTATACAAGCAAGTGCTAAAGCCGGTAAGGACATATGAATACAACTCTGGGGTTGTACCAAAATAAGTAATCTCAATGTTTTACAAACTTTTGAAAATAAAGTGCTAAGATCAATAGTTAATGCACCGTGGTTTATTAGAAATAGCGATATCCATAGAGATTTAGGAATTGCAACAGTCGAACATGAAATCAAAAACTTCGCGCGTAAGCATAAAGACAGATTACAAGGACACGTTAACAATGAAGTCCTTCGAATTCTAAATGAGAGGAATCTACTACGTCGTTTCAACTTAACGCGATAGCAAGAAACCGCGTCTAATTTGCGGAACAAGCAGGAACTTTCAATGGCAGGGACCTGCCAAACGATCTCAATACGTGAAAGAAAAACTGCTGGATAAGTCAAAACTTAGTTGTAGTAATCAAAGAAATTTAACACGAAAGGAAGTTTTTTTAGTGAGTAAAAATCTCACACTACTATGAGCACGCGCTATCGATCCTCATAGTGTCTTCATGAAGATTTTTTACCTACTCTCGAAAAAAAAAAAATTAAATTTTACATATACAAGGCCGAGGCACACCAAGTTTTAGAAAATTATAAAAAAAAAAATATTTTAAATAGATTTTCTGTAAAAAAAAAAACACCTTTTTAATGATTTTATTTAAAATTGACATTTAAGTAATTTATTCAATGGTAGTAACATTTTTGACTTACGAGTATACACAAAAAAGATTCTTAGCTTTATAACCGAACTTTTGAGATCTGAACAATTTAGTCATGTCCTTTATTTTATTTATAAGTTGCTCATGCATGCTATAATTTGTCCTATGATGGGGGACATGAAATAAGTCCAAACTACGTAGATTATTAGATCCAACACGAAAGTTAATACTTATATCATAAACTACCCGCCTTTGAGACAAAAATAAGATTTGTAGAGATTTTATGCGATGAATGTTAAATGGAATCCATTTCTACGCGAATGAAGATTCATTGAATAGCCTTCATCTGATAAACTTAATAAAAGGAAGTCCAAACTGGCGTATTCAAGACGGGGACGGAAGAAATAGTTATATAGGTAAAGAGAGACGTATACCTATTTGACCATATTTTTGTAAAACTTAACATAGCATTGAACTTATTAACAATGAAGTAAATATGCTTCGTGAAGTCAAACTTAGGGTTATTATAAGCCTCTTAAGTCCTTAAAACAATTCACACGACAAAGAGTATTTTGTGATAATGAATAGTTAAAGGCATACGCTTTCTAGAAAATGTAATAAATTGTCATTTGAGAAGGTTTAGCATTAGACCGTTTTTAACACACTAAGTGCCGAAATTCTTTCGGTCGTTTTGGTTGTTAATACTCGTATAGATTTCATGTCGTCAATACAAATAAGAATATCGCTATGACTAATATATGACATAACATCATTGACAGCGAGTTTAAAGAGGATATGACCTAAACGACTACCCTGAGGAAAACCAGATTGAGCTGTGAAAGAGTTTGAAAGTAAGCCTCTAAATTTGTTGTCATAGGACCGCATACTACGTTAAAGTACGCGCTAGCTCATGTAATAAATATAGAATAAAATCTATATACCTTAAGTTTATAGGCAATTATGGTATCGGAAAGTTGATCAAAAGCCTTGAAAAAGTCTAGATACGATCTACTTTTTGACCACTTTACAAAACTTTACAACATTGATGAAATAAACTTAGTAAGTTAGTAGCAGTTGGTTTTTTTATCTTCAGATACAGTTTTGAACTAAGGAACATCTCCATAGCGTGGAAATATGTACATAAATAACCCTCATTCTTAAAACTGCCCACATATCACACTCAGACCAATCAGTCTCACCTCACATACGCAACAATGCCTTATTAGACCACCCACTTAATAACCTCCAATTTGCATACCAATCTGGCAAATCAACAATTACTGCCCTTCATTACTTTGCTGAGGATTGGAAAGGTCTTTTGCTGACCAAAAGAATAACCCTATATGCCTTCTTAGACATCTACGGATCTTTTGACAACACCTACTTTTAAGTCATCAAATCTGCCGCCGATGCCAAAGGCATTGACATGCAAACCATCAAATGGATTTGGTCAGTGCTACAAAGCAAGAGTATCTTTATTAAGCTTGGTACACTCTCAACTACCATCTAGTCCACCAAAGGTTGCTCGCAAGGAGGTATCCTATCGCCCCTATTATAGTCTATTGTAGTTGACGACCTACATAACTCTGGTTTCCTCATCCAAAGTTATGCAGATGACCCAGTCGTAATAATGAAAGATAATCAAGAATCCATTAACCAACATTAACGACTCGTGCCAACTCGAAAGACAGTTAACCCTACGAAAATAATCATCATCTCGTTCAATAGAAGGCGAAACATTAACCTGCAAACGCTAAATCTAATAGGCGTTCACATTAATTTCTCAAAAAATGTAGAATATTTGGGGGCAACACTAGATCACAGATTCTCGTGGAAACCTCATCTTGTAAATATTACAGAGAAGGCAACTAAAGCCTGTTTCAGGTGTATTGGTTAAAAATGGGGACTAAATCCCAAAATATCACCATTGTCAACTTAAAGACCTCCGACATATGAAGATCCTAAACAAAACTCCGCTGCTATCCACTCAGCAAGTATGCTTTTCTGATTTCATGCCAAAAAAAATCTAAACCACTCCTTAAATGTTATCATCCCGAAACGCTCATATTAGGATAACCCTCTAATCCCTCAAACGGAGCATCAATCGAACTAGTGCACAGACGACGGGTAGAAAATGACAAATGGAGTATTTGGCTCGAACTTCTAATTAGCTGTGCTACTGGGATGCACCACCATCCAGTCAGCAGAGGTTTATGCTATCGATCTCTATGCCAGAGAATGCATTGAAAGAAACCTTCGATTAAGTATAAACATTCTTTTAGGCAGCCAAGCGACCCTTAAAACTCTCAAATGAGTCAACTTTGAGCCTAAGCTAGTTTGGATTTGTCTACAAACCTTCTTGCAGGTCGCTGTTCACAAAAATCTCTCACTCCTCTGGGTTCCTCGTCACAAGGGCATCACTGGAAACGAGATTGCTGACAACTTGACCAGATCAGCCTCCCAATCTCAATTCATTGGCCCTGAACCCTTACCTACTAGCCAACTAAAAATAGAGCTAAATTGCTGAGAACAGCAAGAAAAGCTCTCCCACTAGAATTCCCCGATACGTTATCAACAATCCACGAAATATATCAATTTCTCCAGTAAAAGATGCAAAGAGATTCTATCAATGAACAAACGTGATGCAAAGCTCCTTACTGATTTCCTCACCGGCCTTTGCTCTCTAAAATACCACCTCAAGAAAAAGGATACAAAAAGGAAGAAGAATGTCTTAAGGACTCAGAAACGGACGAACACATTATGTGAAATAATAAACACTTCGGAACTTTCAGCACAACAAATTCGAATTTTCCTTCGAGATCCTGACTTTAGCTAACAGGCAAAAATCATACAATACATCACCCAAGGAGTAAGCTAAGAAAGATCTTCATACAGTGCTTGGAAATGCGCTTATCAGCCTATTGTCGCTCCCATCTAAACAAAATATCGTTGATAAATTTCTGAAAAAACTATGCAGACGAATGTTAACTTATATTCAGTTTTGGAATACAAGACAGCTGTGACATCGGTCTATAATTGGTAATAAATTAATTGACCGCCATGGGAGTTTTTTCGAACTTCGATCCTTGTGAGGTAATTTTCGATGACTTTTCGGCACTTTTTCGGCTGTATTGCGATCATAATTTCACGGATGTTGGTTTTTAAGTGCTATAAAGTTTGAAAATTGTCTGCGTAGACACGGTCTTTAGCATAGCCCTACAAATATAAATCGAATGGAGTCAGATCACAAGATCTCGGTGGCCAATTGATTTCGCCAAATCTCTAAATTAAACTGCCGGGGAAATATTCGTGCATTGTATTGGGTGGCATGCAGCTCAATCCTGTGGGAACCACATGTTACTTATATCAATGTCTTCAATCTCAATGTCTTCAAAATGCGGTCCGATCACGCCGCCGCTCCACAGTGCAGACCAAACTGTCACTGGATACAGTGACCTCTCAACGATCACATGTGAATTCTCAGAACCCAAAATTTTGCAATTTTGTTTGTTTACGTAGCCGTAGAGTGAAAAATAGGCAGCACCACTGAAGATTTTGTTCGAAAAATTTAGTTATTATGACGACCATAATCCGTCCTTAAATCACAGAACTGTTATTTTTGTAGTAAGATGCAACAATTTGAATGCTTTAATTGGTGGTTAAACGATCCATATTTAAAAATGACCAGGCAAGAAATAACTACCTGTCACTCTGGATGACAGGTGGATTTGACAGATGCCATAGGGCAGGGATGTGAAATCCCAACCTCGAAATTAATAATCCTTTATCAATCGATTTATTGATTGTGCAAAAGGCATTCGTCAATATTATTAAAAAAAAATTATGTTTTCAATAACGGATCTAATTAATTCTTAAGAAAGTCTCTGGAAGTTAGCTCTCCGAAGGTCAAAACTGTATGAACTGTCATACAAATTGATGTCCTCTTTTATATGACAGCACAATTTAAGGAAATCATCCAGTGGTATGGATGATATTTGTCTACATACGAGTATGCGTAATGCTGGAGTTAGATTCTAAAATAACAGTACGAGTACAAACAGAATCAGATGAAAAGACTAAATCGAGTATTCGGTTATTTATATTTTTTTCCAGCTAACTTGCTGTAAGTCAGTATATAGAACGTTGCTAAGTAACGTAAGCGTTGGTATTTTCAAAATTACAAAATAAAATCCCCTAGCTGTAATGGTTCTACAGTTATAATATTATAAGTGATGACACCTCAAAGCCCGAATTTGAATCAAGGATAAAAGGACCCTAGTTTCTTTTCCTTATGACTTACAGAAATACAAATACATACATATATACTGCAAGTAGCACTATCGATTGTTATATGTGTCGCTTCTGGGCCGAACTTACTATTGTAACTCGCACTCAAGAAAAAACGCAAATATCCCATACAGGTTGTCTATGTTCCAAAACGTACATACACAGCACATTCATTGAGTCTGCATGTTTGTAAAAAATACCATATTGGACATATTGCCCTTTTGCAACATGAACTGGAGACGGTGGAGCAACTAGAAAGCCAATGTGCTGTGACATTGTGATAATGGCATTGAATCATTCACTGATATTTGTCTATAGCTTCTCGGAGTCCATAGATTCGGATTCAGGGCAAGCAAGGAAAATATCACGATTTCTCCCTAGTGTGTCCTCCAGTTTTTTTTTTTTTTTTTTTCTTTTTTTATTCTTTTGCTGTTGCCATTGAAAGGACTCTTACAGCACGAAACATGGCATGGAGTTGGCTTGATGCCAGCTCCTTTCTCCAAATCAATGGAATTAGGTAAACAGAAGTTCTTTAACAGTTCGAAATGGAAGTAGAATTCGAGTGGTTGGTGTAGGTTGAGATAGGGGATTTGTGAAGAATTTCACAAAGACCGACTTTTGATTCGGGCAAACTGCAATTTTGGATATGTTCTCATTTGCCAACGTCTTTTCAGAACGAAAACTTGGAATTCAATTTAAACTTTTCGAATGATTTAACTTTAATCGAATATTCGAGGAGTTGTTTTCACTCATTGCGTGGGTATACTCGTACGTTGTCTGCACTAAGCCAAGTGAGGGATCAAGAGGTGGATGGTAGTTGCAATGGCATTGGCATTGGGCCTCGGTCAATAATATTAAGAATGATTTATGGTTGTAATTGCATAGAAAATTTAGTTATTTGAGAATAAAATCGATAGCGACCAGAAATGTTTGCCACTGTTAAAAAACTTGCAGAACGTATCTACTACGAGAGTGTACCTATAAATCTGCCTGTAACCTATAAGTAGATGTTGAAGTTAAGGTGAACAAAGAATATCGTTTAATGACGACAACCAATGAAAAGTGTGTACATAAATATGTTTTATTGAAAGAGAAACGTCCTACGAGCCTTACTGCTTAAAAGCATTCAATCTTCATTTTCTTTTCATTGCTTGCTCTTTTCCTTGGGTGTCGCGGTGATTTCTCATTTATTTTGTTGTTTCTTTAAAATTCGCTTATGTGGCCACATTAATGAATTCAACTCTTTTCACTTTCTGATGCTGCATTGATGTTGCGATGACATGGTGACTTCTAACACGGTGAAGGTGCGCTATTATTTCCCGTGCGATTTTTGGCTGTCCAATATTCTGCACCTTAAGAAACCAAGGTTGACATAACCACAGTTTTGTTAATCTTACCTTTAGTTCGCATTGTATTCTTGTCATCATGCGCCCACTTGTCATGGCTTTTTATTTTTTGGCACATTTATTATTTGGATAGGAATAGGTATGTATATTTAAAGTAATTCTTTCCTTCATCTCTGATACAGTAAGTAACTGCTTCATTGAAGTTGCAAGTACTCAGTTTAACTTCTGCTGCTGCATTAATGTTGCCCTGATATGGTCATTTCTAACACGGTGAAGGTGCGCAATTATTTCTGCGATTTTTGGCTGTCCAATATTCTGCACCTTAAGAAACCATAATTGACCTAACAATAATTTTATTAATTTTGCCTTTAGTTCGAATTGAAATTTTGGGGTTGCATTATATTCCTGTGCGTCATTTCTTCTAGGCAGATTGTATTGCCCTTATTTATTTATTTATTTATTTATTCATATTATATAATCGCTGTACATGTAAGAGAATACACTTAAAATGAGTACAGGTAGGTAAACTTATTTTATATACAAAATGAATTAGTGTGTTAAAAATACAATTATGAAAAAGATACATTTTAAAAGAGAAATACAAATTAAAGACACGAAAAATTAAAACAAACAGTAAATAGTTGCAACCATGTAGACTAAGATAATAAATGAGAGCAACTTCAGTTTAAACTAGAGAAAAACGCCGATTGAAACTGTCTGTATTCGATTTTAGACCTCACTGGTATTGCAGGTGATTCCAAAGATTCACAGCATGAATGAAGAACTGTCTTCCGTGAAGTCAAGCATCTTTACATAGACCGTCTTAAAGTTATATAGCGACTAGATCTTGATAGGACAAGCTTACTGTATAGGTATACAGGTTGTTTCTTGTGAATAACTTTGAAGAGTAGAACGCAGGATCTATATTTTAAAAAAGGTTCCAAATCGCAACCAAGAAGTTTGTGGCATTCCGCTGAAACATAATCGTACCTACCAAGATTATACACATACCTAGCAGCTGAATTTAGCGCCTTTTTTAATTTTAGTAAAGAAGTGCTGTCACAGTCAGCAAAAAGCTCACAGCCATAAGTAATAATTGGTATGATAAGTCCCTTTACAAGTTTTAATTTAGTGTCAATAGGTAATATTGATTTACTAATAGAAAGACCTCTGAGGGATGTATATATTTTAGACACTATACTCTTTATGTGGTCGTTCCAAGTAAGCTCACTATCAAAAATTATTCTAAGATTCTTTACATGGGTGACGTATTCAATACACGTAGAGAGAAATTCTACTTCGGGAAAATCAAGAAGATTAGGTTTGTTTTTTGCGAAAGGGATAACTTTGGTTTTGTCGGGATTAATCATAAGTGCATTCTGAGTCGACCACCTAATCACAGAGCGGAGATCCCCATTCAGTCTTGCGACTGAATCTTCCACCATTTCAATTGGAAAGCTTAAATAGAGCTGAACATCGTCCGCGTATATATGAAAACTACAATAGCATAATACAGTTGGGAGATCATTAATGAACATAAAAAAGAGCAATGGGCCAAGTATAGACCCTTGCGGGACACCACTATTAACAGGACGAAATGTAGACAGATTGGAATTATGCGAAACAGCTTGTACACGATTAGTGAGATACGAGAATATTAGCTTATTAGTGGGACTAGGCAATAAAATTGGGTTAACAGCTTATTACAAAGAATTGACAGATTTACGCAGTTGAAAGCCTTAGAGAAATCAAGTAATGCCAACCATGTCATATTCTTTTCATCAAAAGTTTGACGAATATCATCAGATACTTTTAATACTGCTGTTATGCAGCTGTGTCCTGATCGAAAACCCGATTGCATAGGGGTTAATAGCTTTTTGTTTTCGATATATTCCTTTATTTCACGACTTACTAGAAATTCGAAGATTTTAGATAAAAATGGAAGAATAGCGATGGGTCTTTATTCCGGAGTATTAGCTTTTTTTGGAATCGGAATAATTTTTGCTTTTTTCCAGAGAAAATGTGGGTAATTTGAGGCAATATTATTGGAAGTAAAATTTTTACAAAATCTGGGTGGATATTATCAAGGCCGACAGATTTTCATTTGATAGCAAGTATCGCCATTCCTACCGAAAACACATCAAATTTATTAACTGCGAAAGCTTCTTCACTATCATTTTGTGTCAATGACAATGGAGAACCAATAGCTACAGTAGGAAGAGTACTGACAAATCGATTGTTTAATTCTTCTAGGTTAATGTCTTCTTCATTAGCCCCACGACTTTTTTTGCACAGTCCAATTTCTCGTACTTGGTTCCACAGAAATTTAGACGCAAATTTCGCAGTTTTTATTATACATGTAACAAGGTTTCGACTAACTTTATATTCCGTATGCATTTCTGTGCAGCGAAATCATTTCCACCGTCGGTATAGAGTGTCCCTTCGCTTAATAGAGTTCAATATTTCATTGGACAACCAAGGACAAGCTTTGTTTTTCAGCACACGAGTTTTACATGGAACATGTTTGTTAAACAGATACTCAAGACTCACATTTAGGAACTCTACTTGTTTATTAACGTCAGACGACATATATATGTATATTACTCCACTCAATATTGCTACAATCACAAAACAGGTTTTGAACATTAATACTACGAAAATCACGATATTCAATGGGTTGTGAATAATTTCTACATACATTTACACTGAAGGTAACAAATACAAAATCGTGATATAGGAAAACAGGCACAGACAGTTAACTGTTACATTTCACAATACTTTGATCACTTGTAAAAATAACTTGTAACAATGATGGTGAACAATTAGGTTGAAAGTGAGTTGGGTCTATTGTATTTAGAAAAAATAGACTGAGAGATTTTATGGTGCTTTTAATGAGGAGCTAGAAGACGTGCTAAGGAGATTCATGTTGAAATCTCCACATAGAATATGTTTTGGTGCCAAACAAGAAATTCCCTCAATAATATCGCACACAATACTGGGATGTGTCACATCTGGTGCCATGTAAATCGTGCCAATTGCACATCTGTCCTCACCGTTCAGAATTTCAACAAAATAAAATTGAAATTGTATGTAAAATTGTTTGTGATGGCTTCATTTAAAAAAATATCTATCTCAGCCTATCAATATAAAAAACAATATTTATTTTTTGAATAGGAATATATTTAAAGCAATTCTTTACTTCGCCTCTGATACGGTTTAACTTCTGTGGATCCAGACTGTTGCTATTGAACGCTTTTTTTTTCATTAACCGAAGAGTTTTACTGGATTCTGGGAACAAATTAGAACAATCCCGAGATCTTGGGATATGAAATAGTGTGTGAATGATTAAGAAAGCTCCTCCAAATTTGTTTCTTTCTTGGGCTGCAGACACAGAAACAATGGGATAGTCTAGGGCGCTGAAATTGTGCGCACTTACAAAAATTTGAAGAATTTGACGTGATCCATAGTGACGGATAGTTAGTTCTTGCCTTGCCATTTTACAATATGGATCGTTTAACCACGGCTCAACGCATTACAATTGTTGCATCTTACTACAAAATTATCAGTACTGTAATACATATGTATCTGTGTACAACAGGTTGACTCCAATTTTTCAAACAATATCTTCTTCAACGCTGAGGCCCATTTCTCACTCGGTGGCTACATAAATAAACAAAATTGCAGCACTTGGGGTTCTGAGAATACAAATGTGATTTTTGAGAAGCCATTGCGTCTACTACGGGTGACAGTTTGTTTTCTTGAAAACGACGAAGGATAAATGATAACGAACTTCTTTTAGTCTGAGATTGGTGACATAGTGTGAGCTACAGTGGTTCTAACAGAAAAAGGCAACGTGCCACATAACACAGGCAAATTTGGCTCTAGATTTGATTCGAGATTTGGTGACATCAATTGGCCACCAAAATCGTGTGATCTCACCCCGATGGATTTCTTTTTGTGGGGCTATGCAAAAACTTTCGTGGCGGCCGTTTAATTGATGTTGTATTCCATACATAATGGCACAGTCCAAAGTTTAAAACAGTAAAAAAAATTTTATTGGAATTTTTGCATCACCATTCTCATTCTCATTCTCATCTCATTCTCATTCTTATTCTCATTCTCATTCTCATTCTCATTCTCATTCTCATTCTCATTCTCATTCTCATTCTCATTTTCATTCTCATTCTCATTCTCATTCTCATTCTCATTCTCATTCTCATTCTCATTCTCATTCTCATTCTCATTCTCATTCTCATTCTCATTCTCATTCTCATTCTCATTCTCATTCTCATTCTCATTCTCATTCTCATTCTCATTCTCATTCTCATTCTCATTCTCATTCTCATTCTCATTCTCATTCTCATTCTCATTCTCATTCTCATTCTCATTCTCATTCTCATTCTCATTCTCATTCTCATTCTCATTCTCATTCTCATTCTCATTCTCATTCTCATTCTCATTCTCATTCTCATTCTCATTCTCATTCTCATTTTCATTCTCATTCTCATTCTCATTCTCATTCTCATTCTCATTCTCATTCTCATTCTCATTGTCATTCTCATTCTCATTCTCATTCTCATTCTCATTCTCATTCTCATTCTCATTCTCATTCTCATTCTCATTCTCCTCATTCTGATTCTCATTCTAATACTGATACTCATTCTCAATCTCATTCTCATTCTTATTCTCATTCTCATTCTCATTCTTTTTCTCATTCTCATTCTCATTCTCATTTTAATTTTCATCCTCATCTTCACCCTCATCTTCATCCTTATCCTATTTGATTGGCTTGCGTGTGCCAGAACTAAATATGTACATATGTACGTCATTGGTAGCTTTAGTTGCCCTCATCTGGATTTTCTTCTCCGAAAGTATCCGAATTTTAGTTTATTGGTTCTCCCCTTCTCGTCAACTCACCCCATTACTTAATTTTCGTTCCCTTATCTGTAAGCAATTTAGTCAAACTTCCTTTTGGAGATTTCTCTCTGTCGATGTCATCGAATCGACTTTCCTTCCAATTCCGGTCAACTTAAGTGCCTTAAGGTCATCGCCCCAATTGACGTCCATACTAAAAATAAAACGCTCTTCCGTTCCTTCGATTGACTTTGCTCCAGTGTTTTATGAGTTTTTGATTCCCTCATTTATGCTCTTTATTACTTTGCAACTAATCCAACTGACATAAATCCTAATTTTGTCCTTGATCTTGATGTAACAATAAAGAAGGAGGAAGTTTTCATTTGTGCCGTTTTATTTATTCCAGTTTGTCACTTTGGCACGTAAAAACTTTTCCAATTGTCAACTTTATTTGCTGGTACGAGTATAACTTACAGGCACTGTACTCGTATACGATCCCTTGACGCGCAACATTCCCGCAGAAGACTTAGCCTTTTCTTCTTTACGGTCTGTGGATTTCCACTTAAACCCTTCCCTTGAATTCGGTTCCACGTTACATAAATCGTATCCTTTTCAGAGTCCTTGAGGTTATTACATTCGATTCAGTTGATAGAAATATTTATTGGACAAAAGACTGGGAATGCGTTGGCGGGCTGCTTTCAGGGATTAACGTTAATGTTTATGATGGATTGATAGGATTTTGAAAGAGAATAATGGAAATAATAAATAGGGAGTCGACAAGTCTTTATTTGCTTGCTTATTTTACCACAAATATCAGGGATATAATTGACGTACATAAGCTCTAAGATGGAATTTCATTGGCATCGTCGATGTATCCGTAAGAGGTATGCTGATGATTTTGATATGCTTGTACTTGGCTGTCACTAACATTTGAAAATTGAACAACCCATCGATTTTCTCTGACGCTATTTAGTTTTATTAAATTTTTTCTTCTGTTTCTAATGACGCAGATATTTCTTTACCCTTTTCACCCATATATACGAGTATATACTGTCTTAGATTAGACTTAAGAATCCGTGAAGTTAACCACCGTCGAATCGACGGCTAGCTAAGACGTGGGTATGTTATGGGTCAAGTGATTATCGAGCAATTATATATAATGCCCGGGGATAATGCATAATGATGGGTCAGTGCGCGACATCGATTTTGTTTCGTCCTCTCTCAATGATCAACAATTCAGTTAACCCGACCAAAGTGAGGTGAAGATAGGAATATAGAAGCTTAAATCCAGCAAGGCTGCCAATCCCACGGTCTAACTGCCGAGCTATTTAAAGGCTGCTGGTCAACAATCTGATTAGTCCTCATCAGTTAAGTTTTAGGCCAGAGAAGTCCACCCTAAATCAGACATTTACATTGCGGCAGATCTTGGAAAAAACCCAGGAACTCCAAATCGATAGTCACCGCCTTTTAATCGATTTTAAAGCCATCTATTTAAAGCATCAAGCTATGTAGAGCCATGTCTAATTTGTGCATCCCTGCCAAACTCGTCCATCTGTGCAGGATGACGATGAAGAATGCACGCTGCTCCATCAAGGTCGGTAACAACATCGCCGATGCCTTGGCTGTCATGTTATTTTATTTTCATTATACTTGAAAGGATTATACACAATTCTTAAGCTAACATCAGTGGTACAATCTTTCTTGTACAACTACTCGCATGCGATACAATGACACCAGTGCAGATTTCAGGCGAAGAAACACTCTTGCTAAGAGGCAATTGAGTAGCAAAGCCCTCTCATGGACAACTAATGTTTGAATTCATCGCCTGAGATGACTAGGACATGTTGACCGAACGGACATCAACATTCCAGCTCGGGAAGCCTTTGAATACATTCCATCGTAAAGGAAGACCTCACCTAAAATGGTGCACACAAGTGGAAAGAGAACTCAACCAACTTTATGTGGAAAACTAGAGGCGGCTAGCACAAGATCAAGTTGGCTGGAAACTATTTTTGGGTGAAGCCCAGATCCACTCTCGACTGTACCGTCATTATAAAGCATTATACATACTTTCATTACGCTACATACCTTTCTGGATGTAGGATTATCTCACCAAAAACATTACCAAGTTCTTGAATAAAAAAATCCTGTTACAATTCATCCACGAAAAGAAGTGAGATACAAAAGTGTGCCAAATGTCTTTCCAAATAAAATTTGCCACAAGTTTAAGTCTACTTACGCACATAAGCAGACTCTTGCCAAGTGTCAAATTTTATTGGAACAAGTTGAACTTGGCACACTTTTATATCTCACTCTTTTTCGTGGCTGAACTGTTAAACGATTTTTCAACTAGAGAACTTGGCCCCTTCTACGGTAATGTTTTTGGTGAGATACGAGTATCAATTCTTTTTGCAAGGATAAGGAGTACAAATGGTCTAAGTTGTTTCGTAGTGCACAAGTTGCTGGACCTTTAATTATTATTTAAATCTAAAACTTCACACTTACACTACGTGCCAATTGAAGAAAGTAAAATTTTGTTCGAGTTTTTTTCTAATTACTCATTGATAAAGGGTCTTTCATTAAGCGCTTCTTATCTTTAAATTTAAATAAAACAAAGTGTATGTGAGATATCATCGAAATTTTTTATTCGTTTGAAAGGCCTATGAATGCCATTATGTATGGAATATAACATCGTTCAAATGTCCGCCGCAACTTCTTTGGGTGGCGCGCATCCGAAATGTCCAATTTTCAATGACCCTGGCGCATAAATCAGGCTGAATTTGACCGATTGCATGGGATATGTTGGCTTTGAGGGATGCTGTGGTTTGTGGCTTATTCGCATAGACCTGCAACTTCAGAAAACCCCACAAGAAAAAGTCTAACGGGGTCCAATCGCATGATCTCGGCGGCCAGTTCACATCACCTCCACGTGAGATGACCATGCCCTCGAATCGCTCTTGCAGAATTTCCAATGTGGCGTAAGCTGTGTGGCACGTAATGCCGTCCTGTTGAAACCACATGTCGTTGGTGTCCATATGATCCAATTCAGGCCAAAAAAAATTGGTAATCATCGACCTATAGCGCTCGCCGTTGATGGTGATGGCCTGGCCAACGTCGTTCTCAAAGAAATATGGACCGATGACGCCGCCAGCCCAAAATCCACACCACTTTGTCGTTTTCGGGATGCAGTGGACGCTCTTGGATGTCATCTGGATTGGTATCGTCCCAAATTAGACAATTTTGTTTGTTGACGTACCCATTCATCCAGAAATGGGCCTCATCGCTGAAGATGATTTTTCGATGAAAATTAGGGTCAGTTTCCAACTGCTCCAGAACCCATTCAGCGAACACACGTCGTTGTCTATGGTCGTTTACCTTAAGCTCAGTTTGAATTTTTTACGGGTGCAGGCCTAAGTCACGAAGCAAAATTCGCCAAAATGTCGTCTGTGAAAGGCCGAGGTCTTGTGAGCGACGCGAAATCGACTGCCTCGGATTCTCCTGCACACTCTCACGGACAGCGGCGATGTTTCGGCAGATCTTGCATTTCTTCGACGTACGGGTGTTGGTTGATCGTTTACTGAACCAATGGACTCAAATTTATCCACCACACTGCGAATAGTCCTCTCGGAAGGACGATTATGGCGACCTTAAAATGCGCGGAACGTTGCCCGAACAGAACACCCATTTTGATAAAACAATTTTATTATTTGCACGTGTTGTTGAACGCTGTATCCGTCCATGGTAATTTGGCAAAGCAGACTGAATAAATGACAGCCAATTTGACAGATGTAGCTTCAACAATATGGGCGCTATTAACTGTCATTTTGCGATGTACATCATGACAATAGAGCTTGAAAGTTTGCACCTGCCAGGGATTTACAGAATTTTCATTCCCATTAATACTATTAGTGTCTGGCATCTAGCTAATTTGGACATTGCTCTGCCTTCTCAGCCTGAAGCTCTGCGCAACAGAGTCCCACTATTTCAAGCAAATACCTGTCCCGACACCTTTGTCCATCTCATACTCGTCCGTGGAGATTACCACGTTTTTATGCAGTAACTTGCGTTTCTGGGTTAGCTTAGTTTCGCTAACCAGACACACATCAGGGCTTTGGTCGTCGAGTAACTTGTAGAGCGATTCTTTTCGTTCGATCCTAATCAATGAATTTACATTCACCGCTAGAATCTTCAAGGAATTTTCAGTCGCGGTCGTACCCATCACGATTAAAAATGCGTTAGGCTAGGCAGAAGCGCGTAGATCCTGTCCACACGGGTTGCCTGTTCTTGTAACTGGCGCTGTAGCTGCCCCATCTGCTCCTGGATAGAGAGCAAGATAGTCAGCAAGTCGCCTTGTGCCTCAGGTACCTTAGGCATTGGGGCCTGTGCAGCTACCTTCGGTTGTTGCTGTACCGTGGTTCCCCCACCAGACGCCATTTCGGCGTAGGTGATTTGGGGAGTAACGGTTGCTTTTTGAATAAGAACTGGTGGGACTTTCACTGTACTTTTCTGCTTACGAGCCAGATTTGCTGATTTAATGCTTTGAAACTCAGGACAACCCCGATAGTTTGCGGTGTGTCCCGAGTTCTTGCATAGCACACATGTGAGCTGGCCCTTATCTGCCACTCCCTCCTTACCTAGAGCACACTCCTCCATCTTGTGATTCTGTCCACACTTCACGCATCGAGGCTGCATATCGCAGTTCGACGCGGCGTGCCCGAACCTTTGGCAGCGAACGCAATGAATAATGCTTTCGCTTCGCTTTAATTTATCCCATGAGACAACCTGGTAGTCTAGGACTCTGATACTCCTTAGACCATCCAGTTTGCTATCGGGCGACAGCTGAACCAGGAAGAACGGTAGTTTCCGCTTCTCCTTTTTGGCCCTTGCTGTGGTGAAAGGCTTAACCCCTACAAAATTGAGACCGTCGCACTTAATTTTTTGGAGCGTCTTAAGGAGCTCCTCCGGCTCGGTAGACGGTTCCATCCCTTTCAGTAGCACCGTTTCACCCTTCGGGGTGAAAGAGAAGAACTCCGTCGTCGAGTCCCTTAACAGATTCTTAATTTTATTGTGCTGCTCCACCGTATTGCACTGGATGGAGTGTCTACTATCATTGTACCGTTTAATTATAAAGTTATAATCTATCTATTGTTATTTTGGCCATTAAAGTGGCATTTAATACTATTATTGTTAAGAAATATGAAATGTCACTCAATTTTCTCTAGACGTAAATTTTATATTTTGTAATAACAATAACTTTGAATTATTGTAATTGAACTACCTACGAAAATAATCTTTTTACTTACTTACAAGGCCATACACTATTCTATTCGACTTTTTAATATTGCTCTGATACCAAGCCTGGAACTAGGTTTCTTTATAAAACGCAACGCTCGGTGAACAAGGACAGTACAAATAATGTAATTGCCAGCTCCAAACCATTCCAACGACACCAACTGCAAATACATTTATCATCGGCGATAGCTCGGACGTTAAGAGAATAAAAAAAGAATTATTTTCTCATCTTAAATTATCCGCAAACGAAAACGAGGATAGACCAATTGCTGGAAGACCAGCAGATGCTCAGCGTCTGAAATTGAATACAGAGAGCTCCACAATCAGAGCGGTTGGAGGAAAATATTAAAGGTGGCAATAACTTGCAAAAGGTTGTTGTCTATTACTCGTATTCAAGTAAATCTGATTTAAAGCGAAAATAACTAAAAAATCACTTATAAAAATCTAATCCCCCAGCTATAAATCATAAAGGAAGTCAAGTGTCCGATTTGTTTTTGATTACTTTTAAACTTTCCTTACTTTAATGTCATTCATCTCTATAACCCACATCAACCCTTCTGTCAAGAAGTCGACCTACTTCCATCCTTTCCTCTCCCACACATATGCATAACGAAGATAAAGCAACTTTTCATGACGAGCATGTCACCAGACATCTAATGTGATAGACATAAAAATGTTTTCCGCATGAGGAATAATTTTGCCAATCAGTGACGAACCGGACAGATCTACTTTTCTCCCGTCCAGCACAGCAATTAACTATTCGCTGTCAGCAAATTTCATTCTGGTCGCCAAGTTCCATTCATCATTCTCAACTCATTATCATCACAGTCGCCAGCAGTCCCACTCGCTTAACAAAATCATCTATCAGTGATGTCGGGGACGTCATAATCATTCGAAGCTTTCCCATTGACTTTGGGCGTAAATTAAGTTCACATCCCAACAGTCGCTTGGCCAAACTGATGACCGAATGATTGTACGACAACAAGATTATTATCTTCGTCACGCAAGTTTTTTTCATCGTAAAATGAGATTTCGTTTCATTCAGAAAATTGGAATGAAACAAACAACACAATATAAGAACAAAAAAAAAAAAAAAAAAAATCAAAACATTGGCAAATGTGATAACCACCCCAATCCCAATGGATGACATTGAATTTTATAGCAAAGGCTACATTATTGCGCGCCACAGTTAATAACATACATAATCAGAGGACAGTTTGGTTAGCAAGAGTGGGCCTCACACAACACAACTCTGATCTTACCTTTGAAAAAGTGGCTTAGAATGCCACTGCATTATGTAGGGTGAGTTTTTTTTTTGGAGTGGGACGATTTTTTGTGACCTTGAATGTCCTTTATTTCGAGGTTATGAACCAAAAGGGTTATTCATTTTTAGGTTGCGATTGCATACCCCTGTCATATGACATCTGTCAAATCCATCTGTCATCCATAGTGACACGTAGTTAGTGCCTGCGTTGTCATTTCGAAATTGTTGCACCTTACTAACAGTTCTGTAATCTCTATGTATCTGTAAGTTGACGCCGATTTTTCGAACAAAATCTTCTTCATCGATGAGGCCCATTTCTCGCTCGGCAACTATGTAAATAAACAAAACTGAAGAATTTGGGGTTCTGAGAATCCAAATGTGATCGTTGAGAGGCCATTGCATCCACCACGGGTGACAGTTTGGTGCGCGCTGCAACGAAGGCGCCATTGTTACGGTGAATTCTCTGAGCTATGGTCAAATGATAACCAATTTTTTTTTTTTGGCCTAAGATTGAAAATATATGCTTACGAGTACAACAGGACAACACAGGCAAACTTGGCTCTATTATACGAAAAGCCCTCCGGCCATTTAATTTCGAGATTAAGATATTCTTGCAGTCTTCGAGTAGATTTTGTATGAAACTTTTGCAAACCTTGGGTTGATATTTTGTGAAAATTTCTTTATTCATCTCTTTCATGTTGTCTCTAATGGAAGGTCTTTGTAAATAGTTGTTTCACAAAGGTTCATACAAACTGTCCCCGAAGATTGCAAGAATGTACATATACTTATGCACAAGCCCCGCCGCTGGAAAGGGTGTCACAAACAGTATGATAAGGGGGTAAGTAAGACATTGAAATGACGTGAGACAAAATTATAAATGGTTTCTAAACGTTCTTCAGTAGTTATTAAAAGTCATGTAGGAGGTTGAATAAGAACGCTGTAAGATACTATTAATTTATTTTGATTATAAAAGCCCGTGCATTGAGTGTATCTACTCAAACTAATTGCTAACCAAAACTGATTTGCGTAACAATTTCTTATGAGTTTCATCGAAATGTGAGTTTTAGATGGAAATTATGCTCATCATACTCGTCAGGCTTGTGCATTAAATAAGCATTGAATTGGAAAGTGTCAAAACAAATTCCCAAAAAATATAAAAAGATAAAATATAGGGTGACCAGATAGCAATGATAGTTTTTCCAGTTGTTATGTTTCAGCAGCTGTCAAAGTTACCCATGACGTCCAGCTGTCAAAATATTCAATAAGGTTCGCCATTTTATCATGCATCGTTTGACTCTTCCCGAATGTCTGCAAATTATTAAAAAATAATATCGAAATTCCAGCTCAGTTGTAAATACGTAACGTGAATTTCGTCGTGAGGTCGGTCGTCATCATGGCTTCAGCGCGCAGGCAATTCGTTGCACCGTGGAAAAGTTTGAGCGTGAGTACACTCTTTTGGACCTTAAGCCACCAACCAGACAGAGATCGGTGCGAAGTGAAGAAAACATAGCCACCGGAGCGGCCAGTATCGAAGAAGACCCAGAAATGTCGATTCGTCGCGGATCAGCTGGCCATCGCCAGAGAGTCAACCATTCTTACTTTGCGGTTGGATTTGGGCCTACATTCGTATAAGATTGTGCTGACCCAATAATTGAAGCCGGACGACCATAGACAATGCCATGAGTTTGCTAATTGGGAGCTGGAAATGTTGGCCGGAGATCCGGATTTTAGCCAAAAAATCGTCTTTTCGGACGAGGCCCATTTTTGGCTCAGTGGCTATTCTCCTATTGCTATACGAAAACCATACTGCCGGCCATTAAGGAGTTTTCGTGAATCAAGATATTTCATAAGCTGACGGTTTATCAGCGTTTCCATGAACTTGGAAAGAAGGGACGTAAGTACAATGTTGGTAATTAGACACGGAGAACATTCATCTTTTTTAGAGGCAGGCTGGACAAATGCTATTTTCCATCTACTCGGAATGAGCCCTGAAGGATAGAATAGACAGAGAAAATTACGCAGAGGTTTCGCCAGCGTGGAAGAACACCTCTTCAGAACTATGGGGAAGATACCATCTGGACCAGCGGATTTGTGTATGTACCTTTGAGTACTCCTGCAACTGTACGAGTGCGAAAGTAGACCTGTCTCATGGAAAATTTGACGCTCTCAAATGCAGGTGAAGACAAAGCATTATCTGGCAGCGTGGAGTTCGCTGCAAAGTGAGCAGCAAGCAGATTGGCTTTGTCTAAGCCATCTAAGGATGGCAGACGAGGCAGCATTTTTAATATTTTTGACGAATGACCAACAATTTTTAATACCTTTGGGACATTGTAGGATTTTTTGTCTCAATTTTTGGTCATGTAAGAATTTTACACGTCGAATATGGGCATTGCAGTCTTCTCTGGCTTGTTTAAACTTCTTTCAGTTTTCCTCAGATTTGTTGGCTTTATAAGACCGAAAACTTACCTCTTTCAACCTGATAGCCTCTTTACAACTCTGGTCAAACCACGAGCTTGCCTTCGGTTTAATGCTATTTATTCTGTAAAGAATAAAGTCATTCATACCTAAGAGGATAGTGATTGAATCGGACGGAACATCAAATTCGTCAAAAGTTGAGTTTGAATTATTTGCTTACGGACGATGAATTTTAGCCATTTGAAATTAAATTCTGGGTTGGAACAGTGGCCATACTGTGGTGGAACTTGGTAAGCAATATCACTATGGACATAATTGGCTAGGCCACAGTGGGGAAGGAATAATGACACTAAGTTATATCCAGGCAGTTTTAAATCAGAAGATTCTTCAACTTTTTTTAAAATATCGTAGAATTTTGTGCACTGGATATTCTATATTCGATTATAAATTTTTTTTTTCTCTCTGCCATGGGGATGGTGGAGAATGCTAATGCTCACGAGAAACAGTCCCGCTCTGTTTCAAGTAGTGTGGGACTTACTCTTACGCCACTAAAAAACTGCCTTTAACCCCTTTTTCAACTTGACACTATCCACTCCGGGGCGGCTTTCGCATTACTTCAGAGTGGTGTCGTTTTCTTTCCCCTCCGGGGACCGTCTTTTTCATTTATCTCCTGTTGCGGGTTTATTTATTCTTGCCGGTGTGGCACCCTCATAAACGTTATGAGGGTGCGTTTTCGTCTTTCTCTCCCTTCTTTGTTTTGAGTACCTTTTCTATGAATTAGTGTACTCGATTCCAGTTTTGGTCACTGGTTGACATTTTTGCCGCTGTGTTGTCCGGGCTAATAATTCCGATTTGCGATTCCAACGCACTCCTTTCTGCTTCTCATCTGCTGCATTCAAAGAACGTATGGTTTGCGTCGTCCTCGTAGTGGCAAACTGAGCTCCTTGTTTTTCCTATCTTGTGAAGGAAGGCGTTGAAATACCCGTGTCCGGTAAGAAACTGGGTGTTTTCGTTCCTTCCATTCGGCAACGTTCTTGATGATCCTCGCGGTCCATCTTCCTCTGCTTTCTATGCTCGATCTCTCCTGCCACTGCTGTTTGGTGAGCTCCTTCGCTTCCTCGGTTGCCGCTTCCACTCCAATTTACGCCTTTTTGTCGTAGACGTACTTCCTCTCTGCCGCCAGAAGATCAATTGGGGTCACTCCCGCGACTACGAGGACGGCTGGTTCCGACACCGTTTCATACGAACTTACAACCCGTGGTGCTGCGCGCCTCTGTACTGCGGCCATCTGTATACTGTATTTCTTCTGTTTGAGTGCGTCGACCCAGATCTCACATTCATACAGGAAAATGGCGTGTGTAATCGACATAAGCAATCTCCGTTTGTTTGCCGTTGGGCCGCCTATGTTCGCCATCAACCTACTTAATAGTGCTGTTGTCTTTGCAGCTCCATCGGCCGCCGACTTGATATGTTGCCAAAACGTCAGTTTCGTGTCGAGTGTTATTCCGAGGTACTTCAATGCTTTCCCTGTTGTTATGATCTGCGACCTCATTTGAAAATCAATTATCGTGGGGATCTGTCTTCTGGTTAGCAGAACTATTCGATTATAGATAGAACTGCTTTTTGAAGTTAAGAAAATGGTAAAAAAAAAACAAGAAAACTTGTGTAACTCTGTAACGATAACAAATTGGAAACACACTTATGACATATTTTAGCTTAGTTTCGCTAACCAGACACACATCAGGGCTTTGGTCGTCGAGTAACTTGTAGAGCGATTCTTTTCGTTCGATCCTAATCAATGAATTTACATTCACCGTTAGAATCTTCAAGGAATTTACAGTCGCGGTCGTACCCATCACGATTAAAAATGCGTTAGGCTAGGCAGAAGCGCGTAGATTCTGTCCACACGGGTTGCCTGTTCTTGTAACTGGCGCTGTAGCTGCCCCATCTGCTCCTGGATAGAGAGCAAGATAGTCAGCAAGTCGCCTTGTGCCTCAGGTACCTTAGGCATTGGGGCCTGTGCAGCTACCTTCGGTTGTTGCTGTACCGTGGTTCCCCCACCAGACGCCATTTCGGCGTAGGTGATTTGGGGAGTAACGGTTGCTTTTTGAATAAGAACTGGTGGGACTTTCACTGTACTTTTCTGCTTACGAGCCAGATTTGCTGATTTAATGCTTTGAAACTCAGGACAACCCCGATAGTTTGCGGTGTGTTCCGAGTTCTTGCATAGCACACATGTGAGCTGGCCCTTATCTGCCACTCCCTCCTTACCTAGAGCACACTCCTCCATCTTGTGATTCTGTCCACACTTCACGCATCGAGGCTGCATATCGCAGTTCGACGCGGCGTGCCCGAACCTTTGGCAGCGAACGCAATGAATAATGCTTTCGCTTCGCTTTAATTTATCCCATGAGACAACCTGGTAGTCTAGGACTCTGATACTCCTTAGACCATCCAGTTTGCTATCGGGCGACAGCTGAACCAGGAAGAACGGTAGTTTCCGCTTCTCCTTTTTGGCCCTTGCTGTGGTGAAAGGCTTAACCCCTACAAAATTGAGACCGTCGCACTTAATTTTTTGGAGCGTCTTAAGGAGCTCCTCCGGCTCGGTAGACGGTTCCATCCCTTTCAGTAGCACCGTTTCACCCTTCGGGGTGAAAGAGAAGAACTCCGTCGTCGAGTCCCTTAACAGATTCTTAATTTTATTGTGCTGCTCCACCGTATTGCACTGGATGGAGTGTCTACTATCATTGTACCGTTTAATTATAAAGTTATAATCTATCTATTGTTATTTTGGCCATTAAAGTGGCATTTAATACTATATTGTTAAGAAATATGAAATGTCACTCAATTTTCTCTAGACGTAAATTTTATATTTTGTAATAACAATAACTTTGAATTATTGTAATTGAACTACCTACGAAAATAATCTTTTTACTTACTTACAAGGCCATACACTATTCTATTCGACTTTTTAATATTGCTCTGATACCAAGCCTGGAACTAGGTTTCTTTATAAAACGCAACGCTCGGTGAACAAGGACAGTACAAATAATGTAATTGCCAGCTCCAAACCATTCCAACGACACCAACTGCAAATACATTTATCATCGGCGATAGCTCGGACGTTAAGAGAATAAAAAAAGAATTATTTTCTCATCTTAAATTATCCGCAAACGAAAACGAGGATAGACCAATTGCTGGAAGACCAGCAGATGCTCAGCGTCTGAAATTGAATACAGAGAGCTCCACAATCAGAGCGGTTGGAGGAAAATATTAAAGGTGGCAATAACTTGCAAAAGGTTGTTGTCTATTACTCGTATTCAAGTAAATCTGATTTAAAGCGAAAATAACTAAAAAATCACTTATAAAAATCTAATCCCCCAGCTATAAATCATAAAGGAAGTCAAGTGTCCGATTTGTTTTTGATTACTTTTAAACTTTCCTTACTTTAATGTCATTCATCTCTATAACCCACATCAACCCTTCTGTCAAGAAGTCGACCTACTTCCATCCTTTCCTCTCCCACACATATGCATAACGAAGATAAAGCAACTTTTCATGACGAGCATGTCACCAGACATCTAATGTGATAGACATAAAAATGTTTTCCGCATGAGGAATAATTTTGCCAATCAGTGACGAACCGGACAGATCTACTTTTCTCCCGTCCAGCACAGCAATTAACTATTCGCTGTCAGCAAATTTCATTCTGGTCGCCAAGTTCCATTCATCATTCTCAACTCATTATCATCACAGTCGCCAGCAGTCCCACTCGCTTAACAAAATCATCTATCAGTGATGTCGGGGACGTCATAATCATTCCAAGCTTTCCCATTGACTTTGGGCGTAAATTAAGTTCACATCCCAACAGTCGCTTGGCCAAACTGATGACCGAATGATTGTACGACAACAAGATTATTATCTTCGTCACGCAAGTTTTTTTCATCGTAAAATGAGATTTCGTTTCATTCAGAAAATTGGAATGAAACAAACAACACAATATAAGAACAAAAAAAAAAAAAAATCAAAACATTGGCAAATGTGATAACCACCCCAATCCCAATGGATGACATTGAATTTTATAGCAAAGGCTACATTATTGCGCGCCACAGTTAATAACATACATAATCAGAGAACAGTTTGGTTAGCAAGAGTGGGCCTCACACAACACAACTCTGATCTTACCTTTGAAAAAGTGGCTTAGAATGCCACTGCATTATGCAGGGTGAGTTTTTTTTTTTGGAGTGGGACGATTTTTTGTGACCTTGAATGTCCTTTATTTCGAGGTTATGAACCAAAAGGGTTATTCATTTTTAGGTTGCGATTGCATACCCCTGTCATATGACATCTGTCAAATCCATCTGTCATCCATAGTGACACGTAGTTAGTGCTTGCCTTGTCATTTCGAAATTGTTGCACCTTACTAACAGTTCTGTAATCTCTATGTATCTGTAAGTTGACGCCGATTTTTCGAACAAAATCTTCTTCATCGATGAGGCCCATTTCTCGCTCGGCAACTATGTAAATAAACAAAACTGAAGAATTTGGGGTTCTGAGAATCCAAATGTGATCGTTGAGAGGCCATTGCATCCACCACGGGTGACAGTTTGGTGCGCGCTGCAACGAAGGCGCCATTGTTACGGTGAATTCTCTGAGCTATGGTCAAATGATAACCAATTTTTTTTTTTGGCCTAAGATTGAAGATATATGCTTACGAGTACAACAGGACAACACAGGCAAACTTGGCTCTATTATACGAAAAGTTCCCCGGCCATTTAATTTCGAGATTAAGACATTCTTGCAGTCTTCGAGTAGATTTTGTATGAAACTTTTGCAAACCTTGGGTTGATATTTTGTGAAAATTTCTTTATTCATCTCTTTCATGTTGTCTCTAATGGAAGGTCTTTGTAAATAGTTGTTTCACAAAGGTTCATACAAACTGTCCCCGAAGATTGCAAGAATGTACATATACTTATGCACAAGCCCCGCCGCTGGAAAGGGTGTCACAAACAGTATGATAAGGGGGTAAGTAAGACATTGAAATGACGTGAGACAAAATTATAAATGGTTTCTAAACGTTCTTCAGTAGTTATTAAAAGTCATGTAGGAGGTTGAATAAGAACGCTGTAAGATACTATTAATTTATTTTGATTATAAAAGCCCGTGCATTGAGTGTATCTACTCAAACTAATTGCTAACCAAAACTGATTTGCGTAACAATTTCTTATGAGTTTCATCGAAATGTGAGTTTTAGATGGAAATTATGCTCATCATACTCGTCAGGCTTGTGCATTAAATAAGCATTGAATTGGAAAGTGTCAAAACAAATTCCCAAAAAATATAAAAAGATAAAATATAGGGTGACCAGATAGCAATGATAGTTTTTCCAGTTGTTATGTTTCAGCAGCTGTCAAAGTTACCCATGACGTCCAGCTGTCAAAATATTCAATAAGGTTCGCCATTTTATCATGCATCGTTTGACTCTTCCCGAATGTCTGCAAATTATTAAAAAATAATATCGAAATTCCAGCTCAGTTGTAAATACGTAACGTGAATTTCGTCGTGAGGTCGGTCGTCATCATGGCTTCAGCGCGCAGGCAATTCGTTGCACCGTGGAAAAGTTTGAGCGTGAGTACACTCTTTTGGACCTTAAGCCACCAACCAGACAGAGATCGGTGCGAAGTGAAGAAAACATAGCCACCGGAGCGGCCAGTATCGAAGAAGACCCAGAAATGTCGATTCGTCGCGGATCAGCTGGCCATCGCCAGAGAGTCAACCATTCTTACTTTGCGGTTGGATTTGGGCCTACATTCGTATAAGATTGTGCTGACCCAATAATTGAAGCCGGACGACCATAGACAATGCCATGAGTTTGCTAATTGGGAGCTGGAAATGTTGGCCGGAGATCCGGATTTTAGCCAAAAAATCGTCTTTTCGGACGAGGCCCATTTTTGGCTCAGTGGCTATTCTCCTATTGCTATACGAAAACCATACTGCCGGCCATTAAGGAGTTTTCGTGAATCAAGATATTTCATAAGCTGACGGTTTATCAGCGTTTCCATGAACTTGGAAAGAAGGGACGTAAGTACAATGTTGGTAATTAGACACGGAGAACATTCATCTTTTTTAGAGGCAGGCTGGACAAATGCTATTTTCCATCTACTCGGAATGAGCCCTGAAGGATAGAATAGACAGAGAAAATTACGCAGAGGTTTCGCCAGCGTGGAAGAACACCTCTTCAGAACTATGGGGAAGATACCATCTGGACCAGCGGATTTGTGTATGTACCTTTGAGTACTCCTGCAACTGTACGAGTGCGAAAGTAGACCTGTCTCATGGAAAATTTGACGCTCTCAAATGCAGGTGAAGACAAAGCATTATCTGGCAGCGTGGAGTTCGCTGCAAAGTGAGCAGCAAGCAGATTGGCTTTGTCTAAGCCATCTAAGGATGGCAGACGAGGCAGCATTTTTAATATTTTTGACGAATGACCAACAATTTTTAATACCTTTGGGACATTGTAGGATTTTTTGTCTCAATTTTTGGTCATGTAAGAATTTTACACGTCGAATATGGGCATTGCAGTCTTCTCTGGCTTGTTTAAACTTCTTTCAGTTTTCCTCAGATTTGTTGGCTTTATAAGACCGAAAACTTACCTCTTTCAACCTGATAGCCTCTTTACAACTCTGGTCAAACCACGAGCTTGCCTTCGGTTTAATGCTATTTATTCTGTAAAGAATAAAGTCATTCATACCTAAGAGGATAGTGATTGAATCGGACGGAACATCAAATTCGTCAAAAGTTGAGTTTGAATTATTTGCTTACGGACGATGAATTTTAGCCATTTGAAATTAAATTCTGGGTTGGAACAGTGGCCATACTGTGGTGGAACTTGGTAAGCAATATCACTATGGACATAATTGGCTAGGCCACAGTGGGGAAGGAATAATGACACTAAGTTATATCCAGGCAGTTTTAAATCAGAAGATTCTTCAACTTTTTTTAAAATATCGTAGAATTTTGTGCACTGGATATTCTATATTCGATTATAAATTTTTTTTTTCTCTCTGCCATGGGGATGGTGGAGAATGCTAATGCTCACGAGAAACAGTCCCGCTCTGTTTCAAGTAGTGTGGGACTTACTCTTACGCCACTAAAAAACTGCCTTTAACCCCTTTTTCAACTTGACACTATCCACTCCGGGGCGGCTTTCGCATTACTTCAGAGTGGTGTCGTTTTCTTTCCCCTCCGGGGACCGTCTTTTTCATTTATCTCCTGTTGCGGGTTTATTTATTCTTGCCGGTGTGGCACCCTCATAAACGTTATGAGGGTGCGTTTTCGTCTTTCTCTCCCTTCTTTGTTTTGAGTACCTTTTCTATGAATTAGTGTACTCGATTCCAGTTTTGGTCACTGGTTGACATTTTTGCCGCTGTGTTGTCCGGGCTAATAATTCCGATTTGCGATTCCAACGCACTCCTTTCTGCTTCTCATCTGCTGCATTCAAAGAACGTATGGTTTGCGTCGTCCTCGTAGTGGCAAACTGAGCTCCTTGTTTTTCCTATCTTGTGAAGGAAGGCGTTGAAATACCCGTGTCCGGTAAGAAACTGGGTGTTTTCGTTCCTTCCATTCGGCAACGTTCTTGATGATCCTCGCGGTCCATCTTCCTCTGCTTTCTATGCTCGATCTCTCCTGCCACTGCTGTTTGGTGAGCTCCTTCGCTTCCTCGGTTGCCGCTTCCACTCCAATTTACGCCTTTTTGTCGTAGACGTACTTCCTCTCTGCCGCCAGAAGATCAATTGGGGTCACTCCCGCGACTACGAGGACGGCTGGTTCCGACACCGTTTCATACGAACTTACAACCCGTGGTGCTGCGCGCCTCTGTACTGCGGCCATCTGTATACTGTATTTCTTCTGTTTGAGTGCGTCGACCCAGATCTCACATTCATACAGGAAAATGGCGTGTGTAATCGACATAAGCAATCTCCGTTTGTTTGCCGTTGGGCCGCCTATGTTCGCCATCAACCTACTTAATAGTGCTGTTGTCTTTGCAGCTCCATCGGCCGCCGACTTGATATGTTGCCAAAACGTCAGTTTCGTGTCGAGTGTTATTCCGAGGTACTTCAATGCTTTCCCTGTTGTTATGATCTGCGACCTCATTTGAAAATCAATTATCGTGGGGATCTGTCTTCTGGTTAGCAGAACTATTCGATTATAGATAGAACTGCTTTTTGAAGTTAAGAAAATGGTAAAAAAAAAACAAGAAAACTTGTGTAACTCTGTAACGATAACAAATTGGAAACACACTTATGACATATTTTTTGCTCACAATTTAATGATATACCACATCCCAAAGTAGTGGCCCCTATCTAAGAAAAAGCTGTTCATACTCTACATCTGCTAATTTTCAAAGGTTCTTGTACCCACCATTGACACTTCTTTCTTCTTTAGTGTTTTTTAGGAGAGGGCAATTAGTGGGAAAAATTAAATCTTAAAAATTTGTGAAGGATTTAAGAAATAAAAAGCAATTTATTTGGAATATTTCTCTATGAGCTTTTCCACAAAGAGCAATATAAATACTTACTTAAATCCTTTCACACCTCGAGGGGCATAGGGTGTCAACAACGCCTGCGCGCAATCTTGTTCGGAGTTCCCATTGATTCCTTGATTCCTTCTCACGTTTGCTAGGGCGTGCCGTAGTTATGCCTGCCTGGGTTAGCAGATTCCACTGCATGACATATTTCACAATAGCATGGAGTTGTCTTCGCACCGTAGGTTGTGTCCAATCCACTGCCACTTTCTCCTTCGTATAGTAAGGTCTTGGCCCGTTCTCTCATAAAGTTCTTCGCTTGAGATACCATTGGGCCAAAAAATCCTCCAGATGATTATTGTACGAGTATATCTATTTACGAAGGTAACAAATTGCATCAGATAAAGGTCCATTATCCGTTGTGAAAGTAAGCAAACTTCGTCAACATAGTCGAGGTGTTTAAAGTAAGATATCATATTCCATATAATTCCTTAGTTACCTTCCATCAATGCTTTACGGAGTACATAGCTAATGACCACCAAAAACAACAGCAACCCTGACGTACTATACTTTGGACATCAAAATCCTCCGACACCTTACTTTGCATATAAGTTTATACCTACTATAAATGACAAACTTTAAAACCAATAAAGCTACAAACGTTTAGCCAAACTGTTTATGCGAAGTTTTACAAAAGTCAGAAAACTTTTATTTAAACAAAAAGCCATACAATGAAAATTAAAATTAATCAGAAATACTGTCAATTAAGTACGTACATTGCATTACACAAGCAAAAGAACAAAATTAATATACCAACATCTATAAAACTTTATAAACATCTGGTTCATCGTGAGTTTCTGGATCCAGCATATCCAATAGGTCGTTCCGTTTAACACTGCTAATCAGCTTAAGGTCGCTGATTGTGACTGTATTTGCGCCCCTTTTCCTTAACATTTAAAACCTTGAACGATTCGTTTTTATCCAAACCGTATTTGTAAAAGATAAGCCCGAAACTATTTGCACGAGTATATAAAAGTATTTGGCAGAGTTCAACTTAAGAATTTCATTATACAGGGTGACCAGAAAAGAAAGATAGGAAAATAAATTTAAATAAATCAACAACGGTGTGAGATATAAAATTGATTCCGACTTTATTTTGAGGCTACAGCAGCTCCGCTGGCAGTACTTCAAGCGGTCGGTTCAATTTCTGATCACTCGGTCCAATATGTGCGGCGTTATTATAGCAATAGCGTCTCGAATGTTGGCGTCGAGCTCGTCCAAAGTGGTTGGCTTGTTAACGTAGACTAAGGACTTGACGTAGCCCCAGAGAAAATAATCGAGGAATTTCAAGTCGCATGATAGCGGCGGCCAATTGCTGAACGCTTGCCGTAAGATGACCCAGTCGCCAAATTTCTACTTCACCACTTCGAGCGTTGCGTCGCTTGTATGGTATGTAGCGCCATCTTGTTAGAACCACAGCTCGGATATATCGATGTTATCGAGCTCTGGCTACAGAAAGTCGGTTAACATCGCTCTATACCGAGGACCATTGGCGGTAACGGTGTCTCCTTCTTAATTTTTTTTTTTTTTTTTTTTTATAATTTGCACATGTGAAAGGGGTTATGAATACCCTTATACTAATTTTTAGGACACGGGCGTTTTTGAGGAAAGGGGAAGAGACAGAGAGAAAAACAGATTGGTGTAGTTGGTTTGAAACTCAGCTGGTATTAAGTTTCAGTGAAATCCAAGGGTGGCTGTCCAGATAACTGGGGAGCTTGTTTGTTTTTGCTTTTGTCGTTGCTCATGATTCACAGTATATTTTTCCGTCCTCCTGATGTCATCATCACGATCAAGTTGCATTTTAGCCATATGACCGCCCTACTGCCAGTGTTATGCCTTCGCAGTAGAGTTGACTTGGCTTTCGCAAGTGATCGATTTTTTTATTTATTTCATGCGAAATAAATAGATGATTCTTGACATCAGAATTCGAACCGTGAATCAACAGCGTGACAAGCGATAATGTTACCACTACACCACGGCCACCCTTAAGCTGGATATGGTGCGTGGTAACAGGTATATTTTGGTGTTTTAATATCAAGACATTTAACCATGGGGAAATGTGTTTCCGACACCAGGCAAATGTCTACATTTTTCATGTCTAAAAAGATGTTCTGCTCAGACGTGTGCTGTGAAAGACCGTTTGCATTCCATGCTGCGATTTTAAATGTTCTGTCCATCATTGTTTTTTGATAGCGACTTTTTCGCATAGCTGTTTCATTGTTAAATCCTGATTATCTATTCGTTTAAGGATAAGCGCCAGGAGTTCTTTTATGGAAATTTCCTCATCTTTCCGTACATTTTTAACAATTTGGGAATAGGATTTGCTATTTTCCATACTTTTATTCTGAGCGATTTCTTTGGCACAAAAACATAAACATAAAATCCGATAAGACGCTTTTTGTTGTACTATTTTTTAAAGAAATGTTCACCTTTGACAAGTTTTACATTTCGCATAATATCTTAATTGCCTGCTTGAATTTTTCCTACTTCTACTTAAGATACTAAACTACTTTTCATGCTCAGTCATGCTCACACGTTCATTGACATTTAAATGCAACTTCCTCAATAATTCCTTAAGAACTTTAGAATTTTATTGAGAATATTCACAAAACCTCAAAAAGAATTTCATCTTAAGACTATTTAAGATTTGTTATTTCCTTTACATTATTTAGTAGTTTCCGTTGGTTAAGTTGTCATAAGATATTTTTTGTTCAGTCAGACGTAAGATGATATTTACTATGAATTGCTGCCTAATTTAAGAATTTATTGTTAGTGCTTTGAAAGGTGTGTTGTGAGTGTTCAAAGAAAGAATACGTGCAAATTATAAAAAAAAATAAAAAAAACCACATCCAGCTGATAAAGCTAGAGGAGGATCGGCTAAACTTATAAGGAAGAACCTGAAACATTATGAAGAAGCCAAGTTCATTAATGAGAATATGCACGTTACAACAATAAGTATTTGTTGAAGGAAAGAGTTCAAGGTAGCAGCAATTTACTGCCCACCCAAGCGCTCCCCAACTGTAGAAGACTATACAGAACTTCTAAATTTGCAGGGACATCACTTTCTTGTTGGTGGTGACTTCAATGCTAAACATACCCACTGGGGATCTAGGTTAACAACAACAAAAGGAAAAGGCTTTATCAAGCAAGTCGCAAATACAACTGCGAATTCTTTTCATCTGGATCGCCTACATACTGGCCATCTGATCCCAACAAAAGACCAGAATTAGTTGACTTTTTTGTAGCAAAAGGTACTAAGCGAAATCATATAAGTGTTGAAGGTAATTATGACCTATCGCCAGATCATACTCCGGTGATCTTGTCACTAAGTGAAACGGAAGTGCAAGAAAAAAGTTACCCTAAGCTTGTAAACAAAAGAACGAATTGGATTAAATTCAGAGAAAAGTTAGAAAATTTTATAAACCTAAGATCTCCTATGGAAACAAGACCGCAAATTGATCATGAAGTGGAAGAATTCATTGTTGATGTACAACAGGCGGCAGAGGAAAGCTCTCCAGCTAATTTGAATAGAAGGCAACCTGAAACAAAATACCCCACCGTGATAAGGGAACTGATATTAGAAAAAAAAGGGCTCATAGAAAATGGCAAACCACGAGGTTCCCAGACGATAAGACTGTGTTCAACCGTCTTAACAATGATCTTATAAAAAGAATCTACGAATTCAAAAATGTAGATTTCTACAAAGTATAACGTCCGATGCGTCAACCGACTACTCCTTGTGGAAAGCAGCTAAGCGTCTAAAAAGACCTCAGTTTCAAAACCAACAGTTTCAACGGCAAATGGATCGGAAACCCGAAACAAAAAGCTGATCTGTTCGCAGGACATCTATCGAACGTTTTCAAACCATTCTCGTCAAGTACAGCTACTGAAAATCTAAAGTTTGTTGATAAAAGGGACGAAGCTGAAATCCCCCTTGTCACGCTCAGAGAAGTAAGAAGTATGTGTCAACACCAGTTGTCAAATAAAAAAGCACCAGGTTACGATTTAATAACTGTCCATGTCTTGAAAGATCCATGATGGCTACTTTTGCATATGACACTGCAATATTAGAACGTGATAAATGCACTGTGAAGGCGACAGAGAAACTGCAGAACGCAGTCAATAGAGTAAGTGATTGGACACAACAATGGCGTATCAAACTCAACCAGACAAAGTCAACTCACATAAACTTCACATGCTATGCCAATACCTTGGAATGACTTTGGACGTAAAGCTAAAATGGAAAGAGCACATTAAAAAGAAAAGAGAAGAACTTAACTTTAAATATAGAAAAATGTACTGGTTACTAGGGAGAAACTGAGATATGTCTATCCAGAACAAAATCTTGCTATATAAGCAAGTATTGAAGCCTATCTGGACATACGGCATCCAATTATGGGGCTGCACGAAGAAAGCAAATATTCAAACTACACAGACATTCCAAAACAAAGTCCTTCGTGGAATAATAAATGATAAATGCCCCTTGGTATATAAGAAATAGCGATTTGCATCGTAACCTACAAGTAGACATGGTGACGAAAGTGGTTAGAAAGCACGCTATGTCCCACAATCAGCGACTGCAAAATCACATCAACTCCGAGGTAGAAACCGTCTTAAATGTACGAAACAATATCCGGAGATTGAGAAGTACCAAGCCTCACGAACTAATGGTCTAAAAGCTATGGAAAGTACTTAAAATTTTAAACTTTCCTCAAAGTGATTTTAAATATAAGAAAGAAAAATCATTTGTCGATCTTACACAGATCGGTCCTGATTAAGGAGGTTTTTTTTTTTTTTTTTTTAGTGGCCTTTAGAGTCCCACACTACTTGGTAACCGTGAACAACCAAGTTTCTTTCGAGATTTTTCACCTCTGTTATACTTTCGTAAGGGCACAGAACATGGACTGTGCTCCAACCGAGCCTAACTCACGGTTTTTACTAGGGTAGGTAACGCCGAACAACTGGCGTGTATAATTCGATAAATAAAAAAAAAATCTAAAGGAGCTACCAGAAGTTAGGTACTGTACTGCGGAGAGGCTTCTTTCCTCTACAATGAAAAGTAACCCAGATCAACATGGTCCCAATAACTTTATATAAAGGGTGTCCCAAAATTCACGAAAAAATGTATTTTAATAGAAAACACAGGTTCTTAATTAAAAGTTGTACAATAAATGTTTTATAAATTCATAGGGTTATGTATGGAGTAGCATATCGGGTGAATGGCCTCCACGGCTTTGCTGGCCCATACGTACTCTTTTGTCGAAATTTTCCATGACCGTTTTGCATAAATGTGGCTGAATTTAATTGATAAAGCACTCAATTTGCTCCTTCAAGGCGTGCTTGGTCGTGGGCTTGTTGGCATAAACCTTAGACTTAAAAAAACCCCGAAGAAAAAAGTCCAATTGTAGTTTGGCAAACATCCAAGAGCTAGCCCTTTATGGGCTGATAGCGCCAAAAGAATTATTTATTCATTTTTAGCAAAATCTATTGCCAAAATGGGTTCAACGGTAAATGAGGGCAAAACCAAATGCAACAAGAAGGGACACACAACATCGACGAATTGTAAAGGACTTTTGTCTACCTTTGCTTTGTTATAAATTCTGAAAATGACTCCTCAGCAGAAATCAAACGAAGAATAATTCTTGCCAATAGCGGTTTCTTTGGTCTGAGAAGGTAAGTCCCTATCCTGAACAACTATGGAGACTCTATACAAGACCTTAATCATCCCAGTCCTGCTTTATGGTGCTGAATCATGGAAACTATCGAAAGCGAATGAAGATATCCTCGGTCGATTCGAGAGAAAAATTCTTCGTAAGATATACGATCCCGTTTGCGTTGACGGGCTTTGGAGTAGAAGATTCAACGACGAAATGTGCGAGCATTACAGCGACGTTGACCTAGTCAAATAACTGGGCATCAGTCGCAAAAGATGGCTAGGACACGTAGAGCGAATGAACACCAATGCTCCAGCCCACAGAGTCTTCGAATCGAACCCACACGAATAAGAATAAAAATTCCACGATGCTAAAAGCTATGGAAGTACTTATAATTTTAAACTTTCCTCAACGTGATTTTAAATATAAGAAAGAAAAATCATTTGTCGATCTTACATATATCGGTCCTGATTAAGGAGTTGTTCTTTTTTTTTTAGCGGCCTTAGAGTCCCACACTACTTGGAAAACTTGGCTGGATGTAATAGAAACATAAGAGATATTGATAGTCTAGAACCAACTTGTGAAAACCTAAATAAAGCAATCACAAATTCATATCATCAAGCATGCCCAGAAAAAGGAAAATCAGGCAAGCGTCTTACACTACGAGTATGGTGGAATAGTAAACTCGCCAAATTGAGAGCTGAAACCAGAAAGCTTTTCAACAGAGCGAAACGCAATGGAGAATGGGCAATATATAGAGAAACTTTAGCTAGATATAACCTAGAGATTAAAAGAGCTAAGCGAGAATCATGGAAGAGCTTCTGCAAGAATCTACAGAATTCTTTCTAAACAGCACACTAATCAGATCGGGTTACTGAAAAAACCAGATGGTACATATACGGAAAACGGTCTACAGACGCTAGAACTCTTAGTCGAAACGCACTTCCCAGGATGCTTCCTTGCTTCTTTCTCCCCAGATGATGTTCATCAGGTAAGGATCAATAGACTAACCAGACTGGAAAAGAGCTAAGGAAATTTGTTATGAAGGTAAAATAAGATGGGCAATACACTCATTCCAACCTTTCAAAGTCCCAGGAGAAGACGGTATATTTCCAGCACTCCTACAAAAGGACCCCCTCTCATAATACCAATACTGATCAACATCTTCAGAACTAGCTATGCGTGGAATAAATGGAAAGATGTAATCGTAAAATATATACCTAAGGTAGGTCACAGACCAACGGATCTACCAAAATCATATCGACCGATAAGCCTCACCTCCTTCTTCCTCAAGACGATGGGGAAAATTCTGGATAGACATATCAGATTCGTATGAACCCCCTTCATAAAAATCAATATGTCTATCAACCTGGGAAATCAACTACCCATGCTCTTCAGAAGCTCACATCAAGAATTGATAAATCGCTAGAGACAAAGAGATACGAGTAACGGTAGGTTGTTTTCTCGATATCGACAGTGCCTTTGACAACACAGAACACGCCCAGATATACTCGTACAGATGTATCCAAAACATAGGAGTAGACAATACTACATGTAAATGGATAAAAGGTATGCTAGAAGACAGGAAAATAAAAACCACAATAGGCAGCCATAAACTCAGATCACTCCTGTGAAAGGATGCCCTCAAGGAGGAGGAGGGGAGAGATCCTCTCTACTATGGTCCATCGTAGTCAATGAACTGCTGACAATACTCGACAATGATGGCTTTTATGTCCAAGAGTACGCAAATGACAATGCTATCCTAATTAGAGGTAGATTCGACGAAACAATTTCGGATCGCTTCCAGAGGGCATTAAACCTAGTTGCCGGCTGGTGCGGGAAAGTTGGCTTAAATGTCAACCCCAAGAAAAGTACCATAATTGAAAACCCACACTCTTTGGTGAAACTCTTAAAAGGAGTAAAATTCCTTGGGGTAACCCTGGATGAAAAACTCACATGGAATTCTCATCCCAATAAAGCCATAAACAAAGCCAGGATCTCCCTGCGGACTAGCAGAAGTCTTCTTGGCAAGAACTGGGAACTAAATCCCAAAATGTCTCTATGGATGTATACAGCCATAGCGAGACCTATTGTCATATATGCAATAAATAAATCAATAAATTACAAAGACTAGCTAGTGTGTGTGCTACAGGAGCCATGAGAACTACTCCCACGGCAGTGCTAGAAGTCATCCTAAATCTACCACCACTTCATCCTTATATCATGAGGATGAAAAGAATACAGGATCTACAAGTATTCATTCTGACCTTGTTCAAGAAATAAAAAAGAATGAACTACTTGAAATACTCGTAAGTATAACAGACAAATGTCTTCTGAAATTCAACTTCAGCCACAACTTCAAGGTTACATTTCCAGATAGAAATAACGGGGAACAGAATAAATCTACATTTACTAGAGACTCTCATGTGTGGTAAACAGATGGGTCCAAAACAGATGAAGGAGTCGGTGCCGGAGTATATGGACTGAGCACGAATACTCTCCTATACGCAAGTATGGATAAAAATAGCTCAGTATTTCAAGCCGAAATACATGCAATAGAGCTGTGAATCCGGGAGAACATAAACAGATCTATAACCAACAAGGACATTTATATTGTTTCACATAGCAAAGCCGCACTGCTTGCAATTAAGGCATATGAAATTACCTCAAAACTAGTATGGGATTGCCTTTAACTGCTCATAACATTGACCAGCACAGAGTTTATCTCATTTGGGTAACTGGCCACAGCGGTTACGAAGGTAATGAAAAAGCTGAATAACTAGCTAGAAAAGTATCCGCATAAAACTTCATGAAGCCAAGACCATTCTGCGGAATACCTAACAGCACTGCAAAAAGCAGTATTAAAAGCTGGCTCAAAGAAAAAGCGCATCATTACTGGATGGAAACTAAAGGTAACAGACAGGCCAAAAAATTCTTGTCAAATGCTTCCCACTTAAGAACGAAACAACTCTTACAAGTAAGTAAGAATCAGATTCGCTTGATCACAGGTTTCTTTACAGGACACTGCGGAGTTAAAAAACATCTGCCAGCGCACCAAAAGTCCAAAAAATCCGGCATCATGGATGAGCTTTAATTATAGGATATCACAATAGGCCCACTTGTGGCCGCAGTGATAAGGGACTAGCTCCCGCCTCGTTCTTCAATCTAGTCTGATCTAATACATTATTCAATTCCACCAAAGGGTAACTTTTCCCCTTACTTTTACTTAGTTTAGATGACGCTACAGTCCGAGGTGGACCTGGGCCTCATCCAACAAGCGTCTCCATAGACGCCTCCAATTTCTTTTGTCGTTTGACAAATTGTACCCATGATGTTAGCTTGAGAATTTTGTAAAATCCTTTCAAGTATATTAAATAACGACAGCACATATGACAGCACTTCACCTTGTCGTAGTACTTCTCTGACATCAAAGGCTAATGTTGTTACCAATTTTGATTGAGCAGCATACATTCTCCATCGACATCCTGCACAGACGGTGGCAGGGATGTCAAAACTAGATATAGCTCTGTATAGCTCGTCTCTAAAGATGCTATAATTTGTTCGTGGTTTGTTTTTCAAGATCTGTCACAATGTGAATATCTGATCTATGATGGACTTTCCTGACCTAAAACCACACTGATACGAACTAATCAGATTTTGATAAAAGGTTTAAGGCGTTCACATATTATGGCAGATGGGATCTTATACGCGATGTAGAGGAGAATAATATCTCTGTAGTTGACGCAGCTCAAAGTTCCATTCGTCGGGCATATTTTCATCCGATCATATCTTACAGATGAGTTGATGTACTTTCCGTACTAAATCATCTCAAGCTGTTTTAAATTCAATATGGCGCAAAAGTCATCACCCTATAGGAAGATGCTCTCATGTTATCGCGACTTTGACATTTGCGATGTATACAGAAACAGAATACACGCAGGCAAGCCGTTGATTGCTATACTCTTCAAGAATACGGAATAATTTTGTAAATGGTTTTTGCTCAACGTGAATTTCGCCGTCGATTCCCTAATCCTGAAGCACCAACTGGGTAAACACTGCAGCGTTTAACGGCTCGCTTCGAAGAGACTGGCTCCGCACGGGACAGTAGCAGATGTGGCCGGCCATGAAGCAAACGTTCGGCCGAGAATATCGCTGCTGTGGATTCAGATGTCCATGAGGACCATCAAACATCAACCAGATGACGGGCCACGCAATTAGGCATCAGTAGGCGGTCTTTATAGCGAATTTTGGTGAACGACTTGAAGATGTAACCCTAAAAAGTGCAAACAGTGCATCAGCTATTGCGTGCAGACCGTCAATCGAGTGTAAATTACAGCCAAGCCCTCCTCGCCGGAGGCGCATTTCCGTTTCTGGGGGCACTGAAAATCCGCGTATAATGCACGAAAACCCATTACATCCTCTCAAAGCCACTGTTTGGTGCGGCGTTTACGGGTTAAAGGACAGATCGCCCATATTTTTTCGAAGACAGCGTTAGCAGCACTGTTGCTGTGACTCGTGAGCGCTACAGAACCATAATTAATGACTTCTTGCTACTGCAAATTGACAAATTAAACTTGCAGAACATATAGTTCCAGCAGGATGATTCAACCGCACACACAGTATGAGCGACAGTGGACATTCTACAGTAAGCATTTCGTGGCCGTTTAATCTCTGCCTGACAGCGAAATTTTGAACGTCATCGCCATTAGTCTGTAGAAGTGATCCTTCCAAATTCTCAGCACTCTCAGATTGTGACTCTACTACCAGATTTCCTTCTTCATCGGGCTTTGAAGTCTTGGCAGAATCTCAGGAGTACACTAAACTGGTACTTAATATTACACATGCAGCTGACGGAATGGAACCTCAGTATTGTTAGCCCGATCCTCAAAAAGAAGACTCTCTGAATTGCGCCAACTACATATAAGATCTTATCCGCCGTGTTATTTGAACGCCTGAAACCGTTCGTCAACAACCTGATCGGTCCATATCTTGCTTTAGGACAGGAAAGTCCTCCATCGATCAAATATTCACACTACGGCAGATCTTGGAAAAAACCCAATAGCTACAAATCCACCAACGCATATGACATTTATAGAGACGAGCTATATAGAGCAATGTCTAGTCATAATTTTGGCATTCCTGCCAAACTCGTCCGTTTGTGCAGGATGACGAGAATGCACGCTGCTCCATCAAGGTCGGTAAAGGCCTCACCGAGACCTTTGATGTCAAAAAATGATTCAGATGACGCGCTGTCATGCGATTTCTTTAATATCGTCCTTGAAAGAATAGTGCAAAACTTACGCGCTAACACCAGAGGCACAATTTTTCAAAAGTCTGTCCAATTACTCGCATATGCCGACGATATCGACATATCATCGGAAGAATGCAGCGTAGATAGGTCTAACGCTCAATGAGGGCAAAGAATAAGTCAGCTGGTAACAAGAAAGGACAACCAACATCGACGTCCCGGACAGAACGTCACCGTAGACATAACTTTGAGGTAGTTAGGGACTTTGTCTACTTAGGATCCGCTATAAATTCAGACAACGACATGAGCGCTGAGATCAAACGAAGAATAACTCTTGCCAACCGCTGCTTCTTTGGTCTAAGAAGGCAATTGAATAGAAAAGCCCTCTCTCAAACAACTAAAGTGACCTTTTATAAAATCCTAATCATCTCAGTCCTACTCTATGGAAAAATGGATGAGGTTGCTCTTGGCTGTGGAAAATTCTTCGGGTGATGGTGAGTGGAGGAGGAGGTACAACGACGAATTTTACGAGCTATACAGCGACATCGACTTAGCCAGGAGAGTGAAGGTCCAACGACTTAGGTGGCTAGGCCAATGATCCGGCCCGAAAAATATTCGAATCCATTCCCGAGGGACGGCGCAATAGAGGAAGACCGCGACTCAGGTGGCGCAAGCAAGTGGAAGGGGACCTCAACCAACTTAGCGTGCGAAACTGGAGGCAGCTAACTAAAGATCGAGCTAGCTGGAGACGCTTGTTGCTAGAGGCCCAGGTCCACCCCGGACTGTAGCGCTACCTTAGGTTAGGTTAGGTTGAAGTGGCTGTCAGCTAAAAGCCAACAAACTTAGAACAGTAATAGGTCCATTGTGGTACTATATGGGTTTGGAAAGCGGCCTCTAGCCTGCTCGTTAAACAATTTCGAGCTTCTGATGAATCGTAGAAGGTCCCTAATTTTTTTTATCAGAGAAGACACCACCACCCACCCCGTTGTTAGTTTTTGAACCGTCGGTATAGAAATGCACCGACTTATCTTCCGTAAAACCACCTTTTTCCCAGAATGCTCTGGAAGGGATGGTAACTTCGAAGTTTTTGTCAAAAATTTAACTTGGGGATGGTTTAGTCAATGTCTCCAATGAAGATATTAAACTTGTTTACGATGGAGGCGTGACCATACCTTTTTTTAGACCACTGTGAAGTAGCTTTAAGGCGAATGGCTGCCATTTGCCTGCCATAAATGTCAAGGGGTGTTAAATGAAAAAGAATGTCCATAGCTGCGGAAGGTGTCGTTCGCAGTGCTCCTCTAATGCAAAGACAAGCTGAAAGTTGGACTTTGCTTAATAACTTCTGGTTTATCGCCTTACCCAAGGCAATCCACCAGACAACAACCCCGTACATAATCAGATCGGTGTGATGACGTAGATATAGAGCCAGTGAGTTAAACTGGGTTGTAAGCCTTATTTGTTCGTAATGGCTTTTTTACAAGAGAAGAGTGCGACAGTGGCTTTCTTAACTCTTTCCGGTATATTAGGTTTCCAGGTTAGTTTCCTATCCAAAAGAAGACTCCGGTATTTTGCTTCGTTGGAGAGAATTAAGCTTGTTCCATTAAGGGATGGAGGGTCAATAGGTGGGATTTTATATTTCCTTGAAAAGAGGACTAGTTCAATTTAGTGGGGATTCACTCCTAAACCAAAACGAGTTGTCCATCTAGATAGCTTATTCAAAGCGTTTTGTAGGAGCTCTTTTAAGGTAATGAGGTGTTTACCGGAGACTGCTATAGCAACATCGTCCGCATAGGCGTTTACTTCACAACTCTCAGCCTCCAGGATTATCAATAGTTCATTCACCACCAGATTCCAAAGAAGTGGAGATAGGATGCCCCCTAGAGGGCTACCCCTGCTGACATATCTTCTAACAGATGCCCCACCTTTGAGTTGTTAATCCGACTATTAAACAGTAAATTAACCAGCTCGCCAAGTGAGCAATATATCTTCAGATTTGACAGTGTGCTCGTTATCGGAGATGAGTAGACGTTGCTAAAGGAGCGTTATGATACATGGAGTATTCGGTCTTATTGACTAACGTATACAATGCTATTTCTACTGATTTTTCCTTACAGTTGAGCCGAAGACAGTAGTTGTGTGTCAATTAAGGCCTTTTGAATGCTTGTTTTCAGAAGGACGAATCATTCTAGCATAATCAAAAGGCTTTTCCACCTAATCTTGCAATCTAAAAGTAGTGACAGCTCTTTTCCATGTTCAGCTTTAACATATTTTTGGAGAATCTCATCGTTTTTTGTCGGCGACCTCTTGAAGTACACAACAACTCTGCGAATTTTTTTAATGACTTCATTTATATTTTGCTCGTTTGTGAAATCTGGAACATGTTCGATTGCATTATGTGAGGAAAACACAACTAAAGCTGCTTCTGAGTCCTCGAAATCCTCGATATCATGGCCGTTATTGCCTACATCCTCAGTATCCATTGTATCGTTTGTTGACTGATCCAAAGTTGATTCTAGTTCAATTTCGACTAATGCTTTTTTGTTGTAAAGGACGTCACAAACTGTACACCGTGCGCAAAGCAAATTTGAAGTTAAGTGTCAAGCTGGTTTCCCACACTTATCATAACATTTGGTCCATCAGTCACAATTGCGACTATAACCTTTTTCAAGAGCAAGGTTGTGAAGGGTGAGACGATCCTTAATCAGCTTTATACACATTTTCGCGTTCACTGATCCAGAAACACGAATTAGGCCCAGACTCCAGTAGTATCTCTTATTGGCATGGGAGGTCCATTCATCGAATGTCAAGCTAAATCTTTCATCCAACTGCTTTAACTTATTGATTTCTGTGGTAATCTGGTGCCTTATTTGAAGGCTATAGTCAACCACACGTTTCCGAATTGTCGCTGCCGATTTAGGTAAATCTGTACAACCTTTGGAAATCAGCAGTTTTCTCAAGTCTGCTGATTTAATAAAAGTGACGAACGCCAGTCCGTCCAAAGCCGTCATACGTGACAAAACTTTATCCAGAGTGTCAGTATCAGTTTTTAAAAAGTAATCATCCATTTTCCGTTTAACCGGTGGTCCTGCCGTTTGCTTCTCTCTTGATTGTCGACTAGTCGAAGCAATACTCAGTTCACCTCCCACTTTGAATTTATGGATGGCTAATAAGTTCGTGCGTAAGCCTTTAGTTGAACCTCCCAAAGTCTTCAGGACAGCCTTACATTTTTTACACTGTGCACTTTTTCCATCTTTTGATGTGTAAAAATGATGCCAAACTGTTGGTCAGATTCACAATCTTTTGTATGCTTGGTAAAATGAGTTTCACTTGACATTATTGAAATCGCACAATACTTTATTTAAAACGCATGCGAGAACACCACAAACACAATAGAAACTTAACCATAACTAAACTTGTGTCTCGTACAGTATTTTTATGTCGCACTTGCAACATCGCTCACTCTTGTTCGAAAATACTTGTTTCTCTTTCTCCTTTAACCCGGCGAGAGTGTGGTTGGGTATGACATACCCACCCTGTTATTTACACAACTGTATTTTTTTAACTGATCACACAAACGCATTGTCGTTTCGTGCAGCTGGAGTTAAAGAGAAGCGGGAGGGGATAGTGGTGTGTTTGCAGTGTCGCGCTAGTCATCGGTCGAAACGAGATACACGTATGTAAACATCTGTTAGGTACAAAACACGCATATACAGCCTGTGGAAAGGCCATATGTATGGAACATGCAATTTGTCTGACCATTCCCCAGTTGTTTTGACATTGAGCGAAAAACTAGTCTATATCCTAGAGCCAGCGAGATTAACCGGTAGAACAACTAACTGGGAAGGCTTTAGGAACGAAATTGAAGATAATGTTGAACTGAGCGTTCCACTTACGAAACCCTATGAACTTGAGGTTGAAGTTGATTGCTTCGTTGAGATCGTACAGATCCGGACAAATACGGTCTACGATATCCTACGGAAATAAAAGAATTGGTCAAGGAAAAAAGAAAAGCGCATAACAAATGGCAACAGAGTCGTGCTCCGCAACATAAAGCACACTTGAATCACTTGTGCAATTCGTTGAAGAACACTATAAAGGATTTTAAGAAGCGTGCGAAAAAAGATTCTAATTATTCACTTCGGAAAGCTGTAAAAGGCACCAAAAGGCCCAAGGTCCCCGCGCCGCCTATTAAATTAAATCACAATAAATGGGCAAGGGAAGATAAAGAAAAAGTGGACGTTTTTGCGGCCCACCTGGAAGATACCTTTAAACCGTACGATGGTCAAGTGTCTTACGACAATATAAATAGGTCGGATTTACCATCTGCCAGCACTTACAAGTGCAACGCTAAGGGAACTCAAACATGAGATCGGAAATCTAAAACCTAAGAAAGCTCCTGGTTATGACTTGATCGCCGGAGAAATTCTCAAATCTTTACCTAGAAAAGTATTGATTAAGATTCTTCATATTGTAAATGCTGCTCTCAGATTAAAACACGTGCCTAACCGATGGAAAGTTGCGGAGTTATAATGGATTTAAAACCAGGAAAGCCGGCAAATGAGGTAAAGTCTTATAGACCAATTTCGCTACTTCCAGTCATATCCAAAATTTCCGAGAGGATATTACTAAGGCTTTTCCAACCCGTTATAGAAGGAAATAATTTTATCCCTGACCACCAGTTTGGGTTCAGAAGTAAGCATTCGACAATTGACCAGGTGCATAGAATTACTGATGTAATCGAGAAAGCATTTGAAGAGAAAAAGATATGCTCAAGCGTATTTCTTGACGTCTCGCAAGCCTTTGATAAGGTGTGGCATGATGGCTTGAATTACAAATTACGACAAGTTCTCCCTGTATGCCTCAAAGTTACCAGCACCGAAGTTAGTCGGTTAAAATAAAGAGAAAACAAAGTAATAAGTTGGACTTTTAATTTTGTGACCCTAGACAGGGTTCAGTCGCGTTTATCGGTCTAAACAGTCAGTAATTTTTTTTTGCTAGAGTCCTTGCGATACATTCTAGAATCATATCTCAGGAATAGACTCTTCCGTGTTATGGAAATGAATACTCGGAGCTCAAAGAAATTTCGGCCGGTGTACCGCAAGGAAGCGTTCTTGGGCTACTTTTCTATCTGTTATATACTCGAGATATACTGAAAGAAGATGGCACTATCCTGGCTACGTTTGCCGATGACACCGCTATCCTAGCTGTAGGTAAAACAATCGAAGAAACGAATCTAAATCTGTTCACGTGAATTTCACTTATAAGAAAACTAATGTCTTGCCAATTTTCCTAAACTTGACCTGAATACCTTTTGCAAACGAGGCCAAATACCTTGGAATGACACTCGACGCAAAACTGAAATGGAATTCGCACGTGAAAATGAAACGTAAAGCACCTGAAATCAAATATAGAGAAATTAACTGGTTGCTCGGAAAACACTCCCAGCTCAGTACTGAGAACAAACTGCTTTTATACAAGCAAGTGCTAAAGCCGGTGTGGACTTACGGTATACAACTTTGGGGCTGTACCAAGAAAACAAACGCCAATATTTTACAAACTTTTCAAAATAAAGTGCTAAGAGAAATTGTCCACGCACCTTGGTATACTAGAAACGATGATATCCACAGGGATCTCGGAATTCCGACAATCGAAGCTGAAATTAGAAGCTTCGCGAGAAAGCATAGAAACCGACTAATCGGACATGTCAACAATACAATCCTACAAATTCTAGATGAAAGCAATTTATTGCGCCGACTACAAAGGACGAAACCTTTCGACTTGGCGAGATAGGAATCAACCGCGCCTAGATTGCGGAACATGCAGGTGGTACATACGAGTTTTTACATGATAGACAAATTGCTTGATAAGGTCCTTCTAAGTTGCAATATATAACAAATTAAATCGCAGGGTGGTTTTTTTAGTCAGTAAGAATCTGACACTAAAGAAGATTTTTCACCAATCCTCGGAAAAAAAAAAAAAAATCAATTTGTGTTTTAAAAGTTTAGTGAATTCAATCCCGAAAATCCCGGAATTGATGACTGGCAATCCCGGGATCGTTTAAGAGCAAAAAACGTCCGGGATCCCAGGATTGATTTGCCTAGTGTCAATACTGTCACGTAAATGGACAGTATTACTTACTTACTTAAGCGCTACCTTAAGTATACTCCGTCTCACTTGATTACGAACAGGCAGTTTTTTGTTTTAATATTACAATATTTTTCAAACCCTTTGCTAATCTGGGAAAAACCATTTTTATTGTAAAAAAAAAATGGGATTAAGTTGATAAATGCAACTTTTATGACGCTTTTTCCAAAAAGGTCATAAAATTTACCTGTTTTTTTTTGTCTCACTTGATTACGAACAGTAGCTAAATCTACCTTTTAGAAGCTTAAAAGGTAAAAGAACAATACAAAATTTGTTTGTATAAATAAATGTTGGTTTTGTTCAAAGAGTAGCAATAGTTTTTAGTAATGGGTACTACCTCCTGATCGCTGAATCACTTCAAGTAGCCTGCTGTGTAGGGATTCATAGAGTGCTGTCAAATAATCTAGCGAAATTTCGGACCAGGCTCGTTTTATGGCTTCAATAATCTCTTCCGTTTCATCATATTGCCTTCCTCCTTCGTAGACTTTTCTTGAAAGCCAACCCCACACGTTTTCCATGATGTTCAGGTCGGATGAATATGGCGGCCATGCAAGTAGGTTTACATTTTGGTTCTGAATCCAGGCTTTTGTTGTCCGTGCGGTATGTATCGGTGCATTGTCTTGTTGGAAAGTCCATTGCTGTCCACCAAATATCTCCGAAAACTGTGGAAAAGCTCTTTCCAGTATCGATTTGTAAGTGATTGTCGTCATTTTAGAGCTTTGGAAATCCAGCTCCACAGTTCCGTAATAGCTTCTTGCTCTCCATACCATTAAACCACCTCTTTTGCTGTGCCGCCTTTGAAGATGTATTTCTTCTTTTCTCAAATCATGGAAATAACATCTGTATCCATCAGGTCCGTCCAAATTAAATTTTTTTTCATCAGAAAAGACGACGGTATGCCACTCTCGATTCCACCTGATTTGACTTGTTGCAAAATCAAGCCGCTGGACTTTACGTGCCGAATTCAATGGTGGTTTCCTCTTCATTTTTTCATGGCGAATATGGCTGGCCTTCTGTATCACGCGATGAACAGTCGATCTGCTAGCTATAACTCCAGTTTCTGCCTTAATTTTACTTACGGAGAGCCTTGAATTTGAAGCAACTCTCAGTATGGCCCGCCTTTCCTGACAAGTTGTTGCTTTGCTGACTCTTCCTTTGCGGTTTTTTCCATACTTCTCCGGGTCCTTAATAAAGCTGTGTACAACAGTGGCGCCTCTTCCAATCTTGCTGGCTATGAAACGGATGGATTTTCCTTGTTCCCAGTAAGCTCGAATTTGGTGAGATTTGGAAGTGAGACGGAGTGTAAGTAAGTAATACGGCTGACGGGTTCCAGTTCACTTGACTACTAATGCATTTTTCTGCAAAATGCATAATTGCTATCGATCTGGTTAGTTCGATGCTGACAACGACAGTGAGGAAGTGGATGAAGCAAATCGTTACGCTTCATTATAAGTTTTACGAGGACGAGGTGAAAAGTTATCGGCCTGACAATGAAAGACTGCAATTTTCAGTTAACAAATTATTTTATTTTTCTACATAATCTCCCTTGACTTCAACACACTTGGTCCAGCGTTTCTCCAACATCAGTATTCATTCTCGAAAGTGAGAGTCTGGAAGGCTGTGAAAATATTCATCTACGGCCCTCTCAGCTTCTACATTGGATGTGAATCGCTTCCCAGAAACAAATTTCTTCAAGTTTGGGAACAGATGGAAGTCTGAGGGTGCCAAATCAGGTGAATAGGGAGGATGGCCGAGCAAATCGTACCCCAAATCCCGCAGTTTTCCCATCGTCAACGCACACTTGTGTACAGGTGCATTGTCCTGGTGAAAGATAATTTTTTTCTTCTTCAAGCCAGGCCTCTTCTCGCGAATTTTGGCATCCAGTTGGTCAAGAAGGTTGAAGTAATATTCGCCTGTAATTGTTCTGCCCTTCTCAATTAACAGAATCCCTTTCGCATCCCAAAACACACTGGCCATGACTTTTCCGGCAGATGCGATCGACTTCGCTTTCTTTGGCGCTGAACCACCGGCTTCCACCCACCGGCTTCCACCCACTGCTTCGACTGCTGTTTCGTTTCTGGCGTGTAATGGTGGACCCATGTCTCATCCATGGTGACAAATCGCAGCGCAAAATCGGCCGGATCCCAATTGAATTGGTCCAAAGGTTGCCGCGAAAATCGTTTGCGCATTTGCTTTTGATCGGCATTCAGCAAATGCGGCACCCATCTTGCGCAGACCTTTCGCATCCCTAAGTTTTTGTGCAAGATGTTTTGCACCCTCTCTTCCGATATACACACAGCCTCAGCTATCGCAAGACGTCTACTGCAAAAATTCGTATAAAGAAACTACTTGATAGAACAAGTTGAAACTTGTCATACAAACTAATGAGAAGTGCACCCAGGCAGGAAATATAAATTTTTGCTGATTGGAATGCCATCTCTGCGTCAGGCCGAGAACTTTTCACCTTGCCTCGTAGGTTAATTACTCTAGAAACTGGTACTAGGTTGTGCGGCAATTTTAAGGAGCACATACATACGAGCATTTTCAGTTGCATTGTATGTGTTTCGTTTTCTAGGTGGTCTTTATACTCACAATGACGCTATTTTGTTGCCTACACTGTAAACTCAAGCAATGAACTCACAATCTCTCACTCTAAAGCTAACTTAATGATAAGAGGCCCACAAATCTCTGACTTAGAATTGCTCGAATTGACTGCCGATAAGTTTCCGACCCGATGCTGCTATTGTAGTCGACAGAGACAAGTTGGCGCGTTTAAATCGTTCCGAAGAAACTAAACTCCGCGTGCTAGAAAATTAAACTATCATAACAAATTGCGCAGTCATAAAACGGTATGTGGATCAAAAAAAAAGTGTTCGCTTCACCACTAACGAGTCCATTAAGCAACAATTCAAAGACATAAAACCCGCATTTGTTTAAACTCATCTCTTCAAACAGTGAATCGATTACTTTGCTACCCTAATCCAGTATCTGCGTCAAGAAGTGTTCGTGCTCCTCATGGGACTAACATTTGCATACATATTTCAAATCAATCATCTCATAAATCATATTCTCTTATCCATCCAGTGAATCCATTCCAATATCGCAAGGATAAGACCGGAAAATCTATTCGTGAATGACTCACAAATAGATACTTTTCAATCGATTGATTGTAAATTGTAAACAATGCAATGTTCTTTTGGGCCAGAGAATCGAGGTCATTTGGGGGCGGATTGAAGTGGATTTATGTTGTTCATCTTCTCGATGAAGAAGAAGTAGAAGAAGAGTGAATCTTTTTTGTTCACAAAGCAAAAAAAAAAGGCTTTCTTATCACTGTGTTCCGGGGGCACATGTTTACGTGCTGTTATCTCAGTCCAAATGAAAATTTCCTCCGACGTGTTTAGCTTAGAGTAAACATATTTGTGTTGACACACTCGTTCATAGATTTCCGAGAATTTAATGTGTTTTTATAATGAAAACAACATAAATCTATCAGTGTACCACAAGGGGTCCTTGATAGGTGAAGACACAAGTATGTACGATTATTTGAATTTGTAGATTTACGATTTACACGCACGAGCTACGTTCTTATTTGTTTTTGATTTATTGACAAATACGAGTATTGATCCAATTATCTCGGAGATTTGACATGAAGTACGTTTTTTTTTTTATTTTTTTTTTTGTTTATGTAAATATTCTCCAACACTTAGAACTGTGTTCTTTGCAGTGAGAAAAACCCACTGATGAAGTGAACTGAAAAGGTATAGCATATAGCGAATAGTTGAGGATTGAAAGGGGTTTCTTGAAATACTGAGGAAGACGAGTTATTCTAAAGGGAAAGCCATCTGTTGATTTGTTTTTAAAATGTTCGATTATTTATGAAAAATAATTTTATTTAAATGACTGCCGCGGCCGTACCCCATCCTATCAACCCGATTTTGTAGTATATTTTCGATAGATCGGGGATCTATTTCACGAATTGTTTTTAACCCTAGAACCCTACCAATAATCGGAGTGGACTTATCCTACGCTGGGTGCCACGGCACTCTGTTATTTATTTTGAGATATTTTTGTAAAGTCTTTTAACATTTTTAATATTTGAATCTTTCTCTTAAATTCACACATTTAGCCCATAATATTTTAATTTGATGCTCGCCACAGATGGGCGTTTTGCACTTGTTGCAAAAAGTTTAGGTGCGCAACTAAGTTATCGCTGTTTTTTTTTTTTTTTTGATGAAAATGCAACTTTATTGTGGAAAAATGGTTACAAATGAATCATTCAAAGTATTGCCCATCGCTAGCTACAACTTTTTCCCATCTTTCTGGCAGAGAGTTACGGTAAAAGTGTTCATCTTTTGAGGCTATCCACGATTCAAGCCATTTTTTTGACGTCTTCAAATTAAGGGGTCTTGCTGATTAGCCATACCATGTGCCATCGAACGGAACAAGTAATAATCGGATGACGCAATACCTGGGGAAAATGGCAGGTGAGGTAGGACTTCCCAGTTGAGCGTTTCCAGGTAGGTTTTAACGGGTTTGGTAAGGGTTGTCATGCTGTAGAATCACTTTTCGTGCCTCTGCTCGTACTGTGGCCGTTTTTTCGCGCAGTGCTCGGCTCAATCGCATCAATTGAAGTCGATATCGTTCCCCAGTGATGGTTTCATTGGGTTTCAACAGTTCATAATAAATGACACCGACCTGGTCCCACCACAGCATAATCTTCGCAGCGTGAATATTCGGCCGAACCGACGACGTAGAAGCATGACCGGGCAGTCCCCATGGCTTTCTTTTCTTTGGGTAGCTGTAATGAATCCATTCGATGCCGCTCCGTCACGATGCCGCTCCTTTTTTGCGGCTGAAGCAGTTGTTCACAGGCGAAAAAAAAACGCTTATCGTCCCTTGGCTTCAAATCATAAGGAACCCAAGTTCCTTGTTTTTGAATCATTCCAAACGCATGCAATCGCTTGGAAATGGCTTGACGGGTAACTCCTAATGTTCAAGCAAGCTGTTCTTGCGTTTGGCACGGATCCTCATCGAGCAATGCCTCCAATTCAGCGTCTTCGAAGGATTTTGGCCTTCCTTCATGCGGACGGTCGTCAACATCGAAATCACCATCTTTGAAGCGACGGAACCAATCACGGCACGTTGTTTCACTTAGAGCAGCATCTCCGTAAACTTTTTGGAGTTCTCGATGCGCTTCAGCTGCCGTTTTCTTCGAATGAAAGAAGAAAATCAACACTTCCCGCAAATGACGATTATTTAGCACAAAATCAGACATTTTCACACAACCAAAAGTACATGACGCCAAAACAAAATCACTAATGTGTCAAAACAGTTTGTTTACCATATGTGTAAGCTCGGTTCATGACGTTGTGGATATGTCAAAATCGAGCAGCACTTACTGCTGGAGCCATCTAGAACTTAGTTGCGCACCTAATATATTTTTTTTAGTGCCTTTAAGTGGACAGTATGACAGTAAAGTTAGGGGTCCACTAAAAGCAAACGTTGCAGAATTTTTTTTAAAACTAGATTTGTCTTTGAATAACTCCGGGATTTCTTTTTTGTTCTATCTCAGGGTTCCAACAACAGTTATATTTTTTTCTTGCAGTAGAGTAGTTTTCGATGGTATGGATGTGGACCTATTGTCACAGGTTAGGTTCCTGTTTGATCCGTGAATAGGTCGAATCAAGTTCTGAAGATTATAATCTGCAATAGGTTGGTTCCTAGGCGTTGATTTTTTGCCCAAATATACTTTACCATTGATCATGTAAGATATTTTAGCGTCACAAAGTAATGCTATCTTTAGACCGTATTTGTCATCATAATTTGGAATATATTATACATACGAAATGGACAACGCCCGCGAAACCCCAGCAGTTCGTCATCCATGGTACAGCAATCGGTCGGAGCATATAAAGTTCTTTGGACTTTTGAATTACATGATCAAACAGTTCTCTAACTGGTGCAAGACGGTCATCTTTGCGGGGATCCTCTCTTGTAATTTTATCGTCAAATCGTAAGCTATTTGTTAGAAACTTAAATCATGTACAGGTACCCCTGTATCTTTGTCAAATAATTCCTTTGTTGTTACAGCATTCATGTTGAAAACACCAGACAAGTAGTACAAACCAAGCAAGGCTCGCAATTCATTTGCCGTTGTACCACGTGTAAATGATTCTCGTATACTGCCTGGGCCCTGATCTTGGTTGAAATTGTTTCGGTCACCTTTATATTTTTGCCTCTGGAGGCTTATTTTTGCGTTAGTATTCGATGCAATACATTCCATTGTCGTTGCATCAAACAACAGTGACCAAGCCTCTATTACCGTGCAAATATTTTTCGCGGGTCCCTTGCAATATTATGTTTCGTCTTAGAACCCATGATAAATGTGGTTGTTTTCCGCTCTATTTGTACTTATTTGTACCATATAATCTTGTCGGTACTTCCAATACTTTCAGTAAATTCTGTGTATTACTTCGCAGAGTAAACAAAGGTGTACCATCTTCGGAGTCAGATGATGTAGTTTCATGAAAGTCTTGGAGAATTTGATCTAATTCGTTATTAGATATATCACCTCCAACGCAAAGTCCATTTTCGTCATCGTCGTCGAGCAGTAAGCGCTCAATAAATTCATCAATCACTACACTTCGACTAGAACTTTGTCACAGAAACTACATAACCTAAAAGCAACACATTTCTAACAAAAAGAACAGAATTCAAATGAATAAAAACTATAAATAAACGCGAAACAATTTTCTTATTTTTAGCGATTTTACTACCCAGGGGTGCTACAGCACCCTGTATTAATTATTTATATTACTTACCGGTACGTCAGCCAATTGACAACTAGCACAAAATGGTGGATACAAACTGGTAAGAGAATAGAAAAAAATAATGAACCTGTGTTACCAATCGTTAAAAAATATTTTCAAACAAAGTTATCACAGGGTGATACGAGTCAGCACCCTGGATAGGATTCTAGGGTTAAATATCTGAATCATTTCTGGGTTGTCAGCATTACATCGATCTTTAATGGCACCCTACAAAAAAAACTTCACGGAGGCCTAGCAATATCAACAAAACGACTGATTACACGATTATTGAACTTAGTGCGCAATAGATCAATTGTTGGACTTATAGCTGGACCCAAAGATCATTCAAGTTCATTTCCTCTGTAGCCCACTCCGTCTTCATCTTCGAAGAAAATTGGGCCAATAATGCCGCCATTCCACAAACCACACCAAACAGAGAGACGCTTCTCTACGATTACGTGTGAGTTTTTCGAGTTCCAAATATAGCATCTTGTTTACATAGCCGCTGAGATGAAATTGCGACTCATCCGAAAATTTGTTTTTTTTTAGCAAAATCGACGTCAATTTCCAGCTGCTCTAAAACCAAAACAGAAAAGCGATAACGAAGCGGACGGTCATTTTGCTTCAATTCCCAAGCCAGTTGGAATAATCCGTGGTCTTTATGCATAATTCACCTCAGGCTAGTGCGGCTAAAGTTTAGTTGTTGAGATCTTTGGCAAGTTGAGATTCTCGGGTTTAGGCACATACTTTCGGTAACAGCAGCAATATTCTCGGCTGAGCGCACAGGACGAGCACGGGGATAACTTAGCAAGTCATTCTCAGGAACTTTCTTCACAAACTTACATACAGCAGGCATGGTTTGTGCATTATTTCGACCGAAATTTCTTTTCAAAATTCGCAAGCACTTCGGAAATGAGTTTTCAACTTTTTCCACCGTTGTTTAAGCGTAAATCGATTCATTTCGTACCGCAGATATAATGGTGTGTTTCTGTCAATTTTTTGAGAGAATCCATTTTTAAAAATAATCCAACAAAGACTTTAATTGATTACTTAGGAAATAATATTTGAACAATTTATTCGAAATGGACGCCATTTGAACCTTGAGTCGCTCTAGCCACTCATCGATCGCAGCACGCACTTCGTCCATTGGAAAATTGTCCAGTGCAGGGATAAGTGCGCGCTTCAAGGACTCAATATTTGTGTGTCGAGTAGAACAAGCCATCGCCTCTAAAATAGACTTCAGAGGTCTGGACTTCCTGACGGCCGATCATCTACTGCTCCGGCATATTGTTTTGGAGCCATCCTTGTGTTATGTGTGCTTTATGAGCTGTTGTGGAGTCTTATTGGAAAGTCCACTGGTTGTTTGGAAACAATTGTTGGTTAAAGGCCCCGACCCATAGAATCCGTAGACGGTAACGTTCACGTATTGCCAGAAAGAACAGTCCCATACAATCCGTTGCATACCTTCGTTGACAGATTAAAATGTCAACCGATTGTCAACGGCGATGACAGTTTCTCTTCTCTCTCAATGCTTCCACCAATGAAAATGCTTACTCTCAATTTGCCGACTACCAACGAATTAACGGACTAAAAAAGTAGAAAGTAAACCTACATCATACATGCGTCGGTTATGGGCCACCTTTCATAAGAATACGTGTATTCAATCTATGTGTCAGTTAAAAGCGACACAGCAACGGATCAACGGATTCTATGGGTCCGGGGCCTTAAGTCCCTTCACAACGTCTTCCACATATGTTTGATAAATTGTTGGCGATGTTTTTACTCAAAATATTTCTGAGACATGGATTTTTGTGATATTGTCATTTCTCTTGACAGGATTTTCTGCTTTCGCAGTGGCTTCCGATTAATCCTTGCTTTTACAGCTTTGATCCCCTGTGAAGTTCTGGCAGTGGGAGGGGGTTCGGATCTTTGATGGTTAGTTACTCCACCAGTGTCCTCAGACAATTTAACTGTTCGATACACAAAATTCCGGAAGATTCCCAGCAGTCTCAAGGTCCGAAAAATATCGCCTCTTTCCATATTACTGTTGTGAAGGACAATTACCACAACACGGTTTTCAATATTACCCTACTCCATATTTACAAACGACTTTTGTATGAAACTTTTTGTCCGTTAACTTAGTATAAATGTCACTCATTGAATGCCTGTCAATATATCATAGAATGGATGTGTTCAATATGTAGTTTCTTCGATATAATCAACTCTAGCATTGGTTGTTCGCTGCTAATGTTATAGCAATAAGAGAATTCGCTTTTTTTAAAAATTCTTTGCGACATATGTGATCTAGCATTATCATACAGGAGAATTGATCCACACCCGTTGACAAGAACCGGCTGTAATTAGCTTAATTTTCCATGCATGATCGCAATTTCTCTGTAATATGACTCTTCTTTGATGGTTCCACCGATTTGCAAGAAGAAGTAGTGAATAACTCCCTCGTTAGTCTAGCCACTCTTGTGATCATCTACGGTTGTCATACAAAATCCTCTTTTCATCACACGTAATAATCCGAATAAAAAATGGCTTAATTAGGTTACGATTGACTAAGCTACTGTTGACTTGAAGTCTTCGCAATTTGTGGATATGTATCAAGTTTTTTTGATTTTACCGATCTGCCCAAGATGACGGCTTATGGTTGCTGTGGATACTCCAAACTTCCCTGCAAGGCATCGTACAGTCGTCATCGTATCAAAATCTCATTCGCTGAATTTGATAAACCAAAGCCTCACTGTCTGTTCATTGTACAACACCTCATCATGCCTGGTTTATTTCCCGGGCTACTGTTACTGTGTTTAGTTGTCTTTTAACTCCAATCTGATACACGTATACGCTTGTGGAACACAAATGTATATATCTTTCGAACATTTACCGAAATTGGAGCGATAAGCACTCAACATCCTGGCCGTGTTCGAACGAAAGAATTTGCCATCAAATTCACTGATCACAGATCAATCTACACACTACTTTGTTGCTACGGTTTAAATATGTGAGATATATTGAACTCCTCATCCCAAAAGCTTCCCATAGCGTTGTTGTCTATGCTATCCAAAATAATGGCAAAAGCCATCAATGCTTCATCAATGTTTTCGCAGCCGTCGTTCAACTGGAGATTTGCTCAGTTATGTAACCCAAATATGGACCTTAACCATTGTACAAATCAAAATTTATTGCCGTGGACATATTAAAAAAGATTCTATGGAGTCTGGCATAGTATAAGCAAACCAGACTCCAATGGACTCAATGCTATCAAAGATCATGTCTGTTGTACCAGAGTTTCAAACTCTGGTCTTCACCCTGCCTATCACCTTGGCAGCAGCGCAAACATCTTTATATCAAAATTCATTCTGCTACAGAACAAGTTAACTTTGGAATTCACTCCCAGGAGACATATTTCCAGAAGCTTTCAATCTCCAGGTATTCAAAGCAGAACCAACCTTCACATCGGAGCTCTTTACAAGGAGCTCTAATCTAGGTTTGCCTATTCTGAGAGAAGATTATAAAAAAAAACATACGGAAAGTTACAATCCGTTTGGAACGAATCGTATTGTAATATGCGATCTACGGCTCGAGTAGATAAAACGATATTCTGTGAAATTTATTTCTTTATTTTCTAGTCTATAGAACAATTCAAGTTCACACTATACCATTTTTCGCAAATTCTTTTCTTACAGGGTCTCTTTCTTCTCAAATCACTTTATCTCCTTTCAATTACTTAATCCACAAATCCAAACTAATTACTTCTTCTTGTTAACTCTCAACTTTCAATTTATCACAAAACTACAACTTCGCCCATTATCACTTTTCTAATCTCTTCGCCACGGTTTTAAAACTACTGCCTCTTCTCGATCGCCATCTGTCCTTATATAGCAGAAGTTTCTGATAGCCAGAAACTTCTAGCAAATTCTTCGACCACTGGAACAAGAAAAATTCTGATGTAATAATTCCAAGATGACACTCATTTCTTGCAGTTATAATTCCCTCTTATCCGTGATATTATCCGTCTCTTTCGTAGACATGAACTGTGGAGACTTAACCGCAGATACGAACCTCGAATGAAAGGAAACTTCGGACCAAAATTCTGCCAGAATGAAAAGATACTTCGGAATGGGTTGCATAGTCGTAGGAGCGTAGTTATTATTATGCTACAGTATGAAACATTATCCCTCATGTTCTAATCTATCCCTATTAAAGTATCTGTGACTTTGTTAAATTTTTGATTTAAATGCAATGATATCTTGCTACTCTTGGGATATTTCTTCGAATTTTAAGTGATTTTATCAGAAAAATGTTGTAAAAACTTTTTTTAGGGAAAAGTAGGCGTGGCTGTTATTATTTGTAACGAAAATCCAAGCATTCTGAGAAGATTTTTATTCGATAGTTAATTCTATGTTATTAATGATGAAAAATGATTTCGCGCATATGGCCACCACCGGAGCGTTTCAGGAGTTGCATCCTAGAGCTCCAATTTTCAACCACTTTTTCGAGCATTTGAGGTTGCATCTCACGAATGGTGCGCTCTATGTTGGCTTCCAAGGCTGGAATCGTTGTTGACTTGTCCGCATAGATCAATGACTTTAAATACCTCCATAGAAAATAGTCCAACGGCGTCAAATCACACCATCTTTTATGCCAGGCCACATGTTCATTTCTGGAGATAATGTTGTCATCGAACACTTCCCTCAATAACGCGATGGTATCGCCGGAGGTATGGCATGTGGCACCACCCTGTTGAAACTAAATGTCATGCAGACGATGTTTAAGTATTTTTAAAAACAAAAAGTCGTTGATTATGACTCTGTACCGGGCGGTAACATTTCAACTTTCTTCATTTTTGTAGAAGTAGTGCCCGATGACAGTGCATTTTTCGGGGTCCGTCGGTAGCTGATGGATCCCTTTGGATATTCTTCGCTCTAATTCCGATAATTTTGCTTATTAACAAAGCAGAAGTGAGCCTTATCACTAAAAATAATTTGACGGTCAAAAAGTGGATCGGAAGTGGAAGCCGTTTAAGCGCCCATTTACTGAACTCACGACGCAAACGATGATCATTCGGCTTTCAATTCTTGCACGAATTGAATCTTGTAAGTGTGCAAACCAAGATCCTTGCATAAAATCTTCCACAAAGTCGAAGGACACAGGCCAAGTTCTTGCGCACGTCGATATTTTCTGTGCGCACTCTGTGCATTCTTGTCGGTGGCTTGGAGTCCAAAAGAATAAATGTAATGCGAATTTGTTCAATTGTTTTGCGAATAGCCGACTCAGTTGGTCGTAAAATTGCCGTAGCAATCTATAAACATTTTTTACTGAACACTGATTTTTGACAAAAATTTCCGCAATTTATAAACGCTGCTCCGACGTAAGTCAAACAATACTGAATAAAAAGATGGTGTCAGCTGTCGGATTAACTGTCAGCTATCTGAGTGTTGCCATATTGAAAAAAAATGTTCTTGAACATTTTTGATCTCTAGATTTTGATCAATGATGGCAATCTTCTAGAGCGACTCGGAATTATGTCTATCTGTCTGTTCGTCTGCTTATACAATCAGAAATACTTTACCCCACATAAAGGTTACTAGTCATGTTTCTTGACGACACTTAAATATCATAATAACTATTTCTTTCAGATCGAACAAAATGCTTTCTATTCGCTGCCTTCCTCTCCTCCTCTGGATCTCAATTGCTGCGGCCAATTCTACAGACCCCGCCGAATCAGCTTCTGCAACAGAACCACCTCAGAAAATAGACTACGAGTCTATGGCCCTCGATCTCGTTGATAATGCCAACATACGGATGCAGTCACACTGGGTAAAACTTCGTGATCTCTTCCTCACATCAAATCGTAAATTTAACCAAGTTAACCATGTGCCGATAATAAATGACATTCAGACGATTTATCGCCGGTTCTCTAATCAATTGGCATACAATTTGAGTGTAATTCCGCTGGCGGAAATAAAGAACGATATCCTGAAGAGACAAGTGAAAATCCTTGGAAAACTACAGCTATCCGGCCTGGAAGACGATGACTATGAGAAGGCAATGAATATACTTAGGACTATGAAGGGATTCGGAACCAATAAGTTGGTATGTCACTATCACACTGACGATTGTAGCATTCTTGTTGCGGAAGTTCCACATATTCACGATGTCGTATCGAAGTCACGCAACCTGGATGAATTGGAATACTATTGGACGTCTTGGCGTAAGGAAATTGGCGAAGTGGCAAGGATATCATTCATTGAGTATACTTACCTCTTTCGAAAGGCTGCTGCTTACAATGGTAAGTTAACAATTCTTTTTTTAGTGGACATAATTTACAGACCTTCATTTTTTAGGACACGTAACACCATCGAAGACTTGGTATCTCTACTATGAGGAGGATAATTTCCTAAAAGAACTCGAAGATGCTATATGGGATATTATGCCGCTGTACAAAGAAATGCATGCCTTCATGAGGAATGTATTACGAACGAAATATTTCCGGGATATGATAGCTGACGATGGAGCAATTCCACAACATTTAATGGAACAGTTACTGCAGCACGCTTGGAAGGCTCGAAGTATATTTAGTCCACCATATCCGGACAGAAAGTTGCCAGACATAAAACACAGGATGGATGAGGAGATATTTACGCCGTTGAAGATCAATGAACTGTCGTCGAAGTTTTTCGAATCGCTAGGCTTAAATCATCTTTCATCGTAAGTTGTTTTGAACTTTTCATATTTCAATGGGGTTACTTGTAGAAGTGTAAGCACTGTGGGTCAGTGGCTAAGTGTGCGATCATTGAGCACGAGTTTCAAGGTTAAAATCACAGAAAACGTTAAAAAAAATGTATCTGGCAAACATCGGAGAGTAAAATTGCCATGAGAAGATTCTATCAATCGGAAAAAAATGTCCCTTCAATAATGGCACAAAACTGTAGGTCACACCGATTCATCCTGTATTGGCTTTTAGCTCCAAAATATTTATTTTTTTGAAACAAACATGTAGAATGTACACCCCGCGCAACAAAAAAAGTAATGATCGTGAAGATCAGACTACAAAATATCAGATATTACCCAAGTACTATCAATATACATAAATTAAAAAAAGAGCAACAATTTGAAAAGCAAATTTCTTTTTTCATATTTTTATTAACTAAGAAACCTTTTTACATAATTTAAGACTTTCATAATACTAAAAAATGATTCTAGTATTTCGTAGCACCACCCTTCGCCCTAACAACGTCATGAACCCTGTTTGGCATGGAGGCATAGAGATTACCGAGGTAATTGTTATTAATTTCATTGAACCACACATCTTTAATGATGCTCTTTAGATGCTGCATGGTTTTTGGTTTTTTGTCTTGGATCTTCTTTCCCATAAGAGCCCAGACATTTTCGATGGGGTTGAGATCTGGACTGTTTCCCGGCCAAATTAGGGATTCTATTCCTAATTCTTCTTTCAAAGTTTTAATCTGTGGAGGAAATTTAAAAATTAAAATCATAAGATTTTCAAAACACCCATAAATATGAAAAAAAAAAACCTCGAATTACTCACAGATTTTGCTCGGTGGCAAGGTGCTGAATCATCTTGAAAAATTGGTTTTGATGTTTCTGCTGTTATCATTTCCATACTCGGTACAACACCATCTAAGATAATTTGTTTGTACTGCATGGCGTTAACAGTGCCCTCGAGCATAATTAGAGATCCAACTCCGGATGCGGTGATGCATCCCCACACCATAACATAAGGAGAATGTTTTACGGTGTGAGCTATGCATTCGTCGCTGTAGCGTTCCCCTTTTCTACGACGAACTATCTGCTTCCCATCCGGTCCGATTAGGTTAAACTTGGACTCATCAGAGAACACCACATTTGACCAATCTTGAACACTCCAATTTTGCCTTTCCTTAGCCCAGCTAAGGCGCGTTTTCTTCATTTTGCTGGTCAGTAGTGGCTTTTTCGCTGGTCTCCTTGCTAGCAAACTTATCTCGTCGAAACGATTCTGGATAGTTCTGACGCTAACTTCAGCCCCAGTAGCTTCTCGCAGGTCAGCTCTTAACTCCGATGCATTTTTAAACCTGTTTCTCAAGCTTAGCCTCTTCAGTTCCCGGTCCTCCCGAACAGTGGTACATCTCTTTACTCCTGTGCCAATTTTTCTGTCCAGATTGTGATCCCGACGATATTTGTTACAGAATCTTCTTACAGAACTCTCATTGCATCCAATTTGTCGAGCAATTTCAGGAAATGACTGATTCTGTTTGGATAAGGCGACGATAACTGATTTATTTTCTTTACTCAATTGTACCCTTTTAGACATCGCGTTATACTCTTTTCACTTTCATTTAAGAAATACAACTGCACGCACTGTTAAATACTGCCAGAATGAATTCCGACACATTCCAAAATGTGCATTACCTAACCCGGAAGCAATAAAATATAATTCGGCGAATCCCTTAAAGGTAATTAGTGCAAAAAAATGGAAAACCCGTATGCGGCTTTTTTTGTTGCGCGGGGTGTAGTTCCTTACCTAAGCTCTACATCTCAAAAATGTTGTCCTTAACAACAAGACCCCTGTAAATGGGGTGTGTCAAATTAAGAGGTCAGCCAGGCGGGGATCGATCTCCTAGGCCAAAGCACAAACAAATTTCACCGTACTTTTACCTACTATAGCTCAACAGTTAAAACATAAAAAGTGATGTCACCTCCATACGAGTACACCACTTTTTAAACTTCAATTGGCAATAGCGGCTCAGAAGGTGGAATTACCCCCACCCCTAAGGCCTTTGACCTAAGGAACCGATCTCCGTCCTATTGACCTCTTATTCTGTGACATCCTGTATGCCTAAATTTCTTTGTACATTCTTTTTTGTTTTTAAATAAATAGAAGTAGAAGTTTTTTTTTTTTTTTTTCCGAGAGGGTGAAAATTTTCTAAAGACACCATAAAACCCGACCGAGCGTGCTTATGGAAGTGTGAGATTTTTAATCACTAAAAACACCACTCTTCAAGATTAATACTACAAATAAGCCGACGCTTATCCAGCAGTTTTATTTTCGCTTACGAGACTCGTGATTTTTGGAAAAGATGTTAGGTTATGCAATTAAAAAGAATGTAGCACTTCGTTTAAAAAGTAGTTTTTCGAATATTTTAGAGATAACCGGCAATAGGGAAATAGGCCGATGTGAATTCTTTTCATTCAGAGGTTTGCTGGTTTCGGGACCATTATAATCTCTGCGACTTTCCATTGTCTCGGAACGTAGAGCAATCTGAACGAAGCATTGATCAAATATAGCAGTTTGATAAGAGCTTTATTCGGTAATTCCTTGACCACCTGCGCCTGTACGCGGTGCTTTTTAGTCTCTAGATTTATAATCACTTCCCTCAGTTCAATTAATGCAACTTTTTTTTACTTTAAAGTTGTCAGATGTCGTGACTGGGGAGTCGGGCGTTATCAAAGGGCCGTCGAATGGCTTAAACTTATCTTCTAAGTGCAAAGCAAAAAGTTTTGTTTTTTTTTTGAGTGCAAATCACTCGAGTATCCCAGAGAAATGGCAAACCATTTCTTTCGTGCTTTTCTTTTCTCCCTCACCAGTTCAATGATTTCTGTGGGATACTTTTCGTTACGGTTAATCTTATATTCGTAGCTTCTAGCAGGAGTATTCCCCATGCGGCTCTTTATATTGCTTCCATAAAACGATCAACTTCGTCCTCCTGTTCACAAGGTGTTTTAAGTGATACATTAAAGGCAATATTTGTTTCGCAATCATTTCTAAAGCCCTCCCAATTTGTTCTATTGCTAGTAAGTCCTGGAGGTCCTACTTTCTTGATCAACGCTTCACCAAGTAATAAAATTACCGGAGAGTGGTCAGAAGAGAGATCAAAACTTTCTTCGACTGTAATATACTTCTCGTTTTGAAACGAAAAAAAATCGATAAGATCGGAGATTTTTTCTGAGTAGGTTGCTTTTCCTGTCGAATAAAAACAACAACCGAATTCATTTGCCACTTCGTTGAGAATTTTTCCTTTAAGAGATGTACATCTTGAACCCCAGAAGGTGTGCTTCGCGTTGAAATCTCCAACAATAAGGAAATTTGAACCAAGGGCATTGAAGACACGAAAGTAGTCGTCTTTTTCAAGCGGAATAGAAGGAAATAGAAGTGTCAAAAAGTGTTATACTCAAAATGTCAAAAAAAAAAAAGTGGCATGATGGCGGAAATGTACCGATTTCGACAATTCTTCTTGCATGGTGTTTGGTCTAGGGGGGACTGGAGCCCTTTTGTTTTTGATGTCAATCGGATTAGCGCTTTCGAAAATACAGTTATTTTTCTGTAATTTCGGAATTTGTTTTCGTCCACTATAACTTCTGCAAAACTGAATCGATTAAAATGATTCTTTTTGGTAACTGTTGGTAACTGCTAATAGGACTGCAGACTTTTGTGTCAATCGGGTTGACGGTTTTGAAAGTACAGTTACTTCTATTTACTTTCTCCATTTTTTCCGTTCATGCTAACATACACAAAAATACACAAAACTTACGTGAACTAGGGATCGAAACTTTTTTTATTTTGTTGTCAACGGGTCTGAAAATATAGTTAATTTAGCCAATCTAAGCATAAATTTTGTTTAGAGCACGATAACTGGTGGAACAAAGCACAAATTGCAAAAATTCTTCTTGCATAGCGATTGCCCCAATGAAGAATCGAGCCCTATTGTCTGTTGTGCCAGTGAACCGATTTGACTGATTCTTTTTTTGAAAATAGTTAAGCTGAACTAAAACTCAAGATGTCCGGCCCGATCACTACTACCTGTCACTGTGGATGACAGATGGATTTGACAGATGCCATATGGCAGGGATGTGAAATCTCAACCTCCAAATAAATAACCCTTTACAAATGATAAAATTATTATATGCAGTAAAGATACTTCCAGTACACGAAATTTTAGTACATTAATTAACAACATTTTATTTTGTTATCAATCAAAGCCATTGCATGAGATTAATGGAGAATGGTTTCACTTTACGGACAAGCTCCGATACAACCGCAGGCGTACCAACTATCGAGATATAACTGCTTTTTTTTGGGGCCAGAATTGGATGATATGGACATAGACAATCAGTGGTTTAAATAAGATTGTGCTGCGTGCAAATGAAACATTGGCATTATTGAGAAGTTTACAAGTCGTTTTTTTCGAGAAGTGGTGACTTTAACTGGCTGCTACAATCGATCGATTTAACGACCTTAAACTTTTTTCCTTGAGGCTACGTTAAGTTTCTGGCCTATAACAGCAATCAGCTACTACTCAAGACCTAAAGAACAACTTCATTCAAGGCATTGATGAAATCTAGCACGTGTGGAAGAGTCATCCAAAATTTAGTGACTCTGCAAACAAAACCGTGAAGGCCATGACGTTATTTTCAGAAAATAATGGCATTGAATGTACTTAATTCGCTATAAAAAATTTAGCCATGCCTCACATATAGCTCTTTGTGGGCAAACCAAGTTTTGGAAAATTATCAAAGTAAGGCTTTTGTTTGCTTTTTAAAGTGTGCAGGTACAAAAATTAATTAGTACGAGTATTTTTGACGTTGCATTAGTTTCCGACCAAACATTTCTAGCGAAAACATTTTTGAAAACTATTTTCTTTTTTCATAGAAATTTTTGGAATAAGTACTCCCGCAAAATGTCAGACGAAGAAGCAGGTCCCGACTGCAAAGCTATCGTATTCTATTTCCCACCTGATGTCGCACTGCGATATTGTCCCAAAGTGGATTTCAAAAAGTTCCTCCAAATGCATGGACACATGAGTGAGCTTCAATACAACCTATACAAGACCCACTTACCATTTGGACTTGATCGGGATGCCTGTCCAGGCTTTGGCAGTGCTCTTGGTGAGGCGTCGATTGTCTCAGCCGGTAGTCCTAGACATCTGGAGAAAATTGGACTAATAAACAACTATACGCTGGACAACGAATTAACCATGAATCGGTTATTCCGATTAGTAAGTAATCACGTATCCATATCTACGAGTACTCGTATTCGGTATCAACAAATTGAGATGACTATTTTTCTTCTCAGGGCGTTCACACACTCATATCTCTACCCATGTACTTTGTCAATGAGAAGTTCATCGTAGATACAATAGAGTCTCGCTATCATCCTAATGAACTGAATTGTGCCTACTGGAAGATACAGGGAAAATATGCCGGTGTTGCACCACCAAACAAACGAAGTGAAAAGCAATTTGATCCAAGTTACAATTTCTACAAGGGACTGGATCCAAAAAGACCCAACACTGTGTAGGTGGCCTATACGAGTAGAAGTACATGACACAGATCTAATTTTCTCTTCTCACCAGGAAACTAGTTTCCGAAATCCTTGGATATCAGATTTATAAAGGACTATGCCTTGCTACCAAGCAGTATATTCCTGGAAATCCCAACTATCCCCTGCACAACTGTGATTTCTACGGACAAGAAGACGCTGGAAAACTTATAAAGTGAGTACCCCACCTTTATTGACCTTTATCAATGATGGGTCCAAAATGTCAAGTGTCAATTTGTTTTGATTCTCTGACTGCCGACAGGGATCTGATGAAATTGGGTTCGACGAAGCATTGGCGTGAGGCTATGGAAATGCTGACGAAGGAGACAAAATTGAATGGGAAAGCCATCATGGAGTATTTCGATCCCTTGTATCAGTGGCTGAAGGAGGATAACAAGCGGAACAGATTGCGAGTCGGCTGGGAGTCAAGTAGGAGAAGTGAGTTTTTAGCAATCGATTAATGTTCACTAAAATGAGGATTGATGATTCTGTATCTCTTTTCAGTGTGTCAAAGTGATAACTGATGTATTAATTTGCAGACTTTGGTTCCTTAAGAATTAGATGACTTACCAAATAAATGAGAATACCTTAATTTGTTTTTAATGATTATAAAAACTTTTTGGAATATGAACTTTAACATCAACATGAGATATACGAGTTGGAGCTAATCCGAACCCTCCAGAGGATGCGAGAAGTTAAGGCTGCAGTAACGGGCGCTCAGCAGAAGCTTATCGAGAGGATGCCAAACGATATCACAATTTTTTTTATAGAAAACATTTTGAATGAACTTTTTGCTTAGGTTCTCAATTTTACCAAAATTACCAGCTATTTTCACTTTTTTTTTTTTTTTTTTTGTGGGGGGCGGGTACACCTTACTGGAGCACTCAGACTCAAAACAGGTCCATTGTACAACCAGGCAGAGAACCGCATTTTAATTTTTTTTTTTTTTTTTTCTTTTATAAAAGGACGAGTAGATGAAGAGCTTAGGTCATCAGCACTCACCATATCAGCACCGAAAATCTGCCACCTGATCCGAGCAAAGGCAGGACAATCACATAGGAAGTGTTCGGCAGTATCATCGCCCTCTCCACAGGAGTCGCAGACAGGGGTAGCGCTCAAACCTAGCACATGGAGGTGCTTGGCAAAGGTGAAATGGCCCGTAAGAACGCCAGTAAGATGTCTGAAGTCTTTTCTCCTAAGAAATAGCAAGAAAGCTGCGGATTTTTTACAGGCGACGGGGACCATTCGTTTAGTCTGCCTGCATCCTGGAGAGTCATGCCACGTTCGATTGTGATGACTGAAAACCCAGTCATCAATGGAAGCCCTAACCGAGGACGCTGGCAAACCCAACGGGGGTTCAGGTATAGAGAAATTCTCTTCTGAGCCTTGTCTAGCAAGTTCGTCAGAGATCTCATTTCCTGTTATCCCTTTGTGTTCTGGGACCCAAACAAGATTCAGTGAGTTCAGCCTTCCGACCGAATTCAAGGATGTTTTGCATTCTTGAACTATTTTGGAAGTGGTTAAAGGATTGAGCAAGGCCTTAAGCCCAGCCTGACTGTCACTACAGACGCAGATACTCCGCCCCTTCCACCTGTTCTTACCAATATAGTCTGCAGCCATTAGGATAGCATACTCGAATTTTTCTGCCTGGAAGACAGACGTGTGTTTTCCCAATGAGAAGTGAAGCCTCATGTTGTCGCATTCCACGAAAACCCCAGCACCAGACCCCTGTCCAGTTTAAGAGCCGTCCGTGAAAATGCGACTCCTGCCAAAGCCAATCCTGAACATGGGGAAAGTTGACTTCAAATTTGCACCGCAGCCGTAGTTCAGCTGTCATTGCATCAGATGGCATATCCATGAGACAGGGATCGTAGCAGTAATGTATTTACGTGAGTGCTTATTCCACCAAACAACTGACGCATATGAGAGGAAGGATCTTATCATTGCCGTGTGGATCCAAAGGACTTATCTTGACAACAATCCCCATGTCTTGACGAAAACACCTTTGCATTGCCAAAAGACTAACAGAGCTTTGGAAGTTTTCAGCTCGACATGCTTGGTCCAAAGAAGCTTGCTATCTAAGATTACTCCCCGGTTTTGAGAGGATTAACTGAAAGCCCATTCCTAGCGCACCAATCGTCGATTGCATCTAGGGCCATTTGCACCTTAGAGCAAACAGTCGCTAGGCATGATCCGGCAGACAGAACGGCGACATCATCTGCATATGCTTGAGCACAGACGTTAGGGAGAGTCAACCAGAATGCACCAAAGCAGTGGAGACAGAACACCTCCTTGTGGGCAGCCCCTATTTACACCTGCCATGACACGCCGGTCACAATCTGCATTTACAGTCAATGTCCTGTTCACCAGCATTTCTTTTATCCACAACACTAGTGATTCTTCTACGCCGTGACTTCTGGCGGAGCTACACATGCTGTCAAAAGTCGCATTGTCTATGAAAACTCCTATCGCGTATTCTTTCCTGTCAAGCGCACATTCTATTCTGCTGACCAGATTTTGAAGAGCAGTCTCGCAGGATTTTCCGCGTTGATAGGCATGTTGCATCTCTGACAGAGGATGTACCCTCAAAGCAACTTTGCGCACATGTAGCTCAACCAGTCCTTCCATGCTTTTCATCAGGAAGGACGTCAGACTAATAGGTCTGAAGCTCTTGGCGAGAGAGTAGTCATCTCTGCCGATTTTCGGTATGAAAGCTACTCTAACTGTTCGCCAGGGGGTTGGTATATATGTCAGTGCCAAGCCAGCAGTGAAAATTCTCTTCAGACTTGGCAGCAACTGACTAATACCTTGTTTCACCATAGCTGGGTATATTCCGTCAGTGCCAGGTGACTTGAAGCTGTCAAAAGATGCAACAGCATATTTGATAGCTTCATCCGTCACCACGCCCGATGAGTATACCAGCTACGCCAAGTTGTTCGGCTCACAGCCCGCTAACAGCTTCACTAGTTGAAACCGGTTGCGAACCGATGGTGACCTGATTTCCTGGGAAGTGAGTTCAGAAGACTGAAAGCATCCGCTTTCGACTCAGTGATTCCGGCTTGATTGGTTTTCCATTCCTGAGAACTTTGACCAACCTACTGGTTTCACCGAGAGTTTCGATCTTGCCACAAAAATCTCTATACGAGGTACTTTTCGAAGTTCGAATTAACCTCTTATATTCAGATCTGAGTTCCACCACGGAACTGACCTTCTGCAGGGGTTTTTTGTCAGCGGACACTTTAGTTCAAAACATCTGGTAAGGGTGCTGTTCAGGTCTTGAACGGCTTCCTCTACCTTTTGCCTCGTTCTGAGTTTAGGTAGATCTTTGATAGATTTGCCTAACTCTTCCTTAAACCGTATCCAGTTGGTTTTTCTCGGATACCTCCTCTCCTGCAAAGGTGTAGCTTCGCAGTCGATTGGGAATTCAATGTATCTATGGTCTGAGAGGGAAATTTCTGGCGAAACTCTCCAGTTGGTAATAGGCTTGAAATACCTGTTGGACAGGGTCAAGTCAATCACTTCCTGTCTTTGCGCCGTAACAAATGTTTGTTGTGAGCCAACATTGTTGATGGTAAGATCAGACGATAGTATGAAGTCCAGAAGATGATCTCCCCGTGCATTGCGTTTGCTGCTGCCCCAAACAGAGTTTTGAGCATTAGCATCGCAACATATGACAAGACCTATCTTTCTGGTATCACAGTATTCTATGAGCTCGACCACTGCCCTTGGTGGTGGGGGCAGTATCGAGTCATATAGGAAGTAGGTTTCCCATTTACCGTTTGTCTTGCAGCTTATAGCTGCAGCGACTAAGTCCCGGCCACAAAACTGCATAAACTTAGTTGCTGAGATGGAATTTGGTACAATAAGGCAAGCCCTAGGCCCTTCGGACCGCTCATCATAAAGTACCGTGATATCACGCATACCTCCAAGGCCACAAATGCGCTTGTTCCACACCCAAGGCTCCTGGATAGATATTATGTGAGGTTTTGTTCTACTATTTTTACTTACACCTGTATCGTTTTCAAGAAAATTTCGATCTCGAGATTTTGATCATTGCTTTCATAGAGGAACTCCAAGAAATGGGTTTCACAGTTTTGTCTGTCTATCTATTAGCCCGGCCTTCCACAGCAACTGCCTGAACATCTGGGCGGATTTTATTTAACTTTATACTCGTATCTAGGTTGTATGTCAGAGATACCGCACTGCTACTTTAATAGCGAGAACATTATGAACATTTATAGCAGAATTTTGTTGTGTATTCTGCTGCAGTATCCACCAATATCCCTTATTGACGTACAACCCCATGTTCTAAAATGTGCTTTTCTGATTCGCAAATTCCACAAAATCTATCCTGTGGTAGAACTAAGGCAACGAGAGGCAGATAGATAGATTAATAATTTCCATAGCATAATATTTATAATGTTTAGAGAGATCACAGAGCACAAATATATGACAAATTTCAATTGTCACACCACTAAAAAAAAACATTATTTAATCGATGTTGAAGCTGATTTGAAGTATAAAAATAAGTTTAAGTTTATAACTGAAGTATTAATTTATAAATACGAGGTTGGGCAAATAAGTCAATGACAATTAACACATATTGTGTTGTCACCTTAAATTTATTTCTTTTTGTCAAGAATCATCTTTCGAAAGAACGCACCCAAATTTTCAGACAGATCTGTCAAATAGTTTTGTTGTGGCAGCCATTTTATATAGACGCCTACTAGCATTTTCGTTAAAAAAAGTGAATTTCGAGTGCTCATTAAACACTATTTTTTGCGAGAAAAAACTATCACAAAAGCTTGACAAATATTATGGGGATTGTTCGCCATCGATTGGAACCATTCACCACTGGTTTACTCAATTTCGGTGCGGTCGTTCAAGCACAAGTGACGCCGAACGTTCTGGTCGCCCAATTGAGGTCACCACACCAGAAATTGTCGACAAAATCCATGGTTTGATAATGGACGATCGGCGAGTGAAAGTGCGCGAGCTTGAAGAGGCCACAGGCTTATCACATGGCTCAGTGACTTCGATTTTACGAGTACATAAATATTTGAACATAAAAAGCTTTCCGCAAGATGGGTGCCGCGTTTGCTCACAATCGACAACAAACGCATTCGTTTGACAACTTCAAAGGTGTGTTTGGCGATGTTCCACAAAAATTCGTCTGAGTTTTTGCGCCGATTCGTAACCGTGGATGAAACCTGAATTCACCACAACACACCAGAAACCAAGGAACAGTCAAAACAATGGACTTCTCCTGGTGAATCGAAGCCAAAGAAGGCCAAGGTTTGTCAGCAAACAAGGTCATGGCGACAGTTTTTTGGGATGCGCGCGGTGTTATTCACATCGATTACCTTGAACGGCGCTTATTACGCAGAGCTGCTGAATCGATTCCAAGTCGATTTGAAGCTAAAACCGCCGCATTTGGTGAAGAAAAAAATTCTTTTTCACCAGGACAATGCAAAAAATTGCATGAGTTAGGCTACGAACTCCTCCCTCATTCAGCATATTCCCCAGATTTAGTCCCCTGCGACTATTCATTGGATCTTCACTTCACAGCTTCGCCTAGTTACGTCAGAGTTGTGTCTTTTTGTGTTTCTATGGATAGTGATGGGGGAATTTAGGGTTGATTTTACCAAAATTCTTGGGCTTCGAATGAATTTCTTCGATGTGTACGCCTACGCCCATTCCCATAAACTTGCTGTTTTGGAACTAGGCGAAACACAGGTAGTGAAAGAATCTTCCGATTTGAAACTCCCTGGATATAACTTAGTGTCATTATACCTTCCCTACTATGGCCTCGCCATTTATGTCCGTAGTAATATTGCTTACCAAGTTCCACCACAGTATGGCCACTGTTCGAACCCAGAATTTAATTTCAAATGGCTAAAATTCATCGTCCGTAAGAAAATAATTCAAACTCAACTTTTGACGAATTTGATGTGCTGTCCGATTTCATCACTCGAAAGGTCTCCTTGTCTCTACTGAAATCGTCATTGCGGGCGATTTCAATATACACAATTTGGATTGGTTTCAACATTATAGCCAGACAACACCCTAAGGAAGGTATGTTAAACTTTTCGCTGGGGTAAACAATTTGCCTCAGCTTGTAAATGAACCTACACGTATACCGGACATTGAAAGTCATTCCACCAACACTTTGGACTTGTTTCTTACTTCGCATGCTGATAAATACACTACTGATGTTTTAGCGCCTCTAGGTCGTTCTGACCATAATATCGTATCAGCTAAATTCTTACACTCCGACCACACAGTTAAATAAAAAACTCCTAAAAGAAAAGTATGGCAATACGAGAAAGCCAACTGAAGTGGCCTTAATAGCTTCGTTAGGAGTTTTAACTGGCCGCTATGCTTCCTCGATAGCGACGTGGATGCCCAAGCTGATATGATCACCGACACTATCCTCTTAGGTATGAATGACTTTATTCCTAACAGAATAAAGAGCACTAAACCTAAGGTAAACTCGTGGTCTGACCAGAGCTGTAAAAAGGCTATCAGGTTGAAAGAGGTAAGCTTTCGGTCTTATAAAGCCAACAAATCTTAGGAAAACCGAAAGAAGTGTAAACAAGCCAGAAAAGACTGCAATGCCCATATCCGACGTGTAAAATTCTTACATGACCAAAAATTGAGGCAAAAAATTCTACAATGTCCCAAAGGTAGTAAAAATGTTTGGTCGTTCGTCAAAAATATTAAAAATTCTGCCTCGTCTGCCATCCCCACACTCATTTACAAAGCCAATCTGCTTGCTGCTCACTTTGCAGCCAACTCCACGCTGCCAGATAATGCTTTCAAATTTTTCATGGGACAAGTCCACTTCCGTCCTTCACGAAAACTCCTTAATGACCGGCAGTATGGTTTTCGTAGCAGGTCCATTGTTCACAGGTCCATTGGTGATTTGATGGCATATCTCACCGAGAAGTGGAACCAATCTCTCCATCACTTCGGCGTTCAATATAAGTTGATTTGGACGGCTAAAAGTCTGCAATTCACCAGATAAATGCAAGGCTCTGTTTTGTCTCCGACTCTCTTTCTTATTTTTATAAATGATCTCTTGTCTGCAACTTCTAATCCAATCCATTCCTTCGCTGATGACAGTACCCTCAGTTTTTCATATTCTCGATTTGGACACGACAACTCACCATCCTGCCCGGAATGCCGAGGTGAAGAGGAAGATACGGAACACGCAGTGTTTACTGCACACATTTCACGGCATGGAGAATTACTCTGCCAAGTCCGTCATTACTTCTCGACCATATGTTACGGTCGGAAGAGAATTGGATGGCAATATGTTCCTTCGTAACAACTCTACAAAAAGAGTTGCGGAGAATAGAAAAGCTAAGAAGAGCAACTGAGGCAGCGGAAGAAGCTGACACAAGAAGCATAGCATAAACTGCTAACCAGCCCCGCGAAGTAATACCTAACGGCAGTCCCGCGGGGAGAGTGGTTGAAGTGTGTAGGGTATTCCTGGCATCGATTACTCAGGTTTGCGAATCGTGCATGCTAGTAGCACTCGGGCTATTAGTATCTATGAAGATTACACATCCCTGGCGCAATCGAAAAAAAAAGAAGAAAAAACTCACTGTTTTGAGTTCCTCTATTATATGTACTTACTAGCTTAGTGAAGTGGCACCAATGTTGATCAAAATCTTGAGATCAAACGTTTTCACGAAACCAATAGGTACAATACAATATCTTTTATAGGAGAAAGTACCATAAAAAGAAGTCACATTTGCATGCGTTACTCGATGTGCTTATACAATTCCAAATGGCTTAACGTTGAATTCATCTAAAATTTGTCAACCGACTACGAGTATACCTTGTGTGCAGAATATCGTTAAAATGATAATTTAAAATCCTTCCACCAACAACATTCAAAAAACCCATAATCATCCAGCCAATTCCAACCACACAGCAGCAATAAAATGTCGCTCATTCCGTTTCATTAAAATTTTATCGCAAACAAAACACACATCAACCAAGGAACATATGTCAACCGTTCTTCGGCACTTCTTCTGAAAACAGGCCCCCGTCCCAACCACCCGCACACCCCTCACAAGGAAGGGTAGAAGAAAAACCAATCATCCAACACACAGGTAAATTACGGATTCATACCTGAGCGTTAAAAGCGGCGCGAAATGTAAACAGTACTCGTAGTCCGGAGGTAAAAATGTGGGAAACATGTGCTTAAAAGCCAAAATACCGTCACACAGTTGCCGCAAGGATGATGTCGGCGCGGAGCTAGGAGATATGCGCATGACGAATCCTTTGGTAAGGATTTCCTCTGGAAATCCCGGAAAAAAGTAGGGAAATTTTTACTGTAATGGAGAGAACTGAAATTTTTACAGTTCGTGGAGAAAATGGGAAAATAATACGAGTATGACCGGGTTACAGGAGCTTCTACTCGTATAGGAGGACATTTTAGGACAGCGTTAGCAACTTGTGTGTATAAATTTTACCGAAGTGAAAAGTGGGTTATGTTATTCGATGCAGATTTAAGGTACACCATATGAAAACGGTGTGCCAAGGGAAAGGTGGGCTTTCCCTTTACTGATGGGTTTTTAAGTATACATTAATGGCATCCGTGGAAATCTTTTCTAAGTCTTTTGGATTGAAATCATGGACTCTTTTCTGGTTGGAGTACGAGTAACTCTAAGCCTTTGTACATGAACGAGGATGGGACCGGTGTAGGTACATTAGGTTATTTTCACTTTATTGGTTGATCGTAAAGGAGCGAACAGTGGGTATGCTAATTTGAGCAATTTAATTGCCCGTACGGCAGAATTTGTGGATTTAAACATCTTAAACCAGGTAAGCTTAATTGTGGAAACGTGTAGGAGGTAGTTGCATATTTATGATATGGTTTTTATTGTGGAAAAGTGCTTAATCTAATTATTATTATTTACAGAGAGATTTACATGGATTGTTAAGTTCTCGGATGTAAATTAAGTCATGCGATAAAGTTTTAGGCAATGGATGCTTGAAAAGGTTTTCATGTCGTTATATAATACAAATTTGTTGTTTTCTGCTTTTCTTTAAAATGCCACAAGTGGTAAGGTGTACTAGGTAAATGATTTTAAAAGTAACGACCTGATGTAGGTCTCTCTTGAATGTCAATAGTCCTGTACAGTTCGAAGCTGTTAGCGATTTGAAGAAAGTTTTGGCAGCGTATTTATGTGGGTACTCGTACCTATAACCACAGTCTTTCATGCATGGACTGGATTAGAAATTCTTAAGAGAATAGCTCACGGCGCAGTACTTGAGATTCATTGACTTGCTCATTGACTCATCAACTTTCGAGACAGCAGACCATGTAAAAGAGAAATTTTATGACTTGCTGATAGATAGTAAGCTAAAATTTGAATGTACAAACAAGTAGGTGATAAACAGCAGAAAACTCCGCATAATTCAATCCACAGAATGCTTCCAGATAATTTAACAGTCAACCAAATCAAACATATTCACTAATTCATGGTAGGTTAGGTTAAGTTAGGGTTTTTTTTTCTGGTTGCGCCAGGGAGGTGAGGAATCTTCTAAAGATATCTTTAGCCCGTGCTAATGGCATGGACAATTCATATACCTGGTCCTGACAATGAGTTGCCAGCCGATATATGCCTACGTACTAAACCTCGCCCCGCACACAGACTTCAACTTCGCGGGGTTGGTTAGCAAATCAAGCTATACGTCTTGTGTCACCTCCTTCTGAGTCTTCTCCTGCTTCTGTAGCTTTTCTCAGCCTTTCTAATCTCCGCAGCTCATTTTGTATATTTGTTATGTAGTCGCATATTACCGTCCAGTTCTCTTCTGACTGCAACATGTGATCGAGGAGTAACGTCGGTCTGGGTAAAGTACTTCTCCATGCCGTGAAGCGTCTACAGTAAAACACTGCGTGTTCCGTATCTTCGTCTTCATTAGGGCATTCGGGGCAAGATGGTAAACTGTCGTGTCCAAATCGGTGGAGATACTTTCGGTAGCCACCGTGACCAGACAGGAACTACGTAAGGTTGTAGTTGGAGTCTCCATGTTTACGATTCCAGTCTTGGATTGTCGGTATTAGTTTGTGTGTCCATCTGCTTTTCGTTGCATTGTCCCAGCGATGCTGCTGATGCCTTTTCTTCAGTTTTTATTATCTTCGTACCATTGGCGTCGTGTTGGTTCAAGACTCTATTGTTATATATCCTCAGCATTTCATCTGCGAGAATATCGATGGGAACCATTCCAGCTACGACAAATGCAGCTTCGTCAGAGATGGTTCGAAAGCTGCCAAATATAGCAAATCAAGCCACGCAAGTAGCGATAATAAACATTTTGGCTAAAAGCAAGGAATTTAAAATAGCTGCCATATACTGCCCACCAAGTATTCGCCGACAGAGGAAGATCTTAATAATCTCTTCCAAACTCCAGGCAACAGCTTTATCATTGGAGGTGATGTGTAAATTAAGAGAATTACTCGAAGGATTTATTAACCTTAGATCCTCTCTGACCACAACAAACCATATTGACATCGAAGTGGAACAATTCATTGCAGATATACAACAGGCAACAGGATAACATCAGATCCTTTAATAACGAGTTACCGGCAAGTTTTGGATCTAATTGATCCACCGATTTTGTCTAAGGCTGCGAGTTCCAATCCAAAAAGTGAGAATGCTTTTATTGAATATTTTTGAAACGTTTTATAAAAAAAAAAAGTGATACAAGTCTTTAATCATTCATAAAACTGTTTTTTTTTGTATGCTAAACGCAAAAAATCAACTGAAGCACAACAATGTATGTGGCAATGAACATGAGTTTAGTTTAAGTTAGAAAAATTGTAAATTAAAAAATAAAATAAACCTTCCAAGACTCAAATTTGATTTCAATATATACTAGCAACTAACCCCTATACAAAAAAAAGAAATTATTTTAGCATAATATAACCAACAGATGAATTGATTCCAGTTTTAGGTATATCTTGCCCCACTGTGCGACGCGACGGTTCAAAATCTGACGACGGGGTGGGTGGTGGTGTCTTCTCTGATAGGCTTAATTTAAACCTCTATTTTTGTCTCCCAAACCATTGAAGCGTGTTCCAGGCAGAGATAATGGCAATAAGGGAAGCCTTGTCTTGGCTAAAGAAAACGTGATATCGGCATCTTTTCAGACAGCCAAGTAGCAATCAAATCCTTGAAATCATCCTCAATAAATCCTTTAACAGCTCTAGACTGCCGATCGTTTCTTATAGAGATGGCAGAGCAGTTTAATATTCACCTAATTTGGATACCGTGGCATAGGGATATTCCAGGGAATTGTAAGGCTGACGAACTTGCCAGACATAGAACAACAATACCCATCCTTCCAGGTAAAAGTTCACTGCGTATGCCTATCGCTAACATGCAAACTTAAATTAAAGCTGGATGCTATTGAAAAGACAAATTCTAGGAGACAATTGGTACAACTTGGATCTGAAACACTCTTAGAATTTGATTTCTCTAAATAGGAAGCATAGTAGTGATGTTATAGGTGTCATTACTGGACACTGTCTAATAGGCAGGCATGCAACAAGGCTTGGAGTCTTCTCAAACGATTTCTGCAGAAGCTGCATGGACGAGGAGGAGGAGAGACTATTCTCCACCTTCTTTGCACCTGCCCAGCTCTCTCGCAAAGTATGTAACCTCACTTAGGAGCATTCTGTTTCAACGACCTAAATAATCTGAATAATATAGACGTTAGGGACCTTCTACGCTTCATCAGAAGCTCCAAATTGTTCAACGAGTAGGCTAGAGGCGGCTTCCCAAACCCATGTCGTATCACAATGGACCTATTACTAGTCTAAGTGTGTTGGCTTTTTGCTGACAGCTACCTCAACCTAACCTAACCTAACTTACCAAAAAAAAAAAAAGCGCTGGAAATAAATGCTGCATTCAGGTTAATGTATCTAGCATGTGGAAATTCGCAGAGGTAATCATGATACTGAAGCCGGTCAAAACACCTAGCGAATTAGCAACATATCGCCTAATATCGATACTGACTATGCTGTCCGAATTATTTGAAAAAATGTTAACAAAACGCCTTAATAAAATAATTGAAGTGAAATGACTAATTCTAAACTATTAATTTCGTTTTAGAAATAAGTACTCTACGATCGACCAAGTGCACAGAATTATTGATAAAGAAGAAAAAGCATTTGAAGAAAAAAGACCTGCTCCATATATGGCATAAAGGACTGATCCAAAAATTGCAAAAGTATCTGCCAAAGCAGGGTCTTATAGGGACTTCCAAACTTTGACAGTTGATAGCGGCCATATTGTTGAAGCTACATCTGTCAAGATAGCTGTCATTTATTCAGTTTGTTTTGCCAAAACACCATGGATGGATATAGCGTTCAACAATACGTGCAAATAATAAAATTGTTTTATCAAAATTTGTGTTCTGTTCGAGCAACGCTCCTTTCGAGAGGACTATTCGCAGTGTGGTGGATAAATTTGAGTCCACTGGTTCAGTAAATGATCAGCCAACACCCGTACGTCAACGAAAAGCGAGATCTGCCGAAAACATCGCTGCTGTCCATGACAGTGTGCAGAAAAATCCAAGGCAGTCGATTTCGCGTCGCTCACAAGAACTTGGCCTTTCGCAGACCACAACTTGGTGAATTTTGCGTTGTGACTTAGGCCTGCACCCGTAAAAAATTCAACTGACCCAGGAGCTGAAGGTAAACGCCCATAGACAACGACGCGTCTTCGCTGAATTGGCTCTGGAGCAGTTGGAAACTGACCCTAATTTCATCGAATAATCATCTTCAGCGATGAGGCAAATTTCTGGATGAATAGGTACGTCAACAAACAAAATTGTCGTATTTGGAACGATACCAATCCACATGAGATCCAAGAGCGTCCAATGCATCCCGAAACTGTTTGGTGTGGATTTTGGGCTGGCGGCGTCATCGGTCCATATTTCTTTGAGAACGACGTTGGCCAGGCCATCACCGTCAAAGGAGAGCGCTATAGGTCGATGATTACCAACTTCTTTTGGCCTGAATTGGATCATATGTACACCAACGACATGTGGTTTCAACAGGACGGCACTACGTGCCAGCTCACGTCACATTGGAAATTCTGCACGAGCGGTTCGAGTGCATGGTCTCACGTGGAGGCGATGTGAACTGGCCACCGAGATCGTGCGATTTGACCCCGTTAGACTTTTTCTTGTGGGGTTTTCTGAAGTTGCAGGTCTATTGGAATAAGCCACAAACCACAGCGGTCCTCAAAGCCCACACAACCCATGCCATAGGTCAAATACAGCCTGATTTATGCGCCAGAGTCATGGAAAATTGGACATTTTGGATGCGCGCCACCCACAGAAACCGAGGCGGACATTTGAACGAAATTTAAAAAATTTCGATGATATCTCATACACACTTTGTTTTATTTAAATTTAAAGATAGGAAGCGCTTAATGAAAGACCCTTTATATTAAAGAAGAATTTACTAAATGACTTTTAACTCAGTCGTAAATAAAAAGGGAGGTGGTGTGGGTCCCACACTACTAGCTTCACTAGTGTGTTTCAAGATTTCCACCGACCTACGGGGGGAAACAAATTTGCAAATGTCATTCAGTTGCCAAATTCCGCACTTTACATACCACAATAAAATTTCCCAAAACAAATACGCTTTCCCCGTGAAATTTCCCATTTTCCTAATCTACCGCCAGAAATATTTCCTCCCCTATCGAGGTACACTACTGCGCAGAGGACCTTTCCCCGTCGCACCCTAGAACCGTTTCAACTTTAAACTTTTCCAACAGATTGCGCTCCCATCAGCACTCCTTCCGAAAAGAAAAATCGGGAAATTTTTACCTAGAACAAGGATTACGTCAATCCTACCAAATATAGGTTTTAGTAGCCGACTAACTTTTCACATGGGCTGAAGTCCCTGTAGATTCGCACGTTTTTAACGGTTATATACAGCATATACACACTCATCACATACATATATAAGTGTACATAGAAAATGTATTTAAATAATTAAAATGCAAAAATTTGCATAATCCATTCAAACATATTATTGTTGCAAATAATAGTATCAAACAGTGAAGGTGGCAAAAAGTGAACACATTCTTTAACTTCTAGTAGATACGTACATATATGTTAGTTTTGAATTTTCTCGGAACACACTCGAATATGGGAGTGTAGTGTGTTTGAAATCGTGTGGGAATTTAGCCGAAAATTAAAAGAAAAGCGTTAAAAAACGGTCTTACCCATTCCAAATGGTGGTGTACATGAAATATTCATATGTATCCGATAGTTAAATCGGTCACAGCAGTTCCATGGCAAATTGTTTCGTCGGTAGTATAGTGTTGTCGCGTTTCTCGTTTTTGGGTCATAAAATGGCACGGTATCGTGACGCTGCGGCCAGCAACGTCGGGTCAATGCGGTATTTGGGCGGCGCGCAACAATCCGCATATCTGATAAATTTCGGTTGTGTAAATAATTAAAAACACCCCAGCCAAAATCAAATGGGATTCTACTCTCAGTGTTAAATAGTTGAAACCATTTCAACCGCAACCGGAAGTGTTTTAACGGCTTCAATATGCATGTGAAACCCATGCAAAGACACTAGACCAAGGGAAATTTTGTTCCTGCTAGTCCTGCTTTCTGTTTCTTTCTTGTGTCAGTGTTTGTAAAGCTCAATCACCCCGGAAAACGAATTAATATTTAAAAAGGGATTTCATCTCGCTCCCCATTTATATCTATCCTTTCCTAGTGGCCCACCCCAAGCTCCGCACCCATGGTACTGCACCGTACTAGCCTCGGCTGTATATTTATTCAGGGCATTCATAGACCCTACCTGCATCGCGTTATTAAAACCCCCACCACCACCCAAGACCGAGAGGATAATAAAAATGCATCAACACCGTGGTGGCGGTGGACGACGACGGTGTAGTGGCAGTAGGGAAAGGATCACTAAGGATGCAGGGTGGCCCAGCAACAGTGGTGGTGGTAATAGCAACAGTGGCACCACTGCCATTACGTCGTCATCCCTTAGGAGCCGTAGCAGCAGGAATAGTACCTCCTCCATTATAATCAACAACAACAACAAACAAATAAAAAATGATATTATACATCATGCGCGAAATGTTCTACCTGTCGTGTAAATAAGGTTGATTTAAAAAAAAATTAATAAAAAGAGAAATAAAGAAAATTTCCAGTGCAAAAAAAGGAACACAAAAAAAAAACCTCGTCCTGCCGTGTAGTGATGTTTTTGTGGGTCGCTTGTTCTTTTTTTTCGGATTATCCTGTCGAGAATGTTTAGCGTGTAAATTATTTCTAAATTTTTCCGTTTCTCAATAGTAGTTGTGTACAATAAAAAATTTAAGAATAATTCAAAAAGTTAATTAATATTAATCTAAAATAAAATTTTCTTTCTTTCGTTATAGTGAAAATATTGTATATACATAAATACATAGAATAATTGTTACATAAAAGATAAGAAAATATTTCTTCAAAATTTATCCGCTGTTAATACGATCTTCCGCTTGTTAAAAATAGAAAAATTTAAGCGATTTTAAGCTAATAAATATAATATTTAAATAATTAATATAAGTGAATAGTTACAAGTAGTGAATTTAATTAGAAAATTTTAAAATATTTATTGTTCCATTGTGAAATTTCGTTGTGTTTTCTGATCAAAAAAAATATATATGCCTATATAAAAGAAAATATTAGTTAAATGTAAGCACGTTCTGTTAATAGTGAAATAATGTAGCAATTTCTCTTAAATTTAAAATTAATTAATATTAGACATCGACTGCATCATTTAAAGTGGATTACGTTAACCAGTGCTTTGAATTGTAAGTTGAAAATCACATACGAGTAATGTTTGTAGGTGTATCGCAAAAATACTAATTTTTCTTAAAAATGTTAATACTGTGCCTAAAATGTAGGTGTAGGTTTAAAGTAAAAGATACATAGATACTTCTCTAGGTAATTACTTTCAATTTGTAACTCCATGAAGTGTTTGCAATGCTTGAGTGTACAGGTGCTAAAATAATGAAACCCGAAAACTGTCGATATTACTCGTAAAAAAAAAGTCTATCGTTTACTATCGATAATTATGAATATACCCAGTAAATAATCGAAATTATTTGTTTCTCAATTAAAATAGTCTACCACTTACTAATCAATAAAATTTGATTAAAAATCATTTTAGACTGCTTTGATATTTCAATGTCTTCGATGGAATGAAAAAATCGAAAATCGATGGTCGGAAAGTGTTATCGATAGAATCATTCGATAATTAAAACAAGTAGATGTTCTGAATTGTTGGTAACTAAAGTCAATGACATTGTACACATACATTATTCTAGACACTATTTAGTCATCGCTGCTCCGTACAGAAACCTCGAATCTACTGGTTCTTCTTCTTTTTCTTAAGGCGGAGTTATGATCCGGAGTAGAAGGATTACAACCCTCTCACTTTACTGCATCCCTACTGGTGCCGGTTTGACCTCAGGAAGTACCGGCAGCCTTCCCGGTTTCGGATCACTTCGTCACTGAGGCCAATCAAATCCTGGTGTTTTCGCATTTGTGTGATCCAGTTGTTTTTTGGTCTGCATATTTTGCGCGATTGTGTACTAACGTTCATTTATATTGCCTTTTTGACGGGGTTCGAAAGATCTCTCCTTTGAACACAATAATCCCAACTGAGCCGGTCGTGCTCTGTCTTGCTTGTGATGTATTCTTTTACATGAAGGCTTTCTCGAATCTTTGAACCTCGAATCGACTGCAAAAGTAGTTAATTTTTTTCATTAGTTGACTGTATTTTAATCAAAAAATTCTGCCTGAAATTTTATTGGCCTTGCTTAAAATGTAGGTGTAGGTCTAAGGTAAAAGATACATAGATACGAGTACTTCGCTAGAATATTGCTTTCAATTTGCAACCTCATAAAATCTTTGCAGTGCTTGAGTGTACAGATGATCAAATATTTAGCTCCGGAATTGATTTTTATGGACACACAAGTGAATGAATAAAAATGAAGTGCACGACCGGATCGCACGAACTTGCACCAATATGATGTTATTATTATTATTAGATTTATTTATCCTTCTATCTTATGGCTAAAGCCGTCTGCACGATTGACAATAAACCTATAGCTTCTTTTGACATGTAAGGTGCCTTAATTTTTACAGATGGCGTCAAATGTCATTGTGCTTTGACATTTATGCCTAAAATACAATATCGCCTCCACCTCGGCTTCGTCTCGTTACGTACCTTGTGAGCGCTTTGTCTGCTCATCTGTCAAAGTAAGCAAAAGTTCAGCTCATCTTGGGTTAAAGTGTCGTTACGTAACATTACGCTTTTCTTTACGAATAAAAATCGTAAGGTCGAGGTGGAAACGACATTGTGATAGGATACATTGATTTCCTATGGTCTAACTCATAGACGTCAGATGAAGCCGAGGTCGAGGCGACCTTGTGTTTTAAGCATTATGTTGTAGACAGATAGAGAATTAGTTGATAACTAGCAATGGAGCGATACACACGTGAAGAACGCGGCATTGTTGTTACTGCTATTTGACCAATTTCCGGTCTGTTGTTTTAACGTCCTGCACCATGAGAGCGAACAATTAAGCATTTGGCTGAGCGTCTGGTGCAAACTGGGTCCACTAGAGTTGTAGCAAGAAGTGGCCGGCCCCGTATTGCCATATCACTGCTGTGGCCGACAACGTCCGAGAGAAACCACAAACATCGACGAGACAACGATGCACGGGATCAGCAGACGTTATTTGCGTCGAATTTTGGTGAAAGATCTGAAGGTGTTCCCTTATAAAGTGCAAACCGTTCACCAATTGCTGCCTGCTGACCATCAAGTGAGGTTAACTTACTCTCATGCTCTGTTAAACCTGGTGCAAGAAGAGGATGATTTCGTATCCAAAATCATAATGAGCGACGAAGCCCATTTCCACTTAAGTGTTTATGTGATTAAACAAAATTTGCATTTCTGGGGTACAGAGAATCCACATGAAATGCACGAAGAGCCTTTTGTATCCCTTCAAAGTGACTGTTTGGTGAGGCATTTGCAGTGAAAAAGTGATTGGCCCTTATTTTCTTGAGGACGTCGACGACACCACGGTAATCGTAACTGGTGAGCGCTACAGACAGACGTTAAACGAGTTTTTTTTGGCGCAAGTTTCTGAATTAGGTCTCGAGCATTGTTGGTTCCAGCAGGATGGAGCCACTGCTCACACAGCTCGGGCAACGATGGAGATTTTGAATCATCAATTTCCGGGCCGTGTGATCTCCCCTTTTGGCGATTTGAAGTGGCTGGCAATATCGACAGATCTGACGGCGCCAGACTTCTTCCTTTGGGACTTTTTTAAAATTTCACGCTTACCACTGCAAGCCACAAACCTTGCAAGTCTTGAAAGCCAACATTAAAGAAGAAATCACCAATTTGGAGGCAGATATTTTGCGAACAACAATTCAAAATGCCGTAAAACGAGTACAAATTTGCAGCTCCTCAAGAGGTGATCATTTGACCGATATACTCATACTTTTTTCAACTTAATGTCATCAATTTTACATTCAAATAAACTTTTCTTGAAAATAGAGCCCAATTTTTTTTCATTTCTTACAAAATGGCTGCCAATTCACATTATGACATTACTTTTGCCCCACCTTGTACAAAGCGCGACAAAAACATAGCACATTCATATTATTTTTCAAAAATAGAGTTTGGACGTTTCTCTTTTCGTTTAGTTTTAAGTAGTAGTTAAATACTTTTCTTTGAGTGCACAGGGGTGAAAAGACTCAAAAAGATTTACCGTTATCTGTAAAAAAAAAAAAAAATATCAACATATGTTGCGAAAGCACAGTACGATGAATTTGTATTCAGTCTACTTTGAGCGATCGCAAGAGCGAATGCATTGTGATTTTTTGTAAGAAAATTTTGTATTCGTCCTTTTAAAAACGAATACAATTTTCTTTAGTTAAGAATGGGTAGAGGAAAACGGCTCATCAGTAGCGAAGTTCAAGTTGGTCTGAATCTTCAAAAAGGAAATATAAAAACCGGTGAAATCGCCAAACATTTATGCAGAAGTCGAAAAGTTATCATGAACTTCCTTAAAGATCCCAAGAAATATGGCAAAGCTCACAGTAGTGGACGACCAAGATCTGTAACACCCAGAGAAAAACGAACCATTTTCCGTACGGAGGTGCAGAGGATTTTAAAAAATTCTGAAATTATAAAACGCAAAAAATTACAAAGAAAGCCTCCACTTACAAAAAAACATAGAAAAGACTTAAGTTTGCTGAAAGACACATTAAGTGTACAAAAAGATGGCGCCAGGTCCTCTTCACAGATGAAAATAAATTTAACTTCGATGGCCCAGATGAGTGGTCATATTATTCTCATGATTTGCGAATCACAAACTGATGAAATATGGCCAGAAGTGGAGCAGCCAAATGAAAAAATTCCTTTTGTTACACCTTTCGAAGTCAACTTAAATATTGAAAATAATTTGAAACGGAAAAAATCAACTGGTTACGATTTAATAACCACCGAAGTCCTGCAGAAGCTACCACCAAGAGCTTTGCTTAAACTGGCAATTTTAATAAACGCGTGTTTTAACTTGAATCATGTTTCTTGTCACTGGAAAATAGCAGACGTGATTATGATCCCTAAGCTGGGAAAAGATCCTCACGAACCGCCATCATACATCTTGTCAAAAGTACTAGAAAAAGTTTTTCTAAAGAGATTAAGCCCGTTTATTGCAGGCGGAAACATGATTCCAGTACATTAATTTGGTTTCAGAGAAAGACATTCTACCATAGAGCAGGTACACCGAATTACAGACATCATCGAAAAAGCTCTAGAAGATAAAATGATATGCTCAGCTGTATTTTTGAATGCCGCAAAGGCATTTGATAAAGTTTGGCACAAGGGACTTCTTGAAAAACTTAAAATACTCTTTCCCAAGGAATATGCAGAGGTACTAAAATCGTATCCTTCAAACAGATACTTTAGAATTAAACCTAGTTTAAGTTCCTACTCTCAAGTAAAAGAGATCAATGCCGGGATACCACAAGGGAGTGTTCTAGGTCCAGTGTTATACCTCTTATTTACTAAAAACTCACCAACACCTCCAAATTGCACAATAGCTACATTTGCTGATGACACAGCTATACTCACAGTTACAAATAGAACATGTAAAAAAGAAAAAAAGAAGAGCGTTACATCAAATTAAGAAAAATTAACTGGCTTATTGGTAGAAAATCAGATCTATCAATACATAATAAACTTTTAGTACACAAACAGATATTGAAACCAGTATGGACGTACGGTATTCAGCTATGGGGGTGTACTTCCCAAACAAATATTGACATAATTCAAAGGTTGCAAAACAAAGTCGTTGGAGGCATTTTCAGGAGGGGGAGGGCGTGTGTTCCGGAATTGGATATTACGGAAGAATGGAAATAAAGTTTGTTCCGTCAAGAATGAACAGCCTAGGCTACCTGGATTTGATTGGGGACTAATTCGGAGCAAGAATTTACTAAATGTACCATGATTTTCCAACAAGATAATACCAGAGTTGTGAAAGAATTTTTTTGAGAAATGGAAATTGAACGTCATTGAAAATTGTTGGGGATAACTTGAGAGAGAAGTCTACGCCGAAAATAGACAGTACGACACAATTGAGAATCTCAAAAGGAACATTGCAGAAAAGTGGGGAGCAATACCAAAAAAAATACATTAAAGAGTTATTTAAATCGCTTCCATACGCTGTTATGATGGAGATTTTGAGAAAACAAGGAGGGTCAACTCATCACTAGAAGTTTAAATTGTTAAGTTTACTATAATTTGTCTATACTAATTTTTTATATTTTCAAAAACGTGCTATCTTCCTGTCGTACCAATTAAAATATGCCGTGCCGTGTATGGAATACTTGTTTTCGTTTTTGTATTTTTACTTTAGTATTTTATCATGTTATCCCTTAAATGTACAACATTTGAGAAACAAAAAATATTTTATTTGGTATGAACAATGTAAATACAAAAAATAAAAATATGCTCTCTTCTTGTCCCTCTCTGTAAATGTTCAAACTAAATCTTTAATATAATTTAAAAGGCTTCTTCTATTATTTGTATTCAATAATGAGATGCAGCTTTGATGTAAAGGGTGGTTAAGTTTTAAGGGCCGATGTTGATTTTGAATAAAACACAAATTATTTAGGAAATTACTGTCATTTCTTTTTATTATGATAATATTGGTATGGTTCAATTATGTATGGAACAAAATATCGGCCAAATGGCCGCCGCGACCTCGGCGGCACACCTCCATCCGATGGTCCAAATTTTCGATGACGCTGAGGCATAATTGAGGTTCTATGCCGTTAATGTGCCGAATTATCTCATCCTTTAGCTCTTGAATTGTTGCTGGCTTATCGACGTACACCTTTTCTTTCAAATAACCCCAAAGAAAGAAGTCCAACTGTGTCAAATCATATGATCTTGGCGGCCAATTGACATCGCCACCACGTGAGATAACACGGCCATTGAATTTGTCGCGCAAAAGAGCCATTGTTTCGTTAGCTGTGTGGCAAGTGGCACCATCCTATTGAAACCACATATCGTCCACATCCATATCTTCCAATTCGGGCCATAAAAAGTTCGTTATCATCTCACGATAGCGAACACCATTCGCAGTAACTGCCTGACCGGCCTCATTTTGGAAAAAATACGGCCCGATGATGCCGCCAGCCCGTAAACCGCACCAAACAGTTACTCTTTGTGGGTGCATTGGTTTTTCGACAATCACTCTTGGATTATCATTCGCCCAAATGCGGCAATTCTGCTTATTGACGAATCGAGGTGAAAATGTGCCTCATCACTGAAGATGATTTTCTTCGAAAATTGATCATCCACTGTTGCCATTTCTTGCCACCATTGTGACCATTGACGTAGCTTGAAATGGTCAAGAGGCTTTAGTTCTTGAGTCAATTGCACCTTGTAAGCGTGAGAGGTGCAATTGTTGGGCACGACGACGAGTTGAGGTGGACGGCTCTTCAGCCACACTATCGCGAACAGCAACAATATTTTCTGCAGTACGAGCTGTACGAGTATGCACTGGTGTTTTCACATCTCCTACAGACCCGGTTTGCACAAATTTTTGCACGATTTTTCCGATTGTACGCACATTTGGACGATTAAATTGACCGAAAGAATCACGAAATGCACAATATGCATTTTGATTTGAACGCCCATTTTCATAATAAGCCTGAATAACTTTAACGCGTTGCTCGATTGCGTATCTTTCCATGGTTCAAATTGAGTTAGTCTGAAATTGAGAAATGTCAAATGAAATGCAGAAAAAAACTTGACGTTTAGGTGTGGTTCACATTCAACATCGGCCCTTTAAATTTAACCACCCTTTATTTGTAAAGCGATAACCAATCTATGGCGTTCAACCAGCTATAACTTCTTCGTGTGAGAGTTGATTTGGTCCTAAGTGCAGTCTCCTAATATCTTTAAGAATTGGACGAAGTGTTTTACACTTCATAGGTGTAATACACTTTCGTGCTCCTCTAGATTGCAGAGATTGCATAGTATTGGCAAATCTGGTCGATGGGGGACGAAATTCAGTGGCAATAATTCTCCTCATGTTTTGAAAATCGTTGTTATCACTTCTGTTCCGTATTTTTCATCCATGTAATTTATATCTCTGAGGTCATGAGCTAGCTTGGAGCACATTTCTGTATGAACAGAAGCTTGGGCTTTCTCTACAAAATAACTTGTTATCTTGATATCTAGTTGGGCTCTTTCAAATCTTGGGTATTTTGCGCGGTCAGACTAAGAGGACTATCCGTTCTATCCGCTATCTTTTTCCATTTTGCAAAACAGGACGCGCTTCTAGTCATTATATTAAATACTCTTATCACGTAATCGAAGTGCATTTTGAGGGTCTTAATGAACAACACAGGTAGCCCTATTTCTGTATGTAGCATATAGTTAGGGGTAGACAACAACAGAAAATGCATGAAAGACGCTTGACCCAATCATTTTCCAAGCATCCCCATTCTTGTGCAGCATACATTACATCATAGCAGATTGTGCAGTTTCCTCGAAAATGCAATATTTTGTAGACATACACACGTTGAGTTTATGGCATTTTACCGCCTTGAGTTTCCGCTTGAGATGTAAACCCATGTTTTGGGGCGTTTTTTTTTTACAATTTGCACTTGTCAAAGGGGTTATGAATAGCCTTTTACTAATTTTAGAACACAGGCGATTTTGTGGAAAGGGAAAGAGACAGAGAGAAAGACAGATTGGTGTAGTTGGTTTGAAACTCAGGTGGAATCAACTTTCAGTGAACTCCAAGGGTGGCGTCCAGATAACTGGGGAGTATTTTTATTTTGCTGTTATTGTTGTTGCTTATGATTCACAGTATTTTCTCCCGTCCTCCTGATGTCATCTTCACGATCAAGTTGCATTTTAGCAATATGACCACCCTACTGCCAGTGTTACGCCTTAGCAGTAGAGTTGACATAAGTTTTCGCGATTGATCGACTTTTTCGTTTATTTCATATGAAATAAATAGATGATTCTTAGAGCTACTCCGAGATATTTTTATCCCTTTACAAACTAACCAAAAGCCATGATTTGGGATTTGCTTCGGTTGGCCAGAAGATTCCACATTTGGCAGTACTCCTTGTGTTTCGCCATCATCATTTGGAGCTTATTCGGTGTATCCGCTGGAAGAACGATATCTTCGGCAAATACCAGGGCTTTTATTTTGACATTCGGCGCGTTCCTAGTACTCTGCTAGAATGTAGCAAAACGACTTTTTGTACCAGGATGACACCGCCGTCGAAATTTTCCGCTACTAGCATAAGCGGGGAAATGTGGAGGGGATATAGCAAAAAAATTCTCGCTACAACTCTTAGCTAGATAAGAACAAGAGAAAAATGTCATCTGTCAATACAATCCATTAGCGATGGGGATCTTCCAATGAAAACCGTAAACAGTCGATATTAAAAAAAAAGCTATCGTTTACTATCGATAATTATGAATACTCGTATATCCAGTAAATGCTCGAAATTATTTGTTTCTCAAGTAAAATCTTTTAGGATTAGCCTACCTCTTACTAATCAATAAAATTTGATTAAAGTTTATTTCAGACTGCTCTTTGATATTTCAATGTCTTCGATGGAATGAAAAAACCGAAAATCGATGGTCGGAAAGTGTTATCGATAGAATCATTCCATAATTAAAACAAGTAGATGTTCTGAATTGTTGATAACTAAAGTCAATGACGTTATGCACATACATTATTCTAGACACTAACTATTTAGTATTTTAAAATAAAATATCAAAATCAGTTGGAAAAATAAGTTTTTAACTTTAATTGTTATTACCATTCCATTCTTCGTCAATTTAGAGTTCAGCAGATTAAGTCTTGACAAAATGTTAGTATCAGATTAATATTTGGCTAACATTTTACACGGCCTAAGACTGTTTTTTGTTAGTTTAACTAGATTTTATTAAAAGGTTCAATTATAACAATCGAATAGTATCGGGAATTATCGAAAGTGATGACTACCGACATTGTTGTCCACCTCTAGTAAAGATGGTGGGTTTCTGGGTATCAGCTGTTGCAAGGCTAAAAGGGCGTTACATGAATAGCAAATTTTGTGTGTTTGGATCGCGCCGATTGTTAATTTCCACTCCTCCGTTCATTTAGTCTATTCCATCCGAAAATAAGTCGAATAGGAGTGTACTGATGGTACATCCCTGTCGTACTCCCGTAGTTACCAAGAAATTGTCAGGTATATCTGTTCCATTTCATACCAAACATTGACGCTAGATTGCTTTAAGTGTTCTCATCATTTTGGACGGTACATCTATGCTTTACAATCTGTAGAAAAGCCTATCTCTATTTACACTGTCGAATGTTGCTTTAAAGTCCACGAAATAAGCATAGACCTTGGTGTAAAAATTTGATCTAGAGTTGAGTAGTCTATCCGGAAGCCGGCTTGAAATTCGCTTATTATGCATATTCATCGACTCAGTCCGCCTATTGAACAAAATAGATCCAAATATCTTGGTAATGGTATTTAAAAATGATATTTCCGCCACATTTCTATGCACCTTTTTTTAAAAAATCGGAAATATTAATGTAGTTTCAAAGCACTCATAAACGCTATCACTTCCATACATCTCATTTAAAAGGCTGAGAAAGCATTTGGTAAATTCGAAGTTGCACTATTTGTAGAACTCATAGAGTATTAGGTCTTCACCGGAGGACTTGTTTTCCTTAATATTTCTCGGAACGTTCTGAAGATCCAGGAGTGTGAATGGTCTGTACATACTTTGATCGTCAATTTGCGGCTCACAATACAGTAAAGGAAGTGACGTCGTTTCTACATTTACGAGCGTTTGGAAAAGTGTTTTCAAGTGCATTATATATGGTATATGTAAACCTATTCTGGGTTTTAATACAGAGCTGTAAAATTCAAGTACAAGTACAATTGGCGCGTACTTATTTTTTTTTAAATACAAGTACAATTTATTGGTACTTTAACTTAAAAATTTCAAGTACCAGTACCGGGAATTGTACTTGAACTTGCAATTCCTTCGAAGTACTTTAAAAACTGGCCTTAAGTCTTTTTTTGAATTCCTTTCAATTAATTTCAATTCCTTTTCTAATTCTTTTAAGTACTTGTAAATTGTAATTTACTTAAAGGAAGTAGAAAAAGACTTAAGTACAATTTTTAAGTATTTACAGTACTTATTAATAAATTAGTACGAGATAATTGTACTTAAGTTGTACTTCAGTTGCACCTTTTATAACACGAAAACTTAAAACTCCTTTGAATTTCTGCTAACATAAAATTGATTTTTCTTTTCTACACAAAGAAATTTAAAATTTAAGAAGGCGAAACTTCTCCGTCGACGCTTTTCACAATCCTTATCGAACCATTCTTGTTTTGCGTGATAGACTTTTTTCTTTAACGTTGATTTTATGGCTACTCTTCGGATGATTTGTTATAAATCTACGACTGTAAGTAGTCTATCACAGTATTTGAATTGTTTCGTATAAACGTATATTCACCTCTTTCGTCGCCTTTTGTTCTTCCATTCAAAACCACTAAATTATTAGTCATCTGCTAAATCCAACAGAGTGGCCGTGGTGTAGTGGTAACATCATCGCTTATCATGCTGCAGGTTCACGGTTCAAATCCTGATTTCAAGAATCGTTTATTTATTTCACATGAAATAAATATGTTGCCAAGCTTATGTCAACTCTACTGCGAAGGCGTAACACTGGTAGTGGGGTGATCATATGCCTAAAAATGCAACTTAATCGTGATGATGACATCAGGAGGACTGACAAAAAATACTGTGAATCATAAGCAATGACAATCAGAAATGCTCCTCAGTTATCTGGACGCCACCCTTGGAGTTTACTAAAACTTAATAATACCTGAGTTTCAAACCCACTACACCAATCTGTCTTTCTCTCTCTCACTTTCTACAAACGCCCGTGCCCTGAAATAATTTAAGGGTATTCATTCCCCTTTTTCAAGCGCAAATTATACAAAAAATAATTCTCCCATTTCTATTCGTTGTATGATCTTTTGATATTCTTTACTTTGGGTTGATATTCGCTATCCATAAAAACAAGCCGCTCTGCCCCAATTAGGGTCGCCAACAAGTATTAACGTCCTATTTTGCAAGTTGACCAAAGCATCACACAGGATATCGAAATCGTGCTTTCAGAGGCTGCAACTGATGTACAGACGGAGTACACAGTGTTTTGTGTTACTAAAATTTAGGTCCAAAAAGTATCTTGGTATGCCATTACACTACTTGTGATTTTGAGCAAAATTGATTGAGTCATATCCGAGATATAGACAAATACGTAAAGTACCGTTATACACATTTTCTGTCCAAAATGTGTGTATGCCTTCAGGTTATAGGTACATACAGACGTTCAAACAGACCGACAGACCCGCTTTTTCGAGTTTATCTAATGTACACTACGGGACAAAATGATAAGACACTCCCACATATTTTTAAAAATAAAAAGTGTGCTAATATGTGCCAAATCTGCCGCAAATTACTGAAAAGAAAACAACAGAGTGCTAAAGCTGAGAGATATTGGTATCTCATCTAATGACAGCTGCTACTTGAATGAGAGCCTAACCAAGCACTCGCGCTTTCTCTTACAAAGTGCACTTGGTTTAAAAAAGAAAAAAATACTCTTCTCAGTTTACACCAAATCCGGTACTGTATACGCTAAGAAGACGGCCAACGCAAAAAGCTTTTCCATCGATAGCTCTGACGATCTCCACTCCATTGCTCGTGATGCTGCTGTTTCTGCTGGTGCTGCTGTGACTCATCATTAAATTCACCGTATTGTATCTTGTGCTCTTCTCTTTTATATATTATTAATTAATTGTTATTGACTAGCTCTTCTCCTCTGTTTCCTGCTTCTTTTTCACTCTCTTCCTTTCTTTCTTTGTCGCTCTAATTTTTCTTTTTTGTTTTATATTCTTTTCTCACTGTCTACTACTTACTTTTTCTTCATTTTTCTTTGTTTTATTTTGCTCAATATGAGTAGAGTATGTACCAATTACAGAATGGATAAAAAATCAACGCTTACAATGCTTAATGTTCTCTCTAATTGTCGTGATGGTTTTAAAGTTTGTCACCTAAATGCTCGTAGTCTTAGCCTATACAAATTGGATTATTTAAAATATTTGTTTACAGATTCTGGAGTTGATGTTGTTTGCGTCTGTGAAACTTGGTTTAAGCCTACTATATCTGATATACAATATAATATACCCAATTATGAAATATCAAGAAATGATCGAGTCACATATACTTGCGGAGGTGGGATTGCAATCTACTGCAGATCCTCCCTCAAATGTAAAATTATAAGCAAATCGATTGATATAGACACTGAGTTTTTGATTGTTGAGGTCCATGATGGTTGCACTAAATGCTTGATTGCTTGTGCCTTGTTGCTCCCCTCAGCCGTTTTTCTCTGTTCTTTCTCAATTCTCGCCTCTTTATGAACACATAATAGTTTGTGGTGATTTCAATGCAGATTTGTTCAAAAACGACTCTCGTGCCTTCCAAATAAAAGATTCTGCTTCTTCCTTAGGACTCCAAATAATTAATGTCAATTATCCTACGCGTTTTGCTAAAAATTCTATTCCGAGCCTCCTTGATCTGACAATTGTATCCGACCCATCGTCGGTTATCCTCTTCGACCAGCTCTCAATTGATCTTATATCGGACCATGACCTTCTGTTTTGTACATATAATATTAATTTCAATCACTTTCCTGCTCCTTTGACATTTTCATTTAAGGATTATAAGTCAGTAAATATGGAAGACCTAAGAAACGCCGCATTTCTGGCACCTTGGGATGGTTGTCGCTCATTTCCTAATCCTGATGCCAAGATAAACTATTTTCAAAATGTGGTTAATGAGTTATATGACCAATTTGTCCCAGTCAAAACAGTAAGAGTTCGTAACAGCAACTGTCCCTGGTTTACAACTGAAGTTGTCTCGACCATCAAAGCTTTACAGCAAATGGAAACATAGTCCATGTAATTCCAATTGGCTCGCTTACAAAGCAATGCGAAACCATTTGACAGTTGTGTTACGAAACTCCAAGAGGTATTACTACTCCTCTAAACTCAATACTAATCTTCCACCCAAAAAACTTTGGAGTAATCTGCGACAAATTGGTGTTTCTAGTGCAAAAAGCAGTTTAAAATGTGAAATTGACCCTGATGTGTTAAATAACTTCTTTCTCGATAACAATACTGAGAACATCAATTTCAATCTCTCAAATAATCCTAATCCGGCTTTGCAGTTAGAACGAGGTTTTGAAATTGAATCTGTTAACGAAAATGATGTCATAAACTGTGTTGCAGCTATTAAATCAAATGCTATCGGCGAAGATGGAATACCAATACGATTTATAAAACTCATTTTACCCTATATTGTTTCTCACTTGACCCATATTATCAACCACTGCATTACCACATCAACTTTCCCAGAATCTTGGAAAATAGCTCGAGTTGTACGTGTTGCAAAAAAGAACACCCCTACATCTGCTGCTGATTTTAGACCAATCAGTATTTTACCGTGCTTGTCAAAAGTCTTTGAAAAACTCATAGCAAGACAAGTTATTGAACACTTATCTCTTAATAGCCTTCTTTATGGTGGGCAATCGGGTTTTAGGTCTAACCACAGTTGTTCTACTGCGATGGTTAATATACTAGAAGACATAAGAAAAGAGTTTGATAACGGATATGTAACGCTTCTTTGTCTGCTTGATTTCTCAAAGGCTTTTGACAAGGTTAACCATATAATTCTTTGCTGGAAATTGCAACATCTCTTTGGTTTTGGTAACAGCGCAGTTAAACTTTTTGAGAACTTTCTTTCAAATAGATTTCAGAAAGTTATAACTTCCGATTCTTCTTCCGCTCTTCTGCCAGTAAAGCAGGGTGTTCCACAAGGATCAATACTTGGTCCCATTATCTTTTGTATGTCCTTAATTTTCTTGTTTTGGAGGGAAAACCGAAAAGTGGGTGGGCCAACAAGATAGGACAGGTGGATTCTAAAATTAAACAAAATGAAAATTTCTTCTATAAATTCTAGCATTCGTTTGGCTTACTTTTAAACAATTTTTTAACATATTTTTGATTCATCTTGTCCCATTCTATCTTTTTAATTCCGCAATATTGTTGTACTGCTTTCCACCTGCATAAATTGCTCAGGTAAGCTCTCTCCACATACTCCTGTTGCATTATCCTGTTGAAAAATTAATCAGGAGGGCGGAAAAAAATACTGTGAATCATAAGCAACGACAATAATAGCGAAAACAAACAAAATACTCCCCAGTTATCTGGATAGCCACCCTTGGAGTTTACAGAAACTTAATGCCACCTGAGTTTCAAACTACACCACTCTGTCTTTCTCTCTGTCTCCCTTTCCAGAAAAAAAAAAAACGCACTTGTTCTAAAAATTAGTATAAGGGTATTCATATCCCCTTTAACACGTGTAAATTATAAAAAAAAAAAAAAGTTTTCATCGGGAATAATTGAAGCAAATCTCTCAATTTGTTCGTTGATAAGTTCAATATATCTGGATGCTGTTAATTCTACCCTGACAAATTTTATTTTTATTTCTGTCTTTCGATTGTAGTCAATTCCAAATCATACCATTGCAGAACCTCCTCGCATTTGACGACGACTTAAATTTCGTTGCAGGTCGTAAAAGTATAAATACCAGCCATCAGGTCCATCTAAATTGAACTTTTTTTCATCTGTGAATATGATTCTTCTCCACTTTTTCTTGCAATAGGAATGGTTGCGAGCAAACACTTAACGGCACGTTCTATGAGCTTCGGTTGAAAGTGGCTTCCGAAGCAGTCTTCGTCTTTGAAGACGTTCGCATTGTTGTAAAAACTCTCCTCACATTTTTTATGTTAGTCCTAACTCCCCCTTTAGCTGCGATTTGATGAGCAGTTAAAGAAGAATTTAAAGATTCCCGCACGTTTTCCTCTTGGAGTTAATGCTGGTCTTCCAGGAGACATTCTTTTGGCATTATTTTCGGGATCATTTATTAAATTTGTCACTACTGTTTGACTTCTCTTCACTGATTCTGATATTTTTGCAATACTCCAGTCTTCACTCATAAATTTCAAAATTGTTTGTACTTTTTTTTGTTGTACTCTTTTTTTTAAAAAAATTTTTTTATCAAATTTAACGCAAGAGTACAACTATTTTCACGAATGTTTGCTTAGATACATCCTTACTGAAAGAAGTACAGACACAAAATGGTCAACATGTCCTATCTTTTTCTCACCCACCCGCTTTTCGGTTTTTCCCCCAAAACAATAAAATTGAGGGTTTTTCCAGAAATTATTTTATGGCAGTGCGGTCTAAATACATCCTGTTACCTGATGATTCAATCAGATTTGGGAAATGTTATGCACACATGGTTTTTTTCTTAAGTAATTGTGAAAAAATGATAAGACTTTTGTCTCGGAGTGTATCTACCAAAACTGAATTTTTTTTCAAAATCTGCCATTAGTAAAGTACCGTTAATTTTGGAGAAAGAATGAAAATTTTCGATTTCGCCACGAATTGTGAATCCACCGACTCCAGATATAAAGTTTAAAGAAAATCAGTTCAGCCGTTTAGGTTGCAGTCGTTTATACATACAGACGGGGAAATAAAAGGACATGGTTGGTATATCCTCATCTAATAGTTGATATTTGCCCAAGCATTTCAATCCTTTGTGCCCCACAAGACTCGCTGAACTCATTGCAGAATCTTCAAAAGCCAACAAATGAAGGCTAGTTTCCTTAGATGCTCCCCGAGTTTACAGTGACTCGTTAGAAAGCCTGTTAGGTTACGGAGGTTATTCTTGTTAAGGTAGATGCACCCTTAGAATCTTTGCCGGTTGTAGTGTCCCAGAAGTTTCTTAGCTTGCCTCGGACCTGGAGTATTAATCCAGGTTCTTACCCTGCCTTCTTTCTCCATCTTCCTGAATTCTTCGCGTATGGTATGATTTCCTATTCCGTAGAATGGTTCAGGTCCAATGAAGGGTCTTGCCAAGGAGTCTGCTTCACCCAATTAAATAAGTTTTGTATTGTCATTCCCACTCAAGATTTGCTTTTATGACAAGGGAGTCAAGTGCTTTGATAGCTGCTTGACTGTCTGACAATATTGATATGTCACAGTTATTGTATCGCAGTATATATATTCGCGATTGATTTGGACACATCTATCTATAGCGTATATTTCGGCTTGAAAGATGCTGGTATTTTTGCCCATATGTTCTGAGTGATTTATTCTTGGCCCAAATACACCTGCCCTTGTTCCTTTTCCAGTTCTCGAGCCGTTTGTGTGGTTACTCAATCCGTATATTATGGATCCATTGTTCCAGTCCTTCTTGTTGCTTAACTTAATTTTGTTATCAAAGTTATCTATTATATGTCAAGTTTGATGAAAATCTGCAAGTGCAAGTAAAATGTCAACATTCGTCGTACGAAAAAAATGCCTTAGACCTGCTTTTTGTTGCAAACTATGTTCCTATTGCTGTATGCAACAGCAATAAAAACCTATGTACCTAGCTCTGTCGTAAGTTCTGTTTCGGTTTCCAGGGCAATGGACAACTATATTTTTTGCTTCTTTAGATGTCCTTGCATACATTTTCCCGTTTTGTTTATTAAAAACTTCCTCGACGGTGGAAATCTGTTCGTCCCTAAAAAGGATATTTCCTTGTCCGTTGTCCGCGTGTCAGTGCAAAAATCGCTTGCAACTTTCAACCTTAATTAGCTTTAAATTAGGCGTAAATAGATGTCCAGTTGACCAATGAAAGGCTTTCATGCTGAGATCATCTGGAATGAGCCTATTGGATATACCCAGCATCATCATTTATGGTGAAGCATACAACTTTTACAAGAGCACTCGTACGGGTAGCGCACGGTCGACTACTTCTTGGTCTGTCTTCTAAATGAGACAATTCAACAAATCGATTTATAGCACGGTACACAAACATTTTTGATATCCCGAGCGGTTTAGTGGTTCAAAAATTTGGTAGCTTTTTTTTCTGACTGCAATACGATATTATTTTACACCCGACTCCATGATAGCCAATCAGTGGCATAAAACAAACTGGGTGATTTTTATTGCGTTTTATAGTATGTGTTTGAAAAATAAAAGTTGACAGTACTATTCCTGAAGTTTTGTAACTGGTACATACATCTCAAAAGGGATTTTTATAAAACCACAAAAAAAAACAAAAAAGTTAGAACAATAAACTCGAGTTTTAAATGGTATTATAACTAAATTCCACTTTATCTTTATAGGGCGACGGAAGTCGTACTGTGAATATCTTGTCAGAATCCTTGAATTTCGGTTACAAATCCTGGCAGCCACACCCACTTTCTTCCAACAGAAAGTAACAGCAACAGCTTATTTTTACCCATACATTGAGCAATTTTCTTTAAGCTATGCATTAAAATAGTAACACCGTAGTATACTAACAAATTAGACCGGACAATTTTAAGATGTGGATTATAAATTATTCGCATTAAAAATACTTTTGGTGTTCGTAAAACCTACTCACCGTACTCTTTAAAATGATCAAGGTAGGAGTACTCGTATACTGCCTACTTAACCAATTAAATCAAAACTATTTTTGTTTGATTAATTTATTTCTATTTCTAGTTCCATAATAATAGACTTTAAAGCTATGTACATGTTTCGGCAGCTGCTAACTTTTTCCAATTCAACTAGAACGTTGTATAGTTTGAGACGAAATATATTTGGAATATAATAATAGCTATCTGCCATTAATTTAAAATGTGAGCTATTTTTCTTTAAATTTAAAGAAATTTTTTATTAAGTACATACAGGGTGGCTACGGTGTAGTGGGTAGTGTGTTTGCTTGTTACCCGAGCCGTACAGGTTCGATCCCGAACGGGGAACAGCACCCAAGAGCCATCCGAGCATGTGGTGTAGTGGTAACATCATCGCTTGTCACGCTGTTGGTTCACGGTTCGAAACCTGCTGTCAAGAACCATCTATTTATTTCGCATGAAATAAATAAAAAAGTCGATCACTTACGAAAGCTAAGTCAACTCTGCTGTGAAGGCATAACACTGGCAGTAGGGTGATTATATGGCTAAAATGCAACCTGATCGTGATGATGACATTAGGAGGACGGAAAAAAATACTGTGAATCATAAGCAACGACAAAAATAGCGAAAAGAAACAAAATTCTCCCCAGTTATCTGGACAGCCACCCTTGGTGTTTACAGAAACTTAATACCACCTGAGTTTCTCTCTGTCTCTTCCCCTTTCCACAAAACGCACGTATTCTAAAAATTAGTATAAGGGTATTCATATCCCCTTTAACACGTGCAAATTATAAAAAAAAAAAAATATAAGAGAAACAAATAAAAATCTAAGTTTCGCCAAGCACTATACCAAAATTTGCTTTTTATATAAAAAAAAATTAATAATAATTATACAGTGTTCCACAAAACTCAACTCATACCAAAACAACTTTTTGAAATGAGTTCTTTATTAATAAAATACAGTAGAATCTCGGAAAGATGAACACATATAAAACAGGGCCCTTTCATCTTTTCGAGTTATTCATCTTTTCGAGCATCAAAATTTGGTTGAGGAAGAAAGTATAGCCATAAATAAAAACATAAAATATATCAAATTAACAATTCATTTTATTTTCAAAAAAAAAGTAAAAGTTGATTAAAAAAAAGTAGAAAAAAGACTTATTTAGACGTTTTTCTTAAAAAACTGCTCCATGGTTGACTGTCGCCCGGAAGAAAGTTGTTTTAGAATTGCCTTCTCTCTCAAACTTCTCAAACTTAAAAGTGTGGAAACATCGGCCTCACATTGCTCTGCAAATTTCAGGCTGGTGTTGATGGCTGAAATGGCCTCTGCTGGTTTGATTAAATCGACAACCTCCACTACACTTTCTTCTGAGGATACAAGTTCCTCTTCAGCATTAGAAGGTAAGCAGACCACATATTCATTCCATTCTCTTACATCATCAAACGTACATTGAACCTTTAAATTAAATTTAAATGTTGAAAAGAAAATTAATAATTATTGACTTATGTACATCAGGAAAAACTTCTTGAAGCATATTCAGCGCTGTTGTCGAAACATGGGTTATTTTCTCCGATCGCATTCTTTGCTGCAGTACAGCAAGAGGGACATCTTCTTCTTCGTCATTAGAAACAGATTAAAACAGTTTATGCCAACACTTATCTATGACTTCCGGTGTTATTTTGTTTCAAGCCTCTTGCAGACATGTTAGAGCGTCACGCAAGGTAAATTTTTTCAACATCGTCCTTTGGATATCACATCGTTCGCAACTTTGTGAGCTGTATCACATTCTGGTCAATTGGTTGGATTAGGGGAGTTGTGTTTGGAGGCATAAACATCGTGCGAATACAGCCATCATCACTTTGGAGTTCGTTTTCAGGAAGATGGCTTGGGGCATTGTCGAGAATAAGCCCTTTTCTGGTAGATTGTTATTTTTCATAAAAAAAGAGATGCCTATTAAAGAGATGATAAGACACAATATTTTATTCAAATGATAATTACCTGGGGAACAAATTCTGAATGAAACCAATTTTTAAAAATGTCTTTTGTCATCCATGCAGTCTGTGAGTTGGTGTATGTCATTGGAGGCTTGGAATTTTTGAAACACCGGGGGTTTTTTGCCTTTCCAATGGCCAGGAATTTTAGCTTGTGATCACAAGTGCTGTTCGTTCATACCAAAAATGTAAAACGGTCCTTGGCAATTTTCCTTCCGGGAGCTGATTTTTCGCCAAAGTGCGCAAATGTTTTGCTTGGAATCATTCGCCAAAAAAGAACACTTTCGTCTAAATTATAAACTTGGTCTCGAGTGATACCAAGGCCAGTCATAGTCTCCCTCAATTTGGCTTTGAAGGGCAAGACAACATGTTTAATAGAGTTAAGTTTTTCTCCACTAATTGCTAAGAGCCTAACCCCAAATCTAGCCTTGAAGTTATTAATCCATCCATCGCTCGCGTTGAATGAATTAGTCTCCTTGAAAATAGGATGCAACTTTTTGGCCTTGGTTTTCAACATAATCCCTGAAACTGGAACATGACGGTCACGTAGCTTCAAGAACCATCGATACAACGCAGCTTCCATTTTTGGCATTTCTGATTTACGCAATGTCTTGCGGATTGGGGTCAAAATCCCGAAAACTGAAATCCCGAAAATCCAAAATCCTAAAAGGTCAAAATCCCGAAAAAAAATCCCGAAAAATTATATAAAATTAAAAATTTGTCAAATGTTCAAATATATATATGTATATTATACCCACAATGCATAAACAGTAGAATATGTATGGGGGGTCATGCTGCCCCCCAGCAACCCCCTGTTTGGGGTCACTGTAGGATTTGGAGTGGGTGCGAGGTGTTCACTTTCTTTTTTGGGAATTTGGCCTTTCGGGATTGTGGATTTTCGGGATTTTGGGTTTTCGGGATTATGTTTTTCGGGATTCTGTCCGACTCCCATGTCTTGCGTTTCTCTGCTCCAGAAATCGAAGTCTTATACACCCGCGAAATGATTTCCTTTCTTTTTTTTTTATCCCCACAATCGTGGATATACCAATTCCATGTTTTTGTTTGCAATGTTTCTATACGACGTTCCAGTTTTTAATTCCTTGAACACTTCACATTTTTGTTTTAGGTTTAAAAACTTAACTTGACCTTTAACTGGTGGCATCTTTCCTGTACAAAAATCACATCACACTGAAGAATTTACATAACAAATTAAAACAAGCCCGAAAGTAGGCACCGTTATCAAAACTAAATAACGTTACTTGAATGTAACTAAAGACATAGAAACATCATCTTTTCGAGTACCCAAATTTCAACGCGTTCATCTTTTGGAACACTGAAATGGTAAAAAAAATTCGTTCATCTTTCCGAACTGTTCATCTCATAGAACCGTTCATCTTTTGGAGATTCTACTGTATGTGTAAACGATACAGTTGCAAAAAATTTATACAAAAGTTTAACTAACTTTAAAATATTGTTAAAAAAAATAAAATTTATCATTGATGTAGAAATTAACAGAATAAAACGCAACTAAATACATAAATGCATTCTACAAAAGTCTACGTACACCTGCGAATAAACTACTAAAACCGAATTAAATATTGTTTAAAATAAATTACAGGCTCTTGTAATTTTATAGCTGCTTTTAAGAGATCTTGGATGGAGCTTTTTTTTTAAAAGGAGTGTGGCCACGCCCAAATGGCGTGTAGGCATTGCGACCAGAAATTTCTATTGTACCAGAGACCACTTTTTAGGGCAGCAGTACTTCAATTTTTTCTATAATTACTGCTGCGGAGGAGTTCCTTAGGTCTAATGGAGATATCATCTCCTTAAGAAAGAAACTTCTTCTACTTCTACACAGTGCTACACACTCACATAGTATGTGCTCTGCAGTTTCGTCCTCTTCTAGGCAGAGGGGGCAGGTGATATCCTCTAAAATTGTCATGGAAGCTCACAAACCTTCTTATGTCATTTCTGCTATATTTTAGGATATCAGTTGCCTTTTTTGGAAGGGTTGGACAGTTCTTTTAGCTTGTCTGAGGCCTTGGGAGTTATTCTAGTGGAAAATGCACATGTTGCGTTCCCAATTGTTTAAGGTCAGTTTGAAGGTATAATCAGTTATTCCACAAAAGCGTTCAGGTCCAATGAATAACTCAGAGGAAACTTTTAAACGGCTACGTAAACAAACAAAGTTGCAGAATTTGGGGTTCTGAGAATCCAAATGTGATCGTTGAGAGACCATTGTATCCACTACGGGTGATCGTGATCGTGATCGGGAAGTATTTTTTTGAAAACGACTAAGGCGCTACTATTACGGTTCTCTGCGCTATGGTCAAATGATAACTAACTCTTTTTTTTGGATTAAGATTGAAGACATTGATGTCAGCGGCATGTCGTTCCAACCGGACAGTTTTACCTGCCACACAATGCGGGTCAATTTGGTTCTATTCCACGAAAATATCCCAGGCCGTTTAATTTCGAAATTTGGCGACATCAATTGGCCAACAAGATCGTATGATCTGATCTCGTTGGATTTATTTTTGCGGGCCTTTACTAAAGCCCCTTACCTACATATGTGGCAGCAACATATATTATATACTGTACACACTAACTTAATATCGTACATACCTATGTAAAACTTTCGAAATGGACGGGTAGACAACGAAAGAAGAGGATACGAAAGAACCCGCAGTATTGCTACCTGGTAACAACAGTGGAACGTATCCGTAAAGGGGAGATGGACGCATCGTCTTATACCACCGATCGATGTATAGATAAATCGTGCCTGCGCAGACAATCCCCAAACATTAAAGCACATAGAAACCAACATCTGTGAAGTTATTATATTATTATCTGGGGTATGCACACTATAGCTTTACTTGTCCGTTGCACCCGTATATGGCATGATCGCATGGTGATGGCCCTTGAAAATACCATAAACCCAATCTTTTACGGAAAATGCAAAGACCAAAATGCATGTGCATCAGCGGTGCACTGAGAACCACTCCCCTCGCAGCTTTAGATGTCTGTGGCCTATAAACATTTTCGGCAAACTGATGGCCTCCATTGCAGCCATCCATCTAAACGCAAAAATGTTCACATATGAGAACACCGACGACACCCTACCAAAACGCAGATTTGATCGCAAATTCCGGGCATCAGTTCCAGCCCGTAAAGAGTGGGAAAATGTTGCCGTTAACGACGGCGGTTGAGTTCACTTCTACAAACTTATAATAGGGTGGTTCCGAAACTGATAATAGGGTGGTAGTATTTCTCAAGATTGTCGCTTGTCTCTCAGAGATGGCGGAAAAATTAATCATTCACCTATGCTGAGTGCCCCTGCTACAGAGATATTCCGTGAAACTGCAAGACTAATGAGCTCGCCAAAAGGCACTACCCTCAATATTCTACCGGAAAGGTAACACTACATGCAAACACTTACTAATGCTTGATGCAATCAGAAAGCCAAGAATAAATCACGACCTGTCAAGTCTCTAAACAAATCTGGCTTGAGCTACGAGTAGATCAAAAACGCTTTACTCGTATTATATTGGTTTTGCTAAAACGATCACAAATCAGTACCGTTAAAGGTGTCAATGCAGAAGTGCCTTGAAGAAGGAACCTCTCCCGAAAAATGTAAAACGCAACATTTGGTCCAACTGCCAAAAGGAAATTAGCCCCCAGGAGAACCATCATCCTATCGTCCAATATGCCTATTAGACACCACGGAGATCCTCGGGAATATAATCTATAATAGATTACTCGCAGTAGCAGAAGAGAAAGGAGCCCTCTCAGATCACCAATTTGGCTTCAGAAGAGCACGATCTACTGTTGATGCCATAAGAGCGGTAGTCGGTATCTCCAAAGGTGCCATCGAAGGAGAAAGATGGCTCTACGGCACAAAGGAGTATTGTGCAGTAGTAACGCTGGACGTTAAAAACGCATTTAACTCTGCGAACTGGTCGTTTATTAGAAGATCACTTGCCAGGATGGATACGCCATATTACCTGCTACAGATAGTGGCGAACTACTTCAACAACAGGAAGCTGTACGGTACAATTCCGATGAAGAGGTAAAATGCCACAACGTAACGGCGGAAGTTCCACAGGGATCGGTTTTAGGGTCACTATTGTGGAACATCATGTACGACGAAGTCCTACAATTAGCGCTACCTGGGGGAGTAACGATAATTGGATTCACCGATGACATTGCAGTAGCTAAACAGATCCGTGCAGTAGAATCAGCTACAAATGAAGCAATTGCCCGGATAAAAGATAGGCTAATATCCGCCGGACTAGAACTAGCTGAAAATAAAACAGAAGCTGTTCTTATAACCAACCGGAAAACCGTCGAATTTGCCAACTTTCAGGCTGGTAACCAAACCATCAGGTCGAAAGAGGCAGTTAAATACCTTGGAGTAATGCTGGACAACAGGCTACGGTTTAAAACGCATGTTGATTTTGTTACCACAAAAGCATCGCAAATGCAGGGAGCTCTCTCGCTTATCATGCCTACCATCGGTAGACCTGAATACGCTAAAAGGATTCTACTCTCTAGAGTTATCACCTCAGTTCTGCTATGTGCCTCCCCAGTCTGGGCAGGGGCAGTGAGGACGAAGGAGACCAAAAGGAGACTATCGTCATCATACAGACTCTGTGCGCTACGGACAATCAGCGGCTTTCGAACCATCTCTGACGAAGCTGCATTTGTCAAAGCTGGAATGGTCCCCATCGATACGACACCACTGGTATCAAGGTGATAAAAATTGAAGAAAGGGCAGCGTCAGCAGCTACGTGGCAAGCTCGTTGGGCTAATACAATAAAAGGCAGATGGACATACAAACTTATACGGACAATCCAAGACTGGATAAGTCGAAAGCATGGAGACCACAACTACCATCTAATGCAGTCCCTGTCTGGCCACGGTGGCTACTGCAAATATCTACACCGATTTGGACACGACAACTCACCATCCTGCCCGGAATGCCCAGGTGAAGATGAAGATACGAAGCACGCAGTGTTTTACTGCACACGTTTCACGGTATGGAGAATTACTCTGCCAAGTCCGTCATTACTCCTCGACCATATGTTACGGTCGAAAGAGAATTGGATGGCAATATGTTCCTTCGTAACAACTCTATAAAAAGAGCTGCGGAGCATAGAAAAGCTAAGAAGAGCAACTGAAGCAGCGGAAGAAGCTGACACAAGAAGCATAGCATAAACTGCTAACCAGCCCCGCGAAGTAATACCTAACGGCAGTCGCGCGGGGAGAGTGGTTGAAGTGTGTAGGGTATGTGTTTAGTACGAAGGCGTATTCCTGGCATCGATTACTCAGGTTTGCGAATCGTGCATGCTAGTAGCACTCAGGCTATTAGTATCTATGAAGATTACACATCCCTGGCGCAATCCAAAAAAAAAGGTGTCCTCATGGAACACTGGCCTATTGGTCTACACCATAAAAGGCTAGGCCTCTTTTGAAACGACTTCTGCGGGAGCTGCAGGAACAAAAGAGGAGGAAGAACCAATCCTTCATTTGTTTCGTGCAGCCCTGTCCAAAAGAAGACTACTCCATCTCTAGGCTCTTTTCTTCTACGACCTCAGCGAAACGTGTCGAAAATTGACGTCAGCTCCGGCTGGTTCAGCTAGCCTCTAATGTAGTTACTTTCACAAAGAACCATTTTTTCTTTGTGTGCCCTAAACATACTCGAGCACAAATTCTTGCTTTATTTATTAAAATAACCAATACGGCATCCTGAATAGGGTTTATGCGAATTTTTCTTTCTTGAACCGATTTCTGAAGGTGGTGAGTGTCGACTTGGATTTCCTGGGTTTCTTCCAAGATCTGTCGCAATGTGAATATCTGGTAAATGGTGGACTTTCTTCGCCTAAAAGCATACTGATTCAAACAAATCAGATTGTTGACAAAAGGTTTAAAGCATTCACATAATGTGGCAGATAGGATCTTATACGCGATGTTGAGGAGTCTAATACCTCTATAGTTGGCGCAGATCAGACGCTCACCTTTCTTGAAGATCGGGTAAACGATACTAAAGTTGCATTCGCCGTGCATACTTTCATCCGAATATATCACACAAAAGCCTTGATGTATGCTCCGTACCAGTTGCTTTAAAAAACTCGACAGTTAGTCGGTGGGCTCCAGCAGCCTTGTTGGATTTAAGCTTAGATATTCCTACCTTACCTTCGCTTGATTTTGGTCGGGTGGATGGAATTTTTGATCATCATCGTCCGGGTTGAATGGAGCATTCTGAATGACAGACGAATTGGGATCGTCACCGCCGTTTAAACGTCTGCAGGAGTGATATTTCCAAATTTTCAGCGCAACAGTTAGTATACTGTTTCCAAAATGTTACTTTGTAACTATCTGCGAAGCAAAATTCATCTGTGGTCTGAATATTCAACGGATGGACCGACAGACAACAGATTCTCACTATAATTGTTACTTTCTTGCTTTTTGTTACTTCGTAGGTACCGGAACCATGAAAATGGCTTGCAAAACTGTCTGTACCTGTACTTGCACCCAGGTTTTAGGTCCGGAGTACAAATAAATGGTCGAATCTGGGTAAAAGATACAAACTTAACTTAAAAATGCACTCATAAATACATGTTTGTACATGTACTGGAATATTGTATGAAATCATATCAAAGTTTGTCAAAGCTAAACGCACAGGAAATAAGCAAATATAGGGCAGTCACTTATTTTATATTAAACAAAATTCCATAGCTAAAGGAAATTTACTTTTCTGTGCAAAAAGGACAGTTTTACTATTTGTATCTTTTCTGGCTCAGTCAGCAACCAGACACAAACAAAGATCGGATTATACGTTTTTTTGTTTGTATATTTTGTTGAGCAACTTTTTCTCTTGCTACCGCAGCCGTTTCCGTCTAAATAGCACTAGGACTTGATACCTATCAATTCTTTTTCCTAACATCTCGTCCTTCCGAACATTGTCTGTACCGAAGCACACATAAGTAACCACGTTTAGTCCCTCGTCACTTAACAGCTTCAAAGTGGGGCCGTGTAGTAAAGTTTCTTATGAAAACAAAAACTTTTTGACAATCTTAATGGAGATTACTTCAGTACATGCCTTTTAGCCTGTTGAACCTGCTTTCCATATACCCACCCTGTAAATGCAGATTTCGTCCCCTGTGCGGCCGCATCTCAAAACATCCTCAGTTATTTTAAAAGACTCCTCCTTTCCACATCGTGACAGTGTACACAATCTCAGCTTATTTTATTTTTAGTTCTGCAAAAGTCGCATGAAAATGGAGCACTCCTTCAGCCGGCATAAATCGTCCTTGATGTAATTGTATTTTACATGTGTGTGTGTTATGTGGGTGGGCACGGACGGAGGCAAATGTACGAGTATTTGCATATCTTATGCAAAATAAAACTCATGACGTTCCACATGGGAAAAATAAATCTCCACTTCACATGTGCACCACAAATCCTCACCAGCAAGTTTGCCCCCATCATGTTGTCATAGCGCAAAAAAAGGATGAAGGTAGCCTAGCCAGCAGCCTGCATAAATTTATTCAATCTCTGCTGGCCCTTGGGTCATCTCGCATGGACTTGGCTAACAAGACAAAAATTTCATACTACGATGGATTCAAAATGAATATTTAAGCTGATTTTGTTATTTGATTTCGATTCGAGGTGCCATGGTGGAGGAAAATACTAAATGTCAACCTGTTTCCTATCCTTTCCAACTGAACTCGCTTCAAGGCAAAACTCACGCGCGAACATACACACATGAAAAGAGACTACTTTACAAAATAAACAACAAATCCTCGAACTTATAAAGAGCGGTGCGGATAGGCACAAGTCAAGGAGCAGGAAACACAATACTAAGCTCCTTGGATACCCTAAAGCCACTGCCATCGATCAAATGCTCCTATTGATTTCCTTGTTCGTCACTTGCACTAACGTGCGGCTTCTTACATGTGATTTAGAAATTAAACCCTTCTGTTGATTTATTAATCGATACCATTTGACACGGATAAGGACACAGGACATACGGTATAATCGACTTTAATTCAAAAAAAAGTCTATCATGGCTAGGAGACAGGCATATTGTGCCCTTGGGACTGGTGACGAGAACGACTTTGTCTCTTGCTTGCATTATTTATTCACTCAGTAGTGGAATTGTGCTTCGTTATATTTACTTATATCGGCCGGTAGTGTTTGCCCGTTCGTTGCCTTTTGGCAGACTACTTTGCATTTACAGAAAAAAATAAAATAAATAGAAATATGAATACCTCTGTGGTGGTACTAATAGCTATGTACGAGTACCTATCGGCCTTGGTCAATAATCAAGGATTTATGTTAATATTATATTTTTCATATTCCTGATGTGATGCTTGCCGAAAGTGCTGAGGGCCTAGTTCGGTAAACAAATTGGAATGATATTTATCTTAGCCTGTCACGGTAGGTTAACCATATGTCAGGATTTCGAAAAAGATGTTCGTATGCAATTAAAAAGAATGTAGCACTTTAGGCAGGTTAAATTCCAATGAAAGTTCCTGTGGTTTCACGACCGACATATACTATGACGCGAGGTCAAAAGGTTTTGTCCTTTGCACACGGACGAATTGTTCGAGTAAAGTAGTTGAATGACGGTAGAGTTAAAATGGCTGTGAACACGATCTTTTGTGTTATCTCTTCGACGACGCTGGGAATTCGCAGATCCCGATGAATATCTTCGTTAAGTACGTACCACGGTGCGCTAACTATCGTTCTAAGAACTTTATTTTCAAAAGCTTGTAAGATGTTTCTACTGTTTTTCCTGGTGCAACCCCATAGTTGTGGGCACACACTGGCTTTAGCACTATACGGGTAATCTATCCACTTTTTTGTAAGTAAGGTTGTAGATTTGCTTTCAATCAGTACAATACGCCAAGAATTCGTCCAAGCGTGGACTTTATTAATAGCATGTTGCAGCTTTTCAGTTGCTGCTTCAATTTTATCGCCCGTTGTCAATATCGCCGTATCGTGGCGACGAAGCAGTTTCTTTCTTGCGGGATATCACACGTGTAGAATACATATACGAGTAGAAGTGGGCCAAAAACACTTCCTTGTGGGACTCCGGCCGCAATCTCCTTGAAGTCAGATTATTCATTTCCGTGCTTAACACGAAAAAGTCTTTCGATGAGGTACGATCGTAAGATTAGAAACAGTTGCCGTGGCAGTAGTAGTTGCAATTTATATTCCAAACCTTCGTGCCAAACCTTATCGAAAGCTTGTGAGACGTCAAGAAGTACACCACAACAAATCTTGTGCTTTTCTCGTCTTTAGATTTTTAATCACTTCCCTCAGTTCAATCAATGCAACTTTTTTACTTTACAGTTGTCGGATGTCGTGACTGGGGAGTTGGACGTTATCAAAGGGCCGTCGAATGGCTTAAACGTATCTTCTAAGTGCAAAGCAAAAAGTTCCGCCTTTTCTTTGTCGCTCTTGGCCCAAGTTTTCAGAATTGGTGGCGCTTGCATTTGAGGTTTCCGGATGCCTTTTAGTGCTTTCCATAGTGAATAATTTGATTCTCTCCCAGTGGAAAGATTTTCAAGGTAGGTCGCTATCTTATTGCTTTTAAATTCCCGTATACTATCTCTAAGGCGATTGCATAATCGGTTAAGGACCTTTTTATGCTGCGGTGCACGAGTGATTTGCCATTTCTTTCGTGCTTTTCTTTTCTCCCTCACCAGTTCAATGATTTCTGTGGGATACTTTTCGTTACGGTTAATCTTATACTCGTAGCTTCTAGAAGGAGTATGTCTCCATGCCGCTCTTTGGATTGCTTCCACAAAACGATCAACTTCGTCCTCCAGTTCACAAGGTGTTACATTTAAGGCGATATTTCTTTCGCAATCATTTCTAAAGCCCTCCCAGTTTGTACTCTTGCTAGTAAGTCTTGGAGGTCCTTCTTTCTTGATCAATTTTTCACCAAGTAATAAAATTACTGGAGGGTGGTCAGAAGAGAGATCAAAACTTTCTTCGACTGTAATAAACTTCTCGTAAATGCCTTTTGAAACGAAACATATGTACATATGCAATCGCTTTATAGAAAATATTATGTTTTTGAATAATTTTTCTTCACAGTTTAGTCATCGTGTGGCTTACGAGTAGTTTTTCGCAATCTACCAACGTTATTGTGTACATCTAGGCCGACATCTACGAGGGTGGGTCAATAAGTCCCTGAAAAATTAAATAAGGAACACTCTTTTCGGTATAAAAACATTATATTTTTCAACATAGTCTTCTTCATCCAACGTTTCTCCAATTTTTTGATGCCCTCCAAATAATACGATTGCCCCTCAAAATAAGCGTTTGTTTCAGCGATGACCTCTACATTCGACCCAAATCTATTACCCCCGAGACATTTCTTCATGTTTGAAAACAAGAAATAGTCGCAGGGGCTAAATCTGGGGAATATGCTGGATGAGAGAGGAGTTCGTAGGCTAAATCATGCAATTTTGCCATTGCGGCTGCGTACTTGTGCGCCGGTGCGTTGTCCTGGTGAAAAAGAACTTTTTCTTCGCCAAATGTGGCCGTTTTTGCTTCAAATCGGCTTGGAATCGTTCCAACAACTCTGCGTAATATGACCGGCACATACCCTTTTCAAGGTAATCGATGTGAATAACACCGCGCGCATCCCAAAAAACTGTCGCCATGACCTTGTTTGCTGACAAACCTGCCTTGGTCTTCTTCGGCTTCGATTCACCAAGAGAAGTCCATTGTTTTGACTCTTCCTTGGTTTCTGGTGTGTTGTGGTGAATCCAGGTTTCATCCACGGTTACGAAACGGCGCAAAAACTCAGCCGAATTTTTCAGGAACATCGGCAAACACACGTTTGAAGTTGTCAAACAAATGCGTTTGTTGTCGATTGTGATCGAACGCGGCACCCATCTTGTGGAAAGCTTTTTCATGTCCAAATATTTATGTAAAATCGAAATCACTGAGCCATGTGATAAGCCTGTGGCCTCTTCGCACTTTCGCGCACTTTCACTCACCGATCATCCATTATCAAACCATGGATTTTGTCGACCTTTTCTGGTGTGGTGACCTCAATTGGGCGACCAGAACGTTCGGCGTCACTTGTGGTTGAACGACCGCACCGAAATTGAGCAAACCAGTGGTGAATGGTTCCAATCGATGGTGAAGACTCCCCATAATATTTGTCAAGCTTTTGTTTGGTTTGCGTGATATTTTTTTCTCGCAAAAAATAGTGTTTAATGAGCACTCGAAATTTACTTTTTTTCATTTTAACGAAAGGCGTCTATATAAAATGGCTGCCGCAACAAAACTATTTGACAGATCTGTCTGAAAATTTGGGTGCGTTCTTTTGAAAGATGATTCTTGACAAAAAAAAAATTTAAGGTGACGACACAATTTGTGTTAATTTTCAGGAACTTATTGACCCACCCTCGTACCTCAGAGTTGATGTGTATCTGCAATCTTTAATTGTGTCGTATTGCATTATTTCTAATAACATCTGTCACCGGGTCGATATGCAAGGCGCGATGTAAGTTTGTGTTTCTTACGTACCATGGGTCATTGACTATTGGAGGACATGAAGGACTTCCAGACGGCTGATATAGAATTTTTGTTCTAAGTAGATAGCTCCGAATTACGTCCTATTAGTCATTATAGTTTTATATATTTCATATTTAATTCTTCTGCTTTATTTTTAACGTGTTCCTTCCACTTTAGTTTGGCATCTAAGGTCATTCCTAGACACTTTGCTGAACTATTTGATTGTTGATAAGAACGGACAGATAGCTTATTACCTTGTTTGTGATGTTAACGTGGGTAGACTTTGTCTGCGCATTTGTCGACGGCAAGTATCCCGATGTCACCGCAAAAGTGGCTACCATGTCGTTGTTGTCTAGTGGTATATCCCTTGTGTATAATAAATACAGAGTTGGTCCGAGAACACTTCCTTGTGGGACACCTGCCGTTATTTCCGTCAATTTTGAGTACTCTTCACCGTACCGTAAAAATCTGTCTTCTACATAAGATTGCAGTATCTCATAGTATTGTCTAGGTAGGTACCTATGCAATTGGAACTCCAAGCATTTACATCACACCTCGTCAAAAGCTGGCGCTATGTCTAGGAATAATGCAGAGCATACCTGTTTACCTTCGAGATCTTTATGTATCACGTCGGTAGTACTGTGTACTTAGTCAATTGTCGAATGCTTATTCCTAAATCCAAATTAATGGTTCGGGAAGAATCGTCTTTCAATAATATTTTTTTCTAGTATTTTAAGGAGTAGTTTTCGAAAATGTTTGATAATATCGGAAGTAACGATATTGGCCTATAGGAAGTAACTTTTGTAGATGACATACCTGTTTCGATATTACGACTACTTCAGAGATCTTCCAGTGATGAAGAAATGTCTTAGTTTAAAACAGGGATTAACTGGAAACTTAAGTTTTATTGTATCTACGTCCGATAGTCTCTATTTTATATATTTCCCCGATTTTTAAGAGATTTTATCAGAAAACTATTGCTACCACTTGTTCTTAGCAAAATGTGGACGTGGAAGCCGAAATTTGTTACCGATGTTCACGGATTCTAATGAGATATTCACAATAAGATTTAAACATCACCATAAATAGCTTTGAAAAATCAATATATATTTATTTTTTTTCAAGAAAACGCCCCCAAGAAATGGGCGTAGCATTTGTGTAAGCTTACTTTTATCATGTGGGCCTTTGGTCTGTTGCCACTTTTTCCTTTCTTTCCGTTTTTCCTTTCCTTTATCAGTTTTCTAATTTCTGGTTAATAATTAATTTCGCTCGGCCTCTCTTCATGTTTTGATGGATTTCCCAAGCAGATTATTATACATCTTTTATAAGTTTTTCGACTTCATCATCTAGATGTTGTGTGCATCTCGTTTGCACTCTAAGTTTTATTTTTTCTTCAAGACTGAATTCAAAATTATTCCAATTTATTCGGGGTTTAAAAACGTGGGGTTAGCATCTCTTGGAATAACGTTTTCATAGTAAGTAGAATTCCAGAGTGGTCAGAGCTCATTTCATGGCTTTCTTTATTTTTAGGAAGTTGCTGTTAATATTTTAAATTGCGATCAAATCTGTTGGTATGGTATGGTATGGTATGCTGGTTTCCCAGTATGGTCTTGCGTTCCGTACAATTTATTTATACTCAATGAAAAGTAGGTCAATCCGCTCAGGCAAGGATACACTTAGACCAAGAATAGGTCCATTGTGATGCCATAAGAAGAACCGGATTTCCGGCACAAGGAAACCTAACTTGATTAATTTCTTTACAAAGGAAGATACGAATGGGTAACCGTTGCGATGTTAACCTTTTCTGCTCTGCATTTATGTGCAGAACCATCTAGATCCATAGGCAAAACTCTCTATTGGCTAAGTCGTTAAGATCTTCATAGAAGTATTCCTCTAGGGTTTTCCTTCTCCACATAGCTAAGGCAAGACAGGTGCACAAAAGGTGAATAATAGTTTCCTCCTTCTCCTCGTCTCTACAGCTTCTACGCAAGTCGCGGGGGCATGTATACCAATCAAGCAGTGGCGGTGAGGGCTCCTACTATTATACTAATACGTTAACTGTTAATGAACAGAAGTCTTTTCGTTCTCTTCAGATCCAGCTTAGGCCAGATCTGTTTCGACGAAAGACAAGTACTTATACTCTACCACTTGCTGTTTGTCATTTTTCTGACTTCAATATCAAGGCGGAACTTTATCGATTCTGAAAGAGTGGACGGTTCTTCTCTATTTCCAGTGAAGTTCCGACCTGCATCCTCTTTTGCCAGCTCATCCGCTTTCCAGTTGCCTGGAAAGTCACTGTGTCCTGGAATTCAGCATAGAAAAATGTCGCAACTGCCAGTGATCTTGTTAAGAGACCTGCGGCATTGCTTCACCTCACCTGCCTGATTATCTATATATAGTACAATATCGCTACCCTCTATCGCGTTAAATGAAAGCCAAGCCGCAGCTTCACGGATTGCCGTAATTTCCGCTTGAAATACACTACAATGATCCGGTAGTCGTCTGGTAATGTTTACATGAAGAATGGAGAAGACTCCTGCACCCGTACCACACGCTGTCTTAGATCCATCTGTTTATATCTCTATCGCAAATTTCTCCAGAATCCCAAGCGCTTTTGCTAGGAATTCTTCACCCGTTATACAGACGCAAGATAACCTTTTCCTTAGAAGATCTGAATTTGTTTTCTTGTCCAGTGCTCTACCACTATTGCCGCTTTACGCTGAAGACCACTTTTTGGGCCCAAGGTCCTACGAGAGGAATAAAAGGCAACCGAGGCCCCTTGTATCTGGCATGATCGAAGCATCGTGTCATTTAGCTTCAGAGTTGCGATAAATGGTATCTTGAACCTTCTTATGAACAGAACAAGTTCAGACTTTCCAGAAATAACTGAGAGGCCAAGAGCTGATTCCATCGGGTCCCTTACAGTAAGAGGAAATTTTTCTGATATGGCTATCGCAATGTCGTCCGCATAGGCTATAACACTGTACCCATCTTTTTCTAGTTAGTCTGATGGCTAACTATTGAATAAAATTATTTCACTAATTTTTTTTACCCATTTAATTCATTTAATTTTTAATTATAAAATAATATTCTATCAAGTTAGTTCAAAAAATTACTCTTCTTAACATTGATAGAGTAGATGATGTACACAGAAGCTGAGTGAATATTCCTTCCTTAGCCTCGCCAGCACAGCTTTTATACAAATTTTGAGAAGCACTACTTACTCCGTTCGCATTATTTTTTCTATGCGGTGAGATCTTCCTCAACGAAGGAGAGTGTAAATAATATTGTCCATACTTCTGGCTTCATTTTGTAGGTAAAATTTCATCGATTTTACGGAAGCGGATTGCTCCTGGATGCTAGTTTTGTATTTGTCCTCAAAATCAATGTGTGAAACGGTGCAGGTGTGAAAGTTCGCCTATATTTTGAAAAGGGGCCAACAAACTTATTATATTTTTCTTCGATCATGAAGATGGCAACAACATTATGGTCATACCATACAAGCCCTCCAACAATCAATCTTCTGTGCACTAATTTCAATAATCCTGAAAGGGGAGGGCTGCAGGGAGATCGCTTATGAGACTGTCTCGGGGAGGCAACTGACTACTCTAAGGGAGTTGGTGCTGAATGCCCTTGCTAAAATCTCCAAATGGGCTAATAAATGCGGACTGGGGGTAAACCTTAAAAAAATTGAATTGGTCCGCATCATCAGGAAATATACAATTTCTTTCTTAGCCCCTCCTAAACTGCAGCTTCCCACAACTTACTGGCTCTATGTATCCGTTATCAAGCCCATACTTAAGCACGACGTGATCGTTCGACTAGATATACACCACAACCAACTAGTGAAAATACAGAGATCAGCTTGTCTGTGCATTAGTAGTGTACTTCCTATGGATGCCCTAGACATTCTGTACCATCTGATACAACTAGACTTCTTTAGCAAGCAAGTGAAAGCCAGTGCCATTCAACTCAATGCAGCCTCACACTGGTGCAGCATATCCACAGGCTACTCCAAATTTCTTCAGAACCTCGAATTCATTCCAGAAAACAACGACTACACCCTCCCCAGGTTCTCTTTCAATAAAAACTTCCGGGCCACTATCCCATCTAGATTAGACTGAAAGGGAGATGTGATCCGGGTAAAAGAATCATTTCTACACGAATGGTTCGCAGATAATCGAAGTGGGTGGGTGGTTGGGTTTTCTCCGACAATCTAAACGTTAGCATCTCCTTCCGCCTCCCAGGTTACTGTAGCGTTTTCCAGACGGAGATAATGGCGATCAAAGAAGCTCTTGGCGGAAATGAAATGTTAGCATCTTCACTGATAGTCAAGCCGCTATAAAATCTCTGGAATCGATCTCTTCAACATCAAAGGTCGCTATAGATTGCCGCACATCTCTTAACGAGATGGCGGAGCAATTCAACATTTACCTGTGCTGGGTGTCGGGTTATGGGGATATTCGCAAATCCTAAAGGAAAAGGAGAATCTCGGCATTCCTCGCGCTACATGTAAGCAATTGCTAAAGCTAAATGCTATCAAGGAGACCAACTTCAGGTGGGAGGCTGGCATTAAGTGTCATGTCACTTGACGGATTTGACATTAGCTGGATCAGAAACGCTCGAAGAGGTTGATCTCCTTTAGCAGGAAGCATATAAGTGCAACAATTGGTGTCATTACGGGATACTGTCTCATTAGAAGGCACCCCAAAAAGCTTGGTCTTTTCTCTAATGACTTTTGTAGAAGCTGTGGGGAGAAGATAACTCTCCATCTTTTCTGCACTTGTGCTTATTTACCTCTGTGAACTGTCCTCCATTGATTCATTAGAAGCTCAAATTGGTTCTAAGGTAGGACGGGAGAAATCCCCTGATCCTGTGATATCATAGTAGACCTACTCTGGTCTAAGTGTGTCTGTACTTAGGACGCAGGCAAACACTTGAACCTAACCTAACCTAAGTTCAACAATCGTGTCATCAGCCTTTTTGGTGAGTTGCTTGGCCTCCGCGGACATGCGATTAGATGCCGTTGGACTTCCTTTGTTTATAGGGTGCCGTTATGCTGACAATCCAGAAACGATTCAGGCACTTAAGCACAATATTGATCGAGCAATTTGTGAAATAGGGCCCCGAACCATCGAAAATATTCCGCAAAATTGGGTTGACATGATGGGCTACTGCCAAGGCAGCCGTTTAAATGGAATTATGTTCCACAAATAATCGAAAATTTATATTTTTTTTTATAGAAATTTTAAAAAGCAACCAACGGCCCACCCTTTGGAAGAGTTTTTTGGACGCAGACATGGCAACACTGACTGAAACTTCGATCGATTTTTCATTCATTTTATGCACGTGTCATTAAAAAAACACAAACAGCCTGAGTTGGTAAATTTTTGTTATCACACAACTGTCAGAAAAAAAAAAATGTGTCACGTTTTGTTGCCAATTGATTATAAAACTTACTTTCACGTTCGACACTCCACGTGCCCAATCATTACATCAACTCGTAACTTTTTCTGTCCCCCAAACTTTCATTCTCAGATCCATTAAACCATTCGACTGACACATAAAATCCCTGCCAATCATTCATGCCGCAATAACATGTTCTCTCTGAATTAAGTACGATGGCTCCACTTTACCGAATGAGTTCGTGAATTGGTTCTTCTACTCAACGCATAGTGCATGTGCCTTAGGATACACACCAACTAAAAGCAATTAAATTCCGTTCTGATTAATATATTCAGCCCACAGCTCATTTACCTTGCATTGTTTGTTTAATATTGTATCAAGTTCAGGTAGACGCACCCTCCCAATTGGGTATTAAGCTTAATCCCACTCTTGTGATTAAATCCTTACGTCGAGTGTGATGAGAGCAACAGTTCGTCTCGGCACATCTGCCAAATGAAGGCCGTAAATTTTCTGCAAACGTAAATCTCTAACGCGTAGGTAACGAAAATAAGGCACGTACAGTTTTTTTTGTCTAAATTATTAATACAATTGATGGCAAAGGATAATCTTGGTGGGCGGGGGGAGGGGAGTTCTATGTGTTCCTTATTCGGTCCTGATTTTCGTTTCCTTTTTGTCGTCGCCGCTGTTGTAGTTTTTGACGGCTTGTGTGCTGGAAAACGTGAAGGTTAACTCGGCAATTCTTGTGTGAAACTAACCTCTGGCATTTTTTTTTTTTTTTTTTTGGCACACAGATCCGAACGCATAGGCACACACGAATAAATGAATGAATTAGATCTTCCCGGGACGAAGGGGACCAAAGAGGACGAAACTGTTTTCCTTTGACATAGCGCGACCGAGGAAAAGAAGGCATAGAAATGAATGTTATTTTCCGCCATTGCGCATCCTTTGATTGTACGAGTATCTACAACTCATTCGGGCGAACAAAAGCACATTTGTACGAATATAAAAAAAAAGTTTTTTTCTTCGTCCTTGCCCCTAAAAATATGCGTATAAGAACCACCGAGAACCCTGCGGACTGGTAATGGCTCGGCTTGGATGGTGAAAGCCCTACCTCTCCTGTCATTGGAGCCGCTTGGTGGGGCTAAGAGTTCAAGGAAAATTTCGTTTTCTATGATTTTATACATTTTTCATGAAAAGGACACCTTCCTGACGCCATGCCATGTTTATTTTGTACATTTAACCATGGACGTACGAGAATATCCTTGCTAGTTTTGAACTTCAGACTCATTTCCCATTTTATGATTACACCGAGTGTGAGTGTGTTTGTGTTATGAAATTCGTTTTCGTTTCACTTTGTATGCTGCGGGGGTAATCGGTTTATCCCTTGTTTTGATATGCGATAGTTATTTCCCTTCGTTTTGCTTCATCCCCCTTGTCATGTGAACAAACGTCGGTCGATCTATCTTCGCACACCTTGAAGGTGGTTTTTTTTTTTTTCTTCTTCGTGGAGTGGGTAGTGAACTTTTCGTGACCGAAATGTGAAACTACTACTCGTACTTCTTTTGTTACAACATCAGGATATGCATGTAAAAGTGCCGCCATCAAAGTGTTTTGTAGGATGAACATGGATCCTTTTGAATTTCGTTGTAAATTATGTGCTTTCTGTATGCGAGGTGGCATTAAATGTTTTGGGTTATGCCCTATAACTCGAGACATCATTTCAAATAATTAATGGACGCTGAATGTGTTAGTATGTTGTTATCTACGGAATAATAAATGATTTCTTCTACTTGGAGACAGACAATGGGGATGTTCTACTTTTGGGGTCAATACAGACGATATTTTCACACTAATGGCTCTTAAAAGATAGAAAAGATGAAAACAATGGCACTGATAAGAGAATATGTGACAATAGAGACTGCCACAAAGGGCCATAGTGTCACAGAAATAAGTGTCACTTTAGCTGTATCATATGTAAGTGATAGCCATTGGGTTCGTTAACAACACTTGGTAGGTCACATAACCCAAACAGATTAGTTGACTTGATGGTGCACTATTATAAGAAAATACGAGTAGGTACGACATGGATTTCAATAAATCGGTATTCTTTTCTTGTTCACAGAGATAAGTAATGTCCTGTCGAAGGGACTGTACATTATAACCATCAGGTCTGATCTAATGTGTCCTAAGGATAAGTATCTAGTCATTAGGAAAACGTAATGGAGGCGATTTAGTGATTTTCGAAATACGTGGAAGAGAATCCTTAAAAACGATTTCCCAACGTGCATTTACTATTTCTCCAGAATATACAGAAGCCCCAGATGACCATATATACTGGAAGTAACCTTAAGGGGATGGATTTTCGACTTTCAAAATACAGCGTGCTACAAACAACTATTTTAAAATCATTTTAATGCGAATTTTCAGTGTCTGTTCACATCGCTGTTACGATCTAGAAAGATGAAATCTTGCATAATCCTCTCACGGGGAAAACACAAGGTGCTACATCTTCTTCTTGTTCTTGGGTTTGCCGGTTTGATCTCAGGAAGTACCGACAGACTTCCCGGTTTCAGATCACTTCGTCAACTGAGCCGATAGTGCTCTATCTTGCTTGTGATGGGTTCTTTTACATGAAAGCTTTCTCGAATCTTCGAACTTCTTATTCTATCAAGCTTTGTCACTCCTGCTGTCATGCGAAGCATCTTCAACTCAGCTGCCGTTAATTTGCCCTCATACTTTTTGTACATTGTCCAGCATTGTGAACCGTATGTGAGAGCCGGACGTACAACTGCGGTGCAGAGCCTTCCTTTAAGCTTAGGGGGCATTTTTCGGTCACAGAAAATTGCGGAGCTTTCCCGCCACTTCATTCATCCTACGCCTACGCGGTGATAGCTATCACAGATCTCAGATATTTGAACATTTCGCACTTGGGAAGCACTTTTGTCTGGAATAGGCCGGTGTGGATCAGAGAACGGGCAGCACAGATACTCTGTCTTTTTTTAACTAATACGGCATCCATTTCCCTCCAAAACATCCATCCATACATCAAGTGCTCGTTGCAGGGACGTTTGATATTCACTTATGACAGCTCCACTGTCAGCAAAGAATAACTGATGCACTTTGGGGTTCATCACTTTTCCTTCAAGCAGATAATCAAGAACTGCAGTAAATAGTAAAGGACTGAGGACGCTTCCCTGGTGTACACCGACTTTGATTGGAAACTCTTCGGCGACTCCTGCGGGACATCTTACTCTTGTTATTGCTCCATCATAGATGTCCATGATCATGCGCACCTAGGTTTCTGGAACTCCTCGTTGTCTTAGCGTCACCCATAAGATATAACTTGGTTGTCTATCAAAGGCTTTTTCAAAATCAACAAACACTATATAAGTCCTTCCTTAAAGGACGATGTTTTTCCATTATGATACCTATACTTTGGATTGCATTTATTGTTGATTTACCGGAGACAAACTCAGATAGCCGTATTATTTTCCGCAGTCGGCCATCTAATACCCGCTCAACGATCTTCATGGTGTGTGACGTCAGCTTGACAGAACAGTAGTTATCGCAGTTTCGCGTATTGCCCTTTCCTTTGGGCAAAGGAAGAAGATAACTTTCCTTCCACTGATTAGGCATTGGATCACCGCTCATAAGTTTGGAGATAAGAATCATGAGCCACCTGGACCTGATATCTGCCATCTTTTTCCAGAACTCAGAGGGTATCTCGTCTGGCCCAACCGCTTCTCTTTTCTTTTTTGGAGTATTTGTAACTTCTTCGACAGTAATGTCGAATATTTCGTCATTGTTAGGAGCGGCTCTTGAAAAGTATACTCGAGGAAACTGTCTTTCACAATATTGTCGCCATCTGTGGAGAATATTATCGTCTTCCACAAGAAGCTGGCCTTGAGCATTGTTAACGAACTTTGGGTAACGAATCCCCTTATTCAAGTTGTTTTATCGAAGCTCCTGGATAGCATGTGTTCAATTGTAATCACACTCTAAAGTTTATTATTATGTTGTTGACACCTAGAGGACACCTCTAGCTCTAAAATGTATTATGACATTTGTTTTATTTAAGATGGTTGCCAGCTTTTCCGGTGAGCATCCACCTGGAACACAGACGACGAAATTGGCGGACGTGCCGAATAAAGAAATCCGAAAACAGCAAGTAAATCGAGTGACTGAGAGGGCGCCACAATCAATTTATTAAAAGAAACATTCGATGAGCGCATTATTTCGCGTAATGGACCTGTGAATTGGCCTCGAAGATCGTGTGATTTAACGCCTTTGGATTATTTTCTGTGGGAATATGTGAAGTCGCTAGTCTACGCCGGTCAACCAGAGATGATGGACGACTTGGAAGCCCTAGCTTCTCGAAAAAGTGGTCGAAAATAGGACTTCCAGATTGTGCTTTAATCGAGCCAGCCACGGCGCCTATATGCCCGAAATCATATTTAAACACTAATGGCATAAAATTGTCTTTCCAATGAAGCCAATAATAATAAATAAAGTTTAAAGCTAATCGGTGCAATGGTTTAAATTTGTATGAAACCTACATCGTGCTGAATTAATATATCAAAGACGACTGGGAGTTCGGAGATACCTACATTCTTTCTCCAGTGGACATACACGATATCCATTATCATCGATAATATCGACAAATTGAACGAAGTAATCCTAATGGACCGTTGATTGATTGCTTGAAAGGAAGAAGGGAAATTCCACAAGTGGCGAAGTAAACTAATCTCTAGAAAAATAAGATGTGTGTCAGAGTTGGGCAGACGTGTGGAAAGGTATAAATATTTGTTTGTAAGTATGTACATACTTACCAATGCAAATAAGCTTTGTATGAAAATTTAAGTAACGCATAGAGACACGGAACCACAGTGAATTACGGGTATTTGCAGTTTCGAAACATACTTTAATAATCTAACAAATGATGCAAGTACTGAACAGTTCCCCTGGAAGGCGACAAAGAAAATGAAAAGGTCAATAGTACACATTCCACCAACCTTTAAAGATAACAAATGCCAAGGATTGGAAGAAATGCACGATGAGGAGAGACGTATCAGACCGGTAACAGCTAAAGAAATTGCCAAAGAAATAATGGAAGGTATTAATATAAAAAAAAGCTTCAGGATTTGATCTAATTACAGGAAAAATTGTAAAACAATTACAAGAAAAAGCGTTGATAATGCATTCAGGTTAAGATACGTACCTAGCATGTGGAAAGTCGCGGAGATAATCAAGATACCGAAACCGGACAAACCACCACAGCTAAGTAGCATCATATCGCCCAACATACATACTTCCAAATTATTTGAAAAAATATTAATAAAACGCCTAAATAAAATAATCGAAGTAAAATCACTAATTTCAAACCATCCCTTCGGTTTTGGTAATAAGCACTATACGGTTGATCAAGTGCATAGAATTACTGACAAAATCGAAAAGCATGTGAAAGAAAAAGATCTGTTCCACAATATTTCTGAACATATAGGGTGACCAGATAAGAACGATAGGAAAGAAATTTAAATAAAACAACAACGGTGTGAGATATCGAATTGATTCTAGCTTTATTTTGAAACTACATTCATGTCTTATGTGTGGAATAGTACATTATTTAAATGGCCGTCTTGGCTTCGCTGGCAGTGCTTCAAGCGGTCGGTCCTATTTTTGATGAATAGCGTCTTGAATGTTGGCCTCGAGGGGTGTCAAGTCGCATGATCGTTGCGACCAATTGATGAACGCTCGCCGTGAGAAGACCCGGTCGCCAAATTTCTCCTTCACCACTTCGAGCGTTGCGTCGCTTGTATGGCATGCAGCGCCATCTTGTTGTAACCACAGCTCGGATATATCGATGTTGTCAAGCTCTGGCCACAGAGAGTCGGTTAACATCGCTCTATACCGAGGCCCATTGATGGTAGTAAAGGTGTCTCTTTCCACATTTCGAAAGAAATAAGGTATGATGATGCCGCCGTGCCATAAATCGCACCAAACAGTCACAGTTTGGTCGCTCCAATAATTGGAATTTTGCTTGTTGACATAGCCGCTGAGCCAAAAATTGGCCTCGTTCAAGAATATGATTTTTTGGCCAAAATCCGAATCTATGGCCAACATTTCCAGCCCCCAATTATCGAACTCACGGCGTTGCATATGGTCGTTCGGCTTCAATTCTTGCGTCAGCACAATCTTATACGGATGTATGCCCAAATCCAACCGCAAAATAAAACTGGTTGACTCTCTGGCGATACCCAATTCAGCTGGTCTGGGCCTTCTTCGATACTGGCCGCTACGGCGGATTTGTTTTCTTCACTTCGCACCGATCTCTGTCTGATTGGTGGCTTAAGGTCCAAAAGAGTGTGCTCACGCTCAAACTTTTCCACGGTGCGGAGAATTGCCTGCACACTAAAGCCATGATGACGACCGACCTCACGACGAAATTCACTTTGCGTATTTAGAACTGAGCCGGAATTTCGATAATTTTTCTTAACAATTTTCACACGTTTGGGAAGTGTCAAAGGATGCATTATAAAATGGCAGACCTTACTGAATATTCTGACAGCTGAATGTTATTGGTAACTTTGACAGCTGCTGAAACATAACAATTGGAAAAACTATCATTACTATCTGGTCACCCTTTAGCACAAGCTTTCGATAAAGTATGGCATTGAGGACTGATCTAAAAATTGCAAAAGCATCTGCCAAAGCAATATTCAGAAATTCTAAACTTATATTACTGGGCCAACGTTCAGTTTGTCTGTGTATTAGCGGAGCACTACGAACGACATCTTCCGCAGCTATGGACACTCTATTTCATTTAACACCAATCGACATTTTTGGTAGACAACTGGCAGGTAGCTCAGCTATAACCTTAAAGCTACTTTACAGTGGTTCAGAAAAGTATACGGCCACGCCTCCATTTTAAACAATTTTATTATCTTTCCTGAAAACATTGACTACACCATACCCAAGTTAAATTTTGACAAACACTTCCAAGTTACCATCCATTTCAGAGCATTATGTGAAGAAGGTGGTTTTACGGAAGATAAGTCGTTAGATTTGTACAGCGACGGTTCAAAAACTATCGACGTCGTGGGTGGTGGTGTCTTCTCTGATAGGCTTAATCTAAACCTCTCTTTTCGTCTCTCAAACTACTGTAGCGTATTCCAAGCGGAGATAATAACAATAAGAAAAGTATTTTCTTGGCTAAAGAAAAACGCGATATCAACATCGGCATCTTTTCAGACAGCCAAGCAGCAATCAAGTCCTTGACATCATCCTCCGTAAATTTTCTTACAACTCTAGACTGCAAATTCACCTAATTTGGGTGCCGGAGCACAGGGACATTCCAGGAAATTGTAAGGCTGACAAGCTTGCCAGACATGGAACAACAATACCCATCCTTCCAGACAAAAGTTCATTAAGTATGCCGATCGCTACGTGCAAACTTAAATTAAAGCTAGATGCTATTGAAAGGATAAATTCTAGGTGGACAACTGGTACAACGTATCTAGCAACAAAATAGATTTGGCCTAGCTGGATCTGAGACGCTCTAAGAATTTGATTTCTTTCAATAGATTGCATATCATCGCTGTAATTGGTGTCATTACTGGACACAGTCTAATAGCCAAGCATGCAACAAGGCTTGGCATATTTTCAAATGATTTCTGCTGCATGGACGAAGAGGAAAGACGAGACAATTCTTTGCGTTCTTCGCACCTACCCAGCTCTCTCCCAAAGAAGGAAACTCCACTTAGGAGCCTTCTGTTTCAACGACCTAATCGATCTGAAAAAAATAGACGCTATTAACCTCCTACGCTTCATCAGAGGCTCCAAATGGTTCAATGAGTAGGCCTAAGACCGCTTTCCAAATCCACATTGTATTACACCCATGTGGTATCACAATGGACCTATTACTGGTCTAAGTGTGTTGGCTTTTAGCTGACAGCCACCACAACCCAACCTTCGAGTAACCTATATAACAGGGCGATTTTTCAAAATCAAACAAGAAAATGAGGACTTACTCAACATTAAGAGAGAATCGAAGCTAATGTACCACAAGGCAGTGTAATAGCCCCAGTGTTATAAATGGTTTTTCAATAGGGACATACAATTTTTGTATTTCAATACGAACGCACCCTTAAACTTTTTTTATGATATGTCAATGTCAAAACGTTAACAGGTTTACGTTTTTATCGTGGTGAAGTTTATGAACGAGAAACGTTTTGGAAATTATTAAAAATTACTACCGAAATTCTGAGTCGGTGGTCGCAATTTTAAGAACCCTTACTCCAATATTCTGTCGTAATAATCGTCCCACCAGGCAGTTTGTGCGTGCTATATTGGATAAATTTGAGTCAACATATTCACTATTGAATGTTCCTGTGCCAGACAACGCACCGGTCGAAGTACCGAAAATATCGCACCCGTAAGTGCTTCAGTTCAAAATGAGCCAAATCAGTCGATTCCACGACGTTCATAGGAATTTGAAATCTTTCAGTCCACATTGTGGCGAATTTTGCATAGAGATCTTGGCCTACACCCTTACAAGATCAAATTAACTTGAGAACTGGAAACTTCTCCAATTGGACTCTGCAAAAGTTTGAAAAAAATTGAAAATTGTTTGAAGCTGCCAATAAGCAAAATATGTTTTATTAGAAAGCAACATACCCAGATGTGCTTCAAGAGACTCCATTGCATCCACAAAAAGTGACCGTGTGGTGTGGATTTCATGCCGAAGGTGTGATGGACCGTATTTTTTCGTCGATGAAAATGATCGCCATGTTACGGTCAATGGAGTTCGCTATCGTGCCATGTTGGAAGACTTGACATCAGTGATATGTGGTTTCAACATGCATGCCACACAGCTCGTCAAACAATTGATCTATTGAAGGAGTAGATCGGTAATCTCGAGAAATGGTCCGGTGGAATGGCTAGCTCGCTCATGCGATTTAACGCCGATGCATTTCTTTTGATGGGGTTACGTTAAGTCGACACATATATCATATTAAAACTGTCCCGCAAGTGTGCATGCGAATCCGTGGCTTGACACGACTGGAGATCACCGATGTTGTAAAAGTAAGATCAAATCAGGAGCATGCGCGTGTCAAAACCAAAAAAAACGCTTAAACCCTAGCATTATGAAAAAGTACGCTAAAAAGAAAGATCTCTACCCCGCCAGGCACTACCAATGCTACGCATGGCTGTGATCCTGGGACGAGCAGAAAGCTCGGGTGAAAGCTATTCGGTTTCCGGGGGATAGCAAAATAATGCAACGGCTTAGGCGTAACCTAAGAGTCGCGAGTTGGAACCTTGGAAGTATGAAAGGTCGCAGATACGAGCTTGAAGAAATGATGATTAGAAGGCGAGTGGACATCTTGTTTGTACAAGAAACGAAATGGCGAAACACCGGGAATTGGGCGCGTTTCTTGGACGTTAAGACAAAAGCTTACAAGATGTTCTACTATGGATCGGAACAAGATAAAAACGGAATTGTTATCATCCTCGCGGCAGAGCTAATTGGCAACATCTTGACCATTTCAAAATCCAGTGACCGTTTGATGTCTCTCAAATTGGTGATACAGGGTGAGGTGTGGAATATTGTAAGCGCATATGCTCAAGTCGGATGCGAACAGAGAGAAAAAGATGCATTCTGGCTGGATTTTCACAACCTCATCAAAAACATCCCAAAGGAAGAGCTTTTGTTTGTTGGGACATGTCGGGAAGTAAAGTAAAGTGATCCTAGAAGAGGCGATCGCCCAGCAACACCGTCTCCTCCTGATAGAAATTTTTATGGAGACGGGGAAGAAAACAAATAAGCAAATAAAGGTGGCTGAGAAAATCATTTGGTACAAGCTGGACTAGGGGAAAGGCGAAGTTTTTATTACCAACATGACAAATTACCTCTTTACCATCATCGATGAGGTCGGTGATGAGGAGTGCAGAGCACAAGATATGTGGGATTCCCTACAGCGATCTTGCTTGGAGAGAGCCAAATCACTGCTTGGAACGTCGAAAGGCCAACACGCCAAATAAACATGGTGGTGGACAGATGAAGCTAAAGTAGTGATACGGGAAAAGAAAACGGCTTTCAAGGCTTAGTCAAAGTGCTCTTCTACTAATAGAGATGAAAAATCTCGCCTGGAAGTGATATATAGATGTTGCAAAGGCCTCGCGAAGAAGAAGTGAGCTCAATTTCAAGCAAAAAGTATGGAAGGCCTCTATCGGGAGTTGGAGGAAATATCGTCTTCGGCGTCTGATAGGAACTAGGCTATCCAGGAGCTTCGACAAAACAACTTGAATAAGGGAGCAACTATCTTCAAAATAGCCGCCCAGAAAAGAAGAAATGCTCAGGAGATTCGTTCCCCAAAGTTCATTAACAATGCTCAAGGCCAGCTTCTTGTGGAAGACGACAAAATTCTCCACAGATGGCGACAGTATTGTGAAAGACTTCTGAACGAACAGTTTTTCCGGGTATACTTTCCAAGAGCCGCTCCTAACCATGACGAAGTATCCGACATTACTGTCGAAGAAGTTAGGAATGCCGTCAAATACTCCAAAAAAAGAAAAGCGGTTTGGCCAGACGAGATACCCTCTGAGTTCTGGAAAGAGATGGGAGACATCGGGTCCAGATGGCTCATGATTCTTGTACCCAAACTTATGAGCGGCGATCCAATGCCTAATCAGTGGAGGGAAAGTTATCTTCTTCCTTTGCACAAAGGAAAGGGCAATACGCGAAACTCCGATAACTACTGTTCTGTCAAGCTGACGTCACACACCATGAAGATCGTTGAGCGGGAATTAGATGGCCGACTGCGGAAAATAATACGACTATCTGAAGACCAGTGCTGGTTTGTCTCGGATAAATCAACAACAGATGCAATCCAAAGTATAAGGATCATAATGGAAAAACATTGTGATTCCTTAAAGGACTTGCATATGGTGTTGGTTGATTTTGAAAAAGCCTTTGATAGACAACCAAGAGATCTCTTATGGGTGGCGCTAAGACAAAGAGGAGTTCCAGAAACCTACGTGCGCATGATCATGGACATGTATGAGGGAGCAAGGACAAGAGTAAGATGTCCCGCAGGAGTCACCGAAGAGTTCCCAATCAAATTCGGTATACACCAGGGAAGTGTCCTTAGTCCTTTGCTATTTATTGCAGTCCTTGATTATCTGCTTGAAGGAAAAGTGACGGACCCCAAAGTGCATCAGTTATTCTTTGCTGACGATGGAGCTATCATAAGCGAAGATCAAATGGCCTTGCAACGAGCACTTGATGTACTCGTATGGGTTGATGTTTTGGAGGGAAATGGGTACCGTATTAGTTCGAAAAAGACAGAGTATCTGTGCTGCCCGTTCTCTGATCCACACCGGCCTTTTCCAGACATTTACTTGAATGGAAAAGTGCTTCCCAAGTGTGAAAAGTTCAAATATCTGGGATCTATGATCAATAGCGAAGCAACTTGTGATGATGACATCAATCATCGCGTAAGCGTGGGGTGAATGAAGTGGAGGGAAAACTCCGCTATCTTCTATAATCGAAAAATGCCCCCTAAGCTTAAAGGAAGACTCTACACCGCAGTTGTACGTCCGGCGCTCACATACGGTTCAAAATGCTGGACAATGTGCAAAAGGAACAAGGGCAAATTAACGGCAGCTGAGATGAAGATGATTCGCATGACAGCTGGAGTAACGAAGATTGATAGACTAAGAAGTTCAAAGATTCGAGGAAGCCTTCATGTAAAACAACCCATCACAAGCAAGATAGAGCACGACCGGCTCAGTTGGTATTGTCATGTTCAAAGGAGAGATCCTTCGAGCCCCGTCAAAAAGGCGATATCAATCAACGTTCCTACGCAATCGCGCAAAAAAGGCAGACCAAAAAACAACTGGATCACACAAATGCAAAAACACCAGCATTCGATTGGCCTCAGTGACGAAGTGATCCGAAACCGGGAAGCCTGCCAGTACTTTCTGAGGTCAAACCGGCAAACCCCACAGGCGGACCAGTAGGAATGCAGTAAAGTGGGAGGGTTGGGATCCTTTTACTCCGGATCATAACTTCGCCGTAAGAAGAAGAAGAAGACGTTAAGTCGTAGGTTTATGCCAACAAGCCAACAACTTTAGAGGAGCTCAGGAACAATATCGAATGCGAAATTGGCAAAGTTCCGGCCGATATGTGTGGAAGAGTGGTGGAAAATTGGCTTCAAAGAATCGACCGCTGCAAACGTGCTCGCGATGGTCATATGAACGAGATCGAAACCCGTACTTAACATGTTTAACATGTGGACTACATCTGGAATAAATGTCAGTCCGATATCTCAATTATCCTATGTTTCATTTAAATACAAAGTTGTTATGTCCTTATTGAAAAGCCCTGTATATTTTATTTACCAGCGATCTGCCAGAAAGTGAAGAAATAATTACGACAACTATTCCATACTGCTGTACTTGTTGTGGGAGGTCAGTCCATATCAATTTGACTAATAAAAATGTACAACACGTCCCAATATACATTAACAGCAATAGAATAGAATTCTCGGATAAAGTTAACTATCTAGGTATGACCCTAGACGCCAAACTTCACTGGAAAACGTACGTAAAGGAAACAAATGAAAGGGGTATAGTAAAATATATTGGCTACAACAAACTGCTGGTATATAAGCAAGTTATAAAATCAGTTTGGATCTACCTACTCCAACTGTGGGCATGCACAAGCAAAACAAACTTGCAAAGCATACAAACCATACTACGTAGCATAGTACCTAAATGCACCATGGTATATAAGAAACGTCGATATGTATAGAGATCTAGAAGCTGAAATGGTTGAAGTTGGAAATGGCAAAAAAAAAAGAATATTTGCACTTAAATAAAGGATTGATTGATGAAAGGAATGACGCAAGGATTCACGCTCTTTCCAACAACGTTAACCAAGAATATAAACCCGCGAAGCTCCTGCACTTTGTTGATTTTGTGATGTGTGAGGTACACTCATGTGTTACAGTCCAGTATGTTTTTCGGCGGATGCGACAACAACGCATGAATCTACATATATCCTGTCATCGAGCGCTTCACTGTTTGACAGCTTGATTCGATGCTGTTCTCTGCTTGATGTAAGCCAACCATAGCCCAACGGATATAGATCCGTGGTGACTAAACCTTGGAGCCAATCTCGATTTGTTCAGTCACTGAAAGCACACAAGCGGCCAGCTAACCATCAACGTCCGCGAAATCTATATTAACCAGAATTTCAGTTTTACGATCTATCATCGCCAACAGAACCAAACTCGTATTCGTGCAGTAAAACATCAGAAACGTGTTCAATCCCATCCCAATCCAGCCTGTGTTATTATTATTTCACATTTACTCGTACCCCTGTTGTTCTGTCACTACCCCTATTCAGCTATACATCAACCCCTTCTCGTGTTCCATTTAATTTGATTTCAAAAACAACTGCATTGCGATGTGTTCTGGAGGACTAATTAAAAACTATCACCCAATGGAGGAAATCCTCGTCGGCGCACATGCATTCCAATGCCACAATAGCTACCATTACAGCACTATCGCACAATGACGACAATAACGACGACCATACTACAACGGAATGCCAACCCCTAACCATGCCAACACTCACCCGCTATCGCAGAGTGAAAAAAAAGAACACAACATTAATTGCATTAGTATTGACTTATCCTCCACCTGTGGCTGTGGGACTGAAAACAAGGATACTCGTAATAGCGGGCACTTTGTTTTAGCGCCATCAAATGGGCCAACACCAGCGATAGAGACGATCCCGGAATACCCGGGGCTGAGTGGGTGGCGAAAGTAAGCAACCGACAGCACCTTCTTATCGATTAATTTCTCCTGAACACCTCTGAGCTAAAAGGAAATTCATCGCCCTGAACAAGGGTTAATGGCAGGTAGTTGGGTTGGTGAGTTAGGTGGCGGGGATTTCCTTTCTTCATTTTGTCTTTTCGTTGTGTTTCTTCTTTTGTTCCCTGAAGGAAGTAACTGAATCACCCTTCTTACACTGTCTCGAAGGTGAAAAGTGTAGCAACCACCAACGATGACGTTATAGTCGTCTCCATAGCCATGGCCATGATGTTCGCCTTTCAATTGCTGGACATTAGAGTTTTTTCTGGTTTATTAATTTTTAATGGCTTTCGCATTCCAATTATGTCCGCTCCACGACTACCACTCCTGCGATATCCAATATCGATTTCCTGCCGCCATCACTCCCACACACTAAGCCCTAAGGAGGCACACTGCTAGTCCGGTCTCCTATTGCCGCTATTGCAATTGACTTGGGAATGCGGTTCGAGTCATTTTCTTTTCTTTTTTTTTTCACATTTTCCTGTTTCACTCATAAGTTATCCTGTTCTTGTTTTTTTTTTTTTTTTTGTCTGTCCTATGTGCGATATGAGTGTGCGTGATTGAATTTCTTTGGATGGAAAATTTATGAGAGTCGATTTTTTTTTTACCCCACCTCACTCTAGGGGGTAATTGTTTGGATGATGGAATCAAGGTGATCGAAGACTGATTCACAATGCATGAACGGATGTATGGCTATTTCCTGTGGGAGGTAATGATGGGATTTTATTTTACCGTTTTTCTCCTTCCCGCTGTGGGAGTTGATGGTGATGGTTGGGCTTTGAGAAATGTGAGATGTGAGATGTAGGATGTAATGAAGAACATTTGTTTAGATATTGCTTACATGAACATGAATGTTATTTAATACTTATCCCTGAATCGAAGAGAAATGATACTTCGATCGTCTAACATTCCATTCCGGTGGGAAATTCTCTTAATGAAATTTGAAATGACAAACCTTTCACTATAATGAAGTTTAACAGAAGTAGGTTGCCTTGAGCTAGCTGCATGATACATCGAATATATGGAAAGTCTGTGCTTTACTTGCAAGTCATTGTAAATAAGCCTCGATTTTTTAATTTAAGAAAAGCTTATTGAAAATCTGTTTACCCAGTTTGTGGAAAGTTGCATAGGTTATAATGATCCTAAAACCAGGTAAACCACGTAACGAAAAAGCATCATATAGACCAATCTCACTACTGCCTATTATGTCTAAGGACTTCGCGAAACTATTAGGTTAGGTTAGGTAGATGGGTGCGTTGTGACAAATAGAGTCACTGCTCACTTACACCAACAAATTAGGGTCCATTGTTCCCAATCTTTTAACCCTGGAAACGTTGAAGTCCACTGTTAGAACCACCCAGATAATGATATAAATCTCAGGAGGTCCGTAAGCTCTATATTACCTAAGTCCTCCAATTCCGAGAAGAAGTAACTTCCGAGAGTCCTCATTCTTGTAACGGATTGGGCAGGACAATCACACAGCAGGTGACGAACTGATTCAATTTCTTTTTCGTCCTGCATCTTCTACAGTAGTCGTTATGTAGCACACCGAGTCGCTCCGCGTGAACTCCAATGGCACAATGACCAGAAATTATTCCAGAAACGACCCGTGTATTATAACGACTAGGTTTCACCAAAGAAGTTGATCTCTTCTTGCTAAAGGCCGGCCATAGCGCCCTGGCCGTTGCGCATGTTTCCAGATGAATCCATCGTCTGTTTGCTCGATCGGTGATTTCGTCTTCTATTTTTTTTTTTCGTAGGGAACTGATTGGGGTTACTACAAAAGGAAGGGCCCGCGATAAGTGTAGCGCCGACCCTTTCCTAGCAAGCTCGTCAGCCCTTTTATTTCCTTCGATATTCATATGCCCTGGAACCCAGCAGAGGGTCACTGGATATTCCATTTAAGACCGATTGGCAGGTTCTCACAAGCCTTGATCTAATTACAGCATATTCCAGAGCCTTAACGGCTACCTGGCTGTCTATATAGACAGTTATCGTTTTACCAACGATATTACTCTCGCGTATAATCTCTGCAGCCTTTATGATGGCTGTGATTTCGGCCTGAAAGACGCTGCAGTCGTCGCTAATTCTAAAGGAGTTGTTTATTCCTAGGGCCTCACAATAAACTCCGGCTCCCGTGCCAACGTCCAACTTAAAACCGTCGGCATAGAACGCTAGTTCCTTTTGCTTCATGGTTCTCAGGTTCCTCCAGTGCGTTCTGTCAGGCATTCTTAAGTTGAATCTCCTTTTAAATGCTAGCGTAGGGGTCATGAAATCAGATTCCGCCGATCTGCTGGTAGTTCCCCATCGGGATAAAATGGAGGCATGGCCGTAAAGGCTCGATGACCACAATCGGCCTTCTGTCAGTCTTACAGCGATTTTAGCCACCAGACTGCTACAGTATATATCAAGCGGAATGAAACTGAGCATGGTTTCCATTGCCGCTGTAGGTGTGGTTCTTATTGACCCCATGACTCCGATACACGCTGCCCTCTGGATTTTGGTGAGGTTTGAAAGCTGATATTGCTTCTCAAGAGCCATCCACCAGACTAGTGAACCATATGTGAGAATGGGTCTTACGACCGCTGTGTATATCCAGTACACCACAGCTGGTTTGAAGCCCCACGTGCTGCTGAATGCCTTTTGCAAGAATAGAAAGCTACGCTAGCTTTTTTGATGCGTTCGGCAGTGTTATCCTTCCAGTTCAGTTTGGAATATAAAATTGCGTCCAGGTATCGAGCTGAACTTGAGATACTTAGTTCAGTACCACCGATATTTGGAGGTCTGAAGGTAGGAATTGATCTCTTCTTATTGAAAGGAACTACCTCCGTCTTTGAGGGGTTCACTCCCAGCCCTTTGCTGCTGACCCAATCATTCACTAGTTGTAGTGCAAGATTTAGTCTTTCGCTTAGGACTGGAGGGAATTTTCCCGAAACCAGGATGACCACATGGTCGGCATAGGCCGTCGCGTTAAAGCCGTTTTCCTTCAGTATCACCAAGATCTCATCCACTGCGAGATAGAACTCCGCCTTGGGGGGTTCCTCTGCAGATACTTCTCCGGATGGTTACATCTCCTAGCATTGAAAATATAACCCTCGATTGAAGCATCTGTGCAATCCAATTGCAGAGACCCATGTTTAAATGAGCTCTGTGTTGGCTGTTCAGGATCGCGTCAGTGTTTACGTGAAACTATTAGTTGAAAGGTTAAATGCAATTATAGAAAGAAAGAACTTGATTCCTAATCACCAATTCAGTTTCCGAATAAACATTCGACGATCGATCAAATCAGTGTACTGGGACCAGTTTTATACCTATTGTACATCAGTGATCTCCCAACGCTAGAAAATAATACTGTATCTAACTTCGCTCGACACTGCGATCCTGGCAGTTAGTAAAGACAACGAGAAATCAACACAAAACCTACAACTAGCTGTCAACAAATGGCACCTGTCTACTTTAAGGGATTTGCTGCAAAATGCCTATGATAAACATTTCAAATGGGCTGATAAATAGCCTAAAAAAAATTTGATTGGTCCTCTTCATCAGGAAATCTTCTTTCTTACTCTTCCTAAACTGAATGGGACCAGCCTCGTTTTTAAAGGTAAAGCAAAATACCTATATCTTAATTTAAATACTGAATTTAACTGGAAGCCCAGCATCCAGAAACGCTTTAAGAAGGCTACCATTGCTTTATACTGGTGCAGGAAGGCCTTTGGTAAGAAGTGGGGAATGCAATCTCGCATAACTTACTGGCTCTATGTATACTTATATTCGGCGTGATCTTTTGGTGGCCAGCTCTCTCCAAAGCTATACATCGCAACCAGCTAGTGAAAATACATAATCACTCCTACGGACGTACTAGATATTCCGTTCTATCTGATATCACTAGACCTCTTTGGCAAGCAAGTGGCAGCCAGTGCAGGCATTCGACTCAATGCCACGGCACAGTGGTGTAGTATATCCACAGGCAACTCCATAATTCTTCAGAACTCATTCCAGAAAACACAGACTTTACCCTCCCCAGGTTCTCTTTCAATAAAAACTTCTCTTTCAATAAAAAACGGGCAAAGAATCCATATATATTTACATGGATATTTCGAAGACAATCGATGGATTGGGTTTTCTCCGACAGGCTAAACGTTAGCATCTCTTTCAGGCCTCCCAGATCACTGTAGAGTTTGCCAGGCGGAGATAATAACGATCAAAGAGGCTCTATCTTGGCTGAAATGGAATGTAACTCCTGCTAAGGATATTACCATCTTCACTGGCCAAGCCGCTATAAAATCTCTGGAATCGATCTCTTTCACGTCATAGATGGCTCTAGATTGCCGCACGTCTCTCAACGAGATGGCAGAGCAATTCAACATTCACCTGTGCTGGATGTCGGGTCATAGGGATATTCCAGGGAAATGTAGTGCTGATGATCTTCCCAGGCAGGGCACAAATTTGCAGATTCTACTGGAAAGGGAGAATCTCGGCATTCCTCTCCCTACATAAACAATTGCTGAAGCTAAATGCTATAAAGGAGACCAACTTCAGGTGAGAGACTGACATTAAGTGTCATGTCACTAGACAGATTTGACTCAGCTGAATCAGAAACGCTCGAAGAGGTTGGTCTCCCTTAGCAGGAAGCATATTAGCGCAACAATTGGTGTCATTATGGGACGTACTGATTGGAGAAAGGATAGACTTGCAATGGAAAACATTGTGTCATTAAGAATGCTGTCGAAGAGCCGGTAGTTGGAAATTTCATTCTTAGGACCTTTTTCGTGAAAGGTAATTACATACGTTATTGGACATACGGTAAACAAATTTTGTTACCCTCTTCTCTTTGCATTGAACTACATGCGAATAAACAGCACATATGGAGCAAGTATGTGCGTCCCAGTCGCGCCCTTTATTTTAAGACTGCCGTTTATCATGTTGCAGACTGTTTTGCAATGCTAGTATAGTAGCAAATACTTCAAATTGCCTTAGAGGCCGTGTCTAAGTGGTTAAGTGTACGATCATTTAAATTTCATAGTCCCACCTCCCTCGAACGTCTGACAAACATCTAGGAGTAAAATTGGCATGAGAAGCTTTTCTCAGTCGAAAAAATTGCCCCTCGAAAACTGCCTGAAACTGTATAGGTAGGTCCCTCTCATACGTACCTCGCACAGCTGTTAGTGTCAAAATATTTATTTATTTTTAATTCAAATTGCAATACGAATATATCTTTTCAAAATAAAGGGATACTCAACGGTTGGCACAATTTTTACACTTGCAAGTATCGCAAAGATATACCTGGACGATGGAAGAAAGTTGTATGCATTCTTTGTCGATTTTAGGGCAGCTTTCGACTCAATTGACAGAAATGCTCTCTTCTACAAACTGAGCAACTTGGGTATGTCCAGGAAAATACTGAAGGTAATTCAAAGTCTCTATGAGGAGAACAAACCAGGGTTTGGGATGGGGAGAAAATGTCTAAATGGTTCCAATTGAAAGCGGGTATTAAACAGTGCTGTCTTCTTAGTCCCCTACTGTTCTCAATTTTCTTGGATGACCTTACGACATTTCTTGCCGGAGGGAATTAATATCAAGCTTCTTCTCTACGTGGACAATATCGTGATTTCGGCAGCCTCCCCAAATATGTTGCAAATCATGATAAATTACTGTCGTTTATGCAAGCTGGAAGAATTAGGCGCGCAACTAAGTTCTCGCTGTTTTTTTGATGAAAATGCAACTTTATTGTGAATAAATGGTTACAAGTGAATCATTCAAAGTACAACCTTTTCCCATCTTTCTGATAGAGCTCAAATACCGTTACGACAAAAGTGTTCATCTTTTGAGGCTACCCACGAATCAAGCCATTTCTTGATGTCTTCATATGAGCGGAACTGCTGATCAGCCAGACCATGTGCCATCGAACGGAACAAGTAATAATCGGATGGAAGAAGTTGTTCACAGCGAATAAACAACGCTCAACGTCCCTTGGCTTCAAATCATAAGGAACCCAAGTTCCTTGTTTTTGAATCATTCCAAACGCATGCAATTGCTTGGAAATGGCTTGATGGGTAACTCCTAATGCTGAAGCAAGCTGTTCTTGCGTTTGGTACGCATCCTCATCGAGCAACACCTCCAATTCAGCGTCTTCGAAGGATTTTGGCCTTCCTTCACGCGGACGGTCGTCAACATTGAAATCACCGTCTTTGAAGCGACGGAACCAATCACGGCACGTTGTTTCACTTAGAGCAGCATCTCCGTAATCTTTTTGGAGCTCTCGATGCGCTTCAGCCGCCGTTGCCTTCGAATGAATAAAGAAAATCAACACTTCACGCAAATGACTATTATTTGGCACGAAATCAGACATTTTCACACAACCAAAAGTATATTATGCCAAAACAAAATCACTAATGTGTCAAAACAATTTGTTTACCATATGTCTAAGCTCAGTTCATGACGTTTTGGATATGTCAAAATCGACCAGCACTTACTGCTGGAGCCATCTATTGACAAATAGCGAGAACTTAGTTGCGCACATAACAAATACAGAGAAGTCAAAGATAATGGTTTTTCGAAATGGTAGATGAAGGTACACGAGGGAAGAGAAGTGGTTCTGCGGAGACGATGAACTGAAAAAAAGTGAAGGAATATAAATATCTTGGCATCTTAATAACTCCAAATCTATGCTTTAAAAAGCACCGTCAAGTAAGGAGAGGCATCCTGGGAGAAAAAACATCGCTCCAAGTGTCAAATTCAAAGTTTTTGAAGCAGTGGTGAGATCCATCCTGTGTTATGGAGCGCGGATATGGGGAGTTTTTCAGTACGAAGAAGTGGAGAAATTATTACGATAATTTATAAAAAAAAATGTTTAGACTGCCAGAAAACACTCCCACTTACATGATCCATCTCGAAGAGGGTCTACCTCGCCACCGGCGTCCTAACATCGTTACAAAACCCCTACCACAACGAAGGCTCCAGCTCTTCAGCGAATGGTCAAGACTGAAATGATCGATCAGACCATACTGTAGAATGTACCCTATGCAACCTTCGAGAGAGAGAAGATGTTCGGCACTTCATAGGGACCTGATCGGTTCTAAATGAGATTAGAAGAGCGCACTGGGAGAAGAATTCTCTATCTATACAGGACATCGTAGATACGTATATATTGAACGGACAAGAGTGGAATGTACTTTATAACTTTATAAAAGTAGCCTCAAAATACCGGGTACAAAAGCCCCCATTTATTTGGCTTATTTATAGCTACAACTAACTTAAGGCTAAAACTTAAAACTAAAACTTAAAACTAAGACTTAAAGCTAAGGAGAATGATGAAGGAGTTCGGCTTTGAGGCAGGGAGTGCTGTGGTTAAAATCAAAATGGGTGAGGTTTGAGTTAACTTTTCGCAGTTCCCGTATGCTTGGTTCCTTAAATCCATATGAAGTGCGGTAGGACGAGGCCATCGTAAATTTCGTGGGTTAGTATTGAAGAAAATAGAGTTATAAAGAGATGCGCAATCGACAGAGCATGAAAGAAGTGGATGAGTGAAAAGAATATCTGCAACATCTCTGCGTTTCTCTAGGGTACTGAGGTTGATGAGGTTGAGGCGGTCTTTATAGGGTGGCAAGATAAATGGAAGACCTCGAAGGGCAAATCGAAGAAATCGACGTTGAAAATTCTCGAATTCTCACATGAACTTGCTGAAAGAGTGACCACGCTTGTCTGACGTATTGAGGGAGGAGACGAATGTAGAGGAATCTGGTCACGTAAGGGTCGGCGAATTCTTTGGACTATCGTTTGACAAAGCCAATTGATGAGTTAGCTTTACGAATTATCTCATCAATATGTGAACGAAAATTTAGTTCCCTAAATTATCAAGGTCTTGTTGAAGGAGACAGTAGTCATGTGGTGAAGAGATGGCTTTGAAAAATTTGGTATCATCAGCGTACAGAGAGAGAGAAGAGTGTTTAACCCTCTCAACATCGGGTTAGAATGAAGAGAAGGGGACCTAGATGACTGCCTTACGGAACACCAGAGGTGGCCAAGAAAGGAGTCGAGTAGGACGGATCCGAAGCGAACTCTGTAAGAACTGTTTTCCAGGTAAGAAGATATCCATTTTAACAATATGGGTTCGAAACCGAGGACAGACAATTTGAAGAGGATTAAGTTATGAGATATCTCATCAAAAGCCTTACTAAAATCAGTTGCGATAACGTCGAATTCTTTGCCATTTTCTAAGGCAGACAGGGCGAAGAACACGAAGTCGACTAAGTAAGTGGTAGTTGATCTACCTTTCAGAAAGCCATGTTGGGTGGGAAAGATAAGAGATTTGCACTGAAAGCTTAAGGCTTCTTATAAAATACTTTGAAAAAGTTTGGGTAGATGAGAAAGTTTATCAATGGGGCGATAGTTTGTTACTTTGTTCTTTGATCCCTTTTTGTGTATGGGGGTTATGAAATTGGTCTTTCAAATCTGAGGAAATTCTCCTAGTGATAGAGACAAATGGAAGAGATGAGAGAGGGGGAGGGGTAGAATGGAGGAGCATTTTTTAAGAAAAATGGCAGGGAGACCAACTTAATCGGGTGAGAATTCATCAAGATTTGAAGATCTCGCGAAATGCGGGAGGAGTAGATTGAAGTGCTGAATTGACAAAAAGTGAAAGAAGAAGTGTTGGATGAAAGTTATCAATAGTCGGTAGAGATAGGGGATAAAGAGAGACTGAGGAGTTAATGGGATCAGTTGTGAATATAAGGTCTAATTGCCTCCCCATGTAATTTAAGACATTACTAACTTGACATAGACTTGAATCAGTTAGCCGATCTATGAAGAGACATTCCTTAGTGGAGTTGGCATTTGAAGCGATGAAAAACGATTCATCATCCGAAGGAGTCCACTGCAGCTGAGGCAGATTAAAATAGGGATGTCACCAAGGGAATCAAATGGGTCAATTATTTGGTCAATCGCGTCGATAGTAATGTGAATTTATATATCAACCAGCTGGACTACCACTGTCGATCAATGAATCATAATAAAAACTTGCCTAACTCAAGACACAATTTTGGAAAGCAATACTTACAATTTGGAATGGCTGCAACTGTTGACACTTAATTTCTTGGTTTGTTTCTGCATCCTCACCACTTTTGATGGTATTAACCTTCGATGGTTGCTTGCAATATTTTGATACGTGGCTGGTTCTCCCACAAATGTGCGTTGACGATGGGAAAATTGCGGGATTTGGTGTACGATTTGCTCGGCCATCCTCCCTATTCACCTGATTTGGCACCCTCAGACTTCCATCTGTTCCCAAACTTGAAGAAATTTGTTTCTGGGAAGGGATTCACATCCAATGTAGAAGCTGAGAGGGCCGTAGATGAATATTTTCACAGCCTTCCAGACTCTCACTTCCGAGAATGAATACTGATGTTGGAGAAACGCTGGACCAAGTGTGTTGAAGTCAAGGGAGATTATGTAGAAAAATAAAATCATTTTTTAACTGAAGATCGCAGTCTTTCATTGTCAGGCCGAGAACTTTTCACATTGCCCTCGTAAGAAGGAGATCTTTTAGCTGTTCTAATGATGTTGCTGAATAGAGCATTGATGTATAGGCCGGTCTGTCACGCAGCCCTTCTATGACGCTGATTTTGATCTCTTGAACTGCGAGCATATAGGCGATGATGTTTTCACAATTAAGTTTCGCACGTCTCTGCAGCTGTTGGTACACGTCGGTGATTGAAATGTTTTGCTTGAATTGTTTAAGCAACCCCTCCTTCAGCTCAACATAATTCGATGCATTATTAGAGCGCATATATACATCCGCTGTGCCCTTCAAAAGCCTTCGCATTGACACGAACTTAAAGTACTCGTCGCACTGACTGGTCTGCATGACGCTTTCGAAATCTTTTATCCATTTTTGAACAGCGTATGCGTCGTTGCTGCTGAAGATGTTTAATTTCTGAAACTGGTTGGTGGCGCTTTGTTCCTCCAATAACTGGAGCTCTCGGCGTATCAAGAGAATCCTTTTTTTTCAAGTTGTGCTGTGGGTGGCATCTTCTAGTTGGAGATTGGGTGACATCTCTGAAGCACCTCCTGCATCTTCTTCGTCGGCGACTGCTGCAAGGGTGGCATCTTCTAGTTGGAGATTGGTTGACATCTGTGAAGCACCTCCTGCATGAAGGGCGTTTGACGGCTGGAGTATTTGCGGAACGTCTGATGGCTGGGTATTCAGTAGCGACGGAGGAGCTATGTAGTGGTTGGGCTCCTGCCGGAAGACAATCGGAAGACGATTTTTTCGTTTTGCCGACTTTTCCTTTGGGTTCTCCCGAATTTTTTTTTCCCTAAACTAACCCAGTATTGAGACGAACAAAGCAAAAAAAGAATCATCCAAATCGGTAGAGTCGTTCTCGAGTTTTTGCGAGAGTAACGCATGGCAATTGTATATCAATTGAATTTCTTTTTGAATAATAAAATCTTTTATCTATCTATCCTTTCAATATAAAATTTATTTTTTAATTGCATAAGAAAATTAAATAAAAGACCGCAAGGAAAAGAATTAAGATCCATTAGATAATTTCTGTTGCTCAAAAAATGAAAATTTTCTTTTCCAAAGCAAATATATACTCATACAACTATCTGAGCAATTAGCAAACTAAAGCATACTTCAAATTCACCCACCTACGGCCCTGGCAAATGAACAAACAAAAAAATAAAAAAAAATTTAAGAAAATCTCAACGGAAAATTCCTTGGAAATAGGAGCAACTTAATTCCTTTAGGGCAAAACTTAAAATATTCTCTAAGGATTTCTACGAAATTTAATAAAATACCTGGAAACATTTATTTTCTACGGCAAAGGATTTCGCCTTTCAAGAAGTGCTTACGTGTAGTTAAACTTAACGATTAAGCTCTCAGATGGGTAATTATGTGAAACTAAATCCTTCAAGCTCAAATAATACCTTTGAAGTTTAGCGTTTGATATGAATTTTCTTTGAGAAGCAGTAACCCGCTGCGTGGGTTGATTTTAATCAAAAGTAAATTAGAAATTTACTCTTGTTGCTTAATATCTTTTGAATTAATTTCCCGAAACCAAAACTGACAAGAGAACAACCCAAAGTATAATTTTTTTTTATTGAAAGTTCTGCTACGTCTCAAGGAACCTTATTTTATTTACGGAGCACGTGCGATTTTAATTATGGTTTCAATACGAGTACATGCTCTTATTTTTCAACTTCTATGATGAAAGTAATTTCTCCTTTTCGGTTCTGTATTCCTTCATCGAATATTTGGTTATCTGTTTTGGTAGGACGAGTTAAGGAGAATATATACCCAAGCATATATATAGGTATACTTGATTTGGTACCGCATATTACTTTAGTTTGGATATCGGGTGTAATAGCTCTAAAATTTACTTTGGCACGATTAGACTTAGTTGGAAACTTAACATAGAGCAGCGGGTTAAGAAAGCAAGTGTGGCTTTCTATGCCTGCAGCAGAACACTCGGCAAAAAATTGGGTCTCCAGCCAAAGATGACTCTATGGATGTACACAGCCATTGTGCGTCCAATTCTTACCTATGGCGCCATAGTATGGTGGCCCGCCTTACTTAAAAAATATAACATCAACAGAATCAAAAAAGTACAAAGATCGGCGTGTATAGGCATCAGAGGAGCATTGAGTTTTTGCCCAACAGATGCTCTAAGTGTGATCCTGCATCAGATCCCCCTTGAACCCCACATTAAATTTTCAGCTATATGCAGCGCTGTCCGGTTTAGGGAAACTGGGTGCTGGACAGAAAAGTCATATGGCCACTGTAAGGTCCTGGAGACGATACCAAGTGAACTGGTGACATCTTCGACCGATTACAGGACTGCCACGCTTGACTTCATCAAACCTTTTTCAGTAAAGTTCCCTACCAGAGCAGAATGGAAGAACGGAAAGGTAATCAATAACTTTGATATCTGTATATATACGGATGGTTCGAAAATGGATTGCGGAGTTGGCGCAGGTATTTTCTCGGACCAACTGAATATATCGAAATCCTTCCGTCTCCCAGACACTGCTAGTGTCTTTCAAGCGGAACTTCTTGCGATTCGGGAAGCCTGCCGCATGTTAAAAAATCTCCCAACGTCCAACCTAAATAAAAGTATCTTCTCTGATAGCTAAGCCGCAATCACTGATTCGGTTACCATATCCTCAAAACTGGTAGAGCAATGCCGGTTTGAAATAAACGAACAAAGTATCCATTCTGGAATGGAATGGGACCCACATTTGGGTCCCAGGACACAGCAATTATGAGGGAAATGAGCTAGCCAGGCGAGGGTCAGCCCTCAACAGCTCGCTAGCGGAAAGAGTCAATATTCCGATAGGAGTCGTTAAGGGCAATTTACACCTCCACTTCCTCCAGCTCGCCAATCTCGGGTTGAACAACCCTACCAGTTGTGCCATATCAAAGAAGACATGGCCCAATCTCAACAAACCTAAATCAAATGAGCTACTAGGCAGATCAAGGCCTGATATTGCCAGAATTGTAGTCATTATTACAAGCCACTGGCCTGTAGCGGACCACGCGGCCAAGCTTGGCATTCCTCGCAACAATTTCTGTCGCAGTTGCAAAGACAGCAACGAGAGGGAAACTCTTTTCCGCTTTCTTTGCAGTTGTCCTGCCCTAGCACGGACAAGACAACGCGCGTTAGGTAAACCCTTCTTTGACGATTTCAGAGAGATAGCCTCTAAACGGATTGGAGAACTAATCCTGTTTCTGAACTCCACGGGCTGGCTTTAATTATATTTCCTATCTCCAATAGCACACATTAACAAACAGGGTACACGAGTTTTTGTGGTATCAAAACGGCGCACTTAACACTAATTAGGTTCTTCTGAACCACCACTTTACCTACCTACCTAGCTCTAAAATTTATAAAGTCTTCCAATTTCAGCTTCGAGTCTTACTGACAACAGTACCCTACTGGACTGCAACTTACGGGTGATAATTGCAGTTGCCTCGAAAGTACTCGTACTACACCAGTACTGGCGCTATATTATAGCAAAACAATTGCAGCTTCTGCTTTTGAAAATATTAATTTGTTGGCAACGTTACAAACTTGGCTTTCCTAATTCTACTTCCCAAATTAATTTGGTCGGCACCTTATTAATCCTGTGCCACCGCTTTACTGGTTTCCACTTAAAAACTGTGGTCCAAGTCTCTTATTTTATGAGAAAGCGAAGTCCGGGTTATTTTCATTCTCAGCATGTCGCTAATAATAGCCAACAGTTATTGTGGTGGCAATAGCCATGTTTTATTGAGGCAATAGCCGTGTTTTATTGAGACATCGCCAACCAGTGGTTAGTAGCAAAGTAAAATTGTACATGTAAGGCAACTGACTGGCAACTACTTTTGCTTTTATTCTGAGCCCAGTGCTATAATGGAAGCATGTTCGAATACGTAGTTCGCTTAAGTGGTTAAGATTCAATTTGAATGCTGCAAATTGTTGGGGAATTTTGTCCTTCCTTAACTTTGTTGGTGCTTTCCTTAGTAATCTTGACCACTCGAAACTCAAGCCACAATCATTCTGGAGTTGCGTCCAGATTGAATTTAGATTTCATTCAGAAATAATTCAAACAATTTAGTTTTTACTAGCACACCTCGTATCACTCACCAGCATCTTTTTTTATAGACTGGTTTTTCAATTCAGTGCACTTTCTTTTCTATCATAAAATATGTCCATACATACTACTGCCATCTGATGTAATGAAAATCAATAAAATAAATAAATATTTTAAGGCTACAATACAGCTTCTCGTAGACATTCCTGCTGTGCTACACACAGATGGTGGTGACCACAGTTTTATTCCTTTTCCAGAGGGCAATTTGTTCAATTGAGGGAAAATTCTCATGACAATTTTACTATCAGACGAGGTGTAACAGTGACATACCTTTTTTTGTATTTTCTGGCCCTCTAATTTTGAGTTTCCCACTTACTGAGAACACACATAATAATAAAACAGTTGGTTTTGACAGAATATACACACTAAGCGCTAGCTCTTACTTTTTTCAGTGATGCTCGTATATTATAGCCCGGCATTTGCCCAACGCTTTTAAGCCCATAAAAGTGACTGGCGTGGACATTGGACAAACCTTGCAAATCAACCGGAAATGCAGATAGCTACCGTGCAACTGCTCATTTAAGTCTAAGCACATGACCGTCGAAAATCCTGTACGAATTCAGGGTTATTGGATATGGTACGAGTATCCTATATTCAATAAGAGAAGGATCCAAAAACAAAGTTGTTGGTCTTCTTTTGATCGGTTTGTTTAAAGCATTTCACACAGTAGATTATTGAATACTGGTCTGAAAATATATATCTATTAGTCTAGGGGCGACGTGTCAATCAATTGGTTCAAGTCATACTTAGATTCATTGTTCCAAGGTAAAATATGGCTTGGCACAGGGAAATGTTCTGGGACCAACTCTGTTTAACTGTACATGTTCGCGTATGATAACAATTCAGGAAAATATGAAGGAAGATCTAGAAAGAGTAGAGAATTGGATGAATGGGCAAAAGCTCCGAATTCACCTAAAAAAAACAAAAAACTAATATATGATCCTAGACATGAATCCAGCCAATATTGTCATCAAATGTTAAGAGGAATATACGAGGGTGTGTCAATAAGTCCCTGAAAATTAACACAAATTGTGTCATCACCTTAAATTTTTTTTTTTTTTTGTCAAGAATCATCTTTCAAAAGAACGCACCCAAATTTGTAGACAATCTGTCAAATAGTTTTGTTGTGGTTGCCATTTTATATAGACGCCTACTAGCATTTTCGTTAAAAAAGAAAAAAGTGAATTTCGAGTGCTCATTAAACAGTATTTTTTGCGAGAAAAAACTATCACGCAAACCAAACAAAAGCTTGAAAAATATTATGGGGACTCTTCACCATCGATTGGAACCATTCACCACTGGTTTGCTCAATTTCGGTGCGGTCGTTCAACCACTAGTGACGCCGAACGTTCTGGTCGCCCAATTGAGGTCACCACACCAGAAATGGTCGACAAAATCCATGGTTTTATAATGGACGATCGGCGAGTGAAAGTGCGCTAGCTTGAAGAGGCCACAGGCTTATCAAATGGCTCAGTGATTTCGATTTTACATAAATATTTGGACATGGAAAAACTTTCCGCGAGATGGGTGCCGCGTTTGCTCACAGTCGACAACAAACGCATTCGTTTGACAACTTCAAACGTGTGTTTGGCGATGTTCCAGAAAAATTCGGCTGAGTTTTTGCGCCGTTTCGTAACCATGGATGAAACCTGGATTCACCACAACACACCAGAAACCAAAGAACAGTCAAAACAATGGACTTCTCCTGGTGAATCGAAGCCGAAGAAGGCCAAGGCGGGTTTGTCAGCAAACAAGGTCATGGCTAGAAGTTTTTTGGGATGCTCGCGGTGTTATTCACATCGATTACCTTGAACGGCGCTTATTACGCAGAGCTGCTGGATCGATTCCAAGCCGATTTGAAGCAAAAACGGCCGCATTTGGAGAAGAAAAAAGTTCTTTTTCACCAGGACAACGCACCGGGGCACAAGTCCGCAGTCGCAATGGCAAAATTCTCCCTCATCCAGCATATTCCCCAGATTTAGCCCCCTGCGACTATTTCTTGTTTCCAAACATAAAGAAATGGCTTGGAGATAAGAGATTTGGGTCGAATGAAGAGGTCATCGCTGAAACAAACGCTTATTTTGAGGGGCTCGAAAAATCGTATTGTTTGGAGGGCATCAAAAAATTGGAGAACTTTGGATGAAGTGTATAGGGCTAAAAGGACACTATGTTGAAAAATAAAATGCTTTTATACCGAAAAGAGTGTTCCTTATTTCATTTTTCAGGGACTTATTGGCCGACCCTCGTATACTTAGAAGGGTAGGCTCACAGCTCAACTATGACATACACATTACCAAAACAACCGACGTTAACTCTCTTTGCACTCATTAATCTTTTAAAGTCATCAATACCTACTTCAAGAATTGCATTATACAGGGTGACTGATGAATATTGCTACATTAAGAAACTCAAATAATTTTTTTTTCAGTGTATGGAATTCATTTTTCTTTTATTCATGTTAAAGCTCATTTAATTTTATTAAATACAGCTTAATTAGCTCGTTGATGCATGTGCGGCATCTTACCAAAAAGTTGTTCATTACTGCTTGGAGAGTTGAGACAGGAATAGCCGCAATTGTTTCTCGAATGGATTGCTTTAGTTCATTCAAATTTGTTGGTTTTGCTTTGTAGACTTCCTGTTTGCAATAAACCCACAAGAAAAAGTCAGGTGCAGTAAGGTCAGGCGACCTGGGGGGCCATCGGAATGTAGAGTTTCTGGATATCAGCTTATTGGGAAATTTTCGTCGCAATTCTGTCATAACAGGCCGGGCTATGTGAGGAGTTGCACAATCTTGCTGAAACCACACAGAATTGAAAGAAATTCTTATTCGGCGTAATTCTGGATAGAAAAACTCTCTCAACATACTCAAGTAACGGTTTTCAGAAACCGTAACGGTGTGACCGTTTTCTTCGAAGAAGTAGGGCCCGACAATGCAGCGTGATGAAACTGCACACCACACTGTGACACGAAGTGGATGCAATTCCGTCTCATGGAGTATCTGTGGGTTCCAACCCACTCCATATTCTACAATTTTGTTTGTTTATGTTGCCGTTTAAATCGAAATGGGCCTCGTCAGACATACAAAGACAGTTCAACATGTTTCCGTCCTCTTCCACCATTTGAAGCATCTTCTGGCTGGCAAAATTCCAAGCGAATCGGCAAGGCTGCTGCATTCAGTTTGTTGGCCATTTGAATTTTATATGGGAATAAGTCCAAATCATTGTGTATATTTGACTGCAATGACTGTCTGCTTATACCCATTTGAGCAGATAAGCTTCTTGTCGAAACTCTTGGATTATTTTGTATGGCAGTAGCTACAGCAGCGATTGTTTCCTCCGTCCGAACTGAAGGGTTTCGATGGTAAGGTCTTCTTTCGACTGTCCCATGCTCGGCAAAATTGTTAACAAGTCTCATTATGGTCCATCTGCTCGGAGGATTGCCGCCAAACGTGCGCCTATACTCTCTTTGAACCGAAACTACGGACTCCAGTGCGTGATAGCGGCGGACAATCCAAATTCTTGTTTCAGTGTCCCAGTTATCCATTTTTGTTAAATCTAAAAATCAATCTGCAAAATAAAAAAAAAATTAACCAGATTCATTAAATAGAAAAAAAGTTATTAAATTTTTTTTTGGTAGCGGCTTTCATCAGCCACCCTGTACGATTCTCAATTTTTTGGAAAGAGATACACATTAATGCATTTGATATCTTTGAAATCTAACGCACCATTTTGGGCTTTAATAGCCGCAATGACATTATCTCCATCTATATTTTCATTTAATCCACACACTAACACTTTTGTGTTTTTTTTTTTTTTTTTAATTTTTGGACATGTATATCACAGTTTTCGCTTAATGACTCCTTTATCGTCGTTTCCATTTTTTTTACTGGATTCCTCATTACCACACTAAATTACAGCAGCTCCATTCTGCTTATTCGACAAAACATTTACATTTATGGCCAGCAACAAAGGATTTCTTTTCTTCTTCATCTCTTCCCTAGTTTTCTGACTCGCTTGGCTCATCTTAGGTTTCACTACAACCTGAGGACCCTTTTTAACTTGCGACGCATATGATTCTTTCAACTTTTATCCATCAATATTCACACTCCTTATTTCATTCGTTAGCTCATTAACTGATTTAGTAATATCGCTGAAATCATTTATTTTCTTTAGCTCGATTTCACTGACTTCAGTCTTTCTATGTATCTGGATTCTATCGCTTCTTGCAGGTCTTTTATTTCCGACTCATTCTTTAGTGAACTCTCGAATTCCTTCTTATATTCTTTCAAGTAGTTACTATTAATCTTTACAGCCTCTTGCATATCTTTCAGCACAAGGTCAACTACATACAAAACAGTATTTAAAATTGAAAATTTTTCCGCAAACACACGCACATTTTATGCCCGTTTCTACACGAGTGGAACTTCTGCACTTATTGAATTCTTGCATTTTATTCGCAAATTCTCAGTAAGCATGAAAATCTGAAATATTTATTTCATTTTAACCAATTCACTGAAAAATTATGCGACTTCATTCTACGACGGTTCTGCATTTGCTGTTAAATATACATAGAATCAGAAATGCTGAATCCTACTTAACTACTTAGGAAACCCTATCCAATGTAGACTCCCAAAAGTATATACATTTGTGATCAGCAGTCGATCTGGCTATGTCCGTCCGCTTGTCACCACTTTTTGGCTAGGAAAATGAAATTTGATATATACTCGTAAGCTTTATGGAATCCGAAGCAGTACAAGAGTACACATTTTTGAAATGTTTAGAGCTGAATAATATTGACCAGGTAAAGTATGTAGATTTTGACTTTCTCTACATTTTGTTCATACACTTTATATGGTCACGCCCTCTTTTGAGGGCGTTTTATTAAAGAACTAATATATTGTTTTTTCAAAGCTATTTACGGGGATGGTCTTATTGTGAATATCTCAACAGAATCCATAAACTTCTGTTACAATTAATGGGAGCCACGCCCACTTTCCGCTAAGTAAAAGTTGTAAAAGTTATAACTATTTTGTGATAAAATTCTTAAAAATCGCTTATATATATTTTGTATAGAAAGATATTGTATTATTACATTTACGAGTATTTAGAAATTTCGCAAGGATACGCTCACTTTATTGGAGATGAGTTAGAAGATGGAGAATCGGGTATCATAAAATCCATTATAGATGGATTGTACCTTTCTTGTATGTTTTTTGTTTGTTTTGTTCCTTTCTTTGTCATTATTTTACCCTCTCAAATATCTTTTGGTACTTTTTCGATGCATCATCCCAGTGGATCAGGTTAATTTCAGACCTACACGAAGCTGCACTGATCAGGTTCTTTCACTAACAACCTTCATTAAACCGGGTTTCCAGAAAAAGTTCAAATCATCTGTTGTATTTGTGGTCCTAAATGCAGCCCACGATATTGCCTAGATAGAGCTGTATAAACTGCTGAAAGTCATCAGATGAACGTCTCATCAACAGCATGCTTTCCAGCAGCAAGTTTTCTTAAATGATGCCAGCAGTAAGCCGAGGAAATTAAGTAATGGCTTTACACAGGAGTAAGTCCTAGCGCCATTATTCTTCTACCTCTACATATCAGATCTACCAATTACAGTATAAAGGAAATTCGGGTACGCCGATGATCTCTTCCCAGCGACGCAGAATAGGGATATCAAACTCAGCGAAGGCTACTTGAATGCAGGTCTATCAACCCTTGGTCAATACTTTAAGAAATCGAGGCTATGCCCCAGCGGCAGCATCTTGCTTCCATCTCAGCAGCCACCTAGCCTACAACCGCCTTCAGTTTAACGGTGGCGTACTCAAATACGACATTCAATCTAAATACTAGGTGGGGTGAAAAGTAACCTCCTTGACCGCCAGAATGCACTGCTACTGCAAAAAAAAGGTTATGGTGCCTTGAAGTCCATTCATATTTCGGCAGACATGCCAAATTTCAGTGCGATACTGTCTTTAGTTTTGTTTTGACAGCTGATTGTTGTTTACGTGTTTGGCATCATGTTGAGTATGGACAAAAACGATTTTCGTTCTCTCATAAAACATTATTTTTTGAGAGGCAAAACGGCGAAGGAAACAATAGAAAAGTTGGATAAATATTATGGGGCTAATGCTCCGTCAGATTACACCGTCAAATATTGGTTTCGAGAGTTTCGTGGTGGCCGCAACTCCACTACCGATCAAGTCCGCAGCGGCAGGCCCTCCGATGCGGTTACAGAGGACAATGTCAATAAAATACATGAAATGGTGTTGGCTGACCGGAAGTGAAGGTGCGCGAGCTAGCAGATACCACAAAGATTAGTACTGAGCGCACACGCCATATTTTGGGCAATATTCTGCATATGAAAAAGTTATCCTGCCGCTGGGTGCCGCGCATGCTCACTCCTGACCAAAAACACGAACGCGAGAGCACTTCGAAAGAGTGTTTGGACTTGCTGATGCGGAATCGGGCAGACTTTTGGCGTCGATTGGTAACTGTTGATGAAACCTGGATCCACTATTTCACACCAGAGAACAGAATGAGTGCCCGGCAATGGACTGAAGCCGGCACGAGTGCTCCGAAACGGCCGACGGAGGCTCAATGGGTCGGAAAGGTTATGGCGTCGGTTTTCTGGGATTGTCATGGCATACTCTTCGTGGACTACCTCGAAAAAGGAAAAACCATCAACAGCGAGTATTACTGTGCATTATTGGAGCGATTGAAGGCCGAAATCGCTGCAAAACGGCCTCACATGAAGCGAAAAAAAATTTTGTTTTTGCAAGACAATGCGCCGGCGCACAAGAGCATCGCAACCACGGCTAAAATCAATCACTTACGGCTCCAATTGCTGTCGCATCCACCGTATTCGCCCGATTTGGCTCCCTCGGACTATTATCTCTTCCCAAACCTCAAAAGATGGCTCATCAATAAAAAATTCAGCTCACGCGAGGAAATCATCGACGCCACGGAGGAGTATTTTGCAGACCTTCCGGAAAATTACTTTTCGGACAGGATCAAGAAGTTGGAAAATCGCTGGAATAAGTGTATCAAGCTAAAATGGGACTATATTGAATAAAATAAAAAAAACATTTAAAAAAAAAATAGGGATATGAAAATCAGCGAAGGCTACTTGACTGCAGGTCTATCAACCCTTGGTCAATACTTTAAGAAATCGAGGCTATGCCCCAGCGGTAGCAAAGCAAGAAGGCATCTTGCTTCCATCTCAGCAGCCACCTGGCCTACAACCGCCTTCAGTTTAACGGTGGCGTACTCAAATACGAGATTCAAACGCTTGACCGCACTCTATCATTCAACAAACATCTCATGAACGTAGTTGAAAAATTTAAAACTAGGGATAAAATCATCAACAGCAAATGTCCTACGTTGTACTGCACTGGACTGCTGTGTACTCAGCCGCGGAATATGCTCCTACTGTATGGAAAAAAAGTTCGCATTTTACAAAAATCGTCCTCCATGAGAACGATCACAATCACCATCAGATCAACAGCAACCGAGTGGCTCCTAGCACTCAGCAACATAAGTCCTGGTCGGAGAGTTCAACAAAAGGATTTCCATTAACAACCTCCCAATTCACACTGACTTTCCATCGAATAACTTATTCAGACTGAGATATAGGAAGCCACTGTTGAAAAAAACTGAATCCCTATTAGCCTCAAACTTCAATGCATACCAAGCCTGGAAAATTATGCGTCAGTGTCTCTACATAACCGACCCCACTCACATAGTGCCTGCCCTTTAATCTTTCAATGAAATCATAGGTCTGTGCAAAATCACCATTGTTGACATTAACCCCAGGATGCAATTACGGAACGGCAAACCAGATGATGCAGCATATTGTGACCGAATGTCCCAGGGAATCCAACAAATACTCGTATATTCAACCCCTGAATCTATTGTTTGGTTAAATTATCTAGATACTAATCTTTAATCTTCTCATACGCTAAATAAAATGACCCACTTATCCGTAACCGCTGAGCCTTAGGAATTTATTGTCCAAAGCCCTTGCACACACACACACGATATGAATTTCTGCATCCTGCAATGTAGTTTCGCTGGAAAAATCGTGTTGCAAAGCAATGATATCTTTATGCGTTTTCTTGTACAAACCGAGTGGTGGTGCCTGGATTCAAGGGTGTTTTCGACAAATATAGCCAAAATAAATAGCTTTATGGAGTGAAGCCTTGAAGTCTCTTTATCTTCTTAATTTTTGGCACTAGGAAATGCAATTCACGGGGATGGAAATTTTGATACATAACTACGAGTATTATGAACGGTTATTGAAAGTTGAATGTGCACTTGAATGGTTCATCAAAACCTAATGAGCTATTTCGTTTCCCTTTTTTGCATATGATTTGAACATTTGAGGGTTTAAATTCCAATGGGAATATCTGAAAGAGTGTTTTCTTGTGTACTTATTATGAGTACGTACTATCACGAGTACTATTGAACCATTCTTGGAATTTTGGATAAATAATTTTAAAAATACTTCTATATCGCTTTTATAGAAAGATATCCTATACCAAGATTAAATAGAGTTGATGTGGCACTATAAAATTTCTTCTTCACTTGAAACTTAAATACTCGTAGGTAGCAGTGTATTTATAGGGATGTTAAACTGGGGCAATTGTGGCGTAGGAGCGCATTCAGCAATGTGATTTACAAAACAAAGAACGATTAGGAAATCTAAGAATTTAAAACTATCTTTAACTAAACTATCTATCTGCAATTAACCATATCTACACTAATACTACTATGCACTAAGATCAGAGCTGTAGAATTTCAAGTAATTCAAGTAAACTTCCAGTACTTGGATGGAAATTTCATACATAAGTTTTCTGGAATCCAGAGTAGTACAAGTGTAAACAGTTTGCATGCATACACGCCCACTTTTACAACAAGAAATAGTTTTTAATATTTTTACTAGAAACTGAAAAATACTTATGTAAGTATATCCACAATTCATGCCCACTTTGTGGCGGCGTTTTCTTCGAAAACCATATTTTGCGTTTTGAAACTTATATGTGGTGATGTGAATGTCTCATCAGAATTCGTGAAATGCGATTACAAATGGTGATGGCCACGCCCATTTTCTTCTAAGAAAACAATAGCAGTTTTTTTGTTTTATTAGAATCTTAAAAAATTACGGAAATATCCTTTAAGTAGAAAGATATCATATTCGAATTAAAAAGATCACAACGCCATGGGATAGGGTATCATTCGATCCGTTCCAAACATATTGTAGCTATTCTGTATGTTTCATGTCTTCTTTGAAAATAAAATTAAGCAATTGCTGTTACACCAAAACTGAAGAATGAAATACTTTCCGAAAATAAAATTGGGGACTATTTCATATCTAAAACTTGGGGGTTCTGTCAGTATCAAACAAATTCCGAGAAAAGTATGAAATTACTTTTCAATTTTGGAGAGTTATTTGATCTTTCTTTTGGGAGTTACTTTATTGAGAGTTATTTTCTGGAACCAACGAAGAAATGTGATTAGATTGTTCTCGTTAAATAAAGAAATTTAATTTTTACTTGCACCTGTAAGGGAAAGTACGAGTATTGGTTTTCTGGAAATGTACGATCTCGAGATTTTGATCAAACTAGACATTACTATGATGTGGAAACTCAATAAAGTTGGTGTCTCAATTCTGTAAAAGCTCAAGGGGATGTACCCATATCGCGGAGAAAAGACGGAGTGGTGGATATAAACTAAACCGAATCTACTCAATAACTTACACGGCGGCTAAATCTGGGGAATATGCTGCATGAGGAAGGAGTTCGTAGCCTAACTCATGGAATTTTGTCATTGCGACTGCGGACTTGTGCGCCGGTGCATTGGCCCGGTGAAAAAGAACTTTTTTCTTCGCCAAATGCGGCCGTTTTTTGCTTCAAATCGGCTTGCAATCGATCCAGCAGTTCTGCGTAATATGCGCCGGTGATCGTTTTATCCTTTTCAAGGTAATCGATGTGAATAACACCGGGCGCATCCCAAAAAAACTGTCGCCATGACCTTGTTTGCTGACAAATCCGCCTTGGTTTCTGGTGTGTTGTGGTGAATCCAGGTTTCATCCACAGTTACGAAACGGTGCAAAAACTCAGCCGAATTTTTCTGGAACATCGCCAAACAAACCTTTGAAGTTGTCAAACGAATGCGTTTGTTGTCGATTGTGAGCAAACGCGGCACCCATCTTGCGGAAAGCTTTTTCATGTCCAAATATTTATGTAAAATCGAAATTACTGAGCCATGTGATAAACCTGTGGCCTCTTCAAGCTGGCGCACTTTCACCCGCCGATCGTCCATTATCAAACCATGGATTTTGTCGACCATTTCTGGTGTGGTGACCTCAATTGGGCGACCAGAACGTTCGGCGTCACTTGTGCTTGAACGACCGCACCGAAATTGAGTAAACCAGTGGTGAATGGTTCCATTCGGTGGTGAAGAGTCCCCATAATATTTGTCAAGCTTTTGTTTGGTTTGCGTGATAGTTTTTTCTCACAAAAAATAGTGTTTAATGAGTACTCGAAATTCACTTTTTTCCATTTTCACGAAAATGTAGGTGTCTATATAAAATGGCTGCCACAACAAAACTATTTGACAGATCTGTCTGCAAATTTGGGTGCGTTCTTTTGAAAGATGATTCTTGACCAAAAGAAATAAATTTAAGGTGACGACACAATTTGTGTTAATTTTCAGGGACTTATTGACCCACCCTCGTAAGATAAACCCTAACCTAAACTTATTACCGGTTTCTGAAAATTTGCTATTTCTCGGATATGGCTGGAACGATTTTGTTCAAAATCAATATATAAGCAATATTTGATATATATTCTGTCAATGCAGACTACTCGTATCTTTTGGAAATTCGTCTAAATATGTTTTTTTTTCCATTTGTACCGTCTTTAAAAAAAAAAAAGTGCACTTTATTTTTAACCTATTAAACACTGTATATTGGGAGTACTTGTGTTTAGCTAAAAGATGCTATATGCCTCATAATTGTAGACCAAATATTTATGGAGATATTTGAAGAAATAGGGTGAGTCAATTCTGGTGGTAACGACTGTACTCGTATATCATTTTTTAAAGGAAATTCCCAAATCTCCTAACACTCGATGGTCGGTCCATTGTACTACCAGGGTGTAGCGGTTTGCGAAACTTCGATTTTTTTCGTTTCTATTTTATTGCTTGTGTGGCTGTTTCCTGCTATTCCCCACTTGGTCTCGAACCTGCACAGTTCGGGTCAAATACAAATACACTACCCACTACACTGTAGACACCCTAACTATTGTACAAGGTGGCGCAAAACTCCTCACTCGATTTCCTAAGGCAGTAATTTTGTAAATAAAAATAATGGAGTCTATTTGTTGATTACGTTTATTTAGACGTTAAAATATGATTCCATTAACTGGCGAAGATATCGGTCAAGTGACTATCGCTCGTCCCATTTGTGCGGTTGCAGCGTCTTGCTATAACCACATGTTCTCCAAACACAATTCATCAATTTGCGGCATCAAGAAGTCGTTGATCGCCTTCCTGCGTGGATCGTCGTCTGGTTTATGTTTGAGGATAATCTTGGACATCTGCAGCTCCGTTCCATGTCTGATATTGTCCCATGGCTTCCATGGCCGCAGTGGTTGTCCCGTAGGCGCCACACGATCAGGGAATGGACGACGAAATTCTAGTTGATCCAAAACCACCGACCGATTATTTATCAAAAACATTGGCACAATTATTTAGCGTTCTTGAAAGTATAGGAATCCATGGTTTGTCTACGTGTATTCTGCTTCTGTTTGCTTCACAAATGTCAAAGTCGCGATGTCATAAGGGTCCATTTCCAAAAATGAGCGCTCCTTTCAATAGGGTGATGACTTCTGTGCCCCCTTATATACATTTGTATATACGAGGGGCGGTTGATAAGTTCCAATTAAAAAAATTTATTTCTCAATATGATCTCCCTTGAGTGAACTGCATTTCTCACATCGGGCATACGAGTATAGTGCCTTAATACTCGTGCCACCGAAAAAATATTACAAGTATTTTCCTTTGCCGTTAAAATGACTTTCTACGGCTGCCTTGATCCCGTTTTCATTTGCAAATCTCCGGCCTCGTAACTCCCTTTTCAACTTGGAGAAAGGGGAAAAAGTGGCCTGGGGTCTGAGCTGCAGGGTGGGTGGTCTATCGTTGAAAAACCTGTGTCTTTTAAGGGCTGTCTCAAAACCAGCGGCGTGCGAACAGGCGCGTTATCCTTCAAAAATAACACTACGTGCCTGAGTTAATAAATTCACGTAATATTGACCATTCGTCGTAGTCCCCTTTGGCAGGTAATCAATTAGCAAAACACCTTCGCTGTCCCAAAAATCAGTCGCCATAAGCTTCGACGCCGGCTTTTCCACCTTGAAATTCTTCGGCGGCCTCTCTCCTTTTTCATTCCACTGCAAAGACACTTGTTCGGACTGCAGATCTTATTGGCGAACCCAAGTCTTATCTACAGTTATGATTCGTTTGCAAAATTTCGTCGAGATTGTACCCGGCTATATATTTGTATCTTTTATTTTTTAGTCACTTCAACTGTTCAACATTAATTGAATTGGAATAATTTTGACATCGGTTTCTAATCTGAGCTAATTTATATAACTCAGTATTCAGTTTCCATCAAAAGAGGAAAAGTCCTTTGACAGAGAACACTTATTAAATAAAGCTTTCCAATGGCAGCTGTCAAAGAAGGTCATGGGAAATAAAGGAAAAACTAACAGAAAATCATTTGTGTCAAAGGATATGCAAATAAGATTTTAACAAAGGCATGACTCCCGACAGTCATACATGCAAACGCACACGCATGTTGTATAGTCCTCCATAATACATCCCATTAATTTGTTGAAAATGGAAGCGATACATTGTTTGTGTTTATTCTTGCAATTTAAGCCTTAATTGGGCCTAATATCCGGGCTATAAGATTGCTGTAGACAAGCAACTTGTCTAACTCGATGATAGTGTGTACTTTGTATATCGCATTCACAAACCAATATCTGCCTCATGTGCGTGTCCTTCTGATTTCTAATGGAACACACAGCTAGTGGTGGGGTGTCACATATGTACATATCCGTAATTGAGCACTGTTGCAAGTATATCGCATTTCCTTTCGTAATTTGACACCTGATGGGAACGAGTGACGATTCCTTCTCCACAAATCGATAAATCAAATGTTGTAATTTCTGTAAGTGCTCCCTTCGGTGTCACGGCAATCATCCTTGCCGCGAGTCATGGTTGCACGGAAGTAAGGTCGATCCTTGCGCAATAAAATAAATCATTGTCATGAAAAAAATGTGCAACAGTATAAGGGCTGATTGCTGACAGTTGTACGAGTACGTACGTATGACGTCTTACAAACGTTTACTGCTCGTTAAATTTGCATTTCCTTGTGTCCAAAAGTTTTAACGAACTTTAAAAGTATCTTTGAGTCTTCGAGTATAGTTTACACTGAACTCTTCTGTTTACAATCAAAAATATGCCTTTGACAACTACACAACCCGAAGGACATCCGCCTTTGAACATACTTGATGACGCAGACGTCAACATGAAACTCAGAGCCCTCAGAAGCGAAACGTCATTAACAGACGCATCTGGCACAGTGGTTGCATTAACCCTCCCTGTTGGCAATTCGTTAACCCAGTTTTACTGTCGCAGATTGGAATTCAATTGAGCAACAAAGCGATAAACGTGATGGAAAAATAGAATGGAAAAAATAGCTGTACCTCACGGGATGTGGAGCCCACAGAGTCCTTAGAGCTGGATATTAGCCCAGTAGGGGTTCTTTATGTGGAGATTTGAATGGATGACATCCATTTCGAAGTAAGTATACTCTGTGTGTGACCCCATTGGCAAAAAGGGTTGGATAACATAATTTTGTACTTTTATGACTGTGCAACGTTGTTGGGGGCGGAATGACGGTCTGAATGTTTTATGCTCGCAGTAATTTATTTCCTCAATGGGTTATTGCATTGAAGTTAATCATGACTGGGTTTTATAAGACTTTTTTTTTGCCAGAAGTGCGGTTGACATCATTCGAATTGTTTTAACATTTTGTTAAAGTAGATTTATTGGTCGAACAATAATTTGAGTCTTTGTTAGAGGTTCGGCATGGTATATATCGAGTCGATTTCAGACATGGCTTTTCAAGCTGGCCTTCGAATCATGATCTAGATACAGAGCTGAGATGGGAATTAAAAGTAAGACGAGAACGTCAAAAACATACCGCCAGAACTCGCGCTGATGACGGAAAGTAGTAGATATTAGCGATCACACCGCAATAGCCTCGTGTGCGCGTCAATCACGTAATAAGCATTTGGGACACACCCTCATGTTTGTAGCATTTTGTCCAAAAATGTTGAGTGGATTTTAAAAATGCATAACTTTGGGACGAAGCAATATTTTTCTCTTTTAAATTAAATATTCTGATTTTGAATAATGGTTCTCTGGACAACCCTACAACGAATTTTCGCTGTCGAATCGTAAATTCGGCACAACTCCTCAATTGTAAGGACAATTTCGCAGTCATTTTAATGTAAGTAGTGCCCCGTCTAGAGATGCCATCGTGCGATTTGTTGTCCGTTTTCTTCAAGAAAGAACTGTGTTCAATCATAAACAAACTGGGAAACCTGCGTCTGGACATTCCCGAGACAAGCCGCATACAGGTATCTGTTGACGAACACCCATCGACATCGACCTCACAAGTCGGTTATTATTAGCCCAAACACTGCTTGGAAAACACAATCAAGATAGCTACTTTTTGAAGAAATTGATTAAGTCAGACGAAGTCCACTTTCACCTCAATGACTTCGTTAATATTTATTTGAAGATGCAAATGGAGATCCAGTAACAGTAAATGGGGATCATATATAGAGCAATGCTGGAAAATTTGTACATCCGCTGCTGGATTACCTATCCCGTGCCTGTATGTGGTTTCAACAAGATGACGCTACCGCCAGAGATACGATGACTATTCGTCGAGAATTGTTCCCAGGCCGAATAATCTCAAAAGATGAAGGCATTGGTTGACCGGCTCCTTCTTCGAAATTAACAGCTGCAGACTTTTTCCTATGAAGTTATCTGAAAGGAGAGGTTTACGACAAGTAAAAGGAATAACAATTTTGATGGAAAATTTCATCAAAAAATTATAGTTTTGTGAAAATCCGAAACACACACTCTTAACATCAAAGAAAATACCAAAGATTTACCTTCAATATTCTTCTAGTTTTTGTTGAAATTCGTTAAACAAATAAAAATTTATTCAAATTTGAAATTCACTTAACATTTTTGGGCCACTCTTACTTACTTTTACTTAGCTGGCGCTACAGTCCGGGGTGGACCTGGGCCACTGGTTATGAGCCAGCTGCCTCCAGTTGCGCACGCCAAGTTGGTTGAGGTCCCTCTCCACTTGTTTGCGCCACCTTCTGCGAGGTCGTCCTCTACTGCGCCGTCCATCCGGGTGGATTCGAAGACTTTCCGGGCTGGAACGTTGGGCTCCATCTGCTCTACATGACCCAGCCATCTTAGTCGTTGTATATGAACTCTTCTGGCTAAGTCGATGTCATTGTAAAGGCCGTATAGCTCGGCGTCATATCTACGCGACCAAAGATCACTCGAAGAACTTTTCTCTCAAAGTAACCAAGGGCATCATCATCCGATTTTGACAAAGTCCATGCCTCTGCGCCATACAGCAGGACTGGGATGATTAGTGTCTTATAAAGAGTTATCTTAGTAGTTCGAGATAGGTCTTTGTTACTCAGTTGCCTTCTTAACCGTTGCCTTCTAGAACGATTGACAAGAGTAATTCTTCGTTTGATCTCCCCACTGGTGTCATTTGCGGAGCTCACCATAGAGCCTAGGTAGACCCCGATGTTGGGTGTCCTTTTTTGTAGACAGCATATATTTTGTTTTGCCTTCATTGACCGCTAAACCCATCTTTGCTGCCTCGGTCTCAATACTCGCAAACGCTCCACTGACAGCCCGCTGAGTTCTTCCGACTATGTCAATGTCGTCGGCGTAAGCGAGTAGTTATACAGACATGTAAAAGATTGTACCTCCGGTGTTGACTTGTGAGATTCGAACAATTCTTTCAAGTATAATGTTAAAAAGATCGCATCATAGCGCGTCACCTTGCCTAAGACCTTTCCTGACATTGAACGATTCGGTGGTGTTCTTTCCTACTTTGATGGAGCAGTGAGAGTTCTCCATCGTCTTCCTGCATAAACGGGCAAGTTTGGCAGGGATGCCAAGACTCGACATAACTCGTCTCTATACACGATATTATAGGCAACTTTGAAATCGATGAAAAGGTGGTGCGTATCGATTTCGTATTCATGGGTTTTTTCCGGAATATTGGACATCATCGCCGTTTAGGAGTCTGCAGAAGTGTTCCTTCCATATCCTCAGCACCGACTGCGATTCTACTATTATGTTACCATTTTCGTCCCTGCAGGCTTCTGTTCTGGCTTTGAAACCCTGACATGTTCTTTTTATCTTCTGGTAGAATTTTCGAACATCATTCCTGCGATAAAGTCTTTCAATCTCCTCGATCGAGCTCTTCTCATGCTCCTTTTTCTTCTTTCTGAGAAGTCGATGTTCCTCTTTTCTCCTCTGCTCTTAGAGCTCGTGAGCAGCTCTGGTCCTTCTATGCAGCGCCGCTTTGTACGCCTCTTATTTTGCTGCATGTACTTGCCGGCATTCCTCATCAAACCAGGGGTTTCGTTGTGTTTGCCGGGAGAAACCCAGCACATCAGAGGCGGCATCTCTGATGGCTTATTGGCAATGCTGCCACTGGTCTTCTGCGTTTGCTGCAGGCGGCATAGGATTCAGATTGAGATTGAGGGAAACTCGATTGGCAAAGGCTCTGGCGTTCTCTTGCGATTGTAGTCAAACTTCCTCACAGTATTTCGTTGATTTCGCTCCATTCTGGATATCCGCATCCGTACCTTGGCTACAACTAGGTAGTGATCCGAGTCCACGTTAGCTCCTCGGAAAGTCTAGACACCCTACTGGAAGAGTGCCTTACGTCCATCGCAATGTGATCGATTTGGTTGACGGTTTTTCGATCAAAAGAGAGCCATGTCCCCTTGTGAATATCAAGACGCGGGAACCGCGTACTAGCTACGACAACGTTTCGTCCGACTAGCCTGAATCCGTTGTGGGATGTGGTGCTTTCCGACCATGCTACTAAAGACGTCCTCTCTTCCTATTTTTGCGTTAAAATCACCCAGAACAATTTTAACGTCGTGGCTAGGGCATTGCTCATAGGTGTTGTCCAAGAGTTGGTAGAAGTCTGCCTCTAATAACAAATCCGCATCCAAATAGACGCTGTCCTTGTTGTCTGTAGCAATCGCCGTAGTAGATATCACAGTTTTTCATCCTTCTTTTGCTCGGCCTATCCCATCGCACTTCTTGGATGGCGGTAATGTCTGCTTTACAGCAGCCTAGGGCCTCCGCAAGTTGTTCGGCTGCACGTGGCTTGTAGAGGGTCCGAACATTCCACATGCAGATACGAAGATCGTTGTCTTTTTACGTTTGCAAGGGTCGTCAACAGTAAAATCATCCGTATCCGAGGCTGTTGGTTGCTTCGTAATCATATTTTTTTTACGTGGTAGGGAAGTTAACCCGACAGCACAACCCCCAACCTGGAGGACCAGGTCCCTTTTTTTTATAACTCCTAGGACGAGGGGCCGGTTACACCGGTGTCAGTAACCCACTTCGGGGATATGAGCACTGCCATTGACCCATTAAGGGCTCCTCCGCCACCATCTCTTTTCCATTGCCCTGACCCAGTATTGAAAATCCTTACAGACCTCAGCTCCAAATACGTCGAAGTAGCTCAAGTAAGGTGTTCGCTGGCCTGTAGACGTCGCCGTTGATTCCATCGAGAGAATTCATCCGCCGCACGTCCTTGGGCCACCCTGTACAAAGAAATACCCAACTTCGTAGTCTTCTGCCTTCTCAAAATGACATTTCGATTACTCTCTCAAAATTCGTGCCTGGGAACACACAATATTCTATCATTCTTGGGAAACACACGTGAACTTAAATTTTCGGCCATTTTGGAAAAAGAGCTATCTGAATCCCCTGGGAAGTTGCCATTTTCTATTTTCTTGGCGAATTCGATGCACTTTCAATTGTTTAAAGATAAATAAAATAAATTGTTGAACACAAAATGTATAAACATTATATTAAATATTATGTACATAGGTTAGTCATTTATCGTTACACGTTTAAATAAAAAATTATAGAATAATAAACATAGACTAGTCGCCAGGGGTTTGGATTTAGAAATATTTCCTATAAAGGTGGAAATGTTTTCAACCGTTTTATTACAAGTCCATAAGCAACATATGAACGGGGTAGCCGTGGTGTAGTGGTAACATCATCGCTTGTCACGCTGTTGGTTCACGGTTCGAATCCTGATATCAAGAATCATCTATTTATTTCGCATTAAATAAATAAAAAGGTCGATCACTTGCGAAAGCTAAGTTAACTCTACTGTGAAGGCATAACACTGGCAGTAGGGTGGTCATATGGCTAAAATGCAACTTGATCACGATGATGACATCAGAAGGACGGAAAAAAATACTGTGAATCATAAGCAACGACAATAATAGCGAAAATAAACAAAATACTCCCCAGTTATCTGGACAGCCACACTTGGAGTTCACTGAAACTTAACTACCATCTGAGTTTCAAACCAACTACATCAATCTGTCTTTCTCTCTGTGTCTTCCCCTTTCTACAAAAAAACGCCCGTGTCCTAAAAATTAGTATAACACGTGCAAATTATAAAAAAGAAAATATCAGCTTGCCTCTTTCCTGCGGGATGTGCGTTCGCCACCATCCTGAAAAACGAAAAACTTAAATTTTAGGAAGAAAAGTGTTAAGTCTTGCTGTTAAGGTGACATTTTTTTTACAAAAAGGTTTTAAGCTCCGAACAGAATGCTTCAGAATTGATCCATTTTGGTAATTCCGAAAATGGAAAACTTGACGAAAAGTCGTGATTGAATCGGGAAGGTCTACATATAAATTTGCATAGTTTTGAAAAACCCAGGAGTTTGTTGAGAAGATTAAATTGGATTTGGGAACCCACAACAAAAGTACTGAGTTTATGTTAACACAAAACAAACGCACCACTTTCATTAAAGTTGAATTATCTGGTTACGCAAATGAGTTCCGCATTTAAAGCCGCATAAGACAGTGAAAATTCTGCTGCCAGTAATGGTGGATTTTCATGGTCACGCAAATGAATTCTGCATTTAAAGCAAGATAATGCAGAGCCAGAAAGGGGGAACATTATGAGTTCCAACAAATTCGGACGTCGTTCTTTAGACAGGAAGCATAATTTTGGGTAAAAGAGAATAGTGATCTCACTTTAGCTCACGAATTGGCTTGGATTGTCAACCACGCGTTTTCTTTTCTAGTTTTCCACACGTGTTTCGTTTCGTGACCACGTAAATCTACCATAATGTATTGCTTTTGTTTGGTTGTATGTACAAAACGTGCCACAGATGTTCAAAATACTTGAAAAATATCCAATTACTAATTTTTCAATTATAATTTTGCTATTTTTCGAATACTTTAAGAAATGGCGAAACGTCAAATGCCGTATTGGACGGAACAGATTGGGTGTTCAGCGTTGTAAATAATCGTAAAAAGTCGATGATTTTTCCAGAAATGCACATAATTTTATTTCATTGTCTTTTGTTATATAATGAAAACGTACACTCTGTAGTGGAATCTGTGGCCCAAGGTGTTATATAGGAGACAAAACACACGAAATACATGATAATGCCGCGTGATCTACTGCGCGACAATTTTTGATTCGGTCATTCCCGCAGGTCACACGACAAAATAGTTAACAACTGTTAAAGTCTTAATTTTTCCCTCTTCTTCATTGGTGGAGTTCCAATTTAAAAATATTGAGACGAGATAACATAGTTTGCTATATTGCAGCAAGCTAGCTGCTGCGGTGATGAGAGTCAACTGAACTAACTAACTAATTGTTAATAGATCTATAAAAATGTCGGCCAACTTATGTTGCTAAACGATAATATTCGCACAACTTCAAAGTCACTCGTGTGTTGAGGTACACAATAACCCCTGATCGCTCGACAAAAATGTCGCGCTACAATAAGTCACTCGTGTTGCCCTAACCTAAAGTGAGCCAAATTCAGTAAAAAAAAAAAAAAAATAGTATGGCAACTCCCTACAGTTTCTGACAGCTTATTTTCCAACTTACGTATGAGTGGACCATTTAATTCTGAATGGTACCTATGCACTGGCAAATGGCGAGGTTTTTCAACTTGTGGGTCGAAAGAGAGTCCCTCCCGAAGTTGGCTATATCTTCATAGTGCATCTCTACCCACCTCCCACACCTTTTCATTATTTCCTTCGGTGGGGAGAGAGTTGGCATTTAGCTCGTAATGTTGTTCCTTTGTCTCTCTATTTTTTGCACAATGCGTTACATTTTATCCCTGATTCCAGCATTTTGTGCTTCTTCCAGTTCTCTCAATATTTACCTTTGAGTTTGGAAGTGTGGGCAGTGGAAGAATAAAGAAAGCATCGTATTTGAATCTGTAAACGTATGGCCGGAAACAACCATGTCCTGATAATGCTTGGGTGACGTATGTGTCACGTAGAAGTCTGCTTCTCCATGTCTACGTCTTGTCCATATCTCAATGGTGGACAAAAGTCCATTGGCCTTTGGATGACAATCGTTGCTTCAATTCTCTCAAACTTCTCGCTCACTCCTCTTCGCAGACTATTTCAATCTCCTGTCCACTCTTCTGGTATGTTCTTTGCAATTCTTCAGCCAGTATGGTGTTATTGGGCTCATACCTGTACGAGTAATAACACAGACTGTATCGTCCGAAGTTGTGCGAATCTTAGCATTTAGCATCATATTTATTTACAAGTAGGTGGTATGCGTGTGATCTAGAACTCAAAAGTACTTATATCTTTCCAAGTCCACGTACTATCTACCTAACATTTTTTTTTTTTTTTTTTGTGGAAAAATCTTCATAGACCCTATAAGGCCGATACTCATAGTAGTGTGAGATTTTGACTCACTAAACAACACCTCGACTAAGTTTCCTTTTCAAGTAGTTTTAGTTTCAAAAATATTCGCGTTGGACAGGTAGCTTTCCAGCCAAAGCACCTGCTAAAACCCGCAATTGAATGAGGCTAGTCCTTATTGCACTAGATCGAACCGTTTCGTTTTTTGTAGTCAGCGCACAAGGTTTGTCTCGTCCAGAATATGGAGTATAACGTTATTGCAATGACCATGTAGACGAATACGGAGTTTTCGAGCAAAGTTCGTTATTTTGTCATCGACGGTAGTTACTCCTAAGTCTCTGTGGATATTATTGTTTTGTTACACTCGTATATACCATGGGACATTGTTTTGTTGCTTCGTTTGGTACAACCCCAAAGTTGTATACCATACGTCCAAACGCGTTTATGCTTGTATAAAAGCAGTTTGTTATACAGGGTCTTCCAATAGGAACTTCCGAACTTTGACAGTTGATAGCGCCCACATTATTGAAGCTTCATCTGTCAAATTGACTGTCATTTATTCAGTCTATTTTGCCAGATCACCATGGATGGATATAGCGTTCAACAACACGTGCAAATAATAAAATTGTTTTATCAAAATGGGTGTTTTGTTCGGGCAACGTTCCGCTTCGCCCATTTTACGGTCGCCTTAATCGTCCTTCCGAGAAGACTATTCGCAGTGCGGTGGATAAATTTGAGTCCACTGGTTCAGTAAACGATCAACCAACACCCATACGTCGACGAAATGCAAGATCTGCCGAAAACATCCCTGCTGTCCGTGAGAGTGTGCAGGAGAATCCGAGGCAGTCGATTTTGCACACAACTTGGCGAATTTTGCATCGTGACTTGGGCCTGCATCCGTACAAAATTCAACTGACCCAGGAACTGAAGGTAAACGACCATAGACAACGACGTGTGTTCGCTGAATGGGCTCTGGAGCAGTTGGAAACTGACCCTAATTTTCATCGAAAAATCATCTTCAGCGATGAGGCCCATTTCTGGATGAATGGGTACGTCAACAAACAAAATTGTCGAATTTGAGACAATACCAATCCACATGAGATCCAAGAGCGTCCAATGCATCCCGAAAAAGTCACTGTTTGGTGTGGATTTTCGGCTGGCGGCGTCATCGGTCCATATTTCTTTGAGAACGACGTTGGCCAAGCCATCACCGTCAAAGGCGAGCGCTATAGGTCGATGATTACCAACTTCTTTTGGACTGAATTGGATCATATGGACACCAACGACATGTGGTTTCAACAGGACGGCGCTACGTGCCACACAGCACGCACCACATTGGAATTTCTGCCCGAGCGATTCGAGGGCATGGTCATCTTACGTGGAGATGATGTGAACTGGCCACCGAGATCGTGCGATTTGACCCCGTTAGAATTTTTCTTATGGGGTTTTCTGAAGTTGCACGTCTACGCAAATAAGCCACAAACCACAGCAGCCCTCAGAGCCAACATATCCCATGCCATCGGTCAAATTCAGCCTGATTTATGCGCAAGAGTCATGGAAAATTGGACATTTCGGTTGCGCGCCACCCAGAGAAGCCGCGGAGGACATTTGAACAATGTTATATTCCGTACATAATGGCATTCATAGGCCTTTCAAACGAATAGAAAATTTCGATGATATCTCATACACACTTTGTTTTATTTAAATTGAAAGATAGGAAGCGCTTAATGAAAGACCCTTTAGTTTTTATTGAAATTCGTTAAAATTTATTCACATTTGAAATTCACCTAATATTTTTGGGCCACCCTGTACAAAAAGATACCAACTCCGCGGTCGCATGCCTGCTCAAAATGACATTTTGAATCCTCTCTCAAATATCGTATTCTCTAACGATTTCTGCAGAAGCTGCATGGACAAGGAGGAGGAAGAGACTATTCTACACCTTCATTGCACCTGCCCAGCTCTCTCCCAAAGAAGGAAACTGCACTTAGGAGCCTTTGTTTCAATGACCTAGACCTAGATGATCTGAATAATATTGACGTTAGGTACATTCTACGCTTCATCAGAAGTTCTAAATGGTTCAACGAGTAGGCTAGAGGCCGTGTCTCAAACACAAGTGTCTAAGTGTGTGCTTCTTTTGCTGACAGCCACTTCAACCTAACCTAACCTGGTGGATGCGAAGTTATACGCTCGAGGTCCGAGGAAAGTGCCACTGCTGAAAAAAAATACACATCTAGGACGTACTGCCTTTGCCAAAGTCTACCACGTGCCCAGCAGGTGAAAAATGAAATCCAAGGTACTGTGGTAGTGTAATGATATGTTGTTGCTGTTCTTGGTGGGGCGTAGGTCCGGTTTACCTCATCAAAGGCATAATGACCAAAGAAAAGTATGTAGACATACTACAGAATGTCAAATATGCCGCTAAAATGGCGCTTTCAGCAAGACAACGACCCCAAGCATTCGGCAAAGCCTACAAAAATCTGGTTTGAGAAAAATAGTGTCTATGTTTTGCAGTGGCCTTCTCAATCTCCGGACTTAAATCCGACTGAGAACCTCTGGAGCGAGCTGAAGATTGATGTTAATAAACACCATCCCTCAAACAAGCAAGATCTTTGGAGAATCGTCCCGAAAGTTTCTGCTTCAATGCCTTTGGATAAATTTCGCAAATTAGTCGATTGTATGAAGAACAGAATCGATGCTTTTATTAAAAATAAGAGTTTTGAGACTAAATACTATAATAATTTTCTTTTAAAACTATACTAAGCAATATAAATTATCTGAACGTTTTTCTCTGTTATTACTTGGTGCTGCTATTTTTTGTCCAGCCAATTACGCTATCTGAAGCACAATAGTTAAGACTGATAAAATATACTTTCAACTACACAACTAATTGTACATAGGATATGTTGTAAACATATTCGTCAGTAAGTTGAAACTAAAAAAGCTTCAAAAATCCCAATGAAATAGGAGTTATCTTTTACCATTGATGAAAAATAATAAGTGTTGATATTGTAATATGCAGGCTACGGCTCGAATAGATAAAACAATTATTCTGTGAAATTATTTCTTTATTTTCGAGTCTATAGAACAATTCAGGTTCACACTATTCTTCGCAATTCTTCTCTTACAAGGTCTCTGTCCTCTCAAATCACTTTATCTCCTTTCAATTACTTAATTCACAAATCCAAACTAATTACTTCTTCTTCTTAAATCTCAACTTTCAATTTATCACAGAATTACAACTTCGCCCACTGCACACTTTTCTAATCTCTTCGCCACAGTTTAAAAACTACTGTTGCTTTCTCAATTTTATTGTAGCAATATATTGTAGCATAATAATAACTACGCCCCCTAAAAATATGACGCAACAAATTCCGAAGTGACTTTTCATTCTGGCAGAATTTTGGTTCGAACTGTCTTTTCATTCGAGGTTCGTGTCTGGGACGAAGTCTCCACAGCTCATGTCAACGAAAGAGACGAATAATATCAGGGATAAAAGGGAATTATAACTGCAAGAATTATTTCTCTTGTTCCAGTGGTCGAAGAATTTGCTAGAAGTTTCTGGCTATCAGAAACTTCTGCTATATAAGAACAGATGGCGATCAAAAAAAGACACAGTAGTTTTTAAACTGTGGCGAGGAGATTAGAAAAGTGATAATGGGCGAAGTTGTAATTTGGTGATAAATTGAAAGTTGAGAGTGAACAAGAAAAAGTAATTAGTTTGGATTTGTGAATTAAGTAATTGAAAGGAGATAAAGTGATTTGAGAGGAAAGAGACCTTGTAAGAAAAGAATTTGCGAAGAATAGTATAGTGTGAACTTGAACTGTTCTATAGACTAGAAAATAAAGAAATAAATTTCACAGAATATCGTTTTATCTACTCGAGCCGTAGCCTGCATATTACATTGGTGTCAGAAGCTGGGATAAAACTTATTCTGTGAATAACTATTTCCGTGGTGTGAAATTGCACAGAAAAAAAAAAAAAAAAAAAACGATTTCTGCGTTGAGTTAATTAGTTGCGCAAAATGGGTCGCAAATTGGGAAAACTAACTATAATTCAACTAAAGGCAGAACTCAGTAAGCGGAATCTCGACACAACTGGGGGAAAAGATGCCCTACTGATTCGTCTGGAAGAAGCAGTAACGCAGGAAGGTGAAAATCCGCATGACATAGAGTTTGACGTGGAAGAGGAACCAGCAAGTACAGTAGCCGACCCGGGTATAACAAGTCTGCTCCTGCAACTTAAGTTAGTCATGGACGAACAAAAGAAAGCAATAGAAGATCAAAGTCATAAGCTCGATGACCAAAAGAATTCTATAGAACTTAAGCTGGATGAACAAAAGAAAGCAATGGATGAACAAAAGAAAGCGATGGACGAACAAAAGAAAGCAATGGGCGACCAAAGGAATTCTCTAGAACTTAAGTTGGATGAACAAAAGAAAGCAATGGATGAACAAAAGAAAGCAATGGACGAACAAAAGAATTCTCTAGATGCTCTGGAAAGTAAACTTGATGAGCAAAACAAGAACTAGGAATCCAAATTCGAAGTGATCGAAGAGAAAATCGAGAAGGTCGAGACGCAACTCGAAAAAGTCGAAACCAGTTTCGATGAAAATTTTGAGAAACATGAAACTCAGTTCGGGAAGGTAGAGACTCAGTTTGAAAAAGTGGATACGCAATTCGAGATAGTAGGAAAGCAAGTCGAAAATCTTGCTAAGGAGCTCAGCAACGTGAAGAGACAGAAAGCACGGGAATATTCCACTGACGGTCTGAGAAGAAAGGAGATGCAGCCTCCTATCTTCGATGGTCAAACATCATGGCCAATTTATAAAAGGCAATTCGAAGCGGCCGCAATGACCAATAGCTGGGACGATGAAGAGAAGTCCATTGCACTCACACTTGCACTGAGGGGTCCAGCTGCGGAGCTCTTGCAGACCATCCCGGAAGATAAGCAGCAGAACTACGATTCTCTGGTTCAGGCTATCGAGATGCGGTTTGGGGATGAACACATGCAGCAGGTGTACAGGGTTCAGCTGCGAAGTCGAGTCCAGAAAAGGGGGGAAACGCTCCAACAGTTGCAAGCGGATATAGAGCGACTAGCCCATCTTTCATACCCTAAAGCCGGTGAGGAGCTTATCAACGAAATGGCGGTGGAAGCTTTTATTCAGGCCATAGAGGACAGACAACTGCAAATGGCTGTAAGGATGGCTGAAAAGCGAACACTCCCCGAGGCATTGGCATTCGCTTTGTCAATGAAGGCTGCGGACCAAGCATACCAGGGAATACACCGTGTCAGGGAAATGTCCGTCGTGGAATGCCCATGCCAGAGAACAGCCGTCATGGATGAAGACAGAGCTCGCGGAAGTCAAATCCGTTGCTGGAATTGCAACCAAACCGGACACCTACAACGGCAGTGCAGAAGTGCACCTAGACGAGGAAATTGTCCACATTGCGGAGTAGGAGAAGCAGAGAGGAAGCATCTGGCGGTGATAACATCCATCCTGTCAGCCAGACTTCCCAAAACCAGCAGTCGGGAAATGCGTAAGGACCAACTTCGCGGGGCAGAAGTTGGTTACTGGAATCGAGGCCCCCAGGACCACCATTCAAGTTTCGCAAACCAAACGGGGTAACAAGAGCCTGACAGTGGAGGCACTAATCAACAAGAAGAAGTGCGTAGCCACCATCGACACAGGTGCCACCGCCTCCATTGTAAGAAGAGATATCGTCAAAGGCTCCTGGCTGCACAACACCAACAGCTACTGCCTGAAGACTGCAACAGGGGAAATGGCGAAGGCATTTGGAGAAGTTCGTCTTACGATTACTCTGGCAGGACTGACGTTCTCCCATGCGTTTCTGGTGGCAGATATATGCGACGAGTGCATCATCGGAATAGACTTCATGAAAGCAAATGAAGTAATCTTGGACATCGGGATGCAAGTACTGAGGTATCGAAATGTGGAGATTCCGATGGTGTACGGAAATGAGAATGCCGTAACTCTCAGGACAGTCATCAGCAAAGACGAAGTTTTGCCGCCGTCTTCAGAGACAATCATTTGGACGAAGCTGGAAGGTGATCTTGGGAGCCACCGATTCTACATAGTAGAACCAGACCCAGAGAAGAATTCTCAAGACTACGTCGTGGGAAAGACGTTAGTCGAACCAAAGAACACCATGGTTCCAGTGAGAGTTTTGAACACAAGACCACACACTGTCAAACTAAGGCGAGGGGAGGTGACTGGAAAATGCACGCCGATTACCGCCGTCGCAACAATATCTGAACGTGATACTCCAAAACCTCTCCCATCACCTTGGACAGCGGAAACGAGAGAGACGATTCTCCAGTCCAGTGAGCTGAATCAGGAGCAGCGAACTATGGCAGAGAATCTTATCAATGAGTACGCTGATGTATTTGCCTCACAGGACGGAGAATACGGCCGAACACACCTGGTACAACATCGAATAGACACTGGTGATACTAGACCAATTCGTCAGCCTGCTAGGCGCCTTCCATTGGCAAAGCAGACAGAAGTTGCAGAGATGGTGTCGGCAATGGAGAAAGAAGGTCTGATTGAAAGTTCCAAAAGTCCGTGGGCATCACCGGTTGTACTGGTTAAGAAGAAAGATGGCAGCACGCGGTTCTGCGTGGACTATCGGCAGCTCAATTACGTCACCAAGAAAGACAGCTACCCTCTGCCACGGATTGACGACACGCTAGACACACTATCAGGAGCCCGATGGTTTTCCACTCTCGACTTGAAGAGTGGCTACTGGCAGGTACAGATCCATCCAGAAGACCGGGAGAAAACCGCCTTCACCGCAGGAAATGGGCTATGGCAATTCACGGTAATGCCATTCGGGCTGTGCAATGCTCCGGCGACTTTCGAGCGATTGATGGAATGTGTCCTGCAAGGGTTAACATGGAAAACCTGTTTGGTATACTTGGATGATGTCATCGTCGTAGGAAAAACGTTTGCGCAACACCGAGACAATCTAAGGGATGTGTTTCAAAGGCTTCGAAGTGCCCACCTGAAGCTCAACCCCAAGAAGTGCGCCCTGTTTAGAGCGGAAGTCAAGTACCTGGGACACATAATTTCAGCGAAAGGAGTGAGAACCGATCCGGAGAAGGTCGAAGCGGTGAAAAACTGGCCAGTCCCCAAAGACAAACACCAACTAAGGAGCTTCCTGGGCCTAGCCACCTACTACAGACGGTTCGTGAAGGATTTTGCCGGGATCGCAAAGAACCTGCACCAGTTGACGGAAAAGGGAAAACAATTCAAATGGTCAATTGAGTGCGAGAAGAGCTTCAAGGCACTTAAACAACGGCTATGCGATGCCCCGATACTGGCTTACCCCACTCCCGGGGAAACGTTCGTTGTGGATGCAGATGCTAGTAATGTCGGGGTAGGAGCCGTACTCTCCCAGGTGCATGACGGCCAAGAGAAGGTGGTTGCGTACTTCAGCAAGGTGCTCTCTAAGCCAGAAAGGAACTACTGCGTGACAAGGCGGGAACTTCTAGCTTTGATCTTGGCTACGAAGCATTTTCACAAATACCTCTACGGGAGGAAGTTCGTTCTTCGCACAGACCATGCAGCCTTAAAATGGCTATTACAGTTCAAGAGTCCTGAGGGTCAGGTCGCAAGATGGATCGAAAGGCTGCAAATCTACGACTACGAAATACAGCATCGTAAAGGAAAACTCCACTCTAATGCGGATGCACTGTCCCGGAGACCATGCAGAACGGATTGTAAACATTGTGCGCGTCAGGAAGAACGGGAGCTGGTTTCCATCCAAAGAATGAGAGCCGAACCTATCGCCGGCTGGAGCGTAGATGAGATCCGGAACGCTCAGAAGGAAGACCCGGATATCGAGCCGATTCTGGCCTGGAAGGAGAACATGGAGAAACCGGATCATCAGGACATCTCTCACAGAAGCCCGACCTTAAAGGCATATTTTGCGCAGTGAGACTCCCTCCATGTCCAAGAAGGTGTTCTGAGAAGAAAATGGGAATCCTCCGACGGAAAGTCGTTTGTAATGCAGCTTGTCGTACCGCGGACGAGGGTCAAGGAGGTGTTACAGGAAATGCATGGCGGGGCGACCGGAGGCCACTTGGGAGTGAATAAGACGCTAGAAAAGGTACGAGAACGTTTTTATTGGTTAAAAGCGAAGGAAGATATCGAAGACTGGTGCAGAAAATGCGACGTGTGTGCAGCTAGCAAGGGTCCGAGAATCAAAACTCGAGGTAAGATGCACCAATACAACGTGGGAGCACCTTTCGAACGAATCGCCATTGACATCGCAGGGCCCTTTCCGGAAACCGACAATGGTAATCGGTATATTCTCGTAGTGATGGACTACTTCAGTAAGTCGCCGGAAGCGTTTCCGATCCCTAACCAGGAAGCCAGAACCGTGGCGGGTGCAGATCGTCTACAATTGGGTTAGCAGATTCGGTGTGCCCTTGGAATTGCATTCTGACCAAGGGCGGAACTTCGAGTCAAGAATCTTCCAAGAGATGTGTCAACTACTCGGAATCAAAAAGACAAGGACAACCCCGCTTCATCCACAGTCGGACGGTATGGTGGAGCGTTTCAATAGGACTTTGGACGAACATCTCTCGAAGGTCGTAGGTGACTACCAACGGGATTGGGACCGGCAGATTCCCTTGTTTTTGATGGCCTATAGAAGTGCCGTGCATAGCACTACTCGACATACGCCGTTCGAAATCTTATTTGGTGGAATAGCTCGTTTACCCAGTGAGGTGAAATTTGGATCTCCTACCAATGAGCCCAGAAATGAAGAAGAGTACGTGGCGGACCTTAGGGAAAGGCTTAGGGACATACACCAAAGGACCAGAAGCCAGATTAAGATGACGAGCGACCGCATGAAGACCAGGTATGATGCCAAGGCAACAACGTCAGGATTCCAGGAAGGAGATCTGGTGTGGCTGTATAATCCCCATCGCCAAAAGGGGAAATCACCTAAATTACAGCGGAACTGGGAAGGTCCCTACAGAATAGTAACCCGCATCAACGATGTTGTCTACCGCATCCAGCGAGGACCGAGGGCCAAAATGAAAGTGGTTCATGTGGACCGACTGAGTCGATACAATGGCCGAAATGAGGATGCACTTGTTCGGGACGAACACGTCTAAGAGGGGGGCAGTGTAGCATAATAATAACTACGCCCCCTAAAAATATGACGCAACAAATTCCGAAGTGACTTTTCATTCTGGCAGAATTTTGGTTCGAACTGTCCTTTCATTCGAGGTTCGTGTCTGGGACGAAGTCTCCACAGCTCATGTCAACGAAAGAGACGAATAATATCAGGGATAAAAGGGAATTATAACTGCAAGAATTATTTCTCTTGTTCCAGTGGTCGAAGAATTTGCTAGAAGTTTCTGGCTATCAGAAACTTCTGCTATATAAGGACAGATGGCGATTGAGAAAGCAACAGTAGTTTTTAAACTGTGGCGAAGAGATTAGAAAAGTGTGCAGTGGGCGAAGTTGTAATTCTGTGATAAATTGAAAGTTGAGATTTAAGAAGAAGAAGTAATTAGTTTGGATTTGTGAATTAAGTAATTGAAAGGAGATAAAGTGATTTGAGAGGAAAGAGACCTTGTAAGAAAAGAATTTGCGAAGAATAGTATAGTGTGAACTTGAATTGTTCTATAGACTAGAAAATAAAGAAATAAATTTCACAGAATATCGTTTTATCTACTCGAGCCGTAGCCTGCATATTACAATATATTTCATATTCAGTAAAGGAGCAGCACATTTGCCGAATCGTTCGTCATACAACGAGTTTGATCGCGGATTCTTTCCTTGATATACTTCGAAATTGATCATGTACCTGGTGGGAGTACATAAAGACCACCAAATCGTATAGGCTTTCCCTTTATGAACTGCTTACATTCGTGCTTCTCGAAATAAGCGATCATACTTTCGTCAAAGGATAAATTTTGTTCAGGGTGGAAATGTTCTAACATTTTTGATCTCATGTGATTAACAATGGGTCGCAACTTCCATAGTTTATCATTCACAGTTTGTGGAGCATGCATTTCCGACTCAAAATGCAGACATTGCAAAATATCCACAAAGCGGTTTCGACGCATGCTGTTTTACACCATATCATTGCGTAAATCGTTGTCATTACTCCACATAGATCTGTAAATTCCTTGCCCGGTGTAGCCACTGGCAAGCAAAATACCAATAAAAACGCGAAGTTCTGGCCCGAAATATATATTCTTAGCTACACTACAGAGGGAAAAATAGGCATATACACCAGTGGCGTGGCGTCCATACAAGCCGATTCCTTTCGGCTTCCCTTTTCAAATATCAAACATTTTTATTTTGCCACTTGCCAACCATCACATTCAATTATTTGTTCATCAAACCATTTTTCATAACTTTATACACGCTCGAAGATGAAATGCTGCGACCACTTCGGTTGTTTATTCATTTCTACTCCTACACAAACTCGCACACATAGCCGAGACAAGTATGAACTCCTCTAGCGAGAGAGCGTGCAATGAATTTTTTTGAGAAGCCGTTCATTTTCCGGCTTATGCATTCATTTCTTCACAGTACGAACTTTCAACTCTATCCCTTTCTGGCATATAGTAGAAGTTTATTTGCGATTTCTTTGTCTAACATACATACATTCGCTTATGAGGAAAATAACCCGGGATTTCTCGACTTTTGTAGATGAACATTGGTGGAGGAGAAAGGTTTTAGTTCGAGGGAGTTTTTTTTTATATTGTAGGCAACAAAATAAGCCCACGGGTTATTGGGTGATGTAGTCGTTCGAACGGCGTTTGAGGTTATTGAAAATTTTGATGCAAATTTTTATGATTTTTGTGACTGTTAATTATTACAAAATTTTAAAAATTTAGCAATTACATATTAGTAGTTAAGTTAGTGTTTTAAATTATTAAATTATTATAAAATAGTGAGTGAGCTAAGTGAATAGTTATTAGCTATATACCAAGTAAGTAATTATAAATCTACTCAAGAGGTGCCCCATTGAACATTCTTATTATTCTTAGACAAGATGTCTCTAGTTAATTTTGAGTGTTGTTTAACTGATTTTCTTCTAAAAGAAACACACGAGTTAGTAAACTTTCTTTTTTGTAAAAAAAAAAAAAAAAGTTATAGAACTAGGTCGCTCGACACCATCAATGAAAATTGATTATACGCGAAAGGATGGATATCAGAAACATTTTCATGAGTCTTTTTCCAAAAAGAAACCATGGCTCACTGGCAGTTGCAAATTAAATAGAATGTTTTGTTTTCCTTGTCTTGTTTTTTTTCTAATTCTCCTAGTGTTTGGAGTCACACAGCTTTCTTTGATATAAACAATTTTATTAATTCTTCCAAAAAACATATTCAAACGGAAAAGCACATACGCAGCTGCTTGCATTTGCATGAATTTGGCGAATATCGCATAGAGACTTCTTTAGTTAATTCTTACGAGGCTCATAATAGAAAAGTTGATCGCAATCGCGATTTAATGAAGCGTTTCATAGACACTGAAGTTCTTCTAGGAAAACAAGAGCTGGCATTCCAGTGTATCAGAGACTCGATGGCAATATCATTAGCGTATAGTGAACGTCTTATTCAATTGCAGAGAAGACATAGAGCTTTTGAGTCATCGATTCATTCTGAATTTTTAAACTCATTTGACTCAATCTATGAGAGCGTAAGTAACTGCTCAGAACCTCCACGTAAACGCCGACTACTTAATATTGATTCAAATACAAATTATAGCCGAATTTTTGTAGCAATTATAGATAATGTTACAAGTCAGATTAAGAATAGGTATAGTTCATTTAGTTCATATATTTTCTTTGATTTATTAAACAAATCAAAATATGAATATTTTTCTAATTCAATGCCGGATTACAAAATATCTTCTTTAATTAATCTATTTCATGGAAATTTTAATTTTACTACTTCAAAAAAAGGAACTCAAAGTTTTATACACTACCCCTTCACTTAAAAAGCTTGAGGTTTTTCAACTTTATAAGCATTTTAATACGGAAATGCTTAGAGATACTTTTTCTCAAACTCTAACATTGTGTGAAATATTTTTAACGCTGCCTTTGACTGTGGCCTCTGTCGAAAGATCTTTTTCGACCTTAAAAATAGTCCACACTTAAGAAATTCCCAAAAAGAAGAGAGACTAGCAGACCTGGCACTTTTATTTATCGAAAAGCATATTCTTTTAGAAATTAAAAATAACTAAAATTTTTATGAACGAGTTTTAGCAGAATTCAAAAAAAAGAATCGTAGGATAGCTTTAGAGTACAAATAGGTAGTACACAATTGTAATTGCTAAATTTTTTATATTTAACAACTCTCCGAGTTATCAATAACTTATATAGATTACTTTGCCCAGAACGACTTCTTTCGAAGCCACTTTTTTATGCGATGAGCTCATTGTCTACGTAAATTTCAATGACTTAAAGTATAACAAAGGTGGCTTAGATTACATATCTTAAGTCTGTGTTTCGAATAAGCACCAAAATGGTAAGACTTGAATAAAACATTTTACTTAAAATCTTTTCGGCTTCCCTCTCTTGAAATTTCACCCCACGCCACTGATATACACCAACCATTAACGGTAATTTTCGCAAATTTTCTTTTCTCGGTAAATGGCATATGTGCTGAAGTAATTTATCATCCATAAATTTCTCAAATTGTTCGTGTGGTTTCAAATTATGGCAGTCCACGTAGTTGAAGTTGGTCGCAAGATTCATCTTCTGACCAAGTGAACGTAGTATTCTTATTCGGTGTTGGCAAAGGACAGCTGGAGGTAGATTGCTGAACCCGACGCAACCGCAATGAAGGTAATTCATAAGATGCGTCTATTGGTTCAGTTACATCTAATAAACCGGTGGATAAATTCAAACATGAATTGTCCAGAACATCCGCTAAAACACTATCTTTTAGAATTTCATCCAAATTCTCTACGGGCGCATCAAAGTCTTCAATACGTTGGCCATCTTCAAACGCAATTTCATAACAAACATTGTCTGGAACACCGCCTTCTTGCTCATCAGCATCGTCTTCTCCACTCAAATCACCGTCATTCCCTGGAGGTTGAATATACAAGGCGTGGAGGTTGTTTAAAAGACCATTTTCATCATCTGGACCAAGCTCTTCTAAGTAATCGAGAACTTCTTGCAGAAAATAATAATAATTACAACACATTTTCCAGAAAAAGAATGAAGTTTTAACAAGAACATCAATAATGCCCGATTCACAACGCAGCGTGAGAGCGAGACTAGAGCGAGGCGAGAAATCGTCGTCGTCATAAAATTGTTTCCCAGTTCACAATGAAGGCGATACTTTTGACAGCGAGCCTGTATTATCTATGTGTTAAAATGAAAAAGCAACAACGGCAACACAACATCTTTCTCTTTCTGGCTACATAACAAAGTCGCATCAGCCTGCTGCCAGGTAATCTCGTCGCGAGAGTTTTTCAATTTTCTGAAAAGAATGCGTTGCGATAGAACGAGTCTCGCATCATTGTGTATTGTTTCATATATTTGCATAGATCGAAACCTTTTTTGACAACTCGCGCTAGACTCGTCTCGCTCTCGTCTCGCTATCACGCTGCATTGTGAATCGGGCCTAAATGTAAACCTGTGCCCCGTCGCTCCTGGCGTTGCCATATGGACACGTTGGGAAAGATTTTTTAAAAAAAAGCACCACAAAACAATTTTTTTTATACTCTCACTAATTCAACTCATTGTACATCCGAAATACTAACTCCGCAATGTAATGTACTTAAATAATAAACGCTGGTACTTACTTTTTGTTGTATGCCATCATACGATTTTTTCAACTTTTTTTTGTTTCGACCAAATTTGCGACCCTCTCACTATGAAAAGCTAATCACACTATGAAAACTGATTCCCCAATATGAAACGCAGATGCCTTATGATGTGGAAAGTTTTGAAAATGCATACTTGTAACCATTGGTTACCGTTTAAGAGGCGCGAAATGGAGAGGACGTTGTTAATTGCCATATAGCAACGCCAGGAAGATTCGGGTTTATATATCATACAATCTCGCTAATAATTCTCTACCCCCATTTGTATAGATCTGTTTATGAAAAGCCTCTGGCAAGTAAAATAATTAAATTTGAATTTTAATTCGTCCACAGTTGAGTACAAAATAGATAAAATATCCTACAGACCTGCGGTACACTCAGCCAGAACAATCCACCTGAGTGTCACCCTCAGCTAAAATATTATTCCCCAAATATAAAGCCATTTCATCTTTCGATTGAAAAACCAACTTAATGTTCTTTTCCTTTTTTTTTTAGGTTAACAATGTAAAAAAAAAACAACAATGAATCTTTAAAACCACAAAACAATCGAAGAGATAAAGAGATAAACAATTCCTTATAAAAAAAATTACTCCAGATATCAGAATTTACTTCTAAATAAAACAAATAAAATAAAAAATCTAACAAAACATTCAGAAGATATAATCGAACCGAATGTCGAAACAAAACGGACCAACAAAATGTAATCGCAATGCTAACGAAAAAAAGATACAAACGGATCGAATTTGAATTGATGAACAGACTATAACGAGTGAGGCTAAGCACAGAGTACACGGGCAGATATCCTTTCAAGATGACTGATGATCAATCGCCCAGCGATGACAAAGGTAAGTAAATATTGCAGTCTTTAAAATGTATACTTCCCTCATAAAGAGGTAAAATCCAAAGAATGTAAAATGCTATTACGAGTATGTATTTGTGCTTTGCCAAGCAGAAAATGAAATGTAACAATAAATAGCTTTGTATGCATTCACGCAGGAAGTATATTTTTGCAGTGTACTGCACTTTTTCTGAATCCTTTTACTATCTGAGAAAGCATGAGTACAAAATGCTTTTCGGTTTATTTGTCGTCCCTTCTTTGTCGAAGTAAAAGATACACATGCTCCCATACTCGTACACATACGGACTAAAGTCATCCGTGCATCCTCCAGCATCAGTTAAACTATATGAAATGAAACCGATTTACTAACCACAGGGAGTTATTTATTTAACTCCCAACAGAATTGTTGTTTTGTCCCACACAGCCGAATAAGGATTTGAAGAAAAAATAAAATAAATCTTTGGAGAGCATGGATGCTATCCTTCGATCGTCTCTTAGTTGCTGTAGAGGGGGAATTCATAGATACTTTTCGGTTAGTTTTTCGTTCTGCGGTTAATGCTACATGTGTGTGTAAGTGAAAACTTATTTGCGAAAGGATTAGGGCAGAGGGATTTCTCTGTGAACAATTCAAACAGAAGGATTTTGTTGAAACGCTGAGTGAATGTTTATTGAGGTGAAGAACTAAATACAATCTTCTATTTATCATCTTGATACTGATTGAATGTAAGTCACGTTCGCATTTGCAGGAAGTTTATCAAATGCTAGGGGTGCATAATAAATAGCCGTTTAGGTGCATAAATGTACCTACGAGTATGATCTGAAAGTACTCGTATGTAAGATACATACTCGTACATGGGTTACCTAATTTCCCGATATCCGGCCGATAGGTCAAAACTGGAGGCAAAGACCCCCCTTAACTTTATATCGGGTTTAATAATCGGGTCAAATTTAGTTGAATAAAGAAATGAATTTACTATTCCAGAGGTGTCCTGGTACTCGTACTTAGCGATTGAGACATTTCGTCCATAGTGAATTTCTTATGAGGGAAATCGCCATGGGTCGTCTTGTCTATTATGTCGGTCAATATATGTTCCACCTGTATCATGAAATTTGGGTGCTATTTGTCACGATAAAAAAAAATAATAAAAGGCTCAAGTGGGTTAGACATGCATGCGAGATTAAAGAAATAAAACGCAACCGGTATAATGTTAAACAATCTTATTTTATTTAATTTTGTATGATATGCGGATGACCCTCTCTGCTCGCTGGCTGATATCTCTCTATACCCAAATAAGAAAAAGACCAGGGTCGAATTACGACATCAGTTAACGAGTGAGTGAAATCCATATGCTATCGAGTGATCGCGTAGCTAGATTGGGATGATCATATAAGAATGGTCACGTATCGAGTGCACTTTGAAAATTGTACTAGTACAATTCTACTACAATGAATTGAGATGGCTGACAAATGTCAAAAGTATTTATTTTTGTGTGAGAAATAGTATTTGTATTTATCGTCTTCAATTAAAAATTTAATATTTACTTTATTTTTCATCTTATGATCCAAAGGATGATCGCTACGAGTGTATTGAACGAAGACGTTTAAGAGATAAAAGCCATCCCTTATCTTTACAAGACTCAGCGTACGTATACAAAACTATAATTTTCTGAAAATATTTTTCACAACATACACTTTTGATTGCAGTTCTATCAAAATAGTCAGGAAAAATAAGACTGCATTCTTATTTATAATGGAGAAGATACATTTTAGAGGATGCACCTAAACAGCTGTCCCTCCTTTTGAGGGTCAATTTTATTTATACTCAACCTGAAATAAATTCCAAGCAATAAATTTAAACAAACGCAAAAATAACAATAAACAAAGATATTCTTACATATTTTCTCCCAAATGCAATTCAGCTCATCAGCAGAAACCATATCGAATAAATAAATACACGATCACTAATGACAGAATACCAAATTTAGATACTCGATACTCTATTTCTTAAGCGGTCATGCCAAATCAACATTTATCAGTCACGTGTTGCTCGATAACTGATGCGGTAATTCGTCCCCAGCTCTTATTCGTCTCTTCTGTTTGTTCTGTCGCATGTTCTTTTACCGTTGTTTGTAGCAACGGTATCACCTGATACCGTAGTGTGTCGTGTTCGTTGTTTGGCCCCAACACCAGATATGTATTTCCTCCATATATTCTATTCGTTCGCAAATTGTGATGAAGCGATCAAGTTCTAGTTTTCCTTAGAAAACTATGGTTTTGACCATATGTCAAAGTTTTGAATGCTATGTACTTACTTATCGCCTTTGCTCAGTGGCTAAGTGTATGATCTGTTAGCGCCAAAATATTTATAATATTTATTTATTGTTATAGGTACAGACCTCTTCAAAATGCTAAGAAGATTATATTATTGGTGGTGATTTTAATGCTAAGTATACAACAATAAAAGGAAAAAAGTTTCTTCAAGAAGGACGCATTTACAGTTGCGAATTCCTTTCCCCGGGATCTCTAACTTATTGGCCAACAGATACAAATAAAATACCTGATATTATTATTGACTTTTTCGTAACAAAAGCTGTCAAAACAGATCACATTATAGTTGAAGACAATGACGACTTGTCGTCAGATCGTACACCAGTGATTTTATCACTTAACGAAACTCAAGTTCAAACATAAAGTAACCCAAGCCTAACAAATATCGGAACTAATTGGACAAAATTCAGAGAGAGGCTTGAAAAGTTTATAAACCTGAGATCTCCATTGGGAACAAAAGAGCAAATCAACAAAGTAGTTGAATATGTAATTCATTGCTGATGTCCAACTATAGAAACAAAATACTGAAATAAAGGAGTTAATACTAGAAACGAGAAGAGCAAGAGTGGCAAATGACAAGATATTCAAATGACAAGATTATCTTTAATCGCCTTAACAAGGAACTAGAAAAACGAATCAGTGAAAATAGATTCCTTAAAAACTCAGCAACAGATGCATCCACAGATTATTCATTGTGGAAAGCAGCTAAGCATCTAAAAAGACCACAGATACACCCATCACTTAAGGCGCGTGACAGAAAATGGATCGGTAATCCGAAACAGAAGGCTAATCTCTTTAGTTCTTAGACCATTCCTGCCTAAGTAGAGTGGAAGAAAATTTAGAGTTTATCAATAAAGAGGATGAAAAGGAAATTCCTTTTGTCTCGCTAAAAGAAATAAGTTTAAGTTTATGGAAGAACAAAATGTCAAATAAAAAGCCTCAGGGTACGATCTTACTACCGCAAAAATAATTAGCGATGAACGAGACGAGAACAGTTAACATACAGACGATCAGTGGTTTTCGAAAATTCTCGAACGAAGCCGTCTTTGTCATAGCCGGAATGGTTACAAAAACATTCTCGTGGACAAGATGCTAAGGCCAACAATACGCAAGTGCAATCAAAAGGATAAAAAGAAAAGGAAGCTTCAATGGCTGTGAGACATTACTACAAAAGGCAAGTTGACCTACAAGTTGATCCCAATCATCGAGATCTGGATAAACGGAGTATAGGGAAACTGCAAGTACTGGACACGATAGCTCACTTTTCATCTCAGATTGACCAGACCAGGAGGATGATATGAAGCACGCAGTATTTCACTACAAACGGTTCATGGAATAGAGCATTAACCTGCCAAGTCCACAGTTCCGTATAGAGGAAATGATGAAGTCAGATAACTATTGGATGCAGCTCATTTCTCAAATCCTTACTGTGGGGTCTCAATGCATCTTATTCGTATATGTAAATATATTCAGGTGTCATTTTAACAGTGGCGTATAAACAACCACAATAAAATTGCACACTAGTACCAAGTACCTTGTAGGACTGCCACGGTGTAGTGGGTAGTGTGTTTGCTTGTGACCTGAGCTGCGTAGGTTCGAGCCTGAGCAGCGACCAGCAACCATAGCCACCCGAGAAAAGGAACGATTAAAATCCAAGTTTCTTCAACCACTATACCAACTGGTATAGCCTGGTAGTATAGAATCATTAGGGTAACAATTTAGGCGAGATCGGAATTATAATTTTAACCCCAAAATGAACGGTACTTTAATTTTTAAGAAATACCAAATTCAACATTTTGACGTCTTATATTAAAAGTAGAGTGAAGTTGGCCACGAAATTATAGGGTGAGCTCAGAAGAGTAGTATTTTATCGATGTTCGCTATTCTACCCGAGATAGATTGACTCATTTATGAAGTACTAGGTATATCTATTTTGCCCCACTCTCCTCTACTTTATACTCATATTTGAAAAGATTCACGTCCTTAAATTAAGTACTCTACATTTCTATTCTACTCCTAGAATTCCTTCTTCGTCACTGCGAGCTTCTGTTCGGGTGTTGTAGCCTTGATGTTTTCTTAAAAAAAATCCATACACTGGACTCATGCGCTTATAAATACATACCGCATGAAATTTTTAATTTTTTTTTTAATTAGCCTAGCATTTTGCAGACTTTTATTACCATGGTGAAGGACCCTCCTTCTTGCATTAGAAAAAATTCTTTTATCCTGGTACTCGTACAATGTTTAATGTTTTCAACAATTCATCATTCTTATCACCGGAGATAAGGCAAACATGCTACTACCACAATCCATGCCCGCCATAATGGACTCTTGGGGTAAAGAGCCTACTTACCTGAACTAGGTATCTTGAAAAAGTACTTACATACTTGCTATGAAAATTACTGACGTAGTGTTATGCCGCGGTCTAATCTTTTCTAATCGAACCCAGAGACAATGAGTTTCTGTGATAGCCCCTAACACCCAACGTCAAGGCCTCAGACTACTTCTTTTTCATCCACCCTTAACCCACTGTTAGCAACCAGTTCGCAATAACAATTCGTCCTCATTACCACAAGGCAACCCCATTTTTCCCCTTAATGACAGCGAAACAATAATTAATTATGTTACAACATCTACCCCACTAGTGTTGTTGTTATACATTTCCCTGATCCACAAACACACACCACACTAAGCCGAATGTTTGATGACCCAGTAACACATTATTTGCCTGGCTGCCGTATTTGTACCCCGAATGCAAAATCCTTTCTGCAAACGAGCCCCACATTAATCCGTGTAACGTGTACAACTCAAGTTAATATCAAGGACGAACACACGTTCGCCAGGATTCCTCAGTTTCTTTGTTTATTCCCCTTGTATTTAATTTCATCCACGGATATTTCTCTACTCCGCAGCTATTGCTACAACAGTTGGTGGTGCTTTTGGTTATGTACACTCATGTGCTCATGATTCACTCAGGTATTAAGTTGATAAAAATTTAATGATTATGTGAGCACACAGGATATTATGGCTGCCAACTTGGCATCATTGGTGACGAACAGGCTGCAGTCGGTGGCAGTGTCACTGTATAAAATAACACACGTTTTCATGGGCATGATATCCTTGAAAACGCGATGCGATGGCACGTCAGACAGACAGTCGATTGTGGAGCATCTGGCACACATACAAAATAGTCACAGTTATGACTTAAAAGCTCAGTAATAAAGCTCCGTCAAGGCAGCCAGCTTATAGTCGATACGAAGACGTTGGGTGAGAACGGACGTGCGGAGGTGTACCCATTTGTGTTGGAAGGATAATGGCATTATTATTTCACAAAATAAATGTTCGCTCTACAAAAACAGTTTTGACCGACCCAGCACGGGTATGATAGAAGGAGGGACATGAATCGGAGGAATTTCCCTTCTTTATGTTGTACGTTGTGATATTTCTTGTTGTTTCTTTCTTTTTGCTGGCTCCCCCGATTCCATAGAGGATTGTTACATGAAAAATTAATTTCTAATTTCACAGACTACGATGGAAATAAAGTAGAAATGTTGATTGGTAACGAAGTTAGGACAGTAGGTGGAATGATGCTATGTTTTTTTTTTTTTTTCTGCCGGCAGAGTGCATACCTTTATGTTCACCTTGGAGATATTTCATTATTAAATTACAGGATGTGAAGCTTGAGAGATTTCGCTGGATGGCCAACTGTTGCTCTATGAGTCAGAAGAGGGTTCTGTTAAATTGTGTCCCGATTTGGATTTTTTTTCTTTTTAATGGCGGATTGAAAAGTTACTTAATATACAACACTGTCATAGAATACACAAAAATGATTATCACTATTCTATTATTAACTTACTCGTACACAAATAGATATAAATTGGGGCAACGCACTTAACCCACTTAGCTACTCGTATCTATGAATTACTGTTGTTAATCTACTGTAAGGACAAGAGGAGAAAGTTAAATAGTAGTGTTCAAGAACTAATTATGGACGAAGTCGTCCACGGATACCTCAGTTGGTGAGAATTGGTGGCTAATACTTATTCCAGGGCGTATACATATGTACAACCATAAAATTTTTTTCTTTGTGCAGTTGTCAAAGAAATATTTCTTTGCTAGAATTTTTCAAGTTTTCAAAACTCAATTACTGAAGGCTATTCACTCGTATGTTTAATTTTTCCATGACTCCAATACAGGTAAGCCAATCAAAAAGTCAATTTGAATCAAATTGTTAAACTTTCTTATTTGAGGGTGAGGGGGTTTTTATATCCTAGCCCATAAAGTATATTAATTTGGATACATACGAGGGTGGGGAAATAAGTCACTGAAAATTAACACAAATTGTGTCGTCACCTTAAATTTATTTTTTTTTTTGTCAAGAATCATCTTTCAAAAGAACGCAGTCAAATTTGCAGACAGATCTGTCAAATAGTTTTGTTGTGGCGGCCATTTTATATAGACACCTACTAGCATTTTCGTTAAAATGGAAAAAAAGTGAATTTCGAGTGCTCATTAAACACTATTTTTTGCGAGAAAAAACTATCACGCAAACCAAACAAAAGCTTGACAAATATTATGGGGACTCTTCACCATCGATTGGAACCATTCACCACTGGTTTACTCACTTTCGGTGCGGTCGTTCAAGCACAAGTGATGCCGAACGTTCTGGTCGCACAATTGTGGTCACCACACCAGAAATGGTGGACAAAATCCATGGTTTGATAATGGACGATCGGCGAGTGAAAGGACGCGAGCTTGAAGAGGCCACAGGCATATCACATGGCTCAGTGATTTCGATTTTACATAAATATTTGGACATGAAAAAGCTTTCCGCAAGATGGGTGCCGCGTTTGCTCACAATCAACAACAAACGCATCCGTCTGACAACTTCAAAGGTGTGTTTGACGATGTTCCCGAAAAATTCGGCTGAGTTTTTGCACCGTTTCGTAACCGTGGATGAAACCTGGATTCACCACAACACACCAGAAACCAAAGAACATTCAAACCAATGGACTTCTCCTGGTGAATCGAAGCCGAAGAAGGCCAAGGCGGGTTTGTCAGCAAACAAAGTTATGGCGACAGTTTTTTGAGATGCGCGCGGTGTTATTCACATCGATTACCTTGAAGAGGATAAAACGATCACCGGCGCATATTACGCAGAGCTGCTGGATCGATTCCAAGTCGATTTGAAGCAAAAACGGCCGCATTTGGCGAAGAAAAAAGTTCTTTTTCACCAGGACAACGCACCGGCGCAAAAGTCCGCAGTCGCAATGGCAAAATTGCATGAGTTAGGCTACGATCTCGTCCCTCATCCAGCATATTCCCCAGATTTAGCCCCTGCGACTATTTCTTCTTTTCAAACATGAAGAAATGGCTCGGAGGTAAGAGATTTGGGTCGAATGAAGAGGTCATCGCTGAAACAAACGCTTATTTTGTGGGGCTCGAGAAATCGTATTATTTGGAGGGCATCAAAAAATTGGAGAAACGTTGGATGAAGTGTATAGAGTGGAATCGGAGTACTTCCCACCCAACATGACTTCAATAGTTCAGCCAATGGACATGGCAATAATACAATACAAAATTTTAAAGTACACTATAAGCGCCGTATACTAACAAAAAGTATTTGGGAACCGAAAAAGAAGATTACAAAATATCGCTTCTAGACTGTGTACGGGAAATTTCAAGAGCATGGGTAGAAGATGTAACTCCGTTAACGATTGAAAATTGTTTTAAAAAGGCCGGGTTTAGAGACGAGACGTGGGACGAAGAAGATGAAATTCCGCTCAATTTACTTTGATCTGAGAACGATGTTTGTGGAACAAGTTAACAGAAGCTAATTATAATGTTGCAGATATTAATTGGAAAGGCTTTATGGAAGTCGATGACGGTATCGTGGCCACCGAAGTACCTGACAATCAGTCTGTTTTGGAAGAAATAATTAATGCTGAAAATAACGCAAACGAAAGTGAAGGTGAAGAAAAACCCGAGTCAATTAACATAGGAAAAACCGAAATTGAAAACGCGATTGAAATTCTGCAATCTGCAATAGAATTGACTGACCAAGTACCGGTTTTATTTCATTATTATTTATTTATTTATTTTTTGATGAACTACTGTGTCCTTATTTCATTTAAACCAAGCAAGAAGCTATTTTTTATTTATTAATTTTTTTTTTTAACTTTTTTAAATTATGTTAACCTTTTTTTTTATTAAATAAACGCTTTAAAACAAAAAAAAATATTTTTCTCTCTAACTCGAATTTTTCCAAAACTCCCTCTAACTCGAACAAATCATGGTATCCAGTGAAAATTCGACTTAGGGGAGTCCACTGTATATAGAAATAAAAAAGTTGTAAAGAATTTAATCCATAAATATAATTTCGCGCCACCCTGTATCATAACCTACATAAAATATTTATTTCAATCAAATGGCTTATTCCCTCTTGTCATATACTTTTTTCTTGATTAAAGCATTCCGTCAGCCAGACAACTCGCAATATCATCATTAACTCGTCAAATTACTTCCTAAAACTCTAAATCTCTATGCAACACTAGACATAATCCCCGATAATCCCAATCTATTTCCTGTCCCTACACCAACGTCCTCTCACCCGTGCACTGATACAAATAATCCATTTCCTTAAGGCACCCTTTTGAAAAATTGCCCATCTAATCCCAAAGATTATCTCATTTCTCACTCTACCTGGGAATTGACTTTTAATATCGTCAAGGGATCACAAATAGAAGAAAAAAAGGGAAAACTTCCTCCACTGTCCTAAACAGTGGCAGTTCCACAAAAATATGACAGGGGCTGACATGAATTGGTTGTATTCATAATTTACGCTCGCCAAAGGAGATATGAATTCCTTATATTATCTCGGGGCACTGGCGTTTGGGAAAAGTGGAACAAAGGAGACGCCTGTGCATATTAGCTTTAAAAGTTTGAAGGTTTTAGTGATGAGGAAATACAGAACCTTGTAGATATGTCAGGGACATTCTTATCGTTTGGCTTATAAACGAATCCCTATATTTGACAGTACGACCGAAATTGAGCTTAAAGGTGAACTGATATGCATCCGAAGCATTACGCGTATTGTAGGGGAGGAATGCAACTGGCTATTTCACTGGAGCTTTTTTTTTTATAACAAAGAGCGATAAAATAGCGACACGAGATATTTCTACGATCTATGGAGTTCACAATCTCTATCACCTATAAGTTTTAATGCGCTATTCTGTACCCTGTCTAGAATGTGCAGAACGGCCTTGGGTGTACCAGACCAGATATGGGCGTTATATTCCAGCTTAGGGCGGATGAATGCCTTATAAATTGAGGCCAGATCAGACGGGGTAAAATATTTCTTGCACCGCTTAATGCCCAAAACACATGTGCAGAAAATCTTTGTGCTGCAGGCAGCTCTGCACGTGAAACAGATGTGCAGATATTTTTTGACGTGCATCGCATCGGATACTGTCATTTTGCAGCTACTGTCACTTACGGGTACTGAATTTAAATTTCATTTGCTTTTGTATAAAATAATTTTCCTATAAATTGATAAAAAGTGAATATTACAAAATACAATAAAGTTCGGAAAGTGATACTGCATGCATCATTTATATGTAACTTCGCGAATTAAAACATGTGTATTCAAATTTCACTGCATACAGAGTTCTGCACATGTATTTTGGGCATAAGGAATCCTAGATATTTTGCAGCATTGTTACTCGTAGCGATCTCGAATATGTGATCGTTCTATCGAAGATGGTTATTAATATACATACCGAGAATTGCAAGTCTTTCAGTTTCAGCGATGCAAGTACTATTCATGGATAGCGATTGATTGTTTCGCTTGAGAGACAAAAGACAGCATTGTGTTTTGGAAAGCATTCAATTCCCCGTTTGATTATTCTGTCCAGATCGGAATTTAATGTGTTTAACACACGTCTACTACGGCTGAAGAGCAAGGTCGTGGGTTAGTGCATGAATGTGAAAAACTGAGGGTGCTGTCATCAGCGAAGGAATGGATTTGGTTAGAAATTGGAGTCAAGAGATCATTTATAAAAATTAGAAAGAGAGTCGGAGACAAAACAGAGCCTTGGGGTACACCAGCATTTATATGGTGAATTGAAGCATTGAAGCCGTCAAAGACTATTTGTATTGAACGGTAATTTCTAATCCATTGAAGAAGAGACTCATCGACGCTATATGCATGCATTTTCGACAAAAGAGAATGATGCCAAACTCTCTCAAATGTCTTTGAAATATCAAGCGCAACCATCTTAGTTTCGCCGAAGTGATGGAAGTCACCAGTGTACCTGTTTGTTACGAAAATTATACTGCGGGTCATTGAGGAGTTTTCGTGAATCAAGATTTTTCATAAGCTGACGATATATCAGCATATCCATGATCTTGCAAGGAAAGGACGTAAGTGCAATGGGTCGGTAATTGAACAAGCGCTATTTTCCATCTACTCGGAAAAAGCCCAGAAGAGTAAGATAGTCAGAAAAGCTTACGCAGAGATTTTGCCAGCGTGGAAGAACACCTCTTCAGAACTATGAGTGAGATACCATCTGGACCAGCGGATTTGTGTATGTTAAGACCTTTGAGCACTCTTGCAACTGTATGCATTCGAAAGTGGACTTATCCCACAGAATTCTGGTAGCGTGAAGTTCGCTCCAAGCAGATTGACTTTGTCTAAGAAGCGGACAGCTGGAAAGTCATTTTAAATGAGCGTTGGGATGGCAAACGAGGCAGAATTTTTTAATACTTTTGACGAATGATCAAAAACCGTTACTACCTTTGGGACATTGTAGGATTTTTTGCCTCAATTTTTGGTCATGTAAGAGCTTTACACGTCGAATGTGGGCATTTCACTCTTTTCTGGCTTGTTTAAACTTCTTTCGTTTTTCCTCAGATTTGTTGGCTTTATAAAACCGAAACTTACTTCATTCAACCTGACATTTTCTTACTGTTTAAAATGATCTTACTGACCTACTCTATTATATGTATAATTCTCTTTTGTATTTACTAATGCAGCGACTATCGGAAGAACAATAGGGGGAACACGTGCCCCAGTGACTCCTTCTAGATTCGCCACTGTTTATAGATAATCCCACACAACGATGGCACAAATAACTCTGCGTAGCTTTCCCCTAATGGACATTCAATCAAATAACATAAAGGATCCGGTTTTACCCTCAGTTTATCTAAAACATCATTGCCGACCCGAAAAACACCGAAAAATAAAAATTGTTTACTCATCTTGATTAATGACCATGGAATCCGCTCATTCTCCTCCAACTGACCCAACCCCAGGCTGCACAAAGGCTACAAAGTGTTAAATCCACTCTCCGTTGAGTTGGGCATATTTCCAACTCGAGCAGTGATATGAGAAACTCCGTGAGGATTAAAAAGTTTGGGGGGGCGGTCTTCTTTGCGCCACGGAAATGCCTTTGCCAGGAATTTAGTTTTTTTTTTTTCGTTTTTCGTTAGCATGGCACAATATTGGGCTATTAAGACCTGTATAAAGGCGACTTTAGTCAACTTTTTTTCACAAAAGAACGACCTCCCCCACCATTCTTATCAAAGTATGCCAACGTGAAAAGTGCAAATTAAAAAGCTGCCACCAAAAATGAACCCAGGAGGGCTGGGTGGCAACTCATAGCTAGAGGCAGCCACCACTTAGCAACCAAAATGGCCATTTGGTGGCACTTTATTTTAGCTCTACGATTGTGTGTTTGTAGTTTTTGTACTCTGAAATTCCCTGCTGCTATAATAAAGGTAAATATACTCGTAATCATTCACATGGGAGCCGAGAATGTAGAGTTCTTCGCAGTTAAAGGACCCCCAACATTATGTATGTCAATTTGCCTGCAATGAAGCTCGCGGACTGTGTTATGACGTGACAAAGACAATTATAAACCGCGAATTTACATTCCAGAACTACTACACAGGGGACAAAATGCCACGGCATATGGCATAGCCGCAGCGGCAGCGTAAGGTCCCGTGTTGAGATACTTTTTTTTTACCATTTTTGTGGTTGTTTCTGCGCATAGCCATCAGCTATCATGGGGCCAAATCTCGTTACAGTAGCGGAAAGTCAACCCTCTCCTACCAGCGGGAAAATGAAAAATCACTATTTGCCGTTCCATATGTGGTCGGTACGGGACAAAGTGAGTTGGCAACAGTTACATATGTGTGTATGTTTGTGCTTAGTCGAGGATCAGATACGAGTATGTATCTAAGAACTTGAGTAGATTTGGCATCCAAAACTGGTGAGGGTTACTACGAAAGTGTTCGCTATAAATCTGACGGTCGGTTCGTAGAGAACTTGGGAAATTTTTCACTCCAAAAAGTGGACTACTACTCATGATATCGGGATGTGAACCATGTGTCTATGTTTTTTTTTTCGTTAAGGCGTGAGGTTGAGAACTGCCACTAATTTCTTGTACGCAATTTAATTACCAATAGCAACCCTTTGTTTTAATTATTGCACCATACATGTTAATATGAGTAAATTAGGTGGAGGGTTGAAAATTTTAGCGATTTCAACGACTGGTAGAATGACATTTGTCACGTATATACATGTATACGTGATGTGGTCTTTTATGGGTTAATGATGTTGTTTTCGTTGTTGTTGGTGTCGCTGGGTTTGTATTGTTGTTTCGCAGGCTGTTATTGGGATATTTATGATGGAAATCAAAGAAGGTGCTTATTGCTGCGGTATGTGGCTCATGATTAAATTGTGTGTCATTAAAAGGAAATCAATTATAATGGAAGGGGATTTTCAGAGGTAAAAGGTATTTATTTCGAAGAGGGTTACAGATTTACTTTTGACCTTTTGTAACCTGATTATGGGGGTGATGAGGTGGAAAGTAATATAGAGTGCCATCAATTACACAGTAAAAAAAAGTATACGACTAGGTCGCACGTGCTTGCACTTATACGTTGTATATTTGCAAATTATTCAGAATTAAAATTTTTTGAAAATTTTTCTTGGTATACCATAATCTTGTCTCTATTAAATATTAACTTCGAACAAAATCGATCCAGTCATATAACAAACTTTCAAAAACCAGCTAATAAGTAAAGTGTAAAGTGTTATACGCGTTTTTTTGTGAAAACCTGATACGCCATCTGTTGGCATATATCCGCTGTAACTCAGATATTAAATTTGAAAAAAAATCGTTAGAACCGTTTTCCAGAAAATAGTTTTTTTTTTAAAACTGGCCATTTGTTAGATTAGATACGAAGTTTGAAGAAAATCCGTCCAGCCGTTGTACGACAACAGATAGAATTGCGAGACTCACTTTTTTTTAGATCCTCCATTATACACCCCGTGCCAAAAAAATACGCCATACTATGAAAATTTTATCATTTTATGACTTCCGGGTGCATTCCTCTCATATGTTTAACACATCCATACATATGTATATACAAGGTGGGGCAAAAGTTTTGTCATAATATGAATTGGGTGCCATTTTTTTAGAATTTAATTGTTGTATTTTAAATTGTTGCCTGCAAAACATCTGGCCCCAAATTGGTGATTTCATCTTCACTGTTGGCTTTTGAAGACTTGCAAAGCTTGTGGTTTGTTGTGGTAAACTCGAGATTTCGAAAAGCCCCAAAGGAAGAAGTCTGGCGCCGTTAGATCTGCCGATCTGACCGGCTAGTTCAAATCGCCAAAACGGGAGATCACACGGTCCGGAAGTTTAAAATCTCCATCGCTGCCCGAACTGTGTGAGCGGTTGCTCCGTCCTGCTTGAACCAACAATGCTCGAGACTCAATTCAGCAACTTGCGGCAAAAAACTCGTTACGGTTACAATGGTGCCGTCGGCGTCCTCAAAAAATTAAGGGCCAATCACTTTTCGCTGCAAATGCACCAAACAATCACTTTGAGGGGATGCAATGACTCTTCGTGCATTTCATGTGGATTCTCCGTGCCCCGGAAATACAAATTTTGTTCATTTACATAACCACTTAAGTGGAAATGGGCTTCATCGCTCATTATGATTTTGGATACGAAATCATCCTCTTCTTGCACCAGGATGATTCCGCTCCCTGTCATCGCGCTCATTCCTTAAGTAAAAAACAATGTTGACCTACAATTTAAGCTCAAAACCACTTCTAAATATTGTTTTATTACAAAATATATACAACTCAATGCAAGGCAAATATTGGCCTTGAATCGCTAAATTGTCCATAAAATAGCGCCGACCTTAATATAATGGAGAACTTGTGGTCAATTATGGGTCAGAAAGTACGCAACAAGGCGTTATTGATGTATTGACCATAAAAATTCCTATTTTATACCATGCTGGTGTCTATCTGCTCATGCACTTTTTTAGCATTTGTGAGAAATTTGGCCACAAATAGGTAGTAAGTACAAAAAATTGAACCAAAAAATAGCCGCCGTAGCGGCCAGTATCGAAGAAGACCCAGAAATGTCGATTCGACTCCGATCAACTGAATTGGGTCGTTGTCGACCGTAGACAACGCCGTGTGTTCGTTAATTGGGGGCTGGAAATGTTGGTCTATGTCAACAAGCAAAATTGGCGTTATTGGACCAACCACAATCCACAAGTGTTCGACCAAGCATCAATGATTGACTGTTTGGTGCGATTTATGGCACGGCGGCATCATCGGACCTTATTTCTTTCGAAATGAGGAAGGAGACACCGTTACCGTCAATGGTCTTCGGTATAGAACGTTGTTAACCGACTTTCTGCGGCCAGAGCTCGATAACATCGATATATCCGAGCTGCGGTTCCAACAAGGCGGCGGACTGGGTCATCTCTCGGCGACCGTTCATCAATTGGCCGCAACGATCATGCGACTTGACACCTCTCGTTTATTTTCTCTGGGGCTACGTCAAATCCTTAGTCTACGCTAACAAACCACCCACTTTGGATGAGCTCGAGGCCAACATTCGAGACGCTATTACCGGAATAACGCCGCACATACTGGACCGATTCATCAAAAATTGGACCGATCGCTTAAAGCACTGCCAGCGAAGCCGAGGCATGTACTGGATGTACTATTCCATACATAATGGCACGAATGCTTCAAAATAAGCCAGAATCAAATTGATATCTCACACCGTTGTTGTTTTATTTAAATTTCTTTTCCTATCGTTCTTATCTGGTCACCCAATATAATATTTACTAACTTTGTATAATAGATTTAGAAGGCTTTATGTATAATTTAAGGCAGATTTTACATAACTGGCCAGAACAATCCAATCACGCCCATTAAGGATAACGATGATTTCGTTATCTGGTACAATTTTTTTTTCCAGTGACCTCTTCTTAATTCGTTTAACATCGGACGGTTCCCAATAAATTGATTGACGTCTTCTCCTGCCCGTAAGTTGCAAAGAGAGCACTCTGCATTCCCTTCCATCTTATACAGCTTGTACGAGTAGTTGAGGTGTAAAAGTTCTACTCTGTTTATGAATATGGTGTAGATTGTATCTATGCTGTACCGGTCATGGAAGTAGTTGTTTTCTTCTAGGCTGCATTGGAGGGTATGGTATAGGTTAATGGTTTCACTTTATTGGCCCTTTTCTATAACTCCTCACGAATTAATCTTTCAATTTAAACTAACAGTAGCTACAATGAAATTTTTCAAGTACAAAGATTTTATGATCGCGACTAAGTCTCATCCATTTTCTAAAGAACTGCAGTTTCTGATTCAAAATGTAAATTGAAATATTATTGGGCAACCGATTATTTGGAAGAGCCATTACTTCCAGCTCTAAACTGAATGGAATACCTCTGAATCTCTCCACAACAGCTAAATATCTTGGAACCATCCTTGATTCGAAACTCACCTGGAAAAAGAACACGAAAGAAAGAATGAAGAAAGCACTTTGCGCATTCTACGCGTGAAAAATACCTTTGGTAAACAACGGGGTCTGCGTCCGCCCATGATTAACTGGATGTACAAGGTTATTGTCAGGCCCATCTTTACCTACGGAATTATTGTATGGTGGAATGCAACAGACAAAACCAGTTACCTTAAAATACTCACAAAGGTACAAAGATTAGCATGCATAAACATAACAGAAGCACAGAGATCAACACCACAAGCTTGTTTAGAGATAATGCTAAATATCCCTCCCCTAGATAAGTACATACGATGCACAGCTGCCAAAAGTGCTATTCATCTCAAACAATCGGGCGCATGGAAGCAAAGCTGCTATGTACACGGATCTATACTCAACAGGTATAGTATAACCGATCTCGACAGAACAATAGATTATATCACACCCTACATAGATTTCAACAAGAACTACTCCACTTTTATTCCCGAAAGACAAGAGTGAGACTCCAACACATTAACTAATGTCCGGAACTTGCTCCGGAGTTTTTTACGAGTCACTTAAAATCAACCACTCGTACAAACTCCCGGATGGTTGTAGCATCTTTCAGTCTGAGGTCTTCGCCATTGTTAAGGCTACACAGACTATACATAGCAAAAAATTAAGTCCCTCAAAGATTCCAATTTTCGTGGATAGTCGCGGCAATCAAAGCACTATACTGCGTGGAAGTCAGATCGAAAACAGTTTCCAGATGCCGTAATACATTGAACAGAATATGCAACACCCATGACGTAACTCCCTGCTTGGTTCCTGGACATATAAAATGGAAACGAGACAGCAGATGAACTAGCTAAAAAGGGATCAGCATTGGGATTTCAACATACTCGGACATCAGTAGAAACTCCAATAGGTGAACTAAAAAGGAAAATAGACCTAAAGTCCGCCAAAAGCGTCTGTGTCATTTCTCGGAGCTTATGGCCTACAGGGGATGAAAACAGAACATTAAGCCTACTGGTGATGAATTAAAAAGTAATTCGAATTTTGATAGGCGTGCTAACAGGACACTCCATGATAGGGGAAATGGCTGCCAAACTAGGCATCAACACACCCGACCACTGCAGGAGCTGTCAAGATATAGAGGAAACAGAGACTATCAAAAACTTGTTAAGTGATTGCCCAAATCTTCAAAACCGCCTCCTCCGTCATATGGGAAACAGGCTTTTTGACGAACTGGGCGATATCGTACAAGTTTCACTTAGGAACATGATAGGCTTCATAAAGAGCGCAGGCTGGTTTGCTACAGAACCCATCGCAAGACAAAGGTTTTAAATATAGGTTCCACCAAGAAAAAGGGAAACACAATGGACCGTATGGCCCCCGTGATAAGCACTTGGGTGCACTTCCCTCCAACCTAACCCAACCTAACCTTCAGCACATAATTAAAGTGCATCCTCACAGTGTAGGTAGACCAATCATATAAGGCAGCATATTCTCCGCCTAAGCTGTTTTTTCTCTTCTTCATACTGGTAGATTCCCCAAACTTGCCCCACATAGCACATAACCGACGTCATTGCAGCTCGAAATATGTATTTTGCACTCAAGGCAACTTTATTTTTACCGAGTACGCATCTCTAATTACTATTTATAGCTATTTTCGCTTCCATAAGTTTTTCTTGTAGCTTTCTTCTAAACGACAAACGGGATGTTATCAGGACGCCAAGGTACTTGTACTTCTTTACTTTTTCTAGCTCTTCGTTTCCCCAAGTCCATTTTTCCTCTCTTGGTATGCAAGTTCAAAGTTGCTTTAGAATACCATCACTTCTGATTTGTTAGTGTTTACTCTTAGGTTCCACAAAGCGCATTATTGTTGCTATGTTGATTGGAGTTTCCGCCGGTATAAAGATTTTTTTGTATTCGCTGGGAGATGTGGATCTTTCAAAGACGAAACTGAACCACCTAGTAACACTGTGAGATTTCCACCCACTAATCCCACCTTCTTTGTCTCCTTTTCCCCACCACCGTCTTGGCATTTCTTCTTGGGAAGGCGAACAGCACAGAGATATTGAGATTTGTTCACTCTTTTGCCTTTCTCATTCTACAATAAATGTCGTAGCTGCGTCGTAATTTGTTTTGCACAATTACTTACAGCATTCCATGTCCCCGGTATATGTTCTACTTCATATTCTCCAGTGAAAAAACACATGTTTCATATCCTCCCGAACCTGAATACAATATTGACAGTAGGAAGAGTTATCATGCTAAAATATGTGGAGATATGCCCGAAAGCGTCATGTCCCTTTAGTAGTTGTGATAAGTAGAATTCCACTTCACCGTTTTTGCGGCCTGTACTTGTTTCAATAAGCGTTATGAAACGATAGGTTCATCGGCCTTTACCTGACACGTTCCATCGCTGCTGCTATTTGCTCTTTGAGTTTGCTCTGGTGAGTTTGCTACACTGTCAGTTAACACAGGTTTCTGGTTTCTAATTTCATATAATTTTTGAAACTCCTCCTACACAGACTGCATCTTCTGATATTGTTCGAGATGCGTTGTAAACTCGTATTGCGCATACACACCGAATGTCGATTAAATTTTACGTCTACACGACTTAATTTTCATGGCTTCAGCCGATATTGGTGACCCGTAGAGCACCACAGATATAACCACTTTACCCAAAAGCTGCCTTCTACTGTATCTCGGTCCTCTATTATTTGGCATGATACACATGGCTCACTCGTGAGTCTTTGGCACTAACTTACTCCAGATGTTCATTAAATGAGAGCCCTGTGTCAATCATGACACAATTTGATGGCTTGCTTCGATGTAATCTTATACCCCCTATCGTAAGAGCGATTAGTTCCCTCTTCTTTCTGCTACTGATTAGTACCGCTTCCGATTTATGCTCTGCTAGTTTTAAACCTATATTGTGACATTGCCTATTTGGACTACTTCTTCCGCAAATTCTACGATCTTAGCTTCTTCTGGTATAGGTATATTGAGTCTCCCATCAGACATAACATACCACAGAAGTGGACCCAGCACTGAACCCTGTGGCACCACTCCTGTAACAGTACGAGTATACTGCTTGGGCCATCATCTGTGTCACATATCAAGATCTTTTGTCTAAAGTAATTCATCACTATCTTCATAATGTACGTTTGTATCCTCATATATAGAAGGGATTCCAGGATGTGCTTCTAATTAGCGGAGTTGAATGCGTTTCGGACGTCCAACGTAATTACAGCATAATACCGTTTAACACCATTTAAACCATTTACTTTTTACTTTTGACTGTGTCAACGACCATTCGTATTGCATCTGTCGTTGATTGTGACCTTCGGAACCCGTTTGGTGCTCTGCCAATCCTCCTGCGTTTTCAATGGCTACTCCCAAGCTGTTCCAGTTGTATCAACATACAGAGTGGACGAAATGAAAATGGGTCCCCAGCGGCATTGCTTCCTTTGAGGACTAATTCTAGTCTGGTATTTCCATCGTTCTGGGAATATCCCTTCAACCAGACATAAGCTATTGCTATTGGCAAACATGCCTGGGTGAGTTTTAATTGCAGTTTTAAGGGATATGTTTGGTATGCTATCTAGCCCACGTGCTTTTTTTTTATCTCCGAATCTATCAGTGGCTAAGACTACTTTTCCTACGGTAACTACAGGAATTGGGCACATTTCGCATTTCATTGGTCCTTCAATGTGGTTTCCAGTTGTCATAATAAGAGCCCACTGACGTTGTATTCCAGCAATCTTGGGCAGGACTAACCAGAACTATTGACCGAAATTGATACACCATCCCTCATGCGTTTGATCTACTTCGTTACACAATTGGTCATATGGCTAAAATGCAACTTGATCGTGTTGATGACATCAGGAGGACGAAAAAAAATTACTGTGAATCATAAGCAACGACAATAACAGCGAAAAACAAAAAAAATACTCCCCAGTTATCTGGACAGCCACCCTTGGAGTTCACTGAAACTTAACTAAAAACCTGAGTTTCAAACCAACTACACCATCTGTCTCTTCCCCTTTCCACAAAAAACGCCCGTGTCCTAAAAAATTAGTATAAGGGTATTCATATCCCCTTTAACACGTGCAAATTATATAAAAAAAAAAGAGCGTTACCCACAAACTTATTTCGGTACGCCTCTTCTCTGTACTTTTCCTTAGTGGAGCTATTGACAAAGGTAAGATCCCTGATGGAACCTAACCAATTTGTGCTAAAGGAGTTCTCGTTCGCACTATTGACAAGGATTACGTCTAAAGTTGCGAAGGACTCCAATAGGCTACTTCCTCTCTTGTTTGTTCTTTGGCTATCCCATTTCACGACCCACGCGTTGAAAACGCCGGCTACCATAGGGCTTCTCTCCCTGACATTGACACTAAATCTGTCCAGAAAATTGTCGAATTCATTCACTGGTATGCGTATGCCATCTATTATATCTCTAACAAAGCAAGTGTGCCTTCCATTTATTTCTTGGAATGGACGTTTACCACAATTCCAGATCACAACTGTGCCTGTTGTGTCAGATATGCAAACGCTGTGTTGTTTATATGGTTCACTAAGAATAGCTGCATCTATTTCTTACTGACGATCGGACTGTGATAATAGGTTTTGAGTGACAATTTAGCTGTAGTACTTTCATATTCTCCGCAGTTCTACCATCGTCTCTTGATAACATGGGTATCCTCGACTTGCTGAACAGATTCCTTGCTCTTGCGGAGTATGCACCTACGCTGTTGGCAACAGGTTTTCACAGTGTGACCTTTTTCTCGGATCTACAGTGCTTGGACCAGTGCATAGCACTTTTACTAGGCTTTGCTTTGTGTCCAAAATCCATGCATTTGCAGCTGTTGCCGTCTGTGTACCACTGTAGACTGTGCTTAGTGACTTAATTGCCGATACTTCTAAATGGTATCCTTTTCCCAACTGTTCGATCAGTGCATCACAGATCTCCTCTTTGGTTGTTATCTCATCAAGATCGTTTAATTCCAATAGATCTCATCCACTAGCGTCCTCACCTCCGTCTGCTGTACCAGAGCTTTTTCGACCTGGTTTTGGAATTTAAAGTCCGCAGATCTCATGACTTCAATAAGAAGGACTCACTTGGCCGTTTTCCTAATATGTTTGACATTTTGGCCCAGCTCTTTAAGTTCGAGATCGCTCTTAACCTCCTCAAGGATATCCACGTTGGCCTATTGAATCAATTGACCACCAAGATCGTGTGAGCTGGCCCCGTTGAATCTCTCTTTGTGGGGCTATAGTAAAGATCGAATCTATGCAGACAATTCTCAAACTTTGCAGCACTTAAAAACCAACATCCGTGAGGTTATAGCGGCAATACAACGAATCGTAATCGAAAATTACCTCACAAGGCTTGAAGTTTGCAGAAACTCACATGGCAGCCATTTACCTGGTTTTTTTTTTTTTGTTTTTGCGTTGGGAGGTGAGAATCTTTCAAAGACGAAACTGTCAGTACACTGTGGGATTTCCACCCACTAAACGAATCTCCCCTCCTATCTCTGGTCCTCGCGACACTGCCGTCAAGGGGGGCTTCAGCCTTACATATTCGGCTCTTTCGTATTGCCAGCCGTCTGTGCGACGTTTCACTATCGCTCATGTCTTCGTTGTTCTTATATGATGGTAGCCACAGTTTCACTTACTACTTCCCAAGTTTCTTGCGTGCTCGTCATCTGTCTGGTGGTGTTCTCTGGTGTTAAGTCCACACCTAGTCTGTTCGCCAGCAAGTTACGTTGTTCTTCGTGATACCGTGAACAGTGGAACATAATGCGTTCTGCATTCTCAACTGCTTCCGTGCACGTTGGGCAATAAGGGTTGTCTTCGTGTCCAAATCTATGGAGGTAGGCTTTGAAACATCCATGACCAGTCAGATAGAGTTCAGCTCCCATGCTTCCTATTGATCCAAGGGTCTATATTGGGGATCAATCTCTGCGTCCATCTGCCTTTGTCAGAAAAGTTCCATCTCTCTTGCCATTTTTCGAGGGTTGTTCTTGGCGGTACTTCTGGGTCACTTCGACTCGTCGCTGTTAACACCACTGTCCTGTTGGCGCGATATTTCTGTTCGGCTTCTTTAACGAGGAGGTCTATTGGCACCATTCCAGCAACTACGCATGACGCGTCGTAGGAGGTTGTTCGAAAGGCGCTCCATACTCTCAGGGCATTGGTTCTATAGACCGCCTCCGTCTTCGTTCTATACGATTTCGTCTTCATGGCACTTGCCCATATTTGGGTGCCGTAAAGCATCGTAGACGTCGCAACTATTGCTAAGAGCAGTCTCTTCTTCTGTTTAGGTCGTCCAATATCTGGCATGATCCTTGCCAGAGCAGCCGTTGTTCTTGTTGCCTTTTCAGCTGCGTGCCGCCGATGTTGCCTAAAAGTCAATTTTGGGTCTATAGTAACGCCAAGGTACTTCAGCTCTGGTTTGGAAACTACAACGTGATCGCCCACGGTTACTCTTATAGTCTCCATAACTCGTCTGATGAGCACTACTTTGGTCTTTTCCTGTGCTAGTTTTAGGTCCAGGCTTACTAGCCAGCCATGTATCATCCCGATAGCTTCATTACAATCATGCTCCAACTCCTCAAGCAATTTGGTCACTACAATGATCGCTATGTCGTCGGCGAAGCCAATTATTTTCGAGGACCTCGAGATTCAAAATCTGAGGACGTCAGCGTACATTGGATTCCATAGTAGTGGACCTAGTACGGAGCCTTGGGGGACACCACCTGTGACGTTATAATGCCTCATTCCGTTGTCGCATCGGTATAATAGTACAGTATTCTATTTGCAAAATAGTCAGCCATTATTTTCAGCAGGTAGTCCGGTACTCTCTTGGCGGTAAGTGCTCGCATAATGTTACTCCAGTTGGCGGTGATGAAGGCGTTTTTAGTATCCAGCGTTATGATGGTGCAGTACTGTTGCCCTTCCATCGTCTTCCATCGATGGCTTTTTTCGCTGTATTTACGACTTCGTCTATGGCATCAATTGTAGAGCGTGCCTTACGGAAGCCATACTGGCGGTCTGCGAGGCCTCCCGCTTCATCGATCGTGCTTTCCAATCTGTCACTTATTATGCACTCCAGTATTTTTCCGATAGTGTCCAGCATGCATACAGGCCTATACGATGAGTGATCCTGCGGTGGTTTATTATCTTTTGGACATTTAACTGATGTATTCCTTATATAATGGTGAAGTCCAAAGTTTCAATGAAATCTTTAATTCATTCTATTTTATTTAAATTCAAAATCCTAACGTACAAAATGAATAACCCTGTACTTTCTCTTCATTTTTGAAGCTAGGTAAACATAAATTCAATTCAGTAAACAAATTTCCATACTTCATGGTCAATTAGACTGTATCTATAAGGTCTTCAATATTTCCTTCTCTGTATTCATTTGAAAATAATTGAATTTGCATGAAATTTGAATAAATAACTTCCGATATGCTTGTACCTCTAAAGAAATAATTCTAAACCAGTCGTCTACCCACACTATGATCAAAAAATAACGCACATCCAATAATTCGAAACCTAACAGCTGTACAAATATATATCATTTCTCCCCCGGAACATGTAATTGGTTTAAACTGAATTTTGGTTAAGTTCCTGCAACAAGCGGGACCAAGCGAAAGTTGGCCATTGGCGTCCAATTAAACCAGACATTCATTAGTGGGAGATGAATGCAACCAGTTTCATTGCAATTTGTGGGAAATTTTCTGTCGGGAACCTACTCAGAGATGAAATACATACGTATTGTTGGCTCACTGCCAATTTTGTGGGGGTGTTGAACAATTGGTACTGGGTGATAAATAGTACTCGGTTTTCCACATGAAATGCTTATTAGGACAAAATTTACCACCGCTAATGCAATCAATTAGACAAATAGTTTATATTGTCCAGAAACAAAAAAAAGGTTAAGCTTTGACAGGAAGATATTTTGGGAATGTGAATAATTCCGGTTCTGGTTTTTCGACTCAATATTATGTATTTTCTTTTAGTTTTAGCATGGGTGGCGCTACAATCTAGTTGTGGGTGGCCATGATGTAGTGGTAACATCATCGCTTGTCACGCTGCAGGTTCACGGTTCGAATCCTGATGTCAAGAAACATCTATTTATTTCGCACGAAATAAATAAAAAAAGTCGATCAATTGCGAAAGTTTATGTTAACTCTACTACGAAGGAATAACACTGGCAGTAGGGCGGTCATATGGCTAAAATGCTATGAAAATGGACGGAAAAAAAATACTGTGAATCATAAGCAACGAAAATAACAGCAAAACAAAAATACTCCCCAGTTATCTGGACGCCAGACTTGGAGTTCACTGAAACTTAATACCACCTGAGTTTCAAACCAGCTACACCAACCTGCCTTTCTCTCTGTCTCTTCCACTTTCCACAAAAAAAACCCGTGTCCTAAAATAAGGTTATTACAAAAATTACACAAAAATGCTTCAATTTTAGGTTACAATTTAAATATTTGAAATAAATCCCATTGGTTTTTGATAAACTGCTGATATTTTTATGTAAATATAAATATGAGGCATTGACCAAATGGGTGCCACGGCTGTTCTTGCAGGTTTCCGCTCTCTTGATGACATGTTCCATTACTTTTCGGCATAAATTCATTGGTAGTTCATAAATAACATGTCGAATCTCGCCCTTTATCTTTGGAATTGTTCGGGGGTCATTAGTATACACGTTCTGGATCACATAACCCCAAAGATCCAAGGGTGATATAGCACGATCTTGGTGGTCAATTTCTGTCGCCGTATTGTTACTGACGCTTTGTGGCAGGTGGCACTGTCTTGTTGAAACCACATTTCTTCCACATCAATATCGTCCAAGTGGTGCCAAAAATAATTTCGGCCGATAACGTTCACAAGCCAATCAATTTACACTTTTACAGCAGCATCACGAGAAGTTTCGAAGTAATACGGCCCGAAATCTGCACCAAAGAGTGACTTTTTGTAGATGCATTGGTAGTTCGTGAATGGCCCTTGGATGTATATGACCCCAAATGTGACAATTTTTTTGGTTTACGTAGCCATTCAGATGAAAGTGAGACGCATCGCTGAAGATGATGTTGTTCGAAAAATCGCTATCAACTTGGGGGTTTTCTAACGCTTTCGCTGTTCCTGCTCTGCTAGCTTCAAGTCTTGAGCCAGTTGGATCTTACTGGCATGCAGATGCAGGCGTTTTGTTAAAATGATCTGCGTGGAACTGTAGGATAGGTTCAATTGCTGGTAACGATGGCGAATGGATTTTGACTAATTGTTTCGAACACCACTGCGGCGATATTTTCGTGTGACAGGACAACATAGACTACGTACTCAGTTCTTCGCCAAGAATTTGAATAACGGCACTTTACTTATTATCTAACTTTGACTTTTGATTTTGATCAAAACTGATATCTAAGTCACTTTCGACAACTCGTATGTAAGGGCATGTGCATTCAAATTGTTGGCATATGGTAAAACAAAAGTTTTTCAGCTTTCTGACGTGCTTTACGAATCAATTTTGCCTAATTTTATAATCTAACCAACTTAGAAACGATCAACGAATATGGAACAAGGACATGCGACACAGTCATGTCCTTTATTTGCAGTATGAACCCAGGACATGATTTTGTTCACGATTCCACCTAGAGGTCTGAAATTTTGCACAAAAATTATACGCGGTGAATTAAAATTGTCAAAAAAAAATTGAGAATATATATAATGCATTTATGAGGAGCTACGAGTACGATTGTTTTTTCAACTAGCCCGAATCTGAACGAGTGTTTATTGAGATTGATGTGCCCTATTAAAAGTCCCAGCATCGCTCTTACTGTTTCAGGTAGTCTTTGGCAGAGTCCTGACGTATGTTTAGGGTCGTTCTCCTTTTGAAATACGAATCCTTCACCTATTAATCTTAGTCCAGAGGTCACAGCGTTTTCTTCCAATATTGTTTTGTATGCCTCCTTAATAATTTTTTCCGATCATTCGAACCAGATTTTCCACTCCACTTGTATAGAAACATCCCCAGATCATAACAGAAGCGCCTCCATGCTTGAGGTAGAAACCACACAGTCTGATAACTTCTTTTGTTCATCGCTGCGTCGAACTAAAATATAAATAATGCCAAATACTTCGAATTGGGATTCATCGCTTCACAAAACTCTGTTGAAATTTTCTTCCGTCAAGTCTTTATGCTTTTTGGCCCATTCTAACTTTTTCTGCTTGTTTTGTGGTCGCAGCAGGGGTTTTCGAAAAGCAACTCGCCCAAATAGTTCAGCATGTCTTAATCTTCGTTTGATCGTTGTCAAGGACAGCGGTTTAAACCGTGTTTCATTTATTTCGGCGCATATTTCAGATTCTGTTTTTCATCTATTTCGTTTGCTTGTTGTGCCTATTAGCCGATTCTCATGTTTAGTTGTAGCTCTAGGCCGTCCTGACCGTTTGGTTTATCCTCAAGACTTCCAGTTTGAGCGTTTCCTTTAATGGTACGTTGAACGCAGCACCTTGATACCTTTATTGTTGCCCGCCCGCACAAACAACAATTTAATGATTTTAAAAATATATATTCCATTTAGCTTAATAAATTAAAATTTAACAAAGCACGTCTTGTCTCTTTGACACTCTTGTTGCTTCTTCTAACTACATCGAACCTTTTGCGCCCCTTTTATAATTCGCGCCATCTGTCGGCCTTACGTTAAATCTCTTTTACGTTTAGTTACTACACCTTCAACTGCGAAGCAACTTCCCTCTGCGATTTGTCTTCTTTAAGAGGGGTGATGATTGCAGATCATTTCTCGATTGTGGTTTCTGCGACTTTTCCCATTTTTAACGAGTTGTTTATTCAAGACGTGAAGAATCTTCATGACTTCGAAGTGTGGCTTTTATGTAAGACCCTTGCAATTCAAGTCGAAAAAATATTGCGGTCATTTTTTGGGGGTTTCATCTTTTTGAATAGTTCATCCTAGCGAGCTTCTACTGTACGAGTATGTACATATATCCATTCCGCAAACTTCAAAAATTGTCTCGTACATATGTACTAGTGTGCAAGACATTTGCAAGTTTTTTTCAAATAAAATAATTCCCTTTATTAATTGCTCTAGAAGAAGAATTCGAATGAAACCTTTAGTCAAAAGTGTTACTTACAGTATAATATTTAAAAGGAAACAAATAAATCCCCAACATGTACCCTTGATATTTTATAATTAATAAAAAAAGCAGTTTATTCACTTTGAAGCTGTGCAAAATATATGCAGTTTTTTTCCAATATTTGGTCCAAAAACCATTGTTTCTAATAACTTCCGCACACTTTTTTGGCATGGAAGCAATAAGAACAGGAAATTTTTTCTACTCATCCTTTAAAGCTTCATAAAGAGCCTTTTGCGAAGTAAACCGTTGCCTCTTTATCCGCTGTTTTAGGATTCCCCACAAGTTTACTATATGATTTAAATCGGTTGACTGTGGAGGCCAATCGAAAACATTAAATCCCCGAGCTCCTAAAAATTCTTTAACGAACTTTGAGGTGTGCTTCGGATCGTTGTCTTGTTGAAAAAATAAAAAAAACTTGCCTATGTTTTGCACAGCTGCATAGTTGGCAAGCAAACATTTTCTCCGGTAATAACAAACCTAACTGTACTTTTTGTCCGTTATTAGTGCTAAGACCTAAGAATGTACTGTCAGTAACAGATTTATCTTGAAATTTTTAAAATATTATCCTTCTTTGTACAGTTAGTCAAACAAAACTTCTAGAGAAAAAAAAAACTTGCAAATATTTTGCACACTACTGTACATACTACAGATCAAATTTATTCAAAATGTCGATAGTTAAAAAGGTGCTCGGTTGACGAATTTATTTGTGGTACTGTAGAAACATTTCGCAAAAAGCTGGCGTTATTTGCAATTAGTCTGCCAATACCCTACTCTCCTCTAAAGCCCTAAAGCATGGCAAAATTGCAACTGATACGGTTTCTCTCACATAACTCCTTCGCTTAAATGACAAAAGATCAAGACTTTTGGCCCATAGATTTTTTTTCAATGTAACCAACTGAAGCGCGGATGTTCAATGCATAGGCCTGTAGGGGAGAAGGGGGCACATTTGAACACTTTTTGCTTCCATGTCTCATAAAAGCCTATGTTTTTGAATTATTGATGTCTAACTTATTTTCATTTTTAGAAATGGAATTAAGCTTTAGTTTAAACGCATAATTCTATTCGTATTACGGAGATTTCGATTTATTATTATTTCTTGCATGAATCAGGTCCTTATGTTCAAAGGTGTTCCCCATGTGGGGCAGCTTTGAACGAGACTGGGGCACCTTTTTTTATAATAAAATTTTTACCTGAAATAAGACTTTGCACGCTTTGGTTTCTTTAAAAACAAATAAATTAGTTTTATTTTTAAAATAAGAGATAACAAAATTTTACATAAATAAACTAGAATTCACAAATCACTCTAATAAGGTAAGAACATATAACATAAATAAAAAACTTAAAATAGGTACACAAACTATAATTCACAGATAACATTATTTATAACATATAACGAAACAAACAAGTTTTTACATAAACAAGTTTTTACACAAACATTAACCTAACTGAAATTTAGAGAAGTCAAAAGCAAAAGTCATCATCGCAGCTGTCCTCGATGTTCCTGGAGGAATAATTGGTGGTGGCAGCTTAGCTTTTATTTCTATGCCACCTAACAGACCACTTGTCTTCTATGTCAGGATAGAAAAACCTATAGGAACATGGTTTCTTCTTTAAAAAGCTGACGTTGTACATGTTGCCATGGTCGTAACTTAAATCAATACATGCTTCGTCTTCGTGCTCTGCATCAACTTGTTCAATGGATGAGTCATCAGCAAAGTTGAAATCTAGATCAGTGTCATCATTCACCGAATAGGAACCACTCTCGTCTGAGTCCGAACTCGATTCCTTTGGCTTTTTAGATTTGATTGCCCATTTAGTACTTTGATCTAGCTTTAAACGCTTATCAAAAGAGTTCATTGCTGATTTTTTTAAGCGCTTCTGACGTTCCTTGTGGGCAGTCTCAGGTTCATTTTTATCTGGTGTTTCTGTCAAAGTCTGTGATTTTCCCTTCTTTCTTCCTCTATTTGTATTTTGTCTTGGACCAGCTTTCGGGAAAGGCTTAGCGATTTCAGGTGAAGCAACATTTTCTTTGAAAGTATCGCGATCCATATTTGAATACTATACACCTGATTCATTATTTGCAGAACATAATAAGGGTTCAACATCTTGTGGTGCTTCACGTGCTTCGGTATTTATATTTGGCTCAACTGGAACTTCTAGTTCTCTATTTGTGACCTCCGCGCACTCAAAATCTTCGTCCGTGAATGCAGTTATTGAAAAAGGGTAAATACCTGGCTTCGCAAACCCTGAAACTATATTTTTAGTTGTAAATGCAGCAATATAAGCGGTATTAGTAATACCCGAAAGATCATGTATTCTTATAGTTTTTGCAGGATTATTTAAGAGCCAGTCATTTTGCGCCACGGAAAAACCGTGGGGCACCTTTAAACATGTTCAAATCTTCCCCGACCGGTTTATTCAAACCTGCCCCAACGTGTCTTGTCGCGAACAATTTAGCTTTAATAATTTGTTTGTATTTATATATAAAAAAAACTTACCTTAATATGGCTCTAAATGAACCTTCGCCTTCAAAAAGTATTTTTCACAAATAAAAAAAAAAGTTGGAAATGCAGCATAAAGGGTGGCCGTGGTGTAGTGGTAACATCATTGCTTGTCACGCTGCAGGTTCACGGTTCGAATCCTGATGTCAAGAATCATCTATTTATTTCGCATGAAATGAATAAAAAAGGCGATCAATTGTTAAAGCTAAGTCAACTCTACTGCGAAGGCATAACACTGGCAGTAGGGTGGTCATATGGCTAAAATGCAACTTGATCGTGTTGATGATATCAGGTGGATGGAAAAAAAATACTGTGAATCATAAGCAACTACAACAATAGCGAAAACGAACAAAATACTCCCCAGTTATCTGGACAGCCACCCTTGGAGCTTACAGAAACTTAATAACACCTGAGAGTTTCAAACCACACCACTCTGTCTTTCTCTCTGTCTCTTCCCCTTTCCGCAAAACGCACGTATTCTAAAAAAAAAATTAGTATAAGGGTATTCATATCCCCTTTAACACGTGCAAATTATAAAAAAAACACTCACCCCGAGCTACTTTCATGCGACTACTGAAAAGATGACCGAAAGCCGTTGACGTTTAAAGACAACAGTATTGTCAGGATAAAAATTTGATTTACACTCTCAAACATTTTTTTAATACGATTTTATTAGTGCTGTTCAAAGGTACCCCACGTTCAAAGGTGCCCCCCTCTCCCCTACATTATTTCTCTTTACATCTGTCGGGGTGGGTAGTCATCTGGGTTATTAGAATAATCGACAAATTTGTAGCTCAGTAGACTTAAAACAGGCGACTGTCCCTGCTTTACTGGGCAGAAAAATAGGCGGTATTTTTTGTTTAATGAGGGAGCAAATTTAAAAATTACTTCAACGTCACAAAGTACGAGTATGTCTAATTGCGTTAAGATCTGTGACCGCACTGACATATAAAAAGGTTGACTTTTATAGAATTACAAATAAGCTCTGTACACTGTTCAAATCAAAATTCAACCAACTCGATGTGCTTTTTTCCGACTAGTTAGTTAACCACTTTAAAGTAAATAAAACCGATGTGGAATCCTTAATCCATTTCTTTGTTTTTATTTGTCCAGTGCTTTTAATTATCCTACACTTGAGACAGCTTTACTTAAAAAAAATTATAAAACCAACTTCCACTCGCTTATTTAAATTCAAAGCACAAAACCGGAGATATTTTAATGTCCATTACTTGGTGCAAATACAAAGCAAACACGAGTGTTCTCTGTTCAAATAACCAACCTCAACTGCCAACCTTTCAGCATGTACGAATACAGCGAACATCCTACCTGTTTCTTGGATTCAAGGAATAGTCCTTCTTTCCAAGAATAAGATACACAAAACCTTCACTTAATTAAGAGTGTACACAATACAGAACACACTCTCTGAGGAGTGGCGGCGCCCAAAGCCTCTGTCCTTTCTGCACTAGGTAGTGCTGCCATATCTTGATACTGTTCTTCTTCTTATTCTTCTTATCTCAAATAAAATTAAGTATCATGTCCTTTCACAGCCAACCACAAGGATTTATTTCGACAAATTTTCAAGTGGCACCCAACAACTGTATAATGTGTACATGACGTACAATTTTTTGGGGATCTAAGTATAAATACTCAGTAACCAGAATCCTTCAAGCCACCCTAGATGTGTGTGTATGTGTAAGTATTTACGTTCTATAAAACAAGTGGAGTACAAATGTAGCCCGAAGGAAGAAAGAAAGAAACACTCCGCAAATACATGGACACAGTGATTGTTAAAAAACTTTTATTTGATAATCCCAAGTTACGATGAAATGAAGAAGAATAAGTGGAGTTTTAAAAACTTAACCGTCCTTGAGACTAGTCCAAGGATGGACGGGAAGACAATAAATGGTTAGTTTCTGATCGAAATGGAAGAAAGGCATAAACAAAATGAACAAAACAATTTCAATTAAATTGTTTAGTTATGGGATATTCACCGAAAGCCGATGCACATCCTTTTTTCCTTCATCTGCCTGATTCCTGGTTCATGGAATAAAATATATTTGTTGAATGAAGAGATCTTAGATTCTTTATACAAGAAAGCTTTTAAGATTTTTTCAAATGCAAAATTGCAAGCTTTTCCCAAAGATATAGTCTAGTGGTTCTTCTTTTCCTTACGGAAATCCGGAGTAGAAGGATCACAACCTCCCACTTTCCTGCATCCCTACTGGTCTGCCTGTGGGGTTTGGGATCACTTCGTCACTGAGGCCAATCAAATGCTGGTGTTTTTGCATTTGTGTGATCCAGTTGTTTTTTGGTCTGCCTTTTTTGCGCTATTGTGTAGAAACGTTGACTGTCATTGCCTTTTTGATGGATCACTCCTTTGAACATGACAATACCAACTGATGCGGTTGTGATCTACCTTGCTTCTGATGGTTTCTTTTACATGAAGATTTCCTCGAATCTTCGACTTCTTATTCTATCAAGCTTTGTTACCAGTGCTGTCATGCGAAGCATCTTTTTGAACATTGTCCATCATTGTGAACCGTATGTGAACGCCGGACTGTGGAGTAAAGCCTTCTTTTCAGCTTAGGGGACATTTTTCGGCCGCAGAAGATTGCGGAGTTTTCCCGCCACTTCATCCACCCTACGCTTACGCGATGATTGATGTCATCATCACAAGTTGTTTCGCTATTGATCATAGATCCCAGATATTCGAACTTTTCGCACTTGAGAAGCACTTTTCCATTCAAGTAAATATCTGGAATAGGTCGGTGTGGATGCCGTATTAGTCTTTTTTGAGCTAATACGGCACCCATTTCTCTGCAAAACATTCACCCATACGAGTACATCAAGTGCTCGTTGCAAGGACGCTTGATCTTCACTTATGATAGCTCCATCGTCAGCAAAGAAACTGATGCACTTTGGGGTTCTTCACTGTTCCTTCAAGCAAATAATTAAACTGAGGACGCCTCCCTGGTGTACATCGACTTTAGTCTAGTGATGTTAAAACTATAAGGTGGGTGCTATGGCTCAGTGGTTAGTGCTTTGGGCTACTCAGTGGGAGACTCAGGTTCGAATCCCAGTTATGTCCGGCAACGAACATGCGGAGTAGTTTATCTGATTCGAAATGATTACTGTCGGAGTACACCCGATGCCGGATATGTGCGAAACAGGTTTAATATTTCTGTTTCATTAAGAAATAATTGAGCGACAGCTAAGGCGAATTCAAATGAGTCATCTACAACCACTAACACGAGTACATTTGTACACCTACTTAGTGCATATATATGGGACATTCTGTTCGAGGCTCTGTGTTGAATGGAGTAATCATAATTTTGAAATTCTAATGCCCAGCGGGATATTCTTTGGATTTAAAAGTCGTTTTCTTACAGTTAGAGTTAACGATTGACAATCTGTTATAATCTTGAACTGAATGCCAGTCAAGTAAATTCGGAATCTTCTAAGCACATAGATGATCGAGAGCGTTTCCACTTAATACAGGGTGACCAGAAAAAAACGATAGGAAAAGAAATATAAATAAAACAACAACGGTGTGAGATATCAAATTGATTCTGGCTTTATTTTGAAACTATATTCATGTCATTATATGGCCACCTCGATTTAGCTGGCAGTGCTTCAAGCAGTCGGTCCAATTTTTGATGACTTGGTCCAATATGTGCGGCATTATTCCGGCAATAGCGTCTCGGATGTTGGCCTCGAGCTCGTCCAAAGTGGTTGGCTTGTTACCATAGACTAAGGACTTGACGTAGCCCCGGAGAAAATAATCGAGGGGTGTCAAGTCGCATGATCGCGGCGGCCAATTGATGAACGCTTGTATGGCATGTAGCGCCGTCTTGTTGGAACCACAGCTCGGATATATAGATGTTATCGAGCTCTGGCCTCAGAAAGTCGGTTAACATCACTCTATACCGAGGACCATTGACGGTAACGTTGTCTCCTTCCTCATTTCGAAAGAAATAAGGTCTGATAATGCCGTCGTGCCATAAACGTCGAAGACTTGTGGGTTGTGGTCGCTCCAATAATGGCAATTTTGCTTGTTGACATAGCCCCTGAGTCAAAAATGAGCGTCCTCCGAGAAGATGATTTGTTGGCCAAAATCCGGATCTCCGGCAAACATTTCAAGCGCCCAACGGCGTTGTCTATGGTCGTCTGGCTTTAATTCTTGAGTCAGCATAATCTTATACGGATGTACGGTAGTCTTTTTTGATACTGGCCGCTACGGCGGCTATGTTTTCTTCACTTCACACCCATCTCTATATGGTTGGTGGCTCAAGGTCAAAAAGGGTTTACTCACGCTCAATCTTTCCCACGGTGCGACGAATTGCCTGCGCACTGAAGCCATGATAACGACCGACCTCACGACGAAATTCAGGTTGCATATTTACAACTGAGCCGGAATTTCGATAATATGTTTTAATAATTTCCACACGTTCGGGAAGTGTCAAATGGTGCATGAAGAAATGGCAAACCTTACTGAATATTTTGACAGCTGGATGTCATTGGAAATGGTAGCTTTAACAGCTGCTGTAACATAACAATTGGGAAACTATCATTGCTATCTGCTCACCCTTTACTATGATATCTCGATTCCACATCAGAAACTCTTTTAGAAAAATGGGGACATGGGTGAAATTTCATATTTATTTGATGTTACAAAAGAATTGCTCTATAGCCGATACTATCATGCTTGCATAGCAGTGTATTTTTGTCTCATTACTTGAGCTATAGATTGCTAATATCGGCACTTCTAATAGTTTGGTCTTGAGCGTCTCGAAATTATTTAATTGTTCTCAATCGAAATGGTAAGTGGTGTCTTTGCAAAAAAGATTGTAAAGTGGCTTTGTTATGAGAAAAAAATGCATTTTTCTGAAATAGATCAGAGGCCGATGAAGCTCTGAACATCCCTTACGTACGTACGAGTAGGTATGGGGAATTCGCTTGGCACCCTTAAATTTTCTGAATTCGGACGTATACCATCAAAATTCACAATATACGAGTACACTAGGTACGATATTTCCTCATAAGCAAACCGACATTTATCTACTCGTAGTCGAAGCTATAAATTATTTTTTGAGATCAACTCAACTACACTTTGAAGATAGTCCAAACGATGTTAAATGAACCATCATCGCTTGTGTGAAACAACCGTTATGCAATTTGCATGGTAAATCCCAAATGCAGGGGGATTTACCATGCAACGAGTTATTTTGAAGTGGTTTCGCAAATAGGGCAGATCGTGCGCGAAGTTCTTATAAAAACAATCAAGTAATTCGTGTAATTGAATTTGTAACTTCACATTTTCTGCAGAAATACGGTAAAAAGTAAACAAAAGACGATCAATGTAAAATGTTTAATACGTTTTGCCTTTGCAAATTTCCAATTTTTAGGAAAATATTCAGAAATGTCACGGGGAAAGGTTTTAACCGATAAGGAAAAAGGCCAAATAATTGCGTATAGGGTATCTGGACTCTCTTTGCGAGAAATTGCAGAAAAAATCAATCGGTCGCATACAGTTGTTAGAAATTATCTGAATTTGGGTGTCAAATATAGGACCATACGTCGATATGATTTTAATACGAAACTAACCGCCCGCCAAAAATCCCTAATATTTCGAGAAATTCAACGAGATCCAGCAACAAACAGACCTTCAGCTTCACAAATTGTGAGAAAATATGATCTCCCGATTGGAAAACGTCGGGTTCAACAAATACTCAGATCTGATAAGAATCTTGTCTATAAGAAACCTGCGAAAAAGCCTCAACTTTCTACAAGACACAAATTGGCAAGATTGGATTTCGCAAAAAAATACATGTCATGGACTGAACAATGGAAAAATGTTTTGTTTAGAGATGAAAAGAAATTCAATCTGGATGGATCCGATGGTTTTTCAATGTATTGACATGATCAACGAATGAAGGAGGTGGTAAAGTTTAGCCGAAATTTCGAGAGCGGTAGTGTCATGATTTGGGCTGGTTTTTGTGCTGCTGGTAAGACACAAATTGGTTTAGTGCCAACCAAAATGAACTCGCAGAAATACATTGAGCTTCTAGAGGACTTAATGGTGGAAAAAGCTGAAGAGCTATGTGGTGTTAACTCCGCAAAAATAGTTAAAGAGTGGTTTTCTATTAACAATATTGAGGTTTTGGATTGGCCGGCAAGAAGTCCCGATCCCAATCCAATAGAAAACTTGTGGGGAACATTATCTCGCCTGGTATACGCAAATGGACGACAATACAACACCGTTGGAGAACTCAAAGAAGCCATTAAATTGCCTGGGAACTCAATATCAAGTACTACCCTCCAAAATTTGATCAATACCATGCCAAATACAATATTTGAGACAATAACGAAGAAGGGAGGATCTACCCATTATTGAAATTATTGATTTTGTGCAGGTGGTTTTCTACAATCCATTGTAAGGCATTCAGGGACAGGTGTATTTATAAGAATTTCGCTGTTATTTTGCTTAATTTTCGGTACCAAAATGTAAAACTGAATTGTTTTTTTTACTTTTGCGAGGAATTTGTGGGTCAATAATGTAAGATAATTAATTTGTTAGAAATAGAAAATATTAAGAAAAAAGACTTTCCAATTGATAGAAAAAAATAGAAGTTGGAGAAAAAATATGGTAAAAACTTGTAGTGTTTTTATAAGAATTTCGCTAAGTGTATAACGGGTGCTTTGAAAAGAACTCCTACCACTGCGCTAGAGACAATGCTCCACTTGCTTTCTTTTGATATCTTTGGGGAGCAAATAGCGGCTAAATCAGCAATAAGGCTCCTGAAGTGGCACGTATTAGCATTAACCAATTGTGAGGTATGGAATCCTCTAACGCTAATATGGGCCACTCCAGTATCCTGATCGGCAAGAATACTATTCCTAGTAGGACAGACTATATTGTCGTTCACATTGACATTGATTTCAGATACAAGACCAGAATTCCTAGCAGAAGCGTTTGGGTCAGAATTCTGCGATAGAAATATACACAGATACTCGTAGTACGGGTGAAGGAGTCTTCTCCATTCTTGATAAAAACATTACCAGACGACTAACGGCAATCTGTGGAGCTGCGGCTTGGCTTTCAATTAATGCGGTAGAGGGTAGTGCTATTGTATTATACATATATAGTATAAATAGTCAGGCAGCGATAAAAGCGATAATCGCCGACAATACGATTCATGTCGCAGGTTTCTTATCGAGACAGCTGACAGTTGCGACATTTTTCTGTGAGGGATTGCAGGTAGCGAGTAGCGACTTTCCGGGCAACTGCAGTGCGGATGAGCTGACAAAAAAGGGTGAGGGTCGGAACATCTCTGAAAATAGAGTGGAAACGTCCACTCCCTTAGAATCGATAACGTTCCGCCTTGATACTAAAGCCAGAAAAATGGCAACAGCAGGTGGAATAGTATCAGTACTTGTCTTTTGTTGAAACAGATCTGGCCTAATCTGGATCTGAAGAGAACGGAAGGACTTCTGTCCGTAAATAGGAAATACATTAGTACAATAATAGGAGTCCACTGTTTGATAGGTAGACGTGTTGTTATAAGGGTGTCTCGTCCAACGATTTCTGTAGAAGCTGTAGAGACGAAGAGGAGAAGAAAACTATTGCTCACCTTTTGTGCACCTGTCCTGCCTTATCAATGTTGAGAAGGATAACCCTAGGGGAATACTTCTATGAAGATCTTAACGACGTAGTCAGATAAAATAGACAGTTTTTTCTATGAATCTAGATGGTTCTGCACCAGATGCGGAGCTGAAAAGGGTTGACAACGCAAATGGGACTCATTTCATCTTCATTTAGGAAGAAATTAGTTATGTTGGGTTACTGGTGCCGGAAATTCGACCTATCCTTAGTCTAAGTGTGTCTCTGCCTGAGCGGTGACAGACACCTAACCTAACCTAAGCTCGGCCATAGTATTTTACAATTTATTTGTGTGAGAGTCCAGATCACTGGTTACTTTTTTCTGCAAACTCCTTCAGCAATCGCTTTCGCGAGTCCCACTCTATAACTTCAGTAGACTACTCAAACAGGCTTAGAGAGAGAAGTTATCGTCACCGGAGATGCATAGGCATAGGCTCCTCAATGTCTTTGATGTGAAATATTGGGGCTTTAGGAATTTTTTTTTTTTTTGTTCAAGCTGTTGAAGTAAACATTCGATTTCTTTGTCTAGAAGACCACCGCCTGGATTAATATTTTTCTCCGGATCCAGAGGAGGAAGATGTTTTAGCGTCTGCAGCAACCTCAAGTTCAAGTTCCCACTTCTACATATTATTTACAAAGCGAAATCCGACTACACAATTGATGTGTTTGTACCTTTCTCATATAAGTATGTATATAGTTAACTTTACATTATTCTCTCAATTGAAAGTATTCACAGTATTGGCAAATCCCTAGACCCCAATATGGCTCCAAGTAATTCTGGGAGTCTCACTCCACCTATGACAACATAGCATCGTTAGCCATCACAAACAATCTCCAGATACCTACTTTACTCACCCTGAACAAAACATAATCTATCTTTCAATAAGATCTCCTTCACCCGAAAAGTTATTTTTCTTTTTTTGTATTCAAATTCACAGCACCGAACAATACAGCCCCTCTCGACCAGGCGACGTCATAATAAAATATTCACTCAGAAAGGTCTTACCAATCCCACTCCTGTAAGCACATCAGGATAATGTTCCAATTTTATTCGCAGTACTTAAAAAAGATATGAAAAAGGATGAAAAATAAATTAGGATATCCCCGTAACATCACTGTAAAGGATAATATCCGAAACAGAGAAAACAAAATTATCTCCACGTTGTGTAAAGCACCCAGCAGATCCTGCAGCACAGATGGTTCAATGGTCCATCAGTGTCAGAGTAGGGTCAATGGGGTGGATAGCGGTGCCGTGATCCTTTCAAATTTTATACTAAGGTCATGAGTAAACACATTTTGCTGCAGTGGCAGTGTAGCTAACAGTTACTGCGATATGGCGAACAAAATGTCAGCTAATCGGATCAAAAAGTCAATATTTGCCCAATTTCTTCTTGTTCTTCTCCTGAGTCCTTTGTGCTTTGTTGAAAGTTGAACTCCCCATCCTCCACGTGTGGTCGGTTGGCCCAGCATTCCGGTCGGATAGTGTACCCTTTTATTCCGTAAGACCGAAAGATAGATGTGAACAAAAGTTTTCGGCCTGAGAAGAGTTTGCACTTCATATACTCGTACACTCGTGAACATTTAGTATCTACACCATGAACACACATTTCTGAGGACATACTCGTACTGGCTGTGCTTTGTATTTGTATGTGTATCTATGATTCGTGTAAGTTGAGTTTATGTTTAGTCGGAGATAACGGGAGAGGAAATTCTGCTGCTAAAGGTCAAAAGTTGAACGCATAATAAGCGAAGCTACGATGGTGGTAATAATAAAGGATATGAAACTATATGTTCTTATAGTATATCCTGGTCACAGAGTAAGCCTTCTCTCAACACGCACACACTAAACGGAGCATACTTAGGAGATGTTAGGTTACAGAGGGAGGGATCGAGCTCCCATTGAGGGCTGTTTTATGTTGATGCTTAATCCTACTTTAGTCTCAATGGAAATTTACACCTCACATAGATAAATTGCAAAGGATAACGCAACTCATCCCCGTAAAGACCGCCTCTGTAATACAATACAAGTAAATGGCTGGGGCCAGCAGCTTAGAGTGTTTCCTGGAGTTTTCTTCTTGTCGACAATTTACATTAGAAGCTTATACGATAGCGACGGTGATGCCTCGACTACAAACGACAAGAAGCAGGCAAGTGGGCGGTAGTGTTCCATGCAAGCACTCAGGATTTCATCAAATTTATCTGAATTTTATGAACAGATTATGGTGATTACGAGTGAAGTGTTGGTTGGTTGATTGAACCGGTGTGTAGGATCGATATTGGAAAGTCCTTGTTGTTGTCACATGTTTTTTTGGAATTTGTCTAAGCTGACAAATTTGAAATTTTGTACTTTTGACAAGTATCCTTGTAGCGGATGAGGAAAACCAAAAGGAAACTATTGGGATAGAGACGTATACTACAATAAAATGAGAAAACAATGATTGGCGTATATGCATACCATACATTTTGGGTTTTTAAGGGACTAAGGGATGTACAACATGATGTGACAGAGTAACTCTTTATTGTGAGGCATCTTTTCTGAACAATTTTATTTTTAAAAAACATTTTTCTTGTGCTCTTATATATCTTGGAGCATTTTGCCAACTTACGGTCTTCTTCTGTAGAATACATTTTTTTTAAATAAAAGATCTAAAAAGGGAATCTAAAAAGCATGAATGTTCATTTAGATTAAGAGATTGAGACAAAAAAAAGGGTTTCCTAGGTAGGGTGTAGCATAGGTTAGGTTAGGTTAGATAGATGGGTGCCTTGTGACAAATAGAGTCACTGCTCACTTAGTCCAACAAATTCGGGTCCATTGTGCCCAATCGTTTAACCCTGGAAACGTTAAAAGTCTGCTGTTAGAACCACCCAGATAATGATATAAATCTCAGGAGGTCCGTAAGCTCTATACTACCTAAGTCCTCCAATTCCGAGAAGAAGTAACTTCCGAGAGTCCTCATTCTTGTAACGGATAGGGCAGGACAATCACACAGCAGGTGGCGAACTGATTCAAATTCTTCTACGTCCCTGCAGCTTCTACAGTAGTCGGTATGTAGCACACCGAGTCGCTCCGCTTGAACTCCAATGGCACAATGACCAGTAATTATTCCAGAAACGACCCGTGTATTATAACGACTAAGTTTCACCAGAAAAGTTGATCTCTTCTTGCTAAAGGCCGGTCATAGCGCCCTGGCCGTTGCGTATGTTTCCAGATGAATCCAGCGTCTATTTGCTCAATCGTTGGTTTCGTCTTCTATTTTCTTTCGTAGGGAGCTGATTGGGGTTACTACAAAAGGGAGGGCCCGCGATAAGTGCAGCGCCGACCCTTTCCTTGCAAACTAGTCAGCCCTTTCATTTCCTTCGATATCCATATGCCCTGGAACCCAGCAGAGGGTCAGCGCATTGGCTCTGGATATTCCATTTAAGACCGATGGGCAGGTTCTCACAAGCCTGGAAGGGTGTAGCCTTTTTAAAAAAAATCTGTGACTTTTGGTTTACCGTGGAATGACCTGAGTATTCTACCAACTCGATGACTTCACATATCCCAGTTGTTTATGAGGTTCCATCGCGGGTATAATATGATTCTAGATAGTTACGCCGCTACTGCAGGTCGTTCATAGAGCAAGTATACTCGTAAGTAAGATTCAATTCAATTTCCTATCCAAAGCTGTACAACACTATTCAAAACAATCTCATTTTTAAGCGTTTTAAAATGGAGCCTAGGTAGACAAAGTTCTTAAGTACGTCAAAATTGCAGCTATCTATTGTGATGCTCTGTCCAAATCGCCGAAGTTGAATGTAATTTTTTAACCGCGAAATCCATTATACCGCTACTGTTTCAATACTCACGAAAGCACCACTGACAGCCCGCTGCATTCTTCCAATTATGTCAATGTCATCGGCGTACGCGAGTAGTTGTATAGACTTTTGAAAGATCGTACCTGATGTTAGCTTGAGAATTTTGTACAATTCGTTCAAGTATGATGTTAGAGAAATCACATGTTAGCACGTACTTACTCAATTAATTTACGGGCTCCCAACCCGTGAACGGCCCCTGCCTAAGATACGACAGCCTTCCATCCTCTTCTATCCTGGGCACTTCCAGTTTTCAAGACCAAGCACTCTGGCATCCGAAATAGCTTGGTCCTTAAAACGGAGGTTCGGTTTTCCTAGCCTTCTCGAACCTGGGGGCTGGGATTCGAAGATCCTCTTAGCTGGAGCATTATTGTCCATTCGCTGGATGTGGTGGAGCCAGTGTATTCGGCGTGTTTTGGCTTTTTGGACTACATCCACATCCTGATACAGCTGATAGAGCTCGCGGTTGTATCTTCACCCTCCTCGCATATTCGACGAAGAATTCTTCTCTCGAAAGTATTCAAAACCTGCTCTGTTTTCCTGCTTATCGTCCAGCACTCGGCACCATAGAGCAGGACTAGTAGGATTAAAGTATTGTAGAGCACGCATATCGTCTTCCGAGTTAGAAGTTTTGAACCCAGTTGTTTCGTCAAACTGAAGTAGCAGCGGTTTCCTTGGGTTAGTCTTCGTCGAAACTCCACTAAGGTGTCGTTCGTGGAGTTAGTATTTACACCGAGGTACACCACTTCTAAGTTACTGTTGTCAACAGTGACGTTTTGTCCTAGGCGGGGGACATATGATGCTTTGTTTGTTGGTTTTATCCTCGTTTACTTCAAGGCCAGCTCGTTTCGCCTGCCGGGTCGGAAGCTACACTGGTACGAGCCGATGAGTGTGTTGCAGAAAGGCTTGAGACGTTCACATATTATGTTGGATAGGATCTTATATGCGACATTTAGCAGGGATATCCCTCTGCAGTTCTTGGAGGACATAGAATCACCTTTTTTGTAGATGGGGCATATGGAGCTGATTGTCCAGTTATAGGGCATGCTTTCAGCATCCTCCTAAACATTGTTGATGAGTAGGTGCATACAACCTACCAAAACGTCACCACCATAAATGCTCTGCAGCCAATTCATCAGAGCCGGCGGCCTTGTTATTCTTCAGCTTTTTGATAGCTGTGCCGACCTCTTCTATACTTGGAGGGGGACATGATAGCACGTCACCTTGCCGTAGTCCTTTTCTAACATCAAAAGCCTTGGTGATATTGTGACCGACATTGATGGAGCAGTGTCATCCTGTCCAAAACTAGACACGACTCTACTCTTCAGACACTATTAAAGGCGACTTTAAAATCGATGAATAGCTGATGGGTATCAATTTAGAGTTCTTCGATTTTTTCTGCAGCAGTGTGAATATCTGATCTATGGTGGACTATCCTGGTCTAAGACCATACTGATATGGACTAATCAATTTATTGACAAAAGGTTTAAGGCGTTCACATAATATCCCAGATAGGATCTTATACGAGAAGTGGAAGAGACTGATACCTCTGTAATTGCTCCAGTTCAGAGGGTCTCCTTTCTTGAGGATCGGGCACACTTTCGTCAGACCATATTTAACAGATGAGTTGATGTATGCTCCGTACCAAATCATCTCCAGCTGCTTTAAATACCTCAGCAGTTACACCGTTAACTCCAGCACTTAACTTTGGTCGAATGCACAGAATTATTCATCATCATCGGCCGGGTTAAATAAAGCGTTCTGCCTGACAGCGAAGTTTTGATCGTCATCACCGTTTAGCAGTCTTCAGAAGTCGACTTTCCAAATTTTCAGCACCGACTGTGACCCTACTACTAGATTTCTTTCTGCATCCCCACAGGCTTCTGTTCGTACTTTGTAGCCTTGGCCTGCTCTTTTTGCCTTCTGGTAAAACTTTCGAACATCATTCCTGCTATATCACCCCTTCTAGTCTCGCGCTTTTAATATTCTTTCTTAGAAGCTGGTGTTCTTATCTACTGCTTGTCGATGTCGGAAGCTCCTCTCATCACCCTATGCAGCGTCGCTTAATAGGCTTGTTGCTATACTGCATGCACTTGGTAGTCCTCTTCATCAATTATCCGACCTAAAATTATTACATTTTTGCAAACGGTAGACAAAAATCAAGTTACCTTTCTCTGGGGGTTTCATAATCAACTCCTTTTTGCACTGTTCCGAAAAATTTTGACTTTCCCAATTATTCCCTATGAAAACGTGCAGAAGCTCTGCCGATACATACGTAGGGACTAACAAAAGTTCGCTTAGTTGATTAAATACTAAAACACAAAAATTATTTTAATCTTCATCTTTTTTTAATTTCTCCATATAATTCCTATTTATTTCTATACATTTCTTCAGCCGATAGATCCATCTTTCAAAAGAGGTTTCAAAAACCTCTTGTTGGAGCTTTTAGATTTCGGCATTAATAATCTCCTCATTAGATGTGAAGAATTTTACCTTCAAATCTTTTTTTATTTTCGGAAATAGCCAAAAGTCACACGGCGCTAGATCCGGAGAATAAGGTGCTGGGTAAATTTCATTGATGCTCGAGAGCGCAAGAAATTTGTTGGTTTTTTCAGCAAAGAAAGTTGTTGGTTTTGCGCAGGCGCATTGTTGTGGTGCAAAAAATAGCGGCGCAGCTCCTCTTTTTGTCGGTGTCCTAGTAAATTTTGGAAAACTTGTGGCAAGCAAGTTTCAGTATACCAATTAGCAGTGACTGTCTGACCAGTTTTAAGCGGGATGACGGCGACCATTTTCGCCCTGGTGAAATACATCGACATCATAACTTTTGTCGCTGACTTTTGTTGTTGTGTGGCCTTTACTGGAGGATTTGTACCTTCTGGGCTCCATACCATGGACTACTGTTTGGTTTCCGGGTCGTACTTATAAAACCAAGATTCATCACCTGTAACGATCTTATGGAAGCAGCTTTACTCTCCATTGAGTAAAACGAACACGAGCCTCTTTTTGCTCTCCATTCAAAATTGTTGGAACCCATCGAGCTGGCTTCTTCGAATATTTCAGGTGATAATTTAAAATTCGTGACACAGCCATGGCATTCAAGCCCGCTATCATCTCCTGTGTCATCCTGGCATCTTCGTCAATTTTAGCCTTCACCAGGGCCACATTTGTATCGTCGGTCGAGAATTTGGACCGACCTTCACGAGATTTGTCCTCCACAGAAAACGGCCAGTCTGGAATCTTTGAAACCACTTTGAAATAGTAACAAGAGATGGTGCATTTATTCCGTATGCATTTTGACATTCGTACAGTTGACGTCGAAATCCGAAGAGAATGGCAAAACGAATTTCTTCCTGTGTTGGCGGTGGAACTTCAACCGAGCTTACGTCACTAATTTTTCGTCTCCATTTTTACCTATTGTTCTGAAATTGGGAAATAATTATTGTTAGATTATAAGCTACAGAAGTGCATCTTTTTTTTCAAAAACTACTAAACTGACACCAACTAAGCGAACTTTTGTTAGTCCCTACGTACATCGAAAGGAATGCCATGGAAGGGCACTTTATTCACCCTGATTGAGTTTGGTGTCTTAGCAACGTCGCTTAAATAGCTTACTCGTAGTTGCTTCCACGTTCTAAGTTGATCTCCGTCCGATATTAGCAAAGATCCGTCGAGACTCTTTATTGGGTTTTGTTTGTAGTTCTGACCACATAAGAGCAACCAAGGGTGTCCTTGTATGCACAGAACTTATGATGCGGTACTGGACTTCGGGCTCCACTTTCTCTCTCTCTACTAGGGCAGCTGCAATTCGGGCTTTGAGTAAAATACGCTCTTCGATCTATATGCAGGTATATGTAGACAGCCATGTACTGAGATGTTTCTGTCTTAAACCAACAAAATTGCGTGCACCAGTTACAGAAAAAGATTTCACAATAGTGCTCGTCTGCAGTGGCGTGCACATAATTAGAAACGCTGTTAATTTGCGAAAGTAATAGTGGTCGCATTTTAATCCGTAGTCTACTGAATTTTTTAAATTTTAGTGTACGCATGTATTGAAATTTTTGAAACGATTGTTTAATAGTCAAATTATTTCGATACTATTATACAAGTATCAAAGCTTAAATTGAGAAATGTAATTAGAAAATCTATACTCTTTTGATAAATGTGATATCTTATTTCAGATTTTTTTTTTCTAATAATATAACCGTGTTTAAATATTGCAGCTTGAGCTATGCGGCAATGATTCTATTAAATGTTCATACAATGACTTTGTAATAGACTCCTAAGCCCCTTTGGTCTCTTCGTAAAGACTGTGAAGATTTCCTATTTTCTGTAGCTCATCTTCCTTTTGCAATTCAGCAGGTTCTTAAGGTTCTTAAGGTTCACCACCGTTCATATTTATGAGCGAATCAAAAATGCTTTTCCGATTTCGCTTACTGCCCGAACACAACGGTAGCTGTGGCGTAGTAGTAGCACTAGTACGCGCTGTCAAATGGTGTGGCGCTGCACTCATAAAATTCGTAATTGTCACTTGAAACGCAGCTGATTGGAATTATGTATGTTGTTTAGTTTTGGAAAATATATTGTGAAAATTATTTGTTCTTGTATTAAACAATTAAATTATATGTATAATTATATAATACAGTGTAAGCTATATTTTTACTGACTAGGGTTCAGATGTGCAATCTTGCATACAAGCCTAATAAAACTGTCAAACTTGTAGCGCTACAGAAGTTAAAAGTACACCAACTCATACTACCGCTACAGCTACTCATTGTGGGCGCACTATTGAATTTGTATATATTTTTACATTTGACACCCCTTACTACCGCGACGCGCTACACCGCAGCTACCTCATTTTGTTAGGGCAGTTAGTCAACACGGATTCTTCGTAGCTGTGCGTTCAAAGCGTTCTGTCTCGCATAACCTACATTTAACTGTTTCAACAGATGTTCAAGTCTCTATTTCACCGAAAACTGCTGCACGAATTTGTCTTGTTGTTGAATGAGGGTGTTTTTTTTATCTTGGCGCACAATTAAAGTATCTTCTTGTGCAGATGTTGACCTTGCTCTAGGTTTGCGTAGGACCTTTTCAATTCATTTTACTTCAAATATTGGACTGCATTAAATACATTTTTTAGAACACTTTAGTATTTTGCTTGATTTTGTATGGCAAGATTGGTTTTTTCCCCATTGTGTAATACTTGAAAAATAACATCAATTCAATATTTTGTGTAAGAGAATACAAAATCTTTTACTTGAAAGTGAATAAAACGTTTCAAGTATGAGTATTTAAAAACTTGAAATGAAATAGAATACCTATAAAGTCAGTTTCTAAATACGTGCACGATCCATTTAGTTCATTTCACTCAATTTAGGTTGCTGTAAGAAAGTAACGGTAGTACATAAGGTTGGCAGTCGTGAGAAGAAAAAACAAACATTTTGAAAAGCTTAGGCTGAAAACACAGGAGAGCTGAAAGCAAGAAATGCGGCATCGAAATGGTTTTTAATTACGAGCGCGCAACTGTATGGTCTGAACTTTTGATTACCTCGCCCCTTTCGGCGAGTTAGTTCCTAAATTGTTGGTGCACTGTGGGATCAGGAAGTCTGTCAGTATTAAGCTATGTCACTCTAAAAATTGTCCCAAATGCCTTACAACCTGACAATATTTGCAGAAAACACATTGTCATTGTCAGATCCTCATCTGGCAATGAAATTGTCAGGTATTTGGCAATCGTCTGAACACACAATTGTACCATTGTCAGACCATTGTCATTCGTTAGGATAATTCATTTGCTATTGTCAGATGTGCTATGCTTATGACGTCTGACAATTTTTTTATTGTCAGATAATTGTTTTTCATATTTGAAAGAGCAGAACCAAGTTTTGGTGCTATTTTTTTACGTTGTCGGTTTGGATTTATTTGTTACGAAGAGTGAAATGAATTGCGAATACGTCGATGTCGAAAACGATCCAAAATTTAGGCCGATTGAGGTTCCACCACTTTCGCAGTCCCCGACGAAGTCTAAACATGCAAAAAAGCCCAAGATTCAGAAATCATATCGGAAGAAAGTTGAGAGTGAATGGTCCCAGGAACAAATTTTGAAACTCATTCAAGAAATCGAGACGCGACGCAGTTTGTGGGATGCTGGATGCGCAGAATACAAAATGCCGAAGGAAACCTTGTGGCAGGAAGCCGCTGACGGCATCCATATGAGCCTCAACGACTGTAAGGGCAAATGGTCGAATCTCCGCATCACTTTTAACAGCAACCTTGACAAGTAGCGAGTATTTCGATTATTATTTTATTATTAAAATTCTCAAAAAAAAAGAACACTTCACTCAGTCCAGGATGAAAAAAAAAAAAAATTTAATTTGTCTGACAATGCCTGTCAACGAATCTGCAAATTTTTTGTAAACAAACATTTGCCAACCGTGTGAACTGAAAATTTTCAACCTAACAACCTTGCCAGGCAAAGTATTGTCAGGCCAACTATCTGACAATGAAATTGCCAGAGTTAGGGACAAAACATGGCAACCGTGTGAACTGTAAGGTAGTTCGCTATTGTCAGCTCATTGTCAGAACATTTGTAGACCTGACAATATTGTCAGATCTGGCAATCATCTGAACATAGCTTTATGCTTAAGAAATTAAAATTTAATCAAATTTCATTGATCTGTAATAGAAAGATTAGTAAGTGGTAGAATAATCCTAAAAGATTTTAATTGAGAAACAAATAATTTCGAGCATTAAACGATAGTTTTTTTTTAAAATATCAACTGGTTTCGGTTTTTATTCGAAGACCGCATCGCCAATGGATTGTATTGACAGATGACGTTTTTCTCTTGTTCTTATCTAGCTAAGAGTTGTAGCGAGAATTTCTTTGCTATATCCCCTCCACATTTCCCCGCCAGCGCCAGTAGCGGAAAGTTGTGACGGCCCTGTCATCCTGGTACAAAAAGTCGTTTTGCTGCATTCTAGCAGAGCACTTGGAACGCGCCGAATGCGAATTGCAACAGACAGATGCAGTACTAAGTGGTATGGGAACTGTTAGCGTCTATTCAAGTGCAAAAGTCCGTTATAAAATAGAGTAGTTTTTATTGTCAAAGTTCTTGTTTCTTACAGAGAAAAAAAAACTACGAGGGTGGGTCAATAAGTCCCAGAAAAAGGCAATAAGGAACACTCTTTTTGGTATAAAAACAATTTTATTTTTCAACATAGTCTCCTCTTAGCTCTATACACTTCATCCAACGATTCTCCAATTTTTTGATGCCCTCCAAATAATACGATTTCTCGAGCCCCTCAAAATAAGCGTTTGTTTCAGCGATGACCTCTTCATTCGACCCAAATCTCTTACCTCCGAGCCATTTCTTCATGTTTGGAAACAAGAAATAGTCGCAGGGGGCTAAATCTGGGGAATATGCTGGATGAGGGAGGAGTTCGTAGCCTAATTCATGCAATATTGCCATGAATGTTGTCGACCATGTCTGGTGTGGTGACCTCAATTGGGCGACTAGAACGTTTGGTCACTTGTGCTTGAACGACCGCACCAAAATTGAGTAAACCAGTGGTGAATGGTTCCATTCGATGGTGAAGAGTCCCCATAATATTTGTCAAGCTTTTGTTTGATTTGCGTGATAGTTTTTTCTTACAAAAAATAGTGTTTAATGAGCACTCGAAATTCAGTTTTTACTATTTTAACGAAAATGCTAGTAGGCGTCTATATCAAATGGCTGCCACAACAAAACTATTTGACAGATCTGTCTGAAAATTTGGGTGCGTTCTTTTGAAAGATGATTCTTGACAAAAAAAATTAAATTTAAGGTGACGACACAATTTGTGTTAATTTTCAAGGACTTATTGACCCACCCTCGTATACACACTTTAAAAAATGTTCCATTTCGACATGTTTGACATCTGTGGGGGCGTTATTAGAGTCAAGGTGTGTCTAATGTGACGCCTTAATGTCTGCTGACGTCACCATCACGCGAACAGGAGCTATCCTAAAATGGTGATCGAGTGTCACTTTGCTCTTCCTTCGGACTTCTAGGAAATAATTTTACGGTAACTGACCAACTGATCAATCTGGTTGCATATTTCCTGCTTATCAGTTAAGAATAATTCATGTAACATATTGGGGGTAGTTCTGCGACCCACGTAGTGCACTGTTTTATTTCTTCTAAATCGATAGAAGAGGAAACAACTCTCTGTGTGTTCAGCACAAAAAATAAAATGTTCATACTTTTGCTGGACTGTCAAGTAACATTAAAAGAAATATGTTTCCCCTACCTAGCTAGCCACCCAACAAATTTATAAGCAAAATCAACATTTGCATAAAAAAAATCGGTAAAATCAATTTTCACCCTTGTTTCGAAATTTACATCTCTAATTGGATACCATTAATCACATTGAATCGCAAAACCAAACAAACGCGACAATAACGAATCCACCCCCTTTCTGCATGCCATAAAGTCAATTTCAAACATTCTTACTTGATTCAATTGTACGAAATCAATATTTTGTTGGTGCAACATCTTGTGTAAACAACAACTTTTCTTACCTACTTCAGCTATTCCGTTCACGCAAAAAACTTATAATGTATTCATAAATTGAGCCGCAGTCAGCATCCGTAGCAGTTCCAATGGCTAGGAGCCCGTTTTGTTGGTCCTAGGCAAATAGGTCAACAAGTATGGGGCACATCACTTAACATCGACAAGTATGGCACTTCCCGGAAAGCCTCCCCCATTTCCCGAAACCTTTTCCCTATCGACGCTCTGTCGCAGAATATTGACAGCAATTCAAGGATCATCGTATTGAAGCACATTCAACTCATCCGATAGTTGTCGTCCTCTCTTACACACCATCACATGTTAATTGGGTTTTAAGTTGAAAAAGATTGTTCATAATTGATTTCGAGTCGATTGAGTCGATGAGTGTCCTTCGAAATAAAACCACCCTCTAGCATATCCCTGAGATGGGGGTACAAAAAACTTTTATTTAATATACTATATACATAGAAGTTCCTTCATTTTCTCATAGAACCCGAAGTACAAAGCTGTAGACAGACCAGATTTTAAAAGAGTTGGCCCCATGCCTTTGTAAAAACCAAGGGCTCCTTCTTCGCGTAGCGTCATCTTCACACAACTACGAATACCATCGCAGCGTTGATTTTTGCCGAACGTTTGTCGATGCTTATGGAAGCCTTGAACTTGTAACCGCCGCTTAATAAAATCTAGTGGATAAACTGCCATTTTGGATACCGTACCGGTGATACCACCTGATATAAGTATTAACCAGGTTGGAAGCTGCTCATTACTTTCGATTTTCAAGAACTTGGCAGAAATATCATTAAAAATTCCATAAAACGCGAAATTAGCTCCAACTAGGGGAACGATCTGTATCAGCGATGTTCCAAGTCCTCGATATAGGCCTTTTACACCTTCGGCGCGTAAAATATATGGAAGGGCTGCAGTTGCATTTCGGTATCCACTTCCAGTGTCTTGACTCACAAGCCTTGTGCGAATAACATCAAAGGGCATAGACACCACAGTTGCTATGCAGCCCGAGGCACCACCACTTATGAAGCGGTTGACATTTACCTTGTCTTTTATTAACTGCGTTTGACTAAGTTCCAGTTTGATCTGTTCGTATGACCAAAACTGTGACGTTCCATAGACAACGCTTAATAGTTGACCTGCATTGTGACCTTTCCAGAACGCAGTGAGACCTTCTTCTTTGAAAATTAATCGACATGCCTGCATAAGCGATGTATATTTGGAGATATTTTGGGCTTTTCCGTGTAAGGGCTCGACTTGAAGTTGAAAACGGATTTTCAAGACCTCGAATGGTTGGGTAAAGAAACGGGTACATGCTGAGGAGGTTGCACCAGCAGCAATTTGCTTTAGTTGAGATTGTAGATTATAGTGTTTTACCCCATTAGAATCAGCTTTCCCTATATGAGTAGGCTCTGGGGCCATCTTTTATCTGGAAAAAAAAGAAAAAAATACAAGATATACAAATAGGTGTTAAGGGTTTTAAAAATAATAGATATCTAAATGAATAAAATTTATTTTGATGGTGATATAAATATACAAAACGGGACTTGCCATGTACAGGCCATAGTACTTCGACAGCAACTCACGAAAAATTTATTTTTTTTATAATTGTAGGCAGATGCAACAGAAGCGAAAGTAAACAATCTAATCTATTAGCCATGCAGCTATCTACAGGGTGGCTGACATGAACTGTTACCAATTCAAATAGCTGTATTTTTTTTAATTGTGAATATTTTTATTGAATCCAAAGAAAAAAATGTTGGAAATTTATTCAAATTCAAGGATTTAATTAATATTTTCGATATAACCACCTTTGACACGAACAATTTCCTTGAGACGGTCAATAAATGTATCGCACGCTGCACGCAAGTGTGTCTATGGAATGCGCTTCCATTGCCGGCGAAGCGCTAACTTGAGCGCGTCCGTTGTTTGGTATTTTTTAATGCCAACCTTCGCCTTCAAAATGCCTCACACAGAAAAGTCTAATGGATTCGCATCGGGAGAATTCGATAGCCATTGTGTCGAGGAAATGAAGTGCGGAACGTTTTGTCGCAACCATACTTGATTTGCTCGGGCTATGTGGGAAGGTGCAGAGTCCTATTTGGCCGAAATGTTTGCGTGTCCATGGCTTCAACGCAGCTTCCAAGACAGTTTCACGATAAACCATCGCGTTTATCTTAACGCCACGGTCCAAAAATACGAACGGAGAACGACCGTCGGCAGTCACTGCGGTCCAAACCATCAAAAACGGTGGCGCTTGCTTCCTGGTGGCCATTCTTTGGTCGAAATTATCGTATGACCTCTCTGGTAGGTAAAGTCAATCAATTTGCTTGTTAACAAGTTGCTCAATTGGAAATGGTGCTTCATCAGAGAAGACGATGTTTAGCAATTAGTCACTTGCGTGCAAGCAGATCAACTCCTTTACTCTTTACACTCTAACTTTTTTTTGGTCAAGTGTGAGATCGTGCACTTTTTGGAACTTTAAGGCCTTGAGTCCAAACTCATTTTTCAAAATGTGTTGCATCCGTTCTCTGGATATGTTTAGCTCAGAAGCCAGAATCGAATTCCGTTCGATTCTGGCATCCACACTCCGAATCACTGTTGACGATGTTGCTGTCTTTTCCGTACCACCTCCATAGCGATTTGCCGAATGCTGCCGGTTTCGTTGTAACGCGATGTGGTGCGATACACAAACATATTGTTCACTTTCAAATGTTTCAGCTCATGAACAATAGCTGGTTGTGATTTTCAGCCAAAAAAAAGGGCAATAACACTATAACGTTTGAATTCCATTGTCGATAGAACAAAAACCAAACACGCGATAAAAAATAAAAACCTTACCCACGCTTGTCAACAATGAGATGAATTAACAACTGTCAAATTTTCAGCGCGCTGTCATTCGTAGTTTGGCAGACACAGCGACGTGAAGTTGGTAACAGTTCATGTCAGCCACCCTGTACATATACATATAGCAGGGGATACCTTTTGAAATTAAATATTTTTGTTAGCGTTGCCACCCTACGAGTTTATCTTTTCTCTGTTAGGATCAAAATTGCTCCTTTGTTCTCATAATTTTTAAGGATTTTGTTTCTCACACTCGTATCGTTAAAATTTTGACAGTAATGCATATATTGTTAACAAATCTTGATTTGAATAAGAAGATTGGATCTTTTAATCATAGAAAAGCTGTACATACAAACGGCTTATAATGCTTCGCAGGACACTGCTTTCCTCTCATTGGACACTGTGCGACCCACTGCAAGCCACTGTTCAGAACATCCCCAGTTATTCACCGGATTTCAATAAGCTAATCAGTTCAGTCTATTGCTATTAATAGTTCAACATGATAATAATTATCACAGCTTACATATGCCATACGGTTTGCCCCTAAAAGTGGAAAAACGTGTCTTTAACTGTCGGGGAATTTCAAAATCCTCTGCTTGATTCATCGTTAGTTCAACTACTCGTAAAGCGCAATAAACATCCTAATAGTCACTTATCATTTCCGTTTACGATTCTATTTCATCACATCGACGTGTTTGCACTTCTATCTCCGATCTATTTACGCCAAAGCATCGGATTTATGTCCTCGACGGTGATATATTAAGTACCTATCTAAAGTATAACGATTATCGTTTCAAACAGGATATATCTAAGAGTCCAAAAATTAAATTCTTTCTGGCTCTTCGTTTCTCTTTCATTTTGTATATGTCCCTAATGCGGAACCATAGCATCCTTTCATTGAACTGAAATTTTAATGCCAAAAAAACCACTTATCTTCGTTTCCACTGTTTTAATCGTATCCTTCCTGCAGACCAACTCTCCTCTCCACTCCACAACACACATAAATATTTGAAGATAAATTTTGTGATTTTTCAGTCTTCAGTTATTCTTTTCACTTGAAACGAAATAAAGCAAATTTAATGTCATGCGGAGCCGCCAGAACACGCACAAGGATATCTTTGTTCATTCTTTTTTGTCTCCATTTTTATGTATATTCTTGAGAGTGTCACAAAAGCAGGACGCTTTTGCATTAAACACGTTTCAACTGATATCATTTCCATTGTGTATCGATTGTTGCGAATTAAATCGTGAATAAGTTGTTCCTTTGAGAGTGATGATTCACTTAAATATACCACCGATTGCGTTAATGGGGATCCGCAAGGATAACGATGATGTTGAGTTAAATTAATTTTTTGAAAAATTGTTTTAATGTTATCGTTTCAAAATTAGCGTAAGGTAAATCCACCCACCTCATTGATAATAATCCATTAAAGAGGGAAATTGTCGGTCCTGTTTTTTGTTTTTTTTTTTTTGTTTTTAATAAAAATATCCGGGATGAAATTAATTAATTAGCATTTAAGCTTTTGAATTAAAGTCGGGTCTCCAGAAACCATTTTAATTATTTACGCAGGAATGTCGAATGATTCTGTTTTGGTAATGGACAATAATTGGATTTTGACCGTTAATAATGCATATACGAGTAGGTATCTATCTACTTAAACGGGATTAACGTAGATTTATTTATTTTGTGTTTCTTTTTGATTTCAATGAAATTATAAACCGCTTAATGTACTATAATTAATTGAAGTTAAATAATTCAATGGCAATTAGCAATGTTGATTTTCTTACGAATTGTGTAATAGAGTAGGTACGTATTCCTGCCTACTTTAAAGGAGAGACAGTTGTGTAGTTACATAATTATGTATAATTATTGGAATGCTAAACTGATTCGATGACATCTGACAACTAGTAAATGGATGATATTCGACGTCGGAATTTGAATAGCTACTTGTCAACGCATAAATAAATAAGTAAACATTTTGGCACTAACAGACCATACAGGGCCGCGTATATCCGTTTGCGTGTTCCCTTCAAGTCTGTGTGGTCTCGAAATTAACACGCATTTGTAATGCAATGTGTATTTCCTAGCAAGATTCGGAAAGAACATCTTATTTGTGGAAACAAATCTCCAAAAAGCAGGCTAAAATATTTCCATGCGTGGACGTAATGCAGAGCAAATCAATGAGTAAATACAATATTTAGCTTATTTTTATTTTTAACAATTTCCGATTTCTCGCAGATATTTTCATAGCTGTCGGCCCTTTTTTACTTTTAGCAACTTTTATTTTGTCAACTACCTGATTCCGCAAGGAATGGTAAAGTTGTAACCTATAACGCTTCCACTCTTTGTAGGCCGTGGTGTAGTGGTAACATCAACGCTTGTCACGCTCTTGGTTCCCGGTTCAAATCCTGATCTCAACAATCATCTATTTATTTATTTCGTTTGAAATAAATAAAAAAGTCGATCAATTGCGAAAGCTTAGTAGTAGCACTGGCAGTAGAGTGGTCATATGGCTTAAATGCAACTTGATCGTGATGATGACATCAGGTGGAGGGAAAAAACTACTGTGAATCATGAGCAACGACAAAAAGCAAAACAAACAAGCTCCCCAGTTATCTGGACGCCACCCTTGGAGTTTACCGAAATTTAATACAACCTAAGTTTCAAACCCAATACACCAATCACCCATTTGGCGCGCGCAAATTATATATAAAAAAAAAGGCCCAATTCCGTTGTTCGATGATACTTGATATGTTTGACTTTAATGGGGACATGAGTGTTAAAAAGGGCACAAATATTATAGTTAAGTAAATCAATTTGGTCACATTAGGAGGCCATGAAAAACACATGATCCCATTCAATATTGCGGGCGTCTAGCTCCAGCTGACGATATTGAAATGCAGTCAAAATCCCTATATTCATATCTTGAAACGGAACAAGTTATGAAAAAGTTAAAAACGGTAGATCATGTTTGGAAAAGGCGGGCGCAGACATCTGGTCATATAGAAGAACATCATTAGAATCGCTACAAAAAAAAACATCCAGAAGAGTGCTAGAATTGACAATAAAATGTGTAGCATTATTCGTATTGACCGGAAATAAATTAAGTGTAGCCATTCCATTAATAATAGTTCTCTCAACTAGAAGGTTGCTATTTAAGTCACCACCAAGAATGATCTTAGGATAATATATCGAAATAGATTATAGGAGATTGAAAATTGGATTAAAATCAATAACTTATTAGGTCTATAGACCGAGCCTATGAGAAGATCACGTATATTGCAACACCACCACTACCCACTCCTCCCTTCCTATCACCACGAAAAAGTATAAAACCGTTTACTTTGTATACTTCATCTACTACCCCGTCAATAAACCACGTTTCTGTGACGTAAACAACATCAACTTTAGAACCTTCAATTTGGGATATGAGGGTGGGTCAATAAGTCCCTGAAAAATGAAATAAGGAACACTCTTTTCGGTATAAAAACATTTTATTTTTCAACATAGTCTCCTTTTAGCTCTACACACTTCATCCAACGTTTCTGCAATTTTTTGATGCCCTCCAAATAATACGATTCCTCGAGCCCCTCAAAATAAGCGTTTGTTTCATCGATCACCTCTTCATTCGACCCAAATCTCTTACCTCCGAGCCATTTCTTCATGTTTGGAAACAAGAAATAGTAGTAGTAACAGGGGGCTAAATCTGGGGAATATGCTGGATGAGGGAGGAGTTCGTAGCCTAACTCATGCAATTTTGCCATTGCGTCTGCGGACTTGAGCGCCGGTGCGTTGTCCTGGTGAAAAAGAACTTTTTTCTTCGCCAAATGTGGCCGCTTTTGCTTCAAATCGACTTGGAATCGATCCAGCAGCTCTGCGTAATATGCGCCGGTGATCGTTTTACCCTCTTCAAGGTAATCGAAAATACCAAGGACAAAGTACCTAAGCATAATAATGGATCAAAATCTTAAAGTGATATGTTGGAATGCAAATGGTCTCCTGCAACATCAACAGGAATTGCAGGTGATTCTTGAAACAAATAACATAGACATTTGTCTTATCTCAGAAACCCATTTTACAAAACACACGCAAACAAAATTTAAAAAACTACAAAATCTACCACACCGCTCACCCTGAAAACACAGCTAAGGGTGGAGTGCAGTAATAGTAAAAAATAATATACAACAATATGAGGAATTGAAGTATATAACAGAGAAAATACAAGCTACAGCAGTGTGTATAAAAGCTAAGCATACACAAATTAATATCGTTTCTATTTACTGTCCTCCAAAACATTCAATTAAAAAAGAATATTCAGATTTTTTTGAAAAACTAGGAAACAGATACATAATAGGTGGAGATTTTAATGCCAAAAACCTTAACTGGGGATCTAGATTGACAACAACGAGAGGAAAAGAACTTTATGCTGCTATTCAAAAACATCAATGCGAAATTCTCTCGACAGGAAGGCCCACGTTCTGGCCTACAAACAAAAATAAGATACCAGATCTAATTGATTTTTTCATAATCAAAAATTTGTCAAGCAGTTATATACACATAGATGAGTTCGAGTATCTAAGCTCTGACCATTCACCTATAATTCTCCAAATGAGTGAACATATAATTAAAAATACAAATATTAAAACCTTAACAAATAACAGAACAGATTGGCAAGCCTTCAAGCTGAACTTAAAGAGTAAAATAGATTTAATGATACCCCTTATAACCAAAAATGATGTAGAAAAAGAACTGCATAAGTTGGTCAGCGATATTCAGCAATCGGCCTGGGAAAGCACCCCCGCCCTAAAGAGAAAGAACACAAAAAGAAACTACACGAAAGAAATAAAAGATTTAGTAGCAGATAAAAGACGAGCAAGAAGAACGTGGCAGAAAACAAGAGCTCCACAACATAAAGCCAAGCTAAACAACCTCTGTCAACAACTAAGAAGAGAAATTAAAAAATTTAAGGAAGATTCAATGAAAAGGTACCTCAGAGGGTTAACAGCTGAATACGTAACTAATTACTCTCTATGGAAAGCAACAAAAGGATTAAAACAGCCTACTGTGCAAATACCTCCAATCAAAGCAACTGATAGAAACTGGGCAAGAAGCGATGAGGACAAAACCATTCTCTTCGCAAACTACCTAGAAAACATATTTAAACCACCAGTTGAAAATGGAAATATACAACCTACGTTAATAGGTCGAAGCGAAGAAATTCTGCTCACAACTCCTAATGAAATTTACAACTTAATTAAGCATGAAATAAATGCAAAGAAAAGTCCTGGATATGACCTTATATCTGGTGTCGTACTAAAGAACTTACCAAGGAAGGCAATAATAAAAATAACAAATTTAATAAATGCCACATTTAAGCTTAAATATGTGCCTAGTTTGTGGAAGGTTGCTGACGTATTAATGATTCCCAAACCTGGTAAACCGCCAAATGAAGTGTCATCTTACAGACCTATCTCGTTATTGCCAATGATATCAAAAGTGTTTGAGAAAGTACTCGCAAAGCGTTTAAATAAAATAATTGAAAGGAAAAAGCTGATTCCGAACCATCAATTTGGTTTTCGAAGGCAGCACTCTACGATACAATAGGTACACAGAATTACGAATAAAATCGAAGAAGCACTAGAAAAAAGGAAAGTTTGCTGTATTCTTAGATGTGGCGCAGGCCTTTGATAAAGTATGGCACGAAGGACTTATCTATAAACTGAGATGTATGTTGCCAAAACAGTATGCTTCCATTCTGAAATCGTATCTAGATGGAAGACATTTCAGAATAAAACAACAGAGTACTTATTCAAATCTAAGAGAAATAAAGGCCGGCGTACCGCAAGGTAGTATACTGGGCCCAATATTATACTTATTATATACTAGTGATATTCCTAAATTAGAAAACCACACTATGGCAACATTCGCAGATGATACTGCAATACTAGCAGTAGGAAGAACCAATGAAGAATCCATAGAAAAACTACAAATTGGCATAAACAAAATCTGTGAATGGACTAATAAGTGGAGAATCAAATTAAACGAGTCTAAGTCAGTCCATGTTGACTTTACTAATAAAAAAATTGAATATATACCAATTATTATAAACCAAAAAATAGTTCCATGCGCTAATACAGCGAAATATTTAGGTATGACTCTAGATGCAAAGTTGAGATGGAAAGAGCACGTAAAAAAGAAAAAAGAAGAGTTAGAAATCAAATATAGAAAACTGCACTGGCTGATAGGAAGAAACTCATCCGTATCAATTGGAAATAAAGTGCTTTTATATAATCAAATTCTGAAACCAACATGGACATATGGAATCCAACCATGGGGTTGTGCCAAAAAGACAAACATAGACAAAATACAACGTTTCCAAAATAAGGTGCTTAGAAATATAGTAAATGCACCTTGGTACATAAGAAATACTGACCTTCATCGAGACCTGAAGGTAGAAAGTGTATCTGCAGAAATTCTAAAACATGCAAAAAAACACAAAGAAAAGCTAGAAGAGCATATAAACATAGATGCAAGAAAACTAATGCATAATGAAAATCAATTACGAAGGCTTAAAAGAACAAAACCTCTCGATTTAACTTAATATAAGAAAAATAAAAATGTACATATATACTTGCTTATAAGTACATACACACTCGAAATAAAGGATCGCCAGGGGGTGTAACTCATACAAAGACTAAGATGTCAGAAAAAAATTGCTTATTAGTCCAAGTGACTAGATCGCAATTATGTGGGAGGTGGTTTTAGTCGGTAAAAATCCGGCATGCTGATTATTCGGATCATCAGTATCTTTTGAAGATCTCCCCTTCCTCTAAAAAAAAAAAAGGTAATCGATTTGAATAACACCGCGCGCATACCAAAAAACTGTCGCCATGACCTTGTTTGCTGACAAACCCGCCTTGGCCTTCTTCGGCTTCGATTCACCAAGAGAAGTCCACTGTTTTGACTGTTCCTTGGTTTCTGGTGTGTTGTGGTGAATCCAGGTTTTACCCACGGTTACTAAACGGTGCAAAAATTCAGCCAAATTTTTCTGGAACATCGCCAAACACACCTTTGAAGTTGATAAACGAGTGCGTTTGTTGTCGATTGTGAGCAAACGCGGCACCCATCTTGCGGAAAGCCTTTTCATGTCCAAATATTTATGTAAAATCGAAATCACTGAGCCATGTGATAAGCCTGTGGCCTCTTCAAGCTGGCGCACTTTCACTCGCCGATCGTCCATTATCAAACCATGGATTCTGTCGACCTTTTCTGTCCCCATAATATTTGTCAAGCTTTTCTTTGGTTTGCGTCATAGTTTTTTCTCGCAAAAAATAGTGTTTAATGAGCACTCGAAATTCACTTTTTTCCATTTTAACGAAAATGCTAGTAGCCGTCTATATAAAATGGCTGCCACAACAAAACTATTTGACAGATCGGTCTGAAAATTTGGGTGCGTTCTTTTGAAAAATGATTCTTGACAAAGAAAAAATAAATTTAAGGTGACGACACAATTTGTGTTAATTTTCAGGGACTTATTGACCCACCCTCGTACATGCAGACAGATGACGAACAGACAGAAATAAGAGACTCACTTTATTGAATTTCTCTATCATAGTTTGATCTAATAAGTGCAAGTAAAAAAATTTAAATTAGATTGTGTCATAGCACAGTTTCAATTTACATTACTACATTGGGATTCGAAGATAATCTTATGTGGCGCGTTATTCTGCAATCAGCCAAGGACGTGGACACTGACGTTTCGTTTTTGAATTCTCATTCATCACTCACTCAGTTCGTAGAGTTCAGAGCAGATTACACTTTCACTTGCATTTGCCTTTCTCGCACATAATATCAAATCCAAATACCCGGTTAAACACTTTTCTTTCAAAAGTGCGTATAAATTTCTCTGATTTTCTACAGCAATCAGCACCATATAACAGAATTGACAGGTTGATCAATCAAAAACATGGGTGTTAAGAGCTGTCGACAGTTGCGTCTTGTACTTGTCTCAGGTGGTTAACAGACTATTTTTTTGTTTGTCGAAAGCTACAAAATTAACACTATTCACCTCTTCAATAGAAAAGCCTCTACCAAGACTTGTTGGGAATGTGTGATAATCTGCGTAGCCCAGAGCTTAAACAGACTTGTGGAAGAAAGTGCACTCCGTGTTAGCACCTGTTTTGCACATTATCTGCTCTGCCATGAAATTGAGGAAACTAGAAGACTTTACATCTACTTCAGGTGCACAGTGTACAATAGGTACACCGTATATTTTCCAGCGTCCAACTAGATCGATTTTTCGGGATTCTGAAGTCAATCATAGACTTTATTTCCGAAGACAATTTAATTTCAAATAAAATAAGTGACTAATTAAAAAAAAGAAAAAAAAAATGTGCCCCCTGAAAATTCTAAATGTGCTACTTTAAGTTAAAGCATTCAACATTTCCAAAGAGCTGTCAAAGAACAGTCCCTACATATCTAGGCATATTTGTTGGTATATTCTAAATCAAGTCAAAAATTTTGTATTGGAGCGGCTTTTCAATTAAATAAAAATTCGCTGAGATATTTAAATAAGAAAATTGAAATATCTACCCGAGTAGATACTGTTCATGTGAAGGTTAATAGAGTAGTATACCGTTAGATAGAACAAAAAAACACGGCACAAGGTGTGCGGAAAGTGTTTTTGGCCAAATTGGCTGAATTAATATCTTGCAGTTTTGGTTCCCGTGATTAAAAGTGTCTAGGGGCACAAGACCTCAAAATTGGCAATTTGGGCCCTATATTTTTTCAAAGCTGGAGATCAACTATCGTTACTTACTTATTTTTTAACTGAAAATCACAGCCTTTCATTGTCAGGCCGAGAACTTTTCACCTTGCCCTCGTACCATTCATTTACGTAATAAATAGTATCTAATTAGTCCATTTTTGATCAGAGGAACCAAAACTATAAAAAAAAAATTGTAAATTTGACCTAAATCATTTTTCTACACATTTTGTCCTTTAGTTGACTCTTACCTCGATAGCTTGGAGTCGAGGAGAGTTGAAGGTATATAAGTCCATCCCGAATTTTGTAAGAAGAAAAACGAATGTCGTAAACAATATTCATTTGCTGAAACACACTCCGCTAAAGTGCAGGTACATCTTTATTTGGAACTCAAACATAAGATCGGGAATCTAAAACCTAAGAAACCTCCTGGTTATGACTAGATCACCGGAGAAATTGTCAAAGCTTTACCTAGAAAAGCATTGATTAAGCTTCTTCATATTGTAAATGCTGCGCTCAGATTAAAATACGTGCCTAACCAATGAAAAGTTGCGGAAGTTATAATGGTTTTAAAACCAGGAAAGCCGCCAAATTAGGTGAAATCTTATAGACCAATTACGTTACTTCCAGTCATATCCAACGTTTTGGAGAGGATATTACTAAGGCGTCTCCAACCGGTTATAGAAGGAAATAATCTTATCCCTGACCACCAGTTTGGATTCAGAAGTAAGCATTCGACGATTGACCAGGTGCATAGAATTACTGACGTAATCGAGAAAGCACTCGAAGAGAAAAAGATGTGCTCAAGCGTATTTCTTGACGTCTCGCAAGCCTTCGATAAGGTGTGGCATGATGGCTTGAATTGCAAATTACGACAAGTTCTCCCGCCTATACGACATTCTAAAATCATATCTCGGGAATAGACTCTTCCGTGTTAGACATGGAAATGAATACTCGGAGCTCAAAGAAATTTCGGCCGGTGTACCGCAAGGAAGCGTTCTTGGGCCAGTTCTCTATCTGTTATATATTCGAGATATACCGAAAGAAGATGGCACTACCATGTGTTTGCCGATGACACCGCTATCCTAGCCGTAGGTAAAACAATCGAAGAAACGACTGCAAAACGCACTGAATGAATGGACGAGGGACTGGCGGATCGCCCTCAACGAATCTAAATCTGTTCACGTGAATTTCACTTATAAGAAAACTAATGTCTTGCCAATTTTCCTAAACTTGGCCCGAATACCTTTTGCAAACGAGGCCAAATACCTTGGAAAGACACTCGACACAAAACTGAAATGGAATTCTCAAGTGAAAATAAAACGTAAAGAAAGAGAAATTAACTGGTTGCTTAGTACTGAGAACAAACTGCTGGACTTACGGTATACAACTTTGGGGCTGTACCAAGAAAACAAACGCCAATATTTTACAAACTTTTCAAAATAAAGTGCTAAGAGAAATTGTCCACGCATAGAAACCGACTAATAGGACATGCCAACAATACAATCCTACAAATTCTGGATGAAAGCAATTTATTGCGGCGACTACAAAGGACGAAACCTTTCGACTTGGCGAGATAGGAATCAACCGCGCCTAGATTGCGGAACATGCAGGATCTTTCAGTGGAAAGTAACCTGCCACACGAGTTTTTTTCATGATAGAAAAATAGCTTGATAAGGTCCTTCTTAGTTGCAATATATAACAAATTAAATCGCAGGGTGGTGTTTTTTTAGTCAGTAAGAATCTGCCACTATTATGAGCACACGCTTGCTATCCTCATAGTGTCTATTGAAGATTTTTCACCAACCCTCGGGGAAAAAAAAAACTTTGTTTTAATTCACCAGAACGCAAGTAGAAAGGTCTTCAAATTTAGGTGTATAGCCATAGTCCTTCTGTAAATTACATGTTTTTTAGCACTGAAATCATCGATAATCGTATCACTGGAATCCATTTCGAGTTTTATAATCAAATCCTTTAAAGTGATCAAATTAGTCTTGCGCGCAACCCCAACTCCTGAGGATGATGCTCGTTTGTGTGGAAAAAATGTTAGAGAACATAGTATGCAACCGGCTTGAAAGCATCATTCCGTAGGGCTCACTAATCAGTGGATGCTGTAAAAGAAATTACTATTATAACAGAAAACCGCATAGAGGGAATAAGATGGTGGACTGATAGAAAAAGGTTAAGGGTTGGCTAAATCACCCACATAGAAGTGAACTTTGGACGCTTCCGGGCTTATCTACTCCGATTCGGACACGAAAATTCTCCGCTGTGCCCCCACTGGGAATAAACACTAATGGCGCAGGAGATTTGCAATGGAACGCAAACAACTCAGAGCGGAAATAGGACTGACTCCTACCCCGGATGACATAGTGGAGCATATAATGTCATCGCTTAGGATCTGGGATGAGATTAAAAGCATTTCAGCAATAAAAATGAAGGAATAAAATGACAAAGGCAATAGAGAAGGCAAAGTAAGCTGAACTCATGATGAAATATCTAACAGTGGTCGAGGTCAAGTAACGCGAGGACACAGGGGATGTGGCACAACCGGAGGATTGGTTTAGTGCGTAAAAATCCCAGACTATTATTGTGTACGGGTGCAGTTTCGTTTTTCGAAGATTCCCACCTCCTAACGCAAAAAAAAGGCTTCTTACATACTCGTAGTTGTGAGTACTACTAGTAGCCCTTAAAGGAAATTTCCTCGTCTAATTTCATAAAAATTACTAAATCCGAAACTTAAAAGTTAACCTGCTGTTGCTTTTGTTCGATGTCCACTACAAAATCTTAAAGTTCTAATTCTTATTCGCGTACAAATTCTATCTATTTTTACAACAAACACGCCTAAACCAAAATATTCCGCAGGGAAGGACTTTTATTTTCAAAATAAAATTTTACTGATTCATAGTCATCCTCCTTTTTTTTTACGTTTGTACTTAAATTTTTAATGCAAAAAAAAAGAAGCCAATTACGATATTATCCCAAAAGGCAATTCATCATTCATTTCATCTCACATAGATGGTTCAGAGTTTTCCAGCCAACATTTTAATCGAAAACAATTTATTTAATTGTTCAATAATCGAAAGTGAATACTAAAACATTTTTTCCTACCCCCCAGAGGTGCATGTTCATCTGTATCCACATGAATCTATATGCAAACATTCCATTTTATTACTTCATTTCTATATGGGCTTTTTCTTATTATTACCAGTACAAGACCTTACGAGTATATCCAAAACGAGCAATATTCAGCATTCTCTATGAAAAAAAAAACCGCCGCCAAAAAAAAGCAAACCAAACCAAAACATAAAACTCTGTCATAATTTAGTACTAAAACAATTTTTATGGCAAAGTGAATGCGGGGCGTTTTCGCCCCCGAAAAGCAAGGATGGACCTAAGGGAAACAAGGTCAATCGAAAGGTATCTACAGTGCTGCATGAATTCATTTTGAAGTTGTTTACTAGATCCACCGTTGCTCTTTTCATTTTGAAATGAAATTCCACAATGGTATTCGCAAATATTAAGCCCAACTTTCCTTTTTTTTTTTCTTTGTATTTGCAGTTGCCAAACAGCAAGTTGTTGCCTACACTCAAAAGTCTCAGATCAAGCATGAAAATCGTCATATACAATTGGTACGTGAGTATGGATTCCACCCGAGGACCAAGGCTACAGTCGAAGATGGTGATGTCCTGCCAAAAAAATTCGAACCGTTTCCGGAGAACATGTACGGAAAACCTTTGGAGGAAATCGACAATTTCATCTATGAAGAGGTAAGTGAGATATTCCGGCTTGGTATAGCCTTTTTTACGGGACAGGTGGGGGTTAGGGGTGTAACCATGGGTAAACATTATTACAATTTCCTTGACGGATTATACCTTTTTTTTTTGCGCTTTGAAATTGAAATCCATTTTTATCACGAAGTAATATTGGAAAAAAATAGACATTTCCTATTTGTTAAATAGGACCTGGGAGGGTGGGTCTAGTGGAATATGTTCCAACACAAGATTCTTCATATCAATCACGGAAAGGAGATCCACTGAAAGCAACATGAAAGGCATCCTTAGTGTGTTTTTTTTTTTTTTTTGGCTGCGAATCAATTTAAAGTGGCCCACCACGGAGAGTTGGGAGCAAAGTGGTTTGGGGGTAGTTATGGCAAATTGAATTAAATTTGCTGCTGCCCGTTGAGTGAGAATTTTTTTTAAACACTAATGGATGCTAGTTCAGATAATGGTTTTAATTTGAAGAAAATTACCAGCATCGTGGGCGGTTCATTTCAATTGGGCTGATTGCTGACATCTGGTGGACGGCAAAATTGTGTTTTTAATTTTAATGGGTGATAGGAATTGATAAGATTGACATTCTGAAGGAAGCACCTAATGATGTTTTGAGCACAGGTGACTGACAGTGATTTATGGGCCTTAGGAAGGGGGAAAAATCTCTTCAATTGATTTATCTATTGCTTAAAACTTCGTCGTTGTCCTGGTGTTCTTTGCTAATTTATAGCAAAAGTGTGTAAATTAAAACTGATATCAGGGTCATTTACAACATCTGTGTGTTCCTGTCTACATCCTCACCATACATACCCAAACCTCTGGTTTTCCGCGCTATCGATCCAAACGTGCGCCGTATATATCGGAATTTCAATTGCAATAACAGCTATTCAATCAAATACCTGTCCATCATCAAGCAGCGCTAAAATACTCTCATGCTCGTTGAAGTATAAATAAATTTTTGATTAAGCACACCACTCACCATTACGAGCGTATTCCAGGTGGGGCTTTTGCGATCATAAATTGAAAATATTTAAATAACTAAAAATCATACCAGTCTCCCAAACAGAAACCAAAAATTAGGCAATTGACAAATGAGATGCAAAATGTATGAATATCCTTCACATCCTGAATATTAGAATTCGCCCTTCATCACTTGACATGAATCTTTCGCTCTACTGGGGTGAATACAAATATTTACATATGAATACGTTCGTATACCATACTCGTATTATGTTTCATTTACATGAAAGAATCATTTTCAATAAAAAAAAAATTTGGTTGCTGGTTGCGTAAAAATCCACATGCGGTTGAACTAGTTCATTCAGAGAGTCTCACAATAACCACAACCGCCACCACTCAACCAACCGAATTGACCCAAAATGCGTGCAGCATAACGCAAACAATCGATTTGTTAAGAGCTTCCATATGGTAGGCGGTGATAGGGATTTCAAGATCCCTTCTGCCCGATGCTGCCACATATATCGTACTGCAGTTACTATAATTTATATTGTTCGGTCCCCTACGGGTTTATATTTCTCGTTTCGTTAAGTAAAGTTGCATGCACAGTTTTAACTTTTTATTTGCAGTGGAAGGAGAAGCGTTGAACATAGGAGAGTCCTACTTTTGGAAATAAAATGTACTCCTTATGGGCCTCAAGGCTCTATAGATAGAATATTAAAAAAGATACGAAAAGTTATGCGGCATGGCATGCAAGTGGTGAGATATATTTTGCGAAAAATTAAAATACTTATTTGTATATGGGACGAGTATGGGTTTCCTTTGGGGCGTATCCATCCATGTTTGGTGATGTAAATGGGTGAACATTGACATAATAAGTATCTGTTTACATATATAACAGATGACGATATGAATCTCAGGAGATCTCTACGCTCAATCTCGGAATTAATCTCTTCGAGAATATTTTCTGAACATATGATTTACAAGGACATTTTTTTTTTAATATTTCTTAAAGCAATGATCATTGCATTGTATATGGAGAAAAATGAAAAAAAGTATATACTCGCACATTAGGCAAACAATAGAAAAAAGTACCAAGTATTTTTCAAATGAAATCGATAATAAGTAATCTAAAGTTAGTTCAAGGCAGCGTTGTATTTATCGTATTTTCCACGATTCTTGCAGGTAAGTACTTACTAGCTTAAATTCTTTCATAGGCATAGGGCGTCAACAACGCCTGCGCGCCATCTTGTTCCGAGTTCTGCAATGCGTCTGAGATACCTGATTCCCAAAGAGCTTGATTCCTCCTCAATTGTTCCGCGCCGCGTTCTCCAGGCCTGGGTGATCAGATTCCGCTGCATGGTATATTTTAAAGGAGTTGTCTTTACGCCTTAGGGTGTGTCTAATCCACTGCGACTTTCTCATTCATGCTATTATGTGGCACATCATTTAAATGGCCGCCTCGGCTTCGCTGGCAGTGCTTCAAGCGGTCGGTCCAATATGGGCGGCGTTATTCCGGCAATAGCGTCTCGAATGTTGGCCTCGAGCTCGTCCAAAGTGGTTGGTTTGTTAGCGTAGACTAAGGACTTGACATAGCCCCAGAGAAAATAATCGAAGGGTGTCAAGTGGCATGATCGCGGCGGCCAATTAATTAACGCTCGCCGTGAGATGACCCAGTCGCCAAATTTCTCCTTCACTACTTCGAGCGTTACGTCGCTTGTATGGCATGTAGCGCCGTCTTGTTGAAACCACAGCTCGGATATATTGGTGTTGTCGAGTTCTGGCCACAGAAAGTCGGTTAACATCGCTCTATACGGAGGACCGTTGACGGTAACGGTGTCTCCTTCCTCATTTCGAAAGAAACAAGGTCCGATGATGCCGCCGTGCCATAAACCGCACCAGACAGTCAATCTTTGTAGATGCATTGATGCTTGGTCGAACACTTGTGGATTGTGGTCGCTCAAATAACATGAATTTTGCTGATGACCCGAAAATGGGCCTCGTCCGAGAAGAGGATTTTTTAGCCAAAATCCGGATCTCCGGCCAACATTTTCAGCGCCAAATTAGCGAATTCACGGCGCTGTCTATGGTCGTCCGGCTTCAATTCTTGCGTCAGCACAATCTTATACGGATGTAGGCCCAAATCCAACCGCAAAATAAGCCTGGTTGACTCTCTGGCGATGCCCAATTCAGATGATCGGCGCCGAATCGACATTTCTGGGTCTTTTTCGATACTGGCCGCTACGGCGGTTATGTTTTCTTCACTTTGCACCGATCTCTATCTGGTTGGTGACTTAAGGTGTACTCACGCTCAAACTTTTCCACGGTGCGACGAATTGCCTGCGCACTGAAGCCATGATTACGACCGGCCTCACGACGGAATTGAAGTTGCGTATTTACAACTGAGCCGGAATTTCGATAATATTTTTTAATAATTTCCACACGTTCGGGAAGTGTCAAACGATGCACGATGAAATGGCAAACCTTACTGAATATTTTGACAGCTGGATGTCATTGGTAACTTTGACAGCTGCTGAAACTTAACAGTTGAAAAAACTATCATTGCTATCTGATCACCCTTTATTTACGAAGGTCTGCAGTTTGCATGTGTTAGTGATTCCACCTCCCAAGTAAAACACCCATATAGCAGTACTGATTCTACATTGAAGCGGGAACAGTTCCAGTTTCGTTTTTGTGCTGAGAACATTGCTTCTCCAGACTTTGAATAGCATTCCGATCGCAGATTGTGCCTTCTTGAGTCTGCTGTCCATATCCAGTTTGATGGCACCGTTGTTAGCCGAGACCACAGTTCTTAGATATAGAAATTTGTCCAATTTCTCAATTTCCTGTCCGGCAATCTTGAGTTGAACGCGGGTGTTAAAAGTGCTCAGGACTTTTGTTTTGGCTGCGTTTATTTTAAGCCCCACTTTGTTTTCCTCAGCTTCTATATTTTGGACCATCAGATGAAGGTCCATTATCCAATGTGAAAGTAGGCAAACATCGTCAGCATAGTCGAGATGGTTAAGGTAAGATGTCATAGTTCATCGAATTCCATAGTTACCTTCCGTCAATGCTGCACGGAGTACATCGCTGATGACCACCAAGAATAACAGCGATGACAGTATGCAGCCCCGACATACTCCAGTTTGGACATCAAAATCCTCCGACACCTTGCCATTGCATAAGACGTATTACCCTAGTATGTAGCCTTGATAATAGCTATAAGTTTTTCTTATATGCGTCTCCTGGGCAAGGCCAATCAGATATCATCTCGATTCAAACTATCGGAAGCCTTCTCCAAATCCATAAACGGTAGATGTACCGCAGACCTGTACTCGAAGCATTACTCTATTATGATCCATAAGGTCTTTATGTGGTCGATACAGCGCGGAAGCCTGCCTGTTACACGTCGTGAGTTGAATCTAAATGTCAGATCCGTTCTAATATAATTCTAGCTATTATCTTGGCTGCGACTGGAAGAATGCATATACCTCACCAGTTTCCACAATCCAACAGATTTAGGTCTTCAGCCAGATATTTCAGCTGTGGCCACGTTTTCCTCTGGGTCGCTGCTTCTGCCAAGACTGTTGATCTCCATGTTGCTCTTGCTCTTTCAACCCGCTGTGCACCCTGGAGATTCCATTCAAAAGACTGCTTCGCGATGTTATCATTAGGCTTACTCAGTGTGTGACCAATCCTTATCTCGACATCCAAAAGCTTCTGATTCATTTTATGCCACAATTCCTGGTTGGACATAATTTGCGGCCAGCAAATCTTTAGGATATATCGCAGACAGCGAATAATGAAAGCCTGTAACTTGCTCATGATGTTTACCGAGACTTTCCAGATTTCACAGGCATACAATAGCACATATTTAATGTTGGATGCGAAAAGTCTCAACTTAGTGCGTAAGGAGGTTTGACTGGATTTCCAAAGCAGAGGCAGGATACAAAAGACAGCGCAAGCTTTAATTATTCTGCTTTTGACGTCTAGGTCCGTTCCGCCATCAGATGATACAAAACTTTCCGGGTTAAACACAGAGATAGTTAAACTGTTCGACCTCCTCAATTGGCATCTGCTTCAGAATAATACGCTGATGTGTGGTGTTTTTTTTTTTTCTTTTTGCGTTGATCCTTATACCGACCGACTCTCCATTCACCTGCAGTGATTGACATCCCTCTTATAGCCCACTAATGATACTTGACAGGAAACAGATATCATTAGCACAGTGCAAATGACGTCTCCATTGGATGTTATGTCTCTCATACACACATGATGGCAGTCAGTACATCGTCTATCGCCAGTAGAAAGAAGATTGGTGACAAAATATCCACATGTCTCACTCCCTGTTGCACTTCGAAACAGTCGGAGGGAATGATACGCAAAGTCGACACACGATCAATCACTGCGAAAGCCCGCTTGATGCCTTTTATGTGTAGTCTCGATTCTAACCTTTGTCCGCTCGAGAATGATAGTTGTCATTAGTTTCGGAAAAACGTGCCAGTTATTGCAGTTCTTAAGATCGCCTTTTTTGGTGTCTTAACAATAACACCGCCCTTCCAGTCCCTGGGATAGGTTTCATTTTCCCAAATGGTATGTATTAACAGAAGTACAATACTACCTATTGTAGCGAGATCTGCTTTCGGAACTCTGTTGATATGCCAACTGGGAGCGCATTGCTGCACTCTGTTCGTCGACAACGTCACTAAGAAGGGCACTCCTTCCATCTGCGTAGCTGATCTTCAATTGAGAGCCGTCCACGCCCCGAACAGGATGATTGGTTTTGCTTTTTTCGGTAACAACTTCTTTTGGTATTCTGTACAGTTCTCTGATATTTCCCCTTCTTGTAGCTTTTTCCGCATTTTCCGCAAGACCGTTCAATCTCAACCTACTATCACATCCCATACAGCGATGAACTGTCCTATGAGCTATCCGATATTCGCTTCGTAATTCCACCTTTCGTTGAGCGTCTGCCTCGGCGTTTATTTTTATCTTCAACGATTTACTATGCACGATGTTGTCCAGGTGTCTTGGGATGAGTCTCTAGCTCTAGATTCTCTGGGCACAGTTTCGCCCCACATAACGTTAATGGATGTATCTCCAAAATTCAGCAACACAGCACTCACTTTGGAAATAAGTTTCTAATATTTCCCAACGTTATTTAAGCGTAAATCTATTCATATCATACGGAGATACTGCGTTTCTGTCAATTTTTGAGCACGAAAAAGTTGCCAGTGAAATTAACATGTAATTTCAAAAGAAACCAGCAGATGGTCCACCCTATACAAATAGCATCACATGAAAATACTCGTAATGCGATACTATAATAATAAAACAACCCCATAGAAACTTATGGTACGAAGATTCACCTAAAACTTTCACAGATCGCTTTTTATATAAGTTGGTCCACTTTAATACCTTTCGAGGATTTATTTCGATTTTTTTAACCACAAAATTTCGAAAGTTCACTACCTTAACTTCTGGATATTCTCAAATAGTTGCAGAAAGTCCGAAAGATTACTTATGTCTTCATCCAACTTCGATTTTTAATTGCCGTTTAAGTCCAAAACTGAACTATGGACAGAGTCATGAACAATTTTTTTAAGACAATATTGAAAAAGTCTGGATGCGTAATCATGCCGAAACCTTTAGTTCGAAAATAGAACACGTCAGTTGCGTTTAGTTTTAACGGAAAAAAGAGAGCGTTTATTCTCTAAAAAAAAATTACAATGCACAGTATATTTTCATTTATTTTAAGCCAGATGCTTAGACTGCTATTTCACGGTGACTCTTTCTCTATTCTCTTTTGAACTTTCATTCTGTGAGGCTCGTGCGATTACACGTTGACTTTTTTCCATATCTTTAATTTGACAGCTCTCTTTTAATCTTTCTTTCGGTTGTGAAGTGTTTAAAGCTCTCTACAACTCCAGTCAATTTCCTTCGACCAATAAATTTCTTCCGTCATTGTTTGTAGACTGCCCTCCATGGGGAATAAAAAGAAATAAAGCGAAATAGAAAAATAACGAACAAGGAGAAGGAGAAACGTCAAAAAAGAGGCATCGAAATTCTCATTTGTTTTCACTTTTACACTTGTGTAATTTCAAAAGGGCCATGACTCAAGAGTCACCGTGTAATAGCAGACTAACTCTTAGTAGGAAACGGCTCGGTCTTCTAAATGCAAATGAACGAGAAACTGCGGTGTCGGTAAGTAGTACGTGCATATGCCCGTCTACTCTATGGGCGACTATGTATTCCTCCGTCGAATTCCGCGCCTAATTTTGACATTTCGTTAGGTTTGTACATTAACTACTGGTTCTGTTCGCATTGAAAATCCCGAACCACCGACACTACAAATTTAATAAACAAATTTTTCAACATATACTGAGCCAACCATTTTCCAACTCATTAAAACTAACAGCGTGAATGTCAATCGTAATACTTCAAACAGAAATGTCTGCGAGGATTAAATTATTAAGAACTGGGAATGGCCCTTCCCAAGAAAGCTGTCAACTTCTATAGAAATTGATTTAAGAAATAAATTACTTATCAAGAGAACCATCTGGATCAGAGGAAATTGTCTCGAACCGCTTTCCAATTAGGCTCAATTTCAAATTGTATAACCAAACAATATAGTTCGCCCCGAGGATCCTTTATCTATTGAAATTCATTTGCATTCGCATTTTTTATTTTTCATTTTAATACGGTCTAGTTTTCTAATGCATTGGATTTGGCTAATACTCTAATCCTCCCAAGAGCACAATCAACAAAGAAATGGAAAAAAAAATTACCCCAACCGTCAATTGGCTAAAAAAGAAATGGAGAAACGCCACACTGGGCATCCAGATACATTTTATTCCGACCGATTTTTCAATTGAATAATCCATGTATGAGACTGTGTAGTTCAAGTGAATAGTGCATGGAAACCGAACCATTTTCTGAATGAAGCAAGAGTATTGCCCCAGTTAAGCTCACACTTAACGAGTTTTTGTCTTCTACCTCGCCGCCCGCCCGACCAATCCATTTGTATATTTGCGCGAATGAAACTCACAATTCACCGAGTTTTGAGTTTCAATATTTTCAGTTCGATTGGTTTATACAAAAGCTCCAGAGAGAAGACAGCGAGAGGGAGAAAAAATAAATTTTATAGTTTTTTCATCGTGCATTGAAATTCTACTAAAAAGAAAATATTGTAAAGGATACACACAATAGCAGCGTGGAAACGATAGTGTAGGAACAGCTTCTTTTCGTCCTTGCTTGACGCTGCTGTTGTTGTTGTTGCTTTTGTTCTATGTCATAGCTATTGTATGTACGAGTATGTTGATGAAGAAAGTATGTATATGCTCCACTTATCTATTGATCCTGTGAATATGACGATAAGACACTTCAGTTCAACTGCTACGCTTCTATTGATTACTACTCAGCAATTTTATACAGAGTGTATGACAATTGCTTGAATTATACAAAAGAGGGCGAAATCCCTTAGCAGGTATGTATGTCTTACTTTGCATCCATTAAAACTAATTTTCTCCTTCAAAGGATATATGGGATTCGTCTCTGTACTGAGGCCTAACGACTGAACCACTTTGCAGCGTAATGTATCTATTACCTTCCGTAGGTGTGTGTACATGTATTAAGAACCTGGAGTTATCAGTTTAAATGGCTCCTTGGTGGTATCGTACTTAAGGATAGAACAGGAATATAACTACGTTTATTACATGCCCTTATTTTCAGGAAAAATCATTCTCGCAAGATAGGAATTTCGAGATAACTTCGCGCCCCAGGATGTGTTTTATCGGTTTCTTTGCCAAAGCATGCATACTCGTATCTAAGACGTAGCCTAAACGGGTGCGTAAAGACGTTCGCAAATAATTGAGTTTCTAATCACAAAGGCCTCGGTACGGTAATGACATGGGTATTAGCGTTTCGCACCGTTGGGGTAATTAACATAATTTTCCGGGAGAGAACGCAAAATCTTTATTTTGGTAGCAAAAGACAAAATATTTCGAACGCAATCCAAAGTAAAGTTTTTTCCTTGATGCTGTAAAAAGTTTCGGAATGAATAAAGAGATAATGAATGAAAAAAAAAAAGAAGTAGAAGCAAGCAATGACATGAAAATGACGATTTTAGAATGTTCTAGAGAAAGGACGATCAGTTAAGAAGTTGACTAAACTATTTTTTTTTTTTTTTTACACTTTCATTGAAGTTTTTTTTTCACTAAATCTACTCTGACTGGGAACGATGCTGCAATGAATTTGATTTTAACGTCAACAAATGCTTTACCAACTGAGCTAACCGGATGTGCTATCAACTTGTCCTTAGCATAAATTTGCATTAATTAACCGGATATGTAAAGTGTGGGCCATTTGTTGGTTTCTTTTTAAAAATGCTATAAAAATAAATGCATGTAATATTTTTCATAGTTTTTTTACTCTGTTGAAGAGAGTACACTTTCCGATTATTTATGGGAAATAATTTCTTTTAAATGGCTGCAGCGGCTAGCTTGGTTGTAGCCCCTACTGTAAGCTAAATCGTGCAGTATATTTTCGATGGTTCGCGGCTCTATTTCACGAATAGCTCGATCAATATTGTGCTTAAGTGCCTGAATCGTTTCTGGATTGTGAACCCCACAAGAAAAAATCCAACGGCGTCAAATCGCAACTCCGCGGAAGCCAAGAAACATCACCAAAATGATTAATTACACAATTATTGAACTTAGTGCGCAAAAGATCCGGTTATTGGTCGACTTGTATGGCACGTAGCTCCGTCTTGCTGTAACCAGAGATCATTCATTCGTTTAAAAAATGATATCGGTCAAATGACCACCTCTAGAGGAGATGCACATTTGTGCTCGTTTTACGGCATTTTGAATTGTTGCTCACAAAACATCTGGCTCCAAATTAGTGATTTCTTCTTCAATGTTGGCTTTCAAGACCTGCAAGGTTTGTGGTTTGTTGTGGTAAAAGCCCCAAAGGAAGAACTCTGGCGCCGTCAGATCTGGCGATTTGGCCGGCCAGGTCTGGAAATTGGTGATTCAAAATCTCCATCGTTGCCCGAGCTATGTGAGCGGTTGCTCCGTCCTGTTGGAATCAGCAAGGGACTTCGTCCCTCATTATGATTTTGGATACGAAATCATCCTCTTCTTGCACCAGGTTTAACAGAGCATGGGAATAAGTTAACCTCACTTGACGGTCAGTAGGCAGCAATTGGTGAACGGTTTACACTTTATAAGGGAACTTCAGGTCCTTCACCAAAATTCGACGCAACAAACGTCTGCTGATGCCAAATTGTGTGCATCGTTGTCCCGTCGATGTTTGTGGACTCTCTCGGATGTTCTCGGCCATAGCAGTGATATTATCGTCCGAACGAGCAATACGGGGCCGGCCACTTCTTGCGACATCTCTAGTGGACCCAGTTTGCATGAGACGCTCAGCCAAACGCTTAAATGTTCGCACACATGGTGCAGGACATTTTGACGACGAAATTCACGCTGCGTTAAAACAACAGACCGGAAATTGGTCAAATAAGCAGTCACAATAATTTCGCGTTCTTCAGCTGTGTATCGCTGCATTGCTTGTTGTCAACTAATTCTCTATCTGTTTACAACATAATGTCAAAGCACAATGACGTATGACGATTATAGCACATTCACTTTATGACATTACTTTTGTCCCACCTTATACATATCTCTATCTATAAAACGTTTGCATACATATATACTACGTTTATATGACCGGATTGAGAGATCGGATTGAAAAAGGATTGAGTTTCGATCCAGGTTTTTGCTGTAATCGAATTGAGGGATAGAGTTAGAATGGAATCGAAAGAGGATTGAGTTTGACACTTCTCTTGTGTGCGGAGTTGTGTACGCAAGCCAAACACCCTTATCGATATCTCTTTTTTCTCTATCTGTCAAACTCAATCTTTCGACCCGCATTTACATGCAAAAACTCAACTCGATCGCAGAAAATTTTGTAATCGAATCGAGTCAATCCTGTTTCAATCCAATTTGAGTTTACATGACACTCAACCCGAATTGAATCCGGATTCAATCCGCCATATAAACGTGGTAATAGTTTTCGCAGCGCCACACGTTGTTCGTGGACCAATAACTTTTTTGCGATTTGCTTTACAATGTATATTTTTATACGAGTATACCCTAACCTTTTCTTAAAGAATATGCAATAGGATAGTGGAGACTACATTAAAAATCCATTTTGTAGTTTTCGATATTAGCTCGTGCTATCAGAAAGATATTTTGTTCAGCATGTTGCGCACTCTCAGATCTCTACTGCCGCCACGCCGGCGTTCGCTTTGCTTTAAGTGTGCATACGAATATGGAAGCATTAAGTGCTTTCGGGGCATTTGCGTGTGTGCTCTGCGTATATGCTGTGTGTAGGTTAAACTTAAGCATCTCAAATGTGTTCAAACGGAATTCGAAATTCAAACTATAGTTTTACTAGCAGACCCGTCCGGCTTCACCAGGGCCAAAAAGTAGATTTCTTAAGAGACTAAAGGCTGTTTTAGAAATTCATAGATCATGGTTGCATTTCCTAATATCAAAGTGAGAATTCATTTACGTTCACTAATGAAAAGAATACAGTCACTAACCACTGCGCAGTGACGACGTACAATAATCACCTATATCAGCTTTGAGTAGGTGACCAGTGTGCCTTGTTTAGTGATGCTAGACATGGATTTCTACGATATCTTCATTTCTCGTGACAAGATTTACTGCTTTCGCATTGGTTTTCGATTAATCCTGGCTTTAGAAGCTATGCCTGTGGAATTCTGACAGTGGGAGGGCGTCCGGATCCGGATGAGGGTCAGTTACTCCACCAGTGTCCTCAAACAATTTAATAGTTTGATGCATAAAATTCCGGTGATTCCAGGCGCAGGGTCCGGAAAATATCGCCTCTTTCCATATTACACTTGTAAAAGTCAATTACCACAACACGGTTTCAATATCGCCCCACTACACATTTACAAATAACTTTTGTGTAAATATTTTTGGCCTTAACTTAGTATACATGTCACTCATTGAATATCTGTCAATTTAAAATGGACGTGTTCAATACTAGTTTCACGATGAGTGCATTCACCAGTATTTATGACATGACTAGGTATAAAATAAAATAAAATATATTTAGAGACGCATCCACTAGAGACGTATTGAGAAGAATATAAATTTGGACTTAAAAGTTGCAAATATAATGTCTTTAGCAAACAAAATATTTTATACCTTCATGTCACACCGTATAACTCTGCTTCTGTGTTATATTCTGATTGCTTGTTGTCTCTAGTACGATATATTTACAGTATACCCACCATAAAATATGCACATATGACCAGTCAGGATAAACGTGTAGTCAAATGATTACGCCCATTGTAGGGGTTTCATAAATATTATTTCCCATGAGTAAACAAAATAAGACCGGAACAACACTATATACGAATAATAGTTTTAATAAAAAGAATCATTCCTCATAAAACATATCCGAACCTATAAAAATGAATCATAAATATGTGTTGGATGAGCGGCTTGTACGAGTATTTGTTTATTTAAGTTTATTTTCCGGATCCTTTATGTTTTTACTTCTACAGTTTTAATAAAAGCAGTCATAAATACCCAGGAGGGAGAGTAAACTTTTATGGATATGAATGAGTTATCCACACGTTAAAGTATGGTTTTTCATATCACACACTGTAGGCTCAGAACTTTAAATTAGGATATGATTTATATTTATGTATATTGTTCGAGGAAATATAAGGTTAATTCATTGAGACATAGAAAAATGATTTTTCTCGCAAACATATTCACATCATGTTTATGAGAAGACCGAAACCTTGCGTTTTTACCATTTAGAGATAGAAACGAAGACCATATATTTTATGGATGAATAAGCAATGGCTTAGAGCTGTCTTTACGAGTAAATGCAAAACAGTAAATCTGTTGGTAGTTTGCACTGACAACGTTTTCTAAATTCAATAACTAACGACCCTGCAATTATTATAAAACAATTAACCAAACATTTCTATCTGACGTAATTTGCTTCTACAAATAGGTTTTTTTTGCTAGATTATCTAGGAAGGCATGTGTGACACTGCGTTAAAATACGGTATTTAATGATGGTGGGAAGAAATAGAGTTTTACTTATGACTCAACAGTCAGAAAGAGATGATAAATGAAGCAAACACTTTATTTAAGAGGATCGATCTTCATTGATTAAAGTAGAGCCGACTGAGGAGTCAACAACCTCGCGGGACCACCGTTAGGTGGGGTTCTGCTTACGCTGTTCTTTTATATGATATCTTCACCTTTCCTTTTATATTGCCTTGATGTTCTATTCTGTGGAGTTCCTTCATTATTATTACTGACATCCTTTTAATTGCATCCCAGATCCTCAGCGATGATATCATATGCTCCTTTTGTTATCTATCGATAAGTTCATCTTCCTTTTACTGAGACGTTCCACCTTTGCTGACACTTTGTTAAAGTTTGCTCCCTATTGTCGATTCTACGCAGTTCATCTCCAAGGATATACAGAGGTATCATGCGAGCAATAACGAATATGGTACCATCAGACACCTTGCGGAATGCGTTCCGCATCCGAAGTACACTGAGTCATGATTGACTGGGCGGCTTGTACCAGTAATAGCCTTCTGCTCTGCCTAGAACTGACTCGATCTGCCTAATCGCAGTGCTTTTCAAATATTTCCCGAAATAGCCTGGCATCTATTATCATTCTCAGGTATTTGATGGCCCATTGCGAGACACTGTCGTGACTACCGACTCTCAGTGTGACTGTTTTCCTCGTTTTTCTGCTGCTAATAACGCTGCATTCATTGTGTGTTCGGCTAGGTCAATAAATTCTAGCCAATGTTTCACCATTCGCACTGCTTTATTGCACTCATCTAAAAATTTTGCAACTGCTACTAATTTTGTCTTCACTGCGCTGCGTATTAGTAGCTTCAAAATATCAAAACATATATTGCACAGGATTGGACCTAGTACCGACCCTTGTGGAACTCCTTTAATACTCTTTTACCTCATTGGTGTCGTAAAACAGGACGGGTGGTGTTATACCTTTGTATTACCCCATGAACAAAATAATACCAAAATCAAGGCTTAACATTTTTGTTGGACATCAACAAAGGAATGGCCTTCTGCCCAAGGAACATTAGCGAAAAAGAGGTTAAGCATTGATTCAACCAATATCTTTTCGAGTTCTGTTGAAATTTTGTACCATTCTTGCAATAAAACAGACGAGTCTTTGCTGGTTACGACATGTTTTCGAATCTGTCTATCTAGGTACTCCCATAAATGCTCTATCTATGTCTGAGGAATGCGGAGGAAGATCCAGCTGTCTGGATATTCGATAAAGTAACCATTCCTTTAGCAGGTTGCTGGAAGACCCATAATTGATCTGGAAGACCCATCAATTTTGCAACACTTGATGGTTAGTTTTTCCCTAAAATATTGAGATAAACGGTTTTGTTCATTGTGCTGCCAATAAGGACTAGATTTCCAACGCCCGATGCTGCCATACACTCTTAAAAACATAACTTTATGTTTTTTTCTTTAGATTCTTTGTTTTTGCTTCTCCAAATTTTGGGAGCTTTCTTCGATCCAAATATTTCGAATTAGCTCTCGTCACTAAAAATAACATTTTCCCAGAATGGCGAACTCTCATTTTTATACTTTTTGGAGTAAAGCAGTCGTTGCTTTTGAGTCTTTCCGGAAATATAAGGCTAACTTCGAGGCACTCTGCCATGTAACCCATTACTATGGAATGTCCTACGAACAGTACTTGCGCTAACGGAAACTTTAGAAGTTCGGCTTATATCTTCCGCAATTTTCACTGCACTTACCGCTGGATTTTTTCATATTTCCCTGACAATAGACCGTACTTAACCTTCTGATGTTTAACTTCTTTGAACCACTCCATTTGTATAACTGCGTTATGGCCTCTGCCAACTATTTTTGTTATGTCCCGTAACGATTTTCCTTCGTGTTTAAATTTTAGCACAAGTTTTCGCGTTTTAATTGAACTTTGTTTTTCCATTCTAAGAACGATCTGCTTTCATCATAAAATCAATGTTTAAAACCCATTAAACATTAGAAAAAAATTAATAAAAGTAGTAACAAAATAATCAATAATTGTTGCAAAATGATAGCAATTGGACACCTGGAAGTATGCAAGCATAAATAATGAATTGTATTGAACACCTGATAGCATCACACATACTCGTAAATGGTAAAAAGTTATGAACACCAGCAAGTATGCATGCATAAATAGTGTGGACATTTTGAATACCTTCAACTATACACTGATCTTTGCAATCTGACGAGTCGGGAGTATTCAAACAGTACTTGGGTGACCCGCTACGCGAGTTAAGTCATTTTTTTCACTTTTATTTGGTCAGGTTTTAGTTTTTACACTTATCCTGTATTATATGAACAATTGGAATGCAGTTTTACAACATAAGCTATTATTGGTGTCATAATAACATCCATTGTCCTTCAATCCATAGCCGCAGTTCCTTACGAATCAAAAAACGCAATTGAGTTCGGCAATTATCTCCAAAAAGCTGGTGCACAGAGTTCGTAAAGTACGAGTAATATTGACTTCCGCACATTTAATTAAATTTTAGTTTGAAAATTCGAGTATTTTTATTATTTTTACAATAACAAAAATTCTTTGTTTTCGCTACGTTCATTAAATTTTGAATCCGAATAATGGTGGCCGTGGTGTAGTGGTAACATCACCTCTTGTCACGCTGTTGGTTCATGGTTCGAATACTGATGTCAAGAATCATCTATTTATTTCGCACGAAATAAATAAAAAAAGTCGATCAATTGCGAAAGCTTATGTTAACTCCACTGCGAAGGCATAACACTGGCAGTAGGGTGGTCATATGGCTAAAATGCAACTTGATCGTGATGATGACATCAGGAGGACGGAAAAAAAATACTGTGAATCATAAGCAACGACAATAACAGCGAAAACAAAAAAATACTCCCCAGTTATCTGGACAGCCACCCTTGGAGTTCACTGAAACTTAACTACCACCTGAGTCTCAAACCAACTACACAAATCTGTCTTTCTGTCTCTTCCTCTTTCCACAAAACCGCCCGTGTCCTAAAAATTAGTCTAAGGGTATTCATATCCCCTTTAACACGTGCAAATTATAAAAAAAAAAATTACTTTAATGACAAAGAAGAGCATTAAAGATTTTTTGTTTCCTTGCTCATCTTCTCCGAGTGTTCGATAATGAAAGGTACATCACGGCGCATTTACTACCTTCTGACCCTCGTTCAATACTGTGAGTACGCAAAGCCTTAGCTTTCTCGACAATATAGGAGCTTATGGTGGGTGCAAAGAGCCTTACAAACGGCAAATTCAGCTTTCTAAGTTACCACTTTCTGTAGGCCTCGGAGAGACAAAATTAAGTATTCAATTTCTTAGCAAATTATACATACATACATATATTGCGTGTTACAAAACACTGCATTTCAAAAATCAAAAATCCGCTTTGCCTTGAGTCATACTACCTATACAAGCATACAATTTCCAGTTTCCTAGGCTTCGGAAAGGCACAGTTATAGTGTTTTTTGGGACTGCGGCCGATTTGAAATTGGCGCTATTTCTCACATAGATGGTTTTATTATGTGAAAGTTGGCAGTAGTGTTCAACTGTCAATGCCATTTCACCATGAAGAGTTTGACGTATTTTAGTCATTAAAATATTTTATCAAAATGGTTCATCAGTTATTGCAACACAGGGTAGATTACGTGATTCGTACCAAATTACTCACACATTGTGTGTGGATTAATGAATTCTATGAGATCAATCACATAAAGCCCTTTATCGGTCATCTTGCGGTGGATTGTGTACTTTTAACTACGGATTTTAGCACTAAAGTCCTCATATGAATGCTTTTTTTTGCCTTGAATTTCAATAACGTCTGCAATATACTCGTACTACGTGATGACATTTCACAGCTTTTGAGTAGCTCCGAGAAGTGTCGTTAAAATAGGGAATGCATTAATATTTAAGTTCTCGGATACTTTTGCAGCTACATCAAAGCAAAACCCCCAGCCTGGATGGCCACTTTTCCGTTAGCTATCGCCAACGACCCTCCAAAAGCGCTTAAACCCCAATACCTTGTCGAGATACCTACAGCTTACGGCGCGGAGTGACACGAAGGCGAAAGCATGAATTAGTAGCTTTATGTTGATGTTTATGCTATTTTATATTGCGCACATCTATTTCTTGAAAGTGCATCATATCAACACACATAACTACATCTGATTCATAATATTTTTCTAAATGAGTAATTTCATCCTTTAAATAAAAAAAAAAAATCGGATTGTATCTAATGGGGGACTTGCATTACCATAAATGTGTCATTTTATAGCACATAAAAAGACACGAACATTATGCCAAAAGGTATCCTATATGCATTATCACTCACTCGAAAATTTTGATTTAATCATTGGATATTTTTAGTTTTCACCAGATTTAGGTGAGGCTAGAGTTGGTGAACACGGAAGTCGACATATGACAGCTTTCTGTGTGTTGCGTTAGGCCATAACTCTCTCCTAAAATGAACAAAATACCAATTTTCAGAGGCACTTTTCAACAAGTTTAAAAATCCATTCACAGCTCAGCGACCTGTGAATGGGCGAACTGCGAATAAACCATATTTAGTACATTTAAAGGCACACAATTGACAACTTTGCTATTCCAAAAGAACAGAGCTTAATTTATCTATCGATTAAGAGGAAAAAAGTTAAATTTTAATTAGTTTCTGCAAAGAAATTAGCAATTTGCTGATTTTTCCGCGAACAGGCGAATACTTCTTGCGAACTGTCAAATTCAAAACGCAATCCACATTCGCGCGACCAAAACATTTGCGAGAGTTTAACCTCATAATTATTTTGTTTTGATCTTAGTGGTCGGTCAGAGCTCAAAGTATTTCAAATAATTATAATTAAGTTTCGTGTGGGATTCTTATGCAATTTACTCATGAGCGTACAAAATTCTCTTTCCCTACTTCTTATCTGATTAATTTGGTGCACATGTATGATTTTACGTTTTTTTCGTCCATAAATATGCAAAAAACAATTGTTTTTTTCTTAGCAGAATTTGTTGCCTGACTCCCATTGTACACTTATATTTTTCAGAAACACAACGTATGACAAGTGAAATTCGCAGATTGCTACGACTAGAAAAAAAAAATGCTGTGAATGAAATGTCAAAATTTGCCAATATTCGCTCGTTCGTATTCGCAGGTCGCTGAGCTGTGAATGTACCTTAAATGTCTTCAGGGCATTCATATTTAGTATTTAGAATTATTAGGTAATTGTCTGTATTATGCACAAATATCGAGCGTTTATATAACCATTGTATGGGTGAATTACAGAGCAGAACATTTTTTATCGATTTCAAACAAATTGGTTGAGAATATGTATTAAACGTCTAAACTTGCTGAAAATAATCTTTGAAAATTGTCTTTCTGCGTGCTTACGCCACCTGGCAACCCTTCCGAAACAACCTAAACATCTGGCTATGGATTCACACGACATACTCGTATAATGAAGTAAAACTCTTAAAAAACAGGCTGCTTTGGCGCAATGGTTTAATTTGACCGCTTTTTTGCTGCATTTACGAACGCATTGTCACCCAACGTACCAACAGAAAGCTGTCAGACGTCGACTTTCGTAGTGCTGATATTCTCTTGATTTTTAAGAAATTTTACCACATATGTACATATATTGTGGCTAAGACTTTTTCTTAGAAGAAAGTGGGCGTGGCGATCGCCATTTCTAGCCATTGGTCAATGATTCTGGTGAAATATTTACAATAAGTCTTAAGAAAGCAACTTTGAGACAAAAACGCCCCCTAAAAGTGGGCGTAGCATTATATAATGAATGGACGAATTGTAGAGATTATGAACGTCTATATATTTCGTTAAGACGATATTTGTCAGTTTGTAGTAAAAACATTTATAAGTGCATTTTTTTAAGAAAGTGGGCGTGTCTTCTGGGCGATTAATTTTTTACAATTGTACTGCTTCGGATCTTGAGAAGGTTATATACCAAATTTCATCTTCCCAGTTCAAAAATTAAGGTCCGCCCAAAATTCACTACAAAAAATTCACACCTGGCTTGCATTAGTATTACGGGCGCTACGCGCTCCTGCCCAACAGCAGCGCTAGAAACTCTATTAACACTCCCCTCATTTCACATTGGAGTGAAAAAAACTGCCGCATTAAGTGCCACAAAATGTCACCTCTCCTCAAACTTCAAACTGGGATAACTCAAAGGGCATACAAAAATCCTAAACAAGCTCCCGATTGTTGTGACCAGCGATCGTTGTAACAGACTTCAGTCGAAGGTAATGAAATAATGATCTCTAAATGGAACTCTACCCTAGACCTTCGTCAACCTAAGAAATTCATTGACATCTCGAACAAAAAAACTAGTTGATGAGCTCCTATCTCTTCGTAAAAAAAAGATATAAAGCTCCTAACAAACAAAAACCTGGTTATAATAATCAGAGGAAATCATTTTCACTAACCTCATGCAAAGCGCCTTAGACAAAGTTTGGCACTGGTGCAAGATCGATCTTAGTGTAAACTCCAACAAAACTCCTCACTAAAAAGAGGAAAACAAATCTCTCAAATATGGTGTTAAACCGCATACAAATTCCTCTGTCTGGAATAGCAAGAGACTGCTGAGCACATCTTGTGCGAATGTCATCGGAAAGGGATTCGTTTCCCTATCTGATATCTGCGGAGACAATTCTCAATAATAATAATAAATAATACTAATGTTACAAACTACCTATATGTATCATACCCTACGTGATAGGGTATAAAAAGACTTCCTTACAAATCTTACATACCAAACAACCGGCTGGCCACAACTCTTGCTTTTCTCCCCAGTCAAAATCAACTGGCTAAGCATTGCTATGGCTTATCACAGATACGAGTACATGGGCTAATTTAATTTAAAGACGTTGGTACGTCTGAGGAATTTTTCAGTTTTACATATACAACGGAATGTATATATAATTTTTCAATTAAAAAATTCCATTTGTTCAACATAATTCATCTTAGAAATTATTTTTCTGAACTTCTGAACCACAATAAATAAAATGTTTTCAGGGTGGCTGACATAAACTGTTACCAACTTCACGTCGCTGTGTCTGCCAAACCACGAATGACAGCGCGCTGAAAATTGACAGTTACGTGTGTGAGGTTTTCTTTATCACGTGTTTAGTTTTTGTTCTATCGACAATGGAATAAACGTAATAGTGTCATTGCCTTTTTTTGGCTGGAAAATCACAACCAGCTTTGGTTCGTAAGCTGAAACATTTGAAAGTGAACAAAATGTTTGTGTACGAACAAAGGAGATGAGTTGCGTGCAAACGACGCAAGTGGCCAATTGCCAAACATCCTCTTCTCTGATGAAGCACCATTTCCAATTGAGTAACTTGTCAACAAGCAAAATGATCGAGTTTATCTGCCAGAGAGGTCATACGATAATTTCGACCAAAGAATGGCCACCAAGAAGCAAGCGCCACCGTTTTTGATAATTTGAGCCGCAGTGACTGCCGATGGTCAGTCTCCGCTCGTATTTTTGGACCGTGGCGTTAAGATAAACGCGATGGTTTATGGCGAAACTGTCTTGGAAGCTGTGTTGAAGCCATGGGCACGTAAACATTTCGGCCAAAGACCCTGGACATTCCAACGGGACTCTGCACTTCCCCACAAAGCACGAGCAAATCAAGAATGACTGCGACAAAACGTTCCGCACTTCATTTCCACGACACAATGGCTATCTAATTCTCCCGATGCGAATCCATTCGACTTTTCTGTCTGGGGCATTTTGAAGGCCAAGGTTGGCACTAAAAAATACCAAACAACGGACGGGAATGGAAGCGCATTCCACAGACACACTTGCGTGCAGAGTGCGATAAATTGATTGACCGTCTCAAGGAAATTGTTATATCAAAGGTGGCCACATCGAAAATATTAATTAAATCCTTGAATTTGAATAAATTTCCAAAATTGTTTTCTTTGGATTCAATAAAAAATATTCACAATTAAAAAAAATACACCTATTTGAATTAGTAACAATTCATGTCAGCCACCCTGTATAATCTTCAACTTATTTTGTTTCATCATTTTATTCATAAGTATTTTAAATGCTGGCTACTTCTTTTACGCCCAGTATACTTCACGAGCACAGCCACTTCTTTTGGGAGACTACTTTGACAATTGACAGTTAAAGGGAAATGCCACACTAATATTCTTGCATCATTCATCCGAGGGAAATCTCTCCACTTCTGATGAGTACCAATTTTTAGATATAAAAAATTATAAAAATCCGACTGACTAGCAGGAATCGCAAACCACTGGTTTGCTAGGTTTCGAAAAAATACCCCATATGTTCCAGACAACATTGCTCCCAGATAGTAATAAAAAAAAAAAAAAACTCAAACTGGTCATAAAACACACCATCTCCTCAATGCCATTTTATACAATGATTCATTGTAGCATGTATTTTACGACCGATCACATTCTCTTAAAGTCAATTTCACGGCAACCCATTTTCAAGTGCATAGCTCATTCAATTCAATCATTTTCTAACGTTACCATAAAATCCTAACGCCACAGTTAAAAATTACCCTCCAAGAAAAACTCCCCAATTATGTTGCCGTACTAGTGAACTCATAAAATGTTAACATTGTCCCCAAGCTAAAAAGGCTAAAAGTATACATATTATCTGTCATTAAAGACTTTGACCGCCATAAAACTCTTCCTCGTGACCCATAAACTCATTCTTCTTTCTGGCGTCTGTACCTTTCATTTCAGTTTTACACTCCTTTTCGTCAGTCCACTCAGCACACATTAGCTATGGGGATAAAAGATTAAGTCAGGTAGCGATCTACCCTCCTCCAGTCACTCAACAACCTTCATAAACACAAAACTGAAACTTAAACCTAATAAAGAAGTCGATAATAACATTTTGATGTTTGTTTCTTTTTGGGTAAATAAAATGGCTACTGTATGTCACTTTATGGGGGAATATTCACCTCATACGGATCAGAAGGATAACAGGGTATAATGGATGGCTTATAATGAAAGACGGAAACAGTAATGCTATTGTTCCAGAAAAACAAGAAATCAAATTAATGGGGACTATCAGCTTTATACCGAAGAAATTTTATCCGCGCACTCGTAATTACTGAACCAACATAAAAACCGAATTTTGCTTCCTGCAGAGGAAGTGAACTCCATATTTTAAAGCAATGAAGGGCTAATTTCAGTTACCGGTAGAAAGGATAGGGTCGTTTAAGAAGTAACATGAGAAAATGGGCACCACTTAATTTAATTTTGACCAAAGTTATCAAGTTATAAAATAAAAATAAATTAAATAAAGTACGAGTAGCACGTATTTCCAACTACACACATATACAGTTATATTTATTTATTCCATTTTCTAATTATAATTTTAATATGAGGGTGGGTCAATAAGTCCCTGAAAATTAACACAAATTGTGTCGTCACCTTAAATTTAATTTTTTTTTGTCAAGAATCATCTTTCAAAAGAACGCAAACAAATTTTCAGACAGATCTGTCAAATAGTTTTGTTGTGGCAGCCATTTTATATAGACGCCTACTAGCATTTTCGTTAAAATGGAAAAAAGTGAATTTCGATTGCTCATTACGAGTAAACACTATTTTTTGCGACAAAAAACTATCACGCAAACCAAACAAAAGCTTGGCAAATATTATGGGGACTCTTCACCATCGATTGGAACCATTCACCACTGGTTTACTCAATTTCGGTGCGGTCGTTCAAGCACAAGTGACGCCGAACTTTCTGGTCGCCTAATTGAGGTCACCACACCAGAAATGGTCGGCAAGAGAAAGTGCGCGAGTTTGAAGAGGCCACAGGCTTATCACATGGCTCAGTGATTTCGATTTCACATAAATATTTGGACATGAAAAGCTTTCCGCAAGATGGGTGCCACGTTTGGTCACAATCGACAACAAACGCATTCGTTTGACAACTTTAAAGGTGTGTTTGGCGATGTTCCAGAAAAATTCGGCTGAGTTTTTGCGCCGTTTCGTAACCGTGGATGAAACCTGGATTCACCACTACACACCAGAAACCAAGGAACAGTCAAAACAATGGACTTCTGAATCGAAGCCGAAGAAGGCTAAGGCGGGTTTGTGAGCAAACAAGGTCATGGCGACAGTTTTGGGATGCGCGCGGTGTTATTCACATCGATTACCTTGAAAAGGGTAAAACGATCACCAGCGCATATTACGCAGAGCTGTTGGATCGATTCCAAGCCGATTTGAAGCAAAAACGGCCGCAATTGGCGAAGAAAAAAGTTCCTTTTCACCAGGACAACGCAGCGGCGCACAAATCCGCAGTCGCAATGGCAAAATTGAATGAGTTATGCTACGAACTCCTCCCTCATCCAGAATATTCCCCAGACTATTTCTTGTTTCCAAACACGAAGGAATGGCTCGGAGGTAAGAGATTTGGGTCGAATGAAGAGGTCATCGCTGAAACAAACGCTTATTTTGAGGGGCTCGAGAAATCGTATTATTTGGAGGGCATCAAAAAATTGGAGATGCGTTGCATCTCTTCATTCGACCCAAATCTCTTACCTCCGAGCCATTTCTTCATGTTTGGAAACAAGAAATAGTCGTAGGGGGCTAAATCTGGGGAATATGCTGGATGAGGGAGGAGTTCGTAGCCTAACTATGCAATATTGCCATGGATTTTGTGGACCATTTCTGGTGTGGTGACCTCAATTGGGCGACTAGAACGTTCGGAGTCACTTGTGCTTGAACGACCTCACCGAAATTAAGTAAACCAGTGGTGAATGGTTCCATTCGATGGTGAAGAGTCCCCATAATATTTGACAAGCTTTTGTTTGGTTTGCGTGATAGTTTTTTCTCGCAAAAAATAGTGTTTAATGAGCACTCGAAATTCACTTTTTTCCATTTTAACGAATATGCTAGTAGGCGTCTATATAAAATGGCTGCCACAACAAAACTATTTGACAGATCTGTCTGAAAATTTGGGTCCGTTCTTTTGAAAGATGATTCTTGACAAAAAAAAAATAAATTTAAGGTGACGACACAATTTGTGTTAATCTTCAGAAACAAAGTTAAGAAGTGAATAATTATACTATTGTTAAAAACAGATTTCTGACCATCGAACTATTCATATCAAAGAGCCATTTTTTTTACTGACTTCAGAAACAACTTAAGGCAATTATGTTATCTTATTTAATAGGGCTATTGATTAAAATGTTTAGGTGCTGATGTAGTATAAAAATTTGAAAATTTACTTTTATTACATTGGGACATTGACTAAGATCCGAGAATTAACTCTTAAACCATACAAATTTGAGCTTCTAAGTGCATGGCTGAACCGCTTCTCATGAAAAAAAACTTTAAGAACTTTATATATAGGTGTTTCAAAGGCAAAATAAGACGATCCTGAAATAAAAGCCAACTGCTTGTTAGCCTTGGTTTCTTACATACAATTCGAACAATATGCTTCTGAGCCGTAAATATTGGTTAGAGAGTGGTTTAATATGCTCCACCCCAACTAGCTATTCCATACTGTAGTTTAGAGAGAACGAGACCAAAGTATATGGTTGTTAAAAAATTCTTAGAGCAAGTGTGTTTCAATAAAAACATTTTACGAGTAATAGACATCATATATTTTTTTAGTTTCCCAGTATGATGTTTCCAATTTAAGTTTTGATCAATTATTACTCCTAAGTATTTAAAATGACTAACGAATTCGATCTTAAAACAACCTTTGGAATGCCCGGTGTCTTGTAGGAAGTTGGATTCGCCACAAGGATGAGTGGCTATGCTAAGTTTCGTACATGTTGCTGAATGAAAGATAACGTTACAATCAACAATTGGAGCTGTTGCTTTTAAATTGAAGAAGATAATTTTTGTCTTTTCGCTTATAATGAGTCCGTGCCTCGCAAACCATTGTTTTAGCACATTTAAATCTTTTTGTAACTGAATGACCAACTCAAAAAAAGAATTACTAACGTAAGTCAATGCCATGTCGTCAGCGAACGCTGTTATGCTGCTGTTAAATTGTTGTTTAAAGATGGAGTTTATATATATTAGGTGCGAATGCAACTTTTTTGTGAAAAAATGTTTACAAATGAATCATTCAAAGTATTGACCATCGCTAGCTACAACTTTTTCCCATCTTTCTGGCAGAGCTCGAATACCGTTACGATAAAAGTGTTCATCTTTTGAGGCTGTCCACGAATCAAGCCATTTTTTGATGCCTTCATATGAGCGGAACTGCTGATCAGCCAGACCATGTGCCATCGAACGGAACAAGTAATAATCTGATCTCGTATTGTGGCCGTTTTTCGCGCATTGCTCAGCTCAATCGCATCAATTGAAGTCGATACCGTTCCCCAGTGATGGTTTCGTTGGGTTTCAACAGTTCATAATAAATGACACCAACCTGGTCCCACCAAATACACAGCATAATCTTCGCAGAGTGAATATTCGGCCGAGCCGACGACGTAGAAGCATGACCGGGTAGTCCCCATGACTTTCTTTTCTTTGGTTAGTTAATGAATCCATTTTTCATCACCCGTCACGATGCGATGAAGAAAACCCTTCATTTTTTTGCCGCTGGAGCAGTTGTTCACAGGCGAAAAAACAACGCTCAACATCCCTTGGCTTCAAATCATAAGGAACCCAAGTTCCTTGTTTTTGAATCATTCCAAACGCATGCAATCGCTTGGAAATGGCTTGACGGGTAACTCCTAATGCTGAAGGAAGCTGTTCTTGCGTTTGGCATGCATCCTCATCGAGCAACACCACCAATTCAGCGTCTTCGAAGGATTTTGACCTCCCTTCACGCGGACGGTCGTCGACGGAACCAATCACGGCATGTTGTTTCGCTTCAGACGCCGTTTTCTTCGAATGAAAGAAGAAAATCAACACTTCCCGCAAATGACGATTATTTGGCACAAAATCAGACATTTCCACACAACAGTACATGACGCCAAAACAAAATCACTAATGTGTCAAAACAGTTTCTTTACCATATGTCTAAGCTCGGTTCATGACGTTTTGGATATGTCAAAATCGACCAGCACTTACTGCTGGAGCCATCTATTGACAAACAGCGAGAACTTAATTACGCACCTAATTTAAAGACTAGACTGGCCCGGTAAATATTAAAAAATGGAGAAACATACATTGGAACGATGCGACAAAAATAAATTTATTTTTGTCTCATCGCTGGTAATGGTAGACGTTTGGTACGGTGACCACCAAATACTGAACTCTCCCCACAGTATGTTAAAAAAAAACTATTAAACATGGAGGAGGCAATAATAAGTTGTGGGCATGTTTTTCATGGCATGGATGTGGTCCAATTTACTGGATTTATCAAAATATGGACCAACATGAGTATGTTAATATTCTGGAAAACATCATACTACCATATGCTGAAGAAAACATGCCCTTAAGATGGATCTTGCGACAGGATAATGATCCTAAACATACCTGGAAAAAGGCAAGGAAATTCTTTCAAGATAGAAATTTAAGTGATAGAGAATTTGTGGCAACACCTTAAGAAGAGAGTGGTTATGCATAAAGTAAAAAATGTGGCCGAACTTTGGAAGGTTGTTCGAGAGGAATGGTCATCTATAACACTGCGGCAATGTCAAATTCTTGTCCACTCCTATGCCTAAACGTTACGATGTTGTTTTGAAAATCAATATCCATGCAACAAAGTACTAGGTTGGCATTCTGGAATACAATGACTACAAGAAATTTTTAATTTTTTTATTTTTTTTCTCAGAAAAGGTAAGTTGGATCTATTTTATTGACCGGTCGATCCATATTTTATTGAGATTTTGTAGTTTATTTTTGTTCTGTATAAGTCAGTAGTAGTTCAGAGTGGTTCTATTTTATTGGCCATAACTGTATATGCACCTATATATACAGTTAATTTGAAAATCACTCGGATCTGAAACTTAAGCATTATCGAAAATGCATTTAAAAAAAATCGTTCAAAAACAATTTTTGACCGTTTTCCGAAACTTGGTACACCATGTTTTTTTGAATACAATCAACTGATTTTTGCTGAGAACAAATTTGGAAAAAAAAACAATCAATAAAGAAGTACCGTTATATAATTCTTTTGCCAAAAACTTGGTAGTACCGTTAATTTTTTGAGTTTAAATGAAAATTCCGATTTAGCCACGAACTGCGAACCAATCGATCCAAGGTATTAAATTTGAAGAAAATCCGTCTAGCGGTTAAAGCTGTAGCCAACCAAACATACGCAGCAAGGCAGATAGAATAGAGACCTATTTTTTACATGCATAAGGGCAAGTATTGGTTTCCTGAAAATTTTCGAACTCGAGATTTTGATCAATCTTGGTATTACTATTATAGAGGAACTCAAATGGGTCTCTTAATTCTGTCTGTTTATCTGTGCGCTGGACTGCAGCCTAAACGGCTGGATAGATTTACTTCAATCTTCATATCTAGGTTCGGTGGGGCACAATTCAAGGCGACATCCGAATTTGCATTCTGACCCAAAATTTACTTTTTTTTTAAAAAAAAAAAAGAAGAATTTGTCAAAAACGACTCCAACGACTTTATTTACATAAATTGTATATTTGAGTTGCGTTAGACATATACCAGTAGATGACGTACCAAATTTATCGAAAAGAGGTTGTATAACGGTACTTTACTTATTTGAATTTTTTTTTTAAATCGGGTATGACTTAAACGATTTTGCTGAAAATCGACGATTTGCGGAAAATAATACACAAAGTTTTAGAAAATGGTGCCAACAAGTTTTTACTTTAACGCATTTTTCAAAAATGAAATTATTTTACACGATTTTACTTAAATTTAAAATCTGAATAGAATAGCACGCGAGTATAAGTAAGTGCGACCCAGTCGTGCACCTTACGAGTATGTTGATTCTCTACATTATATTCGTAGCATCATAATACCAAAGTTTATTAACTAAATTTATTTGAAGATTGCAAATTTTCACGAAAAGAATACATGAGATGTTCTTTTAAAACTTTTTTTTTAAATATGTAAAAATAAAATAAATATTTGGCGCAACAGCTCTTTAAATGCCAGGGCCTAGCTTCTCGCAACCACTCTGTTGTGTGCGTTATATTTTTCACATGAATGGAAGGGACCTACAGTTTAGTGCCGTATCCGAACGGCTATTTGTTTTGAGAAGCTTTCTCGTGACAACAGTACTCTCGAATGTTTGTCAGACGTTCGCGAGAGGTGGGATCGTGAAAAAACTTTTTGGTGTTTTCTGGGATTCGAACTTGGAACCTATTGCGTAGTGATCCAACACACTAACCACTACGCCACGACGCGTATTAAATATGTACTACATTAAAAATAGTATGATAGACAAAACGATGCATATATAAACAAATAACAAACTATTTGACCAAATCGTCAAGTACGCAAGCAGCTAAACTTTTTTTTCTCAACTGCTCGATACAGTCAAGAAGATAGCACTGAGTCTACATATTGTATAATGTCGCACAGCACGAATGACTACGAGAACCTAGGCTGCCCTGAACACTAATTTTTGTGCCAATTTTTATTTTTTTATTCTAATAACTAAGTTCGCGACGCATTCTCATATTCGACTGTTCGCTTGAGATGAGAATGTGTGAAATGATGCGAAGATATCTGTTAAATAAAGACTGCAGCTTACGAATGCTAGAGGCGATCATCTTATAGTCAAGAAAAAGGGACGCACCCCGTAGAGTCCGCAACTCGTCTAATTTTTTTTTTTTTTTCAATTATTCTCAAATATAAGAAATAACCTATATGTAAAAGGACCAATAGTTCATTAGTTTATAAAAGCAGAAAAGCAGATGAACAAATTCAGTTTCTTCGTTAAGGGACTCAACGGATATTAAGGAAGCAAAGACTTTCTCCGAATTTTAGAATTCAAAATGGTGCGCAAAAGCCCAAAATTATAAAATTAAATTTTTGCTTAAACTTATAAATTATATAGCACAGTGGTTAAATGCGTAAACAAGCGGCTCAAGATTCTTTCAGATTCAAAAAATACCAAAAACTTTTTTCACGGTCCCACCTCTCGCAAATGTTTGACGACCATCCAAGAGTAAAATTCTCATGAGAAGCTTCTCGCAATAAAAAAAAATTGACATTCGTAAATGACATAAAACTGTAGGTCCCTCCCATTCATGTGTCGCACAGCACGAATGGTAGCGGGACAGGCTCTGTATGTCCTGGAAGCGCCAAAATATTTACTTATTTCTTTAACAAATTAATTTAAAGGACAATATAGGAATAAGTGTTTCCGGGGTCGCTGAATCCGAATCCGAAGTCAGTATTTGAAAATTCAAAACGGAACCCAAAAAATTACTCGTATATGTATGTTTTCGAGACCGCTGCATGGAAATACAAAATCGGAATCTTTAAATCCAAAATGGTGCAGTTCTTTGTTTTACTGAGCGCCATTTTGAAATTGAATATTCTTACTTTGAATTTCAGGGTCATTTCTAATTTCAAGTTCTTATTGAAAACGGTACGAAATCGAAAAGAAACTAAATTCCTAAAGGACGAAAATTCTATAAAGACAAAATCTTAAAAGTTTTAAATTCCAAAGCGAAAATTTCAATGCAGAAAATCTGCAAGAGCAAAAACCACCAATCAAGACATTGATGTTAAGGTATGCATAACGAATTTTTCCGGAATTCATAGTTGAGAAGAAACTAAGTTATTTATTCACTGGTTATTTCATTTTGTTGTGGATTATTTTGAAGTTGACTTATTTTGTTGTCACATTGAACTAAATTTTCAAACCAAAATCTCAACTCCAAAGCTCACATGAAAAAAACCAAAGCTGTGGAGAAGTTCGAGTCAATTCGCTTTAGGAGTAACATGTAATATGTGACAACATGCTCTTCTGGTGTCGCCAGAATAGATGAATACTTCAGTTTTCCGCTTACTCTTACCTTATAGAGTTGCAAAACTATAAAGGAACTCAAAAAGTACGTTTAACAACTCTGTATGTCTGTCCCTGTGCCCATCCGTCGGTCCGCCTGTCTGTTCCTCGGAATGCAGCCTAAATAGCTGGACGTACTTTATTCAAATTTCATATCTGGGGTCTGTGGGCTAATACCCAGAAGTGAAATCAGAATTTTTGTTCCAGCCTCAAAATTAACGGTACTTTTCTTAGAGCCAATTTTGAAAAATTTAAACGATTTCGGTAAAAATCCAATTGCGAGGTAATATAATTGCAATAAGACTCCAGAGTAGGTGATTTCAGTCAAAATTGAATTTTGGACAGCATTTTAACGCAGTTTTCGAAAATTCAAATTTCTTCGGAACCTACAATTTTATACCGTTTCCGAATGACATTTTTTCGATGACGATTTTACTCTCGGATGTTTGTCAGAAGTACGCGAGATGTGGGACCATGAAAAACATTTTTTTTTTTCTGGTACTCGAATCTTATGCTTCATATCGTCTACGAACTCAATTTGACCACGACGACAGTGACAAAAATATTGTGTGACAAAAAAGTCACTCGTCTGCATCCGCTCTAACTCTCATAAGCTACCCTAATTGCAGCCACAGATGGGTGACCTTTTTTTTGTCACGTGACATTTAAGTCACCACGGTCGAATTGAGTGCGTACACGAGAGTGATCTCCACCATGAAACATGAATTTATTTTATATTGGTATATCTGTATGAATCGATATTTTCCTCTCATTTACACACTAAAGATCCATCCCCCATTGCTTTTCATGCAGAAATGTGGGCCAGAGTAGTGACAATTTTGTTGCATATTTGCGCAAAGAATCGTAGAGCAACAATTAAACAAATTAAAGTCACTCTCTTCGTGTGTGCACCACTATAAGTAATGGATTTGGAAATCCCTGACTGACATAAACACACTCGCTTAAAGTTGTGGAACAGGTAAACAATTTCCAAAACTAAATATGTATTTACACTCCTTGGGTGTAAAAGTGCCAACTAGGGCCCCTAGCAACATTGCAATTCCCCAAATGCAGCCCTGTGAAAAAAGTGTTTACAAAAAAAAAAAAAAAAATACCTTCCGCTTTTTCAACTTTTCGACAAAGTTACCACAAAACTCATTCAGTAAAAAATATAAATTTTTTTCTATCTGAACGAGAAAAAGAATGCCGAGCAGGAGAGTGGAGAGGGATGTCTCTTCATTGAATACAGATTGCATAGCATATTCTCATACATTCTATGTGGTCCCCTGTGTCATATACCAGAAGCATCAAAGCGGAACGTCGAAGTGTGTATAAAGGAAACATACACACATATGTAGCACATTCCTGCAGTATAGAAGCCCCATTTGTGGTGCGGATGTTGTTGAGCGGGAGCTGTTATTTTTTCTTTGAGGCATCATCTTATTCTACACAAATTGGGATTTCTGAGAAAATATCCGAAATGTTAATATACCAAAGGCACATGATGGGCCGACGAAACCAAAGGCAGGCAACGTTCTCTACAACTCTTCACAGAAAGCAAAAAGAAAAGAAAAGAAAAGAAGAACAACAAACACAGGATGTGAATGGTAATGGTGTCCTGTCCTTAGAAGCATAACCGCCACCTGGGTACAAGATGGAGGAGTCAGTTTCTCTCTTCTAAACTCGTCTCACTTCTCGAGTTCTCAAATTGAAATGAATGCTTTGGTAATCTCGTTGTGTGGAAGAAGAATTTCAATTATACTCAGAACTCCGGGGCGAAAGCATTTTGGCTTGACAATGGTGAAAACAGGACATACAGATGGATGGAGGAGCCGAGTATACGAGTAGTGTGTGGGCAGAAGTAGAATACGCCTTGAATGATGAGTAAAATGACCTAGAATTGTCAGTAACAAGGAGGACGAACAAAGTTAAAATTTAATTACCAAGAAGTTTAACTCTATAATTAAATTCATTGGTTGACATTCAAAGATATTTTCAATGTGTTGTAAGATAATGATGCAAGGTTGCTAATAAAGCACTTAAGTTGCCAGAATCTTTTTATCGTTTTCTTGGAATAGAATATGAGAATATGATATGAATATGAAATAGCTGGCACACATAGAGGCCGAAGTAATTTTTTGACAGATAGCAAACGATTCGCCTTAATTTCGCGAACATATTGGCTACATCGGTGTTAAAATAAAATTATAATGGCGGACAGTGGACGCCATTTTGTCTAATTCGAAAAATCAATGTTGTTTAAAAGCTATCATTAATCATAAAAACTATTAATAAACTTCCGAAGAGCAATATGGTGCACTGCAGACCCTATTTTCTCTAATTCACAGAAATTAGTAATGTTACTGCGCAAAGTAATCGACTGAACCGATTTTCATGAACAAAAATGCAACTGCGAATATATCCCTTCCTCCCTAATATTTAATTCTTCTCTATAACCTTTGTTCTCACTGTGTTAACAAACTTTAAAAGTCTTAAATGATACAGAAGTCTTAAATGATACATCTGACACACATCTGATTCAGATAATATTTTTACGATTTCAAAGAGATTTTATAAAAAATTGTGGCTGCCAACATTTTTAACTGAAGTTCACGGATTCTGATGAGGAATTCACAATAAGACGTAACGATCACCCTAAATAGCTTTGTTTTCCTAAAAAAAAAAAAAAACATATGTCGCTTTATATGATTTTTTTTTAAGAAAACGGCCCCAAAAAGTGAGCGTTGCCATGTATAATGTATGGAAGAAATGTAGAGAAAGTTATTCTTTACATATATTTCCGTTTCTACGAAAATATTGAGAAAAACTGAATTTTTTTTAAAGTGGGCGTGTCTGTGGGCGGAATTTAAAAATGTTTACAAAAATGTTTACAAGATTCTAGAAAACTTACATACCTTATATTTCATAATATTAGCTCAAAATTTAAGGTCTAAAAAGTAGTTACATGCGGAAGGATGGACGTACGGACATGGCTAGATCAACATAACTTTCGATGCTGATCACAAATATATATTGGTGATCTGTCGTTATAATTTCTCTATGTTACAAACTATGTACCAAAACTAATATACCCTGGATAGGGTATAAAAACTATTCGTCTTATTCCCGATACACACCTGTCATATTGTTATTCAACAAGAAAACAAAATGACGGGTGCTAGGCCCCATTTTATATTATTCGAAAGGCAATGTTGAAGTACAGGGTGTTTCAGTTCAAGAATCAGATACTGCGAGGGGTGATTACTTGGGTAAAATTTCACACGCTAAGACGGTGCCGTTAGTTGAAGTTGAAAAAATCGGACTTTAGTTTATCACGCTGGGGTCCTTACTTATAAGTGGTTTCCTTACTTGTAATCAGGATACCAAAAATAAGTATTACTATACAGGGTGTCCGCGTAAGAATGTGTCAAAAACTCGGTGGGTAATCTATGGACAATTCTAGTACGAACATATAATAATGAATATTTGTCGTGTTGGGGATTGGTTTCGGAGATACGACCGATTGAAAAATGCATGGATTTTGAGATGTTCTAAGTCGTCGTCGTCGTCGTCGTCGTCTTCGTTTTTTTTTTTTTTTATTAGATAAAAGACGTCTGCAGTATGCCATATTGTTGTTTGGAAATTCATTAGGTATAGGTATATTTGAGGCCCTCTTTGCTTTATGTGGATTGTGAAAGTCCTTTCACCTCTATTATTGTATGTAGGAGTGGGAAACCACTTCATAGCCCCAATTGAGAAAAGTGTCACGCGTTTTCTAAACTACAAAAACTATGCAACCTAAAGCAGGGCTCCTGGCCAAAGTAATGTTTTCCTATCAGAGGTCCCTAACGAAAATTTCACCAATGCCTCTTGCCAATTTCATTCACAGCCAGGTGGCTACACAAAATATATCTGCTACCGAAATAAAATCGAACATTTTCAGTCGTTGTCATAAAGACTTGAAGGATTTTGGCACAGTTTAAACTCTATTGAGTCACGGGCATGATAGGCAATAAAGCAGCTAGAGAATCGACACAGTCACAGACCGAGAACAAGCTGACCAAACTGTTTTACTGTCACTCTAATTCTAACGGGAGGAAATATAACAATACGTCCAAAATATGACAAAACTAGAATCAACAAACTTCTACAAAAGGCAGGTAATCACTGTCAATGCACTGCATGAAAATACATCAAAATTTTTACGAAAAAGTTCATGACCCCACTTTTGCGTCAATGCTCAAGCCTCTGGCACTTAAGAAACAAGACTTAGAAAACACATACTTATATTCCCAGAAACTAACCACTCTTTTTCAAGGAATAATGAAAATAAGAATGCATACATAAATCATTAAACTTGTGGATACTTAAAAATCGAAATCAAAGTAAGAAAGTTTTTTAAGGCTTTTTAGGCCATCAAATTTGTATCTTTTCCTTTTTTCAAAGAATTTTAATCAGTTCACAACAAGAATCTCAGGCGACTAGAAGTGCGGATGAGTTTCTTCCCCTATTTCATTTATTATGCGGTACTTTCCGCGATTGCAAAGTTTCACAAGAAATTTATTGCATTAATCTTTTGTTGCGGGTCTTTCCCTTTGCGAAACTAATAAATTACGGGACAGTGTAGACTCACAAAACCACTGTACGTTGCTTAAGTTTCAGGGTGGAATGGTAATGGGTAAATATATCTAGGGTGTGTCGACATTATGCCACTACATACTTTCATTTTCTCTTAACGAAAATAACTTGTAGGGTTGAAAAGGACGAACAAGTTTTCTGTGGAACTTTTTTCTACTTTTTTTTCCAGAAATTTGGCTAAAAAAAGTTTTTTTTTTCAATTTTTTTTTGCAGAAAAAGGGAAAATGTTAAACTAATTCTGGAGAACAATTCAGTAGGGTCTTTTAGATTGGCTAAAAGGACAAACTTAGGCTTTAGAATTATTTTTTTTTTAGGTCATGGGGTTTTGAATATGAATAAAAATAAAGTTTCAACATTTTTGCATATGGCATTGCTTCAATTAGGAGCAAGACTTTATGAAGGTAGACCTCCGAAAGTATATTCATAGATGATGGGGTATTGCTTGGACATATTTACGTAAATACTGACTACAGAGTAAGGCAATTTAAGAGTTAAAGCATTTACAGTGATTATAGTCATGACAGCGACAAATAACAGCTGGGCCATCTGCTGGCTTATTTTTGAATTACATGTTATTTTGACACTGACAGCTCTTTCGCGCTCATAAAACTGACAGAAACACACGATTTACGCTTGAACAACACTTACGTTGGGAAATATTGAAAACTTATTTCCAAAGTGAGAGCTGTGTTGCCGAAATAGTGCGAATTTTGAAATTTGTGTATGCATATGTATATGTATAACAGCCTGTGGAAGCTCTTGAGGATTATGAATTTTATTTAATTTCTTACATCTATCGTCTGGTGGAAAACGCTCGAGAAGAAATACTAACTTGAAAGCGTTACAAATATTCAACTGTCTGGGGGTGACGGGATCGATGAGATCAACACCGACAGCAGTTCTAGAAACAATACTGAATCTTCTTCCACTTAACATATACTGCGGGAACACGGCAGCAAAAACTGCACTAAGACTAAGGGAAGCCGGTCTATGGAAAGTTAAACCCTACGCTCATGCCTCAATTCTAAACCGATGGAATATATTGAGACTCCGGACGAAAACGCACTACATCATCCTCATGCCAAACTGCAAGTTCCCTATTAGAATTCCTAGCAGGGAGGAATGAGTTGAGGAAAGAGTCTGTTTCGAGAATGAAGTGGCCATCTTTAACAACGGATCCAAAATGACTGCCGGTATTGCTGCCGGCGTCTACTGTGAGTGTCGAAATATACATACAGTCTCTTCCAAGCCGAAATTGCCGCAATGAAACAAGCTGTGGATATGATTATTGAGGAAGATATTTCAGGGCAAATAATCAGCATCGGCCATTAAGGCGTTACAGTCAACTAATTACTAATATCCAAGCTCGTACAAATTTGGAAAAAAAAGACTGGATGTTATCTCAGCGACCTATGCTGGGTACCGGATCACATGGATATCTCCGGTAACGAATAAGCGGACGAACTAGTCAGAGAAGGTTCACTTATAAGCCCTTCGCGGGCTCTTTCCGAAGCTAGTGTACCGCTTAGCACCCTATACAGGGAGATAGATATCGAGTCTAATGAGGAAGCTAATGAACGCTGGTGTCGATTAGATACATGCGCTACAGCCAAATCATGGCCAGTTACGACAAAAAGAGATCTATCAATCTTGTAGAACTAAGTCGAAGGGATATCCGTATAGCTGTTGGTGTCGTGACAGGACACTGTGTGATAGGTAATCACGCAGCACTGCTAGGGTTATCTCATAACGACTACTGTAGAATCTGCAGGGACGTAGAAGAAATAGAATCCGTTCATCATCTCCTTTGTGATTGTCCAGCTCTGGCCATCAAAAGAAGCCGTGATATTGGCAGATACTTCTTTTCAGACCTGGATAAGCTAGGTAGGATTGAGCTAAGAAAACTCCTGAGATTCATACATATATCTGGGTGGTTTAGCCTAGCGGTCGAATATTGAAATTTGTAGGTTCCCAGGGTTCTAAATATTGGGCACAGTGGTCTAAATGAGCTGTTGACAACCCTGTCAATAAGGACACCCAGTTACCTAATCTAACCTACATCTATTTTAAGAAATGCCGCTTAAATTCTTGTAAAAATAAACAGTGTATATAAAGGCCGTGGACAGAATAAATACCCGGAACGACCATACATCAGTGATGTAAAATGTGAATACTTTTAGCTACTCGTACTCATTCGTTACATTTGCGGGAGTATACGGATAAAAGTAACGAGTACTTCACACTCACAAATACTACGTATAAAGAGTACTCAGGTAACGATGATGTCACATAAATGTAATCTCATGCCTTCACATTTGGAGGAATAAGGAAGGCTAGAATTACTCATTCCGTATTTAGGCTTTTTGGCATATACGAGTATGTAGGGTATATTTGCATAGGAGTATAAGAAATTATGCTCCCTTTTGAAATACTGATTGGGTTACCCACTATATCCTTACCACACTGTAGCATGGCATCGGGACGCTATGGGTTTGGGTTAAAAGTATTGGTGTCCTTTAGAAAGGAGACCACCTGAGCTGCGCCAACTGCAGAGGTACCAGTCTCCTCAACATCTCGTATAAGATCCTATGTGTCACGTTGAATGCTTTAAAAAACGCTTTTGTCAACAATCTCATTAGTCCGTATGAGTCTGATTTTAGGCCAAGAAAAATCCACCATAAATCAGATATTCACGGGAAATGGAGGAGAAGATACAACAATGACCTACATATATCGGTTGTACAGTGACATCGACCTAATCAGAAGGATTCGAATTCATCATCTAAGGTGACTAGGACATGTACTCGTAGAACGAGTGAACATCAACCGGAATGTTTTCGAATTCAACCCGCGGGGACGACATCTAAGGTGGCGCACACAAATGAAAGTGACATCAACCAACTTCGTGTTCAAAACTGGAGGCGGCTAACACAAGATCAACTCAAAAGATAGTGTTTTGTGATCTGTATATACAGGAATGTTAGAATTTTATTTAGAAGCAAAACTAAAATCCTACTGGCAATCACTGCTGATAATATCCGCAGGAAATACCTACTTCGGACACATATGTACCTGCACGGTGTTACTAAGGAGGAATGAACAAGCAGTATGTGTGCTTAGTGATATCTGTATAGGGTCAAAGCAGTAAAAAGCATTGGGCAGCTGAGCAGTTATCCTGCAGAGCAATCGCTGCTGCTCTCTGCTTAATGTAAAGAACAGAATTATGAGTAGCAGTAATCACAATCACAGTTTCAATTCACAGTTAGACTCCCAAGGAGTATCTCAGGTTCAAATAGCACAGCAGATCAAGTGTACACGTTGTGTGGCTCAAAATTCAGTGAAATGCTACAAAAAAAAAAAAAACGGGAAGCAAACGCCGCACAAGAAGAAAACGACTGGTTTCGGAGAAATCAAAGAATAGTTGTTTAGAGGTGCAAACTTCGCTAATCACGATGGACCTTCAATTACTTCAAGAACAGTAAAAACAATATAGAGAGCAGCAAGGATAAAAGGCTCCAGGACTAGACAAAAGTCCTGGCTCCCGGAAAGTAACAAAAGACGACTACTGGAATGGGTCCCGGCAACTTAAGGATTTCACCGAAGAGGATTGGGGCAAAAGACCAAGAAAAAATTTAAAAGGCTTGGAAAATAAGAGTTGTAAAAATGTAATTTCATTATTTTATATTTATGGGGGTGGGGTGTCTAATGCCTTTTTGCCAATACCCTATGTATAACCATAATATACCTACATAGGTACCTATAACATTTAATTACTGAAAATTTCCGCCCGGTCGGGTTTTGAGAAAATAAAAAGAAATCATTTTAGGATACAAATTTCAATTTAGTATCGAATTATAAGCTTATGGATTGCCAGTATCTAAGGTTGTTGGCAACAAGTGTGTGTTCTATAAGAAGACAAAAACAAAATCCAATCGGATTATGTTTGCTTTTTAGGTAAATTCGTCATACAAAATACAAGGAAACAAGAAAAAAACAAACAAATTATACCTAAAGGCCGTTAATAGGTGATATCATTGTAATTTTGCCTCCTCATTCCGACAATGTAACTGGAAATTTCTTCACTCGTCTAGAATTTGTTTATTACTGCAAATAGACAGAAAAATATAAACAAATTAAAGTTCGTAAACCATTTAAATAAATGAAGGAACGTTTATGGAGTAAAAACATTTTGTGGATAGCTGAGTCGTGAATCTGGAGTCAGAATTTCAAAATACAAAATTGCGGGTTCAAAATGCACTTGTAAGTTTTACTCACGTAAGTAACAATGCTGTGAGCTAGTTACAGGAAGTTTTACCTACTTAAGTAAGTCGTAAATCGAGAGAAATTTGAAAATGTATTAACGCGCTCGCACTCTCTCACAGACTTCTTACACAGCTTATCCAAACATCTCAGTAAATTTAGGCTTTAGAATATTTATTTTTGACTGTTTCCTTCGCATGAAAGTCATGAGATCCTTTGTTTTATTTTAAACTAACTGAAAACATACATTTATCATTTACTCGGAAGACAATATAAATAGTTCTGCAAGTACTAACGAGTGGGCCATCTGTTTGTTTCTTTTTAAATTACACGTTATTTTGACACTGACAGCTCTTTCGCGCTCAAAAATTTGACAGAAACACAGTATCATATCTCCGCGGGACGAAATGAATCCGTTTACGGTTAAACAACGTTGGGGAGTGTTGTCAAAACAGTGCGAATAGTTTGAAAATAAATTTCAGTCGAAATAATGCAGCAACCGTGTCTGTTGTACGCAAGTTTGTGAAGAAAGTTCGTAAGATCGACGTGCTAATTCATAATCTTTGTGTTCGTCCTGTACGCTCAGCCGAAAATATTGCTGCTTCTCAGCGTGTAACTGTTTGTGGAATTGGCCCATTTCCCTTTGAAGATGAAGATGGCAACAACATTAAAGTCAACAGAGGCATGATAACAGATTTTTTTTTTTTTATTTTTGCCAGAAACTGAGGATATGAATTTGACCTATCTCTGCTTCCAGAAAGATGGCGCTACGTGCCATAAAAGCCGTTCATCAATCGATCTTTTGCGCACTCCGCCTCCGCTGAGCTGCGATTTGATGACGTTGGACTTTTTTTTTTCGTGTGCCCGAATCATCGTAAATATACCTCAAAATTGGATAGATAGGACGGACTACTGTCAATTATTTTCCATAAATAATCGAAAAGAGTACTCTCTTCAATAAAGCAAAATACTTTGCAAAATAAACCAACAGATGACCCGCCAATTACTTACATTTACTTAAATTTCTTACTGTAATTTCATCTACAGAGAAAACATTCTTGTAAGTTACTTCTGTAGGCCTTACGTGAACCCGTGAGTAAATCTTACGAGTGTATTTCTTTCATAAGGAAAAAAATATTCTCGGCATCCCTGAATGCGAATTCGAAGCCAGAATCAAAATGGCACCCATAAAATTACTAAATATTGCAAAAATCGGCATCCATTAGTCTACGCATGTGTTTAGAAGTCGTTGATTTCAAATGAGAAGACAGAATGTTCAAATTTAAAACAGTCCACTTTTTTATCATATATTTCTCGATACCTATTTTTGACGCCATTTTGAATTTGAAAGTTCTGACTTCGGATTTGGATTCAGCGACCTTGAAAGCATATGCATATGTGGACTAAGTAAATTTGCGGAGTATTTTCTAATTTGTGGGTGCCCATCATTTCGGATTTTGAAATTCTGACCTGGAATTGGATTCGGCCTTGGAAAGTTTTTGGCTAACTTTGTGCCTTTATTTACTTCGTAAATCTACGAAGAAATTTAATTTGTTTATATATTACACTAGGATTTTATCAGCCATTTTTAATTCACCATTTCAAGTTTTGAAATTCTGAATTTAGATTCAGCGACAGAAAAAATGCTTTTGCCGCTAGTTTTATATTAATAGTTTACGAACAAATTGCTTTTGTTTATATTTGTCTGCTTCTTTTTTCTCGAATAAACAATTAAATCTCTAATAAACAATTAAATCCGGATATTTACGAATCCTTAATATGTCATTTGTTAAATTTTTTTAATGAGTTTTGAAAAAAAAAAAAATTAAAATTAGCTGAGTTACAGACACCTTGAGGTCCGACCCCAATTTTTCGTATTTTGACTGGATTTACAAGACTAAATATTTCGTAACTGAACTGCAACCAGTTAATTAGAAAAAATACCATTAGTACAATTACCTTAACACTAATGGATTCAACACTATCTGTCTGTCCGTCAGTCCGCGTGTCTGTCTCACTCTTATAAGTTTTGAACCGTTTGACCTAGAAAGCTGAAGTATTGCACGAAAATTGTACATGGTAGTCAAGAAAATTTGCAAAAAAAAATAATTTTTGTAGGGGGGCTTTTGGGGCCTAATGTGCCCCCAAAAAAAAAATACAATTTTTTTCCGAATCCAAAAATATAAAAAAATATTTTTTTTCAAAAATAAAAAAGGCAATTGTCGCAGTTCCCCATAAGAGAATAATAAAGGGTTTTTCAATAAGGACATAACAATTTTGTATTTAAATAAAACACAGAATAATTGAGATATCGGGTGTAGTACACATGTTTAATTTAAGTATGGAATTCGATCTGGTTCATATGGCACGTTTACAGCTATTCTTTGGAGCCACTCTTCCACACATATCGGCCGGAACGTTGGCAATTTCGAGTTCGACATTGTTCCTGAGCTCCTCTAACGTTGTTGGCTTGTTGGCATAAACCAACGACTTAACGTAACCCCATACAAATAAATCTATCGGCGTTAAATCGCATGAGCGAGCTGGCCATTCCACCCGACCATTTCTCGAGATTACACGATTACCGAACTTCCCCTTCAATAGATCAATTATTTGACCAGCTGTGTGGCACGTGGCACCATCTTGTTGGAACCACATATCACTGATGTCAAATCCATTCAATTCTGGCCAAAAATAGTCTTCCAACACCATAGCGGAATCCATTGACCGCAACATGGCGATAATTTCCATCGACAAAAAATACGGTCCAATCACACCTCCGACATGAAATCCACACCAGACAGTCACTTTGAATAGAATGGAGTGTCTTGAAGCAGATGTGGGTTTTTTGCTGTCCAGTAATGCATATTTTGCTTATTGACAAAGCTATTAAGCCAAAACTGAGCTTCTTCAGTGGATGTGATTTTTCGATAAAATTCAAGATTTTCTTCAAACTTTTGAAGAGCCCAATCGGAGACGTTTCGGCGCTTTAAATGATCAAGAGGCTTCAGTACTTGAGTTACATAATTTGATCTTGAAACGGTGTAGGCCAAGATCTTTACTCAAAATTCGCCACAATGTGGACTGAGAGATTCCCAATTCCTGTGAACGGCGAGGAATCGACTGATTTGGCTCATTCTGAACTGAAGCACTTACGACTGCGATATTTTCGGTATTTCGGCCAGTGTGTTGTCTCACTGGCACAGAAACATTCTATAATGAATATGGTGACTCGAATTTATCCACTATAGCACGCACAGCCTGTCTGGTGGGACGATTATTAGAATTATTTTTATTATCAGAATTTCGGTAGGAATTTTTAATAATTTTCAAACGTTGGTCGTTTGTGAACTTCACCATGATAAAGATGTAAACCTTGACTGACGTTTTGACATTGACAGATCATAAAAAAAAGTTTAAGGGTGCGTTTGTATTAAAATACAAAATTATTATGTCCCTATTGAAAAACCCTTTAGTTATCCTTGCCTGTTACACGTAAAAACCGCCAACATTCAGATCAGCAAACGAGCATTTTACCACTGTACTATAGTCACAAACTACATATGCATATGTATCATACATTTTTCATATTTCAGGAACAAAATTCAACTTTTTTGTTTTAAGAAATCACAACTAATAAAAATTCAAAACATTTTTGTTAAAAGTTTGATTTTTTTAAAGCTATACGAGTAGTATCTACTGAACATACCCCTTAAACTTTCCTGATATTTTCCCAATTCGCCATATTTGGGGTTTTTTTTTCTTCATCAAGAATGGTTATTGTTTTTTCATGGTGAATTGATGAATTTGGCTACCATTTTTGGGGTGAATTGACGATATTACGAAAACTTCTTTGAAAATGTAAGAGTGTGGTTAAATTTCTCAATTTATGGAAGGGTTAGTTTGTGGACATCTGGAAAGTTTGACATATTTTTATTCACTGATTTCTGACAATGCTTGGAGAGTTTGGAGAGTACATAACCAATTACATAACTTTGTAATGATTATGAATGAATACCTGAGAGTAACGTATACTTTGTAATGGATAACTACCTTAAAAAAGGTACTTATGTAATTTTAGTACGAGTATATCATCAGAATAGAATACCTTAAAAAGTAATGTAATCTCACACCGAACGGCATTTATGATATTATATCTTCATGGAAACTAATAAGTTAATACCAAACAAAAATAAAAAATTCTCGAAAATAGGAAGCAGAAATTTGCACCTGTTAGAAGGAAGGGCACAAATTGACATTTATTGGCAAGAAGGTTACCAGGTTGCGGACCGCTGTGCTATTACAACGAAACAGGCTTCGCAATACATGGACAATATAGAGAATTAATTTAAAAAAAATGCGATTTACGAACAGAGTCAAAAATCTGCCAGAAAAGCGCATAATTTCACGCGAAGTTTTGCATTTAGCATGATCAACAGCAGTGGCGACTTGTCTATAGCAGCACACGAGCACGTGAACCCCAGTCTCGTTCCCACGTAAACATTTTATTTCAAAACTTTGAATATTTTAAAGCACTCTTCAGCGTTTCCGCGCACTCTTCTTGACTGGAATAACTAGAATAACACGTGCTCATCTAAGTTCAAAGTTAATATTGAATACGTGGGTGTCTGCCGATTTGTATGTACATATATGTACGTACATATATTGGATAGCTGCAGTGCTTTTATATAGAAATGAGTGCACAACGAAAGTGTGCCTAAAACACAATTCCCTTAATGTAGTTCGATTGAACAATGGGAAATTGCAGCATTTCATACAAAAGTTTTACTGCATGCACGATTATTTTGCTGTCGTAGCAAGGTTCGCAAATGTTGTTAAGTATGGCATAGACAGAAATATTTGTAAGTTCACATTTAAAATATGTACCTTTGGATAGCAATTAATGAATTTCGTTTTTAAATGGGGATATGTCGAAAATGGCGCATGCTATGAAAGAAAATTATTACGGTCGATGATTTGGGTTTTAAAATTATCCACAAGGAGCCGAATTTTTCAAAATTTTCAAAAATTGGAGGAACGCATCCAAGAAGTCCGACTTTATCCCGAAGTTAATAAAAATGGTTTCTGAGTGCGAGTATCTCGAAAATGGTGCATCCTACAAACAAAAAATTACGGTCGAAAATTTGGAGAATTTTGGGAAACATCTCCATCTCCGCAAGGTGAATTAAGTTTTTTTTTTTTAAATTTTCATAAATTAGAGGTATGCCATATCCAAGATGTCCGACTTTACAACGAAGTTAATGAAAATCATGGATGAGTTATGAAAATTTTGAAAAATTCGACATACTTCATGCGGAGAATTTCGAAACCTACATTTTCGACCGTCACTATATTTTTACAGGATGCACTGTTTTCGAAATTTGTAAGTTTCCAAAAACGTATGAAATGTTTTTTATTTAAAAATCGTTTTGAGTGCTTCATACCAAATCTTTTTTGTTCAATTAGTGCATAATAATTTCGTAAAACATAAACACTGCATCAAAATTAAGCTAAATTTCTACTTACAAAAACGCTTGGTAAATTGACACCTCTCTGTTACCAGTTTCGTTAAAATTTCCCCAGTTCGTGAGTTCTCAGGATTCTGAACTAGGTTGATGATTGTAGAAATCCCAGCCCTATCCTTTAGAAGCTTTCTGTCATTTTGTCGTCAGTAAGCTTGTCTCCAACCTGATTCTTTGTGCAAAATCGAGTATTTATACAGGTGATAGCCCACTGTAATTGTATACCAAATATTTCCAGATATATTTAAAGAAATATGGTGGTGGTATACTGGTGGTACCGACTGTATGTATCATACATGTTTTAAATTACTTATTACTTAGTTAAATCCTTTCACCCCTCGAGGGGCATAGGGCGTCAACAATGCCTGCGCGTCATCTTGATGGAGTTCCGCAACGCGTTTGAGCTGCCTCCAACTCATTCCAACAGAGATTGATACCTCCTCAACTCTTTCGCGTCACGTTTGCCTAGGGCGTCCCACAGTTTTGCCTGCCTTGGTGAGCGGATTCCACTGCATGGTATATTTCGCAATGGAGTTATCTTCGTGCCCAATCTACTGTCACTTTCTCCTTCGCATAGTAATGTTTACAGGTTACTGGCACTTTATTTGATAAAGTTGTTCGTTGGATATACGATTGAACTAAAAAACCGATGATTCTTAGACATCCGTTTACGAAGGTCTGCAGCTTGCGTGTGTTAGTGGTGTCCACCTTCCAAATACTGCCCCCATATAGCAGTACTGATTCTACGTTCGAGCGGAACAGTCGTAGCTTGGTTCTTGTGCTGAGAGCATTTCTTCTTCAGACTTTGGACGGCATCAATTCATTCTTTGGACGGCATCAATTCATTACAAATACAGCTTTTATCTTCCCGATTCTACTGTACACATCCAGTTCGGTGTCATCGCGGTTAGCAGAGGCCACAATTCCTGTCTTCTTTCTCAATTTCCAGTCCGGCAAACTTTAATCATTCAGATCGATGCATTTTTTGCAGAAGTTATGGTAAACGAAATAAGCGCCGAAAGAGGCATCGAAATTCGCAGTGCCTTGGAGGAGAAGTATAAGAATCATCAAGATCAGCTCAAAGATCGAGAACCAATGCACAATCTGAATTGGATTATTGAAGCATCCAATGGTATTATGGTTACCCGTGGTGATTAAGGTATCGAAATCCCACCGGAGAAGGTGTCCATCGCCGAAAAGGCAGTGATTGCCCGTTGCAACAAAGCTGGAAAGCCAGTCATTTGCATTACTCAGTTGTTGGAGTCTATCATTAAGATGTCGCCAACGCTATTTTAGATTATACTGACTAGTGGCATAAGAATTTGTTCATCGATTTGATGTCAAGAAATCCAAAAATAAACAATGCTGCTCATGTTGTAGCCATTGCTGCTATTGAGGCAGCCTCAGGTAGTACTGCTGCAGTCATCATTGTAATCACCAAAAGCGGACAAGTTAGCAAGTACAAGCCAAGGGGTCCAATTATTGCTGTGACCAAGTATTCACAAATCACCAGACAATCTCACTTCTGGCATTATTCCATTGGTCTACACAGAACGACAGCCAGTTACCGATGGCGGAAGGATTTCGATAACAGTCTACAATTCGGCGTTGAAATTGGCAATAAGAATGGATTTATGTGTTAAAATTAACGACGCAGTTATTTTTGTAACTGGCTTGAAGCAAGGATCTGCTTTCACAAACACCGTGCACATTATGAAAACTCATACATTTTGCACTTTTAGAAAAAATGAATGTCATGATGATTGAAAGAGTGAATGAATAAATGCGAATGAATAATTGATTAAAATGAATAAATGAATGATGGTCAGAATTGCGAGACCCACTTTTTCGAGTTTCTCTATGATAGTAATGCCAAGATTGATCAGAATTTTGGAATGAAATAGTTCACAAAAACAAAAATGAATTGTTAATGATAATCGTGGATTTAAATGGATGAATTATTATCCTCTTATATCCTTGGGTCAACGACAATGTATTACTTGGTTAAATCAATTCTGTTTTCGTGTACAATTCAAAAGTGACGTTCCAATTTGAAAAAAAAAACATCGATTACAAGAAGAGAAAAAAACGAATGTCATGATGATTGAATGAACAAATGAATAAATGCGAATGAATGAATGAATAATTGATGAATGAATAACTGATTGAAAAAAATAAATGAATGACGGACAGACGCGACACATTTCTCTATAATAGTAATGCCAAGAATGATCAAAATTTTGGGATCGAATTAGTTCACGAAAACAAAAATGAATTGCTAATGAAAGACACAGGCGGACCAGTAGGGATGCAGTAAAGTGGAAGGGTTGTGATCCTTCTACTCCGGATCTTAACTTCGCCGTAAGGAGAAGAAGAAGAAGATATTGTATGGACAACAATGTTTGAGTTGGTTAAATAAATTTCTGCATTCATGTAAAATTCAAAAATGGCGTTCCAGTTAGGAAAAAAAGCACCTCGATTACAACACGATTATAAACAAAAAATCAGGTACGTTTTATGTTCCATTGGGCAAAACAACTAAAGTCAATAAAGAAGCGTTGCAAATTATAGACGTATTTGAATTCAAAATAATATCAATTGGCTTATTAAATGTTAAATTCTTACAGCAGCACGCTCGGATGTAGTAAAACTGTACGAGTATATAGCTATAAAGTCAACAACTTGGCTCATGTTATTGCATGCAATTTAGAAATCCGATTTGCTAATTACTAAAACCCCATTTCCTGATTACTAAAACCCCATGTCCTTGCATCCAAAAGACAATACATTTAAATAAACACCAAATTAGGATCAATGAGGTCCGCTGTGCACTTGGTATGCATTTGGCCGTATCTGAATGTTCAATTAGGCCATTTCTGACATGAATTTTTAATAACAAAATAACGTGTAAAGCGAAAGGTATTCGCTTCACTGAGTTTGCATCGGAAAATACGTTGCCCGGCGGGGAAAGCGAAATATGGTTATACGAATTGCAGGAATCATTTGCATTGGCCATGTCGGGATTAGGTGCTGAATGGGTTGCTCCAATTAGCGATGTGATCTGGATTATTTTGCATTGTCATCGTGCGGTTAGACTTCGGTTGTTCTATCTATACGATGGATTTATTATGCAACTATGAATAATTGATTTAAATCCAATTGGATTATGTTTTACTCGTATGATGGACCAGCACAAGGATCTCTGTTATGGTCTTAACCAAATGTATTAAAACATCTTAATACTCGCATTAATGTCTAATTTTTTACAACTACATAGGAAGCATATTTGCATTTGTGTTGTCAGTTGTGTTACGAAATAGGGCATTGCCATAATAAGATAAAGTTTTTTGAGAACTATTCATCTAATCATCTTCGCAGCTCCTTGATAGAATTCACCACAATATCTCTCATCCTTTTTTTTTATTTTGGATTATTATAAACAGAACTGAGTTGAGAAAGGAAATCTTTGTAGAGATTATGCCCCGCGTAACTATGCACCCAGTCACATCAAGTGACATCCTTTTGGGGTTCATCTCTCTTTAAGAGACCAAATATATATGTATATTGCCTGTACGTGAATAAAACTTTTACCTCTTAATAAGGATTTATCCTCCAGGCTGCGCAGCAACTCAATTCAAGCGGTAAACTGAACGATGACATTTACGTTAGCATTATACTCTTTGATGCTGGTTGATGACTAAATGGCAACGTCCCATGAATCAACTCATGCACGGGATATGCTTGTCTGCCCGAGACAAGCTGTAGAGACACAGGATGTGTTCTTTGAAGTGAAACTTCCATGCGGAGACATTATGTCTTAAGACGGAGTGTTATTAGAAGGAAATACTACCATTTAAATCTTATGAATAAATAGTCTTATGTAAATTTGAAGCTTGAAATATTTAGGGAAATAAGGAACTAATTTGCATTAAAATGTTATTTATAACAATCAGTGCTATGTGGGATGACGTTATGTTGAGTTGAGCATCTATAACGACAGTCTTAAAATATTGAAGATGTAAGGCTGCGGTGTTCGAACGCAACGACAAAACAGCGCACAGAAATAAAACTATGCGTCTCATTGCTGAGAAAGATTTTGATTTTACATTCTATGGTCACCAGGCAGCGTACTATACTCGAGATCAAGGACATCGACGAGGTCACTACAATAGATGACATAGTCGATTCACCGGCAGATATCTTATCTCTGCGAAAGGAGTATGGAGGAACTCAAACAGCAACGATCAGCCTCCCCGCAGAAGACGTAAGAAAGCTGTTAGAAGCCGGAAGAATCAAAATCGGCTGGGTTAATTGTCATAGCGTACCCTGATTAAAAAATGTTTTAGGTGTCTAGAGTTTGGTCACATAGACGGGCAATGTAAAAACGGAGAAGACCGCTCCAAGCTATGCAGAAAATATGGATCAGAAGGTCACATTGCAAAGAACTGTGACAAGGAGCCATCATGTTTGTTCTGTAGAAAGGATTGCCCAGAAGATGCGAAACATATAGCCGATAGCAGTAAATGCCCAGTCTTCAGGAGAGCTATCACAAGCAAAGCACAGATAAATCTCAATCACTGTAGAATAGCTGAGGACATCCTAGCACAAACGGCCAAGGACGAAAGAGCGGACGTTATCATGATCAGCGAGCCCTATAAATATCCTGATCAGAATAATAATTGAATTTGCGATAAGGTAAAACAAACAGCAATATGGATATGCGGACGCCATGCCTTCCAAGAAATAAACGACCAAACAGAAGGCTTTTTGCGAGCGAAAATAAATGGGATCCATTTCTATAGCTGCTATGTAAGACCCAGCTTAACTGCAAGCGAGTACCAACTAATGCTGGACAATCCGCGGATGCGCTCCCGAGAGCCCCAGTGGTTATAGGAGGCGACTTTAATGAATGGTCCACAGAATGGGGCAGCAGACTCACCAACACCAGAAGGCAGGTCTTACTGGAAATATTCGCTCCCTTAGTGATAAACGTCGCTAACAAAGGCCAAGCAAACACTTACCGGAAGGCTGGTATAGGTTCAATCATCGACATCACCATCCTGAGAACAATAGAGTGGAGGATCAGAGAGGAATACTCAAATAGCGATCATCAGGTGATAATAATCGAAATCAAAGATACGAAACCAGCCTAGCTCCCAAAACTTACGGGCCCAAAATGGAATGATAGATGTTTCAATAAGAAGAGATGCTCAACGGTGAAAGGGTCCTGTCCTGAATGCTCGGCTGAAGATGAAGATACGGAGCGCGCAGTTTTTCATTGCACACGCTTCACGGCATGGAGAACTACTCTGCCCAGTCCGTCATTACTCCTCGACCATATGCTGCAGTCGAAAGAGAATTGAATGGCAATATGTAATTTCTTAACAACTCTTCAAAATGAGCTGCGGAGAATAGAAAAGCTAAGAAGAGCAGCAGAACCAACAGAAGCAACAGAAGCAACAGGAGCATCACAAGCAGCAATACAAGAAGCATAGCATGAATTGCTAACCAGCCCCGCAAAGTAATACCTAACGGCAGTCCCGCGGGGAAAGTGGTAGAAGAGTGCTGGGTGTGGATTAGTACGTAGGCGCATTCCTGGAATCGAGTAATCGGGTCTGCGAATCGTGCATGCTAGTACGCTAGTATCTTTAGAAGATTACCACATCCATTGGCCCATCCATAAAAAAAGGCTATAGTTGCTGTGTAAGCTGAATCTTATAGGGATGAAGATACAAATAAAAGCGCAAAATGTGCCAAACGGAGCTGTAGGAAATGCCCAATTGTTGATCGCGATATGAAATTGACAATACCGGGTTTTCGTCCACTGAGGCACTCACAGCGGCTGTGGTTTCAGTTGATGGAGCATTACTATGATGCAAAGGCCTTACGGCATCACAATTACCACTGATTTGTTCGAATTTGATGATTGTGTTTCGAATTGCTTGCTCAGTTGGGCGCGATACACATATATTACAGAACTGTTATTTTTGTAGAAAGACGCAACAATTTTAATGTATCGAGGTGTAGTTAAACGATCCATATTATATAATGGCAAAGGTAAAAACTAACTATCTGTCACTATGGATGACAGATGGATTTGATAGACGCCATATGGCAAGGATGTAAAATCTCAACCTCAAAATTATGAATAACCGTTCACCTTCCTTATTAGAGTACTTGTCGTCAGAGTCAGACTTAAGTAAAAAGCCTTTAGCTTTAGGCATGTGAGCGAACACCTGATCAGTATTCAGGCAAAGTTCAAAAACTTCAGCCTAATATTCGCTCACGCCCCCACAGAGGATAAGGACGACGTGGCGAAAGATTACTTTTATGAGCTCCTCGACACGATTTACGACCAACGTTATGACTTTCAAAATCGTGCTTGGACTTCAAAATCGTGCTTAACGCAAAAATTGGAAAGAAAGGCATCTTTGGAAACACCATCGGAAAATACAGCCTGCACGACAATACCTCCGGTAACGGACTCGGGCTAAACGACTTTGCGTGGCGCGAAACATCATTATAGCTAGCACACGATTCCCGAAACTTAACAATCATAAGAGCACCTGACGATCTGCAGATCAACTAACTGTCAACCAAATTGATGACGTCGCGATTGATGCAAGACACTCCTCGAGTTTTTTGAATATTCGCACCTCAAGCAGTTAAAATTGACTCGGATCACTACATTGTTGCTGCCAAGGTATTATATTATCCCAAACACCACAATACCAAAGAAGTACTGTGAGAAAATTTAACGTCCAACAGCTAGAATCACAATAAACTACCAGAGCCTTCGCCGATCGAGTGTCCCTGAACGTCTCAAGAAGTCCAATGCTGCCAATGTTAAGCACAGATGAGCAATGACATCGTTGTCAACAAGCCATCACGAGCGCCGCCTCTGATGTGCTGGATTTTTTGCATCCACCACAAAGAACCCCTGGTTTGATGAAAAGTGCCGCCAAGCGCACGCAGCAAAGCAAGAGGCTTATAAAGCGACGTTAGGTAAGGTGACGAGATGAGTTTACGACATCTATCAGCAGAAGGCAAGAGAAAAATACCATCTTCTACGAAAAAATATAAAGAACGAGAGATCGAGTCAAAGGAGAGGTGTTATGGTAGAAATGATGTCCAACTGTCATCGGCTTCAGCAGCTTTTTAAAGTAACTGGGATGATTTGGTACGGAGCATATATCAACTCTGTAAGATATGGTAGGATAAAAGTATGCCCAATGAATGGAACCTCGACATCGTTTGCCTGATTCTCAAGAAAGGAGAGCTTCTGTATTGCAGCAACTACAGAGGTTTTTTTTTTTTTTTTGAAAAAAGGAAATTTCCAAATCCCGGAGCACTCAGACTCAATTTTCTGTGTCCATTGTACTACCAGCAGAAACTCCTTTTTGGTGTAGTGGTGGAGAAACTTAAATTTTATTCGTTTCTCTTATATGTTCGGGTGGCTGTGATTGCTGTTCCCCGTCCGGGCTCGAACCTGCACAGTTCGGGTCACAAGCAGAGGTATTAGTATCCTCAACATAGTATATAAGATCATATCATCCATATTAGGTGAACGCCTTAAAACTTCTGTGAGCAATCTGCTTAGTCCTTCGTCTGTATCAGTGTGGTTTTAGGCTAGGAAAGTCCACCAAAGATCAGATATTCACATTGTGGCCGATCTTGGAAAAAACCCGGGAACTCCAAATCGATATTAAAGTCGCTTATGATAACTATATAGAGACGAGCTAAACAGAGCCATGTCTAATTTTGGCATCCCTGCCACACTCGTCCGTCTATGCAGGATGACCATGTACGATGCTCCATCAAGGTCGGTAAAAATATCACCTAGGTTTCTAATTTCAAAAAAGGACTACGACAAGGTGACGCGCTGTCATGTGATTTCTTTAAGATCATACTTAAAGGATTGTACAAAATTCTCAAGTTAACATCAGGGGTACAATCTTTCAAAAGTCTGTTCAACTACATTGACATTGACATAATTGGACGAACGCAGCGGGCTAGCAGTGGTGCTTTCGGGAGTTTTGAAACAGAAGCCACGAGAATGGGTTTAACGGTTAATGAGGGCAAAACAAAATGTATGCTGTCATCAAAAAATGACAGTCTTGGACAGTACGTCAGTCTTGGACAGAACGTCACAATAGACAACTACAATTTTAAAGTACTTTGTCTGCCTAGGCTCCACTGTTAATTTAAGGGTGGCCATGGTGTAGTGGTAACATCATCGCTTGTCACGCTGCAGGTTCACGGTTCCAATCCTGATGACAAGAATCATCTATTTATTTCGCATCAAATAAATAAAAAAGTCGATCAATTGCGAAAGCTTATGTCAACTCTACTGAGAAGGCATAACACTGGCAGTAGAGTGGTCATATGGCTCAAATGCAACTTGATCGTGATGATGACATGAAGAGGACGGAAAAAAATACTGTGAATCATAAGCAATGACAATAACAGCGAACCTAAAACACTCTCCTGTTATCTGGACGTCACCCTTGGAGTTCACTGAAACTTAATACCACCTAAGTTTCAAACCAACTACACCAATCTGTCTTTCTTTCTGTCACTTTATTAGTATTAGTATAAGGGTATTCATATCCCCTTTAACAAGTGCAAACTATAAAAAAAAAAAAATGACACCAGCGCAGAGATCAAGCGAAGAATCACTCTTGCCAACCGCTGTTTCTTTGGACTAAGAAGGCAATTGAGTAGAAAAGCCCTCGCACAACTAAGGTCACTTTATATAAGACCCTCGGCACCCCAGTCCTGCTATTTTTCGATTGATTTTTGGTCCCATTTGTATCGATGGGGAATGGAGACGAGGATACAACAACTAACTATACCGGTTACACAGCGCCATCGACCTAGTCAGGTCAGAAGATCAACGCTCCAGACAGGAAAGTCTTCGAATCCATCGATATTTTATTTTTTGTTTGATGGTGATGAGACTTAACTCAACTTTTTTGAAACACCCTATATATGTACACAACTAACTTTTCAATTCTACATTGACTACAAAAATGAGTATTAATGTTGGCTTTTAGATAATTATTTGATAGATACTCGTAGCTCAAATTGTTACGATCAACCGCTCTAATATTTGAAAGATAACAATTTCTTCTGAGGAGACAATGAAGAACATATCTATCTATCCATTGTGCACATTAATGACCAATCAATTGTATGTTGAAAGAAATAATACAAAAGTATATGCTATGTGATAAAGTGCTGCCATTCACATAAAATCACTCACTCAAAAACGAAAACTATTTTAGCGTAAAAATTTCCTTCGCACAAAAAGCATTCCTTTCCGCTCCATTTTTTCAGTGATGATGATTCGTGAAATGGAAATGGCCACTCGCAGTGTAATGCGAATACAACTGCAGATTTATACGAGTATATCTATATCCAGGATGTGGACTAGCAAAAAAACAGGAGTACTATAATAATTATCATCTTCCTCCTGGGAAGAGTGATGGATGATACTACTGCAAGCACACAGATGAATATACCTATCTACAATACACATCTGTGCGCTCTGTAAAATGCGAGAATGTGAGGAAAATTAATAACTTTTCCTGCAACTGAAATGGAACTAAAGGACCCTTGCGATGTGAACATAATTATTCCGGAGCGCATCATATACTCCACGTGAGAGAGCAATACAGGGACTTTACAAAATAATTGCATGCGCAACTTGGGATTGAATAAATTTTAATTAATCGTTCTCGGTGTGTTTGGTTCCACGTGAGTTGTGATACAGGAAAATGATGTGCAACACATGACGACCACGATCCGATGGAAGGTAATACGAGTACTACATAAAGTGTTACTACTTACGTCGTTTTCTATGATGGGAACTTAATAAGGGTATTGTTATTGTTATGGTATGTTTTCATGCAGGGTATTTTCTGTTGCATTTTGTTTAGCATTTGAACTTCAGAAGCAAAACTTAATTGAAATTAAAATAGTATACAGGGTGTCTTAAAAAATGTTAAGCTAGGTATGTTTAAGTAAACATTTTCTCCATCTATTAAGTTATGGAGTTATAACGTTCTGGCTTTGGCTTTATTTTCGCCAAATATTTACCGATTTTAACGCTTTCTCTGTTCATCGAACAAGAACGGTCTACTTCAATAAATCGTGGAACAATTTATCCATAACCAACAGTTTCTTTGCAAACTGGAGATAAATATCCTTTTTCTTATATTTTTATTTCCTCCTACAGGGTGAGTATTGTTTTCTTGAAAATTTTCTATTTCGCGATTCTGATCAATTTTGAAATTACAGTCAAAATACCTTATAACGACATGTCGACTACACGTTGTATTAAATATCGGTTATAACGACTTATGGCTTACAACGACTTATTTATTCGATTTTTTCGAATAAGATATCGGATATAACGACCGGAACATATGTGACTATATGTATGTATATTGTTTTTGTTCGTTCGTCAGTACGTGTGGCAGCTCCTACGTGAAAATTTGTGAATTTCACTTGATTTGATTTGATTTATAAGTTTTATACAAATCTAACTATTTTTTTCGATAAAAGAAAAAGCGGGTATTATTTTTAAACTAAAACCTGGGGAGCAAAACAAAGACCTTGCTAAAGAATATTCGGTTGCATACTCCACATACAAACAATTATGAAGAAGCAAAGTTTAATTTGAAGAAAGTAAAACGTGCTGATCTTGAAGAAGCTTTACTCATTTGGTTTAACTTTTGCAAGCCAAAGCAGATGATTTTGGCAGGGAGATGGGAAAGAAGGACTTTCAGCATGGATAATATGTTTTCGCCAACGTCATGGCGAAGCTGTAGGAGAGCCCAAAAGTGTTTCTAAAGGTGTAGTAGGCAACTGGTTGAAGGTAATCTGGCCCAAACATCGGCAGAATTATGCGGATAAGGACATCTTTAATATTGACGAAACCGGTCTATTTTTCAAAATGACACTCGATAATACACTGAAATTTAAAGGTGAAAAGTGTATTGGGAGTAAAATGTCTATGGATCGGGTTACTATACTGGTAGAATCAAATATATCACTAAATATCCCTGGGTGACATGTATTTTTGAAAATACTATTCCGAACTGTGACAGACGACTTAAGAAGGACTATAAAAATATGTTTTTGCTTGTTGATAATTGTCCCGTACATCCAGTTTGCGAGCCATAAAACTGGAATTCCTCCCTCCAAACATCGGGCAGATTCTTCAACCAATAGACCAAGGAGTTGTACGATAACTTAACCCCTTCGCCCCTGAGTTTTTATTTAAGAACCAGAAACAATTATAGCAACTTTTGCGGAAATTCTGGAAGTATAATTGCAAAGAAAATGTTTGGTGTATATTAAGATAACGTAGTCCTTTTCATTATCCTGGGACATATAATCCCAATAATATTTTAAAGTGGGATGTATATGTCCCAATAATGAAAAGGTTTTTTTGTGCTGGGACGTATTGTCCCAGTAGGGGCGAAAGGGCTAAGGCCTATTACAGAAAATTTCAAGTGGGACATCTACGGACGTAAATTTATTGGAATTAATTTTACTAAATTCGAGAGCCTGGGAAAGGGAAACTTATTCAATTATTGCAAACTGCTGCAACTCATTCCGGATTTAAACGTATCAATTCGAGAAGTTTTTGATCAAGAGGAAGACTGGCACTGTTCTGGTTTGATTTAGTTTTAGTTTTTCTTCAAACCATAGGTAGAAATGTTTCAACGATCCAATTAATTTGCCCCTTGAATGCCGTTATAACCGATTTCGACTGTTCTACTTAAGAGGAACTTTAAAAAGTGTGTCTCGCAGTTCTGTCCGTATGTTTGAACTTTGGACTGCAACCTAAAAGATTTGACGGTTTTTCTCCAAACTTCGTATCTGCGGTCTGTGGACTAAAGCCAAGTGAGAGACGAAATTGGAATTCTAATGTATGCTCAAAATTAACGGTACTTCTCGGATCCAACCAAGACCACAACATAGCACTTCCCACCAAGTGCTTCGAATTTGCAATTTTGTTAAAACAAATCGCCAACGAGAAAAATCAGCAGAGATGATCCTTTTGGACATTGCAAAAGCTTTCGATTCTGTTTGGCATGACGGTCTCCTATATAAAATGATTAATTACAACTTTCCTCCATTTCTTTGTAAGATAGTGCAGAGTTTTTTGTCAGGTCGTTCTTTTAGAGTCGTAGTCAATAGTACCGTTTCTATCAGGTTGGCAACTAAGTAATTGCCGATTTCACACATAGATGTCTTGGCCATATTTTTTAATGGCTTCTGTCAATGAGATATTTTTTTTTTCCTTTTGACATTTGTTAGCTGTCAGTCTTACTTTACTATAGAAGCAAATTGCGCGTATTTTTGTGAAAAGGTACTAGTTTGGCGTCAGTTTTAATATGGAGTGCAAAAACGAGCATTTTCGTCATATTTTACTTTTTTATTTCCGTAAAGGAAAGAACGCAGCGCAAGCTGCTAAAAAGTTACGTGATGTATATGGTGAAGAAGCCTTAAAAGAAAGACAGTGCCGGAATTGGTTTGACAAATTTTGTTTCGGAGATTTTTCACTGAAAGATGAACAACGATCAGGTCGACCAGATGAGCTTGATGATGATCAAATTAAAGGAATAATAGATAGGCTCGTTATGTAACTGTACGAGAGATAGCAAAAAAGTTAAATGTGTCACATACAGCAATTGAGAAACATTTAAAACGTATGAAACCCGTTAAAAAGCTTGATATTTGGGTTCCACATGATTTGAAAGAAATTAATTTAACGAAGCACATCAACACTTGCGATTTGCATCTTACACGCAATAAGTCCGACCCTTTTTTGAAACGAATCATCACTGGCAATAAAAAGTGGGTTGACTACAGTAACGTCGATCGAAAACGATCTTGGTCCAGGCTTGATGAGCCAACACAATCCACCTCGAAAGCTGATACCCACCAACCACCAAAAGAAGATTTTGCTCTCAATTTGGTGGGATTGGAAAGGTGTGGTGCATTTTGAGCTGTACTGTCAACAAATGGACAGATTAAATACAGCGTTCAACGAAAAACGGCCAGAGTTGGTCCATCGAAAAGGTGTCATTTTTCACCAGGACAACGCTAGGCCACATACATCTTTGGTCACTCGCCAAAAATTATTGGAGCTTGGTTGGGAATTGATGTTACATCCACCATATAGCCCTGACCTTGCTCCATCAGATTATCATTTATTTCGATCTTTGCAAAACTCTTTGGATGGTAAAACTTTCAATGAAGATGACGCTGTGAAGTCGCACTTGATTCAGTTTTTTACCGATAACGATCAGAAGTTCTACGAACGTGGAATTATGAAGTTGACAGAAAGATGGCAAAAGGTTATCGAACAAAATGAAAAATGTATCATTGATTAAAGTTTATTCGTTGTATTTAAAAAATGAGTTTTATTTATCTGAACAAATCGGCAATTACTTAGTTGCCAATCTGATAGTTTAATTTGTGTCCAGTCAGGTGTGCCGCAAGGTTCTGTTCTTTGTCTTATATTGTACAATTTGTTCACGTCCGATTTTCCAAGTTTGGCTAAATGTTAAGCAGCCATTTTTGCAGATGTTGCTTTTCTATATACTTTTTATTAACCATTGTTATTTTTTTTTCTTTTTTGTATACTTTGACTGGAGGTTTTTTTGTCGTATTTTCCTCCAAAATAAAATCAAGCTTCTTAATGTAATCACTACTTAAATAACTATAAAATAATGTAAAATGTGTGGTAAGAAATCCTTTGTAAAATTTTACACGAAATAAAAATCTATCTATCTATCTATCAAAAGTTTGGTATGACTTTTACATACAAAATTGCTTTTATATTTGTCCTTCATACTGTGCGGAAAAATCCATTCAAAATGTTCAAAATAAAGTACCGAGAAATCATGTTAATCAATTATCAGTCTGCAATAAAGCTTTAAGTTGAAATGCTATCATATTTCATTTTAAGAACTGGACAATATTTATCCGAATAAAAGAAGTATCATTGAAATCGGTTCACATTTGATAAAGATAGGACCAAATCAGAGCGATAACTCCATAACGGTAGCAGATCGAACAAATATGTGCTACAACCTTTTTATTGGTCTTGATGAGAGGAACATCACCGAACATAGCCAACCCAAAATTATGAAGCAGCCTGTATTAACAATATATAATTACATATGACGGTGCAGTTGCAGCACAAGCCCCTAGTATCAATTATTATGCTACTAACAACTATATTTTTACATTTAGGGCAATTCCGCATTTAAGTGCACCACAGGTGAGAAGGCGAGATTTGCTTATTAAGCTCTTGTACACCTTCTACACAATAGAAACAACATTTCTCTGCTCTATGCGGTCAAAATTACGCATTGTATGTACTTATGTAACACCATGTGCTTCCGCTGTTAATTCGCGTGGTATTTGCGAGGAATATTTCAACAATTTTTACATTTATTTTAATCACCCTCATTCTCATAGTTAAAAAAAAAAAGGTGACATGTATGCATATTCGAGTGACACCTTGGGCGAGTATGGGTACCAGTGGCGTGGGGTGAAATTTCAAGAGAGGGAAGCCGAAAAAATTTTAAGTAAAATGTTTTGTTCAAGACATACCATTTTGGTGCTCATTCGAAACACAGACATAAGATATGCAATCTAAGCCACCCTTTTTTTACCTTAAGTCATTGGAATTTACGTACACAATGAGCTCATCGCATAAAAAAAGTGCAAGCCGTTCTGGGCAGAATAATCTATATAAGTTATTGATAACTCGGAGCGTTGTTAAATATAAAAAATTTAGCAATTACAATTGTGTACTACCTATTTGTACTCTAAAGCTATCCTACGATTCTTTTTTACGAATTCTGCTAAAACTCTTTCATAAAAATTTGAGTTATTTTTAATTTCTAAAAGAAGGTGCTTTTCGATAGATAAACGTGGCAGGTCTGAAAGTCTTTCTTCTTTGTGGGAATTTCTTAAGTGTGGACTATTTTTAAAGTCGAAAAAGATCTTTCGACAGAGGACACAGTCAAAGGCAGGGTTAAAAGATTTCACACAATGTTAGAGCTTGAGAAAAAGTATCTCTAAGCATTTCCGTATTAAAATGCTTATAAAGTTGAAAAACCTCAAGCTTTTTAAGTGAAGGGGTAGTGTATAAAACTTTGAGTTCATATTTTAAAGTAGTAAAATTAAAAATTCCATGAAATAGGGTAATTAAAGAAGATATTTTGTAATCCGGCATTGAATTAGAAAAATATTCACATTTTGATTTGTTTAATAAATCAAAGAAAGTATATGAACTAAATGAACTATACCTATTCTTAATCTGACTTGTAACATTATCTATAATTGCTACAAAAATTCGACTATAATTTGTATTTGAATCAATATTAAGTAGTCGGCGTTTACGTGGAGGTTCTGAGCAGTTACTTACGCCCTCATAGATTGAGTCAAATGAGTTTAAAAATTCAGAATGAATCCATGACTCAAAACACTCGATCTCTTGCTTCGCAAGCTCTATGTCTTCTTTGCAATTGAATAAGACGTTCACTATACGCATATGATATTGCCATCGAGTCTCTGATACACCTGAATGCCAGCTCTTGTGTTCCTAGAAGAACTACAGTGTCTATGAAACGCTTCATTAAATCGCGATTGCGATCAACTTTTCTATTATGAGCCTCGTAAGAATTAACTAAAGAAGTCTCTATGCGATATTCGCCAAATTCATGCAAATGAAAGCAGCTGCGTATATGCTTTTCCGTTTGAATATGTTTTTTGGAAGAATTAATAAAATTGTTTATATCAAAGAAACCTGTGTGACTCCAAACACTAGGAGAATTAGAAAAAAAGAAGACAAGGAAAACAAAACATTCTATTTAATTTGCAACTGACAGTCAGCCATGGATTCTTTTTGTAAAAAGACTCATAAAAATGTTTCTGATACCCACCCTTTCGCGTATAATCAATTTTTATTGATGGTGTCGAGCGACCTAGTTCTATAACTTTTTTTTTGCAAAAAAGAAAGCTTACTAAACTCGTGGGTTTCTTTTAGAAGAAAATCACTAAAACAACACTCAAAATTAACTAGAAACATCTTGTCTAAGAATAATAAGAATGTTTAATGGGGAACCTCTTGAGTAGATTTATAATTACTTACTTGGTATATATTTAGCTAATAACTATTCACTTAGCTCACTCACTATTTTATAATAAATTTATAATTTAAAATACTAACTTAACTACCAATATGTAATTGCAAAATTTTTAAAATTTTCTAATAATTAGCAGTCACAAAAATCACAAAAATTTGCATCCAAATTTTCAATAAATCACGCACCAATTTGCAACCGTCATTTTAAATTTGCAAAAAAAAATACCCAACAAGTAAGAAACACCTCAAACGCCGTTCGAACCACACATCACCCAATAACTCGATTTTCGTCGGCTTATTTTGTTGCCTACAATAAAAAAAAAAAAAAACTCCCTCGAACTAAAACCTTTCTCCTCCACCAATGTTCATCTACAAAAGCCGAGAAATCCCGGGTTATTTTCCTCATAAGCGAATGTATGTTAGACAAAGAAATGGCAAATAAACTTCTACTATATGCCAGAAAGGAATAGAGTTGAAAGTTCGTACTGTGAAGAAATGAATGCATAAGCAGGAAAATGAACGGCTTTTCAAAAAAATTCATTGCACGCTCTCTCGCTAGGGGAGTTCATACTTGTCTCGCCTATGTGTGCGAGTTTGTGTACGAGTAAAAATGAATAAACAACCGAAGTTGTCGCAGCATTTCATCTTCGAGCGTATAAAGTTATGATTTATGAATGAAAAATGGTTTGATGAACAAATAATTGAATGTGATGGTTGGCAAGTGGCAAAATAAAATCTTTTGATATTTGAAAAGGGAAGCCGGAAGGAATCGGCTTGTATGGACGCCACGCCACTGATGGGTACACACATAATGCATACTACAAAAGGTACATAGCTTATAATAAAATCCTTTCGACCATGGCATTGAATTTCCAAGTCAAAGAAATTAATTTATCGTTATTTAAAATATATGTTTGAGCTGTTTATTTGTAAAACGAAATGCGACGTCAAGCGCTCAAGCGTTTAAACATTTTTAATATGCCATTATTAAACTCTATTTATTTACTTTTTATCGCCAAAATACTTGAGGCAAAAAGGGAACTCGAAGTTTGCCTAAATTATCATTTTAATTGTTATTAGCACACATACAACAACCAAAATAATTAAACATAAAAAGCTACGCCTCCGCACAAAATGTGCAAAAAAAGAAAGCATTTAAAGCAGAAAATTAAATAATATGAATCCAACCCAAGAAGTAGTCGTACAGCAAAAAATTAATTCCGTTCGAACACACCTGCAAAACTGTCAGCTTAAGCTCAAGCTGTGAACTGTCAGCTAGGTTATACCGAGAGAATAATACAATAGACAAGGTGGCGCCAAAGTCATCACACTATCAGAAGATGCTCTCAGTTTTGCGAATCGCGTCTTATTTCATCGTAACTTTGACATTTATGAAGTAAACAGAAGCAGAATACACGTAGTCGAATAATGAATTGCTAAACTCTTCAAGAACGCGGAATAATTGTGTCAATGTTTTTGATGAACAAAATAATCGGTCGATGGTTTTGGCTCAACGTGAATTTCGTTGTCGATTCCCTGGTCGTGTGGCACCAACTGGGAAAACACTCCGGGATTTAGCTGCTTGCCTCGAAGAGACTGGCTGAACAATTGACAGTAGCAGACGTGGCCGGCCGGTCGCTGCTGTGGCTGCAGTTGCCAAGAGGACCCTTAAATATGAACCAGGCGACGACCCACGCAGTCAGGCATCAATAGACGGTCTTTTTGGTGAAAGACTTTTGACCGTTTCAGACTTCTTTCTCTGGAGTTTTTTGAAGTCACGGGTCTATACGAATAAGACACAGACTTTAGCGACCCTAAAGGAAAAGATCCGGCAAAAAGTGGAGAATTTGTCGCCAGAAGTTTTGAGAAGTCATGGAAATTGCTGTGGAGCCAGCCCGAATGTGCATCAATTCTGGCGGCGGCTGATATTATCTTAACATCGACTAAATGGAAAAAAAAATTAAACATCTAAATAAACATGATCAACAAACAGAACCAATTCTTTTTATTTACAAACAAAGTTACTGTCTTACGAACTCGAGTGAAAACTTTTGCGCTACCTTGTATAAACTGTATAAACTGTCAGAAGTGGAGGACATAATTTGTGAAATGAAAGATGTTAAGTGAGGATCGGATCTGACTGTCTCTTTTGAAAACAAAGAAGTTCTAAGATAAGGTGATGGATTAGCACAACTATTTTTTAACTTTGCACTGGAATTTGCAGTCCGGAACTCTAGAATAGAGACAAGTGGCACTATATTTAAGAAATCCAACCAGATTCTACGACCAGAAGACGAAGTACCTTAGTAGTTTTAGAGAGTAGATGTGAATGCAACGAATGAGATCTCATCCGAGATACAAATTCGCATTTAACTAGGAAATAAAACCTTTTTTGGCCTAAGTAAATTAATGAGGTGTAAAACCATTAATAGAACTCTCAAATGTGCACTCTACAAAACACTGATCCGATCTGTGGTGACCTATGATTCCGAAATTTGGTGAATGACCAAAGAACATGAACAAAAACTTTCAGCCTTCGAACGAAATATACTAAGCTCCAATGTACGAATATGCTGCTGTACATACGAGTACAACCACGAATTGAAAATACTACAGGATGCGCCATCTTTTATGTCGGTATGTAGACTTGAGTAGACATATTTTTGAAACGTTAATTCAGTACAATTTTAACCATGAATCGCTTCACACCGAAACAACGCGCCGAAATAGTGACGCTGTACATTGAAAATAGTCGTTCAGTTATTTTAACTCAACGTGCATATCGTCGAAAATATCGTGGCCAACAAGCACCGTCTGACAACACTACTCGTCGTTTCGTGTCGAATTTTGTTGAGCACGGGACAGTGGGAGATCGTCGACATGCCGTTCATCAACGCCTAAGACGTTCCAATGAACTGGTTGAAGCGGTAAGAGAGAGTGTTGCCGAGAACCCACATGTGTCGTATCGTCACCGAGCTCAGCATTTTGGCGTCAGTGGAACCACTTTGCGGCGCAAGGTTTGCATTTGTTTCCGTATAAATTGACTCAAAGAATATTGCCGACAGACCGTCCACGTCGTTTGGAATACGGCCACAACAGTCGCTCGAATGGTTGACACTGAACCTGATTATTGGAAGCGAATTTTGATGACCGACGAGGCCCATTTCGCACTCTCTGGCGCCGTTAACAAGCAAGATTGCCGCATTTGGGGAACGGAGAATCCACACGAGATCCATGAAACACCGTTTGCGCCAAAACCATCATTGGCCCTTTTTCCTCAGAGAAGGCGAAACAGTCGATGGGAATCAATATCGGTGGATGTTGAAAAAAGTCTGGACGGTTACTGGTTACAACAAGACGGTGCAATGTTATAAGGATGAATAAATACCGAGTACCAAGTCGCCTAATTAAAAAAAATGGAGGCAGAATTTGGACAACGCCAGGGTCCATAACGGACTGTAGTGCGATGAAGAAGAGAAGACCTACTCGAGCGTTGTAATAGGCTCTACGATACGAGTATTCACGATCAAAAGCTTGACTTCGCATTTCGTTTAACGCCGTATGCAAGGGTTGTTTCTACAAAATCTGTCAGAGCGAGAGCGACCTAACGCAACATTGCATTTTGCCCATCAATTGCACATGCAAAATCGTACTCGTCATTGCAACTAAAATTCGTCACATCTGAGCAAAGTATCCAGTTCGAGTGGAGCTAAATTTAACTAGATTTCCACTTTTGTCCTCGAAATGGATGCTTAACGGTCGCTCAAATCATTGGGTGAGAAAAATAAAGCTAACTACGTCTGCCTACCCATTGGCTGATCGTGGTTTGTCGTCTGGAAAACTGTGTGTCAATGGCTAGATTAAGAGTATCTATCTAGAGAATGTAGTTATACTGTTTTATTAGTGTAAAATGTGTGTTTTCGGTATGTCTCCATGTACTCGCACTGGTCCATGCGTCTATAATATTAACAAAATGGATTCTCTTTCACACTTCCATCCAACTTTCCAATATTTGCATTCTACAACATAGATTTATTCACATGGCCCTTAGAAATATAACAATTTAAAGACGACTTTTAACTAAAAGTTGACTCTAACTCCAAAGCTGTAGCAGTGTACTATAAAAATTTTCATAAATGTTAGAAAACAATTAGAGTCGACTTACTGATATTTAAGTTGAAACTAAAGTGGCAGCTAAATTTTTTTTGTCAACTAAGCTGAAAACTGTCATATTCAAACAGTTAAGCCGAGTTCACAAAAATGACTAAAAATAGTGCTGAAAAGTTGACTTTAATTAAGTTTGTTTCATTTCTGCCAAATACTAGAGGGAACTTAGAAGTCAACGAAGAGAAGAGTCCACTTTAAAAAATTTGTATTTCTGAAGGCCGATGATGTTACTGGCTTCTAGGATCGTACGGTCCGTTGCTCGAATTCCAAATTGACTAACAGAACAGCTAAACGGTGAGCTTCAGCAACATTGTTCCATCTCTATGTCCACTATATTGCAAACGGTAATATTTTGTTGCCTCATTATTTTCAGAATGCTTTAGCTATTACCTTTGCGACTTAACGCCTCGAAAACCTCATACCTTTTTGTTAAAACCACGACACTGAATTTAATTAAGATTACAACCTTCGTCCTCACACACATGTCCGTGACTTCCACTTCAAATTAAAGTCCAATTTCATTCACTGTGGGTGTAAGGAATTGTTCGTGTAAGTCAACCCTGTTGCATGGGCTCAACAGAAAATGTAAACAAATGGTCAGACTATGTAAGTCCGCCCACTCACTCTTTCCACTAAGAGTATCGATTTCAGAACCCTAAATGAGTTATGGCCCCATTTGAGTGGCTTTTCTACTCATAGACATGTATCGGAGTGAGTTTTGGGTGGAACCTAACATCACGAAGGCGCAAATTCCCGACACAACAAAAAGACGAAAACAACAGAAGCGAAAGGTATAGTAAAATTGCTTATCTCGACCGCAATTGACGGAGAACCCGTTGAACCTAAGGAACTTATTGTTTCCTTAAAGTTTATGAACATATTTACATCCTGCGAAAGTTATTTCGAAACTCATGTACATATGTACGCTCATACAAAGACCAGCTCAAGAATTTATGGAGAAATTTGCGTGCAGCACGCATATTTATCAATAAGGATATGTTGTCCCATTTTTCTTTTCGTCCCGTTTAGTGGGTGCCCTTTGGGTGTATCATAAGACTTTGCTGGGGTTCTGTCTCAATGGAACTGAGTCCTTGCGTAGAACGACGGCAACGATGACGACGAAGGAACGTACTGCAGTGTAGCTTTAAATAGGAGGGTCAACCGCAATGTGGAACATATGCGTACGTAAGTATGAACCATGGCTATTTCTGGCTTAAGGACATTCAGTTCGAAGCCAGATACGTACGTATGCCTTTTGGGATATTTGTGGTGGCTGGACGTGTTATGTAAATGACAAGGCAAATCGTTGGGGCGATACTTAAGTGCTGTGTTATTGGAAAACTTCTCTGGTAAGAGAAATTGTCTGGGGAACTATAAAGAATAGGCACGCAATTCTTTTATCGATTCGAGGAGAATTGTGTAGAACACATATCTTGGAGGGAGAGATTTGTTTTTATATATTCCCTTTGTCCTTTAGGATATTAATATTTATTTGATATGAAGATGCGGCAAAACCAGATGGTCTAGCACGAGTTTCGCGAGAAGATAGATTTTAAATGGGGATCATGTAAATTATTTAATTGATGGGAAGAGGATATTGATTTCACTTTTTATTAGAAGACAAAGAGAGTAGAGTCATTTGAATGCTGCATTGCGAGTTATTAAAAGATGGATGACCACCACCTTTTTTATTGAAATAACGTCTTCCTCGATGAGTGTGTCCCCTTATAATTCAGAATAATTTATGCCAAATGCAGGCACTCCAGAGGAAGAAATTGGCAGAGCGTCCGCTTGGGAAAGTGAAAGCTTTCTTCCTGCGGTTGCCAATAGTTTGAATAAATCTTTGACATCGAGGTTTGCAGGTTTGCGTTTGGCAACTACATCACAAACCATTGCGTCGAGTATTTAGAAAACTTTCGACCGCGTGAAACGGTATATCGGGTGGGTCTTGCAACATTTTATAGGTATCTGGCATCGGGTGTACACCTGAGGATATCCAATTGAGTGCGTTCGCACATTTCCGTCACCGGATGTACGGCATTTCTATGCATTCGAGCCGGATATACGACGCCGGATATGTCTGAAACATGGCTTACAGAAAAATAATCTGTAAGATTATTATCCAAGAATGGATTTAGATACTATGATAGACTGTTTTGCAAACAAGAAAGACACTGGGATAAAGTGAAGAATGCATCCCCGGTTAATATATTGCCTTTACGTTTCTGCCATCCGGCGTATTAAGTATGGCGTGGAGTTGGACAGTTCAGCATTCACTGGTGAACTCCCCAGGCATGATATGGGATTGGGGAATTTCATCATCCCCCTATATATGAACGAAAGAAACAAAACTTACACTAATGGCAGCATTTAACTTAAGCAGAAAAGCTTTAATAGTTTGATCTCATTAAAAAGAGACACAGCAAGACCACCAGGCCTCTGAAATTAATGTCTAGATAAATGTACTAATCTAAAATGTACTAAACTCTGAGCGGATAAGAGAGTGCGCACATTGCTTAAACGCAACAACATGGAACGCAAACGGCCTTCTGCCTTCAAACAACTAATTCGCGGTGTGGTTCATGAAAATCTCCAATATAAGTCTTATGCCATGAGAAGTGACCAGTTTATATCGAAGGAAACGAAAACCAGCATGTGCTCCGAGGAAGAAGGCTCTTCAACAAGTTAAAGTATCCGGGATATCCAGACCTTCTTTGGTTTTGTTTCGATGAAAAAAGTTTCGAAAATGGCCAGAAAGTCAATAGAAGAAACGACAGATGGATGTGTGCAAACCCTTCAGATGTCCGTCGTGTGATGCACACCAAGTGTCCTGCCAGTGTGATGGTCCTTGGAGTTGTGAGCAGTGAAAGTCATGTTATGTCGCCCAACTTTTTCCCATAAAGTCTTCGAGTAAATGCTGCCGGATACATCAAGGTGCTAGAGGCAGTTCTTAAGCCCTGGATAGACAGTGTGAGTGAAGGAAAACTATAAGTGTTCCAACAGCATACATAACACCAAACTTATGGCCACCTACATAACGAGACCCGTTGGATCACAACAAAAAAATCACAAATTAAAAAAAAAAAAAAAAAAAAAAATAGAAGACTAGTAGCAGACCTACGAGTATGCCTATACTATATATAATATCATGGCAGACGCTCCGAAGGCCTCACTTGAATGATTCTTAGAAATGCGACATTTGAGCGTCCTATTAGGCAAGTCACCAAGGCAACTAGCAAACGCGCGGACATCCCTTTACCAAAACTCATTCTGCTACGGGACAAGTAAAGTTTGGAACTCACTTCTTGGATATATGTATATTTCCAGAAGCATTTAAGCGTTGTAGGTTCACTGAGAGATTATAAAAACAAACCTTTTACTTTGTTGATTTGATTTTTAATAACTTCAGCATATCTGTGTGGCATTGAATATAGTATTCAATTTAAAATGACGGCTTCAAGTATTTTTTCCCATTTATATCTTAATACAAGGTGGAGCAAAAGTAATGACTTATATGAATTGTCTATAATTTTTGCAAATGGCGTCTTCTGTCATCGTGATATTGACAGTTGTATAGTAAACATATGCGAAAAACACAACAATACTCCTCAAGAACATGGAATAACTGTATCGATTTTTGCTGCGGATAAAACTCAGATGGTACATCAGCTGCTATCCGCAGACGACCAAGCCCATCTGGTGTTCCGCCACTGCATCATAAGTCTCAACCACGAAGAGGACGATTTTCCATCATGAATCATATTCCATCTGTCCGAACATGTCAACAAGCAGAATACTTCCTTTTGGGGCACTGAAAACCCGCGTATTATGCAAGAATGGCCTTTACATCCACTGAAAGCTACTGTGTGGTGCGGCGTCTGTGATGAAAGGGTGATTGGGCACTACTTTTTCGAAGACGCAGTTGGCAACGCGATAACTGTCACTGACGAGCGCTACAGAACCATGTTACTTGATTTTTTGATACCCGAATTGGATGAATTCAATTGGTTTCAAGAAGACAATGCCACTGCACACCCAGCGGGAGACACAATGGACTTAGTGAAGGACTCTTTTCCATGCCGTGTCATCTCCCGTTTTGACGATTTGCATTCGCCCGCAAGATCACCCGATCTGACTATTCCAGATTTCTTTCTTTCGGGTTATTTGAAGACATTGGTCTATGCCACAGACTCTCGCAGCCCTGAAAGACAACATTAGACAAAAAATACGAAACATACAGGCAGAAGTATTGCGAAAATTTATGAAAAATGCCATAAAAAGGTCTCAAATTTGCATAAATGCTGGAACGATATCATCTCAGTACTTACGAGTATGAAACAAAATTTAAGGTCAAAATAAAATCATTGTTTTTTTAATTCAGAAAAATTGAGTCATTACTTTTGCGCCACCTTGTATAACCCTCCAACATTTTTAAGAAAACTATTTTGACTTTACAACATAATGCCGGTTTCCTTGAAACTTAAGAAAATGTCGCACGACTCGGAGCTGAACATGTCATTTAAGTAGCTATTCTCATTTGTTAGAGAATAAGGCACATTATTTAATTTTCAGGAAGATCAGTCCAGCCGTTGGTCTCTAAAGGGTAAAAAGCGCCAATGATCACGTGCGTTCATAAAGTACAACATCGTGCTGTTATAAAGTAACACTGTTTAAAAAAAAAATGTGTTAAAAAGTGGGTAGCTGAATTCAAGTATGGATGAGAGAGCGTTGAAGACGACTCACGCTGTAGAAGACTATCAGCCTCAACTACAGAGGAAAACATCGAACAAATTTGATCTGATCAAGGGAGACCGCAGATGAAGATAGCTGAGATCATGGGCATCACATAAGAATGGACCCAAAACATCATTCAAGGCTAACTTGGGTTCTTCAAGATTTCTGCAAAATGGGTTCCGAAACTGTTTTAAGTTGAACGAAAGCGCAATCGACTGACGATGTCTCGCGAGTGTTTGGAGCTGTTTCAATCCGATCCAGAGGATTTTGTTGGCCAGATTTGTGGCCACAAATGAGGCCTGGAAATGGATAAAATCTGGATCAGGTAATCATCAGGCATCGGTATTTTGGGACTCAAAGGGATAAAGAATCAACTGCGACTACAACTGCGATCTTTTGCGTCGGCTGCGAAAGGAAAGAAAAAGCGTCCGGGAATGATGATGAAAAAAGATTTGTTTCACCAGGACAATGCACGCCCACACACGTCGCGTCAAACCATGGCTGAAATCCATAGTTGTGGATTTGCATTACTCCTGCATCTCCCTATTCGCCTGATCTTACTTCAAGTGACTTTGATCTGTTCCCCAACCTAAAAAAAAAAAAACATTTGGGAGGACAGAGATTTTCAACGAATAACATGGACGAAGATGCAGGAAACATATTTTTTGAAGTAAAGTAATTTTATTAAAACTTATTTTTTTAAAACTTATGTAATGACTTAATAAACCAGATAGAAGCAGTGTGTTGAGTTTAAAGATACAGGTATTGAGTAATTAGTATAGAACCTTCGGCGCATAAAGAACAGTCATACTTGACCTATTTTTTTAAATGATACACTCTTAAGCTTTAAAATATTTTCTACAAATGCTAAATATAGAGTTATAAGAATTTAAGTTTATACCCACGATCAATAGGTGATCCGGTAGAAGTCGTTGTCTGTAAAAAGAACAAAAGTAATAGTAAGAAAAAAATCAGTCAATTTTAAATGGTAAATGTAAAAAATATAAAGAAGCAAGAATTACTTTATGAAAGTGTGAATGGTCTGAATTAACCAAACCTGGCTTCAAGTTAAAATATATTTTTTTATTTTTAAATTATTTAAAAAAAAAATTATTCATTCTATAAATTTTTTCTATATTTTGCGCAATGATTCACACTAAATTTTAATTATAGTGGTATACCTAGTCATGTCATAAATACTGATACATGTTTAAACGCACTCATCGTCGAACTAGTACTGAACACATCCATTCTATATTGACAGGTGTTCAAAGAGTGACATTTGTACTAAATTAACGCGCAAAAAGTGTTACACAATAGTCATTAGTAAATATGGAGTGGGTTGATAGGGAAAACCGTGTTGTGGTAATTGGCCCTCACAAATGTAATATAGAAAAAAGCTTATTTTCCGGAAGACCGCTTGGAATCACCCGGAATTTTGTGTATCGATTTGTTAAATAGTTTTAGGACACTGGTGGAGTAACTGACCATCAAAGATCCGGACGCCCTAGTACTCACAGAACTCAACATACGGTCAAAGCGTTTAAAGCCAGGATTTATCGAAAACCGCTACGAAAGCAGAAAATCTTGTCACGTAAAATGAAGATATCGCAGAAATCCATGTCTCGCATTATCAAAGAAGATTTGAGACTCAACGCATATAAAAGACACTTACTCACAGCCAAACTAAAGCAAAATCGGAATGAAAGATCGAAAGCAAAATGGTCACAGCAAAATGTTTTTCACGGATGAAAAAATGTTTACTATGCCCGGTCTTCCAAAGAAGCATTAGAACTCATTCCACAATTCGAACGCCTCAGCACATAAGGCAAAAACAACACAAGGGTGGCTCCAAAACAATATGCCGGACATCATAGCAGCAAACGATTGGGCGTCAGACTGTCCAGACTTCAATCCTTTGGATTATCAGCTGCGGTCTATTTTAGAGACAATTGCTTGTTCTGCTCGACAGCAAAATATTGAGTCCTTGAAGTGTGCATTTATCCACGCAGTGAACAATTCTCCACCGTCTCTTCCGTCTTCAACACGGAATAGTCTGTTCGCAAGGTAGGATTCTAAAATCTTATATAATTATTCCGGAAGAACCTGTCTTAACTTAAACTTCAAGCCTTCATGCCATACCTTGTCGAAAACTTGAGACACGACCAGAAAAACGCTAGAACATATTTTTTTCTCCTCTAAGGTTTTCTCTATTTCATTTATTATTCTATAAACCTGACCAATTGTGGAATGCTTTGTTCTGATGCCGAATTAACGGTCAGGAATCAAACGTCTTTCTTCAATGACCGGTTGTAAGTGCTTTAACAAATGCTTTTCAAATACACACTGTCGGCAGGAGCGATATCGGTCTGTACGATTTTTTGTCGATTGGAGGCTTTCCCGGTTGTGGAACGTATAATAATCTTAGTGCGGCATTTATAATATGCAGAAGCTTGATCAGGGTTATTAAATCATATCCAGGGGCCTTATTATTTTTAAGATTTTTTATTGTCTGGCAAAGTTCAACCAGTTGTTAGGTGTCGTATTAATACCACCAAGGTCTTCTGTTAGCGCCTCTCCCTCAAATGGCTTAAATGATTCTTCCAGGTGCACTGCGATTAAATCCGCCTTCTCTTTGTCTCGTTTTGCTCATTCGCCATTATTTTTTTCTTATCGGTAACTATTGCACTTGGAGTTTTTTAATACCTTTCATGGCTTTCCATAGTGAATAATTCAAACTTTTTTCGGCAGTCAAGCTTTCAAGATACGTAGAGATATACGTAATCAATTAAAGTTTCACAGAAAAATAAATAAAGAAATACTTTTTCGTTTTTATTTTATCACCAATAATGCGTGTACCAGTATTTATGACTTGACTAAGTATAATCACAGTCAAGTATTGTAATAAATAACAAACTGACTTAAAGTGACAAGGGAAAGTTTAGTATACTCGTAAGTTGTTAATGTTATTATCAGTGGAATTTTTTGATTACTCCAAATATGCAGTCATTATGTCGTACTATCGTAGACACAAACAGACAAGCATTACCTTTATCAGTCGATTAAAACGTCCACAACGTCTACCAATTCTTAAAAAACAAAAAAAAAAACCTAATCAAACTGGTGTTCACACTGACATAAATATTTCTATGTACATATAATTTCCCTGCCTTTGTAGTACTATGTCTATGCGTATTGTATACGTATTAACAAACAAGATATTCCCGGAACCTACCCCATACAATACGTTGGTTACATAATTACTTTTGATATTTAATTGGGGTGATACCGCCTCGAGCATTACCATAAGACTGTTAACGTAATTGCCATCGTTAACTTGTCCTTTCAAACCACAAAAGGACAATGTACACATACGGGATAACGTAATCGAACAACAAATTTACAATCAATAATAAAGGAGGACGAGCGGTAATTAACAGTGCGATGGGTGTGAAATGTGTCGCCAATAAAAAGAAACCTTTTTACCATAAATAAGACCGCACGAATTATGCGATAGCCCATTAAAGATGCAGGACTGTCAGCGATTTTTATCCAAATGGGAAGGACACACTTTTCATCAGACACAGACAAATGTAAAGAGTGGGCCATCTGTTGGTTTATTTTTAAAATTGTTATAAAAAAAATACTTTAATATTTTTCATTTTTTTCCTTTATTAAAGAAAGTACATTTTTCGATTATTTATGGAAAATAATTGCATGTAAATTGCTGCCGCAGCTAGGTTGATAGTAACCCATCCTGGCAAACCAATTTTGCAGTATATTTTCGATGGTTCAGCGCTCTATTTCACTTATAGCTCGATCAATATTATGCTTGAATGCCTGAATCGTTTCTGGATTCTCAGCATAATATCTTTACCGGCACCGGTCAAATCGCAACTCCGCTGAGGTCAAGCAACAGCACCAAAACGGCTGATAACATGAATATTGGATTGAATATCACTTAGTGCCGTATTGCTGAAACCAAAGATCCTCCAAGTTCATTTCCTCAGTTTCTGGCCAAAAAAAAATCGGTTATCATGCCTTTGTAGCACTCTCCGTTGACCGCAAAGTTGTTACCATCTTCATCTTCGAAGAAAATTGGGCCAATAATGCCGCCATTCCACAACGCACACTAAACAGTCACACGCTGAGGATGCATTTGCTACTCTACGACTAAGTGTGGGCTTTCTGAACCCCAAATGATGCAGTTTTGCTTGTTTACATAGCCGCCGAAATGATAATGCGCCTCATCCGAAAAAAACTATTTTATTAAAGAAAATCGACGTCAATTTCGAGCTCTAAAGCCCAAACAGAGAAGCGACAACGAAGCTAGTAAAGCGAAGAGAATAATTCGAGATTGTTATGCATAATTCTGCTCAGGCTAGTGCAGCTAATGTTCAGTTGCTGAGATCTCTGGCGAGTACAACAGTTGATGCATTATTTCGACCGAAATTTATTTTCAAAATTCGCACTGTTTCGGCAACACAGAACTCACTTTGAAAATAAATTTTCAATATTTCCCAACGTTGTTCAAGTGTAAATCGGTTCATTTCTGTCAACTTTTTTATCTTGAAAGAGCTGTAAGTGTCAAAATAAATAACGTTATTTAAAAGGAAACCAGCAGATGGCCCACCCAAAATCAATCGAGGAGCAAGAGAATTGGAATCTTTTTTTTCACAAAAATTACATTAAATGCCGCAAATGTAAACTAATGTATTTGCATCTATCCATCTTTAAAGTAAATTTAAAGCTTTAATAGTAAAATTAAACCTCGACGCAGAATGCTGCATGATCTTTGCGTTTAAAGTACTCGTAGTAGAACTTTCAGTCTGTCGAGCAATCTTACGTGATTCAATTGGAGGTTACAATTTAAATTTGAATTAAAACACATTTGTTTATGATAAACTACTGACATTTTTATATCAATATAAAGTTGAGGCATTCACATTAAACATGAAGAATGAAATTGGCCAAATGGAAACATGACTGGCCTTGCAGACTTCCCCCCGTTTTATGACATTTTTCATTACTTTTTAACGCATGAAATCCCGTCCTTTAGCTCTGGAATCATTAGGGGTCATTGGCATACATCGTCTGCTTCACATAGCTCCAAAGAAAACAATCCAACGGCATGATATCGCACGATTTTGATGGCCAATTTTGGTCGCCTTTGCACTTTGAGTGCAATAACTGCATTGTTTCTCGCGCTATGTAGCAGATGGCACGGACTTACTGCAAACACATGTCCTCCACATTAATATCGTGCAATTGGTGCCAGAATAAAGCACTCACCATTGACTGTTGCAGTGACTTTTTGTGGATTTATTGGTTATTCGTGAATGGCCAGCGGATTTTCATAACCCCAAATGCGACAATTTTGTTTGTTTACCTAGCCGATCAGTTGAAAGTAAGCCTCATCGCTGAAGATGATTTGTATGAAAAATCGTCATCAACTTGGTGGTCCTCTAACACCCAAGCTTCAATTTCTGAGTGAATTGGATCTTATAGGCATGCAGATTTAGATCGTCTAATAAATAAACTTTTTAACAAATAAGCGCAGAGAACATACACTCGTACCTGGGTTGTACAATGCCACGCCTACTTGGGGGCGTTTTGATTTATAAGCCTTATTTTTAAGATCTCATCAGAATCCAGGAACTTCGGTAATAAATAGTCATAGTTTCTTTTAAGAAAAAGCCATACAACTCATTTTTCTTTCTGTTTAAATCTCTTAAAAGTCGCGAAAGTGTACTCTGACTAGAAAGATACGCACTTCATTGAATTTGAATTGAAAAGGTCAGAACGCCACGCCCACTTTATTTGTGATGGGTTAAAAGATGATCCGTTCATGATGGATTGTGTCTTTTCTATATGTTTTTTTTATACCCCGCCCCAAAGGTTGTATTTCCTATATTTTGGTGTAGTTTGTATAAATATATCAGCATCGAAAGTTGGATGGATAAAGTCAAATTCGTCCGTCCGTCTGTCCATCTGCCCGTTCAAATGTCACCAGTTTTTGGGCCTTAAATATTAAGCTAACAAGACGGAATTCGGTATATAAGCATTTTAGAACAGGAAACAGTACAAGTGTACAAATTAGTAAAATCCGCCCACAGACACGCCCACTTTTAAAAAATTGTCCTTTATTCAATATTTTTACTAGAAACTGAAAAAAAGATCTGTACGACCCAAAACCACCTTATTTCCCAAATCTAGCACCGTGTGAAATAAGCAATGGGCACAAATGGGTCGCACATACTTGCTCGTATGTGCTATTCATTCGTAAATTGTTCGGTTTTCAAGTTTAGACAAAATCTATAAGAAACGAAGGAAAAAAAATACAATTTCATATTTTCCTATATGTCGAAGGCAATTAAGATTTCAATTCTGAATAAAATTGCCGAAGAGGCAATCGAGATATAGTCAATTTACGCAAGTCCCCTAATAAGTAGTGAACCGTTTACCAAATTTTTAGCGAAAAGCAGATGCACAGTCTTATTGCAAACGTTTATACCTCAGACAGGAATTTTCATTCAAATCGTTGAAATCATTTTCAAAAGAAAATTGGAATTTTTAAAAATTTTGAAAAAAATTCATGAAATTTGAATTTATACTCGTACAGGACATGAAATTTGAACAAAGTTCGTGCAACCCTTTTAGGTTGCAGTACGAGATACATACATACATGACAGACAGACAGACGGACAGGATTGCAAGACCCACGTTTTAGAATTTTTCGTTAATAGTAATACTAACATTGATCAAAATTTAGATAAATAAATAAATATCATGACAATTTGTTTGCTATCGTTTGTTTGTCAGATGCTTGCGAGAGGTGATCAATATTTCGAGATCGAAAATTTCAAAAAAAATTGTTTTCTTACATTTATGCGATACTGAATTCTTTATAAATAGTGTCCCAAAATACACGCAAGATTTAAATTTTGCGCCATTTGTGCAGTAAAGTGTTGCCAACGAAAAAAAAAAAAAATACAGCGTGACACCTGACAGTTCAGGGTTATTAAAAATGGAGTGCTGCTTGAAAGAACAACGCGTTTTCATTTTGAGGAATATTTTAAAAATAATGAACGTTTGGCAGCTACGGTCGTAATAGTAATTTAACTTCATCAACTGTGAAGAGATTAATTCAAAAATTCAGAGAGAATGGATCAATTAGTGATCTTAGACACTCTGGCCGTCCTTCAACAAGTCGTTCAACACAAAACATAGAAGCAGTTGGTGATAGTGTTGTTGAGAGTCCAGGAACATCAATTCGGCACCGTGGTCAAGAATTGGATATTTCGAGAAGCTCTCTACAGCGTATTCTCACGAAAGATTTGCATCTTCATGCATACAAAATACAATTGACTCAAGAACTGATGCCTACTGACCACACACAGCGAAGAGTTCGTTGAATGGATTATGCAACAACAACAAGTGGATGCTGATTTTTCGAACAAAATCATCTTCAGCGATGAGGCTCATTTTCATCTTGACGGCATTGTTAATCGTCAAAATTGTCAAATTTGGGGATCAGAAAATCCACTAGTGATTGTTGAGAAACAAATGCATCCACAACGTGTCACTGTTTGGTGCGGATTTTGACTGGAGGCATCATCGGACCATTCTTCTGATAATCTAGTTTTTTGTACTTAAATTTCAACAAGACGGTGCCACATGCCATACAGCCCACAATTTATTTACTGCATGAGTTATTTCTTGGTCGTGTAATTTCCCGTTTTGGTGATCAGAATTGGCCGCCCAGATCATACGATTTAACGCCGTTGGACTTTTTTCTTTGGGGTTTTGTGAAGTCTAAGGTTTATGCTAACAAGCCCTCGACCACCCACACCTTGAAGGAGCACATTGAGCGCTGTATCAACGAAATTCAGCCACATTTATGCAAAACGGTTATGGGAAATTTCGACAAAAGAGTGCGTATGTGACAGCAAAGCCGTGGAGGACATTTACCCGATATGCTATTCCATACATAATTCTGTAGTGTATACTTTATGAATCAATAAAACATTTACATTAAAATATTTTGCAAAAATGTATGGTGGTCACGGTGTAGTGGGAAGCGTAACACAAACTCTTCAGGTTCGAACCAGAGCGGGGAACAATCACCCGGGCGTAAAAAGAAAAACGAATAAAATCTAAGTTTCTCGAACCACAACGCCAAAAATGAGTTTCTGCTTGGTGCTGTAATGGAACGAAAATCCAATCTGATTCCTCCGAAATTTGGAAATTTTCTTAAAAGAAAATTGTACCGCTTTGACTGAAAAAGGCTGAACAGATTTTGTAAAAACTCCAGATAGGTAACGTGTGCCTTGAAAACTACGCAATATTCTGTTCTGATTGGTAGAAGCAAGAAGTAAGATTTCTACTCTTTTTGTTGTTTTTATAATTCTCTAGATAAGATTTGAAAATATCAACCGCCTCTGAACAGAAGCTCTTCATTAGATAAAAATATGATTTACAATTTTCGGTACGGCCAAAGCCGGTCGGTATAATAGGCAACAGCTTTCCTATAATTATTGCAGTAATTAGTTTCTTAAAGTGTCTACCATATAGCGATATATTTTCTAATTAATAAATTGAAAGAATCAAAAACTTAAGTTCAAATATTTGTACTAAAATGATAACTTCGATACGTATTCAATACTTCAAGTACTCTTGCATGACAAGACTTTCATAGTTTACTCTTATCGGTAACCGCCTTCCACTTTTAGCATATTTATTATCGGTTTTACCAATTCTAGACAACAGGTTTTGAAGATAGTGGCCATATCATATAAAATGATCCACACTCCATGGATTGTTCAGTCCGTTTTGAGAAAATGTCAAAGTACTACGTATTATTGGCACTTTGCTGCATAGCTATTCGAACTGCCGCGCAAGATCCCACGCGTGACGGTATCATCGATGGCATCCCAGTAACTGGGATGAATATGTTCCCTCACGAGGTGTTGATACGAACCACCGAATATAAAGGATACAAACGCTACTGTAGTGGATCAATTCTGAACCCTAAATGGATTCTGAGTTCGTGGCGATGTGTCTACAATGGGGAAAATTTCGAGCTCATCTTCAACCGAACCAATCTGGATGACACTCACTCGAATTCATTTTCACTGAATGTAGATAACAGTTCTGTGTATCTGCATCCACAAGATGATATTGCCTTGATTCAGTTACCTATGCAATTGGAGTTCTCCAAGTACATTAAACCGATACCACTGTTGACCAACGCAAAACTTAATTTGACCGATCGTTTCGCTGTAATGCCTGGAAAAGGAAATGGCACCATGCATATGTCTTACGGTCAGTTTGTGATTATTTCCAAAGAAGATTGTGAACGGGTTTATGGTACTGAATGGTTACGGAACGAAATTTGCACTCAAGGATACCGAAATAATTTACAGGTTCCATGTTGGAATAACGAGGGTGGTGGTTTGCTAATAAATTGGCCTGTAAATCCGATTCTGGTTGGGATTTTTCATGCGCCAGCATCGTGCTTAAGTCGCATTCCAGCCGAATACATGAGTGTGACGGCCTATATACCGTGGATCAATTCGGTAATTATTTCGAACTGAAGATGAAGATACGTATTGTAAAGTTGATTGTAAATATATTTCAAAAAATATAGCAAAAAAGTTAACTGTTTAATATTTAATTTAACTGTACTGTGAGCTTAGAAAACAATTAAGTTCATGACCTTGGTGAATAGAATTCTACCCATTATGAGGGCTGCTCGATAAGTCAGTGACTTTGAAATGAACTATTTGTTTTTTTTTTTTTTTTTCTCAAAACTGAATTTATTTTTCAACGCGATACACTTTTCTCAACGATATTCCAACGTTTTTAACCCCAAAAAATATGATTTCTCAAACTCTGTAAAATAGGCATTTGTTGCATCGATAATTTCTTCATTCAATGAAAATCGTTTTCCCCCGAACCATTTCTTCATATTAGGAAACAAGAAATAATCGCACGGAGCCGAATCCGGAGAATAAGGTGGATGAGGATGCAGTTCATATCGCAATTCAGCTAATTTTGGTTTTGCTACTGCTATGAGCCCGTACATTATTGTGATGAAACAGCACTTTTTTCTTCTTCAAATGGGGCCGTTTTTCCATCGATTCTGCATTAAATTTATCTAATAAATTGGCATACTACTGTCCGGTGATCGTCTTCCCCTTTTCCAAATAGTCAATGAAGATTACGCTGTGGGAATCCCAGCCGACGGAACCGTTTTTGCCTTCTTTGGAGCACGTTCGCCTGCAGAAGTCCACTGTTTTCATTGTTCCTTCATTTCTGGCGTGTAGTGGTGTATCCAGGATTCATCAACTGTTACGAAACGCCGTAAAAATTCACTTGAATTGCGCTTGAAGAGTTCCAAATTCTGTTTTGAAAACTTCACCCGAATCCATTTTTGGTTCTCCGTCAGCAAACGCGACACCCAGCTTGCCGACAATTTTTTCATGCCCAAATTGTCATGCAGGATTCGAATGACGGTATCATTTGAATATGCTACAATCTTAGCTATCTCACGAACCTTGGCCCGGCGATCGTCCAACACAATCTCATGGATGTTGTTGACCATTTCTTCCGTTGTGACGTCATTTAGACGTCTTTGGCGCTCGGGGTCTTTTTGGGCTCGTACGACCGCAACGAAATTCAGTGAATCATTCCATGCGAGGGAGCAGAGTCTCCATAATATTTTCTAAGTCTGTCTTCAGTCTTTTTAATGGTTTTTCCATCGCAAAAAGTAGTGCTTTATTAAAACACGAAACTCACTTTTTTCTATTTTGGGTATATCTCACAAACCAAAGATCTTTTGATCACTGTAAGAATAAGTGTTTGACAGATTTATTTGCTTTTTTTTTTGCCTATGCTGAGAAAGAAACAAAGATGTCAGAAAAAAATCCTCTATGCGACCCGAGCGCCATCTTGCATCAAAGTCAGTGACTTATCGAACAGCCCTCGTTATGTCGCAATTGGTAATAGTCATTCTGAAATTGGTGATGATGAAACTGAAGACAGTCCAGTAGGTTATAAAATGGACATCGGTGCATTATTTGTTTCGGACGTTGGCGTTGTGTGGAAATGAACTTCTTTTAAGTACAGAAGTGGTTAAAGCAGAAACGAAATTCTCATCACCTTTGGACCATGTGCGAATTACACCTATTATAAGGGGGTCGAAAAATCATTTCCAAGTATAGACTCCAGCTTATAGTTCATAGTTAAAGTGGAGATAGTGCATACTCAAAATGTAAAGAGTTGTGTCTGTTTGTCTGTCTGTCCGCCTGTATTTCTGCTTCTTTCGTTCACTATAAATTCTTCAAAAATGCACGAATTTCAGTTAATCTTTCTACTGAATGTTATGCAGAGAATATGAGAATGAAAACTGGACTTCAAACCTGCTTATCTTGGTGTGAATCGGATAAGTAGTTTTGAAGTTTGTTCACGATACCTCGTATGAAAAAGAAAACATTTTTTACAGCAAAACATCATTTTTAAAAATTATTTTGTACCTACCCTGCCGTTACAAGTGCAAAACGTTATAAAAATTAAACAACAACACAGTTTGGATGTAAAATAGGCAAAAACGTTTGTCCAAGGTTGAATGCATATTTCTCCGGTTCCAATATTTTACGAAGGTACTTGTAGTAGCCTCTGCTAAGTCGTAATAAAAAGTGACATTACATGTCAATCCGTACAAAGTATACCCATGGGTAATACGAGGGTGGGTCAATAAGTCCCTGAAAATTAACACAAATTGTGTCGTCACCTTAAATTTAATTTTTTTATTTTGTCAAGAATCATCTTTCAAAAGAACGCACCCATATTTTCAGACAGATCTGTCAAATAGTTTTGTTGTGGCAGCCATTTTATATAGACGCCTTCTAGCATTTTCGTTAAAAAAGAAAAAAGTGAATTTCGAGTGCTCATTAAACACTATTTTTTGCAAAAAAAAAATATCACGCAAACCAAACAAAAGCTTGACAAATATTATGGGGACTCTTCACCATCGATTGGAACCATTCACCACTGGTTTACTCAATTTTGGTGCGGTAGTTCAAGCACAAGTGACGCGGAACGTTCTGGTCGCCCAATTGAGGTCACCACACCTGAAATGGTCGACAAAATCCATGGTTTGATAATGGACGATCGGCGAGCGAAAGTGCGCGAGCTTGAAGAGGCCACATGCTTACCATATGGCTCAGTGATTTCGATTTTACATAAATATTTTGACATGAAAAAGCTTTCCGCAAGATGGGTACCGCGTTTGCTCACAATCGACAACAAACGCATTTGTTTGACAACTTCAAAGGTGTGTTTGGCGATGTTCCAGAAAAATTCGGCTGAGTTTTTGCGCCGTTTCGTAACCGTGGATGAAACCTGGATTCACCACAACACACCAGAAACCAAGGCGGATTTGTCAGCAAACAAGGTCATGGCGACAGTTTTTTTGGGATGCGCCCGGTGTTATTCACATCGATTACCTTGAAAAGGATAAAACGATCACCGGCGCATATTACGCAGAACTGCTGGATCGATTCCAAGCCGATTTGAAGCAAAAACGGCCGCATTTAGTCATCGCTGAAACAAACGCTTATTTTGAGGGGCTCAAGAAATCGTATTATTTGGAGGGCTTCAAAAAATTGGAGAAACATTGGCTGAAGTGTATCAGTCTAATAGGCCTAAAATCCTTCGCGGATTCATGTCCTCGCCGAGCTACCTTGGGGAATAAAGATCACCCGAACAAGTCTTCAAGTTTGTGGGACATGGTTTAAGTAGCAGTAGTAAAATAATCACCTTTTACAAGTACATATCAGTAATTGCTTAAAATGGAACACTGTCTTCTAAAAAAGCATTTATACCGCATGAATCTCCGTCGTAAACTCAGCTACCTTCTACTTTAAGGAGACGATATTTGGAAACGAAATTATCTTCTTGAGTAAAGCCACAAAATTAGTTAGAACCAAAAACTCATCAAAAACATATAAAAATGTTAAACTTTAACGATAGCTTTCAAAAGCTGTCAAAAAGCTATTTAAAATCAAAGGACATGCTGCTAATGTGTCAGAGTTTCACACACAATTGCCATATTAAAGCCAGGAATCGTTTGACCCGTAGACACTTTCTTCAAGCATTCTACTATGGTTTGCACCAGCAGGAGTTAGATATAATATGACACTATCATGTGTGCACTTTGCCTCCCACATCCATTTCTATATTCCATTGTGGTTCACCGAATGTGCATGCATATTTTTGTCATCTGCTCGATAGAATTGATTTCCTTATACTTGCGACCAACAACGCCGGTTATTCTTATGCGCCAGTGTCTGTGTAATTTAAAAATCGATATCGCATTCAACTGACATGCATGGAATTTAAATTGCAAGTGATGAATCTTCTGCATGTGACTTTATGTAAGGATATAGGGCCCCTCAAAGATATGCAAAATATAATATGCACCACCCCTTTCATTTTAAGAATCGTGGAGCAAATAGCGTTTTGACATCTTCCCAATATCTGTCTAAATGTGTTGTGGAGAAGAAAGTATAAACCCCAACTGTCACTGTATTCATATTGCGAGCATAACCAAATATCGTGCATTTCGATTAAAATTTATGCAAGCATATGAAGTGGATCCGGAGTGTCCTGTGTGTAATTAAGAATGCAAGCAAGCAGAAACTCACGTCATCTGTTAGATAACAAATATCCCAGAGCGAATGAGAAACACTGTCACATGGTTCTTGACACAATTTATCTGTTAATTGACATTTGGTCTCAATTCTTTGGTCAAATGGTCACAATATTGAATTGTTCAATGGAATGGAAAGGGAAGAACATTCTCTCTCTCTCTCCATCGTAAAATCAAATCCGGAAAGGACTTCATACAGATAAATGAACTGAATGACAGACGGGAATAAATAAAATTCCAAGAATTCTGAAAATGGAATTATTTTCGTTTCTGCCACAATCCCCGAGGGTGTGGTGAGACCACTATCACCTGCCACCTTTTATGTGGCAGTGTAAAAACGGTCTGTTCACTTTAAGGGCACCCTTCTGACGTTGATTCGGGTTTTAGAGTGGAATTAGGAAGTTAGTGGTATGGAAGTCTTCAAATTACAAGGCAAGTTGATTGGGGCGATAATATCTGGAAGTTTGGCATGGAGGTTAGGAGCATACATACGTATGTATATGGTAACGTGTAAGCTGCAGAATATCCTTATGACAATGAAATTAGTGCTATCAAGTTAACATGGGAATTATGAATTTCTCTCACCGGAGGGAATGGCAAATACGTTGGAATCAATTATGTAAAAGTTTGTGAAATAATTTTATGATCGCCTGACAGTTAGTTAAAATGTTACTTATACGACCTCAAGAATGAGAATAATGTTCTGGTAGTTTCAGCGTATTGTAAAGTTAATGCATTTTTAAGAATAATAATTCGAACGCATTAAATATGCTTTATACTGACACATATTTCGCATTTTAGTAAATTGCCGTATCCGTAAACTTTCCCGTAAAATTACTTTTTTCGTAAAATGTTTACAATATATATATAGACTCACTTACGTCAAGGTCTGAAGAAGCAGCAAGCAGGTGTGAGAGTAGGACTATCTATAACATTACCAAGGAGCTCATTGGTGGTCGGAACTCCAAACAACATTCAGTGAAGCGTTTAGATGGTTCAGAGGTTCAACTCACTAGATGGAGAGAATACTTCGCTACAGTCCTTAACCTTGAACCTGATCTCGAACTCTAATCAGTCTTCCGAAGTAGCATATTCTCGAATTCGCACCGGAAATAACAACAGCAATCAAGTCCCTCAAGAAAAACAAAGCGGTGGGTGATGGCATCCCTGCCGAAGTATTTCAAATGGCGCAAAATATGTACATCAGCAGAACTACTACACCCGCTCATGCGGAGAGCGAGGGAATATGAGCAATTTCCGCAGCAGTCGAAGAAAAGGTTCATCATCAAGCTTTTGGAAAAGACAAATCTGATGGAATACTGAAACTGGAGAGGTATATGCGTTCTCCCGGCCGTAGCCAAGATAATAGCTAGAATCATAAAACAGGCAGGCTTTTGCGCTGGATCCTCCGGTATCGACCACATAAACACCTTGCGGATCATAATAGAGCAATTGAGTACAGGTCTCCGCTACATCTACTGTTTATCGACTTTGAAAAGGCTTTGAACAGCTTGAATTGAGATGCTATCTGGTTGGCCTTGCGCAGCAGAGACATCCCAGAAAAACTCATAGCTATTATCGAGGCTACATACGAGGGTAGTACGTGTCACGACTTGCAGAGTACCAAGGTGTCAGAGTATTTTGATGTCCAAAAAATGTCTGGGGTGCATATTGTCACCGCGATTCTTCTTGGTGGTCATCACCGATCTATTCCATGCAGCATTGATGGATGGTAACCATAGAATTCGATAGATATGACATCTTACCTTAAACACCTCGACTACCCTACGATGTTTGCCTACTTTCACATCAGATAATGGACCTTCATCTGATTGTCCAAAATCTATAATCTGAGGTAAACAAAGTGGCGCTTAAGATAAACACAGCCAAAACAAAAGCCCAGAGCATTTCTAACACCCGCACTCAGCTCAATATTGCAGGACAGGTAGTCGAGAAAGTAGACAACTTTCTATACTTAGGAATTGTGGTCTCGGATGACTGCAGTGGCACCGAACTGGATGTATATAGCAGAATCGGGAAGGCAAAAGCTGCTATCTAAAGTCTGGAGAAGCAATGTTCTCAGCTCAAGAACCAATCTGCGACTGTTCCGCTCCAATGCTGAATCAGTACTGCTGTATGGGTGCAGAACTTAGAAGGTGGATACCACTATCACACATAAGCTGCAAGCCTTCGTAAACAGATGTCTAATAATCATCTTGACGATTGTTTTGCCCAATCGTATCTCCAACGAACAACTTTATCAGAGAACGGGTCAAGAACCTATAGACATTACTATGTGAAGGAGAAAGTGGCAGTGGATTGGACATACCCTACGGTACGAAGACAACTCCATTACTGCCATGTGCTCACCCAGGCAGGCCGAACTGCGGAACACCCTAGGCAAATGTGGCGCAGAACAGTTGAGGAATCAAGGTTTTTAGAAACGAGTTGGAGGCAGTTCAAACGCGTTGTAGAACTCCGAACAAAATGGTGCGCAGTCGTTATTGACGCCTTATGTGAAAAGATTTAAGTAAGTAAGCATTTATTTTTGAATCACTATTACTTCCCGTTACTGTTATCTTCAAATCACAGTGAAAAAATCAGTTATATAAATCACTGGCTTTATTTTTAAGATTTATACTAATATGCTATTCGACTTCTGAAGGATAAAACTCACAAAATTAATGTTGAAACCAGTGAAGACTACAGAGCCATTACTAAAATGTTGTCTGCATCTAAAATGACTTGGTATTCTTACGAAGATAAACAATCTCGCCCCATTAGAGTCATTGCTAAGAATTTGCATTATACTAAACCCTTAGACCTCCTTGCAAAATGTTACAACTGCGAAGAGGCCCATCCTGCGAACTATCGTGGATGTGCTGTAGTCATAGAATTGCAAAAGATAAGAGATAATAAACTTAATCGCCAAATAAACGAAAATGTTCAAATTAATATCCAAACATCAACAGCCAATGATACTACCGAAAACATCAAAGTACAGCAGAGAAATAATTCAGCAGATTTGAACGCTTGCCGACCCCTTTTTTCGCAGACAGTCAAAACTACTCATCCTACCAGAAAAGACCGAAGTACAATCGAAGATACTCTAGCTAAAATACTGAATAAGCTAAACAAACAAGAAACCTTGAGGGAAAAATAAATTACAATTAATAATGGATAAGTTCTTAAGAATCATAGCATGGAATGCGAACGGATTGAACAATCATTTAAACGAGCTACAAATAGTACTAGATACAGAAAAGATAGACATTTGTTTGATCTCAGAAACTCACCTTAGAACCCAGTCATATTTCAAGTTGAAGAATTATAAATCATACCATACAGTCCATCCAGATAATTGTGCGAGAGGAGGCAGTGCTATTATTATAAGAAATAGCATTGATCATTATGAAGAAGAAAAAATAAGTTCACTCAAGTTTCAAACCACTACCGTAACTGTCAAAATTAAAAAGCAACCGCTCTCAATAACAGCTGTCTATAGTCCTCCCAAACATTCGATCTCTTCAAATGAATATCAACAGCTCATTAAAATGCACAAGTCTAAGTTTATACTATAATGGGAGGAGACTTCAATGCTAAACACACATACTGGGGATCACGACTCACTACAACAAAAGGTCGTGAACTCTACGATGCAGCTAAAAAAACAGGGTGTGAATTTGTATCTACTGGTAAGCTTACATACTGGCCGACGGACGTTACCTAAATTTCTGATCTGGTTGACTTTTTTGTGATAAATAAATTATCAAGGAACTTTGTCCAGGTACAAGAAGGCTTGGATCTCGACTCGGACCACTCACCAATATATCTGACACTCAGTGAAACTGTTATAGTTAAAGAGGAAAATCCATACCTTTCAAATAAGTTCACAGATTGGCTTAGTTTTAAACATATCCTAAAAGATAAAATCAATATTAGTACACCTATTGAAACGACAGACCAGCTGGAAAACGAAGCATATTCGTTCATCCAACTAATACAATTTGCGGCCCCTCCTCCAACAAAGAGGAAAACGGTGGGTACCAATTATCCAAAAGAAATTAAGGAGCTCATAAGGAATAAAAGAAAACTTCGGCGTAGATGGCATCAAACTCGATCTCCTTCCGATAAAACAAGACTCAACAAGGCCACACAAGATCTTAAGCTTGAGATAAAGCTAATTCGAAATGAGAGCTAACGGCTGACAAGAGCACTGAATACTTTGGAAAAGTACAAAATATCTTAAGCGACCTCCAATAAGATGCAGTAATGGGCAATGGGCTAAAAGCAATGAGAAAAAAGCTACTGCTTTTGCAGACCACCTAGCGAATACATTTAAGCCTAATGATGCTATCTGTGATGAGCTTCTAAATCTCAATGAAAATGCCCGTTCTATGATTCCTCCGATTAAAATGCATGAGTTAAAATATGAGATAAGGCGATTAAAAGACAAAAAAGCCCCAGGTTTTGACTTGAACACTGCGGAAGTCCTGAAGCGACTGTCAAACAAAGGGTTAGCTAAACTCTTGCGGTTAATGAATAAAGCAATTAGCCTTGAGTATGTACCAAGTGTCTGGAAAGTAGCTGACGTGATAATGATCCCTAAACCAGGTAAGGATACCTCGTGAGGGTATCCTCATATAGACCAATATCTCTACTTCCTTCAACATCAAAGATGTTTGAAAGACTGATTTTTAAGCGTCTCAAACCAATCGTAGAGTCAAGAAACCTAATCCAGTTTGGCTTTCGAAGCAAATACTCCACAATAGAACAAGTTCACAGAATAACAACTGAAATCGAAAGAGCACTAAAAGAAAAAAAAGCATGTTCTGCAATTTTCTTAGACGTAGCACAGGCTTTCGATTATCAGTTGGACTCAAAGATGGCGTATAAAACTGAATTCGAGTAAATCTGTACATATTGACTTCACAAATAAGTCTATCTCGTACTGCCCTATAGCAATATCAGGCATGACAATACCATATGCAAATACAGCGAAGTATCTAGGTATGACTCTAGATGCCAAGCTTCGTTGGAAAGAGCATATTAAAATCAAAAGACTAGAATTAGACATTAAATGGCGAAAATTAGAATGGCTTATACATAGGCAGGAAGTCAGGACTATCAATTACTAATAAAATTATTTTATATAACCAGATCCTAAAACCAGTGTGGAACTATGGCGCTCAACTTTGGGGATGTGACAGCCAGACCAATATTGCAGTCATCGAACGATTCCAGAATAAGGTCCTTCGAAGTATTGTGAATGCTCCATGGTACATCAGAAACAGCGACTAGATAGTAACAGAGCGACAACAACGAGCGAAAAGAGGCGCTCGGAGTGAACTTAACCTTTGGATGGATTAAATCCCATCTATGTTCTTGTTACTGTCATTAAAAGTTAACATACAACAAATTACAATTATAATGTAAATTTATGGGAGTGATTTTATAGCTCGGGGTGTAAATTCTAAATGTGATCAAGCAGCTATGACTTTTAAACGGTGAAAGATATTAAACAGATTATAAAAAGTATAGCAACTATGTAAGATAAGAAAACGTTATTAAAACAGAGAATAAAAAAGCCACGAAAAAAAAAGGTAGTTTGACCGAAAGTAGCCGCTAAGTTTTCATATAAATTTTTCGATATACTCGTATTTAACCATTTAAAAGTTTTTGCATTCTTATCACTTCGAAAATGAATATCATGTATTTGGTGGGAGTTCTTATCAAAATGTTTGTTCCATAAATGAAGCTTAGCGACAAATTGGTTTCGTACACAAGGAAAAGGATCTACATGACTGTAAAAGATGATTTTTTTTGTGATTTTTGTAGAAGAAAAGCTGCATTATTTCAAGGATTTTTCTCTATTATTAGGTATAGGATTTGTCTGATCATATCGCAATTATTATTATTGTAGCAATGAAATAAACCGCCAAAAACCTCATACAATTTTCACCCAATTAAATCAACTACAACTACGGCACTCTCACTCAAATATTTTGAAATATTCGAATACCTTTAAGTTTTGCTACGCCAAAGTAATTAATATAAAAAATTTCCACATTTATTTAACAGTCCTTTCGATACTATCTACATGTATTTTTATCATCCGCCAGTCCTTTCATTATAGATTGCTTGACCCCAAGCAAGTAACAGTCACAATCACAGCTTCTTATCTGCTACATGTTCCTCTTACTGAATATTTAACGTCACAGTGATCGTGATTGTCATAAATTGTATTCCAAATACCAAAACCACTTCATGTGATGTAGGATCACGGAGAACGGTAAATACTATACGTTACTTAAGAATTGTGATTTAAAGTAACCTAACATCAAAAGGAACGTGGTATGTGACATGCGGAATGAGATTTTATTTAGAAGTATGAATATTATAACTTTAATAAGAACGAAATGTAAGCCATTTGAGGGATAAACAAAATGTGAGTGGGAATGCAAGATAAGTGATGAATTGGCAGGATGAAAAGTGTGTGAATAAAACGAATTTGGAAATATGGGAGGAGCACTATGTATGTGATAATAAAAGGAAAATCAGTTTTGTCTATTCATACTTGTTTTGTTTGTGTTATAATACTATATGTTCTCTCACTTCAAAACACGATGACGGTATTTAGTAACAGGTCGAGACTGTTACTTCTTGATCACGGTGACAGGGAGACAGTGACAAGTATATCGTGACATCTCTAGTTATTTCTTTCCATTTTTCAGTTCATTATCTGTAACGGCTACCGAGTTATGAACAGATGAACGATTTGCATAAAAAGGACTAAGTTAAATTGCTCTCCTGTAGTAAAAATGTATTATGCTGTTATTCCTTGAAACAAACTATACACAAACACGAAACGCGAGCGATGAAAGCATGCATCTAAAGTCAAATCCTGCGTTAACTACCTGGTGAATTTGGATAATGTTGGAGCACACAGTTTTGGCAGGAGTATGCACTTTGTATTGAAACTTGGAGCTTGTGTATACTAGTTGGTGGCGCCCCTCACAACCACTCTCTATCCGACTTTTGACACCATCCAGGCTTGAGTAACTTAAATTGTTCACGCGGGACAACAAAATATGATATAATATTGTTGATCTTTAAAAATTATTTTTTTCTTATTTTCTTTTTCAAAGTTCCAAAGTTTGAATGAAAAATTTTCAAATTTAGCTTTTCTTCGTAACTTCTCGTAACCCAAGCAGAATCCTGAAAAAAACATTTTGCTTTAAATGCCATAACCCCACAGGGGGACCAGTAGGGATGCAGTAAAGTGGGAGGGTTGTGATCCTACTACTCCGGATCATAACTTCGCCGTAAGAAGAAGAAGAACGCCAATGGGTATGTTTTTGGCAATTTTGAACGAAATCGCAGGAGAATCGATGAGAACCTCACAAATAGGTTGGTCGGTTCATCATAGAATGACCCCCAGATCTTCCTTCTGAATGGTTATAGAGCAGGGCATGTGCACAGAAAATTTCCCTTCCCATCATTTAGTTTACTTTTGTACAAACTTTTGGAAGAAGTACCCTTCATTTTGATATGTCTGCCTTTCAAGCAGTACCCTCTATAAGCTCTAATTATTGAACTTAAGCTATTGATTCAAAATAACCGTTTACGAGTAGTTCTCCTCAAATATAGCTCTGATCAGAACCGTCTCGATGAAAGACATGTGCCGATGTTTTACTACCTAAACAACATCCGGAGAATTTTATTAGAAAGCAAAGCAAGTTACATCTGAGATCTGTTCTCTCTCCTTCTCCATTTTTCTCCATCTCTCTTTCTCACTCTCTATCACCATTGTGTATGGACAAATAGTTTACAAATTTAGATGAAGTATGGTCAGATAAAGGCGATTACTTTCAAATTGTGAGCAGTTTTTTTTTTTTTTTAAGGAAATTTCCAAATCCCGGAGCACTAAGACTCGCTCGAAGTCCATTGTACTACCAAACAGAACTCCTATTGCTGTAGTGGTTGGAGCAACTTGGATTTTATTCTTTTCTCTTTTATGCTCGCGTGGCTGTGGTTGCTGTTCCCCGTCCGGGCTTGAACTAGCACAGTTCGGGTCACAAGGGAACACACTACCCACTACACCATGGTCACCCCCTTGTGATCAGTTAATGCGAGGGTAAATTGAAAAGTTCGCGGTCTAGCATAGAATTAGGTTTGATTCTAAATCGGTACTTACCCCCTTTTATTTCCCAACATTCTAAGAATGACTCTATGAAGTTTCATTCCTGTGTTGCATTTAGTTCAGTTCATAAACGTGCTTAAATTAGCCAAAGCAGTGATTTAAAGTACCTGTTTAAACAAAATTTTACCACAAAACAGATCCATAAAGATATGTTGGCAACTTTAGGGGAATCTGTCCCGTAGAAAACATCAGTTAAAAAGTTGGTAGTCGAATTCAAAAGTGAACGAGAGAGCGTTGAAGATGACTGACGCTGTGGAAGACCATCAACTCCAACTATAGAGGAAAACATCACAAATATGTGTGATCTGATCATGGGAGACCGCAGATTGGAGATAAGGGAGATAACTGAGATTGTCGGCATCTCGTATGAATGGACCCAAAACATCGTTCAAAATGAACTTGGGATCTCCAAGCTTTCTGCAAAATAGGTTCCGAAACTGCTTTCAGCTGATCGAATGCTGAAACGAAATCGAGGATTTGTTTGGCCAGATTTATGATGATAGATGAGACCTAGGTTCACAGTATATCCGTGAGACCAAACAGAAATCAAAAAAGTGGAGAAGATCTGGATCACCAGCTTCGAAGAAATCTATAGCTATATAGCATCGGTATTTTAGACTCATCATGGTTAATTACCTTGTCAAGGGTCAAACAATCAACTCCGATTATTACGGTGGTCTTTTACGCTGCATGCAAGAGGAAATAAAGGAAAAAACATCCAGAAATTTTGTCCTTGTAAAAAAGTTTTATTTTAACAGAACAATGCACGCCCACGCACATCGGGTCAAACCATGGGTGAAATCCATAACTATGGGATTGAATTACTGCCGCAACTTCCCTATTTACCTGGTCTAGGTCCATGTGACTTTAATCTGTTCCCCAATCTAAAAAAACATTTGGGAGGATAAACATTTTCAACGAATGAAGAGGTCGAAGCTGCAGTAAACTTATTTCTTGAGGACCTTGAGGAAACATTTTTTTTTTTAAACTAATGTAATAGCTTTAGAGACCAGATGAAAGAGTGTATTGACCTTAAAGGAGATTACGTTGAGAAATAAAAGTAATTTGTAAACTTCCGAGTTTATTTTCTTGGTCATTTCGCAAACTTTTCAATCTACCCTCGTACTTCCCCAACAAATCATTACCAAAACATACCTTGAAGTCATTCGTCTTAGGATTAGGACATGTCTCAGGATATTGGTGAAACTTGTTTGACAATTTAGAGCGAAATGTAAAATCAGAATTAAGTATTACAATGTATGACGACTTAATACGCCATTCATTTCAAGGAGGATTAGACCAAATTTAATTGAAAAGTAATTCTCCTTATAATGTCTTCTTACTTCAATTAAAAGTAATATTCTCTTCAAATAAACCTCTCACCATATCCTAGTGATATTAGCATTTTGTGAATGCTCAAATGTACCCAAATAATATCTATCTACTGATTTACAGGCATAAATTATTATTTCCCTCTCAAACGACACATGAACTACGACATATAGTGCGAAATGTGGTAGCACAATCCAGTAGATAAATCCATGGATTTGACGTCAGCAAAAATTACAGATAGAGAGACTGTGATTTATTGAATTTTTTTTATACTTAACTTAACTGTCTGAGGACCACACTGAATGTAGAAAATAATATTGCGGAGGATTGCAGTGATTAAAAAGTTTCATGAATGAGCTAAGAGAATGTATATAAACTACTTCGGATGATTATCCGACTGTGTGTATTTAAATTTGTAATATTTGCTTGTCTAGATTTATCTTTAGATTTTGATAGGAACGGGAATAGCAATAATGAAGATGAATGGATCTCTAATGATGACTGGATACTACGAGACGTTTGACATATTAAAATGTCAAAGTTTCCATCAGGAGGGAATAAAATGAAAAGAATGCTTCTGGTTATTTATTGCAATTACTAGAAAGGAATATTAATGATCAACCTTGTGATATAAATCATCTTGGACTAAAAATAAGGAAAAAATATCTCCACCAGCGTGGCCAGTAAAGTATGACTTTATCACCAATTTATAACATAGAGAAATAATTATGACAAACACCCAGAAGTACGAGGGTGGGTCAATAAGTCCCTGAAAAATGAAATAAGGAACACTCTTTTCGGTATAAAAATATTTTATTTTTCAACATAGTCTCCTTTTAGCTCTATACACTTCATCCAACGTTTCTCCAATTTTTTGATAAGCGTTTGTTTCAGCGATGACCTCTTCATTCGACCCAAACCTCTTACCTCCGAGCCATTTCTTCATGTTTGGAAACAAGAAGGGGGGCTAAATCTGGGGAATATGCTGGATGAGGGAGGAGTTCGTAGCCTAACTCATGCAATATTGCCATGGATTTTGTCAACCATTTCTGGTGTGGTGACCTCAATTGGGCGATCAGAACGTTCGGCGTCACTTGCGCTTGAACTACCGCACCGAAATTGAGTAAACCAGTCGTGAATGGTTCCATTCGATGGTGAAGAGTCCCCATAATATTTGTCAAGCTTTTGTTTGGTTTACGTGATAGTTTTTTCTCGCAAAAATAGTGTTTAATGAGCACTCGAAATTCACTTTTTTCCATTTGAACGAAAATGCTAGTGGCGTCTATATAAAATGGCTGCCACAACAAAACTATTTGACAGATCTGTCTGAAAATGTGGGTGCGTTCTTTTGATAGATGATTCTTGACAAAAAAAAATTAAATTTAAGGTGACGACACAATTTGTGTTAATTTTCAGGGACTTATTGACCCACCCTCGAATACGCATACAAGGTGGCAGAAAAGTAAGGACCCAATTCGATTTTTCTCTAACGTTTTTTGTAAATTGAGAAACGATGATTTTATTTTTTATTATTTTTACTTTGACCTTGAATTAGAATTCAGATTAAGTACTGAAGATGATATCGTTCCAATATTGGCCTCAGGCGTTTATGTAAATTTGAAACCTTTTTATGGTATTTTCCATCACTTTTCTCATTACTTCAGCCGATTCCTTTTCTTGCTTAATTTTGTTTTTCAGGGCTACGAGAGTCTGTGGCTTGTTCACATAGACCATAACCCCAGGGTAAAAAGTCTGAAATGGGTGATTTTGCGGGCTAATGCAAATGACCAAAACGGGTGATAACACGGCCTGGAAAAGTGTCCTTCACAAAGTTCATTGAGTCGTGTCTTGTTGAAACCGCATGTGCTCCAATCCCAATTCATCCAATTCGGGCATCAAAAAGTCACGTAACATGGTTCATGGTAGCGCTCGTCAGTGATGCGATAACTGCATTGCCAGCAGAGTCTTCGAAATAGTAGGGCCCAATCACCCTTTCAGTACATGAGCCGCACCACACAATAACTTTGAATGGATGTAAAGGCGATTCTTGAATAAAACGCTTGTTTCCAATGCCCCAAAAGCGAGTAGTCTACATGTCCGGAGAGATGGGAAATGTGCTATGTCAATCAAAGGAAAATCGTCCACTTTATGCTTGCAGAGACCGCATCGAAATGACCAATTGCAAGGCCCATCGTCTCGTTGATGATTCTGGACACTCTTCCGCATCGTCTTCGTCCAAATAGCCAGTTCTTGGTCTGCCCGCCCTATCTCCCTTAGGCCCTATCTCGTGTTGAGCCAGTCTTTTTGAGGCGTGCGACTTGGCGTCGAACTGTGAGAAAACATCATCGACGAAATTCACGTTGTGTTCTTATCACTGATGATTTATTCCACGTTCTTGAGAAGTGTAGCGTTCCATTGATCATATTCATGTTTTCCGCACCTATTTACTAGACAACTGTCAATACCACTATGACAGGAGGCGCCCTTTGCAAAATACGTTGACAATTCATATTACTTTTGCGCCATACATATGTACGTATACATTTCTGATCAGCATCGAAAGTTATGTCGATAAAGCCATGTCCGTCTGTTCATCTATCTTTATTACCTTTACCAGTTTTTGGACCTTAAATTTTCAGCTGAGAAAATGAAATTTTAATTATAAGCTTTTTGGAATTTGAACCAAGTGTACACATTTTTTAAATCAACCCGTAGACACGCCCACTTTAAGCAATTGGTTAGTTGCGCTTCGCGTGATTAGTGTGCTGTACAGTTATTTTAACTGTATCGTAATTTTGCTTCCTTGTTAATTTTCGGGAAAAAAGAAAGCTATGGTCGAACTTGAAAGAGTCAGGTCAAACAAACACTTTTTGTTCGATTTCTGTCCAAGCTTCTACACAAAAATATTTTCTTCAATTTTATTTTTGATTATTCTTGGTCCCTCTGTATTATTTTTGCTCAAAATTTCAGCTCTCTAGCTCAAACGGTTCTAAAATAATAAGGGTGTGACAGACACACGGACAGACAAACACCATGTTGAATATATTTGTGTTCCGTTTATTAATGTCTGGTAGGGAACACTAAAAAATGCGTCTTTTCTAATATTTTTACTAGAAATTAAAAAATATGGTCTCCAGAAAATTTATAGATATTCGTCCATATATTGTATAGAGCCACGCCCACTTTTTGAAGGTGTTCTTCTTCAAAATACAAAAGAAGGTTTGTGAAGCTGGTTATAGTGAAAAAAAAATATTATTTGGATATGAGATTTTAATAATATTTTGGCGCGCTAACAACCCAATGCAGGGCCTAGCCTAGCCTAACTTCTTGCAGCCAGTCGTGCTGTTCGCCGCACGGATGGTTGGGACCTACAGTTTTATACCGTTTCCGAAGGGCAATTTTTATCGATTCAGAGAAGCTTTTTCATGACAATTTTACTCTCGGATGTTTGTCAGACGTTCGTGAGAGGTGGGACCGTGAGAAAACTTTGTTTTTTTTTGTTTTTGTGTTTTCTTGGATTCGGACCTTGAACCTCTCGCCCAGCGCTCGCGCACTTAACCACAGAGCCAGGGGAGCTACGGCAGGATATGAGATTTACTTTTATAAATAGTGACAAAACAGCCTTCATATCTTTTTGATCAAATCTTAAAATTTTAGGAAATATGTAGCCTCTAAGTAGCAAGATATTGCGTTTCAATCAAAAAATTCATAAATGCCTACTTCTTTAGGGCAATATACAAATATGAAAGATAGGATATTATACGATTTGAGCAAATGTGAATAGGTCGCAATTTGAAAACATCATAGTACTCGAAATTTCTGCTGCACAGACAACTAGAAACGATTTGTCAAACTATAAGATTTGTGCTATCTTGAGGTTAAGTCAGTCGACTTGTTTCTTTATGTTTTTATCATTTATATAATATTACTTATTATATAGTGTCAAAGTGGGTAATAATTAGGCACTTAACAATGGTTTGGGGTGCATTTCCTTCTTATAGTGTTGGCCTACCCTAGCCGATACCCTTTTTCAACTTTCAATATCACAAAGAAATTTTCCTCAATTATGAAAGGACGCTTACATTACCTATATCCACAAAAAATGATGCAAAAGCGAAGTTTCTAATTATCGCCCTATTGCTAAACTCTCATGCATACTTAAGTTCTTCGAGAACATCATGTACAATGTAATGCCTTTCCACTGCAAGCCAATCTTCTCTATAAAGCAATGCGGTTTCATTAGAGGGAGGTCAACAACCACTAACGTAACCGTATTCGTGTCTAGTGAACGCTTTGGAAGATGGCAATGAAGTTGATGTCATAGCCACAGATTTTAGTAAGGCTTCTGACAAAATATCTCACCAAATTATTCTTTTCAAGCTAAAAGTCCTTGGATTTCAACAGCAGTTCATCTCATGGATCAGATCATACCTAGTGCACCGTCAATACAAAGTTCTTTTCAGATCAACAGTATCGGACCCTATTATAGCAACATCGGGCGTTCCTCAAGGCAGCCATCTTGGACCACTAATCTTCATCCTTAAAATAAATGATGCTGAGCGTATCATCTGGAACTCTGATCTTCTAGTCTACGCTGATGATATGAAAATCTTTGAACGCATATCATCTGCTACTGATTCTCGCCTTCTACAGGATAATCTAGATAGTTTCTCCATCTGATGTATAAAAAATGGCTTAGAACTTAATGTCAACAAATGCCACTCCATCACCTGCTCCCGCAAGCGTCTCCCACCACCAATGAGGGTCCCTCAGTCACGTCAGCACGCGTCATCTGCGATAGTGAACTCAACTTTTGATCACAAATTGACAATATTATAAGTAGTCAACTCAGCACTTGGATTTGTAAAACGCTGATCAAAAGAGTTCTCTAACCCCTACATAACAAAATCCCTCTATCTTACTTTCGTTAGACCCCTCCTCGAGTATGCCAGCTAAGTATGGTCTCCGCATTATGCTGTCCATAGCATGAGAATTGAGACTGTCCAGCGCAGGTTCATTCACTTCGCCTTACGCGGTCTGATTTGGGCTGATAACTTCAATCTGCCGCCCTATGTGAATCGTCTTAGACTGATTAATCTTCAGTCATTGATGGCCCCGCCTTGCTTCAAGCTATTTCTCTAATTACCAATCCCCGCAACCTCAGGACTGTTCCTCTTTTTCGTATACCTCCTCATCGCACTAACTATGGTTACAACGAACCATTTTCAATAATGCTGCGCAAATTAAATAATGCGGCACACATTTTTGATTTTAACAAGAATAAATGCGCACTCCGCAATGCCCTAACCATACTCTCTCCCTTCTCTCCCTAGCTTTTAAGTCTTTGTCCTTTCTAGTTCTAAGTTTATATTAAGTTATGCTTGTCCCAAGCTAAATAAATGCCGATAGAGCCGGCGCCAAATATGAAAGGTCAAATGGAGCAACAACTTTACAAGACCATCACAGAGAATCCTATAGAGCCCACATGCACATCACATTAATTTTGCAAACACTTCAGTGATCCGAAACATATGAAGCCTAATGTTATCGCATTCCACGGAAACACCAGCACCAGACCCCTGTCCAGTTTTAGAGCCGTCCGTGAAAATGCGACTACATTGCTTTTCTGACTCAGACTCCGGCCAAAGCCAAGCCTGAACATGAGGAAAGTTGACTTCAAATTTGCACCGCAGCCGTAATTCAGGTGTCATTGCATCAGACGGCATATCCGTGAGACAGGAGTCGCAGGATAATCGTCGTGCCAGAAACGACTTCTTTTTAAAACGGAAGATGGCTCTGAGTGTACACCCCATGATATAAATATCAAGGCGGGGAGGTTCATCAAGGCGTCTATAGCAGAGCCAGACGTACTGAGGAAAGCTTCCAAGCAGCCGAGACAGACCGTTCTTTGGAGTTTGGCGAAAGCAGACACTGACGCATATGAGAGGAAAGGTCTTATCATTACCATGTAGATCCAAAGGACTTTCCTTGGGGATAAGCCCCATGTTATGCCAAAAACACCTTTTCATTGCCGAAAGACTGACAGAGCTTTGGAAGTTTTCAGCTCGACATGTTTCGTCCAAAGAAGCTTGCTATCTAAGATTACTCCTAAATATTTAGCTTCCTTTGAGAGTTGGATAGTGACGCCTTTTAGCACTGGCTGAGTCAGTCAATTTGCTCCGTCTCGTAAAGAGAACCACCTCGGTTTTGAGAGGATTAACTGAAAGCCCATTCCTAGCGCACCAATCGTCGATTGCGTCTAGGGCCATCTGCACCTTAGAGCAAAATGTAGCTAGGCACGATCCGACAGACAGAACGGCGACATCATCTGTTGATTTTACGTGAATTTTAAATCATCGCTTGTCACGCTGTTGGTTTACGGTTCCTGATGTCAAGAATCATCTATTTATTTCGCATGAAATAAATAAAAAAGTCGATCAATTGCGAAAGCTAAGTCAACTCTACTGCGAAGGCATAATACTGGCAGTAGAGTGGTCATATGGCTGAAAATGCAACTTGATCGTGATGGTGACATCAGGAGGACGGAAAAAAATACTGTGAATCATAAGCAACGACAATAATAGCGAAAACAAACAAAATACTCCCCAGTTATCTGGACAGCCACCTTTGGAGTTTCCAGAAACTTAATACCACCTGGGTTTCAAACTACACCACTCTGTCTTTCTCTCTGTCTCTTCCCCCTTTTCACAAAACGCACATGTTCTGAAAATTAGTAAAAGGGTATTCATATGCCCTTTAACACGTGCAAATTATAAAAAAAAAAAAAACAGCATATAGAGCAAGTACATGCGACCCAGACCTGTCCTTCTAAGTTTCGGCCTTTGTCATGACTCGCGTTCTTTCAAAAAGGATAAAAAGCTTTCCCGAAGCGCAATACCTAATTATTTTCTAAATTAAATGCATGTCCTTTCTACCAACACCGGTATCCCTAACCCGATTAAGTTGTTTGAATGCTTCCATTGACACATTATGATTTCAGACGTCCTTATCTGTTTCTTTATTAAAAATCATGATGCAATCTTTAAAAAATACGTGGAAGTGTAATAGTAGTATCAAATAACTAGTTCCATCTCTCCGCAATAATGAGCGTCATCGTTTATTTTGTCTGGAGAATTATTCCCCTTTTTGCCTGTATTAAAGGGAAATGTACCATAGTAAAACGTACTTTCAGCACCCTCTCCCTTGTAACATCTGCAGAGGTTGAAATACAATCTCTTACCGACGTTTATCGAGCATATGGAAACCCAGGGATCTGCATTGCGATTGATTGGGAAACTACTGACTGCTCAAAACTTGACTTGGACCAGTAGCGCAACAATCAAGTTCGTGATGAAGTGCTTGCTTTACCACCTAGTGGTGGTCCCCGGGTAACTATACCCTTATGCGTGTAGGCTAAAATTGCAAGTGCGGGTTGTCTAGGGCCTTGATTCTAGATTAGGTAACGTGGGCCAGCAACCTGCGTTACCGAACCCTGATCGCTACAGAAACCGACACTATGCCTCGGATAAGGAATGATCACATGTTGACGACCTTTGGCTATTGTACCCGGACAAAGATAGGTTTCTGGAATGTAAAGATGCTTCTCGACTTGGGAAGCGAAGGACCTCACAATGCCAGATTCCCTCAATTGAAAAAAGAATTCATGCGATATAGACTGGACATTTTGGGGGTAAGCGAAATCAGATGGTTAGAAGCGGGTGAGTACCAGTCCCCAACGCATAACACTGTACTACTCTATTCCGGAAGACCATCTGGAAGTCCGCGGGAATATGGAGTCGGACTGCTGCTAACACCAACAGCACGCAAAGGCCTAATTTCCTGGCAACCTTATGGTGATAGGATTATCAGATTCCGGACTACAGTACGACGCGTCACCATCACACAGTGTTATGCCCCAACGGAGGGTTCGTCTGAAGACGAGAAGGAGAGCTTGTACAATATCTTAAGCGCCGTCTTCAATACAACACCAAATGGAGACATTGTCATAGTGATGGGGGATTTGAATGGCAAGGTAGGCAACGACAACGAAGGGCTCAAGCATGTAATCGGGAAGAATGGACTAGGCAACCACAATGACAACGGCGAAAGGTTTGTGGATTTCTGCAATGTTTGAGCACAAGACCTGCCATAAAGTCAGCTGGGTTTCCAACGACAGGCAAGCAACCTCCAATCAAATTGACCATTTTGCCATCAGCCGCCGCTTTAGAAGTAGTCTCCTAGACGTCCGAAACAGGCGAGAGGCAGATGTGGGGATACTACGAGATCACCATCTTATGATAGCTACTCTTCAACTACGCACTGCTGCCGTTCGAAGATCCCACGCCAATACAAGAATGTCCAGGTTCAACATCGATAGACTTAGTGATCCCTCAGTGCGCCAACAATTAAGGGAGCACATTTCGCAAGGTGTGGAAGCAATCAGCAACTCACTGCACACAACCATTCAAGACCATTTGTGTGCTGTGAAAAAAGTTTTTACATCTGGTGCTGAAAGAATTGTCGGTCGATCACAGGAAAGGCATAGGGCGTGGCTTTCCGAGGAAACAGCTGAAAGCTCGCATTACAGCCGCTCCACCAGCAGGGAGTAATGAGCTAGAGTCCCTTTATCGCATGAAGAAGAGAGAAGTTCACGTAGCGTGCGACGTGACAGGCGCAACTACATCAACGCGCTGGCTACAGAAGGAGAAGATGCTGCACGAAGGTGCGATAGTAGGACCGTCTACAGAATCACTAAAGAGCTGACAGGTGATCGCAGCTCCAGCCAACACCCAGTGAAAAGCCTAGAAGGTTCCTTGCTTATTTCGGATGAGGATCAGCTTAAGAGATGGAAGGAGCATTTTGCTACGGTTTTAAACCGTGTATTCGCTAGCGATATGCTCCCAAATCAGACTGAGGTGCCTAAGGTAAGAAATGCCCGAATACGCACCGCGACTCCCACTAAGGATGAGATCACTACCGCGATCAAAGCACTTAAAACCTACAAGACGGTCGGACTTGACAGTATTCCCGCAGAGCTCTTACGAGCAGCGCCAACAACTGAGCTTCCGCTTCCACTTATACAGAGAGCTTGGGAAGCCGAGAGCTTTCCTGACGAGTGGAAAAAGGGAATGATCGTCAAGCTTCCTAAGAAAGGTAGTTTAATGAAGTGCGGAAACTGGAGAGGTATCTGCGTGCTGCCTGTTGTAGCTAAGATAATAGCTAAAATCATCCTGGAGCGAATCAAACAACATCTCGAAGACACACTCGATGCCGGACAAGCAGGTTTCCGCTCTGGATCCTCCTGTGTCGACCACATCAACACCCTGCGGATTATCATCGAACAGTGCGTTGAATATCGATCGCCACTTCACCTGCTGTTCATCGATTTTGAGAAGGCGTTCGATAGTGTTAACAGGGAGTTTATTTGGCGTGCCGTACGCAGGAGAGGTATTGCTGATAAATTAATTGCTATTGTCAAAGCTACATACGAAGGGTCCAAATATCACGTTCTGCACAGAGGAAGGTTGTCTGAGTAATTTGAGATCCAAAGTGGGGTAAGACAAGGCTGCATTCTTTCACCAATACTATTCCTATTGGTGATTAGCGATGTGCTTCGTGCAGCTTTGTCGACGGGAAACGGAGGAATTCGATGTACTCTTACATCCCAACTTAAACATCTTGACTACGCTGACGACGTATGCTTACTCTCTCATAGAATTATGGACCTCCACCAAATGACAGCAGATGTGGAGAGGGAGGCTGGCGTCGTCGAGCTGAAAATTAATACCGCAAAAACTAAAATTATCAGTCTTGCAACGAACTCATGGGCTCAAATACGCATTGCTGGACAACCGGTAAAGAGAGTAGAGGATTTCCAGTATCTTGGGAGTATTGTCTAGACCGATGGTGGAACCGAACTGGATATAGCCAACAGAATCGCCAAAGTAAAGTCCGCGTTCGGGATGTTGTTCAAAATATGGCGAAGCAATGCAATCAGTTTGAACACCAAGCTAAGACTGTTCCGCTCCAACGTTAAATCCGTGCTGTTATATGGATGCAGCACGTGGAGATTGACCACTGCTATCACCAGAAAGCTGCAAACGTTCGTTAATAGGTGCCTGCGCAACATCTTAAGGATTTTTTGGCCTAATTGTATCTCTAACGAACACCTTTACGAGAGTGCGGGTCAGGAACCAATAGGCACAACCATCCAACGACGGAAGTGGCACGCTCCGAAAGGGTGACAGGTCCATAGCGAACCATGCTATGCAATGGAACCCCTTAACTCAGGACGGCAGAAGACATGGCGGTCCAAGGAGAACATGGCGCAGAACAGTCGAGAAGGAAGCACGGCAGTTGGGGAAAAGTTGGGGAGAGCTGAGACACATTGCCAGAAACCGTGCACAATGGCGCGTAGGCGTAGTCGAGGCCCTAGGACCCACAAGGGGATATAGAACATAAGTATGGAAACCCAGGGTTCACCACATGTCAGTAAGGGAAGGATACTCTTAGCTGAAGTTGATTAAAAAGGCGTGTGTTACATTACTTCCAATTCCAATGTATGAAGTTGAAATCATTGATAATAATAATAAAATCTAAATTTAATAACAATGCACCTCACAACCTTAACAATTTAGAGACAGCTACTTATGTAACTTTGTAAAGATAATATGTATTCTAAACTTAATTCAAAGTTCTCATTCAGGGTTCATCACAATGAATCACAACTTTATGGATACCACCAAGACCAGAAACTTAAACGTATCTTGTATCATAGTTCCACTGAGCTACAGTCATTTGTGTTACCAAATGAGAGACTTCAAACTTTGAACTTTAAAAACGTTGTCTTTACTAAATTGATAAAATTTCCCTTAAGAATAATTTCTCTTTGTTCTCAGTCAAGTAGAATGGAGGACTCTCCATCAAGTATTCCCACTTAAAAGATTACCCTAAAATTAAAAGTTATAAGCTCTTCAAAGACAGGGAGAAAAGACAATAACTCATTATAAAAAGCAATGCCATTGCAAATGCTTTTACTACGAGTATCTTCTTTGACGTCAGCAGACCACAGGTGCTAATGGGGAGTGAAAATAATTGAAGTCCCTGATAGGTCGTTTGAGTATCTTTAAGTATGCTCTGCCACTTAAAAACTTTCGCCCTTCGATAGAATCTCTTTCAATATAATGCCAGCATTATTAATTGTATACCTTTGACACTTTGCGCCCATAGGTTTCAATTTAAAAAAAAAAACAGAGTAGTTTATACCATAAGAACTTTTCCCATTAGAATAGACCCCCATTTGAAATATTTAAATATTTTAACAGAGGACATTTTTAATGAGGAAATACAATGGATGTGCATGCGAGATGTATGCCTACTTCAACTCAGTGTGATGATGTACGAACTGAATGCATGTCATCCTTCTTCGCCCAACTATCATTAATTTATTCCTTATTTTTCCTGATGGCACACTTTTGCAAATGAACTAGAAAGAGAGCTACAGAGGGAAAGGTAGGGTTTTGATAGGGTTTCCTCATTGCAGTTACTGAAAGCTGGGCTGGAAAGTGGATCGGGACAATGGAAGGTGAATTGAAAATTCAGGATGAAATGCACACAATCCGTATGAGGATGTGCAGTGGATGCTTTTTCATTTATCTAACCTCATTCCTTTGTTTGTGCGTACCATGGTGCTGGTTGTGGGTATTCGTATGATGATGAAAATGTTGAGAGTGAACCTTGTCGGAGCCTATTTTTATTTTCATAACATTAGACCTAAAGTAAATTGGTCGAATGTACTGAGTCATGCAAGCTCTGGATAAGTTTTCATTAAACCTTATATGGGAGGAGGGATTTGATTCCCTTAATTAGCATAATCGTCTTCTACTTTTACTGCCGGGAAAGTGGTTTTCCTCATGGTGGCTCTATATATGACCGTCTAGACGTGTCTGTCTGTGGCTTTATCATTCGCTTCTTTCGTTCGCGATAACTTCCGCAAATACCCACCCCAACGTATGGTTGCTTTTGCAGAATGTTTACCCGGTCTAGGATTCGAGATGTTGCCTATCTTGGTGTCAGTAGGATATGTGGTTTAAAAAATACAGTTTATATTCGAGTATAGTTTTAGAGTGAGCGGATATGTGATGGCACCTTCCGATGTTATAGATGTATCCAACGATATTGTTGTAGACCACATTGAGCTTTCTTCTGCTGCTGTAGCCAACATTACAGAAGACTTCGCAACTATAGAACAAAATAGGCAGCAAAAGGGTTTTTGCGAGAAGCAGCTTAGTTTTTTTTTGTTGTATAGGACTGTGTAGCCCAGAGAACTCGCAGGACGCCGTAAATCTTTCCAATAGTTACGAGTATGTTGATGTGGTCATTCCATGTTAGGGTACGATTAAAAGTTAGTCCTAAATTTTTAGCGGAATTAATATGTTCTCTATTTGATAGGAGGGAAAACATTCAAGTCCAGCAAGTATCGATAGATGACAAGAGTTCTAGACTTATTTCGATTAAGGCAAAGATATTTTGAAGGTCATCATTCATTTTGACTGCAGTTAACTCTATTGATCGAAGAGGACATGTTATAAACAATTGCATATCATCGGCATACATATGAACGGAGCAGTGTGTAACAACATTGGGCAACTCATTGACATAGATTGAAAAAAGAACAGGTCCAAGTATAGATCCTTGTGGAACACCATTTGTCATGGGTAGGAAAGGCGACATACGATCATTTACAACCACAGATTGCCGTCCACCAACAAGGTAGGAGCGAATCAGCTTTGCAGATTGGCAAGAGAAATTGAAATCGTTAATTAATTTCGTACATAAAATTAAGTGGTTAACAGTATCGAAAGTTTTGCAAAAGTCAAGGAGACTTAAGAGCGTTAGTTGCTTATTATCCAAACCTTTCCTAATTTCTCCAACAACGAATAACATTGCTGTCTTACAGCTACGTTTGGATCGGAAACCTGATTGTCTAGAACTCAAGAGATGTTTGTCCTGAAGGTGTTTTTGTATCTGCTTAAGAATAGCTTTTTCGAAAACCTTGGCTAAAAATGCTAAAATTGCAATGGGTCTGTACTCGGATAAATTGCAATTTTGTCCTTAAGATAATGGGACTATTTTTTGCTTTTTTCCATTCCGTAGGAAAAACAGAGGTTGTGAGAATAGTATTGAAAATATGCGAGATATACGGTAGGATGATCGGAAGTGATAATTTAATGAATTTAGTCCATCGAGCCCAGTTACATTCGATTTTACCCCCAACAACGCCTCAACGACATCTGAGTCCGAAAATCTGCGAAAGTATAATCTACTCCCGTTACTAACTCCTGTAATTGGTTCCTCAAAATCAAGATCTTCAGGAGGGTAACATGAAGATGAAAATGAAGTGAAGATAGCGTTGAGTGAGTTACAGTCAATATCATTCGGGGGCTTAAGCTGTTGCTTGCCAATACCTACTTGTCGCTATTTTTTTCAAAGATTTTTGCTTGAAGTTGACGGATTGTTGAAAGAAAGCAACTCGCTCATCCAATTTGTATGTAATCGCTTCTGACGTGCCAAACATTTCTTTCTTTCGTTTTTGCATCATGTTTAAGAATTTAAATGGCCCAGGATACGAAGTATTTCCGGCATGCTATTCATTATAAGTACCAGCTCGGGCATAATGAATCGCAGCACAGTTTTTGGAAATGGTACTGTGAACGCTTGTGCCATCCAGAGCTGGTCTTCTATGTTCAAGTTCTGTAATATGAGGATATCAACAAAAAAACTGATGCTGTGAATCTGGTGCAACTAAACAGTTTAGATGATCAAATCCACCAGCTTCGCCTTGCACTCCACAGCAGGAAAAGTGTTGTTTTCCATCACTATAATGTAAGATCACATTTTCAAATTCACCAAAGGGTGGCATGAAAAACGGAAAAGGTTAAGAAACACTGGTATATAGGCATATGACACATTGTGATTGAGCGTCTTTATCATGCTTGATGCCTCAATGAAATAAAAGTTATGCTGGTAACTAGAGAAATCAGTTTCGATGAGAGAATCGCTAACATGCTTCTAGATCGCACGTCCTTTCTGGTCAATGGCAAGTGATAAGCAACAACTTCAGTCGCTTCTCATTCCCAATTCTGGTGAGAGATGGCGGGTCACTAGCCACAACACCAGAGGAAAAAGTCTATCTTTTCGCCATTATGTTCTCAGTCAATTCGACCTAGATCCGGCACAAGCGGAGCCACCAACTATCACGGAGGTCCAGTCATCGATACTAGATGTAAAGTTTCGACCGCCAAAAATGTTTCCCTCTTGTTGGAAAACTCCCCGCATTCAACCGATAACCAAGAAAGACAAAACTTCCGTCCCATAGCGTGCTACCCATTTTATCTTAAGTTATAGAAAAGCCATCAATGCTGAAATAATCAAATATCTAGAGGAACACGGACTGTGAAGTAACTGGCAGTATGGTTTTCGCAGCTGCTATCCAACTAGAGATCTGCTGAGCTATGTAACCCACCTATGAACCTCAACCATCAAACAACACGAGGACTCAAGAGACGCTGCCCTGGACATCTCAACTTCCTTCCATAGTGTTTAGCATAGTGCTCTATTAATCAAGCTAGCTTCCTATGGACTATCGCAACAGCTCTGCGGTTAAATGGAAAATTGTCTTCATAACAGATCAATTCAAGTTGGAGTGCCTCAGGGTTCTATACTTTCACCAACTCTATTCCTACTCCTTGTCAACGACCTTCTCGAGCCAACAAACAAGATTTTCAGTTTGCCAATGACGGCACCTTAATTTCGTCTCGCTCTGACAGCATGCTCGTGAATGCAAATACTACCTTGACCAAAAAGTTTCAGGAATGACTACCGTGTGGCGCTTTCTTTTTTCGAGTTATTTTCTTTTTAGGTTGACACATCTGTCATTAACATTCCCTCCAAATTTTTGCGTCGTAGCTAGACATTTGTAAAAGCTACGCTATCGAGAGTACATCTCCCTTTTTTTACGATTTTAAAAATGGGATCAACTTTGCAACAACGAGTTTGCATAAAATTTTGTATTAAAAACGGTTACAACGGCTGAATCCGACCCAACATTCATCAAACGCATAGTTACTAGAAACGAGACGTGGGTTTATGAGTACGAAACGCAATCCAGACATCAGGCGAGTGAATGGCGTACACCGAATGAGCCAAGACCGAAAAAACCAAGTCGTTTTCAGTCGAAAAAGAAGGCGATGCTCACGGTCATGGATTGCAACGGTGTTGTGCATTATGAATTCTTGCCACAAGATCAGACAGTCAACAAGGTTTATTATTTGAACCGGATTTGTGGGCAGCCAACTCGTGGGTTTTGCACCACGATAACGCACCTTATGCCATCCTTATTCGTCAGTTTTTGGCCAAGAACAGTACGAATACCATCCAACAACCACCGAATCCGCCTGATTTAGCTGCCTGCGATTTCTTCCTGTTCGATCGACTCAAGAACCGCTCCGGGAAACGCGTTTTAGCAGCCGAGAGGAGATAATAGAAAAATCGAAAGCGCTGGCATAAGTGCGTTTCAGTCAGTGGAGAGCACTTTGAAAGGGACAATATCGATTATCAAGAATAAACTTGTATTTTAAATTTTCTGAATAAATTTCTGAAACTTTTTGATCAAGGTAGTATACCACATTGTCCGAAATGCGGCCAGATCAATTTATTATACGAAAACTTTCAGAACATGTTGCAATGGGGAAAAGTAATCTTAGTCGACTTCAATGCGAAGAAAACTCAATTTATTGCCGTTTCCGGCTACTTCAAATAAACGATAAAATTACCCATCACAAGGAAATCATGCATCTTCTTGGCGTCACAGTCAACTCTGGTGTAACATGGCACGATCACATATCCAATATTGCAAAATCGGCATCCATGAAGTTGAGCTACCTATTTAGAGCAAAGAAATACTTTACAGCGCAACAGCTCCATCTCCTATACAAAGCACAAGTTAGACCAGGACTTGAGTATTGTTCTCATGTTTGGAGTGCGACGCGAAAACATTCTTCTTATCTGCTCGACGAGCAATCCGCTTAATAGAAGATCTCGCACTAACTTCTCCATCTCGAAGACTGGTAACAGACCTATACAATGTTCCGAAGACATCCCTAGAAATGCGATATTTTAGGGTCATTATTTGGTCGCTATTAGATTGACACAACTCTTTTTTTTGTCTGCATACAAATGTGGCCCACCCTAATGTACATATATCCGAGTACATATAGTGCCACAACCACTGCCTGTTTTTCAAAGTCCTAGAGGTGACACTCTGCAAAATTGTTTTCGCCATCTAGTGTCTCACTTTAATTGCCACAATTTATCGCGTCGTCAAATTTGTAAAAAAAAAAAATCGTGTACTCAGATTGCTTTGATTTTCTACTTAATTAACTTTTAATTTTTAATGTATCACCCATCAGCAATTCGACTGTGAAGGAGTAGCAAAGCACTAATCGATCATCATTCCCTTCCACAATCACGATTCCATTCCACAATTAACTCCCCACACACAGCAACACGCCTCCAAACCACTTGTATCATTTTTTATTACGCATCATTGTGCGTAACAGCCTTGAAAATTTAATTTTACAACCAAATACACAATATTTGTCATTTTCGCTCAAAAAGTCTTCCAAAAATAAATAAGTATCCCCCTTTGCACATCATCTCACAGTTGAATGAAGTTAATTTAACAATGCCGACTGGGGCACTAAGGAATCCTTCTCGTTGATTATGTCACTAACTCCTCAAATTATTGAAAATGAACCCTCTGGCTATTAGCCTATATTTCTAGTTGAATGGAATTTGTATCTATTATCCTCTTCCGTGCATATGCTCTCTGTCATGGCCCATTGAAAAATCTGACAGGCCGAGGACATCTAGGACTAAATCGCTGACGAAAAACACATAATATACTCTTTTTTTTATTTTCTTCATAATAATTGTTCGCTGGAGAATAATAATAATAAAAACTACGATGGCAAATTTCGCTTCGTAGATACATTTTGCAGAACAAGAGTTGGGTAGAAGATAATGGAGGATTTACCAGAAGCTTGAAGCACTGAGATGATGGTTTTTAAAGATTAACGTTGACGTACTTTTCTTTTCTTATGGGAAATGTTTTTTTCTACTAAATTTTGAACTTTTTCTTAGCAAAAAATTTGAATTGGAATATTAGCGCACAAAAGCCATTGAATTCAACAAAATGCTGTTACTGATGAGAGACAGCGAAGAAATGAAGCGGTCAAGGACTCTTGGTGCTGTCATCTCTTTTGTAATTTTATTTTAGATTAAGTTTGGTTAGACTCTGACAGTGGATTCGACTTGATGGGGGCTGTATTAATGATGTATTTTTTTTATTACAAATTGAGTCACGAAAGAGGAATTTTATTTTCTAGAGTTATTTTTAGAGCAACGCTGTGACGCTTATGGCATAAATGTAGTCGATCAAGTGGAGAAGATGCCTTTTTGTTAACATTTGAATTCTAAGATGCGACAGTAGTAACTTTAATGAGCATTCAGAAATGCAGGCGTCATTTCCCAGTGGCAAAAGAACCGATTACGTCAACAATTTTTTTAGTAAGTATTATACTGATTTCCACTTGGATTACAACATATGCGAAGGAATAGGTCAATTTTACACGGCGATGTCATGGCAATAACGTGTTTCCCCTTTCTGCATTACTTGTACAAGTAATACGTAGATTACGGAAGCGATACTCATAGCGACTCTTTTTTATCGAAACTTAAATAGATCTCGGAAAATAATTGAAGAAATTATTATTTTTCTTGATTCAAGAGGATGCATCTAATGGTCCCTGATTACACACGTTACAAGTACTTAAAAGGAATTGAAAATAATTGAAAGGAATTAAAAAAAAGGACTTAAGTACAATTCTTAAGTGTTTAAGTACTTAAAAGACCAGTTTTTCAAGTACTTCAAAGGAATTGCAAGTACAAGTACAATTTCCGGTACTGGTACTTAAAATTTTTAACTAAAAGCACCAAGGAGTTGTACTTAAAAAAACATAAGTACAAGGTAATTGTATTAGGTGCGCAACTATTGTCAATAGATGGCTCCTGCAGTGACATATCCGAAACGTCATGAATCGAGCTTAGACATATGGTAAACAAACTGTTTTGACACATTAGTGATTTTGTTTTGGCGTCATATACTTTTGGTTGCGAGGAAATGTCTGATTTTGTGCCAAATAATCGTCATTTGCGGGAAGTGTTAATTTTCTTCTTTCATTCGAAGAAAAAGGCGGCTGAAGCGCATCAAGAGCTCCAAAAAGATTACAAAGATACTGCTCTAAGTGAAACAACCTGCCGTGATTGGTTCCATCGCTTCAAAGACGGTGATTTCAATGTTGATGACCGTCCGCGTGAAGGAAGGCCAAAATTCTTCGAAGACGCTGAATTGGAGGCGTTGCTCGATGAGGATGCGTGCCAAACGCAAGAACAGCTTGCTTCAGCATTAGGAGTTACCCGTCAAGCCATTTCCAAGCGATTGCTTGCGTATATTATTCTGGAGATATTAGCGTAGAAGCACGTGAGAAACCGGAAACGGTTATTGACGACTATGTTTTAAGAGCAACGGTAAAGATTGCACAGGACATGGAAATATCCCCCATGACAATAAGTCGACACCTTTCTCTCATGGGAAAGGTAAAGAAATTCGACATGTGCGTCGAGCATGAACTGAACGAGTCTCAAAAAACCACAGTGCCTAGAAATCTGTGCAACGCATAGCGTAAGACACCAAAGTGAACCGTTTTTTCACCGCATAATCAACTGTGATGAAAAGTGGATTGACAACCGTAAAAGACCTAAACACACCCCCAAACCCGGTCATCACCCAGATAAGATTATGGTGACAATCTGGTGGACTTTTCACTTTTCATTTCTCCAACCGGGGGAAATGATAAACGCCATCAAATATTGTGTGGAAATCGACACAAAGCAAACACAATTTTCTGAAAAGCAGCCTGCATTGGTCAATAGGTCCGATCCTATTGCATGACAGACCGCACAGAGACTAACATACCTCACGCGTAACGCTGCAAAAACTGTTACCCTGAAACTCTCCTGATGTTTCGCCAATGTACTGTCTGGAGTCATTTTGTTAGCAGAAAGTATTCCGAAACCGAGCAGAGGCCTTTGAAGATTTCATATAGCAAACAAATCAGGACTTGTACAAAAAAAAATAATATTTGACCTTGAATCACGCTGGAAGAGAGTTAGAGACAAATAATATTGAACGTTTAAAACGTTTACTATAAAATCAAACAGTTCATATAGTACAACCTAATACATATGTACATCTGACATAACTGAAAACCGAAATTTCATCAGAATCCGTTCGGTGATTCTTGAATCAGACGTATGGGACAAATTATTTGAAAATGTTTTAAACCCCTCGCCATATCTTATGCCCACTCTCTTTGATTTCGATCAATTTCAAGTGGAACTACTTACGTATCAGTTTAAGTCTACGTACAAAATTTCATCGAAATCCATGTAGGGGTTTCTGAGTTAGTCGACAAAAGGTTATTTAAAGATTTTTAGAAAACAAAAAAACAAAACAGTCTTTCCAAAATCAAGGCTTTGTTGACTATTTTCTTTGATTGCCGTGGTGTGGTCCACCCCGAATTTCTCCCGCCAGGCCAGACAGTAAATAAGGAGTATTACGTGAGCGTATTAAAGCGTTTCAGGGAAAATGTTCGTCGCAAAAGGCCAGAATTGTGGAGAAACAACTCGTGGTTACTTCACCACGACAACACACCTGCTCACACATCTCATCTTGTACGCGACTGTTTGATCAAAAACGACGTTCATACTGTTTTGCAAGCTCCGTATTCACCTGACATGGCTCCTTGTGACTTTCTCCTATTCCCACGACTCAAGTTACCACTTCGCGAAAAGTGTTTTGAGACAATTGAGGCGATAAAGGAGAATTCGCAGAAGGAGCTGAATATGTGTATTGCTTGCAATGGAGATTACTTTGAAGGGAATAAACTGAATATCGATGAATAGTTGAACCGTTTTCGTTTTATTGAAGGATTCCGGATACTTTTTGATCAGAAGGTACAGTCAATCAAAAAGGTCTCCGTACACCTCCAACTTACAAAGAAAACACGAAATAACTTTTTAATTATTTCAATTCATCGATGAAATTTGGCGAAACTGTACTTCATATATTTTCAAGTGATATGTATTAATTCATTATTATATAAGTATAAAAGAAAAAAACAAAATAAAATAAAACATAACTTCACACTATACTTCAAAAAAGTCTCCGTACACGTTGAGTTATTCTTCGAAATAGCAATGCATTGCAATAAATCGTTCGCGTTAGTACTTGGTAGGATAACCTTTAGCCTCGATCATTGATTGCATGCGCCGTTGCATCGAATTCACCAAGTTTGATGTTGTGGCAGAATCTATTCGGTTCCATTCTTCTTTTAGTTTTTCTAAGAGCACTTTCTTGCTCGTTATTTCGTATTTCCGAATTCTTCTGTCTAATTCATCCGAAAGATGCTTAATGGGGTTTAAATCTGGCGATTGAGGGGGACTATGTAACTGTTTGGGCACTCTATACAATAATTACTCCCTAACAATGTGGGATGTGTGTTTAGGATCGTTATCCTGTTGAAACACAAGTTATTCATGTAGTCCCAATTTGTCTGTACTTTCATGGAGATTTTTTTCAAAGTGTCAAGGTACATAAATCTATTCAAAGTCGACTCCACAATCACCAAATTTCCCACCCCAGCGGCGGACATACAGCCCCACACCATCACATTACCTTCGCCATGCTTTACATTAGGTGCAAGATTCTCTTTTTTGCAGTGCTTTATTGGGTTGGCGCCATACTTTGCCCCTTCCATTTGTCTGGAAAACTTGATATTTTCTCTCATCTGTAAATATTACAGAATTCCAGAAGCTTTGAGGCTTGTCCAAATGCTCCCTTGCAAATATCAGCCTTTTAACACGATTTTTTTGCGAAATAAATGGTTTTTTCCTAGTTATGCGACCGTTGTAATTATTTTTTCGAAGCACATTTCTTACGGTTTCATCACACACTTCAATGGAAAAGTCATTTCTCATGTCATTCGCGATTTTAGGTGCACTTAATTTTGTTTTATTTTTTTTATTTTACGCACTATGTATGGCTCGCTCCATGAGGTCATTGAAAATCTTCGGTCGTCCACTTCACCTCTTAGATGTTACCGATCCCGTACTTTTAAAATTTTGTATTATATATTGGACAGTTGAATGGCTTTTTCTAACGATTTGTCCAATTTGCCGTAGTGACTTTCCTTCTTCGCTAAGTTTTACGACGAGTTTTCTTGTATCAACGGGGATTTCCTTGTTATTGGCCTCCATTTCACTAACAACAATAACACACGCAACACTATTACAGCAAAGTTAATCCTACGTTAGCTAAAGAACGACTGATGCCAAAAAAACCCAGGTCAAGACGCGATAAAATATTTACAATTGTTACTGTACGGAGACTTTTTTGTCCTGTTATTTGAACTTACGGTGGTTTTGGAATCGTTGCTGATTTCAGTATTAGTCTGTTTATATTTGTATTGAAACAACTGTTTCGGGAATATATGAGGAATATTTGTGCAAAATTACATCAACATATTGTAATATGCAGGCTACGGCTCGAGTAGATAAAACGATATTCTGTGAAATTTATTTCTTTATTTTCTACTCTATAGAACAATTCAAGTTCACACTATACTATTCTTCGCAAATTCTTTTCTTACAAGGTCTCTTTCCTCTCAAATCACTTTATCTCCTTTCTATTACTTAATTTACAAATCCAAACTAATTACTTTTTCTTGTTCACTCTCAACTCTCAATTTATCACAAAATTACAACTTCGCCTATTATCACTTTTCTAATCTCTTCGCCACAGTTTAAAAATCACTGTCTTTCCTATTGATCGCCATCTGTCCTTATATAGCAGAAGTTTCAGATAGCCAGAAACTTCTAGCAAATTCTTCGACCACTGGAAATAATTCCAAGATGACAATCATTTCTTCCAGTTATAATTCTCTCTTTATCCGTGACGTTGTCAGCTATTGCGAACCTCGAATGAAAGTACAGTTTGGAATGGGCTGTAGGAGCGTAGTTATTATTCTACATTATTGTTGCATACTTTTAGACGATGTTACACTGCCCCCCTCTTAGACTTGTTCGTCCCGAACAAGTGCGTCCTCACTTCGACCATTGTATCGACTCAGTCGGTCCACATGAACCACTTTCATTTTGGCCCTTGGTCCTCGCTGGATGCGGTAGACAACATCGTTGATGCGGGTTACTATTCTGTATGGACCCTCCCAGTTCCGCTGCAATTTAGGTGATTTCCCCTTTTGGCGATGGGGATTATACAGCCACACTAGATCTCCTTCCTGGAATCCTGACGTTGTTGCCTTGGCATCATACCTGGTCTTCATGCGGTCGCTCGTTATCTTAATCTGGCTTCTGGTCCTTTGGTGTATGTCCCTAAGCCTTTCCCTAAGGTCCGCCACGTACTCTTCTTCATTTCTGGGCTCATTGGTAGGAGATCCAAATTTCACCTCACTGGGTAAACGAGCTATTCCACCAAATAAGATTTCGAACGGCGTATGTCGAGTAGTGCTATGCACGGCACTTCTATAGGCCATCAAAAACAAGGGAATCTGCCGGTCCCAATCCCGTTGGTAGTCACCTACGACCTTCGAGAGATGTTCGTCCAAAGTCCTATTGAAACGCTCCACCATACCGTCCGACTGTGGATGAAGCGGGGTTGTCCTTGTCTTTTTGATTCCGAGTAGTTGACACATCTCTTGGAAGATTCTTGACTCGAAGTTCCTCCCTTGGTCAGAATGCAATTCCAAGGGCACACCGAATCTGCTAACCCAATTGTAGACGATCTGCTCCGCCACGGTTCTGGCTTCCTGGTTAGGGATCGGAAACGCTTCCGGCCACTTACTGAAGTAGTCCATCACTACGAGTATATACCGATTACCATTGTCGGTTTCCGGAAAGGGCCCTGCGATGTCAATGGCGATTCGTTCGAAAGGTGCTCCCACGTTGTATTGGTGCATCTTACCTCGAGTTTTGGTTCTCGGACCCTTACTAGCTGCACACACGTCGCATTCTCTGCACCAGTCTTCGATATCTTCCTTCGCTTTTAACCAATAAAAACGTTCTCGTACCTTTTCTAGCGTCTTATTCACTCCCAAGTGGCCTCCGGACGCCCCGCCATGCATTTCCTGTAACACCTCCTTGACCCTCGTCCGCGGTACTACAAGCTGCATTACAAACGACTTTCCGTCGGAGGATTCCCATTTTCTTCTCAGAACACCTTCTTGGACATGGAGGGAGTCCCACTGCGCAAAATATGCCTTTAAGGTCGGGCTTCTGTGAGAGATGTCCTGATGATCCGGTTTCTCCATGTTCTCCTTCCAGGCCAGAATCGGCTCGATATCCGGGTCTTCCTTCTGAGCGTTCCGGATCTCATCTAAGCTCCAGCCGGCGATAGGTTCGGCTCTCATTCTTTGGATGGAAACCAGCTCCCGTTCTTCCTGACGCGCACAATGTTTACAATCCGTTCTGCATGGTCTCCGGGACAGTGCATCCGCATTAGAGTGGAACCTTCCTTTACGATGCTGTATTTCGTAGTCGTAGATTTGCAGCCTTTCGATCCATCTTGCGACCTGACCCTCAGGACTCTTGAACTGTAATAGCCATTTTAAGGCTGCATGGTCTGTGCGAAGAACGAACTTCCTCCCGTAGAGGTATTTGTGAAAATGCTTCGTAGCCAAGATCAAAGCTAGAAGTTCTCTCCTTGTCACGCAGTAGTTCCTTTCTGGCTTAGAGAGCACCTTGCTGAAGTACGCAACCACCTTCTCTTGGCCGTCATGCACCTGGGAGAGTACGGCTCCTACCCCAACATTACTAGCATCTGCATCCACAATGAACGTTTCCCCGGGAGTGGGGTAAGCCAGTATCGGGGCATCGCATAGCCGTTGTTTAAGTGCCTTGAAGCTCTTCTCGCACTCAATTGTCCATTTGAATTGTTTTCCCTTTTCCGTCAACTGGTGCAGGTTCTTTGCAATCCCGGCAAAATCCTTCACGAACCGTCTGTAGTAGGTGGCTAGGCCCAGGAAGCTCCTTAGTTGGTGTTTATCCTTGGGGACTGGCCAGTTTTTCACCGCTTCGACCTTCTCTGGATCGGTTCTCACTCCTTTCGCTGAAATTATGTGCCCCAAGTACTTGACTTCCGCTCTAAACAGGGCGCACTTCTTGGGGTTGAGCTTCAGGTGGGAACTTCGAAGCCTTTGAAACACATCCCTTAGATTGTCTCGGTGTTGCGCAAATGATTTTCCTACAACGATGACATCATCCAAGTATACCAAACAGGTTTTCCATGTTAACCCTTGCAGGACACATTCCATCAATCGCTCGAAAGTCGCCGGAGCATTGCACAGCCCGAATGGCATTACCGTGAATTGCCATAGCCCATTTCCTGCGGTGAAGGCGGTTTTCTCCCGGTCTTCTGGATGGATCTGTACCTGCCAGTAGCCACTCTTCAAGTCGAGAGTGGAAAACCATCGGGCTCCTGATAGTGTGTCTAGCGTGTCGTCAATCCGTGGCTGAGGGTAGCTGTCTTTCTTGGTGACGTAATTGAGCTGCCGATAGTCCACGCAGAACCGCGTGCTGCCATCTTTCTTCTTAACCAGTACAACCGGTGATGCCCACGGACTTTTGGAACTTTCAATCAGACCTTCTTTCTCCATTGCCGACACCATCTCTGCAACTTCTGTCTGCTTTGCCAATGGAAGGCGCCTAGCAGGCTGACGAATTGGTCTAGTATCACCAGTGTCTATTCGATGTTGTACCAGGTGTGTTCGGCCGTATTCTCCGTCCTGTGAGGCAAATACATCAGCGTACTCATTGATAAGATTCTCTGCCATAGTTCGCTGCTCCTGATTCAGCTCACTGGACTGGAGAATCGTCTCTCTCGTTTCCGCTGTCCAAGGTGATGGGAGAGGTTTTGGAGGACCACGTTCAGATATTGTTGCGACGGCGGTAATCGGCGTGCATTTTCCAGTCACCTCCCCTCGCCTTAGTTTGACAGTGTGTGGTCTTGCGTTCAAAACTCTCACTGGAACCATGGTGTTCTTTGGTTCGACTAACGTCTTTCCCACGATGTAGTCTTGAGAATTCTTCTCCGGGTCTGGTTCTACTATGTAGAATCGGTGGCTCCCAAGATCACCTTCCAGCTTCGTCCAAATGATTGTCTCTGAAGACGGCGGCAAAACTTCGTCTTTGCTGATGACTGTCCTGAGAGTTACGGCATTCTCGTTTCCGTACACCATCGGAATCTCCACATTTCGATACCTCAGTACTTGCATCCCGATGTCCAAGATTACTTCATTTGCTTTCATGAAGTCTATTCCGATGATGCACTCGTCGCATATGTCTGCCACCAGAAACGCATGGGAGAACGTCAGTCCTGCCAGAGTAAGCGTAAGACGAACTTCTCCAAATACCTTCGCCATTTCCCCTATTGCAGTCTTCAGGCAGTAGCTGTTGGTGTTGTGCAGCCAGGAGCTTTTGACGATATCTCTTCTTACAATGGAGGCAGTGGCACCTGTGTCGATGGTGGCTACGCACTTCTTCTTGTTGATTAGTGCCTCCACTGTCAGGCTCTTGTTATCCCGTTTGGTTTGCGAAACTTGAATGGTGGTCCTGGGGGCCTCGATTCCAGTAACCAACTTCTGCCCCGCGAAGTTGGTCCTTACGCATTTCCCGACTGCTGGTTTTGGGAACTCTGACTGACAGGATGGATGTTATCACCTCCAGATGCTTCCTCTCTGCTTCTCCTACTTCCGCAATGTGGACAATTTCCTCGTCTAGGTGCACTTCTGCACTGCCGTTGTAGGTGTCCGGTTTGGTTGCAATTCCAGCAACGGATTTGACTTCCGCGAGCTCTGTCTTCATCCATGACGGCTGTTCTCTGGCATGAGCATTCCACGACGGACATTTCCCTGACACGGTGTATTCCCTGGTATGCTTGGTCCGCAGCCTTCATTGACAAAGCGAATGCCAATGCCTCGGGGAGTGTTCGCTTTTCAGCCATCCTTACAGCCATTTGCAGTTGTCTGTCCTCTATGGCCTGAATAAAAGCTTCCACCGCCATTTCGTTGATAAGCTCCTCACCGGCTTTAGGGTATGAAAGATGGGCTAGTCGCTCTATATCCGCTTGCAACTGTTGGAGCGTTTCCCCCCTTTTTTGGACTCGACTACGCAGCTGAACCCTGTACACCTGCTGCATGTGTTCATCCCCAAACCGCATTTCGATAGCCTGAACCAGAGAGTCGTAGTTCTGCTGTTTATCTTCCGGGATGGTCTGCAAGAGCTCCGCAGCTGGACCCCTCAGTGCAAGTGTGAGTGCAATGGACTTCTCTTCATCGTCCCAGATATTGGTCATTGCGGCCGCTTCGAATTGCCTTTTATAAATTGGCCATGATGTTTGACCATCGAAGATAGGAGGCTGCATCTCCTTTCTTCTCAGACCGTCGGTGGAATATTCCCGTGCTTTCTGTCTCTTCACGTTGCTGAGTTCCTTAGTAAGATTTTCGACTTGTTTTTCTACTTTTTCGAACTGAGTCTCTATTTTCCCGAACTGAGTTTCATGCTTCTCAAAGTTTTCATCGAATCTAGTTTCGACTTTTTCGAGTTGCGTCTCTACCTTCTCGATTTTCTCTTCGATCACTTCGAATTTGGATTCCAAGTTCTTGTTTTGCTCATCAAGTTTACTTTCCAGAGCATCTAGAGAATTCTTTTGTTCGTCCATTGCTTTCTTTTGTTCATCCATTGCTTTCTTTTGTTCATCCAACTTAAGTTCTAGAGAATTCCTTTGGTCATCGAGCTTATGACTTTGATCTTCTATTGCTTTCTTTTGTTCGTCCATGACTAACTTAAGTTGCAGGAGCAGACTTGTTATACCCGGGTCGGCTACTGTACTTGCTGGTTCCTCTTCCACGTCAAACTCTATGTCATGCGGATTTTCACCTTCCTGCGTTACTGCTTCTTCCAGACGAATCAGTAGGGCATCTTTTCCCCCAGTTGTGTCGAGATTCCGCTTACTGAGTTCTGCCTTTAGTTGAATTATAGTTAGTTTTCCCAACTTGCGACCCATTTTGCGCAACTAATTAACTCAACGCAGAAATCGTTTTTTTTTTTTTTTTTCTTGTGCAATTTCACACCACGGAAATAGTTATTTACAGAATAAGTTTTATCCCAGCTTCTGACACCAATGTAATATGCAGGCTACGGCTCGAGTAGATAAAACGATATTCTGTGAAATTTATTTCTTTATTTTCTACTCTATAGAACAATTCAAGTTCACACTATACTATTCTTCGCAAATTCTTTTCTTACAAGGTCTCTTTCCTCTCAAATCACTTTATCTCCTTTCTATTACTTAATTTACAAATCCAAACTAATTACTTTTTCTTGTTCACTCTCAACTCTCAATTTATCACAAAATTACAACTTCGCCTATTATCACTTTTCTAATCTCTTCGCCACAGTTTAAAAATCACTGTCTTTCCTATTGATCGCCATCTGTCCTTATATAGCAGAAGTTTCAGATAGCCAGAAACTTCTAGCAAATTCTTCGACCACTGGAAATAATTCCAAGATGACAATCATTTCTTCCAGTTATAATTCTCTCTTTATCCGTGACGTTGTCAGCTATTGCGAACCTCGAATGAAAGTACAGTTTGGAATGGGCTGTAGGAGCGTAGTTATTATTCTACATTATTGTTGCATACTTTTAGACGATGTTACAATATTTTAATAATGAAAAAAGTTATTTGTGCTTCTCCTCCTACCTTCAAGGAGGAGTGTACGGAAACTTTTTTTATTCACTGTATAGGTATATACAGTGAATCAAAAAAGTTTTTTTCCAAAAAGTTTTTTATTTTTTTTTTTTTTATTTTCTTTATTATTTTCCTGAATTCAAAGAATTTTCGTAAAGTGTGCTATTTATGTTATCTACCGAAAATTGAACCTAAAAATCCTTTTTTTTTTTTTTTTTTTTTTATAAAGATCAGTGAAATGTTTATAATTTAAGTTTTCTTAATCCCATATTGAATTTTATTGCATAAGTAAAATTTATTTTTACGCGATATAAATACAAAAATTTCAAGTTCGAAAAAAAGGAACATGGGTGTGCTATTTATTTTGTCGCCACTGTATGTATTTCCGTTTAAAAATAGCTTTTAATACAGTTTTTAAGTTTTTTTTTTTCAACAGTTTATTATTATTGATTTCTCTAATAAATTTTAGTCTACAACGTACATTTCTAAAAAATTACGGCTCTCTAGGGCAAAACAAGTTACAAGGGTGTATATTGAATCCATTATACACTTTAGGTACTGAGCACTAAAAATTTCAACACCTCTACAGCATTTTCTTCTTAAATTATGTCATAGTATAACTTGTGCTTGGAGTTACCGCTGAAGTGAACGAGTTCATTCTGAGACTTCAATTGTCTCAGAACATTACATTTTACTGGTACTCCATTCGTTTACACTAACACCACATAACATTTATACCAACAACAACGACAATAGCCCTAACTAAGAAAATTACTTTCAATGGAACGAAATCCGCCAAAGTACTTTGAAAAACGTCTCCCCAAACTCAACCATTCACTAAATTGAATTGTTTCCTTCCCTCACACCTGATTTTAAGGGAACAACAAAAAAGACCAAACTAAATTGTTACGACTCCGTCAAGGATTCAACGTAAATTTCTGCACATCACTGCCACCATTACAACTGCGTACCTTCTATTAGACACAAGAAGGTATAAGAGAACCAACGCAAAAACACTACAATAATGAATAAACACAAACAAAAATGTGTTCAAGTGCTTAGAATGGGCAAAGGAATTCGCCGCATTGCTCGTAATCTCCCCAACCGCGACCTTCCACTGTAGTTATCCTCCATGGCAGACGACTCTCTAACACTCATTTAAAATAACTTAACCAAACGATATTGCGTCATGAAACTTTTGTGGCAAGAAGTAAACTTTTATCAAGACGCATTCCCGCTGTTTTTTTATCCAGTCCATTCCCGGTTTTCATAAAGAAATTCCTTCATCGGGTTTACCCAACCCTTATGCGGAAACAAGGACTCAGGTGTTGTAAAGTGCCACGTAGTTGAAGAGGAGCAGAAATCTCCTAAAGCCTCCGCATTGTGTTACGGAATGGTAATGAAGACGATAATGATGCAGACGGATGGTAGGATTACCACTTGCACTGGAGACAGCAACGAGTATGCTTTTCGAATTCCATTCGATCCGTGCACATACTCGTACTTAGAGTTCCTTGTTGGTTACGGATTGTATACCACAGACAAAAGCCGATTACATTGTGAATTTGAATGAAGCGCGAGCCTCGCAAGTAGGATTTTATTTTCCATGCTCGAATCCGGGCCACAGTAGAAGTAACGGTTATGTCACAGAGTCAGCATTGCACCTTAATTGTTTACAACTGGAGGGCGCAAGACACATTCGCATACACGCCGCAAATATTGGTTTCGGCTGGGAGAACAGTTGTCATGAATTATTTTTAAGTTTTCAAGGAACGTCGTCTCAAATGCATTGTGCTCTGTTGCTGCTGCCGCAGCAAATCTTCCGAAATCCCCGACGGAGGTTGTTTGAGAGATGCGGATACAGAATTTCGATTCTCCTACTTCCGGGCTTTGTGTATGCTTTTGTTTCAGCATTAAGCAGCAGCAGCATTGAAAGTTGTTTTGTGCTGCAAGGCGAAATGTCAATGACGATATATGAAATTCAAGAAATGTTACGTATTCGCCAGAGTGATTCGCATGAATGAAAATGCACGGAGATCTGGAATATTTCCAACCAGTTTCTCATGGGGTTATGCATTTGAATACTGTATAAGACAGTTTTTGCGTAAATCATTTTGGCGTTTAAACGTGCTCGTAGTCCTGTCATGCATGACGGTTATCTGGTGAAATGGTTGAGTTAATATGGTGATTTCAAAATCACAATTGTTGTAAGAGCATATTATTTCAGCATTTATCCCATAAGATGAGTAAGATAAGTACAGAACGATTGGATACAAGTAACATAGTGTTTGGAAAGATTAATGAGCAATAGGAACAAGAATATCTTTAATACCCTGTGGTGCCTATTGAATAAAAGCTCTAATAACGATTGGGTATTGAATTCGAGTGCAGGTATCTGTCTACGAAAGCAACCTCAGCATCGTTTGCCCGATCCTCAATAAAGGAGACCCTCTGAATTATGCCAACTACAGAGGTATAAGTCTCGTCAACATTCCGTATAAGATCCTCTCTGTCATGTTATGTGAATGCCTTAAACCTTTTGTCAACAATCTGTCACTGTGGTTTTAGGACAGGAAAGTCCACCATAGATTGCGGCAAATTTTTGAAAAAAAAAAACCCAGGAGCTCCAAATCGATACTCACCACCTTCTCATCAAATTTAAAATTGGCATCTCTGCCAAACTTGTCCATCTGTGCAAGTCAGCAACAATATCACCGAGGCTTTTGATCACTTTTGCTTTTGCCAGAAAAGGAATACGACAAGGTGATGCGCTTTAATAAAGGGTGACCAGATAGCAATGAACGTTTTTCTAATTGTTATGTTTCGGCAGCTGTCAAAGCTACCAATGACATCCAGCTGTCAAAATATTCAGTGAGGTTTGCCATTTCATCATGCATCGTTTGACTCTTCCCGAACGTGTGGAAATTATTAAAAAGTATTATCGAAATGACGGCTTTTTACAACTAAATACGCAGCGTGAATTTCGTCGGTCGGTCATCATCATGGCTTCAGTGCGCAAGCAATTCGACTGTGGAAAAGTTTGAGCGTGAGTACACTCTTTCAGTGAGTCAATCACGGCGCTACATGCCGTACAAGCGACGCAACGCGTCCTTAGTTTACGCTAACAAGCCAAGCACTTTGGACGAGCTCGAGGCCAACATTCGAGACGCTATTGCCGGAATAACGCCGCACATATTGGACCGAGTCATCAAAAATTGGACCGACCGCTTGAAGCACTGCCAGCGCAGCCGAGGCGGCAATTTAAATGATGTGCTATTCCATACATAATGGCATGAATGTAGCTTCAAAATAAAGCCAGAATCAATTTGATATCTCACACCGTTGTTATTTTATTTAAATTTCTTTTCCTATCATTCTTATCTGGTCACCCTATACTTGAAAGGATTGCACCAAATTCTCAAGTTAACATCAGGGGTACGATCTTACAAAAGTCTGTAAAATTACTCGGGTAAGCCGACGACATTGACATACAGCTGTGTGCAAAATAACAGCAGCACATCCATCAATAAATTCTTGTATATATACAGCTTTTAAGTATAGTACGCAACCACCATCTACATGTCAACACGCACAGCTATTTTAGACACTGAATGCACCCTTTGAATACCTTTATACAAAAAATATATCGCATAAATTGTAAAATGGACGCAAATGTTTATGTTCAAATCTTAGGCACGGTTATGTTGTTTTATGCTGATGAAGACATGCCACTCAAATGGATATTTATGCAAGACAACGATTCCAAACACACCAGCAGATGCGCAAAAAATTGGTTTGGTTTGAACAACGTCAATGTTATGGACTGGCCAGCTCAAAGTCTGGACCTCAACCCAATTGCGAACTTATGGGGAGACATGCACACACACGGGCGTAATTAGGGGTAAACAGAGGTTAAATCTAACTTCTGATGACACTATGTGGCGTTGTTAGTAATAAAATGTTCTTTACGCATTCGTATTTCACTTAACACAGCAAACCTGTTTTTAGCTTAAGTTTTCCAATTTATTTTATTTATTTTGCGCAGTCTGTGAAAGCAACGTTAAATAAAAGGAATATAATTCTGAAAGATCAATTTTGTCATACATGTGGGGCCATCTGGTACTAAATAGTCATATCAGAGGATGTGTTCGTAGATTTATTATGTAAATTAGGTTGGTTCAACTTTTAAGATGATAATATTATTTGATTCGTTTCGATTTTCTGTGACTTAGAACTAACAAAATGACATTAAAACAAAAACTTTTTATTTAGAGGTAGCTCAATGAGCTTAAGACCTCATTCCAGAGTTTTGAACGACTTGAATCATTCAAAATACTATAACTTTCGGGCTAAGAAAGTTTTAGTCGCGCGGTTAGCTATGGTCATACTTGAAAGGGTCAAGTCAATTAAACGCTTTTTGTATCATGTCTGTCCATATGTTTGTTTTCATACGGCTCACTCGAGAACCACTGAAGACAATTTGATAATATTTAGATTTTACGAGTATGTATGTATGTCCTATGCGTAAGTTATTTCGTTTAAAAACTGTCAAAATTGGATTAAGTGTGAGTGGGACATTGTGGTGGGGTTTCAAAAATCTTTAAATCGTCTTTATTCGCCGCCTAATTTAAGAACTCTTGAACGGATTTCAATGAAATTTGGCTTGTAGACTTAGTCTAATACGTTAGTAGTGCCCGTTGAAGTAATTGAAATCGAAAGAATTGGTGGTAATAAGAGGTGTTTTTTTTATAAGTTTGTTTTTCGAATTGGCAATACTTTTTCCAGCGGCAGCCAATCTGACAGCTAATTTGTTCTGAGTTTGGTTTGCCATTTCACCATGAATAGACTTACGCCAGAAGAAAGCTTGCAAATTGTGCAAATTTATTTCGAAAATCATGGTTCAGTTCGCGAAACTTACCGTGCGCTAAGTTCATTTTACAGTCGACATAATCGTCCATCCGAACAAGTAATTCAAATAACCATGGATCGTCCTAGAACGTTGCAGTCAATGGAAAGCGCTATAAGTGCATGATTACTGACTTTTTCGTTCCCCGATTGAATGGCATTAATGTGCAAGAGCTGTGGTTTCAACAAGACGGCGCAATATGCCACAGCGTGTGCCACAATCAATTTATTGAAGGAAACAATCGATGAGCGCATAATTTCGCCTAATGGACCTAGGAATTGGCCTCCAAGATCGTGTAATTTAACACTTTTAGATTATTTTCTGTTGGGATATGTGAAGTCGCTAGTCTACGTCGATAAACCAGAGACGATGGACGACTTGGAAGTAACAATCGCCGCGTTATTGCCGATATATGGCCCCAGCTGCTCGAAAAAGTGGTCACAAATTGGACTTCCAGACTGCCCTTTCGAGCCAGCCCCGGCGCTCACATGCCCGAAGTCATATTTAAACACTAATGGCATAAAATTACCTTTCGAATAAAGCCAATACCATGGCCATTACCGCGACTTTTATGTGTTTTATTTCATTTTAAAGTTCCATACCTGTAAAAAAAAAAAAAAAACACCCTTTATATGGGAGAGGCTTAAAACAAATTCGAATTATCTTTCTCATACACCTAACTCAAGAACCACCAAATGGATTTTGATGAAATTTAGTTTTCAGATACGACGGATATGTAGACATCTGAAAATCATCAAAATCGAGTGCAGACGGGGTAAGATTTGGTGGGGTGATTTTTTACCGCACATATTCCAAAAATGTTGAACAACTGTTTGTGCCGCAAAATTTGTTATAATTTCGCACTTACCTTCTTATAAATTCACATACCCTCAAGTTTTTTTTTAAATTTGTCGCAATAATAGTTTCGGTGATAGAAGCGGTGGGGGTTTAGAAAGATCATCTATGCTAGGCTTTATCGAAAAAAAAAAAAAAATAATATTATATTTTGGACTCAATCATCAGTTCCTACCAGTGCACCTCAAAGCGAAGATTGCCGGTCTTTCTTGATTTTCATCGGAAAATCACCAAAATGATAAGAAAAATAACACCACTCATTGACTGTCCTAGTCATGTTGTTGAAAAATCTTATACGTTCACCAACAACTTCGAAGCAATTTTCCCCACAAGAGAATCTTGGACGAACGGAAGGACGACAATAAACTCCAACGGGTCATCGGTATATACAGACGGCTCTAAAATATCAGGGGAATCAGGGGCTGGCATCTTCTATGCTAACCCACTGATTGAACTTGCTATTCACCTAGAACTATTTGTAACTGTGTTCCAAGCAGAAGTCCTTGCAATTATGAAAGCAACAGAAATACTCGCAGAAGACACCAGCGAAGAGAGGCAAATAAACATCTGCTCGGACAGCAAAGCAGCAATTAGCGCTATCATAAACCCTGTGTTAAAATCACGACTACTAAAGGAGTACAAAATTAAACTGAACCCGGTTGCCAGGCGCAATAGAGTCTGCCGTATGTGGGTACCGGGGCATGAAAGAGTACTGGGTAACGAAAAGGCAGATGAACTAGCAAGGAAAAGAGCGAGTGACACAAAACTGAATCCTGTTAAGACCATAGGGGTCCCTCTGATAACTATTAAAACGATAAGAAGATTAGACAGGAGTTCAATAACTATTGGACGAATCCAGACACGCGTGAAGTGGCCAGATCAGTGGTAACAGAACCGAGTAACAACACAGCAAAAAGACCATTCAACTCAAGCAGAACACAGTTAAGAGCGATGACTTTTAACAGGGCACATCAATCCCAATAAACATTCGCTGGAAATCTGTGCCAACTGTGAGGAGGAGGAGGAACATATAGAACACTTCCTCCGCCACTGCCCTGCAACAGTGAGATTAAGACTGAAGATACTGGGATCTGATACTGACACCTCAGTAAGAAAGGAATCGGTGATATATTGGAGTTCGCTAGACGAACAAGACGATTTCCCGATCACTATATGGCATAATCTCCATTTCGATACTCCCCATGATCCCAATACCTACATCCTCTCTCATCACTTAATTCCCATATTACATCACTTTTCCTAAAGCTCAACAGACGAGGGGAACACAACGGGCCCAGTGGAGTCCTAAACTAACCCTCTTAAACCATCCATCCAACCAGTCATCAGTTGATACCTGACATGATGGGGTAAACTTTTTTTTTTCTTGGGGGCCCCTAAAAGCCACGACAAAAACATTTATTGATCCACCACTTCTACTTTTGTATAAAATGTCAGATCTCTAGCTCAAACGGTTCAAAAAGTACAAGCGTGCTACGGACACACGAACAAACGGACAGACAGACACTGTGTTCTCTTTATACCATTCTGGTATGGAACGCACAAAAAACAGCAGAGCGTATAGCTCATCTATATGGAACAAAAATTTACGTAAAAGTGAATATTAAAACCAGAAATAAATAAGCTAAAAACTTCTTTGACGCGAGCAAAGCACTGAGGTACTCGTACTTCTACTTTAATACATTTTTCTTATCATAAAATGAGATTTTTTTTAACGAATTTTTTTTTAATGGGTATGTTGATCGATTGAGCACGTGGCCACGTTTTATTTTTATTTATATTTCCGCAGTTTACAATTTTGAAGGCAACAGTGATGTGTATAGAAGGATAGATAGTAATGAATGTATAAACTAAAGCTTCATATTGTCCTGTTCGGTGTAAACTTAAAGGACTAAATGTTAGTGCTGGTCCGCACCTAATTCGCTGGTGAAAACTAGACGAATGATGAACTTATAAAAAGTAACAACACTCTTTCAAAGCCATTTTCTCATTAATTTCAAATAAAAGCTGGCAAATAGATTTAAAAAAAACCTAAACAATAAGGATTACTCAAGCAAAATCAGACATGTCATCAACTTCTCACCACACATGATGAAGCACATTTGATTTAAGCAAATAAGCAATTGTAAGCCCACGACAATGATGACTGTGCACATAAATCACAAAGAGCATCCATGTTAATGTTAATGTTAATCCTGTGCAATTGTCAGCCGCATTAAATTTAATGGTTCTGCGAAAAAGTATAACAAACGACGACAGACACAACAGTTCAGTAGCCATTGTTAAAGTTTCTTCTGGTGATGTTGTACACATCGCTTCAATCCTGACACTGCATACTCGTATGTATGTATGTGCATGTACAGTGCATTACCAATTATAAATTCAAAGAAACACTCTTAATACGTCTCATCATGTGCTCCAGAAACAATGACACAACAACAACGTGCGCAAGGACACTCTATCCTTTCACTTGAAATGAATCCAAAAATACAAAACAGAAGAAGCTGAAAAGAACTCAACGAAAACAATAATTCGCTCGGGTGGAAATAATTCTGGCAAGAACAACGTATCCGGCCTTTGTGCAAAAGGACCAAGTAAAACAAAACAAGTTAAGAGCGTGTCCTCTGTCAGTACCTCCCCACTGGGAATCTGAAGAGAAAACAATGAAAACACGTGTAAAGCTGTAACGCCAACGATAAAGGGTTGCCCACACAGTCAGTCAGTATATGTATGTATGTCACTGGGCTTAAACACACAGACTTATCTGGGATTCTTTAAATTGTTCAAGGAGCTCTGATGGAAGCAGAAGAAGCACAAAAAGAAATTCTCAACTCAACCAGTATTACATGTTTTTCTTGCCAGTAACTGCAAAGTCATTGGCTTTGTTCACAGTTCCCGGAAGTGCAGATGAAATCCGCTTTTACGTTTATTTTCTCCTTTTTTGCGCTGCACATTCGCAGTACCTTAAAGTAATTAAAAAATAGTTTCGAATTGTGTTCTGATGCTGAACGACTGCTCCAGGAAGAGTAGGTATTCATGTACCTTGTACGAGTATACCACACATTTAGTTCGAAGAAGTGAAATCATAGGATGACTGCAGGGTGAGTCATTCGTGGAATTCATTAAACTCATCTCGCAAATTTGTTGGAGATACGAGTTACTCGTATATGATTGACCTTATTATAGAGTGTGTCTTGTACCACAAGATTTAATGTTTTCTCTGATTTTACTTGAAGGTTTTCTCTAATTAAGTAGGGCTCAGTGGTTCACCGATTCAAGGCTTGAATTCCAAAAAAAAAACACAAAGGAAAAAAAAAGTAGTCCCACCTCTCGCGAACGTCTCACAAACATCCGAGAGTAAAATTATCAGAAGCTTCTCTCAATTGGAAAAATTCTCCTACCGAAACGGCATAAAAATGTAGGTCCCAGCCATTTGTGTGGCGCTCAGCGTGAGTGGCTACGAGAAACTAGACTCGGTTCTGTAATGGGCTATGAAAATCGGTCAAAATCGGATCAAGTATGAGTGGAATGTGCGGGACGGAGTTCCAAAAATATTTCAATCATCTTTGTTAGCCGCCTAATCAAGAACTGCTGAACGGATTTCGATGAAATTTATCTTGTTAACTACGTCTAACACGTTAGTAGTGTCAGTTGAAAATAATTTAAATCGAATTATTTGGTGGTAAGATATGAGCAGAGATTTAAATTTTATTCATATAACTCAAGTACCACTTAATGGATATTGATGGAGTTTAGTTTGAGTTACGCTGAATCATCGTGAATGATGATTTTCCAACATTTTTCAAGAACTGTTTGAAAGAGAAGATATGTTATAATTTTTCCCTTGCCTCTTTATAAATTGACATGCTCTAACTTTTTTTCAAATTTTTTTCATTAATTGTTTCGGAGACAGAGGCAGGGGGAGCTTTTTAGTTCAAGAAACTTTATCCAAAACAAATGTTTTTGATTTGATATTTCGCATGATTGTAAGGCTCTCTAGGTTAGACAACGGAAGACATCGATAAGGTGGTAGATGATCTTACCAGTAAGCTCAACCGCTCTTTTAGAAAGGCCTGTCCTGTCAGACGCGGAAGCTTAAGAAATCACCCACCCTGGTGAAATTAGAAAATAGCAGAGCGTCTGCACATCTCAAGACATAGCCGGAACCTCGCTAAAGAGGGAGCTATTGAGTGCTCAACAAATAAGGAAAACGTTAAGCTTCTCAAAAAGGAAATAAGATTCGCTAAGAAAAATTCCTGGAGAAGCTTTTGTGACTCTATTGAATGCACCACAGAGGCGGCTCAATTGAATAAGGTTCTCACCAAAGCTCCATTACATGTGTCCTCTATTAAGAACTGTGATGGCAGCTGGACAAACTCTTACTAGAATACGCTTGAAGCTCTCCTGAAATATCACTTTCCTGGCCGTGAAGAGGCAGAGACATACTATGCGGCAATCACATCTATGCCAGCTAACATTGAGAGTAAAACTATCGACAATTTGATTGACGATCAGAAAATTTTGTGGGCGATCAAATAGTTTGCACCATATAAAGCACCCGGTATTGACGAGATACATCCTATAATATTACAAGAATCGGGGGAATATATTATTCCATGGCTCAAGTACATTTATAGTTGGTGTCTCAGATTTGGGTTATGTTCCAAAAGCTTGGCGAGAGATTAGAGTGGTTTTCATACCAAAGGCGGGTAACATAAACCACGCTAATTGTACGAGATCCTAGTTCGTTAAAAAGCCTGTTTACCATATGACGGAGGCGGCGGTATGTTGATGCCTAGTTTGGCAGCCATTTCCCCTATCGCGCAGTCTCCTGTTAGTAGTTCTCTTGTTTTTAGGTCTATTTTGTCTTTTTAGTTCACCTATTGGAGTTTCTACTGATATCCGAGTAAACAGACCGATGAGCCTATCTTCATTCTTATTGAAAACACTGGTACTAGTAACTGCTAATAGATATGCACGTCAGAGATGAGATTGGGGATAACTTTTTATCAAAATCACATAATGCGTACATAAAAAGAAAATCAGTGGATACTGCTCTTCACAAAGTGGCCTCTACCATAGAAAACACTGTTCAAGTCAAGGAATACACGATTCCTTCACATCGAAGGGGCTTTTAATAATGTAAGTACCGAAGCTATAGTAGACAGTCTGCGCAGGGCTCAAATACACTCGGGAATATGCAGGTGGATTGAACTAATGCTTAGTACCCGCATAATCAACTCCACACTAGCGGACATAACAGGAAGAAAGCGAGTCAAGCGGGGCACTCCACAAGGCGGAGTCCTTTCACCACTCCTATGGCGTGGACGAGATGTTAGATATACTAGAAAGGAATGGTTTCAACGTAGCGGCGTATGCCGATGATGCTGACATCTTGGTATCTAGAAAGTTCCTCCCGGTACTCAGCGAGCGACTCAATTATGCATTAAAATTAATGAATAATTGGGTCAAGGGTAGGGGTCTGGAAGTGAATCCGGCGAAAACCGAGCTAGTGCTATTCACTTGGAGAAGATCGATACCAGAATTCAAGATACCTCAAGTAACTGCAAAATATCTCGGCGTAATACTGGATTCCAAATTAAACTGGAAAGCTAACATTGACAATCGAATCAAGAAGGCATATGTTGCACTATACGCATGTAGAAGAGCCTTCGGGAAATCTTGGGGTTTTAAGCCTAAAGTGGTACATTGGCTATTCACTGCGGTAGTAAGACCCATCTTGACCTATGGTTCGATTGTCTGGTGGAAAACGCTCGAGAAGAAATACCAACTTGAAAGCGTTACAAAGATTCAACGGGCAGGCTGTCTAGGGGTGCCGGGATAGTTGAGATCAACACCGACAGCAGCTCTGGAAATAATATTGAATCTTCTTCCACTTGACATATACTGCGAGAACACGGCAGCTAAAACTGCACTAAGACTAAAGGAAGCCGGTCTATGAAAAGCTAAACCCTACGGTCATACTTCAATTCTAAACCTTTGGAATACATTGAGACTCCGGACGGAAACGGACTACATCATCCCCATTCCAAACTGCAACAGAAAGTTCTCTATTAGAATTCGTAGCAGGGAGGAATGGGATGAGGGAAGTGTCTGTTTCGAGAATGAACTGCCCATCTTTACCGACGGATCCAAAATGGCTGCCGCTCCTGGTGCCGGCGTCAACTGTGAGTTTCGAAATATATATCGCTCGTTTAGACTTAAGGATGGTCGCAGTGTTTTCCAAGCCGAAGTTTCTGCAGTAAAACAAGCTATGAATATGATTATTGAAGAACATGTTTCAGCAAAAACGGAATGAAAGACCGAAAGCTCTATGCCGCTGGTACGCGCAATATGGGCACAGGAAAATGTTGATCATGTATGAAAAAATGTTTACTATTGAGGGAATCGTTCAGTAAGCAAGCAAAATAACAGGGTCTATGCCCAGTCATCCAACAAAGGGTGGCTCCAGCAGACGATTGGCTATCAGACAGTACAGACTTAAATCCTTTGGATTATAAGCTGTGGTCTATTTTAGAGGCGATGGCTTATTCTACTCGACACCAAAATATTGAGTCCTTGAAGCGCGCACTTATCCACGCAGTGGACAATTTTTCAATGGACGAGATGTGTGCTGCGATCGATTTGTGGCCAGAGTGACTCAAGGCCTGCCTAAATGCAAATGCAGGGCCATTTCGAATAAATTGTTTAAATATTCTTTCCTAAATGAATTAAAGTTTTACAGAAAAATAAATATCAAAAAATACTTGTTCGTTTTTATTTCATCACCAAAAATGCGTGCACTAGTATTTATGACTTGACTAGGTACATATGGCAATCCCATTTTCAACCAAAATAAATTATTTATCAGTCCCCCGGTGATCAATTGATAAAATCCCATTCGATTTTCCTATTATCCTTTCAAGCTAAAATATTAAAATGGGCAAGCAAATATTCCAGCACAAGTGTCTGTCCCAATTGGTATCAAGCTCCAAAGTGTTTTACTCCTACAGAAAATCCAATTGACAGGTTTTCTATTGGGTATACCAATCTGACAGGTTGCCACAAAAGCAGAATAACATACGAGTACGTATACTTCTTTGTGTTTACCAAATATTTCATAAGAGTCCTTTTTCACATACAAACATTATCATACCTTTAAATTTATTCAAATTTTCAAGGTTTGTTATCCTTTGGCATTAACAAAATCAAGTGGAAATGTTCTAGATAGAGGATGAGATTTGCTGACAAAACGACTTAGTAAAGTCTCGTATACACAAATTTCTCTATGCGACAGGGCATCTATAAGCGCTACTTCACTATCTGCATATCTGCAATAAACAACTGACTGACCTCTTCATTTTCCGGTCCCCTCTTACACAAAAGGTATTAGACACCAATGTTAATTAAAACGACTAACTACAACCTCTTCTTATCCAATCTGTCGCTGGATTGGGAAAGCTAATCCGTGTAGTCTTTTATCAGCGAAGAAAAATCTCAACCATTTTGTACTGCATGTGACATCAGTTGGGTGATAAATTTTATAAACTGGACATCTCTCGAGCGATCATTGTCTTGGACGTAATTTAAAGGCAAGCAATTTTAATTAAAATCCTTTACGTCTGACCCCATTTCGGGGGGTAATAATATGGCAAATCCCTTAAATTGGAGTGTCTAGTCCAGAAACAAGATTTATATGCACATTTGCACAACAAAAAATTACTCACATAAATAATGTACACAAGATACTAATGAGAACGGGTAGTAACTTTTGTCACGGATACATTAGCGTGATTCTTTCTTTTTTGAAATACTTAACTTTTAGTTGCAGCTTCGTGGAGACAGTTATTAAATAAATTGCATCCATTTATAAGTTCTGGCAAAGTGAATAACTTTCGTTTTTTTTCTTTTATTTTCAGGTAAATGATGTCATTTAATTTCTACTACTCAGTAAGTAGAATGTGGAGTGTAGTATACGGATCGGAATAATGTCGATAGATTACAAATTTACTAATATCATGTTTAGAACAAAGAGAGCAACATGAAACAGGTAGCTAATTCAAAAAGTTGTTAGTTGAGGCACCCTGAACCACCACGGACTGAGCTTTGGTGATTTCCATCAAAAAATCATTGGGCCTTAGTAATAAACGAATTTAAACTTCAGCTTTCTTAAAGTCGCATTTAACTTCAAATCAATAGTAATGAACACGATTGTTACTTCTAAAATAGGAAACAGTTTAGCTGTGCCTCACCTGCCTCTAAGTCGATTTTAAAGTGACAGTCAATAGCATTTGAAGTGAAAATGGGGAATGAAAAAATAAAACGAATAAATAGAGCACGAGTGTAGAGTACATATAGAAGTGAGCCAAGGACACTTCCTTGTGGGGACTCCGACCGCAATCTCCTTGAAATCAGAGTAATCATTTACGTGCTTAATACGAAAAAGTCTTTCGGTGAGGTACGATCGTAAGATTAGAAAGAGTTGCCGTGGCAGTAGTCGTTTCAATTTATACTCCAAGCCTTCGTGCCAAACCTTATCGAAAGCTTGTGAGACGTCAAGAAATACACCACAACAAATCTTTTTTTCTTTGAGAGTTTTCTCAATCACGTCAGTTATTTTGTGGACTTGGTCGATTGTAGAATGTTTGACTCTAAATCCAGACTGATGGTCAGGAATGAGACGTGTTTCGTTGATTACGGGTTATAGTCGGTTAGCAAGTAGTTTTTCGAATATTTTAGAGATAACCGGCAATAAGGAAATAGGCCGATATGATTTCTTCTCATTCAGAAGTTTGCCTGGTTTCGGGACCATTATAATCTCTACGACTTTCCATTGTCTCGGAACGTAGAGCAATCTGAATGAAGCGTTATTCAAATATAGCAGTTTGATAAGAGCTTTATTCGGTAATTCCTTGACCACCTGCGCCGTTATCAAGTCGTAACCCAGTGCTTTTTTAGTCTTTAGATTTTGAATCACTTCCCTCAGTTCAATTAATGCAACTTTTTTTACTTTAAAGTTGTCAGAAGTCGTGACTGGGGCTTTTAGCCCAAGTTCTATCGTTTTTCCGAATTGGTGGCGCTGCATTTGAGGTTTCCGGATGCCTTTTAGCGCTTTTCAAAGTGAATAATTTGATTCTCTTCCAGTGGAGAGATTTTCAAGGTAAACTGATTTCTGAATTTGACTTTTGTTTTATTACTATGAAATTTTAAAATCAACTTACAGTCACCTAACTAGCTCCGACTTTAGGATTTTTATCAAAATGTGACGTTAAGTCATTTTTGATGGGAACCACATTTCCAATAATCACAACGATGCGACAGATGTGTAATAGTGGAGACAGACTGCTGGTATTGATACCATGGTACGAATACCATGGTATAGTGAATGCTACGACCCCTGACAGACTGTATTTCGTAGTATTCAATGACTTTGGCATTAAGTAGTATACTTTGACGTTTGTGTTGTCTGTCATAACAAATAAAAATAGAAAATTCAAGACAAGATGAATAAAAATGATTCACTTTTGGGCCAAATGATGAATATAAATAAAATTCAAATACTTAAAAGCGAAAGTGCATACCTAAGAATTGTCAAAAAAGCTACGAAGACTAGCCAATAGAGAGAAATTGGCGCTGCAATCAGTAAGATGGTGGTATACCAGCAAAAATTTGTGAATCTCAATACCAAGTATATTTCATGATATAGTAGCTTTTTACGTAGCATTGCAGTGACAGACATGTGGTATAGAACGTAGTATTGCTATACCATGGTATCAATACCAGCAGTCTGTCTCCCACATAACAGAGCGATAGACTATGGAAAACAAGCATAATATATGGTGAAACCTGGCACCACAGCGTGACGGCTAAAACGGCAATCGTCGAAAAAGGAATCGGTGTACATACACGAGTATACCTAGTAAGGACACATTTATTGCTATAAAACAAAGACCTCGAAAGATAATTTAATGAAACTTTCAGGATTTATTCAGATATACAGTCAATCAAAAAAGTCTCCGTACACACCTCCTATCTTCCAAGAAACACAAATAACTTTTTTTATTATTAAAATATCTTGATGTAATTTTGCACAAATATTCCTCATATATTCCCGAAACAGTTGTTTCAATACAAATATAAACAGACTAATACTGAAATCAGCAACGATTCCAAAACCACCGTAAGTTCGAATAACAGGACAAAAAAGTCTCCGTACAGTAACAATTGTAAATATTTTATCGCGTCTTGTAAGCAACTGCCTGGGTTTTTTTGCCATCAGTCGTTCTTTAGCTAACGTAGGATTAACTTTGCTGTAATAGTGTTGCGTGTGTTATTGTTGTTAGTGAAATGGAGGCCAATAACAAGGAAATCCCAGTTGGTACAAGAAAACTCGTCGTAAAACTTAGCGAAGAAGGAAAGTCACTACGGCAAATTGGACAAATCGTTGGAAAAAGCCATTCAACTGTCCAATATATAATACAAAATTTTAAAAGTACGGGATCGGTAACATCTAAGAGGTGAAGTGGACGACCGAAGATTTTCAATGACCTCATGGAGCGAGCCATACATAGTGCGTAAAATAAAAAAAATAAAACAAAATTAAGTGCACCTAAAATCGCGAATGACATGAGAAATGACTTTTCCATTGAAGTGTGTGATGAAACCGTAAGAAATGTGCTTCGAAAAAATAATTACAACGGTCGCATAGCTAGGAAAAAACCATTCATTTCGCAAAAAAATCGTGTTAAAAGGCTGACATTTGCAAGGGAGCATATGGACAAGCCTCAAAGCTTCTGGAATTATGTAATATTTACAGATGAGAGCAAATATCAAGTTTTCCAGACAAATGGAAGGGGCAAAGTATGGCGCCAACCCAATAAAGCACTGCAAAAAGAGAATCTTGCACCTACTGTAAAGCATGGCGGAGGTAATGTGATGGTGTGGGGCTGTATGTCCGCCGCTGGGGTGGGAAATTTGGTGATTGTGGAGTCGACTATGAATAGATTTATGTACCTTGACACTTTAGAATCTCCATGAAAGTACAGACAAATTGGGACTACATGGATCACTTGTGTTTCAACAGGATAACGATCCTAAACACACATCCCACATTGTTAGCGAGTGATGATTGTATAGAGTGCAAAACCAGTTACATAGTCCTCCGTAATCGCCAGATTCAAACCCCATTAAGCATCTTTGGGATGAATTAGAGAGAAGAATTCGGAAATACGAAATAACGAGCAAGAAAGTGCTCATAGAAAAACTAAAAGAAGAATGGAACCGAATAGATTCTGCCACAACATCAAACTTGGTGAATTCGATGCAACGGCGCATGCAATCAATGATCGAGGCTAAAGGTTATCCTACCAAGTACTAACGCGAACGATTTATTGCAATGCATTGCTATTTCGAAGAATAACTCAACGTGTACGGAGACTTTTTTGAAGTATAATGTGAAGTTTTGTTTGTGATGTTTTATTTTATTTTGTTTTTTTTTCTTTTATACTTATATAATAATGAATTAATACATATCACTTGAAAATATATGAAGTACAGTTTCGCCAAATTTCATCGATGAATTGAAATAATTAAAAATGTTATTTCGTGTTTTCTTTGTAAGTAGGAGGTGTACGGAGACTTTTTTGATTGACTGTACATATATTCTGAATATGATAATCGAAACTTTAATTAAAAGGACTTCTCTTGGCCTTAATACAAGACTTTAATCCTTTTGGCCACTCATCAATTAGAATATGCACCTCATTAATTGGGACATTGGCCACAGCTTCGGTCAGAGCTCGCTTTAAGAGGGTATCTTTTGAGGCACATAATGTCCTTTAAGACAGTCCACAATTTGTGATCAAGTGGTTTACGTCTAGGGTGGTGGAAGGCTATTCTTTGTACCAATAAAACGAGGTATATTTCTCTGGAGCCAGGTATGGGTAGTTTTCGTCTTATGAGCTGGCGCACGATCTTGCTGGAATATTCCTTCCTTTTTTTGGTATACTCGTAGAGTATGGTTTAGAGGTTTCACAAAGGCTCCTTAAATGGTTTGCTGGTACACTTTGGCCTATGTTTCGATGCTTTTTTTTGCGTTAGAGACCGCGTCATAAGAGACTATCCAGCACACCATGGCTAACTCTGGGGGGTGTCCTTTACGGATCCTTGAGACTGGCTCGAACACTTCCCTAGATGATCGTGCATATACCCTATCACTTTATTTGTTTAATTTCTACTGTACCGTGAAGATTTTCTCACCGGTAAACAGAATTTTCCTGTACAGAACAGCAGCGTAATCCACCAAGAGTCGCTTTGATTTTTGCACCCAATTTTTGAAAAAGCCACAGTCAGCATTTTTCTAATATGGCGTTTGAAGGCCTCCATCCTCAGGCCTATCTTGATATGTGAATCATTGACTTTTGTGTTACATTCATCTCGCATACCAGTGTTTTCTGCTTTTAGGGGCCTTTTTGAACCTTAAAGGTTTTGATGACAGATGACGTTCGTACCGTGCATAGACGACCGAATAGCAGGCAGCTTTTAATGTATGCCGGCCGTATCCCTTAAGTATTTTATACACCGATAAGCAAACATTAGATTAATCTCTGGCTGCTGCAGCGTCTTGAAAATCTAAACTTTGTTCACACCGCACTTATGAAGCACTACGACAGAGATGCGATTCACTTTCTCAATTTATTCCAGAGCGAAAATGTAAGCAAATTTGAAGTATTTTTATAAAGAAAGAATTGCTACGTTAACTGCTACAAATGTTATGTCAATGGGTGCAACAAATGTAATAACAGTATTTTTATCCCTACTGGGTATGTATAGTACTTACGAGGGGCGGCTGACAAGTTCGCGGCCTGAGATACTCAACGACTCGTCTTCTCATTTGTGATAGCACTAACTGCACTCTTTAGTAGTATAAATGTCATCTCGTTTCAATAATAATCTCATTTTGTTATTACCTGTGGTAGAAATTGGAAATTCTCGCAATTTTGAGCAACACGCCGTGATAAAGTACCTCGTGGAAAAAGGAAAATCGCCTAAAGAAAACATGTCATCGACTCATCAGGATTCTAAACCTTCGTATACCATGGTCAAAAAATGGGCTCGCTTATTTCAACAAGGGCGAGAAAGCTGTGAAGACGACCCCCGCACAGGGCGTCCTGTGTCAGTGGTCACTAAAGAAAACGTCGGAAGTTGAAAAATTTGTTCTGGCCGACCGAAATGTGGCAGATGGCGGACGAGTTCATCAGCAAAGAACGAATTGGAGAAGCATTTAAACATGAACACAATTTGTGCGCGCTGGGTACTGAAAATGCTCACGCCGTTCGACAAGCAACGACGACTAGAGTGCTGCAAAGATTTTTTGGCGATAGCCGGCGAAAATCTCGACGAAATTTGCAACCGAATCATAACTGTAGATGAGACTTGGGTTCGCCAAATACGATCCGGAGACCAAACAAGGGTCTATGCAGTGGATTTAAATTCGAAGTGAAAAAGTCGGCTTTGAAGTTTATGGTGACTGTTTCTTGGGACAGCGAAGGTGTTTTGCTGACTGATTACCTGCCAAAGGGAACTATGATGAATGGTAAATACTATGCAAATTTATTGACTCAGGCACGTGAAGCGATCGTACGGAAGCGACGTGGAAAACACAAGCACGAAGTTTTGTTTTTGCAGGATAACGCGCCTGTTCACACGGCGTGGGTTTCTAGACAGGCTTTAAAAGACACAGATTTCCCAACGATAGACCACCCACCCTACAGCCCAGTCTTGACCCTAGCGACATTTTTCTTTTTTTCAGTTTGAAATAGGAGTTACGAGGCCGGATTTTGCAAATGAAAACGAGATCAAGGCGCCCGTAGAAAGTCATTTTGAAGGCAAAGAAAAATAATATTATTTCGGTGGTATTAAGGCACTATATGACCGATGTGAGAAATGCATTTCACTCGACGGAGAATACATTGAGAAATAAGTTTTTTTTAATCGGATCTCTTCTTACACTTAATGCCTTAGGCTGTGAACTTATCAGCCGCCCCTCGTACCTCCGATCGAAAACAGAGAATCGGTAATGTCAGAGAAACCATTATTTTTTTTACAACAATGTGCAAAACGCTTATTTTCAATATTAAACAGTTAACAGAAAGGTTGGATGTCAGAAAATATAGGTTAATACGTATAGTTACGGACAAAACAATAAGACCACCAAACAACTTTTTGAAATTTCGTTTAGAATGTCAAATTTCCAAAAACTTTTGAATAAAAATTTTTCGTTTTAATCACCTACCACAAATAGTTAATAAATTAATAAATAAAATCCAAATTACTATGTTAAATTTTAATTAAAAAAAAAAAATTTGTTGTACAAATAAAAATGAAGGACAAAAGAAAAAAATATATATTTTTTGGGGCTAACAGCCCAATGCAGAGCCTGGCCTAGCTTCTCGCAGCCACTCGTGCTATGCGCCTCACGAATGGTTGACAAAAGGACAAAAGAAAAGGACCACTTCAATAAACTTGCGCCATTTTGTTTCGCTTTAATTGCAGTTGTTTTTCACCAGTATTTTGTAACGTACACCTTATTTTTAACTACTGCGCAGATTCTTCTTGGAAAAGATTCTACCAGTATACGACAAGTAGCTGTGGGTATCGTGTACCAAGCTGCTTGGATCTTACTCCACAATTCTTCTTGATTTTTTTCTCGCCAAGAGATTTTTATCTCCTTAATCCAGAATATTTAACAGACACCATGACAGTAAAAACCTCATCAAGACATTATGCTTCCACCTCCATGCTCGATGGTTTTGCTTGTATACTGAGGCTTGTAGGCTGCATTTTATGGACGCCCATATCTTGCCATCTGTTTTTCTCTCGAATGTTTGTTAGACGTTCGCGAGAGGTGGGACACTGAGAAAACTTCTGTTTTTTTCATTTTTATGTTTTCCTGGATTCGAACTTTGAACCTGTCGCTCAGTGATCGCGCACTTAACCACTGAGCCACGGCGCCCACTATTTTGAACTTACAGTATCGTATTTAAAAAAAAAAAAAATTAAAATATTTTTTTCAGGAATCTAAAAAATTACGCACAATTCGAATGGTCTTATTGTTTTGTCCGCACGCTGTGGTAGTTCTGTTTGTTTTTTTACTCTTTTAGTCACTTGAAATATAGTACCGTTACTTACAAGGAAAAATATTCAAACGAACATTACCTTTTCTTTGCTTTTTTACAAGAAAAAGATAGTTGTTGACGTCGTTTTCTACAGGTATTATTGTTTGGAAAGTTACTATATACATACATGCATCATGTATGTATATTTATACAAACTTGGCTCCAACATAATCAACAGTTTTAGAAAATAACAGTGATAAGTTTACGATAGCTGGAATACCTCTGAAATGTTCGATGCTAAATACTCCTGAACCTTCTCTTTAACCTCTAGTTATCCTCTATAACTTTACTTTATTCAAGTGTTAGGTTGTCTTCTATGGACCTTAAACGCATATCTAAATTAATGCCTCTGCCTTAAAAAGTGGTGACAGACGGACGAACGGACATGGCTAGATCGACATAACTTTTGATGCAGATCACAAATACATACTTTGATACCCTGGATAGGGTATAAACATACAAGAAAGTTACGATCCATCTGGAACGAATCCTATAATCCCTCATCTTCTAACCCAAATGCAATGACATATTTCTCTTTGCTAAAATTTGTCCATAAAAGAAAGTGGGCATGGGTAGTAAAATTTTCACGAATACGATCCGGCAAACCCCACAGGCGGACCAGTAAGGATGCAGTAAAGTGGGAGGGTTGTGATCCTTCCACTCCGGATCATAACTTCGCCGTAAGAAGAAGACACCAATCTGTCTTTCTCTCTGTCTCTTCCCCTTTTCACGAAAACGCCCGTGTCCTAAAAATTAGTATAAGGGTATTCATATCCCCTTTAACACTTGCTTTTCTTCTTCTTCTTCTTACGGCGAAGTTATGATCCGGAGTAGAAGGATCACAACCCTCCCACTTTACTGCATCCCTACCGGTCCGCCTGTGGGGTTTCCCGGTTTGACCTCAGGAAGTACCGGCAGACTTCCCGGTTTCGGATCACTTCGTCACTGTGGCCAATCGAATGCTGGTGAATTTTTCGATCACGGAAGATAGCGGAGATTTCCCGCCACTTCATCCACCCTACGCTTACGCGATGATTGATGTCATCATCACAAGTTGCTTCGCTATTGATCATAGATCCCAGATATTTGAATTTTTCGCACTTGGGAACCACTTTTCCATTCAAGGAAATGTCTGGAAAGGCCGGTGTGGATCAGAGAACGGGCAGCACAGATACTCTGTCTTTTTTGAACTAATACGGTACCCATTTCCCTCCAATACATCCACCCATACATCAAGTGCTCGTTGCAGGGCCATTTGATCTTCGCTTATGATAGCTCTATCGTCAGCAAAGAATAACTGATGCACTTTGGGGTCTGTCACTTTTACTTCAAGCAGATAATCAAGGACTACAATAAATAGCAAAGGACTAAGGACGTTTTCCTGGTGTACACCGACTTTGATTGGGAACTCTTCGGTGACTTCTGCGGGACTTCTTACTCTTGTCCTTGCTCCCTCATACATGTCCATGATCATGCGCACGTAGGTTTTTGGAACTCCTTTTTGTCTTAGCGCCACCCACATCCCCTTTAACACGTGCAAATTATAAATAGTAGTAAATATTTCAGATTCTAGTAAAAATATTGAAAAAAAAAAATTCTTTCAAAAGTGGGCGGATTTCAAAAAGTTTACACTTGTACTGGTTTGAATTCTTAAAAGCTTGTATATAAAATGTTATGTTCCAAAATTTAAGGCCCAAAAAGTGGTAACTTACAGACAGACGAACAGACGGACGAACATGTCTAGATCGAAATGACTCTCGATGGGGGTCTGTTGTTATAATTTCTCTATATTACAAAATATGTATCAAAATTAATATACCCTATTTGATAGGGTATACTCGTACAAAAAACATAAATACGTGCGACCCAGTCGTGTACTTCTTATCTATCTGATTTTGGAAGCGCAGTGACGATATGTACCAAGTTTTAATTGACTTCAGTACTGGTTCTAACAAGATGGTGCGACATACCACACAGCTGGTCAAACAATTTATCTATTGAAGGGAAAGTTCGGTAATCGTGTAATCTCTAGAAATGGTCCGGTCGAATGGCCAGCTCGCTCATGCGATTTAACGCCGATGGACTTATTTTTATGAGGTTACGTTAAGTCTTTGGTTTACTCCAACAAGCCAACAACATTAGAGGAGCTCAGGAACAATATCGAACACGAAATTGCCAACGTTCCGGCCGATATGTGTGGAATAGTGGTGAAAAATCGATCTAAAGAATCGATCACTGCAAACGTGCTCACGGTGGTCATATGAACGGGATCGAATTTCAAACTTCAATTTAACATGTATACTGTACCTGAAATACGTTTCATCTTGATATCGCAATTATTCTGTGTTTTATTTAAATACAAAATTGTTATGTCCTTATTGAAAAACCCTCTATGTATGTTACAGGATTGTAACTTTTGAACCCTTAGACCTAGATAGCTGAAATTTTGCACAAAAATAGTAAGCAATTAACCGGAAATAACTAGGAAAAAAAATTATAAATTTATTTTTGGGTACTTTTTACGCAAAGAAAAACAATTTTTTCCATCCCAAATGCGACGTACCAAATTAAAACTAAATTTGGTACAAGCAGTTTTTGAAGCAAGTTGGAATACGTGGGGTTTAAAAAATCATCCCACCATATCTTACCCCTGCTTCATTCGATTTTGATGATTTTAGGGTCAATATATCTACATGTCAGGCGTAGATTGAGGTGTGAATTTCAAATCAAAATCTATTAAGTATGTGGTTTTCAGATTCGAAAATATTGAAAGCACTTCCTCATATCTTAAAACCTCTTCATCCGATTTAGATAATTTTTAGGTGAGACAACTTGATGTCGATCTTAAGTTACGAGCCGAATTTCATCATTTTCTATCCCAGCATCTTACCCTCACTCCATTAGATGTTTTTGACGAAACTGGTACATATCAGGGCAATCATATTAGTTAAATTTCATCAACACTTCATAAGTGGTTCATTATCTCAGATATGAATTTTTCTCGAAATTTCTATGTAGTTTTTTCGAAAACTTAAACTTATATCGAAAAAAAAAAGGTTTCTGACCGTATTTACTACTACATTAGGTATATAGAGTGGATATACAGAGGATATTCTGCCGATTTTAAGGCTTTTCCTCAAAAAAAAGTGGGCACAGCAAAAAATTTGTAACCGCAGTCCATGAATTCTGATGATGTATTCACAATGAGACTTAACCATCACCGTAAATAGTTTCGAAAAAATATTGTAATATACGGTGTTGTTAAGAAAACGCCCCTTAAAAGTGGGCGTAGCAATATAGAATGTACATATGAAATGAAGAGAAAGTCAACCTCTACGTATTTTACCTTAACAATATTTTTCAGTTCCAAGTAAATATATTGAGAAAAACGAAATTTGTTTAAAAGTAGGCGTGTCAGCGGACAGTTTTTAACAATTTTTACACTTGCACTTCTTCGGAATCATAGTTGGCTGTGATGCTAGTGCTCATCACCCCGCTTGGTGTAACTCTGACATCAATGAAAGGGGTGAGTTGCTTTTTGACTATATTCTAAAAACTAGCCTCATTTTGTGTAACATCGGTAACGAACTTACATTTATAACTAGAAACCGATAGAAGGTTTTAGATATAACCCTTGTCTCCGATATTGGGTCTATATTAAGCATTTTCACGACGAAGAAAAGTACATACTTTTATTTTCAAATAAAAAAGTTTGATTGTAAGATCCCCACATCTATCCCGGGATATAAAATTGACTAGTTTCTCATTTATATTTTTTACTTGTGCTCCTAAAAAAGGCAAGTACAATACGAGTATATATTGGTTTCGTAAAAATACATACATATCCTAGTATAGAGGAACTCATAAAAGTGTGTCCCCAAATTCTTTGTATATATGTACAGCTTCAAACTTCCTATCCGGGTTTACAATTCAATGAGAAATCGGTATTTTCATTCTAAGAACAGAAGTAATGGTATGGAACGACTTTGAAAAAATCGATTTTCTCGAAAACTTTTCCAATTATTTTGATTAAGTTATGTTTGCGATTCAACTGTGTACCCAATTATTCGATAACAATTCGAATAATGGAAGATTTTACATTTAATTCGAAAGAATCAATCGGCCACTACAAATCTGTCACGCATCTGTGACACAAACTTGGGACTAAGTCCTAAAATGTTGCTTCAAATGTACATCTTAGCCGTCAGACCTACTTTAATATACGTGGCAGTATTTTGGTGGAACGAGTTCAACACCTAGCTGAAATTATCATGATGGGCTGCCTGTGCTCCTCCCCCTCTGCATCTCTCAACTTAATTCTGGGCTTACCCCCAGTACAAGTGCATATGGAGATCAAAGTCAGGCTTAGTCTGCACAGGTGCTTCCATCTTAAAAACTCCGGCGCCAAAGACCTTCCTGAGGTCGCCTCAGTCTGTGTATGAGATGTGTTTTTATTCTTTGCAGTCTACTTATCAGTGGCATCGTCTCTGGGGTTCTGCCTATGATGTTGGCTCCCTTCTTGGCTAGTTTGTCTTCTGTTTCGTTTTCTAGTATGTCGACATGGGCTGTAGTTTGACGCAGTGTCCTCTTTGCAGTAGGTGTTTGTGTGTCTTTTTGGTTGTTGTAAAAACATGGTTTAATCGGGCAAAAGGTCTGGAACATTATATACTATATAATCTCAGTCTATCTCTCTCAGTCTAGGCACATACTCAACCATTGTTCAAGCACAAATATTTGCCATCAATCAATGCGTAAGCTTAAGACTTGCAATATAACTCCCGTGACAAAACCAACTTCATCTTCTCTGATGGCCATTGCGCTCTAAAGGTGCTGGGCTCAGCCACGATGAAACCGAAGCTAGTTCTGAATATAGTCAAAAAGGTTATAAAACTAATAAAACAAAAACCTGGTCATACTACATTCGTTTCTTGTACACACAAAGTTCGTATAGGTCGATAAGGCCGCCTTTCTAGCCAAGATCGGTGCATTAACCCACTTAACTGTTCCCCAACCATTCTGTAGGGTAAGCCAGGACCTTTTCAAAAACCAACGTAAGTAAACCAACGCTATTTGGACGGACGTTCCAAAGCAGAAATATACCAAGCACAAGTGAATTTCCTGACAGCCTCTGTTGAAAAAGATTAGTTCAACTTACAGTACTTGTGGTGGAACTGGGTTACTATTGAAGTAGAAGTATCAAATATAAATGAAGGTTTTGACTTTAGCTTCCTCCTGCTTTTCGTAATCCTCTCAATCACAACAAAAATGCTGAAGAGTTCAAAGGCGTTCACTCAAAAGCTGTACAATTCATCGAAGAGACCCAGTGGCAGTGTGGAAACGGAAGCAATAAAGCTAGCTAAGGAAATCAAATTTATTCACCAGCAAGGTGATTTCTTCATAATAAACTGAATGTCCAACTTCAAAGATGTCATCGAGGTCATAGAATCGCATCCCAAAGATTGAATAAAACCAAAACTGATCTGCCAAATGAGAAAGTCCCGGGAATGCCATGGTGATATCATCAAGTCTCAACATAAAATCAACGTCAACACCACGACTGAACTGCCAACTGAGAAAGTCCTGGAAATGTGGTGGTGTGCGGCCAAAAACTTGTTCACATTCAAGTTTTAAGAGTGATGACGTGCTTCAAGGCGAATGCTTTCCAACAAAACGTGAGGTGATACTTTTCCTCATGTCTATTTAGCTGACGAATTATTTGATGTACGTCAAAATCCTGCTTCAAGAAATTTAGCGTACCGCAATCGGCTGGTACGACGATATTCGGAGTTGAGTACGACAAGTGACTGAAACTCGACCCGCCTCCTCCCAAAGCTAAAAGGATTCAAATTTCCTATCTTCTACAGTTGCTGACAGTTCCCAAGTCCATCTATCTGAAAACTGTATGAAGGTGGCGTTGGTCTTGCCATGGATCCCAATAGCTCTCGCAATTATTGGTCAAAGTGTCAGATTATCGAAAGGAATTGGCTAGCTTCCCGCGATGGATAGGTGTGAAGTGTAACAGTTCAAACTTGGACGGGAATCTATGAGAGACCTGTGATTAAACTTGCCGTGGTATTACTAGAAAACCCACTCACCATATAAAAATAATAGAGCCCAATTTACAATTCTTTCATTTCTCCGTAAGAACTAATCTTTTTCAACAGCCTCTGTAGTAAACAATTTACTCCGCTGTCTCTCCGATAGATTGCATTTCCAGAGCGGATCAATTGCGACTCAGTCTTGAACTTTAAAGACTAACTAGTATTACCGGGACAAAAATACTGCTACTACATTTGCTGCAGCCATTGCGCGGCCAGAGATTGACATAACATTTGTAACAGTTAACCTGACAATTGTTTGTTTATATAAATATTTTAAATTTGCTTACGCTTTCGCTATGGAATATACTGAGAAAGTGAATCGCATCTCTGTCGTAGCGCTTCATAATTGCGGTGTGAACAAAGTTTAGATTTTCAAGACGCTGTAGCAGCTAGAGATTAGTCTAATGTTTGCTTATCGGTGTATAAAATGCTTAGGGGATACGGCCGGCATACATTAAAAGCCGCCTGCTATCCGGTCGTCCACTCACAGTACGAACGCGTTCAGTCATCAAAACTTTTAAGGCACGAAACTGTCTCTGAAAGCAGAAAACACTGATTCATGAGATGAATACTATATAACGCAAAAGTTAATGAGAATCATATCAAGATAGGCTTGAGACTGGGGTACCTCAAACGCAACAATGAAAAATTGTTGTCCGTGGCATTTACAAAAATTGGGTCCAAAAATCAAAGCGATTCTGCACAGATCAATTCTATAAAACGATAGGCTCTATGCACGGTCATCTAGGGAAGCGTTCGAGCTGGTCACAAGGGTCCGAAAAGAACACAGAGTCAGCCATAGTATGCTGAGGTGTCTCTTATACAAGGGTCACTGACATCCTTTTTTGTGGAAAAAAAGCGTCTCAGGACCCTTTGCGAAACCTCTAGAAATAGCATTCCAGCAAGATCCTGCGTCAGTCCATACGGCCAAAACTACCCATATCTTGCTCCAGAGTTTCATTGGTACCAAAGACTGACCTTCCTCCAGCCCAGACCTTCACAAATGGTGGACTGTCTTAAAGGACATTGTGTGCCACAAAAAATACTCTACCATGGAAGTCTTCAAACGAGCTCTGACCCAAGCTGTGGCAAATTTTTCAATTAATGAGGCGCGTGTTGTAATTGATGAGTGGCCGAAGGAATATATGTACGTATGAATAAATCCTGAAAGTTTTATTGAATTATTTTTTGAAATCCTTGTTCTATAGCAATAAATGTGTGTTACAGTCCCTACTAGGTATTACTTTACTATAAGCGGCTCAAAAGCGTATGGAACTCAATGAGAGTTCATCGGATATACGAAGATTCTATATAATTCGCCGGAAAAAACTTGGCCGTGTATCCGATGATATGTGTGAGACGGGACTAGAGAGGTCTTATAATTTCTTTCCAAATCTCTAGAATCGACTTTATTCTGCATTTTCATCTTTAACGCTTTTTTTTTGAACAAACAATGTTGGCAAATCTTTTTCTTTTACCACTGAGATCATCGTTATAAGTTTATGCATTAAGTGAGAAACAAATTGGCGACAAAATAAAGTGCCAGCCATAATCAATAAATTAAAAGCACTGCTGAGCAATTGTGTAGAATACATTAACAGTGTCGTTAGTGCAAATATACAAATTATATGACCTTGGTCTGGTTCTGCTTAATTAGACTTGGAAACAGACTGCTATAGTCACATTCTGTTAAAACTTATGTCAAGTCAATACAATCTATTCAATGAACAGAAATGGAAAACATATTCAAATTTGCAATCGAGTGGTTTTGCATCCATTCGGTTCATATGGCAATTGAACAAGAGATAGGCGTGTTGATAAAGACTACAGTACCTCAAACAAGATACAAATTAGTTAATAAATTTCAGAAGTTGAGCACCTAAATGCAGCGTATGTGGGGAACTTTCGCATGCAATTTCCAATAAAACTTGTAATACACTTGTAACGTTGAATAAAAGTTCGTGCGTGCTAATACTAACTACATTGCCGTACGACATATTCAGTTTTGTTGCCAGATGAATACTAAAAGTTGAAATGCGCCAAATTGCAACGTTTGCGATGCAGTTGCCGGATAAGTGCATTTAGTTAGACAACTAATCGTAGCGTGTATGGTACACTCTAACGACACACTGTTTCTTTTCAACAATTCTTCTCGCATAGAAATATTCATTCACTTGGCTTATCTAATTCTACATGCCGGTGTTATATCATTTTACAAAATTTATTTCTGGCAAAACCAAAGATATACATACATATAAAGAGGTACAAAGAAATAGAAATTTTTACACAAATGCACTTACCTAAAATTACAGGCCGCAGTAAAACACACTTTTCACTTAGAATTTACTTATTGGTTTCTTATAATCATAATTAAAAATGCAATTGGGCAGAGACAATCAGCTGATGTCTCGTGTGGTTGGAAGCTGTGTTCTAGGTAAACGTCTACCTGACACTTCTTGTCAGTTTGAAAAATTAAAAATAGAAAAGATTTGTTGAGGGATACACCTGTTTAAATTTGAAAATAAACGGAAATAAACAGAATTCATGACTTATTTGATTTAGGGAACCAAGCAAACTTAATGGAAGAAACAGATTGAGCCAGCCAGTGCCAACACTTTAAAAACAATGGACATGTTCTGTCTTCCGGTACCTGACTGCTTAGGAGTGCATTCATCGTTGAAGCAAGGGAACAATGTTCAATTCGATTTTTCGGTGTGCAACTTGAAACTGTCCTCGGGTATGAGGATCAGAGATTGGATTTATTGTTAAATTATTATTATACTCCATCTCCGACAGAGATTCTCAGATTTATATGTATGCATGAGGTAGCAATGGGCGCGTTCAGATTCCAAGGGAACTTTCTTCTGATTCATCGATTGGCATACGTGACCACCTAATAATTTTCCCTTCGAGTTAGGGTAAGAATGATAATTTATTTCGGTTTATTCTGTCGGTGCCTTTCGTATTTATTTGGTATTTAAAAAATGTGAGATTTAATGAATTATGGAAATACTTTAAACAGCAGTTGTGTGTGTTTATGTTTATTTGACAGCACTAACTCGGTAGGCGTCCAGAAAACAAGAGGAATTTTAGTTAATTATGCCTGACTAGGGCCTTGGAATCTGAACGCCCCCAATTTAAACAATAGGTTTGTTTGATGAGTACAATAGTGCGTCCTGGTTTTGCACTAATGTTCGCGGATGCTGCACTAAATTCGCACTGACTTTAGCAGCATTGAGTTCGTCCTGGACTCAACCCATGAATTTTCTCGGGGCATAAAAAAAAAATTCTGTCAAAAAACTAAATTGTTTGCTGTCATTTGGTAGTTATGTTATTTGTTAGACCAAATACTTTTCGTTTCGCGTCAAATATTAATAAAAACATGTAATTATGAGATACAAAATTTAAAATATATAGTCTCCAAAAATTTAAAGTCAAATCGATGTATTTGTGAATAGCGACGAATGACAGTTTTCAGAGTAAAACTGGAGTTGTGCTTGTTTTTTTGATAGCCATGCAAATGCACCAACCACCACTGACAATACTCAGTCAGCACTGGTTCTGTGGACATCGAACAAACCTAATATTTCTGTGAATTATTTGATTACTACACCAGAGTTGTCAGAAATGACTGAAGTCAACGCTATTGTTGGTTTGGTTGAACATGGAACAAACTCAAAGTAAACGTCAAACTAACTTTGCTTAAAGCGGATTAACATGGAATTAACACAAAATTAACCCCCGCATTGTGGGGAGAATGAGAAAATCTGAGACTGAAATGATTTTGGTAAAATGTCTAATAAAATCTTAGTTTTCAGATATTTGAATGATCTGTCGGAATGAATCTTTAGTATATAAAAGACAGTAAATATGTTACCCCTGCACCCTATTCCCTTAATTCTTGTGTTAACAATGGTGAAAGTGTGACGATTCGTCAAAGAACAAATATTAGCAATGATTTTTTGCGAAATATCGTAATTTAATAACTATCCTAGTACCAACAAATAAATATTTCGCGATACTTTAGTGACGTTTCAACTTGGAATGCATTCCTGTACTTTTGCCTCAATTTACCACTCTCTGAGAGATTTCTCTCCCAATCTTTTGTATTTTTTTTATAATCTGTGCGCACCAAAGGGAGTATTAATACCCTTTAATTGTTTCAGGGCACGGGCGCCAAGGAAAGGGGGAAGAGGAACAGAGGAGGTACCTATGCACGTTGACTTTGAATGTTTGTAGTGATGGGGAAATACAAAGCCTGGTAGATCGTTCCACATTCGTGTTGTCCGGCTTATAAATGAATCCCTATATTTGACAGTACGACCGAAGTTTGGCTTTAGGGTAAACTGATGTGCATTCGAAGCATGCCGCGTATTGCGGGTGAAATTTTGAAGGTGAGGAATGCAACTGGCTATTTCGCTGGAACATTTTTTGTGGAAAAAACGATAAAACAGGGAGAGACAGGAAACATTTCGACGATGTTCTAGTGGATGAATGGAATTCACAATGTCTCTATCACTTATAAGTTTTAACGCGCGATTTTGTACCCTATCAAGAATGTGCAAAACGGTCTTGGGTGCACCAGACCAGATATGGGCGTTATATTCCAGCTTAGGGCGGATGAATGCCTTATAAATTGAAGCCAGATCAGACGGGTTAAAATATTTCTTGCACCGTTTAAGGAATCCTAGACATTTTGCAGCATTCTTGGCGACCTCGAATATGTGATCATTCCATCGAAGATGGTTATTAATACACATACCGAGAATGGCAAGTCTTTCGGTTTCAATGATGCAAGTACCATCCATGGATAATGGTTGAGGGTTTTGGTTTCGCTTGAGAGACAGGAGACAGCATTGTATTTTGGAAGCATTAAATTCCACTCTGTTGGTTGAACCCCATTTAATTATGCTGTATTTGACAGTTCATAAGTTTTATACTCAAAAAGTACCTGAATGGACCCATAGACTGTCCTTGTTTTAACAGCCAATTGAAAAATAACAATCTTTTACAAAAATATGTTAAAACATTTGTTAGAGTTTTTTTTACGGAATTTGTTTCATTTTTATTAAAATGGGTTACAGAAGAAAAGCACTTATGAGCACAGACTTATAGGATAATTTGGCTGGTGACATGGGCATAGACCAAACATACATTTTTTGATTGCCATTATGTAGACTAGAGTAAACTAAATATGGATTAGCGCGCTCAATAAAGATATAAGCGGAAAAGATTTTGTACATGCTTTTCTACTCTTGGGAAATCACGTTACCAGTCTCCGCTGATATACTAAACGACTTTTTATCGCCATTCAAAATTCTGAAAATAATGACTGATAGGGATTTCTTGAATTCAAATTTGGATGACATTTTAGCATCTAAAATTTATTATTCTAAAGCTCTAAACATTTCAAGATATTTCCATGATTTTTAAGAAATTTTATCATAAAACTGATGCAGCAGAAAATGGGCGTGGTTCCAAAATATGTAACCGAAGTTCACTGATTCTGATAAGATATTCACAATAAGACTTAACCATCACCGTGAATAGCTTTGAAAAGGCAATATATGTTTTTTTTTTTGAGAAAACAAAGTCGGCGTGGCACTGTACAATGTGTTGTCGAAATGTAGAGAAAGTCAAGGTCTACACATTTTACCTAGACATTGTTTTTCAATGTAAAGAAATCGCCCTGAATACACTGAATTTCAAAATTAACTCTTGCTAACGCTGGTAGACGGTTCAATGTAGCACACTTAATTAAGCACAGTCTACCTAGCCCCAGTAGTAGTTTCCATAAAAGTTGTTAGCTATCCTTTCAAAATAAATTGTTGGTCTCCCAACGTTCATTAATATCCTGCACACTCAACAACCAACAGTGTACATATGAATTCGCTATCCTCCCGTGATGTGAAATTTCTGAGAATCTACCCCAAATTCTCATTGAAACAGAGGCACGTAACTACCATTAAAAACAGTCTTCTAAAGCTCTTACTAGGTAAAGATCTCTCACTTTCTTTTTAGATTCAAGAGATCGAGTCCGGGGCTAGAGTACTTTCATTTCGACACCATTGAGGAGCAACTCTCAAAAGCAGTTAGGGACAATTCATAAACGCACACATACATATATTGCACTATTTAGACATTATACTAAGGAGGCTGTCCAAAAACCATGTACATATGTATGTTCCTTTCAGCAAATTTACTGATAAGATTAGTTTAAACTAGGAATTAGTAGGTCTGTTCCCGTACATGGCCGAGTTGGGAATTGGACCTCCGCGTACGAGTACAGGATTTGAACAATTTTCGTAAAAATTGGTAACTCTGGTCAAGTACAGGAACAGATATAGTAGCTATGTTCAGTGACTCTGTACTGCATAGTCCAGCACATGATTTTCTGCACCTACTCTTGAGGTAGAACACACTTGTGAGAAGTGTCAAAATTAGGTGTTTTATGTGACAAGGCTGTAATTTTCTGTTCTGACAATTTTCACAAACTTGTGCTGTCACTAAACAAAGCTAGTATCTCATATGCACATTTTTTAAAACTATACTCTTGATGTACGATTGGGCCCTTATTTGCATAGAACAGTTCACATTACACTGACAATGTATGCGGACAAATTTCAGTGACTGCATGTCTCAACGGGATCAGTTCTACATCCCTTGCTTCACGACAAACATCGCTGTAAAGATGTGTCGAAAGAACCAAATTCTCTAGAACGGATCTTTTTTTTCTTATCAGAAGCCGCTCTTTTAATACGGAATGCCTGGCTTCCAAAATGATGTATTGGATAGGCCAGTATCCCAGTTTTTGGGACCACTGGTCTTACCTAAGGATGGTAAAGCGGCTGGTTCGGACGGAGTGCCTTCCGAGTTTTATAAGCATGGAACTAATGAGCTCAGCCGCAAACTCACCCTGCTTTTGAACAATGTTTTAGAATACATAAGCATTCTTACAGCGATACTGCAACGACGACTCAATTTCAAGCCAACTTTAGAATATGGTGGTCATTTCTCGCACAGGATAAAAAGCTTTTTTGCATTCTTCAGACTTTGAGGCAGCCTTCGGCATCGCAATACCGCCTTTTTCATCGACTGCCAGGCGGCAAAAATAGCCATTTCTGCTAGAGGTGAAATCGAAGCTTCTGAAGTGTTGTCGCGAAGAGCCTAGAGTTCTTGACACATACTTAGCATGAGGAAAAACTATGCTGGGTCGCTGGACATGAAGGTATACCATGGAATGAAAAAACTGATGAACTGGGAAGGAAAGGATCTGCGCTAGATCTAAAGCAAGCTGATCACTCCGTAAAATTCCTGCCGCGTAAACATAAACATGAAACAGAAAATATGTCTCTCGCGGCAACGAATAGCAGATGTAGCTCTTTGAGCACCTGTAAAACAACGAGAAAACGACGGCCAATTTTTAAGGTCAGACCTAATACACTGATGCAGGACAGGAAAATCCTTTCCAAAAAGCTAAGGCTAAGTGAGGATGATCTCTGCATAGGTTACAGAAACGAGGAAGTCTATGCTACTGTCCAGGCCTCTGCCATCTCAGACATAAATTCCTTGGAAGACACTTCTACCAGGTTATCGAAGAACTATACGACACACCTATCAAGGACATCTATAGATTTATCGAAACTTGGTGTTGGTGTTTCGACGCCAAAAGGAGAGTGCTTTAGCTTTTACGTGACACAAGGCATGTTTTTGGCAGTGGCTTTGACGTAAGACCAAACCAACAAATGAAGTTAATCTTTCAAAATTGTTCCGATACTGTGGAACAGCATTGGCGTATCGTGAGAATGAATGAAAACTTGTAAAAACAAAACCATTATTGTTCCTGTAGAAATTGAATTACTTTTGAATGAATAAAAAATCGCCAACCAGTCAGACGGCAAACCCATGCTTACTGATTTCTGTACTTAAATAAAATCAATATCTAAGTTGTGTCGTTAATTAAAGTAATGATAATGAATAGAGCTTTGGTTGTGGATGCGGATTGTTTGTAATGGCAGAGGTTAACAGGGGCTGCCCTAAAGGTGGCGTGCATTCTCCACTGGTGGTCGACTAAACACTCTCAACAGCTCTAACGTCTACGCTCAGGCATACGCGGATGGTGTTGCCGTACTTTCTGTCGAATCATGCTTTTTGAGACCATCTGTAGCAAAGGGCAAATGGCCTTAGACGTGATCGATGAATGAAGCACAAAGAATGGGCTTTCGGTTAATCCTCTCAAAATTGAGATTGTTCTCTTTACGAGGTGGAAGTTGAGTGGTCTGACTCAGCCTTTTCTCATATTCTCATTGGCCGAAATCACACCCAGGAAGGAATTGTACTCGAATCTTCACGGACGACTCCAAAACCAATCGATGGTCTAGTGCTAGCGGAGACTTATGCAATCCTAATAGCTACGAACTATTTTATGTAATAGAAGGAGAAGGCACGAGTAGCGAGAGCCAGTCTGCGTCTAAAGCCTTGCTCAGCCCTTTAATCTTCCAAAATTGTTCGAGGATGCAAGAGCTCTCTCAACAAGGCTGAACTCAATGAGTCCAATTTGGGTCCCAGGTCACCATGGGGTTACAGGAAATAAAATGTCCGATGAACTTGCTAGACAAGGTTCGGAGGAGGACTTGTCATGACCTGAACCTGTGTTGGGCCTTCCTGCGTCCTCGATCACGGCTTCCATTGACGATTGGGTTTCCTATGAACATAATCGTTGGTGGCATGACTCTCCGGAATGTAGATAGACTAAACGAGTGTTCCCGAACGTCAGCGCCTCAAAAGAAAAGACCCTCAGACAATTTACTGGAGTGTTGCCAAACATACTGCTTAAGTGATACCACCATCTGCGACGCCTGTGAAAAGTGTGACGATACCCCGGAACACTTCCTCCGCAATTGTCCTGCCTTTGCTCGTTAGCTGACAAATCTTTGGCGCCGATATGGTGAGTGCTGATACCATAAGCTCCTCATCACTGAAACACTTACTCGCCTTTCTAAGACGAAGAAATTTCATTAGTAGGGGTTTGCTTCCTGGTAGTACAATACACCCATATCGAATCTGAGTGCTCCACTGGAGTTGTTGCTACTCCGAAAAAATAGTTGAATGAGAAATTTAAATTGAACTTCTCTCTGGGTACAACTTTACCAAGTGGATTTGGTAAGCACCCCACCCTCGAATTTAATGTGCTTTTATCATCCACAGAAAGCCACTAGGATGACAACAGAACATCAGATCCTCCAGCTTGTATTTTTGAAATGAAATCTAAGATATTTCCTGCGGTATGTAACGAGAATCTGCTGAATACGCACTCCACCTGAATTTTTGAAACGAACCCCTCCTTCCCGCGACTTGGGAGTTCAGCTGTTGCCTCTTCTGTTCTCTTCGTGGCGTTTGGTTTTAAATAATCCAACCGCTGGATAACAGCCCATAGATTGCATACTTACACGTGGTCTCTCCAACGCAGCTGAATACCATTTCCACAATCCATGCAACTTTCCAACCTGCATTTGTGTTGCTTATTGGACATTCCTCCAAAATTGAATTTCAGGTAGCCCCCACAGCTACACGTACACTCCACTTTTATATCAATTTCTCAACCACATGTCCACGTTTTGAAGTAAATCCTTGAAAATCCTCAATTTTCGTTTTAAAACCAAATCCCACAGAGCATTCAAACAGCCATCGAATAAAAGCTCCCAAATTTCCAAAATGGACGACTTCCTGTGAGAAAGCTTTGCCATGCAAAAAACGTGGTTTGCCGCATCCAATGCCAGTGCCTCCACCGCCAAAATTTGTACCTCCCGTCATCACAAACGAAAATAAAATGCGACTACGCCCATACACACACAGAACAATGAAAAAACACATTTCTTCCAATTTCACTTGAACATTCTCTTAAAAACTTTATTGAAAGAATCGTTAGGCTTTAAAAGAACAGTCGAAGCAATAATTTTTTGTACAGGTATCGGGATGAATGGAATCCATGTTCCTGCAAGGAAAAGAACAGTAATTTAAAGAAATGGCGCTTGGATAGACGAAATATTTACAACTTACACGAGTCGCAGTTTATTTAGACCTTGCACGCATCTTTCTGCGTTTACGCTTCAACCTACGCATACGCTTCTTACGCCACTGTAAAATAAATAAAACATTTTATTAGAATTACACTGGCAAAACGCAAACTAAACGCTTTCAAATGAAAATTGGAACATGACACGTGTTTTCATAAGGAAAACGCCATGCCGACGAGTTTAATCGATTTGTTTTGCACTTTATTTTTATATTAACTGGAAAGTATTTAATTCAATTCACTTAAAACACTTTTTAAATGATTATTTCTTATTGTACTGAAATATCTCACCTTAGCTCTCATTTTCTTTTTGGATTTCGGAAAGAATTGCCGGGCAACTCCTTACTTGTCGACAGATAGAGAACGAAAGGCAGATGAACGGAAATCATGCCATATTTTGGTTCGGTTGTGGAAAAAATCTTCGTCGCATGGATACCAACTGCGAATGCGCTGAAATGAAAATCAAATTGAGTACAGATAGCATGTGTTCGACAATAGGTGGCGGTAGAAACAGTACGTAGAAAGTAAAAAATGTGCGTTTGGTTAGAATAAAAGAACGAGTTAAACAAAAAATAATATAAATTTTTTTTTTAACGGGTTTTTCATTGCGAGTAGGAAGATTTGCTATCTAAATCTAGAAATAAGCTACTCAATGGAACTATCTCAGTTACGGTCAGTGTTACCGCAAGGTTTTGGAAATAAAAAATCGTTTTGGGAATGAAAAAAGTATGGAAAAGAACACGTCCTGAGAGGCTGACGGCAATTCGATGTTTTTATCTTCCGACACAGCAAAAATATCTCACCTCATAGACTTCTTTACCGCAAAAGGAGCGGCTAAGAACTTTACGAACGCCGAGGAAAGTTTTGATCTCTTCTCAAATCACTCAGCAATCATATATAAAAAAAATAAGGGCCGCCGAGATTAGCAACAAGACTACCTGGGAAGGCTTTAGAAAATATTGCGAAGGAAATATTATTCTTAATGTGTCGCTTAAAATTCCGTAGGAAAGATGAAGTTGATTTATTGAAATTTTACAGAGCTGCGAGTGGAACAACACTCCCTTTAGGAAGAAAGAAGTCGCAAATAGCGAAATTCGATATCCGCCATAAATTAAAGAACTGATACGAGGAAAGTTTTTATTTATTTATTTATTTCATCTACTAGCTAAACTATACAGATTACAAGATAAATATAAAAATTATATAAAAAAAAAAAAAAAAAAAAACAATGAACTTAATACTAAGATAATGCTGCCAAATTAAGTATAACACTTTTGAAGCGATCGCGAGAAAAATATAGATCAACAAAAATATAAACATCGTTGAATGAAACAATAGCTCTGGACATAGGCTCATTATGGCCGTAATTAGTTCTGTGAACAGGTCGAAGAAGAAGGTTTCTTTCCCTTAAAGGTCTAGTTGGGGCATAGATTGGTACTAAGGCTAAAAGAGATGGACATTTAATGTGATAGCATAACAAGTCCCTTATCAGCATGATGTCATGAGCTTTTCTTCTAGAACATAAAGTTGATATGCCTAACAACTGACATCGAGTCCGGTAAGAAATTTCAAACTCCCAGCTCATTTTCCGAAAAATGTATTTAGTGAAACGCCTCTGGATTTTTTCAAGGCGATCTGAGTGAATTTTATAGAATGGGGTCCATATAACATCAGCATATTCAAGCAGAGATCTAACCAACGCAATAAAAAGCGAAATAAGGGTATGAGGATCCGAAAATTCCTTGCTATTTCGTTTTATAAAACCACAAAGCTTATTTGCTTTAGCGATAACGTGATCAACATGAGATGCAAAGGTGAACCTCGAATCAAATATAATGCCAAGATCTTTCACTTCATAGACTCTGTTTAGTCCAATACTGGCGATTTCATACTGAAACTCAAAATGAGAAAAACTTCTATAAAAGGATATTATACAGCATTTTCTAATATTCAAGTTTAGACAATTGTTGACGCACCAAACAGATAAGTTTCTTAGGTCGTATTGTAAAAACTCGCAGTCAAGTGAAGATTTGATATTAAGGAACAGCTTTACGTCATCTGCATACATCAAGCAATGGCAATATTTTAATGCACACGATATGTCGTTGATAAAAATTATAAAGAGGAGCGGACCCAAATGACTACCTTGTGGTACTCCAGAGCTGCACCCGAACGATTGTGAAAAGCAATTATCTATTTTGACTCTTTGAGTCCTGCCAATCAAATAAGATGTTAACCAATCAAGCATTGCTGAGTGAAATCCAAAACATTCAAGTTTTTGTATCAAAATTAGATGATTGACGGAGTCAAATGCATTACTGAAGTCCGTGTAAACACAGTCGACTTGATAACCATCTTCGATCGCATTGATGGCATAATGAGACAAGCAAGCTAAATTAGTGGTAGTGGACCTGCCAGTGACGAAGCTATGCTATGTATCACAAATAAATTCCTTAACTAAAAATTCCATTTTTGATTTAACCATACTTTCGAAAAGCTTTGGCAAAGCGGATAGCTTCCAAATTCCTCTGTAATTTTCAATATCGTTCTTAGATCCAGATTTAAAAATTGGAATAAGAAAAGACGACTTCCATTCATCAAGAAAAATACCGGAGGACAGAGACATGTTAAAAATTTGATGGAGGGGATTGCAAATTGCTTGGGAACACTTTTTAAAAATTATCGCAGGAATACCATCGGGGCCTGGAATTGAATTAGGCTTAATATCAAGAGCCAATATAATATCCTGAAGACTTAGTTGGATGAAGCCGATATCAATTCTGCATTCAGTAGCTAGTACAAAACTAGGTGTATCGGGCTTTGTATACACAGATTGAAAGAATTTAGCAAAAAAATCTAAAGTTGTATTAACATCTCTAGATTCAATATTTTTATAAACCATGGATTTTGGCAGACCAGTTGATTTTCTTTTGCTGTTTATGAAAGTCCAGAAGCGTTTGGAGTCAGTTCTTATTTGAATTACGTAATTTGTCTGTAGAAATTTGCTTAAGGCAAGAAAGTCTTTACGCAGTTTGTCAAAATGTACATAAAGTTGGCTAAAATCCCTCTCTCCCCAACATAAAACTCATTCGAACTACCTATGCAATTAAGGATTCAAAAAGGATAAAGAAAAAAGTTAAAATTTCACACTCTTCAAAACCATGAAAGGTATTAAAAACTCCAAATACAATCGTCACCAATAGGTAAAAACAATGGTAAATGGCAAAAATAAACAAAAAAAAAAAGGTGAATTTATTTGTCGAGCACATAGAAGAAATACTTAATTTAATTTGACGGACAGACATTGGTGGCACGATCACGACACCTGACAACTTTAAAATAAATAGTGTGTCGTTGGCCGAACTTCGGCAGGCAATAAAAAAAAAAAATAAAAATAACAAAGGCCCTGAATATAAATTAATAACCGTACAGATCCTCAAGGAATTACTAAAGAAAACGCTAACTAAACTATCACACGTTCCAAGACAATAGAAAATCGCCGAAGTTAAGATGGCTCCAAAACAGGAAAATCTCCAAACGTCAAAAAATCTTTCAGACCGATATCGCTTCTGCCTTCTATTGACTTAAGCGCCTACAAGCGGTCATTGAAGAAAAACGATTAATTCCTGATCATTAATTTGGCTTCAGAATTAAACATTCCATAATTCACCAAGTTTGTAAAATAACCAATGAATTTGATAAAGTCCTAGAAGGGAAAAAGATATGTTCTAGCGCTTTTCTTGACGCCTCTCAAGCTTTCTATAAATTTTTGGAACGAAGAATTAAAGTTTAAGTTAAGGCAGGTTCTTCCGGAACAGTTATAGAAAATTTTTGAATCCTACCTTGTGCATAGACTGTTCTGTGTTAAACATGGAACCGCATACTCAGTATTTAAAGTAATCGCTGCCGGAGTTCCACAAGGAGGTGTTCTTGGTCCAGTTTTCTTCTTTCGCGGAAGATATAGTTGTACTTACAACAGAAAGTTCTGTCGAATCAGTAACTAAAAAGCTCCAACGAACTTTGGATACAATTTGCAAATGGACAACAATTTGGCGCATGTTAACTTTACTTACAAACAAATTGACAACCTACCCATTTTCATTAACTCGGTTCAACTACCGTATGAAAATGAGGCAAAATATCTAATGACACTAGACACGAAACTTAAATAGAAGACGCACGTTAAAAAGAAACACAACGAGTTCGAAAATAGATTCAGACAAGTATATTAGCTATATATATAGCTTCTGTCATAGACGAAATAACAAATTTTGCTCGCAAACTCCGTATTCGTCTTCATGGTTATTGGAACAATGCTGTACTCCAAATTCTGGACGTGACAAACCTTGTACGCTGGCTACAAAGAAGGAAACCGTTCGATGTAGCGCAATAAGAAGTAGCCGAATATTTTCATTTATCCACGTAAAAAAACGTCTATAAGAACGGTATTCACCGAACAATCTTAAACTATTTGCTTCATAAACCTATTCAACAATCATAAATAGTGCCGGCTTATGAGCGCTCTTAAAACATGAGTGGCCCCAACTACTCTCAAAGTTAAGAGAGATAACATCTTAAGATTCTCGGAAATTCGAAATCAGCTGTGAACTGTCACTTCGAACGCGAAAATTATCTGCTAAACATAATTTGTTTTGTTTGGTTGATTTGATGAACTGGATTGTTTTTACAATCAAAATATTGTAACATAATGTGGCATAATAACTACGCCCCAAAAGTGGGCAACACAAAATTACATTCCGAAGTGTATTTTCGGAATACATTCGAGGTTCGTGTCCACGGAAGAGAAGGATTATGTCTACGAAGACGTCGCGGAACTAAGAGGGAATTATAACCACAAGAGACTATTGGCTGCAGCTGTCATCTTGGAATTATTACATCAGAATTTTCTCGTTCCAGTGGTCGAAGAATTTGCTAGAAGTTTCTGGCTATCAGAAATGCGACTATATAAGAACAGATGGCGATTGACGCAGGGGCAGTTGGTTTTCGAACCGCACGAAGAGATTGGAAAAGTGATAATAGGCGAAGTTGTAATTTTGTGATAAATTGAAAGTTGAGAGTTAACAAGAAGAAGTAATTAGTTTGGATTTGTGAATTAAGTAATTGAAATGAGATAAAGTGATTTGAGAAGAAAGAGACCTTGTAAGGAAAGAATTTGCGAAGAACAGTATAGTGTGAACTTGAGTTGTTCTATAGACTAGAAAATAAAGAAATAATCTTTAATCTACTCGAGCCGTAGCTCGCATATTACAATATGTACGACAGTTTGTGTTTTGGTAACCGAAACCTTCTCTCAACCTCCTTGTCAGCAAACATTTCCATGCAGTTCAACTTTAGTAAAAAAAAAAAAAAGGTATGTTTCTGACTGACACTTCGCCCAGTGCTAACAAAGCATTTTTAAAGTGAATATCTTGAGTCAAGATGTGAAAATAGAAGTTCTTGATGAGAAAGTAATAGAATTTAATTGTTCCATCGAAATAATAATGTTTGTTTCGAAATACTGACGCATATGGTTAAACAGATTTTGTTGAATGCAGGATGGGTCTCAGATCATTGTACAATGAGTTTAAAGTTTTATTAGGAAGTAATGAAAGACATAAATACACATAAATGACTTTATTCTCACAAATTTCCATATAAGGTAAGTGCTAAAATAAAATGAGGTGTCAAATTGTCACTTCTACTGCGGGAGTGAGGTAAACAAACTTAAACTTTTTGTCGGGTGTTTTCTTTCACATTTAACGCAAGCAAAATCTCTTTTGCAATTGCTTTGTGTAGCCCGAAAGCTTGGCATCGTTTGCATTGGGGTATTGAGTTTGAATTTTTTCGAAGTGGCTCGATCTTAACAACAATACCCATTATTGATTTTATGTTGTCTATCTTTTCGACTTCTTCTTGATTATGAAAAGAAAGCATAAAAAGAGATAATTTTCTGTTTCTTGGCATTGGTTGCCCATCATTACCTTGTGTGTTTTTTTTTTTTTTTAATTAAATTTTTGGCTTCCAAAATCATAAATTTTTTATTAGTCAAGTCTGCGACGATATCGTGTTCATCACACGGGAAGTGAAGACCTCTGGCTAATACTCTAACTGGTCTAGTAGCTTTATTTTCATATGAGTGCCACTGGAACTTCGTTTTGCTCACACTGGAACTTCGTTTTGGTCAATTCGTCAGTGATTTCTCTATATGTGTCAATGTCACCGACATTTATTTTCCATTTATTGTTGTTATAGGATGTGAATTTACAAGCCTTTTTGGTTTTTTGTTCGATTACCCTTTTTAACTCACCAAATCTGTCTACTCCCGAGATTATTATTGGTGGTGGTAATGGCTGTTTTTTTCAAACCAATGGTTATCTTTCCAAGCCTTTTATCATTTGTCTTACCTTGTAAATTTGCTTGTTTTGCATCATGCCTTCTTGCAGACATCTCAGGACTTTCTTCTGCCTTGCGTTTTTTCGTAGGCCTTTTGTTTTTCTTTAGATGGTCGTCTGTTTCCAGTGCGTGCTCCTCTTCATCTATGAGGTATTATTTACCTCTTGTGGGGTATTCTTTTGCATTATTTTGCTGGACAGGTTGGGCAGGACATTTGTTAGAGCAGTCCAATTCTTTTATTTGGTTTTGCAAACTGGCAACTATTATTATTACTATTACTCGCTTGTGAATCTGTTTTAGGTTTACTTTCAACTATACTGGTTTCAATTCCAGATTTCTGTTTTTGTATTTCCCGAATACTTAAAATTACAAGTATAGCGCTATCTTCGGCCGAAAGGCTTTTTGGCGCTATCGTTTTTGGTGGAGTTCTCTTCGTGAGTGAACTCCTTCTAGAGTTTTGTTGAACAAGTAATAAATGGGCACCCCCAGAATCCATGGGACCGACCTCCGAGAAGGGTGGATTTTCCAGTTTACCTGGTCTACCACCTGGGGTATTTATATCATTTGTTTTGTTCATTGCCATATTTATTGTAACCGTATTAGTTTTATTGGGTAGTACAGTAATTTCTACACACAAACCCCCTACCAGGAGGACCGGGTAATTTTTTTTTTTTTTTCCCAGTTTTGCGAAGTTTTCGTCTCCGCTTTGTGGATTTTAGTCGCCTTTTACGACAGACATGCCTACTTCGGGTATATTCTAACCCCTACCCGAAGAGTAGGTAGGTACGTTGACGACGTGTTGCAATTCTCTCACTGGATTGTGGACCTCCACCAAATGACAGCAAAAGTGGAGAGTGAAGCTAACATCTTAGGACTGAAGATTAACATATCGAAAACGAAAATACTCAGCTATGGAAGTAACTCTCGCGCTCAATTAAACATTGCTAGACAACCGGTTCAGAGAGTAGAAAGCTTCTAATACTTTGAAAGTATTTTCTCAGCTAATGGAGGAACCGAATCGCTAGTCAGCATTTGGAATCTTGTCCAGAATGCTATTAGCTTAAGCACAAAGTCTTCTTGAGTCTGGGTGGAGCATTTAGAAAGTTACCGCCACTATCACAAGAAAGCTGCAAAGCTTTGTGAATCGGTGTCTACGAAATATTCTAAGGATTTTTTGACCGAACTGTGTCTCAAATGAACAACAGAAAACTGGTCAGAAACCTATAGGCACCACCATTCAACAACGAAAGTGGTAAGGGATCGGTCATACACTTCGAAAGTGTCACAGTTCCATAACAAAGTTCGCGATGAAATGGAATCCGGTAACGCAAGATGGCGGAATAACGGGTCGACCGAGAAGTATGTATGTACATGGCTCAGAATAGTGGATTACGATTTTCGGCAGCTAAGGAAGAGTTGGAGAGATGTGAAACTTAAACGTAAGGAAAATAGTTATAAAGAAAAAACAAGTTTATATTTCCTGCAATTTTCGCAAATTTGACAGCTTATAAATATCCGAAGGTATGCATCAATAGCGAAAAAATGCCGTGATCCTAAGAGTATGCATTACTTTTGAGATCTATGGAAATCTTGCTATACATAAAGTATTTGCATAACAGAAAGTGTTGCATGAAGGCCCGAAAATGAAATACTAGGGCTTACACCCTGACCGCGAGCGAAGCCAGACTTTAAATATTTACTTCATAGCTTCGACCACTACTACTTTGTTTGACAAATGTAAATATTGTAGCATAATAATAACTACGCGCCTATGTCTATGCAGCAAATTCCGCAGTGACTTTCCATTTTGGCAGAATTTTGGTTCAAACTGTCCTTTCATTCGAGGTTCGTGTCTGGGACGAAGTCTCCACAGCTCATGTCAACGAAAGAGACGAATAATATCAGGGATAAAAGGGAATTATAACTGCAATAATTATTTCTCTTGTTCCAGTGGTCGAAGAATTTGCTAGAAGCTTCTGGCTATCAGAAACTTCTGCTATATAAGGACAGATGGCGATCAAAAAAAAACACAGTTGGTTTAGAACCGTGGCGAAGAGATTAGAAAAGTGATAATGGGCGAAGTTGTAATTTGGTGATAAATTGAAAGTTGAGAGTGAACAAGAAAAAGTAATTAGTATGGATTTGTGAATTAAGAAATTGAAAGGAGATAAAGTGATTTGAGAGGAAAGAGACCTTGTAAGAAAAGAATAAGGCGAAGAATAGTATAGTGTGAACTTGAATTGTTCTATAGAATAGAAAATAAAGAAATAATTTCTCAGAATAATTGTTTTATCTACTCGAGCCGTAGCCCGCATACTACATTGGTGTCAGAAGCGGGATAAAACTTATTCTGTGAATAACTATTTCCGTGGTGTGAAATTGCACAAGCAAAAAAAAAAAAAAACGATTTCTGTGTTGAGTTAATTAGTTGCGCAAAATGGGTCGCAAATTGGGAAAACTAACTATAACTCAACTAAAGGCAGAACTCAGTAAGCGGAACCTCGACACAACTGGGGGAAAAGATGCCCTACTGATTCGTCTGGAAGAAGCAGTAACGCAGGAAGGTGAAAATCCGCACGACGTAGAGTTTGACGTGGAAGAGGAAGCAGTAAGTACAGCAGCCGACCCGGGTATAACAAGTCTGCTCCTGCAACTTAAGTTAGTCATGGACGAACAAAAGAAAGCAATAGAAGATCAAAGGAATTCTCTAGAACTTAAGCTGGACGAACAAAAGAAAGCGATGGACGAACAAAAGAAAGCGATGGACGAACAAAAGAAAGCAATGGGCGACCAAAGGAATTCTCTAGAACTTAAGCTGGACGAACAAAAGAATTCTCTAGAACTTAAGTTGGATGAACAAAAGAAGGCAATGGATGAACAAAAGAAAGCAATGGACGAACAAAAGAATTCTCTAGATGCTCTGGAAAGTAAACTTGATGAGCAAAACAAGAACTTGGAATCCAAATTCGAAGTGATCGAAGAGAAAATCGAGAAGGTCGAAACGCAACTCGAAAAAGTCGAAACTAGATTCGATGAAAATTTTGAGAAACAGGAAACTCAGTTCGGGAAGATAGAGATTCAGTTTGAAAAAGTGGATACGCAATTCGAGATAGTAGGAAAGCAAGTCGAAAATCTTGCTAAGGAGCTCAGCAACGTGAAGAGACAGAAAGCACGGGAATATTCCACTGACGGTCTGAGAAGAAAGGAGATGCAGCCTCCTATCTTCGATGGTCAAACATCATGGCCAATTTATAAGAGGCAATTCGAAGCGGCCGCAATGACCAATAGCTGGGACGATGAAGAGAAGTCTATTGCACTCACGCTTGCACTGAGGGGTCCAGCTGCGGAGCTCTTGCAGACCATCCCGGAAGATAAACAGCAGAACTACGACTCTCTGGTTCAGGCTATCGAGATGCGGTTTGGGGATGAACACATGCAGCAGGTGTACAGGGTTCAGCTGCGTAGTCGAGTCCAGAAAAGGGGGGAAACGCTCCAACAGTTGCAAGCGGATATAGAGCGACTAGCCCATCTTTCATACCCTAAAGCCGGTGAGGAGCTTATCAACGAAATGGCGGTGGAAGCTTTTATTCAGGCCATAGAGGACAGACAACTGCAAATGGCTGTAAGGATGGCTGAAAAGCGAACACTCCCCGAGGCATTGGCATTCGCTTTGTCAATGAAGGCTGCGGACCAAGCATACCAGGGAATACACCGTGTCAGGGAAATGTCCGTCGTGGAATGCTCATGCCAGAGAACAGCCATCATGGATGAAGACAGAGCTCGCGGAAGTCAAATCCGTTGCTGGAATTGCAACCAAACCGGACACCTACAACGGCAGTGCAGAAGTGCACCTAGACGAGGAAATTGTTCACATTGCGGAAGTAGGAGAAGCAGAGAGGAAGCATCTGGCTGTCAGTCAGACTTCCCAAAACCAGCAGTCGGGAAATGCGTAAGGACCAACTTCGCGGGGCAGAAGTTGGTTACTGGAATCGAGGCCCCCAGGACCACCATTCAAGTTTCGCAAACCAAACGGGGTAACAAGAGCCTGACAGTGGAGGCACTAATCAACGAGAAGAAGTGCGTAGCCACCATCGACACAGGTGCCACTGCCTCCATTGTAAGAAGAGATATCGTCAAAAGCTCCTGGCTGCACAACACCAACAGCTACTGCCTGAAGACTGCAACAGGGGAAATGGCGAAGGTATTTGGAGAAGTTCGTCTTACGATTACTCTGGCAGGACTGACGTTCTCCCATGCGTTTCTGGTGGCAGATATATGCGACGAGTGCATCATCGGAGTAGACTTCATGAAAGCAAATGAAGTAATCTTGGACATCGGGATGCAAGTACTGAGGTATCGAAATGTGGAGATTCCGATGGTGTACGGAAATGAGAATGCCGTAACTCTCAGGACAGTCATCAGCAAAGACGAAGTTTTGCCGCCGTCTTCAGAGACAATCATTTGGACGAAACTGGAAGGTGATCTTGGGAGCCACCGATTCTACATAGTAGAACCAGACCCAGAGAAGAATTCTCAAGACTACATCGTGGGAAAGACGTTAGTCGAACCAAAGAACACCATGGTTCCAGTAAGAGTTTTGAACGCAAGACCACACACTGTCAAACTAAGGCGAGGGGAGGTGACTGGAAAATGCACGCCGATTACCGCCGTCGCAACAATATCTGAACGTGATGCTCCAAAACCTCTCACATCACCTTGGACAGCGGAAACGAGAGAAACGATTCTCCAGTCCAGTGAGCTGAATCAGGAGCAGCGAACTATGGCAGAGAATCTTATCAATGAGTACGCTGATGTATTTGCCTCACAGGACGGAGAATACGGCCGAACACACCTGGTACAACATCGAATAGACACTGGTGATACTAGACCAATTCGTCAGCCTGCTAGGCGCCTTCCATTGGCAAAGCAGACAGAAGTTGCAGAGATGGTGTCGGCAATGGAGAAAGAAGGTCTGATTGAAAGTTCCAAAAGTCCGTGGGCATCACCGGTTGTACTGGTTAAGAAGAAAGATGGCAGCACGCGGTTCTGCGTGGACTATCGGCAGCTCAATTACGTCACCAAGAAAGACAGCTACCCTCTGCCACGGATTGACGACACGCTAGACACACTATCAGGAGCCCGATGGTTTTCCACTCTCGACTTGAAGAGTGGCTACTGGCAGGTACAGATCCATCCAGAAGACCGGGAGAAAACCGCCTTCACCGCAGGAAATGGGCTATGGCAATTCACGGTAATGCCATTCGGGCTGTGCAATGCTCCGGCGACTTTCGAGCGATTGATGGAATGTGTCCTGCAAGGGTTAACATGGAAAACCTGTTTGGTATACTTGGATGATGTCATCGTTGTAGGAAAATCATTTGCGCAACACCGAGACAATCTAAGGGATGTGTTTCAAAGGCTTCGAAGTTCCCACCTGAAGCTCAACCCCAAGAAGTGCGCCCTGTTTAGAGCGGAAGTCAAGTACTTGGGGCACATAATTTCAGCGAAAGGAGTGAGAACCGATCCAGAGAAGGTCGAAGCGGTGAAAAACTGGCCAGTCCCCAAGGATAAACACCAACTAAGGAGCTTCCTGGGCCTAGCCACCTACTACAGACGGTTCGTGAAGGATTTTGCCGGGATTGCAAAGAACCTGCACCAGTTGACGGAAAAGGGAAAACAATTCAAATGGACAATTGAGTGCGAGAAGAGCTTCAAGGCACTTAAACAACGGCTATGCGATGCCCCGATACTGGCTTACCCCACTCCCGGGGAAACGTTCATTGTGGATGCAGATGCTAGTAATGTTGGGGTAGGAGCCGTACTCTCCCAGGTGCATGACGGCCAAGAGAAGGTGGTTGCGTACTTCAGCAAGGTGCTCTCTAAGCCAGAAAGGAACTACTGCGTGACAAGGAGAGAACTTCTAGCTTTGATCTTGGCTACGAAGCATTTTCACAAATACCTCTACGGGAGGAAGTTCGTTCTTCGCACAGACCATGCAGCCTTAAAATGGCTATTACAGTTCAAGAGTCCTGAGGGTCAGGTCGCAAGATGGATCGAAAGGCTGCAAATCTACGACTACGAAATACAGCATCGTAAAGGGAAACTCCACTCTAATGCGGATGCACTGTCCCGGAGACCATGCAGAACGGATTGTAAACATTGTGTGCGTCAGGAAGAACGGGAGCTGGTTTCCATCCAAAGAATGAGAGCCGAACCTATCGCCGGCTGGAGCGTAGATGAGATCCGGAACGCTCAGAAGGAAGACCCGGATATCGAGCCGATTCTGGCCTGGAAGGAGAACATGGAGAAACCGGATCATCAGGACATCTCTCACAGAAGCCCGACCTTAAAGGCATATTTTGCGCAGTGGGACTCCCTCCATGTCCAAGAAGGTGTTCTGAGAAGAAAATGGGAATCCTCCGACGGAAAGTCGTTTGTAATGCAGCTTGTCGTACCGCGGACGAGGGTCAAGGAGGTGTTACAGGAAATGCAGGGCGGGGCGACCGGAGGCCACTTGGGAGTGAATAAGACGCTAGAAAAGGTACGAGAACGTTTTTATTGGTTAAAAGCGAAGGAAGATATCGAAGACTGGTGCAGAAAATGCGACGTGTGTGCAGCTAGCAAGGGTCCGAGAATCAAAACTCGAGGTAAGATGCACCAATACAACGTGGGAGCACCTTTCGAACGAATCGCCATTGACATCGCAGGGCCCTTTCCGGAAACCGACAATGGTAATCGGTATATACTCGTAGTGATGGACTACTTCAGTAAGTGGCCGGAAGCGTTTCCGATCCCTAACCAGGAAGCCAGAACCGTGGCGGAGCAGATCGTCTACAATTGGGTTAGCAGATTCGGTGTGCCCTTGGAATTGCATTCTGACCAAGGGCGGAACTTCGAGTCAAGAATCTTCCAAGAGATGTGTCAACTACTCGGAATCAAAAAGACAAGGACAACCCCGCTTCATCCACAGTCGGACGGTATGGTGGAGCGTTTCAATAGGACTTTGGACGAACATCTCTCGAAGGTCGTAGGTGACTACCAACGGGATTGGGACCGGCAGATTCCCTTGTTTTTGATGGCCTATAGAAGTGCCGTGCATAGCACTACTCGACATACGCCGTTCGAAATCTTATTCGGTGGAATAGCTCGTTTACCCAGTGAGGTGAAATTTGGATCTCCTACCAATGAGCCCAGAAATGAAGAAGAGTACGTGGCGGACCTTAGGGAAAGGCTTAGGGACATACACCAAAGGACCAGAAGCCAGATTAAGATGACGAGCGACCGCATGAAGACCAGGTATGATGCCAAGGCAACAACGTCAGGATTCCAGGAAGGAGATCTGGTGTGGCTGTATAATCCCCATCGCCAAAAGGGGAAGTCACCTAAATTACAGCGGAACTGGGAAGGTCCCTACAGAATAGTAACCCGCATCAACGATGTTGTCTACCGCATCCAGCGAGGACCGAGGGCCAAAATGAAAGTGGTTCATGTGGACCGACTGAGTCGATACAATGGCCGAAATGAGGATGCACTTGTTCGGGACGAACACGTCTAAGAGGGGGGCAGTGTAGCATAATAATAACTACGCGCCTATGTCTATGCAGCAAATTCCGCAGTGACTTTCCATTTTGGCAGAATTTTGGTTCAAACTGTCCTTTCATTCGAGGTTCGTGTCTGGGACGAAGTCTCCACAGCTCATGTCAACGAAAGAGACGAATAATATCAGGGATAAAAGGGAATTATAACTGCAATAATTATTTCTCTTGTTCCAGTGGTCGAAGAATTTGCTAGAAGCTTCTGGCTATCAGAAACTTCTGCTATATAAGGACAGATGGCGATCAAAAAAAAACACAGTTGGTTTAGAACCGTGGCGAAGAGATTAGAAAAGTGATAATGGGCGAAGTTGTAATTTGGTGATAAATTGAAAGTTGAGAGTGAACAAGAAAAAGTAATTAGTATGGATTTGTGAATTAAGAAATTGAAAGGAGATAAAGTGATTTGAGAGGAAAGAGACCTTGTAAGAAAAGAATAAGGCGAAGAATAGTATAGTGTGAACTTGAATTGTTCTATAGAATAGAAAATAAAGAAATAATTTCTCAGAATAATTGTTTTATCTACTCGAGCCGTAGCCCGCATACTACAATATATTCAAATAATAATGTAAATATATACAATTAAATATATACATATTTCAACAGATGTATATATGAATACATCTGTTGAAATATGTAGGTGCATATGTTTGTACGTAGGAGGAGTTGCGGTGAGTACCAAAACGGTCCCAAAAATGATGAGCAGTTTTACGATCGCAGCAATTTGTCACTATTGACGCATAATTTCAAATACTGATAAGCTGTCAATTTTGCAACAATTGCAGGTTATTTAAGCTTGTTTTTCTGTAACTTTTTCTTATGTTTAATGTATTTTTACATTACTGATGATATTATGTATTTAGCGTAAAGGGAAATAAAAGATCCACTTTAATTCATTAAAAATAATCTGATTTCAGCTGTACATATTTAGTAATAGTTTAATGGGGAATTTCATACAGAAAAATTGTTCATTAATATTTAAATGAGAACTCATCATCATCATGCATTTCTGAATATTTGCAGGACGGGGCACGGTAGGCACAAAATGGGAAATGAAAAAACATTTTATGCTCAAATCACAATACTGCGTCAGTGCTACCGTTGGCAGTCGGTGAAAGATAAAAACAAAGCAAATCATAGTGAGCTATCACAACAGTACGTACGTAATACAACGTAACGAAGTGCTGAACTTTTGCTTGCATTTTGACAATTGCTTTGTAAGCGGTCCGTACACGATCATATTTTGCAGACGAACCTTATTGCACCTACGGAATTGTTCGACCAAATTACTATTTATTTATGGATTTTTAGATCTTTTGTAATAATAGAAATAGTTGATGAATATACCAATAAAAATCGGTATTGTTTAATAACCACCGAAAATAGAAACAAAAATGTGAAACAAAATGGAATTAAATAAATTAATTACATTTAAAATAGCTTTGGAATTAATATTCCTTGACAAACGTGCATATTATTGTTCAGTAGAACTCGCGGAATATATAAAATAAGGGTGCGGGAAGAAATGTTTGCAACACTTGCTTGTTCGTTTATGGTCGCTTAAAAATAATTTGGGCATTACTTCCAGAACACAATGGAAAAGCGCTACAGCAGATGAAGTCGCTGTAGTACAAACTGTCAAATAAGTTGCTCACTGAAGTAGGAATGCATGTACACAATGTATTTCGTGAAAATGTTTTTTTGTGGTGGATTTATTTTGTAATAATGACTGCGGAAGAAGAAATCGCTTGCTATGCATTTCTCCGTAAATAGCTGTCATTTTGGTTTTTTTGTTTTTGTTTTTAACTGTCAAAAAATAGTGCAGCTCGTTCGGAAGTTGAAGTTGACTCAACTTATGCTGCAGCTACTTTTCGTAGAAAATGCACGATACAATCGTTGTACAGCCGGTACCTACATAGGTTTGGTACAATATCGGTACAGCCGTTGTATGTAGCACACACGCTATACAATATGCATGTGATTTCCATACAACCAGAATACTTTTTTAGTCATTCTTCAGCCAAAAGCATACTTTTTTTCATCCACCCGTCACAGAAACTAAAACGCAACTAAAATTGTACGTCTGTTGTATACGCGAAAACACACTATACAATTTCCATACAATGTATGTTGTTTACTCAAGAGCACGCAACCGAACAATATTGGTACAGTCGTCGGTTGGGTGGACACACACTATACAATGGTCGCATACAACCGCAACTTGGGCCCAACGCTGCACCACGATTGTATCGCGTATTTCCTACTTTATAGGGACTATTTCAACTTTGACAGCGCTGCGTACTGCAGCTTCAGCTTCACCATTGTGTTCGGGCAGTTTATCATTTCTTCGAGCTACAAAAATTTCACTACTATTTTGTTCCGGTTTGACATATGTATCTTCAAAGAGCCACACTTAAAAATAAAAAGTGGAATTGAAATATATTTTTAAAATGATTTGGTAATGCACGTCTCTGTATTTGGTGTCACGTACGATACATTTATGTTTGTAAAATCTCATCCATCCTATGTGGTTAAGTTAAAAAAAAAAAACTAAGTACATGCTTGGATTTTCGAGCCACCGGTGTTTGAAGTTAGACGGTATTTTAACGTCAAGTAATAACAATTCCAACCTTTTGTCATCATGTTTTTCAAAAGCAGAATCTTAAAGTACATTCTAGAAGTAGTGTACTTTTATATCAACCTTGTAGTAATTATCCACTTGTTCTATGATCTAATCTCCATGAAATGTGTCTGTGCCCAAAACTTTTGCCATGAAACGCTTAAAATTAAAAATAAATTTCCACACTAGGCCGCCACTCACCGTCACTACTTCCCCATAAAGTCATTACCAGTAAAAACCCACTTATATGGCTGACTCGTTTAATAAAATTTGCATGCAAAGAAAACCGGAAGGACACAGAGAATAAAATGAAAAACTTCCGCATAACCATTAAGCTTCTTTTAAATGTGCAATTTAATTGCATTTTAACACTCGGTTTAATTTTATCCTTTTTTTTCTCGTTCTTTTTGCAGACCTTTTGTGTGGTGTCAAAGCGCTTTCGGAAAAACTACATTCATCGGTTCACTGGAACGAAGAGCCTCTTCCTGTTTCATCCTTGGAGTCCGGCGCGGCGGATATGTGTCTACATAGCGACGAATCAATATTTCGATTACTGTGTGATGGCCACAATTCTTTTCAACTGTATTTTTTTAGCCATGACCGAAACATTCGAAGAAGCTGAGTAAGTATGCAATTTTAAATTGAAAATACAGACTACGAATTAGAATTAAAAAAATAGCCGATAGATGGAGTAAACTGTCTGATTAACGGAGAATCCACTAATATGCTTTGCCTTTGTCTTTCAGATATATATTTCTGGCTATCTACTCCCTAGAGATGTTTATTAAAATCGTAGCTAAAGGCTTCCTACTCAACAAGTACACATATTTAAGGAATCCATGGAATTGGCTGGATTTCGTTGTAATAACCAGCGGCTATGCGACCATAGGAATGGAGGTGGGCAATTTGGCTGGTTTGAGGACATTTCGTGTACTGAGAGCTTTAAAGACTGTTTCCATAATGCCGGGTAAAAACAAGTCAAATAAATTGTAAAATAAAAGGACCTCAAAGATATTTCGAATCTCTTATAGGCCTAAAGACCATCATAAATGCACTGCTGCATTCGTTTCGACAATTGGCCGAAGTTATGACACTAACGATATTTTGTTTAATGGTTTTTGCACTATTCGCTCTACAGGTGATACTTTTTCCATCGGTGTTTTCAATAATTTTTATTCTAATAAGATACTTTTTTTCTCAATGTTTAAGGTATACATGGGCGAACTTAGGAATAAGTGCGTTAGAAATCTTCCAGACGACTGGGTCAATCTAACAAGTGCGGAATGGAAAAGGTAAAGAATTCACGTTTTTTTATAATCTTCGAGTGGTGAACCTACAACACTGGGTCAGTGCCCCGAGATGCTTGCAGATGTGTGTTTATTCGGCTCTTGAATTGTTGGAGGTTAAAGGCTTCTGGATATATGTCTTCTGAGAGTGAATTCCAAAGTTTACTTGTCCTGTAGTAGAAGGAGTTTTGGTAAAGGGAAGTCCGCGTGGCCCTGGTGGCTTGCGTAGTAGAACGCTCAAATGTTGCATTACTAGGGATCATTCCATTGAGGTTTTTGGAACATGATGATAGTACCTTTAGTATAGGCATAAGTCTGTTAGAAGTCGTCGATGAACTAACAGTTGCAGATTGGAAGTTAATGCAGGATCTTCTATTAAACGAACGGATTGTCTCTGTCTATGAGCATAAGAAGAGCATATTTAGAGAACAATACTCATGGTCTCACTTGTCTACTTTGTACATGAGAAGGAGCTGTGTCGCTGTAATTTTTGCAATATTGGGTATGTGGTGGTGTCATCCTACATCGGAGTTGACTTTGATGTCAAGTAGATGAATGGTTTTCTTGGAATAGATCAATTGCGAAAACTAAGTCAATTTTACTGCGAATGCATAACATTGGCAGTAGGGTGGTCATATGACTTAAAAAGCAACTTGATCCTGATGATATCAGGAGGACGGAAAAAAATTACTGTGAATCATGAGCAACGACAATAAAAGCAAAAATGCTTCCCAATTATCTGGACACTACCCTTAGAGTTTGGAGAAAGTTAATACCATCTGAGTTTCAAACCACTACACCAAATCTTTCTTTCTTTCTCTCTCTCTGTCTATCTACACAACGCCCGTGCCCTATATTATACTATAAGGGTACTCGTATTCATATCCCTTTGGCGCGGACACATTATAAAAAAAAAAAAATACGAGTAATTTTGTCGTTCATTTAAAGTATACGAGTTCTTTCTAGAAAAGGCAGTGATTTAAATTTTTTTCGCATTAAAGTCGACTAATTTTACTTCTCTCCACTGCAAGATTTTCTGCAGGTCGACATTTAATGAGTTGATCTGATCGCATCTCTGACGATTAAGGAAGTCCTGTCCTGGCTTAAATCTAGTGCAAAATCCGTTGGCGGAGCAGCTCAACATTCACCTATGCTGGGTGCCACACCATAGAAATATTCCGGAAAACAAAATTTAGGTATGCCGCTCGCTCAATGGAAATAGCTCGATGCAATCAGAAAAGCCAACTACAGATAGAGACTTTCGTTCTAGACAAATCTGGCATAAGCTAAATCAAAAATAAAACGATCGCAGATCAGCACCATTACCTGTGTTCTCACGGGACACTGTCATATAGGTCTTCACGATAAAAGGCGATGGCCTTTTTTCAAATAACTTCTGCAGGAACTGCAGCGATGAAGATTATGAAGAAAGGACTCTCCATTTCCTTGTACCTGTCCAGCCCTGTCACAAAGAAGACTGCTGTTCCCTATCTTGGTGCTTTTCTCTTCAACGATCTCGGTGAACTGGTGAATATTGACGTCAGATAGATCCCATGGTATTTACCCTAGTAAAAATATTCAAAAACACATTTTTTGAAAGTAGGCGTGCTTGTGGGCGGATTTAAAATAATGTTTACACTTGCACTGCTTCGGATTCTAAAAAACTCATAATTCAATGTCCAAAAACTGGTGACATACAGAGGGACGGACACGGCTAGATCGAAATATCATCAAATTCAAGTATCAAATTCATATACTCTTTGGGATAGGGTATAAGCGCCAATGGTGTGCAAGTATTTTCAGTGTACACCATTGTACCTAGATATTGTGCCAAGTTCTTGGTGACTAGTATTAACATGTTGCTTATTGTATAGGATTTAGGTTTGTATTGTATGTGAAATGATCGGGAAAGCATTTCTTTTGCTTGGCGAATTCCAAGTTACCTTGGTGCAGATCGCAGTTTGTTCGAAATCTAGTCTAAGCGAAATTTTGCTAAGAGTTACGTCCCTTGACGTGAGTCACTATAGTTTCAAAAAAGTTTTATTCTGTCCTGCCAGATCATCAAACTTTTCATTTTTCATTATGAATGAAGGATAGTTGGCAATGGGATTGAGTTAACATAAGCGTTTTCTCTTACAAAAAATGATTTAATGCACCATAATGATTTAATGATGACTAGAGAAAGCAGACCGATCAATGCATAGTGTTGCGTTTCAGTGTTTAAACGGAATGTCACCGGTGTGCTACTATTAGTGACTGTATTTCGAAGTTCGAAGCCGGCTTTTTCGCGAGAAGCAATCATGGTTTTACCATCTTAGGTAATATGTTACTCTGAATTAATTTATTTAAGGGTCGAGGCTAGTTAGGGTAGAGGGACATTCAAATCTGCTATCAAGGCGACTAAACTGCATCGCCACGCCAAGGTGACAGTTACAACCACGGGGCAGGGAAAAGTAAGTGGGAATTATGCAGCTGATTAGAGATTTAGCATAAAAGACTGATGTTACTTTAATTTGCTAAATTTGTGATTTACCTAAACGCTGCGAATTTCTAAATAATAGTACTTCATTATCGATGACCCCATGTATATTAATTTTTTTTTGTTGATTTCAGCTGGGTGAATGACACAGAGAATTGGCTATATGATGTCGAGGAATTGCCTATGCTCTGTGGAAACCTCACTGGAGCGAGGCACTGCCCAATAGGTTTGTATACAACTTAGAATCTTAGAAATGATTTTACTCATTGCTACCAGAAAGAAGCAGCAAAAGTATAGTACATTTGATTCCGTGTAACAATAGCCAACAAAATACATAACAAATTAACTTAGCAGCTTATCCTTGTGGATTGATTATTTATTCTGCTCCTCCGATAGTTTCAAATTTTGATTTGAAGTCATTCTATTTGCAGGATACACGTGCCTTTGTGTGGGTGAAAATCCCAATCATGGATACACAAATTTTGATAATTTCATGTGGTCCATGCTAACGACTTTCCAATTGATCACCCTCGATTATTGGGAGAATGTCTACAACATGGTAAGTCTGTCTTATGCCTTGATCCGTGGATGGTAAATCTATTGCTTCATTCTAGGTACTTGCTACATCGGGACCCATGAGTGTCTCATTTTTTACAGTGGTTGTGTTTTTTGGCTCATTTTATTTAATTAATTTAATGTTAGCCGTAGTCGCATTAAGTTACGAGGAAGAAGCCGAAATAACAAACGAAGTAGCTTTTTTCCATATCACTCTTCTTTAACAAATTTACGTGACTTTTTTATTCTATTAAGGAACGAAAAAAAGACTTATTGGATCACCGAGAAGATTCAACATTTAGCTTCGACCCGTCCATATTAAATGTAAAAAAATTAAATAAAAACTACAAAAAGAAAATCGACTCACGCAAGGGTGTACTCTTGGCCTCGTACAGCAAAAAGAAGACACGTCGGAAAAAGAAGGGCAAAGATGGTGCTCCAAATGAGAATGGAAACGGCCAAGTAAGATCACGAATTTAATTGCCTATGTCAATTAATTTTATTGTTTTCTTTAGAGTAAAAGTCGATCGGTGACACCAAGTCCGAGTCCAAGTCCTCGACACAGCACCGATCGGCCACAGGCGTTGAATATTGCAAATCAACGCGCCCGGGGTATCGCATTTCAGGATGAACAAAATAAAAATCCAAATATGTTATACCCTTCAGGTGAGTCGCTAGAAATACAAAGTCTTAATAATGAAATAAGACCGAACCTCGATTTGCCATTATCAGACTACAAAGGTCAATTAATGCCTGGCAGCCGACAGGCCAGTTCGAATGCCAGCGAAGGCGGTGGAGTAAATCGAGAGTCCTCATTGGATGATTCCGGTGTTGTGGACGATCATGAGGAACAGGACACAGGTAATGAAATGGTGAACACATCAGCGGTGGAGTTACAATCCGATTTAACTCCGGTTACACTTGCCTTATCACCGCGCGAGGTTCGTTTAATTAAGTGCAATGGAAATATTGCACGCATTAAGAAGCATAACATTTATGCTTTGCATCAAGAATTTTCCTCGGAAATTGTTGTTATAGGTACATAGTATATAGTTTAACGAAAAAAAAAAACAAAGAAAAATTCAAAATTATTCTTTTTACATTTTCGGTACCATTCTCACTACATGCTACTTTTTCTTTTCGCATTTTGTGTCTTTTTTCAATTTCTCATTTGCATGCCGATTTAGATGATCTTCCTGATCGAAATTGTGATAGATGTGTTCAATGTTGCGTTGACTATGAGGGTTGGCTGCAATTTCAAAATTGTTTATATAAAGTAAGTTCTATAACTTTTAGATTTAACTTTTAAATTTTATGTCTCACAGTCAAATTAAATGGCGAATCTAGTATACAGGGAGAGTTTCTTTTAAGTTTTCATTGTTTTCAGTGTTCCGTACCGAAATTGTAAAACGGAACGGAACACTTACGAGTATCAGAGGCTTGCACAGAATCATTTTTTTCTGATTTATTTATAACTAGCTAACCGTGCTCGCCTTCCTTCGCCCGCCTACTACTTTTAACACAAAAAAAAAAGAATTTGCTTCCTAAACATTGCATATTTATGCAGTTCAGTGACTCGTGTTCCACTACACTTTCTTGGTTTACTATCTCATCACTACGTCGCTACAAAAATTTCCAAATCTCTACCATTTTTCAGGAAAGTCAAATCGATGCCAAAGTCAAAGGAATTGTGTAGAGTTACACTTGTTTTGACTGCGTGCCTATTCAGAAGTGGGCAAGTACATTCATTTCGTCATAAACGTTTTACTGCAGTTTAGGACACTATTTAATACAAAATTTCTTTAATTGAATCCAAGAGTTTATACTAAAATGAATAACCATATCATAAGAAATAAGAATTTAATTTCCCTACGATTTATAGAACAATGCTACGCTTTTTTAAACGGTTCGCTACGCTTTTATAAAATATGAAGTGGGAACTCTAATTATCATTTCTGTCAATCAACTCAAAAACTTTCCGCGAGAGGACACACACATATACCTATTCATGCAGGTAGAACAGAACAGAAAAATAAACCGAAACAGAAGAAAACCACCATCCCGTCCACTCATTTGTCAGCCAATCGGCTCTACTCTCAAAGAGAGCAAAGAGACAGTGAAAGCAGAAAAAAAGAAAAAACAAATTATCATCAAATTGTCAGGCTGCGGTGCAAATTTGAAGTCGACATTTCTCGTGTTCAGGATTGGCTTTGGCCAGGGTCTGAGCCGGGAAAGGAATGCAGTCGTATTTCCACGGACGTCTCCAAAACTGGTGCTGGTGTATTCGTGAAATGCGACAACATGAGGCTTCACTTCTCATTGGGAAAACACACATCTGTCTTCCAAGCAGAAATATATGCTATCCTAATGGCTGCGGACTATATTGGGAAGAACAGGTGGAAGGGGCGAAGGCTGCGCTTAAGGCCTTGTTCAATCCTTTAACTACTTCCAAAATAGTTCGAGAATGCAAAACGTCCTTGAATTCGGTCGGAAGGCTGAACTCACTGAATGTTGTTTGGGTCCCAGAACACAACGGAATAACAGGAACCGAGATCTCTGACGAGCTTGCTATACAAGGGTCAGAAGAGAATTTATCAGGACCTGGGTTTGTCACCATCCTCGGTTAGGGCTTCCATTGACGATTGGGTTTCAATTGAAGGTGGCATGACTCTCCAGGATGCAGGCAGACTAAACGAATGGCCCCCTTGCTATCTCTATCAGAAAAGACTGCAGAAAACTTACTGGCGTTCTTGCGGGCCACGTCGCGTACCTTTGCTCGGATCAGGTGGCAGATCTTCGGTGCTGATGACCTAAGCTTACACACAGTACTCAGTTCAACTTCCAGATAACACACAAATATGGTTTTGGGCTTAAAATCTGGGTGTTTTAAAGCTGTAAAAGTCAAAACTAATTTTATTGAAATCAACAAAACCGAAGTTAAAGTTATTTGCGTTTCCAAATTTGATTAACTCATTTCATGGTCTCTCGAACTCAAAACCCAAAAAGGAATTTCAAATAAACCTGCTCCAGGAAATTCTTTACAATAAAAACAAAATCATTAAAATCCGTTCAGCCTTTTTAGTGTAACAAAGAAAATCTCAACTTAGTTTTATAATAGTAGGGATTTATTTATGTATGCGTAACTTTCCACAGCATCACAAAGTTCTTGGGTGACTGAAACTTAGCAACCTTATAGCACGGTTTTGCAGAGAACCGCGCCCCCTAAAGAATCCTTCGATGACCTAAAAACCTGGAACTTGGAAGACTTTTGTAGCAGATCACGCGACATAAGGCGCTTCATAGCACGTTTAGTTCATTATCTGCAACGGATACCTACGAGTAGATCTGGAGAGATAAGTAAGAGCGTATTTTATATGAGTGCAAATCATATAAAATACGAAGAAGTGAACATTTAGGCTAGGTTAGATAGATAGACGCAACAGTCACTGCTCACTTAGACCAACAGTCAATGCCTGTTTCGTAAACCCTCGGAATCTGAAGACAAAAACTCTGATATAAAACCACCCGTATAGAGATATAAATCACAGAAGATTCTATGTTCAACGTAACATAAGTTTTCTAGCTTCTCGAAGAAGAGTCTGTCAAGAGTCCTCAGTCTTCTGTTGGCAAAGCAGATGTCGAATAGATTATATTTCTCCTCGTTCCTGTAGCTCCAGCAGTAGTCATTGTGGACTATTTTGAGGCGCTCGGCATGAATACAAATGGAGCAGTGAATATGCCACAGACGACTTGTGCGTCTTTGTGACTAAGCTTAGCCAGAGAAAGAGAACTCTTATCAAATTCCAGCCAAAGTGTTCTCGCTATGGGTTTGCACTTTTTATGGCTTCATCATCGATTTTGTAATAGATACTGCTTAATTGTCTGTCTACAAAGGAAAGGTATAATTCCGATATTTTTCTTGCAAGTTCATCAGCTCTTTCATTTCCCGGGATATCCATATTCCCTGCTACCCAACATAGGGTCATCCTATTGGTTCCTGATAGTTAGTTTCTCTTCATTATTGATGACCATTTGCTTTGTCTAGTCAGGTATTACCGAACGCTGTTTTACCTTTTTGATGCGATCATCAATATTCTCCCTCCAACTTAACTTGGAATCTGAAATTATACCCCAATATTTTGCCGATCCTATAATTTTAAGGTTCATCCCCCTTATATTAGGGGGCTTGAACTCGGGAATGCACTATTTCGGTCTTGGAAGGGCTAGTTCCCAGCCCTGACCGCTGGCTCAGTTATTTACTATCAGAATTGCGTAACTGAGTTTTTCGCTCAATGCTTGCGGGAATGTGCCTGATATTAAAACAACAACATTGTCAGCGAAACCTTGATAGAGGATGTCGGCGCCGGTGCCTTGGCAAGTACTTTCCTCAGACGAGATGCTTCATTAGTGGATTCTATGATGAAGTTACTCCATGAGTTCTTTTTGGCAAACCTTATCTCTCTTTTGAGGAGCTTTAGGCTTTCCTTAAACGTTATCCACTCTATTACTCCCTCTTTTGCGAGGTTCCACATTGATCGAAAGCCGCGTTATATCTCTACAATCTTTGTGTTCCACCAGGGTGGATGCTTCTTCCTCATGATCTCCTTAATGGACATGATCTTTCGAACGAGCTGGTGAGCGGGGTGATTATTATTCTTACTGCTTTAGTTTGGGTGTTTCTATAAATACAACTTAGGTATGAAATGAAATATATAGTTCCGTTATTTTTACTTCATCAAATTCCTATCAGAATCCAAACAACTGCCAAAAAAGTTTTACAGGAAAATGTACTAGGGTAAGGTGAAAAGTTCTCGTCCTGACGCAGAAATGGCGTTCCAATCAACAAAAATTTATATTTCCTGCTTGGGTGCACTTCTCTTTAGTTCGTATGACAAGTTTCAACTTGTTCTCTCAAGTAGTTTCTTTATACGAATTTTTGCAGTAGACGTCTTGCGTGTTTTTCGTTAAAATGGATAAACTTGAATATCGTGAGGTGATAAAATTCTTCGTTTTGGATGGGTTAACCCCTAAGGAAATTCATCCAAAGTTGACAAAAGTTTACGGAGACTCTGGTCCTTTCATGTCAACCGTTAAAAAGTGGGCAGCTGAATTTAATCGTGGTCCCTCGGCGATGACCCACGTGATGGACGGCCAAAAACCGCAACCACACCCCAAACCATCGAAAAAGTGCATGATATCGTGTTGAACGATAGGCGAGTGAAGGTGAGTGAGATAGCTGAGGCTATTTGTATATCGGAAGAGAGGGTGCGAAACATCTTGCACACAAATTTAGGGATGCGAAAGCTCTGCGCAGGATGGGTGCCGCATTTGCTGTATGCCGATCAAAAGCAAATGCGCAAATGATTTTCGTGGCAATCTTTGGACCGATTCAATAGGGATCCGACCAATTTTGTGCAGCGATTTGTCACCATGGATGAGATATGGGTCCACCACAACATGCCAGAAACGAAACAGCAGTCGAAGCAGTGGGTGGAAATTGAAAAAAAACAAAAAATGTTTCTATAAATACAACTTAGGTATTATATGAAATATATAGTTCCGTTATTTTCACAAATTATTCATCAAATTCCTATCAGAATCCAAACAACTACCAAAAAAGTTTTACAGGAAAATGAATTTGATTTTGATGTATGTGTTGGTTTTCGAAAAAACTTATACAAATATGAGAGATAGACAAAATGGCACCTACCGTCCGCCATATTATTTTTTTACGAACGTCCGACTCACTTCTGGTAAAAAGACGAATCGTTTGATACACTTTTTTTTTTTAAAAAAAAATCGGCCCAACTTCACCTCTCCTCACGTTTCCAAAGTATGTGACCAAAAGACTTGAAAAAAGTCATGATAATAAAGCAGTTCCGAATCTATAACGACAAATAAGTCTGACTCCGATGTTCTTAATAATTTGCGAAATATCTCATTTCTTATGTAAGTAACGGATATTTTATTTCTCACGTACCCTGAAGAAGCGCCCGAAAAATATACTATATCTCGGCTTCCCAAGAAAATCATCTAACCAACAACGGTGAGATAACAGACGCGTATGAACAAAATTATTGGGATTTTAAAGCCAAGTTTAATTGTGATCTTGAAAGTCCTTAAATTTCATTTATTTTACGGATGTGGGCCAAACTTACATTTATTTGCATGGAAAGTGGTATTTTTGAATCTGCCATTATGTAGAACAATAAAAAAAACTATGTTTTGTATAGTTTGTCTCACAAAAATTGTCAGTACAGGCCTTATGGAAGAGCTTTTTTAAGACACTGGTGACTGTAAATGTGTTCATGGCTCTCAATTTCAAAAATTGCCACTGAAATAAGAACGAAACCCTGACTTATATAGGATTTGTTTTTCTAATTTTCCTCAAACTCACATACATCCCACGCCCACCAGCTTTTTGTGCTTCATAATGAGGGAAAAAATTCTTCGCCTTTTGTGCTTCATAATGAAGGATATTTGCGCCGAATTTTGAAGCATTGAATACAGTCACAGCGCAGTTATATTAAGTGCATTGTAGTGATAATTAATAAATTGTGCATAAGGAGAAAGATGGCTACCCCCTTTTCTCGTCATAAAACGTCATCTTCATCCCCCCCTTGGTATAATCGCAAACTTCGCGCGTTACGTAACAAGAGAAACAAGTTATGGGCAGCTTCCTTCGTACCAATTATGTTTTGGACTATTCCAACTATCTCGGTTCCTACCTTCAATTCAATCATCTTTATAACTCTCTCTACCAGCGGCACCTTATTAACTGAAGGTTACCCTCCGTCCCTCTCTTTTGAAAACATATCTTCAACTAATCCGCAAACCATTGCCAACTTGTTTGCCACCTATTTTAAACAATCCTTCGCTGACAACTCTTTTGAACCAGACCCCTCTTACTTCACTCACCTTCTTAACTTCTCCGTTGGCCCCTTTCTGTCCCTGACTTTTAATCCTGCTGTAATTGAAAATAAACTACAAAATCTTAATGATGAATTCTCACCCGGCCCAGATGGTCTCCCTGTCATTTTTCTTAAAAAAATACTCTTCCATTCTCTCCCTCCCCCTCTCTCATCTCGACCGTTTGTCTCTATCACTAGGAGAATTCCCTCAGATTTGGAAGACCTCTTTCATAATCCCCATACACGAAAAGGGATCAAAGAACGAAGTAACAAACTATCGCCCCATTGCTAAACTTTCTCATCTACCCAAACTTTTCGAAAGTATTTTATACGAAGCCTTAAGCTTTCAGTGCAAGTCTCTTATCTCTCCCACCCAACATGGCTTTCTGAAAGGTAGATCAACTACGACTAACTTAGTCGAATTCGTGTCCTTCGCCCTGTCTGCCTTAGAGAATGGCAAAGAAGTCGGCGTTATTGCAACTGATTTTAGTAAGGCTTTTGATAAGATATCTCATAACTTAATCCTCTTCAAATTGTCTGCCCTCGGTTTCGAACCCATATTGTTAAAATGGATATCTTCTTACCTGGAAAACCGTTCTTACAGAGTTCGCTTCAGATCCATCTTATCGACTCCCTTCTTGGCCACCTCTGGTGTTCCGCAAGGCAGCCATCTAGGTCCCCTTCTCTTCATTCTAACCATAAACGATGTCGAGAGGGTTTTTGAACCGACGCGTCGGTATAGAAATGCATCGACTTGTCTTTTAGAAATACATCTCCCTTCCAGAATGACATGGAAGGTATACGGATGGGGATGGGAAATTTGTTGTCAAAATTTAACCTGGGTATGGTGTAGTCGATGTTTTCATTAAAAACTTTGAAGTTATTCAAAATAGAGGCGTGGCCAAATGCTTTACTGGACCACTGCTTTACTGGATCTCTAACTTTTTCAAATAAAACAAGGCTGATACTCGTTATGTGGTTCTGATCACTTTTACTCGTATAAAATAAAGCCACTTGAATGTTAAATACAATATTATGAAAGTGTTGGGCGCCATTATCTGTGAGGCTGAAAATCGTTTATACACTCTTAATACAATTCTTCTTCTAATATAAATCAATTTCAATTTATTTTTATAGATTGTTAGAGATCCATTATTTGAATTAGCAATAACTTTGTGTATAGTATTGAATACCATGTTTCTAGCCATGGAACATCACGGAATGAGTGAGAGCTTTCGACAAGCATTAGATATAGGAAATAAGGTATGTTTCCTTTGAAAACCTGACATGTATTAGATTCTCTCTAATATTTGTTCCATTTTTAAGGTTTTTACTTCAATATTTACTTTCGAATGTATCGTTAAGCTGCTGGCGTTATCAAAAGACTTTTTTCTCTGCGGTTGGAATATTTTCGATTTAATTATTGTATCAGCCAGTCTACTAGATATTATCTTTGAATTGGTCGATGGTCTGAGTGTGCTAAGAGGACTGAGATTGGTAAGTGGTCCAAAATAAATTTGAGTATTTACAAAAAGGAGAAACAACTCAAAGAGGAACAAACCTAAAAAAAAATAAAGCTTAAACATTTATTTTTTATTAATAATGTTATTTTCCATTTGTTTAGCTGCGAGTCTTAAAACTCGCCCAGTCATGGACAACAATGAAAGTTCTTCTGAGCATCATTATTTCGACAATTGGTGCACTAGGAAATCTTACACTGATTTTAGTTATAGTAATTTATATATTTGCTGTGATCGGGATGCAATTGTTTTCAAAGGATTATACAGAAGATAAATTCGATCCAGATCCTGTGCCAAGGTAAAATTGAAATAAGTTTCTAGAATTAATATATAAAAACAAATCTATATTTCTTTTAACAGGTGGAATTTCAATGATTTTTTTCACTCATTTATGATGATTTTTCGAATTCTATGTGGTGAATGGATTGAACCTCTGTGGGATTGCATGAGAGCTGAAGAGGAGGTAAGAATATTAATAAACCTCATATATGAATCTGATGTTACTCTATTCACTACTAAATCGGGTAGCATTTTCATGGCAATTAGGTCGGTTACACGCAGGTAAAAACAAATAGTTTCAAACAATTTTCTCGAAACATAGAGATAGCATACATCTTGTATGCTCTGATTTAGAAACTAAGTACACTTCTTTTTTTGATTTTGTTTCAACCTGTGGGTAACCTGCCTAAGATTGAGGATCTTTTCCTTTATCTTAGGGTCCCAATAATTTTGCTTTGACCCTTCACGGACTATGTGTTGAAAGTATTATCTTAGAATTTAGGCTCAAACATTCGATATTGGCAAATAATATATGGAGCCAAAGTACCGCTTAAATGTTACCATTGCGTTCCCCCTAGCCCATTACAGTTAGATTTTCTTAGCTGCAAGCCTTACATCAAAGCATTTTCGGTAAAAGAACAGAAATGCACACTCAAACTTCACCTCATTGCCACACCTGGGTACCGAGACACGAAAAGGTCGACGAACTGCAAGAAAAAAACTGACAGCAGGGAACAAAAACCTTCATAAACTGTAGGGTGTGATATCCTTGTATATTAGACAAAATGCGATCTGTATGTAGAGAACCTTCATCAGGGGTTCTTACAATTTCTAGCAGTGCTGAAGTTGCGAATAATGCACCTCAGGCATACCTGGACTACCAAAATCCTACACGAGAAACAGTTCAGCATAGCCTAATTCCAAAGAACGTGTTGCCAAAAATTTGGCTAGGTACCTAAAAGATAGATATAATTATAGAAAATGCGCGCAGTCAGCCCACTCCTGATACTAAATTCGAAAATATTGTTACAACCGTTTCCGAGAAAATTTTAGTCTTTCGAAATAATCTCGAAATTAGAGTGAAAATTCTGTTTTTGAATTGAATTGTATCTAACTAAACATATGGAGCTGAAACTGACTTAGGACAGACAGAGTACTCGTACAGAAAACCACTTATTTGAGTTCCCGTATACAAGTACACAATTTTTTCCAAGGCTACTGTAATGCAATTCGTAACAGGAAGAAAGCGTGCCTGAAGTGATATGGCCCGCAACCCTAGGCATTAACAATTAACTCCATCTAACAGAGTCAGATATTTGGATATCCTTCTGTATTCAAAACTAACTTTCGCAGACAAATTTTAATACAAATTTTAATAGCTATTTTTATACTGGTTCTTTTTATAAGGTTTATAAATGTTTCGTAATTACGAGTATTTTCTAACATCTTTTAATTGGGAATAAAGTCATGAAACAGTTTGTCTCTTAGGCACACTGCTTGGCTAAACAACTTTTTCACGTTGATCCCAGGTTATCGGTTCAAGTGTCAATATCGACTAAAGACGATTAAATTCCAACTTTCTTTCTAACAACTACACCCAAATGTTTCCCTAAACCGTGAATCGAACATTTGATTTTATTTATCTAGAGGTACTCGTATAATAAACGGTGCTGACGGGCCCCCGCATATAAATACGACCTATTTCTGACACAGTAGAATACAGAGATTGATATGAACTCCGAGCCAGGAGATGTGACAAGGCTGCCACTTTTACTCCTATCGCAGTAATTCTACTACGATTCTCACAAAATTAAACTCTATTCCGCAGTAAATGAACTCTACTGCCATCTTTATTACTTGCACCTGCAAGGGAGCACGAGTCCGTCTTTCATGGGTACCGGGGCATGAAGGTGTACCGTGAAACGAAAACGAGTAGCATAGAACTGAATCCTGATAAGATAATAGGGGTCCCTCTGACAACTATTAAAACAATAATCAATGAGAAAATGCGACAGGAATTCAATAATAGTAGCTAGATCTGTAATAACAGAACCGAGTAACAGCACATAAAAAAGAGCTTTAAACTCAAGCAGAACACAGTGGAGATTAATGGTGGGACTTTTAACAGGGCACATAAATTTCAACAAACATTCGTTCAGACTCGGGATAGCTGATACAACAATCTGTGCCAACTGTGAGGAGGAGGATGAGCAAGATATTGAACATTTCTTCTGCCACTGCCCTGCTACAGTGAAGTTTAGACTGAAAATCCTGGGATCCCCAAGGATACCGGATATAATACACCTCAGTAAGAAAGGAATCGGTGATATATTGGAGTTTGCTAGACGAACAGTACGATTCCCCGATCACTATTCGACATAGTTTCCCCGTTGATACTCCCCATGATCCCAATACCTAAATCCCCTCTCAACGCATAATTCCCAAAGCACAGCACTATTCCTTACAGTTCGATAGACGAGGGGAACACAACGGGCACAATGGAGGCCTAAGCGAAGAGCATAAGCTCACCCTCTTAAATCAACCAACCAACCAACCAGGGAAAGTATTGGTTTCCTGAAAATTTTCGATTTTAAGATTTTGTTCAAACTTGACATTACTATGATGGAGAAACTCAATAAAGTGGGTCTCTCAATTCTGTCTGTCTGTCTGTATATTGGTCGACAACTGAACTGATGCTCTTTACCATAAAAACCAAAATACCGGCTTTCACGCCTCCACGGCTTAATAACCAATTACTCTCTTTATCATCTAGTGCTAGGTACTTAGGTGTGGTATTCGACCCTAAATTAAGCTGGAAGCTTTGAACAGCGGGTAAAGCAAGCCTGTGTGGCTTTTTATGCTTATAGCAAAACATTCGGTAAGAAATGGGGACTCCGTCCGAAGATGGTCATTTGGATGTATACTGCGGTGTTGCGCCCTATACTTTCCTATGGATCGCTAGTTTGGTGGCCGGCGGTTAAGAAAGCATACATTACTAAACTCATCAACAAAGTACAAAGGACTGCGGCTCTAGGTGCTACAGGAGCGATGAAAACATGCCCAACTGAAGCCTTGAACGTAATCCTTCACCTTATACCACTCGACCTTCATATAAAGTACATATCAGCATGTAGTGCGGTCAGATTAAGAGAAACAGGTAGCTGGTGCATCCTTAATCTGCTACCTCGGGAGTTGGCGGCAAATCTGACCGACTACATAATTCTCAGGGTGAACTTTCGCAATGATGTCACGGTGAGTTTCCCTTCCAGGGCGGAATGGAAATGTGGCGCGGTGACAAAAGAGTGCAAAACAACCATTTTCACTGACGGGTCGAAAATGGACTGCGGGGTAGGGGCGGGAATCTTCTCTGAATCCCTCAATATCTTCTTTGAATCCCTCAATATCTCTAGTTCATACCGTCTACAGAAGTTCTTGCTGTACGAGAGGTGTGCCGTCTCCTCAAACATACATCGATACAACTTAACACCATAGCCGTTTTCATAGATAGCCAGGCCGCTATCAAAGCCATCGTATCTGCGGCTTCCTCCTCCAAAATTGTTGAACAATGCAAGGAGGAGCTTGCCGCACTCGGTCATCGGTCTAGGATCAGCCTCATCTGGGTTCACTTTGTCGTAGCTGCAATATGGCCAACGAGCCTGAAACAATCCTTCACTTCCTTTGTAAGTGTTCGGCCCTGAGTATCGTCAGACACCGTATATCTGGCAGACATCTTTTTGATAATATTAGTGAGTTAGCGGAGACAAGCATCGGGAACTTTATCAGTTTCCTCAATGCCACGGGGTGGATTTAAATAATCCTTTCTCTTCTTTCCCACAAGTCCAACGTCAGTTTTTACAACAAATTACGGCGGCTTTGTGCTAATTATGTTTCAGCATAGTATGCTGTCACAACCACACCTACCTACCTACCTACTATGGTCGACTGCATTCTGAACGGCTCAACGGATTTTCTTCAAGTTCATCAATTGATTTTCTGGAAAACAGCTCTAACGATTTTGATCAAATTTGATATTTGCTTTATGGTGGATGTATGCGTACCAGTTTTTTACTTTAATACGTTTAATGATACTTTGCTTACTAATCTGAAAACTGGCTATATCTAAGCTATTTTTTTTCCAGAAATAGCTTTGAATCTACACTGAACTTATTTTTACCTACTCTTTATCTGAATACACCCATTTTCATAATATAAGGTCATTACATATGAAATTGCCGACATACCGATCATTCCTAAAGTGATCGTTGTAGCGGGAAGTTGTGCAGAGAAATTGGAAATAATTTTTTTTTTTTAAGAAAAGAGTGCAGTTTAATCTTTCTAACGGTAAAAATTAATTTACGCTATTAGCTCATTGAGTTGACTTTTTCCCTTACATAGAAAATGCTTTCACCAACAAAGTTAAGGGCAATTTTCCTTTTTCAATTTAAAAAAATCATGAACGCAGCCGCAGCGACCTGAGAAATTAACGGTGCTTTTGGTTTGGGTGAGAGAACTGTTCGAAACTAGTTAACCAAGTTCAGCGAGGGAGATTTTTCGCTCGAAAATTTGCCAAGTTGTAGACCAGAGAATGTCATTAATAATGAAGAACTTGCAGCAGCTGTTGAAGAAAATCCGGCTACGACTGTTCTTAGCTTTTGCTACAAGGTTCAAAGTGTCAACTGCAACCATAAGTCGCCACCTTTCCGCCATCGGAAAGTTAAAAAAACTAGAGAGATAGGTGCCCCACGTCCTAACACTAGGGAATATGCTACGATGTTTGGAGGTTGCAATATCTTTGACCAACAGACACCGTATGGATCTTTTTTTACATCACATTGTCACCTGCGACGAAAAGTGGATCCTATACGATAATCGGAAGAGGTCGGGAGAATGGGTAGACGTGGATGAGCTTCCCAGTGGACTTGGCAAGGCAGACTTACACCCCAAAAAGGTAATTGTGACAGTATGGTGGACGAATAAGGGAGATGTCCATTATTCCTTTCTCAAACACGGAGAAACAATCACGGCCGAGTCGTACTGTAGAGAAATCGACATAATGCACAACAAATTGCTCCAAAAACAGTCGTCACTGGTAAATAGGCATGGTCCCATAGGGCTGCATGACAACGCAAGACCACATACCGCACAGTCGACATACCTGAAGCTGGCGGAGTTGGGTTATGAAGTTTTGCCTCATCCGCTTTACTCACCAGACTTATCCCCGACCGATTACCACCTTTTCCGAAGTTTGGGCAATCACCTCCAAAATAAACAATTCATAAGCCCCCTTCTTAGCCCGAAAGCATAAGGACTTTTTCAAAAGAGGCATTTTTGCTTTGGTGGAACGTTGGAAAAATGTCACAGATGTAAATGGAGACTATTTTTTGGAATAAACTTTTTTAATTTTTGAAATAGCGTTGTTTAACTTTCCACGTAAAAATCGGCAACTTCATATGTAACGACCTAATATATGCTTTTACTTCCCTGGAAAATAATGGAAACGTCAAATTTCAGAAATTCTCTCAAATTCAAGAAAAGTTCCCATACACTTTTTGTATTAAACCCTGAGAAATTTTGAAAAAAATCGTATTTCTCGAAAACGGCTTCAACAGTGTTGTTAAAATTTATTATTTCTGCTATATTAACTAGATCAGCGAATCCAAAGACCCAATATCATTTAACCTGAAGCCCTCAACATATTTGACGCAATAAAAGCATAAGAAGAAGACCTAGGCATAAACTTCAAAACTCAAAAATCATATACATAGCTTAATAACATCATCAACGCTTTTCAAAAGAGTGTTTCTAACATTTGTGGCATTAAGTTGTAGTTAGCCACGTATCCTTGACGCCAAAGTTTTAAATATAAAAAGGATATATGTATGTATTTGATCGATGTGCCAGATCTATTGGTTGACTTTTTTTTAGTTATGAGTCGCCCTAGTATATAGTTGAAATCTGGGGATCTAGGGATTCCTCACAACTTAGGTTTCTTTAAGTTTAAACCCCATTAGTTTTTCATTTCATCCTATAGGATGATAAATTGCCATGAGCGGAGGGAATGCTGGGATAGTTAAATATGTATGTATGTGAACAGCGTCACCTAATTCCTAAATAATATTGTTTCAAATTTAAATTTTCCGGAATATGCGTAAGCAAGTTACTTCGCAACCTCTGAACGCATTTCGATTTAGCTACTTTCACAGGCATTAATGATCATGATTCAGATTTATTTTTTCAATCTAATCTTTTAATTTGATGCACTTTTTCCAACGATGCATACTACTATTAATCCGTTCAAATAGTAGTTGGCGTCTTGCTCTGCAAAATAGGCGTCTCCTTCTCTGTCCTTTAAACCAAGAGCTTGCGAATTATAAATAAAGTCGGATGGGGCTAGGTCTGGTGAATACTGTGGGTTGTCTATCAGTTTGAATCGCAATTCGTGAATTTTTATTTTTTTTTTTTGGCAAAGTGTGAGAACGCGTGTGAATTGCTACACCCAAACAAAGAAATATAATGAACGCATTCCTTCGTTATGTCCAGAGCCTCTACCATCTCTTTAACTTTGACGTCAACGGTCATCCAATATCATTTGATGACATTTTTCTATGTTTACGGTAGTGGTCGCAGTTGTTAGCTGTCGCGAACGATAATCATTAGTTAAGCCTGTACGACCACGTTTAAATCACCTGCGTATCTTTTCACAGTGGGAAATGATAGGACTGGGTCCCCGTAAACAACGTTCAATTCGGCTTTATTTTCCGCAAGCGTATTTCCTTTTAAATTCGACTGTCAAACAATAAATGAGCATCCAAAATGGCTGCATGTATTCACAATTATATTGTAGTACCAGAATAGTTTTAGCGAGTAACATCATCTTCAGGTTGAGACTCAAAACTTTTCGAACGAAAAGTTCATATATATGTTCGAGGGTGGGTCAATAAGTCCCTGAAAAATGAAATAGGGAGCACTCTTTTCGGTATAAAAACATTTTATTTTTCAACATAGTCTCCTTTTAGCTCTATACACTTCATCCAACGTTTCTCCAATTTGTTGATGCCCTCCAAATAATACGATTTCTCGAGCCCCTAAAAATAAGCGTTTGTTTCAGCGATGACCTCTTCATTCGACCCAAATCTCTTATCTCTTTCTTCATGTCATTGCGACTGCGGACTTGTGCGCCGGTACGTTGTCCTGGTGAAAAAGAACTTTTTTTCGCCAAATGCGGCCGTTTTTGCTTCAAATCGGCTTGGAATCGATCCAGCAGCTCTGAGTAATATGCGCCGGTGATCGTTTTACCTTTTTCAAGGTAATCGATGTGAATAGCACCGCGCGCATCCCAAAAACTGTCGCCATGACCTTGTTTGCTGACAAACCCGCCTTGGCCTTCTTCGGGTTCGATTCACCAGGAGAAGTCTATTGTTTTGACTGTTCCTTGGTTTTTGGTGTGTTGTGGTGAATCCAGGTTTCATTAACGGTTACGAAACGGAGCAAAAACTCAGCCGAATTTTTCTGGAACATCGCCAAACATACCTTTGAAGTTGTCAAACGAATGCGTTTGTTGTCGATTGTCAGCAAACGCGGCACCCATCTTGCGGAAAGCTTTTTCATGTCCAAATATTTATGTAAAATCGAAATCACTGAGCCATGTGATAAGCCTGTGGCCTCTTCAAGCTCGCGCACTTTCACTCGCCGATCGTCCATTATCAATCCATGGATTTTGTCGATCATTTCTGGTGTGGTGACCTCAATTGGGCGACCAAAACGTTCGGCGTCACTTGTGCTTGAACGACCGCACCGAAATTGAGTAAACCAGTGCTGAATGGTTCCAATCGATGGAGAAGAGTACCCATAATATTTGTCAAGCTTCTGTTTGGTTTGCGTGATAGTTTTTTCTCGCAAAAAATAGTATTTAATGAGCACTCGAAATTCACTTTTTTCCATTTTAACGAAAATGCTAGTAGACGCCTATATAAAATGGCTGCCACAAAAAAACTATTTGACAGATCTGTCTGAAAATTTGGGTGCATTCTTTTGAAAGGTGATTCTTGAGAAAAAAACATTAAATTTAAGGTGACGACACAATTTGTGTTAATTTTCAGGGACTTATTGACCCACCATCGTATAATACATACAATTAAAATATGTACATATAATTTAAAATTTGGTTTCTTGTTATTTATTTCCAGCAAGGGGCATCTTCTTGCTTCGCAATTTTCCTTCCAACACTGGTAATGGGCAATTTCATGGTGCTAAACTTGTTCTTGGCCTTGTTGCTCAATAGTTTTAATTCGGAGGAATTAAAATCCAAAAAAGAGGTAAATTTTCATACAAAATATCATTTCATTTTCTTCATTTTGATGTCTTAGTGTGTGTTTTATAAAAAAGAAAATAGTAATAATAATTTAAAAAAAAAAAAAAAATATTGAAATTAGACAGTAATTGGGTGTTCATATAAGTGTGTTCAATTTCATTTGTTCTTAACTAGACGTTTAGTGTGAGTGTGATAATCGCACAAAAAAAAAAAAAACATTAAATCAATTTTAAATTTTACCTACTTCAACAAAATTTTCTAACTAACAACATATCTAATCTCATAGCTTAGAAAAAGAATTAAACAAATTTCTAAACTTTCACAATAAACACCACTATCTAAAAAAAAGCCAAACATTAAAACATTTTTAACAATTTATCGTAGCATGTACATTAAGCTACATAAAATAATTTATATTTAAAAATAATAATAATTTCTTAAATGTTGTATGTCGATATTTTATACTTTTCTATGTGTGTTTTTATTGATGTGCCTTAAAAATATGTGTGTATCTGAAAAAATGCAAACCAATTCGCACTAAAAAAAAAAAAAAACTATAATAAAAAAAAAAAAAAAAAATGTTTGCAAATGATTCACCTTCTCAATGTGCACCGTGTCTCTCAACTGTCTCTCTCGAACAGATTTTCAAGAAAAAGGTAATTTTTCAAAAAGTAGTTTGTAACTTGTTCTGACAATAAAAAGTAATCCTGTAGTCGTCTTTCTTTTTGGAAATGTCCTTGCTGTAGCTTATGTTGTATGATTTTTTTTTTTTTTATTTCTTGTAAATGTGTCTTGTATTATGCCTAGAGCTTATAATTATTATTTTTTTTATTTAGAAACCAGTAGAAATGACCACAAAATTGTTCACAATTTTCACATAAATGACTTTTTAATTGGATGCAAAATGATGGATAGCGAGAGTACTAATTAAGAAATTGGTGACTGAGTAATAAAATTTCAAAATTCCGGTTTATGTGAATTTTATTACAAATGTTACATACCTATTGTTACATATCTAATGGAGACATTTTAAATAAATTTTTATATTAACTTGATCATAACTATATAATCGATAGGAAGTGGGAGAAGAGTCAAAGCTCGCGAGGAGTATAGAACGTGTGCGAGATTTGATACGAAGAAAGCGACAGGCACGCAAAGAGAAAAAGGAACTGAAATATGCGACAAAGTTCGAACAAGTTGTGAGGGAGGCACAGACAGCTGCCATCAAGCAAACTGAATCAGAAACGAAATTCCATAGGTTAAGTTATCAGGTAAGTTTTGCTACATACGAGTATTTGCTTTTTATTATTATTACGTAATGTACAACTTTCTATGCCCTGTATATCCCTGTCTATCTTAGAATGCCGCATCTCACACTGGGAATGAAGAAACTATGTTCTTTATCATTTGACTAGAATCCAAAACTTCCTTCTTTTAAAAATGTTCAAATAAAACGAATAAAATATTGCTTACCAGCTGACCGATTTCGGCCAAACCATAAAATAAATGATAATTGTGATGTGATCTAGGGTGTAAACTCTTCCTGAATTTTCTGTAGAACTATACATATTTTCCATTCATCGTTTTGATACGAGGGTGGGTCAATAAGTCCCTGAACATTAACACAAATTGTGTCGTCACCTTAAATTTTTTTTTTTTTTTTTTTTTTTGTCAAGAATCATCTTTTAAAAGAACACACACAAATTTTCAGACAGATCTGTCAAATAGTTTTGTTGTGGCAGCCATTTTATATATACGCCTACTATTGGATTCGAGTGCTCATTAAACACTATTTTTTGCGAGACAAAACTATCACGCAAACGAAACAAAAGCTTGACAAATATTATGGAGACTCTTCACCATCGATTGGAACCATTCAGCACTGGTTTACTCAATTTCGGTGCGGTCGTTCAAGCACAAGTGACGCCGAACCTTCTGGTCGCCCAATTGAGGTCACCACACCAGAAATGGTCGACAAAATCCATAGTTTGATAATGGACGATCGGCGAGTAAAAGTGCGCGAGCTTGAAGAGGCCACAGGCTTAACACATGGCTCAGTGATTTCGATTTTACATAAATATTTGAACATGAAAAAGCTTCCCGCAAGATGGGTGCCGCGTTTGCCCACAATCGACAACAAACGCATTCGTTTAACAACTTCAAATGTGTGTTTGGCGATGTTCCAGAAAAATTCGGTTGAGTTTTTGCTCCGTTTCGTAACCGTGAATGAAACCTGGATTCACCACAACACACCAGAAACCAAGGAACAGTCAAAACAATGGACTTCTCCTGGTGAATCGAAGCCGAAGAAGGCCAAGGCGGGTTTGTCAGCAAACAAGGTCATGGCGACAGTTTTTTTGGAATGCGCGGTGTTATTCACATCGATTATCTTGAAAAGGGTAAAACGATCACCGCATATTACGCAGAGCTGCTGGATCGATTCCAAGCCGAAGCAAAAACGGCTGCATTTGGCGAAGAAGTCCGAAGTCGCAATGGCAAAATTGCATGAGTTAGGCTACGAACTCCTCCCTCATCTAGCATATTCCCCATATTTAGCCCCCTGCGACTATTTCTTGTTTCCAAACATGAAGAAAGAGATAAGAGATTTGGGTCGAATGAAGAGGTCATCGCTGAAACAAACGCTTATTTTGACGGGCTCGAGAAATCGTATTATTTGGAGGCCATCAAAAAATTGGAGAAACGTTGGATGAAGTGTATAGAGCTAAAAGGAGACTATGTTGAAGAATAAAATATTTTTCAGAGACTTATTGAACCATCCTCGTATATCTGTTTTCGTGCATCAACAGCAGTTCTTCTCCGACTTTTTCGCAGTAAAATTATGTATGAGTACACTTATAGTATGAACCATGGTAAAATATTTAAAACAACTAAATTTTTGACTTTCTAAGCGCAGGGTGTTGAATTATATGCATTACGCATATGAGAAGAGAAAATTTACTTTAAAGCACTCTGTGTTGTGAAAAGCAGAAGGATTCTTACCCGATTAGTGTGCTATAAGTGAGATTTGATATCGAACGGCGTGTGTAGCCCGTTGTTCGGCGTTACCTACCCCAGTAAAAACCTTGAGTTAGGCTCGGCTGGAGCACAGTCCATGTTCTGTGCCCTTACGAAAGTGTAACGAAGTTAACAAATCTCGAAAGAAACTTGGTAGTTCACGGTTACCAAGCCAAGTAGTGTGGGACTCTAACGCTACTAAAAAGAAAAAAAAAAAAAAAAGAAACACCTTAATCAGGACCGATCTATGATTTAATGATTTCTTTCTTATATTTAAAATAAATCACGAGGAAAGTTTAAAATTATAAGTACTTCCATAGCTTTTAGACCATTAGCTCGTGAGGCTTGGTTCTTCTCAATCCCCGGATATTGTCTCGTTCATTTAAGACGGTTTCTACCTCGGAGTTGATGTGATTTTGCAGTCGCTGATTGTGAAACACAGCGTGCTTTCTAACCACTTCCGTCACCATGTCTATTTCTTATATACCAAGGGACATTTATTATTCCACGAAGGACTTTGTTTTGGAATGTCTGTAGAGTTTCAATATTTGTTTTCTTTGTGCAGCCCCATAATTGGATGCCGTACGTCCAGATAGGCTTCAGTACTTGCTTATATAGCAAGATTTTGTTCTGGATAGTCATATCTGAGTTTCTTCCTAGTAACCAGTACATTTTTCTATGTTTAAAGTTAAGTTCTTCTCTTTGCTTTTTAATGTGCTCTTTCCATTTTAGCTTTACGTCCAAAGTCATTCTAAGGTACTTTGCTGTATTGGCATACGGTACAATTTTATTGTTAATGAATATCGGAAGATTATTTAATTTTTTATTTGTGAAGTTTATGTGAGTTGACTTTGTCTGATTGAGTTTGATACGCCATTGTTGAGTCCAGTCACTTACTCTATTGACTGCGTTCTGCAGTTTCTCTATCGCCTTCACAGTGCATTTATCACGTGCTAATATTGCAGTGTCATCTGCAAAAATAGCCATCATGGCATTATTGTCCACAGGAATATCGCTGGTATACAACATATATAAGGTTGGTCCTAAGACACTTCCCTGTGGAACACCTGCTTCAATTTTCTTTAGTTCCGAATATTCCTGTTCATATCGGACTCGGAAGAGTCGATCCGAAATATAGGATTTCAGTATTTCGTAATACTGTCTAGGTAAATCCCTATGCAGTTTATACTCAAGGCCCTCATGCCAAACCTTGTCAAAGGCTTGAGCAACATCTAAAAATAGTGCCGAACAGACTTGTCTTTCTTCCAGTGCTTTTCCCACTATATCCGTAATTCGGTGTGCTTGGTCTATCGTGGTGTTTATTTCTAAATCCAAACTGATGATTCGGGATTAGACTTCTTTCTTGGTTGATTTTGCCAAGTCTTTTCAGGAGTAATTTTTCGAAAACCTTTGCCATAATTGGTATAAGGGATATCGGTCTATAAGAAGTTACTTCTGTTGGTGGTTTTCCTTGCTTTGGTATTACAATTACTTCAGCAATTTTCCAATGATGTGGGACATATCGGGTCATTAGACATGCGTTTATTATAAATTGGAGTTTTTTTTTAAGGCTATTAATGGTATTTCTTTCAAGACCTGGACAGTTATTAAATCGTAACCTGGTGCTTTTTTTTGACAACTGGTGTTGACTCATACTTCTTACTTCTCTGAGCGTGACAAGGGGGATTTCAGCTTTGTCTCTTTTATCAATAAACTCTGGATTTTCAGTAGCTGTACTTGACGAGAATGGTTTGAAATCGTTCGATAGATGTCCTGCGAACAGATCAGCTTTTTGTTTCGGGTTTCCGATCCATTTACTGTCTGGTACTTTCAAGGGCGGGTTTTTAAACTGAGGTCTTTTTAGATGCTTAGCTGCTTTCCACAAGGAGTAGTCGGTTGACGCATCCGACGTTAAGCTTTGTAGAAATCTACTAAGTGAATTTGTAAATTTAATAAAAATAATTACAATGCGATTAAAATTAATTTTGGTGGAAAATTTAATTAAAAAACACTCTTGCCTTTAGTATTTCTTCCTAAGATTTAAGGGAGATGAATTATTGTTGAAAATATTTTATCCCGCTCCTTTAAACACTTATTGTGGAAGACTTTTAGTATACCTAGTCATGTAATAAATAATTCTATAAGTTTAAACGCACTCATCGTGAAACTAGTATAACACACATCCATTCTATAATGACAGGTATTCAATGAGTGACATTTATACCAAGTTAATGCCCAAAAAGATTTGTAGAAAAGTCTTTTGTATATATGGAGTGGGGCGATATTGATAATCGTGTTATGGTAATTGGCCTTCACCGCTTGGGATCACCCGGAATTTAGTGTATCAAACTGTGAAATTATTCACAGACATTGATTAATTTACTGACCGTCAAAGTTCCGGGCGCCGTCGTACATTGTCACTAGTAATGGAGATATCGCAGAAATCCATGCCTCTCAATAACAAACAAGATTCGGGAATCAACTTTTATAAAAGACATACTTACTCACAGACCAATTAAAGCAAAAACGGGATGAATAATCGAAAACTGCACGCCACCGATACGCGCAAAACAGTCATAGGAAAATTTAGGTGTCAAAACATAGGAAAAGATCTACCAAACGGATGTTCTGGAAGGCGTTGCCGAACTTCATAGCAACAGACGTTTGGACGTCAAGTAAAGTCCCGAATTGCACAATTTATTTCCAGTAAAAGTCAAATTTTACTAGGCTGTATATCTAAAACTCCACCGGAATTTCGGAATATTAGCCAGACGGCTTTAAATCTTTAACACATCTAAATGTAGCTTAAAAAAGTCCTCTAAATTTCATGCTGCCATAAAATATTAAAAAGTGGTAAATCCCGAATACATATCTCCGTAGGAATTTTTGGCACCCTGCATTCGGAATTTCGAGCATCGGGAACTATTTGGCCTCCTCCCTGTGTGTTTTTTTTTTTCAAAATAGTAGCTTACGTCGGGGGAGCATTCTCTTCAGTGTAATTAATTGGGCTAATTGCACGACGTTAGCTGGAAAGGCAGACAGAGAGAGAGAAAGAATGATTGGTGTAGTGGTGGCATTAAGTTTGAATAAACTCACAGGGTGGCGTCAAAATAACTCGAGAGCATTTCATTTTATTATTGTTATTGCTTCACAGTATTTTATTTTTTTTTTTTCTTCCTCCTGATATCACGATCAACTTGCACTTCCGGCCATATGACTACCCTACTGTCAGTGTTATTCCTTCGCGGTGAAGTTAACATAAGCTTCTGCAATTGATGATCTTGAACAGTGAAGCTTCAGCGTGACAAGCGATGACGTACCACTAAACCACGGCCGAATTTCAAATCTGGCGCTTGTTTATCTTACCGTCAGGTGGTTCGTCAAAATTTAATTCCATAATTTCTGAGAAAAAAATTCAGATGCCTCATGATTCCAAAGATCCTTAATATTTCTCAGTTGAACATCAAGATCTATTTTGATCATCTGTTTGTATGATGTGTTTAATATCTTTAAAGTTACGTAATTCGTTTTCATTTTAGAAACAGCCTAAAAGAACTTTCAGATATCTTGGAAACGCATCTTATTCCATCGCTCATAATTTAATTTTTATTTTTCAGGAGTCAATGAATCGCCCCGTTTCGGGATCAGATTTCGGGTTTCAAATTCCGCTAAAAGAAGGTTTACATACAATCATCGATGGCGGAGAATACGAAGAAGAATACAAGGAGCACGAAGAGAATGTCTGCCTAAATGACAATAATCAAAAGTAACCTGAGTCGCTTTCATCATTTATTCTACACAACTAATCAGTTTGATATAATTTCAGAAACGATTACACCCTTTATCCTCAAGTAGAAAGAAAGTTACTACATCAAGTGTCTTCCGGTTTTGGTACCCAACAGAATGATAGCCGTGATGAACCAACGTTCACCGAATCTATAGAGCTGCGTCTGATGGGCCAGTACAATTCAACAGATACCGATCCTGGTGATCAACAGAGTGTCATACTTCAACGCGCTGACTCGTTGCGTCAGCATGACGAAGCTTATCTAAAGTATCAGAAATCTCTTCTCACTAGATCGCCGAGTTATCGAAAATCTCTCGATCGTCTCTCACAATCGAGCGAAACATCGCAGCGATCACTGATCCCATCGAGGAGTAAGTCTGAAGAAGAAAACCTTCAGAATTTCGACTGTATGACCATCAAACGAATGTCTAGTGGGCACTCGCTGAACACAATTTCAATGGAGCAAGAGGACTTCATGCATCAGGGAAACTTGCGTGACGAACTTCTCAACTGTGACCAAAAGGAGTTGTTTCAATTCCTGCAAGACGATGTCGACAATAGCAATAATTACTTCAGTGAGACTGTTGGCTATGGCAGCGCAGTGATCGAGGCTGAGACTGATAGCCTGATCTTGGACACCAGAAAGGACGCGTCTATATTTTCACCACCGCGCAAGACATCTTCAAGTAGTTTGAAATCGAATCTGAGTTATATTTCGAATTCTATTCTACATCAGATCGAGCAGAGGCGCAATGGCAGCATCTGCGAATCGATCGACAAGGTCTTTGGCCGATCGGAATCTCAGGGAATCTTTAATGGTAGTGCCAACGGTGATAATTCACATGACCAGGTGCCTCTAGTGGGCAACTCAGAGTTTGACACCATCATTCAAAGTTTCGAAAAGGAGCTTGAAGAAATCAAGAAGTCAACGACATCTCTGGAACGAAGGCTGTCGAACCTTTCGGAACCATCACCGGCAGCGGATGAATGCAATAAGGACATCCTCGATCACATCGCTGCCATAGAAGCTGATCATGCAAATTACGAAGTACCCTTTGTGCAGCGACGATATCATGCCAACTCGAACATTGATCGCAACTCAGTGAAGATCAAGCGTCGCAGTCTTGAGAAGCAACGAAAAATCGACGAGGACTTTAGCATCTCGAATGAAATCCGTAAGATCTGTGATCAGATGCATGCACCATTCGCCGAAATTGGCAGCACATCGCCATTTCTTCGGCGGAAGAACGACCTCTTTAGCGCACAATTTGATCGATTTAAACGTCTGAGTCTGATCGAACGAGTGGACGAGCTTCCTGAGGATGAAAAGTCCGCCATTCGTGTCGAGAGTGAGAAACTTCCCCGCAAATGCCTAACCACGGACCTAAAGGTGGATAGTCTCTCCCTTAAAAGCACTAACAGTTATGAGAATCTTCTCATTCAAAAACAACGAAATCAACAGCAAGTAGAACCAACTGAACAGCAGCAGCCACAAAAAGCCGTACCACCAACTCCACCGAAATCACTGAAATCGATAACACCGCGTCCGACACTAAAAACAACCCTCCCAAAGGCTGGTGACTTTAAAATGGAAGGTTTCAAAGTGCATCCACAATTCGACAAAGCCACCTCATACAGCTTGAGTACACAATGCGACTATACCTCCGGAGCAAATGAGGAAGACAAAGCATCTGCCATGACAGGACAGAAGTCCACCTTCACGAGACTAACAGAAAAACCATGGCATTGTTTGGTCTCCTACGTGGACGATCTTACCGTTGGTGGGAGACGTAACTCGCAGGGAGCATACAATGATCCCATGTCTTTTCCCAGTTTTGGCCATAATAAGCCGCCGAAGGTGCCACAGGACTGTTTCCCACAGAAGTGCTACGATCAGTAAGTTATGGAACTTTTCAAAATGTAATTTTCAAATTTATGTCTTGGCTTTTCTTTTGCAGCTTCTACTTTCGATGTCCGTGCTTTATGTCCTGTATGGATACGAAATGGGCGAAGAATTGGACCCAAGTGAGGACGGCAGTCTTGACGGTTGTAGATACCCCAGCCTTTGAGTGGTTTGTTCTGGTGCTTATATTTGCATCGAGTATAACGCTGTGCTTCGAGGACATCTACTTAGATAACAATAGGACACTGAAAAGGATCCTGTACTGGACGAATTTTTCGTTTTGTATAATTTTTGTCATCGAAATGGTGTTGAAATGGTTGGCACTCGGCTTCTCAAAGTATTTCACTAGTTTCTGGACAATACTGGATTTTATTATTGTTTTTGTAAGTTTTAAGCTTTTTGCAATTGATGTAAAGTAGATATGTACATAAACCGGTCTTTGGACTTCATCTAGATGATCTTCTCGTTGAAGTTTGCAATATACAGATAGAGTAGATAGATTTTAAGAATATCCAATGAACATAGTGAATAGTTAGCCATTAAATGTAATTTAAAATGACTTACATACATCATAAGTGGGCGCAGTGGCTCAGTGGTTATATTCGGGTTCCGAAAAATATCAAAAATGATTTTACAGTCCTACCCCTCGCAAACGTCTGACAAACATCCCTTCAGTAAAATTGTCGTGAGAAGCTTCTCGCAGTTAAAAAAATTCCCGTTTATTTATATCTTAAGCCTGCCTTTCAAATCAGTGTAGCTTTCCCAAGCAATAAAGGGAAGTAGAAGTTAATATATGCGAGGGATATTTACATTTTTACCAACACCCAAGCCACGATTAAATTCCTGGAATTGGCCGCTTTTAACTCTATAAACGCTCTAGAATGCAGCTTATACCAGATGGCTGAGCAGTTCAAGGCTCACTAATTCTGTATGCCCGGGCATAGGTGTACGGATGACATAAATGTATGGCTGATGAGCTCACCAGGCATGACACTATTTTACCAATTCTACTAGAGAAGAGAAATCCAATTGGAGCGGTTGATAAAGGTTATCCCAAGCACTTAAACACTGAAGCAGTCCATGTAAGGTTACTAGACAGATTTGGCCTGAATTGAATCCGAAATGACTAGCAGTTTGGTTTCGCTAAAAGGGCTTAAACCTCTTCGGCAGCAGGACAGTTAGATAGATAATAAGTTGTGTTAGTACTGGGGAGACAACGTTGACCGAGTTGGAAGAGAGGAATAGCAAGGAGCTTCAAAATGTCGGGTTCTCTTGCAGAAGGACGCTTTATTCAACGAAAAGCTGACTTCTAGTTCTCCGATGACCATAGTACCTGCAGTTGGAGTCAGTTGGGACAAAAGTTGACCTTACCAGGCAATATGAAGGAGAGTGTAAAACCACTACGCGATCTTGACCGGAATACACTGAGTAACGGACACATTGCAAAAGACACTCGTTACATAATTGTAAACTCAATGGCTTGGTATTTCCAGGACATTGAAGAATTGTCTAATCACAGTTCGCTGCCAAGCACGTCCATTTGTTTGCATTAGTTGTGTAGGTATGTACGTACTAGGGATAGACACCATTATTTTTGGAAGCACGCAAGTGTGATAAGAAAGACTTCTTTTTTTTTGTTCATTTACTTAACATAACGTAGACTACAAAGCACCATTAATTGTGGCTGTAAACTTTAGGGATACAAACATGTAGAACATGATACCTTCTTTTTTTTTATTGAATGTTGTTATTTGTATGTTCATAATGAAATCTCTATTTCAGGTTTCCGTATTTTCTCTGCTCATCGAAGAAAATGAAAATCTAAAAGTATTGAGATCACTTCGAACACTACGAGCTCTGAGACCACTTAGAGCGATTTCGAGGTAAAATTTGAATAGTAACACGTTTTAAGCTTTAAAATAACCTTAAACTTTGAATGTCTCTGTGTGCACTAAATTTTTTTATATGTGAAATTGCATTCTTTGAAATAACAAAATGATTTATTGATGTCTAATATTTTCAAAAGAAGGACTCCAGGTTGCTGGTACATCGATTGCAGTTGTACACATTATATCAGCATTTCTTGGTTTCGTAATAGATTTTTCTTCCTTTTATTATTGCATGTGATTTGATGATTTCTTTTTTAAAATTTGTTGTTAAATTGGGTTTATCTTCCAAATATTAATTAATTCATATATTAACTACTAGTTAAGCAACTTTTATTTTAACTAATGAATTTAATATAATGGAAAGTTATGTCATTTAAAGCAATGGACTTAACTATGCTTGTTGGTCGTTGTCAGTTACTAAACGGTGTGATTTATTTAATAAAAAAGAAAAGCAATATTTAGTAAACATCAATTCGATGCATAGTTTTTGTAAAAATTTAAGCAGGGCTATGAATTTGTTGGCTGTTAGGTAAATTTTACTCAGTAGTCATAAGTGCTAGATCTATTGAACAGTTTTCTCTTTGGTTCAAAATGCCCCTTCTATGGTTGATTTTTCCCACACCATTTGTACTACCGATCTGAATTCTGAACCGACATTTCCCACACCCAGAAAACGAAAAATATGTACGCATAAAGAAGATATTCAATTTAATGCCTCCTTGAACCAAATGGTTCTGGTTAATTTTTTATTTCAATAAAGCTACTTTCTTGGCATTTAATAGAAACTTACGCTTGTTGCATATTTTTGATTGAAGAGAAGTTAGAAGCGAGCTGTACAAAATCCCCAAAGAACAAAATCCCAAGAAAACTAAATCCCCCAAAGAACAAAATCCCCAGCCAAATCGAACTCAAAAAGTCATAATCCTCAGATAAAATCTTAATGGCAAAAATACCAACAAAAAAAAGCTGAACTTCGCAATGTTAAGACTTTAATGATTGCAATTTCATCAGCTATGCCTAGTGGATGATGGAGTGGAGGAATCTGGTGCTACTAACTACCATGTTCCACAGGGCAGTAATATAAACCAGCTGCGTAAAGGACAAAGATTCGCATGCTATTTTCTAGTCTAGTCACATTCGCCTTATCTGTTTTACTAATTAAGTCGCCAAGGTTGGATTTGACGTCATGCTTCAAGCACTGGTTGCATTTGCCATCGACTAGCTTGAAGGTGCAATATCTATTTTTGACGCCGTCGTTAACTATAGTTGGTTTTAATAAACTGAAAATGTTAAATCGGTTGGGAAACTATGACTATTTCCTATGAATCCACTATCCAATCCACATTCCAATTCGTATCCCTCTGCATGTCAGCATTGTTTTTATTTTCAAATCTCCTATTCAAGCTTTTACTTTTCTAAATGACAGTTATGTCATATTTGTTGTTGATGAGGATGTCTGCTATATGTGTAACCCTTAAAAACTGGGATAAATCAAAAGAGCGCCGGGATAATGACTTTTTTCTATAAAGGAAATTTCCAAATTCCGGAGATTCATCCTAATGCCATTTACTACCACGCAGAATTCCTTTTGGTGTAGTGGTTGGAGCAACTTGGATTTTATTCATTTCTCTTTTATGCTCAGGTACCCAGGCTTGAACCTGCAGAGTTCGGGTCACAAGCGAACACACTACCCACTACACCGTGGCCACCCACAACGGATAACGACTTAAATCCGGGACTGTCCAGGTTAATCCAGGACGGATGGTCGGCCTATTTATAGTGAATCCCCGTATGGGATACCACCGCAATCTTACTATAGGCTCCGCGAAGTAGTCGTAATTAAGTTTCAAAGTTTGGTGGTAAAGGTATCTCAAGGCTCTGTTACACTGTTATAAATTCGCCTGACGTGAAAGAAGATTACAAAAAAACCCTTGTGAACAGAAATTGTCTTACTCTGCAGTAACAGCACAAGCAGTGTTGTCATCGACTTGTTGGCAGAATTATGTCACATGACACATACACAAAAAATTTAAGGTAAAGAAAGAGCAAAAATCTGCCTCTGTCTTATACCTTTCTTACTTCATCCAACGAAAAAATGTCGAAAAACATGTCACCTGAACATTATTATACTCGTAATGACAAAAAATAAGCAAATACACAATATTTTCGATAGGAAAAATATTTTTTATCTTATCCCAATCAAACGCAAGTGCTGCCAGTAGAGATTCAATCTACCTACGTCTTACAAAAAGAAGGCGAAAGTTATAACTTGTCGATCAATTTCTTTGTTTAGCATTTTTGTTTAAAATTATGTCACTTATTCTGATAATGCTCCAAGCTGTCACTTATTATATCAGCATAATTTGTTTTCAAAATTAAAGGGTTATTCTTATTGTGCTTTAGTATTTTAATTTTAAATAAAATAAAAAGTATTTAAGATTTCAATGACATTCTTTTACTGCTTCAAATTTTGGGCTATGTCATGATGTATGGAATACAACATTGGTTAAATGACCATTTACCTTATATTCTTTTGAGGCAATTTTCGATGACTTTTCGGCACATTTCTGACCGTATTGCGGCCCCACAGAAAGAAATCCTTCTTCTTCTTCTTACGGCGAAGTTATGATCCGGAGTAGAAGGATCACAACCCTTTACTGCATTCCTACTGGTCTGCCTGTGGGGTTTGCCGGTTTGACCTCAGGAATTACTGACAGACTTCCCAGTTTCGGATCACTTCGTCACTGAGGCCAATCGAATGCTGGTGTTTTTGCATTCGTGTGATCCAGTTGTTTTTTGGTCTGCCTTTTTTACGCGATTGCGTAGGAACGTTGATTGATATTGCCTTTTTGACGGGGTTCGAAGGATCTCTCCTTTGAACATGACAATACTGAGCCGGTCGTGCTCTATCTTACTTGTGATGGGTTCTTTTACATGAAGGCTTCCTCGAATCTTTGAACTTCTTATTCTATCAAGCTTCGTTACTCTTGCTGTCATGCGAAGCATCTTCATCTCAGCTGCCGTTAACTTGCTTCCTTTAAGCTTAGGGGGTATTTTTCGATCACGGAAGATAGCGGAGTTTTCCTGCCACTTCATCCACCCTACTCTTACGCGATGATTGATTTCATCATCACAAGTTGCTTCGCTATTGATCATAGATCCCAGATATTTGAACTTTTCGCACTTGGGAAGCACTTTTCCATTCAAGTAAATGTCTTGAACAGGCCGGTGTGGATCAGAGAATGGGCAGCCCAGATACCCTGTCTTTTTTGAACTTATACGGTACCCATTTCCCTCCAAAACATTCACCCATCCATCATGTGCTCGTTTCAGGGCCATTTGATCTTCGCTTATGATAGCTCTATCGTCAGCAAAGAATAACTGATGCGCTTTGGGGTCTGTCACTTTTACTTCAAGCAGATAATCAAGGACTGCAATAATTAGCAAAGGACTAAGGACGCTTCCCTGGTGTACACCGACTTTGATTGGGAACTCTTCGGTGACTCCTGCGGGGCATCTTACTCTTATCCTTGCTCCCTCATACATGTCCATGATCATGCGCATGCAGGTTTCTGGATCTCCTTTTTGTCTTTGCGCCACCCATAAGAGATCTCTTGGTTGTCTATCAAAGGCTTTTTCAAAATCAACCAACACCATATGCAAGTCCTTTAAGGAATCACGATGTTTTTCCATTATGATCCTCATACTTTGGATTGCATCTGTTGTTGATTTACCCGAGACAAACCCGCACTGGTCATCAGATAGCCTTATTATTTTCCGCAGTCGGCCATCTAATTCCCGCTCAACGATCTTCATGGTGTGTGACATTAGCTTGACAGAAAGGTAGTTATCGCAGTTTCGCGTATCGCCCTTCCCTTTGTGCAAAGGAAGAAGATAACTTTTCCTCCACTGATTAGGCATTGGATCACCGCTCATAAGTTTGGAGATAAGAATCATGAGCCAACTGGACCCGATGTCTCCCATCTTTTTCCAGAACTCAGAGGGTATCTCGTCTGGCCCAACCGCTTTTCTTTTTTTTTCAGTATTTGACGGCATTCCTAACTTCTTCGACAGTAATATCGGATATTTCGTCATGGTTAGGAGCGGCTCTTGGAAAGTATTCCCGGGAAAACAGTTCGTTCAGAAGTCTTTCACAATACTGTCGCCATCTGTGGAGAATTTTGTCGTCTTCCACAAGAAGCTGGCCTTGAGCATTGTTTATGAACTTTGGGGAACGAATCTACTGAGCATTTCTTCTTCTCTGGGGGGATATTTTGAAGATAGTTGCTCCCTTATTCAAGTTGTTTTGTCGAAACTCCTGGATAGCCTGGTTCCTATAAGACGCCGAAGACGATATTTCCTCCAACTCCCGATAGAGGCCTTCCATACTTTTAGCTTGAAATTGGTCGCACTTCTTCTTCGCGAGACCTTTGCAACATCTATATATCACTTCAAGGCGAGCTTTTTCATCTCTATTAGTAGAAGAGCACTTTGACCAAGCCTTGAAAGCCGTTCTCTTTTCCCGTATCACTACTTTAGCTTTATCTGTCCACCACCATATTTCTTTGGTGTGTTGGCATGGGCCTTTCGACGTTCCAAGCAGTGATTTGGCTCTCTCCAAGCAAGATCGCTGTAGGGAATCCCACATATCTTGTGCTCTGCACTCCTCATCACCGACCTCATCGATGATGGTAAAGAGGTAATTTGTCATGTTGGTAATAAAAACTTCGTCTTTTCCTTTGTCCAGCTTGTACCAATTGATTTTCTCAACCACCTTTGTTTGCTTATTTGTTTTCTTCCCCGTCTCCATAAAAATTACTGTCAGGAGGAGACGGGATTGCTGAGCGATAGCCTCTCTCAGGATCACTTTGCAATCTTTAACCCGGGGCTTCATGAAACTGGCTACCAAATGGTAGTCAATCTGTGTTTCATTTCCACCACTGCTGTAAGTGATCAGGTGCCGGCTTTGTTTGACGAACATTTTTATTTAGCACGATAAGACCGTATGACTTGCACATGCTTAGGACGTCTTCACCTGGAGAATTCCTGGTGCCGTACCCCAGTCCTCCATGGCAGTCTTCATAGTCTTCATTTGTTTTCCCGACGTGTCCGATCAAATCTCCGCCAACAAACAAAAGCTCTTCCTTTGGGATGTTTTTGATGAGGTTGTGAAAATCCAGCCAGAATGCATTTTATTCTCTGTATTCGCATCCGACTTGGGGAGCATAAGTGCTTACAGTATTCCACACCTCACCGTGTATCACCAATTTGAGAGACATCAAACGGTCACTGGATTTTGAAATGGTCAAGATGTTGCCAAGTAGCTCTGCCGCGAGGACGATAGCAATTCCGTTTTTACCTTATTCCGATCCATAGTAGAACATCTTCTAAGCTTCTGTCTTAACGCCCACAGAAAGAAATCCAAATGGCTTTAATCTCAGGCCAAACAAAATTGGCTAACATTTCAACATAGCGGAGAGATTTCACCGTAACAGTAGCGCCTTTGTCGTTTTCAAAAAAAAAAATACGGCCGGTTAATAGCGCGCACTAAGCATTTGGAATCGGAATCCTAAATTTTGCAATAGCCGCCGAGCGAGAAATGAGCCTCATCGCTGAAAACGATTTTGATCGGAAAAATAGGCGTTAACTTGTTGAATTTCCAGTACCCAATTGGTTTAATTTTCTGCGCATTCTATGGTCATTCTATGGTAAGATGCAACAATTTGAATGCATTGAGCACCCATCTGTCTCTATGGATGACAGATGGCAGATGCCATATGGCAGGGATGAGAAATCCCAACCTCAAAATGAATTACGCTTTATATCACCACCTAAATAATTATGTCACAATGACAGCACTGAACACAAGTGCTGTGTAGGAAAATTGTATAGGAATAAATTTTAACCTTAAAACCGTAAAAAAATGTGTCGTTTGTCAAATAGTCGATTCAATTATGTATGTTTCTTATGATTGATGCTATTAGATTGTCCACTTGAATTTAGCACTACCTACGAGTATTAGCACAATGTCATAGGCACATCCTATTCATCTTATACCGCGATTCTATGGGTCTTCGTCTTAATTGTTTTTATAATTTTGGAACAATTAATATTGTGTAAAACATTTTTAGATTTAAATAAAACGCGCGGATTTTTAACACACTATTTTTATTTGCCACTTCCTTCTATCAACGCCAACCGGAAAGAGACATTTTCTTTTTTTCTTTTTTGACAGCTTACAAAATGGTTTTTCTTTATCTACTTAACTAACAGAGGGCGCTAGTATACATCTACTCCGCGTTCACATTTTGTTCTGTTACAATGCGTTCACATTTAATTTAGACATTACAATTAGTATTTTTCCTATTTTCATGTCATGTTTGTAGTTACAATTTATTCCCTTAACCCAGCATGTTTACTTGGAAATACTTTTTGCTTCTTTGTCACATGTACATACTACAACCATACAAAAGTCTCGCAATGCATACAGTGTGATTTGCCCCTAAAGGTTCTCAACAAAAAAAAAAAATAAATAAATAAAAAACCAAAATTTGTTTAATAATAAAGAGAATCCTTTTCGGGTGTAATCCCGGAGCTATTTCGTTACACTTTGCTTCCTAGCGCTTAAAAGAACACAATAACACACTTGTTGGTGTTTTCTATTCGTAAATAAAATAATTATTAATTTATATCTGCTTCTCGAGTACGTACTTGTACAAGTATATGCAAGTGACTTATAAATCAATCAAAATGGCCAACACGGAATAAAAATGACGCCACCAACCAATCCCCTTTTCGAAACTATATTCTCAGCTCACTATTCTTTGACATTTTCCAGGTGGCAGGGAATGCGAATTGTAGTAAATGCTCTCATGTATGCAATTCCATCAATTTTCAATGTCCTCTTAGTTTGTTTAGTTTTTTGGCTCATATTCTCCATCATGGGTGTACAGTTTTTTGGTGGTAAATTTTTCAAATGTATCAACGATGACGGTGAGCTGTTACCAGTATCGGTTAGTATAGGCCCAATGGGTCTTAAAATTAAAAAGTTCTACTTCAGTGTAGACTTGTAATTTCTGTTCCCATCCTAGAAAGTCAATGATAAATGGGACTGTATTGAACAGAATTACTCGTGGATCAATTCGAAGATCACCTTCGATCACGTGGGGATGGGTTATCTAGCCCTGCTTCAGGTGGCAACTTTCGAAGGGTGGATGGAAGTGATGGCTGATGCAGTGGACGCTAGAGGTGTTGACTTGCAGCCGCAGCGAGAAGCGAATCTGTATGCGTATATCTACTTCGTGATCTTTATAGTATGCGGATCATTCTTCACATTGAATCTGTTTATCGGAGTCATCATCGATAACTTTAACATGCTTAAAAAGAAGGTGGGTAGGAATTATTAAAACGGTTTATGTTGACATTAAATCTTGTGTGGGTTTAGTATGAAGGTGGAGTGTTGGAGATGTTCCTAACTGAATCTCAGAAGCATTACTACACTGCCATGAAAAAGCTGGGGCGTAAGAAGCCCCAAAAGGTGATCAAGCGACCGATCAATCATTTTTTAGCCATGTTCTATGACCTCTCTAACTCAAGAAGGTAACAAGATGTCTCTCTTACTGGATGTCATCACTCTAACTCGTTATAATTTATAGATTTGAGATCGCGATCTTTGTGCTCATCTTTCTCAACATGCTAACAATGGGAATTGAGCACTACAACCAACCCCATGCTGTCTTCTTTATTCTAGAGGTTAGCAACGCGTTTTTTACTACCGTCTTCGGATTGGGTAAGAGCTCTACTGGTCCCATCCAACTGATATTTACTGGTATGACATTTCTCGACAGAGGCCATAGTGAAGATCATCGGACTGCGTTATCACTACTTCACCGTGCCGTGGAACGTGTTCGATTTCCTCCTCGTTTTAGCCTCCATATTCGGGATTCTGATGGAAGACATCATGATCGATCTGCCAATTAGTCCAACTCTGTTGCGGGTCGTTCGAGTCTTTCGTATTGGACGCATATTGCGTCTCATTAAGGCTGCTAAAGGTATACGTAAGTTACTCTTCGCGTTGGTTGTTTCACTGCCGGCGCTCTTCAACATTGGAGCCCTTCTGGGTTTGATCACTTTCATCTATGCCATTCTGGGAATGTCTCTGTTTGGACATGTGAAGCTTCAGGGTGCGCTCGACGATATGGTGAATTTCCAGACGTTCGGTCGCAGTATGCAGTTGTTGTTTCGTCTCATGACCTCGGCTGGTTGGAATGATGTACTGGAATCACTAATGATTCAGCCACCAGACTGTGATCCGTACTATAATCGCCAGACAAATGGAGACTGCGGCCACCCACTGTTGGCTATAACCTATTTCACTAGCTTCATTATAATCAGTTATATGATTGTGATTAACATGTACATAGCTATAATACTGGAGAATTTCAACCAGGCCCATCAGGAGGAAGAAATCGGAATCGTCGAGGATGATCTGGAGATGTTCTATATTCGGTGGTCGAAGTTTGTATCCGTAGGGGAGTTGTTTTGAATTTGTTGCTAATTTTGTTCTTCTTTTCTCAGATACGACCCTCATGCCACACAATTCATCCATTTCTCCCAGCTCTCTGATTTCATCGCCTCCTTAGATCCTCCACTGGGGATCTCAAAGCCAAACACTGTAGCGTTAGTATCATTCAATTTACCAATCTCCAAGGGTAACAAGATTCATTGTTTGGATATACTACATGCTTTGGTGAAGCATGTGCTGGGTCATGTTGAGGAGACCGATAACTTCAAGCAGCTTCAGGAGCAAATGGATGTTAAATTCAAGAAACAATTCCCCACTCGTAAGGAATTGGAAATTGTGTCGTCAACAAGAATCTGGAAGAGACAAGAGAAAGCCGCCAAGACTATTCAGACAGCGTGGAAGGATTATCAAAGGTAATCATCAAAACGTGTAAGTAGATTGGATTATTTTACTGTTGCTATATTTATTTCACTTTTAGGATGAAGAAAGAGAAAGAACGTTCAGTCAATTCTGGAGACGATGATGGCACACAGTCTTCAAGTCCCGGTGGATGGCATGCGAAGTTATCGGCGTTGAATTTCTTCCACCTACAGGTATATATTTATTTTCTTCCCAATCTTCTAGTCTATTCTGTGCCTTCTTGAACACAATGGTCTACTTGAGTCTGTCTTGTGTGTTTGGATCTAATCATAGGTCCCTGAGTTTTTCGAGGGCGACCCACTCTTCTTTCATATGCTGGTGGCATCTGTTGCTGTAGGAAAGGTTCAATTGCCGGGAATGAATTGATTTTGACGTATTGTCACGAACACTGTCACTCGCTGCGGTGATATTTTTGCGTGACCGGAAACTATGAGGAAGCACTGGTCTTCGCACTTCCAACACTGACCCGGTTCTATCAAACTTTTCCATTTACTCGTATTTTTTTAACCGCGGCACGAGATGAACGATTATGTATACCGAAATTATTTCGCAATACTCGAATCGAGTAGATTACATTTTCCTATAATAATTTTGGAGATTATTTAATAATAATTAAAATGCATTGTTATCTCGTAAACTGCTCCATAATTACAAGTGTCAATGCATAGTATTCAATTCACAGATGTCAAATAGAAGCTGTTTATCTTTGACACAACCACAGTAATACCAAATTAATATTGTAATTTCAAATTGAATGGCCCTTTATTTGCCAGCCTTAAAACTAACTAAAATATTAATTGTGAAAGTGTGTATCAAAAAGCAACCGGAATTCTTCGATAAAACGAAAATAGGCTGATTTTGGAATCGCCTTCAGCTCTCTCTGCGAATTCTCCTCTATCGCCTCAATCGTCTCAAAACGCTTTCCGCGAAGTGGTAACTTGAGTGAGGGAATAGGAAAAAGTCACAAGGAGTCATGACAGGTGAATTCGGGGCTTGCGGAATAGTATGAACGTTGTTTTTGATCAAATAGTCGCGTACAATGATGAGATGTGTGAGACGGTGCGTTGTCGTGGTGAAGAAATCACGAGTTTCTGAGAAGCGCAATTCCGATGATTGGTGGTTAGTTTCGATGTCATATTCATAGACTCATGTCCCGTCACCGGTAATGATGCCATCGATAACATTTTGGCCCAAAGAAAGCATTTTTTTAGCGACATCAATGCGATGCTGTTTCTGCAACAATTTCAGCAAATTCGCAGAACACAACAAACATTGACTTGTTTACAAAGCTGTCACGCACAAGCTCCCGACAAATGGCGCTCAAACAGATATTTGACAGATGTACCAACCTAAAAAAAAAGCTTTTGACAATATCTTAAGCGCGGTTTGTTTGAATGGGAAATTCCGGGTACTTTTTGATCAGAAGGTAGATGCTTTGTGAAACCTTTTATTTATCATTACTTAATCTTTTCGTACTGCCTACAATTTGCATACCTGTTCTTTGATCGAAAATGTGACAACTTGTACTTAAATTTGTTGTACTGCACAATAATAATGGCAAAATGTTTATAGAAACTCTAATTTATCTCCGAAATTACTTGGTTTCCAATTCGCTAGGATATGCTGTATGCCTATGGAAGATTTTTATTCGCTAGAACTATTCAAATAAAAATGCTAAAAATTCTTTTGAACTTTCAAAGAAATTTAAAGAAAAAATTGTCGAAATCCCAGGATTTTTTATTTAAAAGGGGAAAAGCCTATACAAATACGTATTGACCGAAATTGGTTTTAATTTTGCAAGTAGTTTAGAGCTTAGGAAAGGATTTATTTTTTTGAAATAATGTTTTAATAAAAACTACAGCATTTGCTATGACTTAACGTATTTTTCCCCAGTGCACTAAAACATATTTATTCGGATTTTTCGAAATTTGCTCCGGTCCCATTTTCAATAATTGGCAGCTCTGCTGAGAGCTGAGCTCTTTTGGAGCTAAGTCATATGTGACAGATGGACTTTCTGATCGCGATCAATGAGTTAAGCTGGATTAACAATTTTGATCTGTCACGGGTATTAAAAAATGAGTTCGAAACATTTACGAAACAAATTCGAATTGAAAACCAACTGACCGATGAAGTGTAGAAAACCATTTTTTTTTAGATGGCAAATATTTTCTATCTGTCAGATAGTTATCCCCTCGGCTATCCAAATGCGAACAAAACGGGCATGATACGAGTAGTTTCAAAATTGTCAGAAGAGTGAGAACCGAATATATTGCCCATTTCCTCTTGTCCCTTTTCTTCCTTTTAAATATGCAATAAGTGTGACCTCTTTCGATTATTCTGTAGATTTTACTCAAGATGAGTTTTTAAAAAGAACATTTTTCTTATTTTATATTTTTGTTTTTAATGATAAGAACCCAATCATAATGATTTTAAGCCAGTTGAAAGCCAGCTTTACCGAATTTTCGAATACAGACAAAAGAAACACAAATCTTAAGGAGTTCAAAGGAAATTAAATAGTCAAGCACTATAAGAATCTTCTAGTAAACAAATATGCAGCAAATAAATCCTTAGCATCTAAGGACTAGTTATCTATAAAACAAATAACCGTTGAGTGCTTGAAAATTAAATTTCCTTTGAACACCTTAAAATACATAAGTGTTTTGCTGTTTGTCAGATTTTGCAGGCGCTGCTACGATATGCTACAACCATGATGGGAGTGACTGTCGGTTTCGTCCTGCTTCATTAATTTTAGTTTGCTTAAGGAAGGAGTTACTCTTTTCGAACATTAGTAAGCAGTGATCGCAATGAGCAATTAAGGAAAAGAGCAGTTAAGACTAACAGCGATTTAATCTCACTTAACATCACAGTTAACAGTTGATTGCTTATGCACAGTTAACATTTGGTTGTTTTTTATCTTTAGTATTCAGCCACAATTGCTACTCAGTGCTCTTTCCATATGCTCGATGCGATATACCACTGTTGAAGCTGTAAGGGGTGTTGTTTGGATAAAGAAAAAAAAATATGACATAGCTTATTTAAGAAAAAAAACAAATCAAATTAATTGCAAGTGGCAGAAGCAAGAACACATTAACGACAATAAATCTACACAAATGAACGACGAAGAATGAAATCCTTGAAATTCTCTCTCTCCCTTTGGGAGTATATGATTTGCCCAAGAGTGAAAGACGCATTGCAAAGTATGTTTAGAATGTCTGTAAAATGTTAATGAGGAGCAATGAACAAAGGGTGTGCGAGTATCTGTATAGGATCGAAACAAGAACAGCATTCAGCAGAAGATCAGTTATACTGTAGAAAAATAGTTACTGTTGGAGAGCTGCCTAGGGTCGAAGTATTAAAAGACATTGAGCAGCAGAGTAGTTATCTTACAGAGCAATCGCATCTATCAGTAGCAGTGATCACAATCACAGAGTCACCTTTAGTTAATGTCAAAAATTGGACAAAGAAAAACATACCTCAATGAAAGAATGATGTGTATGACCGACTTATTGATATGATTAATTAAAAAGAAAAAAGCCTCTCAAGTTTGAATAGTTGACACAAGTGTTACGCATCTCGGGCTATACTACACTAGTCATTTAAGCACTTCCTCACTAGCAAACCTTTTATATTCAACAGAACTTTAGGGAACTTCCTTTCTTCCTTCAATTTCGACATTAACTTTACTTTGCTTAAGCTAATTATGGTTGAGCCTTAATTCATAAACATTTCGCCTCAGAGGCAGATTATAAAACATGATACCGATCTTCTTTTATCTAGGTCAGCCGTCGCGGTACACAATGCTCCAGTCGAGCTTCGTCAAGGAAATCCTCTCGTGCATCAGATGCTTCTGATCTAAGTGAATTAGCCGGGCCATGGTTAAACTTACCATTGATGTTAGTCTCTGGAGCCGATGAAGTTGTAAAGGATATCAAACAACAGAATGAAGATCTTGGAAAGCGGTATATTAAAAGTTTCACTAGTGTTTTTAAAAAAATTTCTAATCTGTTTGCAATTTTTCACGAAATCTTTTATTCTTATTTAAATATAAAAAAAATACCTTTTAAGCTTTTCTAGGCTATCATTATCATATGAATGGTTACTCGAAGAAATGATGTCATCAATATTCGTGGAAGAGCGAATGGATTTCCCAATTTTTTCGACAAATCAATTTAATAATTTTTTAGACCCAGGTAATGCAAGGGGGCAGTAGTAGTAGTAACATGTACATAATTAAAAAAAAAACATAAAAACATTCTTGGACAACGTTAGCCACATGACATGCTTTATATTAAAATATTGATTATTAAGACCGCAATAGAGGTAACTATTTAATAGGAATACTCGTAGTGTTCACCTAATCGGTAATGGATCACTGAGCACTAGAACACGTAATAAAGTTAAATTTAAAATTATCACCTCAGAAACAAAAGGGTGTCCATCGTGAGAGACACATCGCAACATTTGTATAATTTGTTTTCTTTTACTTGGTACTACCAAAAATTAAGTGAACTTATCGATTGGAAAATAACATGAACATCAGTTCGGATGCAAGCATGGATTTAGGCGTATATAGAATATTTGACAGAGCTTTGTAGACGATTTCGGACACACCGGTTTCTCTGTTCCTCATTCGACGAAAGCCTCTAGTTTATGGGACAAGTATATCTAACGGTCAAAGTCCTAGAATCACCCGCACTAGCGCCGCGTCATGATTTTGGGTCTAGATCTAGGACTGCGTTACAGATAGGAATTTAAATTCGTGCTTACTTATATGTAGATTGACCTTATCTCGTCTTTAAAAGTGTCAAGGTATTTAGAAACGGGTTGTATGAAAACAATATTTTATTTCTTTTAAACGTTTTTCATGGTTCCACTACTTACTCGTACAAGGTAAACAAAAAATTTAGAAAGGTTCCTTTATGCTAAGAGTCGGTTGTCTGTCTGTAGTGTTTGTCACAGCTCAAAGACTTTCGAATTGTTTTACGTATAAATCTCAAATATGGAAGAAACGGGTTTTGCTAACCTGAAGGCTGAAGTAAAATCCGAAAGAACTTGAAAAGTCGAAATAATAATATTTTCAGAATTCCGATACCTACAAGTTGAAAAGGATGAGAACGTGAATCCTTATATGTATGCATGTAGTGAGAGTCAATAGACTGTCTATCTGTCTCATAACTTTTGAAGCCTTTGACCTAAAAAGCTGAAATTTGGACCAAAGACGAGTTTTACTAGCCGATTTTACTTTTCTAGACACCAAAATAAGAACATAAGAAACTTTTAACTGTGTTCTTTACAGCAGTTGGTTAGTATTTGTCATACCGTAGCTACATTTTGCCGCACAAGCTTATTTTCTTTAAAGGGAAAACTGTCAAATGAGTTACAGGTGATATCTTTGACAGCAAAAATAAATTAAAGTCAAAAGTTAAATCCGAAAAGTTACAATCCCTCTTGAACGGACCGTATAATACCCTATCCCTCACCTTCAAACCCATCCCTAGTAAAGTATGAGTGGCATTGTGAACCCTTTGGTTCAATTGCAATGAAGTCTTTCTGCTCAGAGGATATTCTCTTGATTTTTTAAGAGATTAAAGACGTTTTCTTAGAAAAAAATAGGCGTGGCGTTCGCTCTTATAACCAAAGTTCAAGGATTCTAGTGAAATATTCACAACAAGATTTAATCATCACCGTAAATAGCTTCGAGGGAGTGAAATACGATTTTGTCTAAAGAAAACACCCCCAAAATTAGGCGAAGCCTTATACAGGTTGCTCATAACCTATGCAAAAAAAAGTTTATTAAAAAATAATTTGATACATACATATGTATCCGTCTGTAGCCCATATTTATTCAATAAAACCACCTGTACCGATAGCAGCCTCAATTTGTAATCGGAAACGTAAGCATACCGGAATTAAATAGTCCTTGGTGATGTTGGACAATGGCATCCTTTAGAGCTTGGATGGTATTATGAGGTTATTTGCTGGTTCTTTCTTCCATTACGTCCCACTTAAAGTAATCCAATGGATTAAGGTCTGGAGAGTTAGGTACCAATAAGTTTGGTGTTATGTGACCGTGGAAATTCATCTCCTTACATTTCTAAGTCGTCATGGCTTTGTGCGCAGTCGCAGAATCCTGCTGGAGCATATATAGTCTTTCTTCAATCACATTATCTATCCTGGGCTTAATAACTTCCTCTAGGATCTAGATGTATCACTCGAAGTATTTACTCAAAGACACCGTGGAAAAAAATAAGAAGTCATAACATGACCTTCAGTTCTCACTGCTACAAGGATCATCACACTGGTAGGAAAATTGGTGTGCAACACACGGGGACCATCTGAAGGCTCTACACACAGCCATCTGCCGTTCCTTCTATTGACCTTTTGATCCTGGTCAAAATATTTTTCATCTAAAAAAATCAACGAAGGCCTGGATCTTTCGGATACTTCAACTTGTTGAGGAATCGTCTTCCTCGGAACACACAGTAGTTTTTTTGTTTTCTCCGACATAAACTGTCCACTTCTCATCTCATAATACTTACATCAGAGGTTTTCATGACTGACGCTGTGAATTAGTCGTTCAGATACTTGGAGATCCCTTGCAATTGATCTCATCAATTTCCCAGGATCCTGTTTAATACTATGTTGCACTTGTTGACCAAGATAACGACCGTGGTGAATGCTTTTAACGTTTCGAAACAACACCGCAGGAAGCCTCCTCTTGTGAACGAACGATCGGGCGACTTTTAAAAAGCACAGAATATATTTCCATTTTCTGTTTGGTGTTTATCTGGAATTATACCCGGAAAAAACTTAAACGTTTGCTATCAACGTGATCAAAACTATGACAGAACAAAGACATATCCTCAAATAGCATTCGCATCATGTACATTAATTTGGTACGTAGTTTGTAGCATAGATAAAAAATAACGATCGACCCTCGAAATATATTTGTGATCGGCAAAAGGTAAGTAGATCTTGCCATGTCTCTCCGTCAGTCCGTCTGTTTGTCTCAAATTTTGAGCTTTTTAGAACCTGAAACAGTCTACTACACTTCTTTTCAATACTTTTACTAGAAACTGAAAAATATCGCCTCCTCTAGAATTCGTTCTTACATTGGGAATGGTGATGGATAGATTTATTTTCAAGGTTTCACCAAAATTCATGAACTTTGGCAACAAATAGTTACCGCCACGCCCACTTTCTTATAAAAAGAAGTCTGATAAAATCTTTTAAAAATCTCTGACTGTAAAGATACGCATATCATTGAATTTAAATTTAAAATTCAGAACACCTCGTCAACCTTATCAGGAATGGGTTAGAAGATGATGAATGGATAACTTTCCTATATGTTTTTTAGATCATTTTCCATTGTTTAAAATAAATGCATGTCCTCTCAATTCTTCCCGACATTAACTTGACAATATCTAGAATGACTACAGCAGTCGTTTATTGGTGCGGATTTTCAAATTTATCGTAATGTAAATGGCGAACTCTAAAATGTAAAATTTATAATAACATTTTTGATAGATCATTGGAAAATGTAATTTATGTAGCAGGCAGAATAGAAACAACTAATTGTTCATATGCTGACCCACCCAGAGAGTTGTAGAGAAGAATCGCTTAAGACTTGGGGATTTATGGTCTACACATTGGTATTTTTTTAAATGAAATTAAATAATTATTCTGCTAAGAATATCTAAAAATTTTAATGGATTTTAACTATGCATATTTTTTTTATATCTAATAAGGATTGATTATCGAAAATTTATTTATAAATTAAATGTTACAGTAGAATCTCGAAAAGATGAAGTCGAGAAAATGTGAATGAAAGATTTTTACCATTAAATGGTTTTAAAAGATGGACGCGCAAAATTTATGAGTTCGAAAACGCACTTTGCGTAACTTTGTTTTGTTTTGTTCAGCTTTTGTTTTCGTTGTGTTGTGACAAAGGAGTCAGTAAGAATTGAATTTTTATGAAAGCATGACGCAACCCATCAAGGGAGAAGTAAAATTTTTAAATCGTTCCATCTTGAAAAGATGGACAAAAAAAAAAAAAGATCGTGTTTCTAATGTGTTCATATTTTCGAAACTCTACTGTACATTGTATTGAAATAAATACATTATTTGTTTAGCGATGTTATTTGTTGTTAATTGGTATCTACATGTATTACGGAATGTAAATGTTATAAACAAAAATTGACTGCCAAATAGCAATATTTTGCCCAACTTGGTAGTCAATTTTATTCGTTGTGAGCCCCGTCAAAATATCCCCTGTATGCTAGAAGATAAGGACCCTGTTTGGAATGCTCTATGTTTGATGTGCAAAACTATCACATTTTCTTAATAAACTTTTTTACTCAAGATTTCGTGAAAAATTACAAAAATTTCCCTAAAATTCAAAAAGAAAAAAGACATACTTATATAAATTTACCGCTATTTCGACTATAAAGTGGTAGCATATTTGTGGAAGCTCCGCGTGCCAATCGTCGCCGAAGTTTCTATAATTTCTTTTTACGCCATCAAGATGCTGTCGATGATAGTTTAACCTCACCATCCGTACATAGAAAAAGTAAATATTTTAAAATTATTTTTATTTGAATTTTTTTTTGTTCTTGCATTTTCCATTTATATAAATTACTTTCGTTTAATAATACACACATACCTATATATATATAAAACAAAATGCAACCACTTATATATTTTAATCTCACAAAATCAAAAAAAAAAAAAAAAAACACCGTAAATCACAGGCATTACACCGACAACGAGCGACGATAAAACGATCATAGCGCCAACGCCAACACGGAAACGTGCAACGAGCTTTATACGCAAAAAACCACCGTTAGAAAGAGGTTTGTCAGCACAAAGCGCTTTAAGAGTTAACAAAAATGCTTTTGTCTGTATGTGTGTCCAAACCTTTAAATAGTATTTCTTTGATTGCACAAAATTTGTTTTTTCTCTCTTCCATTCTCTGTGATTTTCTTTCCATACCTGGATTTATATTATGAAACATAATTTAGCCGATGGGCCATCGGAAGTGAGTATATTGGTGACAAAACCATCACCGGAAGCACCAACTGGACCATCATTAAGGCCGGATAATTCGACATTGGTACATGTGTTGGTTCACAGGGAGAGTGAAGAGTACAAGACAGAAACCGATGATGAAGAGCAGACAACATCGATAGGTGAGTAATTATATTCAAATTATGTAGATGGGTGGCCACGCTGTAGTGGGTAGTGTATTTGCTTGTGTCCCGATCGGTGCAGATTCAAGCCCCATCGGAGAACAGGCACCAGAGCACGAACAAAAAATAAACCAATGAAATCTAAGTTTGGTTTGACCTTAAAAAAAATATTAAAAATAAATTGATTCAATTCATAAAACAACACTACGTGGTACAACATAATGGAACACTACTCAGGACAACATATCTCGGAAATTTGTTTGCTCCAAATGCTATTTAGTTATTTTTTGATACTAGACTTAGGTCAGTAATCGCCAAACAAACAATAATTGTTCACCAAACAATAATTGTGCAGAATCTAAACCACTCTCAAAGTGAAGAGATGTCAAAAGTGACAAAACGATAGAAATGACAACTAGAGAGTATTCTCCCTCAGTGATTGAATGCGATCGACGAATCATAGTAAACGTCAAAAAGAAACAGCTGACAGCGCAAAAGAAAAATCGCAAAGTGAAAATTAATTCACGCGTTCGAATTCTGCGGCCCTAGTTAGATGCCTAAAGGCTCCGACCCATAGAATCCGTCGATATTGTTTCGTTGAAAGTTGACGTTGACATCCACGTATTGCCGGAGAGAACAGTACCATAAACTCCGTCGCATACCTTCGTTAACAGATGACAGCCGATGACATTTTGTTATTGCTGAAAGTGTTTTCTCTTCAAGCTGTCCGATTGTCAACGGCGATGACATTTTCTCTACATTGTCTGAATGCTTCCACCAATGAATGTGCTTAGTCTCAATTTGTGAATGCGTGAACTTCAATATGTGAATGTGTGAACTTCAATGTGTGAAACTGTGAACTGCCAACGGATCAACGGACTAAAAAGTTGAAAGTAAATCTACTTTATCCATCAAAGTTCATAATATATCCGTTGGTTATGGGCCACCTTCCATAAAAATGCGAAATAAATCAGCTGGGCCCCATTCCACTATACAACTCTGCAAATTTTCACTGAGAATTTTGCAATTATTTCCAAATTTTTGGTTCCACTTAAATTTAAATTTGCTAAGCAAATGCAAAATTATACAAAGTATTATGTGCAGAAATTTTGCAAAAATTGCAGCTTACCGTTCCACCAAAAACTATTTATTGCAAAGCATAATCAGCAAAACCTTGCGAATAAAAACCATTTCGGTTCCATGAAATGATTTCTTTGCTTTCTATGTGAAAAGTGTTATGTATATGCTGTAAAAGTCTTCATTCTGTTCCATCATTTTACAACGTGTTGTCATTGACATGACATTGGCAAATAATTTGCAAAGAACTGATTCACATTGCAGAGCGTAGGTGTTGCAAATAAAATGCTCTTATTTTCATTAATTATTACCAATAAAGGAAGTTTCTTCACATTTTTCCCACTGCGCGACATTATTATTACACCTCGTAAAAAAATCAAATGTTTCGTATGTACTCAACGAAATTTGATATCAGTAACCGACTACCGTTCTGTTTTATTAAACGACATACCACGTTTGCAATAAATATTTTTTTTTTTTTTTTTTTTTTTTTTTTCCGAGGGTAGGTAAAAAATCTTCATGAAGACACTATGAGGATCGGTAGCGCGTGCTCATAGTAGTGTGAGATTTTTACTCACTAAAAAAACCTCCCTTCGTGATAAATTTCTTTGATTACATACTACAACTAAGTTTTGACTTATCCAGAAGTTTTTCTTTCACGTATTGAGATCGTTTGGCAGGTCCCTTTCCATTGAAAGTTCCTGCTTGTTCCGCAAATTAGGCGCGGTTTCTTGCTATCGCATTAAATCGAAAGGTTTAGTCCTTTGTAGACGACGCAGTAGATTCCTCTCATCTAGAATTCGAAGGACTTCATTGTTAACGTGTCCTTGTAATCTGTCTTTATGCTTACGCGCGAAGTTTTTGATTTCATATTCGACTGTCGCAATTCCTAAATCTCTATGGATATCGCTATTTCTAATAAACCACGGTGCATTAACTATTGATCTTAGCACTTTATTTTCAAAAGTTTGTAAAATATTGACATTACTTATTTTGGTACAACCCCAAAGTTGTATTCCATATGTCCATATCGGCTTTAGCACTTGCTTGTATAAAAGCAGTTTGTTCTCTACATTAAGCTTGGAATGTTTTCCAAGTAACCAGTACATTTCTCTGTATTTGGTTTCGAGTTCCTTACGTTTTTTCTTCACGTGCGATTTCCACTTCAGCTTAGCATCAAGTGTCATTCCAAGATACTTAGCCTCGTTTGCAAACGGAATTTGAACCGAGTTTGAAAAGATGGGCAAATTATTTATTTTCTTATAAGTAAAATTGACATGAACAGATTTGTTTTCGTTTAAAGCTAGTCGCCAAATCTTTGTCCATTCATTTACTTTATTCAATGCTTCTTGCAATTTTTCAGTCGATTCTTCGATCGTTTTACCCGTTGCCAGGATGGCAGTGTCGTCGGCAAGTGTAGCTAAGACGGTGCCTTCTTCTTGCGGTATATCGCGAGTATATAATAGGTACAAAAGCGGTTCAAGGACACTTCCCTGCGGCACCCCAGCCCTTATTTCTTTAAATTCCGAATATTCGTTTCCGTGTCTGACTCGGAAAAGTCGATTCGTCAAGTATTTTCCTAGAATATTATATAAGTGTTCCGGCAGAACTTGTCGTAATTTATATTTCAAGCCTTCATGCCAGACCTTGTCAAAAGCTTGAGAAACATCAAGGAATATGCTCGAGCAAATCTTTTTTTCTTCGTAAGCTTTTTCAATTAAATCAGTTATTCTATGCACTTGGTCTATTGTTGAGTGCTTGGTTCTAAACCCAAACTGGTGATTGGGAATAAGAGATCCTTCTTCTATAACCGGCTGTAATCGCTTAAGTACTATTCTTTCGAAAACTTTAGACATAATCGGCAGCAGCGAAATAGGTCTATACGATTTTTTATCATTCGGTGGTTTTCCTGGCTTCAGAATCATTATTACTTCCGCGACTTTCCATTGACTCGGAACATATTCTAATCTTTTCGCTGCGTTTATAATGTAAAGAAACTTAACTAACGCTTTTCTAGGTAATGATTTAAGAAGCTCTCCTGTGATTAGGTCGTATCCAGGAGCTTTATTCGGTTTCAGTTTCTTTATTTCTTGTTGAAGTTCGGTCAGCCTTGCATTTCTTACTGTGTAATTGTGAAATGCTATATCCGACGCATTATCATTTTCAGCAAGCGCTTGCCCATCAAATGGTTTAAATGTTTCTTCTAAATGGGCGGCAAAGACTTCTGCTTTGTCTTTATCATTCTTGGCCCATTCGTTGTCATTTTTCTTGATTGGGGCCGCTTGTATTTTCGGTTTTTTAATGCCTTTTATAGCTTTCCAGAGCGAATAATTGGAATCTTTGTCCGCTGTTAAGCTTTCAATGCTGGTTTGTATTGTCCGGTTTTTAAAATCAATAATGGCCTTTTTTAGCAAGTTACACAAGTGATTCAAATGCGATTTATGTTGCGGAGCACGAGTTTGTTGCCATTTTTTACGCGCTTTTCTCTTCTCCCTTACCATTTCTTTTATTTCCGGTGGATATTTTTGGGCATGATTGATTGGCGTTTTCCTTTGATAGGGAGTATTTTTCCACGCGGCGCGCTGCAGAACTTCAACAAAACGATCAATTTCGATTTCGAGTTCAGAAAACGTCCTAAGTGATACTCTCAGTTCGGTATGTTCTTCAACGTCTTTTTTAAAGCCTTCCCAATCAGTTTTTCTGCTAGTTAGTCTAGCAGGTACATCTTTTTTAATTAGGCGTTCGCTCATCGTTAGAATGATAGGGGAATTGCAATAAATATGGCTGCTTAGAGATTTGGCGACAAATTTCAAATATTTAAATGAAGATCGTTGCATATCATTATGTAACTTATTTTCAATCGTTGTACATAATGTAAACTTCAGCAACAAGAATCAGAATTATTTGCTAAGTACAGAGAGGAAGCGAAGAGTACTTAGTCCCTAGTTAGGCCTTCCTAGGGACTTGGATTCCGAACGCACCCAATGAGTAAAGTTATATAAAACTCTCGTCCCTCTTTCCCCCCAACAACCATTTGTTTACATTGTTGTTTTTGTAATTAATTTTCGTGTCCGTGAATACGTGTGAGCAATAAGCAACAACACTTTACATACGACTGCCCCTTCCACCGAAAATATCCCGCCATTTTCACGTGCTGAAATAAGTAATTCGAGAGCTGTGTTCGAAAAGTGAATCCATTCAGATTAAAATGAGAAAAACTAATAATTATATTTAAGATTACTTTTAATTACTGTACATTACAATAATAATTGACAATTTAATCACTCAGGTGGTCTGTGAGAAAAAAAATCGACCCAGTAGTTCGCTGTAATATATCATAGATCCATTCAGTCAAAAATATTGTTCCTATGTGAATGAACTTGTCCAATAAATTTAAAAATCAAGTAATAAACACTTATTATGCTTTTTGTTCGGTGGCTTGGTGTAGTGGATATTATGTTGGCTTCTTAAGTGGGAGTTGTAGGTTCAAGTCCAATCCAGAGAATTGAATTGTAATATTTTATAATTATTATAATAATAAATAACTAATAAATAAAGTAAGAGGAACCGCAAGCCAACAAATAAAAAGGGATTGAACACTTTTTATGTACATATATACCAATACATATATTTTTAAGATAAGAAGAAACATAAATTTCTGAGCTTCTAAATATATTGCTCAGTTTTTGAAATGTGTTATTGTAGTTTTATTGTAACTCAGGTTGCAAGAAACATTGGCAAATATTGGATTTGTTCCGCTTTATCAACGACTCAGATAAGACTTTGAAGATTACTAGCACCAAACGTAATGTTTCCAATCCGATTCATGAGAAGATATAATTCAAATAGTTTCGATACTTTCGAACACGCCCCACATTTTCCAGATTTTTTTGTGAATCCGTCAATTTTGGCGTGAATTCATGAATCATACGCCATCTTGGGGTGATTTAATGGTTTTTGTGCGTGAATATGTAACAATATACGCAAATTAGCTGGTGGGCAATTGGAAGCCACGAGAAAGTTTCTTTTTAATAATGTTGACAATGCATTACTTAATTTTCGTAACCCGGGTTGAAGCAAAATATCGCAGTTTGATAACTACCCCAATACAAGAAAAAATCTTTTAGTGACACTCTGATAGGATTTCAGCTCGAAATGCATTCATGTACTTATGCCTCAATTTGACACTCTCTGAAAGTTTATAATTTTTTTGTTCAGAAAGTCCCTGAACTGTCACTTCGATAGCACAAAGTATCTGCCTTGGAAAACTTGTTTGTTTTTATTCATGCGTTTTGGTTTATGTAATTTCGAATGAAGTTTAAAAAGGAAGACCAATCTGACCAGCAATGAGAAAGACCGTATAATCAATTTAAGTTTTAAATACTCCAACATAACCAATTTCAATAAAACAATAACAAAATTATTTTGGGGTGCGTTTAGAAGTTTGTAAATTTAATTTTCCCAGATTCGATTTTCAACTCTTAAAAATTGGTCTTCGTATATTTAAGAGCAGTTTATTATCCCTTGGTAAATACTGCCCTTAGTTTTGAGGTATGATCTTTTGAAATGTTTCATCAGTTTTAAACTTTTACCGTTACTAATATTTTATTATCAGCCCTAACTTTGCTCGATAATTTGTTACAAATTTGTTCGTAAATTCTTCCATCAACCGGATCTTCACTTTAAGGCAGATTTCGGAGATCTGCAGACCTAATTGAAATTGGGGATGTAACGATACAATTAAATGCAAGTAACGTATCGATACTTTTGTTTCGATATCAATTACTTTTGGCATCGATAATTTATTTCTAATAATTATTTGGTGTCGAACGAAAAATACCCAGTGACGAACCAAGTGCATCGAATGGACGTATAGCACGTTTACATGGTGAGTTGAAACCGGATAATAACCTAGTTGAATCCCAAGTAAACTCAAATAAAGTTGAAACTTGATTGATTCTAGTCGATCACATCCTGTGGATTTTTTTTTTTTTTTCTGATCCTTTCATGTACTATTCGAGAGTACTTATATTTAATTTGAATAAGTACTTACCACATTTATTGTTTATTGTTTGAGTATTATGATTAGTATCGATACTTTGATTAGATACTACTCACATGAGTATAGGTAGATACGAGTACCTCAACCTAATTGAAATATGAAATTTCAACGAAATGTCTAGAGCCGCTTTAGAGAAAATAGTTTTTTGTAAAATACCCATCGTTAATTTATGATTAAAATGAAAATTCAAATTTCGTCTAGATCTTGTCCAGCTCTAGAGTGTAGTCGGCTGTTACATGCCTACATACACACAGCCAGACAAATCTTTCTTGAATTGGTTTTTTTCCGGTAATGTGATAATACCTGCTGCTGATGCCAATAGGAATTTTGTCGACTATACTTATCGATAATCCAGATATCTACCTGCCATATAGTACTTAGTACTTACATATAACTAAATTCACATGTACATAGTATCTTTAAGACTAATTGAATGAAAATCTTTAAAAACAAATTTCCAATATAAAATTCTAAGCATATCCTACCGTCCTAAGTTCTGTTTTACTATTCATCTTTGAACTTAAGACTTTTTTTCAAAAACAGCTGAATGGCGTATGGAGCAAATAAATTCTCACTTGATACAAAAAGAAGCGGCATGTAAAATTACACAAATACCTACTCACCATAACTTTGTTATTAAAACACTTTTGGATTATTATTATTATTATTTATATTTTTCAGATAAACTCCATAAGCCACCTCAAATAAAAATTAGTCCCGGATCAGATGATTTCCCTATGGATGACATAGTATCGGGAACCCATCCTATGGTTCAAATTAAAGTCGAAAGTCCAAAGGATCCACCACAGGGTGATTTTAGTGCTCAATTGTCAACGGCATTAGAAATTTATCCTGCAGCTCAAATACAATCCGTATCGGATGACGTTATTATCGACGTCAGCGAACCAATCGATGTTAACATCCAAGGCGATACATCTCAAATATTTTACGACTACAAGGAGGACATTGACCGACAAGAATCACCTCCAGAAGAAGACTTAAACGAAATAAGATGTCAGAGTCCGCAGGGCGATGAAATCCTTACTTTAGAAGATAGTGATGAAAAATCTGACAGCATAAATAGGTGACCATCAGCAAATGTTGTCGAAGGAAAGACCGCGGACATGGCGGATGATGAAAGTCTTGAAAGTAGTTGACAATCTTTAACTTGAGTATTGCTTTTGCTCTATGGGAAAGCAATACAAAACGGTTCACTTACAAATACCAACAACAATACCAATAATCGAAACCAATTTACTAATTTATACAAGTATGTTACATGTATACTTAAAGTAGTTTATCAATTTTGAAAGGATTATTTATATAAATCTCAAAATTACATTCATTAGGTTTTTCTTTCGCATATCATTATTTTACGAAATTTGTTTATAAAATGTAGTAGCGCCCATTGAAACATGGGATTTCCTTCCCAAGTTTATCATTTAAGGGGAGTGCTCTACCATGAGTCTGAATAAAATACTGGGTTCTTCATCTGATTTATCTTTGTCAATATATATGACAGATATAGACAGTGGTAGTGTTTAGGATTCATTGTGGTTATGCATTTGCATGTTCCCGTCATCGTCTACTAACTACTCTTCGACCAAATTTTTCAATTTTAGATACATACTGTCTCTCGATTTGACTATCGCACAGAGCTGGATGCTACGATACAACACAGCGATGCAAACTTTTGTCAGATCTCATCAGAATGCACAATAGTCGTACGTAGTGGTCTTTACATTATAGTTGACATACTGCATAGCAGAATTATAACAGTACACTGATTTGCTGGCAGAAAACCGAACATTGTTCCCTTTCACACACACCGATATTTTTCCGTTTAAGTTACCTCAGTCGTGTCCTTATCAGGGCTGTCGAAATGAGTACTAAGGGAGTATTCGTACCCTCGTACTCCCCTCGAGTATTGTGTATCCCCCTAAATAATATTCCAACATTTTCCCTAAATTTTAATAAACAAAATGTAAGGACATTCCTTAAAGTATGTTCACTTCAAATTAATTTTTTTCGGTAATAAATAATCTGAAGTCAAAACACATTGAAACAATATGACTGAGCGACAGCAGGATCGGATTCTGTTGCTTTTATTTCTTAAATAATTTGAAACAACGATCAAATATATCAGATATTTACTTTTGATTGCGCTACTCTCCTTGGGCCCTAAGAAGGAAACTTTTCCAGTCAGTACGATCGCTTGCACAGCTGCTTCCAATTGTGTACACCAAGTTGGCTGAATTTGCTCTACACTTGCGCACTCCATTCAAGATAAAGTTTGTGTTTTCTGCTAGCTTGATCCTTCGAGAACAAATCGCGCTAAGACTCTTAATATTGCACATTCGCACAAATAATTTATTTTTTGATATCACTATAAAATCTCGGATTTTGTATTATATTGTATTGTAGATCGTACTCCCCCCTAAGTCAAAATGCTCCCTTCCAAAGCACAGAAGTACTCCCCTTTGAATTTTCAAAACGATAGCTTTGGTCCTTGTCAATACTTCCTTCACACATCCCTCAATTGTCACACATGAATGAACACACCTCGAAGAAAATTGAATAAAAAAAAACTGAGGCAACAGCCGTCTAAATGCCGGCGTGTGTGAAAGCGATCACAAAGTCACATACATCACTACCGGTACAACACCGGCCAGCGACCGCCATTGTGTAAGTGTAGTCGTGTTTTTTTTTTTATGCGTTGGGAGGTGGGAATCTTTCAAAGACGAAACTGAGCCCGTACAGTAACAGTGTGGGATTTCCACCCTCTAAACTCACATCCCCTCCTACCCCTGATCTTCGAAGCACAGTGGAACATAATGTGGTGTGCTGCATCCTCGACTGCTTCCGTGCACGTTGGGCAATAAGGGTTGTCTTCGTGTCCAAATTTATGGAGGTAGGCTTTGAAACATCCATGACCAGTAAGCATTTGCGTCAGATAGAAGGACAGGTCTCCATGCTTCCTATTGATCCAAGGGTCTATATTGGGAATCAATCTCTGCGTCTATGTCAGAAAAGTTCCATCTCTCTTGTCATTCTTTGAGGCTTGTTCTTGGCTGTAATTCGGTGTCATTTCGACTCGTCGCTGTTGACACCATTGTCCTGTTGGCACGATATTTTTGTTCGGCTTCTTTACTGAAGTGGTCTATTGGCACCATTCCAGCAACTACGCATGCCGCATCGTAGGCAGCCGTTGTTCTTGCTGCCTTCTCAGCTGCGTGTTCCAGGTGTTGCTTAAAAGTGAACCTTGCATCTACAGTAACGCCAAAGTATTTCAGCTATGGTTTGATCGCCCACGGTTAATCTAATAGTCTCCATAACTCTTCGATCTTTTCCTCTGCTAGTTTTAGGTCCATGCTTACTAGCCAGTCCTGTACCATCCCGATAGCTTCATTGCAGTCATGCTGCAACTCCTCAAGCAATTTGGTCATTACAACGATCGCTATGTCGTCGTCGTACATTAGATTCCACAGTAGTAGACATAGTACGAAGCCCTGAGGGACACCGCCTGTGACGTTATACTGCCTCACTCCGTCGTCGCTACAATAGTACAGTATTCTATTTCTAAAATAGTCTGCCATTATTTTCTGCAGGTAGTTCAGTACTCTCTTGGCGATAAGTGCTCGCATAATGTTACTCCAGTTGGCGGTGTTGAAGGCATTTTTAACATCCAGCGTTATGATGGCGCACTGCTGTTGACCTTCCATCGTCTTCCTTCGACGACTTTTTTCAAGCTGTATTTAAGACTTCGTCGATGGTATCAATCGTAGAGCGTGCCTTACGGAAGCCTTACTGGCGGTCTGCGAGGCTTCATCGATCGCGCTTTCCAATCTGTCACTTGGGCATAATGCCCTCCAGTATTTTGCCCATGGTGTCCAGCATGCAGAGAGGCATATACGATAAGGGATCCTGCGGTGGTTTATTACCTTTTGGTAAGAGGACAAGTATAGTCATGTGAAAGCTCCCATTTGATTGCTTGTCCGACTACGAAAAATTCGTTGGCCGATCTTTTGCCTGCCTGTAGAAACCGGTGTGTGTGAAAGGGCTCTCATGGTTTACACTCTGATCTGCCTGTCAGGTAGACCTGAGTGTCAAAAACTGTAATATTCGCCGTTCAGTTTGCTACTTATGACTCATAATATTTGTATGTACATATATAAATACAATCCCAGATTATAACCTAATACCCCAAGGCGAACTAATTTTAAGGCCTTATCATCGCAACTAATTTTTTGGTCGCTACTATAAAAATCAAAATTAATGCATTTAGATTCATTGAACAGTAATAAATTAAGCCGTCATTTCAATCCAAAATTCACCTCAATACAATTCTTTTAAAACAGAAAAACTAATTTAACCAAATATCATTATAACTACAATTAATACATACTATTCAATGAATAGTTGATCAATTATGCCAAAGTGTGCATATGTAATTATTAAAATATTATTTTAAAATTGTCCACTTCCAATCCTCAACTAATCACTTACATTGTAAATAGACACTCAGATTTTATTTCTATCTTTTATGTATCTTACAAGTAAAAGGAGTTTTTTTTTACAATCTCAAATAAATAGTTAAAAACAAAATAATAATAATAATAGAATAATGAAACAATTTAATAGCAATCATTTTAGGGCAATAAATATTTTTAATTAAATAGTTTAGTTATTAAACATGAAGAAAACAATTTAAATAGAATAGTTTAAGTAAAATGTTAAACAAAATAATTTATTTATTTACTTATTTAGCGGGGAATACAAATGATTTGTACAGTAAAGAATAAACAATTTGTTTCCAGCTACGCTGTAAAAATAACGCCAAAAATGTTAGTGAACTTACAAAAAAAAAAGTGAAATTACAAGTAACAACAAAAATACATAAAAAAGTGTAATAATAATAGTGTTACCAGACTTAAATTTTTTTATATAAATATTTAATTTTAGAATGTAGGTAGTAGGTAAAAATTATTTTCATTATTTCAGTGATATTCAATCGAATGTAGATAATTGAAAAATAAGTAATATTCATGTTTGTATTATTTTGATCATATGTGCACTAAGATTCAAGAAAAAAAATTATTTCTTAAACTTCTCAATAAATAGGGACATAGGTATGAGTTACATAATGTACTTTTAACTTAAAAAATAATTTACTTCCATCGAGCTTTAGAAAATATATGAATAGTGTATGATTCCAAAATAGACTGTGTGCAAGTTGTGATGCATATACTCATATGACTCTAAGAGTATCAGCCACGTCTACCGGGTTAAGAAAAACTACACTACTCCACTCAACTCCACTAGATCCTGAGAAATTCTCCTCCGAATCATGTCCAGTAAATTCATTGGAGATCTCATTTCCAGTAATCCCATGGTGACCTAAAACCCAAATAAGACTCACTGAGTTCAGCCTTGTGACAGAAGTCGGAGAGCTTTTGCATTCTCGAATTATTTTGGAAGTGAGTAAATGACTGAGTAAGGCCTTAAGCGCAGCCCGGCTAACGTTACAGACGCTGATACACACTTACCTCTACATTCCTTAAAATATAGTTCATAGCCATAACGATTGCATAAGACTCCCCTTGAAAGACAGACGCATGTTTACCTAACGAGAATTGAAGCCTAATATTGCCATCCTCCACGAAGACTCCAGCGCTAGACCGATTCGATTCGTTTTGGAATCACCTGTGGAAATTCGACTATAACCCCTTCCTGGCTCAGATTCCGGAAAAATTCAGTTTGAGGAAAATTTGCTTTAAATTTACGAAGCAGTTGGAGTTCTAGTGTCAATGCGTCAGATGGCACATCCATAAGACAAGACTCGAAAGATAACGTCGCGTAAGGTCATCGAAACTCCAGTGTGAGTTATACCAAAAGCCACCTCGTTTAAGATGAAAGATAGCTTTTATTGTTCTACCCATGATATAAATATCAAGAGAAGGGAGGTTCAGCAATGCATCAAGAGCAGAGCCATGCGTGCAAGAGAAGGCCCCCATGTAGCCAAGAAAACTGTTCGTTGTAGTTTAGTGAGAGAAGCAGTGACATATTTTCGCGAAAGCTTTTTCCACCAAACAACTAACGCATATGCTCAGAAAGATCTTATCATTGCCGTGTAGATACATAAGACATTTTTTGGTGATAAGCCCCTAGTCTTGCCGAAAACTGAGAGCGCCTTGGCTGTCTTCGACTCAGTATGTTTTGACCAAAGAAGTTTACTATACGGGACTACTCCCAAATACTTAGTTTCATTTGAGATTCGAATAGTGACGCCATTGACTGGATCAGACTGATGATCTTCTTTCTCGTAAAGAGAACAACCTCAGTTGTGAGATCAAGTCTAGGGACACCTGCGCCTTGCTGTAGACAGTCTTAAGGTATGATCCGATAGAAAGTATGGCAACAACATCAGCGTATGCCTCAGCGTAGATGTTTCCCCTGTTGAGAGTGTTTAGCAGAGAGTTAACCACCATGCACCATGACAGTGAGGAAAAGACGCCACCTTGAGGGCAGCCCCTGTTAACCCCTGTCATTACATATCGACCACAATCAGCACGACAAAAGCTCAATTCAATAGCATTGCTTTAATTATCGGCACTAATGGTTTGCCCGTGTTGCCTGGTACAATCACACATACTGTCAAAAGCACCTTCAATATTGATGAAAATACCACCACATTGCCACACCTGGGTACCGATACACGAAAGGTTCGATGAACTGTAAGAAAAAAGCTGACAGCAGGGAATACAAACCTGTATAAACTGTAGGGTGTGGTATCCTTGCACATTAGTCATCGGAAATGATTCAAAATGGGATCTGCATGTACACAACTTTTAACAACAACTTTTATAATTTTTAACACCTCAGACACATATGATAGCTGGACTACTAAAAATCTACACGAGAAACAACTCGCAATAGTTAACTTTCGTAGATATCAAAATTCGCTGCCAATCCTGTAGAATATTCCGTAGATATTTTCCTAACATCTTTTCATGTTAAAGGCCTTGGGCCATCCGCATTGTTAATACGCCCCTATATATACATATCTCAGATTTCGTCCTGAACCAAGTTTCTCCAGGAAGAGTAGTTTTTCTTGCGGCTTCAGCTGTTGGGCTATATAGCATAGCTCATTGTCTCATTAAGCTATTTAGTGCAGATATGGTTCGGCAAGTACACCCGCAACGCCTTCAAAGCTTCTTGTTATATTGGTGATCACTCTCAAAGCTTTACATCAACATAATAGGGTATCGAATAATCTACTCACGTCCAAATCGGTGCAATACTTTCAAGTCCCAAGGTATCAAAAATACTGCAGGCTCTTGACATGTTGCCCAACAATTCTCTCCTATGAGATGGGGAGCTTATTAGTAATTTTGTTTGCTTTCGCCATTTTTCAATACTTTTTTAAAGCGCCTCCTGATTTACTACAGTAGTGCATCGAAATTTGTCTGAAGTGACACTACAGGTGTCAACAATAGTGGATATCTCAGAAACAGCAGACGTTGATAATACTTGCTCGAACAAAGTTCTGACATTATTAGATAGAGACACGTGTGATAGCGATCTTTAAGATCTCATTAGGAACTCGAAATAGTTGAGCACCAGGATACCTGTAAGCTATTTTTTTGAATTAAACATTCATTTTCGTTGCACAAGTCTCCAGGAAGGGAAATCACCCCTGACAGAGTCCGGTTTGTCAGAGTCCGAAAACTCTCGATTTAGTACCCTCTTAGCCATTCATCACTTCGGTGTATCCTGGCCTTAGATTAGGGATTTAGTAATTGGATTTAACCGCCACTTTGCTCACTGCAGCAGACTTTTATACCCCCAGCGGAAAGTCGAATAGTCGAAGTGACTATTGAATGCTCATAGCCCTAAACGGGTCTTTTAGGACACTCCTGACTAATGGCCATTCATTGCAATTTTGCTTAATATGTTGGTCATCCACTTAAAGTGCTACATAGCTGATCAAATTGAATAGAATTGTATCTGAGAAGTCCTGTATAGGTAAATATGAACTTTGAATTGGAAAACCTGCAGCATTATGTCCATAGATTTGCTCTAGAATTTGAGGCACTTTGACATTTTGACCGTGGCATTTCAGTTATTGAAGACCCCATCTAATTTTCGCATAGCAGAGTTCTTTTCAATGTTAAGCTCCGCATGGTTTTTGTATATAGATACGAGTACATGCACATCAAATCGACGTATTAGATTGTAGATATAAATTCGAAATGTGGGCGCCGTGGCTCAGTGGTTAAGAGCGCTGTCACTGAGCGGTTCAAGGTTCGAATTCAAGAAAACACAAAAAAAAAAAAAAAATTCTCACGGCGTCACCTCTCGCGAACGTCTGACAAACTTCCGAGAGTAAAACTCTCAGGAGAAGCTTCTCTCAAATCGAAAAGCAGAATTAAAGGCTCCGTTAAACAGAGAGCGTTCTGGCATTGTGTTTTAAAGCCACATTCCGACATCGCGTTGTTCTGCAATCGCATGTACAGACTGATTCATCATCGCCGAGCCGAAATCGTTGAAACTAGTGCTAAATTTGGATAGTAGTTGCGTTTTATGACGTAGGCAAAAATCTTTAATCTTTTTTTTTTTTCTTTCTAACGCATCTAGCGCATTCCTGAACGGATTTTGATGAAATTTGGAAATAAACTCAAACGGATACATTATTGGTTTCATTTGAAATTGATCGAAACCCAATAGAGTGGGAGTGAGATATGAGGAGGGGTTAATAATATTTGCTAATCGTTTTTCAAGAACCACTGAACGGATTTTGGTGAAATTTGGATTGTGTCATACATATCATACATGTCGACACGTTTGTCTGAAAATTATTGAAATCTGGTGAAGACGGGGTAAGATATGGTGGGGTAACATTTAACTTCATGTATTCCAATATTTTCCAAGAATTGTTTTGGCTTACATTCTCATAAATTTACATGCCCTCAATTAATTTGTTTGCACCAATATAGTTTCGGTAATGGAGGGGTGTTAGGTTGGGCGGACATCACCAATGTCCTGTTTTTTGAGTTCTTCGTTCAAGGAACTTTATTAAAAAGTTATATTTTTGGACTTCCTGGAGCTTTCAGCTTTATTCTAATGGAATATGGTGCATGATGGGAATATATTTTTGTTCTTGGAGTTCATTATGCCCTCGAAATCCCCTATACAAAATTAGTTTTTACAAAATTTTCGCCATCTACGTCAATCGGTTAGAAAATTACAAGCGTGTGACAGATGGGCACCGTGTTGGTTTCAACCATAAATAGTCCTCTATTTATACCATTTTGGTACGAAACAATAAAAATAATTTAACGACTTTGTTCAATTTTTAAATCTGAGTGATTTAGTCATGCACTTTATTTGTTTTTTAATTTCATTCTCCAGCGTTAGTTTTGCCCACGTACCCTTCAAATCAAGAAGATCAGCACCATATACTGACACAAGATTAATTTCAAAACCAAATATGATTTAAACTAAAATATGTAGACATTCTAACTCAATTTAAGCAAAATACATCTCTCATAGTTTCAATTCTCATTCATTTTATAATTGACAATCATTGAAACAAAAATTCCTCTTTAGTTGTCACCCGTTCCGATTATGTAAATAAAAAATACACAGATAAAATACAAAAAAAAGAAATTACATTGTACAATAAAGTAGCTTAGTTAGATATTAATAATCAAAATTAACAGCAATATGTCAGAGATGACTTCATTTACAACTCTCATTTCAAATAGAACTTTTACATTTACATTACATATTCCTTTTTTTCTTTTAATTAAATTCTCTACAGCCACAATACATTCACGCATAATCCTTTAAGCAAAATTCACTTTTCTTTCTAAAACATTTCATACAAGATAAAAATTCATTTAATTTCTGATTAAATGAGAATTTCTAAATAAAATTAATTAATCAAAAATAAAGAAAAATAATAAAGAAACAAAAAGGAAACAGAATACAACCAATATACACTCGTCAATTAAGTGATATTTTTTTCTATAACAAAATAAATAAAAAAAAGAATCAAAAGAGAATTCAAAATAGAAATCACTTAGATAACAAACAAAGAACAATATAAGTGAACATATTAATTGTTGTTTAAAAAAAAAAAAAAAAAAAAACTAAAAATAGTTTTAAGTTTGCTTGTTTTTATCACAAAAAAAAAATATAAATTGAAAAAAATGGAAACATAAAATTTGATGTAGAAAGAAAATCAAATTACAACCGACAATAATTACACTTTTATGTGGCAAACAGATATAATGGCGTTTAATTTTATTTTGTTGGCTTCAGGTATTCAGCTAAACTTTTTTCTTCAATTTTCTTTAATTTATTTGCAAACAAGTTTGGCAGATTCACCCGAAGTGAGACTCTCTCTTTATATGACTTTAAACTGAACTTCACTTAACCATAGTGCAGTTCCCTAGAAATTATTATACTCCCTGAAAATGTATACAGCTCGATCGTAAACGATCTTGCAAAAGACATAACAGAGGGGAATCTTAAAACGCTTACACTGTAGATAAACAGCTATTTAAAATAATTTTAAAATATATACTTTTGTTCTATAAAAAAAAAAATTCAACAAATCTATCTTTTTGTCTTCCCTGTGTTCGGCTAAATAATTTAAAAATACGCACAGTATTAATAGCGGGAATTATTTCTAATCTTACTCGTACATATCTCACTAGCTATTCTGCCAAAAAAAAAAAAAATAACAGAAAAACTGCTAACTATTTTTACTTAATTTCAAAAAAAGTGTGTAATCATAGTAAATAATAAAAAAAACTTTCACCTCAAAATAGAATCTCGGCCTAAACATAAAAAACTTTTTCAAAAATTTTCTATCTACATTTCGTCATATTTACGTAAAAACAAAAATAATTTAAAAATCAAATATCTAAACAAACAGAAATAAACTTCAAATCATTACCCAAAGTCATATCAGTAAAGTGTTAAATATTCTGGTGCATCCCTTAAAGTGTTCCAGAATAATCTCAAATTTCATAAAGGGAAACATTATGTATAGTACAAAATAAATCGTACATATGAAAAATTAAAAGTTAAAACAAAATTAAAGTATTCTGTTAAAATATAGAAATGTTAATAAAAAAAAAAAAAAAATCAATTCCGGTTGATCATTGTTACATTTTACGATGTTAAATGAAAGTATTAAATAAATATATGATCGCATTTCTTTAAGATTTGTAGACCGTAAGAAGGAAATTTGTTTAAACTAGTTAACTTATATAATCTAATCAAAAAATCAAAAAAAGATGAAAATGTATATAAATAATAGAGTTTATTTAAATAAAAATTATATAGATAATACAAAGATTAAAAAAAAAAAACAACAAACATATTTACCATAAAATATTTATTTTTAGGTTTAATTAATATATTATATAGAAAAAAAAAAAAAATAGAAACAAATATTTATAAATGAGAGGTCATCGAAAATATTAAGTATTTTCAATTCAGCTATTTATTAAAGAAAAAAATATATTATTAAAAATAATTATTTAAACTTCATATTATTACATTTTAACAAAAAAAAAAAAAAAAAAAGAAACTGGAAAAAAATAAATAAAAAATCGTTCAATAACTACATAAAGTCTTTCTTATTTGAGTTTGATCTGTTTTCAGATCGGCTTATGACAGCCCGCGTTCGAAGCGCCAGTCCAAGCGAATTGAGTTGCCTACAGCATGTCGTCGCGCGCGCTTGTAGAATACGATCGCTACAAAAAAAAAAAAAAAAATTAAACAAAATAAATCCATCAACAAATAATAGCTTTTCGCGCCCGTCAAATTGCATTCAGTGTGGTGCAGTGGAAAAATAAATAAATAACAATAATAAAAAAAAACAGTGCTAAAAGTGCAGTGGAAAAAAAAATAAAAAAATAAAAAAAAAAAATAAATCAGTGCCGGTGCTTCCATCTTTCACCTCCTCTCACCCGCGGTTGCGCTTCTTTGTTATCGCAATTGGAGTACGTGCTATGTACATATGTATATACTTCCAGTTGCGATGACTGAGAGAGTGTAACATTTTATGCATAGCGGGCTGTGAATGTTTATCCGAATAGCGGACCTCAGCTGATTGTCGTTTGGGCATAGCACCTGCGACAGTTTGTTTTGGAAAACTATTCATTGGATCTTCACTTCACTTGCTTAGTTACGTCAGAGTTGTCTTTTTGTGTTTCTATTATGTAGTGATGAGGGAATTTAGGGTTTATCTAACCAACATTCGTGGGCTTCGAATGAATTTCTTTGATGTGTACGCCCACGTCCATTCCCATAAACCAGCTGTTTTGGCACTAAGTGAAACACAGGTAGTTGAAGAATCTTCCGATTTGAAACTGCCTGGATATAACTTAGTGTCATTATTCTTTTCCCACCGTGGTCTCGCCATTCACGTCCGTAGTGATATTGCTTACCAAGTTCCACCACAGTATGGCCACTGTTCCAACCCGGAATTTAATTTCAAATGGCTAAAAGTCACCGTCCGTAAGCAAATAATCCACTACTGCTTTATTTATAGAAGCCCTAGTGCGGACAGCAACTCAACTTTTGACGAATTTGATGCGCTGTCCGATTCCATCACTCGAATTGTCTCCTTGTACCCTCATACTGAAATCGTCATTGCGGGCCATTTCAATATACACAATTCGGATTGGCTTCAACATTCTGGACAGACAACACCCGAAGGAAGGTATGTTGAACTTTTCGCTGAGGTAATCAATTTGACTCAGCTTGTAAATGAGCCAACACGTATACCGGACATTGAAATTCATTCCGCCAACACTTTGGACTTGTTTCTTACTTCGCACCCTGATAAATACACCATTGATGTTCTAGCGCCTATAGGTCGGTCTGACCATAATATCGTATTAGCTAAATTCTCGTACACCGACCACTCAGTTAAAGAAAGAACTCCTAAAAGAAAAGTATGGCAATACGAGAAAGTCAACTGGAGCGGCCTTAATAGCTTCTTTAGGAGTTTTAACTGGTCGCTATGCTTCCTCGATAGCGACGTGGATGCCCAAGCTGATATGATCACCGACACTATCCTCTTAGGTATGAATGACTTTATTCCTAACAGAATAAAGAGCATTAAACCTGAGGCAAACTCGTGGTTTGACCAGAGCTGTAAAGAGGCTATCAGGTTGGAAGAAGTAAGTTTTCGGTCTTATAAAGCCAACAAATCTGAGGAAAACCGAAAAAAATTTAAACAAGCCAGAAAAGACTGCAATGCCCATATTCGACGTGGAAAATTCTTACATGACCAAAAATTGAGGCAAAAAATCCTACAATGTCCCAAAGTTAGTAAAAATTTTTGGTCATTCGTCAAAAGTATCAAAAATTCTGCCTTGTCTGCCATCCCCACGCTCTTTTACAATGACATTCCAGCTTTCAGCTCCTCAGACAAAGCTAATCTGCTAGCTGCTCATTTTGCAGCGAACTCCACGCTGCCAGATAATGCTTTGTCTCCACCTGTATTTCAGAGCGTCAAATTTTCCATGGGACAAGTCCACTTTCGCACTCGTACAGTTGCAGGAGTAATCAAAGGTCTTAACATACACAAATCCGCTGGTCCAGATGGTATCCCCCCCCATAGTTCTGAAGAGGTGTTCTTCTGCGCTGACAAAACCTCTGCGTAAGCTTTTCTGTCTATCCTATTTTTCAGGGCTCTTTCCGAGTAGATGGGAAACAGCATTGGTCCAGCCCGTCAACAAAAAAGGCGAATCTCCTCCCCGTCCAATTACCGACCCATTGCACTTACGTGCCTTCTTTCCAAGGTCATGGAAACGCTGATAAATCGTCAGCTTATGAAATATCTCGATTCACGAAAACTCCTTAATGACCTGCAGTATGGTTTTCGTAGCAACAGGTGCACTGATGATTTGATGGCATATCTCACCGAGAAGTGGAACAAATCTCTCCATCACTTCGGCGAAACCAAGATGGTTGCACTTGATATTTCAAAGGCATTTGACAGAGTTTGGCATCAGGCTCTTTTGTCGAAAATGCGTGCATATGGCATCGATGAGTCTCTTCTTCAATGGATTAGAAATTATCTTTCGGGGCTTTCAATACAAGTTGTTTTGGACGGCTTCAAGTCTGCAATTCACCAAATAAATACCGGTGTTCCCCAAAGCACTGTTTTGTCTCCGACTCTCTTTCTCATTTTTATAAATGATCTCTTGTCTATAACTTCTAATCCAATCCATTCCTTCGCTGATGGCAGTACCCTCAGTTTTTCATATTCGTTCCCTAACTCACGTCCTTGCTCTTCGGCCGTAGAAGGGGAACGGCAACGTATGTTAAACACATTAAATTCCGACCTGGACAGCATAATTAAATGGGGTTCAACCAACCGCGTGGAATTTAATTCTTCCAAAACACAATGCTGTCTTCTGTCTCTCAAGCGAAATCAAAACCCTCAACCATTATCCATGGATGGTACTTGCATCATTGAAGCCGAAAGACTTGCCATTCTCGGTATGTGTATTAATAACCATCTTCGATGGAATGATCACATATTCGAGGTCGCCAAAAATGCTGCAAAATGTCTAGGATTCCTTAAACGGTGCAAGAAATATTTTACCCCGTCTGATCTGGCCTCAATTTATAAGGCATTCATCTGCCCTAAGCTGGAATATAACGCCCGTATCTGGTCTGGTGCACCCAAGACCGTTTAGCACATTCTTGATAGGGTACAAAATCGCGCGTTAAAACTTATAGGTGATAGAGACATTGTGAATTCCATTCATTCATTAGAACATCGGAGAAATGTCTCCTGTCTCTCCCTGTTTTATCGTTTTTTCTACAAAAAATGCGCCAGCGAAATAGCCAGTTGCATTCCTCCCCTTCAAAATTTCACCCACAATACGCGACATGCTTCGAATGCACATCAGTTTACCCTAAAGCCAAACTTCGGTCGTACTGTCAAATATAGAGATACATTTATAATCCGACCAACACGAATGTGGAACGATCTACCAGGCTCTGTATTTCCCCATCACTACACCCTTCAAACATTCAAAACCAAAGTGCATAGGCTCCTCCTCTGTTCCTCTTCCCCTTTTTCCTCGACGCTCGTGCCCTGACACAATTAAAGGGTATTAATACTCCCTTTGGCGCGCGCAGATTATAAAAAAAAAGTAAAAATTGTGCTATGGAGCAGTAGGGTGGACTGGGTACGGTTGAAACACGTTGTGTGAGCAGTATTCAAGTGAAGAGACGAACAGAATGTGTATCTGCGTCTGGGTCTGAGTCTGAGTCGCAAGCTGTCAAAATATTAAATGTATGGTAAGCCGCAACACAATGCGTGAAGTTGGATTTTGTTCAACTTCAAGCAGCGATGCAAATTTGACGTTTATGAATTTGTACACAAGAGCTTTTGTTGTTTTGGAAATGGAGGTCGAGAAATGTATAGAAGTTGTGCGCGAACGAAATTCTTTGGAATTTGTCGAATCCCAATTATGGGGGGGAAGTTGATCTTCAACTTCCAGTCATCGCAATATCGCTGAATCTTATCGAAGTCACGTTGCAAGAGCAGTGCAATGACCTCGATTTTTGGTCCTGATCTGTACGCAATCAAGTCGTCTGCGTACGCTATGGCATGGTGAAGTGATCCTATGAGATCGCTCGTGTAAATGTTGAAGAGGATCGGCGAATTAACCGCACCTTGTTGCAGACCGTTTTTAATTAGAAATGTTCCAGCAGAAGTCACATTGCCATTTTTGACAATGAACTGTCTACTGGTGAGCATGTTATGAAGTATGTACAGCAGTGGTTTGCTTATGCCCAGCCTGCTCTGCTTGTAGAAAAGTCCCTCTAACCATACGGTGTCGAAGGCCTTCTCCAAGTCAATCAGGCATGCACCTGTGCATTGGTTCTTGCTTTTGTTCCATTGGATATCCGATACCAGTTTAGACGCGGCATGTATTGTATCATGCCCCGCCTTAAAACCGAATTGGTTATCCGGAATTATATTACTGTTCTCAGTCCACTTAAGCAGGGCTCTATTGATCACTTTCTCGAATACCTTGCTGATGTTCGGAAGGAGACTTATCGACCGGAGATTTGCCGGATTGGAGGTGTCTTTACCCCTTTTGGGGATGGGTTGTATCACTGCTGTTTTCCAATGCGCTGGATAATGTGCATTATTCAGCGCATTGTTAAACAGAGTCTTCGACACTCCGTCGATTCCTATAGATTTCTTTCTTCTCAATGATTCAAAGATCGCTTGGAGCTCCACCTTCGATATGTATGGGGGATGTACCCTTTCATCGGCGATGACATTGTTTGCCATAATATCGTCATTGAACTCGGTAAAACCTATGTTCTCGGATCGCCAGTGCTCTATATCATTTCGAAAGCAGAAGTTTTGTACAAAGACGCGATTTTCCAATTCGCGGTTCGGGCAAATGGTATTATTCACCTTGTACACCTATAGGTTCTACCTTCTCCTGCGGATCTTCGATCACAAAGAAGTTGTCATCCTCTACTGCTGTTATAAGTATTCGTGCATTGTTCGTCTTTCGGGGGATCTTAAGACATGGAAGGTCGTTTTGATTGTTCCTCCGAAATATTTTATTTATTTGCGGAAACATACTCGGGTTGTTGGGTTTTATAGCCCGAATTTTGTTGTTCCAATGCAAATTTACAGAAAGTCTGTAGTTTTCCCTGATCAATTTCTGAAGGTTTTTAATCAACGACTTCAACGTCCTAACCTCCGAGTTTTGTCTGTCTGTAAACTGTCTGTACAAGGTTTTTAGTCTCGACAGCAGTCTACTTTTGTGTTGGTGTAGTGCGTCAATTGTTGCATTGCGAAATATGTCTGCGTTGTCAGTATGTTGATACCGAGGTATGGTACTATCCATAGTTCGTTTAATTGCCTCGTCCATTTGTTTTAGGTACCAGTCAATCTCCTCGTTTGTCAGATTCCTATTGGACGGTGGGTAGAGCGAGTTCGAGGAGAGTGCTCTTGTCAAAGTTCTGGAGAAGCGAGTCCAACGCGTCCTACTATAATTGTAGGAGTACGTTTGGACAAACTCCTCCAACTCCGGAATTTCGTTGAGAATCGTTATTACGGCACTGAGTCCGTAATGGTCACTGTCATACACAAATGTGTGCAGGCAGTTTAAAGTTTGTCTGTCCGTGTCAGTCAGTTGTAACCGTACGTCGAACAGCATAAGATCCAGATAAGATCCGCTTCTGGGAAACGACGGACTATCTGTAGCTTTCAAATCGAGTTTATACTCGACAGTGTTCCGACCTCACCAATTGAATAGTAGGTTCCCTCTAGGATTAGGTGTGTTATTTCCCCAATCTCTATGTTTGGCGTTTAGGTCTCCGGCCATGAGGAAATAATTTTCCTCCAACTCCAACCTTAAGCATCGAAAAAGTGTCTCGAACTCTGAAATAAATAAAGTAGAATGAATAGCTTCAGGTGCATAGAGTGCTATCTGTTCAGCCCTTGAGAGTGTTGAGTGTTATTTTTTTTTGCGCAGAAAAGAGTGTAGAATATAATAAAGTGATATGCAGAAAGGTTTCCGTGTTGTTTATGTTGTTTTGGATTTTTTTTTTTGTTAGAAAAGTGGATTAGAACGGTTGAAACATTTTTCTTGGGGACGGTTGCAACAATGTGTTCAATTTTTTTTGTGTTTTATAGATGCCCCGAGTACGTGTAAGGAAGACTACAAGAGGAAATGTGGACTTGTCAGCCTACAAAGTGGCTTATGATGAGATGAAAGAAGGCAGTTCATTGCGGAATGCGGCAGAGAACCACGGAATGAATCACAGCTCTCTGTTAAGATTCATTCGAAAGCGAGATGCTGCCAAAGGAGAACACCAGTGCAACATGGGTTACAAAGCACACAATAAAGTATTTTCCCAAGACCAAGAAATGGAGCTATCAAAATATTTGCTACGATGTGCGGATATTTATTTCGGATTAAACAGGAAGGAGGTAAGGAAATTGGCGTTTGAGCTAACAGTAAAATATAATTTAACTCGACCACGGATCTGGGATGAGACAGAGATGGCTGGTGAAGAATGGTTCCGAATGTTTATGAGGCGGAACCCCTCATTGCTGTGCGAGCAGCATAGGCAACATGTCTCTCAAGGGCCACCAGTTTCAGTAAATTTAATGTGGACGCTTTTACGACAATTTGACGGTTGTAATGGATCGTCATAAGTTTGAGCCCCAGGATATATACAACGCCGATGAGACCGGTATCACAACTGTGCAAAAACCCGACAAGGTAGTGGCTAGGCGTGGTGCTCGTCAAGTTGACTCTATAACTTCTGCCGAAAGAGGAACTTTAGTGTCTGTGGCCTTTGCCGGGAATGCTATCGGGAATGTAATTCCACCTTTTTTGTCTTCCAAAGAGTGCGGTATCAAGACTACTTTTTAAGAGATGGGCCCATTGGATCAACTGGAGCTGCAAACCCTTCTGGTTGGATGCAGGATGATTCGTTCTTCGGTTTTTCGGATCATTTCAAAAAACATACAAATGCTTCCACATCACACAAAATTTTACTTATCCTTGACAACCATGCCTCGCACATCAATTCTCTCGATTTTTGCAAGGAGAACGGCATTGTGCTATTATCTTTTCCACCCCATTGTTTGCACAAACTTCAGCGTCTTGGTCGTTCCGCTTATGGCCCACTCAAAAAAGCAGTGAACTCGACATGTGACGCCTGGATGAGAAATCATCCAGGCAAAACAATGACTATCTACGATATTCCTGGAATTGTGGCATCGGCTATGCCAATTGCGTTAACATCGACAAATATACAAGCCGGATTTCGAAAAACTGAAATATTCCCATTTAATCGCAATTTATTCACAGAGCTTGATTTCGCACCCTCCTTCGTGACCGATAGACCACCTCCCGAATACGCAATAGGAGCTGAGGTTCTACTGCCACATAGCCTGCCTACAACCCAAGCTGTTGACGAACCTTTGCCACTACCACCTCAAGCAGAGATCCAGCAAAGAGATATTCCGGTTCCGGAAGAAACTACACCAGGAAGACGTAGCATAAACGGACAGTAGAGCTCCCCATCAAGACCATGTACAAGTGCGCAAGCACTACTTTCAAGTGGTGCTATTGTGTTTTCTCCGGAAATTGTCCGGCCTCTACCCAAAGCTCTGGCAAGAAAATCGAATAAAGGTCGAAAAAAAAGAAAGTCTACGATCTACACTGACACCCCGGAAAAAAACCAAATACAGAAGAAACACGAACCAAAGGTGAAGAAACAATAACCTAAGCAAGTAAAAAAAAAGGTTGGGCGATGTTGAAAACACAAAAAAAACTACGAAAACTAAAAAAAATAAAACCCCACAAGAATCTTTAAGTTCAGAGGATGAGGAGTACTATTGCCTCATTTGTTTGGAAACGTATTCTGAGAGCAGATCAAGGGAAAAGTGGGTGCAATGCATCACATGTAAAATGTGGGCTCACGAAGAGTGCACCGAAGGTGGCAATACTTATTTCTGTCACAACTGCGACTCAGATTACTCTGAGAACTATTTTTTTTTTATTATGATCAAGGCTGAACAAACAAGTTCCTTTAATTGATTTTTATTGTTAACTTTATTTAATTTAATTTAATGAAGAAAATTTTTAGTTTTTATTTATTTTCTGTTATTTATTTTTTGTTGATCTCGTTTTTTTTTAATAAATATAAAACCTTGAATTAAAAAATATTGTTAAAGTGTGGAATGTTTTTAAATAAAAAATAAATTAAATACGTTACAACGTAAGATTTTTTATTACTTCAACGTGTGTCAATTGACCCCATTCATTGTTTCAACTGCCCCAGGTATGGGGACGCTTGGAACAAATTGACTTTTTTCATAAAAATTGACGTAAAGCATACTATGAACTAAAAAAAGCACTGTGCATTAAGAGAAGGAATATTGATCTTGCATTTCACCTAACTCCATCATGGCTAATCTTATTAATGCCAATGCTATGGACGATAGAAGAAACATTTTTTCAACCGTACCCAGTCTCCCCTATACGCCACCACAACGCGCTGTTCAGTTTTACATTCAAAACCTGTTCCCAATTGTGAAAACGCAAGCTGCGTATCGTGCAATATATCGAGTGAGGGATTCGCCTTCAGACCACTTCAAAAGTTAAATACCGAAAAAATTGAGTGGTATACTTTCGAAATCAAGTCAGAAAGGCCACATCGTGTTGTTGCAAGGGGACTCCACCCCTCATGCATCAAAGAAGAGATTATGACTGACGTTCAAGACGAAGGCTTTAAAATTCTTGATGCCGTCAATATCATCAAAAAGGAGAAGCAACAAACGGAAATAGATAAAGACATCTTAGTAAGGCGTGGACTTCCGCTCTTTAAGCTTACCTTCGATAAGTCCGACAATATCGACGATATTTACCGAATTAGGACCATACTAAATATCGTAGTCAAATTCGAGCCAATGCGTAGAAATATAAGAATGATTCCGCAGTGCAAACGTTGCCAAGGATTCAATCGTACTGCAAAAAAGAACCGCGATGTGTGAAATGCGCTGGAAATCACCTCTCCCAAGTTTGTGGAGTAAACAAACAAACCTCCGCAACCTCTGCTAATTGTAAGGGAAAACACCCGGCAAATTATAGAGGCTGTGAAGTAGCTAAAGAGTTACAAAAACGAAGAGATGCGCTCCTTAAGCCTCTAAATGCAAAATCAAAACCACAAACTAAGCCAAATCGTAAGGTCGCGGAGGAAAAAGAATGCAAATTAAAACTACCGGGTTCAGAGCGCAAAAAGGTGAGGGAAAGAATGACGAAAGAAAAGCTCTCGACCTCTGTTCTTAAAAGAAACGGTACAGAAAAGTTAACATTGGAAAAGCGACCGGGTAATGACCTTCGAACAGCAGGAGTGCAGACTTACACTCAGGCCCCGGCATCCGAAATACCAAAAAATATTGAAATTTCGAAGGACCCTGTTTCTCATGTTTTTTCAGTTATTCTAGCGAAACTTGAAGAACAAAGCAAAATAAATAAAATTATTCTCGATGGGCTGGTTAAGCTCGAAAGTAATTCAGGGAAAACTCGTACTCCAACTAGAATATGAATGAAAAACGAATGTTAAAAATATGTACTTGGAATGCAAACGGACTTCTGCAAAAACTTGACGAATTGGAAATATTCATGCGTGAAAAAGATATCGATATTTGCTTAATTTCTGAAACCCACGTAAAAAATGAATCGCATTTAAAAATAAAAGGCTATAATGATTACCATGCTTGTCACCCTTCGGGAAAAGCGAGGGGCGGATCATCATTGTTTATTAAAGACTGCATCGAACAATCCGAAGACCTAAAGATCGAGCTTGAAACTTTGCAACTGTGCACGATTCGAGTAAAAAATAGTCAGCGTACTCTTAAAATCTCATCTATCTACTGCCTACCGCATTCCGCGCTGGAAAAAAATGTTTAAATTGCTGAAACCTGATTTCATTATTGGCGGCGATTTTAATGCGAAACATACATTCTGGGGCTCAAGACACAGCAAAAAGGCAGAATGCAGTTGTGATTTCCATTCGACGGTTAAACCGACCTACTGGCCAACTTGATACTTCGAAAATACCTGACCTGATCGACATTTTCGTCGGGAAAAGAATTTCTACCAACCACATTAAAGTTGAAGAGAGCTTTGATCTATCGTCTGACCATTCCCCAGTTGTTTTGACATTGAGCGTAAAACTAGTCTATACCCTAGAGCCAGCGAGATTAACCAGTCGAACAACAAACTGGGAAAGCTTTAGGAACGAAATTGAAGATAATGTTGAACTGAGTGTTCCACTTACGACACCCTATGAACTTGAGGTTGAAGTTGATCGCTTCGTTGAGATCATACAGCTCGCCTCTTGGAATAATACTCCCAATCCAAGGAAAACTCCGGACAAATACGGTCTACGACATCCTACGGAAATAAAAGAATTGGTCAAGGAAAAAAAGAAAACGGCGTAAGAAATGGAAACAGAGTCGTGCTCCCCAACATGAAGCACACTTGAAGCACAAACATGAGATCGGGAATCAAAAACCTAAGAAAGTTCCTGGTTATGACTTGATCACCGGAGAAATTCTCAAAGCTTTACCTAGAAAAGCAATGATTAAGCTCCTTCATATTTTAAATCCTACGCTCAGATTAAAACACGTGCCTAACCAATGGAAAGTTGCGGAAGTTATAATGGTTTTAAAACCAGGAAAACCGCCAAATGAGGTAAAATCTTATAGACCAATTTCACTACTTCCAGTTGTAAAAAATCGAGAGCATATTACTAAGGCGTCTCCAACTATATAATAGTTATATCCCTGACCACCAGTTTGGGTTCAGAAGTAAGCATTCGACGATTGACCAGGTGCATAGAATTGCTGACGGAATCGAGAAAGCACTTGAAGAGAAAAAGATATGCTCAAGCGTATTTCTTGACGTCTCGCAAGCCTTTGATAAGGTGTGGCATGATGGCTTGAATTGCAAATTATGACAAGTTCTCCCTGTATGCCTATACAACATTCTAGAATCATATCTCGGGAATAGACTCTTCCGTGTTAGACATGCAAATAATTACTCGGAGCTCAAAGAAATTTCGGCCGGTGTACCGCAAGGAAGCGTTCTTGGGCCACTTCTCTATCTGTTATATACTCGAGATATACCGAAAGAAGTTGGCACTATCATGGCTAGGTTTGCCGATGACACCGCTATCCTAGCCGTAGGTAAAACAGTCGAAGAAACGACTGCAAAACGCACTGAATAAAGTAAATGAATGGACGAGGGACTGGCGGATCGCCCTCAACGAATCTAAATCTGTTCACGTGAATTTCACTTATAAGAAAACTAATGTCTTGCCAATTTTCCTAAACTTGACCCGAATATCTTTTGCAAACGAGGTCAAATACCTTGGAATGACACTCGACGCAAAACTGAAATGGAATTCGCACGTGAAAATGAAACGTAAAGAACTCGAAATCAAATATAGAGAAATTAACTGGTTGCTCCGAAAACACTCCCAGCTCAGTATTGAGAACAAACTGCTTTTATACAAGCAAGTGCTAAAGCCGGTGTGGACTTACGGTATACAACTTTGGGGCTGTACTAAGAAAACAAACGCCAATATTTTACAAACTTTTCAAAATAAAGTGCGAAGAGAAATTGTCCATGCACCGTGGTATACTAGAAACGATGATATCTACAGGGATCTCGGAATTCCGACAATCGAAGCTGAAGAAGCTTCGCGAAAAAGCAAAGAAACCGACTAATCGGACATGTCAACAATATAATCCTACAAATTCTGGATGAAAGCAATTCATTGCGCCGACTACAAAGGACAAAACCTTTCGACTTGGTGAGATAGGAATCAACCGCGCCTAGATTGCGGAACATGCAGGATCTTTCAGTGGAAAGTAACCTGCCAAATGAGTTTTTTTTTTTTTTTCATGATAGAAAAATTGCTTGATAAGGTCCTTCTTAGTTGCAATATATAACAAATTAAATCGCAGGGTGGTGTTTTTTTAGTCAGTAAGAATCTGACACTACTATGAGCACTCGCTTGCTATTCATGAGTGTCTATGGAAGATTTTTCACCAACCCTCGGGATAAAAAAAAAAAAGACCACACGAAGGCTCCTGCTAAGTCATTTATTTCGTCCGAACGGGATCAGTGTTGAATGTGCAAAGACATTTGCGTCCTCGTAATGACCGGTCATGCGAAAATATCGTCGCAGTGAGTAACAGTGCTCGTGAGAAACCGTCAAAATACGTTCTCCATCATTCCCAGCAATTGAACTTTCCTACAGCTCCACGCAGAGTATTTTAACAAAAGTTCTGTATCTGCAAGCCTACAAGATTCTATTGGGAACTGAACCTTGCAGACCATGAACAGCTTGATTGGATGTTAGCGAACCACCAGGTTGATGGCGATTTTTCGAACAAAATCATCTTAAGCGATGAGGCTCACTTTCAACAGAATGTATGTACGTATATAACGCGATGTTAAGACTTCATCGCTTTCCTAAGGTGTGGAAAGTTTGCTGAAGTTATAGCGATACCCAAACAACGAAAACGACATCTTAGAGACCTATAAGCCTACTACCAGTGTATTAAAACTTTTTGAAAGACTATTATGTGACCATATGGAGCCTATCTCGATAAGCATTAATGTAATTCCTGATCACCAGTTCGGATTCAGGCGACAACATTCGATCATCCAGCAAAATTCACCGAGTAACCAATAAAATTGCAACTGATCTAAAAGAGAATAGATTCTGCATCGGGGTATTTCTCGACGTCGCCAAACCCTTTGACTCTGTATGGAACGCCGGACTACTAAAAAAAACTAGAGCAAGTTCTCCTAATTGACTACTACTTATTAATTAATTTATTATAGTATTTCTATGTGAAGTACAAAGACGAGTGCTCAGATCTCTATCCAATCGAGGTGGAGTTCCACAATGTAGTGTGTTGGGACCATTATTATACAACTTATTTACCAGCGTTATTCTCCCCTTCCGACCCAGAAAACATCAATGGTTGCTAGCTTTGCTGACGACACAATACTACTCTAGTCGAACAAAAGCTTACATACAGCGAGTACCGAATTCCAAAAAATCTTAGAAATGTTTTGACGACTGGCGAATAAAAGTAAACAATGAAAAAACAGTACAGGTAATATTCACAACAAGGACTAACTACACCGCTGAGCCATTACAAATTGACAACAAAAACATCTGCATCGATGCAGTAGCGAAATATCTAAGGATATATCTTGACAGCAAGCTTATACGTATATGGAAGCTCCACATACAGCAAAATCGTAACGAAATAAAGAACAAATTCAGACAACTTTATGTAAATTATGTATATATGTGGTGGGTCCCTGAAAAATGAAATAAGGAACACTCTGCGGTATAAAAACATTTTATTTTTCAACATAGTCTCCATTTAGATCTATGCACTTAATTCAACGTTTCTCCAAATTTTGGTGATACCCTCCAAATAATACGATTTCTCGAGCCCCTTAAAATAAGCGTTTGTTTCAGCGATGACCTCTTCATTCGACCCAAATCTCTTACGAGTATACGTAAACAAACAAAATTGTCGCATTTGGGGTTATAAAAATTCGTACTCGAAAAGAATTTACACCGTTAACATTCTGGGAATCGATTTTTCCTATTTTTTTGATCAGACGTATTAGTTCCTTTTATATGCTTTATAACATTTGTATCAAGGTCCTCCGAGAAGACTCCGTCCCTAGTTTTGAACTCATTCGAAAATATTGAAAGCAATTCAGTGGGCAGCTGATTGTATTGCGTTGAGTGTTTGCAGCCCAAGTTAAAATCTAATTCAACGCGCAGGTGATCGGTGACTCTGGGAAGATGACGGTACATCAATATTATTCTGGCAAGACCAGTATTTAGTTCCCTTCATTTCTGAGAGTCTCCGAGTTATAATGCTGAGCTGACAGCCAGTTGTTTGTTGACTATGTTGATTGAGATAAGGTGCAACATTGGAGAGGTTCTCAGTGCACCGGTGCTGCTGAGACATGCTACATGTTGAATTTTTTCCAATAACTTCACTAATATACCAACATGTGAGAATCACCCTAACTGCCGAAATGTACAACCAGTTCATTATCTTTAGCTGCAAGTTCCTTCCTCTCGCGGTTTGGATAATATAGGGCAACCATGGTCTTTTTGGCACATCCAGCGATATTTTCTTTCCAGTTGAGCTGACTGTCAAGTTTTAGTCAGAAGCGCTATTCGAGTGTCTAAGTGTAGATCCTCTCAGTTTAGCATGGGTGGGTCAGGTTATTATTGAAACCACAGCTGTCTGCGTAAGCCATAACCTTGCAACCGCTTTTATCTGTATTTTTTTTTTTTTTTTTTTATAATTTGCACGTGTGAAAGGGGTTATGAATACCCTCATACTAATTTTTAGGACACGGGCGTTTTTGAGGAAAGGGAAAGAGACAGAGAGAAAGACAGATTGGTGTAGTTGGTTTGAAACTCAGGTGGTATTAAGTTTCAGTGAACTCCAAGGGTGGCTGTCCAGATAACTGGGGAGCTTGTTTGTTTTTGCTTTTCTCATTGCTCATGATTCACAGTATTTTTTTTCCGTCCTCCTGATGTCATCATCACGATCAAGTTGCATTTTAGCCATATGACCGCCCTACTGCCAGTGTTATGCCTTCGCAGTAGAGTTGACATAAGCTTTCGCAATTGATCGACTTTTTATTTATTTCATGCGAAATAAATAGATGATTATTGACATCAAGATTCGAACCGTGAACCTGTAGCGTGACAAGCGATAATGTTACCATTACACCACGGCCACAACTTATGAGAAGTTTATTGAGAAAAATGTTCCCTCTTGAGGAATTGCCTATCACTGGATCCGATAAATCTTGAGAGACAAAGGTGACGTTTATCATACATACTACAAGGTTAAGGCTAACAAGGTACTCGAAAATAGACAAGCCTCGGAGGTTAATGTGAGATTACTCCATAGGGCTTAGTGGGCATTAGTATCACAACCCAGCACAATGGCATCCCTTTTCATTTCAACTTCCTCTACCATTTCTCTTAGGCATGTTTACGGTGCAGACTCTGGGTCTTCATTTGAGAGGTAACGTGATGCCACCCCGATGTTCGTTTTCTTTGATTTTAGCAGCCTTCCTGCGATATCATTTGTGCAAGGAAGAACATTAAGATTTTGTGATGTTCTAACACGAATACAGGCTCTTAATTTCCCTGCACCTATTGCATGGTATAGCGTGTAGCCAGGAGCCCTTAATCCTGTAACGGTGTCATTTATTAACCAAAATTCTTGGATGAGGGCCTCTTTTATACTATATAGTTATAGCTTCATTACTATCTAGCACAGTGCTGTCCGCAATGGTTTCATCTAGTTTCCCAGGGGATGACGGATCATCCTTATAAAGTAATAAGTTAAGGATTCCGCCTCCCTCCTACCTTGTTGGATTTGGTATATTCTGAAAAGTCTCGTCTTTATTTCCTTAAGATTATTCCTGATCATGTAGCTCTTTGCGTGGAGTCAATTTCAGGTCTTTGACTGGGAGGTCAGGGTTTAATAAGCAGAGATTGCAAGGATCTTAACATAATCGAAAAGGACCCAGACCCTCTATCTTGACCTGTGGAGTGGAGAATCTGGTTATGATCCACTGTCTTGGGCTGGGCTAGACTACGCCAATATTGCCGATAGCAGTAGTGATGAAATCCACTAAATTGCTGTCGTCGCAGGCAGATTTTCGCTCCAGCCACCATCTTTGGATTTTGATGGAGAATTGGGGTATGATGACCCTTCCGATTTCAATGAACCTCCACTTGTCATACGAAATCTTACTTTCATCGTTGGACATGTCCACTATCATGGCAACGAGATTATCCTTAATTGCTTCGGAGAAGGGTTCAGAAGTCGTTACTTTATTGGCTTTATTCGTGATGTTGGATGCCTCGTTAATGGACATTCGCCTTTTGCGGTTCTATAAACCGACCTGTTTCGATAAACAGGTGGTATGGGCGGAGTGAGATGTGCTCCTTTCTTGGAGAAGTTTAAGTAGGCACGGTTTAGTTCGTTTAACTCCCAGTACGCTGTGCAGGCGAAGCGATAATCTACATACTTTAACACAACGAAATCAAAAATGAAAAGGATAAGGAAAGACTATGTAGGGCGATTATCTTTGGTTTTCCGACCCTCCTCAATGCAATCGTTTTCGTCATGGCTGGTGCCCCATACCGATCACAAGCACTATTAGCTCTACATAGGTTCCCACACCTTGACAAGATTGATAACCATATGGGGTTTAAGTAATTCGCTATCAATATAACAGACTTACAATGACATTACAGTATGGTGCCACAGTTCAAACAATTTGTTTTGTTTAGAATTGTAAATTGTTAAACAATCCTTTTGTTGTATCCCTAACATATAGGATTGTGTACCAAAATCATACGATATTTTTGCGCAATCTGAAACCAATCTATTCCCAAGCATTCTTAACACTGAGCTTCTTTCCTCAGATTTGAATATCTTCTGCACGGACGGGGTCAAGGAAACAAACCCTCTGATCGTGGGGTTCTTTTAGCAATACATAATCGCTGCGACCATTCCGGATCTCCGTTGACTTTGAATGTATGTGTTAAAGCTCGCCAAGTAGTACCTTTATGTACTTTGATGTTATATTCACCCTTCACAACTAGTCATGACCTATCAGCTTGATATCGATGCGATTGACTTTCTGTTCGATACCGTACAATCCGATGATGTCGCAATACTCATGGGCGACCTCAGTCTCCCTCAGTTGAAATGAATTCACCCCAAAAATGAGTCGCATCATCCCACTGAACGTCTCCTCAGACAAAGGAGTCATATTGGCCGTTCTGATTCTGGACTCAAACAAATAAGTGGCACGCTCAATTTTATGGATAGGCAGCACGATCTTGTCTTTTCATCTGATGCTGACAACTGTATCGTTACTGACGGCTCTCATCTTCTATCAACCTTAGATGGCTTTCACACCGCTTTATAGCTATCCTTGACTTACGACAATGGGAACACATATGTTGACTCAGGAAACATTTGTTGACCCAGGCAGCGCCTTTAATTTCCGGAAAGCCGTTAGACTTTAACCTTGTTAATTCTAATACGGATACTGCACTTCACAAATTATACTCAATAATCTTCTCTTGCATTGCCCAATCGGTTCCCTATACACCCAGGAAACACTACTCTTATTCCCCTCCCTGGTACGAGTATAATAAAGAGCACAGAGTTTACTCTGTAATAAACAATAACAGAAAGTTATAACCATTCTACCATACTTTGTGATTCTCTTAATCATGAGTATCTCGACCGAATGCAACTGAGTCTAATTTTTTACCCTCAGCGCTTCTACCAATTCATCAATGTTAAAAGAAAATACGATGACTTCCCTTCCATTCTAAAACTATCCACCACATCTTTGGGTGACCCTAAAAAAATCATTAACCTTTTCGCAACATTCTTCAACCCGTCGTAAACTGATTTGCATGAACCTGACACTGATTATTTCAAGTACTTGAATAACTGTGCACAAACTTCCCATGTCTCAGTTGAGATAACGATGGATATGGTACTCGAAAAAATCATCAGGCTCAAGGATAACTATTCTCCAGGCCCCGACGGCTTGCCTGCAATTGCTCTAAAAAAAATTGATGAACATCATTTCGCAGCCCCTTAGAGCTTGTCTGCAATTGTTCTAAAAAAAATGTACGAACATCGTTCCGCAGCCCCTTAGAGCTCTCTTTTACCTTTTACTCTCTCAGGTCGTCTTTCCATTGCTGTAAAAGGACTCTTTCATTTTCCCTATCCACAAAAAAGGGCAGTAAAAACGAGATCTCAAATTACTAACTTATTACTAAACAATTATGCATACAAAAGCTCTTTGCAAGCATTGTTTATGACTCAATGTGTTAATACTTCCATTGTAAACGAATTTGCTCTCTAGCACAGCTCGGTTTCTTAAAAGATAGATCCACTACGACAAACCTAATACAATTTGTTCGTCGAATTATGAATGCATTAAAGGATGGAGTTGATGTACTCGTAATTACAAAAAAGATTTCGACAAAATCTCTTGTCAAATTATTTACCTGAAATTCAGAGCCCTTAGGTTTCCACCATCTTTTATTTACTGGGTTAGGTCATATTTAGAGAATCGCCACCTCCGGGGTTCCTCTAGGCAGTCATCTTGGACCCATAATCTTCGCTTTAACCATAAACGATGTTGGTCCCATCTTTAAGGAGTCTGACCTTTCTATGTACGCGGATGACAAACAAATCTTTAAGATAATTTTTTCCTAATCAGACTCTCTCTTACTGCAAGCGACTTAAATTCTTTTTCTTGGTACAAATTAAATTTTTTAGATGAATGTTAGCAAATGTACATTTCCCCCCAAGCGCCTTTCCCTTAACTCTAGGACCTATTACTTCCATAAAACCCCATCCCCTCAGTCAATACAATTTGCAAATTAGGTAGAATATGCTATAGAGCTCAACTTCCGTTTACACATCGATCACATAATTAACAGAGCCAACTCTACCCTTGTGTTCATCATGGGCTGGTTCATTTTTATAACCTTTATCTGGTCCCTTATTGAATACGCTAGCCAAGTTTCGTCACCCTATTACGAGAATTGAAGCTATCCAGCGTAGATTCATCCGTTTCGCCCTACATGGTCTCTTTTGGACTGACAGATATAACTTGCTTCCTTACCAAGGTCGGATAAAACTGATCAGTTTACAAACTTTATAAAAACGCAGACAAATCGCTGACATACTCTTCGTGCACCAACTGCTAACAGGTACCATTGATTCTGAACACTAACCCTCGCATGTTTAGGTACCAGTGGCGTGGGGTGAAATTTCAAGAGAGGGAAGCCGAAAAATTTTAAGTAAAATGTTTTATTCAAGACTTACCATTTTCGTGCTTATTCGAAACACAGACTTATATGCAATGATATGCAATCTAAGCCACCATTGTTATACTTTAAGTCATTGGAATTTACGTAGACAATGAGCTCATCGCATAAAAAAAGTGGCTTCGAAAGAAGCTGTTCTGGAGCGTTGTTAAATATAAAAAAATTAGCAATTACAATTATGTACTACCTATTTGTACTCTAAAGCTAACCTACGATTTTTTTTTACGAATTCTGCTAAAACTCTTTCATAAAAATTTGACTTATTTTTAATTTCTAAAAGAAGGTGCTTTTCGATAGATAAAAGTGCCAGGTCTGAGAGTCTTTCTTCTTTGTGGGAATTTCTTAAGTGTGGACTATTTTTAAAGTCGAAAAAGATCTTTCGACAGAGGCCACAGTCAAAGGCAGGGTTAAAAAGATTTCACACAATGTTACAGCTTGAGAAAAAGTATCTCTAAGCATTTCCGTATTAAAATGCTTATAAAGTTGAAAAACCTCAAGCTTTTTAAGTGAAGGGGTAGAGTATAAAACTTTGAGTTCATATTTTAAAGTTGTAAAATTAAAAATTCCATGAAATAGGGTAATTAAAGAAGATATTTTGTAATCCGGCATTGAATTAGAAAAATATTCATATTTTGATTTGTTTAATAAATCAAAGGAAATATAACAACTAAACCTATATTAAATTAACCTATTCTTAATCTGACTTGTAACATTATCTATAATTGCTACAAAAATTCGGCTATAATTTGTATTTGAATCAATATTAAGTAGTCAGCATTTACGTGAAGGTTCTGAGCAGTTACTTACGCTCTCATAGATTGAGTCAAATGAGTTTAAAAATTCTGAATGAATCCATGACTCAAAACCCTCGATCTCTTGCTTCGCAAGCTCTACGTCTTCTCTGCAATTGAATAAGGCGTTCACTATACGCGAATGATATTGCCATCGAATCTCTGATACCCCGGAATGCCAGCTCTTGTTTTCCTAGAAGAACTACAGTGTCTTTGAAACGCTTCATGAAATCGCGATTGCGATCAACTTTTCTATTATGAGCCTCGTAAGAATTCCCTAAAGAAGTCTCTATGCGATATTCGGCAAATTCATGCAAATGCAAGCAGCTGCGTGACTCCAAACAGTAGGAGAATTAGAAAAAAGAAGACAAGGAAAACAAAATATTCTATTTGCAACTGCCAGTCAGCCATGGATTCTTTTTGTAAAAAGACTCATAAAAATGTTTCTGATACCCACCCTTTCGCGTATAATCAATTTTTATTGATGGTGTCGAGCGACCTAGTTCTATAACTTTTTTTTTTGCAAAAAAGAAAGCTTCTTGAACTCGTGGGTTTCTTTTAGAAGAAAATCAGTTAAACAACACTCAAAATTAACTAGAGACATCTTGTCTAAGAATAATAAGACCTCTTGAGTAGATTTATAATTACTTACTTGGTATATAGCTAATAACTATTCACTTAGCTCACTCACTATTTTATAATAATTTAATAATTTAACACACTAACTTAACTACCAATATGTAATTGCAAAATTTTTAAAATTTTCTAATAATTAGCAGTCACAAAAATCACAAAAATTTGCATCCAAATTTTCAATAAATCACGCACCAATTTGCAACCGTCATTTTAAATTTGCAAAAAAAAAATACCCAACAAGTAAGAAACACCTCAAACGCCGTTCGAACCACACATCACCCAATAACTCGATTTTCGTCGGCTTATTTTGTTGCCTACAATAAAAAAAAAAAAAACTCCCTCGAACTAAAACCTTTCTCCTCCACCAATGTTCATCTACAAAAGCCGAGAAATCCCGGGTTATTTTCCTCATAAGCGAATGTATGTTAGACAAAGAAATGGCAAATAAACTTCTACTATATGCCAGAAAGGAATAGAGTTGAAAGTTCGTACTTTCATTCATTCATTTTTAATGCATTTTTATTAAATTCATTGTAACTTATTTGCTAGACAAAAAAACGCTTAAAACTAGCTTAACTAACTTAACTATTCTTATTCTAACTTACTGGCCCTATGCGGGCGCTCTAAGCTAAACCTAATACTTAAAACTATGTCTTTCGACGTAACGAACTTGAAAATTGTGTTTAAATTATTTAATTTTTTTAATTCTAATTGTTACTAAGAAAATTTTTATAGGAAAAACTTAGTATATGTACTCTTTTTTTTTAATGTTCTTATACATAAAACTTACAATCTACCTTAAAATAAACCTTAAACTATCTTATTCTAAATTAGCCTACCTTATTCTACATAAATTTTTTTTTTTTGTTTTTTTTATTTTTTTTTTTTTTTATCGAGTGCTGTTTTTTTTTTTTTTTTTTTTTTTTTTTTTTTTTTATGTTTTTTGTGTTTTTAGTGTTTTTTTTTGTATTTTTGCATCCAAGTGCTGTGGATTTATTATTTTTTTTTTTTTTTTTTTTTTTTTATTAAAATATAACCTACAACCTATTTACACTACCTAAACCTTAAACTATGTAAGTCGGCCATGGACAGCAAACAGCCAACGTCAAATATGCAACAGGCTACCCTGGCTTAGGAGGAAACGACGAAGGAGTTTCCTCTCTTTCGGCTAGCCACCAAAAACGACCGTACTGACGTTGTACGTCATAAATATCGCGACGCGATACCGCCCTACTAAACCGGAGACGCTCCACACTGCCGTGTGCAACGTCTCTGTCGTAGTTGAGTCGCCTATCCACAGCTGTCCGAGCAACGTGGAAGATTAGCGGCACTGCCAATCTGTCCTGGATCAGACCTTTCTTATCAAAATAGAGGAACGCCTCTGGGGGAACAAAGCCGTTAAGGCGCACTCTCTCATGATACTCGGAATTGGGGTAATAAGCCCCGAAGATCAGGTTGTTCGTCGAGCTCATTGCTCTTGCAATGTGCCTTCGAATCAGCTTGATAACGAAATTATCCACTCTTATTAGATTAGCCCTGTTGTATAGGACCTCATTGGGATAGAATTTTATGTACTGGGACTCCGGTGTTCTGTATAAATGAAGGCAAGCCCGAAGGCAAGCCCTCTCAAACACCCGAATCTTTTCCAACAAGCTTGCTCCCACATTGAACCACACGGGACATCCATATACGAGCATGGGCCGGATGAGGGCCATGTAGCAGATTACCTTTACCCTTGCATCGAGTTGCTTGCTATAAAAAAGTCTCTTTGTAAGGGCAAAAGTTCGTACTGCGAAGAAATGAATGCATAAGCCGCAAAATGAACGGCTTCTCAAAAAAATTCATTGCACGCTGTGTGCGAGTTTGTGTGAGTAAAAATGAATAAACAACCGAAGTGGTCGCAGCATTTCATCTTCGAGCGTGTATAAAGTTATGAAAAATGGTTTGATGAACAAATAATTGAATGTGATGGTTGGCGAGCGGCAAAATAAAAATTTTTGATATTTGAAAAGGGAAGCCGGAAGGAATCGGCTTGTATGGACGCCACCAAACCGCTTATGGTCATTCTATGTCCAGAATGTTGCGTTAGCCTCAGAAACTTCCTTCACACCTCCTCACAGATACCACCCAATAATTAGCTTAAATATGATAAATACTTAAAGTCTTTGACCACACTTCTATTTTTACATTTCTTTGCATTTTAATCTTCATTTTGAAGGTAGCCTTTCCGCTTTCCACTTACAAACAGTATCTATCCAGATGGTGAACCTATAAACAATTTACAAATGAATATTTATTGATACTTATTTCCCTTTCTAACCTGAATATGAGTTACTAATTTGAAAACGATGGAATCTTTAAGTCTACATTTTCCGAATAAGTAGATACTCGTACATAATGGAGAAAGGAACTTTTTATGGGTGTCAAAACTTTTCTGAAAGGGAAATACAATTTTCAAATACTCGTACTAAGGGAAATTAAATTACTAATGGAGAAGTTGTTCGCCATTAAATATGAAAGGATAAACTTCATTAAAAATCTTTCCAAAGTATGATAGGATTTCTCAATGTCTGGAAAAGGTCAATTCCTTTACTCGTAATCATGGTCCAAAGCAGGCAAATAATAGAACCGAATCCGTGTGTCCAACAACTTGTCATTGGAATAATTGAACAAATATCTTTGTCTATTTACTTCTAGAAGCTCCATATCCATTTCATCCACAAGTTGAGCTATTTTTTTATTTTTGGTAGCGAGTATAAAATATTAACGAGACTGAAATAAAAGAAAATTCGTGGAAGGAAAAATATAAATGAAGTTGGTTAATTCTAAAGCAGATGAAAATACGAGGGTGGGTCAATAAGTCCCTGAAAAATGAAATAAGGAATACTCCTTTCGGTATAAAAACATTTTATTTTTCAACATAGTCTCCTTTTAGGTCTATACACTTCATCCAACATTTCTCCAATTTGTTGATGCCCTCCAAATAATACGATTTCTCGAGCCCCTCAAAATAAGCGCTTGTTTCTGCGATGACCTCTTCATTCGACCCAAATCTCTTACCTCCGAGCCATTTCTTCATGTTTGGAAACAAGAAATAGTCGCAGGGGGCTAAATCTGGGGAATATGCTGGATGAGGGAGGAGTTCGTAGCCTAACTTATGCAATTTTGCCATTGCGACTGCGGACTTGTGCGCCACGCCGGTACGTTGTCCTGGTGGAAAAGAACTTTTTTCTTCGCCAAATGCGTTTTGTTAGGTTTGCGTGATAGTTTTTTTTCTCGCAAAAAATAGTGTTTAATGAGCACTCGAAATTCACTTTTTTCTATTTTAACGAAAATGCTAGTAGGTGTCTATATAAAATGGCTGCTACAACAAAACTATTTGACAGATCTGTCTGAAAATGTGGGTGCGTTCTTTTGAAAGAATTTAAGGTGACGACACAATTTGTGTTAATTTTCAGGGACTTATTAACCCATCTCGTATTTGACGTTAGAAAAAATGTATGTATGTACATTGGCCTGGTCATAATCATGACATATTTGCGCTTATCAGGCAAAGAAGTATTCATATTCTGTTTGAGTAGCACTTTAGGGTATAGCTTCCATAGAAATATGTGCATAGTCGACATTTTTATACCCTATCCAGGGTATATTAAATTTGATACAATACATAGTTTGTAACATAGAGAAATAATAATGATAAAACCCCAAAAGTATACATTTGTGATCAGCATCAAAAGTTATTTCCATCTAGTAATGTCTGTCCGTATGTCACCAATTTGTTGGGCTTTAAATTTTGAGCTAGCATGAAATTTGGTATACAAGCTTCTTAGAATCCGAAGCAGTTAGGTTTTTTTTTATAATTTGGGCGCGCCAAAGGGGATGTGAATGCCCTTATACTATTACAGAGTACGGCCGTTGTATAGATAGACAGAGAGAGAAAGAGAAAGAAGAAAGATTTGGTGTAGTGGTTTGAAACTCAGGTGGCATTAAGTTTCTGTAAACTCCAAGGGTTGCGTCCAGACAACTGGGGAGCTTGTTTGTTTTGCTTTTTGTCGCCCCAAAAGTACCCAAAAAAAATTTATAATTTTTCTTCCTAGTTATCTTAGCTTAATTGCTTACTATTTTTGTGCCAAATTTCAGCTATTTAGGTCTAAGGGTTCAAAAGTTACAATCCTGTAACATACATAGAGAGTTTTTCAATAAGGACATAACAATTTTGTATTTAAATAAAACACAGAATAATAGCGATATGAAGTTGAAACGTATTTCAGGTGTAGTATACATGTTAAATTGAAGTCTGAAATTCGATCCCGTTCATATGACCACCGTGAGCACATTTGGAGTGATCGATTCTTTAGAACGATTTTTAACCACTATTCCACACATATCGGCCGGAACGTTGGCAATTTCGTATTCGATATTGTTCCTGAGCTCCTCTAATGTTGTTGGCTTGTTGGCGTAAACCAAAGACTTAACGTAACCACCTAAAAATAAATCCATCGGAGTTAAATCGCATGAGCGAGCTGGCCATTCGACCGGACCATTTCTAGAGATTGCACGATTACCGAACTTTCCCTTCAATAGATCAATTGTTTGATCAGCTGTGTGGCATGTGGCACCATCTTGTTAGAACCACATATCACTGAAGTCAATTCCATCCAATTCTGGCCAAAAATAGTCTTCCAACATGGTGCTATAGTGAGTTCCATTGACCGTAACATGGCGATCATTTTCATCGATACGGTCCAATCACACCTCCGGCATGAAATCCACACCACACGGTCACTTTTTGTGGATGCAATGGAGTCTCTTGAAGCACATGTGGGTTTGTTGCTGTCCCATAATGCATATTTTGCTTATTGACAAAGCTACTAAGCCAAAAATGAGCTTCATCGCTGAAGATGATTTTTCGATGAAAAGATTTTCTTCAAAATTTTGCGTAGAAGTTTCGGCGCTTTAAATGATCAATAGGCTTCAATTCTTAACTTGATTTGATCTTGTAAGGGTGTAGGCCAAGATCTTTATGCAAAATTCGCCGTAATGTGGATTGAGAGATTCCCAATTCCTCATTTTGAACTGAAGCATTTACGGCTGCGATATTTCCGGTACTTCGAACTGTGCGTTATCTCACTGGCACAGGAATATTTAATAGTAAATATACTGACTCGACTTGGGACGATTATTATGACCGAAAATTGGCGTAAGCGGTCTTAAATTTGCGACCACCGACTCAGAACTTCGGTAGTAATTTTTAATAATTTCCAAACTTTGCTCGTTCGTGAACTTCACCATGATAAAAACGTAAACCTTGACTGACGTTTTGACATTGACATTGACCCTGTTTGTATTAAAATATAAAATTGTTATGTCGCTATTGAAAAACCCTCTACATACATCCAGTAGTGTTCCATTTTGTATCATTCTGTTACGGAACACTAAAGAGGTAAGTTTGATTCATATCCTTGAGGCATTCATATTTAAAAAAAAATCGCACAACATCTGCCAAATTATTAAAATAATTTTTGCTTCGAAATGAAATAATTTTTACGATTTTATTTAATTTTCAAATCCGACATAAACAATATATATATACTCGTATGAAGATGCAAGAGTGTGCACTTTATTTCATTTACTGTTGTCCCGCTATGGAAATGAGAAGCAATTAAATTACATATAACGCTGCATGAGATAGAAAGCGCACTCAAAGATGTGCATGTACAATATTAACCCAAAGTCGTCATTATTTTATATTGTTTGAAATTTTGCCATTAAATGTGCGCTAGACGTTAACTATTTGTCATAAAATTAGATTTAAAGCGAGTACGAGTATTGTATGATTGACACACAAACTCGTTACTTTAAACAGCATAGTTATGCATTTTATATCCCACTTGCAGTACGATCCCACTCATCTTGTATAGCGAATTTTCTAATAGAAGCTTTTAAGAATATTGAAATAAAGTAGTTTTAAAGTACGAGCTCATCTCTTTATTGCTATTGCAATAAAACCGTCATGGACGCTTAAAATTACCATCTGGTTCAGTTTAAAAAAATAATAAAAGAACAAAACTCAGCGGGATGCGTATAAAAATGAAGCACAAATAAATGCAGTGGCGTTCAATACAATTGTGTAGATCTTGAATTTGGTTGCTTCGCAATTTCGAAATAAGAACAGAATGCATCATTTTAGTATATCTCTATCAAACTTAAAACTAACAACACATTGATTTGTTCTAAATTAAAATTCAATCTAATTTTGGTGTACTACTTCAAAAATAAGATATGAAGTCCTTGGAGAACTTATTGAATTTAGCAATCCCACTTTTAAAAAAATTCTCTTTTCAATATTTCTACTACAAACTGAAAATTCTACTACAAACAAAATTTATAGACATTCACGTTCCCTACAATTCGTCGTCTATATGTCAAGCTTACTCTTTGGGGCGTTTCTTAAAAAGAAATACAGTGATGGATCAAAGTTATTTTGAAGATCTCACCATGAACTTCGGTAACAATTAGTCCAAGCCCCGCCCACTTTTTTACAAGAAGAAGCCATAAAATCAGTTTTCTGATAAAGTCTCTCAAAAGTCGCGGAAGAAAATTCTATATATAAATTTGGCAATTATAGGTTATTTACCTATAATTATGAGTTTAGAACGAAAATTTCGATTTCACATTGATTTCCGATTTCACCCTTACAGATCTTAAATATGATCCATCCAGCTGTTTAGGCTATAGTATGCCGTACACTCAGACAGACTGACAGACGGACAGACAGAATTGCGAGACAAACTTGTTTGAGTCTCTCTATTACAGTAATACCAAGATTGATTAAACTCTTGAGTTTAAATAATTTCACGAAACCAATTCTTGCCGATTCAATTGACGGTGATTCAATTGGAAGCTACAATTTAAATCTAACACTGCTGTGGTTCTGTCAAAAATAAACAGCAGACATCTGTGAATACTAACTGCCCGAACACAATGGAGAAGTGTTGCAGCAGATGAAGTCACTGTAGTGCAAACTGTCAAACAAGTCGCTCACTGAAGTAGCAATGCACGTACACAATTGTGAAGCGCAGCTCGATTGCTCAAGCTGTCAAAACGGAAAGGTAATCGCGCTGTGTTTCGTGAAAATGTTTTTTATTGTGGATGTATTTTATAATAATGACTGAGGAAGAAAAAATCACATGCTATGAATTTCTCCGTAGACGGCTCTGCCATTTTGGTTTTTTTGTTTTTTTTTTTTTTTTTTTAACTGTCAAATAGTAGTGCAGCTCGTTCGAAAGTTGAAGTTGACTCAACTTGTGCTGCAGCTACTTTTTGTACTTCAGCTGCAGCTTCGCATTGTGTGCGAGCTATAAGGAATACGTGCATTTCAACTCCGACAGCACTGCCTACTGCAGTTTCAGCTTCACCATTGTATTCGGGCAGTAAGCATTGGCATTTATAATTATGGAGTGGTACTCGTATACGAGAGAAGAACTCACTTTATTTGTTAAAGCCCATCTCCGAATTAGCGAAAACGATTAGCGCATTGAGAAATAATATCAGTATACATAGCTATTCATCTCGTGCCGTGGTTAATAAATTAATGGATCAATTCTATGGAACAGCTCCACGCAGAGTATTTTAACAAAAGATCTTTGCATGCCTACAAGATCCGTATGTCTCAGGATTTGAAGCCAGCAGACCATGAACAGCTTCGTAACTTCATTAATTGGCTGTTAGAAAACTACCAAGTTGATGGCGATTTTCCAAACAAATTCATCTTCAGCGGTGAGGCTCACTTTTAACTGAACGGCTACATAAACAATCAAAGTTGATGCAGATTTTGAAAAGGCGACGTGATTGGGCCGTACTTCTTCGAAAATTCTAGTGGTGCTGCTGTAACAGTCAATCGTGAATGACGTTTCCTGGCCGCGTCATCTCTAATTGACAATCTTGGCCACCAAGATCGTGAGATATCACTCCGTTGGATTTTATTCTTTATTGTTACGTGAAACAAAAGGTGTATGCCAATGGCCCCAAAATGATTCCAGAACTAAATGACGCGAACTACAGCAGAATTTATGAGGGAAAGTAATAGAACATAGCCGAAATACGAGGGCAAGGTGAAAAGTTCTCGGCCTGACGCAGAGATGGCATTCCAATCAGCAAAGATTTATGTTTCCTGCCTGGGTGCACTTCTCGTTAGTTCGTATGACAAGTTTCAACTTGTTCTCTCAAGTAGTTTCTTTACACGAATTTTTGCAGTAGACGACTTTTTAACGTCAACCGTTAAAAAGTCAGCAGCTGAATTTATAGATGGTCGCACGTCCCTCGAAGATGACCCACGTGAGTGAGATAGCTGAGGCTGTGTGTATATAGGAAGAGAGGGAGCGAAACATCTTGCACACAAACTTAGGGATACGAAAGCTCTGCGCAAGATGAGTGCAGCATTCGCTGAATGCCGATCAAAAGCAAATGCTCAGACGATTTTCGCGGCAATCTTTAGACCTATTCAATAGGAATCCGAACGATTTTGTGCGGCGATTTGTCACCATGGATGAGACATGGGTCCACCACTACACGCCAGAAACGAAACAGCAGTCGAAGCAGTGGATGGAAGCCGGTGGTTCAGCGCCAAAGAAAGCGAAATCGATCGCATCTGCCAGAAAGGTCATGGCCAGTGTGTTTTGGGATGCGAAAGGGATCCTATTAATTGATTACCTTGAGAAAGGCAGAGCAATTACAGGCGAATATTACTACCAGCTGGATGCCAAAATTAGCGAGAAGAGGCCTGGCTTGAAGAAGAAAAAAATAAACTTTCATCAGGACAATGCACCTGTACACAAGTGTGCATTGGCGATGGGAAAACTGCGGGATTTGGGGTACGATTTGTTCGGCCATCCCCCCTAATCACCTGATTTGGCACACTCAGGCTTTCATCTGTTCCCAAACTTCAAAAAAAATTTGTTTCTGGGAAACGCTTCGCATCCAATGCAAAAGAGGACCGTAGACTCTCACTTCGGAAAATGACTACTGATGTTGGAGAAACGCTGGACTAAGTGTGTTGAAGTCAAGTGAGATTATATAGAAAAATAAGATCATTTTTTAACTGAAAATCGCTGTCTTTCATTGTCAGGCCGAGAACCCTCGTAAATTTCATGTTTAATGTCTCAACATTATACTGACATAAAAATATAAGCAAATTATCAGTGTTTTATTTTAAATACTTTAATTGTGACCTCCAATTGAATCACCCTTTACATATGTAGGTGCAAGTAAAAAGTGAAAACGGAACACTTATAGTGAGAGTCAATATTCTGTCTGCCTGCCCATATATCAGCCTGGCAGTCACAGCCAAATGACTTTTGGATCATTTGACGTAGAAAGCTTAAATTTGGATCAGAGGTGAGTAAAGTAAAGTAAAATTGTGTGTTCCATACAGTTATTTTACGTGTATCCAAATTTGGACTGTTCGTTAATGGAACATATAGTTCCATGGTTACATATCTGGTACGAGTATGTAGGTAGGAATATGGATCGTTGTTTCGGATGGAGTGCGAGTAAGATGTGGAGGGTGGTGTATAAATATTTAAATTATATTTATTGACTGAATAACTCAAGAATTTCTGAATAGATTTTGACAAAATCCGGCTTGTAAGCTAAGACTGAAATGGTAGTTGTCTCGTGTGAATATAATCTAAGGGGCCTGACAGGAGTTGTAGGGGAATGCAGTCCTAGCACCCCGGCCGAATGTTCGCTTTGATGATGAGACCTACATATAATCACCTGTCGAGTGGTGGCTTGGACTAAGAGCTTTCCACAACGTAGGGAAGTCTTTGAGCGCAAATATTGGAATGCATATGCATATCCCTTATGACATTATATCAGAAAGCCAAACCTACATTAAAGCAATTAGCTCCTGAATCAATTAGCTTAAAGTTGGTTTGAGAGTGTCTAGATAAACTGAACAGCCTAAGTTGCTAAATTTAGCAACATCATCCTACACTGGTCACCAGGTGAAGTGAGATGGAAGTGTAATGAAAAGTTCGACAAGAAGCAGGAGACAATCAATGAAGCTTAACTCTGGGGACTTCGGGCAGCCTACTAGCAATCTTCAGGGCACTGATAAACTAGGGAACAGGCTAGGTTGAATGTCTGTTAGTCCATTCATCAATATGTCACCAGTTTTTGGGCCATCAATTTAGAGCTATGAAGATGAAATTTAGTATACGAGTATAAGCTTTTTAGAGCCCGAAGCAGTATAAGTGTACAAACAAGACCCACTATAAAAAAATTAGTTTTCTTAAAAGTAAACTGATATTGCTTTTTAGAGAAACTTACGGTGTTTTCAATATCTTATCAGAATCAATGAACGTCGGTAACAAATTGTTGCTTTCTTATAAGAAGCAAAAAAAAAAAATACTTTTTCTGATAAAATCTCGTAAACTCTGAAAAGAAAGATACGCATTTCATCAAATTTTATGAACCTTAAAGGGATGGATTAGAAAATAATAGATAGGATATCATACGATCCGTTGATAGTTCCTACCATAGAGAAATAGTTACGATAAACCCTCCCCCAAAAGTATATAAATGATCAGCATCGATCTAGACATGTCCGCAAGTCACCACTTTTTGGACCCTAAATTTTGAGCTAGAGACATGAAATATAGGGTTTTAAAACAACGAAGTAGTACAAGTGTAAACAATTTTGAAATCCCCTCATAGACAAACCGCTCACTTTTCAAAAAATGTCCGTTTGGTCAATATTTTTGTTAGAAACTGAAAAATATTTTCTTGGTAAAATGTGTAGCTCGTCCATACATTAAACATGGCCACGCCTGAGAAATTGATAGCAATTTCTCAAAAAAGTAGCACAGGCTACGGGAATGCACGATTCGCAAACCTGAATACTCGATGCCATCGCCGAAGTTCCGTCATGATTACTGCTGTAACCTGTGCTCGATGCAATTATGATGTTTACAACATTCTCTGGAGTTGGTGTTTCTCCAATTCTTTCCTCTTGTTCTCTGCGCTTTATATCAAATCGTGGGCACTGAAAAAACGCGCATCTTCTCTAGCCTCTCCGCAATTTAAGCAGGTGAGAGATTCGTTCGGTTCAAATACGCTCGAAAGCAGCCATGTTCGGAGCTGTCTGAGGTATAAATCTACTTTTCCATGCTGCCGGTTCATCCATTTTTGGATATTTGGTATAAGTGTATAGATCCATCTTCCCCTCGAAGACTGATTCCATCTCTCCTGCCATGCTCCCATACTCCGCTGTCTTTCTTCCAGCTTGATATCTTTGACTGAAACTCGGGGTCCTGAATTTTGGCATCGTAGGTTCTTTGTAGTTCGCTAGCTAGGATATCTGCTGGTGGCATTCCCGCGATGACACATATAGCATCATCTGACACCGTCCGAAATCCACAGCACATCCTTAGGGCACACATTTGGTTGACGGAGTTAATTTTTCTGACGTAAGACTTAATTGTCTTGGTCCATATTGGTGCCGCATACATTATGATGGACTGCACCACCCTTGACATTCCTTTGTTGTCTAGGCCCTCCAATGTTCGTCATTATTGTGGATAAAGCTGCGCTCATCCAAGCAGCTTAGTCACACCTTTTTTCAAGGTGTTCCTTGTACGAGAGCCTAGCGTCGATCAACACCCTAGGATCTGATAATCAGTTTTGACGTTATATTATGATCGCCTATTCTGATGGTGATTGTTTCTCTTTTCATGCGAGTATTTACTAGTACAGCTTCTGTTTTGTATTCTGCGAGTTCTAACCCAACTCCTGCCATCCACAGCCTTATTTTCGGATACATTCATTACAAATGTCCTCTATTCCTTCCAGATGTTTCACCGCCACAACTATTGCAATATCATCGGCAAAGTCTATGATTTTTTCCTCATTTGGGATCTCAAGCCTCAGTACCCTCTCACACATAATGTTCCATAGAATGGGTCCTAGTACCGACCCTTATGGAACTCCGCCAGATATATGGAGCTGCCTTACTCCATCATCTGTATCGAAGAGCAGGAACTGTTTGTCGAAATAGCTTAGTATAATTGTGGGGTCATTTTATTAATTAAAAGCGACCTCTATTAGGTTAGTTGTAGACCAAAACTATGTACTCGTCTTTGCATATGTACCTAATTGGCAAGATTTTAATAATACTAAATTTTCACTCACAGAACCTCCCTTCCACAAATAGAAGAATCCACCTGGAATTTAAACCTTTCAATTCATTTTTATTAACTTCCAAGTCAATAATTTTTCTTCATTTTTTATCATGTCAATCATAAGGACAATCATTTATCATTGTACGGATATGTATCACAGCCGTTGGGTATTTCCTAAAGGGATTACTTTCGATTTCAATAGAAATAAAATAATTTCATTTGACATGATTGAAATCCACATCTCTCAGAAGCATCTTAGTAGAGGCAAAAAAGCGAATTGGGCAGGGAATTCCCGTACACGAGGCCTTTCATATCTACCAAAAATCAATCATAACGAAGTATCGATCCGACTTTTTTCTTGCTGCCATCAACCCTCTCTATTTATCAAATCATTTGAGAATATCTCAAAATAAACTTTCAGAAAAAAAAAACAAAAAAAAAAAAACGGTTGCATAAAAATAGGAACCTTTGTATAGAATAATATTGTTTCAAACAGAATGGGTTTTTGTTTCTCTAATTTTTCCGAATTGAATTGACTGTTTAAGATACAATATCATCGGACCTTCAATAGAAAATGATTTTAAGATTTTCATCGAGCAACATTTGAAGATATTTTTTTTTTAGCTTTGCAGTAAAGGACAGAAGGAATTGAGTCGATTGTTACAGGTGACGTAACTATGATGATTTTGAGTATAATTGGATTGTGTTCGGGAGTAATTTATGTACGACAGGAATATTGAATAAACAAATGTTTATACAAACAAATATGAATTCTGAAATCATATTTCCTATCTAGATAATTAGTGGAAACATAGTAAAACAATTAATAAATACCAGACTCTAGCAGATTGCATTTCATTTGTAATATTGTAGAGATGTACCAATGTAAATAATAACCTTTTTTTGAACCATTTTCATAATATCATTTCAGCAACACCTTTTCCTTAAAAAAAGGAAAGAAATTCCTTAAAATCCCGTCAGTAAAGTACAGTTTATTCTGTACAGGATCTAGGTTGTGAGTTCACAGATTCCACATACGAGTACGAAGTTCGAATGAAATCAAAGATAGACAGTCAGAATTGCGATACCAGAAGAAAGACACCCCCAATTCCTGTAGTTACAATGGAATAAGTAGTCACAGCCGCTAACAGATTCATCCAACGTTTCTCCAATTTGTTGATGCCCTCCAAATAATACGATTTCTCGAGCCCCTCCATATAAGCATTTGTTTCAGCGATGACCTCTTCATTCGACCCAAATTTGGAAAAAAGAAATAGTCGCAGGGGGCTAAATCTGGGGAATATGCTGGATGAGGGAGGAGTTCGTAGCCTAACTCAAGCAATTTTGCCATTGCGATTGCGGACTTGTGCGCCGGCACGTTGTCCTGGTGAAAAAGAACTTTTTTTCTTCGCCAAATGCGGCCGTTTTTGCTTCAAATCGACTTGGAATCGATCCAGCATGCCTGCGTAATATGCGCCGGTGATCGTTTTACCCTTTCGATGTGAATAACACCGCGCGCATCCTACAAAACTGTCGCCATGACACCTTTGAAGTTGTCAAAAGAATGCGTTTGTTGTCGATTGTGAGCAAACTCGGTACCCATCTTGCGGAAAGCTTTTTCACGTCCAAATATTTATGTAAAATCGAAATCACTGAGCCGTGTGATAAGCCTGTAGCCTCTTCAAGCTCGCGCGCTTTCACTCGCTGATCGTCCATTATCAAACCACGGATTTTGTCGACCATTTCTGATGTGGTGACCTCAATTGGGCGACCAGAATATGTTTGGCGTCACTTGTGCTTGAACGACCGCACCGAAATTGAGTAAACCAGTGGTGAATGGTTCCAATAGATGGTGAAGAGTCCCCATAATATTTGTCAAGCTTTTGTTTGGTTTGCGTGATGGTTTTTTCTCGCAAAAAATAGTGTTTTATGAGCACTCGAAATTCACTTTTTTCCATTTTAACAAAAATGCTAGTAGGCATCTATATAAAATGGCTGCCACAACAAAACTATTTGACAGATCTGTCTGAAAATTTGGGTGCGTTCTTTTGAAAGATGATTTTTGACAAACAAAAAAATAAATTTAAGGTGACGACACAATTTATGTTAATTTTCAGGGATTTATAGACCCACCGTAGTCCTTAAAATTGTAATTAGAATTCCACCGGAGATGTTTGCGAATATTTATACCTCATGTCTGATTGAAGGGATGTTCCCAGAACGATGGAAAAAGCAAAAACTAGTATTGACACTCAAAATGATGAAATCTCGGCATGGTTGGGCTAAAATATTCAAAAAGTGGACAGTAACTGACTGGCGAGGAGTCATCTCTTCCGATGAGAATAGACTCAATCTCTATGAATCAAAAGGAATTCAGTATGTGCGGCTAAAAAAGTTCAAAGCGGTTGAGCGAAAACTGCATTAAGTGAAAGGTGTAGCATACAGTCGGTCAAATGATCTGGAGATGTTTTTCTTATTATTGAAATGGTACCTTCATAAAAGGTACTCAAAAGTCTGCATACCGCCCGTGGATAGACATTTTTCGTAAGCAGACGAAATGATTCTTCAAGACTGCTCAACTGCCACCATTCTAAAATTGTAAGCAACTTTATATTTTGCCTTTTACTCTACCCATTATTAATTTTAAAAATAAGAAAGTATAAATTGACTTTCAATTTATTACAGATTAAGGAGTTTATGATCGAAAAGGAAATTTCCGTACTTGACTGGACAGGTAATCCGCCGTATCACAACCCTATCGAAAATCTCTGGCATATCACAGTATTAATATACGAGTATAGTAAAATGCCTACCTCCACAAAAAATACTGAACAAAATAATCCAGAAAGTGTGGTGTGGAGCGATATCCTTTTATCATTTTCAAAATTTAGTCTATTCAATGCCGAGAAGGATAAATGGCGTCATAAAAATAAAGGTGGCGTCAGCAAATATTGAAATGTCACCAAGTTTTATTGCCTTTGATACTCAAAATGTAAAAGTTTTCTTTCCTACGACAATAATTTGTTATTCAAAGATCTACTGTCTTCTGTAAAAGATGTGTTAATTTGTTAGGTGCCTACTATTCGACGTCCATTTTCATTTCCAATAAATATAAATTGAGATAATGTTTTCATTGGCAAAACAAGGATCAATCAAGACGAATGTGTGTGCTTTTTTAAAGCTCAACTATAACAGTTGAAAGCAATCGGAAGCTAATGTCAAAATTCTACGTTAAGTTTTCTTCAATACTGTCAAGTTAACAGGCGTATGTGAATGGAAGCGATTGTCAGAGTTAAGGTCAAATGTCAAATTTTCGTGAGCAAAAGTGAACGAAAACTTGACGAATCTAAACAAGAAGCTATTATGGTCATACAATACAAGTTCTTTGTGTACGACCGGTTACGTACGTCGACGTACGCAGCCATTCTACTATTATAGTTCATCCTTTAGAGATTCACTTTTTATGCGTTCTACTGCAATTTAAAATAATAGCAGAGTACCAGTGGTTATGTACAACGCACATCGCGCCACATACCTAAGCCTACCTAGTCATGTCATAAATACTAGTACACGTTTAAACGCACTCATCGTGAAACTATGGTATTATTGAACACTTCCATTCTATATTGACAGGTGTTCAATGTGTGACATTTATACTAAGTTAGCGCGCAAAAAGATTTACACAAATGTCGTTTGTAAATAGGGAGTGTCGCGATATTGAAAAACGTGCTGTGGTACTGTTAAATTGTTGGAGGATACTGATGGAGAAACTGACCGTCAAATATCCAAAGGGCCTCGCACTGTCAGAACCCTGCAGGCGATCAAAGCTGTTAGAGCCACGATTAATCAGAATGCAAAAGCAGAAAATCTTGTCACGAGCAATGAAGATATCATAGAAATCCATGTCACGGATTATTCGCTAAAAATCCAGTAACAGTACTTTAACTCGATTGTCCGCTAAAAATCCAGTAACAGTACTCTACTTATTGGTGACCTTACATAAATTTGTTATCTTGGTTACGGCTTAGACGATTTTCTTTTTCAAAATTCATTTCTAAGTCATTGTAGACATACTCGTATGTACAGTGCCGTTCGAAAAATGTTGGTCAAACATTTTATTACCCATTACGAGCGCAGTTCTTGGAATTTATGAGTGCTACGGAGTTTTTTTGCACTAGGTAGCAAAATGTCCTTCAAATAGTGCATAAAAGTCGATGTTATTATGAATAAGAGGTTCATTTAGCTCGTGATAGCAGTCCGAAACGAACCGAAGTAATTTAGTGAAAAAAATGGGAAAAATTAGTTCGGAGTGCAAAGCTAATACTTTGTGTCTGTCACGTCTCAATTTGACAACACGTGAAATTTCTAGAAGATTAAATATTGCTCAGCAAACTGTGGCATGGAATTTAAAAAAATATCGTGAGACCGGGACTACCAGCAGAAAGAAAGGCCAAAAAAGACGACCCCAGTGGAAGATCGTTTTTTGGTGCTGTACAGCCATCGGCATCGGTTCAAGACTTCGGTGGATCTTAATAACGATCTGTGTCGAGCTACAGGAAAAATAATTTCGTCAAGCTCAGTGAGGAAAAGCCTAGTGAAAGCTGGACTTAGAGCACTCAAGACAGTACTGAAGCCGGATTTTCCAAAAAAGAGTTAGAGAAAAACGATTGCTCTGGGCTCAAGAGCATCTTAATTGGACTCAAGACATGTGGAACAATGTTATTTTTTCCGACGAATCCAAGTTTAAGCTGCATGTTGGAGATGAGAGGATTCTTGCGCGAAGAGAACCAAAGGAAAGACTGAGCTCTGAATGCATTTCACGGATGCCCCCAAAACTTAAGGTGTGATGATCTGGGGAAACGAAAAAGGTAGAATGGTCCTCCTAGAATCGAAAGTCACTGCAGAGGTTTACCTACGGGTTCTGGAAAATGTATTAGAGCCCTCTGCGCTGGAGCTTTTTTGGTGACACTTGCAGATTAATTTTTCAACAGGACAATGCTCCTTGCCATACAGACAAAATTATAAGTATGAACTTGTTTTTTTTTAATATAAAAGACTAATATCAAGCTTTTAAATAAGTTAGAACTTTTATGACTAAAAATAATATTTGCATTTTTTTTTTATTTCTTAGTTTAAAAAGTACTTCGAAGAAAATAATGTCGATGTATTAAGTTGGCCTCCCTACAGTCCACATCTCAATCCAATTGAGAATATCTGGTCAATAATGAAACTTAAGGTTGAGAAGAAGCGTCCAGAGTCAATTGAAAACCTAAACAATTTACTTATCCGGACCTGGAACACCATACCTGCTTCCACATGGAAAAACCTTTTCTGAGTAAATGTCTCGCCGATGTGCAGCTGTAATAAAAGCAAGAGGAGGTCCATCAAAGTACTAATTAGATAGAGAATGTTTCTGAGAAGCAATAAAAAAAACAAAAACACTGCACCAATAAAGCATTTGTCTTTAATCCCTAAAAATGAGGCAGGTACCTAAAAAATCCATTTTTCGGTCTGACAACTTTTTCCTCCCGTGACCGCGTGTGAAAAATTATAACACTCTAAATGTATCATGAAACGATTGAAACCGCATAAGAAAACAAATCCTCATTAAAAAAAATATGTAGTTATTGCAACAAATTTGACAAAATTCGAAAAAAAAAGTTTGACCAGAATTTTTCGAACGGCACTGTGCTCGTATATACTCGTATGCCAGAACATGGCATTCAAATTTTAGTCAAAATACTTTCTTAGTCCTTTGACGCATTTTTCGAAAATAATTCAATTTCTGTGGTTTCTTGCCGACTTTGCCTAGATCTTAAATCTGAACGAACGAACAGCACATATGGGGCAAGTATGTAAGTCTTTGCCTTTATTATACCCTATCCCATAGGGTATAGTAATTTTGTATAACCCTTTTCATAGAGTATATTGATTCTGATAAAGTTTGTAAAATAAAGAAATAATAAAGATACACCCTATAAAGTATAGTTATGGTAATGATCGGTATTAACAGCTGAATCAAATGATATGTCTGTCCGTTCGTATGTCACAAGCTTTAAACGAAACTTTATATATAAGCTTTTGAAAAGCAATACATGTGGAAAATGTTTCAAAATCCACCAACAAATACGGGCAGAACTTGAAATGCCGATTTCGCGGTATATTTGTTAGAAATCAATAAAAGGCGCGTTAATAAAATATGCAGATGTTGGACTTTTAGTGGGTGCCGTGCCTCAATGGTTAAACAAAAAATAAAAAAAGTTTTCTCACGGTCCCAACTCTCACGAAAGTCTGACAAACATCCGAGAGTAAAACTGTAATGAAAAAGCTTCTCTCAGTCGGAAAAATTACCCTTCAGAACCGGCATAAAACTATAGGTCCCAACCATTCATGCGGCGTACAGAACAAGTGGTTGCGAGAAGCTAAGCTAGACTCTGCATTGAGCTGTTAGCGCCAAAATACATATTGTAGCATAATAATAACTACGCCCCCTAAAAATATGACGCAACAAATTCCGAAGTGACTTTCCATTCTGGCAGAATTTTGGTTCGAACTGTCCTTTCATTCGAGGTTCGTGTCTGGGACGAAGTCTCCACAGCTCATGTCAACGAAAGAGACGAATAATATCAGGGATAAAAGGGAATTATAACTGCAAGAATTATTTCTCTTGTTCCAGTGGTCGAAGAATTTGCTAGAAGTTTCTGGCTATCAGAAACTTCTGCTATATAAGGACAGATGGCGATCAAAAAAGACACAGTTGGTTTAGAACCGTGGCGAAGAGATTGGAAAAGTGATAATGGGCGAAGTTGTAATTTGGTGATAAATTGAAAGTTGAGAGTAAACAAGAAAAAGTAATTAGTTTGGATTTGTGAATTAAGTAATTGAAAGGAGATAAAGTGATTTGAGAGGAAAGAGACCTTGTAAGAAAAGAATTTGCAAAGAATAGTATAGTGTGAACTTGAATTGTTCTATAGACTAGAAAATAAAGAAATAAATTTCACAGAATATCGTTTTATCTACTCGAGCCGTAGCCTGCATATTACATTGGTGTCAGAAGCGGGATAAAACTTATTCTGTGAATAACTATTTCCGTGGTGTGAAATTGCACAAAAAAAAAAAAAAAAACGATTTCTGTGTTGAGTTAATTAGTTGCGCAAAATGGGTTGCAAATTGGGAAAACTAACTATAACTCAACTAAAGGCAGAACTCAGTAAGCGGAACCTCGACACAACTGGGGGAAAAGATGCCCTGCTGATTCGTCTGGAAGAAGCAGTAACGCAGGAAGGTGAAAATCCGCACGACGTAGAGTTTGACGTGGAAGAGGAACCAGCAAGTACAGCAGCCGACCCGGGTATAACAAGTCTGCTCCTGCAACTTAAGTTAGTCATGGACGAACAAAAGAAAGCAATAGAAGATCAAAGGAATTCTCTAGAACTTAAGCTAGACGAACAAAAGAAAGCGATGGACGAACAAAAGAAAGCAATGGACGAACAAAAGAATTCTCTAGATGCTCTGGAAAGTAAACTTGATGAGCAAAACAAGAACTTGGAATCCAAATTCGAAGTGATCGAAGAGAAAATCGGGAAGATTGAGACTCAGTTTGAAAAAGTAGAAAAGCAAGTCGAAAATCTTGCTAAGGAGCTCACGTGAAGAGACAGAAAGCACGGGAATATTCCACTGACGGTCTGAGAAGAAAGGAGGTGCAGCCTCCTATCTTCGATGGTCAAACATCATGGCCAATTTATAAGAGGCAATTCTAAGCGGCCGCAATGACCAATAGCTGGGACGATGAAGAGAAGTCTATTGCACTCACGCTTGCACTGAGGGGTCCAGCTGCGGAGCTCTTGCAGACCATCCCGGAAGATAAACAGCAGAACTACGACTCTCTGGTTCAGGCTATCGAGATGCGGTTTGGGGATGAACACATGCAGCAGGTGTACAGGGTTCAGCTGCGTAGTCGAGTCCAGAAAAGGGGGGAAACGCTCCAACAGTTGCAAGCGGATATAGAGCGACTAGCCCATCTTTCATACCCTAAAGCCGGTGAGGAGCTTATCAACGAAATGGCGGTGGAAGCTTTTATTCAGGCCATAGAGGACAGACAACTGCAAATGGCTGTAAGGATGGCTGAAAAGCGAACACTCCCCGAGGCATTGGCATTCGCTTTGTCAATGAAGGCTGCGGACCAAGCATACCAGGGAATACACCGTGTCAGGGAAATGTCCGTCGTGGAATGCTCATGCCAGAGAACAGCCGTCATGGATGAAGACAGAGCTCGCGGAAGTCAAATCCGTTGCTGGAATTGCAACCAAACCGGACACCTACAACGGCAGTGCAGGAGTGCACCTAGACGAGGAAATTGTTCACATTGCGGAAGTAGGAGAAGCAGAGAGGAAGCATCCTGTCGGTCAGACTTCCCAAAACCAGCAGTAGGGAAATGCGTAAGGACCAACTTCGCGGGGCAGAAGTTGGTTACTGGAATCGAGGCCCCCAGGACCACCATTCAAGTTTCGCAAACCAAACGGGGTAACAAGAGCCTGACAGTGGAGGCACTAATCAACGAGAAGAAGTGCGTAGCCACCATCGACACAGGTGCCACTGCCTCCATTGTAAGAAGAGATATCGTCAAAAGCTCCTGGCTGCACAACACCAACAGCTACTGCCTGAAGACTGCAACAGGGGAAATGGCGAAGGTATTTGGAGAAGTTCGTCTTACGATTACTCTGGCAGGACTGACGTTCTCCCATGCGTTTCTGGTGGCAGATATATGCGACGAGTGCATCATCGGAGTAGACTTCATGAAAGCAAATGAAGTAATCTTGGACATCGGGATGCAAGTACTGAGGTATCGAAATGTGGAGATTCCGATGGTGTACGGAAATGAGAATGCCGTAACTCTCAGGACAGTCATCAGCAAAGACGAAGTTTTGCCGCCGTCTTCAGAGACAATCATTTGGACGAAGCTGGAAGGTGATCTTGGGAGCCACCGATTCTACATAGTAGAACCAGACCCAGAGAAGAATTCTCAAGACTACATCGTGGGAAAGACGTTAGTCGAACCAAAGAACACCATGGTTCCAGTGAGGGTTTTGAACGCAAGACCACACACTGTCAAACTAAGGCGAGGGGAGGTGACTGGAAAATGCACGCCGATTACCGCCGTCGCAACAATATCTGAACGTGATGCTCCAAAACTTCTCCCATCACCTTGGACAGCGGAAGCGAGAGAGACGATTCTCCAGTCCAGTGAGCTGAATCAGGAGCAGCGAACTATGGCAGAGAATCTTATCAATGAGTACGCTGATGTATTTGCCTCACAGGACGGAGAATACGGCCGAACACACCTGGTACAACATCGGATAGACACTGGTGATACTAGACCAATTCGTCAGCCTGCTAGGCGCCTTCCATTGGCAAAGCAGACAGAAGTTGCAGAGATGATGTCGGCAATGGAGAAAGAAGGTCTGATTGAAAGTTCCAAAAGTCCGTGGGCATCACCGGTTGTACTGGTTAAGAAGAAAGATGGCAGCACGCGGTTCTGCGTGGACTATCGGCAGCTCAATTACGTCACCAAGAAAGACAGCTACCCTCTGCCACGGATTGACGACACGCTAGACACACTATCAGGAGCCCGATGGTTTTCCACTCTCGACTTGAAGAGTGGCTACTGGCAGGTACAGATCCATCCAGAAGACCGGGAGAAAACCGCCTTCACCGCAGGAAATGGGCTATGGCAATTCACGGTAATGCCATTCGGGCTGTGCAATGCTCCGGCGACTTTCGAGCGATTGATGGAATGTGTCCTGCAAGGGTTAACATGGAAAACCTGTTTGGTATACTTGGATGATGTCATCGTCGTAGGAAAAATGTTTGCGCAACACCGAGACAATCTAAGGGATGTGTTTCAAAGGCTTCGAAGTGCCCACCTGAAGCTCAACCCCAAGAAGTGCGCCCTGTTTAGAGCGGAAGTCAAGTACCTGGGACACATAATTTCAGCGAAAGGAGTGAGAACCGATCCGGAGAAGGTCGAAGCGGTGAAAAACTGGCCAGTCCCCAAAGATAAACACCAACTAAGGAGCTTCCTGGGCCTAGCCACCTACTACAGACGGTTCGTGAAGGATTTTGCCGGGATCGCAAAGAACCTGCACCAGTTGACGGAAAAGGGAAAACAATTCAAATGGTCAATTGAGTGCGAGAAGAGCTTCAAGGCACTTAAACAACGGCTATGCGATGCCCCGATACTGGCTTACCCCACTCCCGGGGAAACGTTCGTTGTGGATGCAGATGCTAGTAATGTCGGGGTAGGAGCCGTACTCTCCCAGGTGCATGACGGCCAAGAGAAGGTGGTTGCGTACTTCAGCAAGGTGCTCTCTAAGCCAGAAAGGAACTACTGCGTGACAAGGCGGGAACTTCTAGCTTTGATCTTGGCTACGAAGCATTTTCACAAATACCTCTACGGGAGGAAGTTCGTTCTTCGCACAGACCATGCAGCCTTAAAATGGCTATTACAGTTCAAGAGTCCTGAGGGTCAGGTCGCAAGATGGATCGAAAGGCTGCAAATCTACGACTACGAAATACAGCATCGTAAAGGAAAACTCCACTCTAATGCGGATGCACTGTCCCGGAGACCATGCAGAACGGATTGTAAACATTGTGCGCGTCAGGAAGAACGGGAGCTGGTTTCAATCCAAAGAATGAGAGCCGAACCTATCGCCGGCTGGAGCGTAGATGAGATCCGGAACGCTCAGAAGGAAGACCCGGATATCGAGCCGATTCTGGCCTGGAAGGAGAACATGGAGAAACCGGATCATCAGGACATCTCTCACAGAAGCCCGACCTTAAAGGCATATTTTGCGCAGTGGGACTCCCTCCATGTCCAAGAAGGTGTTCTGAGAAGAAAATGGGAATCCTCCGACGGAAAGTCGTTTGTAATGCAGCTTGTCGTACCGCGGACGAGGGTCAAGGAGGTGTTACAGGAAATGCATGGCGGGGCGACCGGAGGCCACTTGGGAGTGAATAAGACGCTAGAAAAGGTACGAGAACGTTTTTATTGGTTCAAAGCGAAGGAAGATATCGAAGACTGGTGCAGAAAATGCGACGTGTGTGCAGCTAGCAAGGGTCCGAGAATCAAAACTCGAGGTAAGATGCACCAATACAACGTGGGAGCACCTTTTGAACGAATCGCCATTGACATCGCAGGACCCTTTCCGGAAACCGACAATGGTAATCGGTATATCCTCGTAGTGATGGACTACTTCAGTAAGTGGCCGGAAGCGTTTCCGATCCCTAACCAGGAAGCCAGAACCGTGGCGGAGCAGATCGTCTACAATTGGGTTAGCAGATTCGGTGTGCCCTTGGAATTGCATTCTGACCAAGGGCGGAACTTCGAGTCAAGAATCTTCCAAGAGATGTGTCAACTACTCGGAATCAAAAAGACAAGGACAACCCCGCTTCATCCACAGTCGGACGGTATGGTGGAGCGTTTCAATAGGACTTTGGACGAACATCTCTCGAAGGTCGTAGGTGACTACCAACGGGATTGGGACCGGCAGATTCCCTTGTTTTTGATGGCCTATAGAAGTGCCGTGCATAGCACTACTCGACATACGCCGTTCGAAATCTTATTTGGTGGAATAGCTCGTTTACCCAGTGAGGTGAAATTTGGATCTCCTACCAATGAGCCCAGAAATGAAGAAGAGTACGTGGCGGACCTTAGGGAAAGGCTTAGGGACATACACCAAAGGACCAGAAGCCAGATTAAGATGACGAGCGACCGCATGAAGACCAGGTATGATGCCAAGGCAACAACGTCAGGATTCCAGGAAGGAGATCTGGTGTGGCTGTATAATCCCCATCGCCAAAAGGGGAAATCACCTAAATTACAGCGGAACTGGGAAGGTCCCTACAGAATAGTAACCCGCATCAACGATGTTGTCTACCGCATCCAGCGAGGACCGAGGGCCAAAATGAAAGTGGTTCATGTGGACCGACTGAGTCGATACAATGGCCGAAATGAGGATGCACTTGTTCGGGACGAACACGTCTAAGAGGGGGGCAGTGTAGCATAATAATAACTACGCTCCTATGTCTATGCAGCAAATTCCGAAGTGACTTTCCATTCTGGCAGAATTTTAGTTCAAACTGTCCTTTCATTCGAGGTTCGTGTCTGGGACGAAGTCTCCACAGCTCATGTCAACGAAAGAGACGAATAATATCAGGGATAAAAGGGAATTATAACTGCAAGAATTATTTCTCTTGTTCCAGTGGTCGAAGAATTTGCTAGAAGTTTCTGGCTATCAGAAACTTCTGCTATATAAGGACAGATGGCGATCAAAAAAGACACAGTTGGTTTAGAACCGTGGCGAAGAGATTGGAAAAGTGATAATGGGCGAAGTTGTAATTTGGTGATAAATTGAAAGTTGAGAGTAAACAAGAAAAAGTAATTAGTTTGGATTTGTGAATTAAGTAATTGAAAGGAGATAAAGTGATTTGAGAGGAAAGAGACCTTGTAAGAAAAGAATTTGCAAAGAATAGTATAGTGTGAACTTGAATTGTTCTATAGACTAGAAAATAAAGAAATAAATTTCACAGAATATCGTTTTATCTACTCGAGCCGTAGCCTGCATATTACAATATATATGTTTTTTTTTTAAAGATGTTGGACTGCTTCTAAGAAAATGTTGTTAAAAAAGTTTTTCTGATAGAATCTTTTAAAAACAAATTAAGGAAAGATCCTCTGAGTATAAAGATATCATTGCGTTTGATCTAAAAATTTAACAACTCCACGCCCATTTTATTAGGGGTGGGTCAGAAAATGGGGAATACTATATGGTATAAATCGATCCGTTACATGCAGAATGTAGCTTTCCTGTGTGTGTTTTTTCAAGTTGTAATCGAATTCGATTAAAAAAATCAAAGATGAAAAACGACGTTAAATCAATAAAAAATCACAATATAAACAATATTTAAAATTTACGAGAAAAATCGATGTCCTTGCACATGTATGAATGAGGTAAACATCAATATTTCATTCAGAAATAGCAACAGGTTGGTACTAAATAATAACGGTCCAACGACTTTTATTACACTTTAGCTTTTCAGACGTAAGAAATTTCTATATATTTTATTTGAAGAGGTGGTAGTACATTTTTATTGCTGTTCGGCTGAGGGACTAACGCAAGACACGTACAAAGTAAAAATGCATTTATTTATTTGTTATCGTGAAAAAGAACAATATGAAGCAATAAATTCGTTCATATTACAGAAACCCTTAGGTATGTATTTTAACAACGTATCGATGTACGTACTAGCATTATAAGTGTGTAATAAATCCATGCAACGCCACCGGTGCACAAGACTCATATCATATTTAACTTAGCTCAGCTTTTAGTGTTTAAACTCGAACATGATGGGATAGAAATAAAACAATGAGGTAGAAAAGTAGGGACCACCACTAGGATGTAAAGCAACTTACTTTACTCAACTTTACTTCATTTATGTGGCGCTATAGTCTGTATTTATGCCCACAAGTGTCTACAGCTATTAGTATGTATTTTCAGCTGCTTCGAGTTGTGTACGTCAAGTTGGTTGAGCTCAGCCTTCATTTGGTCACGCCAACGAAGATGAGGTCTGTCGTTTCTGCGTAGTTCCTCCGGGAAAGAACTCCACATGACCTAACCATTTTAAGCCTTGAAAACGAACATTATATAATTCTATGTTTTGGCCAAATGTCATTTCGAGTTCGGAATTTGTTCTTAAAAAAAACCTACCACTTTTCATTCCCTATCCCATAGGGTATATTATTTTTAACATACGAGTATAATTCGTAACATAGAAAAATAGTAGTGCAATAAGAGTGTTTTTTTTTTTAACAGAAATGTGGACCCGCCCAAACGGCATGTAGGCACTGCGACCAGAAAGATCTATTGTGCCAGAGGCCATTTTTTATGGCAACTTTACTTATGAAAGCTATAATTATGGCTGCGGAGGATTTCCTTAAATCTAATGGAGATATTATCTCCTTAAGGAAGAAGATTCCCCTACTTCTACACAGAGCTACGAGGGTTTCTTCATGTTTGGAAACAAGAAATAGTCGCTGAGGGCTAAATCTGGTGAATATGTTGGATGAGGGAGGGGTACGTAGCCTAACCCATGCAATTTTGCCATTGCGACTGCGGACTTGTGCGCCGGTGCGTTGTCCTGGTGAAAAAAAAAACTTTTTTCTTCGCCAAATGCGGCCGTTTTTGCTTCAAATCGGCTTGGAATCGATCCAGCAGCTCTGCGTAATATGCGCCGGTGTTCGTTTTACCCTTTTCAAGGTAATCGATGTGAATAACACCGCGCGCATCCCAAAAAACTGTCACCATGACCTTGTTTGCTGACAAACCCGCCTTGGCCTTCTTCGGCTTCGATTCACCAGGAGAAATCCATTGTTTTGGCTGTTCCTTGGTTTCTGGTGTGTTGTGGTAAATCCAGGTTTCATCCACGGTTACGAAACGGCGCAAAAACTCAGCCGAATTCTTCTGGAACATCGCCAAACACACCTTTGAAGTTGTCAAACGAATTCGTTTGCTGTAGATTGTGAGCAAACGCGGCACCCATCTTGCGGAAAGCTTTAGAACGTTCGGCGTCACTTGTGCTTGAACGACCGCACCAAAATTGCTTAAACCAGTGGTGAATGGTTCCAATCGATGGTGAAGAGTCCCCATAATATTTGTCAAGCTTTTGTTTAGTTTGCGTGATAGTTTTTTCTCGGAAAATAATAGTGTTTAATGAGCACTCGAAATTCAATAGTAGGCGTCTATATAAAATGGCTGCCACAACAAAACTATTTGACAGATCTGTCTGAAAATTTGGGTGCGTTGTTTTGAAAGATGATTCTTGACAAAAAAAATTAAAATTAAATTTAAGGTGACGACACAATTTGTGTTAATTTTCAGGGACTTATTGACCCACCCTCGTACACATTCACATAGTACGTGTTCTGCAGTTTCGTTCTCTTCTAGGCAGAGGCGGCAGGTGATATCCTCTGAAGGAAGCTCACAAGCCTTCTTATGTCGTTTTTGCTATATTTTAAGGTATTAACTGCCTTTTTTTGGAAGGGTTGGACAGCTCTTTTAGCTTGTCTGAGACCTTGGGAGTTATTCCAGTGGGCTAAATCTGCATGTTGCGTTTAGAGTCAGTTTAAAGGCAGAATCAGATATTCCACAAAAGGGAAAAGAAAAATCTTTTCTGGCTAGCAGATCTGCAGTTTCGTTGGAGTCAACGCCTGACCCGGTCCCAACACAATTTTACTTTATTGTATCCGGCTAAATTTTGCAAACTGTCGAAGCAGCTCAGAACTGATTTTGAACTGATCAGGTGGGAGATCAGTGCTTTAAGCGCCGCTTGGCTGTCGGTGAGCATGTGTATAGCGGCACTTTTGATTCCTGATTTCAAGTTGATATTTGCACAGGTGTCAATAGCGTAAAGCTTTTCCTAGAAAACGCTAGGACTCTTTCCAATTGATTTCATAATCTTGTAATTGGGTCCATACACACCGGTGCCAACTCCTGAATCCATTTTTGATCCATCGGTATTGCCAGTCTACCGGAATGATTTAAACTTTTAGAATTAAGAATTCTAAGTAACAATACAGCAGGTTTAAAAAACTGAAGAGGATAGATTTAAGAAGTGTTATTTTGGATTACGAATTGAAATGGCATATGCAGTGAAATCAAGCATATTTGGAAGGGAAAGCCGAGGAGTGTTATACGGCTATCGAGACAAAAATCGGCGGTGCAGTTGTTGAGTTTAAAGAGATAGAAAATTCGTACGATTTTTATGTGAAAATCAATAATAATAAAATTTGTTTGGTAAACGGCAGTCATTGGCAATGAGGCTACAGACTTTATGATAGAATTTTTTTCGAAACTTATGGCTATAGATACCAGTACTAACAAAAAGCAGTTAGTCAAAAGGGGGGAAATCAACATCTTTACCCATAAACGTGCACAGTGGTGTTCCTCAGGGAAGTCATCGGCGTGAACTTGTTGATATTTCAACACCCAATCTGTATGTTCTGCGCATTCTATAGTCAGCAGGGTTTAGTTCTTATGTAAACTGGACTTTATAGGGATGAAGATGCAAATCTAATCGTAAAATATGCCAACAGAGCTGTAGGAAATGTCTAATTGACAATTTCGGGTTTTCGGCCACTGAGGCACTCACAGCGCCTATATTTTCAGTTGATCAAACATTACGATTACTCACAGGTCTTACACAGGCCCTATAACTACCAATTTGTTTGAATTTGGTGATTAAATTTCTCATTATTTTCTCAGTTGGGCGATTATGACAACCATAATCTAAGGACAGATTATAATATACATTGTTAGATTGTCTATTTTCTTGTATGTGAAGTTAACATGTGTCGATTTGGACTTGTTCAGAACAATGCGCCAAAGTTTTGTCCAGTCGCAGACTTTATCCCAAGCTGGTTGGAGTTTTTCAGTTTGAACTTTCCGTTGCTAAAATAGCCGTATTGTCCGCGAATGTTGCTACTATGGTGCCTTCAGTTTGGGGTATATCCGGAGTGTACAGCAAAAATAAAACAGGATCAAGGACACTTCCCTGTGGAACTCCAGCGGCGATTTCCTTGAACTCGGAATATTTAGTTCCTTGTTTAACACAAAATAATCTGTTTTTAAGGTAGGATCCTAAGATCTTAAATAAGTGTTCCGGAAGAACCCGTCTTAGCTTGTACTTCAAGCTATTGTGCCAAACATTGTCGAAGGCTTGTGAGACGGCTAATCTTTTTCCCTCTTTCAATTTCATCGGTTATTCTATAAACATATATGTACATATGCATACATTCGTACCGTAACTACTTCACCTTGTTTTTCTGTATTTTTGTAAGACACTTTAACTAGTAACTCATGTTGAAGTTGACCTAAAACTGGTACTTAAAAAGTACCAAATTCAATAATGTTCCTTTTACGTTTTATTGTAGAAATGAAATAAATATGAATTTATTGCTAATCAATTTTCAAATATTCCTTTTTAATTGCAGTTATAAAAGGTTGTGGGTTTTTTATGCTTCATATGGGCAAAACGGCTACGTACATATCTGGCTACAGTAACTGATAATCGTAGAGATATTTTATACGTGCACCTATAAGGGCAAGTATTAGTTTCCTGAATTTTCATTCTAACCCCAAAATTAACTATACTTTAGTAATGGCCGATTTTGAAACAATCGACCGTTCTTACGATTCTGTTCAAACTTTATACTTGAGCTAAGGTGGACACATGCTAATAGATGACATACCAGGCTTTTGCTAAGAAATAAGTATAACGGTATATAGTATTTGCTACATATTCCGTCTTGCAGTTGTTGTTGTGGAATAAGTAGATACTTCCTTTTCTTGACATTGGATGTTGACCTGTCGGATAACTTCAAATCTTGCTGGTATTACTATAGCATCACTCTTTGGTGAGCATCACATCGGTATTGCAATGTCATGAAAATCATTTGGCCTTAGTACCAGCCAGTTTTGATCATCTTCATAGTAGAGTAGACAATGGTATTTCTTTACAAAATCAAGACCGATTATGCCATCGGATGGGATCATCACTAACAACATGAAATTCATGAGGTATTAGCAGATTTTTAAATTTCAAGTCAGCGTAGGCTTTTCCTAATGTATTTGTTATATCTTGACCTATGCCGTGTGGGCTGGTTGTTTCGTTCGCGTTTAATGTATTAAAACTTTAAATTTGCCGTTTCTTTACTATAGAAATGTCCGCGCCAGTGTCGACTATAAATGATATTATGCCATTATTTAATGACGTCTTTAATGCTACGAATGATGTTAAGTTTAGTCCTATATTATAGATTTTACTGTTTGTTTTCACCTTTCCTAATGAGTACTTGGGGGCGGTTCATTTTCCGCCCTCTGTTGTGTTATTCTGACGTTCCTATTGCCATTATAAGCATTGTTGCTGTTATGTCCTGACTGGTTATAGTAATTTCTATTGATGCGGTTATTATAATTTCCGCGTCTACGTCCACGACCTTGGCCGCGTCCGTGACCACGCCCGCGAAAGCTGTTATTGCTTTGATTATTATATTGATAATTATATCTACTGCGATTATCTCTAAAATGCAGTATTGCATTTGACTGACCATAAGCCTCTGTACAGCAATTCACGAATTTAGCCACTGCCTCGTTCATGTTGCTAAATTGGCCGGACTCCATGATAAGTTTTATCTTATCATCGCTTGAGTTCTTGATCATGGCTTTTATGGCAGCCTTGGTGGAGTATGTTTCAGCCAATTGAGGTAATAGTCCGTCCGAAATGTAAGCGGTTTGTAATTTTCTATTAGGTCTTCAACCTCTTTTATGTATGTATTTGCTGGTTTGGAGCTTTGCCGGACGTTCATCAACCTCTAGGTGATGACGTCGACCAATTCTCCCTTTACTGGGGATTTTAATTTTTGAACTACCTGCGCTATGGTTGTTTCTGATCCAGAGATCAGATTTATGGCAGTTCCTTTTAACTCTGTTTTTATTATGTTTTATTATGGTATTTACCATTACCAACTCTAACGCAGCTAGGAAACTCTGCAGGTGTTCTGCGGTGCCATCAAAATCCGGAAGGATTTTCGATGCAATAGTTAAAAATTTCACAGGGGTTTGTGGCATTGGGATTAGATTTGGAAAATTTTTGATCATATTAGCAATATTTTGGTTTTTATCTATTGTTTTTTTCTGTTTTGGTGTTGATATCTATTGTTACCCTCTCATGAATTGCAATAGGTATTCTAAGGTCTATACCCTGTCGTGAAGCTGCTCTGAGAACTTTGTCCCTACAGTCATTAAATATTTCGTGGGCCCTGTCTTTATGTTGATTAGTTAGCCTTGAATAATTTACATTTAATATTATTCTAATGTTTTCTAGGTGGTGTACTAATACGTCGATATGTCTATTTAAAGGTTCTTGACCTATTGATCTATCTATATTAAGACATTTATAGTATTTTTCAAGTACTTCTTTATTTTCTCGTACTTTGTTGACAATCGTAAGCCATTCCATCTAGTTGGATCGGTCTTTGGGATGGTTAATGGATTTTCTATTATGCTTATCTCGCCTACATTGAAGACTCCTAAATTGTATTTTGTTTAATATCTTCTATTCTAGCGTCCAGCAATGAAAAGCAAAGATATTTGGCGGTAAACCGTCTGTCACATACTTATGTTTACTTGTATTTTATTGTCTATTTATATGCAATTTTTTTTTTTTAATTTGTATTTTTTCAATTAAATTTGAGCGTGATTTGATTGATTTATTGTGCAATCTATATAACTTGATTGCTAAATGGGCAGCCAGCAGTACAATGATTATTATCAAGTACGATTCGTTACTGACTTTTTGTTCAATGACTTCTACTTCATTGATTACATTGGCACTAGGCCTCTCTATCTTGGACTGTTGCTTGCCCATAGTCGCTTTATTGTGTTTAGAATTGACTTCTTATATATATGTATATAAAATTGTATCAAAAAATTGCATTTAGTTTATTTTTTTATTTTTTTGATATAACTTAACTAGCACTTATTAATAATAAAACCATGTAATAATAATTCTTAACTAGTGTGCCCGTTTAACGCAATTATTGGGCAAAAAATAGTTGAAAGTTAAACAATGAGCAAATTAACGCACTATTACCGTTCTTTTGAAGCTTGGTGTTGCACGTTCTGGTACCGAAGAGGATTGTAAGCGTCTCCGTTCATCATTGGGAAAGTTGCACTTTAATATGTAGATTCATAAGGGCAGGAAACTGATTTGGGCTATTGTCGATGAAGCTGCTCGCATGTATCACACTGACAATTATAATATTCTAGTATCTAGTTGATATACTTTCCCACAGCGAGCTGGGATATTTCTAAGCCAACGATGTTCAATTCAAATTCGATTCGGTTGAACATGGCTTCACTTCACAAAACTGCACTCTTTCTTATTCACTTTTGTTTCCAGATACAAATTGGATTCGGTTGCGCATTGCTTCACTGCACAAAACTGCACAAAACTGCACTGTTTTTTATTCTGATTATTATTGCATCTTGCACTTAACAATAAGGCGTTTAAGCACTGGGAATTTATTTTAATTATTTATTTTAACTAAAGCGTTCAAGCTTTGGCTGGCAGGATCGCCATGTAATAAGAAAACTTCATCTTTTCGTTCCAAGGTCTGTTTATTAATGATCTACACTTATCTATTATCTTAATTAACTTAACTTATTACTTATCAATTATGCGATATGCTCACACAAGCACCAGTGCTGACATGCGCGACGTATCGGCTGAACATTGATAATTTGCATATAGTGTAAATTCTTCAAACGTGAGAAACTTTGATTTGTGCTTTTTCGTGGGAATGAATAAATTTCTGCTACACATGCGCATGAGTGAGCTGGCCATTCGACTGGACCATTTCTCGAGATTACGCGATTATCGAACTTCCCCTTCAATAGATCAATTGTTTGACCAGCTGTGTGGCATGTGACATATCACTGATATCGAGTCCATCCGATTCTAGCCAAAAATAGTCTTTCAACATGGCACTATAGCGAACTCCATTGACCTTAACATGGCGATCATTTTCATGGACGAAAAAATACGGTCCAATCACACCTTCGGCATGAATCCACACCACACTGTCACTTTTTGTAGATGCAATGGAGTCTCTTGAAGCACATGTGGGTTTGTTGCTGTCCAGTAATGCATATTTTGTTTATTGGCAACGCTATTAAGCCAAAAATGAGCTTCATCGCTGGAGATGATTTTTCGATGAAATTCAGGAGTTTCTTCAAAATTCTGCAGAGCCCAATTGGAGAAGTTTCGGTGCTTCAAATCATCAAGAGGCTTCTGTTCTTGAGTTAGTTTGATCTTGTAAGGGTGTAGGCCAAAATCTTTACGCAAAATTCGCCACAATGTGCACTGAGAGATTCACACTTCCTGTGAATGGCGTGGAATCGACTGATTTGACTCATTTTGAACTGAAGCACTTACGGCTGAGTTGGCTCACTGGCTCAAGAACATTCAATAGTGAATATGTTGACTCGAATTTATCCATTATAGCACGCACAGCCTGTCTGGTGGGACGATTATGATTATTACGACCGAAAATTGGAGTAAGCGCTCTTAAAGTTGCAACCACCGACTCAGAATTTCGTAATTTTTAGTAATTTTCAAACATAGTTCGTTCGTGAATTTCACCATGGTAAAAACGTAAACCTTTTCTGACGTTTTGACATTAACAGATCATAAAAAATATTTAAGGTTGCGTTTGTATTAAAATATAAAATTGTATGTTATCTATCGAAAAACCTTTTATAAGCAACCAAGTACCAAGTTTTGAAAAAATGTCAGAATTTGAAAAACAAAAAATCATTTTACCTTTTTTTTTAATTTTAAATCTAAGTAATTTGCAAATAAACAACATAAGTGAACACGGATTCACCTTATGATTATGTGCATACGAGTATTTGTTCAATGCAAATCGTGTACGTTGAACTAACGTCAAGTGCTTTACTGTACACCTTTCGAAGTACGAGTATGTTGCTAGGTTCGTTAACGTGTTTAGAGAAGGAAGCTAAAATAAAACAAAAAATCTCCATTTCGTACGCTTTCCATTTGAATGATTTTAGTCTCTGATTTTGTTTTATGCTTCATTATTAAGTTACATATGTACGCAAGCAAAATAGTTATTTGAAATATATTCAGCTTTTAGTTAATAATTCACATAAGAAAAAAAAGTGAAAATAGAATATGTGTTTCCATAGCTATGGATTAATAGATTTTTTTTTTTAGAATGACATCCCACAAAATAGATTGCAAAGGTGAAAAGACGAAATATGGAAATATTCTTGGATATTACCAGTTCATAGGGAAGGTACATATGGCAGGCTATAAAACTTCACTTCACCTAAATAACATGCAGAGTTTTATGACATCGAAAGATAATATTTTTTTATACTTGTACGGATACGAGTATGTATACCATCTGGGAGGCACCGTGCCAAAAAGAGCAAAATTCAAATCACATTTTAGTACCTACATACATATGTAAATGTATGTCTTTATTACGAAAACATTCAACGTCCGGAGTGAATACGATGCCAAGAGCTGGCGGTTTGGTTGCAATTGCTGTTCTGTAGATATAGGTATTCCTAATTTATAATATTGCGAATAAAATAATTAAATTTTAAGATGAGTTGATTGTTTTCAAGGGGCTATGCTGGGTGGTTTGGATTTTCAAGTATCCCGACTGTCAAAATGGGTTGGCTATACAAGACGTGAATTATTTTTATTTTCTGACTTTACTGTACTGTATGTATGTACCAAAATGCTCCTTATTGGCAGTTGTATAGATAACATGGTAAAACCAGTATTACTTCACAAGAACCTGCCACGGCAGATGCTAACGATGATGTTACACACTAATATGACAAATTACCGCTTGATGTTTCTGATCATAATCTGCTTTTCTGTACTTATGATGTGAATTTGTCCAAAACCGTTTCTCAGATACTTTTACGTTCAAAGTTTCAATTTCATAGACTTAAATGCCCTCCAAATTGCTACTTATTTTGCCCCCTGGGAGCAAGCTATTTTAACACAATTGTTCGATCAATGTGGACCAACTAAAACAGTAAATATACATAACCCAACATGCCCTTGGTTTACGGCCGAAGTAGTTAGTTCTATTAAAAGAAGGAACAAACTATACAGTAAATGGAGGCGCAGACCATATGATGATAACTGGTTCTCATTTAAAGTGGCACGTAACCACACCACCTTAGTTGTACGCACTTCAAAGAAAAATTATTTTGCATCCAAATTAAATATATCCCTCCCTGCAAAGAAACTCTGGAGTAACCTGCGCAAAATTGGTGTTTCTAGTGGCCTCAACTCCAAATGCGTTCTCGATCCTGATGAATTAAATCGTGCCTTCCTAGGGAATGATCCCAGTTCTAACGAATTTGATTTTAATCAAGTTGACAACCTTGTGCATTCGTTACCTAGACTGGAAGACTTTGAAGTAACCACTGAAGACGAAATTGTCCAATGCGTTGCAGCTATCAAATCTGATTCAATTGGGGAAGATGGCCTACCAATACGCTTCATCAAACTCATCTTACCACAAATTGTCTCCCACTTTACCCATGTAATAAACTGGTCTATAACAACATCGACTTTTCCTCAGGTCTGGAAAAATGCAAGAGTAAGTATCGCAAAGAAAGCTAACCCAACATCTCCTTCCGACTATAAACCGATCAGCATTCTACCTTGTTTATCGAAGGCTTTCGAGAAAATAATAGCAAAACAAATCACAAAGCACCTGTCTACCAATAAGTTACTGAGTTCTCACCAATCAGGTTTTAGAGCTGACCACAGCTGTTCGACAGCCATGGTCAATCTACTCGAAGAAATAAGACAAGATTTTGATATGGGTTATGTTTTTTTTTTTTTGTCTGCTGGATTTCTCTAACGCCTTTGATAAAGTAAATCATAAAATTCTGTGTTGGAAACTGAAGAACAACTTCGGTTTCAGTGATAGGGCAGTGAAATTGTTAAGTAGTTTTCTTTCCAGTATGTCGCAAAGGGTTTTTTCGGGTGAAAGTTGTTCGTCCCTAATGAAAATCAAACAAGGTGTGCCACAGGGCTCAATCTTAGGACCGATTCTCTTCTGCATGTTTATTAATGACCTTCCGTCTGTGTGCAAACATGCTTCAGTACATCTATATGCAGACGACGTTCAACTACACCTAGCAAAACCATACTCCAACCTTAATGAACTCGCTTTTCTCATCAACGATGATCTAAAACGCAGCTACACTTGGTCAGTGGCAAATGGTTTACTATTAAATCCGTCAAAATCGCAAGTAATTCCAATATCCCAGAAAAAATTTAACCTTAATCTTCTACCTGATCTGTATCTAAATAGTAATAAAATCAAAGCTGTTGAATCAACCACTAGTCTCGGATACACAATTAATAGAAATCTGTTGGGCTACAATCACACCAACGTGGTCATTGGTCGTATCTACGGATGCCTTCGCAAGCTGTGGCTAAGTGCTTATTTTACTCCACTGGAAACACGATGAAAGCTGGTAACAACTCTAATCTTGCCCCTCATAATGTATGCTGAAGTTGTATATTGTAGTCTAGACTCGTTATCCCAGCACAAATTGCAAGTAGCCTTCAATGACGCGGTGCGTTACATCCACGGCATTCGTAGATATGACCAAATACCAGCATACACTACGGATTTACTAGGTTGTGATTTGCATCAGTATATCAACGCCAGGAACTGTATATTCTTACATAAAATTATTTTAAATCAAAGTCCGCCTTATTTGTATAACAGGCTTAATTTTACTCGATCGTCACGAACCACCAATCTAATACCCTACCGCTGCAATTATCTCAATTCCTCGCCCTTGTTTTTCATTCACATTGTGAGACTATGGAACTCTTTACTCTCTCATATAAGAGCTATATCAAATCACTCCAATTTTAAAAGTGCAATTCTCCTATATTTTTCCACACCTCAATATTAAATCCCATATGTATCTCCTATCTATCTCTCCTCAAGTTAGTTTTAAGAAATTTTTTGTATCTACTTCTAAGTTTTCAATGAAATAATTGTTTTGAAGTTACACCTCTAAGTACTAAAAAAGATTCTATCTTAATGTACAAACCATTTAAATGAAATAAATGAAATGAAATGAAATGAAATGAAATGAAATGAAATGAAATGAAATGAAATGAAATGAAATGAAATGAAATGAAATGAAATGAAATGAAATGAAATGAAATGAAATGAAATGAAATGAAATGAAATGAAATGAAATGAAATGAAATGAAATGAAATGAAATGAAATGAAATGAAATGAAATGAAATGAAATGAAATGAAATGAAATGAAATGAAATGAAATGAAATGAAATGAAATGAAATGAAATGAAATGAAATGAAATGAAATGAAATGAAATGAAATGAAATGAAATGAAATGAAATGAAATGAAATGAAATGAAATGAAATGAAATGAAATGAAATGAAATGAAATGAAATGAAATGAAATGAAATGAAATGAAATGAAATGAAATGAAATGAAATGAAATGAAATGAAATGAAATGAAATGAAATGAAATGAAATGAAATGAAATGAAATGAAATGAAATGAAATGAAATGAAATGAAATGAAATGAAATGAAATGAAATGAAATGAAATGAAATGAAATGAAATGAAATGAAATGAAATGAAATGAAATGAAATGAAATGAAATGAAATGAAATGAAATGAAATGAAATGAAATGAAATGAAATGAAATGAAATGAAATGAAATGAAATGAAATGAAATGAAATGAAATGAAATGAAATGAAATGAAATGAAATGAAATGAAATGAAATGAAATGAAATGAAATGAAATGAAATGAAATGAAATGAAATGAAATGAAATGAAATGAAATGAAATGAAATGAAATGAAATGAAATGAAATGAAATGAAATGAAATGAAATGAAATGAAATGAAATGAAATGAAATGAAATGAAATGAAATGAAATGAAATGAAATGAAATACCTAAAAGCTTAATTTAAAAGTAAAGGGTTATTCATTTAGGGGTTGTGGTTCCACATCCCTGCCAACTGTCAAATATATCTGTCATCCATAGTGACAGGTAGCTTGTTCTTGCCCTACCATTTGATAATATGGATCGTTTAACTACCGCTCAATGTATTCAAATTGTTGGCAGATTATGGTCGCCATAATCGCCCAACTGAGCAAACAATTCGAAACTCAATCACTAGATTCAAATAAGTCGTAGTAGTGTTTGTGATGTCGTAAGGTCTGCGCATCATGGTAATGCTCGTTCAACTGAAAACATAGCCGCTGTAAGTGCCTCGGTGGCCATAAACATCGAATTGAGCATTTCCTGCAGCTTCGTTTGGTGTATTTTGAGTTTGGATTTGCATCTTCAATCCTATAAGGTCCAGCTTACACAACAACTAAAGCCTGCTGAATGATTGCGCAGAACATACACCGATTTTTCGAAAAAAAATCTTCCGAGAAGAGGCCCTTCTCTCTCGGCTACGTAAACTAACAAAATTGCAAAATTTGGGATTATGGGGATCCAAAAGTGATCGTTGAGCAGGCATTGCATCCAACTCGGGTTTGGTGCGCGATGAGGATCGGCGCGGCGGCATGATCGGACCGTATTTCCTTTGAAAACGATGAAGGCACCACTGTTACGATGAGTTCTCGAAACGGAAAGATTCCTGGGCTTTTAATTTCGAGATTTGACGACATCAATTGGCCACCAAAATCATGTGATCTGACCCCGTAGGATTTATTTTTGTGGGGTTATGCTAAAGATCGTACGCAGACAATCCCCAAGCTTTAGAGCACTTAAAAACCGTAAGACTATGAACAACTGACTAACAAGATCCAAAGCTTCATAAGTAGATGTCTTCGACGAATCTTAAAGATATGCTGGCCAAACGTTATTACCAACAATGAACAATACAAAAGGTGTGACTTAAAACCAACAACTGAACATACTCGTAAGAAGCTCTGCAAACAAAAATAAATTGGCCAAGCTAAGAAGACATGGAACGAAGATAAACTCCTAGCAACGAGTCAGAGTCAAATGGAGAACATTTGTTGAGGACCTATGCCACGAAATTCTTTCTCTTCTTCTTTTCTTAGGTTAACGCTATAATTACTCGTAATTGAAACATCATTAAGCTATCAAACGTATATCCTTTCCAAAGTCTACAAAAACAGGTTTAACAATGAGTAACCGATCGCGATTGTTTTCGGTATATTAGGGGCTTGCTTTTGTTCACGTTTACCTGGGCCCTATTCCCCCAAACAACTTTGTAACTTTTCACCCAGCATTGTACAAAGCTTTTGCAAAAACTTTGCACATTTTAACCTGTTCCTGTTCCTGTTTTAAAATGTTGATGGAATGTATCATTGGCAAATAAATCGCAAAGTGATATGTGAAAAGTTGCAAAGTTGTTTAGTGGCATAGGGCCCAGATCTCTCTTTCAAGATATGTATCGGTAAAACCCCTTAGAAACGTAACCTAAGCTTGTTCCACGTTTAGAGATGAAATTGTTCCCGGTTGGGCATAGTTTTCCTTATTGTCTCTGGTAATGGAGGAAGTGCTTGAGGGATTGGTTATAGATTAATCTGTGAAATTATGTCAGCAATAAAGTCGTCTTTTTGTGCCATTCGTTGGTCTGAGAATGTAACGGCTTCTCCCCCATAACTATTGGTGCACTGAGTGGTGTATCGTACATTAAAAGAGCTGTCCTTCTTTCTTATGTAGAACCTAGGGTTTCGACAGGGGTTAGATAATTATTCTGGTTGCGATTAAGCTGTCAGTCTTTTCGGGTGCGATGGTCCATCATCTTTCTCGATAGTTGGTATTGCGGACAAAGGCGGCTGAGAGGACAAAGTAGGCTTTTTCATTCTTTTTCAAATATAAAAATTGTAAAATAAAAATAAAATACAATACCGGCTACCTGTTAAATGATAACAGCATCACATAAATTAAGGACAGAGAAGGTAATAGCTTTCCAGAGGCGGTTTATACAGGAGAAATGAACATTGATATCAGTATATAATAATATTCCATACATACCTTTTACATTTAGATCTTTCTTCGTCGAAATCATGCACCTGAAATTAATCTTTCACTCTCCGGATAGGAAAACTGCTCCGGAATGTTTCAAATTTACGATGCATTTCAATTAATTAAATTAACTCAAATAAATCGAAAAATATTTCGAGGACCAGGAATATATTCATTCGAGCTACTGTTTGCCTTGTGATAAATTATGAACTGAAGTTAAATTTTCATACATATTTAAAAACAAACAAACAAACAATCGAGCTAATGCAGCGGATACGAAATTACCAGTATCCGCTACGACTCCAAAAAGAGATACAAATCAGTGGAGAACAAGCTATCGATCGTGACTATCGATACATCGATAGCTTTGACACTATTGAACAATCGATAATTTTCTTCACTATCGATTGTATGAAAGATAATACACTATTTACTATCAGCAGAAGCGGATTGTATTGAACACACAATGTTTTTCGCTTACTTTAACAGGGTACATGCAATCAGCGCCTTCTATTTCCAAATTCTAGAACACTCAGACTTGATTTTCGGTTCATTGTACGAGTACTACCAGGCAGAGACTCCTTTTTGGCGTAATGGTTGAAGAAACTCAGATTTTATTCATTTCTCTTTTATACTCGGGTGGCTGTTCCCCGCTCACGCTCAAACTTGCACATTTCACATGCGAATAGACTACATAACTCAAAAACTTAATAAAAATATATAATGTTCAGCATGTTCATTTAAAACCGATAGGAGTAGGTACCGATAGTTTTGTTTCGATACTAAATAGGCATTGACACTCTCTTTGGTTACAAGTAACGAGTAAAAGTATCGATACCTTTGCGGTATCAATTCAGCTCGAGGTAGATTACACTTTAATACATACGACTATCACAAAAGTAATGATTATACAAACTAATTGTGCAACTATGAAACTTTTTGTGAGGCTAATTATAAATCACAACGACATTCACTGTCTGTTTCAGAACTATTTAACAATAAAATACAAATTCTTAATTATTTCTTAACCACCATCATTATGACTGTGATACATATTATTAAAAGAAAAAACTAAAAATGAACAGCTTGTTATTTCTTTAAACTTCCAGAATGCACCACACATTTTACAAAACAATAAGTACGAGTAAAAACAACCTGTGTAATATAAATACACCCCCATAGAAGTTCTCCGTGGGGAATCATTTATAAAGAATTCTCAGTTGTTGATATTAATGAACAAACTTTCCTTACTCCTGCAAGACCGCAAATGGTGAGAGTAGTTTATTTTATTATGAAGTAGCCTCGTGCCATCGTCGCTGTTGGAATTAAAAATAATGAAATTCTTTTTGCAGAAAAAAACAAAAAAAAAAAAATATCTCTTGAATTGTTAATTTGACTTTTTTTTGCTTTTACTATTCTGCCCATAGAGAAATAAGACTAAATCAGACAGAGAAGATTTTATAGTAATACTTATCATCAGAAGAGAAAATCGTATTGCTCTTAGCCTTAGAATTTGTGAGTACTTAACCGAAACGTGTTCAAATTAAGAAAACAAAATTCGGTGAACCCTGTATACAAGAATGATGCTCCATTTTATATGAAAACATAAGGCGTGTTTTTTTGGCTTAAACAAAATAAAAACCGGAAAAATAATAATAAGATGTAAAATACAAAGCAAGAACAAATCAAATAATTTTAATGAAAGATATTGAGTAGATTTTCTTGTTCGTCCATTATTTTTTTATTTATTTATTTTTTTTTTAACCCACAACCTCGAGGGTAAGAACAATTAGTACAGCGTCTTACCTACCTAGGCTACGGAGGTCTTGGTCTGACGATGTCAAAAGTCACACTCGTCGTTCTACAGACATGCAATTTTAAAGTTCGCATTATTTTTTGTGATCTCTTGATGGCGTCCTTCAAAATGGCGGATGAATTCATTTATGACATCTCCCTGCAAGTTATCGATAACAGGTGGAAAAAACATTATTGCCCGATTCACAATGCAGCGTGATAGCGAGACGAGAGCGAGACGAGTCTAGCGCGAGTTGTCAAAAAGGTTTCGATCTATGCAAATATATGAAGCAATACACAATGATGCGAGACTCGTTCTATTGCAACGCATTCTTTTCAGAAAATTGAAAAACTCTCGCGACGAGATTGCCTGTCAGCAGGCTGATGCGACTTTGTTATGTAGCCAGAAAGAGAAAGATGGTGTGTTGCCGTTATTGCTATTTCACTTTAACACAGATAATACATGCTCGCTGTATCGCCTTCATTGTGAACTGGGAAACGATTTTATGAGGACGAGGATTTCTCGCCTCTCTCTAGTCTCGCTCTCACGCTGCATTGTGAATCGGGCATATGGGCGGACTTTTTTCTATCGATAGCTCCGATATCATCCCAGGTGAAGTTGTAGGGAACGCAAAGTGGGCAGGAATGAAAGTGGTTACTTCTTAAAATGTTTTATATAGAACAAACAAAAAACAAACACATTTTGCACCTACTCATTGTATCGAAATCCAAACCGTGAACAAGACTTCAGGAAAAGACAAATTGCAATCACATTTCAAAAAATATTGAAGAAATTGTTCACAAAATAACAGCCCAAGAGTTTCAATGAGTTCAAGAAAGACATCTCCGAACATCGTAAAAATGTCTAAAAGTGCCCACACATCTTCGGACAGACCAAGCGGAGTTAAAATTAACCTCGGACCAAACAACAAAGCGAGCATGCTCGCAAAACAATCACCATTACTACCACCATTATATGTACGAGTAGTAAAGGCCACCGTCACCCCATCGAATTCGAAAAAACTACTCGTATTACGGAATGCTTGCTGAATATGACCGCGTGTTCGATCCAAACATGTGTGGCTACTTACTGCGTGAAGAAAATTTTTAAATGGATTTGGAGTTTATTTTGCTTTGATATCTCGTAATCGGTTATGTATTGGCGTTTTCAGAACTGATCATTTTCATACCAAAAAAGGTAATTTTGGTCTACATCCTTAAAATTGATTATATTAAGGGACATTCACGGTCACAAACCAACTAGATCTCATGTTCCCTACAACTTGTTGTGTGTTTTTCTCCCGTCTTTAACCATTCCCGAGGAAAATGGGGTAAACTTTTTAAAAAACTCAAAACTTTTTTTTTTGAAATATCTCTCAAATGGTTGATTACTTTCGTACGCAATTTGGATTGGTTATGTCACAGCTATCCATTTCCATTTTAAAACAACAACCAAACAACGTCCCCCTTCGTCCCATACAACTGCGCTCACAATCGTTCCTATCTCTAATCGATTTCGAATAAAACAAAGTGAATCTTTTCAAAAAAAAAAAACCACCATGTATATCAATAGTGCTACACTGTGCGTGAGGGGTTTATGTCATAATAAAAACAAATAAAACCCCACTAAGTGTGTTAAGCTGGGAGAGGCTTAGAAACTTCTCATGTCACTTACTGTCATAACGTGCAATAAAACAAGCAAAGAATACTCGTAAATCAACAAAGTTGAGAAATTTAGTACAAAGCATACAGTGAAGTCACAATTCGCCTTCAACAGGTCATATAATAACCTATTCATCATCAGCGAGAGATGCCAATGATATTTTTGGCATTGGGGCTAGAATAAGTTTAACTTGGGGTTAGCCTGGCCTAAAATGGGTTAGAGTTTGGTTTTTAATAAATTACATTTCAAAATCAAATAATAATTAATAGATAGTTGAATAGTTATACCATTCTTAAATTGATAAAATAAAAATTGAGGTACACATGGTGTTTCAAAAGTTAGACTGGCTGTGCGTAGTGATGTCCGTCTCAAAGGTCTTGATAAATTTTTGTCTGTAACCCAAATTTACGACATAAATATTAGGTGCGCAACTAAGTTCTCTTTTTGATGAAAATGCAACTTTATTGTGAAAAAATGGTTACAAATGAATCATTCAAAGTATTGCCCATCGCTAGCTACAACTTTTTCCCATCTTTCTGGCAGAGCTCGAATACCGTTACGGTAAAAGTGTTCATCTTTTGAGGCTATCCACGAATCAAGCCATTTTTTGATGGCTTCGTATGAGCGGAATTGCTGATCAGCCAGACCATGTGTCATCATTGAACGGAACAAGTAATATTCGGATGGCGCAATATCTGGGGAATATGGCGGGTGGGGTAGGACTTCCCATTTGAGCGTTTCCAGGTAGGTTTTAACGGATTTGGGGAGCGTTTCCATGCTGTAGGATCACTTTTTCGTGCCTCTGCTCGTATTGTGGCCGTTTTTCGCGCAGTGCTCGGCTCAATCGCATCAACTGAACTCGATACCCAGTGACTTCATTGGGTTTCAACAGTTCATAATAAATGACATCGACCTGGTCCCACCAAATACACAGCATAATCTTCGCAGCGTGAATATTCGGCCGACCCGACGACGTAGAAGCATGACCGGGCAGCCCCCATGACTTTCTTTTCTTTGGGGTACTATAATGAATCCATTTTCCATCAACCGTCACGATGCGATGAAGAAACCCCTTCCTTTTTTGCCGCTGGAGTAGTTGTCCACACACTCCTTTCGGTATGAAAACATTTTAATTTTCAACATAGTCTCCTTTTAGCTTTATACACTTCATCCAACGTTTCCCGAATTTGTTGATGCCCTCCAAATAATACGATTTCTCGAGCCCCTCAAAATAAGCTTTTGTTTCAGCGATGACCACTTCATTCAACCCAAATCTCTTACCTCCGATCCATTTCTTCATGTTTGGAAACAAGAAATAGTCGCAGGGGGCTAAATCTGGGGAATATGCTGGATGAGGGAGGAGTTCGTAGCCTAACTCATGCAATTTTGCCATTGCGACTGCGGACTTGTGCGCCGGTGCGTTATCCTGGTGAAAAAGAGCTTTTTTCTTCGCCAAATGCGGCTCTGCGTAATATGCGCCGGTATTCGTTTTACCCTTTTCAAGTTAATCGATGTGAATAACACCGCGCGCATCCCACAAAACTGTCGCCATGACACCTTTGAAGTTGTCAAACGAATGCGTTTGTTGTCGATTGTGAGCAAACTCGGTACCCATCTTGCGGAAAGTTTTTTCATGTCCAAATATTTATGTGAAATCGAAATCACTGAGCCATGTGACAAGCCTGTGGCCTTTTCAATCTCGAGCACTTTCACTCGCCAATCGTCCATTATCAAACCATGGATTTTGTCGACCATTTCTGGTGTGGTGACCTCAATTGGGCGACTAAAACGTTCGGCGTCACTTGTGCTTGAACGACCGCACTGAAATTGAGTAAACCAGTGGTGAATGGTTCCAATCGATGGTGAAGAGTCCCCATAATTTTTGTCAAGCTTTTGCTTGGTTTGCGTGATAGTTTTTCTCTCAAAAAATAGTGCTTAATGAGCACTCGAAATTCACTTTTTTTCCATTTGAACGAAAATGCTAGTAGGCGTCTATGTAAAATGGCTGCCACAAGAAAACTATTTGACAGATCTGTCTGAAAATTTGGGTGCGTTCTTTTGAAAGGTGACGACAAAATTTGTGTTAATTTTCATGGACTTATCTGGAACTCTCGTATTTCCAGCATGACCCGATTGGAGTAATAGAAATTCCTAGGCCGCAAAAAGTTACCCCCTACCCTGGTAAGTAAAGGGTTCTGGAACAGTTCGAAACCTTATCAATCATTCCCAAATTTTCTAGTTAATATCCCTCGTTCAGGTTATACTTAGATAGATAGTCAACTTTTTGACTCAAAAAATGTTGAAGAAGCTAAACTTCGCAGGCCTATGTAAATTGTTTTCAATTTTCCTTTAACCCTTTAACTTTAAGACTTCTTAATTGGTTTTGTCCCAAGAAATCACCCCCGCGAGTAATTGACGCTTAGACTGAAACAGCCTTGCTGACCGAAACGCAGCTGCAATTGTTAACAGGAAGTACAGATTATACAATATGGCAAATTCTGGCTATCGCATTTTACTCATGTACTAACCTCATACACAAAAAAAAAAAAAACTTACACTTCAAAATGAAAATATAAATCCATGAAATAAGTAACTTTCATTTTCAGCTACAATGGCATGTATTAGTATTAGATTGGCATGTACCATTACCCAACAAAGGATAATATATTCCAACATTATCAACCCAACGCAAGTCATCCAACCCCAACAAACCATTTTTGGATACAGAAAGGATCAATTGTTGTATACATATTCTTGAAACATGTCAACTTTCTTACATGTTTTACGCCCATAATACCCTTCGACATTATAATTCGTCATGGCATTTAATCTGACACTTAAGCTAATTTCCATGTAATCCTATATATGCAGGAACAGTTAACTTGTTTTCACAACTTTACCAATATAAAGGTAATGGGGAAGTTTCAAGGTTCCTACATTCCTTAATTGGATATTTCGTTTGTCATGTCACGTGTGTTTATAAGCTACAAGATAGGAGAAAGGTAAATATCTAGTGAATGGACAACTTAAAGTTGCTTCTTGACTAAAGTTGACTTTAATATGGTTTACATGAATTTTACGTTCAAATATTTAAATTTAAGCCCGGGTGCATATTCAAATTGGAAGTGGTATAGAATTGCATTTTTTTGGGATGAATACACTGTTCCACTTACGCCATACGGAAGATACTCGTACTACTCTAAATTGTTAAATTCAAAATTACATACGAAATCATTGGTGTTCTTGCAAATATAGTAAGTGAATGCTCGGTTGGTCCTAATATACTTAATAGGACTTTTTTTGTCACAACCGAGTTTTTACTAATAGCGATTGCCGCTTATATTCTGTTTTAATTAACGGTCTTCCACAAATGTATTGAATGATTTTTTTTTAACTTTTTTCAGGGAACTGCTAATAATGGGAGTCGGACAGAATCCCGAAAAACATAATGCCGAAAATTATTCTACTGTTTATGCATTGTGGATTTAATATATACATATATATTTGAACATTTGACAAATTTTTAATTTTATATAATTTTTCGGGATTTAATTTTCGGGATTTTTTTCGGAGTTTTGGCCTTTCAGGATTTTGGATTTTCGGGATTTTGACCCCAACCCCCAACGCTAAAAATGTGTCTGAGATCTTACGTAGTCTTAGGTCAAATACTACCGGTATTGGTGAAATTCATCCTAAGTATGTAAGCAGGTACAAATTTAAGAAATTCGAATGAATAAATTATAAAAATTAGATTTTAAGCTGAAATACTTACGACATTTGCCAATCCACCTTAAATGGCTGAACGGATTTTCTTCAAACTTCATACCTGGGGTCTGTGATGTCGCAATTCGAGGTGAAATCGGAATTCTCATTCTAACCTCAATATTAATGGGTCATTAGTAAGGGCGGTTTGAAAATATCGATTTCCTCGAAAACGGCTCCAACGATTTTGATCAAATATTTCAATATTCGGGTTATGATGGATATACTCGTATGCTATCAGATGGCGTACCAGGTTTTCGCCAAAAAATATCTTTATCTTTACTTATTAGGTGGTTCTTAAAAATAGGCTAAAATGGTGTGGCACTAGGACTGGGTGCTCATTTTCCAGGATGTACGAGTATAGTAGGTAGAGATTACATCTCTGGCAGCAGCAGTAGTTACGGAAGAAAAAATTGAATATGCTCCTTCTTATCGTACAAATCCCCAGGCACGGACAGCATTTTCCTGATGATGCTACAAACAGCCAAAAAAGACATAACGCAGATTCTAAAGAGACTGTTCCTTGGTAGCATTGAATGGGGTCATATACCAAGGGAGTGGCGGGAAGTCAAGATTGATTTCATCCCCAAAGCAGGTTAAGCTAGTCATACCTGCGCTGGTGACTTTAGACCAATAAGCTTGACATCCTTTATTCTGAAAACCTTTGAATTTTCGTTCAGTCTTTTTAGTGGACGACTTCGACGTACTTTTAATCAGCTTAGAGGGCTGATTGACTGGTTCAAGAGTCTGCACTGCTGATTCGAACATCCTTTCAGTTGGCTCAGGAATCTGTATAACTGGCTTACGAGCCCGCGCAGTCTGCTTAGCAACACGCTCTACCGACTTAGGAGCACAATTGACTGATTTCGTTCCCCGCACAGTCGGCGTTGCAGATTTTCTCCGTCGCATCTGTAGTTCCTTTGCGACCTCGCAACCGCGATAATTTGCTGGGTGCCTTCCTTTGCAGTTAACGCAAGTCGCTTTTTTCATTTTTGCTTAAACTGCAAATTTCAGAAGAGTGTTTTCCAGCGCACTTAACGCAGCGCGGCTCTTTCCGACAGTACGCCTGCATATGATTAAACTCTTGGCTTGCATTAAGTGATTGTCTTCGTGTTGACTTGTAGCGGCTCGATTTTAACGACGATACTCTACTCATGATTGTACGAATATTGTATATCTTTTCCTGGCTTTCCGTTTTATCGAACGATAGCACAAAAAGCGGAAGTTTACGTTTCACTATAGCTTCTTCTCCACGGTCGGGTCGTTTTCTCTCTTTTTTTACAAGGTTCACAGCGTCAAGAATGTTATAACCTCTATCGCGTAAATCAACCATAACGTCTTCTTTAGTGCGTGATGGATGAAGCCCTCTAACCTCAAAGGTCTCTCAGACTTGACTTCATAAGAATGCTATTTCATTTTTTCGTTGTTAAGCTTTTGAGATACAGCCCGATAGCCCGATAGCGTCATTAACCTTGATTTACCATGCATCGCTTTGCAAGGAAGTTACTTTAAATTCAGTAGCGATCGTTGTTTTTAAAATTTTTCGCAGAGAATTATAGTCTGCAACACGCGTTTGCTATCAATTTGCTTTCTTGCTTTTCGCTGCGGAGGACGGCAGGGCCATGGAATAGATTCTTCTTCCCCTCGAGGGGCAGAGGGCGCCACAAACGCCTGCGCTCCATCTTGTTCGGAGTTCTGCAACGCGTTTGAACTGTTTAAAAAATGTATCCCTTCGAAAAAAATGTGTTTACTCGTAGACCAAAAGTACATGAAATATCGATATGGAGAACCAAACATGACTTCCATGTTGCGAAATCATTTTTCTTTAAAATCACTAGTTCGGTTAACACCATAATCAGCACGTCTTGTGTTCATTGTTCTCGTTGAGTAGCTTCCGTTTTTCGAAAACCGACATACGAGGACTGTTCTATAAGTCAGTGACTTTGATGCAAGATGGCGCTCGGATCGCATAGGGGATTTTTTTCTAACATCTTCGTTTCTTTCTCTGCATAAACAAAAAAAATCAAATAGATCTGCCAAACACTTAGCTTTTTACAGTGATCGAAGAACTTTGGTTTGTGATACTTTTCCAAAATGGAAAAAAATTAAGTTTCGTGTTTTAATAAAGCCCTACTTTTTGCGCAGTAAAACCATTAAAGAGACTGAAGACAGACTTAAAAAATATTATGGAGACTCTGCTCCCACACAACTGGTTCACTGAATTTCGTTGCGGTCGTACGAGCACAAAAGACGCTAAGCGCCCAGGACATCCAAATGACGTTACAACGGAAGAAGTTGTCAACAAAATCCACGATATTGTGTTGGACGATCGCCGGATCAAGGTTCGTGAGATAGCTGAGATTGTAGCAATTTCAAATGATACCGTCATTCGAATCCTGCATGACCATTTGGGCATGAAAAAATTATCGGCAAAATGGGTGCCGCGTTTGCTGAAGTCATGGCAACGGTTTTCTGGGATTTCCACGGCGTAATCTTCATTGACTATTTGGTAAATGGTAAATCAATCACCGGATAGTACTATCCCAATTTATTAGATAAATTTAATGCAGAATTGATTGAAAAATGGCCCCATTTGAAGAACAAAAAAGTGCTGTTTCATCACGATAATGTACCGGCTCATTCATCTGCAGAAGCAACTTCCTCATCCACTCTATTCTCCAGATCTGGACCCGTTCGATTATTTCTTGTTTCCTAATATGAAGAAATGGCTCGGCGACAAAAGATTTTCATCGAATAAAGCAATTATCGATGCAACAAATGCCTATTTTGCAGAGTTTGAGAAATCATATTTTTGGTAGTTTTAAAAAAGGTGGAATATCGTCGGGAAAAGTATATCGCGGTGAAAGGAGACTTCATTGCAAAATAAATTCAATTTTGAGATAAAAAAAAAACAAGTATTTCATTTCAAAGTCACTGACTTATCGAACAGCCCTCCTACGTATCAAAATCAAAATAGCTTTACTGTAATTTTGAATAGGTTACACAATTAAGAATTTTTCAAAATGTTTCGGTTTAGTAGTTACAGGGACAAGGGAAGGTAAAACTCAAATCAATTGTACCTCCTTCAAAAGTGATAGTTAGGCTGTGATTGACAGACGGACCGGCTCTTACTATAAGGGTTCTGTCCTTACAGAAAGCATTTTTGAATTTATTATTCTGAACTTAACTGATTTTAATTCCATTTTTTCGCAAGCAACAACTTTAACTGCATGATAACTATTAATCTACTGAATAATACAATATAATTTTTTTTCTTATCTTTACCAAAAGAATCTATCGGCGTCAGGTTGACCTCTTAACATAAGACACCCTGTATACACACACATCCATAGAAGGTATCAAACCATCTTATCCGTGATAAGGCATTTGTATACTGCGGTGAGTATCTTTCAGTACCTATCTCTACTGTATGAATGTGATTAACTTGCAACTCAACAAAGACTTTTGTAACAGATGTAACCACAATATTTCCACGTCATTTCATATATACAGTTATGGACAAAACAATAAGACCAGTAGGAAAAACCCCAAACAAGTATTCTTTTCTCATTAAAATGAAATTAACTGTAAAAGTCTGTCATGATATTTTTCGTCGTTGGTAACGGTACTCTCTTTCAAGCAAAATAGATCATGCATAAACATGATCATATGAAGGCAAAATGTAGTCAAATGTGAAGGAACTGCCTCGACGTGCTGACAAAACAATAAGACCAGGTTACTTTTGCCTATTTTTTTTTTTTGTTGCGAGGAATTCAATTTAATTTTTTTTTTTTCAAGTATACTACTGTAGGTAAGTATAAAAATAAAAAAAAAAAAAAATGTATTAGATGTATAAAATTATTGACGGAAACAGGCATTAATACTGCTCTACAACCGAAAGAAATTTGATTCGAAAGCTCACACACGGGAGGTGGCCAAACTTATTGGGAGATCAAAAACCTTTGTTCATAATGCCTTACAGCCCCCAAAATCCAACACACCAACAGGTCGACCACGAAAAACATCCCCAAAAGATGACGCTCAAATCAAACGCCTATCCAAGAAAGACCCGTTTAAGTCAGCTGCAGATATTAAACGCGAACTGGACTTGCCAGTCTGTTCTAGGACAGTGCGACGGAGACTAGAAAATCAACATCTCTTCGGCAGAAGTCCTAGGGAGGTACCACTTCTTACCAAAAGGCACCGAAAGAATCGTATCCAATTCGCAAAAGAACATTTGGAATGAATAGGGCAAGGAAACGAAAAAAAATGGCGAAATATTCTTTGGTCCGATGAATCCAAAATAAATTTGATGGGATCGGATGGTAAGAGATGGGTCAAGCGTCCAAAGAATGCAGCATACCAGCCCCAGTACACCAGCAAAAGCGTCAAGCATAGAGGGGGCAGTATTATGGTTTGGGAATGTTTTTCATGGTATGGTGTGGGTCCAATAATTTGGATAAAAGACACCATGGACCAGCATTTATACGCCAAATTATTAGAGGAGGTCATGCTCCCGTATTCTGAGTGGGAGATGCCACTAAAGTGGCAGTTTATGCACGACAACGACCCGAAGCATACGGCGGGCAAAGTAAAAAGGTGGCTGAAAGTGCATAATGTCGATCCTATGATCTGGTCCTCCCAATCTCCAGACCTCAATCACCTGGAAAATTTGTGGGCAATCGTAAAAAAATCTCTTGGTACCGAAAAGCCCAGAAATAAATAAGAATTGTGGAACAAAATCCAAACAGCTTGGTACGCCATGCAGTCGAGCACTTGCTGCACACTGGTCGAGTCCATGCCGAAAAGAATCCGTGCAGTAATTCAAAATAAAGGGTATTTCACGAAATACTAAGACTAATTGAAGAAAATCACTAATTAATTATGAATTTCTAACATTTTGTGTAGTGGTCTTATTGTTTTGTCCCCTTTTGCATAAATATTTTTTGAAAAAAAGACTATTATTTTATAAAAATCTGCATGTTATTTAATTTTTTATGAATTAATTTTATTTTCCTTTATTCAAATAAAAATAAAATGAAAAAAAAATATGTTTAAAAGTTACAAAATATTTGAGTTTTTCAATGAAATTTAAAACGATATTCAGTGGTCCTATTGTTTTGTCCATAACTGTAGGTAGTTGCAGAAAGTGCATGCAGCAACCATTAGAGTACCTAATTGAATGCACATTGTAAAAGAAATTGATGCAGATGTCAATCAATTTTCAAGTCTTCTTAAGTGCTTTCAATGGAAAATAAAATACTCCGTTAACGAATTTTCGAGATAATGGCATACTCGTCGGTTGTACCCATAAATTGATTAACTCTAGTGACAGTAACAACACTAAAACGTTTTAATGGAAGTGTCATGTAAGAAAAATGTTTCGATTTCGATGTAATCACGCTGAATGCACAGTGTTTGCACCACTCCATGATGTTTAGAGTTTACATACATACATATACTGTCAGTCTTTTTAAAAGTGTTTCTAATACAGTAATTCCCGGATAGTTGAACCTTGCTTAACTACGTTTTCTGCTTAATTGAGTTAGAACCTGAGCAAAGTAAAAATTATATAATACAGCGGGATTTTCGAAAATGTTGGTCCCGGTTAGGGAATTTCTGTATAGTGAAACCCTTCTATAAATATCATTTCGTATTGTTTTCTAGTATTGCATGCCTGTATTAAAAATTGTACTGAACGGATTCACTTTTTGAACACACCCCTTGAATTCCTTTCCTCACTTCAGTAAAATGGCGGAATATTTTTGTTGGTTGGGTCAGTAATGTTAAAGTGAACTAAATTACAAAAACATATGATATCTCTTTACTCATTGATTTCTGATTGAAAGTTTCAATATTTGAATTGGGTAACCTGCGCCTGGAATTGTTTTGTTGACCAAAATTAACAAAACTATCTAGTTTTTCAGTCTAAAGTTAAAATAGGGTTTCTTAATTCCCGGGGTTTTCATAATCCCGCGCGTTTGCAATTTATTTGTGGTCGTAGTAGCAACGACTTGCTCCTTTCAAAATGTCCATAGAGAAACAACAAATAAGTTCAAGATGCGATTTGGAAAGTGCTTCATATGTTTGCAGCCTAATTAGCTTTAATTTGTTTGATCAGTGCAATCACTTCTGCAGACTATTAAAAGGTGGTTACGACTAAAACTTCGGCGTTAAGCAGAATGCTCCATTCTATCCGGACCAAAGTGAAGGGAAAATAGCAATATCTAAATTTAAATCCAACAAGGCTGCTGGAGCCAACTTTCTAATTGCCGAGCTATTTAAAGCAGATGGTGATAATTTGGTACAGAGCATACATCAACTCATGGTTGGATGAAAGTATACCTGACGAATGAAAGCTCAGCATCATTTTCCCGATCTTCAAGAAAGGAGACTCCTCAACATTGCTTTTCTGCCATATTATGTGAACGCCTTAAACCTTGTATAAACAATCTGATTAGTCCGTATCAGTGTGGTTTTAGGACAGAAAATTCCACCACAGATCAGATATTCACATTGCGACAGATCTTGGAAAAAACCCCGGAACTCTAAATCGAAGTCACCTATGATAGCTTCTATAGAGACGAGCTATACAAAGCCATGTCTAGTTTTGGCATACCCCCATCTATCTGCGCAGGATGACGATGGGGAATGCACGCTGTTTCTGTAAACTTGATAACAACATCACTGAAGTCTTTGTTGTCAGAAAAGGATTACGACAAGGTGACGCACCGGACTTTATCTACCTAGGCCCCGTTTTAAATTCAAACAATGACACCACCGCTATTTCTTTGAGCTAAGAAGGCAATTGAGTAGCAAATCCCTCTCACGGTTAACTAAGCGACTTTATATGAGACCCTCATCATCCCAGTCCTGCTGTACGGCGCAGAGGCATGAACGTTTTCAAAGGTGGATGAAAACACTCTTAGTTGTTTTGAAAGAAAAATTCTTCGCGTAATTTTTGATCCCATTTGTATCGACGGAAATGGACATATGGAGCGTATAGATATCAACGCTTCGGTCCGGAAAGTCTACGAACCCATCCCAGAGGGACAACGCGGTAAGATGGCGCATATAACTGGAAAGTGACCTCAAACAACTTCCTATGCAAAGTTGTTAGCGGCTAGCACAAGATCGGAGCAGGCTGGTGATGGCTGGTGACTCTAGTTGAGGCCCAGGTCCACCCCTGACTATAGCGCCATCTATAGTAAAAAGTAACCAGTGCAATATTGGAAAATAATGAATGGAAATTCCAATATTTTATTAAGGAGACTTAAAATTACAAAGAAAATTAGAAAGTTGAAAGAATGTTTTTAAGTATTATTTAGCTACTAACATTTTTCCTTACTTCCAGCTATTACCCTATTATGAGTTAAGATTACGACTCCACCCTGAACTAAAAAAGATTATATACTTATTTCCTATGTGTACAGTTTCTGGTAATGTGTCTCAGCTCTCCCCAACTTTTCCCCAACTGCTGTGCTTCCTTCTCGACTGTTCTGCGTCATGTTCTCCTTGGACCACCAGGTCTTCTGCCGTCTTGAGTTAAGTGGATCCATTGCAAGCAATAGTTCGCAATGGAGCTGTCACCCTTTCGGAGCGTGTGACCAATCTACTGCCACTTCCTTCGTTGGATGGTTGTGCCTATTGGTTCCTGACCAGCACTCTCGTAAAGGTGTTCGTTAGGGATACGATTGGGCCAGAAAATCCTTAAGATGTTGCGCAGGCACCTATTAACGAACGTTTGCAGCTTTCTGGTGATAGCGGTGGTCACTCTCCACGTGCTGCATCCATATAACAGCATGGATTTAACGTTGGAGCGGAACAGTCTTAGCTTGGTGTTCAAACTGATTGCATTGCTTCGCCATATTTTGGACAACATCCCGAACGCGGACATTTCTTTGGCGATTCTATTGGCTATATCCAGTTCGGTTCCACCATCGGTCGAGACAATACTCCCAAGATACTGGAAATCCTCTACTCTCTCTACCGGTTGTCCAGCAATGCATATTTGAGCCGATGAGTTCGTTCCAAGACGGATAATTTTAGTTTTTGCAGTATTAATTTTCAGCCCGACGAAGCCAGCCTCCCTCTCCACATTGCTGGTGGAGGTCCATAATTCTATGAGAGAGTAAGCATACGTCTCCAGTGATGTCAAGATATTTAAGTTGGGATGTAAGAGTCTATCGAATTCCTCCGTTTCCCGTCGACAAAGCTGCATGAATCACATCGCTAATCACCAATAGGAATAGTATTGTTGAAATAAAGCAGCCTTATCTTACCCCATTTTGGATCCCAAATTTCTCAGACAACCTTCCTCTGTGCAGAACGTGACATTTGGGCCCTTCGTAAGTAGCTTTGACAATAGCAATTAATTTATCAGGAATACCTCTCCTGCGTAAGGCACGCCAAATAAACTCCCTGTTAACACTATCGAAAGCCTTCTCAAAATCGATGAACAGGAGGTGAAGTGGCGATCGATATTCAACGCACTGTTCGATGATAATCCCCAGGGTATTGATGTGGTCGACACAGGAGGATCCAGAGTGGAAACCTGCTTGTCCGGCATCGAGTGTGTCTTCGAGATGTTGCTTGATTCGCTCCAGGATGATTTTAGCTATTATCTTAGCTACAACTGGCAGCACGTAGATACCTCTCCAGTTTCCGCACTCCATTAAACTACCTTTCTTAGGAAGCTTGACGATCATTCCCTTTTTCCAATCGTTAGGAAAGGTCTCGGCTTCCCAAGCTCTCTCTATAAGTGGAAGCAGAAGCTCAGCCCATGTTGTTGGCGCTGCTCGTAAGAGCTCTGCGGGAATACCGTCAAGTCCGTCCGCCTTGTTGGTTTTAAGTGCTTTGATCGCGGTAGTGATCTCATCCTTACTGGGACTCGCGGTGCGTATTCGGGCATTTCTTACCTCAGGCACCTCAGTCTGATTTGGGAGCATATCGCTAGCGAATACACGGTTTAAAACCGTACCAAAATGCTCCTTCCATCTCTTAAGCTGGTTCTCATCCGAAATAAGCAAGGAACCATCTAAGCTTTTCACTGGGTGTTGGCTGGAGCTGCGGACCACCTGTCAGCTCTTTAGTGATTCTGTAGACGGTCCTACTATCGCACCTTCGTGCAGCATTTTCTGCTTCTGTAGCCAGCGCGTTGATGTAGTTGTGCCCATCGCACGCTACGCTGAATTTCTCTCAGCTTCATGCGATATAGGGACTCTATGCAATGCAATGCGAGATTTCAGCTGTTTCCCTTCGTCAATCCGTCTTCAGGTATCCTCGGAAAGCCACGCCCTATGCCTTTCCTGTGATCGACCGACAATTCTTTCAGCACCAGATGTAAACACATTTTTCACAGCACACCAATGGTCTTGAATGGTTGTGTGCAGTGAGCTGCTGAGGGATCACTAAGCATATCGATGTTGAACCTGGGCATTCTTGTATTGTCGTGGGATCTTCGAACGGCAGCAGTGCGTAGTTGAAGAGTAGCTATCATAAGATGGTTATCTCGTACTATCCCCACATTTGCCCCTCGCCTGTTTCGGACGTCTTGGAGACTACTTCTAAAGCGGCGGTTGATGGCAAAATGGTCAATTTGATTGGAGGTTGCTTGCCTGTCGTTGGAAACCCAGCTGACTTTGTGGCAGGTCTTTTGCTCAAACATGGTGCCACCTATCACAAGGCGGTTTTCATTGCAGAAATCCACAAACCTTTCGCCGTTATCATTGCGGTTACCTAGTCCATTCTTCCCGATTACATGTTTGAGCCCTTCGTTGTCGTTGCCTGCCTTGGCATTCAAATCCCCCATTACTATGACAATGTCTCCATTTGGTGTTGTATTGAAGACGGCGCTTGAGAGATTGTAGAAGCTCTCCTTCTCGTCCTCAGTCCGCAATCTGGCCGACATAATCCAGTCACCATAAGGTTGCCAGGAAATTAGGCATTTGCGTGCTGTTGTTGTTAGGCAGCAGTCCGACTCCATATTCCCGCGGACTTCCAGATGGTCTTCCGGAATAGAGTAGTACAGTGTTATGCGTTGGGGACTGGTACTCACCCGGTTCTAACCATCTGATTTCGCTTACCCCCAAAATGTCCAGTCTATATAACATGAATTCTTTTTCCAATTGAAGGAATGACATTGTGAGGTCCTTCGCTTCCCGAGTCGAGGACCGTCTTCACATTCCAGAAACCTATCTTTGTCCGGGTACAATAGCCAAAAGTCGTCAACATGTGATCATTCCTTATCCGAGGCATAGTGTCGGTTTCTGTAGCGAGCAGGGTTCGGTAACGCAGGTTGTTGGCCCTCGTTACCTAGTCTAGAATCAAGGCCCTAGACAACCCGCACTTGCAATTTTAGCCTACACGCCTAAGGGATTATACGTATAGTTACCCGGGGACCACCACTAGGACGTAAAGCAAGCACTTCATCACGAACCAAGTTTTGATCAGTCAGTAGTTTCCCGATCAATCGCAATACAGATCCCCAAGTATAATATAAATATAAATTGTATTTATGTATGTTAACATGCACTATTTTAATCTATATTTCAACAATTTTATTTAATAAAACAACATTTACAAAAAATTTACCTATAATATTATTTATTTATTTATTTAATCGACCAAATTAAATATTTACACATTTTGCTGCAGGACAGGAAACTTTCGAATCCACTACCAGGAGACATATGTACATTATACATACATATTTCTAGAAGACTGCAATATCCAACAGTTCAAGAGCATAAGCAACAGGCATCTACAAACATCTCGGGGTGCTGGCTCAGCATTATAGGTTCGCCTTACCTGAGAGAAAATTATAAGAAAAAAATAATAAAAACAAATTAAATAAAAATTTAATCTTAAAATAAATTCTTAAATAGAATTTCCAAGTGGGAGGAACAAAATTCTGTTAAAAAACTCTACAATCACAGAGAAAAAAAAAAATTTCCTGAGAGGATAAACTTTGAAAAAGAATATTAAAAATAGAAAGAAGTTCTACTCATGAGTAGCTCATGAGTAGCTCTATGCCCATCAGTCATTGGCTTACATTTTGATTTATACAGAGTGCTTTTTGTGCTCCAAGTCGACGTACTCGTAGTTTGGTTGGCATAACAATATGGTATGGAGCATCTAATGGCTCAACAACGAGTTATTAAAACATTTTATTTAAATGACCGTTCAATTAAGAAAATGCGAAGAAATTTGATTGATTTTGTTCGTTTTGTCAACCATTCAGCGTATTCTAAATAACTTTGAAACTCAGTATACACTAGCAGGTACAGTGAAGCCCTGAAGCCAGCTCTTACAGTCGGATCATTCTCCAATATACTTAACATTCACTGATGCTAATCAAGGACCAAAATTCATTCCTATCAAACAAGCTCCTTGATTGCTCCAGTTTTAAAAAAAAAATCTTGGAGAAAATATTAATAGAATCCATACGAAGCCTGCGAGTTAATTATGGAGCTGTTATTATCCAAAAGAAATAAATGAACATACTCGAATAAGAATAAAAAGAAAACTCCGACGCGGGTGCCAACAAACTCGCTTTCCTTTTAGCAAAGCAACTCAAGGTCTTAAGCTTGAAATAAAGCTAATCGCAAACGAGGCAATCAAAAGATATCTCTTAGGACTTTTATAAGACCACAGACTATTCACTGTGGAAGGGTATGAAATATCTCAAGCCACCGACAAATCAGATTCCAGCAATTAAATGCAGCAACAACGCATAGCGAACACTTTCAAGCCAAATGACGCAGTTTGTAATAAAATGTTGAACTACAGTGCAAATTGTACGAGATTAAGTGGCTAAAAAACAAAAAAAAAAAAGGTACACGTTTTGATCTAATCGCTGCATAAGTTCTGTACAGTTACCTAAATTGAATTAACGTGCAGCCTCTTGAAAAACGTCGAGAAATTGCCGACTCATTGTACTTCATTATACTTCAGCTGTTAGCATGAAACATTGACTGCCTTGCTCTGCTCTAAATTACTTCCCTTAACACCAACCAACGCCTCCTAAGGTCTGAAACCCTCTTCCGTCTTAATTTTCACCGCACAATTATGGCTGCAACGAGCCAGACTTGCTCTCAGAAGCGCCATCCAGAATTCTACTGCCACTCCTTCCCCACCGTAGTTCCTTTAATATATAGTTTAGTTGGTATATGTATATGTACTTAGCCTTAAGTATATCTTATATTAAGTTTAATAATAAATAAAATAAATAATAAAATAATACACCAATCACTTCGTTAGACTTCAAAATGTTTCGAAAAACTGATTTTTAAACGTCTAAACCCAACCGTAGAGTCAACAAAAATCATCCCGAGTTACCAGTTTGGATGGTAATGGAACAAGTCCATATAATAACAGCTGGAATTGTAAAAAGCGTTAGAATATGTATGCTCTGCTATTTTATTGGATGTTGCGCAGACTTTACTCTAAGCTAGTCCAGATAAAAGCCGGTATGCTCTGCCGTTTGCTCGACGAGCTTGAAACTTTGCAACTATGCATTAAAACACGTGCCTAACCACTGGAAAGTTGCGGAAGTTATAATGGTTTTAAAACCAGGAAAACCGCCAAATGAGGTAAAATCTTATAGACCAATTTCACTACTTCCAGTTGTAAAAAATCAAGAGCATATTACTAAGGCGTCTGCAGCTATATAATAGTTATATCCCTGACCACCAGTTTGGGTTCAGAAGTAAGCATTCGATGATTGGCCAGGTGCATAGAATTACTGACGTAATCGAGAAAGCACTTGAAGAGAAAAAGATATACTCAAGCGTATTTCTTGACGTCTCGCAAGCCTTTGATAAGGTGTGGCATGATGGCTTGAATTGCAAATTACGACAAGTTCTCCCTGTATGCCTATACGACATTCTAGAATCATATCTCGGGAATAGACTCTTCCGTGTTAGACATGGAAATGATTACTCGGAGCTCAAAGAAATTTCGGCCGGTGTACCGCAAGGAAGCGTTCTTGGGCCACTTCTCTATCTGTTATATACTCGAGATATACCGAAAGAAGATGGCACATGTGAAGGTGGTAAATGTGTTCACGTGAATTTCAGTTATAAGAAAACTAATGTCTTTCCAATTTTCCTAAACTTGACCCGAATATCTTTTGCAAACGAGGCCAAATACCTTGGAATGACACTCGACGCAAAACTGAAATGGAATTCGCACGTGGAAATGAATAGTAAAGAACACGAAATCAAATATAGAGAAATGAACTGGTTGCTCGGAAAACACTCCCAGCTCAGTACTGAGAACAGACTGCTTTTATACAAGCAAGTGCTAAAGCCGGTGTGGACTTACGGTATACAACTTTGGGGCTGTACCAAAGCATAGAAACCGACTAATCGGATATGTCAACAATACAATCCTACAAATTCTGGATGAAAGCAATTTATTGCGCCGCCTACAAAGGACGAAACCTTTCGACTTGGCGAGATAGGTATCAACCGCGCCTAGATTGCGGAACATGCAGGATCTTTCAGTGGAAAGTAACCTCCCAAACGAGTTTTTTTTTTTCATGATAGAAAAATTGCTTGATAAGGTCCTTCTTAGTTGCAATATATAACAAATTAAATAGTAGGGTGGGGTTTTTTTTAGTCAGTAAGAATCTGACACTACTATGAGCACGCGCTTGCTATCCTCATAGTGTCCATGGAAGATTTTTCACCAACCCTCGCGAAAAAAAAAAAAAAATTTGCTCGACGCCAAAAGAGCATATAAAATTCAAAAATAAAATATAAAGTAACAACAAATGGAATTGCTTATAAGCTGGAAGTTTGTGTTCTCTGCGCATAATAAAACCCGTCTTTATAACCAGTACCTAAAACTAATGTGGAACTATGGCGTCCAACTATGGGAATGTGACAGTCAAAGTAACATTGCAATAATTCAAAGTTTTTAGAACAAAGCCTTCAAGAGTATTGTAAATGCCCCGTGGTACATACAGAAACAGCGACTTTCATTGAGGTTTAAGGATCATGAAGATATAATTTTGAAGGCAAATGCTCTCGTAAAGAGACTGCAGGACCAAGTTAATGAGGAAGCAGCTAATCTTCTCAACGCATCAAATCAGACAACCGGAAGAATAGTAAACTCTCAACAATTTTCTTGTTTCTTTACCTATTAATTATGATATGCAAACTACTCGTTAGTTATGTAACTAGTAATGTTAACAAACATTGTAATTTATTATGTTCCTATAAATAAAAAAAAGGATCTGACTTGAAAATATTTACTTTGTTTAGTTAATATTTAAGTCCAACTGTATCTCAGCAAGGAACTAACGGTCTGGCAGCATCATTCCACCCCCTAAACGCAAAGGTGGGGGGGTGCCAGACTCGACGGTAATAAAATAGAAGTAATAGATAAAGGTACGAGTATCACCAAAACCTATTTTCCTTATAAAATTACTTGGGCCAAAACGTAGCTAGCTCTTAGACTATTAAGAAACTACCATTGTTGCTGTGCAGCCATTCCTCTGGACGAAAAAGCCTTTATCCTTTATAAATCGTACAGAACACTATGTATCTATATCTACAAATTAAAATTCAAATTGAATATACATATAACATAATTTATTGAAAATCGTTAAATATCTCTCAAAGAATTATTTGTTGCCCTTAAAAGAGCATTTTGATTATTAACTTAATCAAGGGTGGCCGTGGGGTATTGGTAACATCATTGCTTGTCACGCTGTTGGTTCATGGTTCAAATCTTGATGTCAAGAATCCTCTATTTATTTCGCCTGAAATAAATAAAAAAGTCGATAAATTGCGAAAGCTAAGTCAACTCTACTGTGAAGGCGTAACACTGGCAGTAGATCGGTCATATGGCTGAAAATGCAACTTGATCGTGATGATGACATCACGTGGACGGAAAAAAATACTGTGAATCATGAGCAACGACAAAAGCAAAACAAACAAGCTCCCCAGTTATCTGGACGCTACCCTTGGAGTTTACAGAAAACTTAATACCATCTAAGTTTCAAACCACTGCACTAACATCTTTCTTTCTTTCTTTCTCTCTCTCTTTCTTTCCTTCTGTCTCTCTCTAAGAGTATTCTTATCCTCTTTGGCGCGCAAATTATACAAAAAAAAAAAAAAAAATAAATAAAAATCAATTTCCTTGCGCAGTACTGCGATTATTCCATTTTGTGTTGATATTCTGTTACGAGTATTATATTATACGCTGAATTTATTTAATTATTAGTTTCACATTAATTAAGTACATAAAGGGTGTACAGCGAAAAATTTTAAAGTTTAATATTAAATTAAAAAAAAAATGTCAGGGTTATTCTCATATTTTATTTATACAAAATGGAGTTTGACTATGAGGATTTTCTGTTTTAAAAACAATATCGTCTAAATGCCTCCCCACACACTCTTCCAATCGTACTCCTTAATTTATGAACACGAGAGAGCAAAGCGTTGGTTCAATGGCAACAACTTTACGCCGGATATTTTCTTGCAGGGCTTGAATTGTTCGGGGATTGTTGCTGTAAACCCTCGACTTAAGGTATAATTTATTGAGAAAAATTACCCTCTCAGCTTCTCCATTGAAAATCTTGCTGGAATTATGTTCTGTTGTTGAACCCGGGAAACAGGTGCAGTTGCGGTACGAAAAACTCGTCGATCATTCACATCGGTGAAACTTTAGTTTCTTTTTCAAAATAACGTGCACTGTTGATATTTTTATTCCAGTACAGGCCGCAATCTTCCTTATCGATTTTCGGTGATTGTGCATAAATTCGCATCGAACTCGAGCTACATTTTCTGGCGTCGCTGCTGACGTTGATGCCCCGTAAGATTTTGGTTAATCGTTGTCCCTTCTTGTCTAAGCTTTTGAGCCCACGACCAGATAAATAGCGAGCTCGGCCCATTACTTACTCGTCGAATATTGAAGTGAGTACAAAACGCGCGACGCGCACGAACCAACGAATCAGCGCACTTTAAATATTGCTCAACCGCGAACGCGCGGTGCGCTCCCGAACAATGACTCATTTTTACTGGAAAATCTGCAAATCATGATCGACTGAGCGCATCGAGAGCTCCAAAAAGTTTACGGAAATGCTGCTCTAAGTGAAACAACGTGCCGTAATTGGTTCCTTCGCTTCAAAGACGGTAATTTGGTTGTTGACGACCGTCCGCGTGAAGGAAGGTCAAAAGACACTGAATTGGAGGCATTGCTTGATGAGGATCCGTGCCAAATGCAAGAATAGCTTGCTTCAGCATTAGGAGTTACCCATCAAGCGATTGTATGCGTTTGGAATGATTCAAAAAGAAGGAACTTGGGTTCCTTATGAGGGACGTCGTTTTTTCGCCTGTGAACAACTACTCCAGCGGCAAAAACTGAAGAGTTTTCCTCATCGCATCGTGACGGGTGATGAAAAATGGATTCATTACAGCAACCCAAAGAAAAGAAAGTCGTGGGGACTGCCGATCATGCTCCTACGTCGTCGGCTCGGCCGAATATTCGGCGAAGGTTATGCTGTGTATTTGGTGGGACCAGATCGATGTCATTTATTATGAACTGTTGAAACCCAACGAAACCAACTGGGAACGGTATCAAGTATATACATTTTTATTTTTCTTATATTACGGGAACGGTATCGACTTCAATTGATATTGCGCCATCCGATTATTACTTGTTCCTTTCGATGGCACATGGTCTGGCTGATCAGTAGTTCCGCTCATAAGAAGACATCAAAAAATGGCTTGATTCGTGGATAGCCTCAAAAGATGAACACTTTTACCGTAACGGTATTCGAGCTCTGCCAGAAAGATGGGAAAAAGTTGTAGCTAGAGATGGGCAATACTTTGAATAATTCATTTGTAACCATTTTTTCACAATAAAGTTGCATTTTCATCAAAAAGAACTTAGTTGCGCACCTAATACTAACACTCAAGAAATGGATAACCATGAGTTAACTACTCGATACCCATTTTTTTTTTTTTTTTGATAAATTAAAGTAGGTACTAACGAGTAAAAACTATCGATTTATTCGAATTATATCGAAATATTTATTTATTTTCATTCATTCAATTTGTTTTTCACTTAGTTTCACTCGATAGTTCGGCGAATAATCTGAGTAGGTACGAAATCTATCTGAAAATATCCAACTTTAAGGCAAAGTTGAAGAAAAGTAAACCAATTATTTCAATCGAAATTTTTGGTTTTAAAATGTTTGTTAAAATTATTGAAAATTTATGAAAATTGTAGGTACACAACCTTCCAAAATGTCTGATTTCATCCCAGAGCTAATGTTGAAAGTCGTATTTTAGTTCGAATATCTCGAAAACCGTTCGTCATACGAAAAAAGTGTTACGACCAATATTTTTAGGTTTCTAAATTCCCATAAGGTCGAACAGAATTTTTAAAAATTGTCTAAAACTGTCAAAATGACTAATTTTACCCAGATTCTAAAGGTGGCGTAGTGCGAAATGAATTATTATTGCCAACATTTTTGGCTCTGAAATTCTCTACAAGATGGATGCCAAATTCTTAAAAATTTTCAAGTATTATAAGTACGCAATCTTCCAATATGTTCAACTCTACCGCGAAGTTAATAGTAAGAATCATCGTTGAGTACTAATATCCCGAAAACGCTGCGTCACATGAGACGGATTCTTTCTGAAAGTCTCTTTGCAATTCCCTTTAATATTTAAACAATATTTGACATATGCTATATTTTGTTTCATATTTTCAAAAAAATTCGTTAAAATTAAAAAAAAAATGTTGACAATTTTTCTAAACAAATATTTTATTCAAATTCAAAATCTGAGTTATTTGCAGATAAATAGCATACAGGTACAAGTACGAGCACTTGATGGATGGGTGGGTGTTTTGGAGGGAAATGGGTACCGTATAAGTTCAAAAAAGACAGAGTATCTGTACTGCCCATTCTCTGATCCACACCGGCCTATTCAAGACATTTACTTGAATGGAAAAGAGCTTCTCAAGTGCGAAAAGTTCAAATATCTGGGATCTATGATCAATAGCGAAGCAACTTGTGATGATGATATCAATCATCGCGTAAGCATAGGGTGGACGAAGTGGCGGAAAAACTGCGCTATCTTCTGTGATCGAAAAATGCCCCCTAACCTGAAAGGAAGGCTCTACACCGCAGTTGTACGTCCGGTGCTAACATACAGTTCACAATGCTGGACAATGTACAAAATGCTAATTGAGTAACAACCCAAGTAAGATTCTGAACTTATCACCAACTATCAGTATTATGTATTCGTATGTGAATGACTTGAACCGCTCTTATCAATAAACTTACACATAAAGAGAGTATGGCTTTAGGCCAGAAAGTCCACCCCAAACTTGTTCGTCTGTGGAGGATAACGATGGCCAGTGCAAGGGGGAGAACAAGAACTAGCCCTATTCGACGAGTCAGGCCGTGCAAGCGCGTGCATGCTACCGTCCTTTTCCACTGCTCTGAAAAAGGCTTCCATGGCGTGCTCCGACTCATACTCGTAACAAAGCCTTAACATTGTCAAAAAGGATGAAAGTACACCCTGGGTTGTTTTCAAAGAAAAATTCTTCGAGTAATATTTGGTCAAATTTGTATTGACGAAATATGGAGGAAAAGATACAACAACGAACTGTACGGATTGTACAGAGATATTCTCTTAATCAGAAAGGTTCGAAGTCACGGCGTAAATTGGGGCACACTTCAATCAATTTGGCGTGCAAAATTGGGGATGCCTAGGTTAGGATAGCACTGGCTGGAGAGATTTGTTGGTTGAGGCCCAGGTCCACCCCCTATTATAATGCCCTTTAAATGCAAATGTGATGAATGATTTGGTGTGTTTTGTGTATCGAATACAACAGAGAGGTAGAACTAAGATTACGCTGTGCGCGTAATTAGACAATGAAGAGGCCTGGTAGCATTAAAATCGAAGCGGATAGAATTCTCCCAGACTAGAATTAGATTAATGTCGTCATTCAGATATACACCAACACGACATTTAAATTTAAAGCTTTAAAATGAGAAGCCATTTGCACCATGCCTCTGCGATATTTTATAGCCCACTCCCTTCAAGCGCTGGCATCGAGAGTAGGTACTGTCACTTCCGAATCTGTGGAATGAATTCGCAGTGTCAGATTACCGGATGGCGGAATATAGAGAATTCTTGTGAAAGCTAAGCTGTAGGCTACCGGACTTGCCCGTGGCGGATTGTAGATGGTGGAACGCCCTTTACACAGAAATGTTAGCTTTGAATAAGTAAATATGTACATATTTACAAATAATCAGTAGTGAACAAACAGTCCAGTACCAGATTCACCGATACTGTGAAGGCTCCAGCAGTTAGTAAAGTACAAATAAATATACCTATGTACATGGTTGGTTGGTTGGTCTAAGAGGGTGAGCTTATGCTCTTCACTTAGGCCTCCATTGGGCCCGTTGTGTTCCCCTCGTCTATGGAACTGTAAGGAATAGTGCTGTGCTTTGGGAATTATGCGTTCAGAGAATTTAGGTATTGGGATCACGGGGAGTATCAATCGTAGTTTTCGTCTGGTGAACTCCAATATATCCCCGATTCCTTTCTTACTGAGGTGTATAATATCCGGAATCCTTGGAGATCCCAGAATTCTCAGTCTTAGCCTCGCTGTAGCAGGGCAGTGAAGGGAGGATCTTCCTCCTCCTCCTCACAGTTGGCACAGATTGTTGTATCAGCTACCCCGAGTCTGAACGAATGTTTGTTGAGATTGATGTGCCCTGCTAAAAGTCCCACCATTAATCTCAATTGTGTTCTGCTTGAATTAAGAGCTCCTTTTGCTACTCGGTTTTGTTATTACAGATTTAGAAACTTTGCACGTGTTTAGATTCGTCCAGTAGTTATTGAACTCCTGTCGTATCTTTTCATTGATTATTGTTTTAATAGTTGTCAGATGGACCCCCATTGTCTGCCTTTTCGTTACTGTACACCTTCATGCCCCGGTACCCATGCAAGATGGACTCTATTGCGTCTGGCAGGTAAGTTCAATTTAGTGTTGCACTCCCTTACTAGTCGTGATTTCGACATGACAAATACAAATACAAATCGCAGCACGCCCTATGCCTTTCCTGTGATCGACCGACAATGCTTTCAGCACCAAATGTAAACAAATATTTCACAGCACACCAATGGTCTTGAATCGTTGTGTGCAGTGAGCTGCTGATTCCTTTCACCTTAATTGTTGGCGCACTGAGGGATCACTAAGTGTATCGATGTTGAACATGGGCATTCTTATATTGTCGTGGGATCTTCGAATGGCAGCAGTGCGTAGTTGAAGAGTAGCTATCATAAGGTGGTGATCTCGTACTATCCCCACATCTGCCCCTCGCCAGGAGACTACTTCTAAAGCGGCGGCTGATGGCAAAATGGTCAATTTGATTGGAGGTTGCTTGCCTGTCGTTGGAAACCCAGCTGACTTTGTGGCAGGTCTTGTGCTCAAACATGGTGCCACCTATCACAAGGCGGTTGGCATTGCAGAAATCCACAAACCTTTCGCCGTTATCATTGCGGTTGCCTAGTCTATTCTTCCCGATTAAATGTTTGAGCCCTTCGTTGTCGTTGCCTACCTTGGCATTCAAATCCCACATCACTATGACAATGTCTCTATTTAGTGTTGTATTGAAGACGGCGCTTAAGAGATTGTAGAAGTTCTCCTTCTCGTCCTCAGACGAGCCCTCCGTTGGGGCATAACACTGTATGATGGTGACGCGTCATACTCTAGTCCGGAATCTGGCCGACATAATCCTATCACCATAAGCTTGCCAGGAAATTAAGCCTTTGCGTGCTGTTGGTGTTAGCAGCAGTCCGACTCCATATTTCCGCGGACTTCCAGATGGTCTTCCGGAATAGAGTAGAACAGTGTTATGCGTTGGGGACTGGTACTCACCCGCTTCTAACCATCAGATTTCGCTTACCCCCAAAATGTCCAGTCTATATAGCAAGAATTCTTTTTCCAATTGAAGGAATGGCATTGTGAGGTCCTTCGCTTCCCGAGTCGAGGAGCGTCTTCACATTCCAGAAATCTATCTTTGTCCGGGTACAATAGCCAAAAGTCGTCAACATGTGATCATTCCTTATCCGAGGCATAGTGTCGGTTTCTGTAGCGAGCAGGGTTCGGTAATGCAGGTTGCTGGCCCACGTTACCTAATCTAGAATCAAGGTCCTAGACAACCCGCGCTTGCAATTTTAGCCTACACGCATAAGGAATTATACGTATAGTTACCCGGGGACCACTACTAGAAGGTGAAGCAAGCACTTCATTACGAACTTGATTATTGCGCTAGTGGCCCAAGCCAAGTTTTGAGCAGTCAGTAGTTTCCCGATCAATCGCAATGCAGATCCCCAGATCACCTATGTACATATTTTATCGGAATTCGGTCTGACTCTTAAGGTGTTATTTTAAGATTACAAGCAAGTTAACAAGAGTTTTTTAAACCTTGAAAAGAATCTAACGATCATTCGCTTATAAATATCATAGAAGGCTGCCAAAGTCAAAATTGGACGCTAAAATGTTTTTGGTTGGAAATTGGATTCTCTGCAATTTGGTTCTATTCCATTTTAGTTTTTCTTGTAGTTTTTGTGACATTTGAATTTAAAACTTTGAAAAGAAAAGTTGTTTGCAATTTTTTTTTACCATATTTTGGGATGACATACATCTCAGGGGATAATCCATTTTGAGCTATTGCCTCATAACCAGACTATCACCACAAAAGTCTACTATCAACAGCTGTGCTGATTAAATTTGGCACGGGAACAGAAACGGCCAGGTCTGGTTAATCGAAGGGGTGTTCCATTTCATCATATAGCTAGGACTGCCTGCACATATTTACAGGAGTTCGGTTGGTGAAAAAAAGTGCATCCGCCTTATTCCCCAGATATTGTTCCGAAGTGTGCAAAACTTCCTTGATGGAAACAAATTTAGATCTCGGGATGATGTTGGGGTATTTTTTTCGTCAAAGCCAAACATTTTTTTGTGACGGCTTTAAGAAGTTGCCTAAGAGGTACGCAGGAAATTACATTGACGACTAAATTTTTGCATTTGAGGCAAATTATTTAACATTAAACAGACATTCAAAAATATCGCGCAATACTTATGTTACAACATGATATTAATGTATTAATGGTACGAGTACTATTGAACTTCATTTAAACGTGAATGAGATTTTACTGATTATCTCTTTACATGCTCAAAAAAAAAAGAAGGTACATTTCACCCAGTCATTCAGAGCTTATCCGGTTTTTGTGCAATTTTTCAATATATCATGCCTTCACAGATAAATTTCATACTAACATGGCATCTTTGCAAAAGTTGAAGTTGAAATATTTATCAAATACCCATGTCATTCGAAGGATATGGCTTCACACACAACAACCCCTTTCACTAAATGAATAAACACGAATTGCCAAGTCAACTAAAAGGGTTGACATTCTTAATACGCATTAAGGTGAGTTCATTCATGTACGTTTGCCTAAGAATGGGTGTTTCACCAAAAATGTAAACATCAATCGGATTTTATGGGCATTTGGGTCCATGATCATAGAGATTTTACTCATGCACGCAAGTCAGTTATTAAATTTAATATTGTTAAAAGGCAATGCTACCATTTACTCTTTTTTTTTTTGCTGTTCTTTTCTTTTACAGAAATTCATTTAAAAAGAAAATGTGGTGGTGTACGGTGTAGGGTTTTTCATTTCCTGGGGGTTTTGACAATCCCGGGATTCCGGGATAATCCCGAGATTTCAAATAGTATGTGGGAAAATATGTAAATGTTGTATAAAATTCAATATAGGAAATTATTTCATTATTTTAAACATTAGAATATTTGGAAAAAAAAAACATATTTGTAATATTTATTTAAGGAACACTCTTTTCGGTGTAAAAACATTTTATTTTTCAACATAGTCTCCTTTTAGGTCTATACACTTCATCCAACGTTTCTCCAATTTGTTGATGCCCTCCAAATAATACGATTTCTCGAGCCCTTCATTCGACCCAAATCTCTTACCTCCGAGCCATTTCTTCATCTTTGGGAACAAGAAATAGTCGCAGGGGGCTAAATCTGGGGAATATGATGGATGAGGGAGGAGTTCGTAGCCTAACTCATGCAATTTTGCCATTGTGACTGCGGACTTGTGCGCCGGTGCGTTGTCCTGGTGAAAAAGAACTTTTTTCTTCGCCAAATGCGGCCGTTTTTGCTTCAAATCGGCTTGGAATCAATCCAGCAGCTCTGCGTAATATGCGCCGGTGATCGTTTTACCCTTTTCAAGGTAATCGATATGAATAACACCGCACGCATGCCATGACCTTGTTTGCTGACAAACCCACCTTGGCCTTTTTCGGCTTCGATTCACCAGGAGAAGTCCATTGTTTTAACTGTTCCTTGGTTTCTGGTGTATTGTGGTGAATCCAGGTTTCATCCACGGTTACGAATGGGCGCAAAAACTCAGCCGAATTTTTCTGGAACATCGCCAAACCATTTTGAAGTTGTCAATCGAATGCGTTTGTTGTCGATTATGAGCAAACGCGGCACCCATCTTGCGGAAAGTTTTTTGATGTCCAAATATTTATGTAAAATCGAAATCACTGAGCTATGTGATAAGCCTGTGGCCTCTTCAAGCTCGCGCACTTTCACTCGCCGATCGTCCATTATCAAACCAGGGATTTTGTCGACCATTTCTGGTGTAGTGACCTCAATTGGGCGACCAGAACATTCGGCGTCACTTGTGCTTGAACGACCGCACCGAAATTGAGTAAACCAGTAGTGAATGGTTCCAATCGATGGTGAAGAGTCCCCATAATATTTGTCAAGCTTCTGTTTGGTTTGCGTGATAATTTTCTCTCGCAAAAAATAGTGTTTAATGAGCACTCGAAATTCACTTTTTTCCATTTTAACGAAAATGCTAGTAGGCGTCTATACAAAATGGCTGCCACAACAAAACTATTTGACAGATCTGTCTGAAAATTTGGGTACGTTCTTTTGAAAGATGATTCTTGACAAAAAAAAATAAATTTAAGGTGACGATACAATTTGTGTTAATTTTCAGGGACTTATTGACCCACTATCGTATAATTCAATAGTAGTAGTAGTAGTAGTAGTAGTAGTAGTAGTAGTAGTAGTAGTAGTAAAGTAGTATAGTAGTATAAATTTTATTTCAGTATAAAAAGTACAATCCTTGTAGTCCTGCCGGATGCGTTCGTCCATTTTCCGCAGTAGGCCGAACAGTTGTGGTTTCCAACTTTGCACGTTATTCAGTGAGATATCGACTTTTATACGTGTATATTCTGCAAGCTCGCCAGGTAGATCATTTCTCAAACCACAGATCTTCCTCTTAAGAACGTATAAAACTATGCGCTTTGGGAGTCGAGTATCTTACATTGCCATTACCTTCAATATGTAGTCTGCATGCAGCTTCGTAATACCACAATGGTGGTAGTCTTGTCTCTAAGAGGCATATGTAGTTTTGAGTGTTATGTGGTAGCCGAAAGAGTCTTTTTAAGTAAAACCGTAGCAGTTTTTCCACAGTGTCGCACCTTCTCCATCCGGCGCATCAAAAATATTTTTCCACGCCATATTTATTGCCTTTTTCGAAGCAGCTAACTTTCATTCCAGATGTTTTCGATATTTAGATTGCTAGTAGTAATAAGGTAGCACAGATTCTTATATTCTTTTACAATCTCGATAGCTTCTGCTCTGTATGTCCATCTCTCGTTGAAGGCGTATCTTTCACCACCTGCTCTGAATATCATTATTTTAGATTTTTCGGTGTTGACTGTCAAGTTCTAGGTAGAACAGTAGTCGCTTAAACTATTTATCATGAGCTGTAATGTTTGTGGTGATTCGGCAAGTACTAACAAATCGTTAGCGTACATCAAAACCTTGACATCTATTCCAGCAATTGGAATAGATGTCGCTCCCAATTCGGTATTCGTTTATATCATCTAAGAATGATGAGTGATTGAGTCCAGAATTCCAAACGTTTTTGAAGAATGCTTGTAAATAGTTTTATGGAGGTGTTTAGGAAAGAAATACCGCGATAGTTTCCTGGGTCTCTAATACTTCCCTTTTTGTGAATTAGAAAATTAATTGCTTCCCTGAAGATGTCCGGTACCTCTCCACTTTCGTATATGCGGTTAAATTCTTCCTGTTGCTTTCTTATTTTTCGAGTGTGTTATAGCCTTCTCTACGAGTACTTGATATATGGATATTGGTCGATCTAGAGCGGCATTTGTAGCATGTGGTTTGGCATATTGTGTGGGTCCTGATACTATCTGTGGATTGAGCAAGCTTTGGAAATGCTCTTGCAAAACGGCTACTGAGATAGTTGTGCTGATCTGGTACTCTCTTCTTTTAAGTTTTTGGATTCTTATCCAGAAATCGGCTGATGTTCTGCAGCTTGCTATTTCTATTGCAAAATTTCTCATGTAGGGTACATCAGTAAGTACTATTAATATAATGCAAAATGACAAAAACAAAAACCGAAGAATTGGCTTGGTATACGAAGGTTACATCATCAGCGAATGCAGTGTTGATACCATTGAAATTTTATTTAAAAAGAGATTTAATGTATTGTATAGGTATGTCAGAAATAAAAGTGGATCGATGACAGAACCCTGTGGGACTCCATTATCTAGAGTACGAAATCGGATGAAGGATCCATTTATGCAGACTCTTTTTATACCTTTGTTTCCTTCCTTTAAGGAATGAATGGAACCAATTGTATTCAGTACCCCTGAAACCAGCGTTATATAGCTTGCTTAGAAGCAAATCGTTGTCGACCATGTCAAATGCTTTAGTCATGTCTATGAAGAGAGCCATTGAGGAATTGCGGCAATCAATTCCTTCATAAAAGTGGGACCATACTCTAAGGATAGCGTCTTCTGTTGACTTGCCATATGTATTTGTCTAAATTTTTAATATAGATAGATAGAAAGTAATCTTGAATGATTTAGACCAACAGGGGTTACGATGCTCTGGAACTTTTGGAACTATCTACTCCTTTTGATGAACCTTTTGATTATACCAATGCATTGTTTGTTTAGATCGCTTTGATTTACGGTGGGAATGTGGTATTTGATGGAGACTAGGTTTTTCTTCCAAAATTGGCTATTCCTCGGCTAGGAGTCGATAGCTTTTGTTCGAAATCATTATTTGAACCATATTTGACTTACACAAGATTATGGTATTCCACGCTTTAATGTAAAATCTTAAAAAAATATTTTTTTTTATTAATTTGTTGTTTTTAATTAAAAATTGTAAATGTTTTATTGATTCATAAAATATATAGTATAAAGTTATAGCCTATCGGGTAAATGGCCTCCACGGCTTTGCTGGTACATACGCACTCTTTTGTCGAAATTTTCTATGACCGTTTTGCATAAATGTGGCTGAATTTCGTTAATACAGCGCTCAATTTGTTACTTTAAGGTGTGGGTTTTCGTGGGCTTGTTGGCACTTTAGACTTCAAAAAAACCCCAAAGATAAAGTCCAACAGCGCTAAATCGCATGATCTCGGCGGCCAATTCTGATCACCAAAACGGGAAATTACACGACCAGGAAATGACTCATGCAATAATTGAATTCTTTCTCGGACTATATGGCATGTGGCACCGTCTTGTTGAAATCACATGTTGTTCCCATCCATATCTTTCAATTTAGGTACAAAAAAAAACTGATTATCATGTCGCGATAGCGAGGACCATTTACTGTTATTGCCTGACCAGCCGCATTTGGAAAGAAGAAAAGTCCGATGATGCCTCCAGCCCTAACTCCGCACCAAACAGTGGCGCGTTGTAGATGCATTTGTTTCTCAACAATCACTCGTGGATTTTCTAAACCCCAAATTCGGCAGTTTTAACGATTAACAAAACCATCAAGATGAAAAAGGGCCTCATCGCTGAAGATGATTTTGTTTGAAAAATCAGCATACACTTGTTGTTGTTCCATAATCCATTCAACGAACTCTCTTCTCTGTTCGTGGTCAGTAGATTTCAGTTCTTGAGTCAATTGCACTTTGTATGCATGAAGATGCAAATCTTTCGTGAAAATACGTTGTAGGAAGCTTCTCGAAATATCCAATTCTTGGCCACGGTGCTGAATTGATGTTCCTGGACTCTCAACAACACTCTCACGAACTGCTTCGATATTTTGAGTTGAACGACTTGTTGGAGGACGGCCAGAGTGTCTAAAATCACTAATTGATCCAGTCTCCGTGAATATTTTCCTACCATATTTTGCACGAAAATTGTAAACTCTAGCTGCCAAACCTACATTATTTTTAAAATATAGCTCAACAATGAAAACGCCTTGATCTTTCATGTAGCACTCCATTTTTAAAAACCCTGAACTGTCAGCTGTCACGCTGTCTTTTTTTTTTTTTTTTTTTTCGTTGGCAATACTTTACCGCAGAAATGGTGCAAAATTCAAATGTTGAGTGAATTTTGGGACATCATTTATATTGCATCCACTAAAATAAAATTAGTATTTTAGTAAGGTAGACTAATACTAAATCTATGTACAATTTGAGATCATAATGAAATCTATGTATGTTTTTTTTTTGCTACCAAATAAATAATGAGCTTTTCAATAGAGACATAACAATTTTGTATTTTAATACAAACGCATCCTTAAACTTTTTTTATGTTCAGTTAATATCAAAACGTCTGCAAAGATTTACGTTTTTATTGTGGTGAAGTTCACGAATAAACAGAGTTTGGAAATGATTAAAAAATACTACCAAATTAGAGTCGGGGGTCGAAACTTTAAGAGCGCTTACTACAATTTTCGTAATAATCGTCCCACTAGACAGGCTGTGCGTGCTAAAGTGGATAAATTCAAGTCAACATATTCACTATTGAATGTTCCTGTGGCAGTGAGACAAAGCACCAGTCAAAGTACCGAAAATATCGCACCCGTAAGTGCTTCAGTTCAAAATGAGCCAAGCCATTCAATTCCACTCCGTTCACAGGAATTGGGAATCTCTCAATCCACATTGTGGCGAATTTTGCGTAAAGATCTTGACCTGCACCCTTACAAGATCAAATTAAGTCAAGAACGGAATGCCTCTTGATCATTTGAAGCACCGATACTTCTCCAATTGGGCTCTGCAGAATTTTGAAGAAAATCCTGAATTTCATCGAAAAATCATCTTCAGCGATGAAGCTCCTATTAATAGCTCATTAGCTTTGTCAATAAGCAAAATATGCATTATTGGACAGCAACAAACCCACATGTGCTTCAAGAGACTCCATTGCATCTACAAAAAGTGACCGTGTGGTGTGGATTTCATGCCGGAGGTGTGATTGGACCGTATTTTTTCGTCAATGAAAATGATCGCCATGTTACGGTCAATGGAACTCACTATCGTGCCACGTTGGAAGACTATTTTTGACCAGAATTAGATGGAATTGACATCAGTGATATGTGCTTCCAACAAGATGATGTCACATACCACACAGCTGTTCAAAAAATTGATCTATTGAAAGGAAGTTTGCTAATAGAGAAATGGTCCGGTCGAATGGCCAGCTGGCTCATGGAATTTAACTCCGATGGATTTCTTTTTAGGTGGTTACGTTAAGTCTTTGGTTTACGCCAACAAGCCAACAACATTAGAGTAGCTCTAATGTTCCGGCAAATATGTGTAGAAGAGTAGTCGAAATTTGGCTCCAAAGAATAGATCGCTGCAAGCGTGCTCGCGGTGGTCGTATGAACGAGAATTTCATACTTATAAAGCGTGACCAGATAGCAATGATAGTTCTTTCAATTGTCATGTTTCAGCAGCTGTTAAAGTTACTAATGATGTTCAGCTGTCAAAATATGAAGAAAGGTCTGCCATTTCATCATGCATCGTTTGACGCTTCCCAAACGTGTGGATATTATTAAAAAATATTATCAAAAATCTAGCTCACTTGTAAATACGCAACGTGAATTTCGTCGTGAGGTCTGTCGTCACCATGGCTTCAGTGCGCAGGCAATTCGTCGCACCGTGGAAGGGTTTGAGCGTAAGTACATTCTTTTGGACCTTAAGCCACCAAGCAGACAGACATCGGTGCGAAGTGAAGAAAACATAGCCGCCGTAGCGGCCAGGATCGAAGAAGACCCAGATATGTCGATTCGGCGCCGATCAGCTGAATTGGGCATCGCCACAGAGTCAAACACCAGAGTCATTTTGCGGTTGGATTTGGACCTACCATACATCCATATAAGATTGTGGTGACGCAAGAATTGTAGCCGAACGACCATAGACAACGCCGTGAGTTCGCTAATTGGGCGCTGGAAATGTTGGCTGGAGACCCGGATTTTGGCCAAAAATCATCTTCTCGGACGAGGCCCATTTTTGACTCAGCGGCTATGTCAACAAGTAAAATTGCCGTTATTGGAGCGATCACAATCCACAAGTGTTCGTCCAAGCATCAATGCATCCACAATCCGTGCGGTTTATGGCACGGCGGCATCATCTGAAGGAGACATTTCCTCGGTATAGAGCAATGTTAACCGACTTTCTGTAGCCAATGCTCGACAACATCGATATATCCGAACTGTGATTCCAACAAGACGGCTCTACATGCCATACAAGCGACGCAACGCTCGAAGTGGTAAAGGAGAAATTTGGTGACTGGGTCATCTCAAGGCGAACGTTCATCAGTTGGCCGCCGCGATCATGCGACTTGACACCTCGATTATTTTCTCTGGGGCTACGTCAAGTCGTTAGTCTACACTAACTAGCCAACCACTTTGGACGAGGTCGAGGCTAATATTCTTGACGCTTTTGTCGGAATAACGCCGCACATATTAGATCGAATCATTAAAAAATTGGACCGACTGCTTGAAACACTGCCAGCGAAGCCGAGGCGGCCATTTAAAAGATGTGCTATTCCATGCATAATGGCATGAATGTAGCTTCAAAATAAAGTCAAAATCAATTTGATATCTCACACCATTGTTGTTTTAATTAAATTTCTTTTCCTATCGTTCTTATCTGGTCACCCTATATTTAACATGTGTACTATATCTGAGAAAAATGTCAGCCCGTTATCTCAACTATTCTGTGTTTCATTTAAATACAAAATTGTTATGTCCTTATTGAAAAACACTGTATTAAACATACAAATAAACATTAAACATCGTATCCATCCACCTTAATAACGACCTAGGGGGCCAAATGAACTATGTAGATACGAGTATTTCCCAAACTTATTTGTTGCCAAACTATCCTCTCTTTGGAGTATTTGTTCAAAATTGGTTTGTATTTGTACCTATATATGGAACTTTTCAAGCCAGCAAAACCCTTTGAAGTTTGAAGTCAGTATACTCCCCCTACGCTCATATGCACCTTTTACCTCAAAACTTTTTTAATAAATTCACGTAGAAATTTAGGAACTTTGGTAACATCTAACTGCACATACTATGATATATATGCTTACCACAAAATGCAAAAAATTATGTAAAGTTACACTGGGAATAAAACTACTATTTCCATGTAATGTTAACTTTTTTCAATCTCCCTGGTAGGCTGAAGTGGAAACTTGTAATCCCATATTAGTCCCCAGTCACCACAGTCACCAATTAAGAAGTTTGTTTGGCTGGGCAATAATCCGAAAAATACTCGTATTTCCTCACCTTTGCATCACGAATTACAAAGTGCATTCACTATCTCGGCCCATTGCGTGTTCTACTATTTCTTGTTATGGAAACGCCAATTGAATAAGCCATAGTCAGGCAATTTAATGCTAACACTATAAAAATGCATTTTACTCTCCTTCTTTCATTTGAACTGCATTATACTTTTCGCAGCACCTGCAGTATGAGTACATGTAAACACTCTTTTCAAAGTAATCGAGTTTTCGACTTCTCCTTTTCAGTAGTTATTGCCATAGAACGAGTGTACCATAGAACGGCTTATCGTTTAGGTGCAAAGCTTACGATTATAACATTCACACAACAAGCATTAAGGATTTTCAAAACACGTTTCTATGTGAAATTGCTAGTACTTGAGAGGGTGGCCATTAAAAATAATTGTATTTATATATGTACGAGTATGTAAAAGTTTCACCAGAAAAATCAATTAAGGATTAATTAACGATGACAGAAATACTCGTACATGAGTGCCTACATAAAAATTAATCGGTTGATGATGCGTATGGCTACTATTTTTGGGTTCAGTGATTCTAATGGCGTTTTAACGTAGCGCACCATTTTAATGAGTGCTTGCAGGGCGAGTTAAATGAGAAAAGTATTATATCAGATTGGCAGACGCAAGTGAACTGTGCTTGTTAAAAGGAGATGAGGCTGAAGTATTTTGTTAACATCTGTTTTGAATAATTGGTATTGCTCATTTTATTACCAATTAATGAAGCAGTCAATCGAAATAATTTGGCACGTATTTCGAAAAGGTATTTTCGAAACTTGATACAAATTGGGCACTTCATCACAATCTTAACAGCTGAGAAGATGAGAATCTGAGTGATGGGGAATAACTGATGATGGGACTTACGAGAAGCCCATCGAAACACTTCTACTCGCAACAGATTCATCCTCTATCAAGGAGCTGTAGGCAGGAACACTTATTGATTGCCCTGATGCCATAAATCAAATTTAGCTACCACTTGCAATGTACCTTCGGGCCTTTTCCGATTACACCGGCCAAGAGCCGCAACATTCTATTTGAATTACTTATTCACTTTTTCAAAATTATTCTTAGTTGTAGGACTATGTTTGCATATGCGGCTCAAAGTAGTTCACATTAAATGTAATTCTGTTTCACAAAGGCTGCTGGATCATGTAGGGGTTAGTGTGGAATTTAGCATAAATACGGAGCACTGAAAATGCATTATATGTACAAAACATACGTATAGTTCATATTTAATTCATTTACTTCGTTAAAGACTTTCCTTATGCACTTTGGTCCGTCATGAGCTTCAAATTAGGGCATTACATGGCTTAAGTTTTGTTTTTGGTTACATTTTTTGTATTTCTCTTTAACTGAGAATGGTGGCAGACAGAACCTCAGTCCAGTTTGGTCGCATTATGACAAAGCATTAACTTATTAAAGTGCACTACTGGGTCGCATGTACTTGCACCATTATGTAATTTATCTGCAAAAACTCAGTTTTTAAAAGAATTTTGTTTTAAATCCGTCAAAATTCAAAAAATAAATCTTCTTAAAATATAAAGAAAAAGTCGGGTTAGTTACTCAAGAACGACTGGACCGATTTTTATGATCTTTGATTTGTTGGATGTGTCTCCGCCCCGAATAGCAGAATAACTATTAAAACATCGGAAAAATTCACAAAAAAAAAAATTATGAAGAGAATTCATTTTCTCATACATTTTGTATGGATCGGCTGTTTTGATGATATTTCGAGAACGGATTTACTGATTTCGATGATTTTTTTTTTTGTTCATCTCGGCCTCGAGAAGTTTCCTTGCGCATTGGAAAAGTAAGAAAATCACACAAAAATTGTTAATTAAAACTACAACGCCATCTCTGATACAAGTCAGAAACAAGAATGAATATGTCATGACAAAAATGAAATTGCCGTTAAACCTTCAAACGACTGAGAAACCGACATGCAACATTGCGAAACACTCAGCAATGGCCAAAGTTTTGGTAGTAAGTAAAATCATCATCTGGTATGAATGCACAATGGCGCACAAAAACGCATTGGAAGCACGCAATCGAACTATAATAGATAGAACGCAATGACTCAAGATGTTTTGGAGGCGCAATGATTCTACTGTCTGGCGATTTCCGCCAAACACTACCAATCATTCCAAGATCAACCGATACCGATGAAATAAACGTTTGCCTCGAATCATCGACTCTGTGGGGCTATGTGAAGAAACTTCAGCCGACGACAAACATGCGAATTACATTGCTAAACGATCCATCTGCCGAAGATTTCTCCAAGCAATTGCCGTGTTTCTGTTGACGAATCGAACGGATTGACTTCGTTTCCGCCAAATTTTTGCAATTTTGTCTCAACAAAAATCACAATTGGGTGTCATTCCGAGGTATATTTAGCAGAGTGTGCTCTTATAAGTGAAATTTACATGAACAAATTTGGTTTCGTTGAGGGCGATCCTCCAGCCCATTGTCCATTCATTTACATTATTCAGGGCGCTTCGAAGTAGTGGGTAGATTGTTTGCTTATGACCCGAACTATCTAGGTTCGAACCCGAACGGGGAACAGCAAACAACCACCCAAGCATGAAAAAGAAACCAATAATATCAAGTTTCTAAAACCACTGCTCCAAAGTTTCTCCAACCACTGCTCCAAAAGACCGAAATCAAATCTGAAATCAAGTGCTATGGAATTTGGAAAATTCCTTTAAAAAAAAAATAATAAAGCAGTTTTTTCTTTTTTTTTCTCTTCAATCGTTAAACTTAATGCGAGAATAGCAGTGTTATCGGCAAACGTAGCTAAGATGGTATCTTCTTCTTGAAGTATATTAAGGGTATGTATCATATATGGAAGATACAGAAGTCGGTCAAAAAAGCTTGCTTGCAGTACGTCATCTGAAATTGGGAGTATTCGTTTCCGTGTTTGATATGCGTCTATTCCCGAGATATGTTATTAGTATTGTAACATAATGTAGCATAATAACTACGCCCTCAAACAGGCTACAAATTCCGAAGTGTCTTTTCATTCTGGCATAATTTTGTTCCGAAGTGTCTTTTCATTCGAGGTTCGTGTCTGCAGTTAGTGTCCACAGTTCGTGTCCACGATAAGAGACGGATAATATCTAAGACAATGTCACGGATAAGAGAGAATTATAACCGCAAGGAATTATTGTCATCTTGGAATTATTACATCAGAATTTTCTTGTTCCAGTGGTCGAAGAATTTGCTAGAAGTTTCTGGCTATCAGAAATGCTGCTATATAAGGACAGATGGCGATCGAAGCAAGGCAGTTGGTTTTGAACCGCACGAGGAGATTGGAAAAGTGATAACAGCCGAAGTTGTAATTTTGTGATAAATTGAAAGTTGAGAGTTAACAAGAAGAAGTAATTAGTTTCGATTTGTGAATTAAGTAATTGAAAGGAGATAAAGTGATTTGAGAAGAAAGAGACCTTGTAAGGAAGGAGTTTGCGAAGAATAGTATAGTGTGAACTTGAATTGTTCTATAGACTAGAAAATAAAGAAATAATTTCACAGAATATCGTTCTATCTACTCGAGCCGTAGCTCGCATATTACAGTATGTTATATAGGCGTCCAGGCAGAACCTGTAGTAATTTGAACTTTAATCCTTCATGCCGCACCATATCAAAGGATTGGTACATAGTAGGCACTTAAGTTATATCCTCTTGAAAATTGTAGATATAATAGTAATTGAAGAAGCCTTCTTGTTACTCGGCGGTGATCTAAGCGCATCGCTTATAATATAGAGAAGCTTAATTAATGCTTTTTTATGCAACATTTTTAGAACTTCTCAGCAACCAGGGGTTTTTTTAGGTTTTAATTTTTTTTTAAGTTCTGTTAGTGTTTCACTTACAATTGTGTAATTGTGTATACTATTTCTGGACGCATTAGTATTATGAATAAGCGGCAAATATTAACGCCTTATCTTTGTTTCCCTTCGCCCATTCGTCATGACTTTTTTTAATTCAGGCGCAGAGATTTTAGGTTTTTTAGTGCCTTTTACAGCTTTCCAAGCAAACAATTGAATTATTTTTACGGTGTTAAGCTTTCAAGATAAGTACCTATTGCTTGGTTTTTAAAATTCCTAATAGTTGTTTCAACAGGTTACACAAGTGCTCTATGCTGTGGAGCACGACTTTGTTGACATTTCTTTTCTCTTTTTCTTTATAAATTCTTTTATTTTAGATGGATATTTTAGGCTACAAATTGTGGCTTTTTTTTATAGGGAGTATTATTCCACGCAGCGTACTACACGATTTCAATAAAGCGATCAACTTCGATTTCAAGTTCATAGGGCGTCTTAAGTGGAACTTCAATTTCTTTCCCCATTAGTATTTCTGCCAATTAATTTAGCTGGTTCTTATTTTTTTTTTTATTTAAGATTTCGTTCATTGTCAGAATGACTAGAAGGATCAAAGAAAGATATTGCTTTTACAATGAAGAAATTGATTAGATCGGGTATTTTCGTGGTATCAGATGACCAGTATGTCAATTTGCTTCATAGAGCATTCTACCTTTTTGTGAGATGCAATCTTGAACTCTAAAAGCTGTGTTTCGCATTAAAATCGCCGACAATAATCAAATTCGGTCTAAGAGAGTTGAATATAAAAACACTTTTTTTCAAGTTCGTCTATTTTGTAGGCGTCCCGTGCTTGCTTACATAGTTTCGAACTCTATTTTTATGTCTTCAAAATGTTCGATGGAGTCTTTTATGTACAGAGATGATCCACCTCTCGCCTTTTTCGATGGATGACATGCGTGATAATCTTTATAGACCCTTATCTTTACACGCGATGCTTTCTTCACATGGGCTTCCGAGAACAATCAAATGCCAATAACTTTTTCTCGTATTTTGAGCATTCGTTTCATATTCATGTTCTCGATAGTAATACCAAGAAAACTTGCAACGTTCAGAAAACTGAAATAATGGCGGATACTCGTATACTAGCAGCTTTAGCAAATAGGTTAGCTAGGCTAGAAGTGCAATTATCGTGCAGAGACTGAATAATTCTGCGTTTTCGAAAGACACTGCTATATCCGTCCAAACTTTTCAAATTCCAAACGCAGCTCAGAACTTACGGGTGATTCTAAAAAATGTTCCTATTTCTGGAAGGCAGTGGTTTATTCCAGCTCTATTGTAATAGATTTTCTCCACCAAACTGTCAAGTTCTTAAAATGCATACAAACAAAACAGTAGGAAGACGAAAGCTTGCGTGGAAAGGACAAATAAGACAGGTAAACGGTATTGCAAATAGGAGCACACAAAATTTGCTATCTGAAGATCCTGAATTCAAAATTACCCACAAGAAATGGCGAGACTTTGAAGGCCACAGATTACAAATCCATTGTTGTCTTTGCGGGCTATGCTGATGATAAAAGTTCGGCGCAAAAAGCTGAAGGGTCACACGATTTCAACCACGCCAGGAACTCGTACCTGGATCCCAACTTAGCCAACGAATTTTCCTCCGACTACAAATTTACACAGATTTAGGGTCCGATTTCAATGCATACAATACAATTTGGGGCAGTAACAAATATAAAAAAGGAACATAGAGCAGATTTCCAAAGAATTAATTATACAAATCAAATTTCAAAGCTATGGCACAGATTGGCACCAAAATCAATAGCTCTTGAATCAAAATGTATTAAAGAAATGACTTTTCTATAAAGAATTATTCAAATCATCGAATTATTGAATAAACGAACGAAAGAAATGTAAGAAAGTGTCACTGTCAGCCAGGCAGACTGATAATTATGCATCGCAATGCGAATAATGAAATTAACTTATATGAAGTCTAATGGGCTTAAGTATTGAAAAAACCATGTTATATGTTGTCTAAGTTTGTTATGATGATCTGCTTCTAAGCAACCACTTCTAGGCCGAAACATGTTGGAGCTATTGGTTAAAATTGTAAATTCAACTACCGGGTGGCTATTTGTGAAGCGGCTGGCTGGTTTACCAGCTATAAAAGCACTCGAATCACCAATAATTAGATCAAATTGGTAAAGCAATGTCGCGCATTCCTGAACGGGATATCAGTCGGTTGCAATCTTACTCTGTGCTGGAAAACTACAAAGCAGACGCAATAGACAAAAATGGCACAAAGCAGGAAGAGGGGCTCCATCTTAAGGGTGGCCGTTGTGTAGTGGTAACATCATCACTTGTCACGCTGTTGATTCACGGTTCGAATCCTGATGTCAAGAATCATCTATTTATTTCGCATGAAATAAATAAAAAGGCATAACACTGGCAGTAGGGTGGTCATAGGCTAAAATGCAACTTGATCGTGATGATGACATCAGGAGAACGGAAAAAAATACTGTGAATCATAAGCAACGACAATAATAGCGAAAACAAACAAAATACTCACCAGTTATCTGGACAGCCACCCTTGGAGTTTACAGAAACTTAATACCACCTGAGTTTCAAACTACACCACTCTGTCTTTCTCTCTGTCTCTTCCCCTTTCCACAAAACGTACGTGTTCTAAAAATTAGTATAAGGGTAATCATATCCCCTTTAATACGTGCAAGTTATAAAAAAAAAAAAAAAAAAATCTATTGATAGAAAAGTTAAGATACACAATTTCGGCATTCGATGGAGTCATCTTGATAGCAGATCACATATAGGCACCCTGGTCGGGATACTAACTGGTCATTGCGCAATAGATAGACACGATGCGCGATTGAGAATCCTGGCCAATGACTTTTGTAGCAGCTGCTTGGATAAGGGAGAGGAAGAGTCACCCTATCACCTGTCATGGGGTAACACAATGCACCTCATTTAGTTTAAGTGAATCCTACCAATTACGGAGGATGACCACCTAACCTAACCTAAAAAGGCGATAGATAAACGTGTCCTCTATGAGCCGATTGACTCAGGAAATAGATGCTGACTTGAGGAAACCATATTCGAAGGAAATTTAGTTAACGTCGACAGTTTGAATTGGGAAAAATACTAGTGGATCGACTGGGTTGAGGCTAAAGTTTATGTTAAGTATAAGTACGGCTGGCCTTAATATGTGATTTTTGGCTCTCCGGTTAAGTCGTTGAATGAATGATACCATTATTATTCACTTGGTATCAACGGGCTGGAAATCATATGCCAGGACTCAACTCTAGGTTAAGTTAAGTAAAGTTAGTTTTAGTTGTTTTAAAAACTAGGCAAAGTTTAGAGACAAAAATAATAGGTATTTGTAAAAGGTTTTTCCCTTAGAAATAAGAATTATAATATAAACTGAACATGAACAAAATATAATAAGATGACAATTTCTTGTAAGAATCATAATATTTACGAGTACAAGTATTGAGAACACTTCGGGTCATTTAAGTTAAGTGATAATTGTTGTTCTAGTTTCAAGTTCGATTTTTCTTTTCTTCGTCGATTCTGTTATCGGCTCAGTAGTTTTTGTTGTAGGTGACACTAAACGAATGTGTATACGGTCATGTCATAAATACTGGTACACGTTTAAACGTGCTCATCGTGAAACTAGTACTGAACACATCCATTTTAAATTGACAGATATTCAATGAATGACATTTATACTAAGTTAAAGCGCAAAAAGTTTTACACAAAAGTCGTTTATAAATATGGAGTGGAGTGTTATTGAAAACCGTTTTGTTGTAATTGACAACTGTAATATAGAAAGAGGCTATATTTTCCGGAGTTGCGACAGCTTGGAATCATCCGGAATTTTTTTCATCGAACTGTTAATTGTTTGAGAACACAGGTGGAGTAACTTACCGTCAAAGATCCGGGAGCCCTTCCACTGTCATAACTCCACAAGTGATTAAAGCTGTTAAAGTCAGGATTAAACGGAAAAATCCGCGAAAGCTGAAAATCTTGTCACGAGAAATGAAGATATCGCAGAAATCTATGTCTCTCATTATCAAATAAGATTTGGGACTCAACGCATATTAACAACGCACTGTCCATTTACTTACAGCCCAATGAAAGTAAAAACGAAATGGAAGATCGAAAAATCTATGGCGCCTGTACACGTGAAATGGTCACAGGAAAATTTTGTTCACGGATGGGAAAATGTTTACTATTGGGGAATCGATCAATAAACAATGTGACGAAGTCTATGTACGGTCATCCAAAAAAGCATTAGAACACATTCCGGTGAGCCGAACGTGGCCATCATACCGCATCTGTGATGGTTTGGTGGGGAGTCAGCTACGAAGACCTTACCGACCTTCACTTTCGCTAGAAGGGAGTAAAAACATCGACAAAATCTACCAAACGGGTGTTCTAAAAGGCATTATGAAAAAACTTAACGAACAATTGTTTTTAAACAACCAGTGGACTCTCCAACAATACTCCGCGTCAGCTTATAAGGCAAAAACAACACAAGGGTCGATCCAAAACATTGTGCCGGGCTTAAAAGCAACAGATGATTGGCCGTTAGGTCTCAATCTTTTAGATTGAAAGCTGTGGTCTATTTTAGAGGGATGGCTTGTTCCACTCGATACCCAAATATAAAGTCCTTGAAGCGCGCACTTATCCATCCAGTGAACAATAGACGAGGTGCGTTCGATGAGTGGCCGAAGCGACTAATGGCCTGCATAAATGCAAATGACTGCCATTTAGAATAAATTTTTTTAAATATTGTTTCCTAAATAATTAGTTAAAGTTTTACAGAAAAAACAAATCTAATAATACTTGTTCTTTTTTATTTTATCAGCAAAAATGCGTGCACCAGTATTTATGGCTTGACTAGGTACATGTAGGCACATACATACATGGTTACAAAAGAGAGAAAATTGAATACATTTTTCAAATGTTTTTTGCTGTTAATTAATAATAGTGAATGCACGACACAATTTTAACTGGTTATACTACCCTTCACCTCATTATCAAACAAAGTAAACCTTTCCATAAGGAATACTCTCCAGTGAGGTAATCTATAAATTCCATACATATCTGTACATATCCATATTAAGGATAATAATGCACTCGCTTAATATCCACACTTTTTTAGAAAGGGTAAGTAGATCTGCATTCACTTCGAGTAAATTGGAGTAGACATATTTTTAATATTAAATTGCACAACATAACATTCACTTGTATCACGTCTTCACAAAACCGATTTTTAACAAATTACTTTCGAGTAGTAAATTGATGATTAATACTTTCGTGATGTACCCAAAACATTACTCGAAGTTGAATACTTTCCGTTAGATAATTCAAAGTAACCAGCCACAACAATTGCGCCAAATATACTGAAAAGCTAAAACTAAAGAGCTGAATTACAAAGTTTTGCAGACATTAGGATGGGGTAGGCTGCTTATTCTGTAATCTACCCCACTTTGGCTGGTTGTTAACAATGTTTCAGTCCCCTTTTTGCGCAGGTTGCGGATGTGTTCTCTCTCTTTCAAGGGGAATACCTAAGGGTGTCAGCGTTGCCTTTAGCGTTAGTTTATAACACGATGAGTATGATGGTCTCTTTGAAATTAATTCCCATTTTCTTATGCAGTTATTCAAGTTATTAACCCTTTCATATAAAGTGTGATTCAATTTTAGGTAACAATTTAAAATTTGAAATAAAACACATTGGCGCAAAATTATAGTCATCTGATTTTAAAGAATGTTAATAGCTACTAAGTAACAACCCTTTAACTTTAAAGCCAGCGCTTAACTTTGAATTGAATTATAAACAATTTTTAACCTTCAACTAGTATCGACATTAGAACTGACTTACACCAAATTTTAGTCAAACAAACCCAAAAATTTTAAGTTTGAGAACAAAAACACAGTTTAAGGGATAATGTTGTTTCAAATTTAAATGAATTTGACAGATCGAACACATTTGTTGACTGTTTACATCTGTTGGTTGGGTGACAGATGTTAGATTAGTAAAAGCCCACTCTAAAAGTTAAAAGGGACTTTTGCTGGTTTTAAAGTTAGCGCGAGCTGATAACTATAAAGTGGATTTATGTCGACTATAAATAGGAAAACACTAATCTTACCTTTGTCACGTGCAAAAATCTTTTTAAAGGGTATTTTATGCGACTATAATTTTGCGCCATTGGTTTTTTATAAACTGCTGATAGGAGTATATTTACGTCAATATAATGTTGTAACATTGAGATTAAACATGGAAAATGATATCGGCCAAATGGGTGCCACGGCTGGCCTTGCAGACTTCCGCTCTTTTGATAACATTTTCCATTACTTTTCGGCATAAATCCTGCGGTTGTTCACAAATACGCATTGTATCGCGTCCTTTACCTCTAAAATCGTTTGCTTCACATAACCACGAGGAAAAAATCCAACGGTCGCCGAAATAAAAGACGGCATACTTTGTATGCAATAACTGCATTGGTTCGCGCGATGTGTGACAGGCGGCACCATATTGTTGAAACCACTTGTCTTTCACATAAATATCGTCCAATTGTTGTCAAAAATAGTTTGTTATCATTTCCCGATAACGTTCACAATTGACTGTTACAACAGCACCATGAGAATTTTCGAAAAAGTACAAAGGGTGTCTGATAGGTTCGCTTCCTGAGACGAGTCATCTTCTCATTAGTGATAGCACTAACTGCGGCACTCTTTAGTAGTACAAATATCACCTCGTTTCAATAATAATCTCATTTTGTTAATATCTGTGGTAGAATAAACATCACCATGTCAAAATGGTAAAATTGGAAATTTTCGCAACTTTGAGCACCGCGCCGTGATAAAGCACCTCGTGGAAAAAAGAAAATCGACTAAAGAAATTTTCGAATACATGTCATCGACTCTTCAGGATTCTGGGCCTTCGTATACCATGGTCATAAAATGGAAACGCTTATTTCAACAAGGGCGAAAGAGCTGTAAAGACGATGGTATGAGTGATTTTTAAAAAAAAATTGGTCTTAACATAGATAAATTAAAAATAGCCCAGTTTTAAGGCATGCAAATTCCTTTAATTTGAGATTTTAAAATAGAACTTACCAAAGTGTAGCAAAATCGTTTATAATTACATTTTTACTATTACTATTTACTATTACATTTTTCTATTGTTGTACTTTGTGAAAATACAAACAATCATTGCTACTTTTTGTTAACCTACAAAATATTTAACATTTTGTAGGACAAGAACAAGAAATTTTGAAAGGTGGGTTTCTATCAGGAAAAGCTCAAGGATTGAAGAACTTTCTGGCTTCATATTGAATGAGTTAAACATAAATAATTGTTCTAATTCAATTAAAAGTGATTTGACCCAAAAAGTCAAGTTTTTTGACTTAAATCTTGATAGGCGATGGAAGCAATGTTCTCGAAACCGCGATCTACTTATCAAATGTCATAGAGTGTGGTTGAAAAGTGATTTTGTACTTCCTTGTGGTATTTTGAGTTTTCTAGCCAATACTGTTTCAAATGATCAACCGGAAACTAGTCGCGGAAGACCGCAAAAACCATTCGAGGAAGCTTCCCACAAGACCAAAAAACGTAGAGTAGAGGATCTTTTGGTCTCAAATACGAGCGAAGAGCTTAAGTTCGCAGCGGAACTGTCTGGGTGTTTATCTATTGGTGGGGTCGATCGTGACGAAAATAAAACCGTTTTAACTCCGCAACAAGCATTGGCATTGTATTTAGATCTGGATCCTTCAGACAAAAAATATAATGTATTACGATCTGTAGTTAATACATTGCACAAAGATTGCTTTCCCAGCTTATACAAATTGAGAAAACTTAAGAAACAAATGCTTCCCAGCAATAGGGAGGCAACAGAAACAACTGCATCCGTCGATCTCCAAGAACTCCTAAGCAAGACTAGAGAAAGTATTGCTGAAATTTCTCAAATACGTCATGACACAACTGCTACCTTAATTTGTAAGTGGGGCTTTGACGGAAGTTCCGGGCATAGTCAGTACAAACAACTCTTTACTGACTCAGAAAAGACGGACGAATTCCTTTTTCTGATAGCGCTTGCTCCTTTGAAATTGGTCGAGGACAGTACGAATGGATTGCATTAGTTCATTCAAATTTGTTGGTTTTGCTTTATAGACTTCTTGTTTGCAATAACCCCACAAGAAAAAGTCAGGTGAAGTGAGGTCAGGCGACCTGGCGGGCCAACGGAATGTGGAGTTTCTGGATATCAGCTTATTGGGAAATTTTCGTCGCAATTCTGTCGTAACAGGCCGGGCTATGTGAGGAGTTGCACCATCTTGCTGAAACCACACAGAGTTGAAAGAAATTCTCATTCGGCGTAATTCTGGATAGAAAAACTCTCTCAACATGCTCAAGTAACGGTCTCCAGTAACCGTAACGGTGTGACCGTTTTCTTCGATGGAATCGATGGAATATCGAACATTGTGATTCGACATCTTCCTCTAGACGCGGTGGAAATTTACGCCACCCTGTTCAATAATGCACTGAATAATGCACATTATCCCGAGCATTGGAAAACAGCAGTGGTACAGCCGATCCCCAAAAGGAGAAAAGACACCTCCAATCCGGCAAATCTCCGGTCGATAAGTCTCCTTCCGAATATCAGCAAGGTATTCGAAAAAGTGATCAATAGAGCCTTGATTAAATGGGTTGAGGACAATAATATAGTTCCGGATAACCAATTCGGTTTTAAGGCGGGGCATGATACAATACATGCCGCGTCTAAACTGGTATCTGATATCCAATGGAACAAAAGTAAGAACCAATGCACGGGTGCCTGCCTGATTGACTTGGAGAAGGCCTTCGATACCGTATGGTTGGAAGGGCTCTTTTACAAGTTGAGCAGGTTGGGCATAAGCAAACCACTGCTGTTCATGTTGCTTAATATGCTCACCAGTAGAAAGTTCGTTGTGAAAAATGGCAATGTGACTTCTGCTGGGACGTTCGAAATTAAAAATGGTCTGCAACAGGGGGCGGTTAATTCACCGATCCTTTTCAATATTTACACGGCTGATCTGATAGGATCTCTTCAGCATGCAATAGCGTACGCAGACGATTTGATTGCGTACAGATCAGGACCTAAGATCGACGTCATTGCAACACTCTTGCAGAGTGACTTCGATAAGATTCAGCGATATTGCGACGACTGGAAGTTGAAGATCAACCTTCAGAAGTCGGAAACCATTCTATTCAGAACGCCGTTGTCTAGGGCCTCTAGGGATACCAGAAAGAATTGGCGAAAGTTCTCTATAATTGGGCAACACGGGCGTCCACTTGTGTGTCAAAACGTGGTCAGATACCTTGGACTTTGGCTAGACCAATATCTATATTTTAACAAACATGTAGATGCTGCTCTAGCCAGAGCCCGAGCTGCCTTCGCCCTTACAAAGAGACTTTTTTATAGCAAGCAACTCGATGCAAGGGTAAAGGTAATCTGCTACACGGCCCTCATTCGGCCCATGCTCGCATATGGATGTCCCGTGTGGTTCAACATAGGGGCAAGTAGGATGGAAAAGATTCGGGTGTTTGAGAGGGCCTGCCTTCGGTCTTGCCTTCACTTGTACAGAACACCAGAGTCTCAGTACAAAAAATTCTATTCTAATGAGGTCCTATACAACAGGGCGGATCTGATAAGAGTGGACAATTTCCTGGTCAAGATGACTCGAAGGCACATTGCAAGAGCAATGACCTCGATGAATAACCTGATCTTCGGGGCTTATTACCCCAACCATAGGTACCATGAGAGGGTGCGCCTTAACGGCTTTGTCCCTCCAGAAGCATTCCTCTATTTCGATCAGGCAGGCCTGATCCAGGATAAATCAGCGGTGCCGTTAATCTTCCACGTTGCCCGGACAACTGTGGACAGGCGGCTCAACTACAGCCGAGACGTCGCACAGAGCACTGAGGAGCGTCTCCGATTCAGTAGATCGGTATCGGGGCGCAATATTAAAGATGTGAAGAAGCAGCACCAGGAATTCTGGTGGTTACTAGAGAGAGCTCCCTCGTCGATCCCTTTTGATCCGGGGTAGGTCCAGTACGGCAAAGTTGGCCGCCATATTTTTGTCTTGGCCGGCTTACATAGTTTTAAGGTGTCTAGGGTAAGTAGATTAAGTTTATTTATACGAAAAAAAAAAAAAAAAAAAAAAAAAAACACAGCACTTGGATATGTCCAAAAAAAAAAAAAAAAATTAAAAAAAATATAAAAAAAAAAAAAAAATAAAAAAAAAAAAAAAAAAAAGTGCATATTTGATTATGCATGTAGTTAAGTTAGGTTAAGACTTATTTTAAGGTAGAATTTAAGTTTTATACATAAGATCAAAATCAAATAAATAGTACCGTTACAAAGTTTTTTAAATGAAAATTTTTTCTTAGTCATAATTGTTATTTAAGTAAAATAGTAATAAGTAATAGATTAAGTCGAAAGACATAGATAAGGATTAAGTTTAGCTTAGAGCGCCCGCATAGGGCCAGTAAGTTAGAATAAGATAGTTAAGTTAGTTAAGCTAGTTTTAAGCGTTTTTGTCTAGCATGTAAGTATAAATGAATTAAATTAATAAAAACTAAAAAAAAAAAAAAAAAACCGTTTTCTTCGAAGAAGTAGGGCCCGACAATGCAGCGTGATGAAACTGCATACCACACTGTGACACTCCATATTCGACAATTTTGTTTGTTTATGTTGCCGTTTAAATCGAAATGGGCCTCGTCAGACATAAAAAGACAGTTCAACATGTTTCCGTCCTCTTCCACCATTTGAAGCATCTTCTGGCAAAATTCCAAGCGAATCGGCAAGTCTGCTGCGTTCAGTTTGTTGGCCATTTGAATTTTATATGGGAATAAGTCCAAATCATTGTGCATAATGGACTGCAATGACTGTCTGCTTATACCCATTTGAGCAGATAAGCTTCTTGTCGAAACTCTTGGATTGTTTTGTATGGCAGCAGCTACAGCAGCGATTGTTTCCTCCGTCCGAACTGAAGGGTTTCGATGGTAAGGTCTTCTTTCGACTGTCCCATGCTCGGCAAAATTGTTAACAAGTCTCATTATGGTCCATCTGCTCGGAGGATTGCCGCCAAGCGTGCGCCTATACTCTCTTTGAACCGAAACTACGGACTCCAGTGCGTGATAGCGGCGGACAATCTAAATTCTTGTTTCAGTGTCCCAGTTATCCATTTTTGTTAAATCTAAAAATCAATCTGCAAAATAAAAAAAAAATAACCAGATTCATTAAATAGAAAAAAAGTTATTAAATTTTTTTTTTGTTAGCGGCTTTCATCAGCCATCCTGTGTGTTTGTTTCATTTAAATTTTAAAACCTTTAAGTTTAGACAAAATTGGCATTTTTTCACTTCGAATTATACCAGTTAATAATATATAATTTATTAAAGAAAACATCTAACGTTAATGACGATAACATTCTAATAAGATTAAAAATAATCTTGAAAATAATAATTGTAGAGCTAATTTTTTATGAACTTTAAGGCCATTAAAACATATTAAATCTATTTATTTAACATGTCCGATAAACAAATTTCTTTGTATAGGTCAGCTCACTTACCTCTCTTTAAACAAAAATAGTTTCAATGTAAACATTTCATTTAAAATGCTGCTTACAATGATTGATAGGATGGGTGTTTGTAATGCATTGTCAATAACGAATTCTGCATCAAAATGTTATATTTGCGGTGCAATTCCTAAAGAAATGAATGTGGTAACACGAAATGAAAAGATCCCAAAAGAAGAAAATTACCGCTTTGGTCTATCCACTGTGTACTCCTGGATACGATGTTTTGAATGTTTGCTGCACATTTCTTATAAGCTTCCTTTTAAAACTTGGCAAGTGCGTGATTCAGAAAACAAAATTGTATTTGCTCAAAGAAAAAGGGATATTCAGGAATCATTTAAAACTAGAAAGGGTCTGATCGTTGACAAGCCTAAGCCAGGATTTGGATCTACAAATTATGGAAATACTGCAAGACGTTTTTTTAAAGATTCAAAGACCACTGCAGAAATAACCGGAATTGATGAACGGCTAATAAAAACATTTTCTATTATCTTACGAGTTTTGGCTTCGGGACTTCGTATTAATATAAATAAATTTTCCGAATTGCTCAGTGAAACAAAACAACTATATCTTCAACTTTATAGTTGGTATTACATGCCCATCAGTGTTCACAAGCTCCTGATTTACGGTCCGGATATTATTTCATTTTTCGAAATACCTATTGGTCAACTTTCAGAAGAAGCACTAGAAGCAAACCACAAAGAATTCCGAAAACACCGTCTCGCCCACACCAGAAAATCATCTCGAAGATGACTGTATTACTGCTGAGATCTGATCCTATTATTTCCCAATATAGGAACACAAATTCAAAATTGTCGAAGGAAGATGATAGAGACATTAGAGAATATATAGAAATGCCGGAAAATTCGAATTCATCAATGCAAATTTTCACAGATGGTGAAGACTCGGATGATAATTCTTCTTAAATAAACTCAGTAGTTATCTATTTATCATTTATATATTTATTTTTTATGAATCAATACAGTTTTTTTGTTTTTTTTTTTTTCCTAATACTAATAAAAGTTACAAACTAAAATAAATGATTTTCGAATATTTTTATTTGTAATGGTCAACCTTCTTTCTTCTGTTTGTCACTTTACGGCCATCTTCTGAGTTTCATATGGCATTTAAATTCTCTGTTTTGATTAATCTTCACTTTCTTTTATATTTTCAAGAGTTATTTTACACACAGGAACGTTATTTTCATAAACACAGATTTTTGTCCACCATCTCCATACATTTGACGCACTGTGCGACCGAAGAATAAAAATGTGGCAAATAGTGGACGAGTTGCACATCAGCAAAGAAGAGATTGGAGAAATTTTGCACGAGGATTTTGGGTACCGAATATGCTCACGCTGTTCGACAAGCAACGATGACTGGACCCGGGGACAATCTCGACGAAATTCACAACCGAATCGTAATTGTAGATGAGACTTGAGTTCGCCAATATGATTCGAAACCCCAAACAAGAGTCTTTGCAGTGGATTGAAAAAGGAGAGAGGCCGCCGAGGAAATTCAAGGTTGAAAAGTCGGCTTCGAAGCTACGATGAATGTTCATTATTTCCCAAATTTATTGACTCAGGCACGTAAAGCGGTCATTAGGAAGCGACGTGGGGAACTCAGGCACGGAGTGTTGTTTTCGCAGGATAACGCGCCTGTTCATACAGTGCGGGTTTCGCGACAGGTCTTAAAAGACACAGGCTTTTCATTGATCTGACTTACGTCCAGACTTGGTTCCGACCGACTTTTTCTTATTTTTCAATTTGAAAAAGAGTAACGAGACCGGAGATTTGCAGATAATGACGAGATCAAAGCGGCCGTAGAAAGTCATTTTGAAGGCAAAAAAAAACAATATTTTTCCGGTGGTATTAAGGAACTGTATGCCCGATGTGAGAAATGCATTTCTTCACTCGAGGGAGATTATATTGAGAAATAACATTTTTTTTAATCGGACCTCTACTTTCTATTAGACCTCGAACTTATCAGCCGCTTCTTGTACGGCCCAAAATCGGCACCAAACAGTGATTTTTGTGGATGAATTAGTTGTTCGTGAATGGCCCGTGGATTTCGTTTGTTTGTGTTGCCATTCAGTTGAAAGTGAGATTCATCCCTGAAAATGATTTTGTTCGAAAAATCGTCATCATACCTTTGACAAAGCCATATTAGTGCCACATTTAAATTTTAACCTCCATAATTTTTTACTTCCAAAAACTTCATTTTGAAGCTCATATGTTGATTTTTCTCACAAAATAATTAGTTTTGTTAAATTGAAATTTAAAAAAAGAAAAACTCACGTCAAATGTACAATGTAAAGGTTGTTTATTTTCTAAGTATTTTATTTTTGAAAGGAGGCAATTAATAGGAACAATGAATAGATACGACATCAGGACAGTGTACAGCATCACCCAAAGAACTTGGTTGCCCTAAGCATAAACACAGCAACTGTCTCAATTTAAAATTTACAGGAGACGACATTTTGTTAAAAGTGTTTTATTTTCTAGCAGTTATTTTTACCTTCCTTCCTTCCTTCCTTTAGTGATGGTCGTGCATTCCTTGTACAAAGGGAAATTAGTTCGGCGGCATTAAACATGGTTTCATTTGAGTAGGAAATAAATTTTCTTATACACCTGTACCAATAAAAAACACAATATCTGATGTCACTGTGTTTCAACTTGGTTTCGAGATTTAATGTTTATTAAAATCTGCAAAGCAACCAATTAAACTGCTTTCTCAAATGTGACGCAGTAGTTGTTCCATACAGATATTTCCACGCTTGAAGAAAAGCTCTACTCTGAAAAATAGCAGTATTTAAGTGCATGGTAAAAGGTTTATCTTTTTATAATGACTTTTGGAACTTGATACCCACATAGTGTCATAACTAGTGCTTTAAACCTTATCCCAATACATACATAAGTATGAGACAGTTGAGATCCGTGTGGATTCGGATAGTGTCGGATAGTTTCGGATCTTCGGATAGTGTCGGATCGTAATGCTACATAATGTAGTAAGGAAACTAACTACATACAGTGAAACCTGTCAAATTGGACCACCCTTGGGACCCAAGAATTGTGTTCCGATTAGCAGTTGTCCCGATTATAGAGGTCCCTTTTTAATTAGATCGGTCCACCTACAAAGTTTTTTCAGCGTATGCATTGATGGAAATTGCTATTTAATCTAAAATTTAATAGACAATGTATCAATTAAATAATAAACAGATTAATGTTTATAAAGTTTATTTCTGTTGTATGTATTTACGTATCTATGTACATATGTATGTTACAGTCTTGTGCAAATTAATCTGAACAAACACTTTTTTTTCAAAAACTAGTACTATTGTGGTGGCCGTTACGCTGTTGATTCACGGTTCGAATCCTGATGTCAAGAATCATCTATTTATTTCGTATGAAATAAATAAAAAAGTCGATCACTTGCGAAAGCTAAGTCAACTCTACTGTGAAGGCATAACACTGGCAGTAGGGTGGTCATATGGCTAAAATGCAACTTGATCGTGATGATGATGACATCAGGAGAACGGAAAAAAATACTGTGAATCATAAGCAACGACAATAATAGCGAAATCAAACAAAATACTCCCCAGTTATCTGGACAGCCACCCTTGGAGTTTACAAAAACTTAATACCACCTAAGTTTCAAACCCACCACACCAATCTTTCTTTCTCTTTGTCTCTTCCTCTTTCCACAAAAATGCACGTGTTCTAAAAATTAGTATAAGGGTATTCATATCCCCTTTAACACGTGCAAATTATATAATAAAAAATTTATTTAAAAAATAAACATAAGTAATAAATTATTAAAATTAATATTTAATGTGCCCACCCTTTGCTTTAAGCACCATTTTAACTTGTTTTGGCATGGATTCCACCAGTTTTTGACAGTTGTCAACGAATTTGGATTCCGGTGCCACACTTGAATAACTGACTCAATCAGCTTCGTTTTGGTCGTACAATCCATTTTTCTCAGCCTGGTTTTTCATGGCCAATCCAAATCCAATCCAAAGACGTAATACCAAGCTCAGCGAAAAATTGTTTGACTTTTTTGACGTATAACACGGGGCCAAATCTTGTTGAAAAATTTTGGTTTCTGCATTCAATTACGACAGCTCAGGTACCAGACGTCTATCCAGTAATTCAATATATTTGTCACTGTTTATCAGCTGCGTAACCAGCTGGAAAATACTGGACATGCGCTCGGAGCATAGACAAAAGTAAAAAAAAATCGACATTTCTAAAATCCGGTTTTATTCAATTGTTTTAGGCCTGATCACATGACACTGTATGATTTGTATTGAAACTTAAAAGGCTCATGTCTTAAGGCTTGTCTACACTAAAGAAACATTTTTATAATAACTTTTAAGAAATATTTTCCGTAAAGATTCTTTGGTGTGGATAAGCTTTAAGCTATAAAATTATAATCTGGAGATGCGAGAATATTTTTTCCTGGACATGCGCAATTGATCTTTGGACATGCGCAACCGTACCATGCCGTACTGTAGATACGGGGCTGCTGTTCATCATCCCTGTTATTGGAACTAACGATCCTGTCCCAAAATAAGAGAAACAACCCCAAAACATTTACTTTACAGAATATTTCACTGTCTGCTGAATATGGGATATTGAAAGTGGCTGACCATCGGACCTTCGAACATATTGTAATATGCGAGCTACTGCTCGAGTAGATAAAACGTTATTCTGTGAGATTATTTCTTTATTTTCTAGTCTATAGAACAATTGAAGATCACACTATACTATTCTTCGCAAATTCTTTCCTTACAAGGTCTCTTTCCTCTCAAATCACTTTATCTCCTTTCAATTACTTAATTCACAAATCCAAACTAATTACTTCTTCTTGTTAACTTTTAACTTTCAATTTATCACAAAATTACAACCTCGCCTTTTATCACTTTTCCAATCTCTTCGTGCGATTCGAATACCAACTGCCTTGCCTCGATCGCTATCTGTCCTTATATAGTCGCATTTCTGATAGCCAGAAACTTCTAGCAAATTCTTCGACCACTGGAACAAGAAAATTCTGATGTAATAATTCCAAGATGACAGCTGCAGCCAATAATCTCTTGCGGTTATAATTCTCTCTTAATTCCGCGACGTCGTCTTAGACATAATCCATTTATTACCGTGGACACGAACCTCGAATGAAAAGACACTTCGGAATGTGTTGCATCTTTTTGGGGCGTAGTTATTATGCTACATTATGTTACAATATTGATGTTTCGTACCCCGCACGAAAAAATTACTCTCGTCCTAAAAAAGCACCTTTTTCCATTCATCCACTGCCCATTCTTTATATTTTTGAGCCCAAGTCATACTCTTCTTTTTCATAGCAACAGTCAGGAATTGTTTCTTCAGAGGTGCTTTTCGTCCAACCGAACTGTTGAGGCATCCACGACTCCTCCTGCACCCGCAAGATCTTTTTGTAAGTCGTTACTGCTTTTACTTGGATTAATCCGACTGTTTCTTATAAGAAAAGCGTCTTCTTTCTTGGTGGTTTATCATTTTCGACCACATTTCCCTGCTCGTTGCGGTAAAATCGACCCGGTTTCTTCATGGCGTTTATTAATGTTGTTAACTGACCGTAACGATATTTCACACTCTTCCGCTACCTGTCTCTGAGTTGTTTACACAAATTGAAAAGCCTCCTTAGCATTTTCAAAAATTTTAATTCAAACATTTTTTTGGGAAACTGGGCCAACTATATTTTTTTCAGGGCTATTATAATCTAGTTTAAGAATATGGGCAATTTGAGAAAATATAAGATCGTTGTGACAACAAATTAACTTATTTACCATTGAACTCAAGGAAAATATAATATGTTCAAATTAATTTGCACATGACTGTAATTTGTCTGTTGAGCAAAAGAAAAAATCGGTAATTTTTTTCTGAACCACAGTATTATCCTTGAACGCTGCCAGCAATTTTTTAGAACATTTATTTAAAGACGACCATACTTCATCCAACCCATTTTCACACGAGAAGTCTTTTAACATGTCCCAATGCCTCTAAAACATTTGGCTTCTATGCATAAAATCAAATGCTGCATAAGGTGTTTTCTATAATAGGATTTTAGGCTTTTGGTGATACCTTGATCGAGTGGCTGTAAATGCGATGTTGTGTTTGCAGGAAAGAACTTTAACTCGACGTTCTTTAATCCACTGATAAGACGACAAGGCGCGTTGTCCGCAAAAAGAAGAACCTTTCGGTTTGGTTTTATCATTTTGTTGTCGAAAGAGGTAAGCCACTCTTGAAACAAAACAGAGTTCATCCAAGCCTTTTTATTGCTTCTCCAAGTTATGCCTAATGCTGTTTCGGTATTAATTTCTTTTAAAAGCTCATGGCCTACGGGCTCTCCCTGTTGGTAACATAGACAAGTAAGCCAACAAAAGTTTTTTTTATAGAAAACTAACTTACCGATGACCACAACTGGTTTTTTTTCTCCCACCGCACTGCAAAGTAATACTACTGTCAGTCTTTTCTTCGAAAGTTTACCTCCACTGCATTTTTTATTTTTGAACTGAAGTGACTTTGTGGGTGGTGCTTTAAAAAATAACGCAGTTTCATCCAAGTTGTAAATATTTTTGGAGCCATAACCATCACAGATAGCTTTTACAGTTTTCTTGAAATCCTGGCATGTAGCAGTATCAACGGCAGCCACTTCTCCGCTGTGAATTCTAAAAACAATGTTGTGTCACACTTTGAAGTCCTCGAGCCATCCATTAGAGGCATTAAAATGATCATTCTTGAGATTTTTTGCTATTGAAAGAGCCTTAGCTTGCAGTATCGTACCGTAGATATTTGCACATTCTTTTCTCTAGCCAAGCTAAACCAATTAAATGTCGAAACATCTGTTTCGGCAAAAGATAAACAAGATTTTACGAGTATGCGTTTTCATCTTAAAACAGCAAACTTTTCAAACGCCAATTTAATTTCCTCCTTGGTACTTAAAATTCTTTTCTTTGAATTTGACTTTTGCTACAACCAAATTTCTGTGCAAGACCTCTTTGAGTTATACTTCGTAACACTTTTAAACTTCAAATTTCTTTTCAATATTAAGTTCGCGGTAGTTACGCTTTCTCATTTTTATTTGTTTTTAAAATTCCGTTCACTGAAATAAAAACTGAAAATACTCCTAAAATCCTTTGCCAGCTAACAACTTAAACAAAAAAAGGGGAACCACCAATTAATGAAAGCACAAACGAACGAAATGCGCTGTTAACCATGACCTGGGGAATCCCCGAACACTAACATTTACAAACAAAATTTTGATTTGTACATATAAAGAACGAAGAAAAACGAAATGTAGGTATACATTAGGTATATCTTTCTACACATGGTCCAATTAGTCAGGTAAATACATTCAGCATAGCATAGTCCATGGTCCGATTAGCAGTTGTCCCGATTATAGAGGAAAAATTGTATGGAAAATAGCAGGGAAAGCATAAGGTGCGGTCCGATACGGAGGGGGTCCGACTATAGAGTGTCCCGATTAGCAGGTTTCATATTGTAACATAATGTAGCATAATAACTACGCTCCAAACAACACATTCCGAAGTGTCTTTTCATTCGAGGTTCGTGTCCACGGTAAGAGACGGATTATATTTAAGACGACGTCGCGGAATTAAGAGAGAATTATAACCACAAGAGATTATCGGCTGCAGCTGTCATCTTGGAATTATTACATCAGAATTTTCTTGTTCCAGTGGTCGAAGAATTTGCTAGAAGTTTCTGGCTATCAGAAATGCGACTATATAAGAACAGATGGCGATCGAGGCAGTGGCAGTTGGGTTTTGAACCGCACGAAGAGATTGGAAAAGTGATAATCGGCGAAGTTGTAATTTTGTGATAAATTGAAAGTTAAGAGTTAACAAGAAAAGTAATTTGATTGGATTTGTGAATTAAGTAATTGGAATGAGATAAAGTGATTTGAGAAGAAAGAGACTTTGTAAGGAAAGAATTTGAGAAGAATAGTATAGTTTGAACTTGAATTGTTCTATAGACTAGAAAATAAAGAAATAATCTCACAGAATAACGTTTTATCTACTCGAGCCGTAGCTCACATATTACAATATGTTAAAACAACTGCTGAATTTTTTGGGTCAGAATTTTCGAATCAAATCAGATTATTCTAAGGCAAAATAATAAGCAGGGAAAGAAAAACGTCTTGGTATAAGTTAATTTCACAGTAAAAACTACGGTTATTGAAAATTGTAAAACTTTATTTTTTGTTTTTATTAATAATATTTCCAGCCGTTGAAAAAACTCGCTCTGCAGCTGCGAATGTGGCTGGAATACTGAACATTTTTTTGGTTAGATCAGCTACGAGTGGATATCGCTTAGCCCGATGCTTCTACCATTCTAACGGATTTGCGTTGTGACTAAGCTAAGGTTCACTTAAGTAGGCTTTGATTTGATGCTTTGGATCATAATGACTTTCCTTTTCCTTAAACAAAATATCATTGTGTTCTCGTTTGCATCTACAAGTAAATTCCTTTTAGTACTGACTACTGAGCGCAACTCGTCCATCACTGCGATCTTCGTTTCTCTGTTCTCATGTTCCAGGTCTTTATAACGTGGATTTAATAAGGCAGTAAGTTGTCGCGCCTGAATAAGAATATCATTATTCATCTCAAATCGGTCATAAATTTCAATGCCAAAGAAGATGCCAAATGGCTGCAAGTGGCACTAGATTCTTCATTGTTGGGTCCAACGTTGTTATTTGCTAACTCGCTGTCGGAAAAATGTAACTTCAAAAGACTACTTACCACAGGTCGTACTGGGGATGTCGGGGCATTGGTTCAGAAAATACTGTCGTGGCTAGATGTAATGGTTCTGACAGGGGTACGAGCTCGTCTATTATCTCCCAGTCAGCATCCGGTAGAGAGAGACTAGTATCAATGTTGAATGGTGTGCAAGTTTACTTTGTTGGACTGATATCATATGCATTGAGTTCCACCTGGTTGGGCAGCTCTAAATTAACTGTTGTTCCTTTATGTCCTGATATTTTTGTATTTTGTTCAGTTCTTTGGTGGCAAGTTTTGAGTGCTGAAAATGTGAAACAAGCCTACTTACTTTTTTGGTTAATTCACTTATTTCCTGTTGTTGTAAAGATTGAGTTATTAATAGATGTAATGTGTGCGTCACACATGTCAAACCTGAAGTAAATTCTAAAAAAAATACATTTACGCACCGATGCTTTCATATTAGCAACATTGTCAGTTACAACTGCTATAATTTTATTTTTTGATCATTTGAGGAATCAGCTACTTCTTCCAAACGTATTTCAATGTTGAAAGCAGTTTCCCTATCGTCCAGTGCAGCCGTCGACAGGATAAAAGTGTACTCGGTCCACTTGGAATCTATTATTTGAGCGTTGACAGTTATGTACGTATTATGCGCCCTAGAAGACCATCCATCAATGCTTAATGACACGTATTTGGCATCATTTAAAAAGTTTTTCAATTTATGATTTTAGCCTGTCGTATATAAGCTGAAGTACATTTTTAATTTATTGGCTCACATGGAATGTTATGACTGGGGTCCAAAGTCGACATGTATTCCCGAAACCCCAGACCTATATAAAAACAAGAAAAAAATTTTATATAAGGATGCATGCTCTTCAGGTAGAGGAGAGACGTATGTTTTGATTGTCACACTCGCGTACGGGTAATAACGTCAAAAGGGATATATTTATGTATAAAAATATGTGTAAAGGAGTAAAACTGCAGCTTACCATTAGGAAAAGATATTGGGAGTTTGTCTACTGCTATCATTTTCGCCAAAAGCTTGACTGATTTCTTCATTTCTGTTAACTTTGGTCAGAGTCTTACGAAGTTTACTTCACCTAAACTTCATGCTCCATTAATCGAGATGATGTAGGGCGCGTTAAAAGGTCGTCGATATTACCCAAATCTAAAATATAAGGAATTAAAAAATGGAAAAAATATAAACATAATAATACTTACATGTACATAATACTTAATGTAAATAAATGCTTCATCTTCAACACTCCTGTCTTGCTCATGGTCGTGCTTTCTTTTTTGTAGGTGCTTATAGATGAGATGCTTGTTTAAAGGAGACGTCGATTTCCCATTCTTAAACATAGCATTGCATTTTTTGCACATCGGTCCAGCCTCTGTTCCTTCAAAATGTTCCCAAACGCAACTAGTTTTAGGCATTTTGTTTTATATTAATTTCAATCACTTGTAAATATGAATAACATTTATCACTTTCTCACAAAACGTTTCAATAACACTCATAACTTAATCATTGAATCGCTGCCGTTTATACTTTTTTATATACCATCGGCAACATCATGAAATACCCTTGATGCCCATAAACAATCCACCAGACATCCCAAGTATACTTCTAGGAGGATGAGAAGATTAGGAATGATGAGGAATGACTCAAGTAATTAACAGGACAACACTTAAGTATTTTGCTTATGCAGCTGCAAGTCATAAAAAAAGGGATCGATATCCTGTACATGTAGGAACATTTTCATTTCCTTTAGGATTAATTATAAATTAGCAGCGTAAAATTGTTAGCTCCTAAGTTTTTGATAAAATAAAATTACACTAATTTTATAAAATTCAAGACATAGCAATTTATTTCGTAGGTATAGTTTTTTGGTGACAGGATGTCAAAGTAACGCCTTTTCACAATTCTAGAGATAGAGCGAGGCGAAAACCCTCATTTATCGTTCTCGCTATCCGACACTATCCGACACTACCCGAAGATCTGAAACTATCCAAAGATCCGAAACTATCCGACACTGCCCAACATTATTAGAAAAAGTCAGATATCGGATACTTTGAAGCGCTAGTCATAACAACATATTACCGTTTCATAACTCTAGAATTTATAAAGAAATCGCAGTGTTACGTTTAAAAACTCTTTCATATAATTTGAAGTATTCATGCGGACACAATGGAAGCAAATCTTCGAAAAATGTCTGCCCCTGCGTAAAGTACAGAGCCCAAAAACTTGTTAAAACCCCTTGTAGCAGAGTATTCCTGGCTTAATAACGACAAATTAATTTTGATATCATAAAGAATTTATGAGAAATATGGAGAAGCAACCGTTAAAAAAATATGTCATCTCAGAATACTCAAGAAAGTCCTGTTAACAAAATTTCATCAAAATAGGTGTAGCTTGTAATTAATGTCTCTATTATGAAACTGCTTATTTGCGAAAGGAGTTACACTAGACCAACTTTTTTTTTATAATCTGCGAGCACCGAAGGGTTTAGGAATACCCTTAAACGGTTGCTCGGCACAAGCGTGGGGAAAAGGGGGAAGAGGAACAGAGAAGAAGCCTGTGCACGTTGTGTTTGAATGTTTGATGTAGATCATTCCACATTCGTGGTATTCGGCTTATAAATTAATCCCTATATTTGACAGTACGACCGAAATTGGGCTTAAGGCTAAACTGATGTGCATTCGAAGCATGACGCATATTGCGGGTGAAATTTTGAAGGGGAGGAATGCAACTGGCTATTTCGCTGGAGCATTTTTTATAAAAAAGAAACGATAAAACAGGGAGAGACATGAGACATTTCTCCGATGTTCACAATATCCCTATCACCTATAAGTTTTAACGCGCGATTTTGTACCCTATCAAGAATGTGCAGAACGGTCTTTTGTACACCATACCAGATATGGGCGTCATATTCCAGCTTAGGGAGGATGAATGCCTTATAAATTGAGGCCAGATCAGACGGGGTAAAATATTTCTTGCACTGTTTTAGGAATCCTAGACATTTTGAAGCATTTTTGGCGACCAATTTGTTTAACAGGTTAACACCGCCGAACTGGTATTGAGTAATTATGAATAATGTAGACCATAACTTTTTTTTATACGAAACAGTGTGTACAAGCTAAACAGCTTATGCCAATCTTTTTGAAAATCCAAAAATGCCCACTTTTCGAAGAATTTCCGTTTGTTAATACTTTTGCTAGAAATTAAACAATTTATTTAAGTACATTTTCTTCAGAAAGATAAGATTATTATTTCAGGGTACTTTACGACTATGAACAGCTTAATTTAAAGATCGCAGACTAATTTTTAAGCTGGCTAATAGACAGTGAAAGTCCCTATGTTAAATATCAGTTAACCATAAGTCAACTAGTGATCTATAATTCTCTTTGCATTACATATTTCATAATACCGCGGAGAGTGTTTCATCAACATTTGCTGAAATTATCATCTGTGGGGACTTTATTTGTAACCTTTTATGCAATGTAGGTGCAGAAGCATTTGTTGCTAACATAAAAACATTCAATTTAAATCCTATTAACAATAAAGTTCCCACACATTTCACTTGTACATCAAATACACTGCTAGAAACTCTTTTATACGATCAATTATCCGCTCCTGCTTTTTCGAAACACGATTTAATTTTCGCGATCTTTAATAAAACTAAGTCTAGTCAGGCATATACCTACTCATACAGAGACTTCAAGAATATCAATTATGACCAATTGGAGGAAGATATTTTAAGAGTAAAGTGGCAGCAATGACCTCGCCCGACTCACAATTTAGTTATCTGGAAAATCAAATTAAAACTTTCTTCGACACTCATGTTCCACTTATGACTAAATACATTAAAAATCACAATATTTCCTGGTTTACTGCAGAAATTTACATCTAAAAAATAGGCGTGATTTAGCCTTCAATATGTGGAAGCGTTTCAAATTGCCAGACTTGTATGAAACTTTTCGTGCCTTACGTAATGAGGTCAATTCCAAAATAAAACAAGCCAAAAGACGGCACTATTCAAATAGGTTCAGCACAAGTTTGCCTATGAAAAAATTATGGAATAACTTGCGTGACTTGGCCGGAAAAATGAAGATGATTTGGATAACTTAGATCCAAATCAACTAAACAATAATTTTTTACAAATTCACTCCACTCCGCCTCTGTTTCCGACCTTGGATTATAATGACCAACATTTTTTTAATGAAGGTAAAATCTCGAAAGACGCAGAGGGGTTAGAAACCCAAACCCAAGTGTGGGACTCTAACCGCACTAAAAACACCTCCTTGATCATGACCAATCAAAGAAAGATCGACAAATGATTTTATTTTCAACGTTTAGTTGCGCTTGAGAGGGTATTATAAATTAAATACGTGCTCTCATAATTGTCAGATTATAAGTTCATGAGGTTTTGATCTTCTTAATCTATAAATATTATTTCGTATATTTAAGACATCTTCTATTGAAGGATTTATATGCATCTGCAGACTCACGTTGTGACGAATTGCGTTCATTTATCCGTTACGGGATTAATCTACAAATCACGATGCAAGTCAATATTTCTAATGTACCACGGGGCATTTACCATTCCCCGAAGAACTTTATTTTGAAAAGTTTGTATTATTTGTACATTCGTTTTTTTTTTTTTGTACAACCCCGTAATTGGACACCATTAATATTTGGTTATATAATAAGATTTTGTTCTCAATGGACACTTCTGAATTATGTCCTAACAACCAATAGAGTTACTCCTCTACTTCCTTTTTCACATGTTCCTTCCATTTTAGTTTAGCATCCAGATTCATACCCAGATACTTAGCTGTGTTAGAGCAAGGAACTACTTGATTATTAATAACCACAGGAACGTTCGTTATTTTTTTATTTGTAAAGTTGATATGGGTGGACTTAGACTCATTGAGTTTCTTTCGCCATCGTTTCGTTCAATCACATATCTCCTTCACATCCATCAGTTGCTAGAAGAGCAGTGTCGTCTGCGAATGTGGCTAACTTGGTATCATTCGCATGTGAAATATCACTAGTATATAGTAAACATAGGGTAGGGCCTAGAACACTACCCTGTGGAACACCTGCTTGTATTTCTTTAAGTTCAGAATACGCTAAACCATAGCGAACTCTAAAGAATCTATTAGCTATATATAACTTAAGTATCTCATAGTATTGTCTAGGTAGATCCCTATGTATTTTATATTTCAAGCCCTCATGCCAAACTTTATCAAAGGCCTGAACAACGTCCAGGAGTATTGTAGAACAAACTTGTTTCTCTTCTAGTGCTTTTTCTATAACATTAGTTATACGATGCACTTGGTCTATTGTCGAGTGCTTATTTCTAAACCCGAACTGATGTGTGGGGATAAGCCTTCTTTGCTCTATGATTCTTTCCAGCCTTTTAAGAAGCAGTTTCTCGAAAATTTTTAATAATATCGGTAAAAGCGATAATGGCCTATATGAGGTAACTTCTGATGGGGGTTTACCTTGTTCAGGTATAACAATAATTTCTGCTATTTTCCAGTGATGTGGGACATATCGTTGTGTAAAACAGGCATTAATTATAAGCTTGAGTTTTAACAATGCTACGAATGGTAGTTATTTCAGAATTTGGGCAGTTAAAAGGTCGTAACCTGGTGATTTTCTACTAGATAGTTTAGAAATACATGTGCTAATCTTTCTTAGCGAAACATAAGGGATTACGTCTTCATCTATTTTATCAGAGAATTCTAGTTCATTTGCCACGCTAGGTGGATAAGGTTTAAACACATTTGCTAGGTGCTCCGAAAAAAGTTTAACCTTTTCTTTTGGGTCGCCGATCCATTTCCCTTCAGATGTTTTTAATGGGGGATCTTGCGCTTGAGGTCTCTTTAAATGATTGACAGCCTTCCAGAGGGAGTAGTCTGTGGCTTTGTCAGCAGTTAAGTTACAAAGGTAATTAATTAAGGATCTATTTTTAAATTCACTGATACTTTTTTTGAGTTTGTTATTCAGTCTATTAAACACAACTTTATCACCGGGATATCTTGTCATTTGCCACCTTGCCTGCGAGTTCTTCTCTTTTCTAATATTAGTTCCCTAATTTCTGTGGGATAGTTTACCGATGTTTGTTTTTTTTTTTGTTGATAGGTTGGTGTACTATCTTCTGCTGCCTGTTGTATATGAATTGTTCCACTTCAATGTCAATATGGTTTGTTGTGGTCAGAGGGGATCTAAGGTTAATAAATTCTTCGAGTAATTCTCTGAATTTACACCAGTTCGTTCTTTTGTTGGTAAGTCTTACATTTATTATCTTTTGTATTAACATGCCGTTGACCTTCAGGATTACGGGTGTATGATCCGACGACAGATCATCACTGTTTTCAACTTTTACTTCTTTTCTATTGATTCCTTTTGTTATGAAAAAGTCAATAAGATCTGGTGTTTTCGCTGGGTCAGATGGTCAATAAGTAGGCGATCCAGTCGAAATGAAATCACAGTTAAAATTTCGCCCGGCTTTGTAAAGCTTCCTGCCTTTTGTCGTTATTAATCTTGACCCCCAGTATGTGTGTTTTGCATTGAAATCACCCCCAATGATAAAGCTGTTGCCTAGAGTTCGGAAGAGGTCACTAAGATCTTCCTCTGTCGGCGAATACTTGGGTGGGCAGTATATGAGAGCTATTTTAAATTCCTTGCTTTTAGCCAAAATGTTTATTATCTCTTCTGCTATTTTGGGCAATTCATAAGATTCCAAACTACTTTTTACAATTACAGCACTACCTCCCCTAGCACTGTCAGCTGGATGGGGAGAGTGGTAACAGAGATACCCTGGGATTCTAATCTTTGTTCCCTGTTTGAAATGGGTTTTAGAAATCAGGCAAACATCAATGTCGTCATTGCATGGAAAAGCCTGAAATTCAGAGATGTGTTGGAGTAAACCGTTTGCATTCTAGGTTGCGACTTTCAGATTGTTAATCATTATTACTTTGTTGATTTGTTCCTGTTGAAACTTCTTTCGTTAGCAGCTCAATTATTTTATCTTGGTTATCCAATCTTTGGATAATAGTAAAGAGCATTTCCTTTACTGATGTTTCTTCTTCTTTTCGTGTATTTTTAACTCTCTTGGTATTCTTTCGTGATCGGGCAACCTCTGAAATTAGCTGAGTAATTTCCATGACAGTTGATACATTTCGCTTTTTCATCCTTCTTTCATCTTGGACAGTCGACTGTTGGATGTTTTCCTTCATATTTAACGCATGCAGAATCCCTTTTACAATAGCTTTGCGTATGCCAATAGGGCTGACATCTTTTGCATTGAGGTATTGTGTTGGAACTTCTACGAAGTGGCTCAATTTTGACAACAATACCCATTATTGATCTAATAGCGTATACCTTTTCAATATCTTCATGATTGTGAAAGGAGAGTATAAAAAGAGGTAATTTTCTATTTCTTGTCATTGGTTCCCCATCGTTATCTTTTATTCTTTCTATTTTGATTAGGTTTTTGGCCTCCAAAATTTTGAAATTTTTAATAGTCAAGTCTTCAACAATATCATGTTCATCACACGAGGAGTGAAGACCTCTGGCTACTACTCTCAATGGTCTAGTAGCCTTATTTTCATATGAGTGCCATTGCAACTTCATTTTCGTTAGCTCATCAGTGATTTCTCTATAAGTGTCACTATCATCGACATTTATTTTTCAATTATTGTTGCTATATGATGTGAGCTTGCATGTTTTCTTTGCTTTTTGGTCAATTATTCTTTTTAACTCACCAAATCTGTCTACTCCGGAGATCATTATTGGTGGTAGTAATGGCTGTCTTTTTAAGGCAATGGTTGCCTTTTCAAGCCTTCTATCCTTAGACTCAGCTTGCGAATTTGCTTGTGTTGCAGTAACCATACTATCATGTTTTCTTTCAGATGTTTCTGGACTCTCTTCAGCCTTGCGTTTTTTCGTTGGCCTTTTACTTTTCTTCAGATGTCCTTTTGTCTCTAGTGCAAGCTCCTCTTCATCTGTGAGGTATTCTTTTTTGTCATCTTGCTGGCTTGGTTGGACAGGACATTTATTAGTACAGTTTTTTATTTGTTTTTGCAGGCTTATAACAATCTATTCTAGATTTTTCCCTGCTTTGAGTTCAACTTGCCATTCTTTGTAATAACTGTTTGTTTTTAATTTCGCTAGTGAATCTGATTTATGTTCACTTTTAACTATACTGGCTTCAGTTCCAGATTTTTCTTTTTGTGCTTTTAGAATGCTTACAATCTTTGGTCGTAAGGTTTTTTGGCGCTAATTTTTTTTTGGTGGAGTTCTTGCCGTGAGTGAATTCCTTCTGGAGTTTTGTTGATAAAGCAATAAATGGTCCCTAATTGAAGATGGAGCTTAAATGAGGACCTCAAGCAGGTATCACTTTGGGGTGAAAGAAATTCATTACAGTTGAATCCACTTAAAGCAAAGTGTTTAGTAATATTTAAAAATAAACCGGATACGGATTATTTCCCAAAGCTATATCTGGGAACTTCTGAAATTGAGTACTTTGACAAAGCAAAAAAAATAGGCATATGGTTTAACCGAACTCTCACTTGGGATAATCACATTAAGTCAATTATCAACATATCAAAAAAAGAGAATAGGAACACAAATATGTATAAATATAATAAGCATTAATGCAGAGTACAATGAAACTAGAGAACACTTCGTTTAACCAGAACATCAAAGTAAAATTTAAAGCAATGATTCAATACTCCTGAGATCAAAGGAAAAAAGCCATTTTTATTTACATATTTTACAAACATTAAATGAGATCTTAACTCTCTGATTGAATGAGGAAGTTTGTTACAATAAATAACCGACATGAAGCAACAGTATAAAAATTGCGAAAAGCTATAGTGCGAAAACCGGGAACAGATACAAGATTCAAAAAATTACCACGTAAACTGTAGCTATCGATTAGTCTGAAATTATGATTACCCGATCTTCTAAAGAACATTTTTAGGACTTTATAACAAAACAAGTGACGAACTGGAATAATTTTCAGATCTCGGAAAAGAGGAAAACTGGGGTGTCTACGAGATTTCCAACATATTCTCTTCAAGACATGTTTTTGAAGGATCAAAAGAGGTTGTATTCTACTGAAATAAGATCCTCCCCAACAGGCAATCCCATATTGAAGTCTTGAATGAAAAATTCCATAATAGATTTTTTTTAAGAGTTCTGTAGAGCAAACCTTAAGCAGATAATATAAATTTCTAATAGTGCTGCGAAAGTAAAGCCTCAAATTTTCCGTTTGGTTAAAGAAACTCATCCTCGAGTCAATGAAAAGTCCCAAGTATTTGAACTCATTAACGATTTCAACTTGAAAACACTTATCACTGCAGACGACACCGTAATTAAACGTACTAGTTGAAAAATCGGTGTTACAGGTGCAATATGAGAGTTTAAATCTTTGACACTCAGATACATGGAAGAACACATTAGCTTCAAAACTACTTTGCGCTGACAAATGAAAAAACATAATTTTAGTTTTGGAGCTAATTACCAATTTATGCTCAGCAAACCAGATTCTTAATAAACTAAGATCCCAATTAATATCGGATACAAGATTCAGAGCACTATCGGAGCCACAGGCAAAACCCACGTCATCTGCAAAAGCAGTTAATACGCCCTTAAAGTACAAACCGAACAATGAATTTATGTATACCAAGAAAAGTATTGGTCCTAGGACAGAACCTTGAGGTACTCCCAGATTAAGATACTCCATATCACTTCTGATGCCATCATTAATAACTCTCTGGGGCCTATTATTCAAGTAAGATTTAAACCAGTCTAAAATAAAGCCCCGAAATCCAGCTTTTTCAATTTTACCAAGCAATATATCGTGGTTGACCATATCAAAAGCTTTTGATATATCAACAAATAAACCAGCTGTATACTTTTTTTCGTCCAGATTCCCAAAAATTTGCGAACAAAAATTTAAAAGTGCATCTTCTGTAGATCTTCCTTTTTGAAATCCAAATTGGACAGCACTAAAAAAGTTCGCTTTATTTAAAAAGGACACAACCCCATTTTTTATAGCTTTTTCAAAGATTTTGCTAATTGAAGGTAAAAGTGAGATTGGCCTATAATTACTTAAGTCATCAGATGCTCCTTTCTTAAACAGAGGTAAAATATCTGCGCATTTAAGAGCGTATTATTAAATATATGTTCCAGAACATCAACTAAAAAACATGAAATTTTTTTAAGAATTACGTTTGACACGCCATCAATTCCAGAAGAATTTGAGTTTTTCAACGTACCAATTGAGTGCAAGAGCTCGAAAACCGTTATTGGTTCAAATAAAAAACTATGTCTCTGTGAAGGTTCACTGAGATTAAATTCGGTACTGCAAAGTGCACACGTAGGATGTATTGGACTTGGAAACAGATTAGCGGATATAGTTGCAAAATATTTGTTAAAAGAGTTAGCAATACCAAAATTGTCGGAAACCTCATTATTATAGGTACGTATAATAGCTGGTCTTTTAACAGTTGAAGAATTATTAAGAATGCTATTGACTATTCGCCATTCACTTCTCAGATTTCCTTTAACTCTGTTGAATTTGTTGTTATAGAAGCTATCACGGCAAATCGGAACTTTTTTACTTAAAACTGAGCACATTTTTTTATATTTAGATTGTAAATGTTGATTATTAGGGTGCCTTGAACATTTTATTCTTAGTTTATTTTTAATCTTAATTAATTTTAATAAATACCTCGTGATCCAAGGTTTAAGTCGTCTTTCAGATTTTTTTTGCTTGACTTTATAAGTTGAATTTGATATATGCTTCGTGAGGCACGCAATAAACAGGTCGTACGATAAAGAAACATCACTTTCAGCAAATATTGCTTCCCAAGTCTCGAAAAAAAGACTAGTTTTTAGCTTAGCAAAATCAATTTTCGTTACCATGTTTGTGGAACTCGAGGACTGACAACTAGAGTCTGGACAAAAGTTTTTTTTCGAGATATTAACTAGCAAGCCTATCATAGAATGATCAGTGATCCTAAAATCGAATATACACTATTCACAGGAACCCAAAGAAGGAGAGGAAATATGCTTGCTAAGTCCTTAATTCTTCCACTAATTACTTATGGGTTCCAAATCTTCTGTAGCCCGTGCGCCGAGTTGAAAAGAAACCTTATAGTTGTCTTTATATTATTATTCGTTATGTTTTTCTAATATGAAAAAATACATCTTTTGATGTCATCTAGCTCTCTCTCTATTTTGTAACCTAATTTTTCTTGTCTAACTTTCGAACGTCAATTTTTCATTCATGCCGTCCGCCTGTGGAATGCATTGCCTCTAAGCATCAGAAGACTGCACAATACTGATCGATTTGATAATTATCTTCTTTTTTATTTGTCTAAGAAGTAAAATTATAAAATTAATTTTATTCGAATTTAACGGATTTGTCTGTGAATACATAAATAAGTACACTAAATATATTAAAATTAACCCCACTGATTTATATATAAATAAAATTAGTTATTGTTTCTCTGTTTTTTTCAAACTCCATTCGTAATAAAATTAATTTTAATTACACTTTTACTAATATAAAGATTGTAACAGTCTAATGTAACAGATACAAAGTTTATAAGTAATAAATACTAAAAAAAATACGCCTATTTTGTAAGTGTTTATTAGGAGTAGGGTGTCATAGCATTTATATGAAAGCGAATTGTGCACACCTAAAAAACAATTCCCATAATACTCGTATACGAGGGTGGGTTGAAAAGTTCGCGGTCTGACTCGGAAGTTTACAAATTACTTTTTTTCAAGACAATCTCCTTTAGCTCAATACACTTCTTCCATCTGGTCTCTAAAGCCATTACAACAGTTTTATTCAATATAGCTTCGACCTCTTCATTCGTTAAAAATCTCTGTCCTTCCAGTTGTTCTTTTTTTTTAAGTTGGAGAACAGATGAAAGTCATATGGAGCCAAATCAGACGAACAATAATTCAAATATGTATACAGTTATGGATTTCAGCCATGGTTTAAGGCAACGTCTGTAGGCGTGCATTGTCATGGTGAAACAAAACTTTTTTCCTCAACATTCCTGAACGCTTTTTCTTTATTTCCTCTCACAATCGACGCAAAAGACCGCAGTAGTAATCGTAGTTAACCTGGCAATCAACCCTTTGAGTTCCAAAATAGCGATGTCAAAAAATCATCTGGATCGCGAGACATCGTAAGTCGATTGTTTTTCAGTTTTGGAAACTGAAAGCAGTTTCGAAACCTATCTCGCACATAGCTTAGTAAACCCAATTTAATTTTGAAAGATGTTTTGGGTCCATTTGTACGAGATGCCGATGATTTGAGCTGTCTCCCTTATCTTCAATCTGTGGTCTCCCATGATCGTTCGTGACTTTCCTATGTAGTTGAAGTTGATGGTCTTCCACAGCATGGGTCGTCTTCCAAGCTCTCTCTTCCATGTTTAAATTTGGCTACTAACTTTTTAACTGTTATTTTCGACGGGGCAGATTTACCTAAAGTTGCCACCATATCTTCATGGATCTGCTTTGGAGTAACATTTAAAAAAAAAAAAAAAAAAAACAGGTACTTTATAAAAGCACGATGTTAATTTTTTTCCTTTATGTTTGCCGAATTTTTCAAATTTTTAAAAAATTGAAAGTACGCATTTAAGATGTCTGACTTTACCCCGAAATTAATTCGGATGGATTTTGCTACGTTTTGGACATTTCTCAGTTTGATATTTTTATTTGATTTTCTCAAAATCTCTAAAACTGATAATACACTGATACAAAATACTACATAACTCGGCAAACAATTAAAGATATCGCACTGCTACGCGCTAAATGTCACTGCGCAAGAAGACAGTGCCAGCGCAGCAGAGGAAGAGACGATTTCACCGAACTCCACCACCGGTATAAGGTAGCGCGAAAGGAGCTGAAAACGGCAATAAATAGCAGCAAACGTCAGAGCTTCGCCGAGTTATGCAATGGAGCAAATGAAGACCTCTGGGGGAGAGCATACCAAGTGGTGATGAAAAAGTTGAAAGTTTTTCGAGCCCCATCCCCTACATGCCCAGATGTATTGGAGCATATAGTCGAAGGCCTGTTTCCAATACAACCGGAGATTCCACTGGAGGACGAGTCGCCTACACCAGCTCGACAAATTCCTAGGATAACTACAGAAGAAATTCTAGAGGCGTGCAACAGGTTTGGGAATAAAAAATCCCCTGGACCGGATGGGATCCCAAATGTAGCCTTGAAAGCGGCGATTAAAACAAGAATGGACTTATTTGTGAACGTTTAGAACGCCTGTCTGAATGAGGGAGTCTTCCCTGATCAATGGAAGAAGCAGAGGCTCGTGCTACTGCCCAAGGGAGGTAAACCCGCAGGAGATCCATCAGCCTACCGCCCGCTCTGTACGTTGGACACGACAGGGAAAGTGTTGGAGCGAATCATCGGTAACAAGTTGGAAGCTGCGATTGAAGAAGGAGGTGGACTATCAGCACATCAGTACGGATTTCCAAAGGCACGCTCGACTGTTGATACTATTAAGGTAGTGGTTGACACAGCGAAAAGGGCCATAGAAGGAAGACGATGTAGAAGAAGCGCAAAACAGTACTGTTGCGTAATAACACTGAACGTTAAGAACGCGTTCAACACAGCGAGCTGGAAACAAATCTTTCAAGCACTTCGAAGTATGCGCATACCAACTAGCATCAGGGATATTTTAAAAAACTATTTCCAGCAAAGAGTGCTGCTCTATGAAACAGAGGATGGTGTGAAAGAATACGCAGTCACTGGAGGAGTCCCTCAGAGCTCGGTCCTGGGACCAACATTATGGAACCTCGTGTACGATGGAGTCCTTCGTCTTGAAATACCAGCCGAAGCAAAAATCGTGGGATTTGCGGACGACATCGCTATAGTAGTAACTGCAAAACAACTGAAAGGAGTTGTTCAAATTAGCAACGAAAGCATATCAATTGTCCGACGGTGATTGACATCAGTCGGCCTCATGCTAGCAGAACACAAAACAGAGGCGGTACTTATTACCAGTAGAAAGCAACTGGAAACTATCACGCTCACAGTAGGTGGGTATGAGATAGTTTCGAAACCAGCTATTAAGTATCTTGGCGTTATGATTGACTCAAGACTTGCTTTTAAAAACCATCTGGAGTACGTAAGCAACAAATCCTCACGTGTGAGTGCCGCCATTGCGCGGATTATGCCGAATATAGGAGGGCCAAGATATAGCCGAAGGCTACTCTTAACTAAAGTAGTCACATCCGTAGTCCTGTACGGATCACCAGTTTGGGCCGGAGCTATGAAAGTGACTTCATACAAAAGAAGAATCATAGCAGTAAACCGACTATGTGCACTAAGAGTGAGAGCGCTTTTCGCACAACCTCGGACCACGCAGCCTGCGTTATCGCAGGATATATTGGAGGAAGAACTACAGAAAAAGTTTTTAGAGTGCAGACTTGAGGGGCGAGTAACTCACGGGGAACCGGACACTATAGGAAGAAGCACAAGTTTGATAGAGTGGCAGCAACCTGGAGCCTTTCTTCCAAGGGCTGATGGACTTACCACCTTATTCCGACCTTAGAGACTTGGATAAACTGCAGACATGGTGAAGTTAACTTCTATTTAACACAACTGCTTACGGGACATGATTGTTTCCGGTCATATCTATATCAGTATAGGAACGATGACTCCCCCGCTTGTCCATCGTGCAGTGATACTCCCGAAAACGTGGAGCATGTGTTCTTTCACTGCCCACGTTTACTTCTACAAAGAGAAGCACTACAAACAGCATTGGGAGAAACACCAACTCCGGAGAATTTAGTTAATCACGTGTTAGAATCTGAAAGCATGTGAAACGCAGTGAGTTCTTATGCCAAGGATGTATGCCAAGAGCTAAGAGAAAGAAGAGAGAGCGAAGAAAACGCAAGAAGCAACAGAGTGGAAGCCAGAGGGCTTCTTACGTAGACGCAAAGACAGGCGGACATACGCGCATACATGCGGCCACAATGGCACTCATCATTTTGAGCCAATTAGATTGCTGGAACGTGAGAGAAAAGAGTCAAAGGGACTAACACGAATCCAGATGACAACTATGTCAGATATAACGGAGATAACGGTCGGAAGAGAATTGGATGGCAATATGTTCCTTCGTAATAACTCTACAAAAAGAGCTGCGGAGAATCGAAAAGCTAAGAAGAGCAACTGAAGCAGCGGAAGAAGCTGACACAAGAAGCATAGCATAAACTGCTAACCAGCCCCGCGAAGTAATACCTAACGGCAGTCCCGCGGGGAGAGTGGTTGAAGTGTGTAGGGTGTGTGTTTAGTACGTAGGCGTATTCCTGGCATCGATTACTCAGGCTTGCGAATCGTGCATGCTAGTAGCACTCGGGCTATTAGTATCTATGAAGATTACACATCCCTGGCGAAATCCAAAAAATAAAAAAAAAAAACGGGAACAAATTGAAGGTAGGTGGGAATGGCTATAGACTTACTTTTTTTATTACACCCTGTAAGATAATAAATACGTTTCTATAAGCAATTCACTTTGCTATGCTGATTGACGTTCTATACTTAGTAGCAGCACAAGCCAGTCAAGATTCTGTAACACCCACGACTGACTACCGGATTCAGCAAACATCCATTGAGTCATGACGTAATACGTACCAAGAATGACTACCAGAGAAAAGAAGGATCATCTTCAATTGACTACCAAAGACGAAAGACCTTCAATAAGTGATGGCGTTCAAAGTTAGACGAACAAAAAGGAGAATCGAAATTGTACGAGTACATCATCCGTAATTTAACCTTATCTCTTTTATTTATACCTACGTATGTACTACACTTCACAATAATCAATTCGAGTTTAGTTAAATTGCTCTCTCTTTCGCATTTTACACCCACTCACTATTTGATAGATACGAGTAACGCAAACGTTCAACCAATAAAGCAGTTGCAATTATTTATCTATACCTTTCAGGTAAGTGCTCAACTGCCATTGTTATGGAAGCACACATTGTTGAAGTTGGTGCCATTCTATTGACATTGAAGAAGAAAGTGCAGAAAGTTCTTGTGCACTACAGTAATACAAGGAGACAAATTCTCCTTAACAAATTGTAAATAGATTCCCTTGCTGTCACAGTCGAGCAATTTCTTTTGTTAGGTAATACAACAGAAGGATTAGGGTGAGGATTTGCAAACACTCTTAGTTCAATGTTTACTATTTATTATCTCGAGAAGTGAGACGTAATACCGGATCCAAAACTATTAAAAATAATATTCCTAAGACTGATATACAAATCTGGCTAACGAGGTGAATTATAGTAGTCGATGTAAAAAAATCACTCTTTGCAATCCCTTGTGCAACCGTAGCATTATTATCATTCAAGAATCAAGGCAAAGAAGCACTAAATACTAATAAAGCTTATTTATTTGAGGTGCAGGTTAGGTTAGGTTAGGTTGGAGGGAAGTACACCTAAATGCTTATCCCGGGGGCCATACGGTCCATTGTGTTTCCCTTTTTGTTGTGTGGAATCTATATTTAAAACCTTTGCCTTGCGATGGGTTCTGTTGCAAACCAGCCTGCGCTCTTTATGAAGCCCATCATGTTCCTAGCTTGTACGAGATCCCCTAGTTCGTCAAAAAGACTGTGTCCTATATGACGGAGGCGGCGGTTTTGAAGATTTAGGCAATCACATAACAAGTGTTTGATAGTTTCTGTCTCCTCTATATCTTGACAGCTCCTGAAGTAATCGGGTGTGTTGATGCCTTGTTTGACAGCCATTTCCCCTATCGCGCAGTGTCCTGTTAGCGCGCCTATAAAGATTCGAATTTCTTTTTTATTCATCGCCAATAGACTTTTTGTTTTGTTTTCATCCTCTGTAGGCCATAAGCTGCGAAATGTAACACAGTCGCTTCTGGCGAACCATGCGGAGTTAATGAATTCTCTTGCTTTTAGGTCTATTTTCCTTTTTAGTCCACCTATTGGAGTTTCTACTGATATCCGAGTATGTTGGAAATCCAATGCTGATCCCTTTTTATTCAGTTCATATGCTGCCTCGTTTCCTTTTATATTCCTATATCCAGGAACCCAGCAGAGAATTACGTAATGGGTGTTGCATATTCTGTTCAACGTATTACGACATCTGGAAACAGTTTTCGATCTGAATTCCACTCAGTCTAGTGCTTTGATTGCCGCTTGACTATCCACGAAAATTGTAATCTTTGAAGGATTTTGTTTGTTGCTATGTCTATGTATATGTTGTCTGTGCAGCAGTATCAATGGCGAAGACCTCAACTTGAAAGGTACTACAATCATCCGGGAGTTTGTACGAGTGGTTGATTTTAAGTGACCCGCAAAAAACTCCGGAGCCAGTTCCTACATCCATTTTAGACCCATCGGTGTAGAACTGAATGTCCTGTACATTAATTAATGTGTTGGAGTTCCACTCTTGTCTTTCGGGAATAGAAGTGGAGTAGTTCCTGTCGAAATCTATGTAGGGTATGATATAATCTGTTGTTCTGTCGAGATCGGTTATACTATACCTGTTGAGTATAGATCCGTGTCCATAAGAGCTATGCTTCCATGCGCCCAATTGTTTGAAACGAATCTCACTTTTGGCAGCTGTGCATCGTATGTACTCATCTAGGGGAGTGTTCCGGGGAACACAGCAGCCACGGAGAACTCCACGAGAGATTGATAATTGCCCGAAGAAACTTAAAAGCTGCAATTAAAAACGGTAAAAAGAGAAGCTTCGAAAAACTGTGCAACGAAGCCAATCGAAACCTATGGGGAAAAGCCTACCAAGTAGTTAGATAAAGTTAAAGGGTGGCAGAAAACCCTCGCCCACGTCCTCAGTGTTTCTCGAAAGCGTGGTCTCTGTGTTTTTTCCACAACAACAGGGAACAGAGGAACAAACGGAGTGGAAAATAAAGACGGGGGCGTTACCAATACCTCAATACCAAGGATCAAAAAGCACCTGGTGTTGATGGAATCCCAAACATTGCAGTAAAAGCAGCAATTAATTGGCGCCCACACATCTTTGCAGATGTATACAATGCCTGAGTATTCCCCGATCAGTGGAAGAAGCAAAGACTTGTTCTCTTACCAAAAGGTAACAAACCACCGCAGGATCTCTCATCGTATAGGCCGCTATGTATGCTGGACATAATAAGTGACAGATTGGAAAGCGCGATCGATAAAGAGGGAGGCCTCGCAGACCGCCAGTATGTTTTCCATAAGACACGCTCTACGACTGATGCCATCGACGAAGTCGTAAATACAGCGGAAAAAGCCATCGAAGAAAGACGATGGAAGGGCGGAAGTAAACAATACTGCGCAATCATAACGTTGGATGTTAAAAACGCCTTCAACACCGCAAACTAGAGAAATATTCTGCGAGCACTTACCGCCAAGAGAGTACCGGACTACATGCAGAAAATAATGGCGAACTATTTTAGAAATTTAATACTGTACTATTGTAGCGATGACGGAATGAGACAGTATAACATCACAGGCAGGGTCCCTCAAGGCTCTGTACTAGGTCCGCTACTGTAGAATCTAATGTACGACGACGTCCTCAGACTTCGAATCCCAAGATTCTCGAAAATAATTGGCTTCGCCGACGACATAGTGAACAAATTGCTTGAAAAGTTGAAGCATGACTGTAATGAAGCTATCGGGATGGTACAGGACTGGCTAGTAAGTATGGACCTAAAACTAGCGGAGGAAAAGACCGAAGTAGTGCTCATCAGCAGCAAACGGGTTATGGAGACTATAAAAGTAACCGTGGGCGATCACGTTGTAATTTCCAAACCAGAGCTGAAGGTCTTTGCCATTACTATAGATGCAAGGTTGACTTTTAAGCAACACCTGGAACACGCAGCTGAGAAGGCAGCAAGGACAATGGCTGCCCTGGCAAGGATCATGCTAAATATTGGATAACCTAAACAGAAGAAGAGACTGCTATTAGCAAGAGTTGCGACGTCGATGATGCTTTACGGCTCCCAAATATGGGCAAGTGCCATTAAGATGAAATCGTACAGAAGGAAGACGGAGGCGGTCTACAGAACCAACGCCTCGAGAGTATGCAGCGCCTTTCGAACAACCTCCTACAACGCGGCATGCGTAGTTGCTGGAATGGTGCCAATAGACCTCCTCGTTAAAGAAGCCGAACGGAAATATCGTGCCAACAGGACAGTTATGTCAACAGCGAAGTGTCGAAGTGACACCGAAGTACCACCAAGAACAATCCTCGAAGAATGGCAAGAGAGATGGAACTTTTCTGAGCACGAACGAAAACAGGAGCGACAGCGAAACGTTGCGCAACTGCTGCCAACACGAGTATGTAAGGCTGAAGCCCCCCTCGCGATGAAATACTTGACGGCACTGCCGCGAGGACCAGTGGTAGGAGGAGGGTGGGTTTAGTGGGTAGAAATCCCACACTTCTGTTCCTGGGTACGGGCTCAGTTTCGTCTTTGAAAGATTCCCCCTCCCAACGAAAAAAAAAAAAATGTTCGCTTGTGGTGTTGATCTTTGTGCTCTTGTTACGTTTATGCATGCTAATCTTTGTACCCTTATGAGTATTTTAAGGTAACTGGTTTTGTCTGTTGCATTCAACAATACAATAATTCCGTAGGTAAGAATGGGTGTGACAATAGCCGTGTACATCCAGTTAATCATGGACGGACGCAGACACCATTGTTTACCCGAGATATTTAGCTGTTGTGGAGAGATTCAGAGGAATTCCATTCAGTTTAGGGGGATCAAATTCATCTATTTTCCTTCTATTGGTAAACAGAACCAGTTCGGTTTTAGTCGGATTTACATATACTTACACCGTTTTGTTCTGCCCAGGGGGACAATTCTTTTAGTGCAGATTCCATGAGGTTACTGATTGAAGGTAAGTATTTCCCACTGATCATGATTACTATGTCGTCTGCGTATGCAACTGTTTTTACTACTTTGGTTTTGAGGATCTTCAGAATTTTGTTAACTGCAAGGAGCCAGAGGAAAGGAGAAATTACTCCTCATTGCGGGGTTGCTCTTGTAACTGTTTCCTTACCATACTCTCACCTAATTCGGAGTAGTTATTCTGCTCTTAAGCATTTCGTCAATCCAGCTGATTATCTCAGTCCTCCTAGTTCAACTAGTGCTGCATTTATCAATATCGCATTTAGGTCCAACCTAAATATAAGTATCTTTTCTGATAGCCAAGCAATCAAGGCCATTGATTCGGTTACCATATCTTCAAAACTGGTAGAGCAATGCCGGTTTGAAATAAATGAACAAAGTATCCATTCTGGAATTACCCTAATTTGGGTCCCAGGACACAGCAATTATGAGGGTAACGAGCGAGCAGACGAGCTGGCCAGGCGAGGGTCAGCCCTTAACGGCTCGCTGCGGAAAGAGTCAATATTCCGATAGGAGTCGTTAAGGGCAATTTACATTTTCACTTCCCCCAGCTAGGCAATATCGGGTGGAACAAACTTACCAGTTGTGCCATATCAAGAAAGACATGGCCCAACTTCAACAGATCTAAGTCAAACGAGTTACTAGGCAGATCAAGGCCTGATATTGCCAGAATTGCAGCTATTATTACAGGCCACTGGCCTATAGGGGACCACACGGCCAAGCTTTGCATTCCTCACAACACTTCTGTCGCAGCTGCAAAGACAGAAACGAGAGGGAAACTCTTTTCCACTTTCTTTGCAGCTATCCTGCCCTAGCAAAGACCAGACAACGCACGTTAGGTAAATCTTTCTTTGACGATTTCAGAGAGTCAGCCTCTAAACGGATTGGAGAACTAATCCTGTTTCTGAACTCCATGGGCTGGGTTTAATTATCTATCTCCAATAACACACGTAAACAAAGAGGGTACACGAGTTTTTGTGGTATCAAAACGGCGCACTTAGCGCTAATTGGATTCTTCCAAACCACCACTTTATCTAGTTCTAGTAAAAAATTGCGTTTACTCCAGCAATCTTCACTGCAACTATTTCAGGGTATCATATAACTTACATATCTATTATCTATATTTCTATCATTACTATTTTACATCACCCTTAAAACAAACCACAACACTAACCGAAAGCCACAGAGCGTACTATGATAAAATAATTGTGCAGTAGTAAATTATGCGTTAAAATTTATCCACGTAATTAAATGAAGTTTATTCCTGTTTGAAAGCTCAAAGGAATATCTGAACCTAATTGGATTGTGGTTATAAATCGTTGAATTCCCACAAAGTAAATATTGTAACTACAGTATCTGTTGATATTAATTTTAACCACAGACTTCCTCGGTATATTTTATTCGAATTAACCTGTACGAATGTCTATGCTGCTTTTAGTTCTATACATAAGTATATAGTCGTATATAGAATGCAAATTTCATAACCGAATCGCAAAATTGCCTGACGTACAATTTGCACAAGGCACATGTGCTTACTTTTTCATTTAATTAAGCTATTTTGTCGTTTTCAAACAGCACCAAATATCAAATATTCAAATACAGCTTAATTTAGGTGAAACTCCTTCTTTAACATCTTTTTTACAGAGGTGAGTACCTTTCAGATGCTAATAACAGCGTCAGATACTAATAACAGCTTTTAGAATGTGTTTTTTCACAACCAAAGTGGTGAAAATCTGAGCGAAAACTTCTCCTCAAGGGGAAATGTAAAAGCTTTCAGTTTGTTTCGAGTTGCCATTACGTATTAATGAAATAAGGGGTACTTTTCAGAGAAAAACAAGCACTATGGTCAAAGTAGTGTTTTCCTGATTCGTTAAAAGTACCACACAATTCTTGATATCTCATTGTACGAGTATTATATCAAAATTGTGAGATCTAATTCTCAAATCAAACTTAAAATGTCATTGCTGTCAAATGTAATGTAGTAATTCCATAATTCCCAACGTCGATAGGCGACTTCAGACACGAACCATTGAATACACCCTCTTTCCGAAAATGGCGCATCTAAATATGTTCGATGAGTGCACGTAGTTCTCTCATAGGAAATGTAAAGAAACTCGACAAGCGGGTACCCCATGTACACAATGAATCCAATAAACTACGGCGCATCGCATAGTTTAAGACCCCAAAGTGAGCTGTTTTTACACCGGATAATCACCTGTGATGAAAAGTGGATTCTGTATGACAACCGTAAACGATCTGGGCAATGGTTGGGTACAGACGAAAATCCAAAGCATACACCTAAACCCGGTCTTCACCCCAGATAAGGTTATGATAACAAGGTGGACATCAAAAAGACCAATCAACTCTTTATTTCTTCAACCAGGGAAAATGATACAAGTAAACGTCATTAAATATTGTGGGAAAATCGACATAGCAATATTGTCTGGTAAGCTGCTGTTGGACAATTGGCATCAATTGCATGGTCCGATCCTATTGCATGACAATACTAAACGTCATACCTCAAGCTTATCGGTGCAAACACTGTTACAGTTGGAATTGCAAATTCTCCCCATCCATAGTACTCTCCTGATGTTTCCCCAATGGGCTATCACCTTTTCCGCAGTCTGGAGTCATTTTGCTGGCAGAAAATATTCCCGATCGGGTAGAGGTCATAAATGCCTTAGAAGATTTCATAGAGTCAAAAAGTCAGGACTTCTTCCAATAGGGACTTCCGAACTTTGACAGTTGATAGCGGCCATATTATTGAAGCTACATCTGTCAAATTGGCTGTCATTTATTCAGTCTGTTTTGCCAAATCACCATGGACTGGTATAGTGTTCAACAACACGTGCAAATAATAAAATTGTTTTTTTCAAAATGGGTGTTCTGTTCCGTGCGCTTCGCCCATTTTACGGTCACCATATTCGCCCTTCCGAGAGGACTATTCGCAGTGTGGTAGATAAATTTGAGTCCACTGATTCAGTAAATGATCAACCAACACCCGTACGTCGACGAAATGTAAGATCTGCCGAAAACATCGCCGCTGTCCGTGAGAGTGTGCAGGAGAATCCGAGGTAGTCGATTTCGCGTCGCTCACAAGAACTCGGCCTTTCGCAGACCACAACTTGTCGAATTTTGCGTCGTGACTTGAGCCTGCACCCGTACAAAATTCAACTGACCAAGGAGCTGAATATAAACGACCATAGACAACAACGTGTGTTCGCTGAATGGGCTCTGGAGCAGTTGGAAACTGACCCTAATTTTCATTGAAAAATCATCTTCAGCGATGAGGCCCATTTCTGGATGAATGGGTACGTCAACAGACAAAATTGTCAAATTTAGGACGATACCAATCCACATGAGATCCAAGAGCATCCAATGCATCCCGAAAAGTCACTGTTTGGTGTGGATTTTGGGCTGGCGGCGTCATCGGTCCATATTTTTTTGAGAACGACGTTGGCCAGGCCATCACCGTCAACGGCGAGCACTATAGGTCGGTGATTACCAACTTCTTTTGGCCTGAATTGGATCATATGGACACCAATGACATGTGGTTTCAACAGGACGGCGCTACGTGCCACACAGCTCACGCCACATTGGAAATTCTACACGAGCCATTCGAGGGCATGGTCATCTCACGTGGAGGTGATGTGAACTGTTAGACTTTTTCTTGTGGAGTTTTCTGAAGTCGCAGGTCTATGCAAATAAGCCACAAACCACAGCGACCCTCAAAGCCAACATAACCTATGCCATCGGACAAATTCAGCCTCATTTACGCGCAAGAGTCATGGAAAATTGGACATTTCGGATGCGCGCCACCCAGAGAAGCCGCGGCTGACGTTTGAACGATGTTATATTCCATACATAATGGCATCGATAGGCCTTTCAACCGAATAAAAAATGTCGATGATATCTCACACACACTTTGTTTTATTTAAATTTAAAAACAGGAAGCGCTTAATGGAAGACCCTTTATAAAAAAAGGATTATTTCACCTTTATTCATACTGGAATCGATTTATAAATACCACCGGATCCTTTTTGTAAAATTTTATAAAAAATAGTATTGGCTATTAAATATTTACTAGTATAAAATTGGACATTTCATATGGTTCAGTCGAATACTTACAATACGTACATACATGAGGTTAAGCAAAACAGGTTCTATCATTATTACAGGTAGGCACAGTGTAGTGGGTAATGCGTTTGCTTATAACCCGAACTATGCAGGTTCGAGCCCGAACGGGGATCAGCAAACAACAACCACCCCAGCATGAAAGAGAAACGAGTAACATCCAAGTTCTACCCCTAAAAGAGGTTCTGCCTGGTACTACAATGCACCGAAATCGAAAAAAGCCCACATGACTTATTCTTTCTTCCATTAAAATATACGAAAATGTCACTTATCCATAAAGGAGACCGAAACATTTTTAAGCGAAAGAGATCATTTGAATTTTCAACCGAACAACCTAAACCCGTGGTACCGTTAGAATTTGACCTCATCTCGGATAAGATTTTTTGAAACGATCAACATACTACCATTTCCCTAGAACATGGAAGAAAAAATAATTCTTACATATTTAAATTCCTTCGAGCTCCAGCTTCCCTTCGAATGGAAGTATGATGGGGTATGAGGGTGGGTCAATAAGTCCCTGAAAATTAACACAAATTGTGTCGTCACCTTAAATTTTTTTTTTGTCAAGAATCATCTTTCGAAAGAACGCATCCAAATTTTCAGACAGATCTGTCAAATAATTTTGTTGTGGCAGCCATTTTATATAGACGCCTACTATTGAATTCGAGTGCTCATTAAACACTATTTTTTGCGAGAAAAAACTATCACGCAAACTAAACAAAAGCTTGACAAATATTATGGGGACTCTTCACCATCGAATGGAACCATTCACCACTGGTTTACTCAATTTCAGTGCGGTCGTTCAAGCACAAGTGACGCCAAACGTTCTGGTCGCACAATTGAGGTCACCACACCAGAAATGGTCGACAACATCCCTGGTGTGATAATGGACGATCGGCGAGTGAAAGTGCGCGAGCTTGAAGAGGCCACAGGCTTATCACATGGCTCAGTTATTTCGATTTTACATAAATATTTGGACATGGAAAAGCTTTCCGCGTTTGCTCACAATCGACAACAATCGCATTCGTTTGAAAACTTCAAAGATGTGTTTGACGATGTTTCAGAAAAATTCGGCTGAGTTTTTGCGCCGTTTAGTAACCGTGGATAAAACCTGGATTCACCACAACACACCAGAAACCAAGGAACAGTCAAAACAATGGACTTCTCCTGGTGAATCGAAGCCGAAGAAGGCCAAGGTGGGTTTGTCAGCAAACAAGGTCATGGCGACAGTTTTTTGGGATGCGCGCGGTGTTATTCACATCGATTACCCTGAAAAGGGTAAAACGATCACCGGCGCATATTGCACAGAGCTGCTGGATCGATTCTAAGCCGATTTGAAGCAAAAACGGCCGTATTTGACGAAGAAAAAAGTTATTTTTCACCAGGACAACGCACCGGCGCACAAGTCCGCAGTCGCAATGGCAAAATTGCATGAGTTAGGCTACGAACTCCTCCCTCATCCAGCATATTCGCCAGATTTAGCCCCCTGCGACTATTTCCTGTTTCCAAACCTGAATTAGAAATAATAATAGGAGTAAACTAGTATATTGGTAAAGCTGTTATAGAGGAGTTATTGATAAAGTATGATAGCATAAGAGTACAAGTATGAATAACATCTTTGGTTTTTTAATGGTGTTGAGAATCGAAAGGACGAGATGCTAGTGACTTCCATACAAGCCAGATAGATATACGAGGATGTCTTATTTCACAGACGCACTTTAAATTGACTACTTACTTTAATCTGCAAGAATATAATTTATATCTCTTCCCACATCCTCATAATTGTGCAAAAGGTGGGGCTGCAGTATTAATAAAGAATACAATTCAACACCATATAGAAGCAAAATTCCAATCATGTATCCAAGGAATTTCCATGCTCGTAAGTATAAAAACGAGCAGTGTGGAAATATCAGTATACTGCTTTCCTAGCTATAGACTAAAGAAAAATGATTTTAAAAGTCTTTTCCGCATATTTCGCAATAGAATAAGAATAAATATTGGATCTAGATTAACAAATACTATAGGCAGAGAACTATATGAAACTATTAAAGAAGATGGCGCAAATATCACCTACTGGCCAACAGATAGGAATAGAACCCCAGATCTTGTCGACTTCTTTATATCTAAAAATATACCTTCAAATAATATAAATGTAGAAGAAGAGCCTGATCTTCAATCAGATCACTCCTCAATACTTCTTACAATTGGCGATAAAATAATAATAATAAAAGAACATACTTCAGACATAAGTTGTTGGTTTTTTGTTTATGTCCTATATCCCCTTGTAGGTCCTAGGGCCTCGACTACGCCTAGCTCTCTCCAGCTTTTCCTCAACTGCCGTGCTTCCTTCTCAACCTGTGACCAATCCACTACCACGTCGTTGGATGGTTGTGCCTATTGGTTCCTGACCCGCACTCTCGTAAAGGTGTTCGTTAGAGATACAATTGGGCCAGAAAATCTTTAAGATGTTGCGCAGGCACCTTATTAACGAACGTTTGCAGCTTTCTGGTGATAGCAGTGGTCACTCTCCACGTGCTGCATCCATATAACAGCACGGATTCAACGTTGGAGCGGAACAGTCTTAGCTTGGTGTTCAAACTGATTGCATTGCTTCGCCATATTTTGAACCGAATCCCGAACGCGGACTTTGCTTTGGCGATTCTGTTGGCTATATCCATTTTGGTTCCACCATCGGTCGAGACAATACTCCCAAGATACTGGAAATCGTCTACTCTCTCTACCGGTTGTCTAGCAATGCATATTTGAGCCGATGAGTTCGTTCCAAGACTGATAATTTTAGTTTTTGCGGTATTAATTTTCAGCCCGACGACGCCAGCCTCCCTCTCCACATCTGCTGTCATTTGGTGGAGGTCCATAATTCTATGAGAGAGTAATCATACGTCGTCAACGTAGTCAAGATGTTTAAGTTAGGATGTAAGAGTCCATTGAATTCCTCCGTTTCCCGTCGACAAAGCTGCACAAAGCACATCGCTAATCACCAATAGGAATAGTATTGGTGAAAGAATGCAGCCTTGTCTTACCCCACTTTGGATCTCAAATTCCTCAGACAACCTTCCTCTGTGCAGAACGTGACATTTGGACCCTTCGTATGTAGCTTTGACAATAGCAATTAATTTATCAGGAATACCTCTCCTGCGTAAGGCACGCCAAATAAACTCCCTGTTAACACTATCGATGAACAGCAGGTGAAGTGGCGATCGATATTCAATGCACTGTTCGATGATAATCCGCAGGGTGTTGATGTGGTCGACACAGGAGGATCCAGAGCGGAAACCTGCTTGTTCGGCATCGAGTGTGTCTTCGAGATATTGATTGATTCGCTCCAGGATGATTTTAGCTATTATCTTAGCTACAGCAGGCAGCACGCAGATACCTCTCAAAATACAGACAGAAGTTGGAAGAAAGTATCCAACTATCATCAGCTATTCAAACAGAAGATGAACTAGAAGAAGCAGTGCAAATATTTACACTCAATATACAAAAAACTGCATGGGCTGTAACTCTCAAAACAACAAACAAGATTAAACACAACTCTTATCCTCGCGAAATATGTGAAATTATAACAGAAAAGAGGAAAGCTATAAAACGTTAGCAACAGACAAGGGCGCCAAGCGACAAAACCACACTGAACAATTTAAATAATAGGCTCAGAAAATCTATAAGAGAGTTTAATAATGAGACTTTAAAAACATACCTTACAAGTCTTTCGAATGATGCTAGTACCGACTACTCGCTCTGAAAAGCAACAAAGAAAATGAACAGGCCAATAGCTCACGTTCCACCAGTAAAAACCAGCGAAGGTAACTGAGCAAAAAGCAGCCAAGAGAAACCAAACACTTTCGCAGAGTATCTTGAAGACGTCTTCAAACCTTAAGAAGATAAATGTTATCAAGAAATCGAAGTAAGGTGCGAAGAAGATAGACATATTCGGGCGGTAACAACTAAAGAACTTGTCAAAGAAATTAAATAAGGCATAGATACGAAAAAAGGCCCTAGGGTTTAATTTAATTACAGGGGAAATTTTAAAACAATTTCCACGAAAACGTTTAAAAAAAACTAGCGCAGATTATAAATGCTGCAATCAATTTAAGATATGTGCCAAACATGTGGAAGGTCGCGGAGGTAATAATGGTACCAAAACCAGGCAAACCACCTAGCGAAGTAACCTCATATCGCGCAATATCGATACTACCAATGTTGTCCAAGTTATTCGAAAAAATGCTGGTAATACGTCTGCAAAAGATAATTGATGAAAAATCGATAGTCCCAATGCACCAATTTGGATTTAGAAGTAAGTACTCTACAATTGATCAGGTGCATAGAATCACAGATAAGATCGAAAAAGCATTTGAAGAGAAAAATGTGTGCTCTTCAATATTTCTTGATAAAGCACAAGCTTTCGATAAAGTCTGGCACAAAGGATTGATCCACAAATTACAAAAACAACTGCCGCGGCAGTATTCGAAAATTCTGGAATCATATATATCAGATCGATTCTTCAGAATTAAACAAGAAACAGAGTACTCGACATTAAGATAAATTAAAGCTAGCGTACCACAAGGCAGTGTATTGGGTCCTGTGCTTTACCTCTTATTCACTAGCGATTTGCCTGAAAGTGGAGAAACCACTATAGCAACTTTTGCAGATGTCGCTGCTGTACTTTCTGTGGGAGCAACTGTCGAAATAGCAACAAAAAAGCTTCAAATGGCAATAAACAATATTTCAGAATGGACTAAAAAATGCAAGATAAGATTAAATGACCTAAAGTCAGTCCATATTAATGTTACATATAAACAACAATTTAGTAGTGGAATACTAAATACAGCCAGATATCTGGGCATGACCTTAGACGCTAAACTGCGTTGCAAAGCGCATAAGAAAGCATTGAACATGCGATACAGCAAAAATGTATTGGCTTATTGGGAGATACTCGTACTCATCCCTATCCAACTAGAATAAGCTATTGCTATACAAGCAGGTTCTGAAACCGGTATGAACCTATGGGCTCTAGTTGTGCCAAACAAATTTACAAAAAACTCAAGTCTTCCAAAATAAGGAACATATACGTAGTTAATGCACCTTGGTACATACGCAACGCTGATCTACATGATGATGAAGTGAAAAAAGCTGCTCAAAGGCACAAGAGTAGACTTCTCAACCACGTTAACATAGAAATGACAGAACTATTAAATACTGACAATGTAATCAGAAGACTAAGACGGGTAAAACGTCTTGATCTGTAAGAGTTAGGTAAGGCCAAGAAATTAGGTAATATTTTCAAACAAAAAAGTCTTGAAATCCGAAAAACGGCGGACTTTTCTTTTCTATTTTTCATATAATTCAAAAATGAATTGCTAAATAGTCGATCGCCTAAGTCAGTCCCCCGGGAGGTATTTTAGATCGGGTTAAAGTCCCTCACTATTGCAGAAGCATCCCTCGCATACCATCTATGCAATGTCTTTCGATCATTTTTCTCTCCAGCGAAATATTTTTTTTTTGACAGATAGAACAACGAAAAAAACTGAACATTTCAGTAGAACTGTTTTTTTTTTTATAATTTGCACTTATACTAATTTTTAGAACACGTTCGTTTTTGTGGAAAGGAAGAGACAGAGAGAAAGGCAGAGTGGTGTGGTTTGAAACTCAGGTGGTATTAAGTTTCTGTAAACTCCAAGGGTGGCTGTCCAGATAACTGGGGAGTATTTTGTTTGTTTTTTCTCTATTGTTGTCGTTTCTTATGATTCACAGTATTTTTTTCCATCCTCCTGATGTCATCATCACGATCAAGTTGCATTTTAGCCATATGACCACCCTACTGCCAGTGTTATGCCTTCACAGTAGAGTTGACTTAGCTTTAGCAAGTGATCGACTTTTTTATTTATTTCATGCTAAATAAATAGATGATTCTTGACATCAGGATTCGAACCGTGAATCAACAGCGTGTCAAGCGATGATGTTACCACTACACCACGGCCACCTATTTTGTGTCAGCTGTTCAGAAAACATTTTTTTTTTTCTAAAAAAGTTTGACTTCTATATACACATTTTTACTTGCTCTTATAAGACAAGTATGTAAATTATAATAGGGAAACTCATAAAAGTGGGTCTCGCAATTCTATCTGTCTGTCTGCACTTCCGCCTGTAGCCTAAACGGTTGGTCGGATTTTCGTCAAACTTCATATCTGAGTTCTGTGGGATAATGTCCAAAGGGCAAATTCGAATTTTCATTCTAGCCTCAAACTTAACGGTACTATACTTAAGACCAATTTAAAAACCGTTGTAACTATAGGTAGAGTAAAATTAATATTTTTAATAAGACAGCATACTCAGTTTCGCGCTAAAAAACTGTACTTAATTTATTAACGGGCTTGCCAAAATTGGCTGTTACTCGAATATGGCTGAGACGATTTTATTCAAAATTAATATCTAAGTTATCTCTGATACATGAAAGACCATGGCATTCAAAATTTTGACATATGCGCGGAGTTTTTTTTTAGTTTTTAAAGCATTTTTTAATGCATTTCGCTTCTTACCGATTTTTCTTAAATTTGAAATCTGAACAATTTACGAACGAATAGGTGCGACAAATTCTTTTGATAATTCATAGGCAACATTTCAACTCTAAATTCTCTGTGTTTACGCAGCGTTCGGGGCACATTCAGCTACTTAGAAAAGTACTATTAGCACTCTAATGGGGTACATTCGGCGTATGAAATTCATGAGTTGAATGTGTTCCATATAATCTGAGATGGTTCTCAACCTAAAGAAAAATGAATAAAGAACACTGTTAACGAAAAATATATCCCTGCCGTTTTAAAAGCCGAAAGTGCCCCAAGTATGAAAAAAATACATTCCTTTAGTCATACAAAGCAAATTGCATCCTTTTATACGAGTAGTAAACTAACCAAAGTATACATATGTCTCCAGTTTACCCTACAGGGTATTGAATATCAGATACAATTTTGAGAGATGGGATATATGTATGTATGTAAGTGGGACATAGTATCAAAATGATTCCACTTGTATGGACATCAATTCGTAGTAAGGAATATTATTGTTTTAACAGCTCTTGAAAGACATGTAAACAAAGAAAATTAAATTGTCCATCCCATAATACTAAACATATACAAAAGGTAATAAAACGACAACAATAAAGTTCTATGTTGACAAAAATTAAAGTTATACATAGGTATAATGCGTTTCCATACTTGCGACAAATGAATTCGTTCTCATTTGGAAAATGTGTGCTATGTGAAAATCAATTGTTTTTTATATTTATCCCGAATAAACAAACGTGAGCACGTGACTGTCTGCAAGTTTGTCCTTTCACTCCAAATATGTGGCATGACAGTTGATTACTTACATTTGTTATTTCGGATTCGACGTGACGTGCATAGCAAAAAGATAGACTTGCTTTCAAAACAATTGATCCGAAATGAAATGGTTCTACGCTTCATACAAGTGAACCTGATGCACAGTAAATTGTTGTTTAACATTAATTGACAGGATAGTTTGCATATTCTTTCATCTCAGTATCGACAGGGTTGGGTTAATTTGCTAAAAGTGTTCTAGATTCACGCGTAAATAAGTAATGGATGGTTCCCCGAGAGTAGGTGAAAAATCTTCAAAAAGACACTATGAGGACCGTAAAACGAGTGATCTGTGGGATATTTACCCACTAAAAAAACCTCCCTTCATAATTTGTATTTTTTACTGCAGCTAAGTATTGACTTCTTAACAAACAGTTTTCATATAACCAAATTAAAGCGATGGACAGGTATATTTCCATTAAAAGTTCCTGCTTGTTGCGCAATTTTAACTCGGTTGTGATTTATCGAGTTAGGTCGAAAGGCTTAGTTCTTTGTAGACGGCGCAATAAATTTCGCTCATCTAAAATTTGTACTGTAGGATGGCAAACACAGGCCTCGTAGGAGCAGCATCTCCCGGTAGATGTTGGTTCGCTAAGTAACGAGAAAGAGCCACTGCAGCCGAAAACCTAGCAGCTCTGTTAGTCTGGGAATTTCTTCGGAAATTGCGAACGGGAGAGGACGAATGGCGAGTCTCCTGCGCCATATAACAGGATAAGTGTCGGTTGGTCTGGGGCCCAGTGACCCTCAACCGTAAAAAGAAAAATTGCTCCGAAACGGAAACATACGCCTCGGATACGGACGGATAATCTGATAACGACCTTTGGCTATCCAACACGGACAACGATCGGATTCTGGAACGTTAAGACCCTCCTGGACTCACTCCAAGAAGGGCCTTACAACGCCAGATTCCTCCAAATGGAGCGCGAATTCGTACGGTATAAAATAGACATCTTAAGGCTGAGTGAGATAAGATGGTTCGATGCTTTGGAATATGTCTCGCCAACAAAAAGTACTGTCATGCTATACTCTGGTAAACCAGCTGGAAGCGCGCGGAGGTCTGGAGTAGGACTGGTGCTAACTCCAGGAGCGCGTAAAAGTCTCATATCTTGGAAACCTCACAGTGACCGGATATTGACGGCCAGATTCCAGAGTAGAGTAAGGAAGGTCACCATCATACAGTGCTGTGCTCCGACTGATGACGCGACTGAGGGTGAAAAGGACAATTTCTGTAGCCAGTTAGGCGCCGTCTTCAGTGAAACACCTAATGGCGACATCGTAATGGTGATGGGAGATCTCGATGCCAAGATAGATAGCGACAAAAGCATGCTTAAACACGTGATGGGAGTTCACGGCCTTGGAGACCGAAATGACAACGGTGAGTGGTTTGTGGACTTCTGCAATACCAACCGCCTAGTCATTGGAGGTACGCTGTTTAAGCATAACACCTGCCATAAGATCAGTTGGGTCTCGACTGATAGGCAAAGAACATCCAACCAGATCGATCACATTGCGATCAGTCGCCGCTTTAGAAATTGTCTCCTGGACGTCCGTAACAGACGTGGAGCTGATATCGGACAAGAACGAGATCACCATCTTATGCTAGCTCATATACGCCTTCGTACTGCATCCGTCAACAACAACCGATCAAACTTGTTGAACATCACCAGGTTCAATACCGATAGGGTTAAAGTCCCCCAAGTGTGCCAACAATTTTGGGACCACCTTGCCTTAGAAGCGGAAGCAATCAGCAGCTCAATGCAGGAGAACATGGATGATCACTGGAATGTTGTGAAAAATGCTTTTGCGAGTGGGGCACACACCTATGTCGGTAAAAGGCAGGCACACCATCGCACATGGCTTTCGGCAAACACCTGGAGACGGATCGATGAGAGTACAACAATAAAGGCTCGGATTGCAGCGGCTTCAGCAGTAGAGAGAACCGAGTTAGAAACCCAGTACCGTATGAAGAAGAAAGAAGTGCAGCGTAGTGTAAGACGTGACAAACGTCAAAATATCGACACACTGGCTTCTAGGGCTGAAGAAGCAGCGAGCAGGTGCGATAGTAGGACTGTTTACAGCATCACCAAGGAGCTCATTGGTGGTCGAAACTCCAAACAACACCCGGTGAAGAGTCTGGACGGTAACCTTCTGATTTCGGATGAGGATCAGCTCAATAGATGGATAGAACATTTTGCTTCAGTGCTAAATCACTTAGACGATGGCGATATGATCTCAAATTCGAATGAGTATTCCGAAGCACCAAATTCCCGAATACGCACGGCACCTCCCAGCAAAACAGAAATTATAGCAGCGATCAAGTCCCTCAAGAAAAACAAAGCGGTGGGTATTGATGGCATCCCCGCCGAACTGTTTCAAGCGGCGCCAAACACATCAGCAGATCTGCTGCATCCGCTAATATGGAGAGCTTGGGATAGCGAACAATTTTCACAGGAGTGGAAAAGGGGGATGATCATTAAGCTTCCGAAAAAGGGAAACTTGATGGAATGCGGAAACTGGAGAGGTATATGTGTTCTTCCAGCTGTAGCCAAAATAATAGCAAAAATAATTCTGGACCGAATTAAAGAGCATTTAGATTCTACTCTCGACGTCGAACAGGCAGGCTTTCGCGCTGGATCCTCCTGCATCGACCACATACACACCTTACGGATCATAATCGAACAATGCGTTGAGTACTTGAGTGCTTGAATCGAGATGCTATTTGGCTGGCCTTGCGCAGGAGAGGCATCCCGGAAAAACTTATTGCTATTATCAAGGCTACATACGAGGGTGGTAAGTGTCACGTCTTGTACAACGGCAAGGTATCAGAGGAATTTGATGTCCAAAGTGGAGTACGTCAAGGATGCATTCTGTCACCACTATTGTTCTTGGTGGTTATCAGCGATGTACTCCTAGCAGCATTGACGGAAGGAAACAATGGAATTCGTTGGACTATGACATCTTACCTTAAACATCATTAACACACGCAGGCTGCAAGTCTTCGTAAATAAATATTTAAGATTTTTGGCCGAACCGGAACTCCAACGAACAGCTTTATATGAAAACGGGCCATGAACCTATAAACATTACTATACGAAGGAGAAAGTGGCAGTGGATTGGACACACCCTACGGCGCGAAGACAACTCCATTGCGAATTACGCCATGCAATGGAATCCGCTCACCCAAACAGGCAGAATAGCGGGACGCCCTAGGCAAACATGGCGCAGAACAGTTGAGGAGGAATCGAGCTCTATAGGAATGAGTTGGAGGCAGCTCAAACGCGTTGCAGAAGTACGAACAAGGGGGGTTAAAGGACCTAAGTAAGTGAAAATTTGTAGAACTGCATTGTTCACGTGTCCTTCTAATCGGTTTTTGTGTTTTCGCGCAACGTTTTTAATTTCTACTTCCAAAGTGACAATTCCGAGATCTCTATGGATATCGCTGTTTCTTATGTACTAGTACCACGCACAGTGGAAACTCTCCATACAACGCTATCTCATAAATGGTTTTTACGAAAGTAGGGTTCCCCGAATTATTTTGATGAAAATCGATAGTTAAATTAACATATAATTTAGTTTCGGTATTAATTAATTTTTTATTTATAAAGAAATTAGTAAAATCAATCGCCGAAGTGCAGTGGATCAGAATATTGATTTGACTGAATTACTCGTACAGACTTTTAAAAAGCGTATCCTGAAAATCTTTCATTCAGAACTATATAGGTGTTATACATTTTTCGAAAGCGCAGAGCTTCAAGTATTTACAAAAAATACAAACATAATAGTGTTGCATAATATGTAGAGGATACATCTTGTTTTAATCTGTCCCTTTCTTAGATGTTTTTTTTATATTCAAACAGACATTTCACGGTTAGCGCTGTTTGCCGCTGGTTAGTTACTTCTCTGATTAAAATATTTAATTAGTCTTAATTCCAAGAAGATCAACATTTTTTGCTCCTTTTTGCCTTTTTTTTTTGTCAGACACAAAAATATGTCACAAAGTAAAATTTACCAAACAATCAATTTAGTGGTCTGAACTGTTAGCAACAACTCTAATGGTAGGTAAATAATAAATATATTTTCTTTCGCATGCAATGTGTTATACGTTTCACAAAAGCGCAATTTTTACAACTGTAAAACCTGTGTTCACCAGAAAAGCTATAATTTTATGTTATTGTAATATGCGAGCTACGGCTCGAGTAGATACAACGATATTCTGTGAAATTTATTTCTTTATTTTCTAGTCTATATAACAATTCATGCTCACACTATACTATTCTTCGCAATTCTTTTCTTACAATGTCTCTTTCCTCTCAAATCACTTTATCTCCTTTCAATTACTTAATTCACAAATCCAAACTAATTACTTCTTCTTGTTAACTCTCAACTTTCAATTTATCACAAAATTACAACTTCGCCCATTATCACTTTTCTAATCTCTTCGCCACGGTTTTTAAAACTACTGCCCCCTCTCGATCGCCATCTGTCCTTATATAGCAGAAGTTTCTGATAGCCAGAAACTTCTAGCAAATTCTTCGACCACTGGAACAAGAAAAATTCTGATGTAATAATTCCAAGATGACAATCATTCTTGCAGTTATAGTTCCCTCTCATCCGTGATATTATCCGTCTCTTTCGTAGACATGAACTGTGGAAACCGCAGACACGAACCTCGAATGAAAGGACACTTCGGACCAAAATTCTGCCAGAATGAAAAGACACTTCGAAATGGGTTGCATAGTCGTAGGAGCGTAGTTATTATTATGCTACATTATAAAACCAAACAGTTCAGTTCAGCTACTCGATCGTCATTCAGTAAATTATCTATCACAATATCACTTTGTTTGTGCTCGTAGGGTTTTGTGTAACTTTCTTATAAACTCTGGCGCAAATTATACTGAATTGAAAAAATATTTTAAGGACATTTTTACACTATCATCGGCTAGAGCTATTCGTAGCAAGTATTCAAAAAAACTTTCTTTCAAAATTTAAAGATAGATGGGAAAAAAAAAGCGAGAAGAATAAAAGATCGTTTTGAGAACAGTAACAGTGCGTGGTTGGCCGGTGAATTAAAGGTAACATTTGAAAATAATATTCCTAAAACTTCTTCTGGAGAACGTGGACGACCTTCTAAATCATATGAAGAATCGTCAGAGAAAAAAAAAACGCAAAAACATGGAACTTGTACAAGAGTATGGATTTGAATTTATACACAACGCTTATGTCCAATATTTGCGTTCTATTGGCGAAGAAGATGAAGCATCTATTGTGAGTATTGTTCGAACTTTACAAAGACAAAAAGGAAGTCCTTAAGAAGATGTCATATGATATGGAATTAATCACTTCTTATTCAAAAGATGAAGCCCTTAGTATATTTATTGATATGGATTTAACGAAATCTCAATACCGATTATTAAGTTCTCGGTTATCTGAAAAAAATTGCTTTGTTTTTCCGTCTTGCACTGCGATAATGGATTCAAAGAAGATGTGCTATCCCTCAAAATCCAGCATCGAAATTAATGACATTGGAGAAAAAAGACAATTACCCAAACACAATTTTCTATTTCAAAACAAATATTTCCAAAAAACTCTTAAGTATGAGCTGTAATGACAACTGAAGAAAACAACGGCTGACAACTGTCATGACATTTGAACATAATTTCGAAAACAATTTTCAGGTTCCGGGGGAAAATAATTTCGATAGAAATTCACGATAGGAGGAATATTTTCCAGGGAACAAAAATGATCGGTTGGAATTTTGTTTCCCCTGGAATTGCCGATAGCCCTGAATATATCTGGTTAACAATTTACTTTTCACCCACGGCTATAAGAAACCATGTAAAACCTGGAAGTAACAACTACGAGTATGTAAGTACTAACCCTAGGAAATAGTACACTGTATATAAATATCTACATATATAACGTAACTAGATTGAAAGTGGTCTACAATGCATTGGGTATTAATAAATATTTCTGATCAGGTTTATTCATTAAAATCAACTTGATACTTTTATTCTTGTAGTATATAGTAACTTTCATTAACTACTTTAGAGTTGGACTCTTTAAGGGACAGTATCCCTAAAGTCGAAATTACTGAAAACATTTTGACATTTTATAATTGAACAGGGCCACATTTCAAGTTTCCAACAAACTAACAATAACCCAACTCGGCTGTCAGTTCTGATGTCTTCGTTTTTTTTAAAGTCGATTGAACAATCAAACAATGCCCCAAAGCATTGACACCCCGAAATACACGCGTATTTACGTGCAGGCAATGATTGGAATTTTTTTTCTTAGGATACAACGTTTTCGAGATGTTCGCACTCAGAAACGATTTCCATTAACATCCGGGTGAAATCGGACATTTTAAAAGATTTTAATTTAAATTTTTAACTTCGAACTCACCGTTTGCAATACTCGTCTATTTGCACAAAAAAATTATTTTCATTAACTTCCATCTAAAGCCAAAAATTTTGCAAGGTTTCGTATCTTTAATTTTCGAAACTTTTTTAAAAATTCTGCATTAATTTTGTAGAAAATTTCCAAGTCTAAAACATCCATCATATTGTAGCATAATAATAACTACGCTCCTATGTCTATGCAGCAAATTCCGAAGTGACTTTCCATTCTGGCAGAATTTTGGTTCGAACTGTCCTTTCATTCGAGGTTCGTGTCTGGGACGAAGTCTCCACAGCTCATGTCAACGAAAGAGACGAATAATATCAGGGATAAAAGGGAATTATAACTGCAAGAATTATTTCTCTTGTTCCAGTGGTCGAAGAATTTGCTAGAAGTTTCTGGCTATCAGAAACTTCTGCTATATAAGGACAGATGGCGATCAAAAAAAGACACAGTTGGTTTAGAACCGTGGCGAAGAGATTGGAAAAGTGATAATGGGCGAAGTTGTAATTTGGTGATAAATTGAAAGTTGAGAGTGAACAAGAAAAAGTAATTAGTTTGGATTTGTGAATTAAGTAATTGAAAGGAGATAAAGTGATTTGAGAGGAAAGAGACCTTGTAAGAAAAGAATTTGCGAAGAATAGTATAGTGTGAACTTGAATTGTTCTATAGACTAGAAAATAAAGAAATAAATTTCACAGAATATCGTTTTATCTACTCGAGCCGTAGCTAGCATATTACAATACCTAGCCCATTGAACTGGAAGATCGTATACTTTCTACGAAAGTACCAACGAAAGATCACCAACACGGGAAATCACACAACCGGGAAATGATTCATTCATATCTTGCAATTTAATCACAAAAAACTGGATTATAATATAGAGATAGCGAGCACCACTAACTGTTATTGCCTAACCAGCTTCATTTTCAAAGGAGAATGGTCCGATGATGCCTCCAGCCCAAAATCCGCACCAAACAGTGACACGTTGTGGATGCATTTGTTTCTCAACAATCACTCGTGGATTTCCTGAACCCCAAATTCGACAATTTTGACGATTAACAAAGCCATCATGATGAAAATGAGCCTCATCGCTGAAGATGATTTTGTTTGAAAAATCAGCATTCACTTGTTGTTGTTCCACAATCCATTCAACGAACTCTCTTCGCTGTGCGTTGTCAGTAAGCTTCAGTTCTTGAGTCTATTACACTTTTTATGCATGAAGATGCAAATCTTTCGTGAGAATACGTTGTAGAGAGTTTCTCGAAATGTCCAATTCTTGACTACGGTGCCGAATTGATGTTCCTGAACTCTAAACATCACTCTCACGAACTACTTCGATCTTTTGTGTTGAACAACTTGTTGAATGACAGCCAGAGCGTCTAAGATCATTAATCGATCCAGTCTCCCTGAATTTTTGAATTAATCTCTTCAGAGTTGATGAAGTTAAATCACTATTCTGATCACCATATTTTGTACGAAAATTGCGAACTTCATTCTTTTTAAAATATTGCTCAACATTGAAAACGCGTTGTTCTTTCGTGTAGCACTCCATTTTTAATAACTCTGAACTGTCAGCTGTCACGCTGTCTTTTTCTTTTTTTGTTGGCAACACTTTACCACACAAATGACGCAAAATTCAAATCTTGCGTGAATTTTGGAACACCCTTTGTATAATTACTTGCAATCTGCTCTGAAATACTGACAACAAATAATGAATGAATCATTTTAAATTAAGAAAAATAAAACATAAAACATAGTAATAAACTAATTTATTTATTGTAATTGAATCAGCTATGAATTTTTTGCTTTAAATTTAAAACTTTCTTTTTCAGCAGAAGACAAAAGCAAAAGCTTATTATTGTGAAAATTTTAACAAATGAATCAATTGTATCAATAAAGCTACACTACTATTGCTACTACTATTTGCATTAACTACTGGCTAAAACCGGACATTTTGAAGATTACGAACAATTTGGAAACCATCAAGAGAACTTTAAGATTAAAATTTGTAAATATAATAATTTTTTTCGTAAGATACACCGTTTTCGAGATACATACTCGCCGTTAAAACCGATTTTCATTAACTACTCGTACATATTTCAAATGTCAATTTACAAAACTTTCAGTCATCGCCATACTTGCATATCATACGCGAATTTCACATTTTGAAGTCTAACATTTTCACTGCAGTCATCAGGCGCATCGTTGCAAGATATTTTGTGTCCTCAATTTTCAGAAATTTTCAAAAAATCGGCATATTGTGAAGAATTTCCAAGTCTAAAATTTCGATCATAATAATTTTTTTTTTACGATGCCTCCTTTTGCAAGATATTTGCACTCAAAAACGACTCTCATTAACTGCATATAATTCATGTCAACTTATAAAAACTTTTTGTCAACGCCACCATACTTACATATCATACGTGAACTTCACTTTAATAGGGGAGGAAAAAATAAGTAGCGAAACTTAAAAAAAAAAAAAACGCTGCAGTTTCCCATTGTTAAACGAGCTACATTATATGTAGAGTTATACTTCAGGCACAAATTTTGGGTGCACAATCCCTGCCCATATAAGAGCAATGTGGCTTGGTGATTTCATTCCCTGCATTTAGAAATGTGTGCATGACATTTTTTGAAACTAAACTACCAGTTCAAGTGCTCCTATGGACGAGCCGCTGGGGCTATGGCATATTTTACCAAGCACCATTATGTGTATTTAAGTAATCATACACATATGTACATATATGCAACTTATCTACAAATCACTCAAATTTAAAATTCTAACAAAATCATTAAAAGTATATTTTGGAAAATCCTTTAAAAATTAAAAATAATCTTGTATATCTCAAACGTTGTCCAAATCTTGTTTTCAGACAAAATCGATTGAGTCATAGGTGAGAAAGAGCTATTTTTTTTTAAAACCAGTCAATATAAGTAGAGTACCGTTATAAGCAATTTTTGGCAAAACTTGGTATGTCAAATGTTAGCTTATGTCAACTGTAACTCAAATATTAAATTTAAACCGTTTTCGAGAAAATCGACAAAGTATCGTTATTTTTGGGGTTAGAATACAACTTTCGATTTTGCTTCGAATTGTGAACCCACACCCCAGATATCAAGTATGGAGAAAATCCGTTCAGCCGTTTAGGCTGCAGTCGACCATTCATACCGACAGACAATCAGAATTGCCAGACTCACTTTTTTGAGTCTCTCCCTTATGGTAATACCAAGATTGATCAAAATCTTGGGGTCGAATTTTTTCACGAAAATAAATTTCTGTATACTCAGGCGTATACGCAACTCCTGACATTTACTACTGTAAATGATACAGCGTTATTCATTCCATGCTTTAGGATTTAATAAATAAACAAAATAAAAAGTATTAAAGATTTCAATATAATTGATTTACTGTTTTAAATTTTGAACTATGCCATTAATGACAGCCATTTTTGCAAACTTCGATTCTTGTGAGGTAATTTTCGAAGAATTTTCGGCATATTTCTAGCTGTATTGCAGCCATAAATTCACTGACGTGTATACGCAGCCATAAATTCACTGAGAATTGTCTGCGTATACACTCGGTAAGAAATGGGGACTTCGTCTGAAGATTGTCATTTGGATGTATACTGCGGTGGTGCGAACTACACTTTCCTATGGATCGCTAGTTTGGTGGCCGGCGGTTAATAAAGCATACATTACTAAACTCATCAACAAAGTACAAAGGACTGCGGCTCTAGGTGCTACAGGGGCGATGAGAACATGCCCAACTGAAAAGCTTTGAACGTAATCCTTCACCTTTTACCATTCGACCTTCATATAAAGTACATATCAGCATGTAGTGCGGTTAGATTAAGAGAAACAGGTAGCTGGTGCGATAGTCTCTATGGCCACAACAGCATCCTTAATCTGCTACCTCGGGAGTTGGCGGCAAATCTGACCGACTACATAATTCTCAGAGTGAACTTTCGCAATGATGTCACGGTGAGATTCCCTTCCAGGGCGGAATGGAAATGTGGCGCGGTGACAAACGAGTGCAAAACAACCATTTTCACTGACGGGTCGAAAATGGACTGCGGGGTAGGGGCGGGAATCTTCTCTGAATCCCTCAATATCTCTAGTTCATTTCGTCTACCCAATTCATGCAGCGTATTCCAGGCGGAAGTTCTTGCTGTACGAGAGGCGTGCCGTCTCCTCAAACATACATCAATACAACTTAACACCATAGCCATTTTCATAGACAGCAGGCCGCTATCAAAGCCATCGTATCTGCGGCTTCCTCCTCCAAACTGAAACAATCCTTCACTTCCTTTGTAAGTGTCCGGCCCTTAGTAGGGTCAGACACCGTATACTTGGCAGACACCTTTTTGATAATATTAGTGAGCTAGCGGAGACAAGCATCGGGGACATCATCAGTTTCCTCAATGCCACGGGGTGGTTTTAAATAATCTTTTCTCTCCTTTCCCACAAGTTTAACGTCAGTTTCTACAACAACTTAGGTCACTTGAGTTGTAGTATTAAAACGGCGCCTCTGCGCTAATTATGTTTTCAGCACAGCATGCTGTCACAACCACACCTACCTACCTGCGTATACACGATCTTTAACATAACCCCACAAAAAGAAATCCAACGGGGTCGGATGACACGATCTTGGTGACCAATTGATGTGCTAAATCTCGAAAATAAACGGTCGGTGTTGTGCACGTAGCCTTGTCCTGTTGAAACCATATGATGCTCGTATCAATGTCTTTAATCTCAGGTCAAAAAAAGTTGGTTATCGTTTGACCATAGTCCAGAGTAATAATGGTGAAAGCAATGGCCTCTCAACTATCACATTTGGATCCTCAGAACCCCAAATTCTGCAATTTTGTTAGTTTACGTAGCCGCCGAGCGAGAAATGGGCTTCATCGCTGAAGAAGACTGTTCGAAAAATCTGTCCTTAATTCGTTATACACAAATATTACAGAACTGTTAGATGCAACAACGGGCATCAATGCACCGATTCACAATGCAGCGTGAGAGCGAAACTAGAGCGAGGCGAAAAATCCTCGTCCTCATAAAATCGTTTCCCAGTTCAAAACGAAGGCGATACTTTTGACAGCTATGTGTTAAAGTGAAAAAGCAACAACGGCAACACACCATCTTTCTCTTTCTGGCTACATAACAAAGTCGCATCAGCCTGCTGACAGGAAATCTCGTCGCGAGTTTTTTAATTTTCTGAAAAGAATGCGTTGCGATAGAACGAGTCTCGCATCATTGTGTATTATTTCATATATTTGCATAGATCGAAACTTTTTTTGACAACTCGTGCTAGACTCTTCTCGCTCTCGTCTCGCTATCACATTGCATTGCATTGTGAATCGGGCATGAGTGGTGGTTTAACGATCCATATTGTAAAATGGCTGCCGGATTAACTACGTGTCACTATGGATGATAAATGGATTTGACAGATGCCATGTGGCAGGAATGTATAAACCCAACCTCGAAATTAATAACCTTTTACCTTATGTTCGGGAAAAAAAAACAAATTTCTCTTTATGAATATCAATAAGCAAACAAATTTAATTCTCTTCCATTTACTATATTTTAATTTTACATTGGTTTTCAAATAATAAATGTCCAGCTACAAAATTATCATTCAAATAATGAACAAACCAAAACTGTTCTGTTTGCTCATTTTTTTCTCATTATCTTACTATTATTACATATAAGATTTTCTGTTTATATTCATTATATTGATTAATCAACAATTTATGTATTTATTTTCTATGTTATTTCTTACAGACATATTGTTTGTAAGATCTTCTGTTAGAAGTGTTCTGACATGCAATATCTCAACATGATTCTCGTTTAGTACACTTATTTCGTATTGCCTACTAATTATTCGTATTTAAAAAAAAAACAACAACTTTCAAATGGAAACATATAAAAAAATATTTTCTTGTTATTGGTGTTATTTGTTTAGAGCTATATTGTTGGAATGCTCCTTTTGTAAACATTGTCTATATAATTATATTATGTACGTATTTAATTTAAAATGTTTTATTACTCTATTGTTGTGTAATACGCTGGTTTTTTTTTTTATTTCCTTGTCTTGTGAAATTATATGTATATTCGTATTGTATACACTTTGACACTTGTTTGACAGTGAATATATATACCTATATATGGATTTATATTAATATTAAGATTTTTTTTAAAGATGTCACTTATTATTTTATAAGAATGCTTGAAATTTGTAAAACTTGCACTTTACGAGAAACAAAATTCGATCAGTGTTTTGCTTAGAAATATGCAATTTCGGACCTGAAGCAGTACAAGTAAAAAAAAAAATATAATCCGCCCATAGACACGCCCCCTTTTTAAGAAAATTTCTTTTCATAAATAATTTTACTAGAAACTGAAATATATAAACGTTCATATTCTCTATAAGCCTTACATACATTATGTAATGCCACGCCCACCTTTGGGGGTTTTCTTTTTTTTTTTAAAAAAGTATCTTGCTTTCTCAAAGCTATTTACGGTGATGATTAAGTCTTATTATGAATATTTCACCAAAAAGCTTGACCTTTGGTTACAAATGGCCTACTTTTTTATAAGAAAAAGCACAAATAATGTAGTAAAATCGCTTAAAAATCGGTAGAATGTCTTCTGAGTAGAAAGATTTCATTGCATTTGAACCGAAAGGTTCATAATACCACGCCCACTTTATTCCATTATTCCACATGGATTGTAACGTTTTTGTATATTTTTTATTTCACAAGCAAAACAAACAGACAAACTCGATTATATAATATTATATGATATTATTTTAACCAAGCTCTAACAAATGCATTGAAGAAGCAAAGACTTGATTTTTTAAAGAAAAACTCCTCCAAAAAGGTTGCAATACAACTCCCATACAAAATTATGGGATAATTGCAGGATGACTGTAAAGTACTTAAGTACTTGAATACTTGAGTCTTTTCAAGTAAAAGTACATACCAGGTGCTGGTACTTGGGAACCCAGGACTTGAAAAGGCACAAGTACCAAGTACTGTGTGCTTAATCGTGTACTTTCAAGTACCAGTACTAATTTTAAATCCTTCATACATTTTGTAAACTTGTATTACGAAAATGAAAACCTGAGCTTTATACTAGCTTTTTACTAGGTTTTCGGAGCAAGTAAAGTGGCTTAGAACCTCTTAAACTTGGACATTATTATTCGTATTCTTGGACATCAGTTCGAGGAAATTGATAGTGTTGTTTATCTAGTTTACTCAGCCGATAGTGGCACCGAACTACATAAATATGAAAAATAGAAGCTATGAATATTCAGGAAAAGCAACGTATTCAATATACAATCTAAGCACTGTGCTTCAGTGGTTAACTGAGCGTTCACTAAGTAAGAGACTCAAAGTTCGAGTCCTCAGGATATCCTATATGCAAATGCGCGTCCAGATATATCAAAAAGTAACCGGACTGATAAAGTAACAACACGCAATATAAGTTTCTTAAATGCCTTTTTCCACATATTACCCGTCTATATCCAAACACTTGGACATCAGGTGCTATCACTTCTCTAGAAAACACAGCATCCTTCAACGAAAACCACATTTAAATTACCTATTCGGCGTCCTTTATTGACTCTCATATTTTCCTGTTGATGTCCTCTTTTAGTTTTGGAAAATAATCGCTTGTATATAAATCTCGGGTGTCCCATCTATAAAAAGTTAGCGGCTGTTTCCATGATAGAAATTCGTTGACCATCGTCTAACAGATCTTGAACCTTAGAACACATTTCTAAATCGGCTAACGATGATGTTCTTCCTCAGCATTTATCATCTTTGGCTTATCCCTACTTTCTTTAAAACGCTTGATTCACTCAAATATTTGAGTATGGTTTGGTAAACTCTTTTAAGGCACCAATAAGTGTTTTTTTCATATCGTATGTAAGCTTAGCTAAAAATGCGTGTGTTAAATACAAAAACGACGATAACTTATATTACGATAGAAAAAAATGCTCCCATACTGTTTTTTTTAAGGTGTCATCGATAACTTTGAAGGATATGTCACAAATGACTTCGTCCGCCATTTTGATGGACGCCAAATCAACGAGACAAAAAATAATGTATAAACAAGAAAAACCGCTCAATACGTCCAGCAATAAATGTTTTCTTTCATTGAAATTATATGATTTGTGCTTACTTTAACTTTTATATCTTATTATTATTTTTCAATCAACTATATTTTTCTGGTTTTAATAAGCATTAGCTGCATTTTGCTATTCAAATGGTCCGGTTCAGCTCAATTTTGAATGTACAAAACAATAACAACACAAGAACGAGCCCTTGAGTTGGTCCAGGTAATGTGAACCCGATGGATCTGTTCTGAGCCTTACTAATAGATTGAGCATGTATTGCAAATTTTGGTATCATTCAGTAATTTGCACTAGCGGTGCCACTTTGCTGCAATAGCAGTAGATCTACTCCACTTTTCGCAAAAAATAAATCTGCTGCCACTAAATCCAATCTACTGCACTTTTTTGTTTGATGAACCTTCTCTTGGACTTTAACTAGTCAGTGGAGGTCTTTACTAGGAAATCAAGATCTTTTATGTAAATACTATGATGCTTTAGTTTGTTCAATATTTTGGTTTAATTTACTCGATACAAAAAACGCTCTGGGGGAAAACATATATGTCGAACTTTGAGAGTATATGTTGATTTTGTGTTAACTTCTCCATAGTAGTGCTGCTGCAGAGCGAAAGTTTTCGATTGTAAGCCAAGTAAAAAATAAACTACGAAACAAACTTAACGTAAATACTCTTGAAGATGTAATTTTTTGTAAGGAAATGGATAATGTCAGCAACGGTTGCTGGACACCCTCAGACTCTCCTGGGCTTTTAGAGTATTTTCAAAATTTTAATTTTATTGATGGAAAGTATATAAAAAAAACCATTAAAGAGATTAATTAAAGACTTTTCGTTCAAAAATACATTTGTTAAAATAGTTTTAACAATTGATCTTTGTTTTTTGTTTAATAAAAAATCTACTGCGAAAAGATCCAATCTACTGCATTTTTTTTAATGAGCTACTGCGCTTCTCTTTTTCTGAAGTGGCAACGCTGATTTGCAGATGTCACTCATATTTTTTGTTTGCAAATTTAAAGACGGGATAGAATTTTCTTTAAATTTTTGTCAAGAAACTAAAATGCATTCGAAAATTTAATTAGAATATATTTATTTCTTGCTCGCACTGATCTTAAAGACATTTATTTGTGTCTGTTGCCCCCTACATTTCTGTTGTCCAACAAGAACGATAGAAAAACAGTGCTGCTAAATTAGTCAAAAAGTATTGTAACTGTAGCATAATAACTACGCACCAAAAGATGCAACACATTCCGAAGTGTCTTTTCATTCGAGGTTCGTGTCCACGGATTGTGTCTAAGACGACGTCGCGGAATTAAGAGAGAATTATAACCACAAGAGATTATTGGCTGCAGCTGTCATCTTGGAATTATTTAATCAGAATTTTTTTGTTCCAGTGGTCGAAGCTAGAAGTGTCTGGCTATCAGAAATGCGACTATATAAGGACAGATGACGATCGAGGTAGGGCAGTTGGTTTTCGAACCGCACGAAGAGATTGGAAAAGTGATAATAGGCGAAGTTGTAATTTTGTGATAGATTGAAAGTTAAGAGTTAACAAAAAGAAGTAATTAGTTTGGATTTGTGAATTAAGTAATTGAAATGAGATAAAGTGATTTAAGAAGGAAGAGACCTTGTAAGGAAAGAATTTGCGAAGAATAGTATAGTGTGAACTTTAATTGTTCTATAGACTAGAAAATAAAGAAATAATCTCACAGAATAACGTTTTATCTACTCGAGCCGTAGCTCGCATATTACAGCATTTTATTTTTTTTAACTTTCTTTGATCTGAACAAGTTATGTTCAATAACAAAACGCAGCTAATGTCATTGAGATGCATGTACTGCCAAGTTTTTATGATGATATTCTTTAACGGGGGTCTGCATTTTTTCACATTTTTTTTAATAAGCTTATATAGACTACCAAAAAAACACGCCTAATGATGTGATGATGGTACTCCTTTCGAGTTTAATGTTTGATGTTTGCTTCAAAAAATTTGCTTTTCAAACTCAAATTTTACAAACTCATTATTCAAACTCAAATTTTACAAACTCATTATTTTTTCAGGGAAATTTTGCACCTTTACCGTTCGACTACTATCATATGTTTAACGAGAATGAGAACACTGTCCGGTTTCTTTTTGATATATGTTCATGCATATTTCGGGGAACTATAGAAAATAAATCTGTACGTAACTCTAATATCTTGAATGATTGATATCGAGTCGGGACAATATTGGCTTTGATTCAATTTAACCTTACTAAATACAATACAAATCTTATTGCATAATTTTCAAGGAAATGTAAAATAATTAGGTTACCCAAAAACCGCGTTCAATAAAATAATAATTCAAGCTTAACGTACATACTTTCTACTACAGCAATAGTTACATACGGATATAATGCGACATACTTCTTAAACATTTGTTTTTTTTATTTAATATGGTGGACATTTTTAACTTTTCCCTTCTTGTTTTTATTACCAATTATATATGTATTATATATTTTATTGGGATTCATTACCCAATCTCACAAATCAAAGAGAACTACATAAGGCCACTTCTTGTTGTGCTTTGCATACTTATTAATTTGTAAAACTATTTTTTTTTTTTTTTAAAGAAATAATTTAATCGAATGCAAATCATCATATTCATAAATTAAAAAATGTAAATATATTTCGTTTGCTTGTTTACTTTTTAAAGATAATTTATGCTGATGTGGCCTTCATATTATTATCTGATAAAAGGTTATTTGAAATATTAATTTAAAATTATGTATGTTTTCAAAGAGGAATGTTAGCATCTCTCGTAAATTAAATGAGTAAAAATCGATTGCTATGCTAAGCTCATAGTTTTTGAAAATTCAGTTATTCTGCTGAGTTTGATTTATGCAGTATTGGAAATATGTATAAAGATGTACTGGAGAAACATGACGCAAGAGTGAAATTTGTTCTTGCAAAAAAGTTGTTTACAAGCGACAAAAAATGCGTAGAAAAGAGGATTTACTATCTAAAATCAAATTTAAACTTACCTATACAATGATATAGCTCATTCGGTTAGATACTCTAGCTATTGCACTTTCATTTAACGAGGCAATCATAAAGGACTTCAATTGGATTAACCTTATGTCGAAACCGAACGAAAGGCCTATTCAGTTTATGTCAAACCCTCTAGTTATAATGAACTTAAGCTAACTTCAGAATCTGTCAAATTGTTTACATTAGGTTTAAGTTTAAGTTTGGGTTTGGTTTTAGTGCAGGAAAACAAACATGAAAAATAAACTAAACTAGTTGACCTATTTTTAAGAACTAAGCAGAATTATAAAAAAATTTTAGCAAAAACCAATCAAATTTTAAATTTTATTAAAAACGTTAGAACGATTTTTGAGCAAAATCGATTTTTTTCAAAATCGGCCATTGTAAGTACCATTAATTTTGGAGTTAGAAGAAATCCAACATCTCGAGTTGTGAATCCACTGATCCCAGTTATGAAGTCGGAAGCAAATCCACCCAGCTGTTTAGTTTGTAGTAGGACAGCCAGACAGAATTGAGAGACACACTTTTTTGAGATTCTCTAACATAGTAATGACAACTTTGTTCAAAATCTCAATATCGAAAAATTTCAGAAAGCCAATACTTGCGCTAAGAGGTGCAAGTAAATATTAAAATATTTCTACTGTCATTTTCTTTTTTACTGTTCAGGGTTCCGAATACAGGCCACAGAACCCTATTGCTGTCGCTAGCGCGTCCATCCGCCCATCTGTAAACACCTTCTTGCTCCTAAACTATAATGGTATGAACACGGTTTCACACAACACATGCAAAACAATAACCCAAACACAATCCCGGTGTCATTTTTGAAAAAAAAAAAAAAAAATTATTATTGAAGTGGCTCAAGTTTTTTTTTTCAGATTGAGTTGCACTCCCCTCGCGTGATCCAAAGATTTGAAAAAATAAAATCATGGTAATAGAGCATCTACGAATTTATAACGACAAATAAATCTGATTTCGATATTCTTATTAATTTTGGAGATATCACATTTCTTATGTACATAAGTAGAGGATAGTTTGTGTACTAACGCTTCCCCACTCGAGGCTTCCCAAGAAAATCCTCTAACCAACAAAATTCCAATGAAATTGTTCAATAATTTAGAAGTCATTCAAAAAACAGGCCAACAGAGGGCGTTCTATTTATGTCTGCTTTTCGAATGGAATAATAATCTAATGGAACCCTGCATGTGCATGAGTCGTGGTTGACGAATATCGTTAACACTGAAGTTAACGAAAACTTTACGAAATCGAAGATAAACTCATTGTGGTTATGACACACAATTTTCATGTAATGTAATTACCGTTAGCCGTTAACTTTCCGAACACCCGAACCATCTAACAGTTTACTGTTGTGAAAATCAAGGAATAAATGTTAGTATGTCAAGTCATATCCCTTTCCTTGTCTGTTATATCCCTTTCTATGTCTTTTGCACATAGACTATTATTCCATTCGAAACTATTATTCCGTACGAAAGGCAGATAGGGCGTTCTACACTCATATTTCGTAGACAATTCTCAACTGTGAGCTGAATCTAGAAAGAAATAATTTTGGATTGCGCTCATATTTGGTTTATTTTTAACATCTATTTTTGGTGTGGTCTTTTTTTCTTAGTTCACTTTTGACAGCTCTAAGTCTAGGGCATGTTAAGATTTATAAAGCAATAGTCTACGAGATCGTTGACTGATATTTTTTGTTACGAGAGAAGTCAAAAAGCTCTGGTAGAGCTACAGTCTTTATGTGACTGTTTTTATGTAGGTGTCACCTTTTAGAGACTAAGCTGCTGAACAAGTAAACGATGTGTTTTGCGGAAAGAATTGACCACCTCAATCGGCTAATAGTAGGCCCTAAATTATCTGAATACTGTACGAATTGCATGAAGGGTGAAGGGAGTGTTTTTATTTTCATCGAATAACAATTTAAACAGAACAAACTCCTCATCAAAGCAATCAATTTCTAGATTCAACGAGAATCGTTATACATACCCACACCGATTCCCGTCGGATTTTTTTTTAACGATTGTCGTTTTAATCGTCGCGCCATCCTAATAACTTTCAGCGGCCGTTATAGTCGTTTACTGTCATCTAAACTTCTTTAACATATGTACATATGTATATATCGTATTGAAAGTTATTCAGGAGCCTCACCACAAATAAAACGACAACGGAAATCAGGAGTCAAAACGTCTCTTCCGTGAACATAGAACTTATTACGTAAAAATGTGTCAAAAATAAATAAATGAACAAATAAAAATACAAGCCCCATGGCATGACATTTTTCATTAAACATGCTCAACAGTACAACCAATCAGAAATGAAAAATGGAGAAAACCGTTTTTCATTTTTGCACAAATGAAAATCGACTCGTGATGGGGGCATTACTATTGCTTTTTTCATAACCCAACAACGTCTAGTATAATCTTGGCTTCGCATCAAAAAATTATACGTTCCGTATAATCACGACGTAACACACATTTGTTGTTCGCACAATTGTCGATCCGTGCACAGAAGAGACGATTTGGCCCCAGAGATGAATACGAAGTCGGAATCGAATATTTGGCACTTGGTTATGTAATTCGAAAATATGATTACTATATCCGAATATCGTACAATTTTTATAAATTAACTTCGCACCATGGATCATTCCTATTCGAATGTCGAAACCATTAGAAAGAATCTTCCCGTTTATAATTTGAATAGGCATTCTCTAACGTTAGTCGCTTTTTATTGAGACATCGCTGACTATTTGTTGCTCGCTGAGTTAAATTTTACTTGATAAGCAAATACAACAATTCACTAGCAGTTACTCCTGCTTACGTCCTCAGTAAGTTTGAATATATGTTCGCAAAAAGAGCGCTGTCTCCTTTCTGTTCTTTATTGCTATTCTAGTTCTTTCCTTACTATTTTTCACATTTAAAACTCAAATCACAATCCCGGCAGGCGATATCACTAGTAATCTTTTTTTTTAAATAAAACACGCCTACTATCAACTATTGTAGGTAGAAAACACATTGTATTTTGAAGTTGTACTCGGTTTGCTCTTATTTGATCGAGTCTCTTGTATGTATGTAAATGGCTTAAGTTTTACGTAACAGTAGAATGTATTCCATAATTTCAATTATCAATTTACTTTAATTACCGAATCTAAACAATAAGGGAAACATGCAAATTTCTCCGCGAATTGCATTTGATTCGAAAACGTTGCAGGGTGCCAATTCAAGGCAGAATCGACAAAAAAACTTATAAATGGTTTTAATTAATTTACAAATCTAAATACAGTTGCGCCAAAAAGGGTTTTTGAAAATATTTTTTGTGTTATTTAAGGAACACATGTACTCAAAAACGTTTACACTACATGGAAAAGTGCTATGAATCTACTACATACTCGTGTACAACTACCTGGTACACAATCACAAAATAGCTTGAGTTTTTTAGCCATTCACCCCGATTCCCGTTATCGTCTTACGGTTTCTAAATCCATTTTCATAATTTCTTCGTTACGACAGATTCGAGACTTCGAGAAACCGATAAACGAAAAACGACAACGGGAATAAGGGTGAATATTCAACCCTATTACCGATGCTGTTTGTCGAAAGCAACGGACGATTAGACACCTTTTCCACACATATTTCACAATAAATGTAAGGATTGTAAGATGTACACTAAAATGCAAAAAAAAAGCCGCACTCGAGTGAAATAGGAAATTTTGACTTCGACCTGCTCTGTTCAGTTTTATTTTTTCATTTTTTTTTTTTTTTTCTTATTGAACGTGGAAAACCCTTTCATTATCGAGTAAAAATGATTCTTAATAGTACCTTTTGTCCGAAGTTTCTTTGTTTTTGATGTCGCCTAGGTTTTTAATCGTTTTTTAACCATGAAATGAAAAGGAAAAAATATTGAAAAGGGTCAAATACTGACTTTTAAAGAGGAAGGTGAATCGATGAGACATTTTTCTTTGATTAGGGCTCAACGAGTCGACTATAAGATTTTTAAAAATAATACCAAGAAAGTGGTATATTATAGCGAAAAATAAAGAGAACAAAGTTAGGGAACCGGGTCGTCACTGCACATCTCTGTGACATCTCTGTGACAGCAGTTCAAAGACGGCTTAACGAAGCAGGTTTGTTTGCCTACCTGGCGGCAAAAAAAAAATAAAAACACTTTTTATGCCTAGGATAAATAAATGTTTAGAATGGGCACCTGAATGGCAGAGGTGGAACGGTCATACTAAAAAATCCGTCGAGGATAACGAATGCAGTGATAGACCGTCGACTTCGAAAACCGGTGAAAACATCATTAAAATCAAAGAAATGTTGACCGAAAACCGCAATTGACAATCAGATAACTGACAGAAGACTTGAACATTGCTTATGGAACCGTTAAAGACATTTTGGTCAAAGATTTGGGCTTCAGACGTGTCGCTGCAAAGCTGGTGCCGAAAGACCTGAATTTTATGCAAAAAAGGGCCCGCATTGACATCGCGAAAGACATGATTTTAGCGGCTGGATTACAACGGTGTTATGTATCATGAATTCTTGCCACAAGGTTTATGAGACGTTTGCGTCAAGCAATTCCCCAAAAAAGACCGGATTTGTCAGCAAACAACTCGTGGGTTTTGCACCACAATACCGCACCGTCGCCCAATGCCATCCTTATTCGTGAGTTTTTGACCAATAACAGTACGAATACCATCCAACAGCCACAGGAATTCGCCTGATTTGGCTCCATGCGATTCTTCCTATTCGATCGACTCAAGAAACATCTCCAAGAGGAGATAATAGAAAAATCTAAGTCAGCTCTGATGGCTATACCAAAATCCGATCATAAAAAATGTTTCGAGGATTGGATCAAGCTCTGGCATAAGTGCGTTTCAGTCAATGGAGAGTACTTTGAAGGGGACAATATCGACTATCAAGAATAAACTTGTATTTTCAATTTTCTGAATAAATTCCTGAAACTTTTTGATCACGGTAGTAGTCCAAATTCAAACTGAAAACTGACCACAGTTCGACGTCGATCTGGAGAACGGTTGGGGGAAGAATGTGTAGCACTCTTTTGATAGTGGATGTATCCATAAATGGTATAAAATACAAAGAGGTCATAGAAAATAGAGTGGTTCCCACTGTAGAGGAAGTGAGCTAGTACTAAATGGGTGTTGTATTTGAAGACGATTTCGCACCATGCCATCGTGCTAAGGTCATAAGTAAACCATGAACTTTCCACTATTATTCTGAAAATTTTATCAATCTTCATGGTGTTTTCAATCGATTTTATCCAATTCTTTTTCTAGGTTCAAAGTCACAAAGAAGAATTGGATATAAATTCACCCCATTGGCCCGGAAACAGTCCCGACATAAATCCCATTGAGCGCGTACAGCATCGAATGGGTGTAAAATTAAGGAACAAAAAGCCAAGGAATTTGCAATAATTAAGAAGCCACCTCGAAAAAGTTTGGTATGAAGAAATAAACACCTGCTACATCACCAGCCTTTACGATTCCATGACAAAAAGGGTTGAAGCCCTTATAAAAGCCAAAAGCGCCCACACGCCATATGAAAAAAATTTGTAATTTTAAAAAAAAAGCCAACGAATTGATGTTAAATCTGCATATTTTGGTAATTATAAAACAATAAAACACACAGACCATAAATTAATTTTTAAAGGATTGTTTTTTTCTGGAATATTACGACCCTGGTGTTGCTTTTCCTACATGTTACAATTAAAAATGCGATATCTCCACCCTTTCAACACCAAAGTCGAAATTGTCTGTTCTACTCGAGTGAGGCTTTTTTTTGCATATTAATGTATCTACTGCCTACACTGAGCGAAATTCTTATAAAGACACTATAATTTTTTATTTTATTTTTTTTTATTTCAGAAAAGTTTTTTTAATTAACTCAAGACTTCTTGCGAAAAGTATAAATAATTCATTCAAAAATAAATCAAATTTACTAATAATCCATGAAAATAGCAGCGAAATTCTTATAAAAACACCTGTTTTAGATAGCTTTTAAGAACTTTATTTTTTCTAAACGATGGTTTTAATAATGGGTAGAACCTCCGTTCTTAGTAATTCTATTTGGCATGGTAATAATCAAATTTTTGAGAGTCGTATTTGAAAGAGTTCCAAGACAATTTAATGTCTCCCTTGACTTTTCCAACGGTATTATATTGCCGTCCATTAACGTATATCAGACGAAATAATGCTCCCCATAAATTTTCTATCGGATTGAGGTCAGGACTTCTTGCTGGCCAGTCGAAAAACTTCAATATTTTTAAGAGAAGACCACTCTTTGACTATCTTTGCAGTATGAATGGCATGATTATCTTGTTGGAATGCAAAGTCAACTCCAGCTAACTTTTCACCTCTTTCCACCATTACATCCGCCAGTAGCTCTATGTATTTCTGGGAGTTAATTTTCGTTGGTACATATGTATGCGATTTTTGTCTTACCAGTGGCACAGAAACCAGCCCAAATCATAACACTACCGTCTCCAAATGTTCGGCTGAATTTCATTACTCCCTTCATTCTTTGATCATGCCAATAGATGGAAAAACCATTGGGTCCATCCAGGTTGAATTTTTTTATCGTCATTAAAAAGAACATTTTTCAATTCTTCCGTTCATGACATGTATTTTTTCGCAAAATCTAATCTTGCTACTTTGTCTGGTAGATAGCTGAGGTTTTTTAATCGTTTTATTATAAAAAACATTCTTATCTGAACCCGATGTTTTCCAACCGGAAGATCGTATTTTTTGACTATTTATGAAGCTGAAATAGTGTTTATTATTGGACCTTTTCTAATTTCTCGAAAAAGTAGCGATTTTTGGCGGCCGGTTAGCTTTGTATTGTAATCATATCGCCGAATGGTCCCTTATATTGCACCCAAACTTAAAAAGTTGCGAAAAGTTCTGAAAAGTAGTTTGTGAAGTCAAAATCGTAATTAATCCGATAAAGAAATATTTCGCGAATAACTTTACTGTTTTTATAAGAACTGCGCACACCATCTGCACTATTAAAGAAACTATGACGAATTAACTCGTTGCAACGTCAACTCGTCGTCATAGAACATAAAATAAAGATGTTTTCAACTTAAGGTAACGGAATTATTGTCTAACACATTGAATACATGATGTTTTTATAAGAATTTCGCTCAGTGTAGTTCACTTTTCAAACGGCTAGACCACCTTAAACAATACGAACACGTCAATCTGTTGCAGAATACCTTCTGATCAAAAAGTACCCAGACTCTTCAATAAAACGAAAACGCTTCAATTATTCATCGATATTCATTTTATTCCCCTCAAAGTCATCTCCATTGCAAAAGAATTTTTTCCATAGGCCGATTTTGGAATCGCCTTCAGCTGCTTCTGCGAATTCTCCTTTATCGCCTCAATCGTCTCAAAACGCTTTCCGCGAAGTTGTAACTTGAGTCGTGGGAATAGGAAAAAGTCACAAGGAGCCATGTCAGGTGAATACGGAGCTTGCGGAACGGTATGAACGTTGTTTTTGATCGAATAGTCGCGTACAAGATGAGATCTGTGAGCCGGTGCGTTGTCGTGGTGAAGAAACCACGAGTTGTTTTCCACAATTCTCGCCGCTTGCGACGAACATTTTCCTTCAAACGCTTTAATACGCTCACGTAATACTCCTTAGGAGTGGACCACACCACGGCATTGATCGACTCTGTCTGTTGGTTTTTTGGGTTTTGGCTTGTCTGAGAAGCGACATCCCGATGATTGTTGGTTAGTTTCGATGTCATATTCATAGACACATGTTTGGTCACCGGTAATGACGCCATCGATAATATGTTGGCCCAAAGAAAGCAGATGAGATGCTGTTTCTGTAACAAATTCAGCAAATACGCAGAGCACAACAAACACTGGCTTATTTACAAAGCTATCACGCACAAACTCCCGACAAATGGCAAGATGACAGATGTACCAACGTACCAACCTAAAAAAAAAAAAACTTTTGACAATATCTCAAGCGCGGTTTGTTTGAATCGGAAATTCCGATTATACTTATACTTTTTGATCAGAAGGTATGTTTGCAAAAAGATTCGACTCACTTCGCCACTTTCCGTTTCGATAGACGACATGGGCATTACGTATCGGCATTAGATGATAATTTGTCTTGTTTCATATTAGCGTACAAAAGCAATTCAAAATTTTATATAAAATCAATAAAAAATTAAAATCATATCTAGAAGACTACAATTAAAACAAGAAACATTCCAGATTAAAAATACTTTTTTCGTAAAAGTGTAACTTTATTGAGAAACAAAAAGAAAATCTCCTCCTTGGAATATTCAATCGAAAGAATCTAACAAAACGATTACAATGTTAAACCAACTTTCAAATAAGCGGTGCTCTTTGCCAAAAAATGACTCTGTTATGAGCAAAATATTTAAGATATGTATGCTTCCGTGACAAACAGAAATATTTATCTTCAACCAGAGTAGTAACAGCAAACACATAATGGCGTTGTCGAAACAAATAGACATGCAAAATAACACGCAACCAAAATTATAATACAAAATAATAATTTATTTTTAATTTCCTTTTTTTTTTTTTTTGAGACAATATCAAATTCAACGTTAAAAAGCCAAAAATAAAAAAAAAAAAAAACTGAACTGAAGATTCCGCGCTAAGGCAATCATTTATTTCTCACTGATCGGCGTTAGACCTAGTATTCAATATTTCTCCAGTACTTTGCTTTGTTATTCAAACAGTTTTACAGATAAATACATCATACCATAATCTTAGCTACACTGGTTGCATAGTATATTAAGTTGATATAATTATTTTTATTATTCGTTACTACTAAATAGGTTGGTGTTTTCCTTTATGTTTTTGAATTTTGTTTTATTTTTATATTAATTCTGGGATTTTATTAATGCTTTTCTTTTTTTTTTTTGCATGATTAGCTTAGTTTTTTATTTTGTTTTTACTTCTGTTTCATATATGAATGCATTTTTTTTTTTTTTTTTACAAATAATTTAATTATGTTAGAGCTTTTGTTTTCGCAGTATCTGATGTGGGAAGATTAGCTGCTGATCTGGATGCCGTAACAGACAGCCAACGAACAACTACATAATCATTTATATTCATAGATACACTATAGATAGTTATTTATTCTAATCTAATTAGTTATTTTTCATTTATGAATATTTAATTATTATTTTCTCTTATGAGTAACGTGTGTTTTCTCTTTTCTTTTCTTGGTAAAAAATAAATAAAGGGAAGGGACACTCGGACACAGGACACGTACAGGAAGAGGAGGGAGGACGACATAGGAGGAGAAAAAGAAAACAATATAATTGAATTATTAAAAGAATCTCTTAGTGATTGGCGTATATTGCAAATTATAAAAAGAAAACATGATTTGATTGAATAAAACATTTAAAATCTTAATTTGTTTACAGTTTTTGTTATTCGGTTTTTGGAGTTGTGTGATGATGATTAGAAAATAAGGGAATTTTCTACAGAAAAAAAAAAAAAAACAAAAAAAATAAAATCTCAAATTTTGCCAAATCGCAATTAAATTATGTACGTATCGAATGGATTTGCCAATAGTTTACTCTGTTGATGTGTGTGTGCATAAACTAGCCCTCTGTCTAGGCAAAAGACAAAAGACCAGAAATGTGTGGGCATAAAATCACTATTTTTTGAAAATTCTCTTAATTTTATTAAGTATATAAATAGTATTATTGAAAAGTGTATTTTATCTCAGCCATGGGTGCTTTAAACAATCGGCAGCTGTTGCTCGCTTCTTGGGATCAAACTCAAGCATGGGCCGTAAAAAATCGGCAAACGATTCAGCCTCTTCGCGGGACCATTCGTATTTCTCATTGAGAACATCGACCAAGCCCCATGGCTTGAGACCCGTTATATTCCGTAGCTCGCCCTTGCGATTGAATGTGCACTGATGGTAGGCACCACGTGCTATAATGTGAAGTGGTATCGGCCCCAATAGCTCAATTATGTGAGCAATATGATCCTCGTCACGTGAGTAATTCTCACCAGAATGGGGTTCGAAGAGATAATCTCCAGTTGCCAACTCAAATGCCATGCAAGCAGTGCTCCAAATGTCGGCTGACGTATCATAACCAGCACCAAGAATAACTTCAAGTGACCGATACTGGCGTGTTTGTATGTCCTCGGTGAAATGCTGATGCACCCAACATGCGTTGCCCAAATCGGCGATTTTTACATCAAAGTCACAAGGCTCTAGAGCCGGATCTTTCTTAGGCTGGACTGGTTGAGTATTATGAGGCGGCGGAAGAGGCGGTCCATTAGCGCTGTTATACGGTTCTGATGGGCCTGAGATTAACTGATTGTTGTTCGGTAAGTTATGCGATGGTGATGTGTGTTTTTTATTTTCAACAGAAGGTGATCGTTGTACGGAATCTTCTTCTGCCGTTTCGGATTTTTCTTCTTCTGGCGATTTCTGTTCATCCTTATTGTCTACGGGTTGGTTTTGTTGGATGGAATTATCTGTGAAGATTAAAATATCATTAATCATAGTGCAAATCAAAAATAATGTTCATCTACACAATTTGAATAGAAAAAAATGTTCTGACGATATTACACGACGTGAAATTTACATTCAAGTCAGTACCATTGCTGAACCGTGTTCAATATTCTTCAGGATAAATGTTTTTTTTCAGAATCCGTTCTGCAGCTCGAATACTTAAAGATATCAATAGTAACCATTTCTTCCAACGTCTATAGATGCCATCACGGAGACATAACCTACATGATGGCTTCATAGCTAAATTCTTCGTAGAGAACCAGTGATCCTAGGATCCCTTAAGGATTCCAGTAGTACCTGGACGGAGTCCTCATTACACTAAAGTACTGCTGGATGCTCACGTTCAAGGATAAAGTTATAATCTCGATAGGGACACGAGAAACAGATGTAGAATAGAATCTTTAGCACCCGCGGAAGCAGAAAACTAATTGAGAACTAACTAGTTTTCTCCTTATAAGTCTCTAAGGACGGACGGGATACTATCGATCATGCTAAAATGAACAAGGCCATAAGTGCACCTATATTAAAAGCAGCCTAATATAGGATTACATTCGAAAGGCATGACGGGAGGTGAAGGTAGTTTTCGTACCGAAATAGGTTAAGCCCAGTCACTCAACTAAAAAGTCTTCAAAACCATGACTCTTATCTCGTTTGTCCTAAAAACATTCGAAAGACTAGTGGAAAATACATTCGTAGCAACCTGATGTTTTGTAATTTTTCTGTATGTTCAGTCTTTCAATGAAAAAAAAAATTAAAAAAAAAGTTGTTGATGCAATAGGCCCAGGTGTCAGACAGTAAAACCCCCAACCTTATGGCTATCAAAAAGATACAAAGGCCTGCATGCATTGACACAACTAGTACAATGAGAACCACACCCACCTATTCATGCGGGACTATGCAGGGACTATGAAAAAGATCTGAGACTCTGCCAGACGGAAAGCTAGAAGTCGAGCGCTTCATGTTCAGATCTACATTTGTCCCTAAGTGACGTAGTAAGCACTACACTACGCCTTACCTACATTTTGCAGGCCATTTTCTAAATACTAAATACCCAAATCATGCCCATATGGATGCCTGCAAAATGAACACGAGAGTGGATGCGAGCATATTCTATGAGACGTTGCAACTAACCAAGTCAAACAGACTTTCAGGCCATAGCAGTGTTTTACAGGCAGAGGTTCTGACAGTAACAACAGGCAATACCACGTAATGACATCAGCTTCTCCATTGACAGTAAAGCATCAATAAAAGCAGTTTCTGCAAAAGAAATAAAATCGAAGCTTCTAAAGTGTGCTGTTGCGGAGAGCTAAAGCTCCTTGGTAAGTACGCATACGCAATATAAAGTAAAACTCAGCTGGGTAGGGAACCTGGTCATATAAATTTATTTTCTTCAGGCAAGAAGTAGGAAATAAGACTCTCATAGAAATCAACGACAAATGGAACTCTCAAACATGTGCATAATAATGAGGAAACTTTTGTCGATATATGATCTTCTTTTCCTTACGGCGAGGTTATGGATTTGTACTGACCTGAGCTTGACCTGTGTGATGACTGAGAATACAAATGGTATAAGTGGAGGGTTTCGTTGTTTTGAATTCACCGCATCAAGAAAATATGTCTTCCATGTCGTGTCCGTGTAACACGACACGATCGCCTATTGCTGCCGGGCTGCCTGAACAATGACTGTCGCCGCACAATTGCTGTGGTAATACTAATGTACATCTCTCTCACATACTGTGCCTCCTTTTTTAAATGTTATCCACCACTTAGTGTTCTTTGATGTTTGTAAAACCCAGTGATGGAATGAAACAGGTACAGGGAAGAGTGGAAAGATAAGCAGAGAGAGTGAGTTAATGTTGCACCTTTATTTTAAATCTTTGCAAATTGTAAGTTTCTAGAAACTATATATTTCGTCCGAAGATTTATGGTAGCAATACCGGTACAGGGGCGCTAAGCATCTGCTATTTCACCGGAGTTCGAGCGAAGGGATTTGGCTACATACAGACTGATTACCGATCAGTCTACAAGCGACTGAGAACGCATTATGAGCTGTCTATATCGGATACAAAAACCAGATTATCTCTGCAAAATAATAACAAGCTACAATATTTTCCGAACAGAGTCCTCTACGATTCTGACGAGGAAATTAAGACATACAAAGTAACTGGCGGGATCTCACAAGGTTTGGTCCTTGGGCCCCTGCTGCGGAACGCTATGTATGACGAGATCCTGCGCCTCGTCATTATTAAGTACCTTGGAGTGATTACTGATGCTCGTTTAATTTTCAACCACCACCTTGAGTATGCATACTAAAAATCTTCAATATCGGAGGCGCAAAACAGAATAAAAGACTTCTACTTGCAGGAGCGGCCAGTTCTATTCATATGTACTTCTTCTTGTCCTTACGGCGAGGTTATGATCCGGAGTAGAAGGATCACAACCCCTCCACTTTACTGGTCCGCCTGTGGGGTTTGCCGGTTTGACCTCAGGAAGTACCGACAGACTTCCCGGTTTCGGATCACTTCGTCACTGAGGCCAACCAAATGCTGGTGTTTTTGCATTTGTGTGATCCAGTTGTTTTTTGGTCTGCCTTTTTTGCGCGATTGTGTAGGAACGTTGATTGATATTGCCTTTTTGACGGGGTTCGAAGGATCTCTTCTTTGAACATGACAATACCAACTGAGCCGGTCGTGCTCTATATTGCTTATGATGGGTGACACTTAGGTTAAGGTCATTAGTTTCCTATGGAACACTGTTGCCGGAAACATACTATCGGTCATTAAGGAAATGGTTTCCTTCTTGGACGACACTGACGTCAAAGTTATTGTGTCGGTAGTTAAATGGGGATGTTTTATTTTGTATCCTTTTTCAGAAACCGCTGTACGTGTGCAAGTTTGCAACTATAAGTAGAAGACCTTGCGCAGTGGTTTGACCAGTGTAGAAGGACACCTCTTTAAGAGAAGGGGAGAAATCCGACCTGGCCATTGCATTAGTTTACTTCCAGTGGTTATTGCTGTTATGCATAGCAATGAGTAAAGTTAAAATATTGACCAGAAGGAGACGAAAGGCACTTCAATGGGCGAAATTTTAAGATGTTAACAGACCTAGCAACAATATCAAATTACGTATTCTACTCGTATACAATTATGTGTTTAGAAACTACAAAAACAAAGAACAAAACATAAGTTTGACTTACTTTTACAATTCTTGTTATTAGTGACTTCCTCCGGCTTAATGGTTGGAGAAGAGGGATTCGACTCATAATTCAAGTGCTCCTCATCGTCGGCATCCTCGTCGTTTTCCTTCTCATCATCGCTTACATCTCCATTAACAGTGTTGTTTAGCTTAATCGCTCCTTCACCCTGAACTTGTGACTGGTCAACATCATCAGGACTGAGTAGCGGGGTATCGCTCACTTCACCATTGTTCAGAGGTTTTTCGTCGGGTTTGGCAGAATCACCTGCGCCACTTTGTTCCAAGTAATCCCACTGTTTCTTGAAGAGTTCCAATCTCTTTTTGGCCTTCTTCTTCAACTTCTTCTTTTTGTTCTTACTCATTTTACCAGTAATGGGTGGTTCACGATACTCCTTCGGTGCTCGGCTCACAAACGAAGGAAACATCTTAAAGTTCATTACATACAGTTCGGTAGCTTCATTGGCTAAGGATCTAATGTATTGTTCATCGACACAAAGTAGCACGTTCTCTGGTTTGATGTCTGTGTGTATTATCTTACAGCAAGAATGCAAGTAGTCCAATCCTTCCAGCACCTGCCGCGTGATCGATTTTACATTCTCGATTGGTATGCCACGGTAATTTGATTTACGAATCAATTTCAGTAGATTATCGCCCAACACTTCAAACACCATGCAGAAGTGAGTGCCATTGACACCAGTGATTTTGAAATCATCCAAAAGTTGTACGGTCTTGTCGCGACGTGGATTTGAAGGATCACTGTCGCGCACCGATTTCAGTATTTTAATCTCATCTTTGGCTGTTTCGGCAAAGTGTCGAGCTGATTTTACAATTTTTATAGCAACATAGCGCTTCTCTTGTAGGTCCCAACATAGCCATACCGTTGAAAAGTGACCCCAGCCGAGTTTACGCACTACATGATAGCGACCTGAAATATATTGAAGATTGTATTGAATTAAAAAGTTTTAACGAATATTAAGTTAAGCGTAAATTGATTTGAGGTAAATAAATGGGAAATATTAGTGGACGTATTCGACTGTAGAATTTTAACCCAACGTATCGGGTAAACGCAGACGGACACAACTCAATGCTAGCTCGGGCTGAAAATTGAATTCCCCAAGGTTCTCCGCTATCTGTGATAGAATATAATGCGACTCTCTAATAGTAGAGCTAATGTGACTAATCTATAACCTGAACTGTATTGGTGTGAATTTAAAGATAACTTCTGCAGACTGTTAACCTGTGGTGATGATCAAAACTCCGCTGTCAGACAGAATGCTCCATTCAACCCGGATGATAGAATCATTAAGGTCAACACAACGAGAGGATGCCCACAAGGAGGAATACTATCTCAACTAACCAACCTCGCCTACGCTAATGACATAGTACCGATTGCCAGGGGAAAGTTTGAAGGAACCCTTTGTGGCATCATACAAAGAGGTCTAAAAGCAACTCAGCAATGGGTGCATGGCTGGGCTCAACATAAATCAGGCAAAAACTACAATAGTACCATTTACGAGGAAAAGAAAGTTTGAACTGAAGCCAATTCGGCTGTCGGGCACGGAACTGACACCAGTAAAAGAAGTGAAATATCTCGGATTACGCCTATGTAGTAAACTCATGTGGAAAAAAGCACACAGAAGAGATATCCAAAAAGGCCACCCGTGCTCTCATGACTTAACCCGAGCATTCTAAGATGGATGTATATCGCCATTGTAAGACCAATGATCACGTATGGAGCGATAGCGTGAGCCAAACGAACTAGTCTAGTCATAACGAGGGATACACTCACTAAAGTGCAAAGACTTGCTTGCCTTTGTATTACTGGGGCCATGGAAGATTCTTGGAACTAACTCCGCTTCATATTGTAGTTGAGCAAAGCGCAAAGCGGAAGTATGGTAAAAGAGGGCATCGGGAGAGAGAAATGCATCAATTCAAAAGAATATGATGTACTTCTCAATAAATTCCGCCTTCGAGCAATTCGTAGGGACGATAGTATCAGGAAATTTAACTTTGATAAAAAAATTTCGTACGAAGTTAAGTAACAAAAAGGCTTAGAGCAATGAATCCATAATATACGGAATGAATCCATAACCACACACAAAAGTGGTATACGGACGGCTCGAGAACTGAAGAATGAACAGGGGCAGGAGTATTTCGGCCAAGAACAAAGTACTCAGAACCTATGGGCAAAGAATGCCTATACAAACTAATATTGGATTCCTGGCCACGCTAGAAGGCAACAAAAAAGCAGACTCCTTGACAAGACAAGGAGCAGCACAATTCTTTATTGGACCAGAACCATTCTGCGGAATAGGAAATCACATCTTACACGAAGAATACAGGAAGATGGAGAAAGAAAACAGGACGAAAACCTGAGTCAATACTCCAGGCCTGAGGCAAGCTAAGAAACTTCTGGGACACTACAACTGGAAGAGATTCGAAGCGTGCATCTGCCTTAACAAGAATAACCTACGTATCCTAACAGGCTTTCTAACGGGCAAAGTAAACTCGGGGAGCATTTAAAGAAACTAGCTATAACAAACGAATGCCTTCGCAGATTCTGCAATGCGTACACTGAGACTCCTGAACATCTCCTGGAGTTTTGTGGAGCGCTGACCCACAAAAGATTGAAATGCTTGGGCAAGTACCAACTATCAGATGAGGATATATCTCATTCTCAGATACCTAAGAGAAACTGGATTAGAGAGGGTTCTCTAGGGTTAACTATCTTTGCCAAGGCAAAGAAAGAGTGTCTAACCCTCGATAAAAATTCTGAATTAATTATATTCTGAGGGAAACTCTAATACGGGAATAAACCTCTCCTAGGTATTAGTAGGGGGCACAATAGACCATTAGGTCGCAGTGCAAGGTAACCCTACACAAATAATAATAATAAGCCGGATGATGACGATCAACAATTCCGTCCATCCGACCAAATTGAAGTGGAGATAAAAATATCTAAGCTAAAATCCAACAAGGCTGCTGAAGCCGACTGTTTAACTACCAATACTTGCCCTACATACGAGGGTGGGTCAATAAGATCTGTCAAATAGTTTTGTTGTGGCAGCCATTTTATATAGACGCCTACTAGCATTTTCGTTAAAATGGAAAAAAGTGAAATTCAAGTGCTCATTAAACACTATTTTTTGCGAGAAAAAAACTATCACGCAAACCAAACAAAAGCTTGACAAATATTATGGGGACACTTCACCATCGATTGGAACCATTCACCACTGGTTTACTCAATTTCGGTGCGGTCGTTCAAGCACAAGTGACGCCGAACGTTCTGGTCGCCCAATTGAGGTCACCACACCAGAAATGGTAGACAAAAGTGAAAGTGCGCGAGCTTGAAGAGGCCACAGGCTTATCACATGGCACAGTAATTTCGATTTTACATAAATATTTGGACATGAAAAAGTTTCCGCAAGATGGGTGCAGCGTTTGATCGCCAAGTGTGTTTGGCGATGTTCCAGAAAAATTCGGTTGAGTTTTTGCGCCGTTTCGTAACCGTAGATGAAACCTGGATTCACCACAATACACCAAAAACCAAGGAACAGTCAAAACAATGGACTTCTCCTGGTGAATCGAAGCCGAAGAAGGCCAAGGCGGGTTTGTCAGCAAACAAGGTCATAGCGACAGTTTTTTTTGGGATGCGCGCGTTGTTTTTCACATCGATTACCTGGAAAAGGGTAAAACGATCACCGGCGCATATTACGTAGAGCTGCTGGATCGATTCCAAGCCGATTTGAAGCAAAAACGGCCGCATTTGGCGAAGAAAAAAGTTCTTTTTCACCAGGACAACGCACCGGCGCACAAGTCCGTAGTCGCAATGGCAAAATTGCATGAGTTAGGCTACGAACTCCTCCCTCATCCAGCATATTCCCCAGATTTAGCCCCCTGCGACTATTTCTTGTTCCCAAACATGAAGAAATGGCTCGGAGGTAAGAGATTTGGGTCAAATGAAGAGGTCATCGCTGAAACAAACGCTTATTTTGAGGGGCTCGAGAAATCGTATTGTTTGGAGGGCATCAACAAATTGAAGAAACGTTGGATTAAGTGTATAGAGCTAAAAGGAGACTATGTTGAAAAATGAAATGTTTTTATACCGAAAGAGCTTTCCTTATTTCATTTTTCAGGGACTTATTGACCCACCCTCGTATAGATGCAAATAAAAATCTGGATTTGGAAAGATACAAATGAAGACACGCCATGATTGTTGCCATATGTGCAGACCGCAGTGATATCAAAATATCGTGCTTTTTGAAAGTTGCCCCATCGTTCGTTCATAAGGTTTAGGTGGAGTTGGAGGCTCTTGGCGATGATTTTTCGCCAGTTTCGAAACGTAAAAAGCATTCAACAAGTGCAACATAGTATTCACCAGGACCCTGGAGCGTCGATGAGATCAATTTCAAAGGACCCTCAAGTGTCTGAGCGATATAAAAACCTCCGATATAAATCTTGTGCCATGAAACATATGGGGGAAACAAAAAACCAGCGTGTGCGCCCAGAAAGACGGCTCCTCAACAAGTTGAAGCATCCAAAAAATCCAGACCTTCTTTGGCTTTTTTTTTCAATGAAATTTCGACCAGGACCAGAAAGTGAATAAAAGGAACGACGGATGTCTATGTGCAGAACCACCAGATGTCCCTCGGGTGATGCATATCAAGTTTCCTGTCAGTGTCATGGTCCTTGGAGTAGTGAGCTGTGAAGGTCATGTTATATCTCCCTACTTTTTCACACAAGGTCTTCTTGTAAACGCTGCCGGATACATCGAAATGCTAAAAGCAGTTGTTAAACCCTGGATAGACAGTGTGAACTTATGAAGACCATACGTGTTCCAGCAGGATTCTGCGCAAACGCATAAATCCACGACGACTCAGGAATGGTTGGAAACTTATGGCCATCCAATTCGTTGATTTACTTTGTATGGGGCGTAGATCAACATAAAACCAACAAACATTCCCACAATACCATCCAAGCTCTAAAGAATGTTATTGTACAAGTGATGGCCAATATCAACAAGGACAGTTATCGAAGTTGAAGGTGGTTTTATTGAATAACTATTGGCCACAGACGTACATTCATTTATATGCCAAATTATATTCTAAATAAACTTTTTTATTTTGCATAAGTTATGCCTCCGCACTCTGTATTAATATTTTTAGAAAAAGGAAGTAAGAAAGTACTGAAGTTTAAAGTAAATCCAATCAGACAATCAGACACAATACTTGCCCTTTATAGGAGCAAGTAAAAAACTATCATACCGAAACGTTCTTGTCGCATCGTCATCTTGTTGTAAAAAAAAAGCAAGCACATGCAAGTACCAGTGACAAATTTATAAACATTACTGGTTGTTGACAATGAATCCTGTGTTATTTACTTATCAGCCGATAGCTATATTTATTCTAAGACTAAACCGCTGATTGAGCAAAACAACATTTTTCTTGGTCCCCAAATCACCCAAACAAAATACAGGCAAAGTGATTTTGCAGAGAAGTGTAGGTATGCGAGACTTTCTATTTACTCTTATCAATCAACATCCGTTGCGTTTGTAAAGCGAACGCTGCAAAACAAGAAACTTACGAATATATAGCAACACTGCATAGAAGAGCTTACGACATCTGCAAGCAGAAGAGAAGGAATCAACACCAGCTTCTAAGAAAGAAGGAATAAGAACAAAAGGCAATAGTTCGAAAGTTTCACCAGAAGGAAAATAAAATTCCAGAAGGCTACAAGGCCCTGACAAAAGCATGTAGAGATGAAAAAGAAGAGAATTTGAAAATATATACATATATGCAGACTGGTAAACGACGCTGACGACGTTGACAACCAAAACGATTGTATGCTGCTGTCAATCAACCCGGACTATGACGATTGATATTTTCTTAACTTCTTAACTGCCCGTGCACAAGGGATCACAATTACAGCTGGGAATGATTTGGTACGGAATATTCATCAACTCATCTCTAAAACTTTGTTGTGTGAAGGTATGCGCGACAACTACAGAGGCATCAGTCTCCTAAATATTGAGTTAAGGTCCTGTTTGGCATATTATCTGAACGCCTTAAACCTTCTGTTAACAATCTGATTAGTTCATATCAGTGTGGTTTAACGCCAGGAAAGACCACCACAAATCAGATATTATAACGTTTATAGAGCTATACAGAACCATACAGAGTCGGTAACAACATCACAACACACGCATTTGACGTCAGAATAAGGCCGCAACAAGGCGATAATGGTACAAAACCTAGTTTGACTTCAGAGAAAGTTTTGTAACTAGGGAGGGCCTTTTCTTTTTAAGCACACTATTACAAAGATGCCTTGGAATGAAGCAAGATGTATTGAAATGCTTCATAGATTATGACAAAGCTTTCGATAAAATCCGCCATCGGAAAATGCTAGACATCGGAAATCGAAAGCAAAGATTACAACAGATAGCCTGTATAAAAGTAGATGGTATGGAATCAGAGGAAATTTAAATTTTGATAGGAGTGCGGCAGGGTTGCATTTGATAGCTCAAGGTAAGGTACAACTCTGTCACCATTGCAAAAAAAAAAAATGCGAGAGAATTGAATGCTATGATGAACAAAACAGACCGAGCAAGTAAAGAGTACGGACTCTTAACACATCAAAAACAAAATTTATAGTAGTGTCTGGACAACACATTCTAAATGCAAACCCCAACATCGACCTAGGCACACAGTTTGACTGCAAAGCAGATTTTTCAAAAGAAAGTGCAGAATCAAACAGGCTCAATAAGCTTTCAGCAAACTGGAAAAAAAAAATATGCGGCAGCGACCTTCAGCTATACTTAAAGATAACGCTGATAAAATGCTACGTATGGTCCACATTGCTATATGGAGCCGAAACATGGACGATTCACAAAGCATAAGCAATGCAGAGATCCTGACAAAATTACGAACAATTCGAGAGTTGTGGAACATACCTGGGGCATATTATCAGAAACAAGAATTATAAACCCTTGCAAGTTATCCTACAAGGAAGACAACGAACAACATGGACAGGCAATCTTAGTTACTGGTGTAGAATGCCACCAATCGAGCTATTCAGGAGCGTCACCTCGGGACACAAAAAGGATGATAACCAACCTCTTAAGAGGAGAGGCACCCATAAGAACAGTCGGTCCTAAAAAAACATAAGTGAATGCGAAATTATCGAAACGCATGGCGATTGATATTGGTGTACCACAAGGGTCGGTGCTAGGTACGCTACTAATAATATTTATGTAAACGATATAGAAGGAATCTTTAAGTTCTCCGCGGATGATGCGCTTTTGTTTATTACCTGCAAAAATCTAAGTGATGGTGTATCAAGAATTCAAAAAGTCGTAAATCTATTTAATTAGTGGCTTAAAGCAAATGCAACAAAAACAAAAGCAATGGTAATTAACAACTTTGCTAAACTTGTACATTGATAATGAAGGGATAGAAAGAGTGAACGAAATAAAATATATATGTAGGCGTAATAATATATAGAGCACATGGATTATACGAGGGCAAGGTGAAAATTTCTCGGCCTGACAATGAAAGACTGCGATTTTCAGTTAAAAAATGATTTTATTTTTCTACATAATCTCCCTTGACTTCAGCACACTTGGTCCAGCGTTTCTCCAACACCAGTATTCCTTCTCGGAAGTGAGAGTCTGGAAGGCTGTGAAAATATTCATCTACGGCTCACTCAACTTCTGCATTGGATGCGAAGCGCTTCCAAGAAACAAATTTCTTCAAGTTTGGGAACAGATGGAAGTCTGAGGGTGCCAAATCAGGTGAATAGGGGGGATGGCCGAGTAAATCGTACCCCAAATCCCACAGTTTTCCCATCGCCAACTCACACTTGTGTACAGGTGCATTGTCCTGGTGAAAGATGATTTTTTTCTTCTTCAAGCCAGGCCTCTTCTCGCGAATTTTGGCATCCAGCTGGTCAAGAAGGTTGGAGTAATATTCGCCTGTAATTGTTCTGCCTCTTTCAAGGTAATCAATTAACAAGATCCCTTTCGCATCCCAAAACACACTGGCCATGACCTTTCCGGCAGATGCGATCGACTTCGCTTTCTTTGGCGCTAAACCATCGGCTTCCACCCACTGCTTCGACTGCTGTTTCGTTTCTGGCGTATAGTGGTGGACTCATGTCTCACCCATGGTGGCAAATCGCCGCACAAAATTGGTCGGATTCCTATTGAATCGGTCCAAAGATTGCCGCGAGAATCGTTTGCGCATTTACTTTTGATCGGCATTCAGCAAATGCGGCACCCATCTTGCGCAGAGCTTTCGAATCCCAAAGTTTTTGTGCAAGATGTTTCGCACCCTCTCTTCCGATATACACACAGCCTCAGCTATATCACTCACCTTCACTCGCCTATCGTCCAACATGATATAATGCACTTTTTCGATGGTTTCGGGTGGGTCATCTTCGAGGGACGTGCGACAACGTTTAAATTCAGCTGCCGACTTTTTAACGGTTGACATGGAAGGAGCAGAGTCCCCGTAAACTTTTGTCAACTTTGGATGAATCTCCTTAGGGGTTAACCCATCCAAAACGAAGAATTTTATCACCGCACGATATTCAAGTTTACGAAAAACACGCAAGTCGTCTACTGCAAAAATTCGTGTAAAGAAACTACTTGAGAGAACAAGTTGAAACTTATCATATGAACTAATGAGAAGTGCACCCAGGCAGGAAATATAAATTGTTGCTGATTGGAACGCCATCTCTGCGTCAGGCCGAGAACTTTTCACCTTGCCCTCGTATGTATATCAAAGAATATAAGAAACAAAATCGTAAAAAATCGAAATATATCTACTGCTTGTGCAATAAATATTTATAATGGCATTATTAGACCCCATTTTGAGTGATGTTCATCTGTTATTTTAAGGAAGAGAAAATATGTTTAACTGGATTTAACTCTTGCAAAAAAAGGCCATGTGCAGACTTCAATTAATTGTATGCTGAATGCTTTATTGTGGTTGAATGTACAGCAAAGACTATTCATTTATTTGATAATATTTGTATGCCACAGTTTTTGTCACGTTACATTGACCACCTATGTAAGCAATGTCCAACCATATGGACTTATACTGTATGCTAAAAGTTTAAAGCCTACCTAGACAACTGACTTCATTCAAGCATGGAGATTGAATTTTATGAAAAGTCACACTTTGAAGTAATAAGAATTTATTTGAGATTCTTCACGTCTTGAGTAAACAACTCGTTAAAAATGGGAAAAGTCGCGGCATCCACAATCGAGAAACGATCTTCAATCATCACCCTTCTTAAAGAAGACAAATCGCAGCAGGAAGTTGATTCGCAGTTGAAAGTAGCAAGGTGCTGCATTCAACGTATTATAGAACGACACACTCAAACCGGAAGTCTTGAGGATAAACCACGATCAGGACGGCCTAGAGCTACAACTAAACACGAGGATCGGCTAATAGTCACAACAAGCAAACGAAGTAGATGAAAAATAGCACACGAAATACACGCAGAAATAAATGAAACACGGAATAAACCGCTGACAAATTCGAGGTATTTGGCATAAAACGGAGAGTTTTCGTTCGACGCAACGCTGAACAAAACATCCTACCAGACTGTGGGTTTCTCTTCAACTAGAGTGGGAGATCTGACTCGAGTGATTGGACAAATGAATAAGAAGGCATACAAAACAATATTGGAAGAAAACGCTTTGACCTCTGGACTATTTTCGTATTTCAACAGGACAACGACCCTAAGCACACGTCAAGACATTGTCAAGACTACCTGAAACAGAGGGAAGATGAAGAAATCTTACAAATCATGATATGCCCACCGCAATCACATGACTTAAACCCTATAGAGCTGCTGTGGTAGGAATTGTTCCCTGGAGAACACCAGCATAAGTTTGGAGAAAACCAGGTAACTGATTGTTAGCCCACACTGCCTGAGCCCTTCATGTTAGATACCTTTGAATCAAATACAATGCACTGCGATCAAAAAAGGTGTTTTTAAGCTTATTTAGGAGGATACTATGCGAAACAGAATCGAGAACGCCTTGAAAAAATTTAGCATTCTTCATCAATGTTTTGTCTAATATCATCCACAATCTTTATCAGTGCTGACGAGCAACTATTTTGAGGTCTAAACCCAGATTCTATAGGCGAAATAAGTCCTGAGAAATTTAAGAACTCAGAAGCCTGTTTTCCAATTAGCTTTTCGAATAATTCCGACAAGTTTACAACGTACATAGGTTATGTTGGGGTGAGATGAACGGAAAGATGATTTTAAAGAATTTGGAACGCAAGTTGTCTAGACCAGTAGCTTCAGATTTAATTTCAAATACCGATCTGGATACTAGAAGCTGATCCACTCTTGAGAAACTGAAACTGATGTCAGAAATGCTGAAGCAGCTAAGGCTCAAAGACCGCTTTTCCCCGTCGGGCTAGAACCGCATACAATACGAAAAGCAAAGGAAGGAGGAAGACTGTAAAAGAATCAAACTTTGCAGAGATGTTCAGATAACCCCAGGGTACCTCCTTAAGGAATGTGGAGCACTAATCCACAAAAGAAATAAACACCTGGATAACTATCAACTATCAGAAGAAGTTCTACCACCATCGTTGGATCCATTCCAGATACTCCGCTTCATCAAGGAAATTGGATTGGAGGAGGTGCTCTAAGTCGAGTATCTCATCGACTAGAGCTCCAAGTCGGGGGAAGCACAATAGATCTGCAAGGTTGCAGTGCGCTTACACCCCTAAAATCAATCTACAATATCGCCATTTCAATTATCGATGGCGCAATAAGGTGTTTTCCTAAGGAATGTTGGCAGACAAAAAGAAAGCATATTTCAATAGTAGTACAGGACAATAGTACTGTTACACACATTTATTTTTTTATTTATTTTTTTTATAATTTGCGCGCGCCAAAGAGGATAGAGAGAGAGAGATAGACCGAACGATTTTTAGTGTAGTGGTTTGAAACTCAGATAGATTAAGTTTCTGAAAACTCCAAGGGTAGCGTCCAGATAACTGGGGATCTTGTTTGTTTTGCTTTTTGTCATTGGTCATGATTCACAGTATTTTTTTCCGTCTTCCTGATATCATCATCGCGATCAAATTGCATTTCCAGCCATATGACCACTCTACTGCCAGTGTTATGCCTTCACTCTCAGTCGTTCACAGACTTTCAGAGTGTGTACACGTGTTTCGGCTTCTCATTTAAAATCGGGTTGATTTGAAGTGCAGTATTAGACAGTGTTATTTCAAGTGGCGAGTTAGCCTAGAGGTGGTGGTGGTGAACCGGCAACCCAGGGACCTCGGTTCAATCCCGGACTGGGAAATATTAAATTGTGGACTTTTTTTTTCATTTAACAAAAATAAGTGAAAACCAAGTAAACAAAAACAAATATCAGGCGATGGAGAGTGAGCGGTCCGCGCTCCCATTAGCGGGACCAGCTGGTGGGGTGACAGCATCATCCGATGCAGTGCAGGCAGGCCACTCAGCAACAGTGGCAACCGCAAGTAAGGGGAAAAGGAGAAGGAAGTTAAAACCTTCTCCCAACCTTGTAAAGCGTCCCTCCACATCAGCTCCAACTGAACAGCTGCCCGGTGGAGTGAGTGAAGGGGCGCCGAGCACAACAACAACAACAACAGTAGCAGCAGAAAAAAAGCGACAGAGGTCCGATGACTCTGTCGAATTAGCGTACATCTCCGACGGTGGGGAAGGCCACTACGTTGGAGAGAAGAACAACAGCTTCGGAGTTCTGGCGTCCTCCGAATCGGATGATGAGGAAGAAGAAGTCGAGAGTCTGACTAGCAGCATCAGGCAGCTCGAGCAGAGGGTGCGTGCTATAAAGGCCAAACAAATGGCCAGGCGAGAGAGGGAGCGGCAGCTAGAGCTACAGCGCGCTCAACAACAACAACTACTACAGCAGCAGCCGCCAGAAAACCAGCGGCAACCGGCAATACAGCCGCAAATGCTGCAGCAGAAGCAGCAGCATGAACAACAGCAGCAGAATAAGCTGCAACAACAACAGCAGCAGAAACCGCTGCAACAAACACAGCAGCAGAAAAAGCAGCAACAACCGCAGCAGCAGCAGCAGAAACAGCAGCAGCAGCAGAAAAAGCAGCAACAGCAGCAGCAGCAGCAGAAACAACAGCAACAACTACCGCAGCAGAACCAACAGCAACCGAAGATGACGGCAAAAGCGAGGGTACCGCCAATAAACACGTACAAAATTGAGCTTATGGACACCATTAAACTATGTAAGTCGGCCATAGGCAACAATTTTTCTATTAAACGTTTAAATGAAAACAGGCACGCTATCCACTGCAATACAGTGGAGCAATATAAAAAAATTAAAGATTTGTTAAAGGACACGACGACGGAGTTCTTCTCCTTCACCCCGAAGGGGGAAAAGCGGCAAACAATGCTGCTGAGGGGGATAGACCCGTCTACTGATCCGGAGACGCTCCTTGCGCTGCTTAAAGAGAAAGAGTGCAACGAGCTCGAATTCGTAGGGGTCAAGCCTTTCACCACAGCTAAGGCAAAAAGGGAGAAGCGGAAACTGCCGTTCTTCCTGGTTCAACTTTCACCCAATAGCAAGTTGGATGGTCTAAGGAGTATTAAAGTCCTAGACTACCAGGTTGTCGCCTGGGAAAAATTAAAAAGGAGCGAAAACATTTTACAATGTGTTCGCTGCCAAAGGTTCGGTCACGCCGCGTCGAACTGCGAAATGCAGCCTCGATGTGTCAAGTGTGGAAAGAACCACAAAGCAGAGGAATGCACTCTAGGTAAGGATGGAGTTGCAGATAAGAGCCAGCTCTCGTGTGCTTTATGCAGGAACTCGGGACACACCGCAAACTATCGGGGTTGTCCTAAGTTCCAGTATATTAAGAAAGTAAATCTGGTTCGGCAGGAGAAGGTTGTAGTGAAACGTCCACCTGCTCCAATTCAAACACCATCCGTGACTCCCCAAGTGACCTACGCCCAAATGGCGGCAGGTCGGGGAAACGCGGAACAGAAAAGACCGAAGGTTGCTTCTCAGGCCCCAGCGCCTAGAGCACCGGAGGCTCAAAATGACTTGCTGGCCATCTTGCTCTCTATCCAAGGGCAGATGGAGCAGCTTCAACGTCAGGTACAGGAGCAGGCGAAGCGGGTGGACCAGATCTACGCACTTCTGCCGGGCTTAACGCACCTTCAGTCGTAATGGGTACGAACATGGAGGAGCAATCCTTGAAGATCCTTGCGGTGAATGTGAATTCACTGATTAGGATCGAGCGAAGAGCCGTATTGTTTAAGTTGCTTGAAGACCAAACCCCTGATGTGCTTATGGTTAGCGAAACAAAGCTATCCCAGAAGCACAAATTGGGGCACAATAAATACAATATTGTCAGAAGAGACCGACCCAACTCCACACAAGGAGGAGGTGTTGCTATCTTCATACGCAAACAACTGCAATTTAAAGTTATGTACAGCGGTGAAGTGCGAAGGTTCCAGGAGCTGGAAGCGTGTATCGTGTGCATCCCTCTCCGTAGTGGAAAGAGGATGTACTTGGTCGCACTCTATGCACCTGAAGTTACTCAATCTACTTTATTTATTTCAGAGCTCGAGACACTTTTTCGATGCCTAAGGCTGGAGTCGGAGGAGAATTATTTCATTATGGCCGGAGATCTAAACGCCAAACATAGAGATTGGGGAAACAACACACCTAATCCTAGAGGGAACCTACTATTCAATTGGTGGGGTCGGCACAGTGTCGAGTATAAACTCGATTTGAAAGCTACAGATAGTCCGTCGTTTCCTAGAAGCGGCTCCTATCTGGATCTTATGCTGTTCGACGTACGGTTACAACTGACCGACATGGACCGACAAACTATAAACTGTCTGCACACATTTGTGTATGACAGTGACCATTGCGGACTCAGTGCCGTAATAACGATTCCCAACGAAATTGCGGAGTTAGAGGAGTTTGTCCAAACGTACTCCTACAATTATAGTAGGACGCGTTGGTCTCGCTTCTCAAGAACCTTGACAAGAGCACTCTCCTCGAATTCGCTCTACCCACCGTCCAATAGGAATCTGTCAAACGAGGAGATTGACTGGTACCTAAAACAAATGGACGAGACAATTAAACGAACTATGGATAATACGATACCTCGGTATCAACATACTGACAACGCAGACATATTCCGCAATGCAACAATTGACGCACTACACCAACACAAAAGTAGACTGCTGTCGAGACTGAAAACCTTGTACAGACAGTTTACTGACAGACAGAACTCGGAGGTTAGGACACTGAAGTCGTTGATTAAAAACCTCCAGAAGTTAATTAGAGAAAATTACAGACTTTCGGCAAATTTGCATTGGAACAACAAAATTCGGGCTGTAAAATCCAACAACCCGAGTATGTTCCCGCAAATAAATAAAATATTTCGGAGGAATAATCAAAACGACCTTCCGTGTCTTAAGATCCCCCGAACGACGAACAATGGACAAATACTAATAACAGCAGGTATAGATCCAGATAATGCAGTAGAGGATGACAACTTCTTTGTGATCGAAGATCCGCAGGAGAAGGTAGAGGCTATAGGAGCGACTTTCCAGGAAGTGTACAAGGTGAATGATACCATTTGCCCGAACCACGATTTGGAAAATCGCGTCCTTGTGCACAACTTCTACCTTCGAAATGATATAGAGCACTGGCGATCCGAGAACATAGGTTTTACCGAGTTCAATGACGATAACATGGCAAATAATGTCATCGCCGATGAAAGGGTACATCCCCCGTACATATCGAAGGTGGAGCTCCAAGCGATCTTCGACTCATTGAGGAGGAAAAAGTCTGCAGGAATCGACGGAGTGTCGAACATTGTGCTTCGACATCTCCCTCTAGAAGCGGTGGACATTTACACCACTCTGTTTAACAATGCGCTGAATAATGCACATTATCCAGCGCATTGGAAAACAGCAGTGATACAACCCATCCCCAAACGGGGTAAGGACACTTCCAATCCGGCAAATCTCCGGTCGATAAGTCTCCTTCCGAACATCAGCAAGGTATTCGAGAAAGTGATCAATAGAGCCCTGCTTAAGTGGACTGAGAACAGTAATATAATTCCGGATAACCAATTCGGTTTTAAGGCGGGGCATGATACAATACATGCCGCGTCTAAACTGGTATCGGATATCCAATGGAACAAAAGTAAGAACCAATGCACGGGTGCCTGCCTGATTGACTTGGAGAAGGCCTTCGATACCGTATGGTTAGAGGGACTCTTCTACAAGCTGAGCAGGCTGGGCATAAGCAAACCAATGCTGTACATACTTCATAACATGCTCACCAGTAGACAGTTCATCGTCAAAAATGGCAATGTGACTTCTGCTGGTACATTTCTAATTAAAAACGGTCTGCAACAAGGTGCGGTTAATTCACCGATCCTTTTCAACATTTACACGAGCGATCTCATAGGATCACTTCACCATGCCATAGCGTACGCAGACGACTTGATCGCGTACAGATCAGGACCAAAAATCGAGGTCATTGCAATTCTCTTGCAACGTGACTTCGATAAGATTCAGCGATATTGCGATGACTGGAAGTTGAAGATCAACTTCCAGAAATCGGAAACCATTCTTTTTAGGACGCCGTTGTCTGGGGCCTCTAGGGATACCAGAAAGAATTGGCGAAAGTTCTCAATCGTGGGACCGCACGGACAGCCACTTACGAGTCGAAGTGTAGTCAGATACCTGGGGCTCTGGTTAGACCAATATCTATATTTTAACAAACATATAGATGCTGCTCTGGCCAGAGCCAAAGGTGTTTTTGCCCTTACAAAGAGACTTTTTTATAGCAAGCAACTCGATGCAAGGGTAAAGGTAATCTGCTACATGGCCCTCATTAGGCCTATGCTCGTATATGGATGCCCCGTGTGGTTCAACGTGGGAGCAAGCTTGTTGGAAAAGATTCGGGTGTTTGAGAGGGCTTGCCTTCGGGCTTGCCTTCATTTGTACAGAACACCAGAGTCCCAGTACATAAAATTCTATCCCAATGAGGTCCTATACAACAGGGCTAACCTAATAAGAGTGGATAATTTCGTTATCAAGCTGATTCGAAGGCACATTGCAAGAGCAATGAGCTCGACGAACAACCTGATCTCCGGGGCTTATTACCCCAATTACGAGTATCACGAGAGAGTGCGCCTTAACGGCTTTGTTCCCCCAGAGGCGTTCCTCCATTTCGATAAGAAAGGTCTGATCCAGGACAGATTGGCGGTACCGCTAATCTTCCACGTTGCTCGGACAGTTGTGGATAGGCGACTCAACTACGACAGAGACGTTGCACACGGCAGTGTGGAGCGTCTCCGGTTTAGTAGGGCGGTATCGGGTCGCGATGTTGAGGACGTACAACGTCAGTACGGTCGTTTCTGGTGGCTAGCCGAAAGAGAGGAAACTCCTTCGTCGTTTCCTCCTGATCCAGGGTAGCCTGTTGCATGTTTGAGGTTGGCTGTTCTTGTCCATGGCCGACTTACATAGTTTTAAGGTTTAGGTAGTTTAGGTACATTTAGGTTTAAAAAAAAAAAAAAAAAAAAAAAAAAAAAAAAAAAAAAAAAAAAAAAAAAAAAATATCAGCACTTGAATAGAAAAAAAAAAAAAAAAAAAAAAACAGCACTTGATAAAAAAAAAAAAAAAAAAAAAAAAAAAAAAAAATAAAAAATTAAAAAACAAAAAAAAAAAGTACGTATATAATTACGTAAGCTAGAGTAAGATAGATTAAGGTAGAATAAGATATTTTAAGGTTTATTTTAAGGTAGATTTTAGTTAAGTTAAGTTTTATATATAAGATAAGAAGATAAGAAAAAAACAAGTTCATATACTAAGTTTTTGTACAATTTTCTTAGTTACAATTAAAATTAAAAAATTTAATTAAATAGAAAATTTTCAAGTTCTTTACGTCGAAAGACATAGTTTTAAGTATTAGGTTTAACTTAGAGCGCCCGCATAGGGCCAGTAAGTTAGAATAAGAATAGTTAAGTTAGTTAAGCTAGTTTTAAGCGTTTTGTCTAGCACGTAAGTTAATACATGAATTAATAAAAATGCACTAAAAACGAAAAAAAAAAACGAAACGTTATGCCTTCACAGTAGAGTTGACTTAGCTTTCGCAATTGATAGACTTTTTTATTTATTTCAGGCGAAATAAATTGATGATACTTGACATCAGGATTTGAACCGTGAACCAACAGCGTGACAAGCGATGATGTTACCACTACACCACGGCCACCCTCATATTATTGCTATAAAACAAAGACCTCGAAAGATAATTTAATGAAACTTTCAGGATTTATTCAGATATATATTCTGAATATAATAATTGAAATTTTTTTTTAAAAGGACTTCTCTTGGCCTTAATGCAAGTCTTTAGTCCTTTTGGCCACTCATCAATTAGAATACGCACCTCATTAATTGGGAAATTGGTCACAGCTTCGGTCAGAGCTCACTTTAAGAGTTCCATGTTAGGGTATCTTTTGAGGCACATAATGTCCTTTAAGACAGTCCACAATTTGTGATCAAGTGGATTAAGGTCTAGGGTGGTGGGAGACTAGTCTTTGTACCAATAAAACGGGGTACATTTCTCTGGAGCCAGGTATGGGTAGTTTTCGCTTTATGAGCTGGCGACCGATCTTGTTGTCCTTTACGGACCCTTAAGACTGCCCCGAACACTTCTCTAAATGACCGTGCATATACCCTCACTATATTTGTTTAATATCTTCTGCACCATGAAGATTTTCTCATCGGTAAACAGAACTTTTCTGTACAGAACAGCAACGTATTCCACCAAGGGTCTCTTTGATTTTTGGACCCAATTTTTGTAAAAGCGTATGGCGTTTGAAGGCCCCCATCCTCAAGCCTATCTTGATATGTGAATCATTGATTTTTGTGTTACATTCATCTCGCGTACCAGTGTTTTCTGCTTTTATGAACCTTTTTGAGCTTTAAAGGTTTTGATGACTTGTGACGTACTTACCCTGCGAGGAGGACCAGACCGCAGGCGTATTTTAATGTCGCCCGTATCCCCGAAGAATTTTATACACCGATCAGCAAACATTAAGCTAATATCTAGCTGCTTCAGTGTCTTGAAATTCGAACCTTTGTTCACACCGCACTTATGAAGCGCTACGACAGAGATGCGATTCACTTTCTCAATTCATTCCGGAGTGAAAATGTAAGCAAATTTGAAATATTTTTATAAAGAAACAATTGCGACGTTAATTGCTACAAATGTTATGCCAATCTTTGGATACACGTAACTCTTGGTCTCGCAGTGGGTGCAACATATGTAATAGCAGTATTTTTTTTGTCCCTAACGTGGAAACGGTATTTCCTTCGTACTCCGATTCACTACTAAATCCAAGCGCCAAATTACAAAGTGGAATGTCGTTTATATAAAGTTAGCTAGCAGAGCTACATTTGCAACGCAAGCCTCTAGTTTACATTATTTTGGAGAAATAGATAAAACAAAAAAAAAAAAAAAAAGTACCCACTTATTCGGTGGCTTATGAAATAAAATATGGAGTTCCATTTTAACGGCGGTATATTTAAACTCTAACATTGCAGATAAACTACATTTTGACACATTCCCTGATAATAAAAAGGGGAACGTATATATAAATCCGCGATAGTGATTGATTAAAAAAAACAAAAAAGAAAATAAAAAAGCAGACAGAAACACCAGTTATCGCAACAGACCATAGATAGTAACGATGGCAGCAGAGGTAAAATGAATCCATAATTTCATCTTGCTACAAGGGCACACACTTGCCACTAATTTAAATACGTACCATCGTTTACATTTAGCACCACAAAAGAGCTGTCAGAAGTCCATCAACCCACAATTAATACCCATCCCCCCAACCACTTAAACTAGCTGGAATGCATGTCACAGCAGCTGGCGTGATTGCTGCCTCTCTTGCTCCTCTTAACCAACAATAGTACATACGACTACGAGCGCTTTTCCCTTTCAGTGATTTTCTTTTGTTGCGATTTTAATTGATGCGCAAATTGGAAATTTATTTTACAAAGCAGACTGGGTCTGCCCCCCCCCCCAAAAGGAACATGGAAACCTTAGTCCCACTATTGCCAGTGACAATTTGCCGATTCAATAAACACCATCTTCAGATTTATTGATTCATCAAGAGTGAGCCTGTGCTTACGTCGACGTTAAATATACCAAAACTAGCGACTAATTAGAAAATAGGTCATCGACTTTGCTGCGCACACACAGCTAAACACAAAAGGAAACTGATTCCTTTCGTGTCGTCTCCGTTACAAATACGGGAAACATGCCATTTGTGTTCGCTCACAGGTGGTTGTGAAAAATCCAAGCTATTCCTGGCACGGGCTCTGTGGCAAGTGACAATTTCCAGAGCTCAAATCAACTCCAACCTGTTGGCAACCCTCGAAAGGTGTCACAGCAGACTGCTAAATTAAATTTACTTAAATTCCCGATAGATGACAGTGGAATTATTGATTTTTATCAGCTGCGAGAGGGCGGTTACCAATCGGAAAAGAACCACCTTGCAGTTGGATTGTTCTTGTTTATTCGATCCAAACAAATTAGTACACAGCTTTTCAAGTGACAACTAAATATGAAATAAATGCGTACTCACCTTGGAATAAATCACCAATGTTCACTGGGTGGTAGCCACCCTTACAGTAGTCTTCCTTGGGTTCCTGCTCATCGTTCTCGCTGTTGAGCTCCGATTCGTCAGACTCATTCGAAGAGCTTCTTGGCGGATACTGGTAATCTTTGTTGTTGCCATCGAATTTCTTATTATTGAAGCAGCGATTCGCTGACTTCGCATTTGTTGAATTCAATTGATCCAAAGTGGTTGTGCTGGTCGCAGATGATCCAGCGCCACTCGATGGAGCGCCCGACACATTTTGTGAATCAGCCATCGATTTATTTTTTCCTCCACCATTACCTGGGCAAGCGTTATTCTGTACCTGTGATGCTACTGCTGCCTCAGATGCCGGTGGAGATTGTGGACTGTTCGGGGCAGCATCTTCGACTACACCACCCCCATTTCCACTATTATTAGAATTTCCCGGTGCACTGGGAGTGTTCGGTTTGTCGCCTGCGATCCCATTAGGTTTTCCCTTTTTCTTATTGGGCTTATGACGTTTTTTCTTGGCTTGAATAGCCAAAACACGTCTGTTGACGTCAGCCTTTGTATTCATATCCGCCAGGTGATTACTTTTTCAGTTCTGCTCGATTTATTTTTTATATATTCTTGCCCTGTGGACAATTTCTGGAACAATTCGCTTGGAAAAAACCCCAAATATCCAACACTTTTCAGACTCCGCACTGTGGTGAGAAAATTTTGCAGAGAAGACAAATACTACCGAACGGAATTAAAAAAAAAAAAAAAAAAAAAAGAAAAGATGACAAATTCCGTCTCCCTCTGCGCGTATACGAGCAATGTGTGAGAGCAGATAGCACTGCGGTTTGTTCGTCTTTCTTCCTTTTGATTCTAAAAGGATGATTTTCCCAGCAAAAGACAGAAAAAAAAAACTCACAAATTACGAATTTTCTCCATTACACAATATTTTTGATAGCTGCCGACTAGATTTAATGAAACTCCTGTAGTTTAGGCATAGTTGATGCTGAATTTGAGAAGAATAAAGTGGAAAACACAACTTTTTCGACTCGCGACGGGCACACGGTAGAAGAAGGAAAAATGTGTGTGGATTTTGGTCGTGCGCTGGTATATCGATTGTGAATGATTAGTTGCTATTGCGAATTAATTGGGCAGAGAAGGCGAATGCTGCTCACAATGGCGAACTTTTGCGCAAGATTTTAGTGTTCAGAGGTGGGTTGTTTTGTTAATATTACGGCGTTTGCAAAATTTCCGTGGACTTAAGCGAAAAAAGTCCAATCGATTTGGGTTTTATTTTTTATATCATTGATGTAAAGGCCGGTGTCCACTCAGTGGTTATTTTCTTTATAATCTAAACAGACTTAGAAGCCTATTATTAAAAATACTTGCAAATATGGGCTTAGTATTCGAGTCGGTACACTATGTGCTCAGGTTTGTGTTACTTCCGACGTATGTTGTAGCCTTTATTGATGCATCATTATAGAAATAAATAATTAATCAAATATTTAAATTAACAATTAATATATAAAAAAAAAACATTAAATATGAAACTTTAATTCCTCATGTAAAAAATCGAATTTGGTGTTACTAGGTTTTTTTATTATGCCGTTGAAATATGAATTAGATACTCAGTCGTTTTGATCAAGCATTTTTAGAAAACAAAAATGCATTACGCACCTTTAATTTGTCTTTCAACCTTTTCTTCAAATGAAGATATGTATATATAATGCTTAAATAGACGGATAGAAAAAAGCCTAGTTTAAATTTCTAATGTACATGATTTAAGCCAGTGTTCCACACATTTAAATGTCTCTTTAATCATTTAAAAACTCTCATTATCTGTAGGTTAAAGTGAGCCCAATTTTGCGCTCAGTTATGACGTTGTCCAATTGTTTTGAAGAAGAGATTTATCTTGTATACCGTGCTTAATGTTGCGCCTTTGGCATTTTCAAATTAGTTCTTCATGCGCATCTACAGCATTGGTAACAAAGTCAAATTAAGAGTGGGCGTACACAGTGACCTTTCTCCCATGCAAAAATGTTTATCTCTATCAACATGGTCTGTCAATTCTTTCCTCATTTATTTTGTTACCCTAAAGAACCTACTCCATGGCATCTCTTCACCACTATGAGCCGGCTTGGTGACAATTTTGTCACCCGTGCGCACACACTCCCATTTAAATGGTAAAAATGGAATTATTTCTGCAGTGCATGCAATCCGGTCGATTCTTATAAGTACCAGCATTGACATAATGTGACCGGAAGGTTGCGGCAAAACAGTTGCATAACAAATAGACACCAGTGTGCACCATCCCTTATAATGTGCGTATGCGTGGCAAGGACAGTAATACGCAACTACGTCACTTTGACATCAGTTATGATCGGATTAGGATAGAACACAATCAAATGTGAACCTTCGCTCACTTTTGGGCACCTTGGTAATAGTCACATTATATCCCGCTAAAGTGACATTTGAGATCCTCAAACAAAAGAAGTAGCAAAAACTACAGAATACAACATAATTCACTTAAACAACAATATTTCACTTACAAATTTTGAACAAAAGACATTGATAGATACCCATGAAAACGATACTTATAAAAAATGCTTAGCTCTTTCAGAAAATAAAAAATACTACACTTACACTCATTAAAAATGTGGTAAAGAGCTACTATCTGTTTCTTAATTCTATGTTAATGGTGAATTTAAATTTGTTTTTCAAATGATATATTCATGACATAATGGCGTATTCGCTCGTTATCGCTTTGAATAAATAGAACCTGGGACCTAGACATTTTACAATATTTGAAAGGTAGAATGAATTACCCATGATTGCCTGACGCGTAATACTAACGCAATGACAAGATTATCCAATGATAAAAGAATCCAGAGTCAAAATAGCCACCGACAAAATAATTCGAAGACTAAATAAATTAATAATATTTTTTCCCAAATTAACACAAACTTAAATAAACAAATACTTTAGTGCATCAGTTGTCGAATCGGTTTTTGGGAAAATTTTATGGAAGACAAGAAGAAATATTGTTAAAAGTAAAGAGATTTCCATTGTTTTTCATACGTTTTCCCTAAAAACCCGGTTCAACAACTAATGCAAGAATACTAGTGTTCCCAAATTCATTTCAAACATTTCGCATAAAATTATTCATATTAACGCTACTGTGGAAGACATCGTATTTTCACTGTTTTCCGTGGGAAATAAGAAAAATGGCTATATAGAACAACTTGGAAATTGGTTACTGGTAGTCCAAAATACATAGTATATCAATGATCAGAGCAATTTCACAATTTTCTTCCACTTGTTTCCTACCAAATAAAGATTTTAATACAGGCAGGCTCCTTGTTACGTAATTTTTATTTATTTTAGTCCGATTTTATTAGTTTCTCATCATGAAATATTATAATTAATATTTCCTTCCTCTTGCTTTCTAGGAGAGTTAAAAATTGAAATTGAAACAATATTACAACCGTTGTTTATTCATTCCACCGAAAGAATGGGAAGGACGAATAACTTGGTCACGTGGTATTCGAATATTTAGAATAGAATAAATAAGCAGTAGAATGAATAATTAGAGAACAAATTAGTATTAACTCTTTCATTTAAATTCAATTAAATTTTACAAAAAACAAATACAGCGTTACTTATTTAACATTTTCGTCACCAACCAAATGCACTCTTGGCGCATTCATTCCACCCCTTGAGATAAATAATTTCCAATGAAACATGTTCTGAATATTCCGAATGAATCAGAAACCGCAGTTTTTATGCACGAACTATTCACAATGTATAAAGAATCACACTCAACATTGTGAGTGGTAGCGTGGTCCGTTGCGGAACCCTCTAATTTGCTCGATTCTATTATGTTTTAATATAACTCAATATTTGTTTTGTGTGGTAATGGCAAAACGCCAAATGTCGAGCCAGTCATAACGAATCAATCGGAAGCTTTCTATTCAGGGTTTTATTTTTCCGCAAACTTAAATATTTTGATAATATTCTAAAAATGGAATATTTCCGAAATGGAACGAAATTTCCTTCATGAGTATTTTCTCTTTTCTTCCCACTTTTCTTATCAATAAACCCATCGTCAATGCGTTGTGTAAATACGCATGTAATCATAGCCCAAGTTTTTAATATCCCCAATAGAATGTGCACACACCATCAGGATATTGCATCAGGGTGATAAGACCAACACAATACCACCTCATAAAACTTCCTAAAAATATAAATAAAACAGGTGTTAAAATATTTTAAAAAATGTATTTATGTTGAGAATGCTTTAAAATATTGAAGCAAGGAAATAAAATACCCCAAGACCCTCTTTAACTGAACCCAACGAATGTGCATTTTGCAGTTGGCTGCTCTGCACAAAACCATACTTTGACAAGTAGTGCGCAGTGGTTTTGGTTGCAGGAAAGGAAAGGCTATATGCTTTCAAGTCCCCAAATCTTATCTTCTTTTTGTAAAAAAAAAGATATCAACTAGTGGTATTGAAAAATATTATAACATCTCGTAACGTTTCTTTATTAAAATGAATCATATACAAGTTTTTGGCTGATCTGGCATTTGGTAATTATTTATTGTTTTCACATTCCACTTTTTTTTTCACCAAATTTGGTGTGCGAAAGAGAGCTACATTCTACATTGTGAATGATGACACCCCGACGAATATCCCAACAAAGTGAACCAACAAAAAATATCCCAAAACAAAAGCGCGCGAAAAAGTTTCGTTCAATGCAACGATTTTCATTCGACGGAATGCATTACGCGAAGATAATTTTGGAGGGAAATCGCTGAACAGAGTGGACGTGACAGAATAGTCTCGCGCGCAAATTTTCCAGTGTCCAATAAAATAAAATACTTCAGTTATAATCTTATAAAAGATAAGAAATTAAAAATTAATAATGTCTCAGCCGTCGGTAGCATCATTTTTTAACACAAGAAAGCGAGCAGTCGCTGAGGATTTACATGTATCCAAAACTAGGGTAAGTGACTGCAAGGACATTCTCCATTTTTAAATCCTTTGCCTTTGTTGGCGTCTTCTGATTGCATTGTTGTAGTAGAATAGGTATTAAGTGGAATTTATTTTCTAAATAGGAAGCCTCTAGCCAGCCAGCTCCATCCCATAAAATTCTCGAAAATGATGATGTATCCACCTTGAAGCATGCGATTAAAACACGTTCGGGAAGGACTATCAAGAGAATTGGCGCCGCTGAATCGACAACTTCAGCGAAGGTCTCTAAGATTGAGGCGAGTCTCAAGCAGCAAAAATTGGTGCAATTCGTCAAGAAGGGGAATATGTCGCCTCGGAAGAAGGCACCCACACCTCAAAAGCAGGACAATGAGTCTGCTTTCATTCAAGCTGAGGAGACTTCAACGGCATTCGCCGCAAAAGGAAACATCACAAATGTAGAGCGTGGCATGAAAACGCCAGTCAAGCAGATAATCAAGGATCCATATAGAAAAGATGAAATCAAGTCAATGGTCAGAAAGGAACTGAACTTCGATGAGGTCAAGACTAAAGTGTCTCGTCATGAGAAACTACAGGAATTGAAGGAATCACTCAAGCGGATCCAAGAGTTGGAGAAGACACGCAAAGCCCAAGAAGAGAAAAATCGTCGCCTTAAAGAACGTGGACCTTCTTCATCCAAGAAACCCATTGCAGTTACGCTGAAAGAATTCAAAACAATCGAATTGGAAGTACTGACAAGGTAATTACATTTAGTTATATAATTTGTCTCGAATATTACTGCGGCCTCGTAAAACCCGGTCACAGAAAAATTCGCATTAAATGAGGTCGCCTCTCGTTTTGTTGGTGGAACACTTCACGTGTTGACTGAATAAATAGTGCATGCCCAGCAGTATGTGTTAATTATGAATTGTACTGTCGATTGGTCACCAAGAATTATTTCTGCAGTGCTGAAGGTTTTTGTCCAGTCTGCATTATTGTTACATGTGTTACTCTAGAACAAAAGACAAGTGGGATCTATTTTGGTTGGTGTTATTTAGGCAATCGTAATCGAAATGGTTTGCTATTGATATCACTTGTCTGATACAAGTCCTCGAGTTAGTTTCGGATTATGATTGTTTTTTTTTTTTTTTTTTTTTTTTATGGGCACAAGTTTGATGTAAATCAGTGGAAGTTCTTATTTTGTAATATAAATCCATTCGCAGGGCATTACTAGGCGTCATATGACACTAAACCTTGTCCCAGATTGCAGCAAAAAACGCAATTTAATTAATTTTACTATCAAAACAACGGCTGTACATATGTTAAATACTCATACTCAACTCAATCGACTTTTCTGTCTAAAGTTCAAATCTTCGGCTTTTAAATGCAAACGAAACCAATATTTATTTCACCTATGAGAAGGAAGACGTGCAATTCATTCCTTTATTTGATTTAAAGCATTATTTTCCTAGTCCTATACATGCATGCCTGCATTGGTTAATATTTCTATTGTGTTCTGATACGTTTAGCAGACAAAGAAATGTTCTTATCGGTATATGACTGGAAATTTGGAAGTTAAGTGTATACTGATCAACATACTAAAAGTCCCCTAGACACTAATGTAGTTTAGTTTCTAAGCGAATTTTGTTAATGCCATTCGACGAGTTTTATTGTGCTGCAAAACTAATAAAAATAAGTCGGACTCTTCCTGTTCATAGTGTTTTTAATGTAATTTCAATGTAAAATGTATAACGTACAACATCAGATTATTAATTAGCTGAAATCAGTACAATAAAACGCGTCGAATGGCATAAAAAAAATCACATGGGAGTCCCCTAATTAAAGTTGTTTTGCAGTTGTCTAGGCACATTATACAACAAGCAGAAGCGAACGATTTCAGCGGTATGTTTTGGATCGTTATCTTGTTGGAACCAAAACTCAGAGTCTAGTTGAAGTTTATTCACACTTTTCCTTAAATTAGTCTTCAGAATATTAAGGTATGCATGTTTGTCCATTGTAGACTCAATAAATTCCATTTCTCCAACTCCTCCACTTGCCCTGCACCCCCACACCATTACACCTCCACCACCGTGCTTAACTGTAGGAGACAAATTTTGCTTATCGTAAGCTGTGCCCTGCTTTCGCCACACGATTTTTCGTCCTTTTATTCCGAATATTCAAAATTTGTTCTCATCGGGAAAAAATTATTCTTTTCCAAAAGTCAGGTGGTTTATTATTTACATATTCATTTGCAAAAGCTATGCGCTTTAAACGATTCACTCTTGAAATGAATGGTTTTTTTCGCGAATCTCGACCGCGGTACCCTGCCTTTTTTAGGATTTTTCTGACGGCATCGGCACAGATTTTTTTGTCGAATTTGGCCATGATGTTTTCCGATAACTGAGATGCTGTTAGTCGAGGATTTACCTTCACTTACTTTATTAAATCTCGTCTTTCTCGAGATGACAGCTTTGGTGGTCGACCGCAACGAGGCTTAGATGTGTAAATGCCTGTTGACTTAAAATTGTTTATCACCCTTTGAATCGATGAATACTGCCGGCCAACATCTTTAGCTATACTTCTAAAGCTTTTTCCTTCTTTCCACAATTTTATAATAATTTTCGCTCGTCCACACTTATTTCTTTTCTATTATTCCCCATTGTACAAAAAATATCAAAAAATCACAAGAAATTATTTACAGATTTTACAAAAAAAAAGGTGAATCACATCAACTACTCAAAAATGATGTGAAATTTCTTGAATGTCCCTTCAACTGCAATAAACATAACGGTAAATGGCAGTTGTGTATAGTGAACGCAGACTTTTTCTGTCTCTGTTTTAGGTGTTTGAGCAAAAAAGTTCCGTTAACTGGACGAGTGTTCATAGGAATTTAATGAAATTTGCGTAATACGTTGTCCTTGTTGTTGTTTCTAAATGGGCATAATTAAAATTCAAAAACATATATTTATCTCTTTTTTTTAATGCAACAAACAACTGGTTTAATAGGTGAACGCAGACTTTTTCTGCTAAGTGTATGTATGAGTCTGTTCATGGTAAGCCAAACAAATTTGCTGCATACTACCTTGATCAAAAAGTTGCAGGAATTTATTCAGAAAATTGAAAATACAAGTTTATTCTTGATAATCGATATTGTCCCCTTCAAAGTACTCTCCATTGACTGAAACGTACTTATGCCAGAGCTTGATCCAATCCTCGAAACCTTTTTTATGATCGGATTTTGATAAACACTGCATCAAAAAATTGCACATACAGCAGATAATTTCGCACATAAAAAGGCTTATTTTTGAAAATAAAAGTTTATTTTAGAAAATTTTATTAAATATCATTTCATTCATTTATAATGCACAGTAATTAACTTTTTTTATTTAAATATTTTACTTGTAGGATTAAAAAAAAAAACAAAAATCAAAATTCAACTTCATAAATTCACCTCAAATAATTGCACATACAGTACAAATAAACATAAATTTATTGTTACTTTAAAGGCTTTAAATGAGCATTAATAGGATGTACGGTATCCTTTGGATAAAATGACTTCCCTCAAACGATTTTTCATTGATTCCACCAATTTTTTAGTTTCATCAGGAGATATGTTGTGCCACTCCTCTAGTATAACCTGCTTCAACTGCTGTCTATTTGTTATATCATGCTTCCGGACTTTTCGTTCCAATAAATCCCATAGATGCTCAATTGGATTGAGATCGGGTGATTGAGGGGGGTGTGGGAGAGTTGATTTGCAATTGTAGATCAACCAAGTTCTTATTAATTCGGAATTATGCTTGGGGTCATTATCTTGTACCAGCATAAATCCGTCTCCTATTACCAATTTTTGAGCACTGGCTTTAAGGTTGTCTTTTAATATTGACAAATACTGGGATCTATCCATTGTGCATTCAACAAAAGTGATGTTTCCAAAGCCGTTAGCTGCCATGGAACTCAAACCATGACATTTCCACCGCCATATTTAACAGTCGGGATTAAGTTTTCCTTATTCATGGAAATATTGGGTTTTCGCCACACAAAACGTCGACCATCTGAACCAAATATATTGTATTTACTCTCGTCGACAAAAATTACTTGTTACCAGAACTCATCTGGTTTGTTGACATACTCTTTGGCATACTCCAAGCGCTTGATGGCATTTTGCTTTGATATGAAAAGTTTTCTACGAGCTACGAACCCTTTGTAACCCTTAGTATGTAACAAATTGCGAATGGTTTGAGGATTTACCGCTGGTCCCCCAGATACTTCAAGATTTGTAGCTATTTGAGGTGTCCCAATTTTTGGATCAGCCTTGACCATTCGCTCAATAACTCGTTCATCTCGCTCAGTTAGACTTCCGCTACCCATGTCATATGAATTATTTTTTTCAAAATTTTTTTTCTACGGATTGGATTGTGGCACGAGGTCTACTAACTGTTTTACTAATTTCTCCGTGACTTTTTCCCTCAGCTTTTAACTTAACAATTATTTTTTTTACATCTATAGGCACTTTCTTATGATTGCCTTCCATTACTTCCTTTTTTGTTTATTTAGTTTTCAAAGGATAAAATAAAAGACCACCAAATGCGAGTGTATACTACTAAATATCTTAAACTTCTATTGACTGTAGACAGCAGCAAAAATATTTACCGTTAACCGAGTATTTACGACAGAAACAGGGTGTATGTGCAATTAATTGAGTCGAATTTTAGGCTGTAAGCACAACCTTTGGGTGTGTTCGTCAAAAAAAAACTTTTTTTTTAAATTTTTCTTTTTTTTAATCCTGATTAACATATGACATCGCAAAATATTTGGTAAACTTTTTTAACGATGGCGTTGTTTTTTGGAAAAAAAATACGGTTGCATTGGTAAATGATTTGGTGTATGTGCAATTTTTTGATGCAGTGTAGCCATCAGAGCTGTTTTCGATTTTTCTATTATCTCCTCTTCGCTGATAGAACGCGTTCCCAGGGAGACAAATCATTCATTCATTCATTTTGTGGTTAAAACCACGGCCAACCCGTCTGAAGAGCCCTCAACCATAATGGAAGCCATTGGACCAACGGGTGGTGGGTTTGCTGTGGATTCACCAAAAATTTTTATTAGTATTTTAAATACTTTCAAATTTACATAAAAAAAAATTATACTTAAAGTATTATCTAATAGTAATACAATACAAAAAAAATAATCGAAAAATCATAATATTAATAATAACATTCACATGCTAGTTTTGACAAACGCAATGAATTTTCTTTTAAAATTAATTTTTTATGTCATTTGGTAATTTTTAACAAAATGGAAGAAATTTAATAAATGATGACTAATCACTGCGTAGTCACTTTGTATTTTTGATGTTTAACATTTAAGTTAGCACATTCCCCAATTTGACAATACATTTTGTAGCCTAATTGAAAAAAAGTAATGATTGTGAAGATCAGACTACAAAATATCAGATATTACCCAAGTACTATCAATATACATAAATTAAAAAAAGAGCAACAATTTGAAAAGCAAATTTCTTTTTTCTTAATACTAAAAAATGATTCTAGTATTTCGTGGCACCACCCTTCGCCCTAACAACGTCATGAACCCTGTTTGGCATGGAGGCATAGAGATTACCGAGGTAATTGTTATTAATTTCATTGAACCACACTTCTTCAATGATGCTCTTTAGATGCTGCATGGTTTTTGGTTTTTTATCTTGGATCTTCTTTCCTTTTTCGTTGGTCTCCTTGCTAGCAAACCCATCTCGTTGAGACGATTCTGGATAGTTCTTACGCTAACTTCAGCCCCAGTAGCGTCTCGCAGGTCAGCTCTTCGCAGGTCAGCTCTCAACTCCGATGCATTTTTAAACCTGTTTCTCAAGCTTAGCCTCTTCAGTTCCGGTCCTCCCGAACAGTGGTACATCTCTTCAATCCTGTGCCAATTTTTCTGTCCAGATTATGATCCCGACGATATTTGTTACAGAATCTTCTTACAGAGCAATTTCACGAAATGACTGATTCTGTTTGGATAAGGCGACGATAACTGCCTTATTTTCTTTACTCAATTGTACCCTTTTAGACATCGCGATATACTCTTTTCACTTTTATTTAAGAAATACAACTGCACGCACTGTTAAATACTGCCAGAATGAATTCCGACACATTCCAAAATATGCATTACCTAACCCGGAGGAAATAAAATATAATTCGGCGAATCCCTTAAAGGTAATTAGCGCAAAAAAATGGAAAACCCGTATGAGGTTTTTTTTTTGTTGCGCGGGGTGTAAATGTGTTTTGACCTGCCGCTGTATTTTGAAAACCCACTCTGAAGTTGTTGGCATTACGTAAAAGGTATGGCTGCACCTCTCCGACTCGTCTGACACCCCTTGTTAGAAATCTTGGTGCGACTCCGTATTTAACCTTAAAAACAGCTAAAAGTGTATTAAATTCAAGTCTTTGTTTTATCCTTAACCATTTAAGGGCATACAGCATGCATCTGAGCGGTGTATATCTATTACATTTTAAAATACTTCTCATCGCTTTGTTTTGAAACTTTTTGAGCCTTTCCAGTTGACCCTGGTTACACCAAGAGTATAAAATTGTACCACAGTACTCAAAATGTAGTTTCACCATGGTGTCGTATACTATCACAGCTGTTATGCTATCCATCTTCTTTCTTATTCGTTTGAAAAATCCAATTTGTTTGCCAATTTTCTTGCATATGTAATCTACATGTTCATTGAAGTTCAGCTCTTTATCAATAATCATTCCTAAGTATTTATTTCAATGCAAGTCTCGTTATTTAAATTCAAATTCATTAACTTTGTTTTTTGTTCATTCAATTTTAATTTGTTCATCTTTAGCCATCTAATTATGAGTTCAATGTCGCATGTCAGTTTGTATTTGCATTCTTCTGCGTCTTTTCCTTCAGCGTAAATCAATGTGTCATCCGCGAATAGGATGTATTTTACAGTTTCTCCCTATTTTCGGCATATCATTTATATATATAATGAATAACAGTGCACCTAATATCGACCCTTGCGGTACACCAAGTTCCACTTCGGCAAAGTCAAACACACTGTTATTTACTTTAGTTCGCTGTACTCTGTTGTTCAGGAATGTCCTAAACCATCTCAGTTCCTTATCTTGAATGCCATAGTTATACATTTTTTTAATAAGTATTTCACGGTCTATTGTTTCAAAAGCTCTTTGAAATCGAGGAAAAGTGCTATTACTGTTTTTCGTTTACCCCCATCTTTCCATTCATTAATTACGTAATTCACTGCTGTCTCACATGAGTAGTTTTTTCTAAAGCCCAATTGAAATTCCGAAAAAATATTGTTTTCTTCCACATATTTCATGAGTTGCTGCTTTACTACTGTTTCAATAATTTTCTCGGCAGTACGCAGTGTATCGGAATTCTTCATTCTTTTTGGTGTTTGGTACTTTCTCTACTGGTGTTATCATTGAGTCCTTCCAAGAGTTTGGAAATTCTCCCGTGGAAATCGATCTATTTACTAGCTCTAGTAGAGCTTTTCCCAACGGATTCCAGTTATCCAGTATTATTCTAGGACTTATTCTATCAAAATCCGTTTTGTTCTTTAGCGGCTTGCAGACTTCTTTCAACTCATCTATTGTAATTTGACGAAATTTGAATTTTGATGCTGTAGGAATAGCGTAATTCACATACTCTAGATCTTCTATCGATTCTCTTATTTCTTTAACACTTTCAATAAAATATTCGTTAAACTTCTTTGCGATTGTTAGTTCATTTATGTACTCTTTCGCGCTGAAGATAACACTTTTAATACTGTTTTTGTGCTCGCTCAAGACTAAATCTTTTATTTCTAACGTCCAAATAATAAACCTTGTTGACTGTCTGATCTTGTGGCAAGAATTCATGATGCACAACATCGTTGTAATCCATGAAAACCGTGAACATCGCCTTCTTTTTCGACTGAAAACGACGTGGTTTTTGCGGTCTTGGCTCATTCGGTGTACGCCATTCGCTCGCCTGATGCCTAGATTGCGTTTCGTACTCATAAACTCACGTCTTGTTTCAAGTAATTATGCGTTTAATGAATGTTGGGGTCGGATTCAGCCGTTGAATCCGATTTTAGCACCAAATTGATCCCATTTTTAAAGTCGTAAAAATCGAAAACACACGGAGGCAGATGTACTCTCGACAGCGTAGCTTTTAAAAATGTCATGCTAAGACGCTAAAATTTGGAGCGGATGTTAATGACAGATGTGCCAACCTAAAAAACACTCAAATCAGATGACTGAAACCGGAAACCGATTGTCATTGCTGAAGCTTTTTGATCAAGGTAGTTTAAGGTTGTTCAAAATAATAGGAGTGATCATTAAAAAAATAATTTTTTTTACAAAATTAGAATAATACTTTCAAAATCGGTTAATAATTAAATACAGTTTTCTCAATACTTTGTTGAAAAGCCTTCATTTTCAACACTGCCTCACACCGACGTGGCATAGAGTTCGCAAGAATCTTAAAACAAGTGGGAGTTATTTTTCAAAAATCTGTTGGTTGTTTGCTGATTTGGCTTCAGCAACATATTTTTTTAACATCACACCATAAGTTTTCTATACGATTTAGGTCAGAGGATTGTGGTGGGCACTCCATAACGTGAATACCTTTCACCCGAAACCAGTCTTTTGCCTTTTTGCTGGTGTGCTTCGGGTCGTTATCCTGTTGAAAGACCCATTTAAACGGCATTTCGTTCTCGCATAACTTCTTCTAGGATTTTTAACGTTTTTGTGTATGTATTGCAGTGTAGTCCCTCTACTTGCAGTGTAGTCCTCTACTTGCAGTGTCCTCTACAGTCCTCTACACCTTCCTTTGCCTATTTGTGTGTATGCTTCCATTTTTTATAAACAAAAACAACCTACACGCCATGCACTGCCAATGGAATGTTTTTCCATCCACTTGGTTTGCTCGTTTCAAATGAAAAGAGAACATATACCAAGGATCTTTTTCTCTTAAATCTTGCAGGCTGAAAGAAAACAGATAGATAATTTCTTTCTCTTTGACATTCATTAAGTACGCGACGTTTTAATTTCATTTTGTGTTTTACAAAATAATAATTAAAATGTTTTATTTTCTTGATGATTGGGCATCGTGAGTTATCCTCTGCATAAAATTTCGTGTCGAGTAATAATTATAGGTAAAGGGTGTCCCGATATTCACGCAAGATTTGAATTTTGCGCCATTTGTGCGGTAAAGTGTTGCCAACGAAAAAAAAAAAAAAAAACTACGTGGCAGCTGACAGTTCAGGATTATTAAAAATGGAGTGCTATACGAAAGAACAACGCGTTTTCATTGTTGAGCAATATTATACAAAAAATGATGCTGATTTTTCAAATCATCTTCAGCGAAGAGGCTCATTTTCATCTTGATGGCTTTGTTAATCGTCAAAATTGCCGAGTTTGGGGTTCAGAAAATCCACGAGTGATTGTTGAGAGCAAATGCATCCACAACCTGGCACTGTTTGGTGCGGATTTTGGGCTGGAGGCATCATCGGACCATTCTTCAGTTAATGATGCTCGCTATCGCGACATGATAATCCAGTTTATTGTGCCTAAATTGCAAGATATGGATGTGGACGACATGTGGTTTCTGCCTCTTTGCCGCATCACGGTGCCACATGCCATACAGCCTGAGAAACAATTCAATTACTACTGCAGGAGTCATTTTCTGGTTGTGTGATTTCTCATTTTGGTGATCTGAATTGGCCGCCCATATCATGCGACTTAACGCCGTTGGACTTTTTTCTTTGGGGTTTATTGAAGTCTTAGGTTTATGCCAATAAGCCCACGACCACCCACGCCTTGAAAGAGCAAATTGAGCGCTGTATCAACGAAATTCAGAAAATTTCGACAAAAGAGTGCGTGCCAGCAAAGCCGTGGAGGCCATTTACCCGATATGCTATTCCATACAGGTATAACCCTATACTGTATACTTTATGAATTTTTAATTAAAATTTTGTGTTTTCTATCAAAATTACTTGCGTGAATTTTGGGACACTCTATTATTTCAATAGAGTGAGACTTGAATAGGTTCGGGTTACACAACTATGACAATAAGGCGATTGAAAAATGCAGAAATTCACAAAACGTTGTCATTTCGAGGGGGTTTTTCATCGCTTGTCTGAGTGCGGTGTTGTCGTTTCTCACTTGGCGTTCAAGTCACCCATTATGATGACGCTATTGCCGTTTGGTTTTAAATTATGAACGGCAACCAGTTGGCTATAAAAGTTGTCTTTATCACCTTCCGTTTACGTCTTCTGTCGGAGCATAACACTGAATGATGGATAATCTAGTTAGATGTCTGCTGCCTATCGGTAACGCCACAACGCAGTTTGTGCTTAAGCAGACTGTCTCTAATAAAAAGACGATTGACATTGATGATTTCTCTCACTCTCCCTAGTTAAATGGTAAAATACAAGTTCGGAATAGTAATTAAAATTATGAATGATTTACTTAAGTTCGTCTCCAAAAGAACTTTTTAAAACTCGAATCGAAACGAACATTAATTTTTTGCCGCCACCTAGTGTCTTTTCACACTCACGGTGGAGAGGAACAGCAACAACTTATATTGCACTTTAAAATATGTTTGCAGATCTAGAATTGTTTCCGGGGTAAAGCTGTCAATAAAACTATTTTTTGAAAGCTTATTTACATGAAATATACTTTAATCAATTATTACGATTTGAAAATAAAACACAAACGGTAACATTTCAAGGAAAACAATTTTATTAATCGATTATAGTCCCCCTCTTTTTCTACAATAGTCTCCCAATGTTTCACAAGCTTGTGAATTCCGTTTTCATAGAAACTTCGTGGTTTTCCTTCAAAAAACGTCATAAGGTAGTTTTCGACAGCTTCCAAGGAACGAAATTTCTTATCATTCAAACCATTCTGAAGAGACCGAAACAGATGCAAATCTGAAGGAGCAAGGTCTGGAGAATATGTTAGGTGCTGAAGGATTTCCCATTAAAACTCCTTCAGTCTTAGGCAGCGTCTGTCGGGCGACATGCGGCTTGGTGTTATCATGCAAGCCAGCTTTTGCCTCGGGTTCTGCACCTTCACCTGCTTGTTTTCAGCTCCTTTTTCTTTGCACGTTGTTGTACACTTTTCATCACCTGTTATGACTCGATCAAAAAAAAAAAATGTTCTTTTTCGTGGCGTCCAAGCAGAGATAAAGGGTCTTTCATTAAGCGCTTCCTATCTTTAAATTTAAATAAAACAAAGTGTGTATGAGATATCATCGACATTTTTTATTCGTTTGAAAGGCCTATCTATGCCATTATGTATGGAATATAACATCGTTCAAATGTCCGCCGCGGCTTCTCTGGGTGGCGAGCATCCGAAATGTCCATGACTTTTCCATGACTCTGGCGCATAAATCAGACTGAATTTGACCGATGGCATCGGTTATGTTGGCTTTGAGGGCCGCTGTGGTTTGTGGCTTATTCGCATAGACCTGCGACTTCAGAAAACCCCACAAGAAAAAGTCTAACGGGGTCAAATGGCACGATCTCGGTGGCCAGTTCACATCACCTCCACATGAGATGACCATGCCCTCGAATCGCTCATCCAGAATTTCCAATGTGGCGTGAGCTGTGTGGCACGTAGCGCCGTCCTGTTGAAACCACATGTTGTTGGTGTCCATATGATCCAATTCAGGCCAAAAGAAATTGGTAATCATCGACCTATAGCGCTCGCCGTTGACGGTGATGGCCTGGCCAACGTCGTTCTCAAATAAATATGGACGGATGACGCCGCCAGCCCAAAATCCACACCAAACAGTGACTTTGTCGGGATACATTGGACGCTCTTGGATCTCATGTGGATTGGTATCGTCCCAAATTCGACATTTTTGTTTGTTGACGTACCCATTCATCCAGAAATGGGCCTCATCGCAGAAGATGATTTTTCGATGAAAATTAGAATCAGTTTCCAACTGCTCCAGAGCCCATTCAGCGATCACACGCTGGTCAGTTGAATTTTGTACGGGTGCAGGCTCAAGTCACGACGCAAAATTCGACAAGTTGTGGTCTGCGAAAGGCCGAGTTCTTGTGAGCGACGCGAAATCGACTACCTCGGATTCTCCTGCACACTCTCACGGACAGCGGCGATGTTTTCGGCAGATCTTGCGTTTCGTCGACGTACGGGTGTTGGTTGATCGTTTACTTAACCAGTGGACTCAAATTTACCCACCACACTGCGAATAGTCCTCTCGGAAGGACGATTATGGTGACCGTAAAATGGGCGAAGCGCGCTTAACGTTGCCCGAACAGAACACCCATTTTGATAAAACAATTTTATTATTTGCACTTGTTGAACGCTATGTCCATCCATGGTGATTTGGCAAAACAGGCTGAATAAATGACAGCCAATTTGACAGATGTAGCTTCAACAATATGGCCGCTATCAACTTTCAAAGTTCGGAAGTCCCTATTGGAAGACCCTGTATTATCACGGAGACACGGTCCAGCTTATTTTTTTCCGCTAAAGAATGCGGCACCCACGTCTCAAGCTTGGAAGTGTATCCAAGTTTCTTTAAATGGCGAAATACTGACGAATGGTCAATATTCTCCTCAGTTGAAATCCTTGGGTTATTTTCCACTAAGGCACGCACAATGTCGTCAGGTAGCGAATCGCTTTAGTGTGGGTGTGGTCTGTACGAACTGTTGAGTATATTTCTTCAACTGATTCTCTGCTTATTCGCCGCAAGACTGCTAGATACACTTTACTACTAGTTACACTTACATATATATGTATGCGTAGTTAAAACTATTAATGTTAATTTCTATTATTTCAGCCCTGCTAAAGGTTTTAAAACACCAACGAAGGTAGTACCCCCAACACCGGACAAAAATGAGCTGATGTCACCGAAGCACACGCCAGTGTCAAAGCGTGTGCTCTTTAGTCCAGCTAAAGATGGATGTCCATCCCAAATGATAGTGCCGCCGGCATATCAAAAGTTCATGCACCTAGTAGAAACATCAAAAACAGTTTTGCATCTTCCCTTTAAATATCGGCAGCTTATTGAAACATTCAAATCCTTGGACTCGGTTTGTGCAATGTTCTTCAATCGGAAAGAGGTCATCACATTCAAGAAACTTAAGCCAGCTGTTCAACGTATGTTGCGGAGAAACTTCACGGAGACTCATTTGGCTCAAATCAAGCATCTATATCCGGAGGCGTTTATTTTTACGCAGATGAAAATGCGGAACTACGGATCAGCTTCGAAGCAGGACTACTTTCAATTGGTTGTTACGCCGAACGTTGAAGGTGTGGCACACAATAAAATTTTACAAATCGATGAGGACAATGTCCTAGAGTCGGCCCTTTCTAACGCCATGAATCCACACGTTATGACCGAGCGTCTTCAGAAATTCCAACGAATTCTTCTCGGTCGTGTTAAGGACGAGCACGAAAAGTTTCTGCAAAGTCTGGATCCGCCGATTGTTATAGACAAACAGAAATTGACACGTTGGCACCCTTCGTTCGATCTAGAAAACTGTTCAGAAGTTGAACTCGGTCATTTGCCGCAGCCGCCAAATGTTGAAAAGTATTCTTCGGCAAAAGACATTCTATCGACTGCAAGAAATCTATTCAATTGTGCCACCCCACTGGAACGAGCTATGGAGCGCTTTGACTCAAAAACCACCGAGGAGAAGGAGGAACTAATGCATCCAACAAATCGTGAACCGCCCACTGAGACAGAGATAGCTGCTAACAAAGAGGTTGAAAATTTACTAAAAGGAGTACCCAAATCACTGCTGGAAAAAATACGTGCTAAACAAGCGGCAAAAGCATTAGACGCAATGACACGAAGACCCTCGCAGGACCAGGAAGCAACAATGTACAGTCGACTGCCCGAGCTTGCTCGTCATCTTAGGAATGTGTTCATCACAGAAAAAAAGGGTGTACTGACACTGGAGATCGTCATCAAAAAGATTCAAAACAGTTTCCGGACATCGTTAACATGCAAGGACATCGAAAACCACCTCAAATTGATCTCAAAGGTGTGCCCGCAGTGGATTGGATTCCATGAAGTGCGCAAGACTATGTATTTGAAAATTTCCAAAGACATGGATATGGGTAAAGTCATTGAGAAGCTGGAGTCTGCCGCCAATGAAAAGTCCAAATGACGTTTTATTCACAAATCGCTAAAAGAGGCTTAGTTCATTTAAGTTGTTAGAAAATTAAAGTTGAGTCGTTTTTTTTTGTATTCTTAGCGAACGCGTTATGTTTATTAATAGAATAGTACAACTTATTTATGCTTTCATTCCTATATAGTTTATATAGCATTCGTTCATTTCGTCGTTAATGTCATAATATTTTTGTTCTTAAATTCTTTACACACACTTTGTTTAAAAAATCATTGATGTTTCAACAACAAATTACATATTTAAGATTATTGTACTCTGTATACTTTTCATATTTTCTTCAAAACAAATAAACGTTGGTCTTAAAACTATGTTCCGTGCATTTCACCATGGCATATATGGCAAGATTGAAGTTTTGGGTAATCATTTGAATTAGAGTCTACTAAAAAGTCGCATTGAAGTGATATATAGATGTTGCAAAGGTCTCGCGAAGAAGAAGTGCGCCCAATTTCAAGCAAAAAGTATGGAAGGCCTCTATCGGGAGATGGAGGAAATATCGTCTTCGGCGTTTGATAGGAAACGGGCTACCCGGTTTCCGAATAAGGGAACAACTATCTTCTAAATAGCCGCTCAGAGAAGAAGAAATGCTTAGAAGATTCGTTCCCCAAAGTTCATTAACATTGCTCAAGGCCAGCTTCTTGTGGAAGACGACAAAATTCTCCACAGATGGCGACAGTATTGTGAAAGACTTCTGAACGAACAGTTTCCTCGGGTATACTTTCCAAGAGCCGCTCGTAACCATGACGAAGTATCCGACATTACTGTCAAAGAAGTTATGAATGCGGTCAAATACACCAAAAAAGAAAAGCGGTTGGGCCAGACGAGATACCGTCTGAGTTCTGGAAAAAAGATGGGAGAAATCGGGTCCAGATGGTTGATGATTCTTATCTCCAAAATTATGAGCGGTGATCCAATGCCTAATCAGTGGAGGGAAAGTTATTTTCTTCCTTTGCACAAAGGAAAAGGCGATACGCGAAACTGCGATAACTACCGTTCTGTCAAGCTGATGTCACACACCATGAAGATCGTTGAGCGGGTATTAGATGGCCGACTGCGAATAATAATACGGCTTTCTGATGACCAGTGCGGGTTTGTCTCGGGTAAATCAACAACAGATGCAATCCAATGTATAAGAATCATAATGGAAAAACATCGTGATTCCTTAAAGGACTTGTATATGGTGTTGGTTGATTTTGAAAAAGCCTTTGATAGACAACCAAGGACAAGAGTAAGATGCCCCGCAGGAGTCACCGAAGGGTGCAGTGCTTGATTATCTGCTTGAAGGAAAAGTGACGGACCCTAAAGTGCATCAGTTATTCTTTGCTGACGATGTAGCTATCATAAGTGAAGATCAAACGTCCCTGCAACGAGCACTTGATGTATGGGTGGATGTTTTGGAGGGAAATGGGTACCGTATTAGTTCAAAAAAGACATAGTATCTGTGCTGCCCGTTCTGTGATCCACGCTGGATTACTCGTATTCCAGACATTGACTTGAATGGAAAATGGATCTATGATCAATGGCGACGCAACTTGTGATGATATCAATCATCGCGTAAGCGTAGGGTGGATGAAGTGGCGGGAAAACTCCGCAATCTTCTGTGACGAAAAATGTTTCCTATGCTGAAAGGAAGGCTCTACACCGCAGTTGTACGTTCGGCGCTCACATACGGTTCACAATGCTGGACAATGTACAAAAAGTATGAGGGCAAATTAACGGCAGCTGAGATGAAGATGCTTCGCATGACAGCAGGAGTAGCAAAGCTTGATAGAATAAAAAGTTCGAAGATTCGAGGAAGCCTTCATGTAAAAGAACCCATCACAAGCAAGATAGAGCACGACCGGCTCAGTTGATATTGTCATATTCAAAGGAGAGATCCTTCGAACCCCGTCAAAAAGGCACAAAAAAGGCAGACGCTGTTAGTAGTTAGATGGGAAACCGCTCGTCAAATTTTCATACGTACACTTACGAAAAAAGTGCAAAAGTGAACGAAAACTTAACGAATCAAAGCAAAAAGCTTTATGGTCACACAATACAAATCCTTTGTATTCGTACTGTTTAGGATGTGCTCGTACGAAACCATTTTTCTATTACGAGTATACTCGTAGTTCAGCCTTTTAAGTCTGACAAACATCCGAAATATAACCTAAAAAATATAAAAACTAAATCTTGGCTACACAGACATCTCAATGGGCGTGTTCGGCAACATGGAGCTACGACTTAGCAACCAAACAGAATGCCTAATAGCTGTAGCAATTATGCTACGCAAAATGGAAGTTACATGGTAGCTCTATCTTAGTTTTTCTATTCAAGTACAAATCATACAATTTCAATGAAAGAAAATATGTTTTGCTGGAGAAATTGAGTGGTTTTTCTTGTATCCAACGTTTGTTGTCCCCTTCTTCGTTTGTATTGGCGTCTTTAAAAATGACGAATGAAATTATATGTGACAAAAACAGTATGGACGTACTTTTTTCTATCGCAGCTAGGTCGTAAGCTGCAATATTATCCCGGATATATTTAGCCGCATAGGTTATCGTTGTTGTTGTATTTAATATACACATTTTTCGCTAAGTTTAAATAAGATACGAAAATACATTCATATTCACATGAGATAAATAAAAAACAAATTGACCTTCGGAAACGACATAAAATAAAGATGTAGATCCCTACCACGAATGAGAGAACATAAGATAAACATTTTCAAATTGTTTTTTTTTTTTTTGCGCATCTACATCATTTGTGCGTGTAAAATAAACCAACTACGTCATTATGACGTCATTTGTGCTCGATTAAACCAATTTTAAGAGGGAGACAAGCACATGGCGTAATCTTATATAATCACTAACCATTTCCCCTTACCCTCTTGCAGCTGTATACGTGCAACTCGAGTTCGTAGTCAAAAGGATTGAAAGACGAGTAAAAGTAGCGAAAGTTGGGGAGAGAATTCCCGATAAGTACACGGAATAAGTTTTGCGTGTAAAGCCCTTGCAATACCGTTAATAATTGTAAGACCACCAATAAGTTCTATGAAAAGTAGGTGTTATTACAAAAGGTAAACTATTTTGTTTCCCTTATTTTTATTTATAGGAGTACATAGATACACTTTTAATAGTTTTTACATTTTATTAGGAAATACAAATGAATAAAAAAAAAATAACCATTAAACTTCAACTCCGTCGAACTATCTTCCTCGAGTTTTGATAACAGTTTTAACAAGTCTGTGCATCCTCTCTAACAGTTCTGATGTTGTTTGAATTGGAATGCTATTCCAGGTGTCATTCAGTTGCTGCCAAAAGATTCCTAGTGAAGAAGAAGACATTTGGCGAACCTTTCTGTCCAAGTAATCACATAACATTCAATTGGATTCAAATCTGGCGACTGTAGTTACCAAAACATCTTGATTAACATCCCTTTTACTTCCTTCTGTTGCAGAAAGCTTGAACACTGCTATGAAGTGTGTTTAGGGTCCCACAAATCCCAACAGCTCCTTCACTTTACGACATAACTTTTTTTTTTTTTTTTTTATAATTTGCACGTGTTAAAGGGGATATGAGTACCCTAATACCAATTTTTAGATTACGTGCGTATTATGGAAAGGGGAAGAGATAGAGAGAAAGACAGAGTGGTGTAGTTTGAAACTCAGGTGGTATTAAGTTTATGTAAACTCCAAAGGTGGCTGTCCAGATAACTGGGGAGTATTTTGTTTGTTTTCGCTATTATTGTCATTACTTATGATGCACAGTATTTTTTTCCGTCCTCCTGATGTCATCATCACGATCAAGTTGCATTTTTAGCCATATGACCACCCTACTGCAAGTGTTATGCCTTCGCAGTAGAGTTGACTTAGCTTTCGCAAGTGATCGACTTTTTTATTTATTTCATGCGAAATAAATAAATGATTCTTGACATCAGGATTCGAACCGTGAATCAACAGCGTGACAAGCGATGATGTAACCACTACACCACGGCCACTACACCTTGTGGCTGGGTGTATTTAGCTGTAGGCATGTGTGTTTTTCGGTACTGAAAAATAAATGTTTATCTAAAATATGAAAAACATTTATTTAGTTTTTTTTTGTTGGAAAACTTGTGTGCCAGCAACTGTAAGTCCGTTTGTATTGGCTTTAATGGTTGATTACAAACGATAGAGAAATATAAATAAAAAGTAAATTTCAACAGGCTGAAAAGGTTATTTTGAAAACTCAGTATTAAGTAACACATTTTCGAAAAAAATGCATAATAAAAAGAATTTATCCCCCTTCATTCATTGTACTTTTCAGAGATGAACACACAAAATATTTTACAGCTTTAAATTTAACAACCAACTGCATTAAGGTTCCATGCAGCAGCAAGCGCACACTTTGACGGAAGTACCTAGAAATTGCAACGCTAATCACAGTAAATTATACTGCATTTTCACTGGAGCCAAATGAGATGATTGCGGCAAAACATATTTCCGCATTTTCCAAAACCAAAATCAACTTCAGATTCTTTAAAACAGGGCGATGAGGATTATATTAAAGTGTGACAGATCAACATAAATAACAGATATGTTACAATCCTTAAGATCGCTAAGAGTTACCTAACGGCCCAAATTCAACATTCTGGTCATGATTTTTACAATAAAACATAATTTAATCTTGAGAATTTGTAGAGCAATGTGGAATATATCACAAGCGACAGGTAAGAACTTAACAACATTGGCGATTTCCGTTTACCATTGTTTAGAAAGCGCACACCCGAAACAAATTTCTATATAAAGCGCAACTATTTAATCAAGTACTCTGCAACTAATTTCAAGTGAATTTAATAACTTGTCAAATTTAAATAAAGATTAAATTTTTATTAAAGTACAATGCTATATAAGAATATGTACAAAATTATAAATAGTTTCTATTAAAAGTTTTTTTTTTACAAAATAATAAAAAACAATAAAAAAAAATATTTCAAATCAAATAACTTGAATGTAGTGAAAACACATCCAAATGAGTCATTTGAGCCAGAGTATGAATTCGTGAAAAACGATTTAGATGTTTCAGAAAGTACTAAAAAATCAATTTAGATAATTTTGGGAGTACTCTCCTACTCTAAGTAAACATTGAATATTTCAGTGGAAAATCGTTGGAAATTCAATTTGGATTGCTAAATAAAATTGCAATAATGTTATTGAAAAAGTAATGAGAAACCTTAAGTGTTGAAAAAAAAGCAACCAACAAAATTACCTAGGAACTCATCGACATTTCATTATTTGAATATTTTTCACGTAACTTATTGAATATTTTCCGAGTCAAATGGAAACATCTTTAAAAGCAACGTGTGGAGACACGTTTTCAAAAATCTTAATAAATGCTTAGCTTCTAAATATGTAAGAAGTGTTGGAGTGATATACATAAAAATAAAATCGCAAAAATAACACAATTTTTTAGACGGACATAGCAGTATTTGAGTGCACAACCGAAAAATATATTTTTATACAGACAATTTTATTTTCGATTGGAATTCGGTCACTCCAACAATATTTCTTCTAAAATATGTTGAATTATTTATATTTTAAGCGAAAAACAAATTTTTCATAGCAATGAGAAATGCCGAGAAGAATGATTCTAACAGATAAGGATATTTTTAAAATTTTTAGTATTAGTTCGAATTCCTTAAAATAGCAAAATTGGTACTTGGAGTGAGAATGGAGAGGAGAGTAGCACTCATCATTTGGGAAGTAACAGTAAAATTCTTTAAATGGTTTAATCTTGCTCTGCGGACAGTCTACGAACAAACCTACTATTTACCTGAACGTCAAGATTTTGCTTTACCGTACAAATCGAACAGACCCACAAACTGACACTAGCGTCGTAGCGGTGTAGATTTGCGAGAACTTGTGTCCTTATTTCTATTTCTTTGGTTTAAAAGTGAAATAATTATTTTTTAATTAACAAAATGGCTTTGGTTTGTGCTAGTAAGTCGAAAATATACATAAGTACACATTCATCTTATTCAGCAACACAAAAAAAAAAATCGATTCCATTCAAATACGTTTTTAGGTTATGTCTGTTGCCAGCTTTTTAATATTCAATAATCGTTCTCTTAATTTTTACTTTTTCAAGTTACAAACGAAGTGCCGGAAACTCCTGTTATATCCCCCCTCTCTGGTGCGATCTTTGAGAAGCGCATTATAGAAAAATACATCGCTGAGAATGGCTGCGACCCAATCACCGGCAAGGAGCTCAAAGTGGAAGATTTGATTGAAATCAAGACACCACCAATAGTCAAGCCGAAGCCACCGAGTGCCACTAGCATCCCGGCGACTCTGAAAACAATGCAAGATGAATGGGATGCACTCATGTTGCATTCTTTCACTCAACGCCAGCAACTACAGATTGCCCGTCAGGAACTGAGCCACGCTCTTTACCAGCATGACGCAGCCTGTCGTGTAGTTTCGAGGCTAACTAAAGAGGTAGCTGCGGCCAGAGAAGCTTTAGCAACGCTAAAGCCTCAAGCTGGGATCGCAACACCTTCAACTATTCCACAGCCTGCTATTGCTGCTGAAGCGGCTGGCATTGCAACCCAGCCGGTGGAGCAGGCTGGCATGAGTTCTGAGGTTATTCAGAAATTACAAGACAAAGCCACTGTGCTTACACAAGAGCGTAAGAAACGTGGACGAACAGTACCCGAGGAACTCATTACCCAGGATCAAATTAAAACCTTCTTGACTGTCGCCTCACATCCGGTATTTACAGACACATTTCCACTTCTAGATAGAACTTGCTGTTACAATTTGTTTTATTTTTAGGGCTTGCACTCGGCTTCTGTGCCTGGTATTCTTGCACTAGACATTAATAGTGCGGATCACAGTAAGATTCTGACCGGTGGAAATGACAAGAACGCAACAGTGTTCAACAAAGATACGGAACAGGTCGTGGCTATTCTCAAGGGACACACAAAGAAGATTACCAAGGTTATCTACCATCCTGATGAGGACACAGTAATAACAGCATCTCCGGATATGTGCATTCGCATCTGGAATGTACCCACTAGTCAAACCCAATTGTTATTGCGGTGCCATGACGGTCCAGTGACTGGGTTATCTCTGCACCCAACTGGCGACTATGTTCTCTCCACATCATCAGACAAACACTGGGCATTCTCTGATATACGAACAGGAAGACTGTTGACAAAGGTAAGATTCAACTTAGTTTATGATAAAGGGGGACATCTCTCCAAGAGAAGATTCGGTTTCGACCACAATGCTGCAGAACCTTCGGCCCTCGCCGAAAATACATAAACAACTCATATAGTTATCTTTCTGGCAATAGGTTTACATATGTTTGTTTTTCTGTTTGAATTTTTGTTTTTGCTGATCGTTGTCCATTATGCTGCTTAGGGCATGATTTGTTATAAAGGTCTCCAGTGAAACATTTGTATTTGTGGGGCAAAAAGCTGTTATAAGTTCTCTCGCGGGTCCCCGGTTGTTCTAAAGTTGCATCCAATCCATCACTCACTACAACCGTATCATTCCCATAGTCTTCTCAGAGATGAAACTTCTTTGGGTAATACGTAGTTTCAAATCGTTAAAGTCAGCTGGAACTAACACCCACTGAAATTGAACAGACTTCGGACTTCATCTTCCCCTGGCTGACAGTTACTTTAAAAGCTGTCTGGATGTAGTCTACATCCCCAGGTTGTGGACAAAAGTCAAATGTGTATTTATACCTAAAGCGGGAAAAATGTTTCACGTCTGTCCCGAAGACCTCAGACCCATAAGTCTATCATCTCCGTTGCACTATTGCTCCTAACCGTTTGTCAACGTCCGAGCATACTTATACCAAGGCCAGGGCAGTAGAAAATTCTCTACACTCACTGGTACACGCCATTGAAAAATCATTAGAGTACAAAGAGTATACCATGGTTGCCTTCCTTGATATTGAGGGAGCTTTTAACAACGTCCTACCAGGGACGTTTGCACGTGCATTGACAGACTCGAAGATAGAGGCTTCGCTTGGCGTACTGATAAGCCAATTGTTAAGCAATCGATTTATCAGCTTAAAACTGGGCGCAGCCTCCGCTCGATGGTTTGTCAGTAGAGGAACACCGCAAGGCATGAGCTACTACTTATCCTGGAAGGGGAGGGCTGCAGGGTGATAGCTTATGCAGAACGTTGCTATAGTCGTCTTGGGGAGGCACCTGACAATTCTAAGGGAGTTGCTGCAGAATGCCCTTGCCAAACTCTCCAAATGAGCTGATAAATGTGGACAGGGGTAAACCCTCAGAAAACTAAATTGGTCCTCTTCAACAGGAAATATAAAATTCCTTACTTACCCTCTCCTAAACCAGTCTCGTTTTTAAAGACAAAGCTAAATACCTGGGTCTATACTCGTGCAAGAAGTGGGGAATGCAACCTCGCATAACTTACTAGCTCTATGTATCCGTTATCCGGCCCATACTTATAATCGTTTGGTGGCCAGCTCTCTCCAAAGCTATAGACAGCAACCAGCTGTCATTAGTGGTGTAATTAGAACCACTCCTACGGATGCACTAGAGATTCGGATCTATCTGATACCACTAGACCTCTTTGACAAACAAATTGCAACCAGTGCAGCCATTCGACTCAATGCAACCTAACAGTGGTCCAACATATCCACAGGCCACTCCACAATTCTTCATTCGAGAAAACACCGACTCGTACTCTTTCAATAAAAACTTCCGGGCCTAGACTAGACTGACGTGACCCCGGGCAAATAATCATTACACTTTTACATGGATGGTTCGAAGACAATCAATGGGGTGGGTGGCGTGGTTTTCTTCGACAGGCTAAACGTTAGCATTTCTTCCCGCTTCTCAGATTATTGTAGCGTTTTCCAGGCGGAGATAATGGCGATCAAAGAAGTCCTATCTTGGTTGAAATCTCTTCCACATCAAAGGTCGCTCTAGATTGGCGCATGTCTCTTAACGAGATGGCAGAGCAATTCAATATTCACCTGTATATCTCGCTGCAGGTGGGAGACTGGCATTAGGTATCATGTCACTAGACAGATTTGGCCTCAGCTGGATAAGAAACGCTCGAAGAGGTTGGTCTCCCTTAGCAGGAAGCATATCAGCACAACAATTGGTGTCATTACGGAACACTGTCTCATTGGAAGGCACGCTAAAAGGCTTGGTCTTTTCTCTAACGACTTTTGTACGAGCTATAGGGACGAGGAGAAGGAGGAGACAACTCTCCATCTCCTCTGCACTTATCCCGTTCTCTCTGTCAGAAGAAGACTTCACTTGGGAGCTTTGTCAGACGTTTGCAAGAGGTGGCGAAAAAACGTTTGGTGTTTTGTGAGACTTTAATCTTGGATCTCCCACTTATTACTGACCCATCGTAGCCATACCATAATTTGCTCGGAGATATTATATTGTTGGCAATGGACATCACAATGGATCTACATTGATCTAAGTGTGGCGTAGTAGGTCTTTCAACCTTTACGTCAACCCATCAAACCTAACCTAACCTAAGCTTAGTCCATGCAAATGTTGTCTCATAAAATGTGCAATTTCAGGATAGACGAACCTTGCGGTAACTCACCGTGTTTATAGTAAAAGCCTGTTGATTATGCTCTTGAAAAATTGGAGATTAAAACGTTCAGAAAAGGTACTTGTTCTGTAGCAGAATGAATTTTGAATCCGCGCTATTGCCGAGTGGACATACAGCTGATGGGCCTTAGCGGATCAAGTGTCGTCTTCGGAACACCTGTCGTAGTATTATTTATAAAACATGCATCTTTCTGCTACAACATTGGACGTTAGTGCGAGATCATCTACTAAGCGAAATGCATATCTCTGCATGTACAGAAGAAGGAGCTACTCCTTCATTGACGCCGATTTTGTGATGTTGGATTTGGTTCATGCCATGTTACACCAGTGTTGAGTAAAAAAAAAAAAAATGCATGGTTTTCTTGGGTTGAATCATTTGGTCGTCCATTCGAAGCTGTGGTACAGTAGAAGTGTTTATTCTCGAAAAGACGTTGAATTAGATTTCCTTCGCATTGAAGTCTATTAAGTCAGCTTTTCCCCACAGCAAGATTTTCTGCAGATCTTCTTTTAATGAGTCCGTTTGGTCGCATCTTTGACGATGTGATGTTTATGCATTCACCGGCATGTTGTTCAGTGGATGTCAATGGATGTTTATCATTCTAGAAGGTCGTCCATATGGAGCAGAAACAAAGTTGGTGCAAATATATATCCCTGAGGCACTCCAGCGTTTACAGCAAGGGAGTTGAAAGATACACCATCGAATATAACTTGGATTTATCCGTCCTAGAGAAAATTGTCCATCCAACCGTAGAGCTGTTGCGGTAGTCCGTAGGAGGCTAGCTTACCTAATAGGAGTCTATGCCGAACATGATCGCACACTTTTTAGATGTCCAGGACACCGGCTCTAGATTCCGTGTGGTGTTCAATGGTTAAGGCCCATAGATGGGTTGTCGGTCGCTTATTAGCTCCAGATATTCGATTATTCCGGCATTGATGGCTGTTTCCATCACTTTGGATAGAATGAACGGCAGCGCTATGGCGTGATAGTTTTGCGGCCTTTCGTCTTTAAAATTTCGCCCTACAGTACACAATTCACGTGTAAATTTATGTTTTCGTATCCAAATGACTGGTGGCGTTTTAAATGGGAACTAGATGCAGAAGCTAACACAAAACTCAAAGCAAATTTGCCCGTCTATTTGCACGCGTTGCAACAAATGTGGCTGGATTATTTATGTGGATAATTTCTTTACTGGAATTTGTCGTTATCAATAAAAAACAAAAATCTATACTCTACGCATTGATCGACGGCTATCCGTAAAGTGATGTAGTCAACGCGGAAAGACATAAAAGGGAAATCTTCTGGCTCATTTTCGACGCTGCTCGTCAGTCCTTTTTGCAAATGACTCTCGCACTTTGTTAAGTTGTTTTTCGTTGGAATGTTGAAAATTATTCCATTCCATCAATTGTGAGTGAAGGTCTTCCTGTTTTCAGTGTTTTTATCGCGACAATGATCTCGGGTGATGTGAATTCTTGACAAGAGGACATCTTTGATATTTTTAGCTGAAAACATTGAGCTTTGGTCAACACTCACCAGTTTAAAGGGAAACGTCAGTAGTTTTATTAAAAAAGTATTCGGGGGTCAATGGACTACGAGTTATTCGTTTACAGATGGAACGATTTCATCCGGGGTCGGACCTATCCATCGTTTGACCGATTGTATCATGAATGTTTTACCTCGTTTCATCTTCGAATGTCGTACGAGGTGCCAATACTTGGACGGTTTTTTGTTTTGTCAAGTCTGATAATGGAGTTTTGTTGAGTTCCACCATCATTCGGAATTCTTCTCAATAATAGGAACCCCTAGATCTTCTTCTTTTCCTTACGGCGAGGTTATGATCTGGAGTAGAAGGATCACAGCCCTCCCACTTTACTGCATCCCTTCTGGTCCGCCTGTGGGGTTTGCCGGTTTGACCTCAGTAAGTACCGGCAGACTTCCCGGTTTCGGATCACTTCGTCACTGAGGCCAATCGAATGCTTGTGTGACGGGGTTCGAAGGATCTCTCCTTTGAACATGACAATACCAACTGAGCCGGTCGTGCTCTATCTTGCCTGTGATGGGTTTTTTTACATGAAGGCTTCCTCGAATCTTCGAACTTCTTATTCTATCAAGCTTTGTCACTCCTGCTGTCATGCGAAGCATCTTCATCTCAGCTGCCGTTAATTTGCCTTCATACTTTTTGTACATTGTCCAGCACTGTGAACCGTATGTGAGCGTCGAACATACAACTGCGGTGTAGAGCCTTCCTTTCAGCATAGGAGACATTTTTCGTCACAGAAGATTGCGGAGTTTTCCTCCCACTTCATCCACCCTACGCTTACGCGGTGATTGATGTCATCATCACAAGTTGCCCTATTGATCATAGATCCCAGATATTTGAACTTTTCGCACTTGGGAAGCACTTTTCCATTCAAGTAAATGTCTGGAATAGGCCGGTGTGTATCAGAGAACAGGCAGCACAGATACTCTGTCTTTTTTTAACTAATGCGGTACACATTTCCCTCCAAAACATGCACCCGTTTGATCTTCACTTGTGATAGCTCTATCGTCAGCAAAGAATAACTGATGCACTTTTGGGTCCGTCGCTTTTCCTTCAAGCAGATAATCAAGGACTGCAATAAATAGCAAAGGACTGAGGACGCTTCCCTGGTGTACATCGAATTTGATTGGGAAATCTTCGGTGACTCCTGCGCTATATCTTACTCTTGTCCTTACTCCTTAGATCTCCTTCAAAAATGATTTTTTAAGTGGGCATACACTTTTTTGGAGAATTGCGCAAGGAATACTGTTAATTATAAATTAATAAATAAATTTATGTTCATGATTCGAACCCACAAAGTCCGCTTAAAACCAGAGTAAGCAGACGTTCAGGTTTCTGAGGTAGAATACAAATAGGAGTCTAATGAATGTCTCCGTTACCTGTCGGCAAAGCTCTAATCACCAGCATGATCAATATTGGCGAAAGGATACAACCTTGCCCTCCGAATGTATTCATCTATGCAGAACGATTCACTGTGACCCATCATGTGATGTAGATAAAGTTATTAGTTTATCAAGAATACCTATGTCGGAAGGATTTTCGACTCACACCAGTTGATGTTGCAATTGTTATTCAACGCAATGCTTAAACTCGTTTCATAAGGTATTTATATGGTGGGCAGAGAAGGATTCAGAGCGAATATCGCTTGTTTCTTCAAGGGGTTCGTGGGCATAGAAGAACACACTTTCATGAAAGGACCCGTCATCATCGCATACTCAGATGATACTTATTCGAAGTAAGCAATCTAGCTTTCATTGGATATTGGTTCAAGCCGCCAAACGTATTCGCAGCTCCATCTCGTTCTTCGATGCATTGATAGCACCAGGAAACTTGTTGGTATTATCTTTTCCCTAACAGGTCTGTTCGGGATCAATAACAGCAGTATGCAAACTGTCGGAAGCATTTTCTTTGCTCTTTTTCTTTGTTTTAAAGTATCTTCTTATCTTACGGTATCTTTAGGTAATCGACACAGCCGAAGTTGGTCTCACAACCGCACAATTTCATCCTGATGGACTGATTTTCGGTACCGGTACAGATGATTCTCAGGTTAAAATTTGGGATCTAAAAGAACAGAGTAATGTGGCCAATTTCCCCGGACACACTGGTCCGATTTCTGCAATTTCTTTCTCTGAAAACGGTTACTATTTGGCAACGGCAGCAGACGACGCATGCGTTAAGCTTTGGGATTTGCGTAAATTGAAGAATTTCAAGACAATTCAACTGGACGATGGCTACGAGGTGAGGGATCTATGTTTTGATCAAAGTGGAACCTATTTAGCGATTGCAGGAACTGATGTCAGGTATAATAACATTTGTTAACTTAAAATGGCACCAAATTCTAACTGATTTGCACCAACCTCCTCAGGATTTACTTGTGTAAGCAATGGCAGGACTTGAAGATATTCAATGACCACACAGCACTCGCTACAGGTGTTCGCTTCGGAAAGCATGCCCAATATCTTGCATCTACAAGCATGGATCGTACCCTTAAGTTATATGCAATCGAATAATGTGACAACACTTTAGCGTATCGAATTATGTACTTTTAACGAATGAATGTAAACCAATAAACAAAGTATTACACTTAAAAAGCGCTTATTGATTATATATTAGCATGAACGAAAGGATAATAAAGAAAAAACAAAAAAAGTTCTAAAACAATCAGGAAGTCGCTATTTGCTTCAGCGGTCCCTCAAGGTAAGAAGCCAGAGCCATAGCTTTCTGTTTTAATAGCCCCAACCCTACAGTCTCCTTTGCATACAAGCAAAGTAAGATGCTAGCAACCTGAAGGTAAACAAATGTTATGATTTGCATTTTTACAGGGTGTTTATCTACTTACTTGGGTTATAGCGACGTGACCACTCTCGCAGTCTAACAACACAAAGGTGAGATGGTCCTCGCGAAAAGCATTGCGGCCGTGTTTTTCGTAAGCCGCCCATATGTTGCTGGCGATTGCAGCGGTAACCCTGGCATCACGATCTCCATACCCAGAGTAAGCTAGTAGAGCACCTTCTTGGCTGAGTAGTCTGCACACAAGATACTAAAATGTTTTAGTTTTGTTTGAATTAGCGGGCGTGACTAATGCTTACAGTGTATTTTCGACTCCACCGGTATTTGCTTGGCTCAAGACCTGTGTCAAGGCTTTAGGTTTCAACATAATTAGTTATTCTTGAACTTATTTCAAGATAATCGAAGGAGGAGATAAAATTGTAAATAAAGGCTGTTCAGGAAACATGTAAACTGTCAATTTATGTCGGGGGTGTGTTCGTTTAAGAATTTTGATGCGTCAAGATAATGGTGTTCGAACCGAGTACGAGATGAAACTAGTAATATATTCTGATATTTTATTTGTTTTTACATATCTGTAAAGTTCTTATACTACGTTGATGTGTTCAAATAACTCTTTTCGAAGTGTTTCCATTACATTCAGATCATTTGGTCTGACTGTTGATATAACAAGAGTCCATTCTAAGTTCAAGCATAAGAATATCTCAGGTGTGTAACTTAGGGAAAACAGTTGTTACCCGTTATGAGGGTCATTGGCTGCAAACAAAGCCATTATTCTCATGTCTGAACGATGAAATTCATAGAGCAATCCTACTTTTCAAAGTTTCGAAATTGACAGGGTGTACTCTCTGCGATATGCTTTGTTTTGCCTAATAAAAATTATTTAAATTTCTCTGCGACATATTTCCAGGTCTCAATTCCATTTATTCTCACATAGTACAATGAATTATTTAGAGTAAAATAATATATCCGGAGAAGTCTATAGTCCTCTTGTACAGTCCTCTTGTCCAAGTTATAACGAAAATCTGAACTTTTCGTCTATGTTTCTCACCAAAGTGTATAAATTGGTGAATCAGGAGAAAAACTGTATTCAAATTTGAAATCTTTGAAACCACCTTTTTTCACTGACTAGCTTTTAAAGATATAAAGTCCGAGCCGTGTTTGGATGGTCAACCCTCTACAGTTGTCCTGTCCGCTAACAGAAGTTTTCCAACATATGTACAAAAACAGATCAAAAGCATTTTCTTGTCGGCTACGAAAATACAAGTTTGTCTACACCAGAAAACATTCACTCGCAAGCATCCATTACATTCGATTTTTCTGGGTCTGAATGCTTTTTACATTAATATTGTAACATAATGTAGCATAATAACTACGCCCTCGAACAGGCAACAAATTCCGAAGTGTCTTTTCATTGCTTTCTTTTGAGGTTCGTGTCTGAAATTAGTCACCACAGCTCGGATAATATCGCGGATAAAAGAGAACAAGAGAGAATTATAACTGCACGAAATGATTGTCATAATTTTTAGGGATTTTGTTTTTAGGTATTTTTGTTTTTGGTCGAAGAATTTGCTAGAAGTTTCTGGCTATCAGAAACTTCTGCTATATAAGGACAGATGGCGATCAAAAACGGACAGTGATTTTTAAACTGTGGCGAAGAGATTAGAAAAGTGATAATAGGCGAAGTTGTAATTTTGTGATAAATTGAAAGTTGAGAGTGAACAAGAAAAAGTAATTAGTTTGGATTTGTAAATTAAGTAATTGAAAGGAGATAAAGTGATTATAGAGGAAAGAGACCTTGTAAGAAAAGAATTTGCGAAGAATAGTATAGTGTGAACTTGAATTGTTCTATAGAGTAGAAAATAAAGAATTAAATTTCACAGAATATCGTTTTATCTACTCGAGCCGTAAGCCTGCATATTACATTGGTGTCAGAAGCTGGGATAAAACTTATTCTGTGAATAACTATTTCCGTGGTGTGAAATTGCACAAAAAAAAAAAAAAAAAAAAAAAAAAAAAAAAAAAAAAAAAAAAAAAAAAAAAAAAAAAAAAAAAACGATTTCTGCGTTGAGTTAATTAGTTGCGCAAAAATGGGTCGCAAGTTGGGAAAACTAACTATAATTCAACTAAAGGCAGAACTCAGTAAGCGGAATCTCGACACAACTGGGGGAAAAGATGCCCTACTGATTCGTCTGGAAGAAGCAGTAACGCAGGAAGGTGAAAATCCGCATGACATAGAGTTTGACGTGGAAGAGGAACCAGCAAGTACAGTAGCCGACCCGGGTATAACAAGTCTGCTCCTGCAACTTAAGTTAGTCATGGACGAACAAAAGAAAGCAATAGAAGATCAAAGTCATAAGCTCGATGACCAAAGGAATTCTCTAGAACTTAAGTTGGATGAACAAAAGAAGGCAATGGACGAACAAAAGAATTCTCTAGAACTTAAGTTGGATGAACAAAAGAAAGCAATGGATGAACAAAAGAAGGCAATGGACGAACAAAAGAATTCTCTAGAACTTAAGATGGACGAACAAAAGAATTCTCTAGATGCTCTGGAAAGTAAACTTGATGAGCAAAACAGGAACTTGGAATCCAAATTCGAAGTGATCGAAGAGAAAATCGAGAAGGTAGAGACGCAACTCGAAAAAGTCGAAGCTAGATTCGATGAAAACTTTGAGAAGCATGAAACTCAGTTCGGGAAAATAGAGACTCAGTTCGAAAAAGTAGAAAAACAAGTCGAAAATCTTACTAAGGAACTCAGCAACGTGAAGAGACAGAAAGCACGGGAATATTCCACCGACGGTCTGAGAAGAAAGGAGATGCAGCCTCCTATCTTCGATGGTCAAACATCATGGCCAATTTATAAAAGGCAATTCGAAGCGGCCGCAATGACCAATAGCTGGGACGATGAAGAGAAGTCCATTGCACTCACACTTGCATTGAGGGGTCCAGCTGCGGAGCTCTTGCAGACCATCCCGGAAGATAAACAGCAGAACTACGACTCTCTGGTTCAGGCTATCGAAATGCGGTTTGGGGATGAACACATGCAGCAGGTGTACAGGGTTCAGCTGCGTAGTCGAGTCCAAAAAAGGGGGGAAACGCTCCAACAGTTGCAAGCGGATATAGAGCGACTAGCCCATCTTTCATACCCTAAAGCCGGTGAGGAGCTTATCAACGAAATGGCGGTGGAAGCTTTTATTCAGGCCATAGAGGACAGACAACTGCAAATGGCTGTAAGGATGGCTGAAAAGCGAACACTCCCCGAGGCATTGGCATTCGCTTTGTCAATTAAGGCTGCGGACCAAGCATACCAGGGAATACACCGTGTCAGGGAAATGTCCGTCGTGGAATGCTCATGCCAGAGAACAGCCGTCATGGATGAAGACAGAGCTCGCGGAAGTCAAATCCGTTGCTGGAATTGCAACCAAACCGGACACCTACAACGGCAGTGCAGAAGTGCACCTAGACGAGGAAATTGTCCACATTGCGGAAGTAGGAGAAGCAGAGAGGAAGCATCTGGAGGTGATAACATCCATCCTGTCAGTCAGACTTCCCAAAACCAGCAGTCGGGAAATGCGTAAGGACCAACTTCGCGGGGCAGAAGTTGGTTACTGGAATCGAGGCCCCCAGGACCACCATTCAAGTTTCGCAAACCAAACGGGATAACAAGAGCCTGACAGTGGAGGCACTAATCAACAAGAAGAAGTGCGTAGCCACCATCGACACAGGTGCCACTGCCTCCATTGTAAGAAGAGATATCGTCAAAAGCTCCTGGCTGCACAACACCAACAGCTACTGCCTGAAGACTGCAATAGGGGAAATGGCGAAGGTATTTGGAGAAGTTCGTCTTACGCTTACTCTGGCAGGACTGACGTTCTCCCATGCGTTTCTGGTGGCAGACATATGCGACGAGTGCATCATCGGAATAGACTTCATGAAAGCAAATGAAGTAATCTTGGACATCGGGATGCAAGTACTGAGGTATCGAAATGTGGAGATTCCGATGGTGTACGGAAACGAGAATGCCGTAACTCTCAGGACAGTCATCAGCAAAGACGAAGTTTTGCCGCCGTCTTCAGAGACAATCATTTGGACGAAGCTGGAAGGTGATCTTGGGAGCCACCGATTCTACATAGTAGAACCAGACCCAGAGAAGAATTCTCAAGACTACATCGTGGGAAAGACGTTAGTCGAACCAAAGAACACCATGGTTCCAGTGAGAGTTTTGAACGCAAGACCACACACTGTCAAACTAAGGCGAGGGGAGGTGACTGGAAAATGCACGCCGATTACCGCCGTCGCAACAATATCTGAACGTGATACTCCAAAACCTCTCCCATCACCTTGGACAGCGGAAACGAGAGAGACGATTCTCCAGTCCAGTGAGCTGAATCAGGAGCAGCGAACTATGGCAGAGAATCTTATCAATGAGTACGCTGATGTATTTGCCTCACAGGACGGAGAATACGGCCGAACACACCTGGTACAACATCGAATAGACACTGGTGATACTAGACCAATTCGTCAGCCTGCTAGGCGCCTTCCATTGGCAAAGCAGACAGAAGTTGCAGAGATGGTGTCGGCAATGGAGAAAGAAGGTGTGATTGAAAGTTCCAAAAGTCCGTGGGCATCACCGGTTGTACTGGTTAAGAAGAAAGATGGCAGCACGCGGTTCTGCGTGGACTATCGGCAGCTCAATTACGTCACCAAGAAAGACAGCTACCCTCTGCCACGGATTGACGACACGCTAGACACACTATCAGGAGCCCGATGGTTTTCCACTCTCGACTTGAAGAGTGGCTACTGGCAGGTACAGATCCATCCAGAAGACCGGGAGAAAACCGCCTTCACCGCAGGAAATGGGCTATGGCAATTCACGGTAATGCCATTCGGGCTGTGCAATGCTCCGGCGACTTTCGAGCGATTGATGGAATGTGTCCTGCAAGGGTTAACATGGAAAACCTGTTTGGTATACTTGGATGATGTCATCGTCGTAGGAAAAACGTTTGCGCAACACCGAGACAATCTAAGGGATGTATTTCAAAGGCTTCGAAGTGCCCACCTGAAGCTCAACCCCAAGAAGTGCGCCCTGTTTAGAGCGGAAGTCAAGTACCTGGGACACATAATTTCAGCGAAAGGAGTGAGAACCGATCCGGAGAAGGTCGAAGCGGTGAAAAACTGGCCAGTCCCCAAAGACAAACACCAACTAAGGAGCTTCCTGGGCCTAGCCACCTACTACAGACGGTTCGTGAAGGATTTTGCCGGGATCGCAAAGAACCTGCACCAGTTGACGGAAAAGGGAAAACAATTCAAATGGTCAATTGAGTGCGAGAAGAGCTTCAAGGCACTTAAACAACGGCTATGCGATGCCCCGATACTGGCTTACCCCACTCCCGGGGAAACGTTCGTTGTGGATGCAGATGCTAGTAATGTCGGGGTAGGAGCCGTACTCTCCCAGGTGCATGACGGCCAAGAGAAGGTGGTTGCGTACTTCAGCAAGGTGCTCTCTAAGCCAGAAAGGAACTACTGCGTGACAAGGCGGGAACTTCTAGCTTTGATCTTGGCTACGAAGCATTTTCACAAATACCTCTACGGGAGGAAGTTCGTTCTTCGCACAGACCATGCAGCCTTAAAATGGCTATTACAGTTCAAGAGTCCTGAGGGTCAGGTCGCAAGATGGATCGAAAGGCTGCAAATCTACGACTACGAAATACAGCATCGTAAAGGAAAACTCCACTCTAATGCGGATGCACTGTCCCGGAGACCATGCAGAACGGATTGTAAACATTGTGCGCGTCAGGAAGAACGGGAGCTGGTTTCCATCCAAAGAATGAGAGCCGAACCTATCGCCGGCTGGAGCGTAGATGAGATCCGGAACGCTCAGAAGGAAGACCCGGATATCGAGCCGATTCTGGCCTGGAAGGAGAACATGGAGAAACCGGATCATCAGGACATCTCTCACAGAAGCCCGACCTTAAAGGCATATTTTGCGCAGTGGGACTCCCTCCATGTCCAAGAAGGTGTTCTGAGAAGAAAATGGGAATCCTCCGACGGAAAGTCGTTTGTAATGCAGCTTGTCGTACCACGGACGAGGGTCAAGGAGGTGTTACAGGAAATGCATGGCGGGGCGACCGGAGGCCACTTGGGAGTGAATAAGACGTTAGAAAAGGTACGAGAACGTTTTTATTGGTTAAAAGCGAAGGAAGATATCGAAGACTGGTGCAGAAAATGCGACGTGTGTGCAGCTAGCAAGGGTCCGAGAATCAAAACTCGAGGTAAGATGCACCAATACAACGTGGGAGCACCTTTCGAACGAATCGCCATTGACATCGCAGGGCCCTTTCCGGAAACCGACAATGGTAATCGGTATATCCTCGTAGTGATGGACTACTTCAGTAAGTGGCCGGAAGCGTTTCCGATCCCTAACCAGGAAGCCAGAACCGTGGCGGAGCAGATCGTCTACAATTGGGTTAGCAGATTCGGTGTGCCCTTGGAATTGCATTCTGACCAAGGGCGGAACTTCGAGTCAAGAATCTTCCAAGAGATGTGTCAACTACTCGGAATCAAAAAGACAAGGACAACCCCGCTTCATCCACAGTCGGACGGTATGGTGGAGCGTTTCAATAGGACTTTGGACGAACATCTCTCGAAGGTCGTAGGTGACTACCAACGGGATTGGGACCGGCAGATTCCCTTGTTTTTGATGGCCTATAGAAGTGCCGTGCATAGCACTACTCGACATACGCCGTTCGAAATCTTATTTGGTGGAATAGCTCGTTTACCCAGTGAGGTGAAATTTGGATCTCCTACCAATGAGCCCAGAAATGAAGAAGAGTACGTGGCGGACCTGAGGGAAAGGCTTAGGGACATACACCAAAGGACCAGAAGCCAGATTAAGATGACGAGCGACCGCATGAAGACCAGGTATGATGCCAAGGCAACAACGTCAGGATTCCAGGAAGGAGATCTAGTGTGGCTGTATAATCCCCATCGCCAAAAGGGGAAATCACCTAAGTTGCAGCAGAACTGGGAGGGTCCCTACAGAATAATAGCCCGCATCAACGATGTTGTCTACCGCATCCAGCGAGGACCAAGGGCCAAAATGAAAGTGGTTCATGTGGACCGACTGAGTCGATACAATGGCCGAAGTGAGGACACACTTGTTCGGGACGAACAAGTCTAAGAGGAGGGCAGTGTAACATAATGTAGCATAATAACTACGCCCTCGAACAGGCAACAAATTCCGAAGTGTCTTTTCATTGCTTTCTTTTGAGGTTCGTGTCTGAAATTAGTCACCACAGCTCGGATAATATCGCGGATAAAAGAGAACAAGAGAGAATTATAACTGCACGAAATGATTGTCATAATTTTTAGGGATTTTGTTTTTAGGTATTTTTGTTTTTGGTCGAAGAATTTGCTAGAAGTTTCTGGCTATCAGAAACTTCTGCTATATAAGGACAGATGGCGATCAAAAACGGACAGTGATTTTTAAACTGTGGCGAAGAGATTAGAAAAGTGATAATAGGCGAAGTTGTAATTTTGTGATAAATTGAAAGTTGAGAGTGAACAAGAAAAAGTAATTAGTTTGGATTTGTAAATTAAGTAATTGAAAGGAGATAAAGTGATTATAGAGGAAAGAGACCTTGTAAGAAAAGAATTTGCGAAGAATAGTATAGTGTGAACTTGAATTGTTCTATAGAGTAGAAAATAAAGAATTAAATTTCACAGAATATCGTTTTATCTACTCGAGCCGTAGCCTGCATATTACAATATATTATATTTCTTCGAAAACACGTACACAATTGGATGCTTGTGAATGCAAAAGCAAATGTTTTTCTTTAATGATGGGAAACAAAAACAAAAGGACACCCACTCAAATGTTTATAAACAGAAGATTTTAAACAGTTTTTATTCTGTTTTTGTACACTCTTTTTATATAGGTATATTTATTTAAGTTGTTTTTTGGGCAATCTGTTTTTTAGGCCCAAACAGATGTACAGAATTCTGCGTGCAGTGAAATTTGAATACACATGTTTATATGAGTCAGGTTATAGCTGGGCTTTAGGGAATTTTGTGATCTTTGATTTTATTCTTAAGTCCATTATTTAATAAATCCGGGTTGAACCTGATCTTTGACAGACAAGCCTTTTCAATAGATATTTATTTAGGGGTTTTTCTTTTAGCTTTTCGGTGTCGGACCTATTTACTTAGTAATATTTGATTTTCTTTCTCTATTTTATAATATTTGGGTGCTTTAGATAACACAAAAACCATAATTTCAACACGTCAGCTTCAAACTACAATTAATAAACCCCTGTTTTCGAAAACGAATTTCAAGGCGTAAAAAGATTAAAAAAGTAAAACCAACATTTTTAAATATTTTTTTCCCAAAATTTATTTATTTTTCAATTAAATAAAATAGTTTCTTTTTTGCAATTCATTGAAACTAACCACAGTCATTTGCTGTCGTTTTTGATACTTCAAAAAGTATACGCACATAACCGACATTATTGTTACATTGATTTCAACATATTTACACTTTCTGTTAAGAATAATAAATTTATTCTCTGTTTGGAGCTCAATTTAAGAATAGCTTTGAAGAAAAAGATTAGTGAAACGAGTCCATATAATGTGGATATTTACATTACAAGTGGTTAAAAAGTCAACAAAATATCTAGTTTAAGGTTGCACCAATCAGTTGCCTCAACTACGTTTGGACTTAGTTTCAATTCAACCTTGCGAGACTGATTCCACCATACATTTTGCAGTAAACATTTTTCAATCAAATATATTCAAGTACGTTACCACCATTCATTGGTTTTCATTTGGTTTTCAGTTTATTGGCAGTTTTGAATAATTACCCCCTATCTCCGTTTAGCTGTTAACGAATCAGTCGGAGCTGAAACAATCCTTATTTTTTAAGCTTCCATTTCTTTGTTTCAAGCACTATAAAGCATTACATGCGCTGAGTACGAAAAAAGAATTGATGAGGTGAATAAGGCATAGTCTATTGACATTTTGGACCTCAATCCAATGGGTAAAATATGTAAGGATAAAATCAAATTTACCTGAAAATGTTGGATTTTCAATTATTTAGTGACGTTAAAATACCATCTAACTTCAAACCTTAAATACTTTTATTTTTCTTTGAACGTAACCACATATGACGTGCGATCTAAGTTAGATTTTACAAACATAAATGTATATAGGGGTGACAACAAAAATAACAACAACCACATTCAAAAAATTGCAAATTGTAACACACTTCGTGTGTACATTCTCCGTAATTGTCAACATTAGAGAAGCTACGTTAGGTGAATACATTTTTCAATGATCACAACGATCTCAACAAAGCCTGCATGGCTAAAATTAAAAATTTCATTATGAAATGTAAATTTTTCCAATGGTAGGCTGTGTGAACTAACCATCCTAACTCGGTGGTAACATAGTGAACTTACTTTCGGTCTAAGTAAAGGTCATCCAGGGTTACTCGAAACCAACCACCCAACCAACCAATGGAAAACGTCATCAGAAATGCGTGGTGGAAACACGGTCTTCGTTTTCTGTGTGCCAGAACATTCATGCGGAAAATTTAATGCAGTTCCCACTCAAATCTTTTGGCCCTCCCTGTATACACGGTAAATTAAAATTCCTTGACTGAATGCATTCAAATAAAAGCCAACAGCTGTCACCGTCACGAAAGAGTAAGGTTATGTTGTGAGAGAGGTGTTTTCACATTTTGTGAATAAAAATGTTTAAAAATTTAGTTAAAGTGAAAGGTTTGATTATTTTCCTTAAGCGAGCGACTTTTGCATGCGACAATATAGTGCCCCAAAATGTTCGGTCTATAACAACTAATGACAACAATTTACTAAATGCTACGAAAGGACGTAACCCATTTGCCGAGGATAAGGTGCAAAACAAACCGAGCCCAAAAGATTACGTCCATAGCGCTGATGACCGGGAAACTAAATTAAAGATCCTTCAGTTAGAAGTGGATATAGCGTACCAAGAAGGCCGACGTATTCCAGATGCTCGTTGCCTGAAAGATCACCATTGGGACTATCTACTCGCATTGCCATCTAAGACTGCTCGACAAAAGTACCTCGGTTACCTTTGGCAAATCGAGAAAAAGAAAGAAAACAGAAAAGAAAAAAAGGTGGAAAAGCAGATACAAATTGCAGAACGCAAAGCCGACGAAATTAAATTGAACAAAGAGAACAATCACATCATATACGGTCTCGGACACACAACGTTCTTTCTAAGGGTATACGACACAACAATAAACCACTTCAATAACTATAGGTAAGTGCGTAAATTTGTACCCAAAGTGGATTAATTTCGATGACAAATTCCTTACAGATTGATAAGAGCTATGCTGTACGGCTCAAAAATCGTAATGGACTGCTCCTATGATGAGCACATGAATAATCGAGAGGCGGTGAATGCTGCTAAGCAGCTAATGCTCTGTTTCGCTGAAAACCGCGGGCATGATGATCCCTTCGACATCCACTATTGCAATGTAAATTTGAACAGCACTGCGATGAAGAGATTGAAGCTGCACATTCCAACGATGTTGGATCCCGACTTCCCAATGAACGTCCACGAGAAGTGCTTCACAGAAGTGTTTCCGAAGGAAAAGCTTGTTTATCTTACACCACACTGCCGAACAGACTTGGTCAAATATAACCACGATGATATATATATCATTGGCGCAATGGTCGACAAGGTTGGCCAACTGCCCTTCATTGTTAATTGAGACTTCTAAAGTTGTTCTATTTCTCAGGTCAATAACGAACCTCTATCTTTAGCAAAAGCGAAAAGATTAGGCATACGAATGGCTCGCTTACCGCTAGATAAATATTTACAATGGGGCGCTGGTTCGGGAAAATCCTTGACCCTGAATCAAATGGTTAATATTTTGTTGGACTTAAAGTTAACTGGCAACTGGGAAGAATCTCTGCGACATGTACCTAGAAGAAAAGTCGTAGATGTGGAAGAAGAGCAATGGAAACAAAAACGCGTTCTTCGCAGTCGAGCTGATGAGCTGAAATTCCACTTGGACACGTGGGGGAAATCAAAAAAGCGTAACGTGACATAAAATCCTTGTTATAAATGTTAATATAAGCATTAAAAAATTATTTGAAAACCGAATTAGTTCTTCTTGTCCAACGGTTCTGTTGCACCTTGTTTACACCTCCTGAAACGAATAAGAAGAGGTACTTAGCCTCAAAGGAAAAACTCAGTCCTATCTACAGGCCGAAGTTTTTATTTTTTTGACCTGAGACACTTTTATTGACCGATTATTTAGCTTGTACGTAGACCTTTCCCTACAAGTATCCCCGAAGAAAGAAGTCGGGGGTGGTCAAATCAGCTGATTTGTTTGATTTTATGCGACCGGGACAAATTTCTCGCAAAATATGCATCGTACCGTGTAGCACACATCTTCCTACTTATTATAAGAAACACATGTGTTATAGGCTCAATCGATCCAATTCGGGCACCAAGTAATTATTACATCATTGCCTCTGGCGTCTTCAAACAAATGTGGCCCAATGATGCCGCCGGCTCAAATGGGGCACCATACACTAGCTCTACGAGGGTGGTGTAAAGTCATTGGTGTATTAATTTAGGATTTTCAGTGTCCCCAATAGCAGATATTTTGTTTATTAACAAAGCCAGATAGTTCGAAATGAGCTTTGTCACTCATGATGGTTATTTTTTTTTTTAAAACCTGGGGTCGTTAATATGGAGCTGCAAAACCTTTTCACTCCACTCTCACCGGCGCATATGATCATTTTGCATTAGTTGTCGAGTTAATTGAATTTTGGGCGGGTACAAATACAAATCTTGTTTGGTTATTTTAAACAAACTTGTTGGAGTTACTCCAAATTCTTGTGCACGAAGACTAACGGAGGTGCCCGGACTTGTCAATGTTGTCTCTCATTGCCGTGCGTACGCTAGGAATTCGGCACTTTACCTGCCAGTATATACTGATTTTCAAAGTTATTCATTATACGCTGAATGGTTGACTTACTAGGCACATGATTTAGACGAAACAAATTAGGCAAATTTCTTTGTGTTTTCACAATTGAACGATATATAGATAAAATTTTTTCATACTTCAACACGTTGTTGAGGCGTTAGATGCTCTATAGTATATTTTTATCGAATACTCTTCACAACCGTCAAATGCGCACTGACAAATGCAAACCAAACCAAAATGGCGATCTGGAACATAACCTTTTCAGACCTGAGAAAATAATATATAATAATAATAAAAATAATAATATAAAATAATATTCTTCAAGCACTAGCACTATACTGACTACTCATTTAAAGTCAATGAATAAACACAAGTGTATTGAAGGAATGGTAGAAAACTAAACGCACAATCGATGCGTACCGGTCTTAGCTCGAAAATTTCACTAATTTCCTGAGAATATTTTTTTAAATGTACCCGCACAATTGTGTACTATCGGTCTGGGATAAGAAACACCCTGTAGCTGTATGCTATCTAAAGGCCCCGACTCATAGAATCCATTGATCCGTTGGTGCGTCGTTTTTAACTGACCCATAGATAGAATACAGGTATTCTTATGGAAGATGGTCCATAACCGACGCATGTATGAACTTCGACGGATAAAGTAGGTTTACTTTCTATTTTTTTAGTCCGTTGATCCGTTGGCAGTCGGCAAATTGAGAGTAAGCACTTTCATTGGTGGCAGCATTGAGAGAGAAGAGAAACTTTCATCGCCGTTGACAATCGGTTGATATTTCAATTTGTCAACGAAGGTATGCGACGGATTGTATGAGACTGTTCCACCTTTTTTCCGGCAATACGTGAACGTCACCGTCAACCTTCAACGGAACGACGTCGACGGATTCTATGGGTCGGGTCTTAACAACTCCTACTTTTGATTCCTCTTCCTATCTTTGAACTTCAGGAAAAACAGTATTTTTTTTTTATAATTTGAGCGCGATAAAAGGGATATGAGTACCCTTAAACTTTTTTAGGACACGGGCGTTTTTGGGGAAAAGGGGAAGTGACAGAGAGAAAGAAAGATTGGTTTAGAGGTTTGAAACTCAGGCGATGGCGTACAGATAACTGCGGAGCATTTTTGTTTTGCTGTTATTGACGTTGCTTATGATTGACAGTATTTTTTTCCATCCTGATATGATCACGATCAAGTTACAATACATTTCAGCCATATTGTTGAAATATGAGAAAAAACGTGCCTGGCAACGCCATACCATACTGTCATTGTTGCATTGCCTGACATCTGACAGTTTATTATTATTTATCGTTCTTCTTTTGTATATCTTCGAAATGACATAACGTGTTTCATTTTCTTTCTCCTCAGAAATCAGAAATTCAACAGGTTATGATCCCAGGCCAATAACCCATGAGACCAGAAATTCAACACATATGTCCATTTTATTGCCAGTGTTATTCCTTCGCAGTAGAGTTGACATAAGCATTCGAAATTGATCGACTTTTTTATTTATTTCATGCGAAATACATATTGTAGATGATTCTTGACATCAGGATTTGATCCGTGAATCTGTAACGTGACAAGCGATGATGTTACCACTACATCATGGCCAATCAATTTGATTTGTTTGATATTATGCGACTTCCTATTGGAACCACATGTGTTGTAGGCCCAATCTATCCAATTCGGGCACCATTGTCATTAGTGAAATCTCATAACAAACTCCCATATAACGAAATTCCTTTTATAACAAAAAACTTCCAATGGCATTAGCTTTAAGTCATGCTTTCGCGGCACCAAAACATCTAACAATTCAATTTCCATCTTTCTATAACGAAGTCAGGAAAAGTTATCGATATGCGTATCAAATAGAAACCGAGGTAACACTTATGCATCACTGTGTGCAAAACATGAGCGAATACACTTCACTGGCCAGTTCGGGACCTCAATCACTTTCTAGTATAATCACTTGTCTGTAACCCCGTGTGCGAATGGCTATCGGGATGCACTTTTGTTTATTACAACTTATTTCTCAAGTTTAAAGTCGTCACCACTGTGCATGCGAAGTAGGTACCTACACTGCAGGCCAAAAGTTTGAGGCCTACCTAGACAAGTGACTTCATCCATGCATGGAGATTGAATTTTATGAATTACATTGAGTTTTTTTATGTACATTTTCTACCTGAACAATACACAACAAATTCAGATAATAAAAGTCAGATTTTACACCCACGTTTTTGAACAGTGGGCGTTTTGTTTAGAAATGTGGGAAAAACAGCTTTTGTGGTTTATTGAAAAGTGTTTAGGTTTTTCATAATTATTCAATTTTATGACTTTTTGTTGTTGATTCAGCACTTGTTTATGACTCCCTACATCAAAAGGGTTCCCAAATACCAAAATTTGTCGACCTTCCAATCTACAAGGGTCTTACATAAAAAAAGTCACACTTTGAAGTCATAAGAATTTATTTGAGATTCTTCACGTCTTGAGTAAACAACTCGTTAAAAATGGGAAAAGTCGCGGAAACCACAATCGAGAAATGATCTGCAATCATCATTCTTCTTAAAGAAGGCAAATCGCAGCGGGAAGTTGATTCACAATTGAAGGTATCAAGGTGCTGCGTTCAACGTACCATTGAACGACACGCTCAAACTGGAACCACGGTCAGAACGGCCTAGAGCTGCAACTAAACATGAGGATCGGATAATAGTCACAACAAGCTAACGAAGTAGATGAAAAACAGCACCCGAAATACGAGTAAAAATAAATGAAAACTGCTGTCCTTGACAATGGTCAAACGAAGATTAGGACATGCTGAATGAGTTGCTATTCGAAAATCTATGCTGCGACAACAAAACAAGCAGAAAAAGTTATAATGGGCCAAAAAGCATAAGGACTGGATGGAAAAAGATTCCAACAGAGTTTTGTGGAGCGGTGAATCCAAATTCGAGGTATTTGGTACAAAACGGAGAGTTTTCGCTCGACGTAGCGCTGAACATAAGATGCTACCAGTCTGTGCGGTTCCTACCGTCAAGCATAGAGGCGGTTCTGTTATAGTCTGGGATCGAGTGATTGGAAAAATAAATAAGGAGGCAGACAAAACAATATTGGAAGAAAACGCTGTGACTTCAGGACTAAGACTAATTGGCGAAGGATTCGTATTTCAACAGGACAAGGACCCTAAACACACGTCAAGGCTTTGTCAAGACTACCTGAAATAGAGGGAAGATGAAGAAATTTTATAAATCATGATATGGCCGCTGCAGTCACCAGATTTAAACCCTATAGAGCTGCTGTGGTAGGAACTGGATAGAAGGGTCCGGGATCAATGCCCCATCACCAGAATCTGCGTTGTGAAATTAACTGTTGGATTGCTGGAGCATTATACCACAGGCAACAATTCCAAAACTAATAGCTAGAATGCCAAGAATTGTAAAGTAAATAATCGAATGTAAAGGTGGTTTTTTCGACGAATAATCGGTTTATGTTATTTTTTCTTGTTTTAATAAATTCCTTTATGTTAAGAACAAAATGCAAATATTTTTTTTCTTATTTTATATGTTCGCATGAAATAAATAAAAAGTCGATCAATTGCGAAAGCTTATGTCAACTCTACTGCGAAGGCATAACACTGGTAGTAGGGCGGTCATATGGCTAAAATGCAACTTGATCGTGATGATAACATCAGAAGGACGGAAAAAAATACTGTGAATCATGAGCAACGACAAAAGCAAAAACAAACAAGCTTCCCAGTTATCTGGACAGCCACCCTTGGAGTTCACTGAAACTTAATACCAGCTGAGTTTCAAACCAACTACACCAATCTGTCTTCCTCTCTGTCTCTTCCCCTTTCCTCAAAACGCCCGTGTCCTAAAATTAGTATAAGGGTATTCATAACCCCTTTCACACGTGCAAATTATAAAAAAAAAAAAAAAAATTTTCCCCGTTCATTTTATATGATTATTATTCTACTAAAGATTTTTTTTTTATGTTAGATTTTGTATTTCCTTCGGGCGCTGAGGGCCGCTTCAAACTTTTGGCCTGCAGTCAAGCATGTAAATTTATAAGAAGGTAGAGAGAGAGAGAGGTAGAGTTCTTGGAAAATATTGGAATACGTGGGGTGAAAAGTCACTCCACCATATTTTACCCGTCCGACATAACTCGAAAAAAAAAAAAAAATCGATTGGGTGGTTCTTGAGTTAGGCGTAAGAGAAAGATGATTCAAAAATGTACTACATGCAAAATGTGATCGAAATCCGTTCAGGAGTTCTTGAGTTAGGCGGCTAATAAAGATGACTTAAAGGTTTTTCCTAGTGGTTCTCGAGCGAACCGTCTGACGTCAAACATACTCGAAAATTTAAAGTAATGATACGGAATACTTACTGCACGAGACTCGAGTCGCACTTACGAATTTGTTTATTTTTTTTCTAGGAAAAAAAATCAAAGTGGTGAGTATTCTCCCAACGGACGTTATACCTTATAAAAAACAATTTTTGTTTAATTTACTTAGCAACTGATTGACATGTAAGTTTGTTTTGTCGATTTGTTAAACAGAAATTATTTTCACAAGTCTGATTTATATAAAACTGAAATAAAATGTTTTGGGGTGTTAGCGAAGCCCTAGACTTTGTAGAAGAATACCAAAAGAACAATTCTACCGTTACCGAATCTCTGAACTTCCTTCTTTATGGATCCTGTGATCCCAGACACATAATCAAAACTGCTGCAAAGTCTTACAAGCACAATACTCAAATTAATTTCTATGTCGTCGATGGGTGCATAGAGATTGTTGCAAGGAACATTGCACTTCTTGCAATCGCCTTTGAGAGCTCTGACTGCTTGAGTATGTTACAGAAAACTCATCTGTTCATGGATATCTACGGTAATTCATTGCTTCGTCCTTCATCGTATCAATACTTGGCAAGCAAAGCAAATACCCTGCTGAAAATATGCACTGATCAGGATGTTAGGGGAAATCTAGCTCCAATATTTAACATTGAATCGCTAAAGTACCGAGAACGGGATGGTTTGGAAAACACCTTCAACTTTTGGCTACCGAAGGAAGCGCACAAGTTTAACATACAAACATGCTGGGAGGAACGAAATAGGCATCTACTGAAAACACGATACGATTTCCGAGATGGTGCCTTCGATTGGGATTTGCAAATGTGTTTAAAGGAACGAGGTGCTAAGCAATTATGCCCTCAAGAATACAAAACTTGGAGAAATACTGGAGTTGCTTTCACTTACCCTGAATATGAGCAGTGTCAAGCTAACCGAACATTGGCAGCGGGGCTTGTTCGCAACGGCGATAGATATTATCATCGCGGCTATGTTGGTGACATAGAAGTTGGTCCATTTTGTGCATTTGGACTAAAATCAACGGAAGAGTCTATGCTAAGGTCCATGCATGGTGCAAACGACTATCGAGCAACTGAGGTGACTGAACGAAACCTTTTAGAATTGTTTCATGAACTTCAAACTAAAACAGAGTATGTCCATGACAAGGACATTTCCAGAAAATATGGTAATATTGTTCTACAAATTGGGAAAAACTTCACTGGATGTGACAATGAATTTATAAAAGTCGCTGACTACGATCAGCCCATGATAGCCCTGCCGAACGTCAATATTTACTTCCTTCCGGTAGATGAAGTTTTCGGAGTACAAGATAACAGCAAATGGAATAACTTTTTCGACATGGCGTTTGTTGCTCAAAATTACTTCCGTTTCCTTAAATCGTCTTTTATGGATATTTTTCGAGATAATTCGCTGGTGTACTTCGAAACAAATTTGTATACTATTTGCAGAAAGGAAATTTTGGCGGAATTCGAAGAGAAAATTAAGAGTTTTGCTAAAACTGCACAATTAGACAGCGTTACAAATTTCAATATAAACGTTAAACATTCAGTACTGAAGTACATTCAAAATAAAAATAAATAATGTTAATCAATTAAGTTCGTTTTGTTTTCTATTGGTTTCATGGACATTTTCCTAGCTAGTCCAGGTACATTAGATATTGTAGTATTTAAGATCAGCGGGTTTGAAAGATAAAACTGTCTTCTGTGCAGTTAATCTTCTATTTAACAATTTTTAATTTCATATTATTTACTTTCTGTTATAATTCAAAATTACACTTAAATTTTCAATATTATTTATCGTCTTACAAAACTAGCAGTTGCTTTATTTACAACACATTAATTTTTTCCTAACAGGTAGGCCAATTTTAAGTGACTTAATCAGAAAAATCAACACTAGGACTTCTAGTCTTTTACCAAAATATGCTGCAGAGACCACCTCAAAATGCCGAATTGAGTGGCAAGTCGTCTAGTTGATGTTTCCGGACACTTTTCCACATCCTGGCGGCATCAATATTCTTCGCCTAATTTCGTGTTGAGTCAGTCTCTTCGAGGCGTACGGCTTCGTACGAAATTCACGTTGTAATATAATTATTCCATGTTCTTGAGGAGTATAGCGTTCCACTGTTTATCGTCGTGTTTTTCGCATCTGTTTACTACACAACTGTCAATATCACGATGACAGCAAACCCCATTTGCAAAAATCATAAACTTTTGCGCCACCTTGTATATACATTGGCATCATTTTCAATTGTCTGTCAATTAAAAGACACAAAAATAATTTCATCACATCGAAAGATGTTTCAGAGGAAGGCCGTGGAGAAGGTAAAAAAAAATTAGAAAGGCATCTGTGGAATGGAGCGTGGAGTCCTCAGTTGTTCTCATCCATGAAGTGGAACAATTTGAAAACATTTGGGACTCCAACTCCAAATACTACAAAAACTCGTCTTTTAATGTATCAAATATGATCGGGCAAGTCTCTTGAATAATCCGATTCACTGCAGTGTGGTATGGCGCACCGTCTTGTTGAAACCAGTAACCTTCCAGACCTTTTTCACACATTTGTTGGCAGACATAATGAGCCAATATTCACCGATATCGATTCCCATCGACTGTTTTGCCTTCTCTGAAGAAAAATGGCCCAATGATGGTATTGGCGCAAATGTCGGCCCAAACAGTAAGTTTTTGGTCAGGCTCGTGTGGATTCTCTGTTCCCTAAATGCGGCAATTTTGTTTGTTAACGGCGCCAGAGAGTGTGAAATGGGCCTCGTCGGTTATCAAAATTTGCTTCCAAAAATCAGATTCAGTGTCAACAATTCGAGCGACTGTTTGGCCGTATTCCAAGCGACGTGGACCGTTTGTCGGCAATATTGTTTGAGTCAATTGCGCTTTGTACGGAAATAAATGCAAATCATCCTTCAAAATGCGCCGCAAGGTGGTTCCACTGACGCCAAAATGCTGAGCGCGCTGACGATACGACACATGTGGGTTCTCGGCAACACTCTCTCTTACCGCTTCAACCAGTTCATTGGAACGTCTTGGGCGTTGATGAACGGCATCTCGACGATCTCCCACTTTCCCCTGCTCAACAAAATTCAACACCAAGCGACGAATAGTGTTGTAAGACGGTGCTTGTTGGCCACGATATTTCCGACGATATGCACGTTGGGTTAACACAACTGAACGACTATTTTCAATGTACAGCGTCACTATTTCGGCGCGTTGTTTCAGTGTAAAGCGATTCATGGTTAAAATTGTACTGAATTGATGTTTCAGAAACATGTCTACTCAAGTCAGTCGGTTGATAAATGTCAAAGTTATTCAATGTTTACATACCGACATAAAAGATGGCGCACCTTGTATTTGAATGTACATATACATATATGTGGTTTCAAATTATTTCACGAAAACATTGAAATGTTCTTAAGCATTTTTTTTAACAGAAACATTCTGAGCTGGTACCGACCTATCTAGTGTGTTCCTTCAACGGATAATCTAAATATATAGAGAAACATGTCCTGAAGGATTTACCATCGCCGAGCCGAAACCGCTTAAGCTATAACTATTAAATTTGGACGGTAGTTCCGTTTTATTACGTAGGCACCCACTAAGAAATTCAATCTCTAAGGGGGTATAAAAGTTTGTATAGGACAAAATATTTTTCTACAACACTAATAATGAAACACGTATTTCAGCATTTCTCAAAATTTAACAACTAAAGCGTTTATAAACGAGCAATCCAAAATCCACGCGAGTGAAGCCGCGTGCATCAGTTATTTTGAACATATTTTATGGCTTTATGCATTGTGCTAGTAAGAATATAAAAAATGATCAATATGGCAGCAATAATTAGCAAAATATTGTCTTATTTAGCACATCAGGCATGTTCTGAATCAGTTGGTTAGAGACTGTTTAAAGTACATTTTACTTAAATGTCACTTCATCGTTACACAAAACTACCACGTTAAATGGGATAAAATCCCAAAAATCACGCAAAATTATCAAAAATAAAACAAAATCAGGTTCAACTGGGCGCCACCTATTGACAGAAGTAATACATTTTTAATTTTTGGTACAAAGTGATGTATTTAAGACACAAACATTGTTGAAAAGGCTTTACTAAGGGTGGAAATGTCTAAGTTTAATCGAAATGTGAGCTAATCTAATTGGACTAGAAAGGGTGATAATGCGACCATAAAAATACGACACAACAACGACGCAATTGCGTTGCATATTCTTTTATTGGCTAAAAAGTTTTCAGTGTGCTATTTCTTAGCGTGTATGGCGCCCTTAACCCCGAACAATTTAAAATCCAGGCTAATAAAAATATTCAGTGTTATAATAGGCAAATGAAAGACATTTATAATATCATAATATTTTTTATTGAAAGTTTATTTTGACCTTTGATTTGTGAGCTCACCGATAATAAAATTAAGTGGGGAATGGTTCGCAAAGTTGACTGAGACGTTCGACTAGAAAACTGCCGACAGTTAATTATCTGTTTGCATTTTTTTTATCAGTCATTAAAGTGAATCATCTGTGAATGATGACAGACTACCAACCAGTCTTAACAGAGTATCTACCATAATAAGTCCCAGAGACGGCAGACTACGAACAAGTTAAAAAGGAAACTGACAACAAAGGACTACCCACGAATGACAACTAGAGATGAGAGACTACCAACCAGTTACGACGGAGTACCAATTAGAGTTTCTATGAACAATAATTCGGTGTTCTTAGACCCTACTATGTGCCCTAAGATGTGCGTTTTGAACTAAATCAAAATTGCTTTGTGTAGAAGTACTATAAGTGCTTTTTAAAAGTGCATCAAATAAATTGAAACTGTCAAAATCGACAATAAGGCCTTAAATTACTCATAGTTCTTTTTCAATAAAGGTTATAAGATTCCTACATTTGGTCGAATATACTGTGTTACTTAAATGTACCTATACATACATATATGTATGTACATATGTATGTAATAATTTATAATTATTCTGTGGGTAACAGGTCAAAATAAATGTGTAAGAAAGTTGCCCCTGACGTCTGAAAATCTTGCTTAAAGCAAAGTTTTCTTCTGTCGGGACGCTCGTCTAATAAAATGTGTTTTTTTTTTTTTTTGTGAACGTTAGTGTTGTCTAGATAGATTATATAACATAATTCATAATGTGGTAAGTATAAAAGTGATGTCGTGTTCTGAGTTGGTGTTCAGTTGTTTGCTTTCATTTGCCCTTACTAAACAATGAGGGCCTTACTCACTCTCTTGTATCTTTTCGGTTCTTTCAATCGCACACTAATTGATAATATAAAAGTTGTGACCACCCTTAAGCCAACGGTAAGTACAGCTATAAGCTTTCGTTAGAAAGCATAATAAACTATTCGAAAGTTTAGTCCGAGCGCATAAAAGCCCATGGATATCCTGTTGAGGAGCATTCTGTGGAAACTACCGATGGATATGTGTTAAAAATGTTTCGAATACCTTACTCGCACAAATTACAAAATAAAAATTCAGTGAAACCCGTGGTATTTATAAAGCATGGCCTCTTCAGCTCTTCTGATGCCTGGATGGCTGTAGGTCCTGACAGTGGGATTCCATTTATATTAGCTGATCGTGGTTATGACGTGTGGTTGGGAAACGCCAGAGGTAACGTTTATTCTAGGAATAATACTAGATTTTCCGTTCACCATCCGAGATTTTGGAGATTCAGTTGGCACGAAATCGGCGTTTATGACGTCTCAGCTATGATCGATTATATTCTCTACGAAACCAAGCAGGAATCCCTTCACTTTATTGGTCATTCACAAGGTACAACAGTTTTTTTCGTGCTAATGTCAATGAAGCCCGATTACAATAAGAAGATAAAGACAGCACATATGTTGGCTCCGGTTGGATATTTGAATCATGCGACTGATAGACGTGTTAAAACTTTAGCACCATATTTGGGAAGAGTGGGATTTTACAGCACTTTATTTGAATCGAGGGAATTTTTACCTCGTAACGATTTTTTCACACTGTTGGGATATAATACTTGTGGAGTTCAAGTACAATTTCCAAATATTTGTTCTGAATTCGCGAGGGTCTTTGATCTTCCACCTAACACAAATAAGGTAAGATCCTAAGTGAAAATAAATCTTATTAATATTAAATGTTGCAGACTGCTTTGCGTATTATCGCAGAGACACATCCCGCTGGAGCTTCGATGGAACAATTACTTCATTATATGCAAGAATTTAATTCAGGTCACTTCAGACAATACGACTTTGGAGTTAAGAAGAACTTGAGGAAATACGGTCAATCCTATCCTCCAGACTATGAGATTGAAAATATTTCTTCAGAAGTTCATATCTACTACTGTCAAAATGACAACAAGGGTAGTATGAAGGATGTCAGGAGATTGGCGGAGCGTCTACCGAACCTCAAAAGCATGTATCTTGTGCCAGACCCAACTTGGACTCACATTGATTTTAGTTTAGCCTATCAAATAAAGGAGGTCATTAATGACAGAATAGCTAGTATAATGAATGAATACGAAAGTAGAAATTAATAAAGGAGAAGAATATTTCTAGATAATATATTATACATATGTATAGGTATATTTCAATAAAAATTTCAGGGCTTATAGAAGACCAGCAAAAAATTCTACTGGATGTTGTGGGGTCCAAATCGTATTTTTATTGTCTCACTATAAGCTGATATTTGAAACGAGTGGAGTATTTGGCTCGTTGTATATGATTTTTGCACATTGGTCACTTACATCCAGTTTTTTGTCGGCTGCTGCGAAAATATAGGGTGACCGGATAGGAACGATAGGAAAAGAAATAAGAAAAAAAACGACAACGGTGTGAGATATCAAATTGTTTCTGGCTTTATTTTGAAGCTGCATTCATGCCATTATGTATAAAATAGCACAGTAAAATGTATTATGAGTAACCATGGAATTACCCTATAGTATTCTGGTGGGAAAAAGTTACGATAAAGTTCGCTGCGGTCGCAGAGCCTTAATTGTTGTACTCCGGCAATATTTGAAACTTTACGATATTTACTATCAAACGTTTCTCAAAAGCTGAAGCCTCATTTCTCAATTATTCATATGAACGAGTTTTTTTTTTATAAGGATTTGCTTTAATTTAAATTGTGCAAGGATTCATTTTTGTAGAAAGAAAATGCATTCCATAAATACTAATAAAAATAACCTGCTCAGTGCTCATCGTTCGCATTTTCTTCGCAGGCAAGGCATTCATTCAGTCCCTGTAACTTGTTGCGAAACGAAAATCTGTTTCTCTACTTCATAATATTTTACAAAAACATCTATTCTTATTTCTCCTTAATGATATGAGTATCCCCTCCTTCTTTTCACCCTTTTTTACAAGCAAACTCTTAAATTTAGAAGATACTTAGGCAAGTTTAATAATGAAAAAAAATAAATAAATACACCATCTACCCACTGTGTAAATCAACCAAAAGATTAAAAAGGCCTATCATGCACCTTCCCCTACTTCAGGAAAGAAAATTGAGAATAGGCCAAAATAATATCCAAAAAGCTCGAGTGATTTTTGAACACCTTGTAAAAACTTTTAAACAGATGTTGACAACATCTATGAACATCTGCTGCTTCAAGCGAGGTTAGAAACACAATTCATAAAAACTTAAAATACAAGGTTGGGTTAGGTTTGATGGGTTGACGTAGAGTGTGAAACAAACTACGCCACACTTAGATCAGTATAGGTCCATTGTGATGCCCAAGGAGTAAAGCTTCCCCAATCGTGAACTCTATGGGTGCTTAAACCAACCCGATGCATTTATAAATTTAGAAATCTTATTTATCGATACATTTGAAAGTTCTACTAAGTCTTGGAAGAAATATTTCCCTAGTATTTTGAATTGGTAGAGTCCTAGACAATGGCACAGGAAGTGAGGTGTATCTTCGTGTACGTCCTCATTGCCACAGCCTCTACATATTCTTCTTCGCTAATTCCCAATTTCTTTGTGTGATAACGTAACAAGTTGTGTCCAGTTATCATCCCCACTAAACCAGATATATCTGTTGAAGTGTAGGATTTGCTCTGTATGATTTTTATCGTAGGGCGGCCAGAGTTTTTTTGTAATTATACAGGATTCTAATGATCTCCAACTACTATTTGCTATGGCAATCATTTTATTTCTAACTTCTAGGTTCAGGTTGCAGGATGGTGTTTTAACTGACGGGTCAGCTCGTTCAGGATTTAGAGCTGAATCCTCCCTTGCCAGCTCGTCAGCTTTCTCATTTCCTGAAACGCCATTATGTCCGGGTACCCAGCAGAGCTTTACATTGTGTTGCGTACCAAAAACCCGCAGCGCACAAGCTTCGATTTTATTTGTGTGGCGGAAATCGCTCTTATCGCTGCCTGGCTGTCAATGAAAAATGTAATATCATCTGGTGGTATAGCTTTCATTACATCGTCCTGGGCAGCAGTTGCCACCGCCAAGACCTCCGCTTGAAAAACACTGCTATAGTCTGGAAGCCGAATTGACTTGTTCAAATTGAGTTTTCCAGAAAAAATCCTTGCACCTACTCACACGTCCATCTTGGATCCATCAGTGTAGATAGAGATGGAGTTGTCATTTAGCGGGATATTAGTTTCCCATTCCTCTCGACTCGGAAATCAACTGGAAAACGGCTTATGAAAGTCTAAATAGGGCACTATGTAGTCTGTGCTAACATCTCCGCCCATGTATTTGCGTAAAATCTGCGCATTCCCCGTCAGGCTTGACCTCCAACCTTCAGATTGGCTTAATCTTAGAGCACTTCTAGCCGCAGATTCCTGCACAAATAGATCTAAAGGTAATAGATTGAGTATGGTCTCTAATCCTGCAGTTGGTGTGGTTCTCATAGCTGCCTTGACACCAATGCACGCCATTCTTTGTACTCTGGTTAGTGTCTTGAGGTTTGTGCCCTTACTTGCGACTGGCCACCATACTAGGCTGCCGTATGTCAATATAGGTCTCACAACTGCTGTGCAGAGCCAGAAAATGACTTTTGGTTTGGGCCCCCAAGTTTTTCCAAATATTCTGCTACAAGTATAGAGAGCTATCATAGCTTTACTTGCTCTCTCCCTTGTGTTTAGTCCCCAGTTTAGTTTCTAGTCTAGTATTAACCCTAGATATTTAGGTCTATCAACAATTTTAAGAGGAGTGCCTTCAATGGATGGAATTCCGGTATTTTCGTCTTGTTAGTAAATAGTGTCAGCTTCGTTTTTAGTGGATTTATTGCGAGTCCACTTCTTTTAGTCCAGTTGCTGACTATCTTAAGGGCGCCTTCCATTTGGTCGCTTAGGGTTGGAAGGAATTTACCCTTGGCCAGTAACGCCACATCGTCTGCGTATGCTACGGTCTTAACCCCACTGAATCTAAATTTTATTAGTACTTCATTTATCACAATAATCCAGAGTAGAGGAGAGAGAACACCTCCTTGCGGAGTGCCTCTACTAGCTGATACTCTTAGTCTCGCATCACCTAGTTCTGAGTTTATGTACCTATTACTTAGCATGGAAACTATCCATCTGATTAGAGTGTCCTCAATAAAATACAAGAATTTCGAAAACCCATAATTGGACAAAAAGGCCGAATACCCAGCAGTTTGGCTTAAAAAGACCCTATAAAAAAGGCAAATGTGTTCTATTGTCCTTTTGGACTTATCACAGGTTTCGAAACATTTTGGCACCCTAGTCTCCCACTAAAATCAAAAAAAGATATCTACCAAAGCAATACTGTGATATTATAAAATCTTATTTAACGGGCCATTGCTTTTGAATTAAGCAGGAAGATGCTTACTCTGATTTAAAAGATATTAAAGCAAGAGTGCCCCAAGGTAGTATTCTGAGACCTATTTTGTACGTTCTGTATACCCGCGACTACCTACTGGACAAAACCACATAATCGTCACATTTGCCGATGATACGGAATTCTTAGCTGTTGGAAAAAATGCAGAGGATACCACTGAGAAACTGCAAGCAGCGATTGGGATTGTACCAACATTTCCAAAAAAAAAAAAAAATTCTTAGGTGCATTGTTAATGTGGTCTGCTAGTTGCCAACGAAATCAAGACTTCTGCGAAGGCCCATAAAGAGAGACTCCAGATGTCACCTAAATATGGAGGCGTCCAACTTACTCAATATAGTCAGGTTGGAAAAAAAGGCAGAAGGGTACCAAGCCCTGTGACCTTGTTGGGTGGCAACAAGACTAAAACTTCTGCAGATTCCAATGGGAAGCTGGAAGATTAATTGACTTATATGAATATTTATTTGTTGGTTAAAATATTGTATTGCAATAGTAGGTTTATTTCATAATAAAATTGTTTTTTTTTCCCGAGGGTTGGTGAAAAATCTTCCATAGACACTATAAGGATAGCAAGCGCGTGCTCATAGTAGTGTCAGATTCTTACTGACTAAAAAAACACCACCCTGCGATTTAATTTGTTATATATTGCAACTAAGAAAGACCTTATCAAGCAATTTTTCTATCATGAAAAAAAACTTGTTTGACAGGTTACTTTCCACTGAAAGATCCTGCATGTTCCGCAGTCTAGGCGTGGTTGATTCCTATCTCGACAAGTTGAAAGGTTTCGTCCTTTGTAGTCGGCGCAATAAATTGCTTTCATCCAGAATTTGTAGGATTGTATTGTCGATTAGTCGGTTTCTATGCTTTCTCACGAAGCTTCTAATTTCAGCTTCGATTGTCGGAATTCCGAGATCCCTGTGGATATCATCGTTTCTAGTATACCACGGTGCGTGGACAATTCCTCTTAGCACTTTATTTTGAAAAGTTTGTAAAATATTGGCGTTTGTTTTCATGATACAGCCCTAAAGTTGTATACCGTAAGTCCACACCGGCTTTAGCACTTGCTTGTATAAAAGCAGTTTGTACTCAATACTGAGCTGGGAGTGTTTTCCGAGCAACCAGTTCATTTCTCTATATTTGATTTTGAGTTCTTTACGTTTCATTTTCACGTGAGAATTCCATTTCAGTTTTGCGTCGAGTGTCATTCCAAGGTATTTGGCCTCATTTGCAAAAGGTATTCGGGCCAAGTTTAGGAAAATTGGCAAGACATTAGTTTTCTTATAAGTGAAATTCACGTGAACAGATTTAGATTCGTTGAGGGCGATCCCCCAGTCCCTCGTCCATTCTTTTACTTTATTTAGTGCGTTTTGCAGTCGTTTCTCCGATTATTTTACCTACGGCTAGGACAGCGGTGTCATCGGTAAACGTAGCCAGGATAGTGCCATCTTCTTTTGGTATATCTCGAGTATATAACAGATAGAGAAGTGGCCCAAGAACGCTTCCTTGCGGTAGACTGGCCGAAATATCTTTGAGCTCTGAGTATTCATTTCCATGTCTAACACGGAGGAGTCTATTCCCGAGATATGATTCTAGAATGTCGTATAGGCATACAGGGAGAACTTGTCATAATTTGCAATTCAAGCCATCATGCCGCACCTTATCAAAGGCTTGCGAGACGTCAAGAAATACTCTTGAGCATATCTTTATCTCTTCAAGTGCTTTCTCGATTACGTCAGTAATTCTATGCACCTGGTCAATCGTCGAATGCTTACTTCTGTACCCAAACTGGTGGTCAGGGATAAGATTATTTCCTTCTATAACCGGTTGGAGACGCCTTAGTAATATCCTCTCGAAAATTTTGGATACAACTGGAAGTAGCGAAATTGGTCTATAAGATTTTACCTCATTTGGCGGTTTTCCTGGTTTTAAAACCATTATAACTTCCGCAACTTTCCATTGGTTAGGGAGGTGTTCTAATCTGAGCGCAGTATTTACAATATGAAGAAGCTTAATCAATGCTTTTCTAGGTAACGCTTTGAGAATTTCTCCGGTGATCTAGTCATAACCAGGAGCTTTCGTAGGTTTTAGATTCCCGATCTCATGTTTGAGTTCCCTTAGCGTTGCACTTGTAAATGCTAAATCGTCAGATGGTAAATCCGGCCTATTGATATTGTCGTAAGACACTTGACCATCGCACGGTTTAAATGTGTCTTCCAGGTGGGCCGCAAAAACGTCCGCTTTTTCTTTATCTTCCCTTGCCCATTCATTGTGATTTAATTTAATTGGCGGCGCGGAGACCTTGGGTCTTTTGGTGCCTTTAACAGCTTTCCAAAATGAATAATTGGAATCTTTTTTCGCTGTTAAACTTTCAAGATAAGAGCCTATCGCACGATTCTTAAAATCCTTTATAGTCTTCTTCAACGAGATGCACAGGTGATTCAAGTATGCTTTATGTTGCGGAGAACGACTCTGTTGCCATTTCTTACGCGCTTTTCTTTTTTCCTTGACCAATTCTTGTATTTCCTTAGGATATCGTAGACCGTATTTGTCCGGAGTTTTCTTTGGATTTGGAGTATTATTCCAAGAGGTGAGCTGTACGATCTCAACGAAGCGATCAACTTCAACCTCAAGTTCATAGGGTGTCGTAAGTGGACAGTTAATCTCGCTGGCTCTAGGGTATAGACTAGTTTTTCGCTCAATGTCAAAACAACTGGGGAATGGTCAGGCGACAGATCAAAGCTCTCTTCAACTTTAATGTGGTTGGTAGAAATTTCTTTCACGACGGAAAAGTCAATCAGGTCAGTTATTTTCGAAGTATCAGTTGGCCAGTAGGTCGGTTTACCCGTCGAATGGAAATCATAACTGTACTCCATACCTGCCTCATAGAGCATTTTGCCTTTTTGAGAGCTGTGTCTTGAGCCCCAAAATGTATGTTTCGCATTAAAAACGCCGCCAATAATGAAATTAGGTTTCAGCAATTTAAGTTTCAAGCTCGATCTTTAGGTCTTCGGATTGTTCGATGCAGTCTTTAATAAACAACGATGATCCGCCTCTCGCTTTTCCCGAAGGGTGACAAGCGTGGTAAGCATTATAGCCTTTTATTTTTTAAATGCTATTCGTTTTTTAAGTGGGTTTCAGAAATCAAGCAAATATCGATATCTTTTCCACGCAAGAATATTTATAATTCGTCAAGTTTTTGCAGAAGTCCGTTTGCATTTCAAGTACATATTTTTAACATTCGTTTTTTTTATTCATATTCTAGTTGGAGTACGTGTTTTCCCTGAATTACTTTCGAGCTTAACCAGTCTATCGAGAATAATTTCATTTCAAGTTTCACTAGAATAACTGAAAAAACATGAGAAACAGGGCCCTTCGAAATTTCAATATTTGTTGGTATTTCGGATGCCGCGGCCTGAGCGTAAGTCTGCACTCCTGCTGTTCGAAGGTCATTACCCGGTCGCTTTTCCAATGGTAACTTTTCTGTACCGTTTCTTTTAAGGACAGAGGTCGAGGGCTTTTCTTTTGTCATTCTTTCCCTCACCTTTTTGCGCTCTGAACCCGGTAGTTTTAATTTGCATTCTTTCTCCTCCGCGACCTTACGATTTGGCTTAGTTTGTGGTTTTGATTTTGCATTTAGAGGCTTAAGGAGCGCATCTCTTCGTTTTTGTAACTCTTTAGCTACTTCACAGCCTCTATAATTTGCCGGGTGTTTTCCCTTACAATTAGCAGAGGTTGCGGAGGTTTGTTTGTTTACTCCACAAACTTGGGAGAGGTGATTTCCAGCGCATTTCACACATCGCGGTTCTTTTTTGCAGTACGATTGAATCCTTAGCAACGTTTGCACTGCGGAATCATTCTTATATTTCTACGCATTGGCTCGAATTTGACTACGATATTTAGTATGGTCCTAATTCGGTAAATATCGTCGATATTGTCGGACTTATCGAAGGTAAGCTTAAAGAGCGGAAGTCCACGCCTTACTAAGATGTCTTTATCTATTTCCGTTTGTTGCTTCTCCTTTTTGATGATATTAACGGCATCAAGAATTTTAAAGCCTTTGTCTTGAAGGTCAGTCATAATCTCTTCTTTGGTGCATGAGGGGTGGAGTCCCCTTGCAACAACAAGATGTGGCCTTTCTGACTTGATTTCGAAAGTGTATTTAACTTTTGGGACACTGCTTGGTAGTCGTCAAATTCATCGACGTTAATTTTCCACGCATTGTTCCTCAAAGACGTGACCTTATATTTTGATGTTAAAGTTGCTTTAAGAAGGCTTTGCAACTTATTAATTTTCGTTAACTCGACGATGTTAATTGGTGGGGGTGGACGAGATTGCTCTTGAGGTTGCTTTTCTTGCGGTTCTTTGTGCTCTTCTTTCTCTTTTTCTTTTACGGACTAGACTTCGGACGAAGAGCCGGCTCTCCGTTTCTTACTAGGTCTCTTCTTTATTCCCGACTAGCTAAGCGTGCTGGAGTACATTCGCGTTCTTTCTCTATACGTGAGCTCTTTAGGACCTTATTTTCTTCTTTTAATAGGTCTATTTCTTTCTTGAGCTCTTGATAGAGTAGATCGATTTCGTTAAGCTTCCTTCGGAGTATTTTATTTTTTTCCTCAAAGCTGTTATATTTCGCTGAGTCCTGAATTTCGCGCGCTGGCGCTTTCGGTGGACTTCTTTTCCCGGAGTTATTCGATCTTGGTGGAGGAGATCGAGATACCCTTGAACTTTTTGAAAAGGGTCATTGGATTGCAATAAGCGGCTCTCCCAGAATCCGTAGAGCCGACCTCCGAAGAGGGTGGATTTTCCAGTAAAGCTGGACTGCCACCTGGTTTAATGTATCTTTTCGTTTTGTTCGTTTCATAAACAAAAATAAATATTATGTTGTCATTTTACTGCGTACGCCCATGAACGAACAATAAACAACCAATTTTTTTTTGTTTGCATTTTCTTCAAAGAGCCAAAGTCTACGAGTATGTTTTCCAAAATTTCAGCTAATTTAACTAGACTATAAAGGGGCATACAACACCGACAATTTTTATATCAGACTAATAAAAGTAGTCAGTGACATAATAGGCAAATAGAAAACTTTTAATTTCATTACAATTTTTATTTAAAGGTTATTTTGATCTCGGATTTGTGAGCTCACCAATAATAACGTCAAGTGGGGAATGGTTCACAAAGTAAATCAGTTGAACTTAAATTAAATTTAGAGGAAATGTTTTTTTCTCATTTAATTGTTCGCATAAATTCGTTATAAGAGTGGATAATCTACGAATGATGAGAGACTACTAACGAGTCTTAACAGAGTACCAACTACTAATGAGTTCTAGAGATGGGAGACTACCAGAAATTTATGGGGGAGGACAGACAAGAAACTCCAGATTTGAAAGAGCACTAAGCAGTTATGAGGGGACCTAGGACCGCTTGTGAATGAGAGACAAGAAACAGCCAACCATTTACGAGGGAGCAAAAATCAGTGTATCTGCGAAAAATAATTAGAAATTATTGCTTTTTTTCGAAACTATACTGCGAGTATAAGGGTATGCGTTTTGAATTAAATCAAAATGGCTTTGGTATCAGTGCTATGGATTAGTAATGTTAAAAAGTGCATCAAACATTAGACCCAAATTTACTGTTCATGTGCAATAGAGCCTCGAATTAGTTATTTTTACTAATATGTATACCTATTTAGAATTATTCTGTTGGTAATAGGTCAAAACAAATGTTTCGGACAGTTGCCCCGAGATATGAACATTTTGCTTCAAAGTAAGGTTTTGTTCTGTCGTTGGGTTGGGTGAGCTACAGATATGTACATACTCGTACATACATGTATGTATTTTCCTTTTTTAAACAATGCTTACTACCTTTAATTGCGAACATTAATATTATCTCAATAGATTACATAATTCATAATACCGTGAGTATAAAAGCGGTGTGTTCTCAGTTGGTACTCGTATTCAGTTGTTAGTTTTCACTCCCTCTTACAAAACTATGAGGATTTTACTAGCTGTTTTCTATCTTGTCGGTGCTTCCAGTTGCACAGGTGTTGATAGTATAAATGTTGAGACCACCATTAAGCCAACGGTAAGTATCATAGCATAGCTTCTAGCTTTCATTATCAAGCATGACATACTATTCGAACGTATAGTCCGAGCGTATAAAGGCCCATGGATATCCTGTGGAAGAGCATTCAGTGGAAACAACGGATGGATATGTGTTAAAAATGTTTCGGATACCTTACTCACACAAATTGCACAACAAAAATTCAGTGAGACCTGTGGTATTTATAAAACATGGTCTGTTCGGTTCTTCGGATGCTTGGGTGGCTGTAGGACCTGACAGTGGGCTTCCATTTATATTAGCTGATCTTGGCTATGACGTGTGGTTGGGAAACGCCAGAGGTAACATTTACTCTAGGAATAATACTAGATTTTCCATACACCACCCGAGATTTTGGAGATTCAGTTGGCACGAAATCGGCGTTTATGATGTCTCGGCTATGATCGATTATATTCTCTACAAAACGAAGCAGAAATCACTTCACTTTGTCGGTCATTCACAAGGTACAACAGTGTTTTTCGTGCTAATGTCAATGAAGCCCGATTACAATAAGAAGATAAAAACAGCACATATGTTGGCTCCGGTTGGATATATGAATCATTCGACTGACACTTTAATTCAAATTTTAGCTCCATATTTGGGGAGAAATGGAATTTATAGCATTTTGCTTGAATCGAGAGAATTTTTGCCGTTTAATGATTTATTCATATTGTTGGGATACAATGCGTGTGGAATTGATTTACAATTTTCACATTTTTGCTCTAAAATTTTGATGGTCTTACCTTTGCCATCTAACACAAATAAGGTACCTAAAAATCTTAAGATACTAAATAAAAATACATCTCATTAATCCTAAATGTTGCAGACTGCTTTGCGTGTTAGCGCAGAGACATACCCCTCCGGAGTTTCAACGAGTCAACTACTTCATTTCATGCAAGAATTTAATTCAGGCCACTTCAGACAGTACGACTTTGGGTTCAATGAGAACTTCCGGAAATATGGTCAGCCCTATCCGCCAGACTATGAGGTGGAAAATATTTCCTCCGAAATCCATTTCTATTACTGTGAACACGACCGAAGGGCTGCTATAGAGGATGTTTTAAGATTGGCAGAGCGTCTACCGAACCTCAAAAGCATGTATCTTGTGCCAGACCCAACTTGGTCTCACATTGATTTTAGTTTAGCCTATCAAGTAAAGGAAGTCATTAATGACAGAATAGCTAGTATAATTAATGAATATGAAAATAGAAATTCTTAAAGAAAAAAAATAAATTTCAGGATAATAAAAATATATTTTCCGATTGTGCAGTCTTCGATACTTCTATACCCAGTCGCTTGCTGAAATTGTTTTGTATTTGCGATATTATCTTCCGTGTATGAGTTTTTTCATTACGTCATTCCAGGTCCAGGACATCTTCCAGTTTTCGACTTCTTTCGAAGCTCTGCATTTATTTAAATTTACATATACACTGTCGGACAAAATAAAGTGCAACAATTTATTACTTTTTAAAGAGTTATTACGTTTATTTTTTAATTTGTTTTATAATTTATAATTGTTTTACTATATATTGAACAAGTGAAGCAAGAAACAAAATAAAGTGCAAATATAAAAAAGTAACAAAAACACATCAAATATTCAAAATTCAGCTTTCAAAATGAAAAAAACTTAATAGCTAGTGGCACCTCGTTTATTCTGAATTACTACCGCAAGACTCTTGGGCATGCTGGATACCAGATTTTTCAGCGTGTCGCCTGAAATGTTCTCCCATTCATTTTGAAGGCTTTCCAAAAAAGAGGGTAAGTTTCGACGCTTATCTACTGGGATCTTCTCAACCAAAATGGACCAAAGGTGCTCAATTGGGTTAAGGTCTAGCGATTGAGTTGGCCAGTCCAATATATCAACATTTTTTTGTGTAAAAAACTGGTTAGCTGCTTTGCTCGTATGCTTTGGATCGTTATCTCGTTGAAAAATATAACTTCCCAAGGACATTCTAGAGCAAGAAAAAGCTAAATTTTCTCTGATAATGTGATCGTAAGTTGGACCCATCAGTTTGGTATCGATTTTGACCAGATTTCCAACGCCGCTAAAGGAGAAACAACTCCAGACCATTACTGACCCTCCTCCGTGTTTTACAGTTTTCTGTATGCACCTTTGACTCAGTCTTTCGGGGGGTCTGCACCAAACTCGCTTTCTTGTTTGGAATTTTTTAGCTCATCGGACCATATTATATTTCGCCAGAATGATAAATACCTTTTTTGCGAAGGCTAGGCGTTTTCGGATGTTGACTGTACGAAGTATAGGCTTTTTCTTCGCAAAAAAGTTCTTTAACCCGATTTCTTGGACTCACATTTGCACTGTTCTTGGTGTTATAGTTAATTGTTAATCTTCTTTAATACACCTTACCGACGAAAAAAAATTAGTTTTTCCTGGCCTCAGTTTTGATTCGTTTGTTTTCGGTTGCTGTGGTCTTCCGCTTCCTTCCGCAAGAACTCTTGAAACTGGCAACTGTCCCTCTTTTTTCAAAGTTAAGGCGCTAACACGGGGCATTGGAAAATCACCAAAATGATAAGAGAAATGACACCACTCATCCATTGTCCTAGTAATGTTGTTGTTGTAAATTCTTATACGTTCACCAACAGCTTCGAAACAATTTTCCCCACAAGAGAATCTTGGACGAACGCTAGGACGGCAAGAAACCCCAGCGGGTCATCGGTATATACATACGGCTCTAAAATATCAGGGGGATCAGGGGCTGGCATCTTCTGTGCTAACCCACCGATTGAACTTGCTATTCACCTAGAACCATTTGTAACCGTGTTCCAAGCAGAAGTCCTTGCAATTATGCAAATATGGTGAAAATGAAACTAAACAAAAATCATCACGTCTTAATAACATTCGACGATTTTAGTAAGCCATTCGACACACTATGTCACTACAAACAGGCTCTTAATAAAATTGGAGTGAGAGGAAACCTAGCGGTTAAGTGGATGAACAATTTTTTTTTCTGTTTTTCTGACTGACGGCTAAAGGCAATGCTAATATACATATTTGTAAATTTGTAATCTTTGAAAATAATCGTTGAATAATTCACAATTACTACTTACTACTGTTTATTTTTCTAAAAATGTAGCAAATTTGCTATGATCGTAGCAAAGAGTCAGCGCTGACCATGTCCTTGGACAAGTATGATGTATGGGTCGGTTGAGCCATCCACTTTGCGGTCCTAGTAGGCCTTATAAATACGCCACTGTAGCCGGCAATGTTGCAGTGAATTGGGGCATGAGGTTAAACATATAGAAAAATAAAAAGCAGAATACGGGGGCGTGACTCAATCCCTAATAAAGTGGGCGTGGCGTTGTGAGCTTTTTAATTCAAATGCTAAGACATATTATTACTCAGAGAACATTTCCGAGAATTTTAAGATATTTTACCAGAAAAACTGATGTTACGACTGTCTCTTAGAAGAAAGTGTTAGTAGCCACCATTTGTAATCGAAATTTATAAAATAATTAAAAAGCAAAATATGTTTTTTTATTGAAAACGCCCCATAAGTGGGAGTGGCTCATTATAATTTATGGACAAATTGTAGAAAAAGTCAAAAAGTCAAAGTATATTTGGTACATCAAATATTTTTCAGTTTCTAGTAAAAATATAGAAAAAATTACAGTTTCTGAAAAGTGAACGTATGTACAATATTTCAAAGATCTTTATACTTCGGATTTTGAAAAGCTTATAAAAATATGATTTTTTATCTTCCTACCTTAAAATTTAGGGCCCAAAAGGTGGTGGCATATAGGCAGATGTAAAGACATGGCTAAATCGATTCAAACTATGTGTCAAAGTGAATATACCCTATAAAAAAACAACGTCAAAGTGACGCTTTTTGAGCGCCGAGGCAGCAACATTTGACAGTGACATTGATAGTACGAGTATGTGGTCATCAATGTAGGCCTCTAGCCTACTCGTTGAACCATTTAGAGCTTCTAATGAAGCGTAGAATGTACCTAAAGTCAATATTATTAAGATCATCTAGGTATAAATAGAAGGCTCATAAGTGGAGTTTCCTTCTTTGGGAGAGAGCTGGGCAGGTGCAAAGAAGGTGAAGAATAGCCTCTTCCTCCTCCTCGTCCATGCAGCTTCTGCGGAAATCGTTAAAGAAGCGCCAAGCCTTGTTGCATGCTTGCCTATTAGACAGTGTCCAGTAATGACACCTATAACAGCACTACTATGCCTCCTATTTAGAGAAATCAAATTCCTGGAGCGTTTCAGATCCAGCATAGGCCAAATCAGTTTTGTCGCCAGACAAGTTGTACTCCTTGTCCACCTAGAATTTGTCTTTACGGTAGCATCCAGCTTTAATTTAAGTTTGCATGTAGCGATAGGCATACCCAGTAAACTTTTGCCGGAAGGATGGATATTGTTGTTCCATGTCTGGCAAGTTCGTCAGCATTACAATTCCCTGGAATATTCTTATGCCCCGGCACCCAAATTAGGTGAATATTAAACTGCTCCGCTAGCTCTATAAGAGACAATCGGCAGTCTAGAGCTATTAAAGAATTTGTTGAGGAAGATTCCAGGGATTTGATTGCGGCTTAGCTGTCTGAAAAGATGCGGATATCAATGGCCGATATCACGTTTTCCTTTAGCCAAGACAAGACTTCCCTTACTGCCATTATCTCTGCCTGGAACACGCTACAATGGTTTGGGAGACGAAAAGAGAGGTTTAAATTAAGCTTATCAGAGAAAACACCACCACCCACCCCGTCGTTAATTTTAAGCCCTATTTGTTCTCAATGGCTTTTTTGCAAGAGAAGAGTGCGACAGTGGCTTTCTTAACTCTTTCCTGTATATTAGGTTTCCAGCTTAATTTCCTATCCAAAATAAGACCCAGGTATTTTGCTTCATTGGAGAGAATTAAGCTTGTTTCATTAAGGAATGGAGGGTCAATAGGTTGGATTTTGTATTTCCTTGAGAAGAGGACTAGTTCGGTTTTGTTGGGGTTCACTCCTAGACTACACCGAGCTGTCCATCTAGATAGCTTCCTCAAAGCGTTTTGTAGGAGCTCTTTTAAGGTAGTGAGGTGTTTACCGGAGACTACTATAGCAACATCATCTGCATGAGCGATAACTTCGCAACCCTCAGCTTCCAGGATTAATAGTTAGGCCTGATAAAAAATTTGGTAAAGACAATGAACATAGATGGGGGGGCATTCAAACATCTGAAAGTAAATTTCCACGTATACGTATAAGTGAGGCCAAACTAAAGGAAGGCATATTTGCTAGACCTTAAATAATAATCTTTAAAGACCAAATGTTTAAATCTAAGTTGAACGAGAAAGAAAGAAGAGCATGGGTAGCTTTTGAAAATATATATTACAATTTCCTTGGAAATAAAAGAGCAGAAAATTAAGAAGAGCTAGAACAGGAGCTACTTTCTTCGAACAATGGATGCAACATGTCATTAAAAATACACTTCCTCCATTCGCATATGGATTTTTTTTCCAGAAAAACTTGGTGCCGTGTCTGATGAGCATGGAGAAAGATTCCAACAAGATATTGCGCATACGGTCCCCAGTAATACTTGCTGATTTCTGCTGAGAAATCAATCTAGAAACGGCACGCGAAAGTTATAAGAGGAAACGTGTGGCGTTGTGAACTTTTGAATACAAATACAGCTACATATTTCTTCTCAGAGGATATTTCCGCGATTTGAAAGGGATTTTACCAGAAAAACAGTTATTTCAAATTTTTCTTACAAGAAAGTGGCTATGCCTGTCTGTAACCGAAGTTTACGAATTTTGATTAGATATTCACAGTAAAACTTAACCATCAAAGTAAATAACTTCGAGAAAGAAAAATATGTATTTTTTTGAAGAAAAGGGGGCGTGGTCATGTACAATGTATTGACAAATGGGAGAAAAAGTCAACGTCTATATATTTTACTAAATTTTTACACTTGTACTGCCTCGGATTCCAGAAAGCTTATATATAAAATTTCATTTTTCAAGCTCAAAATTTAAGGCCCAAAAAATGGTGTCATAACTGCATTCACCCTATATTTTCTCTTCTACGCTGACCTATCCCAAAACTTAAACAATGTCGAAGGTCTGTGGGTACTCGAATAACGATACCAACGCGGATTTAGTGCAGTGCAATGGTCTTTGCGGTAATTCTTTCCACCTTACGTGTGTTGGACTGAGCAAACGTGTTGTCGGTTACCTCAAAGAGTTCTCCAATAACTTTTTGTTTTTCTGCGACGAATGTAAATTCATTTCTCTGACCCATCTTATGCGTTAAGTGTATTAGTGACTCCATTGCCTCATTAACGTCGGAAAATAAACTCTGTTATAAAAAATTGCTTGGCCAGTTATCTAAGTTCGATGAGCTCAATAAATGTTTTGACGAATTGAGCAACTTTACAGACCACTCCACAAATCTTCTCAAGCCTAAATTAAAAAGTATAGACAAGCAGCTTACTGATGTACTAAAAAATCCCCCAAGTGATTCTGCGAACCCTAGTCTGTTATCACTTAAAAATGACTTGTTATCTGCCCTTGACTCCCGCCTGCCCTTAATAAACGACTACATTAAGTCTTGCGTTCGGTCTTCGTTAGAATCCCATTTACCATCTTTCAATAACTTGCTTGAATCCCTTCGTTCTGATCTAGATGAGCATTTCCAAAACTCCAGTGTTGACCAAAGCTTTCCCGAATTAGCGCGTAAAATCGATGACTTAGGCAATGAAGTCGTTGCTTCCCGAGTCATGATGTGTGACATAGCTGAAGAAATTAAAATTACGTCTAACAAAATTGACAACATTCCTCCGCCGCACTCCAGTTCTGTATATAATACTTCGATTCTAGCCGAGATGATAGAATCTGCGTGCACCACCTCGCCAGACCCATATTCTTCTCCTCCATCTTCATTCATGCTACCACAAACTAACCTTCCCTTGGAAACCGTAGCTTGTCCACCACCTGCTCTGCAACCTGCTACGCAACCTCCACCCACAGTTGTGCGTCTTGGAACAACATGGACCCTCTCCGAATGGAATCAAAGGCTTGACAAACTCAGAATTGGCAACAAATGCAAATCCGTTGATTACATTGATTTCATAGTTAATGGAGCTCCTCGGCTAGCAAATACCGTCTGGATGACACAATTCTTTCAACGGAAGTTCACCATCACCATCAAAGACTGTATGAAAATCACCCCATCAAATGCCAAGAAATCCAGCTCTTTCAGCCTCAAAATTCCCAAAAAAATACGGATGGCTTTTCTTCAACCCATCTGGTAATGTTTTTCATAATGGATAAGATAAGTATGAGAAGAGTGAATCCCAAGGTCCTGGAAGCTGACAACATTAAATTTAACCAGACCCCAATTGGAGCTTCAAAAGGAGATTCCTCCCCAGTTTCACACCTCTGCTTCGTCCGCCTTCTCCTTTCCGCAACAAAATCACCAATGTTTCTACTAATCCGTTAAACACTTTTCTCACTTCCTCAACTTTTCCCAGGCCCACAATTCTTCAACATAACCGCGTCTCATTTAATCTGACGCCCGTCTCTGCTCCTTCTACATCCCACCTACTACCCACCTTCTATTAGACCAGTCTCTGCTAATTACCCGAATTTCATTCATTCCCACACTCTTAATCCTCCCCCATCCTCTTCCACTCTCAGTAGACCCGCAAACTCTTCTCATTTAGCCTATTCTAGCACTTCTGCCCCTTTTTCGTCCACGGCCTATCGCCACCTACCGCAGCTCCCCCTATTTTTGATCCACTGTTTCCTCTCACCGTTAAACTCACGTCTAAATTAGCCGACTTCACGTCAACGATTATTGATCTCGATGGCCGCTATATTATGTCAAGACTACGTGATCACCGGCTTATTGAAAATGTTCGCCTTTACCTTGCCTATTGATATGACAAGCCCGACTCCGTGTGCATCGACGGTAAAACAAAGACGAATGTTATGGTTTCGATTCAAAAAGAGGGCCTTTTTTTTTTTTTATAATTTGCGCGCGCCAAATGGGATATGAATACCATTAAATTATTTCAGGGCACGGGCGTTTGCAGAAATTGAGAGAGAGAGAAAGAAAGATTGGTGTAGTTGGTTTGAAACTTAGGTGGTATTAAGTTTCCCAATCGATCCTGTGAAAAATCTGCACCCGTTTTTATGAGAGTTTTAACATTTCCTTTTCCACTGTGGATAAAAACCATTCAACCTTTGCTTCTCATATTGGCTCCAAACGTCTCTCGTATCTCCATAAAACTCGCAGCAACTTTAATAATTATTTTCGTCCCTAACTCCCATCCAGTCGTTCCATCTAACTCAGTCGGAATTGCTCCGCAGTTCCCTTCCCTTTACTACCGGAATGCCAGAGGACTTCGCACCAAATCCTCAATGGTGCATCTTAGCTCACAAACACTTCAACGTCCATATTGAATCTGTGAATGATTACCAACTAGTTATGGCAGAGTAAGGTGTAGTGGTAACATCATCGCTTGTCACGCTGTTGATTCATGGTTAGAATCCTGAAGTCAAGAATCATCTATTTATTTCGCATGAAATAAATAAAAAAGTCGATTGAAGGCATAACACTGGCAGTAGGGTGGTTTTTTTTTTTTTTTTTTTTAATGCATATTTTTTTATTGGGTAATTCATTATAACTTACATGCTAGACAAAACGCTTAAAACTAGCTTAACTAACTTAACTATTCTTATTCTAACTTACTGGCCCTATGCGGGCGCTCTAAGCTAAACCTAACACTTAAAACTATGTCTTTCGACGTAACGAACATGAAACTTGTTTATTTATTCGTTCTTTTAAAATTTAAACTAAGAAAATTGGTCAAAAACTTAGTGTCTGAACATTTTTTTGTATTCTTATAAATAAAACTTATAAACTACCTTAAAATAAATCTTAAAACTATCTTATTCTACCTTACGTATTCTATACGTAAATTTTTTTTTTTTTTTTTTGTTTTTTTTTTTTTTTTTTTTTTTTTGTCGAGTGCTGTTTTTTTATAATTTTTTTTTGTTTTTTTTTTTTTTTTTTTTTTTTTTTTTTTTTTTTTTTTTTTTATTATCCAAGTGCTGTGGATATATTTATAATTTTTTTTTTTTTTTTTTTTTTTTTTTTTATTATTCACTACTTACACCTACCTAAACCTAAAAAACTACCTAAACCTAAACTATGTAAGTCGGCCATGGGCAAGAACAGCCAACTTTCAACATCAAACAGGCTACCCTGGATTAGGAGGAAACGACGAAGGAGTTTCCTCTCTTTCGGCCAGCCACCAGAAATGACCGTACTGACGTTGTACGTCATCAACATCGCGACTCGATACCGCCCTACTAAACCGGAGACGCTCCACACTGCCGTGTGCAACGTCTCTGTCGTAGTTGAGTCGCCTATCCACAGCTGTCCGAGCAACGTGGAAGATTAGCGGCACTGCCAATCTGTCCTGGATCAGACCTTTCTTATCAAAATAGAGGAACGCCTCTGGGGGAACAAAGCCGTTAAGGCGCACTCTCTCATGATACTCGGAATTGGGGTAATAAGCCCCGAAGATCAGGTTGTTCGTCGAGCTCATTGCTCTTGCAATGTGCCTTCGAATCAGCTTGATAACGAAATTATCCACTCTTATTAGATTAGCCCTGTTGTATAGGACCTCATTGGGATAGAATTTTATGTACTGGGACTCCGGTGTTCTGTATAAATGAAGACAAGCCCGAAGGCAAGCCCTCTCAAACGCCCGAATCTTTTCCAACAAGCTTGCTCCCACGTTGAACCACACGGGACATCCATATACGAGCATGGGCCGGATGAGGGCCATGTAGCAGATTACCTTTACCCTTGCATCGAGTTGCTTGCTATAAAAAAGTCTCTTTGTAAGGGCAAAAGCACCTTTGGCTCTGGCCAGAGCAGCATCTATATGTTTGTTAAAATATAGATATTGATCTAACCAGAGCCCCAGGTATCTGACTACACTTCGACTCGCAAGTGGCTGTCCGTGCGGTCCCACGATTGAGAACTTTCGCCAATTCTTTCTGGTATCCCTAGAGGCACCAGACAACGGCGTCCTAAAAAGAATGGTTTCCGATTTCTGGAAGTTGATCTTCAACTTCCAGTCATCGCAATATCGCTGAATCTTATCGAAGTCACGTTGCAAGAGAATTGCAGTAGGGTGGTCATATGGCTAAAATGCAACTTGATCGGGATGATGACATCAGGGTGACGGAAAAAAATACTGTGAATCATAAGCAACGACGAAAACAAACAAAATACTCCCCAGTTATCTGGACAGCCACCCTTGGAGTTTACAGAAACTTAATACCACCTGAGTTTCAAACTATACCACTCTGTCTTTCTCTCTGTCTCTTTCCCTTCCCACAAAACGCACGTGTTCTAAAAATTAGTATAAGTGTCCCCTTTAACACGTGCAAATGATAAAAAAAAAAGATCTACTAATAAGTCACAGAAACGGTAGAGTACCAATCAATGGAGGATCGGTAGCTAGGATCATGTAAGTCAAAAGTGATGTAAGTCAAAATTCATACATTTTCAGAAGATTCGTTTGAAACTGTCCTACTCGTATGACATTGACAAAATATTTTCATTTTGAATTAAGATGAAAATCTAGAATTCAATTAATTTAAGAACAAGGTTTTTGTGATCTTTTCTGTATATTTAAAGCTTTCAAAGCGACTGTGTTGAATAAGATGTGTGTTTTAAGTTAAATTACGTCAGATGCTATACTCGTAACTCTCAAATGGCTCTTTGTATTAATATTTTTAATACCTACTTTTAAAAAGTGCGTCAAACATTCGAGCCAAATAAGTGCAAACTATTTAAATCGACACGCGCAGCCTCAAATTAATTCCCTCTAAATAAAGTTTATAAAATAGTGCATTTTATATAATATACTCTGTTATGTATACGTACCTACATATGTATGTACATAATTCTATTTAGAGTTATTTTGTGGGCAGGAGAAATGAAAAGCTTTTTTAAAATCAAAGTTTTGATCTGTCGAAAAATTGTTCGTGCTCGTCGAACAAAACGTTGATTTATTTCAATCTGTGGGTACTGGGTACACATTGCAATTGGCTATGACTCCTTTACTCGTATAATACTACTCTGAACGTTAACGTTTTCTCGATAGATAGTATAATTGATAATACTGTACCAATAAAAGTGATATCGTGTTTTATGTTGTTCTTCAGTGACTTCCTTTCACTTCGCCTTATTGCACAATGAAAATGATACTCGCTGTGTTATACCTTGTCGGGGCTTTCACTATCACACGTATTGATAGCCTACAAATTGTGACTACTCTTAAACCAACAGTAAGTACAGCAGCTATTAGCTTTCATTAAACAGCATAACAAACTATTCGAACATTTAGTCCGAGCGGATAAAAGCCCATGGATATCCTGTTGAGGAGCACTCAGTGAAAACTACAGATGGATATATGTTAAAAATGTTTCGAATACCTTACTCGCACAAATTACAAAATAAAAATTCAGTGAAACCAGTGGTATTTGTAAAACATGGCCTCTTCAGCTCTTCGGATGAATGGATGGCTGTAGGACCTGACAGTGGGATTCCGTTTATATTAGCTGATCTTGGCTATGACGTGTGGTTGGGAAACGCCAGAGGTAACGTTTACTCTAGGAATAATACTAGATTTTCCGTTCACCATCCGAGATTTTGGAGATTCAGTTGGCACGAAATCGGCGTTTATGATGTCTCGGCTATGATTGATTACATTCTCTACAAAACGAAGCAGGAATCCCTTCACTTTGTTGGCCATTCACAAGGTACAACAGTGTTTTTCGTGCTAATGTCAGTAAAGCCCGAATACAATAAGAAGATAAAGACAGCACATATGTTGGCGCCGGCTGGATACCTGAACCACTTGACTGCACGGTTTATACAAATTTTTGTTCCATATTTGGGAAGAGAAGGAATTTACAGCGATTTATTTGAATCGAGGGAATTTTTCCCGGATAACGATTTATTCACACTAATGGGGTATAATTTTTGTGGAGTTGATATTCGAGTTCCAAACTTGTGTTCTAATTTGGCAATGGTCGTAGACTTGCCGCCCCACACAAATAAAGTACGTACAAATCTTAAGATCCTAAATGAAAATAAATCTTATTAATCACAATTCTTTTAGACTGCTTTGCGTATTATCGCAGAGACACATCCCGCTGGATCTTCGACGAATCAAATACTTCATTACCTGCAGGTAGTGAATTCAGGTCACTTTAGACAATACGATTTCGGAGTCAGAAAAAACTTGAGGAAATACGGTCAACCGTATCCGCCAGACTATGAGATTGAAAATATTTCCTCAGAAGTTCATATGTACTACTGTAAAAAAGACGATATAACTACTGTACAGGATATCTTAAGATTGGCCAAACGTCTACCGAACAAAATCATGCATCTTGTGCCAGACCCAACTTGGAATCACATTGACTTTACTATGGCCTATCAGGTAAAGGAGGTCATTAATGACAAAATAGTTAGTATAATGAATGAATATGAAAGCAGAAATTAATAAACAAAATTTTGCTGCAACTTTTATTTTAATCTAGCTGAAAGTATGTACCTGGTAACGCTCAGTATAAAATCTCGCGTTGCCATCAGAGTTTTCATCGACCTTGACAAAATTACGTCACTTCGGTGCCAAGTTTATGTCATGTGACAGAATCCTACAGTAAAAATTATCTACTTCTCACTTCGGTCTTTACTTTATATAAATTTAGTTCATTGTTAGCATTTTCTGGAGATCATTATTTTACGCACAGTACTCGTACATACCATAATTGCTTGAAAATTTACTTGTTAATTTGTTCTGCTAAAATGTCCTCAATTTAATTGTCCTGGATAATCAATTATTCAACTAAAGCAAAACCATTTAAGTTCATGAGCAGAAAGCCTATAGTATATTCTAGTTTTGGGATCAAATTCGGGCGTTTATTCAACTTTCACCATACGACTTTCAAACTGCCTCGTTAAGACATATAAATCAAAACTGTAACCCTCATTGAATAGGTCCTCCTAAAGAGTTTTTCAATAAGGATATAATAATTTTTGTATTTAAATGAAACACGGAATAATTAAGATATCGGGATGAAATTTATTCCAGGTATAGTACAAATGTTAAGTTTAAGTATGGAATTCGATCTCGTTCATATGATCACCGCGAGCTCGTTTGCAGCGATCAATTCTTTGGAGCCAATTTCCACCACTCTTCCACACATATTCGCCGGAACTTTGGCAATTTAGCGTTCGATATTGTTCCTGAGCTCCTGTAACGTTGTTGGCTTGCTGGCATAATCCAATGACTTAACGTAACCCCATAAAAAGAAATCTATCGGCGTTAAATCGCATGAGCGAGCTGGTCATTCGACCGAACTATTTCTCGAGAATACACGATTACCGAACTTTACCTTGAATAGATCAATTGTTTGACCAGCTTTGTGGCATATGGAACCATCTTGTTGGAGTCAATGTTGGATATCACTAATGTCAAGTCCATCCAATTCAGGCCAAAAATTGTCTTCCAACATGGCACGATAGCGAGCTCCATTGACCGTAACATGGCGATCATTTTCATCGACGAAAAAATACTGTCCAATCACACCTCCGGCATGAAATCCACACCTTCGCCACAATGTGGTTTGAGAGATTCTCAATTCCTGTGAAAGGCATGGAATCGATTAAGATGTGGGAATTTATTTTTTCTTTCTGCCATGGGGATGGTGGAAAACGCAAATGCTCACGAGCAACGGTCCCGCTCTGTTTCAGTAGTGTGGGACTTACTCTTACGCCACTAAAAAACCACCTTTAACCCCTTTTTCAACTTGACACCATCCACTCCGGGATCGCTTTCGCATAATTTCAGAGCGTTGTCGTTTTTTTTTCCAGCTTTTTCATTTATCTCCTGTTGCGGGTTTATTCATTCTTGCCGGTTATGAGGGTGAGTTTTCGTCTTCCTCTCTCTTCTTTGTTTTGAGTACCATTTAACTCCGATTTGCGATTCCAACGCACTCCTTTCGGCTTCCCATCCGCTGCATTCAAAGAACGTATGTTTTGCGTCGTCCACCTGTGAGTCATCGTAGTGGCAAGCTGAGCTTCTTGTTTTTCCTATCTTGTGGAGGTAGGCGTTGAAATACCCATGTCCGGTAAGAAACTGGGTGACGTAGTAATTTACTTCGCCGTGTTTCCGTTCCTTCCATTCGGCAACGTTCTTGATGATCCTCGCGGTCCATCTTCCTCTGCTTTCTATACTTCCTCTCTGCCGCCAGAAGATTAATTGGGGTCACTCCCGTGACTACGAGGACGGCTGGTTCCGACACCGTTCGATACGAACTTACAACCCGTAGTGCTGCGCGCCTCTGTACTGCGGCCATCTGCATTCTGTATTTCTCCTGTTTGAGTGCGTCGGTCCAGATTTCACATCCATACACGAGAATGTCGTGTGTAATCGACATAAGCAGTTTCCGTTTGTTTGCCGTTGGGCCGCCTATGTTCGCCATCAGCCTACTTAATAGTGCTGTTGTCTTTGCAGCTCTATCGGCCGCCGACTTGATATGCTGCCAAAACGTCAGTTTCGTGTCAAGTGTTATTCCGAGGTACTTCAATGCTTTACTTGTTGTTACCATCTGCGACTCCATTTGAAAATCAATTATCGTGGGGATCTGCCTTCTGATTAGCAGAACTATTTCCGTTTTTTTCGTCGCTAGGCTAAGTCCATGGTCTTCCATCCAGGAGTACACGCGTCTCATAATTTGATTTAGTCGTCTCTGGGAGTCCTCGGTGTCCCGTGCGGTAATTACTGCTGCAATGTCGTCTGCATAGCCGACTAAGAAAGTATTTTCAGGCATCTCCATACGGAGGATGCCGTCATAGAATATGTTCCAAAGATCAGGACCAAGTATTGATCCCTGCGCTGCTCCAGAAGTTATTTGCTTCCTACGTGGTCCTCCCGGAGATACTCTTTTATCATACGCAGTAAATATTCCGGTATTCTGAAAGTATCTTTTAACGCCTCCAGCATGATGGACCATCGGGCTGAGTTGAAAGTATTTCTTACGTCCAAAGTCACTAGCATGATTATCCTTCTTGAATAGCGGTTCCTCTGTTGGTTTTCTTGGACAGTTCTGACTACGTCTTGCACTGCGCCTATTGTGGACCGGCCTTTTCTAAAGCCATATTGTCGTTCTGATAGGTCGTCTCTCCTCTGGATAGCTGCTGAGAGTCGTGGCTTCAACACCCTTTCGAAAAGTTTGCCTGTTATGTCGAGCATACACAGAGGTCTGTATGCTGATGCATCGTCTGGGTTTCCCTTTCCCTTGCTAATCAGTACAAGGCGTTGTGTTTTCCATTTCTTGGGGAAAAGTTCGGGCAACAGTCTTCAGCGCTTCGGCTGGTATACCATCAGGCCCTGGAGCCTTCTTATTCTTCATAGCACTTGCCGCCTCGAACAGATCCCCCTCGTTGGATAAGGGAATCTCCTCTATTTGTTCAAGAGACACCTCTGGGGCTCTAACTGGGTGTGTTGGAAAGAGTGTGTTCAATATTGATTCCAGTTTTTCTCCAGTTTTTAGTACTGGGCTGGTCGCTTGCGCCCCAAGCTTGCGCGTAACCACCTTGTAGCCTAGACGCCAGGGGTCGTTATTTACATCGCGTCGTAGATCTTCCCATTTCTGTTTTTTGCTTTTGTTTATGGATCGTTTTACCTCCAGCCTTGCGAGTTTGTATTCCGCTACCACTTCTTCCGTAGCTTCGACATCTCTCCTCCTTCCTCTTGTGACTTTGCTCCTGAGATGTAGGCACCTTCTGAGTCCAGCAATTTCTTCTGTCCACCAGTAGACGGGTTTGCTGAATCTATTATAATTTTTTACTCGAGGCATTGCTGTATCACACGCCTAGTGTATGAGTCGCATGGTAGCTTCTACTTTTTCTTCGGTGGTGCCCACCATTTCCAGGATAGCATCTTTTCCTCTGTTTATCATCGATGTGAGGAGCGCTTCGTTGAGTTTTGCCACATTCCATCTTGGTCTCCGTACCCAATTCCCATTTTGGGTACGTCGCTGCCTTTGTAGGTCGTAAACTATATACTGGTGATCACTACCAGTATAGTCTTCTATGATTTTCCAGTTTTCTACTTCAGATGTGGGAAATGGTCCATCGAATATGCAGATCAAAAATCGTAGTTTATTTTAATAATAACATTATCACAACTACAGAGCATACCACTAATAATTTCAAGTTACGAATGGTTCGCAAAATAAAGCAGTTGACTTTAATTAAAACATTCGACTAGAGAACGTTTACAGAATACGTAGATACATGTACACTAATACGTAGATATATATATACTAATACGTAGATACATATTTTTTTCTTATTTAGTTGTTCGTATATAACTGAAGGTTAGACAACACTCCTAGTAGGGGCTGCAGGCTAGTTGTAAACACATAATTGTTGAGAGGGTTCTAATTAAAAGATAACAAAATCAGCTTTCGTGTTGTGACGAAAATTACCCTCATTCTCTGTAGGTTTAAGCTCGCCTGCCATACAACATACCCAACCAAAGGTCTGGCCATGGTTTTAAATGATCTACAATAATTTCATTGATTATAAATTTAATTATCACTACCAGGTCTGTCAGGCACAGATTTTCGTGATCAAGAACGATAGTGTAACAATAAAGCAGAGAACACAACTAACAAGGGGCGCAGCAGCTCATTTGGGTGTCATGGCCGAACTGAAATTAATTTTTCATGATTTGAAATGGAGTTCAAGACGTCGATTAAAGTTTTGTGCAAAAAACGAATTGTAATTGAACCTCTCTATATTGAATTCGCGTATCGGTTTCTTGAGAGTATTCTGTGATATGGAAATGATACTCCATATTAGCCAGGATAACGTCAAAAAAGACGAATGACTTCTATACATAGATGGCGGGCTGGACACTAGTTCTAGGCACCAGCGACAAATAACTGCCAGAGAGAAAAAACTACTAATTTGCCAAGACTGAATACCAATCGCGAATGAGTTCCACAGATGCGAGATTATCAACCAATTATGATGGTGGATGAGTCCCAGCAATGGCTGACAACCAACAAGTTATGAGAGGGAAATAGGACTATCCACGAATGATCACCACCGATGGGATACTAATAAACAGTCAGGACGGAGCCAAATAAGTGCAAACTGTCCAAATCACCGTCACTTTTCTAAATAAGATGTACCTGTACATACACATGTTTTGAATTATTCTGTCGACAAGATGTCAGAAGAAATGTTTCAGATAATTGCCTTGAGAAATAAAAATATCGTTCACTAAGAACGCCCTGATTTAAAAAGAAACGTAAATTTGTTCTTGGTGAAGAATGTTCATGCTGGTCGAACAAAATGTTGATTTGTTTCGACCTGCTGGTAGCCTATATTGGCTATAATACTTTTACAACACTACTACGAACGTTAGTGTTACCTCTATAGATTGTATGACGTAGTTCATAATATCGTAAGTATAAAAGTGATGTCGTGTTCTCAATTGGTATTCAGTTGCTTGCTTTCACTACCCCCTATTAAAGAATGAGGGTTTTACTCGCTGTTCTATATCTTGTCGGTGCATCCAGTCACACACAAATTGATAAGATGGAAATTGTGACCACCCTCAAGCCAACGGTAAGTACCACAGCTATGCGCTTACATTGTAAAGCATAACAAACTATTCGAAGTTTAGTCCGAGCGGATAAAAGCCCATGGATATCCTGTTGAGGAGCATTCAGTGGAAACTACCGATGGATATGTGTTAAAAATGTTTCGAATACCTTACTCGCACAAATTACAAAATAAAAATTCAGTGAAACCCGTGGTATTTATAAAGCATGGCCTCTTCAGCTCTTCTGATGCCTGGATGGCTGTAGGTCCTGACAGTGGGATTCCCTTCGTATTGGCTGATCTTGGTTATGACGTGTGGTTGGGAAACGCCAGAGGTACCCGTTACTCTAGGAATAATACTAGATTTTCCGTTCACCACCCGAAATTTTGGAGATTTAGTTGGCACGAAATCGGCGTTTATGACGTCTCAGCTATGATTGATTATATTCTCTACAAAACGAAGCAGGAATCCCTTCACTTTGTTGGTCATTCCCAAGGTGCAACTGTATTTTTCGTGCTAATGTCAATAAAGCCCGATTACAATAAGAAGATAAAGACAGCACATATGTTGGCTCCTGCTGGATATATGGATCACTCAACAAACAAGCTTATTAAAACTTTAGCTCCCTTCCTGGGAAGAGAAGGAGTTTATAGCGCATTATTTGAATCGAGAGAATTTTTACCGAATAATGATTTATTCACACTGTTGGGGTTTAATGTTTGTGGCATTGATATCCAATTTCCAAATTTATGTTCTGATTTGCCGATGGTCGTAGACTTGCCGCCCCATACAAATAAAGTACGCACAAATCTTAAGATCCTACTCGTAAAGGAAATTAAATCTTATTAATCTCAATTTTTCAGACTGCTTTGGCTATTATCGCAGAGACACATCCTGCTGGAGCATCGACGAATCAAATACTTCATTACCTGCAGGTAGTGAATTCAGGTCACTTTAGACAATACGATTTCGGAGTCAGAAAAAACTTGAGGAAGTACGGTCAACCCTATCCGCCAGACTATGAAGTTGAAAAAATTTCCTCAGAAGTTTATTTCTATTACGGTGAACACGACAAAACTGCTGATATACGGGATGTTTTAAGATTGGCAGAACGTCTACCAAATCTCAAAAGCATGTACCTCGTACCTTACCGAGCTTGGAATCACATAGACTTTAGTCTGGCCTATCAAGTAAAGGAGGTTATCAATGACAAAATAGCTGGAATAATGAATGAATATGAAAACAAAAATTAATTTAAAAACATCATTGCTGCAACTTTAACGGAAATTAAGTCCAGCTGAACGTACCTGGCAATGCTCAGTATAAAATCTCGGGTTACAATCAGAGTTGCCATCGACCTTGACAAAATGATCTCAGTCCGGTGCCGAGATTATGTCATGTGACGAATTCCTACAGTAAAATTTTACACCAAAAAAAACGGGCACTAAAACTGTCTTTCACAAAAAAAAATAATTAATTATGTCACACTGACATAATCCAAACAAAACATTCTTAACTTTTTCTGGCAAACTAACATATCGTGGCAAAATGCAAATCTGCAGCATTTATTTGTCCGGGATAATAAAGTAAAATTGTAGTTTATAAGCCAAAAGTCTAACTCAAAGCCTACAAAATAGAAAAATAATATTTGGTAAATAAAATGTCTCCCAATGAGTTTGTAGAAATATTCATTTTGGCTGTAGGTAGTTTGGAGACTAAACAAAAATATACTGTTCGTACAGGGTACCTTGAAGTTTGAAATTCCAAACTATAGAGGTAAGTACGAAGTTTATTGAAGGTCTTGGGAGGTGAACTGATTGGTAGAAATATGAAAGTAGAAACAAATACGAATACGTCACTTATTCTGAGAGGCATGGCAAATGACTAACAAAAGCCTCGTAGAAGTAGCATCTCCCGATAGATGTTGGTTCGCTAAATAACGAGAAAGAGCTACTGCAGTCGAAGATCTTGCAACGATGTTAGTTATACCTACTTCCACCTCCACGTGGCGCCATCTGAGAATTTCTTAGGAAATTTCGAGCGGAAGAGGCCAAATGGCGAGCATCCTGCGCAATGCGATGAGTGCCTTTAAGCGTGTACCAGTATTTATGACATGACTAGGAATATATGTATATACTTTATGCTTTCAGTTGATGACCAGGTACAGATATTTACTAATGCCGTCAATAATTTATTTATTAGGTGCGCAACTAAGTTAATAGATGGCTCCAGCAGTAAATGCTGGTCGATTTTGACATATCCAAAACGTCATGAACCGATATGGTGAACAAACTGTTTTGACACATTAGTGATTTTGTTTTGGCGTAATATACTTTTGGTTGTGTGAAAATGTCTGATTTTGTGCCAAATAATCGTCATTTGCGGGAAGTGTTGGTTTTCTTCTTTCATTCGAAGAAAACGGAGGCTGAAGCAAATCGAGAGCTCCGGAGATGCTGCTCTAAGTGAAACAACGTGCCGTGATTGGTTCCGTTGCTTCAAAGACGGTGATTTCGATGTTGACGACCGTCCACGTGAAGGTAGGCCAAAATCCTACGAAGACGCTGAATTGGAGGCATTGCTCGATGAGGATCCGTGCCAAACGCAAGAACAGCTTGCTTCAGCATCAGGAGTTACTCGTCAAGTCATTTCCAAGCGATTGCATGCGTTTGGAATGATTCATAAACAAGGGACTTGGGTTCCTTATGATTTGAAGCCAAGGGACGTTAAGCGTCGTTTTTTCGCCTGTGAACAACTGCTCCAGCGGCATAAAAGGAAGGGTTTTCTTCATCGCATCGTGGCGGGTGATGAAAAATGGATTCATTACAGAAACCTAAAGAAAATAAAGTCATAGGGACTGCCCGGTTGGTACAGCCTTCTTGCACGATGACATTCAGAACGCAGGCGTATCCGCGGGTGTTTCTTCCACGTGGCATAGATATGTTATATGCCCTTGTAATGTGATTCATCTTCTGTTCCGTCTTTCTAGTAGCTGGACCTGAGAGTGGTAAGTTCGTAAACATAGTTTTGAATGCCTCTTCGTCAAAGGTGCCCGACTTCCACCCTACTCTTTGTACTATATTCCCCGATTAGCGACTACCTTGTCTTTGCGTTGTTTTAATCTGGCCTAGTATTGCCTGGTGGTCGCTATGAGTTTAATGTTGGATAACGGTCCTACACCATTTCTACTAAACGAGTTTTCATTCCCGCTGCTGACAAGTATTACATCTAGAATTGCAAAGGCCTCCAATAGGGTAGCCCCTCTCCTATTAGTCCTTTGGCTACACCAAACTCGTCGATTGGCATACTTGGCGAAGCATAGCAGCTGTATAGTTGAATGCTATAAATTTTAGCTCTGACAAAGAAAGCGCGCCTTCCGTCTATTTCTTGAAAATGATTTTTCCCACAAGTCCAGATAGCAGCTGTGCCTGTTACGTCGAATACCCATCCATTTCCTTTGTGTTGTCTATACGGTTCACTAAGTATAGCTGCATCTATACCTTATTCACGTACGGACTGTGAAAGCAGGTCTTGTGCAGCTTGGCAATGATTTAAGTTTAGCTGCAGTACTTTCATATTCTCTGCAATTTCATCATCACCTTTTGGTAAGATGGGCGTCTCCTACTTCCTGTGACATGGTTACTGTCAGTGGATCCTAGCCCTGGCAGACTATACACCTAGGGTCTAGGGAACACGTTTTTATCGTGTGGCCCTAACTTGTTGTGACCTAGATATGTGCAAAATTTGATCAAGTTTCTCGATGTGCGAATAGTATCTATGGTATGCCTTTTCAATCTTATTTGAATTTTAAAATATAAAATTTCCTGTTTAACCTGAAAGATACAATGCAACCAGAGTAGCTTTTCAACAAAATAATAATCGGGTCATGACAAAGAAGCCTAATATAACATCTGTTTAAATACGATGTTTCGAAAAAAAAAAAAACAATTCTTTGTATGTGCTATTAGTCTTTGGAACTCCCTCTCTTCGGTCTTGAGGAGACTGAATGACGGCCATGAACAGAACATTTGCTGCACTATAAGCAACAAATCTGTTACTTTCCATCACTTAACTCAATGTTTAAACATAGTAATTCAAATATGTATTATCAAAAGGATTTGAATTTGAATTCATGTAGATGAAGCTCATGGAGCTTTCCCTAGAGCGGCAATAAGAGTGATTACGTAAATGCACAAACACAACACACAATATGCGTTCATCGACGCAATTACTCGTACTTTGCATTTTATTTTGCCGGCCAAAAAGTTTCCAGTGTGTAGCGGCCTTAACCCCTAAAAATTTAAAATCAGGCAATAAAAATATTCAGTGACAAGATAAACGAACGAAAAACTAAAGCCATTTTATTATCATAACATTTTTTTAAAAAGGTTATTTTGACCTCCTGACTTGTGAACATACCAATTATAATGTTATATTGACGAATAGTTTGTAAAGTAAAGCAGTTCACTTAAATTAAAACGTCTGACTAGAGAACAGCATAGGGGTAAACGTTTACGGAAAAGAGAATAATCACAAGTTATGTCATAAATCTTTTTTCTCATTTTATCTGAAGGTTAAACGACAGTCCTAGGAGGGGCTGTAGGCTAGTTTAACGTACACAATTGCTGAGGGGTTAATATAAATAGGTAAGGGAATAATGATTATGAATTTAATTATTAACACAAGTGCTGTCAGGCAATGACTTCCGTGATCAAGAACTCTAGTGTAACAACAAAGCAGAACAACAAAACTAACAAGTGCCTCAACAGTTCTTTTGGGGGTCAAGGATGAAGCCAAATTATTTTGTCATGATCTGAATTACAATTCAAGATGTCGATTAAAGTTCTGTAAAAACAGGAAATATAATTGAATCTGCTTAGAGGTTCTTTGAGAGTATTCTGTGATTAGCAAAACACTCACCGAATTTATTTACGTGTTGGAAACAGTTCTCAATTTTACAGAATATGTATGTCATTACGTAGTATGTAACTACTGAGCAACGACAACTTAGTTATTCGTTGCTGATCTTATCATGACTGAATAACAACCACCAATGAGTACCACAGATGCAAGATTTCCAACCAATCATTATGGCGGATAAGTTCCAGAGTCGGAGGACAACTAACAAGTTATGAGAGTGGACCAACGAGTGATTACCAACTAGTCATGAGTGAGGAACAACAATTAATGAGTCCCATAAACAGGAGAGTACCAAACGGGAGACTACTTAGCAGATACGAGAGAATAACAACATGAAGAACTACAGTGTGTCTATGAAAAAATAATTGGAAATTATACTTCGGTGTATGTCGATTCTGAGATTTTTTCGTTAACAAATCTGCATGGTCGTGGAATATTATATTAAAATATTTTGTCAAATTTTAATTTCATTTCGAGCTGTGGTTAAGCTACCTCTCGTTATAATACTTTTTTAATACTACTATGATCGTTAATGTGATCTCGATAGGCTATATATCCGTAATTCATAATATAAAATATATAAAGTCAATATTTTGACGTTAATAGCCCATAGAGGGCCTGGCCATCTTCTCGCAGCCACTTATGCTGTGCTGCATGTTATACTTTTTGCTGTTCCGGAAGGGTACACTCAAAAAGCCTTTTCATGACAGTCTTACTCTCAGCTTTTTGTCAGACCTTAGAGAGAGATGGGACAATGAGAAACCTTTTTGGTATTTCTAAGGCTCTAACATGAGTCTGCCGTCCATCAGTGGTCCATACATTTAACCACTGTGCTGCAGCGTCAACATGTAATTCATAATATCTTTAGTATATAAGACGTGTTGTGTTCTCAATTGTTATTCAGTTGCTGGCTTTCACTTACACTTATTGTACAATGAGAATTTTACTCGCTATTTTATATCTTATCGGTACTTCCGATCGCCCACAAAATACAAAAATTGTGACCACCCTTAAGTCAACGGTAAGTACCCCAGCTATGAGCTTTCATTATAAAGCATAACAAACTATTCGAAGTTTAGTCCGAGCGGATAAAAGCCCATGGATATCCTGTTGAGGAGCATTCAGTGGAAACTACCGATGGATATGTATTAAAAATGTTTCGAATACCTTACTCGTACAAATTACAAAATAAAAATTCAGTGAAACCCGTGGTATTTATAAAGCATGGCCTCTTCAGCTCTTCGGATGCTTGGTTGGCTGTAGGACCTGACAGTGGGATTCCCTTTGTTTTAGCTGATCTCGGCTATGACGTGTGGTTGGGAAACGCCAGAGGTAACCGTTACTCTAGGAATAATACTAGATTTTCCGTTCATCACCCGAGATTTTGGAGATTAAGTTGGCACGAAATCGGCGTTTATGACGTCTCAGCTATGATTGATTATATTCTCTACAAAACTAAGCAGGAATCCCTTCACTTTGTTGGTCATTCACAAGGTACAACAGTGTTTTTCGTGCTAATGTCAGTGAAGCCCGAATACAATAAGAAGATAAAGACAGCGCATATGTTGGCTCCGACTGCATATATGGATCACTTGACTGACAGGAATATTAAAACTTTAGCTCCATACCTGGGAAGAGAAGGAATTTATACATATTTGTTTGAATCGAGAGAATTTTTGCCAGATAATGAGTTGTTCACACTGTTGGGATATAATATTTGTGGAATTGATGTACAATATCCATATTTCTGTTCTGAATTGATGGAGGCTTTAAACCTTCCACCCAACACAAATAAGGTACGTACAAATCTTAAGATTTTAAATGAAAATAAATCTTATTAATTTCAAGTCTTTCAGACTGCTATACGTATTATCGCAGAGACACATCCCGCTGGAGGCTCGACGAACCAAATACTTCATTACCTGCAGGGAGTAATTTCAGGTCACTTCGTTCAATACGACTTCGGAATTAGGAAGAACTTGAGGAAATACGGTCAACTCTATCCACCAGATTATGAGATTGAAAATATTTCCTCCGAAGTTCATTTGTACTACTGTAAACGTGACAAAATGTCTGATGTACGGGATGTTTTAAGATTGGCGAAACGTCTACCGAATCTCAAAGGTTTGCATCTTGCGCCAGACCCAACTTGGGACCATATTGATTTTAGTATGGCCTATCAGGTAAAGGAGGTTGTTAATAACAGAATAGCTAGCATAATGAATGAATACGAGACCAGGAATTACAAAAAAGAAACATTACTGGGTGATCAATAAATTGGTTTCATTTTATACGAATTTTATTTTTGCTTTGTCGTTTCTACTCCCGTAGGAACAGACAGATAACCAATATAATAGCCGATCATTCAAAATACGGGATGCTTTCGCACAGGGACACTACGCGCAGTGTTGCCATCGAAAATATAATTTGAGATTGTACCTTGAAACTTTCGGAAATCGTGCCAAATTGTATCACTGCTTCATGTATCTTACTCCCAGTTTTATTTTTTATTTATTAAATTTGTTTTCTTTAAATAAATGTAAATATGTAAAACTAAAAGAAATTATTTTGTAAACCTATTTATTTTGCAATAACGATAATCAAAAATCAATTGGTGCGTGAAACCCTCACGCGTTAGACTACTTATTATAATTGTTTAATATCCAAACCGCAAATTTTTCGTAATATAATATAAGGGGACAAGGAGATGGTAATGCGGCCGTTAAGTACTTGAATTCTGAGGAAAAAATATGTCGTAAGTATATGTATGTTCAAACTTTACCATTGCGGAATTGTATTGTTTTTTATGTTTTTTTTCTACCGTCCTTTTAACTTAGCCATATATTAACCCATCTTATTTTTAATCGAAAAAGAAAAACCCAGTGCATAAAACTGAGGCCGAATTACCGCAATCGATAACCAGTGAATGAGTAGGATAGGACATTGGGATGATGGCACTCGAAAGCTCACGTGTCGAATGAAAATAAAATTGTACTAGAGAAATTCTACTACAACTCACAAAGTGACGTTTCTACGGTTGATATAAAAGAGAGAAAAATATTATTTGCGGTGAAATGAAAGTCAAAAAAATATTCTTTTCCAAATCGCGGTGCTTGGCCATAAAATCGGCCAGAATATTTTTCTGTAACAAATTAAGTTTGTTCAGATTGGACCTTAATTAAAAAGAACGGACATTGAATTAGTAAATTCCTGTAGAAAAAAATTCAGAACGTCCATTGTGTTAAGCAGTACGTCATTGTCTTTGAGTCCATCAATTCCTTCTCGGAATATTTTAAACCAGCTTAGGCTTTCACCTATGGCAAGTCTGCCATACACTTCACACAATTCACATTCTACTGCATTACTTCCGCTACATTTCGATTTTTATGATATTTTCGAAACCAAACATGACAGCTCCTTGGTCACTTTCATTTCAATGGAAGAACATACCGCAAATTCACAACCTGGCCAGAGTATATTTTCTCGACTTTTAAGAGATTTTATGGCTTCTTCTTATAAGAAAGTGGGCGTGGCTGTAACTATTTGTTACCGAAGCTCATGGATTCTAATGATAACTTGAAAGTAAGGCTTATCCATCACTGTAAGCAGCTTTAAAAAGCAATATCAGGTTTTTTTTTTTCAAAGAATCGTCTACAAAAAGTTGGCGCAGCATTATATATGGACGAATTGTAGAGAATGTAAATGTTTTGTTAAGACGCTATTTTTCAATTACTAGTAAATATATCGTTAAAATGTTTTTTTTTAAAAGTGGGCGTGTGTGTGGGTGGATTTTAAAATTGTTTACACTTGTATTGCTTCGAGTTCTAAAAAAATTATATACAAAACTTCATCTTTCTAGCTCAAATTTTTAGGCCAAAAAACTGGTGACATACGGACGGACGGACATGGCTAGATGACACTTAACTGTCGGCGTGACAGAAGCGTTGCAATGTTGTCATTAATGGGTAGTTCGGCGTCTGCCAGCATATTGCTACGTTCAGATGTGTACTAGGCTTTAGCCTTGAATCCCGTCAACGGGCCATCCCACCTCCAAGAACTGCTTGCTTAAGTATATATATATATATATATATATATATAATAATACCATAATTATATCTCGCTAAACTAAGCTGAGCTATTTGATTGTATCCAGCACATATTCAGGCGCTTGTGATTAGGGTTTGAATTCAGTATCTACTTTTAGGTGCTATAGAATATAGACTGTGTATGCACTCATTTGTTTAAATTACACTGGTCAACACAATAACACTTTAACTGTCTCAAGAAAAAATATTGTAATATGCGAGCTACGGCTCGAGTAGATAAAATGTTATTCTGTGAGATTATTATATATTATATTTTCTAGTCTATAGAACAATTCAAGTTCACACTATACTATTCTTCGCAAATTCCTTCCTTACAAGGTCTCTTTCTTCTCAAATCACTTTATCTCCTTTCTATTACTTAATTCACAAATCTAAACTAATTACTTCTTCTTGTTAACTCTCAACGTTCAAAACCCAACTGCCTTGCCTTGATCGCCATCTGTCCTTATATAGTCGCATTTCTGATAGCCAGAAACTTCTAGCAAATTCTTCGACCACTGGAACAAGAAAATTCTGATGTAATAATTCCAAGATGACAGCTGCAGCCAATAATCTCTTGCGGTTATAATTCTCTCTTAATTCTGCGACGTGCGTCTCTTACTGTGGACACGAACTTCGAATGAAAAGACACTTCGGAATGTGTTGCATCTTTTGGGGCGTAGTTATTATGCTACATTATGTTACAATATGATACCATATTGTATATATGCCCATAATGAGGATATTCTATTTATTTCAAAATTAGCCACGAAGCGATCGCTAAAAATCATAACGACTCCTTCGAATAATAGCATTCCACTAAAGCAATCTCTATCAGTCAATAGAAAACTTAACGATAGTAACGATCGCTATCTGAGAGCTTTTGTAGCTCTTGAAATATAAAGTCTCTTTTAACAACTTATTCCGCGTAAATATTACTGTAAGTTCAGTTAACAGAAAGGTGCACTCACAGGTCTAATTTTGTGAGTAAATTTCTATTTGGGTACTTATACCCTATCCAGGGTTTGTAACATAGAGAAATAATAACGACAGACCTCCAAATATTTGAAAACAGCACCAAAAGTAATGTCGATCTAGCCACTCACTCTTGCCAACTGCTGTTTCCTTGGACTAAGAAGACAATTTAGTAGAAAAGTAGAGGTGACTTTATATAAGACCATCATCATCCCATTCTTGCGAAATGGAGCAGTATGAAGGACGTTATCAAAAGCGGATGAAAACACCCTTGGTTGTTTTGAAGGAACAATTCTTCGAGTGATGTTTGCTTTCATTTGTATCGACAGGCAATGGAGGAGAAGATACAACAACGAACTACACCGGTTGTACAGTGACATGGACTTGGTCAGAAGAGTTCGAATTCATCGCCTGACAGGGCTAGGAGATGTGGAGTGAATGTACATCAACGCTCCGGCCTAGAAAGACTTCGAATCCATTCCGGAGGCACGACGCGGTAAAGGAAGACCTCATCTAAGGTGATGCATACAAGTGGAAAGGGACCACAACCAACTTCGTGTGCAAAACTGGAGGCGGTTATCACACGATCTAGCTGGCTAGAGACGCTTGTTGTTTGAGGCTTATACCTAGTTCTGACATAAATTCTGTTATAAAACTTTCAGCGTACTGTTAATTTTTTTTCAGAACATGTAATATAAAACGCATTAAATATCACTCAGTTTGGTTTCAGCTACTGGTTTCTTATCATAGAGTGGGGTATGAAAGAAAGTTATATTGCTGTCATAGCATTGCACAAATGCGGAAAGAATTCTAAACAATTCCTTGAATTACTTAAACCGCTCGGGATATCAAAAATGTTTCTGTACCGTGCTATAAATCTATTTGTTGAATCGTCTCAATTAGAAGACAGACCAAGAAGTAGTGATCCGCGTGTTGTCCGTACGAGCATAGTTGTGAAAACTACACGCGAGTCAACTCGAAGAAATCTCCTTCGAAAACAGAAAATTATGTCGCGTGAGCTGGATATATCGATCAGATCCATGTTAAGGATTATTCGAGATGATCTCAACATGAAAGCCATTTGTCAGTAAACTGAACATTTATTGACGTGTAATTTACATAATCCAAATTAGGCTTGAAAAATGCAAGCGAGGAAGATTTTAATAAATAAAACAATAAAATTTATGCAAGGGCATCTAAAGCAAAAAAATAGAGTTCATAGGGTTCAGCGAAGTCATGCTTCGGTAATGGTTTGGTAGGAGTATCGCATCAAGGAGTTACTGCTCTCCTTTTTTGTGAAAAAGGAGTCAAAACTGGGGCAAAGGTGTGTAGAAGTTGTCCTAGAAGGCTTCGTTAAAGTCTTGACGAATACCTATTCCGGTACATAAAGCCAAAACAACTCAGCAGTGGCTTAGAATCAAGATTCCTGTTTGAATCCTATGGATTATTGTTTGTGTTCAGTGTTAGAGAGTATGTCCAGTAAGAGACCCCACCAAAATTCAGAAAGCCTCAGTAGCGTTGTCCATACCCCTGGAAACCGTGCGTGGCGCTGTAGCCCAGTGGTCACACTGTTTGAGTTCCGGCGTTAAAACAAAAGGCGGTCACTTTGAATAAACCGCCGTTTTTTTTAAAATGCTTACTGTTAAAGCAAATAAAATGATTTGTTGTTTAATTTTCATTTTCATAACGTTTTGCACTTGTAACAGAAATGTAAATAATGTTGAGGATTGGAAACACCTAAATCGGCCAAATTGCCTCCGCGCTCAAATTCAACTTCTTGGGGTCTAAATCAACTGAAATGAGGCTAAATTAATCCCTAATAGGGCTAAATTGGCATCGTAGGGGCTTGATTCTCGTTCTATGAAGTTGTGAAGTGATACATTTTTTCACATCATCACGCTTCTCCTAAGCGCTTCATTTATTAATACATGGAATAAGTGTGCACAGCCGTGAAAGCGTAGAAGCGGAGTCAACGGACTCCTTCCAATTAATGATCTCTCTGAGACAGACAGACGGAAAATTGGCATAATAACCCCAGAAGCCTTAAAAGGATTCTCAGCAGTGGTTTGTGAGATAGGCTTCGAAACATTCATAGTAAGTATCGAACTTCATGTTTAAATATACTTTTGTTTCTCAAAAAACATTTTGTTAAGATTGAGAAACTAAACGAAAACGAGATGCTTGTTCAACTGGAAGTATTTTCCGGGACATTGGGAGAAGAAGCAAGTGGAACTGCAGAGACATTTGGAGAAGCAGTTGCTCCTTCTCCGTCAAAGTCAAGAAGGAACCAGAAAAAACGGCCGAGGTGAACTTTGAGCAATGCTACCGACGACGCCTTGGCTATTTTTCGAGGAGAAAAAAAAAATCAAATTGAGGAGAAGAAAATCGAATTAATGGAAGAAATTAATAGAATTAAAAATGCCCTTAAAAATAAACTAGGTGAGTTGCTTCTAGCACTTCCCAATAAATAAAAAAAAACATTTGTTTCTTTTTACAAATTTTATTTTTATAATCTAAAATTTTCGAATGAGCAACTGTCTGACCAACTATTCTACTTCGAATACGCCTTCCTGTAAAATTGGATCTGAAGCATGGTGCATATCATCGTCATCTAAATCCACTTCATAACCATTTTCCGATTCCACATCCTCCAAAAATGGGACTCTTGCTTAATTCAGTGCCTTGTGAAGTACAATATAAGCACTGATTATAATTCCTGCTTTAGCTGAACAATAAAACAACACTCTTTCTTTAGCCATACAGCAAAATCTGCTCTTTAGTATACTAATACATCTTTCAACAATAATATCCATCTCGAAGGACATTACTTCCTTCTTTTGCTGAAGGTGAAGTTATGATATAGAGTAGAAGGATCACAACCCTCCTACTTTACTGCATCTCTACTGGTCCGCCTGTGGGGTTTGCCGGTTTGACCTCAGGAATTATCGGTAGTTTGCGCGATTGTGTAGGAAAGTTGATTGATATTGCCTTTTGACGGGGTTCGAAGGATCTCTCCTTTGAACATGACAATACCAACAAAGCCGGTAATGCTTAATCTTGCTTGAGATGGGTTCTTTCACATGAAGGCTTCATCGAATCTTTGAACTTCTTATTTTATCAAGCTTTGTTACTCCTGCTGTTATGCGAAGCATCTCCTTCTCAGATGCTGTTAATTTGCCCTCATACAATAACTTTTTGTTCTTTGTTCAGCATTGTGAACCGTATGTGAGCGCTGGACGTACAACTGCTGTGTAGAGCCACCCCTTCAGTTTGCGGGCATTTGTCGGTCATAGAAGATTGCAGAGTTTTCCCGCAACTTCACCCACCCGACGCTTACTCGATGATTGATGTCATCATCACAAGTTGCTTCGCTATTTGAACTTTTCGCACTTGAGAAGAATTTCCATTCAAGTAAATGTCTGGAATAGGCCGGTGTGGATCAGAGAACTAACAGCACAGATACTCTGTCTTTTTTTTTAACTAATACGGTACCCATTTCCCTCCAAAACATCCACCCATACATCAAATGCTCTTTGCAGGGACGTTTAATCGTCACTTATGATAGCTTCATCGTTAGCAAAGAATAACTGATGTACTTTGGGGTCCGTCACTTTTCCTTCAACCAGATAATCAAAGACTGCAATAAATAGCAAAAGACTGAGGACGCTTCCCTGGTGTACATCGACTTTGATTAGGAACTCTTCGGTAACTCATGCGGGACATCTTACTCTTGTCCTTGCTCCTTCATGCATGCCAATGATCATGGGCACCCATAAGAGATCTACTGATTGTCTATCAAAGGCTTTTTCAAGATCATCCAATAACATATGCAAGTCCTTTAAGGAATCACGATGTTTTTAAATTATGATCCTTATACTTTGGATTGCATCTGTTGTTGATTTACCCGCGACAAACCCGCACTGGTCATCATTTTGCGCAGTCGGCCATCTAATATCCGCTCAATGATCTTCATGCTGTGTGACATCAGCTTGACAGAAAAGTAGTTATCGCAGTTTCGCGTATCGCTTTTCCTTTGTGCAAAGGAAGAAGATAGCTTTCCCTCCACTAATTAGGCATTTGATACCGCTCACAAGTTTGGAGATAAGAATCATGAGCCATCTGGACCCGATGTCTCCCATCTTTTTCCATAACTCAGAAGGTATCTCGTCTGGCCCAACCGCTCTCCTTTTTTGGAATATTTGATCGCATTCCTAACTTCGTTGGATACATCGTAATGGTTAGGAGCGGCTCTTGGAAAGTATACCCGAGGAAACAGTTCAGAAGTCTTTCACAATACTATCACCATCTGTGGAGAATTTTGCCGTCTTCCTCAAGAAGCTGGCCTTGAGCATTGTTAATGAACTTTGGGAAACGAATCTCCTTAACATTTCTTCTTCCCCGAGCTACTATTTTCAAGATAGTTGTTCCCTTATTCAAGTTATTTTGTCGAAGTTCCTGGATAGCCTGCTTTCTATCAGACGCCGAAAACGCCTTCCATTCTTTTTGCTTGAAATTGGGCGCACTTCTTCTTCGCGATACCTTTGCAACATCTATATATCACTTCAAGGCGACCTTTTTCATCTCTATTAGTAGAAGAGCACTTTTGACCAATCCTTGAAAGCCGTTTTCTTTTCCTGTATCTCGACTTTAGATTCATCTGTCCACCATCATGTTTCTTTGGCGTGTTGGCAGGGGCCTTTCGACGTTGCAAGCAATGATTTGGCTCTTTCCAAGCAAGATCGCTGATCAAGATCCCACATATCTTGTGCTCTGCACCCTCATCGCCGACCTCATCGATGATGGTAAAGGGGTAATTTGTCATGCTGATAATAAAAGCTTCGCCTTTTCCTTTGTCCAGCTTGTACCAATTGATTTTCTCACAAACAAAGCACCGAGTTAACATAAATTAATACCTTTGCTCAATACGGCGTCTATTATTATTAAGTAAACGAATAATTATGTATTTCCGACATTTTAATAACAAAACTAAAATAGTAATAATAAATCCTTCATCAGGATTTATCATTTAGTACTTTTTAGTACACACTCTAACAGCCATTTATCATAATGTGTTCGAAATTCGCATAAGGGCGTTTTCGTGAAGTGATAAAATGAAAAATTGCTATGAAAACTGAAATGATAATTTATTTATAACTTCACAGCTTCACAGACTGGGAATTGACCCCCTGGTGGGTACCAAGTGTGAACATGGACACCGATACTATCCTTAAACGCTTCCATTTGTTCAACCACCTAAAACCACTGAATACGTTTCCAAATGTCAAAAAAAATTGTCAGCTGTTCTTGCACTGTTTTCTCTCTTCTCCACCTAAATTTATGTAAAAGAGAAACACTTGCTGAATATGTAGGAGATGTCAAAATTTCCCTATCAAATAAAAAAAATTTCTCTGCAGTTTGTATAAAAGAATTCGTCCGAGTAATTTATGTAATATTCACTGGTCATCATTCGAAGTGGTAGCAGTGTCTAGCCAAGTGTTACTTTAGACCCTTAAAAGCAGTCAATTTCCTCAGAAATTTATATCCAAACAAGTTTGTCGAAAGCATTTGACTAAATTTTGTCTTGAACCATTCAAGTTCTCTTCTCGACCTCCAAAAACTCGGGCGAGTATCCGAAGTGAAAGTGCGCTGCATTTACGTAATTTTTCCTTTCCATTGAAAAGAAAAAAAAAAAAAAGAAAAACTCCATTCCGTGCTCATTTACTGTGAAGTGATTTAGTTTACTAATAGCAACAATGCCGTGCCCATTTTTGAGTCGATTAAGTGCTAATTATGTCCGAAACTATGCGGATGTTCTCCTTCAGTCGTATGGTGCTCAGTGTCCAGTTGTGGCCAGGAGTATCTTCTCTATGGCAAGTTCCGGTGGCGTAAGCACTGGAAACGGAAGTACCACCGAGGTGGTGGCCAACGAGGCACCAAGCCAACCTGTTAGAGAGATGTCAACGTTGCAGCAGCACGCCAAGGTTGCGGAGGCACCAGCTGAGTCAGAAGTGAAACCTTCTTTGGTGCAGACCGCCCAGAAGGTGAACGCTGAAAGCAAAACGTCAACTTTTCCATACGAGGATTTCTTTCATGAGCAGATCATGAAGAAGAAGCAGGACCACTCGTACCGAGTGTTCAAGAAGGTCAATCGTTTAGCTGGGGAGGGAATGTTCCCGAAGGCTTTGGAGTACTCAGTAAAGGAAAAGCCAATAACTGTTTGGTGTTCGAACGATTATCTGGGAATGTCGTGCCATCCGAAGGTGAAGCAAGCCGTTGCTAGGGCATTGGAAAATCATGGGGCTGGTGCTGGTGGTACTCGCAACATCTCTGGCAATTCGCTGCACCACGAAAGATTGGAGGCACGCCTTGCTGAATTGCATCAAAAGGAGGCGGCGCTGCTGTTCACCTCTTGCTTTGTGGCAAACGATTCGACCCTGTTTACGCTGGCCCGGTTGCTGCCGAACTGCCACATTTTCTCGGATGCTGGCAATCATGCATCGATGATCCAGGGAATTCGCAATAGCCTTGTTCCTAAGCACATATTTAGGCACAACGATGTGGACCATTTGCGCAGTCTGTTGCAGAAACTAGACAAAGATGTCCCGAAGATAGTCGCCTTCGAGACAGTACATTCCATGACCGGGGCTATTTGCCCGCTGAAGGAGTTGTGTGAGGTGACCCATGAGTATGGTGGTATATCATTCGTCGATGAAGTGCATGCTGTTGGGCTGTATGGTGCACATGGTGCAGGTGTTGGAGAGCGTGAGAATCAATTGCACAACATGGACATGATCTCTGGCACTTTGGGGAAGGCGTTTGGCAACATCGGTGGTTATGTGGCTGGATCGGCTAAACTTATCGATATGATTCGTTCGTATGCAGCTGGATTCATTTTCACCACGTCACTGCCACCGACTGTCCTGTGTGGAGCATTGGAAGCGGTTAACATTTTGGCATCCGATGAGGGACGTGAATTGCGGGAACGGCATCAGTATAATGTTCGCTATCTTCGAAGCTTATTGCATCGCGAAGGTAAGTTTGTATAATTTATGCTGTACTTAATGAGACTTAGTGTGTATCTGCAAATGTTAATAAGAATAACTTTCATTAGAGACGTATTTCACTAGAAAACAACTCTTTCACAAGCAGACTCAGTAGAGTCTATAACAAGAATTCAATCAACAGTTGGTTCTATTCAAATCTATCCATTTGGTGGACTAAACTTGGCTGAAACTAGTGCTGTTAGGTTCCACTCGATCTGATCGTAATTGATTGCAGTTTTTTATTTTTACTTTTCAAGGTCAACTTTATATTGTGTTTGTTAAAAAATACGATCTCGAGATTTTGATCAATCTTGATATAACCTTTTTGCAAATGATCGCATATCAGGGTCCAGTCCTACTTAGCCTAAACGTTGGCTTCCAGTCGAACCACCAGTATTTGTCCCGATTAAACCTTTCAGCGTTAGTTACATCCCTTTCAGGTATGCTAACGCAGTATCTTAGGTCAGTATTTTCATCAGCAGACTCTATAGGTTCATAAAGGACGCGTTTATCTGTCGCCCTTCTAGCAAGATGATAAATAATTGGCACGTTCGTTGAGTCTGATAAGTACCCGTGTGCACCCAGATGCAAAAATGCCTCCGGTGGAATGTATCCACTCTCCATAGTATTTCTGAAATACCCAGGATTAGGGTAAAACAAGCCCGACACAAGTTCGTTCTCCGTAACGTTTGCTGACCGCGCGAAATGATTCTTCACCGGAAGAATCCAATAGCCTCTTATTAGAGACGTAATACCGAAAAACAGAATGTGCGCTTCTGTACATCCGCATGCATGCACGAAGACATTTCCTCTCAAATAACCGAAGCTTCTCAAAATACGATGGGCTTATGTTCCACCACACTGGACTCGCAAGTCAAAATTGGACGGACGAAGGCTTGGTAGTATATGATCTTCACATCGGATCTTAGATAGTTGGAGTAAAAAAGACGTTTGAGCGACATAAATGCCGCGCTTGGTTTTTGTACCTGTATATTTACGTGCTCATTGCAGTACAAAAACTTGTCTCAATGGACACCTAAATACTTCACAACCATCTTCGACTCGATGCGAAGACCACTGGAGCTCGTTATTTGCAGATTTTTCCAATTACGCCTGAAATCTGAATTACCGCGTCTTACAGGGGTGCGGAACAGTATGGTTTCACATTTAGCCTCGTTTATCTTCAGCTTCCATTTTGAGCAGAATACTTCAAACTTATCAAAGTTGTTTTGGAGTTCACTTTGGATGTTTTGTATTTTCGAACCGCTTGCATACAGAATAACGTCGTCAGCAAACGCTAGCGAATTACCCAAACATTGTAAGGGAATGGAAAGCATTTCAGAATCGTAGATATTAAATAAGAGCGGTGCTGTGACTGTACCTTGTGGAAGGCCATTAGTAACATTAAAAACTTTAGTCGTCGTGTATCGTCTATCTGTTACAACAAATTTCTTCTCGTACACCATAGATGCAATCATCTTCACAAGAAATTCATATCGTAAAAGTTTGTATAATAACCCGTCGATCCAAACCATGCCAAAGGCTTTTTCGATATCCACTAGGCAGGCAGCTGTACTTCTTTTGGCATTTAGATTCCAATTAACATCTGAAATCAGTTTTGTTACGCCGAATGATATCTTTTGAACCCAAATTGCTTCTGCGGTACAATCTCCTTTCTTTCGCACGCGAACAAAATAGACTTACTAATAACTACTTCAAAGACCTTCCCAATATTAGGCAGGAGACTGATTGGCCTATAGTTGGAAGGATCAGAAGGATCCTTCTTCTTTTTTATTATTCGAAAAACCTTCGATGTTTTCCAATAACTCGGGAAGTAGCAGTTGTTTAATAAATTATTAAATAAAACGCAGTATTGCCGTATGATTTCATCCGGTATATGCTTTAGGATAATATTGGGAATGTTATCCAAAATCTTGACATACGAGGGTGAGTCAATAAGTCCCTGAAAAATGAAGTAAGGAACCCTCTTTTCGGTATAAAAACATTTTATTTTTCAACATAGTCTCCTTTTAGCTCTATACACTTCATCCAATGTTTCTCCAATTTTTGGATGCCCCCCAAATAATACGATTTCTCGAGCCCCTCAAAATAAGCGTTTGTTTCAGCGATGACCTCTTCATTCGACCCAAATCTCTTACCTCCGAGCCATTTCTTCATGTTTGGAAACAAGAAATAGTCGCAGGGGGCTAAATCTGGGGAATTCGTAGCCTGAGGAGTTCGTAGCCTAACTCATGCAATTTTTCCATTGCGACTGCGGACTTGTGCGCCGGTGCGTTATCCTGGTGAAAAAGAACTTTTTTCTTCGTCAAATGCGGCCGTTTTTGCTTCAAATCGGCTTGGAATCGATCCAGCAGCTCTGCGTAATATGCGCCAGTGATCGTTTTACCCTTTTCAAGGTAATCGATGTGAATAACACCGCGCGCATTCCAAAAAACTGTCGCCATGACCTTGTTTGCTGACAAACCTGCCTTGGTCTTCTTCGGCTTCGATTCACCACGAGAAGTCCATTGTTTTGATTGTTCCTTGGTTTCTGGTGTGTTGTGGTGAATCCAGGTTTCATCCACGGTTACTAAACGGCGCAAAAACTCAGCCGAATTTTTCAGGAACATCGCCAAACACACCTTTGAAGTTGTCAAACGAATGCGTTTGTTGTCGATTGTGAGCAAACGCGGCACCCATCTTGTGGAAAGCTTTTTCATGTCCAAATATTTATGTAAAATCGAAATCATTGAGCCATGTGATAGGCCTGTGGCCTCTTCAATCTCGCGCACTTTCACTCGCCGATCGTCCATTATCAAACCATGGATTTTGTCGACCATTTCTGGTGTGGTGACCTCAATTGTGCGACCAGAACGTTTGGCGTCACTTGTGCTTGAACGACCGCACCGAAATTGAGTAAACCAGTGGTGAATGGTTCCAATCGATGGTGAAGAGTCCCCATAATATTTGTCAAGCTTTTGTTTGGTTTGCTAGTAGGCGTCTATATAAAATGGCTGCCACAACAAAACTATTTGACAGATCTGTCTGAAAATTTGAGTGCGTTCTTTTGAAAAATGATTCTTGACAAAAAAATAAAAATAAATTTAAGGTGACGACACAATTTGTGTTAATTTACAGGGATTTATTGATCCACCCTCGTAACCTCGACTCGAACAAGTCTTTCTTGTAATTCTGTCTGTCTGTCTGTATGTAACACTGACTACTGCCAGCTCTGTGAGGTCACAATTTGAGGCGAAATCAGATTTTCATTGTAATGTCAAAATTAACGGTACTTTATTTACATAAACAAATTTACGTAGGAAACGAAATATTTTTTTTATTTTTAAATATTAGTAAGAGTTTACTTCAAAACTTAAATAAATTATTGTAAAATCACTTTATTCTTTTAACTTAAAAAATTGTCCGTACACTTGTTTTAATACAATTCATAAAAAAGAAAGAATCTAATATGGTGTGCGGTAACCCTTGGCTTCGATAAATGCACGCCGTATACTCTGCGGCTATTTCTTGCCAAACGTCTTTTAATCCATTTTTCAGATCTTCTTTGTTACTTATTGTCCTTTCTATTAGTTTTCGGTCGATATGAGACCATAAGTACTCAATATGGTTAAGATCAGGACTTTGGGGTGGATAGGGAAGAACTTTTTACACGTGGTAGAGTAACCATTCCCTTACAACCATGGATGAATGCTTAGGATCGTTGTCGTGAACAAAACAGTAATTTTCATCTAGCCCCAAATTTTTGAGCAGAATTTGCCAAGTTTTCTTTTAAAATGTTCAGGTACTGTATCTTGTTCATTGTAGACTCGATGAACACAATACCATCAGGTTTCCACCACCATGTTTGACAGTTTGGTTTACGTTGGAATCATTAAGTGCTGTGCCGCTTCTAAGCCAAATAAAACGTCAAATATTTGGCGCAACAGCTCTTTAAGTTCCAGGGCCTAGCTTCTCGCAACCACTCGTGTTGTGTGCGTTATATTTTTCACACGAATGGAAGGGACCTACAGTTTAGTGCCGTATCCGAACGGCAATTTTGTTTTTGAAAAGCTTTCTCGTGACAACAGTACTCTCGGATGTTTGTCAGACGTTCGCGAGAGGTGGGATCGTAAAAAAACTTTTTGGTGTTTTCTGGGATTCGAACTTGGAACCTCTTGCGCAGTGATCTTCTTCTTTTTGATAGATATGGCTTATTTCACGGTGTCCGAGCACATATATTCGTTGGAATGTAAGAAATTTCTCACTATTTGTGGATCCACTTCAATATTTAGGTCTTGTATGAGTGTTGCGGCTATATTTGTTGCACTCACCTTAGGATTTTGTTTGATTATTCGCAGTATCTTACGCTGAACCTGTGGGGTAGCCAACTTTCTTTTCCGTCCCCTGCCACTTGCGATTTTTGTTGATCCTGTTTCCTTGTATTTGTTTATTATACTCGTATATTGAACTGAGGAATGTGTTCTATCAACAATGTCTGCAATATCACGTAAACTTTTTTTTTTCCACAGATTTATAATTAAATCCTTAACGTCCTTAGGGATTCCTTTCCGCAATTCCTGCTCCATTGTTAACCACCAAATTAAATAAAATGACCACTAGTAGCAAAGTCTAAATACTCAGTGACACACAAAATGAGAAATTGTAAAGAAACCATCAACATAACGGTAGTTCTCTTTTATTTTGAACGGTGTGCGGATCATTTTTTCAGTCCGATAAGAAACGTGTTTTTTTTTATTTTTATTATTTCTTACTGTATGTTTTTTAAATTTTTTTCGAAGACAATTCTTAAGAGCTAACCATAATGGACTTCAGTGGGATTAGCCTTATGTCAAAACCGAACGAAAAGCCCACTCAATATCTGTCAAACTCTTACTACGTATATATAAACGCAGATCGAGTTGAAATAGGATTGACTCAACTCGACTCAGCGAACAGAGCTGGATCGAGTTAGAAAAATGCATGTATACCTGGGTTGAGGGGTTGGACTGACATGTTGTCTCTGTATGTGTGTGATTTCAGATAACGAATCTAACACAACATAGCACTAACACAATCAAAAGCAGAATGTCTGTTATACTTATCTGTCAGTTCAGCCACGTTTGAATTTTTCAATCTTTCGACTCGGTGTACAGAAAAACTCAGATCGAAATCTCAACTCGATCCCTCGATTCAGCATATAAACGTGGTATCTGTAGTTACCCATAATGTACTTGACCAAACTTCTGGCCCGTCAAATTGTTTACATTCGGTTTGGTGTCAGTGCAAGGAAAAATGAAATGGAAAATAAACTAAAGCAATTAAAAAAATTTAAATTACAGCATCTTTCAATGGATGGGATAAATATCCTGTCCAAAATGAATGATTAGGATTTTGTGTCAACTGTCAAATTTCCATACTGAGTGTCTCATTTCATTGAGATATTCCATAAACCCACAGAAGTTAACGAAAACTTGACGAAACCGAGAATAAACCCATTATGGTCATGCCATACTATTTGCATGTAATGGGACATTTCATTAAGCTGGCGTAAGCTCATTCAAGTCCATTATGGTTGGCTCTTTAGACTCTAGTAAATTTCATTTTATTTGATAGCATTTTTATGTAAATCCTGTGATTGGTTTAAAAAATATTAAGGAACAACTTTTGTGTCATATAGTGTACAGATAATTTTTTGAGTTAGTGTATGTTGGAAAAGTTTTTTAGCCTTTTAAGGAATTTTTCGAAAATTCAAATTTGATCGTCTGTTCGACTTTGAACGAATTTTCAATATAAACAATATTCGAACGAACATCACATATAGCAGAGAAAGTAGAGCGACAGAGTCGTGCCCCTTATTATTTTTTTTTTTTTTTCATTTTGAGAAATATAAATATAGCTTTCCCCAGCCATTCGTGGTGTGCGGCACATGGATGGAGGGGACCTTCAGATTTATGCGTATCCGAACGACGTAATTGAGAAGCTTCTCATGATAATTTTATTTTCGGCGGTTTGTCAGAAATTCGCGAGATGAGGCTGCGAAATTTGCATTTTTTTTATTTTTTTTATTTTTTCTGGGATTCGAACCTTGAAACTGTCGTTCAGTAGTCCAAGGCACTAACCATTGAGCCACAGTGCTCCATATTAATTTCTAATACGAAAAATTGTAGTCGTTTTGGAAATCTCCAAATGAGTACTCCGGCATTTAGACTAGATTTTTGACCCATTGTACTACCAAACAGAAATCCCTATTTGGTGTAGTGGTTGGAAAAATGTATTTCTTATGCTCGGGTGCCTCTTGGTTGTTGTTCCCCGTTTGGGCAGGAACACACTACCCGTGGCCACCTACAAGAATTTAGTCTTTCTTCTAAAGACTACCTGCTTATGCAGGAGTGCGCATATAACCATTCGATTGCGTCAAAGTTAGCCGATGTGGACTTTCCATTAAATAGTAGATTATAATCAGTGCTGTCGTTTTTTAGTTCTAAAAAGTAGCATAATTTATAAATTTTGGGGCACATATTAGCATTTGATCTTTTAAGATTTTTGGTTGCTCATAATCAACTGCGAAGGGTATTTTTTTCAAAAATTTATTGATAGATAGATATTTTTATTATTTTCAATTTTTAATTCATTTACAAAAAAATTAATACATTTATTTTAAGACATGACTTACAGCCGTCTGTCCGAGTTTTTAATGCTTTTTGACTGATAGTTGTGCAGTCTAATCCAGTCTGTGCCATTCAAAATGATTCTTATCTCCAATTCATCCAAAACTCGTTTCCCAAAAAACTGGAGTTACTTAGTATAGGACACTTACCCAAGAAGTGATAAATGTTCTCCCTCTTTCATTGAAGTAATTGTTTTCACATAGATTGTGATTTACTCGCAAACTTGCATATATTTATCGGTGTGCATTTGAATTTTGAATTCTGAATTTTTTACATTTTCAATTATGTGTGTGTGCATTTTCTCATCACCCGGCGAAAGTAAATGGTAAAACTGTTCTTTACATTGAGTGATGTTTCCAGTACTTATTCTCAAGCTGTATCCACAGAACTCTGCTAGTGACTTTCATTCCTCATAAAACAATATTTTCGCCTCTATAAAATGATTTACTAAACGTTTATTCAACCCTTCTCCGTCAAAAGACATGGCTCCCAAAATGCAGTTGAATTGAAGTTTCAATGTTTCCATAAATAATGGCGGGAGACTGGTTTCAACTAATAGCCTTGAGGTAATTTGAACACTCGCTTTTAAAAAAACCAAAGTATTTTTTCTACCGTATCGTAAGGCTTACAGCCCCACACTTGTGCTCCATACAACATTATTGATTTAGAAACTGCCTGAAACGTCTGATATTTGATTTTCATTGATATATGTTTATCTTCCAGACAATTTTTTTAAGCTGCACTTATGGCTGACTTAGCTGATGCAAGCTTTTCCTTAAGTTGCTGTTCCATATTCATGTTACTGCAGATATTTATAGCCAAATATTTATACGATTTCACTGTTTCTATTTCCTGTCCATCAAAAATCATTTTTCATTTCTTGCATACTCGTACCTCCCTCCTCCTTTTCTAAAAACCATTGTTTTGGATTTAGATGTGTTAACCTTTAACCTCCACTCCTGGCAGTATTTTTGTAGCTTTATCATTCTGTGTATACTCTCCGGTGAGTCCGCAAGTAACACTAAATCATCTACATACATTAAAACTTTTATGAGAGTCCCACCGATCGTGACACCGGCACAAAGGTATTCTGAAATGTCGTCGATAAACATCACTGCTTGAAGGCTGAAGTTGCATCCCTGTTTTACACCTGTGAAAGTTTAAAAAAAAAATTCGATAGGTGACTACCGTCCCAAACAGCTGACAGATTTTTTTCGTACAACTTTTCCATCAGTTTTCCAAATTTTATTGATACAACCAACATTATACAGTTTATAGAAAAGTGCACTTCTGTCCACTGAATCGTCGGCCGCTTTTAGGTCTACGAAGAACGTTTTTTCTTAATTCTGATGAAGTTCTGCGCTAAAGTGGTAAGAATAAAGATTTGATTTATTGTTGAGTAATTCTCATGAAACTCTGCCTGAAACTTACTAAGAAGGCTATTTTCTGAAGTCCAATACTGAAAACGCTTTGCCGAAACACCCATTAATATTTCACTTTTTTAAGAATTGGAAAAATCACACTCTGTTGGAAGCTGATTGGGGATTGGAATGTCTCCTGTTTCAAAAATTCAGTTGAATTCCTTAGTGAGTATTTCTAACAGATTTATTCGCATATTTGTAGAATTCAACTGGTATCCCGATTTATTGAGGTATCCCTTACATATGGAGGTTTGGTTTAGTCTCTAGTGACAACAGTCATAAACTTCAAGGCCTTAGTAATAGTACAAAGACTAGCATAGACTGAAAAGACAGTACCAAGTGAACAGTACTAATCATTCTGCCGTTTCTTTCCAAGTAGGAGAAATGAGAAACCAGTGAACTAATTAAAGCTGAGTCCAAATCCATCTACACTTATAGGCACAGCTGTAAATAGACAGAGGAAGTTTAAACAGGTTACCTGGTCATACTAGTTTTCTGAACTACAATCTCTAGTAGTAAAAGCACGAGATCATATTACGATCTCCGCTGACGTAATGTGACCTACATTTGTGAGGCTTTATCGGAAAGAAATTGTTGTTCTTTTGACAAACTTACGATAGGTAGAATATTGCTTGGTTAAAATTAATCTTGAACTTAGTCCATTCGAACTTAAATTTTTGTACATTTTCAATGCTACCAAAATATTTGCAAGAGAGTAGCGCCGGTCGAACACAGTATTTTATTTCGATTTTGATCAACTCTTTTGTTAACATATTTTTGAACTGCAACTGACTGTTAACAGTAAGCGGAACTCAACTGTTTAGTCGTAGTGAAATCGCGAAACTTAAAAGACGCGATAAAACTGCTTAGGCAAACATTTAAATACATAAATCTTTTGGCGCTAGTAGCCCATACAATACAGGGCCAGGCCTATCTTCTTGCTGCCCTTCGTGCCGTGCGAAGTACGAATGGGAGGGACCTACAGTTCCTTTACATTTCACAAATATGCTTGATTAATTAACATAGCTAGTATATAAAAAAATAAAAAGAATATTTAAACAATTTATTCCAAACGGTCTCCATTTGCATTTATGCAGGCCTTGAGTCGCTCTGGCCACTCATCGATCGCAGCACGCACCTCGTCCATTGAAAAATTGTCAACTGCATGGAGAACGTACCGGCGGCATAGACCTTTCGATCTTTCATTCCATTTTTACTTCAATTGGGATGTGAGTAATTGGCAAGTTTGTCTTTTATATGCGTTGAGTCCCAAATCTTGATTGATAATGCGAGACATCGATTTCTGATATATCTTCATTTCTCGTGACAAGATTTTCTGCTTTCGCATCGGTTTCCGATTAATTCTGGCTTTAACAGCTTTGATCGCCTGTGGAGTTCTAACAGTGCGAGAGCATTCGGATCTTTAACGGTCAGTTACTCCACACCAGTATTCTCAAACATTTTAACAGTTCCATACACAAAATTCCGTGTTATTCCAAGCGGTCTCAAGGTGCGGAAAATATCGCCTCTTTCCGTATTATACTTGTGAAGGCCAATTAACGCAACACGGTTTTTAATATCTTCATCTCTATTTCCACTCCGTATTTACGCGTTAAATTAATATAAATGCCACTCATTGAATACCTGTCAATATAGAATGGATGTGTTCAATACTAGTTTCACGATGAGTGCGTTTAAACGTGTACCAGTATTTATGACATGACTGGGTATAACGTAATAAATTTTTAGAATATTCCCCTAACAAAATTTAGCGGCCTTGGCGAAATCACGTACGAATAATACCCAATAATTTCAATAATTGAATATAATAATTCTGGTAATAGAATTCTAGATGACAAAAAATGACTAGTCATGGCTGAAAGTTGGCAGTATGGCGCGACAGCTAAACCGACAATCGTTTAAAACGAAAGACCCCAACGGGAATCGGGGCTAATGAAATTGAATATTCGTTAGCATCCGCTTTTTTAATGGTAATAAAATTCATTATCATTCATTCATTACCAATGCATTTGAGAGAAATAATGCATTATTCCCTGGTTTGATACATACACATGTGCTTACGCAGTAGAAATAAATTTGCGTAGATTGTCGAAAATATCCGGTTGTCACTAATGATATTTCATTAACCTCAAGTGCAATGATGGTTTTAATTTCAAAGTGTAAAACGATATGGAATTGCTTCCATAATTCAATCAGTTGTTATTCATGAGAAATTATAGCAAAACAAAACGCTACTTTTAAATCGATCAGCGTTGAAGAAAATAAGAAACTAAATCAACAGAAAAAGTGAATGATTAGCAAGAAAAATAAAAGATGAGCTGGGAAAATATTTTCTCAGCAAAAATAAATTCTTTGATCAGCAGAATATATTTTTTTTTTTTTGATTAGAAGGAGCTAATTGTTTGATGAGCAAAAAAAAAAATAGAAGATCAGAAAATGTTTTAAAAGAACATCTAAAAATGTTAATTTTCAGCCAGGAGAAACAATGATTAAAAAAAAAAAAAAAAAACAGAAAGAAATAGTTATCCAAGAAAAAAACTTGAGTGATTGCAAATTTCAGAGTATAGATCAGAGTGCGGGTACTTTTCTGATAGAAAAATGTAAAATTTCATAGGGAAGTCTCTCAAAATTCAAGAAAAGTAACCACTTATTGTATGAAATCTTGAGAAATGTCAATTTAGGATGATCAATGGAAATATTAATGGAGATCGTTAATTTTTTCTAACAAAGTTTCTTTTGATTTTAAGTCATATTTGCTGTCAAACCTACAAGTATCAGCTGTAACTCGTTTGACAGTTTTCACTTTTTTTCGTGAAGCGAAATTCCTCTGGGAGAAAGTTATAGAAAAATGAACGAAGGCAAAGTCGTATATCTCTCAGTTTTGTTAAATCCCCCAGTACGCGTACGGTTTGTAGATGTTTTCAGAAGTAATATTACTTTCGGATACGTTTGCATATGAGTACTCGAACAAACCTAATAATGGGTCTGTGCGGGTACTTTTCTGAAATAAAAATTAAAACGTCAAATTCCAGAAATCGAGAGAGAATTCTCCCAAATTCAAGAAAAGTACACATACGTTTTTTTTATGATTATAAGGTGGATTTCAAATAAATGTCAATCGAAAAAGTCGGCGCTTTCCAAGTACTCTGCTAGAATGTAGCAAAACGACTTTTTGTACCAGGATGACAGGGCCGTCAAAACTTTCCGCTACTAACGCTAGCGGAGAAATGTGGAGGGGTTATAACAAAGAAATTTTCGCTACAAGTCTTAATTTCTTAGTTGTTACTTATTTAACAAATATTTTTTTTTTCTTGAAGCAAAAATCCTGTGGAAGAAAATAAAAAAAAAACAAACAAAATGAGCGAAGAAATCATAATATCTGGCGTGCGGTTTGCTGACGTAAAATTGCGTTTGCATATGAGTATCCGAACAAACCTAATATCAACAAATTAAGATCATATTTTATTTTTCTTACTGACTTTTTTTTATGGTTATTGTATAGCATATTTTACTGGTCGTTTAATTATTTAGCTGATCACTAACGCTTTGTTTAGTGACCCTGTTGTAAACAGTCTGGAACAGAAAAGAAAACAAAAAACGGAAGTTTTTGCGTTCAATGAGAATGAATGTGACCCTGTTCTGAACAGTTTGAAACAGAAAACAGAGGTTTTTGCGTTCAATGAGAATGAAAATTGTTCTTGAATTTGTTCATGAACTCTGTTTTGCGCAGTCCAGTACATTCTGTCCCGTCCTGTCCTTTGCCACACTTTTTTGTCTTTGAATAAAGCTATCATATAATATTAGCGGGAACAAAGTGTGTATAACGAATGTGAGTTCATTTCACATTGTCAACAAATATAATCTAATTAGGTTAGATTGGGTCATGAAAAATAAAAAGGTGTCTGTGCTTATATCGTAAACAACGTTTCGAAATCTTTAAACAGATGCGTAATATCTTTCTATTCAGAGGATATTGCCGCGATTTTTAAGAAATTTTATCACAAAACTCTTGCTACAACTTTATCTTAGCAGAAAGTGGGCGGGGCTCCCAACATTTGTAACCGAAGTTCACGGATTTTGATGAGATATTCCCAATAGGAGTATGACTTAACCATCACAGTAAATAGCTTTGAAAAGGAAATATATGTTTTTTTTTTAAAGAAAAATGGGCGTCGTCATGTGTAATGTTTGGACGAAATGTAAAGAAAATCAATATTTTTCTGTTTCTAGCAAAAATAGTGAGAATAACGAAATTTTTTGAAAAGTGAACGGATTTAAACAATTTTTACACTTTGTGTATTTTGTACCAAATGGTAACATAAGGACAGATGAACGGACAGACACGGCTAGGTCGACATATCTTTTGATGCCAATTACAAATACAAGGTGGGGCAAAAGTAATGTCGTAATGTAAATGAGCCATAATTTTTGCAAATGGCGTCAAATGTCATTGTGGTTTGACATTTATGTTGTAGACAGATAGAGAATTAGTTGATAACAAGCAATGGAGCGATACACTCCTGAAGAACGCGAAATTATTGTTACTGCTTATTTGACCAATTTTCGGTCTGTTGTTTTAATGCAGCGTGAATTTCGTCGTCGATTTCCTCGTCGTCCTGCAATATGTGCGCGAACAATTAAGAGTTTGGCTGAGCGTCTGGTGCAAGTGTTGCAAGAAGTGGCCGGCCCCGTATTGCTCGTTTGGTCGAGAATATCACTGCTGTGGCCGAGGACGTCCTAGAGAATCCACAAATATCGACGAGACAACGATGCACACAATTTGGCATCAGCAAAGGAGTTTTTTTGCCCCAAGTTGCTGAGTTGGGTTTCGAGCATTGTTGGTTCTAGCAGGAAGGAGGAACTCGCTCACTCAGCTCGGGCGACGATGGACGTTTTGAGCCATAAATTTTCGGGCCATGTGATCTCCCCTGTTGGCGATTTGAACTGGCCGGCCAGATCGCCACATCTGACGGCGCCAGACTTCTCCATTTGGGGCTTTTTGAAATCTCGCGTTTACTACTAGAAACCACAAATCTTGCAAGTCTTGAAAGCCAACATTGAAGAAGAAATCACCAATTTGGAGCCAGATGCTTTGTGAGCAACAATTCAAAATGCCGTAAAACCAGCGCAAATGTGCATCTCCCCAAGAGGTGGTCATTTGACCGATATCATTTTCTCAACTTATTGTCATCAATTTTACACCTTCAAATAAACTTTACGTGAAAACAGAGCCCAATTATTTTCATTTCTAACAAAATGGCAGCCAATTCACATTATGACATTACTTTTGCCCCACCTTGCATACATTAAATATGTACTTTTGGGGGTCTACCGTTATTATTTCTCAATGTTACAAACTATGTATCAAAATTAATATACCCTGGACAGGGTATAAAAACGTCACTCTAGCTCTACTGCTAGGACACAGCCGCCCATGGCTTGATGATTTTTTGAAGACGACATCTACTCAAATTGTCGATACTGGACCCAGGTGCCGTTTCTCTTAGGAAAGAGTCTTCCAAGTTTATCCAATATTCAATATTTGTGAAAAAAATAAATAAATATTTTGTGGTAAATATTTGTAAATATAAATAAAAGGTGTTCAACTGATAAACGTTAGCTTGTTGTTTTATATCCCAACCCTAATCCTGAAATCGTTTCGAATATACCTACTGATCAAAAAGTACCCGGAATTCTTCAATAAAACGAAAACGGTTCAATTATTCATCGATATTGATGTTATTCCCTTCAAAGTAATCTCATTTGCAAGCAATACAAATATTCCAACGCTTCCTCCAATCTTCAAAAGTCTTTTCATAGACCGATTTTGGAATCGCTTTCAGTTCCTTCTGCGAATTATTCTTTATCGCCTCGATTGTCTCAAAACGCTTTCCGCGATGTGGTAACTTGAGTCGGGAGCTTGCGGAGCGGTATGAACGTTGTTTTTGATCAAATAGTCACATACAAGATGGGATGTGTGAGCCGGTGCGCCTCTTGTGACGAACATTTCCCCTCAAACGCTTTAATCCGCTCAGGTAATACTCCTTATTTACTGTCTGGCCTGGCGGAAGATATTCAGAGTGGACCACACCACGGCAATCAAAGAAAACGGTTAACAAAGCCTTGATTTTGGATCGACTCTGTCGTCTGAGAAGCGCCATTCCGACGATTGTTGGTTAGTTTCGATGTCATATTCATAGTCCCATGTCTCGTCACCGGTAATGATGCCATCGATAACATTTTGGCCTAAAGAAAGCATTTCTTTAGCGACATCAATGCGATGCTGTTTCTGCAACAAATTCAGCAAATTCGCAGAAAACAACAAACACTGACTTGTTTACAAAGCTATCAGGCACAAACTCCCGACAAATGACACTCAAACGGATATTTGAGCGCCAGATGACAGATGTACCAACTTTAAAAAAAAAGGTTTTGCCAATATCTTAAACGCGGTTTGTTTGAATGGGAAATTCCGGGTACTTTTTGATCAGAAGATAGTTCGATCATTCCATTCCATGTAATTCATTTGGACGACTATAATTCGTTTTCAAAATATATCTTTGTATTGATACATACGCACTAAAATGAACATTTGAAAATTGATGGCCTAAGTGGTTACCTAACCTATTTTTTGTTTACAAACATAAATTTACAGAGTCATTAAGTTCAGATATTTCAACTATTTCATTTCGTGTGACTCATTTCATAATCGCCAAATCGACAAGTCATTGTAGATAAAACATTAAAAAACATTTTACTATTTGAGGTAAAATTTTACTCAACTCGAAGTTATTATATTTTGTCGTGACAATTTGTGCAATTCAAACACGGTGAGCTGTATCTTTCTTACACGATACTCACTTTTCTTAGACCGAAAGCCCATTATAATTTGGAATAATTTGACCCCAATAATATGAAATAAAATTAATATGCCATAGAATGATGGCAGCAGCGCATGCGAAATTCCCATTCATAATTATAAGATATTAATTACTTTTCAATTAAACTGTTGTCACGCGAATTCAATACCGATGGACAACGTTTCTATTGACATAAAGTCTTTCAAGTACGAGTAGGTTACGAGTTCTACGTAAAAACATATATTCATTGTACTTGTATGCCAAAGATACATAATATGAAGAGTTGCGAGTAAGTAGTAGTACCTATTTATATTTATTTGTTATTAACAAGTCAATAGTTCCATGATTGAATAGAAATTCCAATCTATATGTAGTTGTAGAATGTTTTATAATTTTCGCAGTCATTCAGTTGATGTTTAATTGTGTCTCTCTTAGTCGCTCTGCCAAATATGCTATTTCGCTGTTGGATGGTAACTTACGATCACCTGGTTTGGCCAACATGGTATGAATTGCAAATCTGGTTTCTGATGAAATCGAAAAGACGTCAAGTGAAACCATTTAGCAGCGATATTACTGTGTGACATACAAGAGTTTCATCATAGTAAACTGGAACTTCTATTTTTGGAAAGTAACTTACCACTTTTAATTCTATTACTACAACATTTTTAAGCATGCACAGTTAAGTGGGGATATATATAAAGCAAAATATGAGTAGTTCCATAGAAAACTTTGAACCCTGGGCTGGGAAAAAAATACGTTACCAAGCACTATACTATATGATTAAATCGAAACCACAATCCATTGATAACACTTTGGTTAATCTTATCAATTTGTGGAATTTTTGGGACTGTCAACGTATTGTGTTGTTCAACAGTCTTGTCTTCCTATTTGTTTTATTATCTTACTTATAAAAAGCAGCAATGCAATTCAAACGTTTAATCAAGAATTAAACGCCTAGAATGATTGCATATAATAGTTATGCTCTGTCAAATTGAGAACGCTAAACCTTTTCAATTTCAAACTGGGAACAGCATATATTGGTGTGTGTTGATTTTAATATACTTAATGATCATTTCGTAGCCACGTTGACAACATTGACTTAGAAATTGTTGTAGAAGGTGAGGTCTCTTACGCATGTACTTAATCATTGCATTACATCTTGGATGACTTTGGAGAATATACTCGCGGGGCAGATTGTTAGTCATGTAGAATCAGAATGTCTCTTGCTGCCGTTATAAGCATTCTTGATACAGAGTCAATTTGATATTTCAAAAATTGGTCTTATACTATGGGTGCAGTGGTACAGCTGCTAGTACAGGGTGGCCCAAAAATATTAAGTGGATTTTAAGTTTGAATAACTTTTTATTTCATTAACGAATTTTAACAAAACCAGAAGAATATTGAAGCTTAATCTTTGCTATTGGAAAATAATATTCTTTAGAAGTCCGCCATTTTGGATTCTTTTCCAATCTTTTGATTTTCCATCACTTTTTTCAAAGTTTGTGGTGTCAAGGACAATACATGGGATCTAATGTTCCTTCTGAGGTCTGCAAGAGACTGGGATTATTTAACCTTTCCTTTCAGATAACCCCATGGGAAGAAGTCTGAAGCTGTTAAGTCCGGAGAACGAGCCGGCCAACCTCCATTTTTTGAGATTATTCGGCCTGGGAACATTAATCGAAAAATAGTCATCGTATCTCTGGCTGTATGAGCAGTAGCGCCGTCTTGTTGTAACCACATACGGGCACTGGATAGTTGACCCAGCTGCGGAAGTAAGTAGTTTTCGAGCATTGCTCTATATTCGTCCCCATTTACCTGGTTACTGGATCTCCATTTGTGTCTTCAAAGAAATAGGGCCCTACGACCTTTTCAGCCGAGATACCCCTCTAAACCGTGACTCGAAGTAGATGCATCTGCCGCTCCTGAATTATTCCAGGATTTTCCAGAAATGCAAGTTTTGTTTATTGACGAAGCCATTGAGGTGGAAATGAGAAATAGCGACCTTGATTTTGTTTTTCAAGCAGTGTGCGGGCCAATAATAACTGACTTGTGTGGTCTCTGGCAAGCAGTTGCTGACTACATTGAATTTTATATGGAAAGTAATGCAAATCCCTTCTTAAAATTCTATGCAAGATCATCCGTGAGATGTTTAGGTGAGACGGGCGCCGCCTGGTCGATGTCGAAGGGCGTTGCGGCTTATATTATCTCGGGAACGTCCGGACGCAGGTCTCCTAGTTTGTCTATAATTGAGCAAAACGGGCAACAAAACGCACCATGGCATTCTTACACTAAAATGATTGCGAAATGCTCGTTGTGTCCTTACAATTGAAGAGTTGTGCCGAATGTAAGATTTGAAAGCAAAAATCCGTTGTGGGATCGTCCAGTGGACTAAAAGAGAAAAACTAGTTTTATGAAAGTTATGGATTTTTAAAATCCACTTAATATTTTTGGGCCACCCTATACCTATATAATCAGACACTATCCTAGTGAATAAAATGCAAAGGGTGCTGGTAAATGAACAGATCTCTGAAACTAGAAATCTCCCAGCGGGAGTACCCCAAGGTTTAAATTTTGAACAGAAACGTTTCTTTGCATTTGTATACCGATGACATCTAAGTCTATCTATTAAGGCTCGTCGAAGATATCTCTGTAATTCTAGATTTGTCGGAAGCTATTCGGTTATACAAAAAATGCATTTATCAAGCTATTCAGTGGTCGTGCAAGAAACTAAACTAGATCATCTCTCTTTATGTATAGAAACCATTTGAGAGTTGATCCAGTACAGATTATTTGCTAAACTGTCTTCAATTATTGGTTCTGGACAGGGGTAGTTTATGAGCCCTTAAATTCCTCTTTGACCCAATACTCACATAAGACAAAACCAAGTCCATTTTGAAAGCTTGTCTAGTCTATTCTTTCATTTTAGAATAATCTTTGGATGCTTTTTGGCGATTTGCACAAAAAGAAAACATTTGATCCAAGGGCAAGATTCAATCCTGCGATAGATGTGGTTTCAGCCAATAACGCTCTACCAAAAATAATCATTCTTTACATTTGAGATTCACTTATTTAAGAATGGTTAGTACGGCTGATTTGTTGATAGAAAATTGTTAATTATAAATTAATGAAAAATAATTGTCAACAAATAAATCATGTAACGGATACTTCGAGGTTATAAACAATTGGCACAGCGTCTTAGCCTAAAGTCCACTCCGTGTACGACAAAACTTACGTCTGAAAGACAATCGCCATTTGGTGCAGAGCGCAAGGGAATTTGGTCTCATTATCCAAATACCAATCAGCTCCAGTTCCGCTGGAGACGTCTGTATAGAAGACATTGGTAAAATCCTGAAGAAGATCATTTAGATTTTCGCATTTGACCCTCTCGGAGAAAAACACTTCTCATTTGTCCTATCGAACATGATAAAGCCTAAACAATTTTTGTTCGATTAAAAAAAAGAATCGTTGAAATCGGTACAGGTTCGGTGAAAATAGAGGCAAAGGAAGGCGATGGTAGCAAAACACACAAAACCGCCATAACTCCAGAATGGTAAGCAATCCGAAACAAATTTACTTATGGTAATATTTTTTGTTTCCTTTGATGAGAGAAAGATGAGAGCTCTACTTGCCTGAAACAATTAACAAACCTCAACGTTCAAATTAATTTTAATGCTCTACGTACAAATATACACCTCATGTGATCTAAATGAGGATTGTGATGGCATTCAAGTTCAATGCCTCTGAGTCGAGATCGAGAAATTTTCGTTCAAAAACGAGTACAGTGAAACCTTCGAAAGTGGCCACGCGCTGTGCAAAAAATATTGGCCAACTTTTACTTTTACTTTTGTTGAGCATGAGCGATGAAGTAAAATAAGGGAATATGCGTCCAACTTCCAAGATAGACAGGTGGACGTGAACAAAATATAGGCAGGTATATCGGAAGTATTCTGTACTAAATTGTGTGCTTAGGGAAACTATTAGGTTTCGTGAAAATTTTCATATTTTCATATACATATGTCCAACTGCAGCCTAAACGTTTTGACATATTTTTCTCAAACTTCATATCTGGGCTCTGTGGGGTCACAACTCGAAGCGAAATTGGAATATTCATTTTAACCCGAGTATTAACGGTACTTTACTAATATCTGATTTTGCAAAAAAAATCGATTTTCTCGAAAACGGCTAACGATTTTGTTTAAATGTAATATTCAAGTTGAGTTGAACATGTGTTACTAAAGTCCCACACCCATAGAATTCCATTGAAGGTTGACGTTCACATATTGCCGGAAAGAACAGTCCCATAAAATCCGTCGTATACCTTCGTTGACATTTTGTTATTGCTGAAAGTGTTTTCTCTTCAAACTATCGGATTGTCAAAGCGATGATTTCCACCAATGAATGTTCTTACTCTCAATTTGTGAATGCGTCACATCAATATGTGTGAACTTCAATGCGTGAATATTTGAACTGCCAACGGATCAATGGACTAAAAAAGTAGAAAGTAAACCTGTTATGGGCCATATTCCATAAGAATAGTATTCTATCTATGTGTTAGTTAAAAACGACGCAGCAACGGATCAACGGATTGTATGGGTCGGGGCCTGTAGAAAGTAAACCTACTTTATCCGTCTAAGTTCATATATCCGTTGATTATGGGCCACCTTTGACAAAAATCCGTGTATTCTATCTAGCTGTCAGTTAAGAACGACGCAGCAACGAATCGTCGGATTCTATGGGTCGGGGCCTTAAGCAGGTTAGATTTTAGATTTAATTTGACTCATGTTTCACAAAAAAAAAAGAAGAATTACAAGTCGAATTGGGTTTGGCCTTAGGCCTATGAATTAGAAAAAAAAGCTAGTAAGTGTTACCTGTGTTCCTCCAATAATATATTTTCTATAGCAGAGTGTATTAACGGTATATTTATACAACACGTCCCAACCATATTCTCCACTCAGTAGTCTCATTACTTGGCCTAGCTGCAATACATTTGCGCCGAAGAATCTTACACGGAATTCCTTTCCTATCGCAGAGAAGGGTAACACATCTTATCTCTCTTTGGGGTTACAAATATCACACAGAATTGGGAGATCCGGTCGATGAGGTATATAATGCAGGTTGATTAATTCTCCTCTTATTTTAAAAATGTTACTTATCATATCAGTTGAATTGAAATTTAAGAAGTAGGTTCTGTCTTAGAGGTTATATCTCAAGCCGCTGTAATAAGTCCTATAGATTGACTGCTGAAGCATCGGCTGTGTATTTACCCTAAGTCAGGTTTCCAGTTCTTCCCCGAAGTGAGCGGTGTTATGTTCAATTTCAAGTCGTAGTTAGACGCTAGTCTTTCCCAGACTGATACAAAGCTTGCTTTAGTTGAAAGGATGTAAACTAGTACTAATCTTGACTTTCACGGTCCATCGCCATAACTTTTACGACATGATCAAAATGCATTTTCAAAGTGCCCAAGAAGTGGTGGTGTTGTGGTCTCCAAACGCAGCATTTGCTGTTGCTCGGCAGGTGAAAGATTCGTTTGATGGAAAAATGTAGAAATTTGTCGACTTATTTAAAGGAACAATACCCTCACATTTGAGCTTCGTGTAGAAGTATAGACTGCAGCTGCGCAAAATATTTTCTGCTTTAAGTTATGGGCTATGTACTTATTTTCCATGCAGCGGTACAAGACTGAACACATTGCACGTTTAGCTTCTGATAGTTTGGCCGTAAGATGTTTGTTCATATTCAAGTTCGATGTAATCCAAACTCCCAGATATTTCCACTTTTCACTTCTAGAATACCTACTTCTAAAAATCATCATTTTTGATTTTTTCACAGTGATTAAGTAGCTTTCCAAGTTTTTTGGAAAAAATGCGCATAACTGTACTTTACATATTAACGAACTTTTGAAAATGGGATATTTGTCGGATATGACTCAAGCGATTTTGGTGAATATCGACATCTAAGCGATATTTGAAATATGCTAGGCCATGGCATACCAAGTTTTGAAATAAAAAAAAAAAAAAAATATTTTGGCCTGGCTCTCGCAGCCACTCATGCTGTGTTCCTCACGAATGGTTGGGACCTAAAGTTTTATGCCGTTTCTGAAGGGGAATTTTCTTCGAGAAGTTTTATCATGACAATTTTACTCTCGGATGTTTGTCAGATGTTCGCGAGAGGTGAGACCGTGAAAAAACTTTTTTATTTTATTTTTGTGTTTTCTTGAATTCGAACCTTGAACCTCTCGATCAGTGATCTCGCACTTTAGCCACTGAGCTACGGCTCCCACTAGTTTTGAGGAATTGTCATAATCCTTTTTTCGATTTTTAGCGTATTTAATTCATTTTAACAATTTCGCTTAAATTGTGTGAATTCCAAATGAACAACACATAGGTGCAAGTACGTCCGACCCAGTCGTGCACATTATTTCGTAATGCTACATATTGTCCAATTTTCGGATGTTTGACTGTACTTATTGTTAGATTGGTTCGTGTCCAAAGTGTCGATGCCTTGTGTCACGTTTCAAACGTTTGGAAAACCAATTACTTGAGTAATCTACTTTTCCATGGCTTGGTGTACGAATAATTTGAAGAAAATTTCCTGATTTGTGATCACATCTTTCTCAACGATGTGGACAATTTATCAAGTTCACTCTGTGGCATACCCACTGTTGTAATCCATTCGAACGAAGCCATCCATATGGAGCAAATCTGTGCCTAAGAAACACTGTACACAATTCAATGCAAACACGTTGCGCTGTGTCTTTCTCACACGATATTTGTTTTTTCGCAAACCACAGGAGTAATTATAACTTGAAATCATTTGACCTCAAATTTATATTGCTCGGTGGTAGCGTACTGAGCTGAGGATATCGGTTAACCCGACTAACGCCTTTCTAATGTTTACTGAGCTACATTTATAATTGGCAAATCTTTTGCGTCAATGATCTGCTGATTTACAGAACAACGTATGCATGGTGGTAGGGCGTAGCTACTTATCCGAATGTCTAATACTCGTAGTCACATCAGCTATTGCCACGTGTGCTGGTGTGAACATTTTGATTAGTAGTTACGCCATACGAGTAGCACCATGTTGTCGATCACGAGCAATGCAAATTGTGACAGGGATTGGTTAGCGCCGAAGCTTACTCAATCGGCTGTTTGATCTAATACCAGTAATAAATCAGTAGTTCGTCCCTGACCCCCAATAAGCTGTTGCGATACGTTTATTTCTGTTATGATATTAAACTAGATTAATGCGGTCTAAAATAGCGATAGTACACGTGAATTTCTGATCCATAATTATTTCAATTAAAGAATATTAAAACTGTTGTCGTGTGAATCCAATACCTTTGAACTGTTTTGTTGTCGCAATATGAACTTTGAAACTAGTTTTCAAGTAGATACGAGTAACTAATAATATTCGCTGAAATTAAGAGCAGCTGACAAAGTATTAGGAGGGGATCCGTGATTAAGAAAGCCAGCAGTCACATGATTGAATGCTAATTTCAAAATTTATCTCAATTTGCATCTAAAGAAGATTTCATAAGTTTAGCATTCAGCTAATATTTAATTGTTGTCCTCTGGTCACCTTACAAAATATGCTGTTTCACTGTTTGATGTCAGCTTTCGATTAACAATGTATGAGTTTGCGAATCTGGTTTCTGATTAAGTGGAAATCACGTACTAGAGTAAAAACATTTAGCAGTTAGCCGTAGATATTACTAAGTGACGTAGATATTTTCGTCACATTAAATTATTGAGAAAAAAATTTAACTTTTTGTTTGTTGTGGTAACGTTAAGGAGGCGAATACATATTTCTAATATGAAGACGCTTTCTAGGGATCTATACATTTTTTATCGACGCTTTTTAACTCGACAGTGTCAAGTAAGATATCCTGTGACTAGGCGGATCTGACTCTTGTTAAGTTAAAGGAGTTGGTTTGTTCTTTTTGTAATTTTCTCTAATTGCTGTACAAAAAAATACATTTAATATTTTTAACAGTTATTTGCTTTATTGAAGAGAGTACACTCTCCGATTATTTATGATCCTGTCAATCGAATCGATCCTGTCAATCGAATTTCGCAGTATATTTTCGATGGTCCGGGGCTCTATTTTACGAAAAGCTCGATCAATATTGTGCTTAAGGGCCTGAATCGTATCTGAATTGTCAGCATAGGATTGTCCCTCAACGGCAACCCACAAAAAAAGGTCCATACCAACATCACCAAAACGGCTGATTACACGGCACAGTTAACGAATTATTTGAAGATACAAATAAAAAAATATTTTTTCGGAGGCTATGCCTCTTTATTCATTGTTCACCACTTAAAAACTGAAAACAATTTTTCCTTACGCTATTACTTATACTGTTCAACCTGCGACCTCAGCATTAAACGTGCATGAGAAAATATTTCAGACGAAATATTATCTCAGCCGATGCACCCAATTGATATCTGAATTCTGCAGCGCGTGTGCTGACATTGCACCTAATTCGGTGCGCGTGCAGAATGCAGTGTGCTAACTCCTCCCTCCTTAAAACTGCGACCCGCAGATCAGATACTTAAAATCGGTGGGGGGTAGAAGTCGCTTGTTTGTGGTACTACTGGAGGTGGTTGAACTTGTATAGGTTGCTTTTTTATTTTCTTACATTTATGCTTATATACTATGAAAAAAATAATGACGATTAACAAGTATATGATTATATCTGAAATGATGGTTGAATTAGTTACAATGGAAAATTTCTTAAGTTCTTTAATATTATTTATATGTAAATCATGCAAAAATTCTAGGTCCAGTTTTATATCTTTTACGGTTATGTTTTGTTGGATTATGGGTGGCAAAATATGGAAGGTTGTTACTTCTCTGTTGCTGTAGCTGTTATCATTAATGGTTACGGTTTCATTATCAAACTGCACTAGGAATGTCCCGTTAAGTATCTTGGTTTCATTAGCATACTTAAGAGTTCCGTTAAAATTTGTTAGGAAGACCGTGTTTTGCGTAAGGAGTTCAATAACTTGCTTCTTTTGGAACTGATAATCACACTTCGCACTTTTTCCTCTTACTAGTTGGTTAATGCAATTTTCAGGGGGCAACGTCTGCAGCTGATATTCGTTGCAGATTATTGTACCTCGCATTTTTGCACATGTTTGTTTAATACCATACATTTCGTCATGAGCCAAGAAGAGTTCGCTGGTGTCGAGGTGAATTCTCCTATTATCTTTGACAGTAGATTTGATCATCACGTGATTGAATTCCTTTGTTCTGGTTTTCGGTAGAGATATGACATAAAGCAAAAGTGATCCCTTTTGCAGCATAACTGGTTCTGCATACTCGACGGCCTCTATTTCAGTTTCATACGGGAGAGTCTCTACTTGGGAAAGTACGTCTTGGATTTCTTGTCTATCCAAGAGATTGGTGTTCACGATTCCCCTTTTTGCTAATTGCGCTGCTGAGGCCACTTCATTGAGTTCTTCTTTGATTATTGTAAGCTTGTTGTAGAGCATTTGCTCATATTTGTCAATGCTGTTGTTTTTTATTCTTCTGATTATCTTGTTGTAGTCATCCAATAATCCTCGAGTGACCGTCATCAAGCGTTCGTTTATTTTATACTGGTCGTTGTTATTCTCTATTACGGTATTTTGACTTTTCAATATATTGTCCCAATCTGTCGCGTCTGGAGTACCAGCTATCCACTTCCAGGCGGAACCAATCCAATTGATCGATCTTGTTTTTCTTAGTCCTTTCCCGTGCAGCCTTACTAATAATTCCTCGATGCGTTCAAGCTGGTGGATCAGCTGTGGACGTAGAATACTGCTTTTGTCTATTTGGTCTTCTATTGTGGGTTTGAGTGTGTTGGTTATGTTTTCGTACTCCTTCAAATTGATAATATGCACTATTTTAAATGCTCCGCTGATAATTCTGCCATTTCCTAGTTTTACTGTCACTATGGGTGTATTATATTCGAATACATTGACCGCTCCAAATGTCACTCCTTGAATTAGCCTGGAACGAGAAAGGAAGTTGTTCTACTCAGTAATGTTTTTAATCTGGGACTTATGAATTTTCTTCCCGGTTTCCGTAATAATTGTGACCTTGTTGTCACGTAGTACCTTCTCCTTCGTATATAGAGGTTTCTGTTTACCGTCTCGGCGTTTAACCGCTGCATATATTACCTCTCCAGGTTGGTAAGTCTTTGGTGCATTCCTCTTACGGTTTTCTCTGCTGTTTTTCCTCTTCTGATTCCTTTTGATTAGTTCGGAGAGATCTTCGTTTACCTTGGACTGAAAGTCCACGAGATTACGGTAGTTGATTCGTTGGCTTCTTCCGAGAAATATGTCGCTCGGTTTCCTTTTTGTAACAGAATGTATGGTATTATTATAGCGATCGACTGCTATATCTATAATCTCCTTCAGGGTCAGGTCAGGATATTCCTTCCGAAGACATCTGGTAATTTCTACGATCGTTGAGTGGACCCTCTCCACTGTTCCATTCACTTCACTTTTTTGGGGTGGAGTCAAATAGATTTGAATACCAAGAGATCTAATGTAATTTGAAATGATTGGACTTACGAAGCTCCTCTCGTTGTCTGTTACTATGGATCGAGGCACCGTGAAATAATGTAGAATCTTTATTATCTTTTTTCGTAGATAGAGCGCTGACTTTTCCTTGATATGGAAGAACTTTGCGAATTTTGACAGCTTATCGACACAAGTTATAAATTTCTCTCGATTTATTTCGAAAATGTCCATATGAACTATTTCTGTCGGATAGGTAGGAATCGGCGTTTCCTGAAGTTCTGGTTTCGAAGGGTGTCTGTCGTACTTGTTAGCTTTACATATTTCGCAGTTCCTCGTGACCTTCCTTATCAGACTGCTCATTTTTGGGAAGTAGTATCTTTCCAGGATTTGTTCTTTGTTTTCCCGGTCATTGCGATGAGCTCTGTTATGTTCTTCCTGGATGATTCTCATCTTGTTTTCTTCATTACTTAGGTCTTCCACTATTCTCTGTGTAATACGAATTTTAAACTTACCAAAGTTTTTTTTATAGATGTCCTGTAGGAGCGGAATGTATGTTTCTGGTAACTTGATCCCATTGATAATATTTGGGTTTAGCTTTTTTTTCATGGCCTGTGTCAGGTTTTCTTTCGTGACTTTTTGGAAACGAATATAATGCCTATGGAAAGTCGGATGGGGTTCTTCATGTGCGGTCATTTCGCGTCCCTCTGAGATGATTATTTGGTTCCTGAACACGTTCAACGGGACTTCGCAGTGAGGAATCAGGTCCGAGCTGTCTTCTTCGGCGCTGTGCATAGTTTGCGAATCCGATGTTAAGCTGTTGGCCTCTGTTTTCAGTCTAGACAACGCGTCTGCTACCAAATTTGTTTTTCCCGGCTTGTAGGTTAGCTCGTAGTTGTATTCTTCTATTCGCGATTTCCACCTTTTAAGTTTCGCATTCGTGTTTCGGTTGCTCAGTGCAAAAGTCAACGGTTGATGGTCAGTCAAAATCCGTATTTTCTTTGCTCCGTATAGATAATTCCTCAAATTATCAAGAGCCCAGACAATCGCCAGCATCTCTTTCTCATTGGTGGCGTAATTTTCTTCTGCCTTGCTGAGCGATCTAGAGATGTAGGTAATTGGCCTGTCTTTTCCTAGTTCCCCCTGGGAAAGTACTGCTCCTATCGCAGTATTCGAGGCATCCGTTGTTAGGATAAAGGGCTTCTCGAAATCGGGAAATATGAGAATCTCGGATGATGTCAGAAGTTCCTTGAGATTTTCGAAAGCTCTGAGTTCTTCGGCGTTCAATTGGATTTTGACGTTTCTTGATGCGCTGGCCTTAACCTGGGCCCTCTCCCCTCTGGTGAGATTTGTTAGGGGTTTGGCGATCTTGGCAAAGTCTTTAATAAATCGCCTGTAATAAGAGGTGAGTCCTAAAAATCCTTTTAACTCCTTGAGGTTTCCCGGTGGTTTTAGCTTATGAATTGCATCTACCTTTTTCCTATCAGGTCTTATACCCTTATTTGTTATAAGGTACCCTAGAAATTCAGTTTCTCTCTTCAAAAATTGGGTTTTATCTAAGTTCACCTTGAGATTTGCTTCCTCTAATGCGGACAGCACGGCTTCGACATTCCTTAGATGTTCCTCCTCGTTGCCACCGAATATGATAATGTCATCAATGTAGACGTAACATATTCTACCTATGTAGGCCTTCAGGACATCATCTATGGTCCTTTGGAAAATCGCTGGTGCGTTCTTGAGTCCGTATGGGAGCCTGGTGAATTCGTACTTCCCATTCATGGTGGAAAAGGCAGTTTTAGGAATGTCTGCCTCTTTCATCCGTACTTGATGAAATCCTGAGGTGAGGTCTAGGGTGGTGAAGAACTCCGAATTTCCCAGACTGGCGATGGTGCTGTTAATATCCGGAATCGGATAGGTGTCGGATATGGTGACGGCATTGAGCCTTTTGTAATCTATCACGATTCTATACTTCCTTTCTCCCGTGGCGTCAGGTTTCTTAGGGACTATCCACAAAGGGGAATTGTACGGGCTTCTCGATCGCCTTATGATACCATCCTGCAGCAATTTTTGTATTTGGGACTCCACTTCGGATCTCAGATTAACAGGGTATGGGTAAGACTTCGTGTAAATGGCTTCTTCCGTTGAGGTTCTGATTTCAGCTCTTATATTTGTATCGATGAATTCTGTATCGCTGATTGGCCCAAAAACCTTCTCATGCCTGTCGATAATGCACTTGAGAATTTTTTTCGTCTTGTCGGGTAAATGCTCATCCTTAACTTCTATATTATTGACTTGGACCGATTTCTTTTCTTCTAGGGGGATTTTTATGCCTGGACTGATAGTCAAGACGTTGTTTTTCCTGTCTATGATAGCTTCCAATTGCTTGAGCGTATCATCGCCTATGATTCCGTCGAATGTTTTCAAGCCGGGCAATATGAAAAAATCCAGGATAGTGTTGTTTCCCGCCTTTTCGAAGAATTTTCCGGATACCTTCTTGTCTATTCGTATTTCACCTCCCGCTGACTGAATCTTAAAGGGTTTTTGTGCCGGTTTTGCATTGACTCCTAGTTCAGGTCTTATAAAATTTTTATTTGCCCCAGTATCGATAAGAAATCTGAGTATGGAGCCCTCCTTGGTGACATACCTTATGTAAGGTATGCTAGAGAGGCACTTGTCATAAAATTTACCTCGGTTTCAGTTACTTCTTCCTCTGGGTCTTCTATCTCGTAGCTGGGAGTCGCAGTCTCCTCATCGACTTCTTGTTCATATTCATCTAGGTACTGTTCCTCTTCCTGAGTTTCTGTGTTGTACAGCCTCTGCTGTTTTTGAGGGTAATTGTCCGAATGGTTCCTGAATGGGTTGTTTTGATTATAAGACTGGTAGGGGCCAGATTTTCCGGGACGATTGGGGGCTGGTCTATTTATGTAATTAACCTGTCTTGATTGGACAGACTGGTCAACGGACATGGGCACCGGGGGCTTAGGTCCGGCTGGTCGCGGTGGTGGAGGATAGCTTTTCTGTGGCCATGAAGGCTGGTAGCGATTTCTCTGCTGCTGCTGGTGATGAGCATTATATGCTATGTTCTTTTGTTGCGGAGGCAGAGATCTGTGTAGATGTGGAGGCGGTAGCTGCCGGTGTCGCTCCTGTCTAGGTGGCGTTGGTATTTGGTTTAATGGAGTAGTTATGGTATAATTACTCTTCGGATGTAACGCCACGCCTCTAAAATTCAGGTTTTGCATTTCCAAGCAACAAGCATACGCTTCCGGTAGCGTCTGTGGCTTTTGAATCATCAAGATTTTGGATAGTTCTCCGTTCACTCCTCTTATAAAGACGTCTAGAGCTCGGTATCTGTAATTCTCTATTAGTGCTTTTACAGTCTCGGCACTATAGTCTTCCGTTTTGAGCTTATTTATGATAAGCGAGAACTGATGGTTCACGCTAGCGTAGTATTCATCGATGCTTAAGTTTCCTTGCGAAAGGGTGCCGAGTTGATGTTCGAGGGTTCTCACATCCCTTTTATCAGCATAGTGTAAAGATAAGCAAGTCTTCATGGTCGACCAATCATCATCGAAAATATTGTACGAAATGAGAGCGGCGTCAGCTCCGCCTCTTATTTTCTGACGAATGCTCTGTAATATAGCCCTGTAAATTGGCTTTTCTTTTACAACCTCATAGTCCCTCAAAATGCTTTCAACGTTGTGAACCCAAGACACGTATTGTACAGGATTGCCGTCGAATGTCTGCAGGTCCTTGACGCTGTCTGGCAATCTACTAATTTCCTTCAAATCTGACTCACTTATGGGCGGTTGTAGACTTGTAGTAACCGGGTTGCTTGTCGTTGCTGTGATTTCGAGGGACGCTAGCCTTCGCTCTAGTTCCTTTGACTTTTCAATCTGGGCATTTATTGCTCCAGTAAGCTGTGTGATAGCGTTTTCAATCCTCTCCATATTGCCAATTTTAGTAATTTATACTTTTATTTTTATGGGACCGCTATAACTTAAATGATTCTTTAGCTTAATGTAATAATTGTTTGTGTGTGTGTAACAATATTCTGTGTTCTTAAATCTATTTTATTTAATATTTGTTTTTAATCAATGTACTTATTTGTATGCAATTGGAATGATTTTTTTCACTTTTAAATGTTTACGAACAACAGTCAATATTAAAATGTACATATACGCTTCACAAATTTAACTACAATTTTTCTCTTTAAAATGTTTGATATTTATTTATTTAAACAAATTTATATTTTTTTTTTTTTCTTTTAAATGGTTAGTATTACAATAAAATCGCCTTATTGTAGGTTTGACAAATTTAATAATTTTTTTTTATTAACCTAGTTTGAGTTTTAAGTGGCGCACTTACATGAAAATTATGATGCTGAACATAACTTATTGTTCTTTAGGTTCTTCGGGACGCTGGAACTAGTTGAATCGATGGTGATCTTCTTCTTCAGCTGCTTCGTAGAAGTCCTCTGTTGTAGCGGCTTAATGTGGTTCGCACTCTTGTTCACACCTTCAACACTTGTGCAACTCGGAAGGGGTGTATGTATCCTTTTTGACTGCTTCGTAGAGTTTCTGTCTCTTTTGTAGCGGCCTACTGCGGTACACTCTCACTATCACGTATGCACTTTTATATCCCTTATCGCGGATTTATATTATTTTTACTAAATTACCGCGTGTCCCTGCTCGGGCGCCAGTTAACGAATTATTTGAAGATACAAATAAAAAAATATTTTTTCGGAGGCTATGCCTCTTTATTCATTGTTCACCACTTAAAAACTGAAAACAATTTTTCCTTACGCTATTACTTATACTGTTCAACCTGCGACCTCAGCATTAAACGTGCATGAGAAAATATTTCAGACGAAATATTATCTCAGCCGATGCACCCAATTGATATCTGAATTCTGCAGCGCGTGTGCTGACATTGCACCTAATTCGGTGCGCGTGCAGAATGCAGTGTGCTAACTGCACATAGTGTCGTCTTGCTATTTTCTGTCCAAACAAAATCAGTTAACATGCCTCTGTAGCTCTCTCCGTTGACCGTAACGTTGTTGTCATCTTCATCTTCGAAGAAAAATGGGCCAGTAATGCCGCCACTTCACAAACCAAACAAATCATTCCACAAACTTCAATATTCTCGGCTGAGCGCAAGAATGAACACGAGGATAACTTGTTTTATCCCTTAGCTTGTCAATCTCACGAATTATCTACAGAAACTTGCGTACGGTTGGTGCATTATTTATTTTCAAAATTCGCACTGTTTCGTCAATACAGCACTCACTTTTACAGCTTTCAACATTTCCCAACTTTGTTCAAGCGTAAATCGATTCATTTCGTACCGCGGAGATATGATACTGTGTTTCTGTCAATTTGTTGACAGCGAAAGAGCTGTCAGTGTCAAAATAACATGTAATTTAAAAAGAAACCAGCAGATTGCCGCCGTTATAATCGCTCGAGAGAGGCGAACCTATAATTCTGGGCCAGCGCCCCGAAGTGTTTCGAAATCCCTGATTCTCCTCTTGAATTGTTGGATGCTGAAGGTTTCTGGAAATTTCAAAGTTTACATGTCCTGCAGTAGAGGGAGTTTTAATAAAAGGATGTCTGCACTAGTTGAACATAGAGGTTTTGGGCTCTAGTGCTTCCTAGTAGAGCGCTCATATATCTCATTTCTAGGAATCATTCTATTAAGGCCATCGGAATATCTAGTATATAGTATATAATCTATAGTATAGGCTACCAATCTACGATGAGCTAATGGTTGGACACATAGAGAAATATGTTGTCATGGTGAATTTTGATTCAGATTCAGTTCTGGCTAGCTCATCCACCATTTCATTGCCTTCATGGCGACTGTGTCTTTGCATCCAAATGAGATCAACTTCCCTTTCCCATACTTCTGGAAGGAGAGACAGAAAATAATACATATAATACTTGCACTTAATTATGTAACGTGCACATAATTAAAAACGATACTGATGCTTGAATAGCGAACGTCATAGTGCAATTGTTTTAACCCGTAGTCTACGGAAATTGTTTATTTTAGTGTACACATATATTGAAATTTTTACAACGATTGTTTAATCGTCAAATTATCTTGATACTTTCATACCACAGCTTAAGTAGAGGAAGAACGTATAAAACAGGTCGTGCATGCAATTAGAAACACCTGTCATATTTTGATAATTGTGATGTTTTATTTCAGTTTTTTCTAACATTTAGGGGAAAGATCATGACTATCAATTACAGTTTGTAAGCTACGCGGCATAGATTCTATTAAATTTTCACATAATGCCTTTGGAATGAAATCCCAAACCTCTTTGGTCTCTTCATTCATTCATTCAGCTCATCTTCGGTCTGCAATACTGCCACAGGTTCTCAATAGGATTTGGTCCCTGGCTATTCGACGGCCAGTCCAATAAAGTATTACCACTGTCTGAAACCATTTTTTTTAATTGCACCTAGTATTGGTTTCCTGAAAATTGCAGGTTTCGAGAGAGATATTGATTAAACTTAACATTGACGGATTTTCTTCAAACTTCATATCTAGGATCAGTAGGGCCACAATTCGAATTTTCATTTTAAAACCAAAATGAACGGTACTGTATTAATTGCAGATTTTGAAAAAAATCGACTCTCTCGAAAACGGCTCTACCGATTTTGATCAAATTTGATATTTGAGTTATGGTGGCTACAGGTGGCGTAGCAGGCTTTTTTTTTCCAAGAAATAAGTTTATTAATTGGATCCCATATCTGACTTATAGATTATGGCATACCAAGTTTTGGAAAATCTTAATTTTTTTTTTAACGATTTTTTGTATATATGAAATCTGAGTAATTTGTAATTATAAAGGAATATATAGGTGCAAGTACCTATCATAGTCTTCCTGGCTATGCGTCCAAAGAGTCCTTCTTCGCGCAAACTGTGTTTAACTGTCAACAGATGATCCACACTTGTAAAGTGATTAAAAGACATTTCGGACTATTTGACAATTTGGAATAAAAAATAATGTATAATCTGTTTCTAATTACGTGCATGATCCGGTTAGCTCACTTTACTCGATTTACGTTGCTGTAAGAGAGTAACGGCACTACATGTCAATGGCATATATTTTGCCATAAGGTTGGTAGTCCTGAGCACCAAAAAACAAAACATTTTTATAATGATTGGGGTTAAAATACAGGGCTTTGAAAGTAAGAAATGCGGCATCGAAATCGTTTTTAGAAACGAACGTGCACGCGTATGTATCATATGCTGCTCATTGGCATTAATTTGTTTGAATTAAAAATCTTAAAAAGAATATTTTGACAGATTTGTATATTATGAACAAAATCGATTGAGTCATAATCATAATTTTTTTTTTGCGGAAATTTCGATCTCTTAAATTGAAATGGCATATCCGTTGGAATCATAGAATTGCGGGGAATGAGGACATCTTCACCTTTGAAAGGTCCTGTTAAGCCGTTGCAAAGCCTTGGTTGGTTGACATTTCGCAACATGATAATTGGCACGACGATTTTCAATTGCAGTACGTGCGGGGCATCCCTGTCAGATCTAGTGAATTAAAAAATTCTGTTAATTAACGGCTTCATCTGCCTCCACGACGGGCTTGACGGACCGCCTCGCTTTGAATGTTAGACTGAATAATATTCTTAAGTTCGTAGACGTCTTTGTTCTAGGCGACAAGAATAGCTCAGGCAAGTACCTATTTCGTCCGCTGGTATCGATCGAGGAATGTTTGCCTGAAATTTACTGCAAGCAATATTAATGCGTGATGCTTTGGAAATGTTGCAGTGGGAATTTCAATGAATTGTATGTTCCGTGGCAATTTAAAAGCAAAATGAGCAGTTCTTCCACCTGGTAACTATGTCGCAGCTATTCCGGACGACGCAAGAGCTAAGGCTATGTTATTTTGCAGAAGTTATAGCGTGTGTTGCTTTTACGTCTAACAGATGGTGCTGTTTTTCAAAAAAAATATTTGTATTTAAAAATACGCGCGTATTCGAATGCAACGTTGTGTCAAAATTTCAAAGCAATCGGTGGAGAACTTTCGGAGATTTAAGATTTTGAACAATCGAATATTTACTTTTTTATTTATATAGATAGAAGATAGATAGATAGATAGATAACTGACAGAACGCCCTGTCTTCCCTTTATGTAGTAAGAATTTGTAATTATCTCTATATGCCTCCATTCACATATAAAAGGTTCCACTTCACCGCTCTTCACGATCTTACTTACTTCCTTTGTATGGCGCTGCAGTATAGTCCAGCTGTCCTTTTTTCAACAATGCGCCCCCCTAAGGTGTAGTCTTCCTCTGCTACGTTGTCCCATCAGGGTGGACTGATTAGCTCGTCCGGTCAGTATGCTGGTGTCCATACGTTCTACATGTCATCCTAGGCGCGGGATCCCCAAAATTGATGATCAGATCGATGTCGGCGTAAAGCCCGTGTTGTACGTAGTTGAATTTTATTTATTAGCCGCCTGATATTGATACGTTAGTAGAGCCAGTTGAAAATAATTGAAATCGAATGAAGTGAAGGTAAAATACTCGTATAGGTAGGGGCTTTAAACATATTCAAATCATCTTTCTCATACGTCTAACTCAAAAACAATTGAACGGATTTTGATGAAGTTTAGGTTTAGATATACGCCAGGCGTGTAAAAGCGCACCTATCTTCACTTCTATTGGAAAAGTAAATAGTATGAAAATTGCAAGAAAATGTTTGGAAATAGTGAACATTCTTTGATTTTGATGAAGTTTAGGTTTAAATATACGCCAGGCGTGTAGACAGGTTTTTCTGAAAATCATCAAAATCGGATGGAACGTATTTAAGAACTGTTTGTGCCACAAGATTTGTTGTTATTTTCCTTCCCATAAACTTAAAGAGATAGAGAGGGGAGAGATATTAAACATATTTTTTATATTTTTGGGACTCCGCACTATTTTTCGATATATCGCATGATGGGGTATATTATGCCACCAAAAGTATTTTTTGCAAATTTGTTTTCCTAATTTTTTTTATGGGTTACTAGTTAGACATTAGAATGGAAGCTTAAACTTCGTGCTTAGAAATAGATAAGGCATGTACTAGACACGAAGGAATTTAAATTGTTACGCCTTACCTGCAATATGGGAAGCACAAGTTAATAGTTTATTATTGTGGCCTTTGCGCAATCCCATCAATTGAATGAATAATTAAATGATAAAATAAATTTAATATTCTATCCACATATAAGTCGACCATTATTTTGTTTACAAATTCAAAAATAAGCAACTTAAAACTAATAATCGTTTTGTTTTTCTTAACAGGTTTCCCAGTGGAGCATACACCCAGTCACATAATCCCAATTAGAATTGGAGACCCACTGAAATCATCCCAGATATCGGACTTGCTGATGCAACAATATGGCCACTACGTGCAAGCAATAAACTATCCAACCGTAGCACGTGGCGAAGAGAAACTTCGCATGGCACCTACTCCATTCCATACACATTCAATGATTGATACTCTGGTAACCGACATGAAGAAGGTTTGGAAACAACTGAATCTGCCACTAAATGGACCAACATGCTCTCAACAATGTTCCTTCTGCAATAAACCGGACCTCTTCGACTACTATGAAGCTAGGTCCAGGTCATGTGCCACAACAATGATGGCCTGTGCTATTCCAGGCTGCCCGCGCATGGCTGCTGCTACCGCATAAGAATTTCTCAAGTTCAAAGGCCAGTGTTCAACACTGATTCCCTTACAATTATTTGAATTCACAATGAGGCTCAACGGCTTGTTCTCTATACACGCAAAGTAAAATGGGTGTATTTGGTAGTTCCCTTTCGGTGTCTATACATAAAAGTTTTAAATGGTTTAAATGTTGTTTTCTTAAAATTATTTTGCGAATAATAGACCAATTGTTAAAAAATTTAAAATTTGTTGTTTTCTTTACCATTTGCTCCATTGTTGCTGGAATAGATAATAAAAGTTTTGGATTGTGTGTGCTCGCACAAGCGTGACACGGCTTGCGTATACTTTGGAGCTGATTGTGTAATAACGTATTTTTTTTCCAATGCGATAAGGTAAGTACATGTCGCTAAGCTTATAGAATGAAAAGTAAATTGGTTTTTCAGGGTTAGGGTCAGAATACTTATTATACTTAAAAACACGGAATAATAAATAATTTAGTTTTAAAGTAGTAGTTACGTTGCTGATCGTGCGGATATCGCCGGGCGCCGTAGTTTGAATACGCCCTATTCCACAATTTGTTTTCACGGCTTTTTCGATTCCAATCGGTGCAATGGCCTTGGGCAGATACATAACCCGGTTTATGAACATTTTTGTCCAACAACTTTTAACTTAAACAAAAATAAGCAAGACTTGATACTGCGTTTGCGAGTTGTGGGACAGTGCGTATTCAAACTAGGCCGACGATATGTTCCTGTGCAGTAGTCACATCCTTCTGATTGTTGGTGATAAGTTCGTAATCTACTACAAATGCCAATTACAGTTCACTTAGATAATGACTTACGTGTGCAGAGGGGCTTATATTTGTACTGAACATTGCACGTGGAGCAAGCAGTTTTTTGTTATCGTACACATATAGATTATACATCATAGCAAAAATGGCCAATCACTTAGGTAGGTATTTAGAAACACTTCGCGTCTTACTCATTATTATATTACTATAAAAATATATAAATATTTTTTAGTTGAAACAATGTTGTTTGGAAGAAATGCCTCAGCAAATGCATCGCCTACAACAGCATATATAAGGTGTTTGTAGTTGTCTCCGATCATATTCTATGTATGCTGTGCAAGTTTTGGGTGTTAGGAAATACGAGAATGTTGAAGAACTGTTATGGTACTAGGAAAAGAGAACATTTCATCTTCCACTCAATACCCCGAATTATGCTTTTGTTAATGCTGGAATGGGCGTCGTGGCGTAGTGGTTAGTGTGTCGGATCACTACACAAGAGGTTCTAAGTTCGAAAACACCAAAAAGTTTTTTCACGATCCCACCTCTCGCTAACGTCTGACAAACATCCGAGAGTATTGTTGTCACGAGAAAACTTCTCAAAACAAATTGACGTTTGGATACGGCACTAAACTGTAGGTCCCTTCCATTCGTGTCAAAAATATAACGCACACAACACGAGTGATTGCGAGAAGCTAGGCCCTGCCACTTAAAGAGCTGTTGCGCCAAATATTTATTTTTATTTTTTATTAATCCTGGAATCAGACTTGTCCCCACTGTTCAAAAACTTTTAAATTGCACGTGGACTGAGTTCTGAAAGTTTTGAAGATGGTGGATATTACAGGCAGTACACTCCAAGACAGGGTGGCACAGGGTGTAATTGGAACTATCTTGGATCTCGGTGATAGCGGAAGTTGGAAACACAAACTTTATGAACTCATCGCAAAGGTGGATGAATGGGGGCCTTATTACATGTTACAAGACGAGAGGCATTATAAACGATTTTCAGCTTACGATAACCATGACTTGTAATAATTATGTATGACGAGAGTGGTACCATGTTGATGAAAGGCAAAAAATCCATACTATTTTGAAGCGCACCTATCTTCACTTCTGTTGGGTATTGTGTCAAAAACAAAAGTAAATTGCAGGAAAATGTTTGAAAATAGTGAACATTCTTTGACAGAAATAAAAATATTTTATGAAACTTTGTATTATGTTAGATTTCATGCAAAACCAGACATACAATTTTATTTTGTTGCCTTTTTTTTCTGGCTTTGTGGAGTTCAATTCCATGAAAATAAACCTAATGCATGCGCAAGTTCACATGTGTATGTGTATTAATTTATCATATGTACGAGTATATCTCAAACGACGTCTAAGAGGTGAGGTACAATAAAAATCAATCTCGTTGACATAGCGATGTGGACGACCGTAATCATAACACGTAATTGTAATTTTACATTTACGATAGCTAGGTAACGATAATCGCCAAACATTATAAGGCCCCAGGCTAGATGAATGCACTTAAAGCAAGCTTCGGGATCACTGGGTAGAATGATATATAGCCGTTTAAGCCATAAACTGTATGAGACTAATTATTTCCGCGATTAATGCAGTATTCAGGAAATATCGACAGTGTTAAAGTTACTGGGAAAGCGTCTAAAGCTTAATTATATTTGACACAGAGAGCACCAAACAGTACCTACTGTGTAACTGGTGCAACTTGGTGGAAAGGGAAGTTGTCATACATTTTATTAGGAAGTGTCCAGTTTTGTAAGAAATAATAAGGTATATCTTTGGAAGTGATGTCCTGTCTGTTTCCTAATGAGATAAACATACCAAAGCTATCTCGGTACTTCAAAATCTCATTAAATTATCACGAAAGAGTAGTTACTGAAATTTTCTAAAGTTCAAATTTGCTATTTAAAAGTTAATAAATCTATTCAACTGTTGTCAATCACGCAGACGGCAAAGCCATGCTTATTGATTTTTGTAAAAATTTTGTAATAATATTGAGGTACATACATAAATAAAAACTTTTATATCTATCTATCCATTTAGTTGAAACAGTCAAATAATAATCTACTTTTAAGCTATTGTACCAGATTTTTACTAAAAAATACGTATAACGGTACTTTACTTATTGACCGTTTTTTGGAAAATGGCGAAGTTTTGCAAGATTGTTAAGAAAATAGTTTCGATTTTGAATGGATTACAAAAAAAAAACATTTTAACGATTTTACCTAAATATCGAACTGAGTGATTTACAAATAAACAGCATACTCGTATAACAGCAAGTACGTGTGGCCCAGTCGTATACACTATTTTATAGAAAAACATTTAAGAAAAAAAGTTGACCTAATTTTATTTAGAAACGGTTAAATACGAGTATAGAATAAAAACTCTATTATATACCTATATCCATAGGGTATACACATTTTTACACATATTTTGTAGTATAAAGAAGTAATGAAGATACACAACTTAAAGTACACATTAATACTTACAGTTTTTGGGATTTTGCAGATTTTTTTCAATAAAACAACTTACATAAAACCGAATGCAGTCAAATTATTAATAAGTATACTAAGTTCATGTAGATATCCAAAAATGCAGGTTTTCTTTTTAAATTGCTGTCCATTTTTATGAGTTTTATTATTTTGTCCATATTCCTTTATTTTTACTTCGTTTTGATATGCAATTCATCAATTTTTCAATTGCTTCATGAGAAACATAAGGACATTCAGCTCGTATTCTCAAAGATTTTCGATCAGATTTAAATCTGGCCTTTATTGCTGATCATTTTATAGTTTAAAAGCTCATCGAGCCGATTTATTACAATTTTCGCAGGGCATTTGGGACTCTCATCTTGTTGAAAAATATTTTTTTCCATTCGGTATGCACATGGTTTGTAAGATATTTGAATAGTTTCATTTCTTCATAATTCCACACATCTTTATCAATGCCCAACATGCCACCAAGTACAACCCCCCAACATTAAGCTACGTAAACCGTGTTTCACAGTTTTCTTTACTTGGTGCTTTTGGAGAGTTTCATACCATTTTCCATCAGACTGGAAGCGATTTATTTTTGTTTCAACAGAATAGATAACGCATTTCCAGTCTTCCATAGTCCAGTTTTTGCAAAATGTTAGCCTAACCATTATATTCTTCCAGGTTTTTCCTGTTTCACTGCCGATACCATCCAGATCTTTTGAAGTGCGTTCCGTGCAGTTCAGCTTACTTTTTATAAGTCTTTCCATTATGAAACCATTTGTTAAGAGTCTTGGCCGACCTTTAATGTTCTGCGCGAGCATCTTATTTCTCCTGTTCCTAACCATAACTAGTGCGCCATGGCACACTTCCAAAATTTTTGCAATTTCGCTTGATAAGTGACCATTTTCAGACATCGAAACTATTCAGTGTTCCGTCCGAGAATAGTATGAACGGAACTCTAATAGATTCAAAACAGTGTCTGTCTGTCCGTGCGTATGTCACACGCTTGTAACATTTGAACTGTTTGAGCTAGAGGACTGAAATATTGTACGAAAGTAGAATGTGGTAGACTAAAAATAAGGAAAAAAATCAAAAAAATATTGTTGAGAGAGGGCATAATATATTAAAAAAAAAAGTTTATACACGATCATGCGACAACAAATTGAAGCTGAAAACCTGTCTACAAGTCCGGTGTAACTCTAAGCTAAAATTTCTTCAAAATCCGTTAAGTGGTTCTTATATACGACTAAATCGTATGATAAAGATGATTCAAATAAATATGTTTTAAGCCATATTCAATGTCCATTCCTACCAGCACTTCATTTGATTTCAATTAGTTTTAACTGACTGTTTTAACAATTTTTTCACAATTACGCAGCTAACAAAGATTTTTTAAACATTTTTGAAACTCCACTCCCCCATATTCCACTTACACTTGATTCGATTTTGACAGTTTTTAAACGAAATGACCAACGTATTCGATTTAAATTTCATCAAAATGTCTTTATTGATCTCGAGCGAGCCATATGAAATCAAATATATGGGCAGAGATGGAACAAAAAGTGCTTGTTTGACCTTACCCTTTCAAGTATGGCCATACTCGTAGTTTCCTCTTTTTTCGTGTATTAACGAGAAAGCAAAATTTAAAAATTATGGTTAATGGTAAATTTTTAAATTACGGCTAATCATCGAACGCCAATATATTGATGAAATGAGCTGATTGCAGTTCTATGCAGAATGTGCCATAGAGCGAGAGGATTATTCCAGTGAGCCAGAGGTAGTAACTCCCAACAGTAGTAACTCTGCAACAACTCTACAAAGATAAGAGCAAAAAACTTAAATTAGCCGGGACACAAATTAGAGGAGCAAATACGATAGCTTTAAGAAGCTATGAAAGCAGGCGGATATATTCCCATGGGGCATTGCTTACGGAATAGTAATGGTAAGTCCCCAAAGAACCAAAGCACCCACGTCTTTCTGCCCTATGCAAAGAATCACGTTTGTAGTATTATTAGTGCGGCAAATGTAGGACCTTACTATTAGTATGTAGCACAGCACGAATGACTCCGAGAGTCTAGGCCAGACTGTTAGAGCCAACATATTTATTTATTTCTTTATTTCACCAAAAATATTGGGTGTATCTACTACAACTAATCGCAGTCTCTCAGCGATGCCTTGAAATTTCATAAAATAAATTTCTGATCAGCAATTTATCATGAAATTGGTTTGTGTATTTAATAAAATTCCCCTTTGTGTATTAAATAAACTTGTTATACAAGTGTTTTACAACGACAAATGAGATACAAATAATTTTAAATTGAATTCTCAATACTATCTTGAAATCTGTGTGTACGTACATATGTATATTCCCGTACAAAATTCATTCATTGTGTACACTTCTTTTTGGGAATTGACTTTGACACCTTCATTAAACACTTAGCGAGTACACAAATATGATGAGTATGATGAAATTGCTGGTATTTTGATGAAAATCATCAGAAATACATAGTTTCACTTATCAATATTACTCAGCGATTAATTGGAGTAGGTACACCCATTAATAAAAAAGAGCGAGATCTAAAAGTGTGCCAAGTTCACTTTTTTTCAATGCCATGATTGCTTGTGGCCCGAACGGTGCAGGCTCAAATTTCATTGGTGAACAGCAACCCACAATCGCCCAAGCATAATAGAGTATAAATCCAATAGAAACAAAGTTTCTCCAACAGGTGGTAGCAAAGGTCTTACCCCTTACCACCACTTCTTGCTTGGCTATGTGGAATAGTCATGATTACGTAGGCTTGACAGATGGGCCGGTACTATAGTCTTCGCGGTAGTCACCGCGTCAAAGGTTAGCCTAACCTGAGAGAGAATTTTAAAAAGAATAAAATTCAAATTGCCTCTTGTTGAAAGTCTATTTTCATACGAGTATGTGCTTTAAAATAGATATTGGAAGTTGATATTGGATCTCATAACTTTTCGTGGTTGAATAGTTACAGGATTTTTTACTAGAGAACTTGTCCCTTGAGTACACTAATGTTTTTGGCTAGATATTTCTCACTCGAATGGAAGAGACGGTTTACTGATATATCCGAAAGGCGTATATCGTGACACTATAATCCCCTGATGTTTGTCAGACAATTCACGAGAGGTGGGACCGTAGAAAAATTGTTAGTTTTTATACCTTATCCCATAGGTACGGAGAATATTAATTTTGAGACATATCATAGTTTGTAACGTAGAGAAATAATAGGGACAGACTCCCATGACCAGCATTGAAAGCTATGTTGATCTAGCCATGTTGATCTAGCCATCCATATTCACACTTACGAGAGTGGGTCAATAAGTCCCTGAAAATTAACACAAACTATGTCGTCACCTTAAATTTAATTATTTTTTTTTTTGTCAAGAATCATCTTTCAAAAGAACGCACCCAAATTTTCAGACAGATGTGTTAAATAGTTTTGTTGTGGCAACCATTTTATATAGACGCCTACTAGCATTTTCGTTAAAATAGAAAAAAGTGAATTTCGAGGGCTCATTAAACATTATTTTTTGCGAGAAAAAACTATCACGCAAACCAAACAAAAGCTTGACAAACATTATGGGGACTCTTCACCATCGATTGGAACCATTCACCACTGGTTTACTCAACTTCGGTGCGGTCGTTCAAGCACAAGTGACACCGAACGTTCTGGTCGCCCAATTGAGGTCACCACACCAGAAATGGTCGACAAAATCGATGGTTTGATAATGGACGATCGGCGAGTGAAAGTGCGCGAGCTTGAAGAGGCCACAGGCTTATCACATGGCTCAGTGATTTCGATTTTACATAAATATTTGGACATGAAAAAGCTTTCCGCAAGATGGGTACCGCGTTTGCTCACAATCGACAATAAACGCATTCGTTTGACAACTTCAAAGGTGTGTTTGGCGATGTTCCAGAAAAATTCGGCTGAGTTTTTGTGCCGTTTCGTAACCGTGGATGAAACCTGGATTCACCACAACACACCAGATTCCAAGGAACAGTCAAAACAATGGATTTCTCCTGGTGAATCGAAGCCGAAGAAGGCCAAGGCGGGTTTGTCAGCAAACAAGGTCATGGCGACAGTTTTTTGGGATGCGCGCGGTATTATTCACATCGATTACCTTGAAAAGGGTAAAACGATCACAGGCGCATATTACGCAGAGCTGCTGGATCGATTCCAAGCCGATTTGAAGCAAAAAACGGCCGCATTTGGCGAAGAAAAAAGTTCTTTTTCACCAGGACAACGCACCGGCGCACAAGTCCGCAGTCGCAATGGCAAAATTGCATGAGTTAGGCTACGAACTCCTCCCTCATCCAGCATATTCCCCAGATTTAGCCCCCTGTGACTATTTCTTGTTTCCAAACATGAGGAAATGGCTCGGAGGTAAGAGATTTGGGTCGAATGAAGAGGTCATCGCTGAAACAAATGCTTATTTTGAGGGGCTCGAGAAATCGTATTATTTGGAGGGCATAAACAAATTGGAGAAACGTTGGATGAAGTGTATAGAGCTAAAAGGAGACTATTGAAAAATAAAATGTTTTTATACCGAAAAGAGTGTTCCTTATTTCATTTTCCAGGGACTTACTGACCCACTTTCGTACATGCTAGCCAAAAACTCTTAAAACTAGCTTAACTAACTTAACTATCTTACTCTAACTTACTGGCTCTATGCGGGCGCTCTAAGCTAAACTTAATCCTTAACTATGTCTTTCGACTTAATCTATTACTTATTACTATTTTATTTAGAGAACAAATTACGACTAAGAAAAATTTGTATTTTTAAAATTTTGTATTTTTTTTTGTATTAAAAAAAAAAAAACAGTAACAATACTTTTTTTTAAATCTTATATATAAAACTTAAATGTTACCTTAAAATAAATCTTAACCTAACCAATTTTTTTTTTTGTTTTTTTTTTCGTATAAATAAATTTAAACTACCTAAACCTAGACAACTAAAAACTATGTAAGCCGACCAAGCCAAAAATATGGCGGCCAATTTTGCCGTACTGGACCTGCCACGGATCAAAAGGGATCTACGAGGGAGCTCCCTCTAATATCTAACCACCAGAATTGCTGATGCTGTTTCAACTCATCTTTAATATCGCGCCCCGATATAGATCTACTGAATCGGAGACGTTCCTCAGTGCTCTGTGCGACGTCTCGGCTGTAGTTGAGACGTCTGTCCACAGTTGTCCGGGCAACGTGGAAAATTAGCGTCACCGATGATCTATCCTGGATCAGACCTGTCTCATCGAAATAGAGGAATGCTTCTGGGGAGACATAGCCGTTAAAGCGCACCCTCTCATGTTTCCTATAATTGGGGTAATAAGCCCCGAAGATCAGTTTATTCATCGAGGTCATTGCTCTTGCAATGTGCCTTCGAGTCATCTTGACCAGGAAATTGCCCACACTTATGAGATTCGCCCTGTTGTATAGGACCTCGTTAGAAGGCAGGCCCTCTCAAAAACCCGAATCTTTTCCATCCTACTTGGCCCTAAGTTGAACCACACGGGACATCCATATGCGAGTATGGCCGAATGAGGGCCCTGTAGCAGATAACTTTTACCCTTGCATTGTCTCTTTGTAAGGGCGACAGCAGCTAGGGCTCTGGCCAGAGCAGCATCTATAGGGACATGTTTGTTAAAATATAGATATTGGTCTAACCAAAAGTCCAAGGTATCTGGCCACATTTTGACACGCAAGTGGATGCCCGTGCTGCCCAATTGTAGAGAACTTTCGCCAATTCTTTCTGGCATCCCTAGAGGCCAGAGAGAATGGCGTTCTGAATAGAATGGTTTCCGACTTCTGGAGGTTGATCTTCAACTTCCAGTCGTCGCAATATCGCTTAATCTTATCGAAGTCACTCTGCAAGAGTGTTGCAGTGACGTTGATCTTAGGTAGGTCCTGATCTGTACACAATCAAATCGTCTGCGTACGCTATTGTGTACTGAATAGTATCGAAGGCCTTCTCCAAGTCAATCAGGCAGGTCCCCGTGCATTGGTTCTTGCTTTTGTTCCATTGGACATCCGACACCAGTTTAGACACGGCATGTATTGTATCATGCCCCGCCTTGAAACCGAATTGGTTATCGGGAACTATGTTATTGTCCTGAACCCACTAAACTATGTCCTTTCATCTATTCGTCCAATCTGTACGTCTCCAGTTTTTAAACTGGAAAGCTGATATTATTACGCTTTTTGAAATCCAAAGCAGTACAATTGTAAACAATTTTAAAATCCGCCCACAGACACGCCCACTTTTCAAAAAATGCCCTTCTTCAATATTTTTACTAGACGCTGAAAACAATTTGAATGGCACAATATATAGACGTTGACATTCTCCATACATTGTGTAAAACCACGCCCACTTTTTGGGAGGGTCCTCTTAAAAAAATCGATTTACGGTGATGGATAAGTTTTATTTTGAAATTTTCATCAGAATACGAGTACGTAGGTTTTCGTTACAAATATTTAGAGCCGCGTCTACTTTCTCATAAGAAAATGTCCTTAAAAAATATTTCTTCTGATAAAACAACTTATAAATGAAAATTAAATATCTTCCGCGTTGCAATATATCATTACATTTGAATCAACAATTTCATAACCCCACACGTACTTTATTAGGAGTGAATTAGAATATGGGAGATAGGGTATCATCATACCATCCGTTCCAAGCGGATGTTGCTTGTATGATTTCCGGATTTTGAACCTGAACCTATTGTTGCCGATGGTATTCCACATTTTGGATTGAATTTCAATATACTGATAGTGATATTCAAATTTTTAGTACATGTGCACTCTAAGTACGTAGAAAAAAACAGATTTGACCAACATATTATAATTTCAAAGTATAAAATGTACTCGGTATGAACCTCTTGGAAATTTTAGTGACCTTCGTTATCTAACTGATATTCTAAATACGTGGAATACGTGTACTATAGGTGGACCTATACTCGTAGCCCATGTATTTCACTTATCTTACCTGCTCGTATGTACGCAATCCGAAGCAAATAATACGATTTGCCCTACTTTAAGGCACATCTTTACGTTAGCCTTCATTTCAAATTTAGAAAAGCAATTCAAATCTATTTTAGCATTATTCAAATCACAAGATAAACACAAACATACTCGAATCGTGCCATTTGTGAATGTACCTCTAATGAACCCATGCACATTGCACATTGACCGAAATTTCAATCTAAAGTTTCACTGAATTCACGAATACAACAACTTTCGGTTAATGTATATTTCATAGGTAGAAATGACGACTGCATACTCGTAAATGCCAACAAAACATTAACCTGTGATCTCTTGATTGGCTTCGAAGCCCACGTAGTCGAAATAGAATGCAATTCATCACGTGACTTTGCATAATTCTTAGAGGGGAAATTTTCAAGGGCTATCTTATCATTTGTTACGAATTAGGAATTTCAATTTACGCGTTTTGAACTCTTAGGCTAAACTAGTTCTATTCGGTTTTATAATCAAATGGTAATATTCACGCCGAACGCCATCGTTATCTGGACAATAAAAAGCACACTTCATGATGATTTTCATTTTACATTTCCTATTAAATTCGCTACTGTTTTGAATAAGCGGACAGTGGTTCAAAATGCAAACCAAAATTAAATTATTAAAAGCAATGTTAAAATAGTAGGCTGCGTTGAGGAAATTGCACAATTGGGCCGCACGTACTTAGTATTTTTTTAGTATTTTAGTATTTATTATTAAGTAACATCATTTATAATAGACTTTACATCATCTTTAAGCTATAAATGAGATATGTATATATCAGTGGCGTGGGGTGAAATTTCAAGAGAGGGAAGCCGAACAAATTTTAAGTAAAATGTTTTATTCAAGACTTACCATTTTGGTGCTTATTCGAAACACAGACTTAAGATATGCAATCTAAGCCACCTTTGTTATACTTTAAGTCATTGGAATTTTTGTGTAGACAATGAGCTCATCGCATAAAAAAAGTGGCTTCGAAAGTTCTGGGCAGAATAATCTATATAAGTTATTGATAACTCGGAGCGTTGTTAAATATAAAAAATTAGCAATTACAATTATGTACTACCTATTAGTACTCTAAAGCTATCCTATGATTCTTTTTTACGAATTCTGCTAAATCTCTTTCATAAAAATTTGAGTTATTTTTAATTTCTAAAAGAAGGTGCTTTTCGATAGATAAAAGTGCCAGGTCTGTGAGCCTTTCTTCTTTGTGGGAATTTCTTAAGTGTGGACTATTTTTAAAGTCGAAAAAGATCTTTCGACAGAGGCCACAGTCAAAGGCAGGGTTAAAAAGATTTCACACAATGTTAGAGTTTGAGAAAAAGTATCTCTAAGCATTTGCGTATTAAAATGCTTATAAAGTTGGAAAACCTCAAGCTTTTTAAGTGAAGGGGTAGTGTATACCACTTTGAGTTCCTTTTTTTGAAGTAGTAAAATTAAAAATTCCATGAAATAGGGTAATTAAAGAAGATATTTTGTCATCCATAAATCAAAGTCATTAATAAATCAAAGAAAAGATATGAACTAAATGAACTATACCTATTCTTAATCTGACTCGTAACATTATCTATAATTGCTACATAAATTCGGCTATAATTTGTATTTGAATCAATATTAAGTAGTCGGCGTTTGCGTGGAGGTTTTGAGCAGTTACTTACGCTCTCACAGATTGAGTCAAATGAGTTTTAAAATTCAGAATGAATCCATGACTCAAAACCCTCGATCTCTTGCTTCGCAAGCTCTTTGTCTTCTCTGCAATTGAATAAGGCGTTCACTATACGCGAATGATATTGCCATCGAGTCTCTGATACCCCGGAATGCCAGCTCTTGTTTTCCTAGAAGAACTACAGTGTCTTTGAAACGCTTCATGAAATCGCGATTGCGATCAACTTTTCTATTATGAGCCTCGTAAGAATTCCCTAAAGAAGTCTCTATGCGATATTCGGCAAATTCATGCAAATGCAAGCAGCTGCGTATATGCTTTTCCGTTTGAATATGTTTTTTTGGAAGAATTAATAAAATTGTTTATTGTTATTGTTTAATTGTTCGTACAAAAAAATTCATTGCACGCTCTCTCGCTAGAGGAGTTCGTACTTGTCTCGCCTATGTGTGCGAGTTTGTGTATGAGTAAAAATGAATAAACAACCGAAGTAGTCGCAGCATTTCATCTTCGAGTGTGTATAAAGTTATGATTTATGAATGAAAAATGGTTTGATGAACAAATAATTGAATGTGATGGTTGGCAAGTGGCAAAATAAAAATGTTTGATATTTGAAAAGGGAAGCCGGAAGGAATCGGCTTGTATGGGCGCCACGCCACTGGTATATATAGGTAATACTAATATTCAAAAATTCATACAATTCAGTGCTAAATTCATGAAAAATGTATAAGTAGAAAATTATTATATTGTAGTATACAATATGTAGAAACAAAAAGATAAAGTAATTGTGAAAATGCAAATAAACTAAAATGTGCTTATTTTACCCTGCCAAGTGCCGAAAGAGAGTTTCCCCAAAACCATTCGCATAATAAAGTCTCCTAACGCTGAGAGGAAGTGCATTCCAAAGATGAATAGCATGAACGAAAAATTGACGCTCTGAGTGCATCCTAATATGTTCTTAGCATGTTGTGAAATATGGTCAAAACGTCTCAATCCGTAAACATAGCGAGTTATATTGTTAAACGCAACGTTGACCTTACTAGCATTAACCTTGTTTGCAAAGGCGTGAAACACTGCGACATAGATAGATTCCTAAGAGAACCATAGATTTTGCCTATAATAGTGGAGATATGATCATCCCAACTTAACGTTTTGTTAAACCATACCCCAAGATTTTTAGCTTTGTCAACTAACTCAATTGGTTCATTTTGGAAGAATATATTAGGAAGATCACAACCATTCACGCCATTTCTGCTAATAACGAGACATTTAGATTTAGCTGGGTTAAGTTTCAACGAATTATTATAACTTTTCGTAGATCCTCATTAAGTTTACAAGCTGCATCCTTAATAAGGTCTAATTTGCAACTTATGTAGAGCTGTACATCGTCTGCGTACATGTGTAGCAATGAATTTTCGATTATGGTCGGAAGATCATTGATAAATATTGTGAATAACAAAGGTCCCAATATGGACCCTTGAGGTACACTCGCTGAGGTTGCAATAAAATCATACATCACATTATTAACAGCAACGGCTTGTTTTCTTCCACCAAGATATGTTTTGATGAGCTTGATAGCAGATGATGAAAAGCCAAACAACCTCTTGAGTTTCAGCAGAGTCACAAAAGTTATTAGATCTTTATCCATCGACACTCGGATATCATCAGTTACTTTAAGTAGAGCAGACGTACAGCTATGATACGGCCTGAAGCCAGATTAATTTGCGCAAAGTAGTTTATTGCGCTGGATAAAGACAGACATTTGCTTATGCATTATCTTTCCCATGACCTAGGACAAGAATGGAGGGATGGCAATGGGTCTATACTCAGCCAGCGAATTGGATGTCGCTTTCTTTTTCAGAGCTGGAACAATTTTTGCAGTTTTCCACTCAGTCGGAAAAGTAGATGTAGTCATTATATTGTTAAAAATATGGGTTATGGCTGGAAGAATGTAAGGTAGTATGATTTTAATAAAAATCGGATGAATTCCGTCGATACCAACACTTTAGACTTAATTTAAAGGATAGCATTGACAACATCATCCTGTTCAATACGAGTGAATTCAAAGCCACTGAACGTTACATCCAGTGGATCAGTACTTGTTCTGGAGGTCATTTGCACTTTCGTGAATTCTCTATTGAACTGGTTGGGATCGATTTCATTCATTTCAGCATTCTTTTTCCGTCCAACACCAAGTTCGCGTAAATTTTGCCAGAGAGTTTTTGAAGGTAACATGGTCAAATGTTTAATCTTGGAATTGTCCAAATTCCTTAGTTGGCGAAAGCTGTTATAAAATTCTTGGAGCTTGAATCTTTTCCACTTCTTATAGGCTGTATCACGATTGTTTTTTAGTGCAATAATTTCTGGTGTAAACCATGACTTATGAGCATACGTAGTAATTTTAGTTCTGAGCGGCACGTGCGTATTGAACAATTCCAGTACAATTTGTTAAAGGTGATCAACTTGGGTATCAATGGATGTTTCATGATAAATTGGATACCAATTTATTCTTTGAATATCTTGATCCAGAGCATCAGAATTGAAATTTCTAAAGTCTCGGTATGTGTGGATTGAAGTTTATCTCGTGGAAAGTTAAAAATAGCAAAAATTATGTCATGTTTGGAGAACGCAGGTGCTGAAACCTGACTATAGAAAACATTGGCACAGTCGTTAGAAAGGAACAAATCCAAAAGTGTGCTAGCTTGAGTGGAATGTGTTGGGACAGTAGTGCTTAAAATGTTCAAGCCAAGAGTTTTCATAGATTGAACGAATGACTCAGAGCCCTCATCATCCAATATGTTACAATTGAAATCACCACATACTATGGTTTTCCAATAATTTGGGGAGTAATTTTCTAATAAGTTAAAGATGGGAGTTAAATCAAAATAGCTATTTGGTCTATAAACGACACCAATGAGACACTTTTTCCGTTCACAAACAACTTCGACAAAACAATACTGAAGTGGACTATTAGGGGGGTGAACTTTCAGTGACGTACCTGTAAATTTGTGGGCCTCAACGCAGGAAAATTTATGAGGCCCCCTGCATAAAAATTTGCAAATGAAATATGGATCTAAAGTTATCATTGCGCCCTAGTCCATCAGAGTTACATTTTCTTACCTATGTTTACAAGGCTCATCATATTCGGTAAAGAAAGCGAAGGCAAAGGCACACTCAAACTCCATCTCATTGCCTCACCTGGGTACAGAAACGTACAAAGAGTTGACGAACTGCTAGAAAAAGAAGAAGTTGGGTACAAAAGCCTGTATAATCTATAGAGTGTATCTTAACAAACACTCGCTTAGGCCGGAGTTGGTGCAAAATGCTATCTGTACATAGATAACCTTCAATATGTCCCCTTTTATTTTTTAGCTATACTGAAGTTGAGGATAATGCACCTCAGACACATATGATAGCTGGTCACAAGAAACAACTTAGTATGGCCTAATTCAAAAGAATTTGTTGCCAAATTTTGGTCAGGAAAAGATATTAAAGCACAGAATTAACTTATTGCAAATACTAAATTCGAAATTGTTATAGCCGTTTACGAGAAAATTTGTTTTGAGGTTAGAGTGAAAATTCTGATTTTGCTTCGAATTGTAACCGTATGAAATCAAAGGCTGGAACGGACTTTTGGCCAGGCAAAGTAGACAGATGACCCACATTCCTGGGCACTCGGCTCCATCTAACATAGTCAAATACTTGGATATTCTTCTGAAAGTTTTAATTTCGCAGACATTTTTTTATTAAAATTTGAATAGAGGCTTCTTTTGTTAATGCTCATTTGATAAATTGTACCAAAATTCGTTGGCAATTTCGTAGAATATTCTTAACATCTTTTTATTCAGAATGAAGCCAGAAAAGCTGTTTGTCTCTTAGGCACACTACTTGGAGGGGCAGTAATGGGTAGCATGTTTTTACATTGATCCGAAAGTTATCGGTTCGAGTACCAATAACGACCAAAGAAGATTAAACTCCAACTTTATCTGACAGCTACACCCAAATGTTCTCCTCAACTTTGAACCCAACATTTGATCTGTTTTTCCGGAGTTGGATAAACGGTGCTGGCGGGCCCCCTTAAAGCCTTGCCGCCCCCCGTATTATGGACTTAACGGGCCTTATAAATATGCCATTGCGTACTTGCAACTATGTACATACTCGTATGAGCTATTTATTTGCAAATTATTCGCATTTAAAATTTACGCGAATTTAAAGCAAAAATACATTAGTTGTGCGCCGGTGCGTTGTCCTGGTGAAAAAGAACTTTTTTCTTCGTCAAATGCGGCCGTTTTTGCTTCAAATCGCCTTGGAATCGATCCAGCAGCTTGGCGTAATATGCGCCGGTGATCGTTTTACCCTTTTCAAGGTAATCGATGTGAATAACACCGCGCGCATCCCAAAAAAATGTCGCCATGACCTTGTTTGCTGACAAACCCGCCTTGGCCTTCTTCGGCTTCGATTCACCAGGAGAAATCCATTGTTTTGACTGATCATTGGATTCTGGTGTGTAGTGGTGAATCCAGGTTTCATCCACGGTTACGAAATGGCGCTAAAACTCAGCCGAATTTTTCTGAAACATCGCCAAACACACCATTGAAGTTGTCAAACGAATGCGTTTGTTGTCGATTGTGAGCAAACGCGGCACCCATCTTGCGGAAAGCTTTTTCATGACCAAATATTTATGTAAAACCGAAATCACTGAGCCATGTGATAAGCCTGTGGCCTCTTCAAGCTCGCGCACTTTCACTCGCCGATCGTCCATTATCAAACCATGGATTTTGTCGACCATTTCTGGTGTGGTGACCTCAATTGGGTGACCAGAACGTTCGGCGCCACTTGTGCTTGAATGACCGCACCAAAATTGAGTAAACCAGTGGTGAATGGTTCCAATCGATGGTGAAGAGTCCCCATAATATTTGTCAAGCTTTTGTTTGGTTTGCGTGATAGTTTTTTCCGGCAAAAAATAGTGTTTAATGAGCACTCGAAATTCACTTTTTTCCATTTCAACGAAAATGCTAGTAGGCGTCTATATAAAATGGCTGCCACAACAAAACTGTTTGACAGATCTGTCTGAAAATTTGGGTGCGTTCTTTTGAAAGATGATTCTTGACAATTGACAATTGTGTTAATTTTCAGGGACTTATTGACCCACCCTCGTATGTCCAATATTACTTAGCCAAGATTACACTGTATGTTAAGTGGGCAAATATATGGACAAATTTTCTCTCATAAGGCCATTTAATCAGAGATATTTTAATGGTATATTGATCTGCGTTACCCATTTGATCAAAATGGTCATATGTACTGCAATCATGTCATATGGGTCTTATGTTGACAATCAAATAGTTAATACAAAAATAGCACAACTACACTCCACTTCATTGATGACATAATATGCCATCACCAAAATTTTATGAATGGCTTATGGTCTTCGGTAATAGGTGCTTATTTCCGACTAGACTATGTCAATATTTTTCATATATACGAGTATTTATCTCTCAAAATCAGCCTTGTCATATCTGGTTACATAGGGTCATATGAGATAAGCCCATTAGACTGTGCGACAGCATTTCTTAGTGGAAAAGGTCAAATATGGTCATATACATACATGCATAATCACTTTTCATAAAGTCTAATCTTCGCTTAATATGTAATTTTTTAGAATAGTTTGGATCATATCCGAGAAATAACCAATTCTTAAAAATTCTTTAATAAGTAAAGCACCTTTTCACGATCTTTTTTCTAAAAACTTGGTGCGTCACCTTTTTTTTATTGAAAACACTTAAGCAGTGAGTAATAAACAATTTGTTTACAACTGAAATTAATGGTATTAGTAATATTTTTAGGGCTCATCAACAGATTTTAACTTAGTTTCGAGTTTGTAATTTACAATTGTATTTTATTTTTAGTATACTAATTCAAATGATTTGAATCTTCGTAATCTTCTCGTTCATGTTGTCCAAAAGCTGGATAGCCTCGGAGTTGACGTGATGACATCCTCCTGCTACTCTTTTAATTTCATTTTATACCGGTTCCATGTCCAAGTCGCTGTGTAGGTTGTCATTTCTGACAAACAAATGTGCATCTACAATGTTTCTCAAAACCTTGTTTTAAAAGCGGTCGATGATGTTTATGTTGGTATGTTTGATACAACCCTAAAGTTAAATACCATACAAGTAAGTCTATATGAGTTTGATAACCTGTTTATAAAGCAGAAGTTTATTGTTGGTTGACAGCCAAGAGTGTCTATCAGCCAGTACATTTTTTTGTACCGAATACCTTCTCTTTTTTTTTGACATAAGCCTTCCATCGAAGCTTTGCTTCTAGAGTCATACGAAGATACTTTGCTGAGTTCGCTTGTGGTACTGTTCGACTGTTAATATATACCAGTATGTGCTCGTTTTTTTTTTTTGTTTCTAAAGTCCACATGCACAGATTTAGATTCGTTTGATTGTACATGCCATTTCCTTGTCCAATTTTGTATTTGCATAATAGCTTCTTGGAGTTTGGCTCTTACAGTTCCCAACTGACATGATGGCTGTGTCGTCAGCAAATATATCGTATTACTTCCGTGGAATTATTGTAAGTGTTTCATTTTCGACGAGACCCACTTCTACCTGAATGGGCACGTAAATAAGCAAAACTGTCGCTATTGGGGTCCACGAAAACGTAATCCGCGACTTAAACACCAACGTCCATTGCATTGCCGAATCATCGGGTTCTTTTTTTTTTAATTCCAGAGAACATCATGTGAACATCAAAAATTATTGCGCCATCTCATATGTCGGTATGTAAACATTGAATAACTTTGACATTTATCAACCGATTGACTTGAGTAGACATGTTTTTGAAACGTCAATTCAGTACAATTTTAACCATGAATTGTTTCACATCGAAATAACGAGCCGAAATAGTGACGCTGTACATTGAAAATAGTCGCTCAGTTGTGTTAACTCAACGTGCATATCGTCGAAAATATCGTGGGCAACAAGCACCGTCTGACAACACTATTCGTCGTTTCATGTCGAATTTTGTTGAGCACGGGACAGTGGGAGATCGTCGAGATGCCGTTCATCAACGCCCAAGACGTTCCAATGAACTGGTTGAAGCGGTAAGAGAGAGTGTTGCCGAGAACCCACATGTGTCATATCGTCAACGCGCTCAGCATTTTGGGGTCAGTGGAACCACCTTGCGGCTCATTTTGAAGGATGATTTGCATTTGTTTCCATATAAAGTGCAATTGACTACAAGAATATTGCCGACACACCGCTTGGAATACGGTCAAACAGTCGCTCGAATGGTTGACACTTAACATGATTTTTGGAAGCAAATTTTGATGACCAACGAGGCCCATATCGCACTCTCTGGCGCCGTGGACAAGCAAAATTGTCGCATTTGGGTAATGGAGAATCCACACGAGATCCATGAAACATGTTTGTTTGGGTCGGCGTTTGCGCCAAAATCATCATTGGGCTATTTTTATCGGAATCTTGGGAATCGATATCGGTGGATGTTGGCTCTTCATGACTGGCCACAAATGTGTGAAAAAGGTCTGGACGGATACTGGTTTCAATAAGACGGTGCACCATGCCACACTGCAAATCAAACAATGCAGTTTCTGCAACGAAAATTCCCTGGACGTGTGCTGTCAATAAATGGAGACATTGACTGGCCACCCAGATTTCCAGATTTGACCCCTCCGAACTTCTTTTGTTGGGTTTTTTGAAAAGCAAAGTGTACGCCAGCAAGCCTCAGGACATTGATGAGCTCAAGGTAAACATTCGTGCCGAAATCATAGCTATACCGCCCGAGATGCTCGAAAAAGTGATGGAAAATGCTGCAAAAAGGGCACATTTTGCTCTGGTCAATAGAGGCAGCCACTTGATTGATGTTGTATTCAGAAACTAATCCAAATACATTGTAAAGGACCAAATTAATTAAAAATACCTCATATATGGAAATCAGTTGTTTTTTTTAAAGTTATTCAAAAGAGGGCGCACCCTGTAGATTATTTTTTACTTAATTTGCGAGCACATCCATCTTACTCATCACACACGTGGTTTGAACAAGATGGGACAACTCCGCATACCGCTAGAACGTCCATGAATTTGCTGCGTGGACATTTCCCACGAAAACTGATCATCCGCTTTGGAGACGTTCCGTGGCCACCGAGGTCTCCAGACTTAGTAATATGTCTCAAAGAATTTGTTTTGTTTTGCCACCGACACCCTGTACATGTACATATGTTGGAAGTGGAGTAGAACCCTATACACCGTTTTCCGTTCCGTTTCATGTTTTTAACTTTTTCCTCAATTTGCTTCCTTATTAATTCGGAAAATCAGAGAAATCTGAGACTAGAAACCCACATACTAAGTTCATGGGCTTCTATGACGACTTGGTTTCACGAGCTCCAAAAGAAGCAAAGTTGTGTTTTTTTTAAGTTGAAACACGTCATATGCTATAACTCCTAAATATCTAAAATCTATTACTATATTTTTCTCACTTTTAAAAGGTAAATGAACAGGTGAAGACCATTTAAATGGCCTTAGGACTTCAAAGTAGAATTTGTGTAAACATTTTCAATTCAATTATCTTATTTTAGCACTTCAATAGTGAAATTCATGTGTGTGAGCAAATACGAGTAAAATAAGACGACATTTGTGCATAGATGAAATCAAAATAATTTACCTACCCATTGACATTACAGATTTTGAGAAATGGACCACTGTGAGGAGGTGCTAAAAGTATGAAATTATTTATTAAAAGACTCGGTAGATTCTAATGTGAGATCGGGGATTTTTTTGTTGTAATTCTTCGATTTTCTATAGGGTATCCCCGAATTACTAAACAAACACGTAATATTTTTGAAGGTTTTGAAGGTTTTTTTTTATTTTGTTTTTAGTTAATGCTGGCGTTTGTACAAAACATTCCCTTTTAGATGGGAATCCCAATAGAAAACCACCTATAAATAATTCCCCGTTCACAAATGTACAAGTTTCGAATCTTTGTAAATAACCGTTTTGAGCTCTAGATACATGTATATATGCATATATGTACAATAAGTATACAAATGCCTTTTGCTAACTGGTGGTTTACTTGCTCGTGCTAAATTTACACGATTTAGGTTTTACTCGTATTCTAAGATGGGATCTGCTTTTTCTGCGTATTCCCGTCTTTACACCTTTCCCTCCAAATGTTATCAACGCTAATAGAATAATCAATAGTACGAATTGCTTTCCTCTTAAATATTCCAAAAGTGCTACCATCCGAATTTGATAAGGTGCAATCTTCAATCAATAGTGCTCTACTACTCAATTGACTTTCTAGCACCAGGGCCCATTCTATCAAATGACTCTGCAACTTTTCACTGAGAACTTTGCAATTATTTCCAAATTTTTGGTTTCACTTAAATTAAAATTCAAACTCAAATGCAAAATTATGCAAAGTATTACTGTGTAAAGATTTACCCAAAAATTGCAGCTACCGTTCCACCAAAAACTATTTATTGCAAAGAAAAATCAACAAAATCTTGTGAATAAAAACCATTTCCGTTCCATGAAATGATTTGTTTGCATGTGAAGATTTGCTATGTGAAAAGTGTTATGTATATGCAGTAAAGTGTAAAGTTGGCAAATAATTTGCAAAGAACTGATTCACATTGCAGAGCGTAGGTGTTGGAAATAAAATGCCCTTATTTTCATTTATTATTTCCAATAAAGAAAGTTTCTTCGCATTTTTCCCACTGCCCGACATTATTAGTATACCTCGCAAACAGATCAAATATTTCGTATGTACTCAACGAAATTTCATGTCCGTAAACCACTATCGTTCTGTTTTATTAAACGACGAAGTTTTGGCGGCAAATTTCAAATATTTAAATGAAGATCGTTGCAATATCATTATGTAACTTATTTTCAAACATTATACATAATGTAAACTTCAACAATAAGAATCAGAATTATTTGCTAAGTACAGAGCGGGAGCGCAAAGTAAATTTTTTATTTCTTGGGACACAAACACTATGCACTTATCACATTTAGCAAAGTGCTAGTTATAAAGTTGTCTGGTGGACATAGTGGTTGAGATGGGTGATCATCCAACATTTGCTTTTTATAACCAGATTAAAATAACCGCTTCTTCGTCGATACTAGCGACTGGGATTAGTGGTGGTATGCGAAGTGGTGAAATCCAATGGAGTCTTACAACCTACAGTGCTCCACATAGGTATTTTTAATTTGTTTTCTTTCACTTAACTGACTAAATATCTTAGGTACTACATTGCCTACTGCACTTTTTTTGATTTGTTATTACGACATCACCATCCCCATTTTCCGAAAAAAAAAATATACATACATACATATAAATTATTTCAAGGAACGAAGTTACAGGGCAAAAAATGATGCCGCATCCAATTTCCCCTCCACAAAAGCATTCTTACAAAAGGAAACGTTTTGTCGGAGAAACCGAAAAAAATGTTTCGAATACCGTTAGAGTTTAGTTTTTTCGTATTTGTCTCACTTGTATGATCATTTGCTTCGTAAATTCTAACCAGTTAGTGTTTTATTAATGGTGTATGTAGTAAAGAAAAGCAATGGGGCGTAAAACAAATATAACGAAAGAGGTGTACTGATAGAGGTGGTGTTGAAAATTTTCCAAGAAAAGGTAGACCAGAAAAACGTTTAACTATCGAAAAGCGGCTTAATAATTCGCAAAGTGAAACAAAATCCACAAATAAGTGCGTATAGTTGCAGACTTAGCTGAAGCTAGTGGATCTAATGTCAGTGCCGAAACTGTACGCCGAATTCTACACAAGAGTGGATACAAAAACAGAGTCACTAGACAGAAACCATTTATCTCCAGTATAAGTCGCAAAAAAACGTCAAGAATTTTCCAAAATTTATTTAAATCATCCCGAAAGTTTTTGGAACACTGTTTTGTTTTCAGATGAAACCAAATTTAATGTAATGAATTCCGGCGGTAGAGTTCGAGTGTGGAGAAAAAAGTAAATAAAGAGTTGGATCCTAAGAACCTATCTGGTACATTTAAACATGGTGGTGGTTTGGTCACCCTGTGGGGGTGCATGGCTGCATCTGGAGTTGGTTCTATACACTTTATAGATGGTATAATGGATCAGTACCTGTACATAGACATCCTGAAAGAGAGCTTAAGAAACAGTGTTGAAAAGCTTCAGCTTCCTGATCGTTATGTGTTTCAACAAGACAATTATCCAAAGCACACTGCTCTTAATACTCGGTTGTGGCTATTATACAATATGCCAAACAAGCTCAAAACTCCTCCTCAGTCACCGGATCTTAATCCCATAGAACACCTTTGGGCAGATTTGGAAAGGCAATTAAAAAAAGAGATTTTAGAACCAAAAATGACTTAAAAAATGCACTTCAAGAAGAATGGGATCAAATTTCACCGAACAGAACAAAAAATCTTGTGCTATCCATGAACTAATAGGCTTAAGGAAGTGATAAAACAGCGACGATATCCAATAAGATACTAATGGACTACTGTTGACGTACTTCGCCAAGAAGAAATTTCAATATGTAGGTTATTTTTTTTAAAGTCATGTAATTTTTGCACTGATTAGAGTTTAGTTGAGTTTTTTCTATTAATATATCAAGAATGAATTAATAATAAATAATTAATAAAGAAAGTTGAAATGGGTGGTCAATAATTTGAGTTATTTGGATTAGTAGGTGAGTATAGGTAAATTGCGAATACTTTTGTGGAGCTCTGTACCTCAAACACACCGAACATATTGCAGGTGTTCTGACCAAACCCTTTATTAGAGAACGGGTCGGGTGCAATAGATGCAATTACTCGTGTGTACGTATATAGATAGAAGCGCAGGGCCAATCGATTGATCACACCCAGTGAAACGATGGTAATTGTATAACCTGCCAGCTCATACAATGGAACTCACCGCCCACCGAAAAACTTATCACAAGGCAGTCGAAGAGGGCCATTAGGTTGCAGGTTGATTTTGTACGGCTTTCTCCATTTGTCTAGAGGGAACACTCCGAATTCATACCTTAACTACCAAATCAAAGTCGGAACTTTCTTTCTAGAGGAGTCAATAGAAGTACAAAATCAAGCCACTGGTTATAAATGAATTCCAGGAACCGCACAGGATTAAGTGTGGGAATGATCCCCTAAAACCCATGAATAATGTAACTAGTCCCTTTTCATGCTGTTATACACGACAGGTAAACAGGGGGTCAATAATAGTTTTGTATTTTTGTGTCCTCTCAAGAATCTGCTGAGCTCCCAATCATGGGGTATACTTTCAGTCAACAATATAAACAGATCAGTTGTTAAAATTTCTAATCCAGGAGTTTTGTTGCGACTTAAAAAGTTAGAAAATACCAAGGACAAAGTACCTAAGCATAATCATGGATCAAAATCTTAAAGTGATATGTTGGAATGCAAATGGTCTCCTGCAACATCAACAGGAATTGCAGGTGATTTTGGAACAAATAACATAGACATTTGTCTTATCTCAGAAACCCATTTTACAAAACACACGCAAACAAAATTTAAAAACTACAAAATCTACCACACCGCTCACCCTGAAAACACAGCTAAGGGGGGAAGTGCAGTAATAGTAAAAAATAATATACAACAATATGAGGAATTGAAGTATATAACAGAGAAAATACAAGCTACAGCAGTGTGTATAAAAGCTAAGCATAAAAAAATTAATATCGTTTCTATTTACTGTCCACCAAAACATTCAATTAAAAAAGAAGAATATTCAGATTTTTTTGAAAAACTAGGAAACAGATACATAATAGGTGGAGATTTTAATGCCAAAAACCTTAACTGGGGATCCAGATTGACAACAACGAGAGGAAAAGAACTTTATGCTGCTATTCAAAAACATCAATGCGAAATTCTCTCGACAGGAAGGCCCACGTTCTGGCCTACAGACAAAAATAAGATACCAGATCTAATTGATTTTTTCATAGTCAAAAATTTGTCAAGCAGTTATATACACATAGATGAGTTCGAGTATCTAAGCTCTGACCATTCACCTATAATTCTCCAAATGAGTGAACATATAATTAAAAATACAAATATTAAAACCTTAACAAATAACAGAACAGATTGGCAAGCCTTCAAGCTGAACTTAACGAGTAAAATAGATTTAATGATACCCCTTATAACCAAAAATGATGTAGAAAAAGAACTGCATAAGTTGGTCAGCGATATTCAGCAATCGGCCTGGGAAAGCACCCCCGCCCTAATGAGAAAGAACACAAAAAGAAACTACACGAAAGAAATAAAAGATTTAGTAGCAGATAAAAGACGAGCAAGAAGAACGTGGCAGAAAACAAGAGCTCCACAACATAAAGCCAAGCTAAACAACCTCTGTCAACAACTAAGAAGAGAAATTAAAAAATTTAAGGAAGATTCAATGAAAAGGTACCTCAGAGGGTTAACAGCTGAATACGTAACTAATTACTCTCTATGGAAAGCAACAAAAGGATTAAAACAGCCTACTGTGCAAATACCTCCAATCAAAGCAACTGATAGAAACTGGGCAAGAAGCGATGAGGACAAAACCATTCTCTTCGCAAACTACCTAGAAAACATATTTAAACCACCAGTTGAAAATGGAAGTATACAACCTACGTTAATAGGTCCTTCAGAAGAAGAAAGCGAAGAAATTCTGCTCACAACTCCTAATGAAATTTACAACTTAATTAAGCATGAAATAAATGCAAAGAAAAGTCCTGGATATGACCTTATATCTGGTGTAGTACTAAAGAACTTACCAAGGAAGGCAATAATAAAAATAACAAATTTAATAAATGCCACATTTAAGCTTAAATATGTGCCTAGTTTGTGGAAGGTTGCTGACGTCCTGGTAAACCGCCAAATGAAGTGTCATCTTACAGCCCTATCTCGTTATTGCCAATGATATCAAAAGTGTTTGAGAAAGTACTCGCAAAGCGTTTAAATAAAATAATTGAAAGGAAAAAGCTGATTCCGGACCATCAATTTGGTTTTCGAAGGCAGCACTCTACGATACAACAGGTACACAGAATTACGAATAAAATCGAAGAAGCACTAGAAAAAAGGAAAGTCTGCTCTGCTGTATTCTTAGATGTGGCGCAGGCCTTTGATAAAGTATGGCACGAAGGACTTATCTATAAACTGAGATGTATGTTGCCAAATCAATATGCTTCTATTCTGAAATCATATCTAGATGGAAGACATTTCAGAATAAAACAACAGAGTACTAATTCAAATCTAAGAGAAATAAAGGCCGGCGTACCGCAAGGTAGTGTACTGGGCCCAATATTATACTTATTATATACTAGTGATATTCCTAAATTAGAAAACCACACTATGGCAACATACGCAGATGATACTGCAATACTAGCAGTAGGAAGAACCAATGAAGAATCCACAGAAAAACTACAAATTGGCATAAACAAAATCTGTAAATGGACTAATAAGTGGAGAATCAAATTAAACGAGTCTAAGTCAGTCCATGTTGACTTTACTAATAAAAAAATTGAATATATACCAAAATTATAAACCAAAAAATAGTTCCATGCGCTAATACAGCGAAATATTTAGGTATACTCTAGATGCAAAGTTGAGATGGAAAGAGCACGTAAAAAAGAAAAAAAAAAGAGTTAGAAATCAAATATAGAAAACTGCACTGGCTGATAGGAAGAAACTCATCCGTATCAATTGGAAATAAAGTGCTTTTATATAATCAAATTCTGAAACCAACATGGACATATGGAATCCAACTATGGGGCTGTGCCAAAAAGACAAACATAGACAAAATACAACGTTTCCAAAATAAGGTGCTTAGAAATATAGTAAATGCACCTTGGTACATAAGAAATACTGACCTTCATCGAGACCTGAAGGTAGAAAGTGTATCTGCGGAAATTCTAAAACATGCAAAAAAACACAAAGAAAAGCTAGAAGAGCATATAAACATAGATGCAAGAAAACTAATGCATAATGAAAATCAATTACGAAGGCTTTAAAGAACAAAACCTCTCGATTTAACTTAATATAAGAAAAATATAAATGTATATACTTGCTTATAAATACATACACACTCGAAATAAAGGGTCACCAGGGGGTGTAACTCATACAAAGATTAAGATGTCAGTAAAAAATTGCTATTAGTCCAAGTGACTAGATCGCAATTATGTGGGAGGTGGTTTTAGTCGGTAAAAATTCGGCATGCTGATTACTCGGATCATCAGTATCTTTTGAAGATCTCCCCTTCCTCTAAAAAAAGAAAAAAAAAAAGGAGTTTTGTTAGCCGATAACGCAAGAGTACAGCTTCGTCTGAAAGAGTTGGCCTGACAGCTTGAACTTTTTATCGGACAGATTAATCTTTCGAGCGAGGACTATGAACATTATGTGGATGCGCACACTACAGGGCATAACAGGTGTGAAAAATAATTTTCATCAGGCCGACTCGACTATGCCGATAATTTTGCATGCAGCTTGTTCCGTTCCCTTGTGGCACTGTGTACACCAAGGGCAAAACCATTTTCAATTTGGTATCCACCTACCGGTTTTATAAGTGTTCTTGAGCTCTAACTAATAAGATTTAACCATTGAAAATGGTACCTACGAGTATACTAACTATGGAAAAATACTGAATGAGCATTTGGCTCAAGTTCAGTACGTAACCTCTGATCCAGGTTAAACCTCGACATTACTTGATGAGTAGAATATATTATGTCGAATTTTTTTAAAACAGCTTGCTTTTATAAACTATCCCATAGGGTATATTAAGTTGTACACATAATTTGTAACATAGAGAAATAATAACGGCAGACTTCAAAAAGTATATATATTTGTGATTTTTTTTTTTGTGTAGCTGGGTGAAAAATCATCAAAAGACATCGCATACGAACTTTGCGATCCACTACTTCTGAAATGATGTGATTGCAGAGTCCTGCCCTTTGCAGTTTTCCAGTAACTTCTTGCACGGTACTACCGACAGCAACAGCAGCAGTATCGTCTGCAAATGTGGCAACAGAAGTTTCCTCATTTTGTGGTAGGTCATTGGTGTATAATAGAAACAAGACAGATTCTAATACACTACCTTGGGGTACATCAGCTTTTATATGCTTTAATGTGGAGTACTCATCTTATTGCTTTATTCTAAATAATTTCTGCCTTAAATATGACTCTAGGATTTCTGAGTATTGTTTTGGTAGATATTTTTGCAGCTTATGGACTAGTCCTTTATGCCACACCTTATCAAAAGCCTGTGTTATATCAAGGAAGATGGTAGAGCATATTTTTTTTCTCTTCTATGGCTTTTTTTATTTTATCAGTTATTCAGTGAACTTCATCTATAGTTGAGTACCTATTTCTAAAGCCAAATTGATGGTTTGGTATTAATGTCTTGGTCATTTTAGAAGAACTTTTTCGAATACCTTTGACAGTATTGGCAGCAAGGAAATCGGACGATATGAGGTAACTTCTCTAGGTAGTTTGCAAGGTTTTGGTATCATAATTTTTTTTCCCTAACCAGCACGGATTTCTTAAGGGAAGGTCAACAACTACTAACTTAATGGAATTCGTATCTACGACTCTGTGTGCATTAGAGGATGGCAAAGAAGTTGATGTAATTGCCACAGATTTTAGTAAGGCCTTTGATAAAATCTCGCACAGAATCATTCTTTTTAAACTCAAATCCCTTGGCTTCCAACTGAGTTTCATTGGGTGGATTAAATCCTACCTTGAGGAACGCCAATACAAAATACTATTTAGATCGGCTGTATCCGACCCCATTAAAGCCACTTCCGGGGTCCCTCAAGGTAGCCATCTTGGTCCCCTGATTTTAATTTTGTCAATTAACGACGTTGACTTCATCATCAAAGACTCTTATCTATCCATCTACGCTGATGACATGAAAATCTTCAGGCACATATTAAACCCCGCCGACTCTTGCCCACTTCAAGCTGACTTGAACAACTTTTCAACCTGGTGTCAAAAAATTTTTCTTGAGCTCAACGTCAACAAATGTCAAGCTATTACATATTCCCGAAAGCGTCTTCCAGCCCCTAGATCCTATTTCATCTCTGACGAGCTCGTCTCTTCTGTAACTTTATTACGCGATTTGGGTGTTATCTGCGACAGAGAATTAAATTTCCGCTGCCATATTGACAACATAACTCTGCGCTCGGTTTCGTAAAACGCTGGTCTAAAGAATTCTCGAACCCCTACGTCACGAAATCTCTCTACTTCACATTTGTTCGGCCAATCCTCGAATATGTTAGCCAAGTATGGTCCCCCTATCATGATACCCATTCCCTTCGAATAGAGGCTGTTCAACGTTTGAAATTAATCGTTCAATCGTTTGAAATTAATTAACGTACAGCCACTTGAAATACGTCGAGAAATTGCTGACATATTCTTTGTACATCAGCTGTTAGCAGGAAACATCGACTGCCCTAATCTGCTCCAAATGATCTCCCTTAACACTAACCCACGCCTCCTGAGGTCTGTACCCATCTTCCGTCTCAATTTTCATCGCACCAATTATGGTTGTAACGAGCCAATGTCTAGCACAGCTCTTTTGATTTTCACTGCAGCAGATTTGCACTTAGAAACGCCCTCCAGAATTCCACTTCCACTCCCCCGCCCTAATTACTTTAGTTTTAATTTTAAGTTTAGTTTTTAAGTACTTAGCCTTAGTCTTAAGTTGTGTTTAGTAATAGTCTAGTTTTAGTGTAGTTATTAAGTTCTGCTTGAATTAAGCTAAATAAATAAATAAATAAATAAATTACTTCTGCGACTTTCCACATTCGTGGAACTTACCTTAGTCTGGATGCTGCATTTATTATTTGTGTCAGTTTTTTCATACCTATTCTAGGTAATTTTTCAAAATTTCTCCTGTAATAAGATCAAATCCCGGACCTTTTTTCGGGTTAAGCTTTTCTTTTATTTCTTTAGCTATTTCGTTAGAGGTTACTGGTGGAATTAATCTATCCTCATCACATATTTCTTCTGTTTCTTGGAGGCAGTCATTATCTTCGTATGACTGAAAGAGGTTTTCGAGATGTTCTGCAAATACGTTTGCCTTTTGCTTGTTTGTTTTTGCCCAGTTTCCACTGCTGTTTTTAATTTGCGGAATATATGGGCCCATTCATAAATGCAATATTGCGCAAGATGTGCTAAGCAGAGAGTTCACAAATGCACGAATTTGCATCACTGCTAAGCAGAGAATTCATAAATGGAGTAGAGCTTTATTCATTGCGCAATCGTACAGCTGTCAGAATCATATTGCATTTACATACCTTCTTGTTACTGCGCTGTTGTTTTTCGTGTTTTCGTTGATTTCTTTTTTGCTAAAAATGGGTGAAAAAAATACAGATAAGTAAACATCTGATATGTGCTTTGCAAGCACATGCTTTGTAGTAGACTTAAACTTGCATTTGCGCAACTTTTTCTGCTTTGCATTGCGTTTGCTTTGCAAGCCTTTTAAGCCTTCCAGAGTGAATATTCTGTACTAGCATCGTTTGTCAAATTGGTAAGGTATCTTTCTACCGACGCATTTTTCAATTCTCTTATCTCTTTTCTTAACTTATTAGTTAAGCTATTAAGTCTTGTTTTGTCACTTGGCGTTTACAGGATAGTCCAGAAACATTAACAAGGAGACGGTGGGCTTAACTCGGGCTATCGCAGAGGTCCGTTCAGAGGATTTTGGCCACATTGCATATCTCCAGCTTATGCAAGAATTGAAGTCGACAGACTACCAGCAAAGGATTGATTATGTCATTTCGTTGGGCAAAAAGCACATCAAAATCCCGGCTTCATCCACAATTTGACAATGAGCGATTAAGCCCAAATCCAATAAATAGCTTATTGAACAAGCGGAACTACAGGATATGGGCTACGGAGAATCTAAAAGCAGTTCATCAGTGATAATTACACCCATTGTTTGGTGCGGTGTACCGTCCGAAAGGATCATTGGCCCATATTTCTTTGAAAATGAAACAGGTGCCGTAGTTAACATCAGCGTTGCTCAATATCGGACGATGTTGGATGTCCACAAATATGGTTCGACGAGAGCATCATTTTGCACAGGAGCGACTTCAATCGTCCTATTTTTTTTTTTTTTTTTTTGTTGCATATTTGAAAGAACGAGTAAATATCAATACGCCAGCGACCATTCCCCAACTGAAAACCAATATTCGCAATGAAATCCGTGTCATATCACCTGAAATTTTGCGAAAGCTGATGGAAAATATGTTGAAAAGAGCATGAATGTGCGAATCAGAAAATGGCCACCATTTGCGAGACGTAATCTTTTACGTTATGGTCAACAAAATTCCCCATTTGTATACTGTATTTAAAAATCAAAATTATAAAAAAGTTATAACGAATTTTGCTCCACCATGTATATGTCAACCAAAAGATTCACTGTGAAAAGAGATAAAATGCGAGTTTCACCTCCTTCACCTACACAATCCAGATACGTACTATGCTACCAAACACATAAAAAAACCCTTGTAACCCTTTTTTTGTTCGTCTTGATGAGACCAACATCGCTACATATAGTCAGCCCAACCTGTATGTAGATAAGTTTTTGTTTTCCGCTTTGTTTTCTAGCCGATCCAGTGCTTATTAACCCTTATTCTCATAGTCTTGTCACCCGAAAATATGGTGACAGTTATAAACTTCTAATCTAAATACGTACTCCAATCAGGAGCGATATGTACACATTGAGCGACTATGGGAATATGTACACACAAGATTGTGGCTTTAAATGGACTGTTCCTGCTACGAAATTTTGTTTAATTTTGCACCAATTTTCACGTACGGGAACATTTCTAGAGTAAAGTGACGTGACAATCTGTCAATTCGACTATGGGAATAAGGGTGATTGTTTATTTGTTATTCTTGCAACAGTTGGGTTAGTTAATGCAAAGAGTGATTCGTAAGTGCACACAACAAGGACTAATGATACGAATCAGATACGATCATTTGCTGAAAAAAAGAAAATTGAATAGCAAAGAAATAAGACGAGTTTCCTATTCTACATTCCATTTAATTACTTTTGATTTAGTTTAAATAGTACAACAGTTATTTTCCTATTTTAATTTCTTCTTCGTCGAACTCTTGATATTCTCCATGCGTTTGGCTCTTCATACTTGTTATACAATGGCTCAAGACGTTGATTCTTCTTGAATTTACTGAGTTTGGTTGGATCAGAGAATCTAAAGAATGATGATGCGAACTCAACAAGCCATTTTGGGTCGATGGTGGTGACTTCACGCATGTACTCCTTGGTGGTTTGAACAAGTTCATGGTAAACAACCCACTCTGGTTGACGGTTGAAAAGTGCGCTAGATGGATGAATATATACAACTTGAGAATCAACGAGAGTCCTATATCCTTCCTGAGGATCTTTCTTGGCTGCATTTCTGAAGAAACCCGAACAAATTGCCTTCTGTATTCGTACAGTGTTTTTACCAGCGGAGACTACGTCCAACTTATGCCTGTCCATGATTCCCAGCAATTGCTTGCGAACATCTTGTGATCGTTTTAACGTTCTTATTTGTACAAAGTTTTCGTAGCACCAGGCATTCGAGAATTTATTGTTCTTCCAACTGTTGTACACCGCCAACAGGGTCAAGTGGTCACCTTCAGCTTGGTTAAATTTAGCTTTCTTTTGATCGGCCAATGACTGTTTGTCTTTGGGTCGATAGAAGACGTTCTGCACACTCAACATTGAGACTATTGTTAGAATTTCATCGGAACATTGGAGAGCCACCGACATAATGAGCATTTTAGATAGATTAGGCTCCAAGGGAAATTCAGCCATTCGCCGTCCCAAGCGTGTTAGAAGACCCTCATCGTCGAGCGCCGAAAGCGAGTGCAGTTGTTCCAACGCCATTACCAATGATTCCACGGGAGGTGCGTCCATGAAATCAAAATGAAGTAAATCGTTGATTCCCATGGTCTTTAGCTGCAAAACAGTTGTGGCTAAATTTGTACGTTGTATCTCTGGGACTGGAGTAGGCAGCATTTCATCACGATACGCTCGTTCCGTGTATAATCGATAACATTTTCCGGGTCCAGTACGTCCAGCACGACCAGCTCTCTGCTTAGCAGCTGCCTGCGAGATTGGTGTTACCACCAGTGAATCCATTCCCGTCTTTGAGTTGTACACCTTCTGCTTCACAAATCCAGGATCCACTACGTAAAATATTCCATCGATGGTGAGTGACGTTTCAGCAATGTTTGTTGCGATCACAACCTTTCGACTACCCGCTGGAGCAGGATCGAAAATTCTAGTTTGCATTTCCGATGGCAGGGCTGAGTAAACTGGCAAAATAATCAATTCAGGTACATCGGGACCAAGGCTCTTCATTCTTTCGTACAAAATCTCACATGCCGTGTCGATTTCTTCCTGACCTGTAAGAAAGAGGAGAATGTCTCCTGGTGGTTCTCTAAGATGAATCTGCATTACAGTAATTAGGGAGGCATCGAGATAATCGGTTTCAGGTTCCTTAGTATACAGAACTTCAACAGGAAACGTTCGGCCGGGAATGGTGAAAATTGGCGCTTCGAAGAAATACTGCGAAAACTTAACTGCATCCAATGTTGCCGATGTTACAATAAGTTTTAACTCGGGACGCTTTTGAACTGCCTGCAAAGAAAATTAGTTTAATCAATTCTAGAAAGGTTTTAGCCCTTATAGGCATACATACCGTTTTGAGTAAGCCGAAAAGCACGTCTGTGTGAATTGTTCTTTCATGAGCTTCATCCAACATGATGACGGAGTAGGATTTTAGGTCGAATTCCATAAGACATTCTCGCAACAACATACCATCTGTCATGTATCTATGAGAGAAAATAAAATGTTATTGGCTGGCTATACAGTGTGCTCCTAATCAGGCCGACCAAACATTGGCGGTTGATAGGTTAGATTAGATTATAAGAAAAAAAACGCACACATTTTTTTGAGGCTATAATCCGATTTATATTTAAAATATTATCGACCAAAATTTAAAAAAAAAACGTTATAAAGGATTTTGTATTTTAATACAAACGTACCCTTAAACTTCTTTTATGTCGAAACGTCAGTCAAGGTTTACATTTTTATCATGATGACGTTCACGAACGAGTAACGTTTGGAAATTTTTAAAAATTACTACCGAAATTCTGAATCATACTCCAATTTTCAGTCGTAATAATCTACGAGTAATAGTCTACGAGGGCAAGGCGAAAAGTTCTCGGCCTGACGCAGAGATGGCGTTCCAATCAGCAAAAAGTTATGTTTCCTGCCTGGGTGCACTTCTCATTAGTTCGTATGACAAGTTTCAACTTGTTCTCTCAAGGTGGCCGTGGTGTAGTGGTAACATCAACGCTTGTCACGCTCTTGGTTCACGGTTCAAATCCTGATCTCAACAATCATCTATTTATTTATTTCGTCTGAAATAAATAAAAAAAAAAAAAAAAATCGATCAATTGCGAAAGCTTAGTCAACTCTACTGCGAAGGCATAACACTGGCAGTAGAGTGGTCATATGGCTTAAATGCAACTTGATCGTGATGATGACATCAGATGAAGTGAAAAAATACTGTGAATCATGAGCAACGACAAAAAGCAAAACAAACAAGCTCCCCGGTTATCTGGCGTCCTTGGAGTTTACTAAAACTTAATACCACCCAAGTTTCAAACCCACTACACCAATCTTTCTTTCTTTCTCTCTCTCTCTCTCTCTCTCTCTCTCTTAATTTCTACAAACGCCCGTGTTCTGAAATAATTTAATGGTATTCATATCCCATTTGGCGCGCGCAAATTATATAAAAGTAGTTTCTTTACACGAATTTTTGCGGTAGACGTCTTGAGTGTTTTTCGTTAAAATGGATAAACTTGAACATCGAGCGGTGATAAAATTCTTCGTTTTGGATGGGTTAACCCCTAAGGAAATTCATCTAAAGTTGACAAAAGTTTACGGGGACTCTGCTCCTTCCATGTCAACCGTTATAAAGTGGGCAGCTGAATTTAAACGTGGTCGCACGTCCCTCGAAGATGACCCACGTGAAGGACGGCCAAAATCCGCAACCACACCCGAAACCATCGAAAAAGTGCATGATATCGTGTTGGACGATAGGACTACTGAAGATAGATAAGATAGCTGAGGCTGTGTGTATATCGGAAGAGAGGGTGCGAAACATCTTGCACAAAAACTTAGGGATGCGAAAGCTCTGCGCAAGATGGGTGCCACATTTTCTGAATGCCGATCAAAAGCAAATGCGCAAACGATTTTCGCGCCAATATTTGGATCGATTCAATATCCGACCGATTTTGTGCGGCGATTTGTCACCATGGATTAGACATGGGTCCACCACTACACGCCAGAAACGAAACAACAGTCGAAGCAGTGGGTGGAAGCCGGTGGTTCAGCGCCAAAGAAAGAGAAGTCGATCGCATCTGCCGGAAAGCTCATGGCCAGTGTGTTTTGGGATGCAAAAGGGATCCTGTTAATTGATTACCTTGTGAAAGGCAGAACAATTATAGGCGAATATTACTCGATCCTTCTTGACTAGATGGATGCCAAAATTCGCGAGAAGAGGCCTGGCTTGAAGAAGAAAAAAAAAACATCTTTCACCAGGCCAATGCACCTATATACAAGTGTGCTTTGGCGATGGGAAAACTGCGGGATTTGGGGTACGATTGGCCATCCCCCTATGGCACCATCAGACTTCCATCTGTTCCCAAACTTGAAGAAATTTGTTTCTGGAAGTTGAAAGGGCTGTAGATGAATATTTTTACAGCCTTCCAGACTCTCACTTCCGAGAAGGAATACTGATGTTGGAGAAACGCTGGACCAAGTGTGTTGAAGTCAAGGGAGATTATGTAGAAAAATAAAATCATTTTTTAACTGAAAATCGCAGTCTTTCATTGCCGAGAACTTTTCACCTTGCCCTCGTATGTGCCGAAAAGTCTTCGAAAATTACCTCACACGAATTGAAGTTTGCAGTAGTTTTATTTGAACTACTATGCAGTTCACTCAATTTGAGACACTGAGGGTTGCGGCAGTATACAATTTTTGATTCTTGTATCCAGAACTGTTACGCCGATAATAACACATTTTTCCCCGAGGATCACACTATGAGATTGTGCGTAAAATAATCGGTTATTTTTCTCATAAATAACAGGTTAATCGGTCAACCCAGAAGAAAAAAAAAGAACCGGTTATTAATTTGTTAACCGACGCGGATTGACCGGTTATTTTTGACCATCCCTACAATTTACATCCTCCAATTTCTATAAATCCTTCGAAATACAAATCAAATAACACCCGTGTTATACTCGTCCTTGGAGTTTACTAAAACTTAATACCACCCAAGTTTCAAACCCACTACACCAATCTTTCTTTCTCTCTCTCTCTCTCTCTCTCTCTCTTAATTTCTACAAACGCCCGTGTCCTGAAATAATTTAATGGTATTCATATCCCATTTGGCGCGCGCAAATTATATAAAAGTAGTTTCTTTACACGAATTTTTGCGGTAGACGTCTTGAGTGTTTTTCGTTAAAATGGATAAACTTGAACATCGAGCGGTGATAAAATTCTTCGTTTTGGATGGGTTAACCCCTAAGGAAATTCATCTAAAGTTGACAAAAGTTTACGGGGACTCTGCTCCTTCCATGTCAACCATTATAAAGTGGGCAGCTGAATTTAAACGTGGTCGCACGTCCCTCGAAGATGACCCACGTGAAGGACGGCCAAAATCCGCAACCACACCCGAAACCATCGAAAAAGTGCATGATATCGTGTTGGATGATAAGCGAGTGAAGGTGAGTGAGATAGCTGAGGCTGTGTGTATATCGGAAGAGAGGGTGCGAAACATCTTGCACAAAAACTTAGGGATGCGAAAGCTCTGCGCAGGATGGGTGCCGCATTTGCTGAATGCCGATCAAAAGTAAATGCGCAAACGATTTTTGCGGCAATCTTTGGACCGATTCAATACGGATCTGATCGATTTTGTGCGGCGATTTGTTACCATGGATGAGACATGGGTCCACCACTACACGCCAGAAACGAAACAGCTGCCGAAGCAGTGGGTTCAGCGCCGGTGGTTCAGCGCCAAAGAAAACGAAGTCGAAGTCCTTTTCACCTGATTTGGCACCATCAGACTTCCATCTGTTCCCAAACTTGAAGAAATTTGTTTCTGGAAAGCGCTTCGCATCCAATGCAGAAGTTGAGAGGGCCGTAGATGAAATTTTCACAGCCTTCCAGACTCTCATTTCCGAGAAGGAATACTGATGTTGGAGAAACGCTGGTTAACTGAGCAGTCTTTCATTGTCAGGCCGAGAACTTTTCATCTTGCCCTCGTATGTGCCGAAAAGTCATCGAAAATTACCTTACTGAATTTGAGACACTGAGGGTTGCGGCAGTATACAATTTTTGATTCTTGTATCCAGAACTGTTACTGTCGATAAAAAGACATTTTTCCCCGAGGATCACACTATGAAATTGTGCGTAAAATAATCGGTTATTTTTCTCATAAATAACAGGTTAATCGGTCAACCCAGAAGAATAAAAAGAACCGGTTATTAATTTGTTAACCGACGCGGATTGACCGGTTATTTTTGACCATCCCTACAAATTACATCCTCCAATTTCTATAATTCCTTCGAAATACAAATCAGATAACACCCGTGTTATACTCGTACGAACTTCAACAAAACGAAGTACCGTTATAATGGTACTGAGGTACGTAATAGATAAGAAAAACTGCAATTTGCATATGACTTTTTATTTTAATTTCTTCTAGTACAAGCGTTGCAGAGACAACTTTAAGGGATATTTAAAAATTGCTCAACCTTGCTGCTTTTCGAACGTCTTTTTACTTTTTTCCGTAAGTTTGTAGTTTAACTTAAAAGGTCGTAAAAATATCTCAACTATTGCTATAAATATAATATAAAATTAAAAAAAAAAGTAAAAGCAATCGATCAAACAATATTTTCTTTAATTCAGTATGTTTTCAAAACATACTGAATGAATCTATTAGCTTTTGTTGAAACGTTCATTCTTAAAAATGAATAATTCAAATCTTGAGTTGCGCATGTGAATACAAATTAAATTTATTTCGACGTTTTGCAATAAGGTTCTCATGTGTTCCATATAATACTGATGTAAAAAAAAAGCGCAACACAAATAAATAACAGCGTAGCAAAGGTGTTCTGCATAATTGAATGCTTAATGAACTAGTAGACTCGCCAAGCTTCACTCAAATGAAAAAAGGCTGCGTTGCATTAGTTCACTTATTTTTACAGACCAACATATCTAATGGTATAAGAGGGCACACAACACTAATTTTGATACATATGATTATGTAATTAGTCAAGTCATAAATACTGGTACAAGCATTTTTGGTGATAAAATAAAAACGAACAATTTTTGCTTGATTTTTTTTCCATAAATTCAATTAAAATTTGGAGCCACCCTGTGTTGTTTTTGCCTTATGAACTGGAGAATTAGAAAATAAACGACTGGGTCGCAAGTATGTATGTACCTCCACCTATATACCATTCATTTAAAATTCACTCAGATTTTAAATTTAAGCGATTAAGACGAGTTTTTTTTTTTTAAGAAAAATCCATTAGATATCAAAGAACTTAGATGCTGGTGTTTTTGGTTTATAATCTATCAACAGGATTGAGTCCCAAAATATTATTGCTATGATCTTTCTAGCCGATAGTACGACCTTAAACTTCTTGAGGCAGGATCACTCTTTTTACGCTACTGTAGGACTCTTGCTTTGACTCAGGGTCATAATAATGAACTTAAGTTTTATCTCCAGTAACAATTTTTTTGCTAACTTCTGCTGAATTGTCATCACTCAGCTCTGAAAACTGCTTACAACATTCCGCACGGTTTCGAGTTTTAGAACCCTTTCATGTGTTGTGACGTCACTTAGTTTTCCAAGGCGGTCATCATCTTATAATGACTCTCTACCTTGTTTAAATAAGCCCGGCCACTTGTAAACCATGGTTTTACCAGGGCAAAAAGTTCCGTAAACTGTTTGCATTTCACTCAGTATATTTTCCTTGTATTGTAAGGAATTTAATTACTGCACGGAACTCAATATTTGACATTTTTAAAATGACCACAAACTTAAATGTATTCTTTTGACCACTGCAGACGAACTATTTGGTAAATCATGATACTTCCCATTCGTACCTAAAGAGGGCTACTTAACAATAAACACTACCTTCACCTCCATTCCGCGAATACTTCGTGAGTTTTTTCAAAAGTTCATCTCGTTTTATTCGAAAAGGGTTAGAGATAGGGACGCTGTTTGGTGACTTTGGTTGTCGTTGATTTCAAGGCTATAAACTAAACTCACATTTGTTTAAATGCGATTGGGTACATTTCAGATAGCTAATGGAAAGGAAATGCATAAATAATTATCTTTTACATGAAGATTTTTTCGTAAACTGTTACTGAGATATCCAAGAAAGAAGGTTTGAGTTTAATTGAAAGTTCACCTAATCTATGTCAGAAATAAAGTGAATTTGTAGGGCGTTTAAGTATAAATAAGTATAAAATATAAAAATGTCCTGAGTTTTAAGGATACGGACCACATTTACAATAGATGTACAAAGTGGCGGTCATTTTGATTAAGACATTTTTGCAATCTTCGAAGATAATATATATGAACGTTTTGCAACTTTTGGCCTGTTACTTTGGTAAAATATTCTTCGATACTCCCTTGTGGAAGGCCATTTGAAAATACGCAAACTCTTTACCTATTTTTAGAGAAAACATGGAAGATAGGATTAAGAAGTGCAACCCTTTTTGATTCTGCCACTAGAACAATTTTCATTCTACTGACAGCTTTCTAAGGAACTCCAATAAAAATCTGATAATGCAATGACGACATCATTGTGATCCACTCAGTTAACTGTTGTTCCTTAATTAAAAATCATTGTACTCGTAGTCTCATAATTAATTTTTAGTATTGGGTTCCTGAAAATGTTCGATCTCGAGATTTTGATCAAACTTGATACTACTTTTTAGCGATTTTGTTTAAATTTTAAGACTGAGTTATTTGCATTGTCATCCAACAAGAGGTGTCATTTTAAATTCCGCGCCATTGTTGAACTGTCAACATTCAACTATCATTCCAATGACTTTTGATAAGTAAAAACTAAGAGGTTATTAAATATGGATCGATAAACACTCGCACAACGTATTGAAATAGTGAATATTTACTACAAAAACGGTGAAAACATCGCGGAAACGTTTCAATTTTCAATTCAATTTTTCAATTCAAATTCATTTTATTTATCAAATTCAGTGTTACATGGTTATCCATTTATCTGCGAAGCCTGAGGGGCTTATCTGCAGAAGATTGCATATCACTTTTTAATAAATGTTTCTTAAGTGAGCTTTAAATTATTTTTACATATTTAATGAAGAACAAAAAAAAAAACAATAATCAAAAATTAAAAGTTAAAATTTAAATAGATGGCTAATTATAGGAAACAAAAAAAAGTTATATTTCAGCAAGAAAAAAATCTTTTAAACGCTTTTTGCGGGTTTTGAAATTTGCAATATTTTTTAAATTTAAGGGAAGCTCATTAAACACTGTTGGAACACTATAGTTTGTTTGTCTTTTGCCGTAGTTGTTGCTGCATAATGGTGTTTGAAGCATACCTCGAACTCGTCTTCTCGTGTTGTATTGATGGTCAACAGGTCTTTTAAGTCGGATGTCATCATAATATTCTAGGCATATCGTCAACTTGAAAATTTGCTTAATGGTCAGTACCTTCAAAGAGTTCTCTCCATATGTGTTTGTTAGATGTCTCCTGTTGATCTTCTTAATAATGGTGTTTTGAAGCTTTTGTAATTTATTAATGTGTGTATTAGATGCATTGCCCCAAGCAAGTATCCCGTATCTCAGTTTTGATTCGACTAGTGCATAGTAGACTTGCTTCTGGACTTGAAGTGTCGAGTAATTTCCCAGATGGTATAGAGCAAACAGCGCCTTTTTAAGATCAAAGCGAAGTTTATCGATGTGTTTGTCCCAAATGAAATGGCTGTCGATGGTAACTCCTAGGTATTTATAACTTTCGACAAGTTCGATGTTCTGATTCGGCAATGCATTTTGACAGATTATACTTCGAAAGCTAATGCTCTGTTGAGTTAATCTATGATGTGGTCCCCGAATATGCATCATCTTGGTTTTTGATGGGTTCAATATTAGTCCGTTATCGTGACACCATTCTACAGCTTTATCAAACTCATCTTGCATTATTCTCGTAGCCGTATCAAGACATTTATGTTGGACGATTAGCGCCGTGTCATCTGCGAATGCAAAAGGCGTACTGTTTTTGAAAACGCGAAGCAGCTCGTTTGTAAAAAGGATGAACAATAATGGTCCCAGTTTTGATCCCTGTGGAACTCCGAAAAGAACCGGTGTATGATTGCTGAAACTGTCTCCCACCTTCACTCGAAAAGATCTTTCACTTAGATAGTCTTGCAACCAGTCAGCCAGTGTGCCTCGAATCCCTAATCTTTTTAACGCCGTTATTAACTTTTTATGGTTCAGAGTATCAAATGCTTTACTGAAGTCCATGAATAAAACAAGAACATGGTGGTTTTTACTCAAGCTCCCATTGATAATATCTGCAAATTCACCCATGAGTTTTCCCGTACTTTTGTTTTTTTGAAAGCCGAATTGTTTTTCGTGGATAAGGAAATGATTTTCTACAAAGTTTTGGAGTCGTCTTGTTATAACTTCTTCCATACACTTCTCAATTGCCGGCAAGATTGATATTGGTCTGTAATTGGCTAACAAATTTTTAGTTCCTCCTTTATAGATAGGGCGCACAATTGCAGTCTTCAGTATTCGAGGAATTTTAGATTGATTCAAGCTAAGGTTTATAAGCCTTGAGATTATCGGAGCAAAAATAACAGCATTGTTTTTGATATCACGCACTCTGATACCATCGATACCCGCTGATTTATTTTCATCCATTTGTTTTAATACATCATGAACTTCTTCAGTGTTTGTTTCTAAGATGAATATTGTATTGGGTAATACGGAGTTGATATGGTGGGATATATTTGTATTGCAGCTGTGAACTATCTGCAGGACTTGATCCGAAAAGTTTTCAGCGCATTTCTTTGATAAGGTTGTCAGGCACTTCTCTAAAGGAAAGTTTTTGCTGATAACTTCGTCGATATTTTGCTTCTTCCGTCCCATTATTTCATTGACCAGGTTCCATGTTTTCCGAGGATCCGATCTAAGGTTGTTAAATTTATCTCTATAGTAGTTAGACTTCTGTATAAAGATATCCCTGTTCACTTTGTTCCGAAATTGCTTATACTCGGCTTCATAAGTCATGTTCAGCCTGTTATTCTTCCATCTTCGATACAGTTGATCCCTCAGCTTGCATTTTTCACGAATATCAGTGGTAATCCAAGGATTGTGTGAGTTCGCATAGATGTCTTGCATTGTTGTTAAAAATTTGCCATACATATCGTCAATATCATTTTCATTTAAAAGCACTTGCCAGTCAGTTGAATGTATTCGTTCGTCCACCATCCTATTTCGAATATATGACTTTGGTCTCTCTTGAATGCTAGATAAACTCTGAGTAATGGTTCCATACAAAACAGCATAGTGATCGGAGATTTCACTTTCAATTACGAAGGATAAGATTGGTCTATCTATCATGCTAACCACAATGTGCTGTATCAAGGTTGATGTTCCTCTTTTTAGGTCTACTCTCGTGCTATCCTGGATCACATTCATCAACCCATGTGCAGCTAACATCTCTAGGTAGTCCTTTACATAATTTCGATCAGATCTTCGAATGTCAATATTCATATCTCCTAATATCACGATATCCCTTTTCTTATCTAGTTGTTCAAGTATAAGTCCCATTTCTCTAATAAATCCTTTTATATTTAGTTTAGGCGGCCTATATAATCCATCCACATATTTAGCTTTTTCCCCTTCCAGAATTTTTATTCGAAGACATTCGTAAAACGTACTTTCAACACTCATGCGTTCATATTTTAAATCATTTTTAATGAACATGACAATGCCACCACCTCTGCGCTCGTTCCTGTTAAGAAATTCCGCATTAAATCCGTTTAAGGAATATTTATCATTTTCCTCTTTTTGAATATTAATTTCTACTAGAACAATTATTTTTAAATACTTCAGAAGGTTGCTTATGTTTACACAAAAAGTATTCCAGTGCTTGCGCATTGATCTTATATTGAGACACAAGCAACTAAAATTCGCATTTTTTAAATCATGGAAATTATCACCGCTAAAACCGTGTATTACCCTATAATCCAAATCTACTAGTATATTATTTCTATTTGTGTTTTCCATTTTTGTGGTCAGTTAGTTGTTCGTCTAAACACACACTCTCACATTGAATTTAAACATTTGCTATGAGACTGACGTCATCAACTGTCAATATTGGAACCGCATTCGTACTCTCGCTTTTTTTTGCTAGTACTCTTCCCGCTGACTCCCACACATAGCTCCAGTTTACTTGTTTTGCCTTTTCTTTCGCCATCCAAAGCAGTTGTTTATTTTGTTTGGTCAGCTGATTGTTGACGAAAACAGGAGCACTACTCCAAGCTTGATTTGGGTTGGGGGCATTGTCAGTGTTTTGCAAAACAGTTTTTAGTTGCATTGTACGGGTTGATCGTGCTTGTTTAACAAAGCAGGATTTGGCTATATGTGACGCAAATGATGCAACAATTAAAGATTTTTCAGGATTCTTCGGTTTGGTTCTATAAATGTCAGAGATGTCGCTGTCTTTTACTTCGTAATTGATAGTTTTACCGATGCCTTTAATAATTTCCACAAGATTTTCGTTACGTGTTGGTGGAATGTTTTTAATTTCAATATTATTCTTAAGTGTTTGTTGTTCTAAAACGTTTATCTGTGATTGCATATTTTTGATAGTTTCGTCTTTTTTTGCGTTGCTTTCTTTGAGATCAGTAATTTGTTTAGCTAAGTTTTCCATTAATTTGTTGTTTTGGGTGATGTTGGAATTGAGTTCGTCGTATTTTGTTGCAAAAAACTCACAGCTGATTGCAATGTCTTTAATTTCCGCTCTCAGTTTTTTTAGCTCAGCTAGAATGGGAGTGTCATTGCTACCAGTCAAGTTCGTAGCAACGGGACTGGTTGTAATTTCGTAGTGCACTCTCTTACTTGCTTGCACTACCGGTACCAATGGCTTAGAGGTCGGTGCCGTTGTTGAAGACGAAGAGTTCTCAGCAACACTAACAGCTTGGTTGTCTCCACCTCTGCAGAACTGGCACTTCCAAGCATCTCTTCTGGCCGGACCCATGGTTCTCCAAGACTTTTCTTGTACCGTAGTGCAGTTGTAGTGTAGTTTACGGGTGCAGTTTTTGCACACCACGAAATCGCCTTCAGCGGGCAGACATTCCTTGCAATGGGAGCAGAGATTCATGTTTCGCGGTTAAGAGAGAGAAAATCAGTAATGATAAAGGGAAATTAAATAGAAGGGTGGGGGGGGGGGGGGACAACCAAAAACGAGCAAATAAATGCTTTAGTAAATTAAAAAAAAAAAAAAAAAAAAAAATATTAAGATATTTGAATAAACTGGCACTTATACTTTTATTATAAGAAAGCTATTAAGCAGTCACTGTCTTATATTGGTTTTTAAAAATATATTATGCAAGAAAACGTTTTATTTCAAGAGTAAATCACCGAAATTCACAGAGCACTTTCAATAGACGACTGTAAAGCTTTCGTAAAGTTCGCACTGCTTTTTGGTCATCGTCAAGCGCCTTCTCACACAGCTATAGTAAATTTAATCGATGTAGATCGTCCGGCAAGGTTAACTGAGAATATTGCCGCCGTAGCTGAGAGTGTGGCTGAAAATCCAGGTGTATCCATTTGGAGACGATCACTGGAATTGGCCTATCTGACCACTTTCCACTGCATTTTGCATAAAGATCTTGGCCCACATGCTTATAAAGTCCAGTTGATGCAAGAATTGAAGCCAGCAGACCACGCACAACGCCGTCCTTTGGCTGATTGGGTGCTGGAAATTAATGAACAAGATCATTAATTTTTACACAAAATTATTCATTTCCATTTGTCTGGGAACGTAAACATCTGGGACTCCGAAAACCCAAAAGAAATAGTGGAACAACCTCTCCATCCATCCACAACGAGTGACAGTTTGGTGCGGTTTTTGGGCTGGCGGTGCCATTGGACCATATTTTTTTCGAAAATGATGCTGGTGGGACCGTTTCAGTGAATGGATTGCGTTACCAAACGAGGTTGACTGACTTTTTTTTGCCTGAAATTGATGCTATGGACGTGGAATGACGTTTACTTTCAGCAGGGCGACGCCACATGTCACACAGCTGGTGAAACAATGGCTCTATTGCGTGACAAATATCTTGGACGTGTGATTTCACGAAATGGAGACTTCACCATTAGACTTTTTCCTTTGAGGCTATGTTAAAGATAAAGTCTACGCCAATGATCTATCAACTATTCATGTACTAAAAGAAAATATCAGAGCTGATATTCGCGAAATACAGCCTCAATTATGCGAAAACGTGATTAAAAATTTCCTCAAAAGATTGACTATTTATAGGCAGAGCCGAGGCGGACATTTGGCAGATATTGTATTCCATTACTAACCTCAGAGTTTGTACTTTAGATCAAAATAAAAACATCACCACTTTTCATAAAAATGTTGCGTTTTTCTATTGATTTAAAATGACACCTCTTGTTGGATAACCCTACATATATGTATACTCGTATATATACTCATGTCATAAACACTGGTACAGGTTTAAACGCACTCATCGTGGAACTAGTATTAAACACATCCATTCTATATTGACATGTGTTCAATGAGTAACGTTTATACTAAGTTAACGCGCAAAAAGATTTACACGAAATGCAAATATGGAGTGGAGATGGAGATGAAGATATTAAAAACCGTGTTGCGTTAATTGGCCTTCACAAGTATAAAATATAGAAAGAGGCGATATTTTGCGCACTTTGAGACCGCTTGGAATAACCCGGAATTTTGTGTATGGAACTGTTAAAATGTTTGAGAATACTGGTGTGGGGTAACTGACCGTCAAAGATCCGGACGCCCTCGCACTGTCAGAACTCCACAGGCGATCAAAGCTGTTAAAGCCAGGATTAATCGGAGACCGTAGAAACCAGAATATCTTGTCACGAGAAATGAAGATATCACATAAATCCATGTCTCGCATTATCAAATGGAATGAAAGATCGAAAGCTCTACGCCACCGGTACGCACAAAAGGTCACAGGGAAATTTTGTTCACGGATGAAAAAATGTTTGCTATTGACGGATCGTTCAATAAGCAAAATGACAGAGTCTATGTCCGGTAATCCAAAAAAGCATCATAACTTACTCCGCGAGTCGAACAAAAAAGCTTGGGTGGCTCCAAAACAATGTGCCCGACTTCATAGCAGTATATGATCAGACCTCGCCAGGCAGTCCAGACCTCAATCCTTTGGATTATACACTCTGGTCTATTTTAGAGGCGATGGCTTGCTCTACTCGACACTCAAATATTGAGTTCATGAAGCGCGCTCTTATCCATGCAGCGGACAATTTTTCAATGGACTAGGTAGGTGCTGCGATCGACGAGTGGCCAGAGTGACTCATAAATGCAAATGGGGGCCATTTCGAGTAAATTGTTTAAATATTGTTTCCTAAATAATCAGTTTAAGTTTTACAGAAAAACAAATCAAAAAATACTTGTTCGTTTTTATTTCATCACCAAAAATGCGTGTACCAGTATTTATGACTTGTCTAGATACATATACTCGTGAAAGCACAATGAAATATCTCCGTTTTCTGCAGAGATGCAAAATTTCACATTTTCTTCAAATTAGGAATCCAATTTACAACGACTTGAATATAACTCTCATACATATGTATTTGGAAAGTAGTTGGGAGCACAGATCTGTCTGTATTGGATAACGTCGTGCTTTTCCGCGGGAATGGAAGAAATGTTGGACGATAAAAAAAAGTTCCGAACTTATAAGTTAAAACATCTGCCCCCAATTATACATGCTCTTGCTGTCGTGTAATTTTCTCACTGAGTGTTCTTAATAGTAATACCTAGAATAAATTAATATTAGGCAAGGCGCATGTCATATTTGAACTACAGGCCAAGGGATCCTCAAGCGTTCTTTTAATAGATGAACATTTCTCGCCGATAATGAATAATCAATTTTAGACCTTATAGTATTAGAACCATTTTAACTTACTTGATAACGGTTTCAGGGCTAGTGCAATCTTCGAAACGAATTGTATAACCAACTTCTTGGCCCAGACGACAACCAAATTCCTCTGCGACACGTTTGGCAACTGACATTGCAGCAACACGACGAGGTTGTGTACAACCGATTTTACCTCTTGCAGTAAATCCACATTCGGCCAAGTACTGTGTGATTTGTGTAGTTTTTCCAGACCCAGTCTCGCCAATGACAATCAAGATTTGGTTGTCTGTTACAGCCTATAGAAAAAGAATACAAATTATAGATACAATCATGACTTAATGAGGGGACTCGCTTAAGTACTCACCTTAATGAGATCATCGCGCAACTTGTAAATAGGAAGCGAATGTCGTTGTTCAACAAGGGTCATATCAGTCTTCTTACCAAAGGATGACTTTTTGCCGCCAATAACGTGTTTTTTCCATTCCGGAACCTCAACAGGTGCCAGGCCAACGCCCCGGACATTTGCAGCGAGCGCACGACTATCCTCTAAAAATATAATATACACGTTATTAGAATAATATTCAAAGTTTAAGCTTGTATTTCAAATACCTTCTGGAAGAGGATCAATCCAATTTTTATTCAAGCTTGTCGGTATCGAGTCCATTTCCTGTTCACGTTGAAGCATTTTTTGTTCTCTTCTTTCTTTAGCTAAGGCAGATTGCATCATGGCCGCTTGTGCTAATGAACCATCTGGATTCTTAACAATTCTAACCGGTGAAAGATCATGTAATGCTCGTCCATGGCCAGCAAGAAAAGGTGGTTCTTCTTCAACTATTTCGATTTCAATGTCGGCTTCATCGTCTTCGTCCTTTGGCAGTAATCTATAAAGAGAAGAGGCGTTTCACATGTGTTCATAATCAAGATGAGAATAGTGGTGGAAGAACATCTAAACACTGACTAATGAATGGAGGAGGGGTTCCAGACGATGTAAGAATTGCGATAAGGTTTGCTGGCGGGACAATTTCGTCGTCAAATATTCAATTTCCTAGGCTGGAAGAGCCAGGCATTCCGTTAAAATGTGCAGGGAGTTTTCATAACTATCTTGACAGAGTTACGAGTAAACTATTCAAGAGGTGTAGGAATGTTTTTAGTAAAATAGATGCCACAGAAATCTAAGGCTATTCTTTATTTGGTTCACGAGGAATTTCGCACTGCTCAGGTCACAATTAAACAAACGACCCGCAGCAGCCAAGTGTCATTTGAAAAGTGCAGGACGACTAAGTGGTTATTGACTACAATTCAATGTAAAGAATGAAACATTGTTGGAAAATTCTATCAAGAAGAAAACATTTTATCCAAAGGCAGGGAACGATACTGCGATAGATATAGTTTTAGACGCCAACTGAGCTATCCCTGGATGTTTTCTTTTCTGATCAATTCTCTAACATCACAATTCGCTGTCTTATGTGTTAGCAGATTGTAGCTGATTAAGAACAGCAATTCATAGACAACAGAGTGTACTATAATAGTTATGGAATGAGTTTTAGGACAAATGAATTAAGCTACCTGATAAGGTTTTAGCTGTGGTGTCTTTGTTCAGCAAGCCAGATTTGACGTCCTGAGCTAACAGCCGACGATAATGCAAAAGGACTTGTGTCCATAAAATATCTTAGTAGCAGCAGACGCCTATTTCTTAGACGAACGTTAAATACATCACCGACTTACCACCTCCCAGTGTTATCCTGGCAAATTTATTAGCACTCTAGGAAGCTTAAGCATCAAGCTAACATCAAAGCCACATATTCGGCTACCAGATCCTCCAAAACGGGTAGAACAGTGCTTGATTTAGCTTCCTTGCGTAGGTGCTTAGTTTAGGATCACTTTGCTTTGGCTTTCAGGTGAGAGTGACAAAATAAGAAATGAGCAAGCTGGGGATTTTTTGCTGATCTCAGATGAAAGATCATTTCACCGTGGTATTAAGTAATTTAAGCGACGGTCCCCAAACCACAATGAGCTACCAAGCCACTCAAGAGGAATAGATCGGTGCTACTTGGTGGCATACCTTCAGACCTTTCTAAGCATCGGAAACAATAGCTAGAGATATTTTGTGATAAATTAAAAACCACGTTGGTTCAACTCTTGATGTCGTACTCTTGGGATCCTCCTGCATCGATTACACAATCACCTTGTGGATCATTGCTTCATGCATGAGTCTCTGTTTCATCTGTTATTTATCGAATCGAGAGGGCCGCCTTCGACAACTTGAACTTGGTTTGCATTGATCAAACGCAAAGTATATAATTTCAAAAAGCTTGCAGACTGTCAACATATCTTGCATCCATCATTATCGCAAAAACAAACAAACTTTTCAAAGTTGAAGGTGCACCAAATGGTCAAAACTAGACTTCTGAAGAACAAATGGCTTAGACTTTGTAATTTTTTTTTATAATTTGCGCGCGCCAAAGGAATTATGAATACCCTTAAATTGTTTCATTGCACGGGCGTTTAGGAAAATGGGGAAGAGAAACAGAGGAGAAGCCTGTGCACGTTGGCTTTGAATATTTGGAAGTTATAGCGATGGAGAAATACAGAGCCTGGTAGATCATTTCACATTCTTGTCATTCGGCTTATAAACGAATCCCTATATTTGACAGTGCGACCGAAGTTGGACTTAAGGTGAAATTTTGAAGGGGAGGAATGCAACTGGCTATTTCGCTGGAGCTTTTTTTATAAAGAAAAAACGATAAAATAGGGAGAGACACGAGACATTTCGACGATGTTCAAGTGAATGTATGGAGTTCACAATGTTTCTATCACTTATAAGTTTTAACACGCGATTCTGTACCCTGTATAGAATGTGCAGAACGGTCTTGGGTGCACCAGACCAGATGTGGACGTTATGCTTCAGCTTTGGATGGATGAATGCTTTATAAATTGAAGTCAGATCAGACGGGGTAAAATATTTCTTGCAATGTTTAAGGAATAATAGACATTTTGCTGCGTTTTTAGCGACCTCAAATATGTAATCTTTCCATCGAAAATGGTTATTAATACACATACCGAGCAAGTCTTTCGGTTTCAGCGATGCAAGTACCATTCATGGATAATGGTTAAGGGTTATGGTTTCGCTTGAAAGACTCTGATGGTTTAACCCCATTTGATTATGCTGTCCGTTCCTCTTCTACGGCCGAAGAGCAAGGACGTGAGTTAGGGAATGAATATGAAAAACTGAGGGTACTGTCATCAGCGAAGGAATGAATTGGATTATAAGTTGCAGACAAGAAATCATTTATAGAAATAAGAAAGAGAGTCGAACACAAAACAGAGCCTTGGGGAACACCAATATTTTTTTTGGTGAATTGCAGACTTGAAGCCGTCTAAGACAACTTGTATTGAACGCCCCGAAAGGTAATTTCTAATACATTGAAGAAGAGACTCATCGACGTCATATGCACGCATTTTCGACAAAACAGCCTGATGCCAAACTCTGATGAAGAGAGCCCTTAAGCGGCAGACATTCCAAAGGAATTGGTATCCCCTTAAACAATTTCTGCAGAGGCTGTCGAAATGAGGAGCTTCAAATCGATATGAGCTATACAGAGCCATGTCTAGTTTTGGCATTTGTTATCAGAAAAGGACTACGACAAGGTGACGTGCTGTTATGTGAATTCTTTAACGTCAGACTTGAAAGAATTGTACAAAATTCTCAAGCTAGCATCAGGTGTACGATCTTTCAAAAGTCACTACTCGCGTATGCCGACGAGATTGACATAATTGGAAGAACGCACAGGATTGTCAATGGTGCCTTACTTATGTATATATCCCCTTGTGGGTCCTATTGGTTCCTGACCCGTACTCTCGTAAAGGTGTTCGTTAGAGATACGATTGGGCCAGAAAATCCTTAAGATGTTGCGCAGGCACCTATTAACGAACGTTTGCAGCTTTCAGGTGATAGCAGTGGTCACTCTCCACGTGCTGCATCCATATAACAGCACGGATTCAACGTTGGAGCGGAACAGTCTTAGCTTGGTGTTCAAACTGATTGTATTGCTTCGCCATATTTTGGACAACATCCCGAACGCGGACTTTGCTTTGGCGATTCTGTTGGCTATATCCAGTTCGGTTCCACCATCGGTCGAGACAATACTCCCAAGATACTGGGAATCCTCTACTCTCTCTACCGGTTGTCCAGCAATGCATATTTGAGCCGATGAGTTCGTTCCAAGACTGATAATTTTAGTTTTTGCGGTATTAATTTTCAGAGGTCCATAATTCTATGAGAGAGTAAGCATACGTTGTCAGCGTAGTCAAGATGTTTAAGTTGGGATGTAAGAGTCCATCGAATTTCACCGTTTCCCGTCAACAAGGCTGCACGAAGCACATCGCTATTCACCAATAGGAATAGTATTGATGAAAGAATGCAGCCTTGTCTTACCCCACTTTGGATCTCAAATTCCTCAGACAACCTTCCTCTGTGCAGAACGTGACATTTGGACCCTTCGTATGTAGCTTTGACAATAGCAATTAATTTATCAGGAATACCTCTCCTGCGTAAGGCACGCCAAATAAACTCCCTGTTAACACTATCGAACGCCTTCTCAAAATCAACGAACAGCAGGTGAAGTGGCTATCGATATTCAACGCACTGTTCGATGATAATCCGCAGGGTGTTGATGTGGTCGACACAGGAGGATCCAGAGCGGAAACCTGCTTGTTCGGCATCGAATGTGTCTTCGAGATGTTGTTTGATTCGCTTCAGGATGATTTTAGCTATTATCTTAGCTACAACAGGCAGCACGCAGATACCTCTCCAGTTTCCGCACTTCATTAAACTACCTTTCTTAGGAAGCTTGACGATCATTCCCTTTTTCCACTCGTCAGGAAAGCTCTCGGCTTCCCAAGCTCTTTGTATAAGTGGCTCAGCCCATGTTGTTGGCGCTGCTCGTAAGAGCTCTGCGGGAATACCGTCAAGTCCGACCGCCTTGTTGGTTTTAAGTGCTTTGATCGCGGTAGTGATCTCATCCTTACTGGAAGTGGCGGTTCGTATTCGGGCATTTCTTACCTCGGGCACCTCAGTCTGATTTGGGAGCATATCGCTAGCGAATACACGGTTTAAAACCGTAGCAAAATGCTCCTTCCGTCTCTTAAGCTGGTCCTCATCCGAAATAAGCAAGGAACCGTCTAGGCTTTTCACTGGGTGTTGGCTGGAGCTGCGACCACCTGTCAGCTCTTTAGTGATTCTGTAGACGGTCCTACTATCGCACCTTCGTGCAGCATCTTCTGCTTCTGTAGCCAGCGCGTTGATGTAGTTACGCCTGTCACGTCGCACGCTACGTTGAACTTCTCTCATCTTCATGCGATATAGGGACTCTAGCTCATTACTCCCTGCTGCTGGAGCAGGAAATGCGAGCTTTCAGCTGTTTCCGTTCGTCAATCCGTCTCCAGGTATCCTCGGAAAGCCACGCCCTATGCCTTTCCTGCGATTGACCGACAATTCTTTCAGCACCAGATGTAAAAACATTTTTCACAGCACACCAATGGTCTTGAATGGTTGTGTGCAGTGAGCTGCTGATTGCTTCCACACCTTGCGAAATATGCTCCCTTAATTGTTGGCGCACTGAGGGATCACTAAGTCTATCGATGTTGAACCTGGGCATTCTTGTATTGTCGTGGGATCTTCGAACGGCAGCAGTGCGTAGTTGAAGAGTAGGTATCATAAGATGGTGATCTCGTACTATCCCCACATCTGCTCCTCGCCTGTTTCGGACGTCCAGGAGACTACTTCTAAAGCGGTGGCTGATGGCAAAATGGTCAATTTGATTGGAGGTTGCTTGCCTGTCGTTGGAAACCCAGCTGACTTTGTGGCAGGTGCCACCTATCACAAGGCGGTTGACATTGCAGAAATCCACAAACCTTTCGACGTTGTCATTGCGGTTGCCTAGTCCATGCTTCCCGATTACATGCTTGAGCCCTTCGTTAACGTTGCCTACCTTGGCATTCAAATCCCCCATCACTATGACAATGTCTCCATTTGGTGTTGTCTTGAAGACGGCGCTTAAGAGATTGTAGAAGCTCTCCTTCTCGTCCTCAGACGAGCTCTCCGTTGGGGCATAACACTGTATGATGGTGACGCGTCGTACTCTAGTCCGGAATCTGGCCGACATAATCCTATCACCATAAGGTTGCCAGAAAATTAGGCCTTTGCGTGCTGTTGGTGTTAGCAGCAGTCCGACTCCATATTCCCGCGGACTTCCAGATGGTCTTCCGGAATAGAGTAGTACAGTGTTATGCGTTGGGGACTGGCACTCACCTACTTCTAACCATCTGATTTCGCTTACCCCCAAAATATCCAGTCTATATCGCATGAATTCTTTTTCCAATTGAAGGAATCTGGCATTGTGAGGTCCTTCGTTTCCCGAGTCGAGGAGCGACTTCACATTCCAGAAACCTATCTTTGTCCGGGTACAATAGCCAAAAGTCGTCAACATGTGTCCTTATCCGAGGCATAGTGTCGGTTTCTGTAGCGAGCAGGGTTCGGTAACGCAGGTTGCTGGCCCTAGTCTAGAATCAAGGCCCTAGGAAACCCGCACTTGCAATTTTAGCTTACACGCATAAGGGATTATACGTATAGTTACCCGGGGACCACCACTAGTAGGTAAAGCAAGCACTTCATCACGAACTTGATTATTGCGCTACTGGCCGAAGCCAAGTTTTGAGCAGTCAGTAGTTTCTCGATCAATCGCAATGCAGATTCCAATGGTGCCTTCGTGAGTATTGAAAAAGAAGCGGCGAAAATGCTCTAAGTGATTTAGCGGAAGGAATAACAAAATATATATGCTGTCATCAAAAAAGAACACTCAACATCGTCAACTTGGATAGAACGTCACAATAGACAGCTACAATTTTGAGGTAGTTAAGGACTTTGTTTACCTAGGCTCCGCTGTAAATTCAAACAATTACACGGACAACTATATAAAACCGTCACCATAACAGTCCTGCTATACAGCGCAAAAGTATAGTCGTTATCAAAGGTGGATGGAAACATCCTTAGTTACTTTGAAATAAATCCTTTCCGAGTTGTTTTTGGTCCCGTTTGTATCAATAAGGTATGGAGGATAAAATTCGACAATGAACTACTTGTAGCGATTGTACAACGACTTCGATCTAAGGGTTTGAATTCATATAGCTAGGGATTGTAAAACGAATGGACATCAACGAATTCGTCAGAAAATTCTTCGAATCTAGCCCAGAGGGATGACGCAGTACAGGATGACCTTGCTTTCACAGCATAACAGGTTCGCCTGTAATGAGAAAAGTTTATTAAAAAAAAAAAAATCTAAACGAGAAGTGCAAAGAAGCGACCACTCTTCTTCTCACATTAGGAACACAAAACCCTCGGTGAGTACTTCTTGAAAGGCCTTGATGATTTGCCGAAACATAAATTCATCTCTATATTCAACCGTAACGGCTATCACACTTTCTCCCTTCAAGTTAATACAACATGTAAGGTTTCTGGTGCTGTAAAGCAAAATGGACCTAACTTTTGATCGAAATGTGTTTTCTCTGGTGTGTGCAATAGATGACGTATTAGAGCTTACGAGTTCAACGGTGACTGGCATGTCAAATTGAAACTACAAATTATTGCACTTTAGAGTGTTGGTTGATCGGATATGATGAGACACACTTTTGTCAAAGTAGGCCCACTGTGTTGACACTGAGTAAGGACGGGTGCAATTTTTAGATTTAACCGTGCAAGCGTTGTTGAGATCATTAAGATCACTGAAAAGTTATCCACCCAGTGTAGAGTGCGGGGCATGTACACAGGAAGGGTGTTACAGTTTCTTCTTTCTCTTCATCTCTGCAGCTCCTGCATTAGTCATGCCCAACTTTCGAACAGGCCTCTCTCTTGTGTTTTTAAAAATCCGTCAGACTATATTTTTTCTAGTACTGGCCACAGTAGCCTGGCGGTATTACAATGGTCTCTAGATGCTTCCATCTATGATTCTCGCCTTGTTTAACGGATCGACGTGTATTAGGTATTTAGCAAAAGACATTGGCGCCTCGATGTCGGTTATGCCTATGCTGACTAGTTCATCAGCTTCGCAATTCTCCAGAATGTCGCAGTGACCAGGTATATCTCCCGTTGAGAGATATGCGGCGGTCTTTCATTGCCTTAGATTTTAAAGTGCTGAATGAATGTGATGGCTGCCTTACTATTACTATGTGTCTGCGACACAGTATTAACACCCAACTGTGACTTGAGCCTGAAAACGTCGCAATTGTTCTGAAGTTTAAAGGAGAGGAATAGGCCCTATAAGAAGACTCCGACACCGACTACGTCCATATTTCAATATTTGCCTGTAAGCCCTCTATATGGAGCCTACCAAATGTTTGCATGAGTATAGGTCAACTATGGACTTTTTGCCACGTTCAATGACATTTTCTCTCCAGTTGAACTTACGGTCAAGCTTTAGTCCAAATAATTAGCGCTATCCCATAGTCTAAAAGTGGATCATCTCATTTTAGGGGAGATGAAGAGAATTTTATGTTTTCTAGTGAACAGGACTAGCTCGGTCTTGGTCGGATTGACACTAAGACCACAGCTAGTTGACCAAATGACCAATTTGCTTAGAACAAATAGCAGGACATCGAGAAGAGTCTGCGGGTACTTGCCTGGTATTAAGAGCAGGCGCGCGTTGAAAACTAAAGCAGAGGGGAAGAAGGAAAGTTTGTAGGCCTTAAAGTTGGTACAACTATTCAAAAAAGTTGCATTTTACTGACTCTCTTCTTGCGCTGTTGGGAAACAGTTACAAGAATATAAAGTGAAAATATTTAGAGGAGTGAATTTGAAGATCTAGTAGTCCGAATCAACAAAATTGGAAAAGTCACAAAGAAAAGCTGCTGCTAGTTCAGTCGGCGATAGCAAAACATTACTTAATTACTACTTACCCAGTCTCTTCATCGAAATCAGGCAGCTCGCTGCGGTCTATTACTCCCGACGATATCATTTGTTTGATCTCCCATCTCTCGGGGCTGGAAATTCGGGTCACTCTCTTCCTGCTCTCATCGTCCTCGCCGTCGACGGCGCCCTGCAACTGCAGCAATGATGTTCCTCCTATTGGCCGGTCAGGATTTCGATCCTTCAAGTCACTGTCTTTAGTAGGAGCATGTGAAAGTGGATTCAGATCTTTGCCATTGGCTTGATCGACTTCCTTCATCGACAGTGAAACTTTTTGTCCGGTTATGGATATTACCTTCACCTTGACCATCGAACCCCGATTCACTACTTCGGTGACATCAGTGACACGACCCTCCGAACGCAGCTGTGATATGTGAACCAATCCCTCCCATCGTTTGCGGAGACCGAAAAGTTGAACAAAACATCCGAATGGGACGATATTCGCCACTTTGGCTGTGTAGATCTTCCCTGGCTCGGGATCATCAGGCATCGGAGTCGGACTACGTCGCTTATCCCGATGTGGACTTCTGTCTCTGTCGCTTCTCCTATGTCGGTCTGGTGTACGGGATCGCCTGCTTCGGTGTCGGTCTCTTGACGAACTGCGCCGTGATCGCCTGTCTCTCGACCTATCCCGATTTCTATCGCGATGATGTCTGTCCCGAGATCGGCTGCGTCTATTCCTCGAACGACTACGTCGTCGATCCCTTGACCTGCTTCGCCGTTTATCTCTTGACTTGGTTCTGTGCCTCTTGCTGCGATCTCTCGAGCGGGTACGTGATTTCTCACGTTTGCGTTCACGTGACCTCGATTTACTTCTGTGCGTTGCCTTCTTCTCTACCTTCTCTTCGACAGGGTTTCCCGCATTACTTGGGGCCAATGCCTCTAGCTCTGCCATAGCATCGTCCACAACACTGTCCTCCATTTCACACTTTTCTTTTTTCTTCTCTTCAACGGGCAATGGCTTTTCATTGGGTATGGCCAGCCCGGGAAACATTTGCATTAGTTTATTCTTTTTGTCGCCCTCGGGATAATCTTTGCTGGAACTTCCATGAGCCGAGTCATCGGTGGGCTTCATCAATTGAATGATTCGCAACAAGTTTGTCACAAAGGAGTCCGGGAATTCTGCTCCATTTTCCATCAGGACTTTCTTGAAGGAGTCGAAGGTTGTGTTCTTCTCAGCCAAATCGATTATGAACTCAGCTACGACGGGAAAGCATGTTTGTTTACTTCATGTTGAACAGAAAATATCACCAAAACTTACCTAAATCTTTGTCGTTTATCCCCAAATGGTTGTCCAATTCTGTGCAGATCTTCGACACCAACGAAAGGTGCTCTAATTTCTTTAATTCATCCATTTTTAAACGAATTTTAAAGCAAAATCAGCTTCGAAACGTTTGGCTGCGTGTTGCAGTAAAGTTGATGAATGAGAAATTGAAATGTCAAATATTTATTTGACATGCTTCTATGACCAGGGTTGTTACACGCAGTGTTGGTAAGGCAGATTCAATGAGTTCATTCAAGTCACTTATTCAATTTGATTATATTTACATGGTTAGTCCGGCTCGCGATCAGGAAGTTGGTTTGTCATCTATGACTTAGTTATTATGATTATTGATTTATTATGACAATATCTTATAAGATAGTGATAATCAAGAAAATTATAAAAATTATAAATGAGAGCTACACAATAAAATAATGAAATTCAATGAAACAAAAAGACAAATTAAAATCAAAACTCAACAAGCGGACATAAAACGTAAGTAAAACACGTCCCATCCATTTTGAGACAGATATCATTTATTTTAAGTTTTCTTTTAAATCCTGTTATGTTGTCTATTCTTTTAATATGCCACGGTAACGAATTCCACAAAGGGATAAACACGAAAAACTGACGCTCAGTGGTCTATTTCACCAAATTACAAGTACAATTACAAATTTGTATTTGTTGATTACATTTACAAATTTGTTTACTGATTTTCTGTTTAACAAACTACAAACTTAATTCCAACTAATTTGTTAAAAAGAGAAAAAAATTAAGGGAAATTGTATTTATTATTTACAAATAGAAAAATAAAAACCGTTTCACCATTTACTTTGCAAAGTTGTAAACAACAACTGTTTTTCACAAATTTGTAAGCTCTCTAACTGATAACATCAAAGACAAAAATGAATAAACAAAACAAAATTTTTATCGCCGGCTGGTTTAATTCGTGATAAGAAAAATGTTTTATTCGGCAAATTTTCTGATACCATTACACATAATGTTAAAGTTAGCGAGTGGCAAAAGATTTTCAACACTTTAAAATCTAATGGAATTTTAATAGATAAGGACTGGAAATACCTTAGAGATGTAGTGTGGCAAATTTTTAGACGAAAAACTGTACTTACTTACTTTCTTACTTTAGGTGGAGCTACAGTCCGGGGTGGACCTGGGCCTCAGCCAATACGCCTCTCCAGTTAGCCCGATCTTTGGCTAACTGCCTCCAGTTGCGCACTCCAAGTAGGTTGAGGTTCCCTTCCACTTGTGCGCGCCACCTAAGGCGAAGTCTTCCTCTACTGCGTTGTCCCTCCGGGTTGGAATCGAAGACGAAAAACTGTGGTAAGTCAAAAACATTTGTATAAAGGGTGAACTTCATAAGATGCAATAAAAGGCTGAGAAGAAAAAAATATTATTAGAAAGTGGATAACAAATTTTAAAAATCTTTAAAAATTTAAAGATTTAGATATACCGTGCATGTCTGCGATCCCGTGATACTATCCACCATTTCCATGCCAATGTAAAGCTGTTAGAAATTGCTGTGTCGGTGTCAGTGAAATGTTTTTTTTCAGACTCATTTGCAATCCTAGGTAAAATTTGTCTTATTATTTCCTCTGCCTCAACAAGTGTTAACCGAAACTGTTCGTTGAAAACAAAAGAATCTGAAATTTCATAGTTAATTCCCGGACGATATATTTTTCTTGGTCTATTAAGCACAAAATCTTCACTTATATCACTATCGGTGCTACTATGCCTTCGACGTAAGGACATTTTTAGGTTTGAAATGCGATTTCTTTCGAAAAATACAAATTGTTATTAAATCGACACACGATCTTTCTATTGTAAGAAATTTTCAGCAACTGAACAAATTTGTAGAATTTCTTGATTTTGTGAAACACAAACTTACAGAAAAATATGATTTTTAACAAATTTGACTTTTGGTGAAACAGAAATAATGAAATTTCTAAAAATTTCCCTTTGTAAACTACAACTACAATTTTGTAGCACAAATATTTAGTGAAACAGAATAAATCGATTTTTCTACAAATTTGTTGAAAAAGTGCTTGTAAATTACAATTTGTAAGTTGGTGAAATAGGCCACAGATGTTAGGGATGAATACCTTGGATGAATCAACTGACTAGATCTGTGAGAGAAAGTCATTCTTGTTTTATTGTAGAGATACATAGGTTGGTTGATGTGATAGCAAAATGTCGGAGAGTAGAGTTAATGTGCGAAGCTGAAGTAGGCTGTCAAACGACATATTAAACAAGCGCCTAGACAAATTTGACGCCCGGTCATATCTACGCAGTCCGAAAACATACCTAGTTGTGCTATTAAACGCTACCTGATGCCTTCTTTTCCTGGCGTAATTACAGGAATAGAAAATTTCGCAGCCATATGTAAGGATAGGGATAACCAGCGTTTTTGCAAAATGAGGCGTGTTTTTATGAGAGTGTAAGTTTGAGTTACCCACAGATTGCGAAGCATCCCGTAGGTTTTTCCAATAATAGAATTTATATGGTTATTCCATGTTAGGTTACGGTTCGTAATCATACCAAGGTTTTTAGCACTTTCAAAATACTGTAATATGCGAGCTACGGCTCGAGTAGATAAAACAATATTCTGTGAAATTATTTCTTTATTTTCTAGTCTATAAAACAATTCAGGTTCACACTATACTATTCTTCGCAATTCTTTTCTTAGAAGGTCTCTGTCCTCTCAAATCACTTTATCTCCTTTCAATTACCTTAATTCACAAATCCAAACTAATTACTTCTTCTTGTTAAATCTCAACTTTCAATTTATTACAAAATTACAACTTCGCCCATTATCACTTTTCTAATCTCTTCGCCACGGTTTTAAAACTACTGCCTCTTCTCGATCGCCATCTGTCCTTATATAGCAGAAGTTTCTGATAGCCAGAAACTTCTAGCAAATTCTTCGACCACTGGAACAAGAAAAATTCTGATGTAATAATTCCAAGATGACACTCATTTCTTGCAGTTATAATTCCCTCTTATCCGTGATATTATCCGTCTCTTTCGTAGACATGAACTGTGGAGACTTAACCGCAGACACGAACCTCGAATGAAAGGACACTTCGGACCAAAATTCTGCCAGAATGAAAAAACACTTCGGAATGGGTTGCATAGTCGTAGGAGCGTAGTTATTATTATGCTACAATATTTTAACTCCCATTGAATTCCATAGGTTTTCAATGGGATTTAAATCAGGGCTATTACCAGGCCAGGTTAAGTTTTTTACTCCTGCGCCTTCCAAAAATCCTTTACCTGTAATTTAAATGAAGCATTTAAGAAAAAATAAAATAAGTAAAATAACTAATAAAAAGAAATATATCGAACAATTTTCGTTCGGTGGCAGGCAGTAGAGTCATCTTAGAAAATTACGTCATCAGCGTGCCCGAGATGATTTTTTAAAGATGGTACCAAACTTCGTTCTAATACGTTAATGCATTTCCTTGCGTTTACAGTACCACTGTTGATCTCCAATTGTCCAACTCCATGGAATGCAAAGCCATTTTACCAGAGGGATGCTTAACCGTTTTCCTGGTGCATTGGTCACTGTAACGCTTTTCATCTTTTCGCCGCAAGTAAATCATACCATCAGACCCGTGAAGATTGAATTTACTCTCATCTGAAAAGATGACGTTTTTCCAATCATCCACAGTCCAACTTCGACGATCTTTGGTCCATTTCAACCGTGCAGCCTTAATTTTTTTCGTGAGCAATGCCTTTTTTGCTAGTTTCATAGCCAACAGTCCTCCTTCTCTTAAACGTCTATGAACAGTTTCGACACTAATTCGTAGATTACTGTTTTCCTCAAGGTCCCTTCGTATCTCAGTATCCGGTTTAAAATGAGCACGTAAGCTCATCCTGACAATGTACTGGTCTTGTGAGGTTGATGTCTTCGTTTTTGAGCCGGAACCTTTCTTCCGATCATAATTTCCAGTATTTTCTAAGTTTTTTTTTTAGCACACGGTCCACCGTTGTGCTATGACGTTCATTTCTTTTAGAAATTTCCCTCGCCGACAATCCACCTTCGGAAAGCCCTACAATTCGCGCCTTTTCTTCGGGCGTCAATTTTGACATTTATAACACTTTTTCTTTAAATGAATTTTTCTCTCAAAACTCCAAATGAACAACAGCTCTGCATGAAAGCATTATTTACACAGTATAAGCCTAGCGGTACTACTTGGAAGAAATGCGAAAGGAAACAGTTAATCTTTGCGGGTGCTGCGATTTCATTGACCGCCACTGTCTGATATCATATGTTTTTTACCCTCTTCATATGTATGTGACATATTGTTCAAAAGAACTCTTGGAGCAGAATCCTAAAAAAAAAATTTTGAATTTTGTGCGAAAAACAAATGTCTCCCCCCAAGCATTTCCAAAGTACGTGACCAAAAGCTTTGAAACAAAATCAAGATATTCGTAGTAGAGCATTTTCAGATCAATAACTTCTTATTAATTTGCTAAAATTTCATCAAAATCGGTGAAGAAACTCTTTTTTCTAAATAATAACAAAAAATGATAATATTTACATTTTTTTTTAATTTTCCGTAATGAATATTGTATATTTTTCCGTATGTTATACACCGACCTGGTATCAAAGATGGTCTTGGAAACCAAGGGCGGATCCAGGATTTATTTCTGGGAGGGGCACAAAGGCCAGATAGGCGAATAGTGTACCCCATAGTATTGTAACATCACCTAAAAGGATGCTACAATAATGTAGAATAATAACTACGCTCCTCCAGCCCATTCCAAAGTGTCTTTTCATTCGGGGTTCGTGTCTGCGGATATTACATCAGAATTTTCTTGTTCCAGTAGTCGAAGAATTTGCTAGAAGTTTCTGGCTATCAGAAACTTCTGCTATATAAGGACAGATGGCGATCGAGAAGAGGCAGTTGTTTTAAAACCGTGGCGAAGAGATTAGAAAAGTGATAATGGGCGAAGTTGTAATTTTGTGATAAATTGAAAGTTGAGAGTTAACAAGAAGAAGTAATTAGTTTGGATCTGTGAATTAAGTAATTGAAAGGAGATAATGTGATTTGAGAGGAAAGATACCTTGTAAGAAAAGAATTGCGAAGAATAGTATAGTGTAAACCTGAATTGTTCTATAGACTAGAAAATAAAGAAATAAATTTCACAGAATATCGTTTTATCTACTCGAGCCGTAGCAAGCATATTACAGTATTATAATTGCTAGTGTTTTATCGACTGGCCTGTTTTATCTGAATCGTGTCTGGGGGGGGGGGACGTGCCCTTGGGCCACCCCCTGGATCCGCCCTTGTTGGAAACCATGAACTTTCTTATCGTTATGAAGAAAAAGCGACAAAAGGCAAATTTATTATTGATGCACCTTCTCCTAAACGTTAAGAAAGTATATTAAATTAACCAGTTATAGCCAATAATTTATTTAAATACCCCTAACTCGTACGAGAGGGGATATAGACACCCTTTAAATTTTTTTTCTTGCCTTTACCCAAGCAAAATTGTTATTTAGATCGCAAAAACCTGAAACTCCATCTATTGGGTAGGACAATCTCTTGTTGAACTTAAAGAATCAGCCACACCATCAGTATTTTCAGATTAACTAAATAAATAAATAAAAATATGTAAATGAATAATCTGAGTGCTTACAGCAAATATGTAGTGCTGAAGTTGGTTTTACGGAGTCAGTAAACTATACGCTTACAAAATGTGTATTAAAAATTCGTGATGCATTTTTGGTCAAATATCCGCATTTAACATTTAATTTAACTTAAATCCATTCCCTCATTTTCCAGTGGTCAATTGTAAATCTTGTTTCATTTGACCCACGTATGTACGTACATACATATGTATGAATTTTCAGCTACCTAAGCTTTTCCCTCGATACCAATGCAACTTGTTTTACGTCACCATGACTTCCTAGTTCCTCTACTTACTAGGTTCTCGTTCTACCATCAACTCATCCTAGTGCAAATCGACACCAACCCCAAAAATGGAGCCTCAACAAAATATTTGTTATTCCTATTCCCATTCCATACGAAAACCAAACTCGTTGCAGAGTGGTGCAGGCAAATCTGCTCGAACCAACTCAAAGGCCAAGTATCTTTGTGTAATCTGTAAACTACGTCATTCCTTCCAGGCCCAGATTCTGAGCGAAATTCACCCCAATTCCACGACTCCTCGCGCTGTTCAAACATCACAGTCCATAGGCCAATCCAACTACAACGACGCCATCGAACATAACAAAAGTATCTGGAAAGTACTTGTGTGTATCTTTGACTATAATCCCCAGCATTTTTGTTGTTCCAACGACTTTCCAATGGTTCACACCGTATGTATCTGCGTTGTGTGTTGCATGTTAGCTCAGGATGTTTTTGTTTGCGCCTTTCTCAGGGCCATCGTGTTGTGCTGGTGCTGGCTGGCTGTTTGCGTTCCGTTGTGCTTGAGCAAGTGCTCAACGTCGCTACCGCTAGCTAGATAGGTATTTTTCTGCAAGTGGTTCCGCAGCATTTTAGTTGACTGAGTGCGTTTCTGGAGTTCGGAGTTGTTATCGCTTTCCCGTTGCTTGTGTGGTGGATGTTGTACAGATACAATCATATTTTTTTGTGTTGTGGGGCTCTGAGCACTGTGTGCAAAACTCGGGAATTGTGCAGACTCAAACGGATGTGAATGTGAGTGAAGTTATTGTTTGATGCAGTAGCCAGTTGCAATTTTAGTATCGCGGGAGTTCAGTTCACTAGTGAATCGCAGTGACTAGATCGTAGAGCATCTGTTTTATTTCGTAAAAGCGAAACGAGTTAGAAAGCAATCACACACATTCATATGTGTCCGGCATGAGTGACTGTGTGCGTTAAGGGTTCACGGATGTGTTTACCTCAATGTTCCAGCTCGGTTGTCCTCTTAGTTGATCCTCCGTCGTTTTGTCACATCATCGAAAGTGAAGCGCAATATGAACTGATTACACTTTTTGTGAATTACACACTTACGTCGTTTTAATCGCATCTTCACTGAGAAACTCCTTCCAAAATTTGTAAAAAAAAAAAAAAAAATTAATCTCTAGCTACTCCGCGTGAAACTGTGAATATATATTTTCGAAATAAAATTTTGCCAAAGTGTGAGAAAAAGAAAAGAGAAAACCTTCCCATCCAAGTGATGTGTTTCGAGTCAGATGTTACAAAACGGTCTTGCATCATAACAGAAAGAATGGTGTGAATATTACTCCTAGTATACTCGTTCAAAGTGTAGTTTGTTAATATCAGGTAGCAGGGCGAGTAAAAGATACACCGCACCGAGTGGTTTTGTTTTTATGTTTTTTTTGTCAAAAGTGACGCCGCAGTGAAAATAAAAGTGCAAGAAGAAGCGAAATAGAAGAAAATATCGGTGTCCTTTCGGTGTCCTTCGAGTGTGTGTGGTTTTGCGTTGTTGTTGGTGTTGTGTGGGAAAAGCTATTATCAGCAGCTATACCGATATCGAGATGGCTTTAGCTAAACGGATTAAGTGCTTCAAATACCTAGTCTACAGTTACGTTGTTCTATTAACGGTAAGTGAAAGTTTCAACAATAACTCGTGTGTGTATTAATTCAATCAATCGAGAGAGTAGGCAGGGATTTGTGGAAAAAAAGTCCTATTCCTGCAACCCCTTTTGTTTGCTTTTGCATTCAATCACACTCACATTTGGTGCACTCTCTCCTTTGCTATTTGACCTAAATTCTGAGCTTGCCTGCACGTAAGAACAAACTACGTAAAAGTATCTATCATGTCGGTGTCACATACATAGATACAGTGCCTAGTACATGTAGAGGTACTGGGCAATGCGATATTTGTTTTGGGTGCCGTAAAGGTTCGCTCGGGTTTTTTTTTTTTTAGGTATACCACGGACGAGCATGCAATGCAGCTGGACTTCACTCAAAAGTTAAAGTTGAGAGGCAACTTGAAGTATCTACATATCTTCTGACTGATTTTCTGCCCCTCGTTGTGTATTCAAATCTCGTTTTGAAATCCACTTCAAACTCTTTTTTGTTCGTGTTCTACCAACACCGAGATCTGTAGATGAATATTTTAAGAACTTGTTTTGTATCTGTGTACTTTGTCAATTGCATTCTGTATCTGACTGAGATTTCTTTGTAGGTACCCTACCCTCCCACCCCCCGCACTGAAAATGAATAATTCCAAGAAACCACAATACACCACAGTGTGTTATGTAATTAAATAGTTTTCACGTTCGAATTACAGTCCGTAGCCCGCTTCCACATCATCATCATCAGTACATCTTTGCACAGATGTGGTGTATAAAATGTTCACTCCTCGGTATGCCCCAACCCGACCTACCTATCTAGGGATTTTCCAAAAACATACATAACTACTACTCATTCCTTATTCGGTATATACAGATGCTTGACCTTGAAAACCAGGCTGCGCAGGTTCTCTTGGAAAATCTCATTGGAAAATGACGACGTTGTTGTACTTGTACACGAGCGGCTCCGCTCCGCTCACTCTGTGTGCCATTGTTAGGTACATAATTGCATTGCATAAAATTTTAAAATGCAACGAGGCGCGGGGTACATTTTTTGGGTATATGGGGCACTAAAACCCGTCCAATCTAGGTGCTTGTTGTAATATTTGTATGTATTGCTCAGAAAGTTTTTTTTTTTTTTTTTTAATTAAATATTCTCCCCATTCTCAGGGGGTTGTTAGTGTGTGTATCCGTATCTGTTTGTTGCAAAATCGATAGATGATAACTTAAAGGGATTTTATTTTTTCGCTACTGCTTGCCTTCGAAAATGAAGTTTTCCTCTTGTTCCGCAAGGATTATACACGAATATGTACTTTGTGTGTAAAAGATGTGTTTGGCACTCTTTGGCAATTCGATTTTTCGTTCAAGGTCCTATCACAACTTCAGTGGGTAAGACACGAAAGAGAAATTCGCAAAAAAAAAGTAGTTACGGAACTAGAAAAGTTGCAAGGACTCTGGTGATGTGATAAAAAGTTCCTTGTGTTGTCAAACGTTTTTGGGAAATTGTTATTTTTATGACATGTGTGGCAGGGGTGGGAGGTGGTGAGTCAAATAATTTCCTTTTATGTGTACTTGCGGACTACATTTTGTTTTTCATTTGCGTCTAGGTATAGTAAAAATTTATTTCGGAGGTATCCTTATCACTCTATACGAAGAACGTTGTCGAGGAAATTAGGAATATATACATAACTGTATTAGTGCATATTATTTAAATGTAATATTGGAGTCATACTTACAAGGCTCTGCAGCTTCTAACACTCCTGCGTTCTTTAGACAATTGTTTTCAGTTTCGTACATACATATCTGCATACATATGTACATTACATTATTAAAGAGAGTACACTTTCCGATTATTTATGGGAAATAATTTCATTTAAATGGCTGCCGCCGGTTTTGTTTGGCAGTAGCCCATCCTGTCAACCAAATTTTGCAGTATTTTTTCAATGGTTCTGGACTCCCATAAATAGGTCGATCAATATTGTGCTTAAATGCCTGAATCGTTACTGGATTGTCAGTATAACACCGATATTTAACAGCACCCAACAAAAAATTAAACTCCAACGGCGTCAGATCGCAGACCCGCGGAGGCCAAGCAACATCACACAATTATTGAATTTAGTGAGCAAAAGATCGATTGCTGGACGGCTTGTATAGCACGTAGTGTCGTCTTACTGGAACCAGAGAACGTCAAAAATCATTTCTTCAGTTTCTAACGAACACGAAGATAACTTCTGTTAATAATTAGCATGCCAATCTCACGAATTTTCTTCACAAACTTGCGTACAGCAGGCACGGTGGGTGCATCATTTCGCCAGTAATTTCTTTTCAAAATTCGCACTGTTTCGTCAACACAGCACTCACTTTGGAAGTAAGTTTTCTATATTTCCCAACGTTGTTCAAGCGAAATTCGATGCATTTCGTACCGCGGAGATATGCTACTCCGTTTCTGTCAATTTTTTGAGCGCGAAAGAGCTGTCAGTGTCAAAGTAACATGTAATTAAAAAAAACCAGCAGATGGCGTTATTTTGGAGATTTCAGTTCCCATTTTGCGACCATTTTTAAATAAATGCCTGCTTCACAAAAGAGTGAATTGAAAAGAATATTTTGGATATGCATATATACGAACTTATCGCAAAATTGATAAGTGCAGGGCGTAAGACTCTGTGCGACTTATTTTTTTCTTTTTTTTTAATTGTAGAATACTAAGACTAAGTAAGTCTTCTTTGAGATTCATTGTATATTCTATTCCATAGGGTATATACATATATAGACAGTACTGCCCATAAGTAGATCCACTCTATGCATTAAATAACTCTCAAGTAAGGCAAATGAGGACATTTCTGGCAATAAATGATTGAAACATATTTTATGTAAATAAGAAAAAAGCCAAGTGGTTTCAACATATCAAAGAGCCCAACCTTTTATTTTTATTTTCAATTTGTGGACAGTTCTTGGGATCAAATCTTTATCTAGAAATGCGCAGTCCAGGTGGCAACATTTAATTTTCAATGATTTCCCAATAATGTTCTTTCCTCATTATATAATACTTTAGATTCTGCAAATTAACTATGTTCCACCGAAGGTAGCAATAACTGATCAGATGTTCTTTCTCCTTCTGACCTTCGAACTTAAACTTGTCGTTCCAGAGAAAATTTGTCCACAGTTGCCAAGTGCCTAATTTGTAAGTTCTTTGGACAATTGCAATCTCAATTTTTTTTTACAGCTACCGTGCCGTGAGGGTCTGTTTCTTGAAATCTGCATTTGAGGTTGAAACACTTATTGGTTTTAAACCCTCTGCATCGGTGCGGTTATGTCTGCTGGTTATCGCCATCTTTCGACATTCAGTTAAAGTCTTGATCCTGGGTGGGATCTGGGATTTGTTGCTAACACTGTCATCGCTAATAACCACAAGAAAAAAAAAAAAAATAAAAATTGTCCACGCCATCATGCTATATATCGAATGAAAGTTAGAACTGTAAAGAATTTGAATATGTAAAAAATATTTTCTTTTTGACAAAGAAAACCCCTTTTATCTTCGAAAGCATTGACGCGAAAAACCTGAAAAAAAATTTAGAGTTTGTAAAGTCATAAGAAGGTTACGCGGAGAATATAAAAGGTTTCCCAACTTAAGCTGGTTAAAAGTCAGCCAGCTTCATCCGATTTTGATAATTGACTTAGCTCGTGGAAAATATTTCATCAAAATCCGTTAAGTGGTTCCTGAGTTAGATGTGTGAAAAATCATTCGATGATTTTTAAAACTCATCCTCATATCGTAGTCCCACTTCAACTGAATTAAATCATTTTCAGGTGAGACAACCACCTCGTCATCTAGTAAGCCAGATTTCATCAAAATCTGTTCAGGGTGATTCCATGGAATTTGAAAAAAGTAATATTTTTTTTTTATCGTACTGAATATAGTACAATCATATCCATTGGCTTAAAATATGATCATTTGTTAGTACTAACGCACATATGTACATATACCTACGTAAGCCTGTGACAAATTCATGAAGTAACGTGAGTTACCAAGTTCATGTAATGTGAGTTACTTTTGTTGTGAATTTTTTAAAAGTTAATTTGAAGACTAACTATGGTTTAATGTTAATGATATCTTGTTTTATAATTTTAGTTACTCAATTTTTTTCGTCTGAACAGAGTTTGAAATTTATTCATTTGGATTGAGAGTACTACTCGTATGGCGCCTGATGTAATATGAGTTACCAGGAGCTCCTCTCTGAGCATTACGTAAGAATTGAATAAATATGGTTTTGTAATTGTGACTCAATTAGTCCCGTATATACAAAATAAAGTGTTGTGATATTTTCATAATTTATACTGTATCGTATGTGACCACTGGGTAGAGATTTAATTCTAGTTTCGAAGTAAAATGTAACTTGAGTTACCATGGAATTACTCTTCAGATATTCTTGAGTTAGGTGGTCAAAAAATGTGATTTAAGTATCTATAACAATTTTCGAAAACCAGTTAGTAGGTAAATCATCGTTTTGCCTATACTTGGTAGGCCTTCTATTTATGAGCATATCCGCCATTTGTCAAATATGAAATTTGAACGAAATCATTGGAGCCGTTTTCGAGAAAGTGTTTTTTTTTTTTTTGCAAAATCGGCCATTAGTGAAATTATTTTTCGTTTTGGGGTTAGAATGAAAATCCCTATTTAGCCTCGAATTGTGATCCCACAGACCTCAGATATAAAGTTTGAAGAAAGTTTTTGAGTCTATTATATCGATTTTTTTTTTTTTTTTTAAACCCCAACTAAATTTTCTGTGTCCATTGTACTACCAATCAGAACTCCTTTTGGTATAGTGGTTGGAGAAACTTAGATTTTATTCGTTTCTCTTTTATGTTCGTGTGGCTGTGGTTGTTATTCCCCGTCCGGGCTTGAACCTGCACAGTTCGGTTCACAACCGAACACACTACCCACAACACTGTGGCCACCTCATTATATTGTAGTAATGCAAGTTTGGCACTATATCGGTGCAAGTAAAAGGAAATAATTGTGCTACCTACTTTGGGGAGTTTCACCAACATGCGAAAGATGGTTTTTTTTCCTATTTCCACTTTTCCGAAAAATGATATAAATTTGATTACCTACATACATATGTACATCAAATGGACTTGGGTAGAAGATGACATAGGTAGCTATAAGCCAACCAGGTCCTCTCCAGCCAAATTTATAACTAATTCAGCCATCATGGACGAGATGTAAATAAGAAGAAATCATAATAGGCCCAAAAGAAGCCGCACAGATCCACACACCCGCCTTACTCAGCCCCATAATCTCGCAAACTATAGTTTTTCATTTAGAATTTACACGGCAAATTGTGTCTCGTCGATTTGTATCTTATTTCTATGGCTTATTCAGAGTAATGTTAGAATGTTTTTTTTTTTTTTTCAGTCTAAACTTGGCTGCTCATCTTATATTCAATTCACTCTTATCAGGTATTTACTGAACTACAGATGTTCCTTCATTCAAGAGCAACGTATATCCCCTGCATTTAGAAAAAAGTAAACTATTGTGTTCGAGTAGACTTTAATTGCTATAACAAATTGAGAATCGTGCAAACGTGAAGTAGACCATTTAGCTTCTCATTTGCAAAATCCATTGAGTCAAGAAAATTTTAGTAGCCCCCGATACTAACAAAGGCTATGTAGTGTGATTTTTATTTCTAATCGTGTAAGTACGAGTACATGCTTATGATTATATATTTATTTTCGTCTGTCAAAAATATTATGTTAAGCGACACTTCAATCGTCTATCGCTCTATTTAATGCGGTGCGGTGTGCAATGAGGTGGAACGTGCGGTACAATAATAATTAGAGTGTCATTTTATTTACTTAGAAATTAAAATCAAAACAACATCCAACAACAAAAAAATGATTTCATAGAAATCGCAATTAAAGTAAAACAAGTTAAACAAGTTTAACCATTCCTCATAAAAAATATATCACTTGCATAGACTGTATATTAAATTTGACTCAGAGTTTGCAAGTTAACTTAGACAAGACTATAAACCTAAAAAAAATATATAAATGATCAGTATCAACAGGCCAGTCGATTGAGACATGTCCGCCCGTTCGTTTGTTTGTATGGTAGTACGCATTTAATCAGTTGTTGGGCCTTAACTAAATCTTGAATCTTGATGAAATGAAATTTCATAATACAATATATAAGATTTCGGAACTTGAAGCAGCACAAGTTTAATCATTTTTGAAATCCGTCCACAAACACACCCATTTTACTGAAAGGCCCAAAACTTAAAATTACATCGAAACCGTGCTTTAACAATTTGGTTAGGGGTAAAGAGTTGTATCTCCAGGTTTTAGAAAAAAAAAACCTTATGGGTTATCACAGTTGGCTTACTAAAAGGTGGCGGAAAAGTCGTCACTCGATTTCCTAACGCTTTGTTTGTAAATAAAAGAATTTGTTTCCATTAAGTCGCGAAGATTGATGCACATTTGTGCTCGTTCCACAGCATTTTCTATGACTTTTCTCAAAACTTCTGGTGACAAATTCTTCACTTCTTGTCGGATGTTCTCCTTTAGAGTCGCCAAGGTCTGTGGTTTGCTCATATAGCCCCGTGACTTTAAAGAAAAACCCAAAGGAAGAAGTCTGAAACGATCAAATAGGGCGATCTTTCGGACCAGTGCAAATCGGAAAACGTTTGCTGCAAAATGCGGTTGCACTGTCCTGCAGGAACGACATGTTCTCTAAACCCAATTCGTCAATTTATGGCAGCAAGAAGTCGTTGATCATGGTTCTGTAGCGCTCACCACTGTTTGCACTTTGTACGGGCACATCCTCAAGTCATTCGCCAAAATTCGCTGCAAAGACCGTCTATTGATGCCCAATTGGCCTGCCGTCTGGTTGATATTTGAGTTTGTATTAAGTGCCATTGAAACATATTTTAAGAAGTGGCTTGGCTGTAATTTACATGCGATTGGCGGTCTGTAGGCAATGTTCGCACTTTATATGGGTTCATCTTCATGTCTTTCACCAAAATTCGCTGTAAAGACCAAGACCACCTATGGATGCCCAGTTGCGTGGCCCGTCGACTGGTTGATGTTTGCGGTTCTCTTTGACATCTGCAGCCACAACAGCGATATTCTCGACCGAACGGGTGCTCAGGGGTAGGCCACATCTGATAATGTCCCATATTGAGCCAATCTCTTCGAGGCAATCGGCTAAACGCAGCAGTGTTTGCCCAGTTGGTGCAACACAACCAGGGAATCGACGACGAAATTCAAGTTGAGCCAAAATCACTGACCGATTATTTGTTAAAGACATTGACACAATTATTCCGAGACCTTGAAGAGTATAGCAATCTATGGTTTGTCTACGTGTATTCTTCTGTTTACTATTCAAATGTCAAAGTCGGAATGACATAAGACGCCATTTGCAAAAATGGGAGCATCTTCCGATAGGGGATGACCTTTGCGCCACCTTGTAAATATTTCCTTTAATACTTTTATAAAGGAAAGATCAACTTTTAGGCTTAACACTTACGGTCTGGTGGAGGTCCGTTCACCTCCCGTTGTTAGCAATATGGTGACTTATACCGTATATAAAATGTCATGACATTGCTAATTCGAAACATAACCATTAAAAGGGTTTAATTTGCAGAATTAAGAAATCACATCGTGACATGATTGTGACCGGATTTATAGATAAATAAGATATAGGTGCAAGTACGTGCGACTCACGTGCACTTTATATTTATTTACACCTGGCTGGATTGAGACGAATTTAGATGAAGATTTTCGAGGTTTTCGTCTAGCTGGATATGATTTGAAAAGTTTGACATTATGAAAAGTTGTACAACGATCAAGCTAGGTTTAATTAATTGTGAATTAATTTGTAATCTAACCGCTTTTTTTCGAAACGATATGCTACGAATTCTTCGTTTTGAACAAGGTTGATGTTCAAAAACACTTTGAAATTATGGCATACCCCCATGTTCTGCATTCCACTTTTAGTGAATTCAACCACCAAAAGTGGAACTAGGTTTTCTGCATTCCGACTGAAATGGTCAATTGTGGATTGTATGTTCGAAAGTGAATATTTTGGTGTTCTACATTTCACTCGAAATGAAAACGGAAATTGACGTTCTGCAATTCGAAAAATTCTTTGTTTTAAAGTGAATTGAATTCACTTGAGTTTTGTGTTGTGAATTGAATACACGTGCATTTGTGATGTGAATCTACGTGTTAGCTGTGCAGATAAGAGAATATTTTCTTGAATTACATGGAGTAAAATCAAGTTTTTGCGAAGGGTTTTGTTAAAAGGGAAAAGCGTACACTGAAAATTTGTGGAGCAAGTTAGTACAACGGTTGAATAGCGAAGGTCCTCCAACTAAGGATGTAACCCTAAAACTGTTTTTGAAACTGCAAACAATCAAAACATTAATTACTTTTCTTCAGTTGTCGTACTTCTATACTTACTTTGTTTCTGAAATACCCAACATTTTAGAGTTATCTCTCAAAATCTTCCTGTGAACTCTCTCCATTCGGTTTTCTTCCCTGTTTTCACCAATAATATGCAGTAAAACAGCATCCATTTTTAATAAAAACCTTAATTTACTTTCACAAGCAAAACTAAGCAACTAATTTTAAAATGATTTTACCGTTGATTGTGACATTTCAAATAAGAATTTTAAGTGGATTAAAAAAAATTCGAATTCACGCGGAATGCAGAACACTGAATTTCATTTCGAGGGAAATTGAAATTCGATTTCAATTCACTTTCACTCGAAATGCAGAACGGGGCGGATGGAAACAAATACATTTTTCTAGTATTTATTGGTATACTTGGCAGCTAAGATTTTTATTCCCAGCAGAGTAATATGCATTTTTCGTTTTACTTGAGTTCAAAAAGAGCTCGAAATTCGTAGTTTACGGCATCTAACAGCTCGACATTTCTTTTATCAATTTCTCTAAGTGGCGCTCAAATTAGTTCTCCATGATCTACATCTCATATGCAAAAAAAAAAAAAAAAAAAATAATATTTTGGCGCTAACAGCCCATAATAGCGTAATAAAGTTCTGGGAATTATAAGCGAGCTATAAATATACCTATTCATTCAACGTTCAACATTGTATCGACCACCGGCTTTTGTGAGCGTTCTGTGATCATCAGAGTTCTTACCGATAGAAATTTGCCCACTGTAAATGGTCCTCATTTTGAAAAAAATACTGAGTGACCATTATGGTGGCGCATGTTGGATTCCAAACCAGGACGGGAGCTCAATATCTAACCAATGAGCCACGCCAATCTCCTTAACTTTGTTGACCGTATTTATTTCTAATGTTATTCACTTACCCAATCAAATTTGGAATGCCAATGATTGGAATAATAATAAGTAAGTGATTTTGACGTCAAGTTTTGGTGCGCATACGCATACTAGCTCTTTCATTTTAAATTAGGAGTGTTTTTTTTTTTTTTTTGCGAAAATTTTCTAAACCAAAACAAAACAGCAATTTGCAGTGATTTGGTAAGGAAAATCGTGGCTTCGGTGTTGCCATATTAGAGTGTGGAGTGTTGCCATATTTTAGGGAAACAAAATACTTAGGGGAAATTTTGAGTGTTTTCTCATCGTTATTTCATATTGAATTAGTTATAGGTATTATGCATTTTAGACAAAGCATAACCTACTTGCAAGTATGCGTCGTAGTAGGCACATATCGTGTAACTCTGCAAATTTGGGAAATCCTTTGATATGAAAAAACGCAGCTAGGAATCCGCAGTTTCAATTCCCTTCACAATGAAAAGCAAGAGGTAACATTAAATGAAGAAAGCTGAACGTATTTCATTTCATTTTTCCTAAAAGGTCGTGATTTTGATTAATTTTGGGTTAGGCTGAGGGGTAGCTAACAGATTATCTGAGTGCTCGCATAGGCCTATTCAGGCCCTTAGCGCTACAAGGTTTTATATAAAACTAAGAGAAAACTGAATAGGTCTAATATATATGATACTTATGCTCGATGGATTGGTGTGGTTCTATCCGCTTCGTACAGAAACTTTGTCCATCCGGATTTGCTGCAGAATTCCACGATCGACAAGACGGGTATATCCTCCAGCTCATTGAAGTCATCGTTGATTAATCTTTGTATTACTTCTAAAGAGAAACTAGACAAAGCGGGTCTCTCGATTCTGTCTTCAGTATCTGTCCGTCTGTTCTCGGACTGCAGCCTGAACGGCTAGAAAGTTTTTTTTTTTTTATAAAATTTTATACTGTCTGTGTGATCACAATTCGCCAAACAAATTAACGTTACTATTCTACCGACATCTGGAAACACTGCGTGCCATGTGCTGTTAGAAGTAGAAAGAAACGCAATAACAGAAGCATACGCCACCAGAAACAAACCGAACCATCCCTTTATTGCAGTAGTAAAACTCTTTAGAAAATGCGCAACATCAGAAATGCAACAACAAAATAAACGCCACGAGAAAATACCGATACCTCCTTTAATTTGCAACTCAAAAAAAGTACTCAAATGTACTCTTCACTTCAGGAAGTGGGCGCCATCAGTGCTCTCTTTGAATTATGTATCCGAACAATGTATCCAAAGCAGACTTTTAGTGCGCATAAAACTCACAATAAACAGTTGCTGGCCATGCAGCACATTGTTGTTTTATTTTTTACATGGAAATTTCTGTTGTGCTTTATATAAAGTTATACAGAAAAAAACATGCTTATTGTAGGATTAATAATGTCGCACAAACCCCTCAAGGTACCTCTGTGTAACTAGCCAGTCACCATCTATTCTCGTACTTAAAAGGGAAAGGCTTAACTTTATGTAACGGAAACTAAGAAACAACAAATAAGGCGTCTTTCTTAAGCCAGTCTGACATCTGACATTCTTTGCTTTATTTTAAAAGTTGAGGCACATTATGCCCAAAACGCAATGTGGCGTTCGCGCGGTCGCGCGTTAATGGGCTTTGAGCGGCGTTGTAGAAACTTTACGATTAAATCCGCCAAAAAGCGCGACCGACAATTTTCCAAAACGAAAAGTCCCTTCAGCGTTGCGAGGTATGAAGATGACAACAAATAAGTACCGTTTGGTTAAATTTACAATACACGAATTCGTCGCAGAAAAAAGAGTGAAAAATTACTCTTTCGATTTTTATTGTTTAATTTACAAATACAAATGTAAGAAATAACTTCGCAAACAATGGTATATTAATAAAGGAATTACAAAAAAAAAACATCGTCTTTAATGGCGTTTACGATATATTCGATCTAAAGTGATCGCAACGCCTGAGGTTACATTTGGTTTCAACCCATATGCACGCGTTGTTTCTACTCAATATGTCAAAGCGAGAGCGACCTAACGCCACATTGCGTTTTGGACATTACTCTCTACTATTGTCGCGCGTTCTGACAGCTCACAGCTGTTTTGGATTGACATTATTTTTGACCTGTTCGATTTTAGCAACAAGGTAAGTCATTGTGTCGTGTATGCACTCCGAATTGTTAGCATTTAACATGTAAGCAATTTTAATTGCTAATTGATGTTTTTTGAACACAATTAAATTATGTTAGAGTATGCAGAGATTTTTATTTTTTTATTTTCTTATTCATACACATTTTTTTGCAAAGTTATTTCTTATATTTGTGTCCCCTAATCAAAATATAAAATTAAAAAGAGTACATTGCTACTCTTCTTTCTGCAGTGAAATCATGTGTGGGAAATTTGAGACATAAATCTGTCATATTCCTAATCTTTGAACGCCCGACCGTCTTGAAGCCACATTTGGTGTTGCAAATTTTGAGGTCGCGCGTTGTGACAAATATTATCGCAAGTCGGTAGAATGCCTATCAAAGCGTCACATTGTATTTTGCGCATAAGAACTTCCACATAATACCTTACTTATTTCTCGACTCGAATTCTCTATGTGGTAAATTTAGCATACGAAAACACCTGCATTTTCCTTACTCAACCAATCATAACTATAACTACACAAACAGTTTTGCAAAAATTCCATGCAACAGATCACCCTGTAAGTTTGAGCAACAGTTTCTAGTTGAACATTTGAATAAATAATTTGAGCCTAACGAAGGATAACCTTACAACTTCGTAATTAAATCCTTACAAACACTTGGGAAAATTATACACGAACAACGTCACACGTCTCATCAGTTTATTTAAAAATCTCTATCGAGTTTGTTTAAGTATCCATCCTACGCAGTTCTCTGAACTTACCTCTAAAAGGTTATCGGTAGATCTGCAAACATTGATGATTCGATTAAGTGGGTGTAGGAAATTATGTATCCACCCACTACTACTCAGTCGACTCCCTCAAGGACTCGGAAGACTTTGATTGTTTTATATTTATGGCCGCTTTCCACGATACCACATGAAGTGGCTCTGGTGACATTTAATATTGGGTACCCGATAGGCGACACCTCTTAACATAATGTTGACCCTTAGGAGAAAACGAGTGTAATGGGCTTGTTGTTTATAAAACTAAAGCTTTGTGTCTTAATTTCTTAATTTGCATTCAAATTTATATTCTCTCCTATTAATGGTGAATCCTCCCGCTGAGGTTCCTTTTGTGGCCTGAAATTTGAATCCCTGAAATAGATCCCGCTAAAAGTCACTCCTTATTAATATGTACATTTAATTAATGCAATGTTTGTTTTAACTTTGGGGCTGGATTTCGATTGAATTACATAAGGTAGGTAGGTAGTTAAACGGGAAGTGTAACTGCCTTAAAACAATTTTCATGTAGCGTAGACAATGCGGAACCATTAGATACTCGTACGTTGAAGATTTAGAGGGAGAACTAAATCCATCAAATGTCATCATGGCGATGTTTTGTTTATATTTCTGCTACATTTTCGGAGCCCACTGAGCACGTTGTATCTAAAAATACGTTCACATTATCTATTTGCGAAAAGAAACTGAAAATATACATAAATCCCATGGAATGGGCATTCTTTTAGTAGATTTTAAATTCTGATTGATGGAAAACTAAATATCAGTATTACTCTTTATAAATAATTGAACAAAAAAAGTTATACCACCTTGTGCTGTATATTCATTCAGTAGGGGGTCCTAACGAGTATCTACTCGTACATATGTATGTTTGTGAAATACTCGACGATCAGACGTTGAACTCTTCTTGCAATAGCTTCATAGTGCTAGTTCTTTTTTTTTCTTTTTTACCACTCAATTAATTTTATTTTTGTTTTTTTTTTTTCTTCTTTTTTGCGGAATTCACACTCCAGTAAATTTTTTATTTCACGTGTAGACCTTGGATATACGGATATGTGTAACTAATGTACACGTATTTGTATCTTTTTTTTTTTTTTTTTTTTGCGTTGTGACGACATTTGAAAGAAAATTTCGAAATGATTCTCTTCGTGTAGAGTAGGAGTAACTGAATCACATTCTCTATTAGAAATGGATACAAAACAAAAAAAAAAAAAAATCCGACAGAGATTCGTTATTTGCCACGAAAAAAACATTCGAAATACTGTTTGGGTTTACTGAGTCATGAAATATGAGTTTTACAATGCTTCAGTTGTTTGGTTTTTTCTGTCATAATTGTGGGGGGTCTGAAGTTGAAACGCACGCTCTTTTTTTACGTACATAAACGCGCTTGCCATGAGGGGATCTCAATTACAATTTTAGGTAATTTGAAATTCACGGAAATTGAAATATTTATACCGAATAGGTAGATACTATGTTTATCAATATAAATATTTAATTCTATTCGGAATATCTAAATAAATTTGATATGCAACCTGTATAGGAGTACAGTAATACCTGGAAGGATGTCTTAAACGCTTGCGATCGGAGTCGAAAATGATATCGATCTCTGCTAAGAGCGATCTATTCAAATCTAATGGATTCGAATACTCGTATGTACTGATTTTTAGCACCTGTGAATAAATGCATAGTTCGATTATATTATTACGTATCCGTTTGCGAACGGGAAGTGTTTTCGTGAAATCCGCAGGTCGTCGGATCGTAGATGTAGAGAAAGAAAGAAAATGTTATTGTTTCTAAGTCATTTGTGTTTTAGGATTTTAATTTAAAATAAAATAAAAAAAAGTATTAAAGATTTCAATGAAATTTGTTTACTGTTTTAAATTTTGGACTATGCCATTATTTATGGAATACAACGTCGGTTAAATGGCCGCCACGGGGGTTTTTGCAAATTTCGATTCTTTTGAGGTAATTTTCGATGACTTTTCGGCACATTCCTGGCTGTATTGCGGTCATAACTTCATGGATGTTAGTTTTTAAGTGCTGTAGAGTTTGGGGATTGTCTGCATAGACACGATTTTTAGCATAAACTAACAGAAATAAATCCAACGTGGTCAGATCACACGATCTTGGTGGTCAATTGATGTCGCTAAATCTCGAAATTAAAAGAAATTTTTCCTGTCTTCAATCTCAAGACAAAAAAAGTTGGTTATAATTTGACAATTGGCGCAGAGAATTCACCGTAACAATGTCGCTTTCATCGCTTTAAAAAAAAAAATACGGCCCGGTGACGCCGCCGGTCCCCAGTGCGTACCAATCTGTCACCCGTGGTGGTTGCAATGGCCTCTCAACGATCATATTTGGATTCTTAAAACCCTAAATTCTGCAATTTTGTTTGTTTACGTATCCGCCGAGCGAGAAATATGCCCCATCGCTGAAGAAAATTTTGTTCGAAAAATCGGCGTCAACTTGCAGATATACAGATATTATAGAACTGTAATTTTTGTAGTAAGATGCAACAATTTTAATGCGTTAAGTGGTGGTTAAACGAGCTTTGTAGAATGGCAAGGCAAGAACGAGAACGACCTGTCACTATAGATGACAGATGAAGTTGACAGATGCCATATGACAGGAATGTGAAATCCCAGCCCCAAAATGAATTACAATTGCGTCGAATTAATAGGACAGCAAAGCCATATGGGCGCTGTAAGGTCCTGGAGACGATACCAAGTGAACTGGTGACATCTTCGACCGATTACAGGACTTCCACGCTCGACTTCAGCAAACCTTTTTCAGTAAAGTTCCCTACCAGAGCAGAATGGAAGAATGGAATGGTAATCAATGACTTTGATCTCTGATTCGGTTACCATATACTCAAAACTGATAAAGAATTACCTCGGTTTGAAATAAACGAACAAAGTATCCATTCTGGAATTACTCTCATTTGGGTCCAAGGACACAGCAATTATGAGGGTAACGAGCGAGCAGACGAGCTAGCTAGGCGAGGGACAGCCCTTAACGGCTCGCTAGCGGAAAGAGTCGATATTCCGATAGGAGTCGTTAAGGGCAATTTACACCTTCTCTTCCTCAAGCTAGCCAATCTCGGGTGGAACAACTTTACCAGTTGTGCCGTATCAAGAAAGCCATGGCCCAGTTTCAACAGACCTAAATCAAATGAGTTACTAGGCAGATCAAGGCCTGATATTGCCAGAATTGTAGCCATTATTACAGGCCACTGGCCTATAGGGGATCACGCGACCAAGCTTGGCATTCCTCACAACACTTTCTGTCACAACTGCAAAGACAGCAACGAGAGGGAAACTCTTTTTCACTTTCTTTGCAGTTGTCCTGCCCTAGCAAGGACCAAACAACGCACGTTAGGTAAACCCTTCTTTGACGATTCCAGAGAGATAGCCTCTAAACGGATTGGAGAACTAATCCTGTTTCCGAACTCCACGGGTTGGGTTTAATTATAGCCTTCTATCTCCAATAACACATGTAAACAAACAGGGTACACGAGTTTTTGTGGTATCAAAACGCCGCACTTAGCGCTAATTGGGTTCTTCCGAACCCAATTACATACCTATATGTATAGATTTGTGATAGATTATGTCATACTTCGCCTTTGCGGTCGCTTTCTCACTGAAACTAATGCATTTAGGAAACTTTTAAATTGATCGTAGTCCAGAATGCCGAAACCACCTCACAAAGTGTGCGAGCTTAAATTTATATATTCAAGCAGGTAGCTATGTCAATATTTCCTATAAAACAAATTAATTCGAAAGAACGATTCACTTTCATTTGCCGTAAATAATGAGTTCAATATTAAAAAAGACGGTCAAGCATATGAAGCACTTTCACTTCATATGCGGAGGGTTTCGGAGCAATTACAATTTTTATGATTTTTCTCGAAATCTGAGTCCTGTTTTTTAACTTTTCCGAAATTGTTCTCTAGACCTACATACATATGTAGCTCACTTCTCATGGCATAAGATTTATATCGCAGATTTTCATATACTGCATCACGAATTAGTTGCTCAGACACTTGAAGGTCCCTTGTAATTGACGACGTTCCAGAGTCATGGTAAATATGATGTTGCTCATGTTGAACAAGTTCCTAGCTTTTAAATATTGTGATTAAGAGGATTGTGTTACTCCAAAAATTTTAAATTTTTATTTATTTTCTATTAACGTGTTTCCAAATCATGGAAGTGTTAAGAATTTTTCCCAAGGTTTCTGTAAACTATAAAGGTTTCATAAAAACCACACAGAAAAGTTAACCCATTTCTTATCTTCAAACTTTTTAATTCAAATGGGCTAGCGCACACTGGATCATTTCCCCCGGGGTAAAACTGACTTTATAGAAGAGGGAGATGAAGTGTAAAGTAAAAAACGGGGTAAAATGTTCATCCAGCGATGAAGTGGTTGAACATCGGGGGAAAACCAAAACACATAAGTTGTCAATTTCGAGGGGTAAAATACTCAGAAATACCACTACAATGAAAATCGGTTCATGTATATAACACAATTTTTCTCCAAATTATTCATCCAGTGTGCGATTGAAGTAAAAGATACCCTGGTCTTACACCGGGGGAAAACTGATCCAGTTTGCGCTGGCCCAATGGAATGACATTCTTCTACTTAGAAAATAGTTTCTCGTTATTTAAGAAATTTTATCAGGAAATCTGTTGTTATAATTGTTGTTTTTCTTAGAAGAAAGTGGGCGTGACTGTCACCATTTGTAGCCGAAATTCACGGATTCTGATTATATTATATTAGGTGCGCACCTAAGTTCAATATGCCAATAGATGGCTCTAGCAGTAGGTGCTGGTCGATTTTGACATATCCAAAATGTCATGAACCGAGCTTAGACATATGGTAAACAAACTGTTTTGACACATTAGTGATTTTGTTTTGTCGTCATATACTTTTGATTGTGTGAAAATGTCTGATTTTGTGCCAAATAATCGTCATTTGCGGGAAGTGTTGATTTTCTTTTTTCATTCGAAGAAAATGGCGGCTAAAGCGCATCGAAAGCTCCAAAAATTTTACGGAGATGCTGCTCTAAGTGAAACAACGTGCCGTGATTGGTTCCGTCGCTTCAAAGATGGTGATTTCGATGTTGACGACCGCGGACGTGAAGGAAGGCCAAAATCCTTCGAAGACGCTGAATTGGTGGAATTGCTCGATGAGGATCCGTGCCAAATGCAAGAACAGCTTGCTTCAGCATTAGGAGTTACCCGTCAAGCCATTTCCAAAATAAGGAACTTGGGTTCCTTATGATTTGAAGCCAAGGAACGTTGAACGTCGTTTTTTCGTTTGTGAACAACTGCTCCAGCGGTAAAAAAGGATGGGTTTTCTTCATCGCATCGTGACGGGTGATGAAAATTGATTCATTGCAGCAAAGGAAAGTCATGGGGACTGCTCGGTCATGCTTCTACGTCGTCGGCTCGGCCGAATATTCACGCTGCAAAAATTATGCTGTGTATTTGGTGGGACCAGGTGGGTGTCATTTATTATGAACTGTTGAAACCCAACGAAACCATCACTGGGGAACGGTATCGACTTCAATTGATGCGATTGAGCCGAGCACTGCCGGAAAAACGGCCACATACGAGCAGAGGCACGAAAAAGTGATTCTGCAGCATGACAACGCTCGGCCTCACGTTGCCAAACCCGTTAAAATCTACCTGGAAACGCTCAAATGGGTCCTACCCCACCCGCCATATTCCCCAGATATTGCGCCATCCGATTATTACTTGTTCTGTTCGATGGCACATGGTCTGGCTGATCAGCAGTTCCGCTTATATGAAAACATTAAAAAATGCCTTGATTCGTGGATACTAACGGTATTCGAGCTCTGCCAGAAAAATGGGAAAAGTTGTAGCTAGCGATGGGCAATACTTTGAATGATTCATTTGTAAAAAAAACAGCGAGAACTTAGTTGCGCACCTAATATTAGATAGAATTTTAGAAAAAGTTAACCTCTATATATATTAATGTAAAAATATTCAAAAACCCATTTTTTTTTAAAAAAAAAAAAGCGGACGTGTTTCAAAAGTGTTTACACTTACTTGTATCCTAAATTTATGTATCTCGGATCCCAGAAAGTTTATATGAAAATTTCATGTTATTAGCTCAAATTTTAGGGCCCTAAGGCGGACGGACATGGATAGATACAGATAACTTTTGGCGCTGATCAGAAATGTACCTAATCAAGTCATAAATACTGGTCACACTCATTTTTGGTGATAAAATAAAAACGCCCAAGTATTTTTTGATTTTTTTTTTCCTGTAAAACTTTAATTGATTATGTAACAAACAATATTTAAACAATTTATTTCAAATGGCCATGCATTCATGCAGGCCTTGAATCAATCTGGCTCCTCATCGATCGCAGTAAGCACCAAAATTGCCCACTGCACGGGTAAGTGCGTGTTTCAAGGACTCAATATTTGGGTGTCGAGTAGAACAAGCCATTTAAAGTAGACTACAGTTTATAATCCAAAGGATTGAGGTCTGGACTGCTTGACGGCTAATCGTCTACTGCTATGCAGTCCAGTACATTGTCTCGGAGTCGCCCTTGTGTTGTTTTTGCCTTATGAACTGTCGCAGAGTCTTGTTGGAAAGTCTATTGCTTGTTTGAAAACAATTATTGGTTAACAACTCCTTCCAGAACATCCTTTTGGTAGATTTGTGACGATGTTTTTACTCCCTTTTCGAAAAATTAAGGTCGGCAATGCCAAACCATCACAAATGCTCGCGGAATGAGTTCTCATGCTTTTTTAGATGATCAGTCATAGACTCTGTCATTTTTCTTATTGAACGATTCCTCAATAGTAAACATTTTTTCATTCGTGAACAAAATTTCCCTCTGACATTGTGCATGTACCGGCGGCGTAGAGCATTCGATCTTTCATTCCATTTCTGCTTTAATTGGGCTGTGAGTAAGCGGCCAGTGTGTATTTTATATGCGTTGAGTCCTAAATCTTGTTTGATAATTTCATGTGAGATATAGATTTCTGCGATATCTTCATTTCTCGTGACAAGATTTTCTGCTTACACAGCGGTCTCCGATTAATCCTGGCTTTAACAGCTTTGATCGCCTGTGGAGTTCTGACAGTGAGAGTGCGGTCAGTTACTTCACCAGTATCCTCAAACAATTAAGTAGTTCGATGAATAAAATTCCGGGTGATTCCAAGTGGTCGCAAGGTTTTGGAAAATATCTCCTCTTTTTACACTTATGAATGCTAATTACCATAACACTTTTGTGTAAACCTTTTTGCGCGTTAATTTAGTATAAATGTCACTCATTGAATAACTGTCAATATAGGTAGAATGGATGTGTTCAATACTAGTTTCACGATGAGTGCGTTTAAGCGTGTAGGATTAAACTTTCGTTGGTCTATTGCTATTATTTCTCCATGTGGGCGCCGTGGCTTAGAGTCTCAAGAAAAAAAAAAGAGGTTACAGTCCCACTCAACTTCTCTCAATCAAAAAAATTATCCTTTAGAAACGGCGTACAACTGTAAGTCCTAACCATTCGTGCGGCACACACCATGACAGCTTATACCTTCCCATAACTTTCTTCAATTTCATTTTTACCATGAACATCATTCAAAAATTCGCATGCAAATCATTTCCCAGATCCAATAATTTGTATTATCTCCATGTATCTCGTGGTGGGGTTGACGACCACCAATTTAGATGGTTAATCTTGAGCAACCTGTTTTTGTCATCCTCTGATGACAGACACTGTCAACTATATATCTATATCTACCTACTTTCTTTACGTCCCATAGTTAAACGAAGTGAAATGTTCTTTGTCCCATAATATCATATAACGATTCGAATTTGATGACTCTGTTGTGCCTTGATTTTCCTAAAAATTCTTCGTGTGATTTGTTTGCATAGCTGGTATTTTTTTTGTCGTTGGCCACCAAATGCATACGTAGCTGTCCCTTTTTTTGTTCGATTTCTTGTTTACACTTAAACCAAAAAAAAAAACAAGAAAAAAAAATCACTTGCCTATGAATATCTATTGTGGTGCTGAACCTTTTAGGCACTAACAATGGCCCAAAGCGATCGCTAGATGAACTCCCGACAGCAACCACTACAGAAACAACATCAGAGTACTTCATTGTGTGCTATAGGGCGAATGTATACAAAGCAATTCAAATAAATAAACATTCAAAATGAACACACATACCTACAGAGATCCCCGACGAACGTTTGAATAAAGGAAAATTCAAACATATAAAGAAAAAAAAAAAAATGGCTCTGCTCTGTTGATGGTGGGTCTTCCATGATGTTTATCACTCTTTCGCTTTAGTTCGATTTCCAGTTCCAGTCCAATTTCCTTTTTGACACGTACCGAAGCGATAACGAGCTAAATGTTGTGATGGTGGTGGTAATGTATCTAACACTATGACAAGTCTTCCACCTGTGCGATGTTGACGACCGCAGATGCAACAATATTTCTCAATTTGAAGCCCGAGCCTGCATTCGATTTGCAATTTGATGCCGCACTGCGTCACATGTACATATATACATTTTATTTAGATACTCGTATGTTAATGAGTAACCTTTTCCGTGTAAGTATCTCGGGGAAATATCGTTAGTTAATTGTGGTTTTAAACTTACCCAGCCGCTTTCAGTTTAATCATCACAGAAACTGTGCGTTTGTTTGTATTTAGCACAACTTTGCTAAGATAATTTATGCAAGAGAATACAGTCAATGCCAGAATATAGTGCCGTACAGAATTTTTCACAATATTTTCTAGGAACTGTCATTACTAAGATAATAAATACTGCTTAATAGTGAGGCACATAAACAGTCTGGTTTTACCAAGCAGTCTGGTTTTATCAAGCAGTCTGGTTTTACCTTCTGATTAAAATGCAAAGACGAAAATGATGAAGAAACTATATTAGTTAGTGTCTACGCACTAGCTTTACTCTGCAAATTCTACTAGCAACACAATTTTTAAGTCAAAGACTTTTTATGAACTGTGGAGGCCCTTGGCAAATTCCATTTTGAGAGAATCAACTTGCAGTTTGAGAGTTCTCAAATTTTGCATCGCTAAGCTAAAGGGAATAGTATATGTGGCGGCATGGTGTAATGCGCCATGATACTCTCTTTACAATGAGCTTACAGTCGCAAACGCTTGGGCCATAGCGCCCAAAATGTTGCACAGTAGATCTTCCACGTGAATCAAGTTAAGAGGGACCTTGAAAGTTCGATCGGCTATATTGTTCTAGGGAGGCATAACTTCGCAATGAAGTTGGAGCAAAACTTATGGTAAGGCAATGACACGAAGCGGATACTTTTGGCCTTCCCCATGAGTCGATTAACTAGAAAGGTATTTCCCCTGCCTCCTTTAGCTTCCAAGCAAAATATCAGATTTAATGCGGCTAAAAATCTTCCTATAGAGCAGCTGGCCTACTAATAGTGACCTGTCGATCATCATAACCTCCTTGGCTAAGGCGCTGATGTAGTCCCTCTTAGACAATTCTGTTTATAGATAGTTCTAGTACCGGCAGCACTAAACATTGTAAACCCTATATATCAGCAGTGCACAACCCTGAATTTTCTCCTACATATACTTTTACTCGTACAGTTGTCGATCGGTATCCTTTGCCAATTTTGTACTTTTGGAGTGTCAGACAGTTTACAGGAAGATCAGTCTCAGTTTGAAGAGGAAGTCAGACATGGTCGTTTTTAGCCAGCCCAGCGTATTGCACGAAGACTGGATTATATAGTGGAGTATTCACCAGAAAGATTAGAATACAAATAACATGAAACCTACTGGAGCAGAAGACGTAGATTCGGAACGGTCGCTTCGAGCCAGTCCAGCGTATTGTCGAAGACTGGAATGTATAGTGGAGTATCCACCAGAAAGATAAGAATACAAATAACATGAAACCACTGGAGCAGAAGACGTAGATGCTTTTTCTTCTTGTAAGTTTTATCTTATTCTAAATGAAGTAAGAAAGGCCTGATAGTTGGCAAAGTTCGAAGGCCTGAATCTGCTAGTGCTCTTTGCTTAGCTACCATCTCCAGTTTAGCTGTTCCTAAAAAGTGGCCTGGGGTGCCTCGACGCAAAGGCGAAAGTACATCAGGTGCTTGGTCTCTTTTTGCCTAGGCGTGACAGGAATAGAAGTTGGCTGCAAAGACTTGTAAAGAGTTTGGCGTAGTGCTGGGTTATGGCAATATGGATACTGCTGCGGATCATTCCAAAACTAAAACTGGCCTCTAAAACTCCGTTAGGTTTGCGACCTGTGAATATCTGCATGTATGACCGAAGAAACACCTGGCAATGATTGTACAACTGTTTCTCCATAACTCCGCCAAATTGCTTATTCAGTAGAGGCTTGACTGTTAGATTATCTACTACGTTTTCGATTTTGTTGGTTTATCCTAACCCTGAAACATGCGTCAGGATTTTGCAAATTGTTGGGCTCTCTATATCATAAGCCAATGCCTTCAAAGTTGGTCAATCTTTTACTTCAATAGTAGTCAGCTGCAGTTCCTATTTCCTATTTCATTTTGGTTTCATTGTAGCCCTGGAGGCTGTATGTAGACAAACTTGATGCTCTGTGCTATTTGGTTGTAGCTGTCAGTTTTATACTTTTTATGCTATTTGCACAGGTTTTTTTTGGGTGACACTCAACGTAGGACACCTTGAAAACATCCTTGAACTACGTTAAATGAGCCAAGGGCTGTAAGAATGGTTGATTATTGACCTAGAGGGCAAAGGTAATTCAAATTCAGAAAACATCACACTTCAGTAAGTGTATACTTATGTAAGCACAATTTGATGGTTCTAATATCTGATTTTTTTTCCTAATGGTAATAGCAAACAAAAGCTATAAACTCTTATCTTGCCGTGACTTAACCGTGTTTTATCGCTTCGTGTTTACATACCGGTAATGTTCAACCAAACGACGGCCTCACTGTAGATTGTCTAAATGTCAACGTATTTTTTTCTATACAGTTTATCACCAGGTGAAGATCCGTCACTGTCGTATGCATTAAGCCACGTCTCAAACAAGTTTTTTTTTTTTTTTTTTTTTTATTATTTCTCCTTTGAGTTCGTTTTTGCTATGCTAAGCCATACCGGTTACGACGTATCCAGCTCTTTTCTTTACACCTGAATAAAGAAGTGCACGTTTCTTCAGATACAACTACGATGTGGGTGTGATTGTGGTTTTACTTTGTGTGGGTTTGTTTTTTAAGTAAGGCTTGGTGGCACATAAAAGGTAGTTTTTTCTTACCTGTATGCGTGGCTAAATATGCCATTCTTCTTTGGAAGCAAGTTGAAGTCATGGATACGTGATGGTAGCTATGTGACGACTGAGATGCATTTTACTCTGCGACCGGTAATTAGTTTAATTAGATGTATGCACTTTATTTATGCAGGTATATGTATGTTCCGAACGTTTTTTAAAACAATTTAATAACTTTTTGACAATGAAAGATACCCAAGAAATAAATTTAGTTGTAAAGTGACGTCAAACTATTGTACCTAAAATTTATTATGAATCATTTGTTTTGGTGTTATATCGTGCATAAACTTTGGTTAACCTTTTTTTTATTTTTAAACAAGAATTACCTGTAAAAATCATTTATTGCTTTAATTCACATTCACATATACGAGTATACCTACAGATAGAAGTGGATACTGAATAATTCAATTTGTTCTTAAATCTGGAATCTTCGAGTTGTTAATCTGATGAACTTCAAATTAATGATACTAGTGCGTATGTATGCCTTTAGGATTATTTCAATGAAGTGTCTACATGTCGATCAGCAGTCGATTGAAAATAAAGGGCATGACTGGGGCAGCACGTTCTTGCAGCTAATGCTGTTCATTTGAAAATCACTTAGATTTGAGATTTAAACAATTTAATGTAAAGAATGAAACATTGTTGGAAAATTCCAGAAAGAAGAAAACATTTGATTCAAGGGCAGAGAACGATCCTGCGATAGATACTCGTATGGTTTAAGCCACCAACGCTCTACCAACTGAGTTATCCCTGAATGTTATCTTCTCTGATCAATTCTGTAAGATCACAATTCGTTGTCTTAAGGAATTTAGTTAAAAGGTTTTTTTTTTTGTTTTTTTAAATTCGCTAAAAATCAAAAACTTACTTTGACGGGTCCCGGAAATTACGCCAACATTTTCTTTTAGAAAAAAGCACAATTTTGTCCATATAAAATTTGGCTATTTTTTCCAAATTTGACTTATGTCCCAATGGTTTGGGACATACATATGTATGTAAGTTCATAATTCGATTTACCACTTTTTTCTGGGAATTAGTCTCCCTTTTAATTTGGAATCAAGTCTGGCAGGCGCCTATATCTTAACAGTACTTTTGTGGCCATTTTCGCGACATGGGACATCTCTTCGACTCATACGTCCGACAACATTCGGCCGCAGATGCAGGTGCTGAGGGCGACGTGGCGTGTAACCAATTATGTACATGGAGATGTACTTTTGTAGGCTTTTTTTCCAAAACCCAAATTGGAAATTAAGCCTGGAAATATTATAGTATTTTCTCTTTTTCCACCTTAGTCTGGTGCAATTTTCAAGCATTTTGGGGTAATTTAAAAAAAAAATTCTGGACTTTTTTCCAAAAATATTTGCTAAACATTTTTTGAGTTTCCTGTTGCGTAATTTGTGAGAAATTCGAGGTCCGGCAAATTTTCATGTTATTCAGTCCCTTGGAGACAAGTGTCCGGACCCTGACATTTTGCCAATCCAGCCTTCCTATAATTATGACACTGGACTGACGGAGTTTTTTTTAAAAACCAACATCCGTGAAGTTATGGCCGCAATATATTCAGAAATGTGTCACAAGAATCGAAATTTGCAAAAATTACTGTGGCGGCCATTTAACTGATGTTGTATTCTATACGTATGGGCATAGGCTAAATTTAAAAATGGTTATGTTAAACCACAAAATGAATAACCTTGTATGTAGGTGCGAGTTAAGACACCGCGTAATACTTCCCGCTGGCTAGTATTAGGCACTATTCGCATGAATTCAACTATCGATAGTAAGTAACCGAATACTTTCAACTATCGAATGATATCGATTCATTCATGATTCATGCATACAAAAAGCAGGAAATACTCGTTATTCTAAAAAAAAAGAACTGCGCTCAGACTAGTGGCGCTTCGTGACGTATTAGGTCGGGAGTTCAGATTACAAAGAAAAAAAAAAACATTATCTACAGAAGAAAAGCAAAATTATCCACTATAGATTTATATTAGCTTCGGGGTATGCGTACATACAATTTTTAAAAATTCGATTTCCAATAGAAAACTCCAGATCCTTAAATTTCGACCGAAATATTTTTTTTCGTATGACGCACCATATTCACCATTATCCTCGGGGTGAAGTCGGATATTGAGGATTGCGTACTTATAGTTTTCAAAAATTCCAAAAAATCGGCTTCGATATTGCAGAGAATTTCAAAATCTAAAATTAAGATGATAATTATTTTTTTTGTACAAAGCACCGTTTTCGAGTTATTCGTACTATTGCGACGATTATCCGACGATTATTGATAAATTCGGACATTTCGGAGGATTGCGTACTTCCAATTTACAAATTTAACAAAATTCGGCCTCAATCTTGTAAATTATTTAGAAACGTAAAGTTTCGGTCCTAATAATTTTTTTTCGTTTGATGCATCTCTTGCGAGATATTCACTCCCTCGATTCCCTCGTTTAAAATCGGATATTTTGGAAGATCGTGTACTTACTATTTTCGAAAAAAAAAAATCGGTCTTAAATATATTTTTCGTATGACGCACCTTTTTCGATATATTCGAACGCAAAAACGACAGAAATGTTCAATGAACGACCGATTAAAAGAATATTTCGATAGTATCGAATAAGTCGATAGTTTCTATTCGATAGTTTCCATCACTACCGCTAACGGAGGAGTTGCCATAGCCTTATTTCAATTATTATATTTTTTTGTTACTTTTTTCTAAATGTCCTTCACCATTTTAAAGTTCGTAACACCCAGTGATGGACAGAAGGGAAAGAGTATAAGGATAAGTTAAGAATTGGATATAACTGAAACAAGGGTGAAGTCAAACAAGTTACGAGGTGCGAACATTTTTAAAATTCGATTTTGAGTTTGTCTTTTATCTAATCTAATAAAACAAACAAACATAATGTCCGTTTGCTGTCTCGTCATCAGAGGTCACGACTGTTACAATTTTCTTAATTTGTTGTATCTATTTGTGGGTATGTTTTTTTATTTGATTTACTGTTTGTAAATTCCATTAAAATCAAATCGATTTGATTGAATGTTATGAACTTTTAGTGACAATTTGGGGTTAACCCAAATTTAACATGAAGCTAAATGTTATGCCAAACATTTGAGGTGATAACTTTGGACGTCAGCTTCAGTTATTCATGTATTTATTTGTTTTACAATTTATCAGCTCTTAAAGTCGAAACTTTTAACAACATTATCACTGTCTTTCATTGTACAACAACAACATCACTGTCTTTCATTGTACATTGCGTATTGAATGGTAATTGAAAATATCAATTAGTTTAGAATCTGAAATGAGTGTATGTAGTGACCCTCCCCTGGGGTAGTACTATAAGTTTGCAAAGTTTGAGCTCTTTAGATTATCCAGCTCTGTAGCCCTTGGAAACATAGAATTTAAGAGACATTTTCTTAGTAAATTTCACTTTTTCATTACAAATCAAGAATCGGGAAGTATTCCTGTGCATTTTCTGTGCTCCCTGCTGCAGATAATGACTCTTCTTTTCTATGACGCAGGCCAGCTATGTGTGTAATTCCCTGGTTTTGCCAATTTTTGCGCATATAAAGCAAAACACTTCGTACAGGATATGATACACAATTACTTAAATAAAAATCTCTTCATTTTGTGTTAATGTGCTTTTTGCGAAAGTTTCTACTAACAAAATGATTCATCAAAAAAAAGAAAAAAAAGAAAGAAGAATGTAATGTACATAAACCTTACTAGGAATTTTTCAATAATATATATATGCGCAACGCATAAGTGAATCGCTAATCACCATAGGTGTGTCAGTGTGTGTTTGGTGACAAAAACCTTAGGTATGTTCCTCCATTAAAAAAAAACACATAATATTCCTATGTTAGATAATGGATTTGGCCATGAATAATAAGCAAATGACAAGAACTCACTAAAGTGTACTTCAAATATTATGGGTGTAATGAGTTGTAAGAAAGTTCAGCACAACGGAGGTAATTGTTCAAGTTTTGAATTAAAGTTCTTTCTTAAATTGTTACAGCCTTATAAAATAATAATCATATAGTACAATGTCTTACAAGGTTGAGGGAAATTTGCAAATTACTACCTGTTTTTTATTTGCAATTAAGTTGTGCAAAGTATAAGGCACTTCGGCTAATTTAATCAGTAAATTGAATATTTAATCTGTTATTTGAATACTTAATCCGTTGCTTTTTTTTGTTTTGTTTGTTTCATCATTCTCAGTTAAAATGTTATAATTTATTTTAATTGGTATTGTTGAGATAGTTTCATGTTAAACAATCCTCATCAAATAAATAAATGCTTCTAAAGGGTGATTCAATTGGAGGTTACAATTTATATCTGGCATTACTGTGGTTCTGTCAAAGATAAACAGCTGATACTTGACATCTGTAAATAATAAGTGTTGACATTTGTAATTATGGAGCGGTATATGAGGGAACAACGCATTTTTATTTGTTAAAACCCATCTCCGAAATGGGAACAATTTAACCAATCCGAATCATACATTGCGAAATATTTCGAATAATGTCAATGTACATATCCGTCCATCTTGTCAATGCTGAACGTTATTGGGACATGATAACAAATCTTTTTAGGCACCAAAGATGGTGCTATACCTGCCACATAGCGCGAGAAACAATGCAGTTATTGCACACAAAGTTTCCCGGCCGCGTCATCTCACGTTTCGGTGACCAAATATGACCACCAAAATCGTGCGATATCACGCCGTTGAATTTTTTCTTTGGGGTTATGTAAAGTAGAAGGTGTACGCCAATAACCCCCAAACGATTCCAGAGACATGTTATTTATGAAATACCGCAGGATTTATGCCGAAAAGTAATTGAAAATTTCATCAAGAGGGCGAAAGTCTGCAAGGCCAGCCGTGGAGCCCATTTGGCCGATATCACGTTTATTGTCAGTGTCTCAACTGACATAAAAATATCCGTCTGTCCGCTCGTGAGTCACACGCTTGTAACTTTTGAACCGTTTGCGTTAGAGAGTTGAAATTAAATTAAACAAAAATAGTAGGCGGTGGACCAAAAAGAGTTAAGGAAAGTAAATTTAAGACAAATTTTAGTGGGGCGGCTTTTAAGGACATAATGTAGCTCAAGAAAAAAAAAAGTATTGTTACACCCCACCGTGAGACATATCAAATTAAAGCTGATTTTCAATGATGTGATGTCGCCTAGAGAGGGGGATCTCTGAAACTATTAATGCGAAGAAATTGTGAGCATATAAATTTATGAGGAGGTAAGGATAAAATTATAACAAATCTTCTGTCATTAAAAATTCTTCAAACATATTGGAATACTTGGCCTGAAAAGTCACCCCATGGAAATTTATTCAAATTCAAGGATTTAATTAATATTTTTGATATGGCCACCTTTGGCACGAGCAATTTCCTTGAGAGGGTCAGTAAATTTATCGCACGGTACACACAAGTGTGTCTGTGGAATGCGCTTCCATTCCCGGCGAAGCGCTAACTTGAGCGCGTCCGTTGTTTGAGATTTTTTAGTGCCAACCTTGGCCTTCAAAATGCCCCAGACAGAAAAGTCTAATGGATTCGCATCAGGAGAATTCGATAGCCATTGTGTCGATTAAATGAAGTGCGGAACGTTTTGTCGCAGCCATTCTTGATTTGCTCGGGCTTTGTGGGAAGGTGCAGAGTCATGTTGGAATGTCCAGGGTCTTTGACTGTAATGTTTGCATGCCCATGGCTTCAACACAGCTTCCAAGACAGTTTCACGATAATCCATCGCATTTATCTTAACGCCACGGTTACGAGTATTTGCGTTAACACTATTACGTTTGAACTCCATTATCTATAGAACAGAAACTAAACACACAATGAAAAAAAAACTTACACACACTTGTCAACAATGAAATGAATTAACAACTGTAAAATTTTCAGCGTGCTGTCATTCGTTGTTTGATAGACACAGCGACGTGAAGTTGATAACAGTTCATGTCAGCCACCCTGTAGAGGAAATGACATATGGATACATATGTACATACGCATTAAATTTTACCAAAATATTTAGTGGCGAGCCGTGTGAGGATAACATACACTTAAAAACATATTGAAAAGTTAAAATCCGTCTAACCCATTCCTAATAAAGTGGGAGTAGCGTTGTGAACTTTTTAGTTCAAATTTGTTGAACTATTCATTTCCTTTTTTTTTCAGTGAAATCTTTCTACTCAGAGGATTCAGAGATCCTCTCGATTTTAAAGAGACTTTATCACATATGTATGTAATTTGAGGCTAGGACTTTTTCTTGGAAGAAAGTGGGCGTATTAGTCATGATTTCTTAGCGAAGCTCAAGGATTCTGGTGAAATATTCGCAATAAGACTTAATCATTACCGTAAATAACTTTGAGAAAGCAAAATATTTTTTTAAAAAAATAAAAAAAAACCGCCCACGTATGCATTACATAATGTATGAACGAATTTGTAGAGTATGCATATTTCGTTAAGTCGATATTTTTCAGTTTCTAGTAAAAATGTTTGTAAAAGGTGGTCGTATCTGTGGGCGGATTTTAAAAATATTTGCACTTGTTCTGCCTCGGGTTCTAAGAAGGTTGTATACCAAATTTCATCATCCTAGCTCAAAATTGCAGGTCTAACCGACGGACAGACGGACGGACGGGCGGACGGACGATAGCAGATCTACATAACTTTGGATGGAATATAGATACTTTTGGGTGTTATACCGTTACTCTTTCTCTATGTTACAAACTATATCAAAATTAATGTACCCTATGGGATAGTGTATAATAACAACCGACGGGTGAATGAATATTGCACTGTTTTATGCTGTCGACCTATGGTGGTATATGATCGGTTATATGAATGCCAGATGCGGTTCGTCCGGTGTATATGCTTTCTGAAACCATTGGGCCAATATTGTTGATGTAACGGTTATATTGTGCATTTTCCACTTAGGTAAAAGTTGCATAGCTACTTGACGATCTTTCTGAGGACTCGTCACAACAGTCGCTCCGATCAACAAGCACCTGAAGACTATAGGTGGTGAGGAGGAGAGGACATGCGAGCAATTGTCTAGCTTACATCCGAATCAGAATGATCGCCTAATGTATCATATTTCCATTCTTTAGTACCTATAAGGATCTGATAAAGTACAACCTAAGCAAATATCCTGTTCTTTGCAAAGTGCAAAGTCACTGCGATCAACGATCGTCTGAAGTCTATCGATCGTGGGGAGGAGAGGACATCCGAGCACTACGTACACAATTTTCCAACTTGCACCCGAATCAGACAGATCGGCTAATGTATCATATTTTCATCCTTCAGTATAAGGATAACCGATATCCTGTTCTTTGTAAAGCGTACAGTTTTGGGGTAAATCGTAATGTCACAGAAAAAACCGTCAGAATAAGCGCTTTTACTCGAAGCTCAGGGAACTTATTTCACTAGAAAAGTGCTCATAATTAAAGTTCATATCCGCAGTGAATTGGCCCGCAGCTAATGGCATTCAGGACACAACTACGACACAATGCAAAACGTCAGTTTTCATGCCATTATGCTTAACGAAAAAAAAGAAAGAAAGAAAAGAAAATAGTGGCACACCACATGCAGGTCGATACCTAACGAGTCACCAGGTACATATGATCCGCATAATGTGCATTTACACATAACAGTGAACTCAACCAAAGTTGCACACACAGCCATATACTCGTACATCGTGCCCCGTGTCGGTTACCCAGCTATTTTGTTTCCTATGGAGCTGTTGCCTCTCTCCTTGTTCGCCTTCCTTCTATTCACAGCAAATGCCGCAGTATTTCCAAACAGGAAAGGTACTGTCCGCATTATCCTGTCCCACTAAATGTCCTCATAGCACTTCATTCATAAAACGGAAATAACTTTGTTTTATGAAAGACGACGCCATAAAATATGTTCACCAATTACGAATTATTATTCCCAAACGTTGAACCGTGCCCCGTCGTCGTCGGTGAAGAGTGTGTCTGAAAGGACCCGGTGGACTCATTTAATTCATCGCGAGTGGGCGTTTAGATCGCTCTCAGGTTTAATTTAAATGAGCGACATTTGCAAGTCCTTTGTGACAGACGTACTGCTACGTATCACTTTTAAAATCTATCACTTCTGTGTGTCGACCTGAAACCGATGGAAACTACTATTGTGAAACTACAATGTGTTGAAAGGAAGAGTTGTTACAATGGGCACACAATGGTTGCCAATTCGGTAACGTGTCCTACTTGAATGCAATTCGCAATAGATAAATGCATTCAGTTCCAACTCCTAGTACTATCAATGGTGTCATCGAACGGTGGAACAATGTAATGTGTGCAATGGAGAAATGTACTTTACATTTTTTTTTTTTTGTCAGTTACTGGAATATGATGTACTCACTTCAGCCGACAGCCTGATAATGTGCTGGGACATATTAGCGACCTAAAAAAAAAAAAAAAAAACGGAAGCAAATCCGCTTTCTCATTTTCTGCACTGCACTGCAAATTATATCCCCGTTGATTATCATCATAGCGGATCAAAGTCACATATTCCTAGGTCGGCAGTAGGCAGAGGAAGAAGGGAACAGGATGCCATGCATGCATGCAGAAACGGCACAATGACATAATTTAAATGGGAGTATCCCGTTTGCAACACAATAAGGATATGGCACAATCTGGGCCTGGTGTACTACCTAATTTCAGAGGAAAAATGAACAAATCCTAAGCTGACATGCATATGCATCCGCGATTGGCGGGATGACACATCTCCAACGAATGAAATTAGCAGACTGTTTCCAGTTCCCTGAATTGTTCTCGTTTTCAGGATATGTATAGAGTATCTGGGAGACTTACTGAATTTCAAAGAGCCACGGAGGATGGGATGATGAGTATTAACACAAGTAGGTATGAAGGTATAAGTAGGTTAGCTTAGGTTGATGTTTTTTGTAAGAGAGTGTTTCGGTGGCTCTATTGAGTCCATATGTAAGCACATTGTTGACAGGAGTTACGTGATTACTTAAAGTTTGCTATAATATAGGCATATGGTGAAACTGGACTTAACCAGCAAGTATCATCGATTTGCTCGATTATAAGTTTTATTAACTTCACCCTGCATATTTCATCTCGTAGAGTTATTGATTATTGTTGTCTCCTGTTACCAGTTAACAAAATTTGACACATCTCAGGCAAGTTATGAATGTTAGGTAAATATTTACAAAACAAAAAAAACATTTTTATTACAATATAGCTACGAGTACTTGTACTCTTTTTGGCATGGAGCTATAAAGTACTCTTCCTCATATACATATTTATTAAAGTATTAAAGGCTGGTCTGTTTTCTTGTCATGCAAATAATTTTAGGCCGAGTTTTCCTAACATAACAGTTTTGTATTTTAATACAAACGCACCCTTAAACTTTTTTATGATCTGTCAATGTCAAACCGTCAGTCAAGGTTTACATTTTGATCATGGTGAAGTTCACGAACGAGCAACGTTTGGAAATTATTAAAAATTGTTACCGAAATTCTGAATCGGTGGTTGCAACTTTAAGACCGCTTTCTCCAATTTTCGTTCATAATAATCGTCTCACCAGACAAGCTGTGCGTGCTATAGTGGATAATTTCGAGTAAAGATATTCACTATTGAATGTTCCTATGCCAGTGAGAATAAGGCACCGGTCGAAGTACTGAAAATATCGCAGCCGTAAGTGATTCAGTTCAAAATGAGCCAAATCAGTCGATTCCACGCCGTTCACAGGAATTGGGAATCTCTCAGTCCACATTGTGGCGAATTTTGCGTAATGAACTTGGCCCACAAATTGATTCAAATTGACTCAAGAACTGAAGCCTCTTGATCATTTGAAGCGCCGAAACTTCTCCGAATGGGCTCTGCAAAAGTTTGAAGAAAATCATGAATTTCATCGAAAAATCATCTTCAGCCATGAAGCTTATTTTTGTCTTAATGACTTTCTCAATAAGCAAAATATGCGTTATTGGACAGCAACAAACCCACATGTGCTTCATGAGACTCCATTGCATTCACAAAAAATGACCGTGTGGTGTGGATTTCATTCCCGGGGGGTGATTCCAGACAGATGGTGCCACATGCCGCACAGCTGGTCAAACAATTGATCTATTGAAGGGGAACTTCGGTAATCGTGTAATCTCGAGAAATGGTCCGGTCGAATGGCTAGCTCTGTCATGCGATTTAACGCCGATGGATTTCTTTTTATGGGGTTATGTTAAGTCGTTGGTTTTTGCCAACAAGCCAACAAAATTAGAGGAGCTCAGGAACAATATCGAACGCGAAATTGCCAACGTTCCGGCCGATATGTGTGGAAGAGTGGTGCAAAATTGGCTCCAAGAATCGATCACTGCAAACGTGCTCGCAGTGATCATATGAACGAGATCGAATTCCATACTTAAACTTAACATGTGTACTATACCCGGAATAAATTTCAGCCTTCTGTATTTAAATTCAAAATTGTTATGTCGTTATTGAAAAACCCTGTAGAAGGTGGCGCAAAAGTCATCACTCTATCGGAAGATGCTCTAACTTTTGCAAATGGCGTCTTATGTCATCGCGACTTTGACATTTGTGAAGTAAACAGAAGCAGAATACACGTGGACAAACTATGGATTGTTATACTCTTCAAGAACGCGGAATAATTGTTTTAATGTTTTTGACAAATAATCGGTCGGTGGTTTTGGCTCAAAAAAAAAAAAATCACCATGAGATACGAGGCACATTTCCACTTATGCGAATACGTGAGTAAGTAAAATGATCTCTTCCGCGATACTGAAAATCCGCGTGCAATGCACGAGGAGCCATTACATCCTCTCAAAGTCACTGTTTTATGTGGCGTTTACGGAGGAAAGGTGATTAGCCCATATATTTTCGACAATACTGTTACTGTGACTGGTGAGGGCTACAGAAGCATGACCAACGACTTTTTTGCTATCGCAAATTGACGAATTAAGTTTGGAAAACATGTAGTTCCAGCAGGACGATGAAACTGCGCATACAGTACGAGCGACAGTGGACATTCTGCAGCAAGAATTTCCCGGCTACTTAATTTTAATCTAATGGCCCGCAAGATCGTCCGATTTAACAGTTCCAGACTTCTTTCTTTGGGGTTCTTATGTTCGTATTTAATGCACTTGCCTAAGTATTGCCTATGGCTGTGGGCCGTTTCTTAGAAAGCAGTGATCCGAGAGGATTCCTATAGCCGGTTTTTAATTGTGACCCACATTATTTAATATTCCCGCAGTTTTTCTGCGATCTAATGCTGGCCATAGTGCTAGATACCATATGTATTCTCCTTTGTTAGACCATCTTATGCCTGCCAATGCCAATCCTCTCTAAGGCGTATTAATATCTAAATATTAATAGCGAACTCTAATATCCCTAAGAATAGAACAATGCTCCAAAGCAAGGGAATACGACGGACAATAACAAATTATCTAAAAGATCTAGATTATGCTGACGACATTTGTTTGCTTTCTCAGAGAATAATGAACCTACACCAAATGGCCGGTAGCTTAGAAGTTGAAGCAAGTAAAGTATCTTTGTAGTGGTGATACCGAGGACTAGATGTTGGCAAAAGCTGCCTTCGGTATGCAGTTAAATGTATTCGACACAAAATCGAGCGACTGTTTCGATCAAATGTAGAGTCAGCACCTATTTCTATGGGCGTAGTACTTGACGGGTGACTGCCACTGTCACTCGTAAGCTGCAGTCCTTCATAAACAGATGTGTTGATGTGGATTTTCTGGCCGAACCATAGCAAACTAACAGCTTTATGTGAAAAACATTCGATGAAACATGCTTGATGAAAGTAGTAACAATGGATCGGTCACAGCTTACCGAATCCGGCAGGGGAAGGAAAGCAATCTTGCCGCAAAGCAGTTGAGGAGGAATCGAAAACACTAACAGTGAATTGGAGAGAGTTGAAAAGCGTTGCGGAAGTCCGAATACAATGACGAGTAGGAGTTGTTGACGCCCTATGCATGGGCGTGCAATTTCTACAATTTCTGTATAGTTTTGTCATCATTCCCCCTAATTATTTCTGGTTCATCACATACCTATAAAATGTCTATTTAGGCCAGTAGAACAATTAAATGCATGTGACAGACACACGGATAGGTAACGCGTTCAATCCAGAAGTGTTTAATTGTACTATTTACATACGAGATACTAAAAATGGTAGAATATCCACCATAAAAACACGTAACATTTGATTTTTATTATAATCTCTTCTAAGCCAAAAACTTTTAAAAAGGCTTTTTAACAAACCTCTTAAAAACCAAAAATATATCTGAGCAGCCAAGATATTATTGCATTTCACTCGCTCCAAAGATAATATTGTTTTGTTTGTTAAGAGAAGAGAAATAGGGTATCCTATGATCCGCTTCAAATGAATAGTAACTTTCCCGTATGTTTTTTTACTAGTACTTCATTGATTTCTGACTTAAACTAGTCAGTCTTGACCTTCTTTGCCTTTCAATATTAACTTAACAAGTAAGAAATTGCAATATACTCGTATATGTAGCTTAAAATTATGAGATTTTTTCTTCCACAACTAAATCAAATGTGCGACTGACCCGTAGCTGCTAATGTAAGAGTAATAATTGTACAAACAACCTTGACTAACTTTTGTTTATGTAGGTAGAGTTTGTCACAACTGGTAATTTATTTATAAGTACATATCGTAGAAAAAGTTGGTTAACTGGAATGCGTCTGTGGGGGTAAGGAGTTTGCCATAATTATTATTTGTGCTTTGGAACATTATTATGGAATATTCAATAAATTAATGAAATATGGTTACCTTCGTTGCATACAATTCAGAGCTATTTAGAGAACACTTATTAAATGGGTACTAGACAGAGTGGTTAGCCACGAATCAGTTAAGGTCGGCACAGCTATTCAAATTCTGTAACACAGAAAAGCTGTTAGGTCTGATGGCTTGTTGTCCCAAGTATGGAGTAGGGTACATGCACCTAGTTATCAACCGAGCATATATGTGAACATGCCCGATGTCTGGAAAAGAGGTTTAACGAAAAAGTATTAGCTGCATCAGCAACACACTGATTACTACATAAAAGCATTTCCAATATACTGACATTCGAGAACAAAAATACATCTGTAATGATGATTTCATCGTGCTAAATTTTCCAAGTAGGGATTATTTAAAACACCATCGACATGTCAGAACAGACTTCCATGGTTTTTGTATAAGACGTGTAATAAAGTCGATTTTTAGTGTTCCGTACCAGAATGGTATAAAACGGAACACGGAGGCTGATTACACTATTATTGAACTTAATGCGCAAAAGACCGATTGCTGGACGGCTTCTATGGTACGTAGCGCCATCTTGAAGGAACCAGAGATCGTCCAAGTTCATTTCTTGAGTTTGTGGCCAGAAAAAAAATTACCTGAACGATGTTGCCATCTTCAATTTCGAAGAAAAATGCTGAGATCTGTGGCGAGTTGGGGTTCTCGGTTTTACTCGCACACTTTCGGCAACAGAAGCAATATTTTCGTACGCGCACAAGACGAACATGAGGATAACTTGTGTTATCAATTAGCATACCAATCTCACGAACTTTCTTCATAAACTTGTGTACAGCAGGCACGGGGTTGGTGCAATATTTCGACTGATATTTCTTTTAAAAATTTTCACTGTTTCGGCAACACAGTACTCACTTTGAAAATAAGTTTTCTCATATTTTCCAAAGTTCAATCGATTCATTTCGTACTGCGAAGATATGACACTGTGTTTCTGTCAATTTTTTGAGCGCAAAAGAGCTAGCTGTCAGTGTCAAAATAAGATGTAATTTAAAAAGAAACCAGCAGATGTCCCACCCGTTATTATCTCTTGAGAGAGGCGAACCTATAACTCTGGGCCAGCGCACCGAAATGTTTCTAAATCCCTGTTGATTCTGCTTTTGAATTGTTGGATGCTAAAGTTTTCTGGAAATATATCTTCTGGTAGTAAATTGCAAAGTTTACTTGTCCTGTAGCAGAAGGAGTTTGGATAATGGGATATCTGCGCTAGGTTGGGCTCTGGTGCTTCCCTAGTAAAATGCTTAAATATCAAACTAAAAAAAAAAAAAATGGTTCGGTGCACTAATATTTGGTGGAACTTCCTTTATTAGTTATAACTGTCCTACATTGTCGAGGCATGGAGTCAACAAGGCGCCTGCAGCAGTCAGGTGGTATGCTATACCACGCATCCCGAACAACCTCACATAATTGGTTTTTATTTGTAGGATTTTTGTTGAAAACAGCTACTCAAAGTTTTTCGATGAGATTTAAGTCAGGAGATTGGGTTGGTCATTCCAAAAGCTGAATCCCATTGTCGTGAAACCAATTTTTTGCTTTACGACTGGTATGTTTACGGTTGTTATAATGCTGTAGGACCTATTTCAAAGGCATTTCCTACTCCGCAAATGGCAACATTATATTTTGAATGATACTCACATACACATTTTGGTCCATTATACCGTCGATTCAATATATATGGCCAGTAACGTAGTATGAAAACATCCCCATGTCATTATTTTCGAGCTTCCATGTTTCACCGTTTTTGTGGTACGAAAGCTCTGCGCAAGATGGGTGCCACATTTGCTGAATGCCGATCAAAAGCAAATGCGCAAACGATTTTCACGGCAATTTTTGGACCGATTTTGTGCGGCGATTTGTCAACATGGATGAGACATGGATGAGACATGGATCCACCACTACACGCCAGAAACGAAATAGCAGTCGAAGCAGTGGGTGGAAGCCGGTGTTTCAGCGCCAAAGAAAGCGAAGCCGATCGCATCTGCCGGAAAGGTCATGGCCAGTGTGTTTTGGGATGCGAAAGGGATCCTGTTAATTGATTACCTTGAGAAAGGCAGAACAATTAAAGGCGAATATTACTCCAACCTTCTTGACCAGCTGGATGCCAAAATTCGCGAGAAGAGGCCTGGCTTGAAGAAGAAGAAAATCATCTTTCACCAGGACAATGCACCTGTACACAAGTGTGCGTTGGTGATGGAAAAACTGCGGGATTTGGGGTACGATTTGCTCGGCCATCCCCCCTATTCACCTGATTTGGCACCCTCAGACTTCCATCTGTTCCCAAACGTGAAGAAATTTGATTCCGCTTCGTATCCAATGCAGAAGTTGAGAGGGCCGTAGATGAATATTTTCACAGCCTTCCAGATTCTCACTTCCGAGAAAGAATACTGATGTTGGAGAAACGCTGGACCAAGTGTGTTGAAATCAAGGGAGATTATGTAGAAAAATAAAATCATTTTTTAACTGAAAATCGCTGTCTTTCATTGTCAGGCCCAGAACTTTTCACCTTGCCCTCGTATATCTAGGTAAGAATTCTAGAGATCCAAGACCACCAAACAAAACGATTTTGGATTCGTCAGTCCACAAAATATTTCTCCATTTCGAAGCTGGCCAATTAGTATATTTTTTTGCGAACGTAAACCGTTTTTTTTTTTTTTTTTTTATAAAAGTGCCTTTTTTCGAGGACTTCGTACCGTCATTGTACTGACAGGCAGTTCCATCTCGCTCCTTATGTGTTTCACTGGTTTCGAGGGATCCTTTTTGCTCAATATTACTGCGATCAACTTGTTTGCTGATTTTCCTTTTCGCTCCTCTTTTTCCATTTTCTGTTTTAAATTGATCGCATTGAATATTTTTGAAGCTGAGCACAAACGAACTCGTTGTATTTTCCTGTCTGACTTGCCTTCATTACGCATTTGGATAATCAGTTTTCTTTCCTCAATGGTGCAATGTTTAACGCGGTCCACTTTTGTCAAAGACATAAACAATTCAACAAATCAAATACTGACTACAACAAATAACCCACTACTATTTCAATTTTACTTAGTTTTGCTTCAAATAAACAATTTTTATTGAAGTAATTGAAAGGCAAAGGCAGTGCTACTATTTTTTTTGTTCGCGCTATAACCAAAGTTGAAAATCAAAATTTACCGTTGCCTTTCCATTGACAGATGGTCGTGTTCATCCATATTACTATCATATCTACAATAGAAGCTTGCTTTGAAGGCACTCATTTTGATGGGTGACTTCAGATACGACGAAAGGATTATTTGCGGTGCTACTATTTTTATGTTAGCAGCTGTACATAGCTTAAAATCTTCGTGAATTATAATAATATTCTAAATAATCTTGTCTTGTCTAAAAATGTCTTTAGATATAGTGGGATGTAAATGATGACAGCTTTTTTGTTGTTGAACTCGATTTCCTTGGCACGGATAATGTGGAGATCCCTTAATAGTGTCTTAAGTTTATTTCCAGTTCCAAAAGAGATTGGGCAATTGACATGCCTAAGTCATCGAACTCGGCGCCACCAGGTTTGAACATTTTTGTACCAAGCATACAGCCACTTATTTTCAGAAAAACTTATCTGCACATTGTTATTAATTTGTTGTCAGTGTACAGTGTGTGCTTTGAATGACAAGTATAGCTTATACACCAGCGTAGCCATTTGGCTTTCCTTGAAAAAGTATTCAAACTGACGACAATCAACTAGGGTTTGAATCTCAGCGCGGGTGGTTTTTATTTTTAGTTATCTAAAAATCTTTATTATTCATTGGCAATGTTTTATAGCCTATAAACCCTCCGATAGAACACTATGAAAGAGTGAATACCACATTGGACGCGGTTCAATTAGCAAGCTCTAGAACAATCCAAGAACTATCATACGATGGAGATGAAAGTCAGTGTATCAGGTAAACATCCGTACCTTATGGTTTACCAGCCGGTTAGGGAGTAATTATTTTCATTAAAATTATGGAGGCTAAAATATTACATTGAGGGGGGTTAGTCTCCACCGTGAGACAATCTTCAGAGTGGGTATCAATTCAGTGCTTGTCATCTAACTTCCTTGCATTATATCCACATTAACATAAATAAGAATTGGATAATGGATAGGAATGTCTATGAGCTAGCCACAGGTTTGAAACCGCATGATTCCTGATGCAATTAATACTATGTAAGCAGATGCAGATGAAGAGGTAAGGTAGAGTTGAATTTCTAGATATAATCAACCGACAGGATGATTCTTTGGTGCTACCCGATTGTAGTTATCCAAAGGAAGTGTAAATTCGGACGTGACAGTCTTTACCAGAAATAACTAAAGTTCTGTGTGGACAATGTCTATCCCATGATGTATTTTCATTCTCGTATAATATTGGAATCAATTGCATTTATTTGGCATGACTACCTAGAAGTGAATGCGAAACTGAGGTCTAAGTAATGCTACTGCTTCATCAAGTGCCAGACATCAGATGGTAAGGTTATTGTTTCTTCTGATAGCCTATATCATATGAAAGATACAGTCGTTCATTCACGAATCGATGTCGGTATTCTATTGAAGTGTTTATCATAGAATAACCCACAATCAGTGTACGTCTCGATATGCAGAAGAAGTATGCTATTTCATGACATGGAATGTAGAGAGATCCGGTAACCTAAGATCCAGGAAAAGCGAGCCGTTACGTGATAGAACATTGTGCGAGTATTTTGTCCACGCATCACATGTACTATTGAATTTAATTACATACTCATATTTGTATATGAAACCAACGAGTAAACATATATTCAATGCCATCGAATGGTATTTGTTTAAGTTTATGAATGGAGAGCACTAATCAATTTTCGTATTTTGAACATTGCAAGCCCTCAACGACAGGTCTGTATACGATTTGCCGGCTGGGATGCGGAGGAGTCTTTTTATAGCTGAATATTGAGGCCACCGCATGTTTATAATTTTCGTTTTAATGCCTTAACCAGATATTCCCCCAGCTTATTTATTTATCGATGTCGTAACTCATGACTGTGAATCTTAAAAAGGTCACTGCTTCCGTATTATGCACACAAACGTATGTAGTTCACGTTGTTTTAACGCATCCCATAAACCCTTCGAGAAACTGCGTTAACTCCGCACCCCACATGGTGTGTCTCCTTTTGTGTCTGAATTAAATATGAAAGTTAACTCCTATAATATGTACTTTGCAAGATTCCACCACCATCGGGAAAGCTATGAATTTACGTTTTCAGCTATTACCATACAAAGGACATATGTTGAGTAAAATATCCCTTCGACAAAATGATGTGGAATTTATTGATTTTTTTTTTTTTGTACATGTTTCGCAGTTGGATGAGAGTCAAGGGAAGGACGGCAAAAACCATGGAGAGAACATGATCAAGTAGACGGACGGAAATCCAAGCCTTCGCCATGTCAATTGCCAAATAAAAGGAAATTTATGCCAGCTCGCCAAAACGTTTCATTGTACTGGGCACGACTTGTATAAAACTAGGGGAGGGTACCGAAAAAAAAAAACAACTCGTTGGTGTTATTATTGTTCATTGACTGTCGATGAAGATGTCCGAAACGAATGTCGGAATAGATACTACACCACAATAATGGTGAAACAAAGGATTCTTTTTTTTCTTGTACACATTTGGCGAAAATACTGAAAAAAAAAACATTTTCATTGCTGAATTTTAAAGGAATATGCTTTTCCGTATCGCATTCCGTATGTCCTTTGTGGAATAGATTTCACTGTGGTTCGCAAACATAGAGCAAGAGGGTCCGTTTAGACGTCTTTAATGGCGTCAGTTTCAATTACGTTTAAGTCGATTTTATGTTTTAAGATGTATGAAATTTTTATTGAGCGCATTTGTTCTACATAAACATGAGCGGAATAGGAAAAAGAAGAATGAACTTTTAAACGGATTTAAGTTCTCTAATCGTTCGAACTTTTTTGCATATATACATTCATATATATCCACGGCAGTGTACTCCTTATATAGAATTATAAGAAGACGTGTGCATGCCAAGAAACCATCAGGTACTCTCCTGTGGCCATTTTGTTTACAGATTTTAGCCTGTTTAGAAATTTATGCATGGATCACAATATTGTTCTAAAAGAAGAGAATAAAAAAAAACAGTTCCGTTAAATGAACACAATCATCCACTGGTGTGCTATTGATTTCAATGACACGCGATTGTTGTAATTTGTATACCCTATCACCAAAAAAAAAAAAAAAAAAATATATAACGATAGACCCCTAAAAGTATACACATATATTTGTGATCAGCATCGGTAGCCATTTTATTATAAAAAAAAAACATAAAATCAGTTTTTCTGATAAAATCTCTGAATAGAAAGATACGCATATCATTGAATTTGAATTGAACATTTTAGAACGCCACGCCCACTTCATTTGGGATGGGTTCGAAGATGTGGTGTAGGGTACCGTACGATTCACTCCAGATGGATTGTAACTTGCCTGTATTTTTTTTTTGTATTTGTTTGCAAAACCTTACATTCGAGTTCTAGGAACCAGTCATCATCAATTAATTATACTGGAATCGGTGCATCCATTTTGAAGTTAGATCCATGTAAAGTAAAACGAAATGTGTTTCGAAGCACATAGAGGGGCTCAAAAGTCAAATAAATTGATTTTGGATCTTTAACTAAATTCTGTTCTTCTCTTCACGAGAAGGGAAGGCGTGGAAAATGCGAACCATTTACCTTGTTTGATATTTTTTTTTTGGAGTCAGCGCATTGTTTCTAACGTTTGCTCTAACCTCCAAAACCTTTCTGTTGTTTTCACTTCTCCAAAATAACTTTAGACTTATCTGTGGCTTATCAAGTTTGCTCAACGGTTTTAACGTTATGATGCTGTGACAGACAGACAAACGGACAGACAACAGACTCTCACTGCAAGGGTTCCATTCTTACTTTTTGTTACCTTGTAAGCACCGGAACTTAGAGAACACTAACACCGCATCATATAACGCCCTATTCCTCACCAGTTAGTCAAACCTCATTAAAGTTGGCGTGGCGTCATGAACATACACAATACTTTTGGGATTCTGTCTCAAAATAAAAGTAAGCGTGGTTAACCCAATTTAGCTAAGGTCAGGGGTAATTCATTCAACATTCACAAGCGTAATTAGGATTGAGATAAGCCTTTTTTTTTTATAGAAAACGTCCTTCCTTTGACTCTCATGACCAACTATTATCTATTATATTTCTGTAAACAAAAAAACAGAACAAATTTAAGATAAGTACAGAATTATATTTATAATCCCTAATAATAGAAATACAGTGGTGGTCATTGAAATAGAGCCATTCTATGTTACCCATAACATTATATAAAAGCAATTGTTTAGGAGACTGAAAGAAAAAAAAAAAACCTATTTGAGTAAATCTTAAACATAATGTAGTTTATTAATTCCTAAAAAAACATTAACTCGTAGAGGAATAAAAATGATCCGAAAATAAGAAAATAAAAAATTATGGTCAATGAAATAGAGCCAGCCAACTTTTTTGCCAGTAAGTTGAACTTCGTAAAGAATAATATTCAGACCAAAATTTAACTGAACGACCTTCATTCGTACTTGGTTGCGAAACCTTTGTTTTTGATCACAGCTTCACAACGTCTGTGCATGGAGTCAACTAACGATTGACACCGTTCTATGGATATGGATGACCATTCTTTTTGCACAACTTCCCACAATTCTTTTGCGTTTTAACGTGATGCTTTCTTACGGATGGCTTGAGTTCCTGCCATAAGTTTTCTATCGGATTTAAGTCCGGTGATTGAGCTGGCCAAGACAGAACTGCAAAGTTGTGATCCTCAAAGAACTTTTTTGCCTTTCTCGATGTATGCTTTGGATCATTATCCTGCTGAAATGTCCATGTCAAAGCCATGTTATCCTCAGCATAAGGCAGCATCACATTCTCAAAGATATTGACATATTCGTGTTGATCCATGTTTTGCTTAATTTAATATATTGGACCAAGCCCATACCAGGAAAATGATGCCCAAAGTTTAATATTGCCACCTTCATGTTTTACACATTTTTGTGTGTATTTGGGCGAGAATACTTCATTTGGAGGATGTCTCACATTCTTTTTGCCATAAGACCCAATTAGGCTAATCTATCTTTCGTGACCCCATAAAATAATTATCCATTTTTTAATTCATTCTGTGCCTGTCCATTGGAGGTGGTCATTTGCAAACTGCAAACGTGCCTTTATATGCCGTTTACTTAAGAGTGGAACCTTTCTCGCATTTTTCCCATGAAGATTTGACTCCTGCAATCTTCGTCGAATTGTTCGTTCACTTATTCGAAGGTCTACTTCCATTTGAATATTATGCGAAGACTTAAAAGGGTCAGACTTCGCGGCACGAACAATTCTTCGATCGACTTTGTCTGAAGTTTCTCGTTTTGCCCCTCGATTTTCCACATTTTCCTTTGTTTTCAAAACATTTTCCAACATCTTCTTCGATCGTCCGATCATTTCAGTAATTTTCCGTTGCGATTTGCCTTCATTTCGCAAGGTCAGGATCTCGGTACAAGTGCAATGAATTCCTCGACCCATAGCTACTAAAAATGTTTACGCAATTAAAGCAAATTTAAATTGCTGAAGTAAATTTTATAGCTACCTTTTGAAATAACATCGATATGATATTTTTTTAAAACACTCTGTGCTAAGAAAAGATGTTAAATCACTACTGCCTCTATTATTCTGACCAGGGAAAACACACACTTCGACTTGAAAATTAATTTGTTTTGATAATTGAAAGATAGTCTAACATCAATTTCTTGTGCAAGCCCTTGCAAACAATATAAAGATTCTCTCCGATAGATAACGACATCATAAACTAAAGCGAAATTCGGAAAATATTGGCTTTTCCTAGGAGCAGAGAGGTGGCTCTATTTCAATGACCACCACTGTATAAGTGGTATGCTTTTTGCGTCGTGGCCATATAACTCAAGAATGGCTCAATCGATTTTAATGCCGTTTGCTTTGTTGATTAGGTAATTTTTGTTATAAGATTTACGGATAGCTAAACATTATGCTCTGCTCTGGAAAATTGAGAAATTTAAGGAATTTACAATTTTCGAAGTTCTGCGATCTAAATGCCAAGACTTAAAAGATTCGAATAACTTTGACTGATTTTCCTCTGACTTCATATGCAGGGTCTGTAGGGGGTCACAATTCGAGGAAAATCAAAAATTTCATTCTAACCCTAAAATTGGCTAATGGTCGATTTTGAGAAAATAAAAATATTTTCCCGAAAACGTCTTCAACGATTTTGATCAAATTCGATATTTGAGTTACGGCGGAGATATGTTGTCAGATAGCGTACCGGGAATTCGCCAAAAAAGACAGATAACGGCACTTTACTTATTAACTAGCTCGGTGAAACTTATCTATTTCTCGACTATGGCTTGACCGCTTTTGTTCAAAATTAATATCTAAACAATATTTGATATACATATGTATGCAAGGTCATGGCGTACTGAGTTTTGGAAAATTGTCAAAAACTTTGTTTGAATTTTAACGGATTGACAAATATTTTTTTTGCAACTTCAATGGATTTAAAAAAAAAAATCGAATCTGCAAGTATTTACGACGCAATCGTGCATTTTATTTTCATTTGAATAGTCCACTGAACAGAGCTCGTGATCGTCGAGTGTACTCTGAAGTGAATGCACTTAGATCGCTCTATGTAATTTGCCTATGAACAATTTTTGAACGTTCAACTGTCATAATGTTTAGCTGTGAAAATGTGAACAATTATTCCATTGTTGAGTGTGTTACTGAAGCAACATATAATATTTTTTTGAAATGGATAAATTAATTGTTGTTGTATTACTTTCCACGCGAAAACAACCAGCTTCACCCGCTGTTTCAATTATTTTTAAAAAGTTATTTGTTCCTGTCAAATGTTAAATTGACGGTATTCAATGTGTTGCTCAGATTGCTCAGTTAATTTTTGCTGAGTTCTTAAAGCTCGATCTGAACGTACTCTGAACGAGAAAGGAAAAGCAATTACGAATCTCTAATGAGTATGAGCGAAAAAAGCAACACAAACTTTTATTTTTTTACAACTCAGGGTCTGCTCTGAATTAAAAAGGAAAAACACCTAATATGTTTTCAAACGATATTTTATTGCTATAATTTCAGAAGACACACCAAATCGTAGAGTGGTATAATTTTTGTTCCTGCCAGTGTACAAAATGTGAATATACTGGACTGTTGTTTTATTCGCAATTTTAGCGAGCCTTCCAATTTTCTAGAAACCATTATCTTGCTATCAAAAGATGAGTTGAAACAAAGCTTAATTGTGTTTTTCTAATAAAATTAGAAGCCATTGAATAAGGGTTCAACCCTAAACAAATACACGAATACATAACTACTATTTATTTCTACATAATAAGCAATTTATCAAGCTCTGCTTTAATATCAATTTAACAAACTATTATTATTCACTCTATGCGTAATAAAATAAATACTGAAGGTAATGATATCAGGAGTCTAGTTGCCTATGCTATAATCCACACGCGATGCAAAATATAAACAAATCAAAGATACTCTAATGCAATATCACTACTCCCCCCAAAGAGGAATACATTCACCCTTTTCTCCCCATTTGCATTAAGTAGCATTCGATTGAAATGAGTTCACCTAATTCAATATACACTCCCAATGAGTCTGAACAGACATTTATTGCATACCAATCCACTACGGGGAGTATTTATTTAGGGCAAGAGTCCTTATTAGCAGTTAAATAAGTCGGAAAGTGAAGCGATATGAGTGCTTTGATTCACGAAAATATTAAATATCCTGTCAGGAATTTCAGTTCACTTCATCCTCGATTCAATAATATTTGTTCCTTATTTCTTGCGAAAGTAGGTTGCCAGTTGGTTGCTTTGGATTCCCTTCTCACGTGCGCCTATTAAATAACTACAAATCGACCAGCGGCTTCACCTTAAACGAGAAACCCGATTACTAGCACCAACCCCAAATGCATTACAAGCCAAATTATTTGACATTCCGATGTATATTTGATGAGAGCTCTTCTCATTTAAGGACGTAATTTATCGTTTGGTATCTAAATGTACAATTTGCTTTACTTAATCTTCCCAGCTAGAAAATGGGACCAATGTACACATAGTGAGCCAATTGCAGGTACGGGCTTTTTGAAAATGAGAGTCACTCGTTACCTTCGGGCGGCTTATGCTCATTTCGCCGTTCGTGTAGGTTTCATCCTGCAGAATTTGTGCAACGATCGAAACGAACAAGGAGAATAGAATCAAAAAGAAAAAGGAATCACAAAACCGTAGTACACCTTAATTCGGTCATGTCGAGGGAAGATGTTTCAGATACCAAACAGTGAAAATTGAACGCCCGTTTGCCTACCAACCACCCAGACGATCCAGAAGAATACATAGATGACGTGCGCAAATATTGATGCTAGAAGGCAATCGCTGGGAAGTCCTAAAGAGCTGCCTGTACTATCTGTATGCATGTATCGCAGACATTGCTTATTCAGGGGACGAACTATGATTTGCAATTTTGTAGCAGTCAAAGGATGCCTTTTTAACTTAAGCACATGGCACGATTCTATTGAAATGCTACCGCAATGAGGAACATACCATCGATGTGCAGCAATGGCTCATACTTCCGGGTATAACCATGTTCAACTGAACAAAAAAAAAAAAAATCATTAAATATGGACACAGAGAATGTGATCTGCAAACCGCGGCGGCAATAACCCTACGCATAAATAATTCTGCATATATGTGGGAATATACATAAATCAGCCATAACAGCCCTGCTGCTGGAGAATGAATTTCATAATTAACGCACCTGATTCTTAGGAATCGAACTTCAAAGAATACAACGAAACACAGAACAGAGGCCATGATACACTCAACGTTTATTTATTGTAAATACGAGGTGAAAGCTTCGGATACTCGCACGTTGTAGGCAATCTTAACAAGACTGTTCAGTTCATTATTGGCAAACGTGCCATTAAGGAACCAGCAGAATTTATAAATATTGTTGATTTATAAGATCAATTATAGTTTACCCTCGTGTGCGAGGTTATTCGGGCCAAATTTGGTCTGCTTTTCGAAAATAAGAATTGATTGGTCGGATGGTGGTTTGGACTTGTAAAAATGAATTCACTTGCCAAATGCAGTTTTAACATTGTTTCATGTTTTCTTATTCGGAAAAGAGCAAGATAGGTGCAAACAATTTCACAAAAAAACACTGAGAAAAAAAAGAAAAACTCTGGCCAAGTTAAAAAAAAACATTCAGGAAAGTTACAATCTGTCTAGAACGGATAGGGTATCATAACCCTATCCTCCATCTTCTAACTCACCCCTAACAAAGTGAGCGTGGCTTTGTGAATTTTTTAAAACAGATGCAAAGATACCTTTCTATTCAGAGGATATTTCCGCGAAATTAAAGAAATATTATAATATCATCACAAAACTGTTACAACTTTTCCTTAGCGGAAAGTGGGCGTGGCTCCCAAAATTTGAAACCGAAGTTCACGGATTCTGATGAGATATTCAAAATAAGTCTTAACCATCACCGTAAAATAGGTGATATGCTTCTTATTTTCTTTTTTAACAACCCCCCAAAAATAGGCGTGGCAATGTATATGGTCATGGACGAAATGTAGAGAAAGTCAACGTCTGCATATTTTACTTAGACAATATTTTACAGTTTCTAGCAACAATATTGATAAAAACGATATTTTTTGAAAAGTGGGCAAGGCCGCCATAGTTCTCGTATCCGACATTTTGGTAAGAGGTCACACTAGAAATCAACCAGTCGTCTATAAGAACGATGACTTAGATCTTATGCAAGATCAAACTTAAAACTTGTGAGGTTCAAGAACGCAAAACATAATTAAGTTCGAAGTTTTGTTGGTCCAATAAGGATCCTATATGCTTCTCTTTCTTTGAACTTTCATTTTAAATTAATAAAAAAAAAAAATGTTTCCGAATATTTTTATTTAATTTTAAAGTATAGACTCCACCATTACATGTGGAACACGATATCTGATAAATGCCCACCTCGGCTTCTCTTGCAAACGGTCATCCTTTTGAGGAAATTTTGCATAACGTTTTCGTACAATTGCGGCTTAATTTCGCGAATAACAGCTCTGATATTGACTTTGAGCGCTTGAATCGTTTATGGATAATTGTCGTAGTCTTTATCCTTAACGTATCCCCAAAGAAACAAGTCTAGCGGCGTTAAATCGCACAATCTAGGTGGTCAGTTGAAGTATCCGAAACAGGTAATTAATCGTCCTGAAAATTGTTCTTGCAAATATGCGGTTGTGTCACGGTTTGTGTGGCTCGTACCCAGAAATAAACATTATTCAAGTCTAGTTCTTCAATTTCAGGCCAAAAAATCGGTTAGCATTGCTTGGTAGCGCAATCCATTGGCTGTCACGGTGGCATCGTCTTAATTTTCGAAGAAACAAGGTCCGATAATGCCGCGAGCCCAAAAACCACACTAAACTGTCACTCGTTGTGGACGGAGAGGTGCCTAGCAGTTGGAAATGGGTCTTGTTTGATCATGATGCTTTTTTTTTTTTTTTGAAAAAATCAGTATCACCTGCCTGCATTTCTAACACCCAATTAGCGAACGCACGGCGTTGTCCATTGTTCGCCGGCTTCAATTCTTGAGTATTACAAAATCCTTACGCAAAATTGCAGTGAAGGCTGGTTTGGGATATGCCTAATTGCTGCGAACGTATTTCAATGAACAAACCTTTGACACTTTCAGTCACAACAGCAATGTTCTCGTTTGACCTGGTTCTACGAGCAAGAGTTGGTCCTCACATCTCTAACCTGTCTGGTTGACTCAAAATTGTGCTTTAAGGCACCAAAAAGCGTACGAACTTTGCGAAATATTTCCGTCATTGCGTAGATCACGTGTACGTCGTTCCATTTTTTTGAACCATATAGTTTTTACTTGACAGCTATCAAGGAATGACAGCTTTATGTTTGAAAGGTCAAAACACCACGAAATTTAAAATGAACGCTCTTAATGGAAGACCCTTTAGTAATATCATACATTATAGGAATGTGTGATGTACTGGAGTTACTGTTCGGCCAATACAAAATGTTTGCCAGTATCTTGTAAAATTTATGCGAAATTTAGGCAAAATTAGTTTCTGCAAATTTCTATCGATTCTTTGTAAGATTTTATTGATCAATAACCTTCTTCCATTTCAATTCGTGTTATTAAAACGGTCGTTAATGTCAAAAGTTGTACTTCAATTTATATATTTTATTCGATCAACATATGTTTTGTAAGGGAAATTTTGATATGCTTGGACATCACACTAGTCTAATTAGGGTGGCCGTGGTGTAGTGGTAACATCATCGCTTGTCACGCTAAGGTTCACGGTTAGAATCCTGATGTCAATAATCATCTATTTATTTCGCATGAAATAAATAAAAAGTCGATCAATTGCGAAAGCTTATGTCAACTCTACTGCGAAGGCATAACACTGGCAGTAGGGCGGTCATATGGCTAAAATGCAACTTGATCGTCATGATGACATCAGGAGGATGGAAAAAAATACTGTGAATCATGAGCAACGATAAAAGCAAAAACAAACAAGCTCCCCAGTTATTTGGACAGCCACCCTTGGAGTTCACTGAAAACTTAATACCAGCTGAGTTTCAAACCAACTACACCAATCTGTCTTTCTCTCTGTCTCTTCCCCTTTCCTCAAAACGCCCGTGTCCTAAAATTAGTATAAGGGTATTCATAACCCCTTTCACACTTGCAAATTATTAAAAAAAAAAAAAAAAATTCAAATAAAACGGACTAGCGTACACAATGGTTAAAAAAGAGTTGTTCATGGCGCATATTCATATATGTTTGATAAGTTCTTATTATGTTATTGTTAAACTAAGCCGGTGTTTATGTATTTCATAGACAATTTAAACCCATGTTTAAACGATAAACTCGAGTCTAACATTAATCACGATAGAACGTATTGTATTTTTAAGTTGTATTTAACTCTGTTAAACGTCAGCAATTTGTGCAGGAAAAAAAAAATGTTGAGATGCGCGAGTGATTTTTGATTTGATTTTTGTTTTACAGTAATAAAAATAGTGTACCACGTAACGAACTAAATAAAATAAAAAAAAATGTCGGTCGATTATAGCATTGATCAAGATTTTGATATCTTGGTGGATATTGAAATGGTACCACCAACCAAAAGACGGAAGGGCTACAGGACCCGACTTGACCCCTTTGAATTGACTAACGAGAAATTTTATGAAAGATATCGATTCGACAAGGACACGGCAACATTTATTATTGGAATTATTAAATATTCAAGACCAACCAACTAAGAGAGGCTTGCCAGTATCTGGAAGCCTTCAAGTCCTAACAGCATTGAGATTTTTTGGTGGGAATGTTCATCAAAGTAATATGCATAGGTAATGCGAAGTTTATTATAACTTTAATAAGCTAAGGCTCCTGGGTAGTTACCGTATTGCCAGTTGCTCTTAGTGCCGCTTTCATGCCTCTAACACTTTTCCGTGCTGCGATCTTCATCCGATGCCGCTGCTCTGTTAGCTTCGGAATTTTCCTGATGTATCCAGCTATTTGCATATTTATTTCGATGTCTTTATCTTTATTTCAAAACATATGTATAATTACAATTCCCACATTATTTATGTTTACAACAGCAAAACCGCAAAAAAAAAGTTTACGCATTTTTAAAATTTCGGTTTCAGATAGTGTTTTCGTAGTAGATAAAATTTGTAGTAGAGTTGTAGTAGATTAGACGTTAGACTCGTATCTAATTAAACAGAGCTGCCAGATTCTGTATGAATACTAGCTATGTCTAATCTGTGTGTTAACTTTAGACTCGTATCTAATTAAACAGAGCTGCCAGATTCTGTATGAATACTAGCTATGTCTAATCTGTGTGTTAACTTTAGACTCGTATCTAATTAAACAGAGCTGCCAGATTCTGTATGAATACTAGCTATGTCTAATCTGTGTGTTAACTTTAGACTCCAGATCAGTTACACTCGGGTTTAAAATATGACTATGAATATCGGTCCATATCTTTATATACTCTTTTTGGTTCCATTAAACCTCTGTTAACATAAAAACAAAATCCCGAAATGCCCGGGAATTTAGAGAGCCCTACTTTTGTATATTTACGTATAAATGTAAAGAGTGATTTAATTTGAGGTTACAATTTATATTTGGCACTACTGTATTTCTATCAAACTGACATTTGGCATCTGTGAATACTAAGAATTGACATTAGTAATTATGGAGTGGTGTACGAGAGAATAAAGTAATTTAATTGTTTAAACCCATCTCCGAAATGGGTAAAATTTAACTAACACATTCACGCATTGCGAAATAATGTTGGCATACATAATCATCCATCTCAAAACAAAATTGTTGAAGTCGTTAACAACCAATGCATCCACAAAAATCACTGTTTGGTGTGTATTTTAGACCGGCGGCATAATTGGGTCGTAGTTATTCGAAAATTTTCTTGGTGTTGCTATAACAGTCAATGGTGAACGTTATCGGGACATGATAACAAATTTTTTGTGACACCACTTGGGAGATAAGTGTTTTCAACAAGACTGTATTACCGGTCACACAGCGCCAGAAACAATGCAGTTATTGCACACAACGTTTGACGGTCGCGTCATCTCTCGTTTCGGCGACCAAAATTGACCATCAAAATTGTGCGATATCACGTCGTTGAATATTTTTCTCTGTGATAATATTATGTGAAGCTCAATGCGTATGACAATGACCTCCAAACGATTCGAAAGCTAAAGGAGGAGATTTCGACGCATTATTTATGAACTATCAAACATTTATGCCGAAAAGTAATGAAAATTCCATAAAAAGGGCGGACATTTGCAAGGCCAGTTGTGGCGCCCATTTGGTCGATATAATTTTTTATGATTAATGTCACTGACTCAACATTATATTGACATAAAAATATCAGCAGTTTATCAAAAACCAATGTGTTTTCAATTTTAAATTGTAACCTCCAATTGAATCACCCTTAACATATTTTGAACTCAATTGTAAATAAAATTCTGAGAGCATGAGCTAGAGATGGTGAATTTTGTTTTCCAATTTCCAAGAATCTGTGCCGAGGAAATCATCGTTCATTCACTCCCCGCCATTGAACGACATGTACGTACATGTGACCAAATTTAATTGCATGCAATTAAATGTAAACCCTTGACATATATTCTAGTCGTGGTTAGCCTGAAAAAACCTAGCCCACTCTCCAATTTTAGACATTTGGTAAAATATCGCTTTTCTTTCATCGCCGACATGTGGCAGTAGGCAACAACATTAATCTCCGATAAAAATATTCCAACCGAAATGCATGCAGTTTTGGGTCAAAGATTACAAAACATCACAGTCCCGTAGCGAGAAGTTCATTCTCCTGTGGTAATCGACACGATGTGCAATACCTTTGTACGACGACGACGTTGAGTCTCCCACAATTGGCAATTGCGTGACGGTAAAATTGAACTCGAAGCCTGGGAAAACATTGCATGTCTGGGGTGTGATTGATAGTGGAAAACGTTTACAGCAGCTCTGTGGCTTAATCGTTTTACAGCTGAGATATCCTCAGCATGCGAGCGAGTACTGCAAAAGTTTGTACTTAAATCCAATTGATGGACGTCCATGATAAGTGGGTCAATCAGCATGCGTAGACTTCCTGGCTAGATTGGGTGAGTACGAGTATCTTTCTTTTAGTGCCCCTTTTTTTCAAATCCAAGGATTATGCCTGCCTTATAAAACAAGCAAATGCTTGTGTATGTCGGACCAAATTATCTCAAACTGAGTACTGAAAAAGGCACTCGTCGCAATCCTTCGCCATATTGACTAAGAACTTCCAAATTCGCAATTTCGAATCAATCTGTTGTGCCCCCATAGTGTTTCATGGGGCGCTAATGGTAGTTAGCTCCGCGTAAAAATCTGTACAAAGTTTGTTTGTTTGTTCCACTTATGGAGCCGTAGCCCTGTACGTAATGTGAACGAAAAGCGTCTGTGCTAAAAGGCACTCCTCGGTATGGAACATGCCGGGTGGCATTTTGTTGCTATACTGCAGCAGTGAGTTCCTCAATCTGGGTCGCATCCCAATAATAATTTGTGTTGGCTAAACATTGAGGTTGCGGGTGAGAGCCATCGTGGTATGTGGCTGGGGGATGTTTTTCTTTGCAAGGCAGGCCAGCAGGGTTTTGCTTTGCCGCATTTGTATTCTCTCTATAGCCTAAGAAAGAGGCAAAAGGAAAAACCGGGTTAATGGACCTTTGCATTGCAATCAATTACTTTGTAAACTCAGTAATTTTTCTGCAAAGATTATCTTCGGTTTGAAGGAGCTCATTAAGGCATCGTCTGGTTGCAACCACAAAGAAAGATAGTGCTTAAGCATCGTCGGGATAGGCACTTGAGATTGCGTTTTCGGGACGCGAAATTAGAAAGAAAACTTTTTGCAATCATTTTACTGCAGGCCGTGTTGAAAGTGAAATAGATGATAGGATTTGAAGTCGCTGATTAACGATGTCATTGAGATTAATAAAGCCTGCCAAAAGTCTTTGATAAAGCCAACTCTATTTCGAGTTTTTCATAATAATTTTGGTAAAATGGAAAGATATTGGTGTTTGGTAACTTTAGGTTTTTCCTTCGTGTGGAGAGTGTACGAATATGCCTTGGTTCTGCTTCATTAATCAATTTGCGTTTTGGTTGTCAAAAGCCGTTCTTTGATTTATCGTTTGTTGCCTGCTCCTTTAATTACAGGATTTCTTTCTCTTGACTTTATAAGTCAAAAGTTTTTTTTTTTTTTTTTGAAAGAAATCGGTACATGTGTGCATTGACCTTGCGCATAATAAATGATAAAGAATTTTTACATCTGTGTATGCTTTTGTGTTAATTTGGTATTCAATTCAAATGAGCCTTAGGGATTTGTTGGTTGGCTGGCATTTGTGTTTACATTTTTTCATGACAAAAGTATTATGCAGCTGTTTGTACATTCCCATGTGGGTGGATCCATTGTACATCGGTCATTAGCCACCCCTGTTCAATGTTGAGCCCTCAGTGGTGTAGTTTACGGTTTTCTCGAATATATCCCAAATCAAAATAAAAAGAAATTGTTGGTAGTTCGGTAGCTGTGATCTTGTTTACGTGTTTTTCGACGCTGATTACAAATCTGCAAATAACTTGCGAACCGATGTCTTAAAGTAATGACCGTTTAAAATTTGCTGATACTATATTTAGTATGCATTGGTTACACCGTCAAAAAGTGAATTTAGCGAGCCACTACTTGAAAAGACATGCTGTACTTTTTTAAACTTCTGACGCAAGAAGAGCAAGCCAGGCGGTCGTACCCTACTTTTGATGAGTAGGGACAAATAATCTGGATACTTTTTCATAGAGGGACTGTAGCGGGCGATTGCTCGAAAAAAGACGTGCCATTGTGTTTAAAACGTCTGACGCGAACGAAGTGAACCCACCCCAAAATGAACGTACCCATATGTGATGATGAATATTTCTTGTGATGAATATATATAAAGGGTGGTTACATTTTAAGGGCCGATGTTGAATGTGAACCACACCTAAACGTCAAGTTTTTTTCTGCATTTCATTTGACATTTCTCAATTTCAGACTAACTCAATTTGAACCATGGATAGATACACAATCAAACAACGCGTTAAAGTTATTCAGGCTTATTATGAAAATGGGCGTTCAAATCAAAATTCGTGATTCTTTCGGTCAATTTAATCGTCCAAATGTGCGTACAATCGGAAAAATCGTGCAAAAATTTGTGCAAACCGGGTCTGTAGGAGATGTGAAAACACCAGTGCATGCTCGTACAGCTCGTACTGCAGAAAATATTGCTGCTGTTCGCGATAGTGTGGCTGAAGAGCCGTCCACCTCAACTCGTCGTCGTGCCCAACAATTGCACCTCTCACGCTCGTCGTTGATGAACATTATGCATAAAGACTTGCATTTACGCGCTTACAAGGTGCAATTAACTCAAGAACTAAAGCCTCTTGACCATTTCAAGCGTCGTCAATGGTCACAATGGTGGCAGGAAATGGCAACAGTGGATGATCAATTTTCGAAGAAAATCATCTTCAGTGATGAGGCACATTTTCACCTCAGTGGATTCGTCAATAAGCAGAATTGCCGCATTTGGGCGAATGATAATCCAAGAGTGATTGTCGAAAAACCAATGCACCCACAAAGAGTGACTGTTTGGTGCGGTTTATGGGCTGGCGTCATCATCGGGCCGTATTTTTTCCAAAATGAGGCCGGTCAGGCAGTTACTGTGAATGGTGTTCGCTATCGTGAGATGATAACGAACTTTTTATGGCCCGAATTGGAAGATATGGATGTGGACGATATGTGGTTTCAACAGGATGGTGCCACTTGCCACACAGCTAACGAAACAATGGCTCTTTTGCGCGACAAATTCAATGGCCGTGTTATCTCACGTGGTGGCGATGTCAATTGGCCGCCAAGATCATGTGATTTGACACCGTTGGACTTCTTTCTTTGGGGTTATTTGAAAGAAAAGGTGTACGTCGATAAGCCAGCAACAATTCAAGAGCTAAAGGATGAGATAATTCGGCACATTAACGGCATAGAACCTCAATTATGCCTCAGCGTCATCGAAAATTTGGACCATCGGATGGAGGTGTGCCGCCGAGGTCGCGGCGGCCATTTGGCCGATATTTTGTTCCATACATAATTGAACCATACCAATATTATCATAATAAAAAGAAATGACAGTAATTTCCTAAATAATTTGTGTTTTATTCAAAATCAACATCGGCCCTTAAAACTTAACCAACCTTTATATTTTTTTTAACAGGAGTGCGGCCACGCGCAAATGGCGTTTAGGCACTGCAACCAGAAAGATCTATTGTGCCAGAAACCACTTTTTAGGGCAGCAGTTCTTCAACTTTCCTTATAAAAGCTATAATTACGGCTGCGGAGGAGTTCCTTAGGTCTAATGGAGATATTACCTCCTTAAGAAAAAAGGTTCTTCTATTTCTAAACAGAGCTACACACTTCCAGAGTATGTGTTCTGCAGTTTCGTCCTCTTCTAGGTAGAGGCGGCAGGTGATATCCTCTGAAATTCTCATTTTATTTAGGTGGTAGAGTAACTGGCAGTGATCAGTAAAGAAGCTCACAAGCCTTCTTATGTCATTTCTGCTATATATTAGAATATCGGCTGCCTTTTATTGAAAGGGTTGGACAGGGTTGGATAGTCTGAGGCCTTGGGAGTTATTGCAGTGGGAAATGCACATGTTGCGTTCCCAATTGTTTAAGGTCAGTTTGAAGGCAGAATCAGATATTCCGCAAAAGGATTCAGGTCCAATGAACAACTCAGAGGAAGTAAGCTACCCAGCCAGGGCTCGAACTTTATGTCTGAGAATACGGGCTAGAATCTGCGAAAAAAGGGGTTAAATGAGAAATTTGCGGGCTAAATTTTAAAACTGAATAAAGATTTTCCCCCATTTTACCTATTTACACCGAATACGACGATATAAGGTTCCTTAACTAATCAAAGTTTATGACTGATGCTTGCATTAAACAAATGGACATGAGGGACAGCGACGAAAGGGTCAAATATTGGTTAAAACTTGGTAGAAGTAAATTTGGCTAGAGGGCTAAAAATATTTTTATTTTGTTTTTTATTTTTCCGAGCTAGATTTACCCGAAAGGGCTAAAAGTCCAACTCTTACAACCTAGCCAGTTGGGGCTATTTCCGGGATTCGGCGATTCTTTTCCAAATCCTGAAGCACTCTGACTCCATTGTGCTGTGTCCATTGTACTACCAGGCAGAAACTCCTTTCTGATGTAGTGGTTGGAGAAACTTAGGTTATATTCGTTTCTCTTATATGTTCGGGTGGCTGTGATTGCTGTTCCCCGTCCGGGCTCGAACCTGCACAGTTCGGGTCACAAGCGAACACACTACCCACTACACCGTGGCCACATTTTTTTTTTGGCTTACTGAAACCTTACACATCAGTTGGGTGGCTTTCTAACTATTGACGTTGAATAATCTCCCGTCACGTCAAGATTGAAGTCAGTCCTTTTATCCTAAGCTAGAATGTGCTCCGTCACTCGTTCTATAAAACGTTCAAAGTGGAAGGATGTCGTTTGTCAGTCCACGTTGCTCACAAAGATTTTTGAAAACCCATTTTCAAGGTTCTATATCAGTTCGTTTAGTGTTCGACTGCCCATAATGAAAGACCGATGTAAGTACTGCGCAAACAACAGAAATTAATGCCCGAGTGGGCCATGTCGGCTAATTGGGAGATATAATAACTGACAAAATATTTTAGGTAGCTTTCACACCCTTACTCGTATGTATGTACATTGTTCGCAAAGTCCCCAAAAAAAATAACATAATATGGTAAATAGTTTTCCTTCTTCATTTTCGTTACTTTCTCAGCTAACAATGGAACCCAATTAAGTGAAATGGGGTGATATGACTTCATGACATAAAAGACGTTGGAGTTATCCCCATTGGTGTGCACTGAACACATGATAAGAATTTCCTTTTATCCATCGAATGAACCAAAAGAGGGAAATCTTCAAAGGAATCTTACTTTGGGTACATGGGTGAGAATAATTCTAAAAGACACTCGTAACTATGTATACATATGAATATAAAATTTCCTCTGCAAAGAGCAAGTGAATTTCCTTAAGAGGAATCACATTCAAAGGGGAGGAAGAGTTTATTCTTTCAGTAAAAAATTGATTTTTCAATGAGAACTAGTGACTAATGCGTTTCAAGAGCATAAGTTTTTTAAAAGGTCATTGAAGTAGTTTTTGCCTTCTGTTGGTATTCTTTACTGACATAAACTTTTTTTTTTGGAACGGTTATATGGGAAAAGGGTGTACATATGTATATAAAAGCCATTACAGAGGATGGGCAAGCTAATAAAATAGGAGATAAATCGTTTGATATGTACGAGGGACAGCTGATATGTTCGCGGACTGAGATACTCAACAACGAGTCATCTTCTCATTAGTGATAGCACTAACTGCGGCACACTTTAGTAGTGTAAATATCACCTCGTTTCAATAATAATCAATAATACGATCTGGAGTCCAAACAAGAGTCTATGCAGTGGACTGAAAAAGGGGAGAGGTCACCGAAGAAGTCAAGGTGGAAAAGTCCGCTTCGAAGATAATGGCGACTATTTTTTTGGGATAGCGAAGGTGTTTTGCTGATTGATTACCTGCCAAATGGGACTACGATGAATGGTCAATATTACGCAAATTTATTGACTCAGGCACGTGAAGCGGTCGTATGAAGCGACGTGGGAAACTCAGGCACGGAGTGTTCTTTTTGCAGGATAACGCGCCTGGTCACACCTGAGCGGGTTTCGAGACAGGCCTTAAAAGACACAGGTTTTTCTACGATAGACCACCCACCCTACCGCCCAGACTTATCCCCGATCGACTTTTTCCTTTTTTTCCAATTTTAAAAAGGAGTTACGAGGCCGGAGATTTACAGATGCGAACTTTTAGCCTAAAAAAGCCACCGGTACGTCCTCAGTTACTTTGGGAAAATAACGAACACGAACAAGCATTGATCATTCTAGTGATTTTGCCGATAAACAGGTAGTTTGAAAGGTTTTGAGCCTCAGCCTGAAGATGGCGTTATTCGTTAAAACTATTCTACTGTTACAGTTGCATATGCTTTGAAAGACACCTTGGTCAGCCATTTTGGATGCTCAGTTGTTGCTTGACAGTTGTTTATATCAGTCTATGTCAGCGTTTGTGTAAAAATTTAAAAAAATCTGTGGTGTGACGAAGAAACTTGCTGCTTCTGTTTCAATACTTATAAACGATCCTTTTAATTAAGATGTTGAAGAAATCGGAGAATAACGCATTAGATCATTTCTGACATTAAACGGTTCGGATCAATTTTTAATGACGTTGAAGGAGCAGCGTGCATTCTCCATTGTCATCTTACATAGAAGGACGAGCTTAGCATGGATGTCTAAACTAGACATATGTATATACATACCTCTATATTCCTCGTCTGTGTATACGCTAAAAGGAGAGTACGTTGGAACTAAATTTGGTCGAAAAAATACTTGTATCTCTGTTGTAAATAGCTCCATCAGTATTATATTTATCTAGTCAAATTAACAAATTAATTGAACCTAATAATGGGTAATAAAATAGAGTTAGACCACTTTTTCGTCGAAAAATGCAATTCGTACTTGCACCACTTTAGTCGTCAATCTAGGCATTCTATTGATCAGCTTTTTAATAGTTTGAAATGTTATTGATCTCCAGGCTACTTGAAGGAAGTTATCTTTCGATGTTGGACACTGTCCTTGAACCTCTCTGTCAAGTTCGTCTCAAAGCTGCTCTATTTGGTTGAGGCCGGGTGATTGGCGAGGCCAAAGGTTAGGAGAATATTTCGGATCATTATCTTGCATTAATGTAAATCCAGGGCCTATTAATCGCAAGCCCTATGATAAGGTGTGTTCTTCTAATATTTGTCTCTACCTCTCCTTATTCATGATTCCATCAATATGGATGAGGTCTCCAACACCGACGGAAAAGAAACATCCCCAGACCATTCTTGAGCCACCGCCATGCTTGGTTGTTAGGACTGCTAATGAGCATATTTTCTTCAGCAGACCGCCGAACGTAAACTCTCCTTTTTAGTTCAATAACTTACAATTTGGACTCGTCCGTCTATAACACTTTCGACCAGTCAGTTGATGTCCAATCCCGGTGGCCTCTTCCCCAATCTAGCCGCTTGACTTTGTTTTGAGGTCGTAACAAAGTTTTTCGTACTGTTATTCGACCGTGAAGGCCTGCGGCAGCTAAACGCCTCTTTGTCGTTGTTAATGATATGTGCTTTGAGTGTGAATGGTTGGACTCTGCACAGATTTATTGAGCTGTAAGACGTCGATCCCTCTTGCTTATTAATTTTATAATCTGGTCTTCCTCTTTTGAGATTAATTTGGGCCTTCCGGGTCTTAAGAGTCGATGATTCTTTAAAGCGACGTGTGGTATCTTGCACTGTCGACTTAGATATTTTTAGCCTATCTGCAGTAGCACGCACTGTATGCCTTCAAGACTAACTGGCATCGAAGGAATACGCAACATGCTTTTATAGTTAGAAAACAAGCCTAAAATACCTGAATTGCAGTTTTTTTTGGAAAATTTTGTACAGCAAACCAAATTATGGTGAGTTCTATGATACTCGTAAAGTTTGCAGTTTTGTCTTATTACTCCCTACATCGGTTTATGCTTTAATTCTGCTCCTTTTTCTTCAAACCCTTTTACCTGTTTTGAGATGTAATAATTCCTATTATCGACCGTAACTGGATTTAAAAGAATTTTATTCATTTGAGTCCTGCACAGAAAGATAAACGTTTTGGAAAAAATGGTATGTCCGGAAACGTATGGACGGAAGTCTATATCATACATATATTTGGGGCAAATAGTCCATAAAGGAACCAGGGTCTAGCTATTTGCAACTGTGCGATATTGAAAACCGTGTTGTAGTAATTGGCCTTCACAAGTGTAATATAGAAAGACGCGTTAAAAATATCCGGACGCCCTCGCACTGTGAAAACTCCACAGGCGGTCAAAGCCAGGATTAATCGAAGACCGCTGCGAAAGCAGAAAATCTTGTCACGAGAAATGAAGGTATCGCTGTAATCCATGTCCCGCATTATCAAACAAGATTTGGGACTCAACGCATATACATAAAGGGCACATAAAAGCTTTATGCCGCCGGTACGCGCAAAATGGTCACAAGAAAATTTAGTTCACGGATGAAAAAATGTTTATTATTGAGGAATCGTTCAATAAGCAAAATGACTTAGTCCATGCCAAATAGCATCAGAACTCATTCCGCGAGTCGAACGCGCCAGCTCATAAGGCAAAAATAACACACGAGTGGCTCCAAAACAATGTCCCGGACCTCATAGCATCAGACCTCAAAGCATCAGACCTCAATCCTTTGGATTATAAGCTGTGGTCTATTTTAGAGGCGATGGCATGTTCTACTCAACACCCAAATATTGAGTCCTGCACTTATCCGTGCAGTGCACAATTTCCCAATGGACGAGGCCCATGCTACGATCGATGAGTGGCCAGACCAATTCAAGGCTTGTATAAATGCAAATGGCGGCCATTTCGAATAAATTGTTTAAATATTGTTTCCTAAATAAATATATTAAATATAATCAAAATATACTTGTTTGTGTAGCAGTATTTATGACTTGACTAGGTATACAGCATCTTGATTATTCTAAATACCATCCGACCTACGTTAAAATCACAAAAATAAAATAATTGTTTTCTTCTCTTTACAGGTAAGACTTTGGCCACTTGACCTTAATTTTAATATTTTCGACCATCAAGCGTGAGTATACAAATTTATAAAGATCGTATTAGGTCCGAGATGATGTGAAATATACGAACAGGCATTACTTAGAATATTAAACTTATAAACAAGTGCATAAAAAAGGGGAGACTAACAAATCACTCACTTCCACCATACCACCCCTACCATGTGTCGTCTCGACGTTTCACATTACATTCCTCATTAGTGAATAACAGAGATAATTACTGGAAATAAAATTATCTTCTTCTATAGTGTGCCTGTGCAATGACCTTCTCTGCATGCTCATACATAAATTTATTTTTATTTTATTTATTCATTCCCTTGAAAACGTTCTGTTCTCAAAACCACATGTTTAGAGTGTTGTGCTACACGCCGCGTTGCCTGTGAACATGCCGTTCGGCTAGATCCAGATCGAATATTCATGTTTCCCTACGCTAGGCTGCCATGCCGCGCCACCGATCCTCTCCATACATTTGAAATCAAGCACTTTAATTTTATGCCATATGGGCACTTTTTCTGTCGTTTTATGTGTTTCCGTTCCGGATGTGGAAAATGGCGACTAGAGTAAGTAACAAAACAAAAAAAGGGAAATACTCGTAATCCCAAAACCTATACTTCTCGAATTTATCGCAAAACAATTTAAAATTCATATAAACGGGGAAAAAGGAGTACCAAGAAGGAGAAGAGCAAGCGGATTAATGGTTCCAGCTTCCGCGAAGACAGTTCGAAAAAGTGAAATTCGGATGCATTCAAAGTTGAACGCGCCAAAATGGCAGCCAGAGTATGCAAGCCTTCCGGTGTGAATTTAAATTGCAACAAAGTCCTATGCTCTATGCGGTGCACATAAAGAGCAATACATACAGAGGTCGATAAATAATACACTTTCTAATGCATATGCGACGATTGTAAGTAGCCCAGAAGAGGGAATTAATTGCAGTTATGTTTCTGGAAAATGGGATGGGAACAAAAAATCGAATTTCCGTTTTGGTAATCGTCCAATGGTATTCCCAAAGCGGAATTTTTAAGTTAGATCTGTATCCTTTTTTTTTCTTCTTGATATGAGTGCATGGGGGACTTTCAAGTGCACATAATGAAGTATCTGGGACTCATAAATTCGCGTCTTATGCACACACGATTAAAAATTATTTTAGTATTCATTAGAATGGTACATTAGAAATGGAAACAAATTCTTTTAATGCACTAAGCGCCATTTTGACTTATTAAAGTGGTCTATAGATATAGTCTTTGGCCAAGCTTACACCGCTGATTTGGTCTGGGACCTAGACCAAGTATTGTACAAAAGTCATCCGTGTAAACACTTAGAATACCGCACTATTCTGTTAGTGTGTACGGTGGCATCTACAGTTCCAGTCAGGTTGAACTTCTTACTGAGCACCTTATAAGGGCTACTTCGACATATTTGAAGATTAGGCCTATAAGAGATGGTGGCAGAGGAGTTATTAACGAACCAGCAGCAGCGTTCGCATCCCTATAGTTGCCCTCTAGGTTGGGGGTTATGCGTCGGGGTAACTTTCCTGTCATAAGAAAAATTAATAGTTACAAAGCAACAACAAGCCTTGGATATGGATAGATCTACTCTTGATGACCCCAGCAAACGAAATAAGGACAACGACTTTCGATCTGCAAATGGAATGTTCTGATCCTTAATAGACCCGCGTGCAGCCGAACAACTAGCAAAGGCCCTAGACTGCTATATACTCGTAGTAGATATAACCGCCATCCAGGAAGTGCGATGGGATGGGCCGGACAAAAGGGAGATGAAAAACTGCTACAGAGAACAGAAGCAACAAGACTTAGGCAAGAAGTCTTAAGCTTCTGACGCGTAAGCGAGCGTCTTATGAGAATCCGCATCAAGGCTAATTTCGCCAACATAAGCCTAATATGCGCTGTTGGAGACTGTTTCTATAAGTTCCTCGATAAAATCTATGAGCAATTTCCTAGATATGACTCTAAAATCGTTTTGGGCGATTTTAATGCCAAAATACAAAAGGAGAACATCTTTGGTAGGACAGTTGGTAAACATGATACCACGTCCTGAAACGGACTTTGCAGCGGAACCAAGCGTCACTATAGCAAGCACGCGGTTTCCTCGTCTCAACATTCACAAGGGGACATGGCGGTCTCTTAATCAATCAGCAGATATTCCAAGCGTCACAACAGAAAACAATTACTGTGAGAAGATACAAGATATGTCGAAAGGCTGCCAACGCAAGAGACCGCCAGAATCTTGGACGATCATGTATCCTGCCAGCATTAAGTACCGAAGACTGGTGGCAATGTTGCCAACATGCCATCAGAAACGCCGCAACTGATGTGCTGGGTTTCACTCGACCTCCACCGCGAAATCCCTGGTTCAAAGAAGAATGCAGGCAAGTGCATGCAGTAAAAGAAGAGGCATATAAAGCGGCGCTGCAAAGAAGAACGATGTATGCTCGCGAGCTCAAGAAGAACGAGCACGAGAAACGCGCCATCGAAGATATTGATTTACCAAAGGGTAAAAAGAACGTGACAAGGGAACAAAGCCCGTACAGATACCTGTAGAGATGAAGAGGGAAACTTTGTAGTAGAGTCACAGTCGGTGCTAAAAAATGGAAGAACTACTTTTACAGACTGTATAACGGCGACGAAGACCAATATCCCTCTGTCATCCCTCACCTAGACGATGATAGCCAAAACTTCCGTCCACCTGATCAAAACGAAGTAATATCCAAGTTAAAATCCAACAAGGCCGCTGGACCTCACAACTTACCGGCGGAGTTATTTAAAACAGCTGGATATGAGTTGGCACAGAGCATACACCAACTCATTTCTACTATTTGGTCAGACCAGTGTATGCCTTTTGTTTGTAAGGATTTCGCTGTAGAGATTTTATTTGTGGTGATATCTCCTATCGAATTTAGAGTTGGAAATTGTATACACCCACTATATTCCTAGTCTGCCTTTCATATCACTCAGCAAAAAAAAAAGTCTTTCACATATGTAAAGATGCTTTCAGTATGATCCCAAGATCTAACCATTTATAGCTGATCATCACCAAGTCACGTCACTCTTTTCTATACAATTGCTCCAGCATTAATTTAGCAATTTGAGGAAACACGCAGTTAAGTTGCTAATTTTGTTCACTGTTGGTATGCATTTCTTATGAAGAAATGCAGAATAAATACCTCCCAGCTTCCATTTGGCTTCTACGGAGACTTTGACGATGAGATGCTTGGTAAGCTACTTTCCTCATTAGATATGGCTTCTGTTGTAGAGAAGATTATATCTGATCGTCAATATTCGGTTTATAAAAGATTTTTACGAAGTACGAGCATTTCCTGTTGTATAGATGTTCATATTTCGGTCAAGTCTGATGCTTAACATCTGATCTCGAATGGCGCAGGATAGAATAAAGAGTGGTTTAGAGGTTTTACAAGGGGTCCTAAAACAGTCTGCTGGTACACTTTTCCGAACCCTTGGGACCAGCTCAAATGCGTAACCGTTCATAGACCCTATAATATTGTAACATAATGTAGCATAATGCAACAAATTCCGAAGTGTCTTTTCATTCTGGCATAATTTTGTTCCGAAGTGTCTTTTCATTCGAGGTTCGTGTCTGCAATTAGTCTCCACAGTTCGGGTCCACGATAAGAGACGGATAATATCACGGATAAAAGAGAACAAGAGATTATTGGCTGCAGCTGCCATCCTGGAATTATTACATCAGAATTTTCTTGTTCCAGTGGTCGAAGAATTTGCTAGAAGTTTCTGGCTATTAGAAATGCGGCTATTTAAGGACAGATGGCGATCGAGACAGGGCAGTCGGTTTTGAACCGCACGAAGAGATTGGAAAAGTGATAACAGCCGAAGTTGTAATTTTGTGATAAATTGAAAGTTGAGAGTTAACAAGAAGAAGTAATTAGTTTGGATTTGTGAATTAAGTAATTTAAAGGAGATAGAGTGATTTGAGAAGAAAGAGACATTGTAAGAAAAGAATTGCGAAGAATAGTATAGTGTGAACTTGAATTGTTCTATAGACTAGAAAATAAAGAAATAATCTCACAGAATAACGTTTTATCTACTCGAGCCGTAGCTCGCATATTACAATATTGTTTGTTGAATTTTTCTCATCGGTAAACAGAATTTGTCTGCGCAGAACAGCAGCGTATTCCATCAAGAGTTGCTTTGATTTTTGGACCCAATTTTTATAAAGTCCAATATGGCATTTGAAGGCCCCCAGCCTCAAATCTATCTTAATATGCGATTCATTGACTTTTGTGTTACATTCATCTCACGAGCGAGTGTTTACTGCTTTCGGAAACGGTTTCGTTCCTTAAAGATTTTGATGACTTGTAATGCTCAAACCGTGTATGGTCGAACAGATCACAGGCGTCCTTTAATGTCGTTAGTATCCTCGAAGAATTTTATGCACTTGGAGAGCAAACATTTGGCAAAATTCTAGTTGCTGCAGCGTCTTGAAAATCTGAACTTATACCTCACTTATAAAGCGCTGTGACAGGGATGCGATTCACCGTCTCAATCAATTCCATAGCGAAAGCGTAAGCAAATTTGAAGTATTTTACTAAACAAATAATTGTGAGGTTATCTGCTACAAATGTTGTGGTCAATCTCTGAGTACGTTCAAATCTGGTGCAACAAATGTACCGACAGTATTTTTGTCCCTACTAGGTAGTCTTGAGTATATGATTTTGGAAAATATTTAACTATCATATGTACAGGGTGGGCCATTTAAACCTTCGGGATGTTTTTTGGTAATAATCTAAAAAAAAAAAAAATTATCTGCTGCGAAGTCATTTTTCGTTTATTTTGGACCTTGCAAATTTGTTCTGACCACTTTTTGAATCTGATATCGCGTAAATGGTCGCCGCCAGAGCGAATGTGCTCGTTTTTCGACATTTCCCATCATTTTCGAAGTGTTTAGAGCTGAATAGCGGCCATTTCCTGTCGTATATTGTCTTTTAAAGCTTCTAGGGTCCGTGGCTTGATGACATAAACTTTGGACTTCAAATAACCTCACAGGAAGAAGTCTGGAGGCGTTAAGTCTGGCGATCGCGGAGGCCGGTCAAAATCACCACGGTCAAAATCACCATTTTTCCAAATTAGGCGTCCGAGGAACAAAGGACGCAATAAAGCGATCGTGATTCGAGCTGTATGAACTGTGGTGCCGTCTTGTTGGAACCAGAAGTTGTCCATGGCATTATCAGTCATAATTGGCATCAATAAATCCGTTATCAGGGGGCCGATAACGCTCTCCATCGACGGTTACGGCTGCTCCAATAATTCTTTCCGCACAAATTCCAGCCCAAACAGTCACGTTTTGGTTATGGAGAGGTTCTTCGTGAATTAATTGAGGGTTTTCATTGGCGTAGGACCGACAATTTTGTTTATTTACGGTCCCATTCAAAGAAAAATGAGCCTCATCGCTCATGATCATTTTTTGCCAAAAATCGTCGTTGAATTGAGCTTTGTTCACCACAAAATTCGATTAATCCAAGCGACGTAGCTTGTCGATCGGTAAAAGTCGTTGCGTTAATTGGACGGAAAGATGTGCGAGGGATGCCCAACTGCAAAGAATGGCGACGACTCGATGTTGTCGGTGATCTCTCAATACTGGCCTGTACAGCTTCATTGTTCTCATCAGACCGCCTCGGACAACGTCAGTCTTGATGACTGGCATTACCAAGATTGCCGGTGGCGATAAATTTTTGGTGTAAACGCCTGATGATGTGGTCTCTCACTCGATATTTTGCACAATACGTACGTTGCGTTTTCACAATTGAGGACATGTTTTGAATGTAAAACTGTACGATAACAGCGCTTCTTGGTGGTGTGTACGAGTATTGTTCCATGTCACAAATTCGCTTGGATTGACGCTTCGAACGCGGGCTGTCATAAGCCGATTTGAAAACCGATGTCAAAGTTATAGGGTTGCCATATACCGAAGGTTTAAATGGCCCACCCTGAGAAAGTCCAATAAACAATTCTTTTAAAACGTTTAGTCAACAAAAAAAAAAACCTTTTTCCACTATTAAATGCGTATCTCTGAGCTTTAAGAAAACTGCATTGATCTCTTGTGTGTATACTAAGAATATTTATTAACTGCACAAATATTCTGAAAGTTTAAAATCTCTCTTGTGGCATAGACGTTCATAAATAAAATCTGGTGATATTGACCCGAAAACATGAAAAATTTGATTTCATATAAAAAAAGAAAACTCATGCCAACTAAAAATAGTTCATATATTTGTCAAAACAATTAAGCACTCAGACTTGAGACCTTTTTATTTATGGTTTTCAAAATCTGTCTACATACTAATAAAAATGTTAAATCACTGTCACTTCTGTTTGTTTTCCAGGACGTACATATCTGTCATTCACACTTATGTACATCTATCAAGCCAACATAGTTGGAACTCAACACTTTACTAAAAGATTATTCTGTTGAAATTAAATTTGGAAAAAAAAACTCAAAATTCAAAGAATTTGAAATGATGTAAAAAAAAATAAAAAAACATGATGTTTCTTTTAAAACATTCCAGCTCAGAGGTATTTTGATTTATTAACGGGAAATAAATGTTTTGAAATGGGAAAAGTTATGAACTCGTTAATGGTTTTTAAAAAGAAAACTTTTTTAAAAAAAAAAGAAGATATAGAACCAAAGAATATTTGTTTTTAAATTAAACATTTGTGAAGGAATATACAAATTTTATTAAAAGTACCCACGTAAAATCTAAAAGCTATCATTAGTAGACATTTTTTGAAAGTCAATATTTACGCAGGGGTGATGTCTTACTCTAGGGTTGATTATTTTAACACTCTTATGTAGTTAATTTTCGTGGAATACTATATGTGAGACCAACACGAAACATTATTGGTTTAGTGGACTTTTTCGTTCAACACCGATGCTATCTTAAGTATACACTTATTGTGTCCACATAAAACTAATTATAATATAGAACCGAATTCAGTATTAATTCATAATTAGAGGTTTCCTGTTATAGTGACTTTGTATCGTGACATGAAATTTGTTTGTTTATGTCTGTTGCCGCGGAATTTTACGATTTTTTTTTGTATCCTGCTATATTTGAGTTTGTCTCATAATATCTATTTTGTCAATAGGAATGTGACACGAGAACGTTACTATATCGTTCCAAAATCAATTCCAGAGAAACCAAATTATTGAGGCATATTAATTATTTGTAGAGTTTTATCAATAATTAGATACCACGAGAATACCTGATTTCTTTATTGGAAAAGGAGTATGAATCAATTGAAGAAAGCTTTGATCTCTCCTCTGATCATTGTCCAGTCATTCTGACGATGAGCAAAGCCCTAATTAGAAAAGAAGGTCCAGCCAGATTAATTGACTGACATTGTTGAAAATATTGAACTGATCGTGTCAATTAAGACGCCGCACAGTGGGAGCTCTCCATACAACGCCATCTCATAAATGGTTTTTACGAAAGTAGGGTTCCCTGAATTATTTTGATGAAAATCGATAGTTAAATTAACATATAATTTAGTTTCGATATTAATTATTTTTTTATTTGTAAAGAAATTAGTAAAATAAATCGCCGAAGTGCAGTGAGTCAGAATATTGATTTGACTGAATTACTCGTACAGACTTTTCCAAAGCTTTACCTGGAAATCTTTCATTCAGAACTATATAAGTGTTATACATTTTTTGGAAAGCGCAGAGCTTCAAGTATTTACAAAAAATACAAAAATAATAGTGTTGTATAATATATATGTAGAAGATACATCTTGTTTTAATCTGCCCCTCTCTTAGATGTTTTTTTTTATATTCAAAAAGACATTTGACGGTTAGCGCTGTTTACCGCTGCCTAGTTACTTATCTGATTAAAATATTTAATTAGTCTTAATTCCAAGAAGATCAAAATTTTTTGCTCCTTTTTTGCCTTTTTTTGTCAGACACAAAAATATGTCGCAAAGTAAAATTTACCATTTTTTTTGCATTATTTGGTTCTGATTACATTCCCAACATAAACCCCTTAATAAAAGTAATATTTAATATGAGTTTGCTTACTAATTGATCATTAAATATAAAAAATTACGTAAAACAATCAATTTAGTGGTATGAACTGTTAGCAACAACTCTGATGGTACGTACACTCCGTCTCACTTGATTACGAACGGGCAGTTTTTTGTTTTAATTTTACGATATTTTTCAATCTGGGAAAAACCAATTGCACAAGGAATGAAGGATATACAGTACGTTCTCGATTAACGCAATTCTCGATTCACGCAACTCTTCGATTTTCGCAACAGCTGAATTTGCATCACTGTTGACGCAGTAATCGCAACTCTTCAAAAAAAATTGACTCGATAAGTGCAACTTTTGTTTTTATATGAATATATGTATCTTTATTTACTCAGGTTCTCGACTATGTTTGTTTTTGTCTTTTTGTCTTTTGCGTTACATTTTGTCTCGGCAGTTATTTTACCGCTACTTTTGAGTGATGTATGTGTGTACATATCTATTGAATGCAAGATTTTATTGTTAGTTTAATGAATTTTGTCCAGTGATCAGTTGCTTGTGTGTTTCGAAAAATGGGTGTTACTAAAAAGATTGTGAAACTATCAATTAAAAACAAAAGTGAAATTTTAGAAAAAATTAATAAAGGAGCTTCAATTATATTCAATGTTCATAAATCTACAGTAAGCAGAATAAAACAAAAAGAGGGTGCAATAAGAAAATTCGTTTCTAATGCTGAATGTGGACCCGGAAAGAGGATTACATTAAAAGGGGACGAATATCCTAAGATGGAAAAGGCTTTGTGCAAGTGGTTTCTAAATCAAAGAAAGCAAAATGTGCCAATTTCCAGCGAGGTCCTAAAAACAAAGGCGTGCTCATTGCATGAAAAAATTAAAGAGAAGCCAGGATCTTTTAATGCGAGAAATGGTTGGGTGACAAATTTTAAGAAAAGACATGGAATTCACCTGTTGAAAATTTGTGGAGAAAAACTTTCAAACAACCCACAGCTTGTAGATCCATTCCTGATTAAATTTAAGGAAAAAGTCGGAGAGCTCGATTTGACTCCCCATCAAATTTATAACGCCGATGAGTCCGGGTTATTCTACCGACTTATGCCCAACAAAACCCTTGTAGGTTTTAAGGAATCGTCAGCTCCTGGCCGAAAGACAAGTAAAGAAAGAATCACGTTTCTCGCCTGCACCAACGCATCGGGTTTACACAAAGTTAAGCTATTCGTCATCGGTAAATCTGTAAACCCACGATCTTTTAAAAATTTTGACCACATGCCCGTTGTATATAAGACAAATAAAAATGCTTGGATGACATTAGCATTCTTTGAACAATGGTTCCATTCGACATTTGTGCCTGAGGTAACAAAATTTAACCGGCCACAGGTAGGTCTTTTTTTCATTCGTTTTTTTTTTTTGTGTCTTTTAAGTTCGAAAAGACTTCCAACAAAAGCGCTATTACTTTTGGATAACGCTCCTTGTCATCCAAAAGATGGCGAGTTAAAAAGTGATGACGACATGATCGTTGTCATGTGTTTTCCAGCAAATTGCACTGCTATCCTTCAGCCAATGGACCAGAACGTTATAAATTTGACAAAATTGCACAACAAAAAAAGTCTATTGGCGTTCTTAGTTGGATGTGAGGGATCAGACCTTGAATTAAAAATTAAAGCATTTAATCTCCGAAATGCAATCTGCCTTTTATCTAACGCATGGGATGGATTGCAGGCAGATTCAATCAAAAAATGCTGGAATGTGTTGATGACTTCTCATAGTGATTGGGAAGATGAAGATGAGCTACCTTTGAGCACAGTAAGAGCTCAAATTATCAGTGAACATGCGGTCGTAGAATCCATATCAACTCTCTTCAATGATATTTCCGGCAACGAATACATTTCGAATGAAAACATGTATGATTGGGTACGCGAAACCATTTATAACAATGAAGAACTCTATGAAGACAATGAATCAGTTGTAATATCAAATGAAAGTGAGCCCGAGGTTAAGATTCCTGCTCCAAAAATAAAGACTGAAACTGCAATACAAGCTTTCAATACAGTAATTCGATGGGCTGAACAGAATTCAGCCCCTATTGAACAAATATTGAGTCTTCAAAAATTGCAAGAAATGGAGATTTTAAAAAATCTAACAAACCAAAAAATTCAAACAAAAATGTCCAATTTTTTCAAAAGAAAATAATATAATATAATAAAATAATAGCTATATAGAAAACTAAACATTATGTATTTATGTATTGTACTTCTAAATGAATTAACTTCCCTTTGTTTTGTTTCTTATTATTTATGTTATTGAATAAAAATGTGTTGCATTAAATATATTTTTAAGTCTTGGTTTTCTGATTTTTCATCTCAAATTGAGCCTAAAAAATATTTACTCGGTTATTGCAACAACCTCGGTCATTGCAACCACCCTTGTTTTAATTATTTGCGATAATCGAGAATGCATTGTATTATGTTTATATTGTAAAAAAAATGTGGGATTAAGTTGATAAATGCAACTTTTATGACGCTTTTCCCAAAAAGGTCATAAAATTGACCTGTTTTTTTTTGTTGTTTTGGGAAAAGCGTCATAAATGTTGCATTTATCAACTTAATCCAATTTTTTTTTTACAATACAATCATAATATATCCTTCATTCCTTGTGCTTAAGTCCTTAAGAAGATGTCATATGATATAGAATTAATCACTTCTTATTCAAAAGATGAAGCCTTTAATACCGATTATTAAGGTCACGGTTATCTAAAAAAAAAATTGCTTTGTTTTTCCATCATACACTGTGATAATGGATGCAAAGAAGATGTGATATCCCCCAACCTACAGGAACTATTAGATCATACTGCAGCTCGTATCCTTCAAATTAATTCGGTGTACAAATCAGAACACAAAAATCTGAAATTATACGTAAAATGGGGTGGATCATCTGGGCAAAGTGAATATAAACAGCTATTACCAGGTGAGACCCAGTTAATATCAGATGCCAATTTATTCATTGCTTCTTCACTACTTGACTTATCAACAAATCTTGTGATCTGGCAAAATACTACGTGCTCTTCTGTTCGGTACTGCCGACCTATTTCTATAAAATTTGTCAAAGAAACTCCACAGCAGACTGGAGGGACTGTTGATAATATAAAGCGTCACATTGACCAACACACTCCATCACTGGTTAGTAAAAATGACACTGTAGTTGAGATCAAACATGAACTATTCTTGACCATGATTGACGGAAAAGTTGCTCAATGGATTATTAATGGAGACATCATCTAGTGCTGTGTGTACTATATGTGGAGCTAGACCTAGGGAGATGAATGATTTGAACAAAATTACTTCCAAACCCGAAAACGAAGATGCTTTCCAATATGGCCTTTCCACTCTTCATGCCTGGATTAGATGTATGGAAACAATTCTGCATATTTCTTATAATCTTTCGTTCGAGAAATGGTCAGCAACAACTCCAGAAAATAAAACGAGCAAGGAAGAAAAGAAAAAAATATGTGCAAAGTAGATTCCGAAATAAACTTGGCCTCCATATCGACAAACCCCGACAAGGAGCTGGTAACAGTTATGATGGAAATACTGCGCGAAGATTCTTTTCCAACTATCATTGTTCATCCAATATTACTGGAGTTGACGAAGAATTGATAAAACGGCTATATATTATACTACAATCAATATCATCTGGAATCGCAGTAAATGCTACCAAATTCGGTCAATACGGAATGAATACAGCTCAAATATTTGTGAATAAATACAATTGGTATTACATGTCGTCCTCTGTTCATAAAATCCTTATTCACGGGGAGAGTATTATAAGGCATTTCGCAATTTTACCAATAGGCCAATTGTCTGAAGGTGCACAGGAAGCACGGAGCAGTAGGGTGGTCATATGGCTAAAATGTAACTTGATCGTGATGATGACATCAGATGGACGGAAAAAAATACTGTGAATCATAAGCAACGACAATAATAGCGAAAACGAACAAAATACTCCCCAGTTATCTGGACAGCCACCCTTGGAGTTTACAGAAACTTAATACCACCTGAGTTTCAAACTACACCACTCTGTCTTTCTCTCTGTCTCTCCCTCTTTCCACAAAACGTACGTGTTCTAAAAAATTAGTATAACGGTATTCATATCCCCTTTAACACGTGCAAATTATAAAAAAAAATAACCTACCAAAATCAAGTAAAAAGTCCATTGAGACTCTTTGTACACGCATCAACCAACAAGTTTTATCCATTTGTAATTCTCTTTCGTTCGTTATCACCTAAAACTAATTTCATTAAAAAGCATGTACATTCAATAATACTCGTATATGTAAAAATTTTCAAGTTGCTATCACTTAAAACATAAGAGGTACAGATTTTTGAGACAGTGACCCCGTTTCGGTTCCACTGTGCGCCAGCCGGTCGTATGAATTTGAAGTCAAAATTTATTGCTTTGTTGAAATTCTGCCACGTGGAATACTCGTAATACTCTCTATGAAAGGAAATCGGTGGATATTTATGCTTTTAAGTACCTAAAAGAGGAGAGCTTTCTCCGTAACAAAAAGTACATGTAAATCGTTTGCGTAAAGATCGATTAAGGATTTTAAAACTCGTGCAATTCTAACTTACCTTTAACGCTTAACGGCGGAAAAATATTTCAATTATTCGCTTTGGAAGGCAAAAGTAAAAGGCCTTAAAAAACTCCAAATCCAGGGGCCAACTAATCCATAAAAATCACAATGAATGGGTCAGAGATGACAAAAGATAAAACGGGAGTCCTTGCCGCCCATATGGAAGGAACTTTTAAAGCGTTCAATGGACAAGCGCTTATATAAAATATCGGACATAATAACAAGTGGAGCGCTAAAAGAACTTAGGTAAGTAAAAAAGAAACTGAAAACTAATAAAGCTCCTGGGGAGATTTTTAAAGCGTTATCTAGAAGAGCTGTAATTAAGCTATTCTACTAAACGCTGCGCTTAGATTAGAATATATTCCGAGCATAAGGATAGTCGCGGAAGACATAATGGTTCTAAAGCCAGGAAAACGGCCGAGTAACAAAAGCATATAGACTATTTCATTTCTTTCGACTACGAGTATGTTAACAAATTTTGAGAGGATATTACTTAGGCAATTGCAGTCGGTTGGAGAAGGAAACATCTTACTCCTGATCAACAGTTTGGATTCAGAAGCAACCAATGACAGGAAGCCTTGAAGTGCGAATTACGGCAATTTCTTCCTCAACACTTATATAACATTTTGAAGATAGATAGATAGATGAAGAAAATAGACTCTTCTGTGTCAAAGACGGAAATTTATTTCCGGATTTTGCAGAAATAATTGCTGGGGTACCGCAAGGAAGCGTTCTTGGTCCGCTTTTGTTTCTATTATATGTATACTCGTGATATACCACGAGTATACATACGAGTCACTATATTATCAAAATTTGCCATTTTGGCAATGGTTAAGGCAATTGAAGAGACTACTATCAAATTGCAAGACAGGGTAAATAAGTGGAGAAAGATTTGTCGGATCGCACTTAATGAAACTAAATCTGTTCATCTTTTTGCCTATCTTTACTAACTCGTTCCTAATTCCGTTTGCAAACGAGGCTAAATATCTCGGAATGACACTTGACGCGAAGTTTAAATGGAAGTTATACATATACTGGTTACTTGGAAAATATTCCATGCTTAACATAGGATTCAAATTGTTTTATACAAGCAAGTGCTAAAGCCGGTGTGAAGCAAGCAGCAACTTTCAATGGAAAGTTACCAGTTAAACGTTTCCATTTCATAAAAGAAAAACTGCTGTATAAGTCAGCAAAAAATTTATGTTGAAGGGAGGTATTTTTAATAAGTAAAAATCTCACACTGCTAAGAGCACGCGCTTACGATCCTCATAGTTAGTATCTTTACAAAATTTTCACCAACTCTCGGGGGAAAAATAACAAAAATAAAAATAATGTATCTTTCAATCCCTTAGCGGATCAAAATATCCCTATTATCCCTAGGGGCCTATATTGGAACTAATAAAAGATTCTCTTAAGCTAGAAGGTGTCTATAAATACATGTAGTTGTTATGTAGGTATGCAAGATATTCAAATATTTCTACCTACGGTTTGGTGGACTACAATTGTTCCATTTACTGTGGGCGATCCGATCGTTCAGTTGCCATAGGAAACTGTGTTTGAATGAGAAAATAAGCAACTATGTGTTTGTATATTGAGTCGTATTCGAGTAGTGGACGAAACATTTAGGCAAACAAAGGTACCCCTACAGGTCTACAGACGGTAATTAAAGTTCAATTACTGATTAACTGATTGGTGTATTTCTTTGGACGCAGTGTATGATTGAGCATGTCTACATGACAAGTAAAATTAAATGGTAAGCCATTTTGTTTATGGTGGTCACCAGTGGTGGTACCTCATGTGCAATTAAGTGTATTCTGAGTAATTTTATAAACCTTAAAACAATTGTTACTAAGACTGTTATCGAAGTTAGACATAGGCATGACTACTTTTTCCCAACTAACTTGAATTACATTAACTGGAATCATGGTTTTCAAGAATTGCATAATTTTTTAAGCGAAGTCGTATAGGTAATTGTCAGAACCTAGCTTCTTTGATTCAGCATGCAGAAAGTGGTTTCGGGAGCGTTAGAGGGTTCCTAGGCAAGATATTAAACGGCTGTGGAAGGCATCTTATAGATTTCTTCGAGGATTTTGGTCTGTTTGCGTTGAATGGTGTTACCAAAACTGACTGTTCGATAATCGATTACTATATTGCTACGGATGAATGGCTCACTTCAATCGAGGTTTTCGAGGTTTTCGAGGTACTCTCGACAAATCACTGTTCTCATCTACGTACAATTACACCACTGAAATTTCAGGATGTCGAGCCAGGGTCGCATCAAGGTTTTGTTAAAAAGCTAAGGTAGATCTGTACAGGTACAGGCTCAAGGCTCAATTTAATCTTTTCCCCGAATATGCGAACTAGCACTGTGAACAGACGGCAATACTACAAGTCATTGATCAATCAGCTGTAGCAAGCTTTTAAAACTGAGTGGTTTGACGTCAAATGCAAGAATCTCCGAAGAGAAACCTTTGTATACCTCAATCTGTTTAAAAAATACTAAGCTAGTGAAGCTTTTTTTAATTTTCTTCTTACGTTTTGTAACAAGCTTCTCTACGAGGAAATAGTCCTCAGTGCACTCCAACAATTTTCACCAGTATTCTCCTTCACAGAGTGATAAGCTGGGGGAAAAGAATGACCTCCTTAGCATTTTTTAGGCCGGTTCCCGCCCTGGACTGTCGACGGTAGATAAAATATTTTCCCTTACGAGTATTACTAAAAGACATCGTATATCAATAAGAATATTGTACGCCGTTTTTATCTACTTTAAGGCTGCATTCGATGCGATCAATAGAAACGCCTTGTTGTTCAAGTTATCAATTATCGGTCTGTCCGCAAATTTTATAAGAGTGTATTAGCAACTTATCTCCAACACTAACGTGACTGTGTGGAATGGCAACTTTCTGACAAGTTGTTTCAGTACTGAGATGGGTGTCCCTCAGGGTTGTGTGTCAAGTCCAATTCTCTTTGCTCCTTTTGGCGATTATTTCTCTAAAACTTTGTCAAGTGGTGCAAACTTCGGAGAGGTATTGATTAAAGTTCTTCTCTACGCGGATAATCAATCTTGTCATAATTGTTGATAATTCTGTTACACTTAAGCTGGAAATTAATAGGCTACAAAGCTACTGCGACATGTGCATTAGAGGCAAATTTGCCTGTGTTGTGTGGTACGTAACCCCGTCTTGTTTGGAACCACATGCTGCTCACATCAATCATTTGACCAAAGCGCAGATAGTTCACCGTAACAGTGGCGCCTTCGTTGTTTTCAAAAAAAATAGCCGGCGTTGAATTGACAATTCTGAGTTTTCAGTCCCTAAGGCACTCACAGCGGCTGTTTTCAGTTGATAAAGTATTATGATGATGCACATGCCTTATGACACCACAAACACTACCGATTTGTTCGAATTTGGTGAGTATATTTCGAATTGTTTGAACAGATTATGGTCGTCATAATCGTAATACAGATATTACAGAACTGTTAATTTTGTAGTAAAATGCAATAATTTTAATGCGTTGAGCGGTGGTTAAACAATCCATATTGTAAAATGGCAATTTTAGAACTAACTATCTGTCACTATGGATGACAGATGGATTTGAGAGATGCCATATGGCAGGGATGTGAAATCTCAATAGTAATGTCAAGTTTAACCAAAATCTCGAGATAAAACATTTTCAGGAAACTAACACTTGCACTTAAAGGTGCAAGCAAAATAGCTTATACGGCTATAAATTTCTACTGCAAAAAAAAAGAAAGAAAAATTGCGTGTGGAGCTGAATTTGTTTTCAGTGTATTTACTCTGGAATCGATTTTCTCTATATAAGTCTAACTTCTAGTTAACTATTGCAACAATCTTAACTGATGGATGTAAGAAGGTTAGTAAGATTGGGCTCCTTCCATTTAAGCTGTTAACCAAGTATAGCCACATTTTCCTTCTGCAAATATGTACAAGTACATGTATATACATAAATCATATCTAACATGAAATTGTTAAAGACTACACAAAAATCTGATTGTCCGCTAAATATACAAACGGCCGGACAAACATCCAGAAGATAATTTTTTTTTTTTTAAAAAATTCCTCTATACAATGACATGGTATTGTATTTCATAACAACTCATCTTTTATCATCACGAATGGTATCATTTTACATTTGAATTCCTCTCAAGTGTCATGCGTCATTAGAGTTTGTCAGAAGTTTAAGGGTAAACAGATACTCTACTATGGCAAAGTGTAGAATAATGGATGAAACGAAATGATAAACAACATGCTTAGTTTTCTATCGATATTTAAAATGCCAAAAATAGCTGAGACATTTTAAAGTGTATTTTATTTTAGAAGATATTCAGCTCGTTGTACTGACATTTTCAATTCCCTTTAGCTAGTTCAGCATATTCATTTATTGCATTTTGTCCATTGAATAATTAAAATAGACCAATTTGCAATGTTGTATAACAATTAAAGCTGGGATAACAATGGTTCAGCGAAAAGACCACTATTAGACTCAACACCGAGACAGTATTCCAGCAAAATGGTAATACTATCTAACTGATTGATATGGGAAGCTTTGGGACATCCGCTGCTAAACCGAATCAAATAATCACCACCGAGATGAATGCTTTGTCCAAAAACGTCCACGACTCATCAATAAACACAAATACGTACGAGTACATTATTTATGGGATGACATGACTAAAATAATGGCTGAAACGGAAGTGGCTTTTTTTTTGTGATTTTCTGAATTACAAACAGCTTGTCAAATTCATTTTACGGATACACAGTGAAGAGGGGGATACAAGCTGTTATTCCTCTAAATACAAACGAACCATTTTCCGCCAATTGATATGCATGCGAATATATTAAAGAAATAATGACGGATAAAGGATTTTGTTAAAAACTAATGAATATTTTCTTAATAGGTTATAAACTATGGTGCAAATAATGCATAATGAATGTGCTTCATGTGCCGAAGTTTCCGGGCGAACAATTAATTATTAACTGATAATTCTTATAGTTATACTCTACTTCGTGAAAATTTTCGATGTCGAGATTTTAATTAATCTGGACATTACTACAAGGTGGCGCTCTATGAATTGTCTATGATTTTTGCAAATGACGTCTCCTGTCATCGTGATATTGACAGTTGTGTAGTAATCAGCAAAAAAACACGACAATGCACAATGCAACGCAATACTCCTCAAGAACGTGCAATAATTGTGTGAATTTTTTTGCGAAATAATTCACCAGTTATAAGAACACAACGTGAATTTCGTCGATGATTTTCCCACCGTCCGGCACCTACTGGTCGCATAGTTCAACGCAAAGATGTACGCCTCGAAGAGACTGGCTCAACATGAAATAGGGTAAGGGCTGGCAGATGAACCAGCCAGAAAAGGATCAGCACTAGGTATAGAGCATACCCTAGACATCCCTATTGGTGTAATGAAAGAGAAAATAAATCTTAGGACCAGGAAACGAACCAACATTGCTTTGTTATCAAGAGGTGATTGTGTTATATCCCGCAGCAGGGAGAACCAAATGCTTACTAGCTATGGGGAAAAAGGAAATTCGCATCTTGATAGGTGCAGTGACGGGACATTGCGCGATCGGCACTATGGCCAAAAGGCTGGTCATAAACTCCCCGGACTACTGCAGGAGATGTTAAGATTTTTTTTTTTATAATTTGCGCGCGCCAAAGAGGATAAGAATACTCTTATACTATTACAGGACACGGGCGTTGCGAAGAAGTGAGAGAGAACGAAAGATTTAGGGTAGTGGTTTGAAACTCAGATGGTATTAAGTTTCTGTTATCTTCAAGGGTAGCGTCCACATAACTGGGGAGCTTGTTTGTTTCGCTTTTGCCATTGCTCATGATTTACAGTATTTTTTTCCGTCCTCCTGATGTCATCATCACGATCAAGTTGCATTTTAAACCATATGGCCACTCTACTGCCAGTGTTATGCCTTCGCAGTAGAGTTGACTTAGACTCTTCGGAAAACTGGGTGAGTTGATACATGCATCACTGATGGACTTAATGAGATTCATAAGGAGCACACGCTGGTTCGAGTAAGAACCAGCCAATTAGAAACAGTGTTAGATGCGGTAACATAACCCAAGGGGAACCACAATGGAGCATTAAGACCCCGTGTAAGCACCTTTCAAGATGCACAGCACAGCACCCCCAACCTAACCTAAATTAACCTAAGGGCTGGTAAACCAAGAACAGGCCGTTCGTCCGAGAATATAATGCTGTGAGCGGTTATGTAGAAGAGTATCCAGAAATATCAACGAGACAACGGGCCAGACAATTAGGCATTTCCAGGCGGTCTCTGCAGCGTATTTTGGTGACAGACTTGACTCAGATGGTGCATCAGCTGCTACCCGCAGACCACCAAGCCCGCGTGGAATACAGCCAGCGTATCATAAGCCTCAACCTTGAAGAGGATGATTTTCCTTCAAAATTAGTCATGATCGACAAAGCACATACTCGCTTTTGGAACACAGGATACCCGCGTATTATTCAAGAATAGCATTTACATCCACTGAATGTTACTGTGTGATGCGGCGCCTGTGCTAAAAGGGTGATTAGATGCTACTTTTTCGAAGACGCGATAACTGTCACTGGCGAGCGCTAAAGAACCATTTTACGTGGATTTTTGATACCCGAATTGGATTGGGCATCTCAGTATCTTTACAACTGGTCGCATTGACACATCTAAAGCTATTCAGCAAAACTCGTGATGTTGGATAATTTGGACTCCGGATGTGCATGAGTTTTATTTTTGAGGCATTGTTTTGACACCATTTTCCAGTTTCATCGAACTCAGCTTGCATCATCCTTGCTGCTTCTTCAATGGATTGATGACACAAACAAGGATGGGTTTGACGAATGTGACGGTATCGAAAGCATCCTTAAAGACAACGTAGAATACAAACAGTTTGGATCCTCTGTTAAAGTAACTTTGAGCGATGCTAGTGAGAGTAAAAATATGGTTACGAGTAATTGTGGAACACTTTTTCCTTCATCCGGCTTCATGTTCACTCAGCATGTTGATTTCTTCAATAAGAGATTGTATCCTTTTAAATATTACCGAGGAGAAGATCTTCATCAACGGTTTTAGGGAGGTAATGTCCCTATAATTTTCCGGTTGATTGGGGGAGACCCCTAGTGGAAAGATTATTCCCTTGCGGAAACTCGCGGGCACAATTAGATTCATAAATTATGGACAAAACCCTGCTACAAGGATGTACAATCATGGTCAGTGAAATAGAGGCACTCTGAACTACTGCAAATGTTGCTTTAGAAATATTATTTAAATTCCAGAAAAAACAAAATCAAAATAATTTTTATTTATTTTAATTATACAGAACAAAAATAAACTACAAAATCTCAATAAATCAATCAAAATCAAAGCACATTTCTTGAAATCATTGTATTTCAGAATGCCAACCTAGTACTTTGTTGCATGGCCATTGTTTTTCAAAACAGCATCGCAACGTATAGGCATAGAGTTGACAAGTATTTGACATTGCCGCAGGGTTATAGATGACCATTCCTCTTGAACAACCTTCCAAAGTTCGGCCACATATTTTACTTTATGCATAGCCACCATTTTAACGTCTCAAGAAGACAGAAATGGATCAGCTTTAGCAGCACGAACAATCTTTCTGTCTTCCTGCAGAGGTGTTTTCCTCCTCATGCCCCGATTTTCTTGGGCTTTTTGTGGCTTGAAAACATTTTCTACCATTTTCTTTGAACGTCCAACTTCTTTTACAATCTCTTGTTGAGATTTCCCATCCTTATGCAGCTGCAAAATGACTGCGCGCTCCGTTGGTGTGCAGTGAATTCCGCGATCCATATCTAAGGTTAAAGTGCAATGATGAAATGACGAAACTTATCGAAATAAATGGCAATATTACCGGACAAATTAATCTGAAATAAATTATTAATTCAAACACCCTTTTTTTGCATTAAAATTAAATAAATATTCAGTGGCTCTATTTTAATAACCAACCAAAGATGGCACTTAACCTCGCAAATGGTATTAGGTGAGCAACTAAGTCCTCGTTGTTTTTTTGATGAAAATGCAACTTTATTGTGAAAAAATGATTACAAATGAATCATTCAAAGTATTGCCCATCGCTAGCTACAACTTTTTCCCATCTTTCTGGCAGAGCTCGAATACCGTTACGGTAAAAGTGTTCCTCTTTTGAGGCTATCCACGAATCAAGCCATTTTTTGATGTCTTCATATGAGCAGAACTGGTGATCAGCCAGACCATGTGCCATCGAACGGAACAAGTAATAATCGGATGGCGCAATATCTGGGGAATATGGCGGGTGGGGTAGGAACCATTTGAGCGTTTCCAGGTAGGTTTTAACGGGTTTGGCAACGTGAGGCCGAGCGTTGTCACTAATGTGTCAAAACAGTTTGTTTACCATATGTCTAAACTCGGTTCATGACGTTTTGGATATGTCAAAATCGACCAGCACTTACTGCTGGAGCCATCTATTGAACTTAGAACTTAGTTGCGCACCTAATATTTTTCCCAATGACACACAACAAATGTAACGGTTCTTTTCTGTCGCCACTGCAACGAAAAACAATGTCAGCAAAATCAAAGCTAGGTGGCAGCATTATGAAGTAGAAAGAAGTCTAAGAACAAGCAACTTTTAGCTTCAAGATGTCATTGGATTTCTGAAAAATAGATTTTGTCGGAATTATCCGCTTTTGAACAGACACTTCTCCAATCCAAACAAATCACAACCTACTCCAATATACTATGACATGCCACCACATCCCAGCGATTTATTTTTTGTCATTTTAAGGGGGATCAAAAAGTATAGAATACACTAGTAATTGAAATCGTAGCATTTCCTGACATACATATGTATTCCAGGTATGACAGCGACCCGACAGGTGCTCGATGCGATTGTAATCTCAAATTGATATGCAATTAAAATGTCAGTTTACAAATAGGTCTACAACCTACGAAAACCCTTACAAACTGCAATTCATTACGTCATACGTATGTAATATCACGATTTATGTGTGCGTTTTAAAAACTTTGTTGGAGCTAAACTATTGCTAAATCGTCGTTTGCAGTACACTTGCACAAATGTTCCTCATGGGCCTTCTTCCACTTGGCCAATCGTAGTTGGCCCCTGCGCTTACCTTTTCTTTAACTTACATTAAGTGTCCTTCCAGCTGGCTAACATTTGTCGGCGTCACGGTGCGCTCGAAGAAAATTATGTTGTTTTCCTAAGCACTTTGTTGTTTTAAGGGTACTTTTGTATTACCCCCCACCTCGCGCTCGCTCGATCCTGTAACGACCACGAATAGCGAAAACACCAAGGATTACGTATTCATAAATTTATTGCATTTTTAATCAAATCACTAGAATGGAAATATCCTCGTTAATAATACATCCTACTTCTGGCTGGCCTAGTTTCGGTGAATTTCATTCCCTATCAAATAAAAGTAATTGGATTAAAAAGGAAAGAAAATGCGCACAGAGTCCTCTGTGCCTTCGTTTTTGACGAGAAGACGTTTTATGCAACTTCAATGACATAATTTTCCCTTCCAATTTATAGGGCAAATCAAACTTCGTGTTCTGCCCCACTGACTTGCCGCCTACGTCAATTACATTGTGTTCGGCTTCCCTTATCCAATGTGGCACGGTGTGGCATTCAATCCACACTTGTCTATCTGCAGAACAACAATTCTAACTGCAAAATGGAATAAAAATCGTTGTTCCTATTTCCACGGCTTTCCGCCAATGCATTGGGGTGGAAATCGGTATAAAACTACTTGGTGTGTGTATTTGTAAAAAGGATGTTGGCATAATTAGATAAAACTTTGCTGCTGTTGCTGCTTCAAACCGACAGGATTTCAGTACGCTCTTGTTAATAGTAGAACTAGCTGGCAGGAGCTTTTTGCTCCGTCGTGCGCATACAGCGAACTGGGAACTTTAAAGCCTTGACACAGTTTCGTTCTGGTAAAAACAAAGAGAAACTCAGCTATTCCACAGCAATAATCCTTTAAAATTCCACTTTGTATCTTCGTCAATGTGCATTGTTATTTGTGTTTGTCTTATTTGCCTTTGCGGTTGGGGAAGTAAAAACTACAATAGTTTGACTTTTAAATTATATTTTTTTAATACTTGAAATTTTTATTGGCAATTTATATTTATTCTTTCCTTGTTAGGTGAAGGGTTGTTGTATCACTATAGGGATGTTGTATATTCAAGCAATTTCATAGCAAACTGAAGTACTCTTCTTGCAATTGAAGTAAAAAAAAAAGAAGTTGTTCCGATAAAAAAAATGTATTCGATTGCCGAAGTTCCATGGAACAATTTGCTTTGATCAAATGAATGTGGAGCCAATTTGTGTGCATAAAAGAGAAATTTTATTCTGTACCGCATTGATAAAAATGCAGGCCCTTTCGAAAGCCCTCGCCGAGGTTAGATTTTCCACTTTCGGTGCAATCCGCAATTGGTTTATCAAAGGTTTGGTGGGCTGGCTTCTTCATTTGCTTAGCTTTCGAAATCTTTCAAATATGCTCTTTTGGAATTGATACATGGCTTTTGGACTTCAGTTTTCCCGATTACACTACTGCACTACCCTTATTTGTTGTGAATGGATGTTTGAGGCAGTAGTCACATCTACAGGGTGTTTTTTTTTATGATCCAGGTCGATGTTGCTTGGCCACAATTGTGGTTGGCATTTGTCAGTTCGCATTTGACGGTCGTGAAGAGCAGTCGATAACAATATATTATGGAACATCTAACGCCTCAACAATGTGTTGAAGTTATTAAAACATTTTATCTAAATAATTGTTCAATTGTGAAAACACAAGGTTGGTGAATCATGTACCTAGCAAGTCAACCATTCAGCGTAAAACGATATTCAAGTTGAAAACGATATTCAAGAAATCTGGAAAATATCATAAGTAAATAAGTAAAATTTGGGTCAAATGTAGTTTTTATGATTTAAACTTACCTTAATATTTCGTTGGGTGTCCCTTCTGAGCAATTATGGCAGCACATCTTCTGGTTCATTAAGGATACTAAGTCAGCATAGACTTCTGGACTAATTTTATACCATTCATCATGAATAGTGTTCCATAGATCTCTTATAGATGCTGGTTTTAACGCTATTACTCGTCTTTTGATGATGGCCCACAAATTTTCTATTGGATTTATGTCCGGGCTTTGTGGGGGCCATTCCATCACGGTAATGTCATTCCTTCACAATGCGGGAAGTGTGGCAAGGGGCATTGTCTTTCTGATTGAACGCGATTTGCCGATATGATGCAAGTGGCAAATTTTCACAAAATGGCACCGAATGTTTGGCCAATATGTTTTGGTACATTAAACCATTCATTTTTCTTTTAATTTGGACTATTGGTCCAACACAATTCGCAGTAAAGCAGCCCCAAACCATTACGCTGCCACCTCCAAACTTCACTGTCTTCCAGGTGTACTTCGGGTCCAACTCCTTGTTAGGTGGTCGTCGTACGTAGGTTCTTCTATCGGATTCTACCAGATTAAATTTGGATTCGTCGCTCCAGATGACAGAATTCCAAAATGGCTGACTTTCGCATACATGGCTTTTGGCGAAGTTTATGCATTTTCTCCGATTAACTTGTGAAATCATTGGTTTCTTAAAACTTTGGCATCGCCGAAGATTGTTTTCTAGTAATCGAGCTCTTATTGTTCTAGATGATACCGTTACAGCATAATTTGCTTCCATTCGAGCTCTTATTTCCACTGAAGTAGCAAAGGGTCCCTTAGAGAATGTCTCACTATCAGACTGTCCTCACGTTTTAATGTTTTTCTTGGCTTGGATCGTACCCAATTCTCAAATGTGCCAAGCTCCTGAAAATGCTTTATGGCATTCTGCACTTTTTTCCGTAAACAGTCGATATTCCGCGCGATTTTTGAAATATTTTTTTTCTTGGTATAAATTCCAAATCAGGCTCCTTTCCTCCTTCGTGGAACTCTTTTTATTTCCCATACTTATTCGTAAAACTTAAACAAATATAGGAGAAATAAGCGGAATGCAAAAAATATTAAATTTAAATCACGTGATGCATCATTTCAAGTTGAAACATACCGCAACCTTCAGGTGTGCTAATTAAAATGCCACAACAAAACAGATACCTAAACGGTAAAACTTTTATATCACGTGACGGTGATGCCAAATTATAATTTTTTTTACAATCAAGCAGTCAGTCATTGCCAGATCTTTTAAAACCTTGTGAAACTTTAATCTTAATAGTACGTGGTGTCGTAGAAAAATAAACTTGTATGAATTTCCATAGGGGTGTGCTAATTAGTTTGCCAGCGCTGTTGACTTCTTCTTTATGTGCCGGCGTGAATGGAGTGAAAATGTTTTAAAGCTCCCAATTTTTGTGAAAAAATTTATTTCACTTTGTTAATAAACAAAATATCCGCTATTGGGGCACTGGAAATCCTCAACTGATGCACCAACCACTTTAACATGGTCGTAGAGTTACTGTAGGGTGCGCCATTTGGGCTCGCGTCATCATTGACCCACGTTTTTTTGAAGATGTAAGTGGCAATGCTGTAACAATTACTGGTGATAGCTATCGTTGCAAAACTTATTGGTGCCCGATTTCGATCGTTTGGGCCTACAACACAAGTGGTTCCAACAAGACGGTGCCACAACACACACAGCTAACGATACTATGGATATTTTGCGAACATTTTTCTCGGCCGGATAATGTCTCAAAGGCAATATCGATTGGCCCCTCATTTGACCGCCCTGATTTCTTCCTTTGGGAGTACTTAAAGCGAAAGGTCTACGGCAATAAGCGAATCACAATCTCGATGCTAAGGAATGAAATTGTTCAAGAAATTGGTGAAATAACTCCCGGAATGTTGCCAAAATGTTATGTAAAATATTGTTGGAAGAACACGCACCTGCACTGCAGCCAGAGACGGCCATTTGGCTGATATAATATGTTATCAATCAAATAATCAATATAAAATAAATTACATACTTGGGCAAAAAAAAAGAAAAAAAATTCATCGGCCTGGATTGTGTTCGATCATCTACTTTCTGCACTCAGGAGAGGCTCTCGAAATGTTGGAGATCCGGATTTTTATTTTTGCCTTATTAATAATTTGCTTCAACGTAGATGAGCTACAAGTTATCCTATATACAGAAAAAATCAATGTGCCCTTAGTCTCTAAAATTCATTTTACTAAGCAGTCATTTATTAAATTCAAAAAATATGAAACATACCATACTCCACATCCAGTCATCAAAGGTCGAGAGGGAACTGCTGTTGTCATAAAAAAAAATTATTGTAAGTGTTTCGGTAAAAACAAGTAAAGAATGGATATCCTTAACGACTCCCTATAGTCCCCCTAAACATAAAATTACATCTGAGCAATATAAGCATATAATCCAAAAACACACAGCAAACTTCATTATAGGAGGAGAGTTTAACGCAAAACACACTTACTGGGGATTTCATCTTCTAAGAAAAAAAGGGTCGTGAGCTATGCAGGGGAGTTAGAGAAATGGGATGTGATTTCATATCAACTGGCAATCCAACGTACTGGCCAACTGATCCAAAAATTCTCCATTCTCCAGTGTAATGCAGTGAGGAATATAAGTTATCTAGAAGAGCAGATATTCCTCGGATTACTGTGACTGAAGTTAGAAAAGAAATAAAGTGTAACCTGAAGTCCAACAAAGCACCCAGGTATGATATGATCACGGGGGATATTTTAAAACAGCTACCATATCGAAGTCTTGTAAAACTTTACAACTTAATGCAAGCCTCAATTAGATTACAGCATGTGCCGTCCCAATGGAAAATGGCCGAAGTGTTACCACTTCAATTTCAAAACCAGGTAAATCACTACATGAAGTAGCATCCTATAGGCCTATATCCCTACTTACAGTAATGTCAAAACTGTTCGAAATTTTGCTTTTTAAACGCCGTAAACCTATTATCGAACAAAAAAAAGTTAATACCAAGTCACCAGTTCGGCTTTAGAAAAAGCCACTCAACGTCATAGAAAAGTCGCTTGAAGATAAAAATGTATGTTCTGCTATACTCGTATTTCTGGATGTAGCACAAAATTTCGATAAAATCTGGCATAAACTGACAACTTTTTTCCAGCTCAGTGCTGCAAGATACTAGAATCGTTTATAACAAATCGCTTCTTCAGGATAAAGCAAAAGGATGCGTATTCCAAAACTTTATGAAATAAAAGCAAGAGTTCCACAGGGAAGTGTCCTGGGCCCAACACTTTTCCTCCTCTTTATCAGTGATTTTTCTACCCCACAAAATAATGTAATCACTACTTTTGTTGATGATATCGTTGTACTAGCCGAAAACTTAAATCTACCGTAAACGACATCGAAAACTGGACCAAAAAATGGCGTATCAAAATAAACGACGCCGAATTAATGCACTTTGACTTTACCAACCAAAAAGCTCGATACTTCAACATGACGTAGTATGGGACCTAAAACGAAGGAAAGGGAATAGTTTTGAATGAAATCACCAAAATGGGTGGTCCGACATAGAAGGGTGTGGGGTATCTAAGACCGTCTGGCTGGCGTTAGATCGCAGAAACACTGGGAAAATTCTTAAACTAGACAGATCACAGTATAAACAGCGATAAGAATACTCTCGCGATTCTGACTTCTGGGAAAGCATACCATGATTCTCGACTAGTAATGACTTATCCATATACTCGTACGTCGTAGAGGATATGATACGCATACTATGTGAATACCATGGAATTGCCCTTATCTGAGGCACATTGTATTAAATACAACACTATACCAATATTTTGCAGGAATAAATCATGACACAACTGTGATGGTCAAACTTCAAATCAACGACGCACGAAAGAGAAAACTCAGGAAATGCAAGGCCAAGTCGACCAACCTCACATATATATGTGTATGTCAAGTATTGTTTAAATATTGATTTTGAACAAATTCGACTGATTCACAGCCGAAAAATAAACCATTTTTAAAAAATCGGTCAATAAGTATTGATAAAGTGTCGTTATATGAACTTTTTTCCAGAAACCTGGCATGCGATTTTATAGCATAACCTAACAGAAATGAAATTTGAGCAAAATTGTTGAAATAGCTTTCGAGAAGCCATTATGGGATTAGAAAGAAAATTCTGATTTCACCTTAAATTGTGACCCCACAGTGAAGTTTGAATACATATGTAGGTAGATCGTGTATATCAGGTATCTCACTCTACTACAATTGTAATAGAACTACTTCACTTACGTATACTTATAGGTAGTCCACTACTCCACAAAGACTACACTTCTGCTACTCCTACCGTTTTGTCATTTTTTTTTTCTTATCAATAAGAATGGATATTTTTTTTTTTTTAAGATTTTCTAAATCTGCTACATTAACGCTTGATCTACTACGATTTTCTGATTGAATCTACTACGCAAAATTATTAAAACGTGATATCCCCTGGTGTGTATATATTTTTCAAGAAAATATTGTAACATAATGTAGCATAATGCAACAAATTCCGAAGTGTCTTTTCATTTTGGCAGAATTTTGGTCCGAAGTGTCTTTTCATTCGCGGTTCGTGTCTGCAATTAGTCTTCACAGTTCGGATAATATCACGGATAAGAGAGAACAAGAGATTATTGGCCGCAGCTGTCATCCTGGAATTATTACATCAGAATTTTCTTATTCCAGTGGTCGAGCAATTTGCTAGAAGTTTCTGGCTATTAGAAATGCGGCTATTTAAGGACAGATGGCGATCGAGACCAGGCAGTTGGTTGTGAACCGCACGAAGAGATTGGAAAAGTAATAATGGGCGAAGTTGTGATTTTGTGATAAAATGAAAGTTGAGAGTTAACAAGAAGATGTAATTAGTTTGGATTTGTGAATTAAGTAATTGAAGGAGATAAAGTGATTTGAGAGGAAAGAGACTTTGTAAGAAAATAGTATAGTGTGAACGAAGAATAGTATAGTGTGAACTTGAATTGTTCTATAGACTAGAAAATAAAGAAATATATTTCACAGAATATCGTTTTATCTACTCGAGCCGTAGCTCGCATATTACAATATATTTGATTTGATTAAATTGTTATTAAATGGTCTTCAAGTGGCCCTCACACTATCAATATTATTGCGCAAATTATTGTATGAATATATTGCTTGAAAGTGGTTTGTCCTTTGAGGGTACAAAATTACTGCCGAACTACTCGTATGTAGGTTCATTTATTTCTTTCACGGCAAATACATTCATAATAAAATAAAAATACTCTATTTAATATGCTTCAATATATTGCGCAAACTGTCAATATAGTTTTTACACTGTCAATATTACTACATTGATATTGCGCCGTAATATTGATCTTATAAGCACGAAAGGTAGATCTTGAGACTACTGGGTTTTGCGTTTAGTTTTAATTTAGTATGCAGTCGGATACACAATTTCTGGACGAATAGGTAAATTTGACGAGAAGATGTAACTACTGTGAGCGTTTACATCTCTGTGTTTCATTTTTGAAATTCAATTATATTTTTTTATAAAACGGTTTACCTTACATCTAGTTTAACAATTCTTATTCAAACGACATATAGGAGTTAACAAACAAATAAATAACAACAATTTTATAAACAAAAAACGGAAAATACTTCACATTTTATTCGTCAAAAGAAAGTTTACAGTACAAAAAAAAAATAATAAAATGTGGCAATTTAATATTCTGTTTGTTTTCCTTTTGCCTTAATAACGGCCTTCAACCTCCTGGGCATGGATTTCACCAATTTTTTCGTGAAGTCAGATGGAATTTTTTCCCACTCTTTGAACAATACGGACTTTAGTAAGTTTCTACTAGTTATGACCCTTTTTCGAACTTGCTTGTGGAGATACTCCCACAAATGTTCGATGGGGTTAAAATCTGGGGATTGCGGAGGATGATCCAATAGCTTCGGCGTCCGATACAATCACCATTCTTTCACAATTTTGGCCGTGTGCTTAGGCTCATTGTCCTGTTGGAATACCCATGCTTGATCCAAACTGAATTTTGCGACGCTAGACTGTAAGTTTTCCTCAAAATATTTAAGTAATCAATTTTGTTCATTGTGGGCTCAATAAATACCTGGTTTTCCACACCTGTTGCCGCCATGCATCCCCAGACCATAACCGACCCTCCACCTAGCTTAACCATGGGGGTAATGTTTTTGTCGTCGAACACCTTATTTTTGGCTCTCCAAATTTTTGGTGGTTGTCTTGATTCAAATTTACAAATTTACTCTCGTCACTGAATAACACATTTTTCCAAAACGAAATATCCTTTTCTTCGTACTTTTTTTTTGAAAACTGAAGTCGCCGTTTTTTATTGGCTGCTGATGTGTGTATTTTTTTTCGCGATACTCTGCCATGTAGTCCATTATTATGTAGTAGTACTTTTCGAATAGTACTTGCACTAAAGGGAACACCTGACACTTTTTCAATGTCTTCTGATATTTTGACAGCACTAGTAAATAGATTTTTCTTCACTTCTCGCACAATGAATCTTACTTCAGATTTGGAAAGTCGCTTGGGTCTTCCAGTGCGTGGACGATCTTGAACTTCTTCCGAATTTTTATATTTATTAATAATTTTTTTAACACCTTGATGGGTTCTGCCAATTATATTTGCTATTGCTCTTAACGATTTGCTTTCTTCTTTAAATTCCATGACGAGTTTTCTGGTTTCAATACCAAACGCTTGCCCATTTTAATAACACTTTAATTGTAAAATATTGACGCTACTTTTACAAACAAAGAAATAAAGAATGAAATCGAAAGACAGGTTTTGTCATAAGGATCAACAAAATAAACAAAGCACAGCGGGGAAATACACGGAATTCACAGGGTGTAAACTTTCTTTTGACGCCTAAAATGTAAAGTATTTTTTATTTTTTGTTTATAAAATATTTGCTATTGATTTTTTGTTAACTTCTATATGTCGTTCGATTAAGAATTAAGATATAAATGAACATGTTAAGCTAGATGTAAGATAATCCTTTAATAAAAATTATAATTAAATTTGAAACATGAAACACAGAGGTGTAAACTTTTTTTGACGCTCACAGTATATGACTCGTAAAATCGACTTGACTAATTACGAGTATATTCAAATTGAAATCGCATGGTCTACTTCAAATTGAAGTAAAAATGTGGCTAAAATTAGTTTCCAACTTTTTTTTTGAGATAGTTTGTAGACCTATATTTTGAATGCCTAAAATTCTCAGAGCATTCACATCGCAGCCTAGTTAAGTAAAATTATTCGTTAATTCTTTTCAATTTGAAAAAAAAAAAAAAAAAATAACCTTTGGTGCATTTCGAAATGAGGATCATTAATTCAACTTGTTATCTACTATTTAGAAGTTTTTTTGTTTGCGAACTTTCAATGCATTTCAATTTTTTTTTTTTTTTTTCACCCATCATCAACCCGTATTTCTGGGGAAAAATAAGTTTTCAACTAACAAGATAGCGTGATTTTTGGTTACACCACACTTTCAGGGAACATGTGCAGATAAACCACGAAAACTACTCCATAGAATTCATTCTGAAAGTTTTTTTGCGCAAAAGTTTGGACAAAAATCCATTAGAGTTATTGAATTTAACATCGAACATTCTGTGTTGTCATGCACTCTTAAGCCGAACTGACTGAAGTATGTCAGCAGCGGGGTGTAATGCATTAAATGTATAATAACGTCAGTTTGAAACAATATCAGAAAATCTGTGATGTATCGGAGTACTATAGAGCTGAACCGATTCATTAAAGGATTCATTAACCTAATTTCACGCTGCATCCTGTATCCTTTCTCTCATTTTCGATTATCGGTTTATTTCATAGCTCATCAGATTATACTGCGAAAGGGGGAAAAATGCAATCTGATGTTATGTGACGAGCGCACTGGGCTTTGTTTCATATTAAACGTCGTTTTTTCCCTGTTATCCAACTCTGAACTCTTTAACGAGACCACTGAAATATGTGCAGTACGGTTTAATGCTATAAATTATGTCTTACTTGTCTTAGTTTCCACCATTTAAATGAAATCCTTAGAGAAATGTGCACCTGAGGACGTGAATTGTTGTGCCTACCTCAGTCTAACGTGCTTACCTTAACGTGCTGTTGCAGTCATTTGCTGTGACTACTCCGGATGGCGAAGTATTTTATGAAGTGGAAACAGCGACAAAGTCTTTTCACGGGAGTGATGTAGATGGTCCTTATGGGAGTCTGATAACATTTTCATTAGGATGTACAAGGTAACTGAGGAACTTTTAACTCCCCATAGTGCAATATAATTATTGCCTTACACCAGAAAGGTGTAAATTAGTTTCAAAGTTGGAAAAATTTTAAACAAAGCAGGTAGTTTGTCTTTTTAGCCAATATCCATCTAGATAGCATGTTAAGTAATTAGCAACTACATGTGTATGTTTAGAGAAAAATTTAAGCAATAATAATAATTGGAGCTATTTAAGGGCCCGTGAGTTTCCAATAATTGATTTGCCAATACTTATACTGGGGTCGAATTATCGCATCAGTGAGCGAATCACTCGTCATGTAATTTGCATTGTGTTGTTGCAATAGAAATTACGTGACGAGCAATTCGTTAACGGATACCGTAATTCGGGCCCTGCTTTGTTGCGCTTGTGCCCAGTGTCTGCTGCTTTTTGTTTTAATATATATTTCCATTCATATTATTTAAATAAGGCCTGAGTAAAAACATTGCCTTGAATCAGATACTTTCAGACACTTTGATCAATTGTTTTTACGAGATTCGATGAATGAACGTTGATAGGAGTGCATACGTAAGGAAAGGTATAGATGGGTGTTGAATGCTTTATATTTTCGGGAATAGGTGGCGCTACATAGAATTATCGAATAAGATTGCAAATGAAAATAAAAGGAAGGTTATAGCAGTTGACACGCCTGTAGCGACCAGTGATGCCAATAATGTTTTTGTCGTCGATCTTAGATTAAGCAAAAATGAGGGCTAGATTTGACTCCAAAGTTCTAGATTTTAGAAAATTGCATTTACAACTCAAATTACAAGCGTAAATTCTCTTGTATCCCTTACATTGATTCGTATTCATAGAAGAAAACATTCACAAAGTAGCGTAGATAACAAATAGGAAAATTGGCTCATATATTGCAGTTTTTACTTATTGGTTCGTGAACATTTTTGATCGCAAGTTTTTTTTTATAAATTATTAGTATCTAGTAGTTTAAAAAGCGGGTCTCTTAATTTTGAATGTGCGCCTGTGACAATTGGTGACCTTAACCAGGAATCTCAATGCTCAAAGAATAATTCAACCGTACAAACAAGATTGTTGGCATCCGCTGAAATGCTGGTCGGACGTAGAAACAGGGATTGGTTCCTTCGAGAGAACAACTGTCCGAAACATCGTAGTCGAATCTGTCAGGGCTTCAAAGAGTAAAATGACGTCAATGTGTTGGATTGGCCATCTCAGTCTTCATATGACAATTCGATTGAAAATGTCTTATGACTTATGAAGCTGAGGATCAAAGGAAAAAAATGTAAGGACATTAAACAGCTTAAACTGCTGCGCAGGATTATGAAAACAAATTGGCTCTAAGGCAAAGATGTGAGGCGATAATTGGGAATGGAGGAGACTGAACAAAGCACTATGTGCATTAAAGAAATTGAACGGTTGAAGCGTTTTTCAACCGTCAACCTCGAATCTCTACTTCCTAGATCGTAGTTTGATCCGGGTTGGTACTTACTTTTCGGTCGGATAAAGACCGAGATTTCTGGTCAGCGAAAAGACTATGATATAACGAGCGAATAAAACGACTAGGTCTTACATAAAGACCAAGATTTCTGGTCAGCGAAAAGACTATAACGAGCGCATAAAACGACTGACTAGGTCTTACCACCGATGTTGTTGTACGAAAAGAGCTTTCTTTTTCTTTATTTGTAGGGGTTTTTTATAGGTTTGTTTTTCTGAACAATTTTCTTTTAATTTAAGCTTTGTGTTTAACATTACAAACTTGTGTTTCAAAAAATTATGGCGACTGGTCTAAAGAAAGCGCCAGATTTGAAAATTTATGGTAAGATTTCTTTTCTGCTCCAACAGAAATGTTAAAAGCATTTAAAATAAATAGATTTGTTAAGTCAAGCGGTTGTTTTCTTTTAAACCACACGCTTTTGTCAAACACACTGTAAGTTTCATTTTGATATCCTAATTAAGTTAAAAAACTGATTATATAAGTACTCGTAACGAATTATTATTTATTTCATATCTTTTGCACACGTCCCGAAAGAGTGACCGAACAAAATTCAATCTCAAGACTTGAAGGTGGCCATGGTGTAGTAGTAACATCATCGCTTGTCACGCTGCAGGTTCACGGTTCAAATTCTGATGTCAAGAATCATCTATTTATTTCTCATGAATAAATAAAAAAAAGTCGATCAATTGCGAAAGCTTACTTCAACTCTACTGCAAAGGCATAAAAAAGTATAAGGGTATTCATATATCCTCTTTGGCGCGTGCAAATTATATATAAAAAAAAGACTGTTCACCAAAGTCATTTAATCAGAACAAAAATCACCAAAATCGGTTGTATGACTAGAGGTGGCTCCCGAAAAACAACTGAAAATAATAAACGTATGCATACGAGTTCCAGATAATCCATCATATATTACCTCGATTCACAATTACCCTTTACGCTACTTGAAACACTTCCGCTTAAGCTGAATTTACGGGATTTTGTGTAATCTTTGATTTATTCTGACCCATTTATCTCACCGGTCCTTTGAAAAACCGACTATTTACTCCGGTTAGGATGACTTCTTTTCGTCCATGATGACATTATGAAAAACATACAGGAAAGTTACAATCTGTCTGGAGCGAATCCATATTCTTTCTTCTAACCCAGCCTTAATAAAGTGGGCGTGGCATAGCGAAATTTTTAAAAACACATCCTACAATATCTTTCTATTTAAAAAATATATCCGTATTTTCAAAACATTTTATCAGAAAACGGTTGTTAGGGGTTTTTCTTAGTAGAATGTGGAAGTGTCTGCCTAAATTTATAAACGAAGTTCCGGATTCTGATGAGTATTCACAATAAGACTTAACCATCACCATATAGTTTTGAGAAAACAATATAGGTTTTTTTTTTTTTTTTAAACAAAACGTATGGGCGGAATGTAGAGAAGATGTCTATATATTTTATCAAAACAATATTTTTCAGTTTCTAGCAAAAATATTCAGAAAAGCGAGCTTGTTTGTGGGGGGATTTCAAAATTGTACTGCTTCGAGTTTTTAAAAGCCTATATATGAAATTTCATGTTCCTAGCTGAAAATTGTAGGCAAAAAAAGTGGTGACATACAGACAGACGGACGGGCGGACGTACATGGCTAAATCGACGTAACTTTTGATCACAAATATATGTACTTTTGGGGGTCTATCATAATTATTTCTCTATGTTGCAAACTATGTATCAAAATTAATATACCCTATGGGATGGGGTATACAAAGATATATTAAGCATATTCCCACAGTGGCACTACCTTAAACTTTTACCATGAATAGCATCCTTTTAAAGCCTTGTTCTTAAAATATGCTGAAAAGCGCTTAATAAGTCATTTAACATCCACTTAATAATTTATTTTTTTTTTGTTTTTGTCTCTGGAAGATGAATAAGTTATACCGATAAGGCACTCCAATGACAACGGCGTGCCTATCCAGGAGTTTTCATCACAATCAAGTACTTTTCTTTTTGCAGCACTAAAATGCCTCTAAAGAATTACTGGCGCACAAACTTTTAACTCAATTTCATCCAAGTAATCAACATCATCCAACACCATCAGCTTTTAAGGTATCTGAAAACGTAGCTTCCCTCTGGGTGTTAAAATTGTTCGTTCACATAGTCAGCAGATACAGTTTAAAGTGATACTTTTCACGTTGGCATAGAAGGATAGAGCGAGATTTTCCCAGAAAGGTATGAATTCGTTTAAATTGATACTTCTAAAAAGTAACGTTTGAAGTAGGAACTTTTTTAATTTTCGGAAGTCTGTAGTATGTCCAGAAGCAGCGCTACGAGTATATATGATTGCGCAAAAGTTATTTCTCAATTTATCTTTTTCTTCGTTGGGACAGGGAGAAACTATGATATTCCTGAAATATGAAAATTGTTGGTATCCGATTTAATGTTCACTTGATGATGAAATAAAGACTTTCTTTATAACTACACCATTCTAAATAAAAGTTATCTAAAGGGTGACCAGATAGATTGTTATGTTTCAGCAGCTGTCAGAGTTACCAATGACATTCAGCTGTCAAAATATTCAGTAAGGTTTGCCATTTCATCATGCATCGTTTGACACTTCCCGAACGTGTGGAAATTATTAAAAAATGTTATCGCAATTCCGGCTCGGTTGTAAATACGCAACGTGAATTTCGTCGTGAGGACGGTCGTCATCATGGCTTCAGTGCGCAGGGAATTCGTCGCACCGTGGAAAAGTTTCAGCGTGAGTACACTCTTTTGGACTTTAAGCCACCAAACACAATGGACCGTATTGCCCCCGTGATTAGCACTGAGGTGCACTTCCCTCCAACCTAAGCCACCAACCAGACAGAGATCGGTGCAAAGTGAAGAAAACATAACCGCCAGAGCGGCCAGTATCGAAAAAGATAAGGAAATGTCGATTCGGCGCCGATCAGCTAAATTGGGATTTGGGCCTGCATCCGTATAAGATTGTGCTGACGCAAGAAAGTTCTTCAAGCGGTCGGTCTAATTTTTGATGACTTGGTGGTCTAATATGTGCGGCGTTATTCTTGCAATAGCGTCTCGAATATTGGCCTCGAGCTCGTCCAAAGTGGTTGGCTTTATAGCATAGACTAAGGACTTGACGTAGCCCCAGAGAAAATAATCGAGGGGTGTCAAGTCGCATGATCGCGGCGGCCAATTGATGAACGCTCGCCGTGAGATGACCCAGTCGCCAAATTTCTCCTTTACTACTTCGAGCGTTGCGTCGCTTGTATGGCATGTAGCGCCATCTTGTTGGAAACAAAGCGTTCAATTAGCGAACTTACGGATGTCCAACCGTAAAATAAGCCTGGTTGACTCTGGCGATGCCCAATTCAGCTGATTGGCACCGAATCGACATGTCTGGGTCTTCTTAGATACTGGCCGCTACGGCGGCTATGTTTTCTTCACTTCACACTGATCTCTATCAATTGGAAAAACTATCATTGCTATCTGGTCACCCTTTACTAAAAATCACCACTCGTAGGATCATGGCATAAGTCCACACCACCTTTTAAAGGGGCGGGATATAATATTTTCATCAATAACTCGTTGCACTTCACTCTTAGGAAAAAGATGCCAAAAGCCAATGTATTTTCTAAATTAAATATTCTACCAAAATGCGCATCGTCTGCATTAAATACAAATTAAAAAAATAAAAGCACGACTGGGTTGCACATGCTTGACCACATGTTCTTTTCGTCATCGCTATGAACAACCAGTGTACCACAGGAGGCCTCAGACTCCACGACTTGCCGAAATGTCTGCGGCACTGCCAGAGAGTTCCGAAAGCCCGAGCCGATTTGAGCTCAACGTGGTTGTTCCTCATTATATTGCTGTCTAGGATTTCGGTAGCTAGTTGAGGAGTTACTCCTTCAATGTACGAAGCACAAAGCCATTTCGTTTTCTCTTACGAGTGAACAACACTAGTGTTGTTTTATTCGGATTGACGGGCAGTCCATGCTTCGTGCACCAAACATGGATTTTGTCCAAGGCGCCTTGCATTTGATTTCAGACCAAACTCAAGGTTTTTCCTTATGCTAACACACAAACATCGGGGACGTCGTAGCTCAGTGGTTAAGTGCGTGATCACTGAGCGGGAGGTTCGAGGTTCGAATCCAAGATAACGCAAAAAAATTTTTTTTTACACAGTCCCACCTCTCGCGAACATGTGACAAACATCGTAGAGTGAAATTGTCATGAGCAGCGTACAGCACGAGTGGCTGGGAGAAGTTAGGCCAAGCCCTGTATTGGACTGTTAGCGCCAAAATATTTATTTATTTATTTTGCACCTCCGCGAGCAGTGAATCGACATCAAACCACCATAATAGTTTCGAAAGGACTCCACCTTACCACCTTGACAACCTCTCAACCTTAACTGTTACCCTATAGCTCACTTACCCAGCGGCCTTTGGGATAGCATGATTAGGATGATCAACTCCGTGCCTTCCGGCAGACTTACATATGGCATCAAAGGTAACATTATCAAAAGCACCCTCTATGTCGATGAACACTCAAAGAGTATAATTCCCCTTATCCATCCCATCCTCGATCCTATAAATAAAAAGTCGCGAAGGACAGACACAGGATCTACCACCATTCTATCAGGCATCCTGATGTTTACTTCTACGCTTTCTTTTCAAGTCTACAAGATCGCATTCTAAACTTTTCATCAAAAATGAGGAAAGACTGATAGGTCTAGAACTTTGCGCCAAAGTTAGTTGATTATAGAAATCGTCGTTTTCTCAATCATTCTCATGAGTTCTTACCTATTTCAGACTAACACATACTTTCGGATGCCAGACAGAGTAAGGCAGTATTATGCATTGGTGATTGGAACTCACCCGACTAGCCTCATAATGTCCAGTCCAGCCTACACTGCATGTTCTGAAACTGGAGAATTATTGAAGATCCTTCACACTCCAGAAGAAATCTTGGTGATGGTACTACGATAGTACTATGCTTTTGTTCAGTCTTATACTTGCATGCTGTGCTGATGGACAGCTTATAACAAGTGCTGCCACCCCTTCAGGATTTCGCTAATGTCTTCTACACAGACGGCTCTAGCAGATCTAGCGGAAGGTTGATATTTGGAAAATGAAACCAAATTGTCTTGCGCTCTGGACAAAATTGCGACTGTCTTTCAGACGGTACCGGGTTTGCCTTATTTGGGTACCGGGTCATAGAAGAATTGCAGGCAATGAAATCTCTGATGCACTAGCGAAAGAGGGCTCACAGACTATTCCTCTGAGAGTCAATAATTGGTGTCAGTTTAGCAAAAATTCTATACTGGATCGACTTTCACATGGTTTTCACCACCAAATGTTTTGTGAAATGGCCTGATAAAAGCACAGTAAAATCCCTTCTGAATTTGGGTAGGAAGGACTACAGAACTATACTTGGGCTAATCACAGGTCCACAACACATTTGGTCCTCACATGACCAACACGAGAATCATTAAAATTACTTCGTGTGAATCCTGTCTCGAAAGCGAAGATACGATGGAGCATTTCCTTTGTCAGTGTCCTGCGAGATTGACGTTGCGCACCTTTGGCCTCGATGTAATGGGAATAGACTCAGTCCAGTCTCCATCCATCGTTGATATTATGCGTACCTTCTGATGAGAGCGATGAACTACAGAAAGTTTCTTGCATTTTAAACCCATCCATCAGTCTTCCAGTTTCTTAAATGCTTGCGGACCATAAGAACACTGCCTTCTCGTTACTTCGTGAATTATAAAATATAAACAGCTCGCCTCTCAGGTTAGGAATTCAACAGCTCACCGTTCCTATTTTGCTTTGAATAACAAAGAGACCCGTTTTTTTTTTTAATGCTTAACGAATAAATTAAAATTAAATAAAAACAATGGTTCATGCTTAAGTCACTTCTTTTAAAAATCCTTTCATAAGCCTAAGCACCACATCAAATGTTGGCTACACAAAAATTAATTATTTTGAACTATTAGTGTATTTGCTCTCTTTCCCCCAAAATGTCCCTTAACAGGGCTGACCTTTTAAAACGCTAAAGGACTAAAATACGTAGCTATCCTTTGTTTGTCATCTCTTGAATATTTTCTCTCGTTAGCTGTATACAGCGAATTCGTGTTCTTAATATCAAGAGGACCATTAAAAAACACCCTGAATCTGTTTACTTGAATGCGAGCAAAACCTAATCCCGTTCCACAACAGGGAGACTCTTTGCTATGCACAAAAAAAAAAAAAAAAAATCTTAAATTAGATGAACCATTTTTTTCGTAGATTATTATTTTTTAAAACTTTTTTTTTTTTTTTTTAGTCTCGTTTATTCGCAAGCAATGAGATCTACTTCGCCAGAGGGAAACGATTCCTGCAACGCAACTGTGTTGTGTATATGCATTGGAAGTAGCTATGTATGATACATACTCGTAAAGTAAAAAAGGGACGACACCATGTGAATGTGTCTGTAAATTGGGACATTTTCCTTCCAGCTTTTGGTATTTTGCGCATCGCATGTAGGTTTCAATGCAATTTTAATTCGCACCAGAAGAAGTGAGAAAATTAAAATATTCATGGGGAACACATCCGATTTGAAAGCGGTAGGAATACATATTAAACAAATCCTTAACAGAGACTTTTTTTTGCGTTGGTTTTTGAAACCTTTTGTCCTTTTTGGATTAAGTTTTCAAAAAGTATCATGGACGCTTCTGAATGTTAAGTACGCTTTAATCCAATTCCGAGAAAAGAAATGTGTCAACCTCAAGACCAGATGTAGAACTTTGCACACTTTTGTGATACGGATCGATATACGAGTAAACTACTCATAGTCCTTACTTTGTAATTTAATTCGCATTTTTAAATTGAAAGTCTACGAGAATCTAGGCCAACAATGCACACGCAGAAGGTCACTTGGCTTTGTGTACCTTCGTGTAGATAGAATTCTTTTCCATAAATAAATGTTTGATTTATTTGAAGTTTGTCTTTGTGTGGAAGAAGATGATGGCGTACATCTGCATTTTTTCAGAATAAATTGAATTGAATTGAATTTAAAGATAAGTATGGGATTGATTGAACGAAAATGTCAATTGCGAATGTTTTTCACATCAATTGTGAAGCACAAGATGTCCTTGAGTGATTCTTATTTTTTAAACGAAATGTGGATGACGTTGAATATTGTTGGCTTCTGGATGTGAATTGAATTTCACTGCTTATATAACGTTGGGCTCTTTAGAGAAAGGTAAGAATGAATTCGATTTAACTCACACCTATACAAGTATGTTTATTTTCGCGACTGGTCGCCTGCGCACTTATCAACATACTAGGTGGGGTGAAAAGTAACCTCCTTGGGAATGAAAAAAAAATTTTTTTTAAATGTTTTTTTATTTTATTCAATATAGTTTAGCTTGATACACTTATTCCAGCGATTTTCCAACTTCTTGATCCCGTGCGAAAAGTAATTTTCCGGAAGGTCTGCAAAATACTCCTCCGTGGCGTCGATGATTTCCTCGCGTGAGCTGAATTTTTTATTGGTGAGCCATCTTTTGAAGTTTGGGAAGAGATAATAGTCCGAGGGAGCCAAATCGGGCGAATACGGTGGATGTGACAGCAATTGGAGCCGTAAGTCATTGATTTTAGCCGTGGTTGCGATGCTCTTGTGCGCCGGCGCATTGTCTTGCAAAAACAAAATTTTTTTCGCTTCATGTCAGGCCGTTTTGCAGCGATTTCGTCCTTCAATCGCTCCAATAATGCACAGTAATACTCGCTGTTGATGGTTTTTCCTTTTTCGAGGTAGTCCACAAAGAGTATGCCATGACAATCCCAGAAAACCGACGCCATAACCTTTCCGCCCCATTGAGCCTCCCTCGGCCGCTTCGGAGCACTCGTGCCGGCTCCAGTCCATTGCCGGGCACTCATTCTGTTCTCTGGTGTGTAATAGTGGATCCAGGTTTCATCAACAGTTACCAATCGACGCCAAAAGTCCGCCCGATTCCGCATCAGCAAGTCCAAACACTCTTTCGAAGTGCTCTCGCGTTCGTGTTTTTGGTCAGGAGTGAGCATGCGCGGCACCCAGCGGCAGGATAACTTTTTCATATGCAGAATATTGCCCAAAATATGGCGTGTGCGCTCAGTACTAATCTTTGTGGTATCTACTAGCTCGCGCACCTTCACTTTCCGGTCAGCCAAAAACATTTCATGTATTTTTTTTGACATTGTCCTCTGTAACTGCATCGGAGGGTTTGCCGCTGCGGACTTGATCGGTAGTGGATGTTGCGGCCACCACGAAACTCTCGAAACCAATATTTGACGGTGTAATCTGACGGAGCATTAGCCCCATAATATTTATCCAACTTTTCTTTTGTTTCCTTCGCCGTTTTGCCTCTCAAAAAATAATGTTTTATGAGAGAACGAAAATCGTTTTTGTCCATACTCAACATGATGCCAAACACGTCAACAACAATCAGCTGTCAAAACAAAACTAAAGACAGTATCGCACTGAAATTTGACATGTTTGCCTAAATATGAATGGACTTCAAGGCACCATAACCTTTTTTGCAGTAGCAGCGCATTCTGGCGGTCAAGGAGGTTACTTTTCACCCCACCTAGTATGTACATGTCTATGCTTAAAAACTTCTAATTTTGGATCTCTGCTATAGCTACGAGTATTTTTTTTCTATAACCTGTTATGGTATTCAGTCTTTTCATATGACTAATGTAATATGGCCTAAGTGTCATTGCGTCATCTCCCCAACACAAGGTCCGAAACAATCAAATCCTATCTAACAGTACCAAACGAAGGGAACATAACTGTCACAATGTAAGCCTAAGTCAAGAGTGAGAAACTTATCCTCTAAAATCAACCAAGTGTCATAGAAACTTACAAGCAAGTCTTAAGACTTCCCTGCGCAGTTCTAAGCTCGCGAGCAAGTTCGTCAGATAAAAACCTAAAAAAACCGGTATGTTTAGTTCTCGACAGATAATTGCCAGATTTAATTTTTTGTGCAAGCGTGAAGGCAAGTACGAACTTACGTACGCAATGGTGGTTGAAACACATATAACACAACTCTTCGTTGTACATTTCTCCAGCCTACACTTTTATATGCACATCTACGAGCCAGCGCACTTAGGTGTAGTAAGCTCGCGTACAAGCGCGGGACTATTTCTTATACCAAATACAATTTGATCTATTTGATCTTCCCCAGTCTTAGCATGGGTACCAAAGGGTTGCGTTAAATTTTCATGACTTTTGCATGCGTAATAATAAATAGTGTAATATGCGAGCTATGGCTCGAGTAGATAAAACAATATTCTGTGAAATTATTTCTTTATTTTCTAGTCTTTAGAACAATTCAGGTTCACACTATACTATTCTTCGCAATTCTTTTCTTACAAGGTCTCTGTCCTCTCATATCACTTTATCTCCTTTCAGTTACTTGATTCACAAATCCAAACTAATTACTTCTTCTTGTTAAATCTCAACTTTCAATTTATCACAAAATTACAACTTCGCCCACTATCACTTTTCTAATCTCTTCGCCACAGTTTAGAAACTACCGCCCCCTTTTTGATCGCCGTCTGTCCTTATATAGCAGAAGTTTCTGATAGCCAGAAACTTCTAGCAAATTCTTCGACCACTGGAACAAGAGAAATTCCAAGATGACAATCATTCTTGCAGTTATAATTCCCTATCATCCGTGATATTATCCACCTCTTTCGTAGACATGAACTGTGGAAACCGCAGACACGAACCTCGAATGAAAGGACAGTTCGAACCAAAATTCTGCCAGAATGAAAAGTCACTTCGGAATTTGTTGCATCATACTTTTAGGGAGCGTAGTTATTATTATGCTACAATAGTAATAATAAAACAAAGACTTGGGTTAAATAGTGGTTTACTGAATGTAACCGATATTCGCAGATGGACTTAATAAGGAAATTTCATTTAGAGCAGGATGATGAACTAAGTTCTCAGTTCCGCAAACAACAACAAGTTTTTTTCGCTGTTCTGTCTCTCATGAATGTCTGACAAATAAACAAAAAGATACTCAATCAAGCCCTTCGGAAATGACAATAAACTAAAAGTCCTTTCCATTCGTGTGAAAAATGCAGGCATGAGTGCGAGACTGCAAGAAAAATGTTAGCACAAAAATATTTATGTGTACCTACCTACTATTTAAAAAGACTTGAAATAGATCTACTCTTCCAAAAAAAAGTTATATAGTGGAACACCCCGCTGCATATAAAAGGGTTTGGCTCGCAATACTCGTATGTTGTAATCTTCAAATAATCAAGTAAACATTAGTCGGACTGTGTATCATAACCTAACCTTAGTAAGCTACCATCTCGTTATGTTGGATCTATTTATTATTCAGCATTTAAAGCTCAAGAATATTACGAATGCATTTATTTAAGTTACACCATCTTGCCAGTTTTTAAAATGCATTATATGTTTAAAAGTACTGATATAGTAGTTGTGAGAGGTAATGAATGATCCTTGATTGCAATTGGTTCAGCGTTGGTAAAGTTATGTGTTACTGTACAAATAATAAAATTAACCAAGATTTCTCATTAAACGCTTTGTATAATGGCCGGAAACTACATACATACATTCATACTTATCTTCGCGCTTGGCTAAAAAATCAAACTCCAGCCGATTTCTGTCTAGTCAAACTTGAGAGCTAAACGCCTCTTAACTGACGAACTTGCTAGCGAGCCTAGAACTACGCAGGCAAGTCTTAAGACGTCTTTCTAGAGCTTCACACTTGCCTTCGTCCTTGCCTGTAAATGTGTACGTTGCATAACAGTTAACAGTTTGCTCCACTTTCTGCTTACCAGTTAAGAAGATCCCTTTTTTAAACATCCTGCGCCAAGTTTTTGGAAGACTCACCACCCAACCTTTTCGAATTTGGTACCACCGTACCGTTATTTGAACTGCATCAGAAAACTTTAAATCAAGAACGTTTTAACGGATTTTGATGAAATTTGGGCTCTAAAGTCAGATGTGTAGATGCGTATGCCTGAAAAATTATGAAAATCGGATGGAGACGGCGAGAAATGGTGGGGTGACTTTTCTTTCTTTTTTTTTTAAAAAAAACTGCTTGGGGCAAAAAATTATAATATTCTGTTTACCTCTTTACACAGTCTAGTTTTTTTTCATATGTATCTCGAACATATAGTTTTCGGCAATGCAAAATTTTGAAAAAGCATGTAAAAAGTCAAAATTTTGCGAAAAATTCTACGAAATTTTGTGGCGCATACAAATCAGTTTAATTCGAATTGAAAATGGGTGTGTGCACACTACCATGAACTATGGGTTACAGTCTGTAAAAAATAACACTTGTAATTTCCAGGACCTTCTGCATTACATAGGAAAATAAAAGTTGACGTATGGCATGGTTAAAGACAAAGACGTTGAATCGAATGCAGAAAATTTGTCTGTGTCCTCCAAAAACACCTGTGACTACAGATTATAGTGTAGAACTCGTAGCCAAGTTTCCAATTTTCAAAATACAGGCTCTTATAAAGAATTTTGTTTGTATCTCTTAAATACAATCCCGCAATGTGTCGGCACGAATTTCCACTACTTTCAGAACCCTGCGGACTACCTAAAAAGATTAAGTTTTGCACGCTTACAGTACATACCACAGGGCAGAGCCTTGCTTAGATGAATTTTCGAATTTCAAAACACAAATTACTGCAAAATAAATCAAAATTGCTTTAAAACGATTTTCCAATGTACATATCGTTCGTCTATACTTCTTTTTTGGCTTGTTTTTTTTAAAAGCGGTAATAAATAGGTGTAAACTATTATCGGGAAATTTGATGAGAATATTGAAGTAATGAACATCTCAAAGATTTATGATGGATTGTTAATGCAAAATTTGAAAAAAATGCTTTTTAAATCATTTGGGGCATAGCAATGAAGGCTGCCGTTGAAGAACTAGTTTCACGATATAAGTGATTTGATTCAAAATTGTACCCTATTAGCTAGGAATGTTTTGGTAAGGCTTATCCCTTCTGAACTTTGAAGTCCTTCTTTGGCTCGGATTACTATGACCCTTTTCTGCATTCGCTAGGAACAGTCTTTTTCTATTCCTGTTTTAATGCTATTTTCAAACCTTCAAATGATGATACGCTGTGGTTTCTAACTCACTGTTTAAGTAATGATCTTACTTACAATGAGCATTCATAAGCTCATTGGAAGTAAGATTCGGGGACTGAGCTGGCAATGCTAAAATCTGAATTTCGTTGTCCCAGCCAGTCCCTTGTTTTTTCGAAGTGTGGCAGGAAGCATTGTCCTGTTGAAATGTAATGTAAATTTACAGATCCAAATGTTTGCTTTGCTTCTTTGGTATATGAGTATTTTTCCAACACCGGGTGTCGCTATACAGTCCTAAATCATAGCGCTTCCTCCACTATGCTTCACTGCGGGCACAACGCAGTCTGGGTGATAAGCTTAACCAGTTCTCCTTCTAACAAATGTTGCCCCAGGAGTTTCGAAAATCTGCAATGAATTGCTAACAAGTTGAGGTTAATTTTATATCCAGTTTGCATAAAACCGGGCTTCTTTTAAATTTGTTGTATATTAATTAAAAAATATAAAACAATATTATGACGTGTCTAAAAGTTTGATTCATCTGACCAATTCTATTCAATGTAATCCTTATGTTTACGGGGCCCATTCCAATCGCCGTTTTTTGTTATTTTATGAGAGCCACAGCTTTTTTTCTAGCCTTACCGATTTTTAGTCCTGCCTCTCTCAATATTGTTCTCACTGTTTTTGAAGTGATTGAAAGTCCACCATGATCAGCGAGGTTCGCAGGTAACTTAGAAGATTTTTCAATTAATCCCGAACCAGTCGTTTTCTTTTTGTATGGGGTTTGCTTTAATTGCTGCCAGTTTTAGGAGCGGCCGTAGTTTAGTGGCTTGTCGTGCTGAATGTTCACTGTTCAAATCCTGATGTAAATTTGTTGAAAAAATAAGATTTTATAGGATCTCTAATCTTTTTCTACAACGCTGTGCATCCATATTTTTAACTATTCTGTGCTATATTTGCTTAGGGTGAAACCGGTATAAGTCGGTGTTCTTCCAATGCATTGGAATGCATTCCACTACAAGACAAACCTCGTGACGGAATTGTCATCATAAGATGTCATTGGTTCATGTCCTTTGGATTCAGATTCTCTAGATTCAAGATAGGGTCTGTGTTGAAATGCCTAGTCACCTTCGATGTACCGCACCCTAACAATAAAATGATTAATAAAACTCTTAAAATATATAGAGTACGAGTATTTCCCCATCGACATATATTCGTATTTTAAGGAGCCCAGCTCCAAGTTTCATGGAACTTATCCATCAAGCAAGGCGTCACCAATAGTCATGCAAAGCACATTTTAATGCCTAGCTATAAAAATACATGTATCATACATTCCGGAACAAATTAATAGCGTGACTTTTCACGCGGCGTTAGTTAAGGTCAATTAAATATTCAAATTCGCCACTTTATACTGAAATTGTTACAAAAATTCCAACCCGATTCGAGCAGGCGTTCTCGTGCTAGTAGCAATATCCTTGATCTAAATATTACTGCCACTTTCGGATTTTACACAAAAGTCCCATTTTAAAGTCTAACAAAATACCCGCAAGCAATCGTGTCACATCCATTTTATTTCGTAGTGCAATTATGCGCAGAGAAAGCATTCATCATCCTTCAACCAGCAGCAGTTTTCGAGCAACGAACCACTCCGGCCATGAACTACTTTGTTCTTACTGCAAACGAGATTGCGTACATTAAAAACGAACGACATTAATGCATGTGGTACACGCTCCTAGTCTAAAACAATAACTAAAGGTCAAATGTAGAGGAAAAATCGCGAGGCACGTTAGCATCTCATACACGTGCATGCACACTTTCAATGCCAAGCAAACTAATCTTGCACGACCAAGGATTCTGCTTAGAAGTGCTAGAAACCACTTGAAAGGTCAAAGGATATTCACACAAACATGCATGCAGTCGCATAGAAACATAGTCGTATTGTGCTGGGATGTGGGAATTAAAACCGAACAAATAATGGAAAAAGACAATCCTTCCATTTAGATCCTTTATTCAGTGACAACAATAAGAACACTTTCGAAGTCAAGGGACATGCATGTATAATTTTTCACAATACTTCTTACGTTATCACTTCAAGATCTGTGGGACACAGCATGAAATGTGACACATTTCACAATGCAACCCGATGTGGGGTATAGTTTTGTATGCACTCATTCCTCGATGTGGCTGCCTTTCAAAGGACCTCAAACAAAAGGGGAAAAATATGCCACAACCAATTAGCTCCTGGGCATGGATTCTTTTGTCTGTGACTGTGAGTCCTGGCTATTTAGGTTTGAATCTCTCCGCCAAAGTTGTTACAAGATTATAATTACAAAACAGTATGGCTGTGAGAAGGATACTATATTCATGAGAGACAGAGTGCTCCTTGTTAGCTCTGCAAATAGATACAAATGCATATTGACCCAGAATGAAGTGCGCTTTGCTCCATGGCTTCTTCTGCACAGCATCGGCTGTTAAATACTATTCTATAGATCTGGTAAAATCCCGGTTATAGTTTCATATTTTCTAAACGGAAGGACTCTCCTGTGTGTGCGGGTGTAGTGGATGCTGAATTTGTTTCATGTTTTATTTTATTTTTTTCTTCGGTGTATGGTTAGGTATTCGTTAGATGCAGCTGTATGGGAGCCAGCGGCCTTGACCGTGACCCTGTAAATGATATTTTCTCTATTTTCATATCCTAGTCGACATGCTCCCACCTCTTCCTTCTCATTTGACGTTGGCTGTCATTGCATTTCACATCTGGGTAGATGCCAGTACGGTTATGCATTTTATCTGAGGATTTATCCTACAAATGTTTCTGAAATGGTGTGATGTTCTTGATTGTTGGTAATTGCTGAGCTTTTGAGATTTTAATTATACACACATTTTCATTTCGTAAATTGAGACAAGCAAACGGAGAATTCATGTCAGTCGGCGAGGACGAACGAACAAGACTAAGATTTGCTTATAAATTATGCATCAGACTTGGAATTGCGTCACTGTGTAATCAACTTGAGCGCAGTGGTTCATAATAGTCAAAACAATAGTAGAGAGAAGGTCACACAGTCATAAAGGGACACAAGTGCAACTGGATGGAGTCCACGTGTGTATGATAATTTCCAAAGAAATGCCATAGGATGACTTATACAAGGCTAAAAAGGAGGTAGCTTTAAGATACAAATAGAGTAATGCTACCTATGGCATTAAAACACTGGTACTCACTCTCTGGTCAATTCCAATACACCAATATACTTGGTATGAGCTCCTGTGTCTGTCAATTTTTACAAATTTTAAGTCAAAAGTAAAAAAAAAAAAAAAGGAAAATTAGAATCCGTTTAGCACGGATCGTATGCGCGTGACGTTGCTAAATTTTTAAAAAATGTGCAATGACATCTTTCCGCGATTTCCAATAAATTTTATGACAAAACTTCTTCTTAGCAGAAAGTGAAAGTTCACAGATTCTGATGAGATATTCATAATAAGTCTCAACCATTACCGTAAATAGCTTTGAATACGCAATACATGTTTTTTGAGGGAAAACGCCCACAAAAAGTGGGCGTGCTCATGTATAATGTGTGGGCGAAATGTAGAGAAAGTTAACATATTTCAGCGAATATTTTTCAGTTTCTAGGAAAAATATTGAGAAAAACGACTTTAAAAGTGGGCGTGTCTTTTGTCAGATTTCAAAAATGTTTAGAACTGTGCTTCCGATTCTGGAAAGCTTATATATCATACCAAATTTGATGTTCCTAGCTCAAAATTGAAGGTCCAAAAAGTGGTGACATACGTACGGATGGACATGGCTAGATCGATATATCTTTTGATGCCGATTACAGATATATATACTTTTGGAGGTCTACCGTTATTATTTGTCCACGTCACAAACTATGTACCAAAATTAAGATACCCTTGATAGGGTATAAACATACAGAATGTAACAATCCGTCTGAAACGGATCGTGTGATACCCTATCCCTCATTTTCTAACCATCCCTAATAAAGTTGTCGTGACGTTGTGAACCTTTGGGTTTAAATGCAATTAAATCTTTCTACTCAGAGAATATACTCTCGATTTGTAATAGATTTTACCACATTATTTGTGGCTAAGAATTTTTTTAAAAAGAAAGTGGGCGTGGCGGTCGCCATTTATAACCGAACGTCAAGAATTCTGGTGAAATATTCACAATAAGACTGATGATTGATTACACTGTGAATAATTTTGAGAAAGCAAAATACGTTTTTTTTTTTGAAGAAACGCCTCCTAAAAATGGGCGTGGTATTATGTTATGTATGGCCGAATTGCAGAGAATGTGAACGTCATAATTTTTGATGCTGGTCACATAGAGTTATTATTTCTTTATTTACAAACTATGTATCGAAATTAATATACCCTATGGAATGGTTTATAAAAGAAATTCTAGTCTCAATCAGTATAACCAAACGCAGACTTGGAGAATCTGGTATGAAAAACTCAAGCACAAACCTTAAACCGTTGCTGAGGGAAAAATTAGTGCAAAAATGATAAGTTGGGCAAAGACAAATTTGAACCTTGCTGGGTGCAATGTAATATTTACCGATGAATCCACTTTGGTTGTCAATATTAACTGCAAGAAAGAATGGACGAAATGAGGCGAAATCAGAACTTTAATTCTGAATTCAGACTGAAATTATGCAAGAGGGGAACGAAGACAATAGTGTAACAACTTTAGACTGATCGTCGTAGAGTTCAGATGCTAATCCTATTGCAAATGTTTGGGCATTAATGAAGAATAGGTTTCAAGGGAAAAAATAACGACAACTTTTTATTAAAATCGTTAAAGCCGTTTTCGAGAAAATTGATTTTTTTTTTAAAAAAAGGGCCTCAATTAAAGTACCGTTATTTTCGTAAATTTCACCTCTGAGAATTCTCACACAGACCCCAGTTTGTGGAAAATCTGTCCAGCCATTTCGGCTAAAGTCCGAGGTACAAACAGAAGGGCAGACAGATTAGCTTGACCGACTCTTTTGAGTTCTTCTATTATTGATAGATCAATTAATAATAGAGATCGAAAATTTTCACGAAAAGAATACTACCTATTATGACTACATTTTTTTCAACCAAATTAACGAACTTTAGTCAGTCCCCTCGTTTAAATAAGGTGGCGCAAAAGTCATCACACTATCGGAAGATGTTTTCATTTTGCAAATGGCGTCTTATGTCATCACGACTTTGACATTTGTGAAGTAAACAGAAGCAGAATACACGTAGACAAACCATGGATTGCTATACTCTTCAAGAAGGCGTGAGAATTGTGTCAATGTTTTTGACAAATAATCGGTCGGTGATTTTGGCTCAACGTGAATTTCGTCGTCAATTCCCTGGTCAATAATATCGCTGATGTGACTGCAGATGTCGAACAGGACCCTCAAACATGAACCAGATGATGGGCCACGCAATTTGACATCATATAGACGGCAAATTTTGGTGAAAGACTTGAAGATGTACCCGTACAAAGTGCAAACAGTTCATCAGCTATTGCCTGCATATCGCCAAACGAGTGTAAATTACAGCCAAGTCTTCCTTCATCCTCCCGGTCGCTTAATCTTCGCTTTCTTTGGGGTTTTTTGAAGTCACGGGTCTATACGAAAAAGGCACAGATCTTGGCGGCCTTAAATGAGAACATGAGTGGAGAATTTATCACCAAAAGTTTTGAGAAAAGTCATGGAAAATGCTGCGGAACGAGCCCGAAAATTTATCAACTCTGGCGGCGGCCACTTGACCAATATTATCTTCGCGACTTAATGGAAACAAATTTAAACATAATTAACAAACAGAACCAATTCTTTTTATTTACAAACAAAGTTATTGCTTTACGAAATCGAGTGAGGACTTTTGCCACCTTGTATAAGAAATTTAATTTTCCTGACCCGAATTGTTGGCCCATCAACTGGTGACATGCAGACGGACATGACTCATGTATTGATCATTTATATACATTATCTTTATAAGGTTGAAAATTCTAATATATTAAACGGAAAAAACATTGCTAACAACTGAATTTTCCACATCAGTGTCCTTAAGTTCCAATACTTTTCTGACAGCCTTCCAATTTCATATTGTCCTTGCTTCCATAACCAGCCTCGACGCAATTGATTAATCGTTCCCAAAAAAGAAAAAGTATCTCCAGCAAGTTATTGCTTATGCTTTGATTTATCTCCAAACCATTTGTTCTCCGCGTTTACTAACCACGTCTAGTAATTTATTTGTCCATCAGTCATTATTCTCATTTGTTAGGGAGTTGGAAACTAGGATTCTGATTATCATATTTACTGAACACTTACTCGTACAACCAATGAATCTATGAATTGAAGTGTCATTTTCATTAATTAAATTTGCCCACTTATTCGTCTTGGAATGTAAATGAAATAAAGCACTCTTGCAGATTGTGCTATCCCGTTTTTAAAGTACGACTGATTTATATATTTATTTTTTTGTATCCTTGCAGATAACTGGAGCTGCACAAATTATAATAGGAACTTCCTTGCTCTGGGGACATGTCGGCTATTATGGCATCGTACAAAATAAATTGTGGGCACCATCCGCGATTCTTCTCGCTTTGGGTCCTTTCACATTCATCTTGTGCTGGATGGGATGTCAAGCAACGAATCAAAAGAAGCGCTGCCTCCTAGGAATGGTGGGTATTTATTTTTTTTCATGAATTGAAGCCCAAATTGGGTTGTGCGATATCATGACAAGTTGAGAAGCAGGAAGATCATTAATTTTGTCATTTTTTTCCTATGTGATTACAGTTTAGCGCACTATTAGTGGCTGCAATCTGTGTTCAGTTCATTGTATGCGGTTGGGCTCTGGCTATGCGGGAGAACCTACCGACATCCGTTGAAATTTTCGTTGATGATTCGTTCGTGGATTTTTTGGATAAATTTTCACGGACCAAAGTGGACAATTTACATCTGTGGAACCGAATGCAATCACAGGTAGGTCAACCATTAGATACTTCATTCATTCAGTGTGAATTTATCGTATTTGTATATTTCAGCTGCAATGCTGTGGTGTGGATGGACCGCTAGATTATAGACGCTTATCATTGCCATGGTCTTGCTGCTCGCGTCCAGAACACGCGTATGAGTCTGCATGTGATACACATTATAAACGGGGCTGCCTTGCTGTGCTCTCAGAGCAAATAAAGATTAGACTACTTCTGGCTTGTTTTGCTGCTGCTGGTATTGCACTGGTTCAGGTAAGTCTGAAGAGGATAGTCTTGAGATATGTAGTGGCTTAGATTACACCGAACATTTTACGCTGAGATGTGCACAATGTGTGTAGCTTCCTATAATACAACCTGGCTTAGTTTCGGCTATGTAGCCAGTTTGATTTTGATTTGGTAAAGTTACACATATTCGAGATATTTGTTATGGCACGCTTGCAGCGCCTTGTCCCCCAATTGGCTAAGAACACACTTTTATTTCGAAATTTATGTAGTTTAGCTTGTGTGAGTTTTTGACCTTTTGATACGACTAAATATTTAATCCCTATCATACACGACACACGAGGTGTAGATATGTTGTCAGAGAGATTCGAAGGTTGAATTAAAAGGAAACATCATGAGGAAGCAGTGAACCCTAAATGCCCAAGGAAATTAAGTATCGGAGATTTTGCAATCGGTGGCATTTTCTACATCTCATAAAATTGAAGGATGGTAAGGGCCTCAATTCGTGGACTTCCTTCGATTTAGCTTTAAGTCAAATGTGGCTTGTAAGACTATCCGTGGTAAGGTTTTAGGTTCTGCTGTTTGCGATGTTACTGTAACACTTTTAGTTCGTACGTAGTCCGTTCTCACACGGATCGCTCAAGAGCCACTGAAGAGATTTTGATGAAATTTATTATTACGCCAGCTTTGTGAATACGAGACGAATAACAATTGGCTGTTTTAGATTGAACCAATTGAAATGTAGAAACACAGTGCTCATTTGCTTGCACATAAGCGCGCTCCTGTATTTTTTTTTTACCAGCGCCATTTTCATTGTCGTCCTGAATTTGATGAAAGGTTCGACTTTAATTACTAACAACTGACAGAGGAGTTTGTTCAGAAATAACGGAATTTGAGATGTCATAATTGTATTTGAATTTGAATTTACTGGACGTTGGATAGACGCATGCACGTTAGTAGTCCTATTTAAAAATTGGATCAAATGGAGGTAAGATATGAGAAGGAATTTCAAAAAAGTTTGAATCATGTTTCTCAAATGCCTAACTCAAGAACCACTAACGCATTTGGAGGAAATTTGGATTTTGAGCAGCGTTACTACATGGATACTGTTTTCTCAAGATGGATACATTTTTTTCCAAAATATTGAATTGCGGAACACGTCCAGATATAAGAAGAAAGGGATTGCAGTCTCTATATTTTGCGAAGATCATCAGATTGTCGTCAAATGAATTAGTAAATCTCGCGGGTGACCGAATCTTCTAGATGATCAAATGAACCGCTTTTTTGTTATTATATGGTTGGTTGGTTGGTTTAAGAGGGTGAGCTTATGCTCTACTTAGGGGCCCGTTGTGTTCCCCTCGTCTATGGAACTGTAAGGAATAGTTCTGTGCTTTGGGAATTATGCGTTGTGAGGGGATTTAGGTATTGGGATCATGGGAAGTATCAACGGGAAACTATATCGTATAGTGATTGGAGAATCGTACTGTTCGTCTGGAACTCCAATATATCCCCGATTCCTTTCTTACTGAGGTGTGTAATATCCGGGATTCTTGGAGATCCCAGAATTTTCAGTCTTAACCTCGCTGTAGCAGGGCAGTGGCAGAGGAAGTATTTTATATCTTCCTCCTCCTCCTCACAGTTGCCACAGATTGTTATATCAGGTATCCCGAGTCTGAACGAATGTTTGTTGAGATTGATATGCCCTGTTAAAAGTCCTACCATCAATCTCAATTGTGTTCTGCTTGAGTTCCGAGCTCTTTTTGCTGTGTTGTTACTCGGTTTGGTTATTACAGATCTAGCCACTAGCATGTGTCTAGATTCGTCCAGTAGTTATTGAACTTCTGTCGTATCTTCTCATTGATTATTGTTTTAATAGTTGTCAGAGGGACCCCTACTGTATTATCCGGGTTCAGTTCTGTGTTGCTCGCTCCTTTCCTTGTCAATTCGTCTGCCTTTTCGTTACCCGGTACACTTTCATGCCCCGGTACCCATGTAAGACGGACTCTATTGTGTCTGGCAAGTAAGTTCAATTTAGTTTTGCACCCCTTACTAGTCGTGATTTTGACATGGGGTTTGTGATCGCGCTAATTGCTGCTTTACTGTCCGAGCAGATGTCGATTTGCCTCCCTTCGCTGGTATTTCAGTTGCCTTCATAATTGCATAGATTTCTACTTGGAACACCGATACAAATGGTTCTAGCAAAAGATGCTAGCCCCTGATTTCCCTGATATGTTAGAGCCGTCTGTATATACCGATGTCCCATTGGAGTTTCGTGTCGTTCTTTCATACGTCCAATATTGTCTTGCGGGGAAAATTGCGGTTGGTGTTGACGATTGTGCTCCTATAATACCCAGGCAGACCATACGTTGAACCTTAGTTAGCAAGTCTCTTGCATACTTTTTGCTCATCACTGGCCACCATGCAACTACACCGTAGAGGATGATAGGTTTTATTACGCATTCGTATATTCAGTGGACCTGTTTCGGCTTCAAGCCATGACTTCCCGGTGGCCCTCCTGCATATCCAATATGTTCTCTTGGTTTTGGTAACTCTTTCTTTCAGGTTCTTTCTCCAGGTCAGTTTCCTATGCAATATTATGGCCAGATTCTTGACGCTGTCGTGGAGTTGTAGTGATACTCCTCCGAGTTGTGGAATGTGAAAGTTACTAGTTTTGGTTTTCTTTGTAAAGAGGACCAATTCCGTTTTATTTGGATTTATTTCTCCTCCGCCCATTTTTTTTATGATTCGTAGGGTGTTTTGCATAAGCTCTCCTATAATGTTCAGGTGTTCACCTCTTATCAGAAGGGTTAGGTCATCTGCGTACGCTACGCTACGCACCCACAGAAAAGGAGATATTATCCCCCCCTGTGGTATTCCCGTACCAGTCTCCCAGTGAAGCTGTGATAATGCGGTTCTAGCCAATTGTTTATTATTTGGTTTTTACAGTATATCGAGAGTGCGTCCACAATTTTTTGAGTTTTCACATTGTTAAATGCCCCTTCGATATCTAGAGAACCGCATGCGACTGATTCCTTGGTTTCAAAAGCATCTTCCATTGTGTTTTCAACCTGGTGTAGTGCCGTCTCAACTGATTTTCCTTTGAAGCATGTGTGTTGATTAGGACACAGCCGCGGATTTGTAATCTGTGTTCTGATGTAGTTATCACAGATTCTCCCTATTGATTTTAGTAAGAAGGACGTTAGACAAATAGGTCTATAGCCCTTTGCTTTCGATAAATCTTTCCCGGGTTTTGGTACGAACACCACCCTCACCTCTATCCCTTTTTGCAAAAAGATGGGAAGTATTCCGTTCATTCCCGGTGATTTATATGGCGCAAATGAGTTAATAGCCCAGGTCACTTTATCGTCATCAACTAGATTCTCAGTGTCCTCCCATTTTGTATCAGTTCGAGTGAGCCCACACTTGGAAGGTGTAGCTGCCTCGTTGAAACAGTTTGGGAAGTGTACACACATCAGCGTCTCCAAGGTATCGGCTGCGGTTGCCAAGTTATTGCCCGCCTGTAGAAGTTGATAACTTGGTGGTTCCTTGGACAGGATCTTCTTTAATCGCGCTGCTCTATTATTATCGCATATGTTGGTGCAGATAGATTTCCGTGATTCCCTTTTAACAGCCCTGGTGAGCTTCTTGAAGCTTCTTTCTTTATAAGATTCCCAGTGTGCTTCTTCGTTGGTGTGTTATTAAATCGAGTCTGTAGCTCTATAAAAACTGGAAATAATTTGTTACATTACTTTTAGTGTTGCGTATCAGAATGGTATAAAACGGAACACTAATGGCTTCAACACTGTGTTTGTCTGCCCGTGTGTTTGTCAGATTTTTGTAGTTTTTGAACCGTTAGACCTAGAAGGCTGAATTTGTGCACACAAATAGAAAGTGGCGAACCAAAAATAGTGAGGAACCCAAAGTATATAAAATATTTTTATGACTGGAGCATTTTTCAAATCCTCCCACAGACACGGCCACATTTCAAAAAAAAAAAATTCCTTTTTTTCAATATTTTTACGAGCAACTGAAAAAATATTATCTGTATAAAATATGTATGTAAACGCTAACACACCCCCTTTGGGGTCGTGGCCAAGTATAATATAATGATGTAATTAGAAATAGTGACAGCCACACCTACTTTCTTCCAAGAAAATGTTGTGAAAACAGTTTTTTCTGACAAAATCTATAAAAAAAAATTACGGCCTCCAAGTAGAAAGACATCATTATATTTGATTTAAAAAATCCACAACGTCACTGTCACATTATTAGGGGTGGGTTAGAGGATGGATGATAATTGCAAATGAATTGTAACTTTCCTATATGTGATCTTTCCAAACAACACCGACTGTGACTTTACTACTAGTCTCCTTCTTCATTCGTATATGCTTCTGTGCTAGTTCCAGTGATGTTTCGCGCCGCCCCGAAGTCGATTAGTCTGAGTTCGTTTGTACAGAGATGTTGTCGTACAAGATGTATCTTCGGAAAGTGTTTCCAAAGATGCGCTCCTTTCCAATGTTTGCGTTAAAATCGCCAAGCACGAGGGGCTCATAAAAGCAATCTTTGGTCACATCGTCCTTATCCTTTGTGTTTTTGAGTTTTGTCTCAATGCGGATTGTTACCAGGCGTTCACTCGTATGCCAAAAGTTCAAGTCTCTGACGACAATCACAGTAGTAGATGTTTCGCACCCTCTCTTCCGATATACACACAAACACGTGGGTCATCTTCGAGGGACGTGCGACTACGTTTAAATTCAGCTGCCCACTTTTTAACGGTTGAGATGGAAGGAGCAGAGTCCCTGTAAACTTTTGTCAACTTCGGATGAATTTCCTCAGGGGTTAACCCATCCAAAACGAAGAATTTTATCACCGCACGATATTTAAGTTTATCGAAAATTCGTGTAAAGAAACTACTTGAGAGAACAAGTTGAAACTTGTCATACGAACTAATGAGAAGTGCACCCAGGCAGAAAACATAAATTTTTGGTGATTGGAACGCCATCTCAGCGTCAGGCCAAAAACTTTTCACCATGCCCTCGTACGAAATTTTTTCATGACCAAATGGTCATGCAGGATTCGAATGACGGTATCATTTGAAATTGCTACAATCTCAGCTATCTTACGAACCTTGACCCGGCGATCGTCCAACACAATATCGTGGATTTTGTTGACCATTTCTTCCGTTGTGACGTCATTTGAACGTCCTGGGCGCTCAGCGTCTTTTGTGCTCGTACGACTCCAACGAAATTCAGTGAACCACTTGTGTACCATTCTACGCGAGGAAGCAGAGTCTCCATAATATTTTTTATGTCTGTCTTCAGTCTCTTTAATGGTTTTACTGCGGAAAAAGTAGTGCTATTAAAACACGAAACTCACTTTTTTGAATTTTGGCCAAATTTCACAAACCAAAGTTCTTTCGATCACTGTAAAAAGCTAAGTGTTTGACAGATCTATTTGATTTTTTTTTGTCAATGCCGAGAAAGAAACAAACATGCCAGAAAGAAATCCTCTATGCTATCTGAGCGCCATCTTGCATCAAAGTCACTGACTTACCGAACAGCCCTGATACTATGAAAAATCGTCTCCGATATAAGGATGTAAATCAGATTCTAAGTATACTATACACAAAATGTGCAGGAAGTTGGTTCTCTGTGCGTATTTCTGCCTGTCTCTTTTGCAAAGTATTTACCTAAATTAGAACACGGGACGTGTTGATTTTGGTGTCAATGGGGTTAGCGGTTTTAGGTGGTCACACTGTATTGGGTAGCGTGATCGCTTGTTACCCGAACTGTGGAGGTTCGAGCCCGGACGGGGAACACCAACCACAGTCACCCGAGCATATAAAATCTAAGTTTTCCCAAACTCTACACCAAAAGGAGTTCTGCTTGGGTAGTACAATGGACAGAAAATTGAGTCTGAGTCCTCCGGATTTGGAAAATTTCTAAAAAAAAAAAAAAAAATAATCCTTTTTGAAAATACAATTAATTTTTGTACAATTTTTACATGTTTTTGCATAGTAATTGCCTTAATGAGACATCGAGTCAACCGGATTCGAATGATTCTGTCTGCTAGAATTTAAAGAATTAAACGTTTTATCCAAGGGCAGGGAACGATCCTGCAATAGATATAGTGTTATGTAGACATCAACGTTCTACCTATCCCTGCATATATTCTTTGATCAATTTTCCAACATCGCGTTCGCTGTCCTATGTGTCACTTACTATATGGAACGAATCTGATTAAGTAAGTAAGATTGAGTTAAGATTGAGTTAAATCCTTAACCAAATTCCAACAAAGGAAAACAATTGTTTTGGACTTTTCTATATATTTTTTTCACTTTAATTCAATTTACAATTAATTACTAGCTCAAGTTCGCCGTCCAAACGTCGCTGCAAAATGAAGCTGTCAAAAAAATCGAGCTATTGGACTCTGTCGTGACATTCGCAAGTTGTTTTTATTTGCGCTTTCTGCTCAGTTTGCAGCATCGATCGATGTTGGGTGGTAACAGCTGTTGAACTCCGGTTCCGTTGGTTTTGCTGATGTCACTGAACATGACTATTCTGTCAGACGTTCGTTTACTAATATTGAAAAGAAAAATTCAAGGTAAAATAAGAATTGTCTTTCTAACCTCAACTTTGAAAAAAAAAAAAAATATTTTGTCGAAAATGGGTTTTCAGATTTTGTAGAGGTTTTATATATCAGCTTGGTTACACGTACGCTATAAGATGGCATATGACGTTTTCGTAAACAAATTTGTATAGCGGTACTTTTCTGAGAATTGACTATTTCTCGGTTATGAATCAGTAGATTTTGTTGAAAACCAATATCTAAACAAGATCATGGTATATGTATGTACATATATTATATGTATACTCGTATGTGTGAACGTATCAATTCGTAAAAAATTGTCAAATTTACTTATTTTGTTTAAGTTTCAAATCTGAGTTATGTATTTGTAAATTAACGCGTATAAGTGCAAGAACAAATGTGTACATATTAGCGAGTCAGTCGTGCACTTTATTAAGTCGCGAAACCCCGAAACCATGGTTTTGGGGTCTCAAACTCAAGTGAGTTTGAAGGATCTGAATTGCAACTCTACTACATCCAACCTGTCCAATAAAGTTCTGAGAATGATAATTATTATATTAACCGACTCTACATCAACGTTGCATTCAACTACCGGCCTTATGATTAGCAAAGCTTCCAAGTCAGATAAGAAAAATTGACTCTTTCCTAAAACCATTTAAAAAAAAACCTACAAAAGTCAAAAATTTGAATATAATGGCAAATAATCCCTTAGTTATAGCCTAGAAATAACCAATTTTAAAAAATCAGTTCACAAAGGGTGTTTCAATTGGAAGTTATAATTTAAATTTGAAATAAAACTTTGGTTTTTCATAAACTGCTGACATTTTTATGTAAAATGAAAAATGATAACGGCCAAATGGGCGCCGCTAGTGGCCTTGCAGACTTCCGCCCTTGTGATACAAAATTTTGCATTCCTTTTCGGCATAAACCCTGTGGTAATTCATAAATAACTCGTCGAATCTAATCTTTTAGTTCTGAAATCGTTTGGTAGTCATTGACATATACCTTCTGCTTCACATAACCCCAAAGAAAAAAATTCATCGGTGAGATATCGTACAATTTTGGTCGCTGAAACGAGAGATGACGCTGCGTGAAACTTTGTGTGCAATAACTGCATTGTTTCTCGCTCTGTGTGGCAAGTGGCACCGATTTGTTGAAACCACATATCTTCCACATCAATGTCGTCCAATTGGTGCCAAAAATAATTTGTTATCATGTCCCGATACCGTTTACTATTGACTGTTACAGCAGCAACACGAGAATTTTCGAAAAAAGTACAACCCAATCACGCCGCCGATTTTCATGATTCATGACCCCAAATGTGCCATTTTTTTTTTTTAGTTGACGTAGTGCGCCTCACCGCTCAAGATGATTTTGTTTGAAAAATCGACATCAACTAGGTGGTTCTCAACACCCAATCAATGAAGTCACGACGCTGTTTATGGTCTGCTAGCTTAAATTCCTGAGTCGATTGTATCTTGTAGTCATGCAGATGCAGATCTTTTGTTTAAATGCGCTGCGCGAAGAACTGCGAGCGATGGCGAATAGATTTTGACGGATTGTCACAAAACACTGTCACTCACTGCGGTGATATTTTCATGTGACCGGCCACTACGAGAATGCGCTGGTCTTTGCACATCCAACACTGGTCGGGTTTGATCGATTTTTTCTATTAATTTCTTAACCACGACACGAGAAGGACGGTTATGTATATCGTCATTATTTCGCAATGCGCGATTTGTGTTGGTTAATTTTGTCCCATTTCGGAGATGGGTTTAAACAATTAAAATGCGTTATTCTCTCGTATATCGCTCCACAATTACAAATGTCAACGCTTTAGAGCCAGCCATAATGAACTTGAATGAGCTTACGCCAGCTTAATGAAATGTGCCATTACATGCAAATAGTATGGCAGGACCATAATGGGATTATGCTCGGTATCGTCAAGTTTTCGTTAACTTCTGTGGGCTTACGGGAATGTCTCAATGAAATGAGACATTCAGTACGGAAATTTGACAGTTGACACAAAAAAAAAAAAAAGAAAACAAAATTCCAAATCATTTATTTTTGACAGGATATTTATCCCTTCCATTGAAAGATGCAGTAATCTTATTTTTTTTTAATTGTTTTAGTTTATTTTCCATTTTCTTTTTCCTTGCACTGAAACCAAACCGAATGTAAAGAATTTGACAGACTATAAGTTTGCTCAAGCACATTATGGGTAACTACAGAGTTTGACAGAAATTGAGTGGGCTTTTCGTTCGGTTTTGACATAAGGTTAATTCCACTGAAGTCCATTATGGTATTCACAGATATCAAATATCAGCTGTCAATCATTGACAGAACCACAGTAGTGTCAAATGAATCACTCTTTATTTGACGAAGAATGTTTGACAGATTCTTAAACTATTACAGGGAAAAAGAATATTCTTTAAAATATTATATTTTTATATGACGACCTTACTTCTACGTTCTACGCTGTGGACACAGTAATGTCTTCAGAAAGTTTTTTAAGAATAAATTTTCAAAATAAATAAAAAAAAAAAAACGGTGTATTTCTTTGTCTTTTATATATATAACACTATATAGAATATTTTAAAAATTATACTAAATAATATTTTTACTTAATAGAGCTTTGGATTATTCTGTGCAATACACTTAACCGTGCTCCTTGGACGAAGTGAAAATGGTGAGGATATTAACCGCATTGCTAAACGACAGCAAGAATTTTTACCACTGTCCATTCAAGATAAAGGACGACGTGATCTGCCATCGCCATTGAGTTTATCTCCATCGGCACCTGGCCATCGACTTATGAAGACTGCTCCACCACCGCCACCCACCATGCCCAAATGACAGACAATTAGTTTCTAAATAAATAAATATATATAAATATACGTATAATATTTAAAGATTTTCAGATTATACTTAAATTTACTAAATAATTTATCAAAAAAGAAAAAGGCAAAAAAAACAACAAAAAACCTACAAAAAATCAACAAAAAAAGATGAAAAAAATAAATCTTATTTAGAAATCTTGAACATTAAAAAAAAAAACAAGCCCACTGCATTCCGGCACAAAGTGGTCATCCATTAACGTAGTTTGTGATAGATTTTTTTGTCTGGCGATCTGTAAGAAAAAATTGTAAACAATAAAACACTCGAATTGTTGTAAAGTTCCAGCGAATATTTTTCAAAAAAAAAAAAAAAAATAAAAACCAACTAAACTCACAAACAGCAAACACCTTCACAGAGTCAGGACCGCGCAGAAAAGGACATTATTCAAACACAAACAACACCCACTCTCGTTGGAATAGAGCGCTAGAAAAAGGCTGAAACAGTTACTGTCTTTCGAAGACAAACCAAATGAATGGGCACCATCGTCCATATAATCACTCGAACTGAATACTAAGACGAATGCCAATAAAGCTGTCACCACCTATTATACATTTTGTAAAAAAAAAATTTTTTTTTTTTATTGTTTTACTGTCTTAATTTTTGTACGAGATGAATACAAACGAATCTGATAAAGGAAAAGCATTGGAAAAAGCTCTCAATCGAGAGATACATAGAATCGAAGTTGGAATGGAAATAAACAAAAGCCTTTTTAGACATTTACAAATAGACTAGGTAGGAAATGTAATGAAATAATTTATATATATCTCATATATAAATATGTACTCACTTAATAAATTTAAAAAAAAAAAAAAAAAAAAAAAAAGATTAAACTGCCAGTTGAGTAACTCTTTCCCAAAAATTTAAAAAAAATGTATTTACTACGAAGGAAAATATGTATAATCAAAATATTTAGATATTTTTTATTTAGGCATAAGAGGCACTTTTTGAAAATGCGCATGTTTATCCTACGGATATCGGAATCAAATTATACACAAACTGCAAGAGACAGGACACGTATGAGAGCACGCTGATGTTAATCGCACAGTAAATGTATCGAAATGAGGCTATGGAGGCATCGTAATCACACAATAATACAAAATATAAACACTTTTTATTCATTCAAATATGTAACACAAACACTACGAATCAAAACAGCCCTTGGAGTTAGCGCATCGCGTTAGTAGAAGTACACTCACATCAGGTCTCACAGCTGGCTTCATAAGTCAGTTATAAGCCAGAAGGTGGTAAATGCAGGGAAGTTTTTGTATCAATAGAATATACACTGTTTGGATATATCGAAGAAAGTGGGAGGGTCTGAAGCTAGCTTATAGTTGATTTAAATTATTGCAGCTGGAAGTTTTTTTTTCTATAATAATTTTAAGATATCTACGAGAGCATTAACAAACTTTAACACCTTAAAACCTCTTTGATAAATTGATACTTAAAATTGTCGGCTATTCCATTGAATAAATAGATTATGAAATAGTGTTAACCTGAGTTTACTCTAAAGGCTTCTGAATGCTTAAAACTCTTTTAAGTGTCACCTTTTCTCATCTTCCTTTCAATAGACCAAGGCAACGCATTTACTTGACTTCAATAATGTCTGATTAAGTATTAAAAAAAAAACACTGTTTCATTCCATGCATTCCACTTATGACGTATGCAGTCTTAATTCAAATATTCAGAAACGCATAAAGTCGAAAGAACTATTACTTGATTTGATGATATGTGAACGAGTCCCACAACTAACAAAAATAAAAATAAAAAATAACATCTGATCTAATTTCTAATGGAAAAGTCTTGAAACACCCTGTAGATATAATACATATAAAACTTTTAGTGAAGTGGGTACAACGGTTGACACATTTATGAGCGTCATCGAGAACGGTACTTTAGTTCTCTCAAACACTTCCCGAATTGGCGTGATTTTTGTGCAACGGCTCACGCTATGTATTCCCCAGTTAACTCGGTCGTTTGTCATCTTGAGTTTGAATATTTCGGACGCAGACTTTGCCAGGTCAGTGTTACTCAAGTTATCTTGCACGATCCCAGCATTAGCTAACGGTGATGCACGTAATTTTGGATATCAAATTTCATTCAATGGAAGACCATAAGCAGAATGTGACCTCTGCAAGGCAAACTAGATAGCCTCTATGTTGGAACTGTCGAAAGCCATTTCGAAATCGATTATCAGCAGGTAGCGATCGATACTCAACGCTTTTCTCAACGCGATGTTTATATTATTGATTCAGGAAAATTCATAACGGAAACCAGCTTGTTCACCATCGGTCGCTAAACCCTCAATATGACGAATTTACGCCTGGAATTTCAAATGATGTCAACCCGTCTTCGAACGGATGTGGTGCAAGGTTGTGTAAGCCACAATAAAATAGTGATCTCATTATAATCCATGATCTCCGTCTAGATCTATATTTTATGCCGTTTTTATTCTATCATAATTGGCACTTATGAACTCGAATAATCACTCTTATTCTCATAGTCAAAGTGACAGATCGTCACCTCACTTCATTTTAGTTCCGTTCCCGTACTTGAAAGCGTTTGTACTACTTTTGTATTAGTACAAAATAAATTCGAAAAGCACTTTCGATTGGGTTTAACTTTACAGATACAGATCTATCCTTCGGTGTTGAGAAGAAAAGTTGTCATGTTTTCGATCAAATATAATTTAGAAATAATGCGAATCAAACGATTGACCATTGAAACTGAAGGTGCGGATCCGGCCTAAAAACACTAGTTTCGGCAAAGTTTCTATTTTGGCCAAAATGCTGCCGAGCCTTCGCCCTCGACGAAAATACGCTGTCGGTTTTGTTGCTTAGAGAATGATTTGTCACAAAGGTCTCCAGGGAAACATATGTAATTTTGCCAAAAAAAAAACTGTTATAAATACTTTAACGAGTATGTTCGGTTTCGGCCGAAGTAAAATAACTGCAGAATTGTGACTTTGTAGTGATGTCTCGATAATGCGAACTAATTAAAACAAATCTTAGTGACTGAGTGCATATTCAAGTATTAAATTTTTCTTTATCTACAATCAGCAGTTTATAAAACTTCACAAAACCACGTCCAATATTTTAAACACAATTTCGCAAAGAGGTCGGTCTGCTAAACTTGATGTTAACCCTACCTCATCCATAAGCTTAATCAAGATCTCTCATCGTATGACAGTTTCAGAAGAATATACAGTGGCCGTGTTTCTTTGTGAAAATTATGCTCAGCTCAGTAAAAGTTTGCATAACGAATGAGAACAACAATTAGCTTGGTATAAAGTTTCACTACATTTCGATATTAGGCGTGTTTTTTTGCGAAGTGTATACCCAGGAATGTTCGAATTTACACCAGAAGCAAAAATAAAATGCTACTGGCTATCACTGGCGATGATATCCACATTGTTCAGATTATATGAAGATAGCACTGAATGCTGGAGAATTCATTTCACTATTAAGGGAGGATTCGGTTTTTATCTTGTAGCCTCTCGTTACATTCCTGGCGCACACTTGCTGAAGAGGCATTTTACTACTGCAAATTAGTGGAATACGCTTTTGTTATTGCGTTCATTTCTATTTTTTCTATTTTATTGCAAAAAAAACACACCTAATATCCACAGTTGTTGTCGCTAACTGAGTAGTAGCACATTTCGACTATCAAGCTCAGGGATGTTAGCAGACAAGAAGAACGCGTAATTTCATATCTTTGATTTTAGATTCTGTTCAGTCAGTAGTGCCAGATTTTAAAATAAATAGTAGATATATCTTCTTTTTTTTTATCAAACCTAACAGAACTTTGTATGTGGTTACAAAGAAACACGGCTAGTGTTGAAGATAGCTGTTTTATATTTCGTTATATCCAATGAATGTTGTATTGTAATATCCTATATAACATCTAAAGTGTAATTCTATATGATACAAGAAATATAATATATATATATATATAGGAATGGTAAATTAGAAAAGTTATGACGCATGTAAATAAGCTAAAAGAGAATAGAATAGAATAGGACCCGATGCATTATAAATCAATAACATTCATACGGACTTAAGGAAATACATATAAAAATAATAAAAATATTTGCTGGGATTAAGTTTACCAAGATCGCTCGGTTTATTTGTATTATTAATTAAATATATTAGTTTATAAGAAAAACTTAAAACAAAACGTAGTTGTTGAATTAAAAAGAAAATAATAATAAAAACAAAATCAATGCGACAAAGTTGTTTCGCCCTTAGCAAAAACACAAATTAAAAATTTCAATGTATAATTATATGAAAGATAAATAAAAATGTATTTTTCTAATAATCTAAGGTATATATTGGGAGATATCTGAAGAAGAAGTATAAGAAACCCCCTATTTAGCTTATTTTTGCGAACCTGTACTTAGTTTCTTTTTGTTTTTTTTTTTTTTTCATTTTAGTTCGTATACATATACTGACCTCCATTAGTTTACTTCCCTTCACTTGTTCCGCTAAACAGTACCTACATGAATGTAAGAAAAAAAGATTAAACAAAATAAAACATTTTGAAGGATGTGAATATAAAGTTGATCATAGTGAACATTTATTTTCAAATGTACTTAATATTTTTGGGTAGCTAGTAATCTTAATAAAAACAAAGAGAAACATATTTAACATTAAAGAAATACACTTAGTAGATTTTAGCTTCACTATTATTGACCAATTTCATCATTATAACAATGAAAAATTAACTTTAATTGAAATTCAATATAAAACTAAATAAACCTTTCAAAATTCCAAAAATAAGAAAACAAATACGAAATGACAAAAAAAAAAAACTTAAATTAAAAAAAAAACATATATAAATAAAAAAATGTTCAAATTGAAAAAAAAAAAAATTAAACAAAAAAGTAAATCCCAAGTGTTTAAAGTTAAATTTTAAACATTTAATGTTAGTTGACATTTCTATGTTCTAGATGCAATACACGTTGTTTTATCATACAAACATACATATTTGTGATCATTTGTAGTGAAAAAAAAAGAAGAAAACAAAATTGTTAACCTTAGTCTCTCTACGATTTCATAGGACTTTATTCATAATCTTAACAAAAGAAAATTTAAACATGTCAGACTTTTGTATTTTTTTTAAGCCTCATGTCAATCATCTCAATAAAACATATTTATTTGACTTCATACAACAGTAGTGTATTATTAATTGATATAATTTATGTTATTTGTTTTTTTTTACAAACTTTTTCTTAGTTTTTAAAAATCTCTGTAATTTTGTGTACTTATTTGGTTTGAAGGAAAACTTTTATCTGTCGTTTCATGTATTTTTACAAATTTTACGAATTTTAAGGTCAATTAAAGAAAAAAAAAAAAACTAAAATAAAAAATCTGCTACCTTTTTTTTGAAAAAAAAAAAAAAATATCTAAGCGTATAAAATGCATTCGAAAAAATTAATTTAAAGATTTTTGCCTCTGACGTAGGAAACGTCTAAATTTTCCGGTCACTTTGAAGTCTTAAGTGAAAGACTATTTTGGTAATTTTCTTATAAAGAATCTTCTAGAAAATTCCAGAACTGTGTCTTGATCTCTAATCTCTAAACGAAATTGTACTACATTCAATTTACGGAACACAGTAGCTTAATTTGTTGCGTTTCTTTTGTATGAGTATATATAGCATCTTTTTTATGTTCCAGGTAGATGTTGTTTGGCCGCCATTTTGGTTTGGTTGGCATTTGTCAGTTCTCATTTGACAGTCATGAGAGTAGTAGATAACAACATATTATGGACATTATCTAACGATGGACAAAGTTAAAACGAAAAAAATTTGCGTAATTTATTTGTTTTAAATCATGTGCCAAGCAAGTCAATCATATCAGCGTATAATGAATAACTTTGAAACTCAGTATACCTAGCAGGGACAAACATACTGTTACTACATTTGTTGCACCTATTGCGCGATCTAGGCGTACCCAAAGATTGACATAACATTTGTAGTCAGTTAACGTCACAATTGTTTCTTTATAAAAATATTTTAAATTTGCTTACACTTTCGCTCTGAATTGAGAAAGCGAATCGCATCTCTGTCATAGCACTTCATAAGTGGGGTGTGAACAAAGGTTCGATTTTCAAGACACTGCAGCAGCTAGGTATTAGCCTAATGTTTGCTTGTCGGTGTATAAAATTCTTCGGGGATACGGGCGACATTAAAGGCCGTCTGCGATCTGGTCCTCCTCGCACGGTAAGAACGCCACAAGTCATCAAAACCTTAAAGGCTCGAAAAGGTCCCTAAAAGCAGAAAACACTGGTACACGGGGTGAATGTAACACAAAAGTCAATGATTAACATATCAAGACAGGCTTGAGGGTGGGGGCCTTCAAACGCCATACTAGAAAAATGCTGACTGTGGCTTTTACAAAAATTGGGTCGAAAAATCAAAGCGAGTCTTGGTGGAATACGCTGCTGTTTTGTACAGAAAAATTCTGTTTACCGATGTGAAAATCTTCACGATGCACAATGCCAGTTTCGAAAACGTCATTTGATTGTCATTTTGATCGTCATTGCAGCACTTAAGGGTTGCCAACATCAAACTGCAAACGTTTTTTGCTACCATTGATCTGTGTCGCCTGCATGATTTTTTTTTGCTATCGCGTTTGACGTTTTCAAACAGCAAAATGGAGCCCTTAACAAAATTTATTGAGAAAATTGTGTTGGAAAATCTTAGTGAGAGTACAAGTAATAACTCGATTTTATGTACGTACGTACTGTTCACGAGATCGAAATTCCTCCGAGTAGTCCGATCCAGTAATTTTTCTTATTGCGCAGCGCAAATATCTGGCTGCTTTTTTGCAGCGCAGATGACGTTTATGAAAATCTGCACTGTAAACACTGCATTATCGAATATGCTGCGAATGCAGTGCGATTTATAATGTTGTTTTCGAACAAACGACTTTTGCAGCTTGCGTTTAAGAACATTGTGCAAAAGCAATTTGATTCAGATGACGTTTTCGAAAACGTCCGGGTATATGCACGGTCATCTAGGGAAGTGTTTCTAGCCAATCTCAAGGATCCGTAAAGGACACCCCTCCAGAGTTAGCCATGGCGTGCTGAGTAGTCTCTTATGACGCGGTCACTAACTTGCATTTTTGCGAAAAAAACATAGAAACATAGGCCAAAGTGTACCAGCAAACCATTTAAGGACCCTTTGTGAAACCTCTAAACCATACTCTATACCAAAAAAAAAAAAAAGGAAGGAACATTCCAGCAAGATCATGCGCCAGCTTATAAGGCGAAAACTACCCATACCTGGCTCCAGAGAAATGTACTCCGTTTTATTGCTACAAAGACTAGCCTTCCACCAGCCTAGACCTTAATCCACTTGATAACAAATTGTGCACTGTCTTAAAGGACCTTATGTGCCTCAAAAGATACCCTAACATGGAACTGTTAAAGTGAGCTCTGATCGAAGCTGTGGCCAATTTCCTAATTAATGAGGTGCGTATTCCAATTGATGAGTGGCCAAAAGGACTAAAGACTTACATTAAGGCCAAGAGAAGTCCTTTTAATTATAGTTTCGATTATTATATTCAGAATATATATCTGAATAAATCCTGAAAGTTTCATTAAATTATCTTTCGAGGTCTTTGTTTAATAGCAATAAATGTGTGTAACAGTACTATTCTCCTTACCAGGTACATTGGCGCTTAAAGTGAAGTCCGACCGAATTCGCACAAAATATTGATGCAGTGAGAGACAATATTGATGAAAGTCCGGGCACCTCCGTTAGATGCCGTGCACAAGAATTTGGAATGTCTCCGGCAAGTTTGTTTAAAATAATCAAAAAAAAAAAAAAAAAATGTGCACTTGTACCCGTATAAAATTCGATTGCCTCAACAAAAGTGAAAAGGTTTTGCCGTTTTAGAAAAAAAATAATCATGAGTGACGAAGCTCATTTCAAGTTATCTGGATTTGTTAATAAACAGAGTATCCGCTATTGGGGCACTGAAAATCCTCAATTGATACACCAACGACCTTTTCACTAGAGTTACTGAAGGTGCGCCATTTGGGCCGATGACATCATTTCACTAATTTCTTTCAAAACATCTTTTATAATAGACTTGCAGTCTTTAAAAGCAAAAGTTAAGATTATATTAAGTTAAACAATCGAAGCAGAATTATAAAAATAACAAAATTTTTAAGACTTTTAACTGATCTCGAATTTTAAATACGAGTATGATGAAAAAAAAGAGGATTCAAAACTAAGAATTTTCAATCAAATACCTGAATAAAACAATCTCAAATACTTTGCAACATTGGCGCTCAGAGTTGGTGCACGTGAACCTCGGTTGTATAAATATAAAGGAAGAATTAGATATAGAGAATTAAATTTTGTTCGTAAAAATAACACCGCTCTTTGGTTATTAATAAGTCTATTAATATTTTGAGGGTGTTGTATTTCATATATGGAAGCAGACTACATCCTAAAATATTTCTTATAAACCGCTATAAGTGATCAAAGCTCTTAAGGTTGTACACAATACACTTATCCAACTACGTTGTTGCATGCCTCGATAAGGTTTATTTTTGTTTCGGAATTGCACATACAAAATATTTGGCACCCATAGAATACTATTGGCTAAACTGGTTGTAAAGTGCTTAAATAACGATAAGCTACGTAAGCAGTCGTATATTTTGCCGATTATAAACTGTCCCAGGTGAGAGTCGAGTTAAGCAATATGCCTAAATTGTCGGATTTTGTGATATTCTTATTCGGTGTTTCCCAAATAAAGGACAAGAAAATAGCTTATATTAAGTTGATTCTTGTAAAGAACCATACATTTTGTTTTCTTCGGGTTTAAATGAAGGTTATTTGTTTCAGACCATTGCATGATGCTCTGAAGGTCGCTGTTTGACTTGTCAACCACGTCGTCGATCATTCCTGGTTTGAAACTGAGATAAATTCGCAAATTATCAGCGTACATGTGTAATGATGAGAACTTGACTTGAAGCGAAAGGTCATTTATAAGCATAGAGAACAACAACGGTCCTAGTATTGAACTCTAAGGTACCCCTGACAATAAATCAATAGTTAGCTATGAGAACATCAAATCGATACTGGTTCTTCATTTCGGAGATCAGTACTCTGACTTTAACTGTGTCGAATGCATTTGAAAAATCTAAGAGTCCTAGAAATTATATCCTATAAGACCGTCTTTAACTTTCAAAATAGCTGATATGCAACTGTGCTTTTCCCTAACACCAGACTGATGAACACTCACTATTTGTTCGTGCAGGAATTTTTCCAATACACCTTAAATTTTCAGACAGATCTGTCAAATGGTTTTGTTATGGTAGCCATTTTAAATAGACGCCTACTAGCATTTTCGTTAAAATGGAAAAAAGTGAATTTCGAGTGCTCATTAAACACTATTTTTTGCGAGAAAAAACTATCACGCAAACCAAACAAAAGCTTGACAAATATTATGGGGACTCTTCACCATCGATTGGAACCATTCACTTGGCTTGAAGAGGCCACAGGCTTATCACATGGTTCAGTGATTTCGATTTTACATAAATATTTGGACATGAAAAATCTTTCCGCAGGATGGGTGCCGCGTTTGTTCACAATCGACAACGAACGCATTCGTTTGACAACTTCAAAGGTGTGTTTGGCGATGTTCCAGAAAAATTCGGCTGGGTTTTTGCGCCGTTTTGTAACCGTGGATGAAACCTGGATTCACCACAACACACCATAAACCAAGGAACAGTCAAAACAATGGACTTCTCCTGGTGAATCGAATCCGAAAAAGGCCAAGGCGGGTTTGTCAGCAAACAAGGTCATGGCGACAGTTTTTTGGGATGCGTGCGGTGTTATTAACATCGATTACCTTGAAAAGCGTAAAACGATCACCGGTGCATATCACGCAGAGCTGCTGGATCGATTCCACGCCGATTTGAATCAAAAACGGCAACATTTGGCGAAGAAAAAAGTAATTTTTCACCAGGACAACGCACCGGCGCACAAGTCCGCAGTCGCAATGGCAAAATTGCATGAGTTAGGCCACGAACTTCTCCCTCATCCAGCATATTCCCCAGATTTAGCCCCCTGCGACTATTTCTTGTTTCCAAACATGTAGAAATGTCTCAGAGGTAAGAGATTTGGGTCGAATGAAGAGGTCATCGCTGAAACAAATGCTTATTTTGAGGGGCTCGAGAAATCGTATTATTTGGAGGGCATCAAAAAATTGGAGAAACGTTGGATGAAGTGTATAGAGCTAAAAGGAGACTATGCAAGACTGGAAACTGGGCAAGAAGCGATGACGACAAAACCATTCTCTTCGTAGACTACCTAGAAAACATATTTAAACCACCAGTTGAAAATTGAAATATACAACCTACGTTAATAGGACCTTCAGAAGAAGAAAGCGAAGAAATTCTGCTCACAACACCTAATGAAATATGCAACTTAATTAAGCATGAAATAAATGCAAAGAAAAGTCCTGGATATGACCTTATATCTGGTGTCATACTAAAGAACTTACCAAGGAATAATAAAAATAACAAATTTAATAAATGCCACATTTAAGCTTAAATATGTGACTAGTTTGTGGAAGGTTGATGACGTCCTAATGATTCCCAAACCTGGTAAACCGATATTGCCAATGATATCAAAACTGTTTGAGAAAGTACTCGCAAAACGTTTAAATAAAATAATTGAAAGGAAAAAGCTGATTCCGAACCATCTATTTGGTTTTCGAAGGCAGCACTCTACGATACAACAGGTACACAGAATTATGAATAAAATCGAAGAAGCACTAGAAAAAAGGAAAGTTTGCTCGGCTGTATTCTTGGATGTGGCGCAGGCCTTTGATAAAGTATGGCACAAAGGACTTATCTATAAACTGAGATGTATGTTGCCAAATCAATATGCTTCTATTCTGAAATCGTATCTAAATGGAAGACATTTCAGAATAAAACAACAGAGTACTTATTAAAATCTAAGAGAAATAATGGTAGTGTACTGGGCCCAATATTATACTTATTATATACTAGTGATATTCCTAAATTAGAAAACCACACTATAGCAACATTTGCAAATGTTACTGCAATACTAGCAGTAGGAAGAACCAATGAAGAATCCACAGAAAAACTACAAATTGGCATAAACAAAATCTGTGAATGGCCTAATAAGTGGAGAATCAAATTGAACGAGTCTAAGTCAGTCCATGTTGACTTTACTAATAAAAAAATTGAATATATACAAATTATTATAAACCAAAAAATAGTTCCATGCGCTAATACAGCGAAATATTTAGGTATGACTCTAGATGCAAAGTTGAGATGGAAAGAGCACGTAAAAAAGAAAAAAAAAAAGAGTTAGAAATCAAATATAGAAAACTGCACTGGCTGATAGGAAGAAACTCATCCGTATCAATTGGAAATAAAGTGATTTTATATAATCAAATTCTGAAACCAACATAGACATATGGAATCCAACTATGGGGTTGTGCCAAAAAGACAAACATAGGCAAAATACAACGTTTCCAAAATAAGGTGCTTAGAAATATAGTAAATGCACCTTGGTACATAAGAAATAATGACCTTCATCGAGACCTGAAGGTAGAAAGTGTATCTGCGGAAATTCTAAAACATGCAAAAAAACAAAGAAAAGCTAGAAGAGCATATAAACTTAGATGCAAGAAAACTACTGCATAATGAAAATCAATTACGAAGGCTTAAAAGAAAAAAACCTCTCGATTTAACTTAATACTTACTACATTCGAAACAAAGAGTCACCAGGGGGTGAAACTCATACAAAAACTAAGATGTCAGGAAAAAATTGCTTATTAGTCCAAGTGACTAGATCGCAATTATGTGGGAGATGGTTTTAGTCTGTAAAAATCCGGCATGTTGATTACTCGGATCATCAGTATCTTTTGAAGATCTCACCTTGATCTAAAAAAAAAAAAAAGGAGACTGTTGAAAAATAAAATGTTTTTATACCGAAAAGAGTGTTCCTTATTTCATTTTTCAGGGACTTATTGACCCACCCTCGTACATATGTAGTTCTGAATGCAGAAGTGAATCTTTGGCAACTTTCCAAGCAAATGGAAAAGAACATGTTAAGACGTTGCTGTTAAAGATGTTAGAGTAGGTAGTATGTGCGGTAGAATTATCTTAATAAAGAGAGGTTGGACTTCATCGAAGCCCATAGCTCTAGATTTAGTTTTAGGTACACCTTTTACAACATCATTGGGCACAATTTTTTGGAAAACGTAAAAGGCAATGCTATAAACTGTAACTCAGAAACTATTTGCACCATTAGCATCGGGGTAAGATCGGATAGGCGTGCAATGGTTGAAAATTGTATCTTTTTAGGTCATCCAATCGCTTCGGAGATAGAAGTTTCTTAGCTAATTATATATTTTGGATGCTTTGTAATGATGCCTTAATCGTTTCTGGACTCCACAAAAAAAAAAAAAATTCCAACGGAGTCAAATCGCAACTCTGCGGAGGCAAAGCGATTATTGAACTTAGTGCGCAAAAGATCGATTGTTTTACGGCTTCAATCGCACGTAGCCCCATTTTACTGGAACGAGAGATCGTCCAAGTTTACAGGACGAATACGAGGATAACTTGTTTTATCAATTAGCATGCCAATCTCACTCTCTCATGCCAATCTCACTCTCTTCACAAACTTGCGTACACAGCACGGTTGGTGCATTCGACCGAAATCTATTTTCAAAGATCGTACTTTTTCAGAAACACAGCACTCACTTTTGAAATCTTTTCAACGTTGTTCAAGTATAAATTGATTCATTTGGTACCACGAGGGTATAATACTGTGTTTCTGTCAATTTTTTGATCGCGGAAGAGCTGTCAGTGTCAGAATAACATGTAATTTAAAAAGAAACCAGCAGATGTCCCAACAGTTACTTTCGTACAATTCTCTCCGTAGGACAAAATGCTTTCGAATTATTTGAACGTTGTAAACATTTAGCATCCATTTTATAATATTATTTCATTTTTTCTTTAGAGAGTATCCTTCCTGTGCGTCTCTCTATTAAACAATGCCCCGTGACCTTGAGTCCCCAATTGTAGAACTTATGCTTTATGGTTTTGAAATTACTCCACCTATCCGTGGAATCCGTGTTCTTTACAAATATGGAGAAGTCGTTTCGAGTGTCATCTTCGAGGTTCGACATATTAAGGGTATCCCAAAATTCACGCAAAAGGTAATTTTGGTAGAAAATACAGGCTTTTAATTAAAAATTGTAAACGTTTAGTATAGGGTTATGGCCTCCACGCCTTTCCTGGCGCATACGCACTCTTTTGTCGAAATTTCCCATGACCGTTTTACATAAAAATCACATGTAATCCACATTTATACCTTGCAATTTAGGCACATAAAACTGGATTATCATGTCGCGACGAGCCACATTTTCAAAGAAGAAGGGTCCGATGATGCTTCCACCCCAAAATCCGCATCAAACAGTGACACAATGCCGATGCATTTGTTTCTCAACAATCACTTGTGGATTTTCTGAACCCCAAATTCGACAATTTTGACGATTAATAAAGCCATCAAGATGGAAATGAGCCTCATCGCTGAAGATGATTTTGTTTGGAAAATTAGCATCCACTTGTTGTTGTTCCATAATCCATTCAACAAATTTTCTTCGCTGTGCGTGGTCAGTAGGCTTCAGTTCTTGAATCAATTGCACTTTGTATGCATGAAGATGTAAATCTTTCGTGAGAATACGCTTTAGAGAACTTCTCCAAATGTCCAATTCTTGACCACGGTGCCAAATTGATTTTCCTGGACTCTCAACGACACTCTCACGACCTGTTTTGATGTTTTGTGTTGAACGGCTTGTTGAAGGGCGACCAGAGTGTCACTAATTGATCTAGTCTCCCTGAATTTTTGAATTAATCTCTTCACAGTTGATGAAGTTAAATCACTATTCCGACCATATTTTGTACAAAAATTGCGAACTCTAGCTGCTTATTTTTAAAATATTGCTCAAAATGAAAACGCGTTGTTCTTTCGTGTAGCACTCCATTTTTAATAACCCTTATCTGTCAGCTGTCACGCTGTCTTTTTTTTTTCTTTGGCAAAACTACCGCAGAAATGGCGCAAAATTCAAATCTTGCGTGAACATCTGGTTCTGCTCCGGATTTGTTTGTTTTTAAGTTTTCTTAAAGTGATCGTATTAATGTTTGATCCCCCGGATAAGCCGGTAGGAAAAAGGTTTATCATAACATTGATGGTTCTACTGTGATAAGGCACTAAGAGTACGGCAAGGCCTGTCAAAGCACCTGAAGGAGCCCATTGGTGTTTGATTTCACCCCCAGCTTTGCATCCTTTGGAACTGTTTGCTATCTGCTTAAACCACCAATGGAATCAAGTTGATTACCTAATCTTTAGCTTGGTACCTGCTTTCAATGACGTTAGAGATGGGATGACCAACTGTAATGGCACATTGGATTCACTAGGTCTTACTGAGCTACCGAGCACCCCCACCACGACAAGGTAAGTAATCGAATGAGAAGTAAATTTTAACCTGATTTTTCTAAGGAGTCTACGAATCTCGTATGTGCCAAATATTTAAGGTTTCGAAACAATCGCCAACATATATTCCCGTCTTTTCCTTACTAAAATGCATTTTGGAAATTTGTAATTACTCCGGTAAAGTTAAAACCGCTTCGTTATTAAAAACTCCGATTCATGAGTTTGCGCGCCATTAATAGTTTTTATCAGGAATACTTGAATACATCGCCAGTAATGTTAAATTTTGAGAAAAAAAAGTGTTTGGAGATGCGGGGCATCGATCCCCGTACCTCTCACATGCTAAGCGAGCGCTCTACCATCTGAGCTACATCCCCATATTTGGTGTTCTGCTCAATAATATTTTTCCACATGCACTGAAAGCACTTCGCAATTATTGTGAATTACCGGCATGGTTTGAATATAAACTACGCGTTAAACTGTTACGGCGAAACACTTTAGTTAATATTGGAACCACAAGTTAAATATTTAGTCCCATCCATAGATGTCACTTTCGGAATATGAATCGAATTGTTTGTTTATTGCAATTGATACATCATTTCATAACTGTTTGAAATGGGGACAAAAAATGCTTTAGACACCCTACATATCGAACATCAGAAATTCGGCTTTGTTTTTCATCTTTAGAATGCTTTAAGTTGTACTATAAGGTACGGATGCAGATATTCTGCGGATATCCAGCACTCAACAACAACAGAATACTGCAAGACGATTCAACGTCGAACGGCTACTATTGTAAGACCCGCTAGAACCTTCGCCGACGACAGTGTTTTTCTTAACCGTTCGACCCGCCAGCATAGACCAGTGGCAGCATTGCTAACAAGGTATCAGAAATGCCGCCTCTGATGTGCTGGGTTTCACTCGGCGACCACAACGAAAACCCTGATTTGATAAAGAGTTCTGGCTTCAAAGCAATGCAGCAAAGCAAGAGACGTACGAGGGTAGGTCAATAAGTCCCTGAAAAATGAAATAAGAAACACTCTTTTCGGTATAAAAACATTTTATTTTTTTACATAGTCGCCTTTTAGCTCTATACTCTTCATCCAACGTTTCTCCAATTTTTTGATGCCCTCCAAAGACAAAATACGATTTTTCGAGCCCCTCAAAATAAGCGTTTGTTTCAGCGCTGACCTCTTCATTCGACCCAAATCTCTTACCTCCGAGCCATTTCTTCATGTTTGGAAACAAGAAGTAGTCGCAGGGGGCTAAATCTGGGGAATATGCTGAAGGAGGGAGGAGTTCGTAGCCTAACTCATGCAATTTTGCCATTGCGACTGCGGACTTATGCGCCGGTGCGTTGGCCTGGTGAAAAAGAACTTTTTTCTTCTCCAAATGAGGCCGTTTTTGCTTCAAATCGGCTTGGAGTCGATCCAGCACCTCGGCGTAATATGCGCCGGTGATCGTTTTACCCTTTTCAAGGTAATCGATGTGAATTACACCGCGCGCATCCCAAAAAACTGTAGCCATGACCTTGTTTGTTGACAAACCCGCCTTGGCCTTCTTCGGCTTCGATTCACCAAGAGAAGTCCATTGTTTTGACTGTTCCTTGGTTTCTGGTGTGTTGTGGTGAATCCAGGTTTCATCCACGGTTACGAAATGGCGCAAAAACTCAGCCGAATTTTTCTGGAACATCGCCAAACACACCTTTGAAATTGTCAAACGAATGCGTTTGTTGTCGATTGTGAACAAACGCGGCACCCATCTTGCGGAAAGCTTTTTCTTGTCCAAATATTTATGTAAAATCGAAATTACTGAACCATGTGATAAGCCTATGGCCTCTTCAAGCTCGCCGATCGTCCGTTATCAAACCATGGATTTTGTCGACCATTTCTGGTGTGGTGACCTCAATTGGGCGACCAGAACGTTCGGCGTCACTTGTGCTTGAACGACCGCACCGAAATTGAGTAAACCAGTGGTGAATGGTTCCAATCGATGGTGAAGAGTCCCCATAATATTTGTCAAGCTTTTGTTTGGTTTGCGTGATAGTTTTTTCTTTCAAAAAATAGTGTTTAATGTGCACTCGAAATTCACTTTTTTCAATTTTAACGAAAATGCTATGTAGTAGGCTTCTATATAAAAGGGCTGCCACAACAAAACTATTTGACAGAACTGTATGAAAATTTAGGTGCGTTCTTTTGAAAGTTGATTCTTGACAAAAAAAAAAAAAAAAAAATTTAAGGTGACGACACAGTTTGTGTTAATTTTCAGGGACTTGTTGATCCACTCTCGTACAAATCAGCGCTGCAAAATTAGACGAGCAAAAAGATTTACGAGCAAAAAAGAAGGAACCCTGACTTTTCCGAAAGAAGAAGAATGAGAATGAGAAGCGTGCAGTCGAGTCAATAAAAACATGTTAGAGTAGAGGTTACGTTCGAAAGTTTTACTTTCTACTTCTTTTCCTTACGGCCAAGTTATGATCCGGAGTAGAAGGATCACAACCCTCCCACTTTACTGCATCCCTACTGGTCCGCCTGTGGGGTTTGCCGGTTTGACCTCAGGAAGTACCGGCAGACTTCCCGGTTTAGGATCACTTCATCACTGAGGCCAATCAAATGCTGGTGTTTTTGCATTTGTGTGATCCAGTTGTTTTTTGGTCGAAAGTTTTACCAAAAATGAAAAAAAAGCATGCCGTGGCTATAAGAGAGACGAATATGGAAACCTCGTAGTAGAGCATAAGTCGGTGCTGAAAATCTAGAAATAACATATCTGCAGACTGTTAAAAGGCGATGATGACCAATAGTCCTCTGCCAGGTAGAACGAACCATTCAATTTGTACGATGACAACCAATACTTCCGTTCACCCGATCAAAATGAGGCAAGGATAACAATATTGAAGCTGGAACTGATGGCCTACCAGCCGTACCCCGTGTTCGATTCACAAAAAAAGAGAACTGCGCAAATTACAGAGGCATTAGTCTCCTATAGAGTATCTAGTTTAGGCATCCCTGCTAAGCTCATCCGTCTATGTAAGATGACGATGAAGGATGCCCGATGTTCCGCCAAAGTCGATAAAAATCGATCCGAAACGTTTTATGTTAGAAACGTCTAAAGGTAAGGTGATGCACTGTCCTGCGACTCTTTCAACATCTTACTTGAAAGAATTATACAAACACCAGAGGTATAATTTTTCAAAAATCTGTTCAACTGCTTGCATACGCCGACTATGAGTGAGGCGTTTATAAGTATTGAACCAGAAGCAACATCATCGAATAGGACTAAATGTAACCATGGACAACTATAACTTGTAGGTGGTTAAGGATTTTGTCTACCGCTGTTTCTTTGGACTAAGAAGGCAATTAAGAATTAAAACTGTTTCTAGAACGACTAAGGAGACCCTCATCATCCCAGTCCTGCTATATGGCACAGTTCGAAAGGAAGATTCTTCGTGTGATGTACGGTTCAGTTTGTATTGGCGGCATGTAGAGAAGAAGAACAATGACGAACTAAACGGGCTTTACAGTGACATCGACCTGGTGAAAAAGGTAGGATATTTAGAACCCATCGATACAATCGTACCGGCCCGGAGAGTCTGTCTAGCCCGGTGAGACAACGCAGCAGAGTAAGACCCCATCTTAGGTGGAATGTACAGTTGGAAAGAGGCCTCGGTCAACTTGACATGCGAAACTGGAGGCAGCTAGCCTAAAGAGGTTTGTTGGCTGAGCCCCTAGTCCACCACATACTGTACCGCCACTCAAAGTAAAGCAAGTAAGGAAGATATACTTGGCAAACTTTCAGTTCTCTAGATCATTCGGGGGATTCTGAAGAATGTGGAAAGATACACAAGTCTCCTAACCCTGGTTTCACTTGGCCGCATAGGTTATAAGGGCTTATAAAGTCATGCGATCGTAAAACAGTAGGTGCTATAATGGCCCCATCGCTATCTCTGGAGAACCTTCAGAAAGGGACATGAACCTAAGCAAAGCACTTGATCTTGAATTTAAAGATTTTGTTGTGGTTAATGAACCCTTTTTTCCTCTAGATTGAAATGTGCCCTTTTTGCTGCGTTTCCCATCACTTTTTTGAGCATCTCGGGCGATATTGCGATGATTTCGGCACGAATGTTTGCCTTGAGCTCGTTAATTGTCTGAGACTTCCTGGCGTACACTTTGCTTTTCAAATAACCCCACAAAAATGAGTCCGGAGGGGTTAAATCTGGAGACCTGAGTAGCCAGTCAATGTCTCTATTTTTTGACAGCACACGTCTAGGGAATTTTCGTTGCAGAAACTGCATTGTTTGATTTGCAGTGTAGCATGGCGCACCGTCTTGTTGAAATCAGTAACGATCCAGACCTTTTTCACACATGTTGACGGTGCCAGAGAGAAATGGGCCTCGTTGGTCATCCACTGACGCCAAAATGCCGAGCGCGGTGACGATACGACACAGTGGGTTCTCGGCAACACTCTCTCTTATCGCTTCAACCAGTTCATTGGAAGACTTGGGCGTTGATGAACGGCATGTCGACGATCTCCCACTATCCCGTTCTCAACAAATTCGACACCAAACGTATTCGTCGTGTTGTCAGACGGTGCTTGTTACTCAAGTCAATCGGTTGATAAATGTCAAAGTTATTCAATGTTACATACCGATATAAAAGATGGCGCACCCTGTACATACATATGTTGTTGCAAAATCTTTGCATACGTCAGTAGATGAGAGTCCAAGTATCTTGGCATGCGTTCTCAGAAGATAGAGTCCTAAAATGATTCCCATTACTATTCTCAAATCTAATCTGCTTACTGTAAGAATTTCCCTAGTTCCCTTGTGACTTAACGGCGATCATAGGGCTTTGATTATCTGATTTCTCATTTTGCGTATAGGGTGTTCCAAAAAATATTTACTTCTCAATTTGGAATAGATTACCTATAATACTATACTCGTATACTGTTTATTGTAAAAAAACAATTTTCTGATTTTTTATTTCAAAATTTATTACAATATCCTGTATCTTGAAAATCAAAAATTCCTGTTGTTATGCTATAAGTATGCAAAGTTACGGGTTTCTAGACCATTCGGCGACTTCTGGAGGATGACCAAAGGAACGGCCAAACTAGAAAATTTCTTAGGAAGTTAAATTGCATTTTCCAGATGCTGTCACCCAAGCCTGTGAAGTAAAATGAACCCTAAAGGTTTATCGAATTTATATTAGCTTCAAAACCATTCGTTAGAATTCCGCCTCAGAGTCAAGAGACAGCATTGTGTTTTTGAGACGTTGAACATTTGCTGGCACAAGTCCCCTGTTGTGAAATCGCTAGTGTATAAGCGAAAGCAAGAGTGCTATCATCTCGAAATGAAACGGCCGGGGAACTTTTCGTGCAATACAGTCAAATTTGCCTTATTGTGTGGCATGTAGCCCCATCCTATTATCTTCACATCAATATCACGTCAATGTCTTTAATCTCAGGCCAACAAAAGTTGGTTGTGATTTGACTACAGCGCATAGAATTCACAGTAACAGGGTGCCTTCGCTAATTAAAAAAAAAAAAAAAAAACGGCTCTATCACGACGCCAGTCTACAGCACGCACCAAACTGTCACTCGTGGTGGCTGCAATGGCCTCACGACATTCACATTTGGATTCTCAAAACCCCAAATTCTGCAATTTTGTTTGTTTACGTAGCCGCCGAACGAGAAATGGGCCCCAGATATTACAGAACTGTTATTTTTGTAGTAAGATGCAACAGTTTTAATGTGTAGAGCGTAGCAAGGCAAGAACTAACTACATGTCACTATGGATGACAGATGTATTTAACAGATGAAATATGCCAGGGATGTGAAGTCCCAACCTCGAAATTAATAACCCTTTATGACACCCTAGTGGAGATTCGATTAAGACTCATCCTTGGAAACTCCTAATCCTGCCAGTTTTTTTGTATACCGCTGAGTGCTGAACGATAAGCAGAAAAGTTGATTTTAGAAAGTTTCGACTGAAAAATTCTTCGTCGAATATTTGGTTCCGTATGCGAGGAGGGCGAATGGAGGATAATATACAACCGCGAATCCTACAAGCTGTACTAAGATGTGGTTATAGTCCAAAAAGCCAATATAGCCACATCGAGCGAATGGGCACCAATGCTCTAGCCAAAAGAATCTTCGAATTAAAAGCCCACTGGGTTGAGTCGAAGAGGAAAACCAGGCGAGTGCGGATACCCGAGCGCGTCTCAGGAGGAGACTCTTTAAGGGTCGGGAACAGGGGTACTAAGTCAGTAATATATTAGACAAAGTTCGGAGAGTGGATAGAGACCTACTTTGGAAACTCCCAGATAGAGAGTGGTATTTTCTGCGAATATTGCAGTTAGCAGACTAACTTTCTCTTCGGAGTTTTGTAAATTTTTATCATATGAGGAGTAGACAAGCTGTGATGGTCAACCAGGCAGAGCATTTTAAATTGCTTAAGGACATACCTAGAAGAAATTTAATACGCTTGAAGATGAAATTGCTTAGCCCTTGATTGACTTTGGTCACAGAATACAATAAGCCTTCTCATTCTTTCAGACAGTAGTCGCACAAGTTGGAGTAACCCAGAAATGCTTATTGGATTGCCATGAATGAAGGAGTCCATTTTAAGTCAAATTAGGTCCAGTATTCCCGGCTGTGGTGTGTATTGGTTGTGACTGTTAACGTCAATGATGTGTGTTATATTGTCCATCAGCTGCGCAAGCTTGTTCGGTGTAATAATCTTCTAAAGTTGTTGGTTAAGATTAGCGAAGCTGGGGTCTTCTGAGCTACCAAATTGAAGGTACAGCGGATAGCTAACTTCATTTCTGACAAAAGAAGAGTTTATACCGCTATACTCGTAGTATGCAAATTTACTGTGATCGCAGTGCAATTGCTCAGCTGAGTTTCGCTTAACACCATTACCGTTGGTTAGATACTTAGATGTTGAACATTCGGACAGGTAGAGAGAATAAATTCTTACTCGCGATCTCAAATAATTTCATTCAGAATAATAAACAAGAACTTCAATAAATTACACGTTCAAATATTCAAGGATATGCCAGGAAAATCAACGTTGAAATTATACGACGACCTAACACATTGTGTTATAGCTTAGCAGTAGTGTTGCCAAGTAGATTTCTATTACCTACTATGGATAATTTTTCTGGAATGTGTGACCAGAAACCATATGCCAAACATTTATTTTATAATAATTAATATAAAATGAGAAATAGATTGCCATTTAGAGATCATGCTCTTAAAATGCTGTTGATAGGGCCGCAGTGTGCTGCGCTAGTGAGAATGTGTTCTGCACAATGATTGTCAGAAATTTTGTTCAATTTATTGTCTGTCGTTGGTAGCTGATTTAAGTAAACTCAAACAAGTAAAACTTAATCGCCTATATGCTGTTCTTCACGTCACAAATTCTGGAACAGAATTATATACATAACATAATAATCGAGGAATGACATAAATCCCTCATTATATTCTCCTTATATGCTGAGGGACATAATAACACTTTTTTGCGTAGTGACATTTATCGCCACAGATACATATTTTTGCGTAGCTATTTGCAATTTTGAAAAAAAAAGATGTCATTATATGGCTCAGATAGACTCTTTATAAATTCAAACATACCGAACCGACGTGCATACATACATACGTTGACCCATAAAATAGAATTAATTAAACGAAGTGAATTTGCGTGTCTGATGACGTATTTACATTTTAACAAAATGTTGGAATGTACGCAATAATCGTGACATAAATTACATTGTCGTCACTACATTCACATAAGTCGTCAGAAGAAAAAGTTCAAAAACTTTGTCGTTTCTTATGGGGGGTGGTTGGTAAATTACTATACTGAGCGATAAAAATGATATAGTGGAGCGATGTAATATAATTGAAACCACTTTTGCTATTACAAACTTGGGGAGTTGATATCGTCTTCGATTTCAGCAAGGCGTTGCGATGACTTGTAATAATTTTATTATTTTACTTTTGTTCCTGCAATAAATTGGGTAACTGGTCATACAATGGTCATAAATAGCTTTCATAAGATTATATAATGTTCTAAAGTGGATGGCTTGAACTGGGTATACTCGACCATACTGACCACTGGACTTGTTCACTGACTGACCAGTTAAGTTCTTAAGTGGTACCTATTAACTCTTTTTTAGTTTTACCCTAGCACACATCATACAAATGTATGTATGTAGACTGAGCTTTTCCTTAACAAAAACAAAAGTCTTCTTCTTCTTTCCCTTACGGCGAGGTTATGATCCGGAGTAGAATGATCACAACCCTCCCACTTTACTGCATCTCCACTGGTCCGCCTGTGGGGTTTGCGTATGGTACTTAAAACTTTGAGAAACTTCTGCTAAAAAGATTGCACCCAGTAATTGAAGAAAGGCGATTGATCCCGGATCATCAATTCGGGTTTCGGGTTAAACATTCCACAATCGATCAGGTGTATCGAATTACAAATGAAATTGAAAAAGCTCTAGAAGGGAAAAAGATATGCTCTACCGCTTTTCTCGACGTATCGCAAGCGTTCGACAAGGTATGGCACGAAGGCCTGAGATATAAGCTAAGGGTAATCTTACCAGATAAACTCTACAGAATATTGGAATCTTACCTTAATAACAGACTCTTTCGTGTTAAACATGGGGCAGAATATTCGAAATTCAAAGAAATCCATGCCGGTGTTCCGCAAGGAAGCGTTCTCGGCCCAATCCTGTTCCTCCTCTACACAAGAGATATACCACAAGATGAAGGGACTGTCGTAGCAACGTTCGCAGACGACACGGCTATCCTCAGTCGAGTCATCAACTGGAAAACTCCAACGAGCTTTAAACAAAGTATGCGAGTGGACAAAGACCTGGAGAATCGTCCTTAACGAGACCAAGTCAACGCATGTCAATTTTACGTACAAAAAGATAAACAACTTACCTATTTCCATTAACTCGGTACAAATACCGTACGCAAACGAGGCAAAATATCTAGGAATGACACTAGACGCAAAACTTAAGTGGAAGCCACATGTTAAAAAGAAGCGCGACGAGCTCGAAATCAGACTTAGAGAAATGTACTGGCTACTCGGGAGATACTCGAAGTTAAGCGTATACAACAAACTGCTTCTGTACAAGCAAGTGCTAAAACCATCTTGGACATACGGTATACAACTTTGGGGTTGTACCAAGCCAAGCGATATGACTGTTCTGCAAACATTCCAAAACAAAACACTAAGAGCAATTGTGAATGCTCCATGGTATATAAGGAATAGTGATATTCACAGAGGTCTAGGAATTGCTACCGTGAGGGATGAAGTAACAAACTTTGCTCACAAACTTCGTACTCGCCTTCATGATCATTGCAATAATGAAATAATCCGTACTCTGGACGTGACAAACCTCGAGCGCCAACTACAAAGAATAAGACCGTACGATCTGGCGCAGTAAGGGAAAACCGAATGTAATGACGGTATTAGTAGGTGCCTTCGCTGGAAAGCTACCTACCTAACGCCATTAACACTACAGAAGCGTAAACTACTTGTTAAGGTAACTTAAGTCGTAGTCACCACAAAACGAAAAAATGAGAGGAACGAATTTCCTACTACTATGAGCACGAGCGGCCGGTTCTCATAGTGCCTCTCTGGGGGGTGAGGTTTAGCCCGTAGGCATATACTGGCCGACACTTATGAATCATAAGGTCAAATATATGAATCGGTCATAACGAAGGGTACGGGTCATTGGTATCTTTTGAAGATTCCTGCACCTCCAGGCGCAACCAAAAAAAAAAAAAAAAAATTTCCCGGATATGACTAACGATTTTCTTTAAAATTGAAATCTAAGCATACTCTACACACTATACTATACATACTCTATACACTAAACATACTCGTACATACTCGTATACAGGATGTGGAATATAAATTTTAGAAAATTCTCAAAATTGCTCCTAAAAAGAGCAAGTATTGTTTTCGTGAAACTCTCGAGATTTTGATCAGTTTTGTCCAGTATATCGGACTGCAGCCTTAACGGCTGAACGCCTTTATTTCAAACTTCATATATGGGGTCTGTGAACTAATGCCCAGAGGAATTTTCATTCTAATTCTAATTTTGGAAAAAAATTTCAGTTTTTTTTCAAGAACGGTTCTAATGATTTCAACAAAAATGTATATCTAAGGTACCATGGACGTATGCAATAAGACTGCACACCTAGTGTTTCGCTAACGGTACTTTACTTATTACCGAAATTGCGTAAATTGGGCATATCGCGGAAACGCGTCAGACGATATCTAAGTCATTTTAAAAACCTAGAGACATGGCAATTAAATTTTGAACACATGAAAAAAAAAAACAGTTTTTTTAAGCTTTTAAGACATCTGAACATTATTTCTTTTCTTTCTTACAAATCGAAAGAGAAGACACCACTCCGAAGTTTTATCTCCTTTCAATGAGCAATTTTAAACTAAATATTTGAATTTAATTTCGCGTGTGATTTGTTAATTGATTCCAGTAAGGTTAGGTTAGGTGGACGGAAGTGCACCTAGGTGCTTATTACGGGGGCCATACGCTCCATTGTGTTTCCCTTTTGTTGTGTGGAACCTATATTTAAGCATATTTAGTCGTTTTAAGTGGAACTTGTTCGAGATCCCCTAGTTCGTCAAAAAAACTATTTCCCATATGACGGAGGCAACGGTTTGGAAGGTTTGGGCAATAGCATAACAAATGTTTGTCTCCTCTATATCTTGACAGCTCCTGCAGTGATCGGGTGTGTTGATGCCTAGTTTAGCAGCCATTTCTCCCCTAGCGACTATCAAGATTCGAATTTATTTTTTATTCATCGCCAACAGGCTTTTTGTTCTGTTTTCATCCACTGTTGGCCATAAGCTGGGAGATATGACACAGTGGTGGCCATGGTGTAGTGGTAACATCATCGCTTTTCACGCTGCAGGTTCACGGTTTGGTTGTCAATCAATCAACTAACACCATTTACAAGTCCTTTAAGGAATCCCGATGTTATTATTTTCCGCAGTCGTCCATCTAATACCCGCTCAACGATCTGACATCAGCTTGACAGAACAATAGTTATCCCCAACCTTTCCTTTGTGCAAAGAAAGAAGATAACTTTCCCTCCACGAAGATAAGTTTCGTGAGCCATCTGGACCCGATGTCTCCCATCTTCTTCCAGAACTCAGAGGGCCCAACCACTTTTCCTTTTCTGGGGTATTTGACCGTATTCCTAACGTCTTCGACAGTAATGTCGGATACTTCGCAATGGTTAGGAGCGGCTCTTGGAAAGTATACCCGGGAAAACTGTTCGCTCAGAGACAATTTTGTCGTCTTCCACAAGAAGCTGGCCTTGAGCATTGTTAATGAACTTTGAGGAACGAATCTCCTAAGCATTTTTTCTTCTCTGGGCGGCTATTTTGAAAATAGTTGTTCCCTCGTTCAAGTTGTTTTGTCGAAGCTTCTGGATAGCCTGGCTACTATCAGACGCCGAAGACGATATTTCCTTCAACTCCCGATAGAGGACTTCCATACTTTTTGCTTGAAATTGGGCGCACTTCTTCTTTGCAACATCTATCTATCACCTCAAGGCGAGCTTTTCTATCTTTATTAGTAAAAGAGCAATGTGACCAAATCTTGAAAGCCGTTTTCTTTTCAAAACCAAAAATAAAATGTGGAAATGGACAGCATTATGTTTCAAAATAATATTTGATATGTAAAATTTCAGTTGAATTTATATCTAACCAGTGAACATAATACGTACTGTAGGATCTAAATAAAGAGTTATTCATTTCGAGGTTGGTATTTCACATCCCCGCCATATGACATCTGTCAAATCCATCTGTCATCCATAGTTATAGGTAATTAGTTGTTGCCTTGTCATTTTACAATATGGGTCGCTTAACTACCGCTCAATACTACCGCTCTTTAATACTTAAGTTGATACATTAAATTAAAATTATAAAGCACTAAATTTAAAAAAAAAAAAAGTATTCTAACGAATTCCCAAACTTCAAATCTGAGTGATTTATTGAAGAATATATATGCGACCCAGTCCTGTACTATATTTTTCTAACTTTGAAAAGGTATTCCGGTTAATGTACATGTAGAACGCAATGTTAGTCCTGACGTCGCTCACATCAATGTCTTTAGTCTCAATCAATTTCTGATCTTTGAATTTGGTGACTGTGTTTCGAATTGTCTGCTCAGTTGGGCGATTATGACGACGATAATCCGTCCTTAAATCGCGATACACATATATTACAGAACTGTTATTTTTGTAGTAAGATGCAACAATTTTAATGCGTTGGGCGGCGGTTAAACGATTCATATTGTAAAATGACAAGGCAAAAATAAACTACCTCTAACTATGGATGACAGATGGATTTGACAGACCTCGTGTGCTCAGGGTACAAATTGTTTTACGGTAAATAAAATACATCTTTGAAAAATGTTATTCTTTTGCAAACGTTATATCCGATTTAGGTTTATTCTAATGAATATATATAAAGGCAATAAATAAATACAAAAAGCCACAAAAATTAGATAATTTTGTGTTTCGTGCATTTCTTGGAAAATCATAGACTTTTCGTGAGTTGCGTCCAATACGGCATTTGACGTTCCGTCATTTCTTGAAATAGTCGAAAAATAGAAACATTATAAAGAGGAAATAAATAACTCAATCTTTTTCAAAAATTTTGCACATTTATGGCACGTATTATGTGCACAACCAAACAAAAACAATTCATTAAGGCCGCGATGTATATGATCACGAAAATCAACACGCGTGGAAGACTAGAAAATCAAGTTAATTTTTACCCTCCATGCTAATTCTAAAGCAGGAGTGAGATATAAAATCATAGCGAAATTGTGTTTCCTATAAAATATTTGCAAACTCTGACATACAATTGCGCAATTACCTAAAGAAAGTAAACAAAAATTAATATAATTAGGTACATACATATTCATGACTCTTATAATGTGTTTATCACTTCTAACTTCTCTCTTTTTTAAATCACTTATCATTAATTTACATTAGTATCTGCTGTTCAGTCCATTTCCATTACAGCTACTTTGTAACAAGTTAGCAATTGCCTTTCTACGGCCATGACATTTTAGAGATGAAGGGAGAATTTTGAGGGGAATAGCGGGGCTGGGTCCAGCGGAGTTGGGCATCTCTTTATAGTTTATCTCTGAACCTACCCCTGGAGTGACTCTGTAGCCCGCGGAGAATCAAAATTAATGACGCAATTTCTGTGCAGAATATAAAAGAAGAATGTTGCAAAATTGTATATATTTTCAAAATCTTTCATCCGATTGGCACGAGATTTGACATGATCCTTATTACGTTCCATGACCCACAACAACATTTTTTCAAATACATACCTAGTCGTGTCATAAATACTGGTACAAGTTTAAACGCACTCATCGTCAAACTAGTACTGAACACATCCTTTCTACATTGACAGGTACTATGTTTATATGCATACTTGAAGCTAGGTTCAACCCGGCTTGAAATTCATATAAACGCAGATCGAGTTGAAATGGGATTGACTCAACTCGACTCAGCTATTGGATCGAGTTAGAAAAATGCATGTATACCTGGGTTGAGGGGTTGAACTGACATGTTGTCTCTGTGTGTGGGATTTCAAATAACGAATCTAACACAACCGAACACTAATCCAATCAAAAGCAGAATGTCTGCTATACTTATCTGTCAGTTCAACTACGTTTGAATTTTTCAATCTTTCGACTCGGTATGTAGAAATACTCAGATCGAAATCTCAATTCGATCCCTTGATTCTGCGTATAAACGTGATATCACTGAGTGACATTTATATTAAATTAAATAGTTTGTAAATATGGAGTGGGAGGGATATTGAAAACTGTGGCGTGGTATTTTCCGGGCCTTGCGACCGCTTGGAATCGCCCAGAATTTTGTGTATCGAACTGTTAAATTATTTTAGGACACTGGTGGAGTAATTGGCCTCGCACTGACAGAACCCCGCAGGCTGTTAAAGACAGGATTAATCGGAAATCTTGTCACGAGAAATTAAGATATCGCCATATGTCTTGTTATAAAACAATAATTGGGACTCAAGGCATATAAAAGGCACACTGGCCACTTACTCACAGCCCTATTAAAGCAAAAGCGGAATGAAAGATCAAAAACTCTATGCGTGTACCGGCAAAATGGTCACAGGAAAATTTTGTTTACTATTGATGAATCGTTCAATAAGCAAAATAACAGAGTCTATACCCGGTCATTCAAAGAAGCAGCAGAACTCATTCCGCGAGTCGAACGCGTCAGCTCATAAAGCAAAAACAACACAACGGTGGCTCCAGATCAATGTGCTGCATTTCATGGCAGCAGACGATGGACAGGCAGGCAGTCCAGACCTTAACCCTTTGGATTATAAGCTGTGGTCTACTTTAGAGGCGATGGTTTATTCTACTTGACACCCAAATATTGAATTCTTGAAGTGGACATTTTTCCAATAGACGAGGTGCGTGCTGCGATCGATGAGTGGCCAGAGCGACCATTTCGAATAAATTGTTTAAATATTGTTCCCTAAATAATCAATTAAAGTTTTACAGAAAAGAAATAAAAAAATACTTGTTCGTTTTTATTTTATCATCAGAAATGCGTGTTCCAGTATTTATTAACATAAGACATATGAATAAATACAAGTAAAATGTAAAATAGAGTATTTTTTTCAAAAAGCACTAAAGCGATTAACACCAGAATCAACACGTTTTGAGATCTAGTTCATATATTTTGCAAACTGAACAAAAATAGCTATATTTTCAAAGCCCTCCGCACTTCAAATGTGCAAAGTATTCAGTTTCTTAGCAAATAGCAAAAATAACAAATCCGTTTGATCAATATTTTATCATTGCAATGGAATCGGTCAGACAAAAAGGGTTGAAGTGAGTGCTGATGACAATCAATTTCCCCCTTTTAAAACATACTTTCACCCATTGATTCTAAAAGTACCCAAAATGGGGGGAAACACCTACATATCATAGCGCTGGTATGAAGGTAGTCAAACAATGTATACTAGGGTAGCTGACATGAACTGTTACTATTATTATATTTTTTTTAATTGTGAATATTTTTTGTTAAACCAAAAAAAAAAAAAAAAAAATTTTGAAATTTTATTCAAATTCAAGGATTTAATTAATATTTTCTATATGGCCATCTTTGGCATGAACAATTTCCTTGAGAGGGTCAATAAACTTATTCCACGCTGCACGCAAGTGTGTCTTTGGAATGCGATTCCATTCCCGGCGTTGCTCTAACTTGAGCGCGTCCGTTGTTTGGTATTTTTTAGTAACAACCTTGGCCTTCAAAATGCCCTAGACAGAAAAGTCTAATGGGTTCGCATCGGGAGAATTCGATAGCCATTTTGTCGAGGAAATGAAGTGCGGAATGTTTTGTCGCAGCCATTCTTGATTTGCTCGGGCTTTGTGGGAAGGTGCAGAGTCATGTTGGAATGTCCAGGGTCTTGCATGCCCATGGCTTCAACACAGCTTCCAAGACAGTTTCACGATAAACCATCGCGTTTATCTTAACGCCACGGTCCAAAAATACGAGCGGAGAGCGACCATCAACAGTCACTGCGGCCCAAACCATCAAAAACGGCGTCGATTGCTTCCTGGTGGCCATTCTTTGGTCGAAATTATCGTATGACCTCTCTGGCAGGTGAACTCGATCATTTTGCTTGTTGACAAGTTGCTCAATTGGAAATGGTGCTTCATCAGAGAAGACGATGTTTGGCAATTGGCCACTTGCGTGCAAGCGGATCAACTCCTTTGCTCTTTCCTTTCTAACTTTATTTGGTCAGGTGTGAGATCGTGCACTTTTTGGAACTTTAAGGCCTTGAGTCGGAGCTCATTTTTCAAAATGTGTTGCACACGTTCTTTGGATATGTTTAGCTCAGAAGCCATTTTTCTTCCGCTACGCCGAGGATTTCCTTCGATTCTTGCCTTCACACTCCGAATCACTGTTGACGATGTTGCTGTCTTTTTTAGACCACCGCTATAGCGTTTTGCAATGCTGCCGGTTTCGTTGTAACGCGATATGGTGCGATACACAAACATTTTGTTCACCTTCAAATGTTTCAGCAACAATAGTTGGTTGTGATTTTCCAGCCAAAAAAAGGGCAAACACACTATTACATTTGAATTCCATTGCCGATGGAACAAAAACTAAACACGCGATAAAAAAAAACTTACACACGCTTGTCAACAATGCAATTAATTAACAACTGTCAAATTTTCAGCTCGCTGTCATTCGTAGTTTAGCAGACACAGCAACGTGAAGTTGGTAGCAGTTCATGTCAGCCACCTTGTACTTACGTTCATAGTTGACTACAAAACGACTATCCAGCAGGCACCAAAATGAAAAGAAAATTACCTCACAAGGATCGAAGTTTGCAAAAACTCATACATAATGGCATAGTCCAGAGTTTAAAACAGTAAACAAATTTCATAGAAATCTTTAATACTTCCTATTTTATTTTGAATTAAAATCTAAAGGCACAAAATGAATACTCTTTATATCAGCGGTATAATGATGTTTTTAACATAAAGTTAATTCACCCCAATAGGTTATACTACGTCAAGTCATGTGAATGAACGACAAGCAACAGGGAGGACATTGACTCTCAGTTCCTTTGATAGTCTACATACATATCTAGGCCAATAGGTATATTAAATTGTCTTGGATGCATCGATTTGACAGAAGCTTTCCAGTACGTTTCAGTTTCAACTACAAACTCGTAAATCCATAACACACCAAATAGTCAATTGAAATTGAATTCATGTTTAGCATTATAATTTGGAAACATATCTACGTGTACGTGAGTGAAAGTGAGTTTATAATCTTTATCTACATACATCTGCCAAGGAAGATATAAACATTTATTATTGTTATCTTATGACGACTTTTGTGGCAAACTGTCGTTGCTACATTTACCGTGAGATACCTGGCCGCTTCTCTATATCCATACATATACATATGTATGTTTACTCAAAATCTAATGCATAATTACGCCACAGAAATGTATTGTAGGTATCTGAAAGAAAATGATAAATCAAAGAGATCCAACCGGTTTTCAGTCTCACTAATGTTAATCGCGGTTCTTGTTTCTTTTATTTTCTATTTCGACTTCTATTCCACTCTCGGTTTCTGTTCCGCGCTCAGTGAGCTTTCAGAATTAATTAGATTTTAATATATTCACATCGCCAACAACAGCGAGTCAAAGCTTTTTTTTTTCTCCACAAATCCATTAGATACTTGTACATCGGTAGATTTTGTGATTCGAATTTCTCGACCACTGCTGTATTTGTGTATGTGGGGGCACACGCCATCGGCTCCGACAATATATGTACGTTACGGCTTTGGAAACAAAATCGTTGATCTCAGTTTCATTCGCCTTTGCTAACGCTGCACAACGTTCTGTCGACTACTCCGAAGATCTTTAAAATTCTTGCATTTTATTTACTACATCGCCATAAGGTAGTGTATCTATCAGTTCAACAGAATCACCCACCACAAGATCGTGCAATCGGGACGCGTTCTTAACATCATTCTAAATATTTCCCTCACGTAAATAAGAAAATAATCAAAAATAGAAAAATCCAAATTGACTTGGAGTATATAATTAGATTGTGTATCTCAACATTGTCGTGAAAATTGAGATTGGTCACATTTTTTTATGATTTAACAGTGGAAAAGTTAAACTGTGTTTATCACCATACATCAGTGTTTTTTTGTTTTTTTTTTTTTGTTTTCGAATTTTGTGCTGAAAATTCATAAAATTTTCTTTTAGGTTTTTTGTGTTTTCTTGTGCTAAAGAGTTACGATCACACCATCAACATGGGTTGCGGAATCTCGATGGTTAAATACATACTATTCCTCTTCAATCTACTATGCGCGGTAAGTTCAAGGATACAAATTATTTTCTTTTTTTTTACTTTTATTGGAGCTGAAGTCATCTGCATAAAGTGTCATTGTCACATAAAGAAAAAACTTTCGAAAATGCCTTAAAACATTCGATGTGGGTGACGCTGACGGCTAATGAGGCAACAGATGATTTCATATTTTCAAACTAAAAATATCTATCTAAAAGCTATAAAATTGTATCTGAGAAGTTCTCAAGTAAAGAAAATATTCATTTTCAAAGTCGGCTTAACTATATTGTCTAACACAGTGTTTGCCTATGTGCTGAGTTTGGCGCTCAAATACCCACCGTATGTGAGTACGTCCGAATCCGGTTGGACTTCAATCTCAATTCAAATATACGAGTAATAATATTTAAATAAATGCACTCAGAATGGGTTTGGCTCGTATAGTGTGCTTTGTTTTGGATCGTCGTCAGGCTTCTTTCCACCGTCCCGTCGGTTGTCCGTCGTACACACTCATGCAATGCCAATGACTACATCAACGCTTTTGAGATATTTTTCGATTCCATGACGTCATGTGCGAACATGACACAGTTGTTGTTGTAAGGTTTATTTTTAATTTTTCTGTGTTTCTATGTTTTTTTGCGATCAGAGAGCCAGCCTCTAAAATTCAAAAAAAAAAAAAGTTGTGTTGACCGTGAACGCACATTTCTATGTAAGATTCGAAGTTTGAGGATTAGATGGTGTTAGTCTAGTGTACTCGTATGTATGTACATACAGTTCAAGACTGTGATCTCTGAAAAATTGTTGATTTCGAAATTGTTTCGTTCTAGATGTATTTGGACATTTTTAAAGAGCTTTGACAACAGTTAAGCGTCACAATTTGCTTTTTTTGTATATGGACATTCATGGCAAGCTTAGAAGTCACAAGCTAAAACTAGTTTTACACTCATTTCTTCTTTTTTTATATTTCCGTTGATGCTGAGACGTTAGTGATGAGTAATAGCTACTTGTAAGCATAATTTGGGAAACTCACAACTTTTGCGTTTTAAATCGCAGGGTGTGTACATATTCAGTAATCTTATTTCTTAATTTTTTATTATGTTCAAGGCTCTTGCTAGTGTAATCTGCTCTGGTATTTTTCCAGCGTTCACATCTTTGACTTTGGACGACCCCGTCAGCGATAAAATTAAATATATTTATATGCACACGTTTTTCTAGTAACTAACTAATGCCAGTGTAATTGCAGGATAGCTTTGATTTATTGAGTCCCTGGCTCCACTTAATCTTTAGGAGTTGTATGATCTTTGGCCAGATCTAAGTGATCTTCGTACCGAAAGCTGGTAAGACATTCCACACATCCTCTAAGGACTTCGTCCAATCAGCTTATCCTTCGTTCTCTTAAACACCAGTAATCTTATATCGAATTCCCAACACGCTAGTAGAAAGCATTGTAAGATCTTTTGAGAAAAAGGGTTTTCCGATGGTATCTTCCCTTCACATTGAAGCAATGTCAAAACAAAGTATGTATGCAATACTTCTCAGTAGTAAAAGTAGGCACATCCCTCCTTAGCTGCGTGGTATGTAATAAAAATGTCGGTTTACAGGGGTATATCGCACTACTGTGGCTCATAGTAGGGTTACTATGCGGTCCAACTGTGACAGTCATATCGGGAAAGTTTCCTCTTTCCATGAAAAACCTGGTGAAATCAGATCTTAGTAAACTTGTAAAGTGGATGGATAAGGTTGGTCTCGCAATTAAAGCCACAAAAAATGAACTGGTTTTGTTCACAGGAAAGAACAAGATACCATGTATCATACCTCCAAAACTAAATGGCATGGAATTGCATTTTACATCGCCTATGCCATAGTTTTTGAGTTGTTTTTGTTCGGGGAAAAAAAATTAATTTACTTTACACTTTTCGATTACTTATGGTGAATAATTTCATTTAAATGGCTGCTGCAGCTGGCTCGACAGTAGCCCATCCTGCCAACCCAATTTTTCAGTATATTTCCGATGGTTCGGGGCTCTATTTTACGAATAGTTTTAACAATATTTTGCTTAAGTGTCTGAATCGTTTCTGAATTATCAGTATAATATCGATCCAACGGCCAAGCAACATCACCAAAATTGCACGATGAAAAATGGAAAAATGGGCCAATAATGTTGCCATTCCACAAACCACACTTTTCGCAACAGCAGCAATATTCGCGGCTGAGCGCACATGACAAATACGAGGACAACTTCTGTTATCAATTAGCATACCAATCTCACGAACTTTCTTCATAAACTTGTGTACAGCAGGCACGGTTGTTGCATTATTTTGACTAAAATTTCTTTTCAAAATTCTCAATGTTTTGGCAAACACAGCACTCACTTTGGAAATAAGTTTTCAATATTTCCCAACGTTTTTCAAGCATAAATCGATACATTTCATACCGCCGAGGTATGATACTGTGTTTCTGTCAATTTTTTGAGCGCGAAAGAGCTGTCAATGTAAAAAAGAAACCAGCAGATGGCCCACCCGTTACAAACAACTTTATTTTTGGACTCCTTGGAAGTTCAGCGTTAATTTGATACGTCAAATGACGGGGTTTAAGAATATTTTTTTTTTCTTGGGGTAAATTATGCGCCATAAAAATATTTTGTACAATTTTTAACTCTCTATGTCAAAAGATTCAAAAGTTACAAGCGTTTGACAGACTCACAGACACCGTGTTTATGGAAACGTCCTCAATTAATAAACCTATCCAGCCTGGTATCAGCTTAATTCTCGAAGTATACTTACGTCTATAGTTTCAGTGATTTCTATTTAACTGTTTATGCCTTCAATCCGTTTTCAATTTCTGAATATAAATGTAAATACCGCTGCTGACATAATTACAGGCTTACGTACCTTTTGATCAAAAAGTACCCGGAATTTCCCATTCAAACAAACCGCGCTTGAGGTATTGTCAAAAGCTTTTTATTTTAGGTTGATATATCTGTCATCTGGCGCTCAAATATCTGTTTGAGCGCCATTCGTCGGGAGTTTGTGCGTGATAGCTTTGTAAACAAGTCACTGTTTGTTGTGTTCTGCGAATTTCGCAGAATTTGTTGCATAAACAGCATCACATTGATGTCGCTAAAGAAATGCTTTCTTTGTGCCAAAATGTTATCGATGGCATCATGGTGATGGTGACGAGACATGGGTCTATGAATATGACATCGAAACTAACGAACAACCATCGGAATGGCGCTTCTCAGACGAGCCAAAAAAAAAAAAAAACACGACAGAGTCGATCCAAAATCAGGGCTTTGTTGACCGTTTTCTTTGATTGGCGTGGTGTGGTCCACTCCGTATTTCTATCGTCAGGCCAGACAGTAAATAAGGAGTATTACGTGAGCGTATTAAAGCGTTTGAGGGAAAATGTTCGTCGCAAGAGGCCAGAATTGTGGAGAAACAACTTGTGGTTTCTTCACCACGACAACGCACCGGCTCACACATCTCATTTTGTACGCGACTATTTGTTCATAAACAACGTTCATACCGTTCCGCAAGCTCCGTATTCACCTGAAATGGCTCCTTGTGACTTTTTTCTATTCCCACCACTCAAGTTACTACTTCGCGGAAAGGGTTTTGAGATAATTGAGACGATAAAGGAGAATTCGCAGAAGGAGCTGAATGCTCCGGCCTATGAAAAGTCTTTTGAAGATTGGAGGAAGCATTGGAATATGTGTATTGCTTGCAATGGATATTACTTTGAAGGGAATAACATGAATATCGATGAATAATTCAACCGTTTTCGTTTTATTGAAGAGTTCCGGGTACTTTTTGATCAGAAGGTACTTTGAATACGCTTCTTCATTCCAAGTAAATCAGTTGGCCTAAGACCAAAATTCTGGTTCAATAAATTTTAACGAAAATTCAAATTGGTCTTGTTGTTGCACTGTTTGCAAAACCAAGTCTAACTGTGTAAGAAAAAACAAAACCAAGTCACGGACAAGAACAAGACCGAACTGCAAGAACTCTTACGCCTGGAACATATGGTAGTCTTGGTATTTACTTTGCTTTTAAACATTATTAGTCCGGTCTTTTGCGAGACCAATAGTGATCATTTGTCAAATATAAATTAAGAACTGTATGTACATATGTTCCATTTTGAGATATCTCTTTCTATGCCCTCGCTGACACATTCAGTCGCTAGAGCCCTTTAAGATCTCAGTTGCAATAAAATTTCAGGACCCGCTGACCTTTCTTCTATTGTTTGGAGCAGATGTTCTTCTACACTAGCCTAACCTCTAAGTAAGTTCTTCCACTTAGGGATTTTTCCAAATAGATGGAAACTCACTCACTTTCAACGAATTCTCATATAAATAGGGCTTACACTTTTATACTACAGACCTATAGCTTTGTTGTTAGTATTTTAAATGCAATAAAGGTCATTAAATGACATGATTTCAGGCAAAAAAAAACAATCAAATCATTTTTTACTTTGTTTATGCCTCCATAGCAAAAGTCCAAGAGGAAGCAAATACATTTAAAATCAATTACTTTCTGTTTTCTCCTGCCTCTGAAGCGGGATAAAGATACTACTGTAGCCAAACTAAAAATAATCGGAGTTGATATTGATGATGATATTGAGAAAGTATTTTAGCCTTCCCTCGCTGGAATCTGAAGACTATCGATGTTGGAAAAGGTCTTCTGGAATATTTGTAAACCCCGCAAAAATGTAAACCGCCTTTTTCTGAAGATGGTCTTCATGCTTTCCTAGAATATAAGAAAGAGGGTCATCCAAAAAAATATTTATAATACATACAGCCCATTCTAGGACATGTTATCGCAAGCTTCTCGTTCTAGTCATAGAGCAACACTGACCCAGTCATATTTGAAGAATGTTGTGAGAACATTTAAAATATAAAAACACTAATATCAAGTCTGTATCCCACAATGCCAATTAAATGTGTAGCTCCACCTCAAACTCCCTTTTTCATTTTATAAATTAATTTTATCCAACACATTCATTTCACCAACACCTTTTTAACTTTAGTTCCTACTTTTCGGACGTGAAATTGCAGAATTAGCTTAATTAAATTCTTGTCTGCACATAGTCGTATAATAATGTAATATGCTGGCTACGGCTCGAGTAGATAAAACGATATTCTGTGAAATTTATTTCTTTATTTTCTAGTCTATAGAACAATTCAAGTTCACACTATACTATTCTTTGCAAATTCTTTTCTTACAAGGTCTCTTTCCTCTCAAATCACTTTATCTCCTTTCAATTACTTAATTCACAAATCCAAACTAATTACTTTTTCTTGTTTACTCTCAACTTTCAATTTATCACCAAATTACAACTTCGCCCATTATCACTTTTCCAATCTCTTCGCCACGGTTCTAAACCAACTGTCTTTTTTTGATCGCCATCTGTCCTTATATAGCAGAAGTTTCTGATAGCCAGAAACTTCTAGCAAATTCTTCGACCACTGGAACAAGAGAAATAATTCTTGCAGTTATAATTCCCTTTTATCCCTGATATTATTCGTCTCTTTCGTTGACATGAGCTGTGGAGACTTCGTCCCAGACACGAACCTCGAATGAAAGGACAGTTCGAACCAAAATTCTGCCAGAATGAAGTCACTTCGGAATTTGTTGCGTCATATTTTTAGGGGGCGTAGTTATTATTATGCTACACTGCCCCCCTCTTAGACATGTTCGTCCCGAACAAGTGCATCCTCATTTCGGCCATTGTATCGACTCAGTCGGTCCACATGAACCACTTTCATTTTGGCCCTCGGTCCTCGCTGGATGCGGTAGACAACATCGTTGATGCGGGTTACTATTCTGTAGGGACCTTCCCAGTTCCGCTGTAATTTAGGTGATTTCCCCTTTTGGCGATGGGGATTATACAGCCACACCAGATCTCCTTCCTGGAATCCTGACGTTGTTGCTTTGGCATCATACCTGGTCTTCATGCGGTCGCTCGTCATCTTAATCTGGCTTCTGGTCCTTTGGTGTATGTCCCTAAGCCTTTCCCTAAGGTCCGCCACGTACTCTTCTTCATTTCTGGGCTCATTGGTAGGAGATCCAAATTTCACCTCACTGGGTAAACGAGCTATTCCACCAAATAAGATTTCGAACGGCGTATGTCGAGTAGTGCTATGCACGGCACTTCTATAGGCCATCAAAAACAAGGGAATCTGCCGGTCCCAATCCCGTTGGTAGTCACCTACGACCTTCGAGAGATGTTCGTCCAAAGTCCTATTGAAACGCTCCACCATACCGTCCGACTGTGGATGAAGCGGGGTTGTCCTTGTCTTTTTGATTCCGAGTAGTTGACACATCTCTTGGAAGATTCTTGACTCGAAGTTCCGCCCTTGGTCAGAATGCAATTCCAAGGGCACACCGAATCTGCTAACCCAATTGTAGACGATCTGCTCCGCCACGGTTCTGGCTTCCTGGTTAGGGATCGGAAACGCTTCCGGCCACTTACTGAAGTAGTCCATCACTACGAGGATATACCGATTACCATTGTCGGTTTCCGGAAAGGGTCCTGCGATGTCAATGGCGATTCGTTCAAAAGGTGCTCCCACGTTGTATTGGTGCATCTTACCTCGAGTTTTGATTCTCGGACCCTTGCTAGCTGCACACACGTCGCATTTTCTGCACCAGTCTTCTATATCTTCCTTCGCTTTTAACCAATAAAAACGTTCTCGTACCTTTTCTAGCGTCTTATTCACTCCCAAGTGGCCTCCGGTCGCCCCGCCATGCATTTCCTGTAACACCTCCTTGACCCTCGTCCGCGGTACGACAAGCTGCATTACAAACGACTTTCCGTCGGAGGATTCCCATTTTCTTCTCAGAACACCTTCTTGGACATGGAGGGAGTCCCACTGCGCAAAATATGCCTTTAAGGTCGGGCTTCTGTGAGAGATGTCCTGATGATCCGGTTTCTCCATGTTCTCCTTCCAGGCCAGAATCGGCTCGATATCCGGGTCTTCCTTCTGAGCGTTCCGGATCTCATCTACGCTCCAGCCGGCGATAGGTTCGGCTCTCATTCTTTGGATGGAAACCAGCTCCCGTTCTTCCTGACGCGCACAATGTTTACAATCCGTTCTGCATGGTCTCCGGGACAGTGCATCCGCATTAGAGTGGAGTTTTCCTTTACGATGCTGTATTTCGTAGTCGTAGATTTGCAGCCTTTCGATCCATCTTGCGACCTGACCCTCAGGACTCTTGAACTGTAATAGCCATTTTAAGGCTGCATGGTCTGTGCGAAGAACGAACTTCCTCCCGTAGAGGTATTTGTGAAAATGCTTCGTAGCCAAGATCAAAGCTAGAAGTTCCCGCCTTGTCACGCAGTAGTTCCTTTCTGGCTTAGAGAGCACCTTGCTGAAGTACGCAACCACCTTCTCTTGGCCGTCATGCACCTGGGAGAGTACGGCTCCTACCCCGACATTACTAGCATCTGCATCCACAACGAACGTTTCCCCGGGAGTGGGGTAAGCCAGTATCGGGGCATCGCATAGCCGTTGTTTAAGTGCCTTGAAGCTCTTCTCGCACTCAATTGACCATTTGAATTGTTTTCCCTTTTCCGTCAACTGGTGCAGGTTCTTTGCGATCCCGGCAAAATCCTTCACGAACCGTCTGTAGTAGGTGGCTAGGCCCAGGAAGCTCCTTAGTTGGTGTTTGTCTTTGGGGACTGGCCAGTTTTTCACCGCTTCGACCTTCTCCGGATCGGTTCTCACTCCTTTCGCTGAAATTATGTGTCCCAGGTACTTGACTTCCGCTCTAAACAGGGCGCACTTCTTGGGGTTGAGCTTCAGGTGGGCACTTCGAAGCCTTTGAAACACATCCCTTAGATTGTCTCGGTGTTGCGCAAACGTTTTTCCTACGACGATGACATCATCCAAGTATACCAAACAGGTTTTCCATGTTAACCCTTGCAGGACACATTCCATCAATCGCTCGAAAGTCGCCGGAGCATTGCACAGCCCGAATGGCATTACCGTGAATTGCCATAGCCCATTTCCTGCGGTGAAGGCGGTTTTCTCCCGGTCTTCTGGATGGATCTGTACCTGCCAGTAGCCACTCTTCAAGTCGAGAGTGGAAAACCATCGGGCTCCTGATAGTGTGTCTAGCGTGTCGTCAATCCGTGGCAGAGGGTAGCTGTCTTTCTTGGTGACGTAATTGAGCTGCCGATAGTCCACGCAGAACCGCGTGCTGCCATCTTTCTTCTTAACCAGTACAACCGGTGATGCCCACGGACTTTTGGAACTTTCAATCAGACCTTCTTTCTCCATTGCCGACACCATCTCTGCAACTTCTGTCTGCTTTGCCAATGGAAGGCGCCTAGCAGGCTGACGAATTGGTCTAGTATCACCAGTGTCTATTCGATGTTGTACCAGGTGTGTTCGGCCGTATTCTCCGTCCTGTGAGGCAAATACATCAGCGTACTCATTGATAAGATTCTCTGCCATAGTTCGCTGCTCCTGATTCAGCTCACTGGACTGGAGAATCGTCTCTCTCACTTCCGCTGTCCAAGGTGATGGGAGAAGTTTTGGAGCATCACGTTCAGATATTGTTGCGACGGCGGTAATTGGCGTGCATTTTCCAGTCACCTCCCCTCGCCTTAGTTTGACAGTGTGTGGTCTTGCGTTCGAAACCCTCACTGGAACCATGGTGTTCTTTGGTTCGACTAACGTCTTTCCCACGATGTAGTCTTGAGAATTCTTCTCTGGGTCTGGTTCTACTATGTAGAATCGGTGGCTCCCAAGATCACCTTCCAGCTTCGTCCAAATGATTGTCTCTGAAGACGGCGGCAAAACTTCGTCTTTGCTGATGACTGTCCTGAGAGTTACGGCATTCTCATTTCCGTACACCATCGGAATCTCCACATTTCGATACCTCAGTACTTGCATCCCGATGTCCAAGATTACTTCATTTGCTTTCATGAAGTCTACTCCGATGATGCACTCGTCGCATATATCTGCCACCAGAAACGCATGGGAGAACGTCAGTCCTGCCAGAGTAATCGTAAGACGAACTTCTCCAAATACCTTCGCCATTTCCCCTGTTGCAGTCTTCAGGCAGTAGCTGTTGGTGTTGTGCAGCCAGGAGCTTTTGACGATATCTCTTCTTACAATGGAGGCAGTGGCACCTGTGTCGATGGTGGCTACGCACTTCTTCTCGTTGATTAGTGCCTCCACTGTCAGGCTCTTGTTACCCCGTTTGGTTTGCGAAACTTGAATGGTGGTCCTGGGGGCCTCGATTCCAGTAACCAACTTCTGCCCCGCGAAGTTGGTCCTTACGCATTTCCCGACTGCTGGTTTTGGGAATTCTGACTGACAGGATGGATGTTATCACCGCCAGATGCTTCCTCTCTGCTTCTCCTACTTCCGCAATGTGAACAATTTCCTCGTCTAGGTGCACTCCTGCACTGCCGTTGTAGGTGTCCGGTTTGGTTGCAATTCCAGCAACGGATTTGACTTCCGCGAGCTCTGTCTTCATCCATGACGGCTGTTCTCTGGCATGAGCATTCCACGACGGACATTTCCCTGACACGGTGTATTCCCTGGTATGCTTGGTCCGCAGCCTTCATTGACAAAGCGAATGCCAATGCCTCGGGGAGTGTTCGCTTTTCAGCCATCCTTACAGCCATTTGCAGTTGTCTGTCCTCTATGGCCTGAATAAAAGCTTCCACCGCCATTTCGTTGATAAGCTCCTCACCGGCTTTAGGGTATGAAAGATGGGCTAGTCGCTCTATATCCGCTTGCAACTGTTGGAGCGTTTCCCCCCTTTTCTGGACTCGACTACGCAGCTGAACCCTGTACACCTGCTGCATGTGTTCATCCCCAAACCGCATCTCGATAGCCTGAACCAGAGAGTCGTAGTTCTGCTGTTTATCTTCCGGGATGGTCTGCAAGAGCTCCGCAGCTGGACCCCTCAGTGCAAGCGTGAGTGCAATAGACTTCTCTTCATCGTCCCAGCTATTGGTCATTGCGGCCGCTTCGAATTGCCTCTTATAAATTGGCCATGATGTTTGACCATCGAAGATAGGAGGCTGCATCTCCTTTCTTCTCAGACCGTCAGTGGAATATTCCCGTGCTTTCTGTCTCTTCACGTTGCTGAGCTCCTTAGCAAGATTTTCGACTTGCTTTTCTACTTTTTCAAACTGAGTCTCTATCTTCCCGAACTGAGTTTCATGTTTCTCAAAATTTTCATCGAATCTAGTTTCGACTTTTTCGAGTTGCGTCTCGACCTTCTCGATTTTCTCTTCGATCACTTCGAATTTGGATTCCAAGTTCTTGTTTTGCTCATCAAGTTTACTTTCCAGAGCATCTAGAGAATTCTTTTGTTCGTCTATAGCTTTCTTTTGTTCGTCCATTGCTTTCTTTTGTTCGTCCAGCTTAAGTTCTAGAGAATTCCTCTGGTCGTCCATTGCTTTCTTTTGTTCGTCCATCTTAAGTTCTAGAGAGTTCTTTTGGTCGTCCATTGCTTTCTTTTGGTCGTCCATTGCTTTCTTTTGGTCGTCCATTGCTTTCTTTTGGTCGTCCATTGCTTTCTTTTGTTCGTCCAGCTTAAGTTCTATAGAATTCCTTTGGTCTTCTATTGCTTTCTTTTGTTCGTCCATGACTAACTTAAGTTGCAGGAGCAGACTTGTTATACCCGGGTCGGCTGCTGTACTTGCTGGTTCCTCTTCCACGTCAAACTCTACGTCGTGCGGATTTTCACCTTCCTGCGTTACTGCTTCTTCCAGACGAATCAGCAGGGCATCTTTTCCCCCAGTTGTGTCGAGGTTCCGCTTACTGAGTTCTGCCTTTAGTTGAGTTATAGTTAGTTTTCCCAATTTGCGACCCATTTTGCGCAACTAATTAACTCAACACAGAAATCGTTTTTTTTTTTTTTTTTGTGCAATTTCACACCACGGAAATAGTTATTCACAGAATAAGTTTTATCCCGCTTCTGACACCAATGTAATATGCTGGCTACGGCTCGAGTAGATAAAACGATATTCTGTGAAATTTATTTCTTTATTTTCTAGTCTATAGAACAATTCAAGTTCACACTATACTATTCTTTGCAAATTCTTTTCTTACAAGGTCTCTTTCCTCTCAAATCACTTTATCTCCTTTCAATTACTTAATTCACAAATCCAAACTAATTACTTTTTCTTGTTTACTCTCAACTTTCAATTTATCACCAAATTACAACTTCGCCCATTATCACTTTTCCAATCTCTTCGCCACGGTTCTAAACCAACTGTCTTTTTTTGATCGCCATCTGTCCTTATATAGCAGAAGTTTCTGATAGCCAGAAACTTCTAGCAAATTCTTCGACCACTGGAACAAGAGAAATAATTCTTGCAGTTATAATTCCCTTTTATCCCTGATATTATTCGTCTCTTTCGTTGACATGAGCTGTGGAGACTTCGTCCCAGACACGAACCTCGAATGAAAGGACAGTTCGAACCAAAATTCTGCCAGAATGAAGTCACTTCGGAATTTGTTGCGTCATATTTTTAGGGGGCGTAGTTATTATTATGCTACAATAAGTTGGGTTGAAAAAATAGTCCTAATGGATAATTTAGTTCCTTAAAAGCGCAACGTAAGTTCATTATCTACAAGGACATTTTATACCCTTCCCGACTTCTCATAGAAAATGAATGAATCCATCTTTGTGTTAGGGATAAAATGATTTAACATTTTTAAATTGAGTAACATACATGTATATTATTTATTTAACACTAAACAAGGCTAGGAAGAGAGGGCATCTTTGGTAGTATAGTCGGAAAGTACAGCCTACACACCATCCTCGATAATGGATTCAGGCTGATCGACTTTGCTGCGGGGCGAAATGTTGTCGTACTACGAGTAGTACACGGTTTCCGCATCTCGATATTCACAAGGGAACTTGGAGATCTCTTGATCAATCAACTGTCAGAAAGATTCACCACATTGCGATCGACGCAAGGCACTTCTCCAGTATTACGTATGGATGTCCGAACTTTCCGAGGGGCCAATATTGACTCTGATGACTACCTTGTTGTAGAAAAGGTACGGTTGCTGATATCCCGAACACCGCCAAAGCAAGTTTGACGTCGGACTGCTACAATTGTAAGAGTTCGCCAGATCCTTTTCCGATCGAAAAACGATTTCTGCAGACTGTATAACGGCGACGACGAATCGAATCCCGCTGTCAGGCAGAATGAACCATTCAAATTAGGCGATATAGATCAACAATTCCGTCCACCCGATCTAGACGAAGTGAAGATAACCATATCTAAACATAAGTCCAGCAAGGCTGCTGGAGCTGACTACCTAGCTGCCGAACTGTTCAAAGCGGATGCCGATATCTTGGCAAGGAGCATGTACCAACTATGCCCGATGAATGTAACCTCAGTATTGTTGCCCGATCCTCAAAAAAGGAGACCCTCTGAACTGCGCCAACTACAGAGGCATCAGTCTCCTTAACATCGCTTATAAGATCTTATCTGCCTTATTGTGTAAACAACTAAAGCCGTTCGTCAACAACCATCGATCAAAGATTCACATTACGGCAGATCTTGGAAAAAACCCAGGAGCTTCAAATCGATACCCACCACCTTTTCATCGATTTTAAGCCCGCATATGACAGCATTTATAGAGACGAGCTATGTAGAGCAATGTCTAGTTTTGGCATCCCTGCCAAACTCGTCCGTTTGTGAAGGATGGCGACGGAGAAAGCACTCTGGCTGGGTCATGTAGAGCGCATGAACACCAACGCTCCGGCCCGCAAAATCTTCGAATCCATTCCCGATGGACGGCGCAGTAGAGGAAGACCGCGACTCAGATGGCGCACGCAAGTGGAAGGGGACCTCAACCAACTTAGAGTGCGAAACTGGAGGCAGCTAGCTAAAGATCAAGCTGGCTGGAGACGCTTGTTGGTTGAGGCCCAAGTCCACTCCGGACTGTAGCGCCACCTTAAGTAAGTAAGTTAAAATAAAATCACCAATCAGTTACGTACAAAAATAAAAAATAATAATAATAAAAATAATTAACACTACCCTCTTCCGAGTCCTTTTAATTCTCAATTTGTAAATCTCAAGGTTGAAAAGATCTGAAGGATTCCTGAGTTATATGCAGTATACTTGTAGTGTTGCCGATGCAGTAATATTTTAAATTGAATTTTGCGCGCACCAAAGAGAATATGAATACCCTAATATTATTTCAGGACACGAGCGTATGAGGAAAAGGTGGAAAAGGGGAAGAGGAACAGAGGAGAAGTCTGTGCACGTTGGCTTCAAATGTTTGAAGGTTGTAGTGACGAGGAAATACAGAGCCTTGTAGGTCATTCCACATTCGTGTCGTTCGACTTATAAACGAATTCCAATATTTGACAGTACGACCGAAGTTGTGCTTAAGGGTAAACTGATGTGCATTCGAAGCATGACGTATATTGCGGGTGAAATTTTGAATTGGTTGAATGCAACTGGCTATTTCGCTGAAGCATTTTTTTTAAAAAGGCGATAAAATAGGGAAAAACACGAGACATTACTACGATGTTCGAGTGAATCTATTGATATCAGAATGTCTCTATCACCTATAAGATTTAATGTGCGATTCTGCATCCTGTCTAGAATGTGCAGAATTGTCTTGGGTGTACCAGATCATATGTGGGCGTTATAATCCAGCTTTGGGCGGATGAATGCCGTATAACTGGAGCCAGATCAGACGGGGTAAAATATTTCTTGCACCGCTTAAGGAATCCTAGACATTTTGCAGCATTTTTGGCGGCCTCGAATATGTGATCGTTCCATAGAAGATGGTTATTAATGCGTATACCGAGAATGGCAAGTCTTTGAGGATTTTGGTATCGCTTGAGAGACAGAAGAAGGCATTGTGTTTTGGAAGCATTAAATTCCACTCTGTTAGTTGAACCCCATTTGATTATGCTGTCCAGGTCGTAATTTAATGTGTTTAACATACGTTGGTTTTCTTCTTCTACGGCCGAAGAACAAATACTTGAGTTAGGGGAGGAATATTAAAAACTGAGGATACTGTCATCAGCGAAGGAATGGATTGAATTAGAGGCTGTAGATAAGAGCTCATTTATAAAAATAAGATATAAAGTTGGAGACAAAACAGAGCCTTGTGGAACACCAGCATTTATATGGTGAATTGCAGAATTGAAGCTGTTCAAGACAACTTGTATTTAATGCCCCGAAAGTTAATTTTCAATCCATTGACAAAATATCTTAATGTTAATCTCGGTCAAATGCCTTACTTAAGCGCACCTATGCAATATCGTTTTATCGTCTGGCTTTGCTGTGTGCGCTTGACAGCACCCTTTATCAAACAAGGTGTTTCTTTGTGGTGAATGCGAGAAATCCAGCAAATCAGAGGCGGCATTCTGATGGCTTACTGGCAATGATACCACTGCGCATCTGCACTTAACGTTCGCGGCATTGGACTTCTTGAGGAATTCAGGGAGACTCGATCGGCGAAGGGTCTGGCATAGTACTTTTTTGGCTTTGTGGTGTTTGAGATACCCGCATACGTACCTTGGCATCAATAAGGCAGTGATCCGAGTCAATGTTAGCTGCTCTGAAGGTGCGAACATCCAAAATACTGGAGGAGTGCCTTGCATCAAACGCAACTTGATCAATCTGGTTGATAGTTAGTTGATCCAGAGAGCGTCATAACCCCTTATGAAAACTGAGGTGCGGGAATAGTGTGTAGTATTGTTTTGCGGCTCCGCAAAGTCGATTAGCCTGAGTTCTTTTTCGAAGGTGTTGTCGTGCAGGCTATATTTTTCAAACGGTGTTTCCAAGGATACCCCCTTTTCCAATTTCTTCGTTAAAAACGCCCAGTACGATTCTAACGTCATAACGTGGACATTGGTCGTAAGCCCTGTTGAGGAACACAAAGGAATCTTTGATCACGACGTTCTTATCCTTTATGGGGGAGTGAACGTGATATTTGCGAATTTCGCCTTAATGCGGATTGTCATCAGGCGCACCTAAAGCTCGAGACTTCTAGCCTAAGTCTGCCTCTGATGACAAATTCGCATCCAGATAAAAGCTGCTCCCGCTTTTGCTAATTGTTCTACTGCACGTGGTCTGTGAAGAGTCCGAACATTCCACGTGCAGATTCGAAGGTCGTTGTCCTTATTTTGTTTGCAAGGTTCGTCAACATTAAAATAATCCTTATCCGAGACGTGTTGTTGCTTCGTATCCGATGTTTTTTTTTCCATTGTAGGGCAGTTACCCCGACGCACAAGAGAAGGGAAGAATAGCCCGAGCTTGGAAGGGACAGCAGGCGAACTTCTCTCATTCATGAAAAATTGATAGTGACTTTGATCTAATAATTCAACTCTATTGATAGTTTTACCATATAACTCTTGACCCCCTTTGATTTGCTTCCCACACTTTGAAAACTCATAGTCTCTAGCGTCTATTCTTGGCAGCAGTGTCTTGATCAAAATATTTTTTGAGCCCAGATTTACTGGAGGCAAATTTTTTGTTGGTGGAGGGTGAGTCGGTGACATACATACATATGCAGGTATGTCAGCTCATGACCGCGAGAAAATCAAGCAATTCTTCATATCGATCTACACAAGTTCAATGCGTATGCCTATGGCTACATGCAAACTTAAATTAAAGTTGGATGCTATTGAAAAGACAAACTATAGATGGGCAAGGGGTACAACTTGTCTAGCGACAAATCAGATTTGGCCTATCTGAAATGCTCCAAGAATTTGGTTTCTCTCAATAGAATGCATATCAGCGCTCTTATAGGTGTCATTACTGGACGCTGTCTAATAGGCAAGTTTGCAACAAGGCTTGGCGTCTTCTCAAATGATTTCTGCAGAAGCTGCATGGACGAGGAGGAGAAAGAGACCATTCTTCACCTTCTTTGCACCTGACCAGCTCTCTCCCAAAGAAGGAAACTCCACTTAGGAGCCTTCTGTTTGAACAACCTAAATGATCTAAGTAATATAGACGTTAGGGACTTTCTACGCTTCATCCAGAAGCTCCAAATGGTTCTACGAGTAGGCTAGAGGCCGCCTCCCAAACCCATGTGGTATCACAATGGACCTCAACCTAACCTAACCTCATATCCGATCTAACACTTTTACTCCACGCTGACCACAATCATCGTCAATGTTTCTGCGTATTCATCGTTTACCTATCAGAGCAACCTTAGACTGCAGTGGTTTTGAAGGCGAAGTGTGGCCGCAAAATCCCAGCTAAATTGTCTTAATATTCAAAATATGTAATCTGCATGTCATAAGTTGATATATCTCTGGTCAGTGAGCTTTTCAATACTAACCATGATGACAGCGTATTATAGCAACTCGTGATCGCTGTGGTGAAAAACTCAAAACATACGGTCCCTTATAATATTTTCTTATAAAAAGAGCCGCAAATGGAAAAAAAAAGTTTAAGAACCTGCGACCTTATGATTATCGTGATCAGGCGCAGGTAATTTATTCTCCGTAATCGATATCACGTGCGCTTTAGCCTTACAAACTGAAGTCGCAGTATTGTATTCAACTTGATTCGAAATTCGCTATCTAACTATCACCGCTATTAGTTTCCTAAACAAATTCATAAAATTTAAGATTTAGATACATTCGTTAAACTCACTAGCTTCACATTTAATTTGTGTTATTTATACGTTACCAGCTAAAATAATAATCAACAAAATATTTTAGAACTATTTTAGTCAATAATTGCAATTTTCACTTTATAATCTCATGGAAGTCTATGCAGTATGTGAGTGAACCTGAACCTGACCACGCATTAAGTCATCAACATGAATTACCATTATAATGCAATTTCCCGATTAATTTTCCTCTATTTTTTGTTGGGGGATTTAATTTTTTTTATTTCACATTCATAAACATTTCTCTGAACAAAGAAATTGTGAAAATGCAATGACATCATCTTTAGCTATTTTAATTGCAACGTTCAGGGCAACAGCGTATCGGACGCTTTTCGCAGAGAGACGTATCGTATGAAATTTAAATAAATTGAAGTAGCAGTAATTGCACATAGAGGTACTACATACCTACAATATCTTCAGGTTCGGTGAGATAAAGTTTTTGCGTGTAGGCACGTAACAGACAAAGGAATACATTTGAAGAATTTAAGTTCACAACAAGTCAGAGGTCGAACTTCTAAGGCACACGTACTGAATGCTTATTCACGAAATCAGAATTGTTTAAACTGTGCATAGCGAAACTGTTTAAAATTAGACGACAAGTGTCTAATTATGAATCTAAAGTATCATCCAAATGATCGAAATTATCTATTCACAGCACGTTTTATAATCCAAGCCGTTTGTTACGAGACACAGCGGTTGTGGCCCCTTTAATCTTTTTCGGAAGTAGGTAGATACAAATAAAAAGTTTTTTTTTTTTTTTTTAAAAAACACTCATTTCCTGAATACGTAAATTTGAAAGTTTGTTACAGGCAAACATTGCTCCTAATAACCGTGGTGGATTTGAATACCTTAGCCTGAAGGTTGCGTCAATATTACATGTGACGTCCTCGTATTTTATACTTCATGGCAATTAACAACAAATTGATCAGATAGATACACTCGTACAAAATTAATTAATATTTAATAAAAATAAAGATTTATCATCATCTCTCTAACTTTGCCAAATCAGAATTTTCAAATATATTTTCGGAAAACAAAAACAAAAATATATTGATATATACCATTTGTTCTGAATGATTTAACCAAAAATCACGAACCGGTCGATATGACTCATGTAAACATCTTTTCACGCGCAACATGTCTAAAAATAAGATAAAAGCAAAAGCGTGTTACTTGATCCTACCTGTTGCTCCAATCATTTCATTTCGTAGTAACTTAATCGACTCAATTAGGAAATATGATTAAGATTGACATATGATTAGTTCATCGTCAGAATGAAAAAGAAAAATGGAAAAGGTTATAACATTACAAAATAAACAGATAAAGAAACGATTTTGTCCTGCTGGGTGGAGAGTGCTTGTTAATTAATTTATAGCGTAGTATGCTGACACACGCGTGTTTAAGTAAGTCAGCAGCGAAATGACCCGTAAAGGAGTTTTCGGACACACGCAATGGGTGGTCAAAATAATATGAAGCACGTACCGTACATATGTATGTACCTCGTTAGTAATGAGGGTTCCTTTAAAATAAATGACATACAGCCTTGGTCAAAAGTATTAGGCAGCGTCATTCAAAAAGCGGCGAATCAGAAAAAATAAAAGTATGCAGTTATAAATATGCTTTTGTTTTTTTTTTTATGTTGGTACATCTGTCATCTGAAGCTCAAATATCTGTTTGAGAGCCATTTGTCGGGAGTTTGTGCGTGTTAGCAGTTAGTGTTTGTTGTGTTCTGCAAATTTCGTAATGTCAAATTTAGTTGAGCAAAGAGTTTGCCTCAAATTTTGTGTTTTTAACAAAATATCATGTGCGGAAGCATTGAAAATGTTAACGGTAGCCTGTGGGGACTCGACAATGTCGAAAACACAAACGTAGGAGTAGTACAAAGAGTTTAAAGCGGGTCGTACTGTGGTTGATGATTTGCCCCGTTCCGGTTGTCCATCCACCAGTATGACTGATGAAAACATCGAAAAGAAAATTGTTCTCGCAGATCATCGTGTGAGCATCAGGGAGATGACAGCCGATCTTAGTGTCTCGTTCGGATCGGTGCACAGCGTTATGCACGGTGTTTTGGGCATGAGACAAGTTGATGCACGGCTTGTGTCGAGAGTGCTGAATTTGTTGCAGAAACAGCATCGCATTGATGTCGCTAAAGAAATGCTTTCTTTGTGCCAAAATGTTATCGATGACATCATTACCGGTGACGAGACATGGGAACTAACCAACAATCATCGGAATGGTGTTTCTCAGATGAGCCAAAACCCAAAAAACCACGACAGAGTCGATCCAAAATCAAGGCTTTGTTGATCGTTTTCTTTGATTGCCGTGGTGTCATCCACTCCGAATTTCTTCCGCCAGGCCAGGCAGTAAATAAGGACTATTACTTGAGCGTGTTAAAGCGTTTGTTCGTCGCAAGAGGCCAGAATTGTGGAGAAACAACTCGTGGTTTCTTCACCACAACGTACCGGCTCACACATCTCACCTTGACTATTTGATCGAAAACAACGGTCATACCGTTCCGCAAGCTGCGTATTCACCTGACATGGCTCTTGTGACTTTTTCTTATTCCCACGACTCTAGTTACCACTTCGCGGAAAGTGTTTTGAGACGATTGAGGCTTTGGCTTTAATTACTGCTATGGTTTTCAGCAGCACTCGTCTGAAATAATTACATTCCACTCTTGCTCCAAAACGATTTTAAGCGCTGCTTATGATGTAATTGACTGCTCCCGGATCATATGCTTAAAAAGACTGCACAGGCCATGGAAGCAGTTCAATGTTATTTTCAGCAAACCATCTCATGTGGCGGCAGACTTCTGACAGGATGCGTTGTCCTGCTGGAATTTGACGTTTTACGTGCTCGTTCCCCTGAAAATCTTCCCAAAGGATAATTGCAGCATGTTTTCCAATACTTTTCTGTACTTTCTAGAGTCCATACGATCATTTTCCCGACTCCATTTGAAGCCATGCAGCCCCAGATTATTATGCTGTCTCCTCCGTGTTTTACAGTTGGCACACCACTCACAAAAGAAACACCAGGAGTACCAAATACCTGTGATTTTAAAAAAAACTTTTTTTAAAAAGTCAAAAAAAAAAAAATTGAAATTAAGTAAAATTGTTGAATTGGCATTGAAATTAAATAAAATTGTTTTTGTTAAAAGTTGGCTTCAAACATGACGTTTACTTCAAAATTTGATTGATCTGACCACAATATGTTGGACAAATCTTCCCCAGTGAAATGTTAGTATTTTTTTGCCCACTCCAGGCCCGCCTAATATCCCTTTAGCCGAGCTTCTCTAAGTCTCTTCTAACCGTTCTGGAGGAGACTTTTTTTTTCATGCTCTTTCGATAAAGCAGCAGCCAGCTCAGATGACGTTTTCTTCCAATTTTTTTAAGGAAGATCGAATAGTGGTTTTTCTCAGACCCCAATCCTTTTTTTACAACCTCTTTAGGTAATTCCATAACGTAGGAAAAACAGGCAAAATACTTCAGGTTGTAATAAAAAAAATAGAGTGAGAAATATAGCGTGGCTAATACTTTCGGCCAAGGCTGTACAAATGTATTTTAGGGGAATTACCTGGACTCTGAACTTGTTTTTGTGTGACGCTTTAACTAATGGCTGGATTATTGCTTAAGGTGTTTATTTTATTTTAACGTGTGCATGCGTGGTAAATTTAGGTTTCTTTAAAGTTAAGCCTAGAGCAAAACAAATTTACAGTCCACTAGCGGTACTGAATAGGTTAACATCTTTTAATTTTTATACCTAAAACAGTTTACAAAGAATCATCATCACGCTTGTAAAGGGTTTTTCAATAGGGACATAACAATTTTTGTATTTTAGTACATTTTTGTATTTAGTACAAACCCTTAAACTTTTTTTATGATCTGTCAATGTAAAAACGTCAGTCAAGGTTTATTTCTTTATCATTGTAAAGTTCAAGAACGAGCAACGTTTGGAAATTATTAAAAATTACTACCGCAATTCTGAGTCGGTGGTCGCAACTTTAAGAGCGCTTACTCCAATTTTCGGTTGTAATAATCGTCCCACCAGGCAGGCTGTGCGTGCTATAGTGGATAAATTCAAGTCAACATATTCACTATTGAATGTTCCTGTGCCAGTGAGACAACGCACCGGTTGAAGTACTGAAAATATCAAAATGAGCCAAATCATTCGATTCCACGCTGTTCACAGGAATTGTGGCGAATTTTGCGTAAAGATCTTCACCTACACCCTTACACGATCAAATTAACTCAAGAACTAAAGCCTCTTGATCATTTGATGCTCCGAAACTTCTTCGAATGGGCTCTGCAAAAGTTTGAAGTTCCAACAAGATGGTGCCACATGCCACACAGCTGGTCGAACAATTGATTTATTGAAGGGGAAGTTCGGTAGGATGGATGCCGATGCATTTCTTTTTATGGGTTTACGTTAAGTCGTTGGTTTATGCCAACAAGCTAACCACGTTAGAGGAGCTCAGGAACAATATTGAACGCGGATTTGCCAACGTTCCGGCCGATATGTGTGGAAGAGTGGTGGAAAATTGGCTCCAAATAATCGATCGTTGCAATCGCGGTAGTCATATGGACGAGATCGAATTCCAGCCCGATATCTCTATTATTCTGTGTTTTATGTGAATACAAAATTGTTATGTTCGTATTGAAAAACACTTTAGATTCTTGTTGACTTTGCTCTTGTATATCCAGAGATACAAATATATTTCCTGAGAATGAATTCTAAAGTCTACTTATTTCATAGCAGAAGGAATTTTGATAGAGGGATATTCTTGCCAGGTGACGTCTGGCCAACGTCTGACAATCATCCAAAATAAAGGGTGATTCAGTTGGAGGTTAAATGGATGGCACAACTGGCCTTACAGGCTTCCGTCCCTTCCTCCCATTTGATGAAATTTTCCATTACTTTTCGGCATCAATCCTGCAGTAGTTCATTAATAACGAGTCAAATCTCGTCTTTTACGAGTAGTTCTGGAATCGTTTGGGGGTCATTAGCATACACTTTCTGCTTCATATAACCCCAAAGAAAACAAATCTAACGGCGTGATATCGCACGATCTTGGTGGGCAATTTTGGTTGCCGAAACGAGTGATAACGTGGCTGGAGAACTTTGTGTGCAATAACTGATTTGTTACCATGTCCCGATACGTTCACCATTAACTGTTGCAGCAGCATCAGGAGAGTTTTCGAAGAATCACGCCGCGCCGGCCCAAAATCCACACCAAACAGTGCTTTTTTGTGGATGCATTGGTTGTTCATGAATGTCCAGTAGATTTTTATGACCCCAAATGCAACAATTTCATTTGTTTATGTAGCCATTCAGTAGAAAGTAAGCGTCATCACTGAAAATGATTTTGTTCGAAAAATCGCTATCAACTTGGTGGTTCTCTAGCACCCAATCAACGAAGTCACGACGCTGTTCATGGTCAGATGGCTTCAATTCCTGAGTCAATTCGGTCTTGTAGGCATACAGATGCAGATCTATGCGTGTATCTGTAGGAAAGGTTCAATTACTGGGAACAATGGCGAATAGATTGACTGTCACTCACTACGGCGACATTTCCGCGTGATCGGTCACCACGAGGACGCACTGGTCTCTTCATATTCAACACTGAGCCGGTTCGATCGAATTTTTCCATTAATTTCTTAACCGCGGCACTAGGGTTTGAACAACTGAAATGCTTTTTTTTTTCTTGTATACCGCTTCATAATTAGTTACAAATGTCAATGCTTAGTAGTCATAGCTGTCAAATATCAGCTGTTTATCTTGGACAGAATCACAGTAGTGCCAGATTTAAATTGTAACTTCCAATTGAATCATCCCATATTTATTTATATATTATTGGATTGAAGTCTTCGAAAATCAGCCATAGTTGTATCTATAGTATATTCAAAGGTGTGCTTCGAAAAGTTTCGATATTAGTGCAGGATTTTCTATTAAGTGAACTATTCGTCTCTGTATATTGACGAGTATATGAAGAGAATGTTTTGGGGCTGAACTCCAAACGTAAGAACAATACTCAAAATCCGGGTTAACTGGTTCTTTATACAGGAGAAGGAGTTTCTAGCGATGTAAATGGGTAGCTCAACTTTATAGATACTAATTTTGCGATATTGGATTTTTCGTCAAGCCATGTTATACCAGAGTTGACTGTGACGCCTGGAAGATGCATGGTTGCTTGGGTTCGATAAGTTCGTAGTCCATTTGGAGCTGTGGGTTTCTTCACATTGAATGTAACTTAGCTTAGCAGGCAGCAGGTAAGTAGTAAGATTTCTTGCTCTAGGGTGCTGTCATAGGCAAAACTAAAGATTTTGTTATTTGTCGACTCTATTATTATTGACGTGGAGAAGAAACAAAGTTTGTGCAAATATTGATCCACAAAGCTATTTCGGAAGCCCCTTGGAGGCTAGTTCGTCTAATAGAGCTCTATGCCAAACTCGATCGGACGCTTTTGATTCCCCATGTTGCTCGATGACTGACACTAATAGGTGGGATACATAGCTCAGCAGGCCGCCAATAAATTGGTGGCTGAGTGTTCCGATTTTGGGAATCGGATGAATGCAGCCAGTTTACCATAGAAAAAAGTAAACACCGAATAGATATTAGTTCAGGTACATAGCTTTTGAGGACTACAAATGAGGTCGAAATTTCACATCTGGCATCGAATAGTTAGTGGCTCCACTTGCGCTAGATCTACTGTTGAATTGCCTGATATGTTTACGAATAGATTTCAGTTTTGTGGCCAGTGATCCATTCTTTTTCATTAAAGGAGGGAAGAAGAAATGATTGAAGTAATTGCTTATCACTTTTGATATTGATCAGAAAGGATGTGAGTCACATGAACTTTCTAAAAGCGTATTAGTGACTTATTGACTTATTGCGTTTTTGTTTAGTAGCTTTGTTGCGGAAAAGAGCTCCAGTGAATTTCATAAATTATCTACCTATGTTGTCTGGAAACCATGACATTGACTCTTCTATAAGCTGGATGAGATTTCAATACTAATGGCAAAGGCTTCAGCATGTCTTTCTTCTTCATCAATTAGGTCAGTGTATCATAGCCAATTCGAGTTGTGGAAGTTGAAATGGTGAACTGTAATGGGAACATATGGTGGAACCATGTAAAACATTTTTCAGGCTACGTAGACTCCTCCAAATATAAAGAGGCCGCCCCTAAATCGAAACCTGGTATGCAGTTCGTAGCCGGGGCAACAAAGACATGTGGACTTGATGTCTCCAGCATTTTTTCTCCTTGAATAATTTTGCAGTAAAATTTGCTACAGAGAACTTTAGATAGACGCCATAATGGTCTAAAACCACCTTCTTCATCTGCCAATCTCTCAATCAATTTTAATACTTCCAAATCCAATGACAAATTTTCAACATGTTGGCTTTGTACAAACAATAAAAAATATACAAAAAAACAACTTGAATGTAAAGTAATGCGCAAAATAATACTTTTCGAGGTCAAAGTACAATAAACAGCTGATAAAATAGGCAGCTCTGTTTGTCCGTTTACCTTATATTTTTCTTTCTTTGCACGACTTCATAAGTACTTTCATATTACGCTTAACTAAACTGAATCTATATTGTGTATCTCTTTTATTTCAGATATGCGGCATACTTATGATAGTGTCTGGGTCAATGCTCTTCAGCAATGTCCAAACCGTCGATGAACTGTCAGAGGCAATTAAAGTACAACAGATACCAATTACCCTGGTTGTACTGGGGTCTATCATCTTTATTATAGCATTCTTTGGATGTTGTGGTGCTATCCGCGAATCCTATTGCATGTCAATGACAGTAAGTAGCATTTGAAACCACTTTTGGAATTCTTTTCATTTTATAATGTTTTCCACAGTATTCCTGCCTCCTGTTTGTATTGATGGTGGCTCAATTGGCACTGGTAGTTTATGTGTGGATATACAAAAAAGATTACCTTGTCAATATGGGTCAAATTGTGGACAAAGCATGGACTCGTCGCACACAAAAGGCTGACTACATGGATGCATTGCAAGTTGGGGTATGTAAAATGTTCTCTAGATATATTTGATGCTCATTTGTTTCACCTTTTTTTTTTTTTTTAGTTCAAATGCTGCGGTAAGAATGACTATAGAGATTATACTTATCAAGGATATTTCCCCACTACTTGCTGTGATGATGTTAACAATTGTACGTCAGAAACTGTTTACAAAATTGGTTGCAAGAGAGCATTTGTCAACTTCTGGGATGATAACAGTGACGTCATCAAGTATGCTGGTTTAGTTGTTGCAGCCATTGAGGTAAGTCGAACTGAATTAAGGAATGAATGAACTATCAAGTAAGATAACATTGCTCTGTAAGTATAATAATTTCCATTAAATTGTGTGTCAGTAGTTTGTGTCTATTTAGGGGCGAAAAAACACTGGCACTGTTATAAAGGAAATTGTATAAAAATACAAAGTTTTTGGGCCTCAAAGTATGCACCCAAATACTTAAAAATTTATAACAGTTTTCATAAATTGCAACAGGGCTTTTTAAAATGTAAGTGCATATTTTTTTTTTTTTTTTTATAATCTACGCGAAATAAATATGTGAACTCCGTAAGGCTTTTTTTAAAAGATATTTTTATTTCTTTAGTCTATTCTAGTCTTGCATATATAAGTTTACATTTATTACTAATAGTACGGCCGCTGTCTCAATGCGGGGCTGCACCGTAGTTATTCGGTTGAAGGTTATAATTCAACTGCACTAGAGGAATCGACGAATGTCAAAACAAACAGTCGAAGACCTGAAATATTTACTATTGGAACATTATAACATACCCAAGCAACATCGTACAAGAGTATCTAGCCCATAGTCGATATTGCTTATGTTTATGTTTTTCAGAGTTCGATCGAGTGTATTGGCCTAGCTCACAAACTTTCTATACTTTCAAGAGGTAAACCCAATGCATTGGTTCATTTTATTTTATGTTTGTTTACATTTTACTTTGTTGTCGCAACTTTTATGGGTCAACCCGAAAGTTACGACGTCAGTAAATTACGAAATACATTAAAGGGAAATACAAAGTAAGAATGTAAACTCAGCCAGTGCGGTATTTACTAAGCCCAATACTTAACTCGCGCGCCGAAGGGGATATGAATAGATTATTCCACATTCGTTTCGTTCGGCTTATTAACGAATCCTTATACACTCATACCTCGCTGTACGGCGGCTCTTTATACGGCCTTTCGCTATAACGGCCTTTTTTTTTTATTACTTTGTTTCCGTTTTACGGCCAATATTTTTCATTACAACAACAACAAAAAATGACTCGTTATACGGCATTTCGCTTTACGGCCTGATTTTGTGGAACGTATCTAGGCCGCTAACCGAGGTATGGGTGTACTTGACAGTACGACCAGAATTGGGCTTAAGGGTGAACTGATGTGCATTCGAAGCATGACGCTTATTGCGGTTAAAATTTTGAAGGGGAGGAATGCAACTGGCTATTTCGCTGGAGCATTTTTTATGAAAAAAAAAAAGATAAAACAGGGAGAGACATGAGACATTTCTCCAGTATTCAAGTGAATGTATGGAATTCACAATGTCTCTATCGCCTATCTGTTTTAACGCGCGATTCTGTACCCTATCAAGAATGTGCAGAACGGTCTTGGGTGCACCAGACTACATATGGGCGTTATATTCCAGCTTAGGGCGGATGAATGACTTATAAATTGAGGCCAGATTAGACGGGGTAAAATATTTCTTGCACCGTTTAAGGAATCCTAGACATTTTGCAGCGTTTTTGGCGACCTCGAATATGTGATCATTCCATCGAAGATGGTTATTAATACACTTATCGAGAATGACAAGTCTTTCGGTTTCAATGATGCAAGTATCATCCATGGATAATGGTTGAGGGTTTTGGTTTCGTTTGAGAGACGGAAGACAGCATTGTGTTTTAGAAGCATTAAATTTCACTCTGTTGGTTGAACCCCATTTAATTATGCTGTCCAGGTAGGATTTTAATGTGTTTAACATACGTTGTCATTCCCCTTCTACGGCTGAAGAGAAAGGACTTGAGTTAGGGGAGGAATATTAAAAACTGAGGGTACTGTCATCAGCGAAGGAATGGATTGGATTGAATGGAAACAAGAAAGAGAACCTTGGGGAACGCCAATATTTATTTGGTGGATTGCAGGCTTGAAGTCGTCTAAGACAACTTCAAATCCATTGAAGAAGAGATTCATCGACGCCATATGCACGCATTTTCGACAAAAGAGCCTGATGCCAAACTCTGTCAAATGCCTTTGAAATATCAAGCGCAACCATCTTAGTTGCGCCTAAGTGATGGAGAGATTGGTTCCACTTCTCGGTGAGATATGCCATCAAATCACAAGTGGACCTGTTGCTACGAAAATCATACTGCCGGTCATTAAGGAGTTTTCGTGAATCGTGATATTTCATAAGCTGACGATTTATCAGCGTTTCCATGACATTGGAAAGAAGGGACATAGGTGCAATGGGTCGGTAATTGGACGGGGAGGAAGATTCGCCTTTTTTAGGGACGGGCTGGACAAATGCTGTTTTCCATCTACTCGGAAAGAGTCCTGAAATGTAGGATAGACAGAAAAGCTTACGCAGAGGTTTTGCCAGCGTAGAAGAACACCTCTTCAAAACTATGGGGGGGATACCATCTGGACCAGCGGATTCATGTATGTTAAGACCTTTGAGTACTCTTGTATCTGTACGAGTGCGAAAGTGGACCTGACCCATTATATTGTATATGAACCTACTTTTACCATCTTCGGCATTAATTTTGGTATATCTACCATTAATTTCATTACAGTGCCGTGCAAATTAGAACAAGACATTGATTTCCAATTTTTTCCTTTTATTCGTTTAATTTTGTCAATTTAACAAAAATAAACTTCAATTTTGATATTAATAATGAATATGGCCTCCTTTAGCTTTAATGACTCGATTTGAAACCATACCTGCATTACAACATTTTGCTTTTGGTGCTACAATCTTTTTTTTGCATATTGCCCACAAGTTTTCAATTTGATTCAAGTCAGGCGAATTCCCAGGCCATTCCAAAACTGTTTTTTTTTTTTTTTTTTGCATGAATTGCTTCACTTTCTTAGAGGTGTGACATGGAGCGAAATCGTGCTGGAAAATGCCATCATCCGAAGATAGACCGTTTTAAGTTCAGGAACCATTCGTCTGGCCAAAATTTCAATACATTGGTCGGATTTCATCATCCCTTCAACTGATACAAGAGGTCCAGTACCGCAAAATGAAAAACAACCCCAAAACATCTTCTTTACAGGGTGTTCCACCCTTTGATCCAGATGGGCCAGTAAAATGGACTCAGCTTCTCCTCGCCGCTCGAATTGAACACTTTGCCCCTGGACAATAAAATGGGTTTCGTCGGAGAACAGCACTTTTTTCCAGTCTTCAACTGTGCATTCGCGATATTTTCGTGCCTATAACAAGCGCTTTTCCGAATTGGAGCAGTTAAAAGTTGTATCTTTATGGGTTTTTTTTTTTTCTTTTCTACCTGCTTTGAGGAGCGTTCGTCGAACTGTGGTCACGTGCACATAAATCTCAGCCTCATTAAGTTCTCTATTTAAGTCGACTGCAGTTCGATCCAAGGAAGGATCAATTTTACTCTTTCTTAGCAAAAGTCCATCATCCTTTTTGGTTGTCTTCCTCTTTCTGCCACATCTGCCCTTGCGTTTAACCTCTAACTCTCAAGTTGCTTTCTGCTGGCTTAAGATCCTGCTTATTGAGCCCAGACTAACTCCAACATGCTCCTGTATTTGCCGATACGTCATTGATGTGTGTTCAGAAAAGGTAAAAATCTTAGTGCGCTTCTTTGGTGTAATATCCATGTTTAAGACAAAAGAAACAAGTGTCCAATTCTAGCAAAACAAGAAACTTGTTTTGCAAATTTCCTACCACTCTATAGAAACTATATAAAATCATCCCAAAGTATCTCAAATCGCGTCCAATCTTGTCACTGGCACAACTGAAATGACATGTCATATAAAAAAACTTTCATAGACCAAAATATAATAAAATTAAATTAAAAAGCATCGTCCTGTTTAGAAATCATCGAAAAATTTAAGTTCTTTCCAATTAATATGCACGGCACTGTAATTAGATTACGAATCTCAATAAAACACCCTACAGTCAGTTTTTACTAACTTTCTGCGAATATTTCAAATTTGGTACGTGTGGTTTTAATTATGACATTAGTAGACGTCAAATTTAAACTGCCACCGACACAAAAGAACATGACTAAGTCCTAAATTTGGGATTAAGTCTTGACCGTAAGCTCAATTGGAGAGAAAATATCGCTGAACGTGCCAAAAAATCCATGGTTACCTTATACTCATGCAAAAAGGCTGTAGACTCCACATGGGGTTTATAGCCAAATATAATGCACTGGTTGTACACTTCGGAGATCAGGCCGATTATCACATATGTTAAATAGTGTGGTGGAGAACCTCCACAACAGCGGCGCTTCAAACCATGCTGTACCTTATCCCAATTGAAATTGTCGGCAAACAACTGGCTGCAAGCTTAGCATTAAGACTGTAAGACTGCTAGCAATGAATAGAACAACACACTACCAGTATTCTACTGATGTACCGTCACTTCCCCAGAGTCACCGACCACTTGCATAGCGAATTCACTTTTAACTTGGGCCACAAACACTAAATACCGGACAGATCAGAGTGGACGCATCGCACTGTCCTTCACACCGAATCGCTGTCAATTTTCACGGATAGGTTATGGAACCAAGGACGGAGTCGGTGCTGGTAACTTCTCAGAGAATCTGGACATTCACCTCTCCTTTAACCTTCCGAGCCATTGTAGTGTTTTCCAAACCGGATCCACCAGTGTTCACCAAGCCGCTGACTGGTTGGAGGTTAATACTGTATCGCAGACTGATGTCGACAGTCAGACAGCCATCAAATACTTAAATACAGCACTATAAGATCTAAGACAGTGAAAGACTGCCGCGTATCTATCAACAAGATAGCTGGAATGTACAATCTCACCCTTTGCTGGGTACCAGGTCATTGTGACATTCCGGGGAAGTGCGGAACTGATGAACTAGCCCAACAAGATTCTTCCAGTACGAACAGCATAGGCATAACCGACATCGAAGCACCAATGTATTTTGCTAAGTACCTTATCCGATTCGTTTGACAAGGCGAACCTTAGGTCGAAACATATAGACTATTGTAATACCGTCAGAATACAGTGGCCAGTACTAGTACGTTAGAAGAAGTCTAACGAACTTATGAATCACAAGAGGCGAGCCATCTCAAAACTAACCAACGTAATAAAAGGGCGCTGTACGCATCCCCTACAATGATTATTGTAAGAGCTGCAAAAATAAAGTGGAAGAAGAAACAGTAACATACTTCTTGTGTACATGCCCCACACTCGTCAATATTAAAAAAGCTACACAAAGTGAATACCATTTCAATTATCTTAACGATCTCAACAGCATGGCCTTACTTTTCTACTATTCACACCAACCAACCAAGTTGTCAAATGCTTTATTGTCTGTGGTACAGAAATGCATTATTATTAGTAAAACATTAAATATATTTTGTTTATCTACATATACAGGTATCTTCTTTATCTTTTTGGCATGTTTCCATTGGAATCTGTCATCAAACATAAAAAAAAAAAAAAAACAATTACCGTTTGACGTTTCAGAAAACTTATTTACTAAATGATCTTTTATAAGACACACATGCCTTGCAATTCGCAGATTCTATTAAATTTGCATACGTATCATGTGTATATGAGAATGAAAACTACAAGAAAAAATTTTTAAACCATTTATAAAAAAATTAACGTACGTATGTATATTAGATGTTTTTCTTGTACTTACCATTCAGATATACCCGTACATATGATAATAAAATATTAAATAGATGTATTTCAACCAATCAGGGAATTGCAAGATTCTTCAAATACCAATGAACACACCCCAATATATAAGTGTCAAACATTGATCGCTAGGCTACCAACCTTCATGAACCAAATAATTTCGTTTAGCCGCCATTGTTCTTCCTCAACCATGGTTCAGCGACATCTAAAATTGTGATTATACAAGTGAGCTAACAGTAAAATCTCAAAAAAAACATCTCTATTATGTACTAATTCCAATCCATTCCTTCGTGGATGACAGCATATCTGGCTTCGATTATACTTTAATGGCTCCGCGATAGCGCACGGCTGTTAGACACGAAAACTGACTGCCATGGTGTCCAGCTCTGGGTAGATCCCGCATTTAACTATTAAAGCATGACTGTAGGGTGCTTTAGACCCACTTCCACGAAACGAAGTTCAGTTAAGAGAGTTTAAATGTAGTATAGTCTCCAACTCCAGTGGCGCTGCAAGTGTCGATTTAATGGATGCAGACTACTCTTTAGATTTTGGCCATATTTGGTAGGTATACATATGTACATATGTATATGCAAAATTCTTTGTCAAAAACTCTCCATCAGAAGGTTGGGATGTCGGAAGGGATCTCAATACCACACGACGTGCATTTTGTTCTTTTCTCTTTTATTCTCGATGGCGGTTGTTTGCTGTTCCCCACTTGGGATCGAACCTGCACAGCTCGGGTCACAAGGAAACAATACTACCCGCTACACCTTAGCCACCGTTGCACGATCAGCATTCCATTTCCTTAGAACATGGGAGTAGTAAAAAGCAGGACATGACTATTTTTGGTTCACCACATAAAATTGTTTTGCAAAATTTCAATGTGTGACAGACATAAGGACAAACATGCTCCTTTTTGAAATCATTTGTGTTCCACATATAACATTCTGATTGAAACTTAAGATACTCCAGGTCTTTTCCAGCCCGCTATATAATATTCTAAAATCTTATCTTGAAGCTAGACTCTTTCGTGTAAATAAATACTCCAACTTTAAAGAAATCTCGGTTGGGTTACCGTAAGGAAGTGCATTTGATCCGATTTTATACTTGTTATACAAGCGAGATACACCGCAATTAGAAGACATCGTTAGCGGACAACACAGTCGAAGAAGTTGCCGGAAAATTTCAAGAAGATGTAGATAAGATTGGACAAAAATTTTATCGTACTCAATGAGGTCAAATCTAGGTATATAGGTATGTGTGGCAGTTCTTCAACTCATGTAACCTGGGTGTTATGGTGTGTTGGCGAGGGAGTCCCTAGATCCAACCTGTGGATTTCAAGAAAGTACCAAGTTCTTTGATGTTTTTCTCTGAGACTTCTTCTAGGGAATTGAAAAAGGGTTTTCCTAATGTTCGTTATCTGGCCCTAGTTATGCCGGACAGTTGCGACAGTTGCGACATTTGCGACATTGCAACTGCGACAATGTGTGTTGTGTGGGATACCTAGTTTGACTGCGTGGTCTCCTATAGGCCAGTGACCAGTAGTGATCGCTGTTAGTCTGGCGATGTCTTTACGCATTCTATTTAGGAAGTCGGTTGTTTTAATATTGTAGTAGTTTGGTCATATCCTTCTGGATATGACACAGTTTGTTAGCCTAATCCATCTGAGGTTGGCTTTTATAAAGAATATTGAGCACCGTCTGTGTTCCAAGCGGAACGTGGACTGATTCCGCAAGTGAGCGGTGGAGAGCTGAGTCTTGCCTAGCCAGTTCATCGGCAAGTGCGTTTTCATACACACACTGGATCCCAGATCAGGGTTACCTTGAATTGTCCATTTAGCGAGGCTAACTCATTTCTGCTTTCTAACACTAGTTTAGAGGATATAGTGACCGACGCGATGGCTTTGATAGCAGCTTAGCTACCAATGAATATGGCGTTATATTTGTGTGTAATTTGATTCTACGTCGAAGCGCTTTGTGAAATTCATTTTGGGGATAATGTAATCTGTTGAGGGCGATACGAGTTCTCTCGGTAGAGACTCCAGTATAGTACTATGTCCGTAGGTTTTCACAGTCCAGCACCCAGACTCTGATCGCGCTACGTGCTGTAATGCTTGTCATGTGCAGGTCTAGAGCTAAGAGATGCACAAGGACCGTAGAGCACCTGTGGGTACCTATGCCTGCTGTTCTTTGTACCTTGTTAACTTTAGTTATACGAGTATTATAGACCTTTCTTAGAGCCGGCTTCCATACTATTAACCCATATGTGAGAGTCGGTCGTACCACGGCTGACCATAGGGTCAATTTTGGTTGCAGGCCCAATTTTTTACATGCAAACAAATGAACGAGGAACCAATCCTAATTAACTCGATGAAAAACCCCTACGCAAACGAAGCTAAATTAAAATGGAAGGGACATTAGAACCAGGGAGCAAGTATAGAGAAATTTTTTGGGCAATATTACAAGCTCGATTGCATTCTTTTTTTTTTTTAAAGAGCAATCTTCTCTAAAAACAACTTAACCTTCTTCTTCTTCTTCTTCTTACGGCGAAGTTATGATCCGGATTGGAAGGATCACAACCCTCCCACTTTACTGCATCCCTACGGATCCGCCTGTGGGGTTTGCCGGTTTGACCTCAGGAAGTACCGCCAGCCTTCCCGGTTTCGGATCACTTCGTCACTGAAGCCAATTAAATGCTAATGTTTTCACATTTGTGTGATCCAGTTGTTTTTTGGTCTGCCTTTTTTGCGCGATTGTGTAGGAACGTTGATTGATATTGCCTTTTTGACGGTTCGAAAGATCTCTCCTTTGAACATGACGATAACAACTGAGTCAGTCGTGCTCTATCTTGCTTGTGATGGGTACTCTTACATGAAGGCTTCTTCGAATCTTCGAACTTCTTATCCTATCAAGCTTTGTTACTCCTGCTGTCATGCGAAGCATCTTCATCTCAGCTGTCGTTAATTTGCCCTCATATTTTTTGTACATTGTCCAGCACTGCGAACCGTATGTGAGCGCCGGACGTACAACTGCGGTATAGAGCCTTTCTTTAAACTTAGGGGACATTTTTTGGTCACAGAAGGTTGCGGAGTTTTCTCGCCACTTCATCCACCGATGATTGATGTCATCATCACAAGCTACTTCGCTATTGATCATAGATCCCAGATATTTGAACATTTCGCCCTTGGGGAGCACTTTTACATTCAAGTAAATGTCTGGAATAGGTCGGTATGTAATACGGTACCCATTTCCCTCCATAACACCCACCCATATATCAAGTGCGCGTTGCAGGGACGTTTGATCTTCACTTATGATAGCTTCATCGTAAGCAAAGAATAACTGATTGCACTTTGGGGTCCGTAAGCAGTCGACTGATTTCGTTCCCCGCACAGTAGGCGTTGTAGATTTTCTCCGTCGCATCTGTAGTTCCTTTGCGACCTCGCAACCGCGATAATTTGCTGGGTGCCTTCCTTTTTTGCTCAAAATGCAATTTTCAGAGGAGGGGTTTGCCAGCACACTTAACGCAGCGCGGCTCTTTCCGACAGTACGCCTGCGTATTATGATTGAACTCTTGGCAACGCTTGCATTGAGGGATTGTCTTCGTGTTGACACGTAGCGGCTCGATTTTAACGACCATACTCATGATTGAACGAATATTGTATATCTTTTCTTCTGTACTCTCAAAAGAAGTACTATTTTCTTCTAGGTAGGTAGGTAGGTAGGTCTGGTTATGACAGCAAGCTATGATGAAACATAATTAGCGCAGAGGCGCCGTTTTAATACCACAACTCAAGTAACCTAATTTGTTGTAAAAAAAAAACTGACGTTAGACTTGTGGGAAAGGAGAGAAAAGATTGTTTAAATCCACCCCGTGGCATTGAGGAAACTGATGACGTCCCCGATGCTTGTCTCCGCTAACTCACTAATATTATCAAAGAGGTGTTTGCCAAGTATACGGTGTCTGACCCTACTAAGGACCGGACACTTACAAAGGAAGTGAAGGATTGTTTCAGGCTCGTTGGTCATATTGCAGCTACGACAAAGTGCATTAAAAGTAATTCCCAGTCTGGCTACGTGGACCCCTATGGGCCAATGGCCAGCGCTAATTGCCAGAACTCTAGCAATATCTGCCCGGTTTCTATTTAATAGCTCTTGTGTTCTGCGCCAGTTATACTTGGGCCACATCTGCCTGGATATGACACAGTTCTGCAACCCTCGCCATCTATTACCAGCATCTGCAAGAAGCTATTTTCTTCTACTCGCTGCCTAATCGTGTTTAGGGATACATTGATACCTCGTGTCGAGAGTTTTTTTCTTCTCGAACATTTCGACAATCATCTTATCTCGCCGTTTTGTGGTTTTCCGTCTTGATCCTGTACCTGGTTCATCATCGAAGTTTCTTCCCAGTGCCTAGACTATCTTGTAATGAAGTTGTTTGTAGTTACCGGGTGCTTTGCTGCCTTTATTGTACTCCATTTTGGTCCCTTGGGATGGTGTGTTAGAAAGTAAGCCTCGAATCGTTTCTTGTATTTCGCACCCATCGCTATTATACGAGTAAATGAGTAATACTAAACATTTGACCTTTCTGCGTAGGAAATAAAAGGATCATACTGGCTCCTACATCATCTGTTAATTGCCTTCAAGTGAATTCACCCAATTAATAAAAAACTAATCACTTTCTTATTTGTATCTAACATGTGTATCTATTAAAATTATATAAAATTTTATTTTCTTATACTTTCAGTTCATTGGTTTCATCTTCGCATGTTGTTTGGCCAACAATATCCGCAACTACAAACGAAGATCGGCATACTAAGAGGAGAAATAAAGGTGCTTTACTTATTCGAATCGTCCCTCCTTTTATAGGCCTTATTTTTACGAGATGCCTATTTATTAAATGTTTTATTAAAACGAATATAAAAGAACGAAGAATTAATTTTGTGCTATATTGAGCATTAACAAAGCTTACATTTCAAATTTTTACTGTACATGTATATATTTACAACAGAAATAAACTATTTTTAACAACAATATGGTGTAGCGTTTTTCCTTTTTTTAAATTTTAAAGAAAAAAAAAACAACACCGAAAGAAGAATCTTGGTTAGACCGTGACGGGGACACATCTCAATGAGATACTTTTCTAATAGCAGTTTCAGCATTTGTATATGAAATAAACTATTCGTTACTTACAGAATATACAGCTAGGTTCCAGAATTCGAGTGAAATGAAATCTAAAAAGGAAATTGCAAATCGAGTGAATTCGATTTTAGTGTTCGAGTGAATTCGATAATATCGAAAATTTTTCGAAATCACTTTTTGTGAAATTAAAAACAGCTGATATCTGTCATTTGAGACGTTGCACAAATATTTTTATTTTGGCAAATCGTTTGTTTTTTTTTAAATTTCGTCTCATCGCGATTTATTTAATAATGAGTGCTGTAGTAATTGCTATGGTACTGCGAATTGAAAAAGAAAACTATGCTGAGGAAAAAATAAAAAGGCGTACGCTGAGAGACCTTTCAAATCCGTTGGGAATTGCAGATGCTGCGTATGTACAATTTTTGCAAACGAAAGTTCAGTTTTCTTACTTTATTTGTTATTCCAGATTCATATCATATTATCGATTAGATAAATGTGCTTTTATGATGGTGCTGCAAACTATTAGGCCGCATCTTAAACAGTCTTTGATTCCTTGCACATTACAGCTAGCTGCAACTCTGCGTTTTCTTGCCGAGGGAAATTTTCAAAGATCTGTTGGAAAAGATGCTGATATTGCTTTGGGCCGAAGCACACTGTCAAAGATTTTGACACAAGTTCTTAGCATTTTGGAGAAACAAATTTGCCCAATATGGATTCAACTTCCTATGTCGGATGAAGAACGAAGCAAATCCAAACGACATTTCTTGGACAAGTTTCATATTCCCGGCGTCATAGGATGTGTCGACGGTACACACATTAGAATGTCGCAGCCACATCAAGATCCAACATTATTCTATAACAGGAAAGGGTACTACTCAGTGAATGCAATGATTGTAAGTTAGTAACAAAAATATTATCTTTTCCAAAGAAAGCACATATTGCAATTTACGTAGATATGCGATTCCAACATGGTAATAAAAGCTGTCGATGCCCGTCGTCCAGGATCAAGCCATGATGCCCTTATCTGGAGCATGAGCAAGGCTCGGGACAATATCCAAAGTAGATATGCAAGTGGTGAGCGTTCGTCCTGGGTTTTGGGAGATGCTGGCTATCCATTAGAGCCTTTCCTTCCGACGTCCTATAGAGATTCCGCAGAAGGAACTTTACAGCATGCATTCAACCGGAAACATTCCTCGGCTCGGAACGTAATTGAGAGGACAATTGGGGTTTTGAAGAATCGTTTTAGGTGTTTGGCCCGTTCTCTAAAATATCAGCCAAAAAAAGTGGTGCAAATAATTAATGTTTGTTGCGCATTGCACAACATTTGCAGACATGTCAAGCTACAGGATGAAGACGATGAACGTTTTGCGGTGGCGAGCGAGACAAATGAAATTGAAGTAGACAACGAATTTACAGAAGAAGCTTCAAATTTCAATGAAGCAAATGAAATAAGAAACCATATTGCGAATGGTATCTTTATTTGAAAAACTGATAAAAAGGAACAAAAAAAAAATTCAGTTCATTACTTATGTGATAATAAGGAACAAAAAAAATTCAGTTCATTACTTATGTTGTATAGAAACTAATAACTAAATAAAAGAAACTTAAGAAAAAAAGGAACACGAAAATTATCACTTGTGAGTTCTTAAAAAGGCAAATCTTCTGGCCTTTACATTTGGCTTTTATAAATATCGAGCTTAATTTCTTTTAATTCGACTTCCCTTTTCTTTAATTGAATTTCTTCTTGACGACATTTCTCCCTTTCGTAATTGTGCCTCAGTGCTTCCTCATTTTTTGCTTCCAAAATACTTTGTATGTTGTCCACAGACTTTTGGAGTTTTCTTATAGAATGGTCAATTTCTTTTCCTGCACGAGCGTGTTTAATTAAAGCCGTCAAAATACCCTCCATTGTTTCTCCGATTTTTTCAATTGTTTGATTTTGTTTGAGCATGAAATCGTTTAAGTTATCGTTCATTGAGGCTTGTATTTTCTTTTTTCTATTAGTTGCATTTGCAGGTTCTCTGACTTCTTGCAGAACTTCCTGGAACTTGCTTGAGGAACTGTCGTGTTCATCGGTTTCTATTTCCTCCAAGCCGAAATCCCGCGTGTCTGGAACTCCCTGAACAACGGTATAAATTCCACTTATTTTAGCTATAGTATCCTCCGTTGGCGATATCACAAACTTGTTGAATGGTCCGCCTCCGGTTGATATATCTTCGGCCTTGTTTTGAGCTAGCTTCTTTCTTATGGAAGCCTTCCAATCCGTCCAAACCTTCGGAAAAAACAATTTAAATTTTCATGAAAATTTATTAATTTGTTATTTATTTACCTTCTTCCACCCAGTCACGTCCTTCTGGAGTGGCCCATGGCTATTGAGATCATTTTTTAGCTCGTTCCACAGAGCATCCGCGACAACTCGATCACCTTTCATAAATCCTTTAGCAAGATCCTTATGATTCTCCATAAATTTAATAAATATAGCCTCCTGTGCAATATTCTTATGCTTGCCCCTGTTTAAATATATTATTTTAATAAACTTATTAAAAAATCCAATGCAATTTATTCGCTTACATTTTCAACGACGTCTGCTTTGTACTATTTCACACTGAATGAAACGATCGCTTTGAAATCACGCGCAAATCGATAAAATCGAAATGTGGAACACCCCAATTTCACTTTGGTTCAATTTCGAAAAATCTGAAATCGAAATCGATAATAGTGAAATATAGAACACCAAATTTCATTTTCGATCGATTTAAATTTCATATCGAGTGAAAGTGAAATGTGGAACCTGGCTGATAATAATGATAGCGAGCTCTTTAAACAGTATCGAATATAACAAAAACAATTTGATACATTGTAACCTAAAGGCAAATTTATAAATAGTAAAAAGCAATCGAATGGCATTCCCAATCTTAAGCGTCATGATGGCATTACATCCTCTGATTTGTCAGTCATTTGTAACTTATTTGGTAAACACTTCAAGTCGGTTTACTTAGATTGTACTTCTACTATACCTCATGCTGCTGACAGAATTCTTGCACTTAATCATTTGAATATTGGTAGTTTAAGCTTATCTAAGACTGAAATAGAATTAGCTTCATCGAAGTTTAAGGCCCCTATTATCTTACAAATGTGTGCGAAAGCATCCGTTCATTGGAATATGACGAATTTCTATACACGTGGAAGTATTCAACAATCCCACCTATTTACAAATCGGGAAACAGACAAGATTTTTCAAATTACCGTCCAATTTGTAAACTTTCTATAATTCCTAGAATATTTGAAAAACTGGTCTACGATACTCGTAAACTAACTCCCATTCTAAAAGGAATTATTTCTCCCTACCAACACGGTTTTGTACCTGGTAGATCTACTATCACTAACCTTACTATTTTTTTGTAATTCTGCTTTGAATGGGCTGGAGAAAGGCTCACAATATGATGTTGTTAACACAGACTTTTCCAAAGCATTTGACCGAGTCAATCACGATGCTTTACTAATGAAGTTAGGTGAAGTAGGATTTCACTCGAATTTCTTGAAGCGGACAGAAGCATACTTACAGGACCGCATCCGGTACGTTCGTATCAATAATAAGCTTCACCGGTGTATGTTACATCGGGAGTCCCTCAGGGTAGCCATCTCGGCCCTCTTCTGTTTTTGTTATTTGTCAACGACATTCCCAACTTGATATTAAATTCAAAGTGCTAATGTATGCTGATGAGTTAAAAGTTTTTCGTTGCATAGACTCTGAACAGGATTGCGTTCTATTGCAAGAAGATCTTGATAGGTTATGCTGATGACTTAGAAGTTTTTCGTTGCATAGACTCTGAACAGGATTGCGTTCTATTGCAAGAAGATCTTGATAGGTTATCAAATTGGTGTAGGATAAATTCCTTACACCTTAATATCTCTAAATGCCAAAGTTTGACTTTTTGTCGAAAACGTTCGCCAGTTAATTTTGTATATAACATTAACCGTAAGGCATTGTCCATCATAACCTTTAAAAAAGATCTTGGTGTCATTTTTAACCAAAAACTAAACTTTTTGAGTCATATAGATTTTTTAGTCGCTAAAGGCAATTCAATACTAGGTTTTATGTTGCGTAAGTCTAAAGACTTTTCAGATCCTCATACTCTTAAATGATTATTTATTGCTTTTGTTAGGTCTATCTCTTAGAGTACTGCAATACGATATTTAATTCTTCATATGCAGTTCACTCTTTTAGAATAGAAAAATTAAATATTCGGCGATTATGTTCATTCGAGACATATTAGTAGATCACATTGATTGTCCTCCTATTTAATCCTTAATTGGGTTCAATGTTCCATCGAAAATGCTTAGAAACCGATTGTTTTTTAATATTCCAAACCATAAAACTGTTTATGCCACTAATGAACCAATATCCAGGTGTTTAAATCTACAAAAATAGACATGATTAAGGCAACAAAATAAGTCTGTTTCTGTACAAGTATCCCATCTGGGTTTAACAAATTTTCCACAAATTGTAAATTTTTTTTAATTTTTCTATTAAATCACGATTATGGATTACATATGTGTATGCAAAGAAAAAGGATATTTTTTTTTATAAAGGGTATCCCAATATCAGATAGTGATATAAATCTCAGGAGGTCCATAAGCTCTATATTACCTAAGTTCTCCAATTATGAGAAAAAGTAACTTTCGAGAGTCCTTATTCTTGTAACGGATAGAGCAGGACAATCACACAGCAAGTAACGAACTAATTCAATTTCTTCTTCGTCCCTGCAGCTTCTACAATAGTCATTATGTAGCACACCGAGTCGCTCCACGTGAACGCCAATGGCACAATGACCAGTAATTATTCCAGAAACGACCCGTGTATTATAACGACTAAGTTCCACCAGAGAAGTTGATCTCTTCTTGCTAAAGGCCGGTCATAGCGCCCTGGCCGTTACGCATGTTTCCAGATGAACCCACCGTCTGTTTGCTCGATCGGTGGTTTCATCTTCTATTTTCTTCTGTGGGGAATTGATAGGGGTTACTACAAAAGGGAGGGCCCGCGATAAGTGCAGCGCCGTCCCTTTCCTAGCAAGCTATTCAGCCCTTTCATTTCCTTCGATATCCATATGCCCTGGAACCCACCAGAGGATCACCGCATTGGCTCTGGATATTCCATTTAAGACTGATTTGCAGATCCTCCAAGCCGTGGTCTAATTACAGCAGAGTCCAGAGCCTTAATGGCTGCCTGCTTGTCTATATAGACAGTTATCGTTTTACCGACGATATTACTCTCGCGTATAATTTCCGCAGCCTGTACTCGTATGATGGCTGCGATTTCGGCCTGAAAGACGCTGCAGTCGTCACTTATTCTAAAGGAGTTGTTTATTCCTAGGGCCTCACAATAAACTCCGGTTCCCGTGCCAACGTCCATCTTAGAACCGTTGGTATAGAACGCCAGTTCCTTTTTCTTCATGGTTCTCAGGTTCCTCCAGTACGTTCTGTCAGGAATTCTTATGTTGAATCTCCTTTCAAATGCGTGGGGGTCATGAAATCAGTTTCCGCCGATCTGCTGATTGTTCCCCATCGGGATAAAATGGAGGCATGGCCGTAAAGGCTCGATGACTACAATCGACCTTCCCTCAGTCTTACAGCAGTTTTCGCCGCCAGACTGCTACAGTATATATCAAGCGGAATGAAACTGAGCACGGTTTCCATTAATGGTGCTTGCTATCGCGATATGATAATCCAGTATTTTGTATCTAAATTGCAATATATGGATGTGGACGACATGTGGTTTCCAACAAGACGGTGCCACATGCCATACAGCCCGAGAAACTGGGTATAGAGGAAAATTAAATATTTGACAACAAAAGAGAGATTTTGGGTATATTAAAAAAGCCGAGCTCGCCCTGCATGTTGGTCAATTTGTGATTTCAGTCACCCCTAACCTGGAGGGAAACATGGCTTGATGTTTATTTAAAGGCGATATCTGCTCGACTTCTCCATATTGAACCCAGGTTTAGGTTATTCATAAGAAATCGCAAAAATAAACTGCACAGTTCTCCATACTCATCCAATATCCTCTGCTTGTTCGGGGCTTTTTATTTGTAAAAACATATACATACTTATTCACAGCTAACCTTTATACGAGTATCTTAAGGACGTTTCAGAATCAATGATATCACTTCAAATGTAAAGAAATAATATTGGAAAATTGTACAAAGAAGAACGCATTTGATATTATTGTTATAATTTAAGTCACCAATGTTCTACGCTACTAACAATTTTATGGCATTAATGATGAAAAATGATTTCGGGCATATGGCCACAACGAGAGCGTCTAAGGAACTGCATCCTAGAGCTCTAATTTTCGACCACTTTTCCGAGCATTTGAGGCCGTCCGTAACTTACGAATGGTGCGCTCGATGTTGGTCTCCAGAGCTGGAATCGTTGTTGGCTTATCCGCATAGACCAACGATTTCAAATACCCCACAGAAAATATTCCAACGGCGTCAAATCACATGATCGTTGATCATGGCTCTGTACTGGGCGCCATTGACGATAACAATTCGATTTTCTTAATTTTTGAAGAAGTAGGGCCCAATGATGCCGTCAGCCCATAAACCACACCAAATAGTGAATTTTTCGGGGTGCATCTTTAGCTGATGGATCACCTTTTGATTATCCTCGCTCTAAATCCGATAATTTTACTTATTAACAAAGCCACTGAGACAGAGAAGCGAGCCTCATCACTGAAAAAAATTTTACGGTAAAAAAGTGTATCGACTTCCAACTGTTCAAGCGTCCAATCACTGAACTCACGACGCAAACGATGATCGCTCGGCTTCAAATCTTGCACCAATTGAATCTTGTCAGCGGCCAAGGTCTTGCGCACTATTACAATTCGTGAATTAGGATCTTCCTCAACGGCGTCGATATTTTCATCTGTGCGCACTCTGTGCATTCCTGTCAGTGGCTTGGAGTCTAGAAGAGCAAATGTAGTGCGAAATTTTTCAATTGTTTTGCAAATAGCCGACTCAGTTGGTCGATTATGTTGACCGTAAAATTGGCGCTATACAAACATTTCTTTACTGAACACTGATTGAAATGAAATTTCCACAATTTGTAAACGCTACTCGAACGTAAGTCTTTCCATGATTATTTGCCAAACAATACTGAATAAAAAGATGATGCCAGCTGTCAGATTAACTATCAGCTGGCTGAGTGTTGCCATATTGAAAAAAACCCTTTATTTGCATTGGTTGCATGCGGTTTTTTTTTTTTATAATTTGCACGTGTTAAAGGGGATATGAATACCCTTATACTAATTTTTTAGAACACGTCCGTTTTTTGCGGAAAGGGGAAGAGACAGAGAGAAGGACAGAGTAGTGTAGTTTGAAACTCAGGTGGTATTAAGTTTCTGTAAACTCCAAGGGTGGCTGTCCAGATAACTGGGGAGTATTTTGTTTGTTTTCGCTATTATTGTCGTTGCTTAAGATTCACAGTATTTTTTTCGTCCTCCTGATGTCATCATCACGTTCAATTTGCATTTTAGCCATATGACGGCACTACTGCCAGTGTTATGCCTTCACAGTAGAGTTCACTTGGCTTTCGCAAGTGATCGACTTTTTTTATTTATTTCTTGATTCTTGACATCAGGATTCGAAACGTGAATCAACAGCGTGACAAGCGATGATGTTACCACTACACCACGGCCACCACGGTGCGGCACATGTTGAAATTACATGTCGAGCAAGCCCAAAGCACCCAATTCAGGTGTCAAAACGTGTCTTTGTGAAAAATTCGCCTCAATTTGGACTAATTCCAAGTTCCTGAGAATGGTGCCTAATTGTTTTTGAGAGCGATTCGGACACGCCGTCCCTCACAGGAGCAATGTTTAGAGACGTATCTACAACAGTATCTCTACAGTACAGATAGTTGCTCTGGTAGGCATTTTATTTTGACGCAAAATGTCCTGTTATTTTCTTAAGGTTATCGTAAGCAACGACTGATTTTGATAAAACATTTTAACAATTAAAACACATTGATTTACCGAATATCGTTCCATTATAAGTTTGCCACGTCTACGCTACACGAATGCCAAATAAAAACTGTCAAAACTAACCTATACAAAATGGCGGCCTGTCAAAGTGCACCTTTCCGTAGAGCACCCTGCACAATGTGTAGAGCACCCTGCACAACGAGAAGGTTACGTAGTATGGCCCAGTCTTGGGTAAAACATGGTTTGCATGGTGAATAAAACGAAAAAAAGGAAAAGCGGACGAGTGTTTTGTACCACCAGTGTTACGAACATCGAAAAACTGGCTATTTCAAGTGCTGACCCTTCTTTATTACTATGTGTGTGCAAAGCCTAAGTTAATCTCTTAACGTATGGCTACCTTTATGGTGGGTGTGAAGGTCCTTCCATTTCAGTTTTCTAGATCATCGGAGGACTTTTGAGAGCATCGGAAAGACACCAAATTATTTACTATGAATACTTTGTTACATACAATCAAAAATCCGGCTCGGTACAGACTTTCCCCTTGGCTCATACTAAGTGATTTTGCTCGCTTATAGTACGATTAAAGGGTCAACTTTGGTGGTCATAAGAGTGCTTCTGTAGGCTTGATGATGTTTAACTTTAACTATCCAGTGCGGGTATAATGTACGTATATTGAATTATTAATTATTATATCATTTTTATTTACCAAACTTGTGCCAGTCACTTCAACTATTTCCCATTTTATCTATATTCTTCCAAATCTTTATCATGATGATATTTCTCTAGCTAGTTTGTCAAAAGTTAAGTGAGCTTCCCAAAAATGACTTCACTATCACTTTAAGAACCTGTTAGATAGAATTCAAACATGTGGCAATAAAAAATCTCATCATCTAATCTTGTCACTAAAATAACGGCTGTAAATAATAATACATTTCGATAATTCCTTACCAAGATAATTGTACACATCTAAAGACATAATCTTGATAGACTCACAGGTACGCGAATGTACTCATTATAGTCAACTGAGTGATGGCCTACCAAAAACGTATTTATATCCCGATAGGTCTTTAAATCGATAAAGTGTGATTCACTGGCAAGGTTCGTTCGGATTGTTTTCCAAATAACAAAAAACCCCCGGTAATCAACAACAATAATAAAAAAAATAAAAAAAAACTATAGTATCAGTATTTTTAAAAAATCGCAAATAAAAATATCTAATTGTTGTCAAATGACCCTAGGCAACAAAAGATAGTGTGTATGGAATGGTTACCAGGAAATTGATCAACATTTCCCTAAGCCCAGTATGTAATGCGATCTATATCACCGAAAATAAATGCGCTTGATATTTAGTGAAATGCAAAATTCTGCTTGCCGGTCTATAAACTCAAGCTTTAACCGATATCGAAGTTCAATCCATTGAAAACTAAAAAAAATATTATTTAACTCTAGATGTCTACCGGAGTTACTGTCGAATGACGACCAATAACAAAATATGAATAAAAACGGAATTTTGCACGGTGAGGGAGATATGCAACATCCACGTGCCTACTATTGAAACTAGTACAACTATGCGCTTATTTGTTCTTCAAATTTCAACAAAAACAGTTGCCTAGGCATCATTTGTATAAACGCCTCCACAGTGAACAAAGTTAATGTCGTCAAAGATTTCTACGGGCTCTTTGACAACCTATTTGGGTACTGTCTGAGCTGCGACATTAAAATAGTCCTTAAAAATTCAAACGCCAAAACCGGAAACGACGATCGTACGTAAAATCATCTGAAAACACAGATGTACACTACCCTCGGAAATGAACACAAGCTGATCGACTTTTGTTTAATACCACCTAACACCCCAACATATCCCAGATCCTCCTCTTATTTGGACTTTTTCCTCATATTTCCACCCCTTTATCCCGCGCACAATTCGAACAACCAACGTGTAAAACGTTTTCAGCATTCTCTGATCATTTTGGAATTCTTTTAGAAGTAAATGTTGAAAATTTGTTCTCTATTTTGATTCCACTTGCTACATACTAGTACAGAACTTTTAAAAATACAAATTGGGAGGCTTTTCGGCTAAGTCTTCATAACTCTCTAACTTCAATTAGTGTACCAGCAGAGAGAAACATATCAAATGCTGAAATTAATACCCTAATAGTCAAATTAAACGCACTCATTATTTCTAAGGTAGAATCTCATTCTAATAGCACAAGTAATCGTATTATTGTATTTCTGATTTCACGAAGTTGATTGAATTAAGAAGAATTTGGATCAGACAACTTAAAAGATTGTATCATCAACACCTCAGTAGAGTTAATTAGTATACAGTGTATAAGTAAAATTATTAAAGAAAATGTTAACTTAGATCTCAATAATTCTTTAAGTCAAGATTGGAAAAAATAAAAATAAGATAACTGATTGATATTAAAGCCAAATTAAATGCATTTAAAAACCTTTACACTGCGGATTATTATGAAAGAGCGCCACCGATGATCGAAATTTTGAAGTTGAAGTTTTATCAGCAATAATCCAGTTTGAAGAAAGACATTTTGTCCGAACCCTTTCCACTTTTTCGCCTTCTAACAGTGTTTGTGATCCAGGATTATCCCCGTTCACTTCACCCAATAGTGTTAACATTTTTAGAACCTCACTTAATAATAAAAAAATCCGCTGGTGCTGATCAAATTTCGAACTTTATTTTAAAATTTTTTTAAAAAAGCCAAGCTTTTCCGATAGCTAAAAAGAAAGCTACGAAAGAAGTAAATAGCTTTCGTCCTATCTCTCTTCTCTCCAATATTGGGAAGTTATTTGAGCGGGTACTATCCGATCACTTAAATAATTTCTGTGAAGATAAAGACATTATCATATCTTGATCATATATTTGGATGTTTTTCTAAAATAGCCCTAAATCCTTGTGCTGCAATTAATTTTGACCTGCAAATCACAGATCACTGCATGACTTTCAACAGCCTGAAAAGTAAAATAAAAGACAAGTTTATTCCAGCTCGAAGAATTACCCAAATTGATTTCAACAAATTAAACAATGTCCTACTTCATGCTGTTTGGGATGAAGTCTATTCTGAAGTTAACCCTTCAAAGGCATACGATCTGTTCATCAAAAATTTAAAGGAACATATCCCACTTCATCCTTAGGAAAAGATCAGTGATCAGACTGAAACCATGGATAAATGTTGCTCTTCTTAAAAAAAAATAAGACTCAACCAAAAGTTACGAAAGAAGTCTTATAAGCATCCACATAATATCAGCTTAAAGAATAGATTTAAAAAAATTTGTAAGGAACGCAACAATGAAGTGCGATTAAGTAGGGATAGGTATTTCCACATGAAAATTAGAAACTCGCAGGGTAATTTAAAAGAGGAGTGGAATGTTATAAACAGTATTGTTAATAGAAAAGTCTCCAATCAATCAAATGAATTTTTGCTGCAAAGCGGTAGTACTGTTATCGTAGATCCCACCGAAATAGCAAAAGAATTTAACAATTACTTTGTCACGATTACAAAAAATACTTTTTCCAGTAATTTTGTTTTATCTTGCAGATGCTGTACAAACTTCAGCCTTTCAAATAGTTTTATTTGCAGAAGCAGTTTCTTTTTTGAGCCAATTTCTGGTTTGGAACTCTTAAAAGCAATCAATTCACTTAAGTACTCTAATGCCTGTGGAAATGATCGTATTTCTAACATTGTTCTAAAAAGAATCACCTATAATGTTGTTGACATTTTAGCACATATTTTAACTTGAGTTTTAGTCTTGGTATATTTTCTGAAAAATTTAAATGTGCAAATGTCATACCTCTTTTTAAAAAGGGTAATAGAAAGGACAAATCCAACTACCGACCAATTTCATTGTTGCCTGTAATTTCAAAGCTATTTGAAAAGTCCGTTAAACATAGAGTTTTGCAGTACCTAACAAGGACACATTTTCTAAGTCCTTTGCAATTTGGGTTTAGGGCAGGTTTTTCTACGGAAAATGCACTTTTGGACTTCACCTCCTTCATTCAAAAAGGTTTGGATGACAAAAAAACTTGTGCTGCACTTTTCGTAGATATAACAAAGCATTTGACATGGTCGACTATAATATTCTTTTAAACAAGCTGTATAATATTTATTTTCGTGGTTTTGCTTTCAAGTGGTTTTCGTCTTATTTAAAAAATAGGACTCAAAAAGTCAAAGTTTGTAATATTTTCAGTGAAGCCAAAGCAATTAATCTGGGTGTTCCGCAAGGTTCCATTCCCGGTCCGATTCTTTTCCTCATATATATAAATTCAGTTTTTGAGCTTCCATTTGTAGGAAAAGTAAAAGCTTTTGCATATGATCTCGTTATCGCTTATGACTCATCTAATCCCTTGAATCTAGTTGCTGACATTAACCATTATGTTCACTTGCTGAGAACTTGGTTCACTGAACATAAGCTTGTGGTCAGAGAAAAAACAAAATTAATGCTGTTTAGCCTGTTTTGCATTTAAAGAGCTTGCAGATATAAGTGTTATATTTCATGCTCCGGATTGTACTAAACACTTTTTATTTAATGCTAGCTGTCCAGAACTTAGCTCTACATGTTTGTATAAAGAGGAAAGTGTTTGTAATGTCAATTGTTTTAAAATTGAAATAGTTCAGCAATTTAAGTATTTGGGGTTAACAATAGATAATCAATTAAGCTGGACTGAACACATCTTTAATTTAAAACAATATTTTCTATCAACTATTCGATGTTTTTACCGTCTGCGCAAGTTTGTCTCTGATACTACTCTTAGAACCATTTATTTTGCAATTTTTCATTGCAAGTTAGAATATGGAATCTGCTGCTGGAGAGGAGCCTACCTTAATAAATTGCAACCGCTTACTCTATTGCAAAAGTGTGCCGTAAGGAAAGTCTGTATTGCAATTCGGTTAGCCCACTCTATGGATCTTTTTCGACAGATGAACATTCTTCCAGTAAGGCACTTTTTTTTACTCCTTAAAATATTTTTTATGAGAGGTGGTTATATGCAAAGTCCTATCTTTGACTCATACAGCTTACGCAGCAATATTTCCCCTGCTGTTGGTTTGCCTACTTTTCGGAAACTAATTAAAATTAAAAGAAAAGTTGTTGACAACGAGAGGTTGAGTTTTCGGTTTTAAAGATACAGATACAAAGATGAAAAAAATCTATCTCGACTTTTGGATCAATCTTGGTATTAGATGCTATAATAAGGAAATTCGAAAAAGTTGGTCTTGCAATTCTGTTCGTCTGTCTGTCCGTTTGTCTGCCTCTCGGACTGCAGTCTAAACAGCTGGATGGATTTTCTTCAAACTTCATATCTGGAGTGGGATTTGGAAGTTTTCTTTTAGATTCGAATTTACTTAAGGTCAATTTTGAAAAATTGCAATTTTCTCTTGAGCGATTTCGATTATAATTTCATATCAAGTAACACAAACATTTGCAATATGACTGCATACTCTGTTTTTTTTTTTGCTCGAAATTCGAATAACGGTACTTTACTCATTAGCGAACTTACCAAATTGGCTATTTTCGACATACTCGTATGTACGGATATGGCATTTAAATTAGCTTAGTCTCACAAAAATAAATCTAACGGGGTTACAGGATCTTAGTGATCAGTCGATGTCGCCAAATCTTGAAATTAAAGGCCGGGGAACAATAGAGCCAAATTTGCCTGTGTTGTGTGGCATATAGCCACGCCCTGTTGGAACCACATGTCACTCACATCAATGTCTTCAATTGCAGGCCAAAAAAAAATTGTTATTATTTAACCATAGCGCAGAGAATTCACCGTAACAGTTACGAATTCGTCGTTTTAAAAAAAATAATACGGCCCGATCACGTCGCCGGTCAACAGCCGCATCAAGCTATTATCCGTGGTGAATGCAATGACCTCTTAACAATAACATTTAGATTCTCAGAGCCCCAAATTCTGCAATTTTGTTTGTTTTTGTAGCCGCCAAGCTTCATCGCTCAAGAAAGTTGGTGTCAACCTTTTGGTTTTCCAGCATCCAGTCGGCGTATGTTTGGAGCATTCTATGGTCATTCTATGGTTAGAAGCAACAATTTTAATGCGTTGAGTGGTGCTTAAACCATCCATATTGTAAAATGACAAGTCAGGAACTAACTCAAATTAAGAGTGCATTCTAAATCGGGTGTATTATCTACTAATGTATTATCTATAAAAAAGACAAATACTATCGTGTTATATTATAAGGACATACTGCTTTGTTAAATATTAAAATGTACCATTCAGTGATAAACTTCCTTCATTTCGTTCAAGAATGTACGAACGAAGCCGATACATAAATTTCAGGCGATTTGGATGATCATATAGACCACCTTTAGAACTAATCGTTCCAAAAAAAATCTCTAAAACACTTAAGCCAACCTTCGGAACTTAGCTCACCCAAAGTTCTAGCGCGCATAATAGCTTTAGAGATGGTGTGTGGAAACAGTTTTGTTGCCAGCTTTACATTCTGACGGTCTTATAAGCAATACTTAAATCAGATTTATCATTAGTTTTCGAAATCAGCTCTTGAATAATTCCTTTAGAGATAATTTGTCCGTCCAAAATAAAACCGTCATGATCAACAAAATTGTTCTGAATTAATTTTATAAGATATGGCACATCAGCAAATACATAAAATTGTTTCGATGGATCGGTTGGATTCGGGAAAAAGGAATTTATAACCGTGATTTGGAGTTCGCATAACAAGCCTTGACTTGTTCCCCCGAGATCACAAGGATTAACTGGCACAAAATCACTTTCTTCAAAATGTTTGCAGCAAATTCGCGCTGTTTTGGTATTTATTTTGTCTTTTCGGCGGCACAAAAAAATCCATTGCTTGCAATTTTTTTGTTGTTTTGTGAACGAAAGAAAAGAAATCTAACCATTATAAGTTTTTTTTTTTTTATTGTTCACAGAACAACCATAAATAGCACAACGCATTTTTAACACTTTTATTGCACAACTTATACTTTTTACGAAATAAACTAAATTTGAAGCAAAATATTTCCTTTACCGTCTCTTTATGGGTCACAGCTGTCGGGCATATTGCGAAAAAATGACAGATGCGCAGAACGTGACTAAAAATTTTGCGCCGAATATATTACCTTCTTTTCATATACCTTGGGAACTAACTACCTGTCATTATGGATGACAGATGAATTTGACAGTTGCCATATGACAGGGATGTATAATCCCAACCTCAAAATAAATAACTCATCATGTAGGAATATTGCCAATTACTGTTATTTTCTTACTTAAAGAGTTTTTTTTTTTTTGGTGATGCATGCATTTTTAAATAAGCTGTAACTTAAAATAATAACAGACTAAATTTGTAGAATAAAATAAAGTTCTACTCTGTGTTTTGTAGCGGAGTTTAATATTTATTGCACACCTGTTAGTTGGCAACAGTACTAAAATTTCACATATATATGTACAAATAACAAATAATGCTAACTGTTCCCACACTCAAATCGTTCGCTGCATCAACACGTTACGTGTATCTAGGTAGAATGCTAATTAGCGAGGGATGATATGGGTCAGTAGATTTATTAATTGCATTCCTATGTTTTTATACGGGAACCCCCAAGTAGCTTTCATAGTAGTTTAGGTTCGTCGCAATTCCATATCTTTCCACTAGCCTTCTACACATTGGACTTGTCCGCCCTATTACAATAAAACAAACACTCTTATTTTTTTTTTCTATTTACCTTCAGCAATTACTATGCATAACGCACTCTTATGATTACATGATCGCGAACTTGGGATTCTCTTTTAGGCAGGTATATTACCCCATGACACATTTTGGAATTGCGTTAATTATGGTTGGTTACTCATTCATGGTCTTCTGTTCTTAACAACATTGTGAACTCTATATTTGAACTTAATAATACTGCTTGCGTGAATCATCCAAGTTTGACAATTTGACTAATTTTTGATAAACATTCTACTATCTTACAAAATTACTATCTCCATAGATACGGTTATCTTATTTTTTTCCATTTCCCAGAATTACCGAACCCCTTCAAATTACACTGTATAGGGGAGAACAAAAATCCGATAAGATATGCCAGTGTTTTGATAGATTAGCTCTCGGTTACACTGTCCATAGAACTTAATCAAAGTATTTAATACAGGTATCTATATTAAAGTTGAAACACGGAACTGAACGGTAGTTATAATTTTAACTTCGAAAAGAACGAACGAATCACGAAACTTTATTTGCTTAAGTTTAACTAAAATAAACATAAAATAGTTCAAAATGAATTGCTTGGCTCATATTGTGAAATATATTCTTTACATCTTCAATCTATTGTTTTTGGTGAGTGAAAAGTTTAAAAAAAATTAAAATAAAATAGGAACTGTAACCTTTTCATCTCTGGATGAAAACAAAATCTGAGGAAACTTATTGTAAAGGAATTTGACATACTCGTACATAAGTGATAAATAAAGATAATTAAGTTATAAGGATACCATATGTTACTGTCGTGGATTATCTAAAACTTATTTACTCGAGGCTACCATCCTTCGTTCAGAAATTAAGAATTTAATTGACAAAATAGAACATAAATCTGCAATACAAAAACGCCTGGATATAGATAAGCTTAGGAATAAGCCTCGACCATAGGCTGCCCCTTTTGCGAGTTATGCATTAACACACTCAATCAGTCTGACATAATAACAATCATTACTTTTATCGTTATCATTAGCTATAATTTGAACTGCTGATTCTGAGTGTTCCATTAATCACTTAATCACATTAAATTAGAAGATTGCAAACGTTTTTAAAGATTTTAAGACCAGGTACAGTCCAAAGGCGTCTTTGCGCAATTGAAGTTGCACTGGGGCTCTTTCATGTGAAAACGGTCTTATATCTTGAATCCTGAACACATGATACGGGTCTTCTCCAACGATTTCTCATGGTTTGTAGGCATTTCCATTATTTGAGTCGAAAATCTAATGTAACACTCGGAACTACCAACCCGACAAATTAACTTTACCGAACAACCTAAAACATTCAACTTCCGGATTTAAGATTGCTATACGTACTCGTATATTGGAAAAGCTACCACGATTGAATCCTGAAGGTAGAACTCTACCAAAAACATTGATAGAGATATTTAGAGATTTGTTAACAGCCTTTGCAAAGTTGTCAGTAAAGGTTTGTCTCTGCATCTTTTCTACAGATAATAAAAGCGGGTTGGGGTCACAATCCCGAAAACCGAAATTCTGAAAATCAGAAATATCGAAAATTCAATATCGCGAAAATCCAAAATTCTGAAAATAAATCCCGAAGAATTATATATATATCTTAACAGTACTTGGATGGCCTACTTCACGGGATAAAAGGATTTCACACTATGGGACATCTCTTCGACTCTTACACCGAACGTCCTTAGGCCTCACATGCAGGCCATCAGGGCGACGCTGCGTGGCGTGTAACCAAACACCAACATTTTAAGTTTCACTTTTGGGATTTTGGATTTTCGGGATTTCGGATTTTCAGGATTTTGTATATTCGGGATTATGTTTTTCGGGATTCTGTCTGACTCGGAATAAAAACAGTTGAATAGTGTGGTCGAGCTTTATGCTTTTGTTCTCAGTGTTATGCGTGCATTTTCTTGTCAATTGTTTATTGATTGGTATTTTAATTGGAAGCTTCGTGGTCAGTCAAGTACGTAGTTGTTTACTCTACTACCTACATATCTCTAGTTCTCTGCCAGAAATAAATAAAGTGCACGGCTGGGTCGTACGCACTTGGTACTATGAGCTGTTCATCTGTAAATAATTCAGATTTGAAATACCAGCGAAATTGTCAAAATGTATTTATTGTTTAGTTATTTTAAAAAAAAAAAAACATATTTGCTCGTCATGCCCAAGAGATTAGCAATTTGAAAAAAATCGTTAGTACGTAGTACCCTAATAAGACTTTTTGTAAAAAACTTGGTACACCACCTATTGACATATGTATGTCCAACGTAAACCGTAAGCGCCATTTCGGTCGGCCATTAATAAAGTACCGTTAATTTTGGGGGTAGAATGAAAATTCAGATTTCGCCTCGAATTCTGACTCCGCAGAATCAAGATAAGAAGTTTGAAGTAAATTCGTAGAGCCGTTTACAACCAGACGACAGACAGAATTGAGAGACTTACTTTTTTTAGATTCTCCATCATAGTAATGCCATGATTGATCTTCCCTTGCCCTTTTAGATGCAAGTAAGTAGTAGACTGCTCAAAGCTCTTCCAAAAAATAATCTACTGAGTCTTAGAAACCCTGACTCATATAAACACGTATAGTAGAGCAATTTTTTTTGTCTGCAGATTATTTTATTATTCTATATTGTGTACATAAAGCTTTAAGGCCGAACTATAATAGAAGAATGGTTTCGTACGACCACTTCCGAAACAGTGCGAATACAAAGGATTTGTATTGTGTGACGATAATAGCTTTTTGCTTCGATTCGTTAAGTTTTCGTTCACTTTTGCTAAACAATTTGACACAACAGCTCAAATGACAGGAAAAACGATTTGACAGTTGCTTCCGAACACATACCCCTATAATAGGCTACTTGATCAGTTGACAGTAGTGAAGGAACCTTATCGTAGAATTATGACATTAGCTTCCGATTGCTTTCGACTATTGTAGTTCAGCCTTTAGTAGAACTGAGCAATGCGTTCGTTGAGAAAATTTCCTCACACGAACAAAAATAGCGTAGTTACCTTATAAGGGATTGCTATGACCTCGCTTTTCACTAAAATTTACGCTAATTTAGTTAAGATTTACTATATTTTCAACATTTTTGATCTACTCGTAGAACAACTGTAGGAAGGTTATACATTACTTAGTCTTCACTTCCCCTTCAACAAGTGCACGCACTAAAAGTACTTTTGTTCATATTTTCGACTTCGGTGTACTGATCAATCTTGGCTTTGACGATTAATTGGATCTTATAGTACTGACCGTTTATCTGTAACCTAAACTGTTGTACAGATTTACTTCGAACTTCTGTAAACAAACCTTGAGTTTATTTGGTCCTTTCTCCCCTTATGGGTCATTAGCGCCATAATGTACACTTCTTTGCAATGTGTGTTTGTTCTCCTGATTGCTGAGATTCCCCTTCGACCACCTAGCTTTAAGTTGTCCCCACGTTTTCACCCACTCTTATTTCGTCGTGGATTAATGAATGATAAATCGGTCAGAAGACCTAAACAAAAATCTGCAACTTTCTAGTAAAATGGGCGATCACTTTTCAAGTGCTGCATCCACATAACTCAACGTTTGACTAGAAAACAATGCATATGGAGAACCATTGCAATTAGCTTGAATCAGGACAAACACACCGATACCGAATGCAGCCAAGGTATGGAAAGACTGTACATTCCCACAAAGTTTACTATTATGATTAAAGGGTTATGCTGGTTTCGGCTGTATTTATCTTTCAATACAAATTTTCAGCAAGAGCATAATTCTGTGCAGTAAGAGTTTTCAGAAAGAGTATAAGACTTCAATGAATTTCACATTTTCCCACCGACAAAGCATAGCGAAACATGCCACTAATCAATAAAATTTAGTGGCGATAGTATAGAACCTTTCAGGGCACTGCTTCGAATCTGAAATTCCTCTTACAATCTATTCTTACGCAGAATTGACATCTATCACCTGTTTAGCTTGCCTCAAAACAAGCAAAAGTATTATATTGAAGGTGCTCGCATATCGTTTAACAAACAGAGGAAAGCGAAATAAAAAAATAGGATTGTTTTGCACGAATAGCTACATACATATATTGACGTACATAGGTCTTAATGCATGACGCATTGCTGTTTTGCAACGTCCTTCTAGAGATTTCTTTTTTATTTAAGTATTTCAATAGTTAAAACGAAAACAAGATACTACTTATCTAAAAATCACTCCGATTCTTGACACAATTCCCAAAAGCAAATGCATATCTTATGTCAACATAACTTCAGTTGAGTCATTGTTATCGGTTTTATAAGAGTAAGGCATGCATTTTGAGATTTGTGTTCTTAAGACAAGTTGTTTTCCTTTAGGTAAAGTTTAGAGAATACATGACTTATTGGCCATGACCTTGTCAAATACCTTACCGGTCAATCATGTGAGCATGCAATTCAGATAACTTAAGATCCGAACGCGTTTGTTATTCAACTTGTCGAGTTCGTTCGGGAATTTTTGGCGCCTTTTTGTTCGTCACCCGTCCTCTAAACTAACAATTATAGCAGTCAATCAATGTACATAGGTTGTCGCTCCTAAGTTTCAAAAAATAATGAAATTGTTTTGTACATACTTTAGAAGATTAAATGTGGAGCCCAGTAGTTGGACATGGAATTTATTTCAGTTGACTGATTAATGGAACAACACTTTATTGATAAACTGACTTACTGTAGTCTATAATTTTTGTTGTGCTTGCGTGATATTTTTTTAAGTTTGCGGAATGGAATTTTATTTTTTAATATAATCTCCTTGAACATGAATACGAGTAACTTCATCGATGTATAGATGCAATTTTCTAAGTCTTCATGACGGAAAAAAATACTGTGAATCATAAACAACGTCAATAATAGAGAAAAAAAAACAAAATACTCCCCAGTTATCTGGACAGCCACCCTTGGAGTTTACAGAAACTTAATACCACCTGAGTTTCAAACTACACTACTCTGTCCTTCTCTCTGTCTCTTCCCCTTTCCGCAAAAAACGGACGTGTTCTAAAAAATTAGTATAAGGGTATTCATATCCCCTTTAATACGTGCAAATTATAAAAAAAAAAAAAAAAATCTCCGGCTATGTAGTGATTTATGATCACCGTAAGTCTTTCAAATTTGGGAACAGATAATAATCACTAGGTGCCAGGTCAGGACTGTAAGGTGGGTGAGCTAATTCCTGGAAGCCACACGATTCCACAGCCTTGGTGCGATGTCATAAGGTATGGGCACAACTTTTGTTAATCTCCCCGTTCTTTTTACTACTATGTTTTGTGGTATTGTTCTGTGATGCTGGTGCCTTTTGGTTTATAATCTAGTAATGGGATTCCTTGTGAGTCCCACAACTCTGTTGTCATGATCTTCCCAGACGATGATACCACCTAGTACATCTTGGGGGCTGGATCACTCCTTTTACGCCACTGCATGGACTCCTGCTATCACTCGGGGTCATAATAATGAACCCAAACTTTAATTCAAGTAACGATTTTGTTGATAACTTCTGCTGGATTTTCGCCATACAGCTGGTCCGTCTCCTTTTTTACTTGACTTTATTTAAAGTCGTGCCTGAGTTATTTTGCATTGCAATACAAATTTCCAGTCCACTGTCAATTATTCTTATTGAAGGCAGTGCAAGTAACTTGACCATAAGAGACTTGTACGTGATAAATCTGTAACCACAAGGAATAACATGTCACTAAGTCGACTTATGTCAAAATAGTGTTAATGATATTACAGGGTTCCCAATCACATACAAATGTATGTACATAAATATATTTACTTATTTGATACGCCTGCGACCCTTGGAGGGTCAGAGCCTGAACTGCTGCCTTTCATCATTCACGGTCTCGGGCTCGCTGGTTTCAGTTGGCAAGAACAAGATTTCTTGCGTCTGCGATCACTTGGTGTTTAAACCGGAAGTTCGGTCTTCCTTGTCGTCTCGAACCAGTGGGCTGGGTTTCTAAGACTCTATTAACTGGAGCGTTGTCGTCCATTCGCTCGATGTGGCCGAGCCAGTTCAGTCGACAGATTTTTGCGTCCCGGATTACATCCACATCTTTGTACAGTTCATAGAGTTCGCGGTTATGTCCATTTGCCCTCTTCGCAGATAGGACCGAATATCCAGCGGAGGATTTTTCTTTCTTAGGAGCCCAATATCTGCTCTGCCGTCCTGCTTATCGTCCAGCTTTCGGCTTCGTAAAGCACGACTGGCAGGATCAATGTTCTGTAGAGCATGATTTTGGTCCTTCGGGTTAGGAGCTTGGACCCTAACTGGTTAGACTGGCCGAAGTAGCAACGATTGCCTAGGGTTGTCCTGCGCCGAATCTAAACCAGGGTGTCATTTGTGGAGTTTACGTGTGTCCCGGGGTAGGTAAACTCCTTTACTACCTCAAAATTGTGGCTGTCGATGGTGACATTTTGTCCAATGCGGTGTGCGACGGAGTTGTTTCTGGTCAACAGCATGTACTTCGTTTTACTCTCATTGATCTTAAGACCAACTCGTCTAGCCTCTTATATATAGTGCCTTCCGTGTTAATACCTACCCGCCACACTATACGTTCTAACACAAAACGCATCCGAGTCCGCGGCTTTATTATTCTTCAGTCTTCTCAAAACTCTGCCGACTTCTCCCCTAACTGGGAGGAAGGACTATATCATCAAATTGAAGCTGGGTTTTCCTTATACCCTATCACTCTCTCTTGGTCATGCCCGTTGACCAGCTGCTAAACACATTCACAATTCCGTGCGGGTCGGTGACAAGATTGCCCGCACAATTTTGAAGAGCCCGGTCTGTAGCCAGCAGGAAGGTTTTTTGCTTTTTTTTTAAAGCAGCTAAGTACGTGCCTGATTTCTGTTTCTGACTCTTCGATATCCCTGAGCTGGGTGACTGCGAAGGATCTTTTTTTTTACGCAGTAGTTTTTTTCTCCTGCCTTCTTCTGGCTCTGTACTCGTCCCGCGCTGCACAGGTTTTTTGTTGGAGAGCCTTCTGATATGCCTCGTCGGTTGCCTTTTTCTTCTGGGCTCACTCATTATCATACCACGGATTTCTTGTCGGGGTTGGTTGGTAACCCAGAGTAGTTTGGGGTACTACCTTGAGGCAGCGCTGCATTCTGGCCACATATCGTTGGCGTTTGTGGTAGGCATATTGGAGAGTCTTTCACTCAGTTGCTCTCTGTAGACTCTGACTATTTCCGGTGTGTTTAGGCGTCCATATTAAACCTCCTCTTGGTTTTATACTGCAGCTTTCTGTCATTGGACAGTCGAGCTTTGAATCGGGATGCTATTAAATAGAGCTCAGAGCCGATATTTGCCCTTCTGAATGTTGGCACATCCAGGATGTTAGACGAGAGTCTTGCATCAATTAGCACGTGGTCGATCCAAGAGCTCGTAGAACTCCTCTTTGACAGGGTCCTCAGCCTCATCGATCGCTTAGCGGCTTGAAGTCAATGACCATCGATCTCAGCAATTTTCCCACGACGAATCCGCATCCCAATATGTGCAATCTTTTGTGGCAGCTGTAATAGATGTCGTACTCCTTTTTCTTCATCATTCCTGATCCTATCCAGCACACTTCCTGGATCCACTTAAAACTGCATGGAGAGTATTTTCGAGTGCTTGAGCTGCTCCTGGAGAGTAAAGGCTTTTCACATTCCAGGAGCATACTCGTAAATCGTTGTCCTTTTTCGCACCAAGTCGTCGTCTTTGAGGGGTCCGTTTTCGAGGCTGTTTGGTCTCCCGCAAGAATTGATTTTTACGTGGTTGGGCCGTTAACCCCACGCAGTCTGGTTGGGGTGTAATTCGCTACATACATTAGTTCCCTATCCAACGGGCGACGTGCGGAGGCTGTATGTCAACTTGAGTTGGGCAGTGACAAGGATCGTACCTGGCATCCCGCTAAGGTGAGAGCGATCAGTGTTTTGCCCTGTATGACCAACTCCATGCCATTGGAGGAGTTGAATCCACCAACCCACCCTAAGGTGGCCCACAAAAATATATACGTACCGCTAAACTCCTTGTTGAGTTCCACCTCATTTTTGTGTAATATTGGTACTTAATTTCACTTTTTAACTCTGATTAAGGCCGTCGAGCTTTATGAATGTTCTGAAACTACTCAATCGCTTAAGGATATGACAATTATTGCAATTCCAATGGATTTACTTGAATAAATCGTCTTAAGTGTTCTTGTTGCTATATTTGTCAAGAAAGGGAACCAAACGCACTTCTTTTGTGGAACTAACTCATCGTTAAATGCGATGACCCCCCCTGCTTTTGAAACCAGGCTTGTACTACTCTACCTTTGAAAGTATTACTATTTTTGTCTCAGTTCAGTTCTTTCAAAATTATATGAACGACAGAACTGGTCCCACTATTGTCTAATTCGAACAGACGTGCAGATCTGCAAAATTGAATTGAAATACTCGAATGATGAGCAGTTTTAGACAACCAAAAATGTCCTTAAACACAACTTTCTAACCATTTTGAATTATTTCTTTCTGCCTAGGTGTGCGGCATTTTACTTATCGTCTTTGGTTCGCTAACGCTAACAACTTTGGGAGATTTTCTTAGTTTCTCTGAAGCCACTTCAACCAACACTCTCCCAATATGCATTCTGACGCTCGGGTGTATTATATTTCTAGTGGCATTCCTTGGATGTTGCGGAGCAATTAAAGACAACAAATGTCTCATCTTCAGTGTAAGAATTTTATTTCAATACTTTCGAGAACCGCTATTTATTTTTGATTTCTTTCAAATTAGTACTCAATTAGCATGCTGATTCTACTGCTGTTACAAATTGCATTGATTATCTACACATGGGTTGCCAGGAGTAACTTTTTGGACACCATGGGAACAATTGTTGATAAGGCATGGGATATCGAGCCTGAACAACCCAGCTACATGGATGCCCTACAAATAAGTGTAAGTCAATATTTGTTTTGATTCCAATTTGGAGTAATATTTTTGTTCTTTTATAGTTCAAATGTTGTGGCAGGTATGCATCCAGTGACTATATACTATCAGGACAAAAAATTCCAAACTCATGCTGTGGATCCATGACTTCTGCATGCTCAACGATAAACGCAGCAACTAAGCCAGGTTGCAGAAATGAGTTCATCGACTTTTGGGCGACAAATACCAACATAATCAAATATGCTGGATTAGGTGTGGCGCTTGTTGAGGTAGATACTTTATTGCGGATACAATTTATACCTGGATTGGGAGCTAATACCTATTTTCTTCTACTTTATAGCTTGTGGCATTTATTTTCGGTTGCTTCCTTGCAAACAGCATACATAAGGGACGAACAGTGTGAACAAGAAGAGGCATCCGAATTTAAGGAGGTCCTCCGGTGTGTTTTAAATAGAAAGTTTCTGTACATATCACGTAGAATAAAAGCAAATAAATTATTAATTTTTCAAAAGTATCAACAGAAAAATTCGGTCTTGAAATTAGATCTTTAATATAAAATTGCTGTTCCACTTGGCAAGTATTGATTGATCATACGAGTACTCTTATGATTCCTGCCAGCCTGTTTCTAGAAAAGGTATCATGGTGGTCTTGACTGAATTAATGTTTAGGCGCACCGAAAGGCACTCTGTATATCACAAGCATCCACTGTAAATTGCTTCTAGCTATTAACATAATTTCGTTAGCGTATCCAACACAGATTATTCCCCAATTTGTTGGCTGATCGCTACCTTGCATTTTACCCCACTTTTCTTGACAGAGCTGTTGAGATTTTATCAATGGCTTTTTCTATATCCAAAAAAGCGTTTACGGCATTTTCTTTGATTTTTAGAGCTCGTTCTATGGACCTCGATAGCTCGTATAAGAGTTTCGAACCACCTTTGAAACTTCAATAAACCTAGATGTGTACGTCGAAAACGTCTTCGATTTCTGGAGGAAGTGTCTTCCAAGAAATTTATGTCTGAGATGGCAGAGACCTGAAAAGCGGCATAGAAAGTGGGTTGTGTACTCATTGACTTCCTTGTCTCCACAGCCTTCACTTCCTTGTCTCCACAGCCTTCGCAGTAGCAGAAGAGAAAGGAGCTCTCTCAGACCGTCAATTTGGCTTCAGAAAAGCACGATATACAATTGATGCCATAAGAGCGGAAGGTGCCTTCGAAGGAAAAAGATGGCTCAACGGCACAAAGGAGTACCGTGCAGTGGTAACGCTGGACGTTATAAAAAGCATTTAACTCTGCGAACTGGTCGTTGATTAGAAGATCACTCGCCAGGATGGATACGCCACATTACATGCTGCGTATAGTGACGAACTATTTCATAAACAGAGAGTTGAGTACCGATGAAAGGGTAAAATACTACAACGTCACTGCGGGATCGGTCTTAGGACTGCTAATGTGGAACACCATGTACGACGGAGACTTACGATTAACGCTGCCTGAGCAAAACAGATCTGTACAGTCGAATCAGCTACAAATGAAGCAATAGCTCGGATAAGAGATTGGCTAGTTTCCGCCGAACTGGAACTAGCCCTCCATAAAATAGAAGATGTCCTTATAACCAGTCGAAAAGAAGTAGAATTCGCGAGTTTTCAGGTTGGTAACCAAACAATCAGCTACAAAGAAGCAGTTAAATACCTTGGAGTAATGCTGGACAACAAACTGCAGTTCAAAAAGCACGTTGATTATTCAGCAAGAAAAGCACTGCAAATACAGGGAGCTCTCTCGCGTATACTGCCTAACATCGGTGGACCTGGATACGCTAGAAGGATACTGCTCTCCAGAGTTGCCATCTAGGTTCTTTTATATGCCTCCCCAGTCTGGGTACAGACACTAAGATTGAATTAGACCGAAAGGAGATTATCCTCAACATATAGACTCTGCGCGCTACGGATAATCAGCGGCTTCCGAACCATCTCGGACGAGGCAGCCTTTGTTATAGCTGGAATGGTCCCCATCGACAGCCTCGCAGACGAGATGTTCAGAATATACAATAGAAGAGCCCTGAACCAACACGATGCCAATGACATCAAGGTAATCAAAATGGGGGAAAAAGCAGCTTCAGCAGCTATGTGGCAAACTCGTTGGGCCAATACAACAAAAGGCAGGTGGACATATAAGCTAATACCGACAATCCAAGACTGGATAAGCCGAAAGCATAGGGAATGTAACTACCACCTTACACAGTTCCTGTCTGGTCACTGCGGTTACCGCAAATATGTCCACTGATTTGGACACGACAGTTCATCATCCTGCCCCGTATGCCCGGATGAAGATGAAGATAACGGAGAACGCAGTTTTTCATTGAAAACGCTTCACGGCATGGAGAACTACTCGTACTCTGCCCAGTCCGTCGTTACACCTCGACCATATGTTGCAGTCGAAAGAGAATTGGATGGCAATATGTAATTTCGTAACAACTCTTCAAAATGAGCTGCGGAGAATAGAAAAGCTGAGAACAGCAGCAGATGCAACAGAAGCAACAGAAGCAATAGAAGCAGCAATACAAGAAGCATAGCATGAATTGCTAACCAGCCCCGCGAAGTAATACCTAATGGCAGTCCCGTGGGGAGAGTGGTAGATGCTGGGTGTGGATTAGTACGTAGGCGCATTCCTGGAATCGAGTAATCGGGTCTGAGAATCGTGCATGCTAGTAGGCTAGAAGATTACCACATCCATTGGCGCATCCTTAAAAAAAAGAAAAAAAAAAGTCTTCACTCAGCCTTAGCTTTTTTATCATTTCCTGTCCTTCTGCATCAGTGTATTAGTTCTGGCCTTGTTGTACATTGGCCATAGTTTTCTCGTTGTTCTACAGGTGCTCAAAGAGTTTCATCTGCTGTTCGCTTCCGCTAGACGGCGGGACTATTACTGAATAATCAGCTTGCTCATGTCCAGTTTTACTTCACGCTGTGTGCCAAGAACTCTAAGCTCTTCGCGACAACACTTCACAAGTTTCGATTTCACCTCTATAGCAGTAATGGCTTCTATTGCCGCCTGGCTGTCAATTAAAAAGATGATATTATTGCGTGGTTATTGCCTTCATCGCAGTTTTACGGGCAGCAATTGTCACTGCTAGGACCTCCGCTTGAAAATGCTGATTTAAATATACTCAGTTTGTCAGAAAAGATGCCTGCATCTATATATCAATGTCCATGTTGGATCTATTAGTATAGATCAGTACAGATGGTAATTTACTTATTTCTCTGTGTTAGGAAAGTAACAGGAGAACGGTCTTTTAAAGTCTAGGTAGGGCGATGTGTAATCAGTAATTGCTACATTCTCTAAGTATTTGGTTTTCTCCATTTTTGGAATAAAAATTACCCCTGTCCATCTCCAGGGAATTGGTAAACAAGCGCTAGGCTACTTCACTAAAGCAAGTGCGGCATGATTTCTTGTTTTCCGTATTGCGATAGGGCAGGAAATATTCTATCTACACCCGGCAATTTGAATGGCTATAATTTATTTATGGCCCAATACAGCTACTGTTATGTACAGATGATTGCGATCAACTTCCAGTTTTCCCTATTCCATTTGAGTGCTTGAGCGGCAATCTCTCTGTTGCTCACTCGCAAACCACCTGATAGGAAAGGGTGTCCCAAAATTAATGCAAGATTTGAATTTTGCGCCATTTGTGCGATAAAGTTTTGCCAACGAAAAAAAAAAAAAAAAAGAAGACAGCTTGACAGCTTACAGTTCAGGGTTATTCAAAATGGAGTGCTAAACGAAAGAACAAATCGTTTTCATTGTGGAGCAATATTTTAAAAATAATGAAGGCTTGGCAGCTATAGTTCGAAATTTTCGTCCAAAATATGGTCGGAAAAGTGATTCTTCATCAACTGTGAAGAGATTATATTATAGATAGAAATATCAATTCGGCACCGTGGTCAAGAATTGGACATTTCAAGAAGCTCTCTACAGCCTATTCTGATTCATACAAAGTGCAATTGACTAAAAAACTGAAGGCTACTGACCACGCACAGTGAAGAGAGTTCGTTGAATGGATTCTGGAACAACAACAAGTGGATGCTGATTTTACATACAAAATCATCTTCAGCGATGAGGCTCATTTTCATCTCGATGGCTTTGTTAATCGTCAAAATTGTCGAATTTGGGGTTCAGAAAATCTACGATTGTTTTTATTAAACAAATGCATTCACAACGTGTTGTGTTTGGTGCGGATTTTTGGCGGGAGGCATCATCGGACCATTCTTCTTTAGAAATGCGGCTGGTCAGGCAATAACAGTCAATTTTTTGTGCCTAAATTGCAAGATATGGATGTGGACGACATGTGGTTTCAACAAGACGATGCCACATGCCATACAGCCCGAGAAACAATTCATTTACAGAATGAGTCCCGTTTTGGTGATCAGAATTGGCCACCCAGATCATACGGCTTAACGCAGTTGGACTTTTTTCTTTGGTGTTTTTTGAAGTCTAAGATTTATGCCAACATGCCCACGACCACCGATGCCTTGAAGGATCAGATTGAGCGCTGTATCAACGAAATTCAACCACATTTATGTAAAACGGTCATAGAAAATTTCGACAAAAGAGTGCGTATGGGACAGCAAAGCCATGGAGGCCATTTACCCGATATGCTATTTCATACATAACCCTATACTGTATACTTTATGAATCAATAAAACATTTACAATTTTTAATTAAAAACCTATGTTTTCTGTCAAAATCATTTCATGCGTGTATTTTGGGACACCTTTTAGTAAAGCCCTTTTATCCTCGTCTTCCGTAGTGCAACCCAGTCGTGCACTTTATTTCTTAACAACTTTCGCTACTAATTTCTTGTATCATAATTTGAACGTGATCGTGGTTCAGCTGGCGTGAATAGTTAATTCATCTGGCGATCGGACAGAACGATCTGTTTCTTACATCTGTATGTATCGGTCTAAACTGAATGGTATCTCATAATATGCGTCTTTACTGAGTGTGCAGATTATATCGATAAGTGTTCTTCTCATTGCGAAACACTTAAAAAAACCTATGAGAGAATGCAATATAAACAACACCAGTTTATAATTGTAATGCGTTTCAAATTGGCAAAAGTTTTTATCGCGGTTTGATTCAGGTCCAGCAATAAAAAATCATCAAGTGCGATTCGGAGGTAGAGTTGCTTTTGTCGTGCTTGTTGGGCTTTACAGGCGCAACAAATGTTATCAGAAAAAAATTATTTATTTCGTACTCGACATTGGCTGTAGACTCCAAGAAATAGTCGTGATTATGTTTCGCAGATTACCAGATGTGCCAGTATTACAGTCATCTCGGGGCGTTGACGGCGTAATAGTGTACCCTAAGAGAAGTTTATATAAAAACAACTTTCATTTGGTACATACATATGTAACATCGTGGAGAAAAACAATTTTTTATTGGAGTTGATGTATTGTACTCCTAAAACCCTAAGCCCATAAAAATAACAAATTTTATTTCATGACCTTCCGTTCGCAACATTCAACATTTTTGGAAAATTCCATCTCTCTAGATCAAACGGTACAAAAGTTAAAAGCCTGTGACAGACGAATGAACAGACACTCTTTCAATCCATAATTATACCTATATAATAGATTTGATAGATTCAGTACGAATTACGAAACACTAAGCATGAGTTTGGAGTTGGAAAACTCACTTGAGTTCGGGACTAGGCTCTAAAAGAAGTGCTATATCAGGTGGTCTATTTTTAGGTGTTTCATTTCTGTTATTATTCCTCAAAAGTCACTAGGAACAGAGAACGTATATAAATAAAACATACGAGACGAGTTACAATCCGTCTGGAACGGATTGTATTCCGTTCTTCTAATCCATCCCTAATAAAGTAGGCGTGGCCTTGTGAACCTTTTTGGTTTTTAAGAGAATTTAATATATAATTTGTGGTTAAAAAATTTTTTTTTTAATAAAGTGGAGGTCGCCATTTGTAATCGAAGGTCAAGGATTCTAATGAAATATTCACAATAAGATTTAATTACCACCGTAAATAGCATTGAGAAAGTAAAATACGATCATTTAAGACACCGCCCTCCAAAAGTGGGTGTGGCATTATATAAAGTATGGATGAAATGTAGGGAATGCGAACGTCTATTTATTTGTTTAAGGCGATATTTTTCAGTTTCTTGTAAAACTATTTATAAAAAGAAATTATTTTTAGAAAGTGGGTGTGTTTGCACTTGTACTGCTTCAGGTGCTAAGAAAGTTATGTACCAAATTTCATCGCAAAAAAAAAAAAACTGTTCTCACGGCCACACCTCTCGCGAATATCTGACAAACATTCGAAAGTAAAATTGTCAACTTCTTCCAATCGACAAAAGTTGTCTTTTGGAAACGGCTTAAGACTGTAGGTTTCAACTATTCGTGCGGTGCTCTGCAAGAATGTTTGGTAGAAGCTAGGCTAGGCTCTATGTGGCAGTTGGCTCCAAAATAATTATTTTTATTTACGATCTTTAAATTAAAACTCCAAAGAACAAAATCCAATGAATTGTAATTGAGTTATTGTGACCGATCCATTGGACGTAATATCATTTTGAAAAAATACTCAACGAAAATTAGAGTGGGGCATGTAGGATTCAAACTGCTGGCCATGAGATCCTAAAGCTTAGAGAAGCCAACACCAAATATTGGTTATGAATAATTCATTAATCAAAAATATACACAAGAGAGTATGGAACGCTTTAGTTTAGGGTACACTTATGGCAGTGTTGCCCACAGAAATACATTTTTAGTTGAATGAGGTGAATAATTTTCTTTAGTTGTGCCAGTTTTATTTGCGACTGATGATATGTATTATACTTTTAGGGGTCAAACTCCCTAACTTATCTTAGTGTATTTTCAAAAAGCTGTCGCTAAGCTGGACATGTAATATTTTAGGGCAAATCTTGGGAGATAAGTACTCAAATGCCGCTGTGATGCAAATATACTTAATACTATTACTACAATATATTAATATAGAGCTTCAGCGGATTATGAGAACTTTGTGTCTGATATTTAGATATGGACGTAACAGCAGTTATTATCAAATGTTCTTAACTTTTTTTTTTATAAAATAAATTTTGTATTTGTAATTTTTTATTAAATTATCAGTCAGGGAGTATTGTTTATGATTTTTCGTCACTTTAGGCAAATGTTAGCTTAAGCGGTTTTTCAAGTAATCCTTCTCAAGGCAATTTCTAGGAGCTCTGTAATTTGCTCTCGAATATTTTTTGTGGATTCTCAACACCCACACACACAATCCTTATTGTCCAGTGGAATTTTTCTATGCCTTAGAATTAGTCCTTACAATCGAAAAATATGGTTGAAATATATATTTATAATATTGAACTGTACCTCATAAATTACAAACAATTAGCAGTTTTATAAGAAGAAAACTTGAAGTTTTCTCCTCTTTCTTCAATATCTCGATGAGTAATGTATAGTGTGAGTTGGATAGCAATTGTTTTGCAATGAATAAATGAACAAATTTGTTAAAACATAGCCAAAAACGTTATATTGTATACGTTAAACTAAGGTATTATATTATATTTTTTTATACAGGGTATTTCAATTGAAGTGTAACCAACTTCAGACTGATGTATCTTTGGAACGTCAAATCGAAATGTCAAGCGGTCTTAATTGTTTATTTGCCATTCAATTATCTGTCAAACGCAAATAACCATTTGAGAAATGAAAAACCCGAACGGACGCTATGGACTTGCAAACGACAGATCGTGAGTTATGGCATCTTAACGTGAATCGCATCTTCGTCTACCGGACCATAAAACGATATCAGGATATACACAGTAAATAAAAAATACGATGGTGGCCGTGGGTCGAATGTAACATAAGCTGCGAATATGAAGAAGGTTAGAAACAAATTGGCGCGAAAATCACGGAAACACGATGGCGGAAGAGGTTGGTTTGTCGGGTGCAAGCTTTGAATCGCATTTTTCAGAATAAGCTATTCGGGCATAATATACCCGAATAGAAGAAACATATTCTACACACCGAAATGCCAAATTAAAGCTGAGCTTCCATGTAGTCCAAACATATAAAAAAAATAATTGTTATTGATAAAGTTTCTTCAACAGGAAAACTCAAAAATCAGGGCATTGGCGATGTCTCACACCCCCTCCTTTATCACTGAAACAATTAATGCAAAAAATTAGAAAAAAAAAAAATTTTAATTTATGAGGATTTATAATAAATCCTCTGGTACAAAAGTTCTTAAAAAATATTGGAAAACGTGGGTAGAAAAGAAATCTTACCCCATCTTCATCAAATTCCAATGCTTTCCAACGTATCTACGTCTGTACATATACGACATAACTCAAAACCCAAATTTCATCGAAATCCGTTCGGTGGTTCTTGAGTTAGTCATATGGGAAAAATTATTTGAAAATGTTGCTCTCACTCTATTTTATTCCGATCAATTTCAAGAGGAGCTACAACATATCAGTCTTAGTCTACGTGTCATCTATTTTTTTATTTTTTTTCCTTTTTTGTTAGGTCGGAGTAAGTATTACCTTAACAAATATACCTAAAACTTTGTAAAATATTAGGTGCGCAACTAAGTTCTCCTTCTCTTGTCAATAGATGGCTCCAGCAGTAAGTGCTGGTCGATTTTGACATATCCAAATCGTCATGAACCAAGCTAAGACATATGGTAAACAAACTGTTTTGACACATTAGTGATTTTGTTTTGGCGTCATATACTTTTAGTTGTGTGTAAATGTCTGATTTTGTGGCAAATAATCGTCATTGATTTTCTTCTTTCATTCGAAGAAAACGGCGGCTGAAGCGTATCGAGAGCTCCAAAAAGTTTACGGAGCTGCTGCGCTAAATGAAACAACTTGCCGTGATTGGTTCCGTCGCTTCAAAGACGGTGATTTCGATGTTGACGACCGTCCGCGTGAAGGAAGACCAAAATCCTTCGAAGACGCTGAATTGGAGGCATTGCTCGATGAAGATCCGTGCCAAACGCAAGAACAGCTTGCTTCAGCATTAGGAGTTACCCGTCAAGTCGTTTGGAATGATTCCAAAACAAGAAACTTGGGTTCCTTATGATTTGAGGCCAAGGTTCATTGAGCGTCGTTTTTCGTTTGTGAACAACTGCTCCAGCGGCAAAAGTCGCATCGTGACGGGTGATGCAAAGTGAATTCATTGCAGCAACCCAAAGAAATTAAACTCATGGGGACTGCCCGGCATGCTTCTACGTCGTCGGCACGGCCGAATATTTACGCTACGAAGATTATGCTGTGGTCGGTCGTCCAGGTCGGTGTCATTTATTATGAACTGTTGAAACCCAACGAAACCATCACTGGGGAACGGTATCGATTTCAATTAATGAGATTGAGCCGAGCACTGCGCGAAAAACGGCCACAATACGAGCACAGGCACGAAAAAGTGATTCTACAGCATGACAATGCTCGGCCTCACGTTGCCAAAGTTTTATTTATTATATGATTCTAGAAAGCTTATATACCAAGTTTCATGATCATAGCTCGAAGTTTAAAGCCCAACAAATATTATCTATTAAAAATATGTTGACGTTGGCTTTCTGTACATTTCTTCCTTACATTATATGACACATTGCTCCGCCCACATTTTGGGGGCGTTGTCTTAAAAAGAGTCATATATTGCTTTTTCAAAGTTATTTACGGTGAAGGCTAAGTTTTATTGTATATCTCATCAAAATCTGTGAATTTCGGTTACAACATTTGTGAGCCACGACCACTGTCTGCTAAGAAAAAGTTGTACCAATAGTTTTATAATCAAATTTCGTCGAAATCGTGGAAAAATATTCAGCTTAGAAAGATATCACTGCATCTGTTTTAAACATTTTGCAACGCTACGGCTACGGACACATTATTAGGGGTGAGTTGAAAGATGGGGGATAAGTAGTAGTAGTATAAATTTATTCTTTAAAAAATTCAAATTATGACAATACAAGTAGTTTTTTGAAGTTACATTATAGAATATAATATATGAATTAAAAAAAGAACCTGCCATCTATAGTTCAGAAGGAACTAGAGGCGAAAGCAGGGAGCCATGTAAAAATTAATAACAAAAATAAATAAAAAGATAGAAAGAAAGATAGTGGGGTCGCAAAATATATTGAGATATTTACTATTAAGTTGACAACAAAAAAATATAGAAAAAGATAAGTATGTGCGCAACAGGAATGAAAACACAGCACGGAACTAATATTAATATAATATAAGGAGAGAATTATTTAGATGATAAGACAAAGCAGGTTAGAAATGTCATCATAGCTTTTACTCAAGAGCCATAGTTTTATTATCTTTAGAAATACGGATTTAATTCTAACGATTCTAATGTTATATGGTAAGTTATTATAGAGTCTGGGAGCCAAAACCGTAAAAAAGTTGAAGAAAATTTGCAGATTATGATGTGGTACACTAACTAGATTCAAATTGTTTGTTCTTAGGTTATAGTAATCGGAGCTTCTATTCAGTTCATAGCCTGATCTAGAAAAAAATATCTTTAAAACCTTATAACAATATAAATGTTTTAAGGGAAGAATTTTAAGGCCTCTGAAAAGTAACAGACTGGTAAAACGACGATTTTTGTTACAAATAAGACGAATAATGTGTTTTTGAGAAATTAGAAGTGGGTTCATTTTATTGAAATGAGTTCCACCCCATGAAACTAAACCATATTCGAGCCTAGAATGGACTAACCCATGCACTTAAGAAGATCTCGGGAACAGAATGATTTTAAAAAGTATATCTGTCTTGTGGCAGCTATAAGGTACTTTTTAAGTGCACTCGTATGCTCGGACCAACTCATCCTCCAGTCAAGTGTAACACCAAGATACTTATACGATTTAACATTTTCTATAACGAAGCAATTCGCAGAACATATAAGGGACTCAAAATATGTTTGTGCGGTTGTTCCTGATTTACAAATATTTTTACTATGTAAAAATGTTCTGCATTTTGCACAGTGGAAATAAAACGTACCAAAGTCCAACTCCCTTCCACATAGATTAAAAAACATCAACTTCGTTTTATCACTAATCACCAGATTATGATGTTGGAACCAATGACCCTGAACTTCCTGGTCATGATTCATGTCAGCAATTAAGTTTAAAAGAGAGTTACATTGAAAAGCACATGCCATGTTATCAGCAATCGCATTAAACTTACTACGAAAGTTCTGAGAAAATAGTGAGTTAATAAAGATTAAGAAAAGTATCGGTCCTAGCACAGAGCCTTGAGGAACTCCTATGGAGATGTTTCTAAAAGAACTCATTTGCCCATTAATTTTTACCCTCTGTTTCCTGTTTGATAAATACGACCTGAACCAATTATGTATATTACCCCTAAAACCACAATGTATAATTTTACTAAAAGAATATTATGATCGACAGTATCAAATGCTTTCGTAATATCAATGAAAAGAGCCGCAGTCAGATTTCTGCAGTTAAAACTATCATAAATATTTGTGCAGAAATTTAACAGGGCTCCTTCAGTTGAAAAACCTGACCGAAAACCAAACTGGTACTTGCTAAAGAAATTATTTTTATCTAAGAATTTGATCATTCTATTCTTTATAGCTTTCTCAAAAATCTTTGTAAACACTGGAAGTAAAGAAATAGGCCTATAATTATTGATAGCAGATTTTTCACCTTTTTTATATAAAGGTATAACTTCGGCTTGCTTAAGACCGTCTGGAAAAATGCCACAGGAAATACTTTTGTTAAAAATATAACAAAGAATATCGCAAATGTTTAGAGCTATTTTTTTAACGAAATTGTTTGAAAAACAGTTAGTTGTTGTAGAGTTCGAGTTTTTAAGTGAGTTAATAATTCTAAACAGTTTAAAGGACGTTATCGGTTCGGCAAAGAAACTATGAGCGACTGATTTACCTACACATTTGCAGTTGCAGTTAGAGAATTCAGAACAGCTATTCGATACTACCTTAGTGCCAATCGAAGCGAAATACTCGTTAAATTTTTCAGCCAAATCTTTGGGGTCATTAATGGTGACATCGTTGCATTTAATACTATGAACTAGTGGGCTGACCGAAGATTTATTCTGAATTTCTTTAACAAGTTGCCATTCTTTTCTAGAATCACCACTAACCTCACGAAACCTGTTAGAATAATAATTGTTTTTACACAGAATAATATCTTTGGAAATATCTTTACATAGTTGTTTATAAGCACTTAAAATATTGACATTATTCGGATATTTCGTTTTTTTCTTGTATAATTTTTTCTTTTTATTTATTTTGATAACTAAGTCAGTATTGATCCAAGGTTTTAATCTTTATAAGGTATCACACTGTCTTTCTAGACGGATTGTAACATTCCTATGCTTTATCAAACAATTATGATTACGCAAAAAAAAATAAGAATTTTTTTTCGTCGTTTGAACGTTGCCATTTAATAAAATATAAACAGAGATACTCCCGCATTTTGGGGACGTTTTCTTCAAAAACCATATTTTGCTTTCTCAATGCTATTTTCAGTGATGATTAAGTATTGTTTTGAATATATAGTATCACCACAATGACCTTTAGGTACGAATGGCGACAGCCACGCCCACATTTTTCTAAGAAAAAGTCTTTGCAACAAATTATCTGGTTAATTCTCTTAAAAAACGCAAGAATATCCTCTGAGTTGAAATTTTTTTTTTTTTTTGCCGAGAGCAGGTGAAAATCTTCTAAAGACACCATAAGGCCAGACCGCGTGTGCTTATGGTAGTGTGGGATTTTTACTCACTAAAAACCACCACTCTCCAAGATTAATACTACAACTAAGCCGACGCTTATTCAGCAGTTTTATTTTCGCTTACGAGACTCGAGATTTTTGGACAAAGGTGTTCGTATGTAATTAAAAAGAATGTAGCACTTTAGGTAGGTTAAATTCCAATGAAAGTTCCTGCGGTTTTCACGACCCGCATATACTATGACCCGAGGTCAAAAGGTTTTGTCCTTTGCAGACGACGAATTGAACTGTACAACCCCATAGTTGTAGACCATACGTCCACACTGGCTTTAACTCTTGCTTATAGATAAGCAGTTTGTTATGTAGGCTCAACTTCGAATGTTTTCCAAGTAGCCAGGACATTTGTCGGTATTTGTTTTCGAGCTCGTCGCGTTTCTTTTTCACGTGCGATTTCCATTTAAGCTTAACATCTAGAGTCATTCCTAGATATTTTGTTTCGTTCGCGTACGGTATTTGAGCCGAGTTTAAATATACAGGTAATCTATCCACTTCTTTGTAGGTTAAGTTGACATGAGTAGATTTGCTTTCGTTCAGTACAATACGCTAAGAATTCGTCCAAGCGTGGACTTTATTAATAGCATGTTCCAGCTTTTCAGTTTCTGCTTCAATTGTATCGCTCGTTGTCAATATCGCCGTATCGTCCGCAAACGTGGCGACGACGCAGTCTCTTTTCTGCGGAATATCACGCGTGTAGAGTTCATATAGAAGCGGACCAAGGACACTTCTTTGTGGGACTCCGGCCGCAATCCCCTTAAAGTCAGAGTAATCATTTCCGTGCTTAACACCAAAAAGTTTTTCGGTGAGATACGGTCGTAAGATTAGAAAGAGTTGCGTGGCAGGAGTAGTTGCAATTTATACTCCAAGCCTTCATGCCATACCTTATCGAAAGCTTGTAAGACGTCAAGAAATACAGCACAACAAATCTTTTTTTCTTCGAGAGTTTTCTCAATCACGTCACTTATTTTGTAGACTTGATCGATTGTTGAATGTTTGACTCTAAATCCAAATTGTTGGTCAGGAATGAGACGTCTTTCTTCGATTACGGGTTGTAGTCGCTTAGAAAGTACTTTTTCGAATATTTTAGAGATAACCGGCAATTGGGAAATAGGCCGATATGATTTCTTCTCATTCAGAGGTTTGCCTGGTCTCGGGACCATTATAATCTCTTCGACTTTCCATTGTCTCGGAACGTAGTGCAATCTGAACGAAGCGTTAATCAACGCTTCACCAAGTAATACAATTATGGGAGAGCGGTCAGAAGAGAGATCAAAACTTTCTTCGACTGTAATAAACTTCTCGTAAATGCCTTTTGAAACGAAAAAATCGATAAGATCGGGAATTTTTTCGGAGTCAGTTAGATGGGTCTGGTAGGTGGGTTTTCCTGTCGAATAAAAACAACAACTGAATTCATTTGCCACTACGTAGAGAATTTTTCCTTTAGATAATGTACATCTTGAACGCCAGAAGGTGTGCCTCGCGGTGAAATCTCCACCAATAAGGAAATTTGAACCAAGGGCATTGAAGACACGAAAGTAGTCGCCTTTTTCGAGCGAGCATCGCGGCGGACAGTAAACAGACGCTATGTTGTAGCCCAAGTGTTTATTTTTAACCCTTACCGCGCACAACTGAAGTTTTTCCAGCTCTATGTTTATATCGACCGAGTGTTCGATGTTAGTTTTAATGAATAAGGACGAACCGCCCTGCGCTCTATCAGAAGGATGATAGGCATGATAACCAGCATAGCGATTTATTTGCGATTCCGATACCGACTCCGATGGATTTCGGAGATCAAACATATGTCGATATTTTCTCTCATTAGAAAAATTTCTAATTCGTTAGATTTTTGTAAGAGTCCGTTTGCATTCCATGTTATAATTTTAAGCAAAGAATCCATATCTACTTAGATTTAGATATAAGGTTAGCCATACAAAAGCTTTCGACGTTACTGAGTCGTTCGAGAATTCGTTTGTTCGTTTCTCATTGTTCCTTGAACTTAGCGTAAATGCAGTTCAGAATTTCTTTCAACGGATCAGAGGGTGGCTTGTCATTTCGTTCGGTTGCTTTGAATGCAGCCTGAGAATAAATTGGGATTCGTTGGCTTATCTGAGGTTATTTTTCGTTCAGTCTTTTTAGTGGATGACTTCGAAGTAAGTTTAATCGGCTTAGAAGGCTGACTGACTGGTTCAAGAGTCTGCACTGCTGATTCAAGCGTCCTTTCAGTCGGCTCAGGAGTCTGTAGAACTGGCTTATGAGCCCGCTCAGTCCGATTACCAACACGCTCTACCGACTTAGGAGCCCGATCGACTGATTTTCTCCGTCGCATATGTAGTTTTAATATGCCATTGTATTTGAACCAACAAGTTTACAACACCACGCCCACTTTATTAGGGAGGTGAGGGATAGCGTAACATACGATCCGTTCCAGATAAATTGTAACTTTCTTCCTGTTTTTTTTTTTTTTTTTCCAATGCGTGGGGTCCCTGGCTCAAATTCGACTGCTGCATGACTTATAAATTCTTACAAACATCTGAATAAAAATAAATAACATTCTCGAAGGCTTGGGCCACCAGATTGTGTCCTCTATCCCGAATTTTAATAATTTCATATTTGTTCTGTAATGGAAACTTCCCTCGCAATTGAAAATACTTATCTCTACGACTGTTTATCTGAATCATTTGGGTATAAATAACTTTCAGGAGGTTCGCCATATTGTGTCCATCATCTTCAATTTTGTTTGTTTAATATTTTTCTGTAACTTTACTTATTCTACAGCTATGTATGTAAATATCTACGACTTGTTGTTCCTCTCAAACAACGGATGGACGGGCAAACACTTGCAATTTACCACGAGTTCAAATTACAACACCTTTTTCAAATTGAACCAAATATTTCGCTGAAATTTTTCTCAATTTTCTTCTTGACTTCTTTTGATAATATTAATACATTAATCGGTGCCTTGGTAGCAAAAGAATAGCGTTTAGTAATCTTTCTCTAATTTATTTAGGTACATTTTTATAATTTTTCGCCAATGAATTTTGAAAAATGATAGGTAAGGTATGCTTCCTATAAAATGTCTATCAGTAGGTATTAATGTATTCACATTGACGAGTGAGCACTCAGTCACCAAAATACCTGTCAACTATTACTCAGTGCGGTTTGCTTAGAAAGTTCATTCTCGTAAATACCGTCCAGTTATGAATCATCCAAAACAAGTAGAATATCCGCTGATAACAATTCAAATTGAGTTGGACGTAATCAATTACTCATTCATATATACCCAACCCTATTACAACTTTATTTGAAGGGGCGTTTGAATTTTCTTTTTTTGCACAATAACATGAGATAGAAAAAGCTAGTTAACGAGAGAAATTTCTTACAAGAAAATACGGGGTCTTCCAATAGGGACTTCCGAACTTTGACAGTTGCTAGCGGCCACATTGTTGAAGCTACATCTGCCAAATTTGCTGTCATTTATTCAGTCTGTTTTGCTAAATGACCATGGATAGATATAGCGTTCAAAAACACGTGCAAATAATAAAATTAATGTTATAATGTTTTATCAAAATGGGTGTTTTGTTCGGGCCACGTTCCACGCGCTTCACCCATTTTACGGTCGCCATAATCGTCCTTCCGAGAGGACTATTGTGTGTGGTGGATAAATTTGAGTCCACTGATTCAGTAAACGATCAACCAACATCCGTACGTCGACGAAAAGCAAGATCTGTGCAGGAGAATCCGAGGCAGTCGATTTCGCGTCGCTCACAGGAACTCGGCCTTTCGCAGACCACGATTTGGCGAATTTTGCGTCGTGACTTAGGCCTGCACCAGTACAATATTCAACTGATCCAGGAGCTGAAGGTAAACGACCATAGACAACGACGTGTGTTCGCTGAATAGGCTCTGGAGCAGTTGGAAACTGACCCTAATTTTCATCGAAAAATCATCTTCAGCGATGAGCCCCATTTCTGGATGAATGGGTACGTCAACAAACAAAATTGTCGAATTTGGAACAATACCAATCTACATGAGCTCCAAGAGCGTCCAATGCATCCAGAAAAAGTCACTGTTTGGTGTGGATTTTGGTTTGGCGGCGTCATCGGTCCATATTTCTTTGAGAACGACGTTGGCCAGGCCATCACCGTCAACGGCGAGCGCTATAGGTCGATAATTACCAACTTCTTTTGGCCTAAATTGGATCATATGGACACCAATGACATGTGGTTTCAACAGGACGGCACTACGTGCCACACAACTCACGCCACATTGGAAATTCTGAACAAACGATTCGAGGGCATGTTCATCTCACGTGAAGGTGATGTGAACGGGCTACCGAGATCGTGCGATTTGACCCCGTTAGACTTTTTCTTGTGGGGTTTTCTAAAGTCGCAGGTCTATGCGAATAAGCCACAAATCACAGCGGCCCTCAAAGTCACCATAACCCATGCCATCGGTCAAATTCAGCCTGATTTATGCGCCAGAGTCATGGAAAATTGGACATTTCGGATGCGCGCCACCCAGAGAAGCCTCGGCGGACTTTTGAACGATGTTATATTTCATACATAATGGCATCAATATGCCTTTCAAACGAATAAAAAATTTCTTAATGAAAGACCCTTTATAAAAGTTCTGCATACCGTGATCCCACTATTTTAAATAAGTTCTTAAAGTTCGCACCATATCACATAGTTAAATCCATTTTGGTTCCTTTTCAGGGATCCGAAAATAGACTACGAGACACCACATTCTAGCAAGCACTTTCAGTCAGCCTGGTGCTTTGCTAACTTCTTCCAGTTGCTCATTTTTGAGGTTCCGACTTCCTCTACTGCCTTCCGCTAAGGGTAAGATTCGAAGGCTCTGCAGGTCAGAGCGTTGATGTTCATTTGCTCTATATATCGTAGCCATCTGAGACTATGAATTCTAATCTTAATAAGGCGGTGTCTCTGGATAGCTCGTATAGTTTACCGTTGAACTGTGTCAACGTAAACGGGATTGAATAACTTACGAAAAATTTCAATAAAGACCATGGTTCGACGTCATACGAGTATACCAGAACTCGAAAGATAAAAATCTTGCATAGAGTCCTCTTATTTATTCGGAAAGAAGCCTTACTACTCAATTGCCTTCTTAGCCCAAAGAAACAGCGATTGGCAAGGGTTATTCTTCAGATGTAATCTACTGAGGTAGACCATACGACGTACTCAGTTTTGCCCTCGGTCAACGCTAAGCCCATTTCAGCAGCTTTTGTCTCTGTACTCGCAAAAGTACTGATAACATCTCACTGAGTTCTGCTAAAAGTATCAATATGGTAGCAAGTACGAGTATGTAAGTGCCTTTGAAAAATAGTGCCTCTGGTGTTGGCTTATGAGTTTTGCACAATCCTTTCAAGTATGATGTTGAAAAAATCACATGACAACTCGTTACCTTGTCTAAATCCTTTCTCGGTGAAATCGTTACCGATCTAGATGGAGCAGCGAACATTCTCCATCGTCATCCTGCACAGTCGGATGAGTTTGACAGGGATGCCAACAAAATATTGTAATATGCAAGCTACGGCTCGAGTAGATAAAACGATATTCTGTGAGATTTATTTCTTTATTTTCTAGTCTATAGAACAATTCAAGTTCACACTACACTATTCTTAGCAAATTCTTTTCTTACAAGGTCTCTTTCCTCTCAAATCACTTTATCTCCTTTCAATTACTTAATTCACAAATCCAAACTAATTACTTTTTCTTGTTTACTCTCAACTTTCAATTTGTCACCAAATTACAACTTCGCCCATTATCACTTTTCCAATCTCTTCGCCACGGTTCTAAAACCAACTGTGTTCTTTTTTTGACCGCCATCTGTCCTTATATAGCAGAAGTTTCTGATAGCCAGAAACTTCTAGCAAATTCTTCGACCACTGGAACAAGAGAATTAATTCTTGCAGTTATAATTCCCTTTTATCCCTGATATTATTCGTCTCTTTCGTTGACATGTGGAGACTTCGTCCCAGACACGAACCTCGAATGAAAGGACAGTTCGAACCAAAATTCTGCCAGAATGGAAAGTCACTTCAGAATTTGCTGCATAGACATAGGAGCGTAGTTATTATTATGCTACACTGCCCCCCTCTTAGACGTGTTCGTCCCGAACAAGTGCATCCTCATTTCGGCCATTGTATCGACTCAGTCGGTCCACATGAACCACTTTCATTTCGGCCCTCGGTCCTCGCTGGATGCGGTAGACAACATCGTTGATGCGGGTTACTATTCTGTAGGGACCTTCCCAGTTCCGCTGTAATTTAGGTGATTTCCCCTTTTGGCGATGGGGATTATACAGCCACACCAGATCTCCTTCCTGGAATCCTGACGTTGTTGCCTTGGCATCATACCTGGTCTTCATGCGGTCGCTCGTCATCTTAATCTGGCTTCTGGTCCTTTGGTGTATGTCCCTAAGCCTTTCCCTAAGGTCCGCCACGTACTCTTCTTCATTTCTGGGCTCATTGGTAGGGGATCCAAATTTCACCTCACTGGGTAAACGAGCTATTCCACCAAATAAGAGTTCGAACGGCGTATGTCGAGTAGTGCTATGCACGGCACTTCTATAGGCCATCAAAAACAAGGGAATCTGCCGGTCCCAATCCCGTTGGTAGTCACCTACGACCTTCGAGAGATGTTCGTCCAAAGTCCTATTGAAACGCTCCACCATACCGTCCGACTGTGGATGAAGCGGGGTTGTCCTTGTCTTTTTGATTCCGAGTAGTTGACACATCTCTTGGAAGATTCTTGACTCGAAGTTCCGCCCTTGGTCAGAATGCAATTCCAAGGGCACACCGAATCTGCTAACCCAATTGTAGACGATCTGCTCCGCCACGGTTCTGGCTTCCTGGTTAGGGATCGGAAACGCTTCCGGCCACTTACTGAAGTAGTCCATCACTACGAGTATATACCGATTACCATTGTCGGTTTCCGGAAAGGGACCTGCGATGTCAATGGCGATTCGTTCGAAAGGTGCTCCCACGTTGTATTGGTGCATCTTACCTCGAGTTTTGATTCTCGGACCCTTGCTAGCTGCACACACGTCGCATTTTCTGCACCAGTCTTCGATATCTTCCTTCGCTTTTAACCAATAAAAACGTTCTCGTACCTTTTCTAGCGTCTTATTCACTCCCAAGTGGCCTCCGGTCGCCCCGCCATGCATTTCCTGTAACACCTCCTTGACCCTCGTCCGCGGTACGACAAGCTGCATTACAAACGACTTTCCGTCGGAGGATTCCCATTTTCTTCTCAGAACACCTTCTTGGACATGGAGGGAGTCCCACTGCGCAAAATATGCCTTTAAGGTCGGGCTTCTGTGAGAGATGTCCTGATGATCCGGTTTCTCCATGTTCTCCTTCCAGGCCAGAATCGGCTCGATATCCGGGTCTTCCTTCTGAGCGTTCCGGATCTCATCTACGCTCCAGCCGGCGATAGGTTCGGCTCTCATTCTTTGGATGGAAACCAGCTCCCGTTCTTCCTGACGCGCACAATGTTTACAATCCGTTCTGCATGGTCTCCGGGACAGTGCATCCGCATTAGAGTGGAGTTTTCCTTTACGATGCTGTATTTCGTAGTCGTAGATTTGCAGCCTTTCGATCCATCTTGCGACCTGACCCTCAGGACTCTTGAACTGTAATAGCCATTTTAAGGCTGCATGGTCTGTGCGAAGAACGAACTTCCTCCCGTAGAGGTATTTGTGAAAATGCTTCGTAGCCAAGATCAAAGCTAGAAGTTCCCGCCTTGTCACGCAGTAGTTCCTTTCTGGCTTAGAGAGCACCTTGCTGAAGTACGCAACCACCTTCTCTTGGCCGTCATGCACCTGGGAGAGTACGGCTCCTACCCCGACATTACTAGCATCTGCATCCACAACGAACGTTTCCCCGGGAGTGGGGTAAGCCAGTATCGGGGCATCGCATAGCCGTTGTTTAAGTGCCTTGAAGCTCTTCTCGCACTCAATTGACCGTTTGAATTGTTTTCCCTTTTCCGTCAACTGGTGCAGGTTCTTTGCGATCCCGGCAAAATCCTTCACGAACCGTCTGTAGTAGGTGGCTAGGCCCAGGAAGCTCCTTAGTTGGTGTTTGTCTTTGGGGACTGGCCAGTTTTTCACCGCTTCGACCTTCTCCGGATCGGTTCTCACTCCTTTCGCTGAAATTACGTGTCCCAGGTACTTGACTTCCGCTCTAAACAGGGCGCACTTCTTGGGGTTGAGCTTCAGGTGGGCACTTCGAAGCCTTTGAAACACATCCCTTAGATTGTCTCGGTGTTGCGCAAACGTTTTTCCTACGACGATGACATCATCCAAGTATACCAAACAGGTTTTCCATGTTAACCCTTGCAGGACACATTCCATCAATCGCTCGAAAGTCGCCGGAGCATTGCACAGCCCGAATGGCATTACCGTGAATTGCCATAGCCCATTTCCTGCGGTGAAGGCGGTTTTCTCCCGGTCTTCTGGATGGATCTGTACCTGCCAGTAGCCACTCTTCAAGTCGAGAGTGGAAAACCATCGGGCTCCTGATAGTGTGTCTAGCGTGTCGTCAATCCGTGGCAGAGGGTAGCTGTCTTTCTTGGTGACGTAATTGAGCTGCCGATAGTCCACGCAGAACCGCGTGCTGCCATCTTTCTTCTTAACCAGTACAACCGGTGATGCCCACGAACTTTTGGAACTTTCAATCAGACCTTCTTTCTCCATTGCCGACACCATCTCTGCAACTTCTGTCTGCTTTGCCAATGGAAGGCGCCTAGCAGGCTGACGAATTGGTCTAGTATCACCAGTGTCTATTCGATGTTGTACCAGGTGTGTTCGGCGGTATTCACCGTCCTGTGAGGCAAATACATCAGCGTACTCATTGATAAGATTCTCTGCCATAGTTCGCTGCTCCTGATTCAGCTCACTGGACTGGAGAATCGTCTCTCTCGTTTCCGCTGTCCAAGGTGATGGGAGAGGTTTTGGAGCATCACGTTCAGATATTGTTGCGACGGCGGTAATCGGCGTGCATTTTCCAGTCACCTCCCCTCGCCTTAGTTTGACAGTGTGTGGTCTTGCGTTCAAAACTCTTACTGGAACCATGGTGTTCTTTGGTTCGACTAACGTCTTTCCCACGATGTAGTCTTGAGAATTCTTCTCTGGGTCTGGTTCTACTATGTAGAATCGGTGGCTCCCAAGATCACCTTCCAGCTTCGTCCAAATGATTGTCTCTGAAGACGGCGGTAAAACTTCGTCTTTGCTGATGACTGTCCTGAAAGTTACGGCACTCTCGTTTCCGTACACCATCGGAATCTCCACATTTCGATACCTCAGTACTTGCATCCCGATGTCCAGGATTACTTCATTTGCTTTCATGAAGTCTATTCCGATGATGCACTCGTCGCATATATCTGCCACCAGAAACGCATGGGAGAACGTCAGTCCCACCAGAGTAATCGTAAGACGAACTTCTCCAAACACTTTCGCCATTTCCCCTGTTGCAGTCTTCAGGCAGTAGCTGTTGGTGTTGTGCAGCCAGGCGCTTCTGACAATATCTCTTCTTACAATGGAGGCAGTGGCGCCTGTGTCGATGGTGGCTACGCACTTCTTCTTGTTGATTAGTGCCTCCACTGTCAGGCTCTTGTTACCCCGTTTGGTTTGCGAAACTTGAATGGTGGTCCTGGGGGCCTCGATTCCAGTAACCAACTTCTGCCCCGCGAAGTTGGTCCTTACGCATTTCCCGACCGCTGGTTTTGGGAAGTCTGACTGACAGGATGAATGTTATCACCGCCAGATGCTTCCTCTCTGCTTCTCCTACTTCCGCAATGTGGACAATTTCCTCGTCTAGGTGCACTTCTGCACTGCCGTTGTAGGTGTCCGGTTTGGTTGCAATTCCAGCAACGGATTTGACTTCCGCGAGCTTTGTCTTCATCCAAGACGGCTGTTCTCTGGCATGAGCATTCCACGACGGACATTTCCCTGACACGGTGTATTCCCTGGTATGCTTGGTCCGCAGCCTTCATTGACAAAGCGAATGTCAATGCCTCGGGGAGTGTTCGCTTTTCAGCCATCCTTACAGCCATTTGCAGTTGTCTGTCCTCTATGGCCTGAATAAAAGCTTCCACCGCCATTTCGTTGATAAGCTCCTCACCGGCTTTAGGGTATGAAAGATGGGCTAGTCGCTCTATATCCGCTTGCAACTGTTGGAGCGTTTCCCTCCTTTTCTGGACTCGACTACGCAGCTGAACCCTGTACACCTGCTGCATGTGTTCATCCCCAAACCGCATCTCGATAGCCTGAACCAGAGAGTCGTAGTTCTGCTGTTTATCTTCCGGGATGGTCTGCAAGAGCTCCGCAGCTGGACCCCTCAGTCCCAGCTATTGGTCATTGCGGCCGCTTCGAATTGCCTTTTATAAATTGGCCATGATGTTTGCCCATCGAAGATAGGAGGCTGCATCTCCTTTCTTCTCAGACCGTCAGTAGAATATTCCCGTGCTTTCTGTCTCTTCACGTTGCTGAGCTCGTGTTAAAGGGGCACGTGTTAAAGGGGATATGAATACCCTTATTCTAATTTTTAGAACACGTGCGTTTTGTTGAAAGAGGAAGAGACAGAGAGAAAGACAGAGTGGTGTAGTTTGAAACTCAGGTGGTATTAAGTTTCTGTAAACTCCAAGGGTGGCTGTCCAGATAACTGGGGAGTATTTTGTTTGTTTTCGCTATTATTGTCGTTGCTTATGATTCACAGTATTTTTTTCCGTCCACCTGATGTCATCATCACAATCAAGTTGCATTTTAGCCATATGACCACCCTACTGCCAGTGTTATGCCTTCACAGTAGAGTTGACTTAGCTTTCGGAAGTGATCGACTTTTTTATTTATTTCATGCGAAATAAATAGATGATTTTTGACATCAGGATTCGAACCGTGAATCAACAGCGTGACAAGCGATGATGTTACCACTACACCACGGCCACCCTTAATAAAAATAAGCCTGCTTGTCTCTCTGGCGATGCTCAATTCAGCTGATCGGCGCCGAATCAACATTTCTGGGTCTTCTTCGATGCTGGCCGCTATGGCGGCTATGTTTTCTTCACTCCTTCACCGTTGCTGAGCTCCTTAGCAAGATTTTCGATTTGCTTCCCTACTATCTCGAATTGCGTATCCACTTTTTCAAACTGAGTCTCTATTTTCCCGATCTGAGTTTCATGTTTCTCAAAATTTTCATCGAATCTAGTTTCGACTTTTCCGAGTTGCGTCTCGACCTTCTCGATTTTCTCTTCAATCACTTCGAATTTAGATTCCAAGTTCCTGTTTTGCTCATCAAGTTTACTTTCCAGAGCATCTAGAGAATTCTTTTGTTCGTCCATTGCTTTCTTTTGTTCGTCCAGCTTAAGTTCTATAGAATTCTTTTGGTCATCGAGCTTATGACTTTGATCTTCTATTGCTTTCTTTTGTTCGTCCATGACTAACTTAAGTTGCAGAAGCAGACTTGTTATACCCGGGTCGGCTACTGTACTTGCTGGTTCCTCTTCCACGTCAAACTCTATGTCATGCGGATTTTCACCTTCCTGCGTTACTGCTTCTTCCAGACGAATCAGTAGGGCATCTTTTCCCCCAGTTGTGTCGAGGTTCCGCTTACTGAATTCTGCCTTTAGTTGAGTTATAGTTAGTTTTCCCAATTTGCGACCCATTTTGCGCAACTAATTAACTCAACACAGAAATCGTTTTTTTTTTTTTTTTTGCTTGTGCAATTTCACACCACGGAAATAGTTATTCACAGAATAAGTTTTATCCCGCTTCTGACACCAATGTAATATGCAAGCTACGGCTCGAGTAGATAAAACGATATTCTGTGAGATTTATTTCTTTATTTTCTAGTCTATAGAACAATTCAAGTTCACACTACACTATTCTTAGCAAATTCTTTTCTTACAAGGTCTCTTTCCTCTCAAATCACTTTATCTCCTTTCAATTACTTAATTCACAAATCCAAACTAATTACTTTTTCTTGTTTACTCTCAACTTTCAATTTGTCACCAAATTACAACTTCGCCCATTATCACTTTTCCAATCTCTTCGCCACGGTTCTAAAACCAACTGTGTTCTTTTTTTGACCGCCATCTGTCCTTATATAGCAGAAGTTTCTGATAGCCAGAAACTTCTAGCAAATTCTTCGACCACTGGAACAAGAGAATTAATTCTTGCAGTTATAATTCCCTTTTATCCCTGATATTATTCGTCTCTTTCGTTGACATGTGGAGACTTCGTCCCAGACACGAACCTCGAATGAAAGGACAGTTCGAACCAAAATTCTGCCAGAATGGAAAGTCACTTCAGAATTTGCTGCATAGACATAGGAGCGTAGTTATTATTATGCTACAATATATAGGGTGACCAGATAAGAACGATAGGAAAAGTAATTTAAATAAAATAATAACGGTGTGAGATGTGAGGCCATTATGTATGGAATAGCACATTATTTAAATGATCGTTTCGGGTTCGCTGGCATTTTTGATGACTCGGTCCAATATGTGCGGCTTTATTCCGGCAATAGCGTCTCGAATATTGGCCTCGAGCTCGTCGAGAATGGTTGGCTTGTTAGCGTAGACTAAGGACTCAACGTAGCCCCAGAGAAAAAAATCGAGGAGTGTCAAGCCACATGATCGCGGAGGCCAATTGATGAACGCTCGCCGTGAGATGACCCAGTCGCCAAATTTCTCCTTCACCACTTCCAGCATTGCGACGCTTGTATGGCATGTAGCGCCGTCCACCGTTGGAACCACAGCTCCGATATATCGATGTTGTCGACATCTGGCCACAGAAAGTAGGTTAACATCGCTCTATTCTAACATCGGACTATTGATGGTAACGGTGCCTCCTTCCTCAATTCGAAAGAAATAAAGTCCGGACTTTACTTCTTTATTTCACCAAACAGTCAATCTTTGTGGGTGCATGGTCGCTCCAATAACGGCAATTTTGCTTGTTGACATAGCCGCTGAGCCAAAAATGGGCCTCGTCCGTCCGAGAACATGATTTTTTGGCCAAAATCCGGTTCTCCGGCCAGCATTTCTAGCGTCCAATTAGCGAACTCACGGCGTTGTCTATGGTCGTCCGTCTTCAATTCTTACATCAACCCAAACTTATACGGATGTAGGCCCAAATCCAACCAAAGCAAATTTTTTTTTTTTTTATAATTTGCACGTGTTAAAGGGGATATGAATACCCTTATTCTAATTTTTAGAACACGTGCGTTTTGTTGAAAGAGGAAGAGACAGAGAGAAAGACAGAGTGGTGTAGTTTGAAACTCAGGTGGTATTAAGTTTCTGTAAACTCCAAGGGTGGCTGTCCAGATAACTGGGGAGTATTTTGTTTGTTTTCGCTATTATTGTCGTTGCTTATGATTCACAGTATTTTTTTCCGTCCACCTGATGTCATCATCACAATCAAGTTGCATTTTAGCCATATGACCACCCTACTGCCAGTGTTATGCCTTCACAGTAGAGTTGACTTAGCTTTCGGAAGTGATCGACTTTTTTATTTATTTCATGCGAAATAAATAGATGATTTTTGACATCAGGATTCGAACCGTGAATCAACAGCGTGACAAGCGATGATGTTACCACTACACCACGGCCACCCTTAATAAAAATAAGCCTGCTTGTCTCTCTGGCGATGCTCAATTCAGCTGATCGGCGCCGAATCAACATTTCTGGGTCTTCTTCGATGCTGGCCGCTATGGCGGCTATGTTTTCTTCACTTCAAAACCAAAAAGAGTGTGCTTCCCTCAAACTTTTCCACGGTTCGACGAATTGAATGCGCACTGAAGCCATGACGACGACCGACCTCACGACGAAATTCACGTTGCGTATTTACAACTGAGCCGGAATTTTGATAATATTTTTTAATAATTTTCACACTTTCGGGAAGTGTCACACGATGCATGATGAAATGGCAAACCTCACTGAATATTTTGACAGCTGGATGTTATTGGTAACTTTGACAGCTGCTGAAACATAATAATTGGAAAAACTATCATTCCTATCTGGTCACCCTTTATAAACAGATTTATAATGAAATATTTGCCAAACATGAAATGCAAATATTAGAAGATAAAATTTTAAAAATGTTTATTTGCAAACTATTTGCGAATACTCGTACATACACGGAGTGCGCTTATATAGGTTAACAATAAAAGAACTTCACACAGTTACGGGTATGTCTACCAAATAATTATTCTTATATCTTAATCAGAGCTATCGGGCAAACTGATAACATTGCTATCTCAGTAAGTACTCTGATAACGATATATCATTGCATTTTAATAATAAATAACTTACCATCGAGTCCGTCGAATTTAGTAAAAAAGCAGACAACGTACGAGTACCTCGAAGTCGACAACTGCTCTTATCTCGAATTTTTAAACGAACAAACATAGTTTCTTATAACTAATATTTCGATTAAGGTATAATGGGTGTGATGTGATTAGTTATAAAAATATTTAACAGTTAAAATTTTGTTCAATATATTGTGGAATTTTTTTTAAACACAAATAGATATTTTATTTAAATTTTTTTTACTACAAACAAGGCTCATCCGTTTATATTAAACCTTCAAAATGGATTGCGGTGCGACATTTGTTAAATATGTTTTATTTATATTCAACATACTTTTTGTGGTAAGAAAAACATTTTTTTATAAATTTTAGTAAATTGCTTATAACTTAAACAGTCAAAGCGCTAACAGTCGAGTGTATTCATATTTGTAAGAATTTTCAATGAGATCATCGATGAGTCAGTTTGTGATACTCCAACAGTTTTTTTTTTTTGTATTTCTATGAATCTATGACACCCTCGTTTTAAATCACAGTGAATTCAGAAGATAAAGTGTGAATAAATCATTTTGTTATTAATTGCTTAAAGGCTCCCTTTTCGAATGCTTCAACAAATAGTTAAAGTAGAAAATTCCAAATCGGTTATGTACTTCAATACAGTGGAGTGCGTTTTGTTTCGGTGAATATTTTATCTTATCTGAGAATAAGGGTATCTTATCTTTGTTGACCGTTCCAAAAATTGCCCGATAAATACGAGCATAACAATGATTAACTTTTTCCTTTCGGCAGTCATTTCGGATTCAACTTTTATCAATTTAATTACTTTTGTGTATTATTAGAAATTATAATTGAACTGTTATTAGCCCTTTCAGTCGCCAGATACGAGGGCAATTTTCAAAGTTCGTGGAATGGGAGAGAAGAGACGGATTTCAATTTCATAATTTTATTTTTCATTATAATCTCCTTGAACATGAATACACTTCTCAGAACTAAAGATTAAATTTTCTAATATTTCATGAAAATAATTCTTTGGTTTGCCTACAAAATGCTCGACAGACTTAAGTGGAAAGCTACAGGTAGCCGTAAGCCTGTATCTTTCCACTTAAGTCTGTCTTCAATTTTCGGAACAGACAATAATCACTAGGTGTCAGGCCAAAACTGTAAGGCGGATGAGCAAATTCCTGGAAACCACATGACTTCATAGCAGCCATGGAAATTTAAGCCTTGTGAACCGGTGCGTTTCCATGAAGTAAGGGCACACCTTTTGTTTTATCTCCCCCTTCGTTTTTATTTAATAGATTCTCCTAAGCGTCCTAGAACATCAACATAGAGTTCTTCTATGATGCCGATGCCTTTTAGCTTATAAACTGAAATTCTTGTAAGTTCCCAAACACTGTTGCCATGATCTACGCAACCGACTTTAAACATTTTGGGAGCAAGATCACCCCTTTTACGCTACTGCATGGACTCCTGCTTTCACTCAGAGTCATAATAATGAATCTAAGTTTCATCTCAACTGGATTGTTGGCACTCAGTTTCAAAAACTGCTTACAACATTCCGCACGGCAATTGGGCATTCACCTTGAGCTGATTTTTTGAGGTAGTAATCTTTAAAAGACGAAACTGAGCCCGTGCTCATCCCTTCTCCCTTCTTCCGGTTTTCCCTACGGTACCGCCGTCTTGGCAGTTCATCGCAGGGCGGGGAGGAGCCAAACTTCCACTTACTGCATCTAGTCGTTAGACTTATCAGCAATTTGTCTTTTTTTTATAATTTGCACTTGTGAAAGGGGTTATGAATACCCTTATACTAATTTTTAGGACATGGGCATTTCTGAGGAAAGGGGAAGAGACAGAGAGAAAGACAGATTGGTGTAGTGGGTTTGAAACTCAGTTGGTATTAAGTTTCAGTGAACTCCAAGGGTGGCTGTCCAGATAACTGGGGAGCTTGTTTTGTTTTTGCTTTTGTCATTGCTCATGATTCACAGTATTTTTTTTCCGTCCATTTCAAGTTGCATTTTAACCATATGACCGCCCTACTGCCAGTGTTATGCCTTCGCAGTAAAGTTGACATAAGCTTTCGCAATTGATCGACTTTTTATTTATTTCATGCGAAATAAATAGATGATTATTGAGATCAGGATTCGAACCGTGAACCTGTAGCGTGACAAGCGATGATGTTACCACTACACCACGGCCACCCTTCATTTGCGGGAAGTGTTGATTTTCTTCTTTCATTCGAAGAAAACGTCAGCTGAAGCGCATCGAGAGCTCCAAAAAGTTTACGGAGATGCTGCTCTAAGTGAAACAAAGTGTCGTGATCTTCATATCTTAAGGTGTTTATGATAAGTATTCATCTGTGGACGATTAAATATTGTTTTAGCTTTTTGTATTTTTTTTTTTTCTACCTATCTAGCTAGTTCAAAAGGTTTTACTTTTCTTAATCTCTTAGTCAGATTGCTAGTATTTATTAGTTCCGAAATTTCTAAGTTGACGTGATTGAGAAGTCTAAGTTTGTGTCTATTAGCTACTTTTTTGACTTCATCTTCATTGATTTCAATTTATTATGTACCATGGTGCATTTACTATATTCCGTAGTACTTTATTTTTAAATGTATGTATTTTCTGTAAATTGGTCATGCCCATAAGTGAAGCCCATAGGTCCATACTGGTATTAGAATTTGCTTATAAAGCAGTATTTTTTTTGTAATTGGACGCACAAAAGTATTTCCCTATAAGCCAATACATTTTACTGTAGCGCATGTTCAGTTCTTCTCTTTTTTTCTTACATCCGCTTTCCAGCGCGGTCTTGCATCTGTGTTTGCGTATTCTACTTCATTATCATTTATTATTACTCTGATGTGCGGAACATTTTTATTTGTAAAGTTGATATGGACCGCCTTTAGGTCACTTAATTTAATCTGCTATTTTTTGGTCCATTTTTATATATTATCCACTGCCTTCTGTAGCTTTTTCGTAGCTACTTTGATAGTTTCTCCCACAGCAAGGATAGCAGTATCATCTAAAAATGTAGCCACAGTTCTCTCATCACTAAATGGCAAGTCGCTGGTAAATAAGATATAATACAGGGCCTAGCGCACTGCCTTGTGGTACACCAGCTTCTATCATACTTTTCTCAATGTTGAGTAGTCATCCCCTTGTTCGATTCTAAAAAATCGCTGTAATATACTCGTATAAGACTCTAAGATTTCTGAGTATTGCTTTGGCAGATGCTTTTGCAATTTATGTATCCGTCCTCTGTGCCATACTTTATCGAAAGCTTGAGCTAATATAGTAGAGCATATCTTTTTTTCTTCAAATGTCTTTTCGATTTTTATCACCTGATCAATCGTGGAGTGCTTATTTCTAAAACCAAATTAATGGTTTGGGATTAGCGATTTTTTTTCGATTATTTTATGTAAACGTTTAGTCAATATATTTTCAAATAGTTTGGACAACATAGGCAGAATCGATATGGGTCAGTAGGAGGTGACTTCACTGGTTTCCCTGGTTTTGGTATCATAATTACCTCCGCGACTTTCCACATGCTAAGTACATACCTCATCCTGAAAGCAGCATTTATAATCTGTGCTAGTTTCTTTAAGTATTTTTTTGAGAGTTGCTTTAGGATTTCCCCTGATATCAAGTCAAATCCTGGGGTTTTTTTTAGTATGGATGCCTTCTTGTATTTCTTTGGCAATTTCTTTCGCCATTACCGGTTGAATATGTCTCTCCTCTTCGCACAATTCTTCCGTTTCTTGACAGTCTTTATCTTCATATGGTTGGAAGACGTCTTCAAGATACTCAGCAAATAAATTCGTTTTTTTCTGGATGTTTTTTGCCCAGTTACTGTTTTTAACCGGTGGAATATCCCAAGATGATCGTGTAAAATTTTAATACTCGTTGTTTTGAATATTTTGAACTTTTGTGTAATTTCTTTTAGTCTGAGGAGACTATCTTTCATGAGAGTTTGTTAGACTTTTAGAACCATTCCATGAGTTGTGACGACACTTGGTCTTCCAGAGCGGTCACCATCTTCTAATGACTCTCTACCTTGCTTAAATAAGTCCGATCACTTGTAAACCATGGCTTTACCAGGGCAAGAAATTTCGTAAACTGCTTGAATTTCACTTAGTATATTTTGCACATGTTTTCCATATTTTGTGAGGAATTTAATTATTGGGCGGATCTCAATATTTGATATCTTTTGAATTAGCACAGACTTTAACTTATTATTTTGACTCCTGCAGGCGAACTAATTGGTAAATCAACATGCAAATGCACGAGGATTACCTGACAATAAAAAAAAATATTCTAAACCTACCCCTTTCTATCTTCACCTAAAACACTCACGTACGAGTATGTATGTGTAGCATTATTTTCTCCATTTCGCGATCGTTTTTTCTTCTCTTTCTCTGCCTCTACATATGAAGTGGCATTAAAAACTTGAAATATTTTCTTTTTTTTCAAATTAAGAATCCCGTGTCTGAAATGGTTAGGTAACAGTTAAAGAGTATAACAACTAGAAAATAAATTACACACAAACATTTATTCCGACAGTTCTATGCATCACCCTATCTTTCTTTATAGATTAGGTAAAAATTCTTCTTCTGTTTTGGTTGCGGTATGACCAATGCGAATAATTATCTTTTACTGATTGCAACACCACCAGCTATTTTCTTCTTCCAAGACCGAGGGTTGTTTGAAAAGTTTTGAGCAAATATTTTTGTAATCTCTTTTTAATTTGATACACTTTTCAAGCGGTGCTCCAACCTATTTACAATTTGCGCACCAAAGGGGATATGAATACCCTTATACTATTGCAGGGCACGGGCGTTGTGTAGATACAGAGAGAGAGAGAAAGAAAGAAAGATTTGGTGTAGTGGTTTGAAACTCAGGTGGTATTCAGTTTCTGTAAACTCCAAGGGTAACGTCCAGATAACTGGGGCGCATTTTTGTTTTGCGTTTTACTGTCGTTGCTCATGATTCACAGTATTTTTTTCATCACGATCAAGTTGCATTTTCTGCCATATGACCACTTTACTGTCAGTGTTATGCCTTCGCAGTGGAGTTGATAAAAATGTGTGTCATCCGATCTAAACTTTTAGCCTATGAAACAGCGAAAGTCGCAGAAGGTCATATTTGGCAAATATGGTGGGTAGTCTATTATGTCGAAACGCAATTTGTGATTTTTAGTCAAAAGTGAGCAAGGGCGGCACCCAACTCACAGACAGCCTGCTTATGCTCAATTCTTCACGCAAATTATGATGAATGCGTTCCTTCGGTATGCCCGCAGTCTCTACCACCTCTCTAACCTTGATTTGATAGTCACCATTAGTGAACTTATTCGATGTTATCGGTGGTGCCCGCAGTTGCGTCTTTCAAAGCATATAAAATTATAGTACTACAATTTTTTTGACGGATAACGCCACCTTCAGGTTGGAGCTTAAAACTTTCCGATCGATCATTTGTATGTGTATTAAAATAGCCGAGATAGAGATAGTGGAATATTATAGTCGCATTTGCTATTTATTAAATTATAAATATCTGGTAACAATTGCAATACTTATATACTTCAGATTTCTATTTTTATAGTAACAGCAGCAATGTTATTCAACAAAATTTTTACGCTAGCAATATAAATTATAGAGAAGAATATCGCCAATAGCCTTTATTACTAGGGGAATTAGCTATTTTGTGCAATGTAAATGAGTGAATTTGCTATTTAAAGTTGCCATTATTGCTATTCTTAAACAGCTATTTTAGCTATTTTTTAAGACCATGGTGTTGACGCAACGTCTTAACCATCACGGATACGTCGTTGCTCTTGACTATGTCAGAAGTCATACTTTACATCCGTAATGTGACGTGTTTTTATTGTAGTTTCCGAAAGAGATTGGAGAAGCTCGGTAATGACAATCTTAGTATCGGAAACTGAGCCATGGCGCCATTATAGAGGGTGACCAGATAGCAATGATAGTTTTTCCAATTATTATGTTTCAGCAGCTGTCATAATTACCAATGTCAAGCTGCCATTTCATTATGCATCGTTTCACACTTCACAAACGTGTGTAAATTATTAAAAAATATTATCGAAATTCCGGCTCAGTTGTAAAGTGAATTTCGTCGTCAGGTCGGTCGTCATCATGGCTTCAGTGCGCAGGCAATTCGTCACACCGTGGAAAAGTTTGAGCGTAAGTTCACTCTTTTTAAGCCACCAACCAGACAGAGATCGGTGCGAAGTGAAGAAAACATAGCCGCCGTAGCAGCCAGTATCGAAGAAGACCCAGAAATATCGATTCGGCGCCGATCAGCTGAATTGGGCATTGCCAGAGAGACAAGAGTGGTTCGATTTGGGCCTACATCCGTATAAGTTTGGGTTGATGTAAGAATTGAAGACGGACGACCATAGACAACGCCGTGAGTTTGCTAATTGGACGCTGGAAATGCTGGCCGGAGATCCGGATTTTGGCCAAAAAATCATCTTCTCGGACGAGGCCCATTTTTGGCACCGTTACCGTCAACAAGCAAAATTGCCATTATTGGAGCGACCACAATCCACAAGTGTTCGACCAAGCATCAATGCATCCACTAAGATTGACTGTTTGGTGCACGGCGGCATCATCGGACCTTATTTCTTTCGAAATGAGGAAGGAGACACCGTTACCGTCAACGATCCTCGGTATAGAGCGATGTTAATCGACTTTCTGTAGCCAGAACTTGACAATATCGATATATCTGATCTGTGGTTCCAACAAGACGGTGCTACATACCATACAAGCGACGCAACGCCCGAAGAGGTGAAGGAGAAATTTGGCGACTGGGTCATCTCACATCGAGCGTGCATCAATTGGCCGCCGCGATCATGCGACTTGACACCCCTCGATTATTTTCTCTGGGGCTATGTCAAGTCCATAGTCTTCGCTAACAAGCCAACCACTTTGGACGAGCTTGAGGCCAACATTCGAGATGCTATAAGCACTACCAGCGAAGCCATTTAAATGATGTGCTATTCCATAACTTTCAGTTCAAATCTGCTTGTATCTTTTGCATAGTGCAACACACCTACAAGTTTAAACCCCATCACTTCTTCATCTTGGAGGATGAAATCACTTATGTCTTCCTGATTCGATAGAAATCTGAGCTCTGAGTTAAGAAGTTGAGACACATCTGATACCTTTTCACTCAGTCCTGGCTAGATTCTTTTAAATGAGGTTTAGATATATAAAAATCGATGCTTTATGGTAAGACCCCAGCTCAGCTTCAACTAGTCCACTGCTAGAGATCCACATCAGGGCACATGGATACCTCTCTACTGACATTTCGTGCTATTCATGTCTCCTAAGGTTTGCAAAAGCCAATGTTGAGCTCAACAGATTCACTGTCAACATTTTTCAAGAGTAATGCAGTACCTTTAAAATTGCAGTACCAATTGAGTTGTTGACTTATTGTGACATAAGTAAGGATATCTATGACACACGAGTACATTAATGTCTATGAATCGTTTCACCATCTTAAAACAGCACATTCTTTCTCTGTCTCTTGCAATATTGCCGTTGGATGCCGCCCATTTCAAGTGACTCACAATATCTCACGTTCGTTGATTATTTAACTGATTTTCTCCACATCTGTCATGACATCCGCGGTATTTGAATTACGAGTATCTTAAGATAAGTATCCGCCGGAATACTCAGCATACTATCGTCCGAATCATCCAGCTGCCAACGATTCTCTTAATAAAAGTTGTATTAATAATTTGAAAAGGACTTTTCTCAGCTGTAGAGGTGAGGTCCTCTACACGACTTAGTCTAGAATCTGTAAGGCGTTCAAAATCTATGCTTCTTCTCAAATTAATACAAAAACAAATTAATATACGTGATTTTTATTTACTCCATAGGTATGCGGTATCCTTCTAATCGTGTTCGGTTCGCTTATGCTGTCGAATTTGGGAGATTTCAACAATTTCGCAGATGCCGTACACACCTCCAGCATTCCCATTGCCGTCATTGTGCTGGGTTGCATCATCTTCGTCATCTCATTCCTTGGCTGCTGTGGGGCCATCAGGGAGGACACTTGTCTAACAATGACTGTAAGCTAAATAATGAGTTAGTACATGGATCCTGGAATATAACCCTTTAAACCTTTTTATTTTACAGTATTCAGTATTTATGTTGATTCTCCTCATCCTTCAACTGATTTTGGTTATTTACATTTGGGTAGAGAGAACAAACTTCCTGAATGCGATGAGCACTATTGTCGACAATGCTTGGACACAACGTAATAACGAAGGTCATTTCATGAACGTTTTGCAATTAGGGGTAAGCTAATGAGGACCTATTGATAATTTTGAAATATTTTTTTGATTTTATTTCCTTCTAATAGTTCAATTGCTGTGGTAAGTCAGGCGCTACAGATTACACTTTGGCAGTGGAAACTGTCCCGAATTCATGCTGTGGACCATCAGCCACATCCTGCTCAGTTATCTCTGCTGCAAAGAAACAAGGATGCACAAAGGCTTTCGTAGGATTCTGGGAGACAAATACAAATATAGTGCGTTATGCTGGCTTGGGAGTCGCTGCTGTGGAGGTTGGTTTAAATTTTAATTTCTAATTTAGAGCACGCGCTAGAAAAATATTTTTTCTTCTTTGTAGTTGATTGCATTTATATTCGGATGTTGTTTAGCAAACCAAATCAGGAACGGACGTAGAAGGGCTGCATATTAGTAAACATAGCCATTTCTTCATTGAAGAAGAGTTAAACTTAAATTGTATTCAATAGAAATAAGTCTTAAGATTATAAGTCTGTAGAATTATCTTCTCAATAAAAATAAGAAAAGAAAAAAAAAAAAATCTTAACAAATTGAAAACTATGAATATCCTGAAGTATCTCCTTCAAAACTGATGTTGTTCTACATTTAACATGATTGTGAGTGAACTTAAAAAATTAAAAACTATTAAATCAAAGAGTCTGTGCACCTTCTCTCGTAAACTCCAAAGGATTATATTCTGCGTGCGATGCATCCTTTTCTCCATCGTCAAACATACAATAACAATATTTAAATCTCAGCAATGATGCCAATTATATATTGTCACGTTTCAGAGATGACAGACTTTGTGAAAATGCTTGTCTTTATCTAGCCTACAAATTGGACTCCATCTGCATAGATCGGAAAACTAAGAAAAACGCTTTTGTCTGGGCTCAATCTCACCAGTAGCCCGTTAAGGGACCCTTTTTGAGTATCCCCCTTAAGGGACTTTTCTTTTGATCCAGGGAGCAACGGAAGAATTCTCTAGATTAAGTCAACGGTGGCGTCAACAGTTCCAGTTAGGACGAACTATTTAGTGCTCCCCTTGCTTCGTCATATTCGAAGCTCAGGTCACTAAGGATTTTCAAGACCGAGTCAGAGTATTAAAAGAGATGGTTGTGGATGAACCCTTAATGATCCAACGGACAATGACCTTCGGATCTGCACGGGGGATGTTCGGACCCTTAATAGGCTACGTGCAGCCAAACAATTAGCAAAGGTCCTAGACTACTACTACTGCACTCTTAAAAATTAGAGCTCTGGAACAAAACAATGAATCTCTCAACAAAAAGATCGATGCCCTGGAGGTGAAGGTGAACTTGCTAGAACAAAGAGAAAAGCAGTGTGGAGCTGATGTTGTTGGTATTCCAGACGTCAGGAATGCAAACGTGCAAGAGAGGGTAATAATGCTTTTAACTGCTGGTGTTGGTGTGCAAATCGCGCCTGAGGATATTGAGTCTTGCTACGTAAAGAATACAAGAACATCGAAAACAAAAAACAATAACAACTCAACCGGCAATATTGTATGCATACGTTTCTCATCTCTTGCATCAAAGGAGAAAGTAATGAAAAAGATGCGCGTGGATAAAATCAAGCTTTCTGCGAACATCTTTGCAGCTGATATCAGGGGTAATAGCAGCTGCAGCGACGGAGGTAGACGCGACAATGTCAACGGTAAGATTTTCATCAATGACTCTCTAACTGTCTACACCAGATCTCTTCTTGAAAAGGCAAAGCAACTACGACTAGAAAAAAAGTGTCAGTATGTCTGGATAAGAAATTCATCCGTGCTCATCAGAAGAAAGGAGGGAGGCAAGGTTATCAAAGTAGTTAGTTTTGAGGACTTAAGTAAATTTGAAAATCATACTCTTTAATTATAATCTGTGATTAATTTTAATTTAAGTAATTCACCAATAAGTCCTCATAATATTAATTTAAGTGATAATAGCTTTTCCTCTACTACAAGTTCTGATAATTTAAAATGCTTTTGCATAGATCATAAACACAAATTATCTTTTTCTGGCCTTTCCATAATTCATCAGAATATCCGTAGCATTCGAACAAATTTTGATACGTTTTTAACTTACCTCGCATCTTTAGAACATTTACCGGATCTCATCTTTCTTTCTGAAATATGGATCTTTGATGATGAAATTATAAATTATTCCATACCTAATTTTACATTTAAAGCAGCTTGTAATAATTCTTATTCTGCTGGTGGTGTTGCTGTATTTTATAGAAGCAATTTGTTGTCTAACGTTGACGTTGAATGTTTTAATCTTACTAGTGTTGATTTGATTTGTGTAAGTTCTTGAAAATCATTTGTGTAAAAATCTAATTATTTTGGGTGATTTTAACATTGACCTTCTTTCGTCTTCATCCGAAGTTGATAATTTCTTATCGGTAATGTCGTCCTTTGGCTTTGATAGTTTACTGACTCATCCAACGCGTGTGGTTCAAGGTGCAAGATCTTGTTGGGATCATATATTTATTAGGTTACATAGAAATAATCCTGCTAATTTCAGAACGGCTATATTTGACCTCAAAATAAGTGACCACTGTTTAACTACTATTCAACTTAACCTCAGTATCTCCAGAATAAAATTGTGCAATAATAAAGAGTTCACTAAAATTGATTTTACAGCTCTAAAGTCAGCCTTAATTTTTGAGTTTTGGGATGAAGTATACAGAGCAGAGGATCCATCTATTGCCTTTGATTTGTTTCTTAAGAAACTACGATTGCATTTATCTCGCGCAAGTATACATATCAAAAAAAAAAATAACAAGTTGAAACCTCTTAAGCTGTGGATGACTGGTACTCTGATTACTAAAATCAGAAAGAAAAATCATCTGTTTAAGTGTTTAAAAAAACATCCCAACAACTTAAGACTGAAAGGGTGTTATGACAAGGTGTGTCGAGAGCTGAAAACTGAAATACCTCTTCAAAGAGATACTTATTTTAGTAATAAGTTAGCTCAAAGTTTAGGTAATTCCAAAAGAGAATGGCAGGTTGTCAACGAAATTTTGAACAAAAATAAACCTAATTCTGATATTGCAGTCACTATAAATAATACGACTCTATTTGAGCCCTTAGAAGTTGCCACTGTGTTCAATGACTATTTTTCCAATATTACAAAGGCTATTCGTGAATCCGCAATAAATAATAATTCTAACTGTCAATGTGATAATTCTAATTTTTCTATTATCTAATTCTATATGTATGACACTTTCCTAAAACAAAGCTTTTTCTTTGAATTTTTTTCACCAGTGGAAGTTCATAAAATTATACAATCCCTAAAAGCGTCAAATTCAATATCATGTGATCAAATCTCAAGTAATATCTTAAAAAGAATATCGCTCCTTGTTTCTGATGTTTTATTTCATATTTTCAATTCAAGTATACAAAAGGGTATTTTTCCGGAATTACTTAAAACAGCTGTTGTAATTCCTCTTCATAAAAAAGGTGATACCATGTCTTTAAACAATTACCGTCCTATATCCCTGTTATCTGTTTTTTCCAAAGTCTTTGAAAAAGGGGTCAAATCTAAAATGCTGTCTTTCTTAGACAAAACTGAATTCTTTAGTATTTCACAATTTGGCTTTCGAAGTGGCAAATCTACTGAAGATGCCTTGTTGAAGTTGTATGGTGAAATTTATAGTAGTCTAATTGTTTCTGATATCCCTGCTACCTTATTCATTGACATCACTAAAGCATTTGACATGGTAGACCATAACATATTGCTTAAAAAACTCTATAACGCGGGTTTCAGAGGTTTTATCCATGATAAAAAAAACTTCTTATCTTGATAACCGTAGTCAGAGAGTTAAGATTCAAAATAGTTTAAGTGAGAAAAATCTCATTAACATAGGTGTTCCACAAGGCTCTGTTTTGGGTCCTATTTTGTTTTTAATCTTTGTAAACTCGCTTTTTCTTCAACCACTTAGGGGTAAACACACAGCTTTTGCTGATGATACTGCTTTGTCTTATTATGGTAAATGTTATTTTAATTTATATATGGATGTGAACTATGATCTAGATATACTGCGGAGATGGTTTAAACTTCATAAATTGGTCATAAGTGACAAAACGAAGTTCATGCTTTTTAACATTATGGGTAAAATCTGTAATGATATGCCTTTACAATACCATTCGCCAAATTGCAATAGATTCCCTTTTATTAATCCTTGTACACACAATCATAATTCATCCACTTTTGATTCACATGCCTATTGCACCGCTGATTGCTTAGTAATCGAACTCGTCGACAGCTTTAAGTACTTAGGTATTACTTTAGATTATAAGCTCAGTTGGTTGGAGCATACTATGTACTTAAAAAAATATCTAAACAATGTTGTTAGACAGATTTATAATCTCAGCCAATACTGTGATTTGCCAATCTTAAAGTTAGTCTATAACGGTCTTCTCAAATCTAAACTTCAGTATGGTATAGCTTGTTGGGGTGGTACACATTATAACAAATTAGAGCCTTTGCTAATAAAACAAAAACATGCTGTTCGCATTATGTGTAAAATTAACCGTCGTACTCCTAGTTTTGGATTGTTCAATAGTCTTGGATTTCTTCCATTGAGACATTTGTGCTTTAATAAAGTTTTAAAAATATTTTTTGAAAAGTCCAGATACAACTCTCCTAGTAATCTCGTCAACGTACCTATAATCAATAAATCTCATTTTTCCACCTTCTACAATGTTACTGCTCCGCGTTTGTTCAATAAAATACCTTCAAGTCTGAGATGTGAGCGAGTTAAATCCGTATATCTTAAAAATGTAAAATGTTGGCTTTTCTCGTTAAACTACGCTGTAATTGGTAATTTACTGAATCCTTTGGTTTGATTTCTTTTTGTTGTATTTTTTTTTTTTTTTTTTTATTCTTTTTATAGTTGAATTTATACTTATTTTTTATCGCATCCCCATCGATAAATAAATCTTAATTCTTTTTTTTTTAAGTATGTACTGTACATTCGCCTCTTGTCAAAATCTGGCAACAGAAACTATAACTATTTCAGTTTATAACTTAAATGCTCCACTATCTTGTAAATCTGTCTTTGAATTTGTTTCAAACTTTTGTATAACTTTAAGTTATTAATGAAATAAAGAAATTAAAATTAAAACTAAAAACTAACTAAAACTAAAACTATAAAACAGATATCACCACCATCCAAGAAGTGCGATTGGATGGGCCGGGCAAAAAGCAGATGAAAAACTGTGACATCTACTACGGTGACTGTGTCTATTTGGTTGCGGATTTGTTGTCAAATGCAGACTTAGGCAAGAAGTCATGAGCTTTAGGCATGTGAGAGAACGCCTGATGACAATCTGCATTAAGGCAAAATTCAAAAACATCACCCTAATACGCGCTCACACCCCCACAGAAGATAAGGACGACGTGATTGATTGCTTTTATGAACTCCTAGACATGACTTAAGACCAATGTCCACATTATGACGTCGAAATCGTGCTTGGCGATTTTTACGCACAAATTGGAAATTAGGGCATCATCTTCGGAAACACCTTCGGAGAATACAGCTTGCATGACAATGCGTCCGGAAATCGACTCAGGGTAATCGACTTTGCGACGACGCGAAACATCACTGTAGCGAGCACACGATTCCCGCACCTCAATATTCATAAGTTCAGGGGCTATACAGAGCCATGTCTAGTTATGGCATCCCTGCCAAACTCGTGCGGCGGTGGAGGATGACGAATGAAAATGCTCGCTGCTCCATCAAAGTCGGTAGTGACCTCACCGAGACCTTTGATGTCAAAAAGGGACGCGCTGTCAGTGACTTCTTTAAAATCATACTTGAAAGGATTGTGCAATATTCACAAGCCAATACCAGAGGCACAATCTTTTTCTATGCAACTACTTGCGTACGCCGACGATATTGATATAATTGGTAGAAATCAGCGGGTTATTATCAGTGCGTTCGCGAGTATTGAAACAGAAACAGCCAAATTGGTTTAGTGGTGAACGAGAGAAATACGAAGTATACTCGTATGCTTTGAACAAGAAGGGACGCCAAACATCAACGAATCGGACATAACGTCACAGTGCACAGCTATAATATCGAGGTTGTTAGGGACTATGTACACCTTGGCTCTGTTATCACATCAGACAACAAAGCATGGACTATATAAAAAGTGGATGAAGATATCCTTGATCGTTTTGAGAGAAAAGTTCTTCGTAAGATCTTCTGTCCCGTTTACGTTGATGGGCTTTGGAGGAGGTGAATCAACGAGAACTATATGAGCTGTAACGTGACATTGGGATATTTAAAATACTGTGCATTGGTTGTTTGAGATGGCTAGAACATGTAGAGCGAATGGACACCAATGCTCCGGCCCGTAGAGTTTTTGAATCTAACCCGGAAGGACAACGCAGTAGAGGAAGACTTTACCTTTATCGTAAATAAAAATTTTCTTTGAACTCAACTTATTTTAATCACAGCCACAGAGAGAGTGACTGGTATCATAATTTTAACATCGAAAGAATCTTAAAACTAACAGAATGTATGATAAGAGACTACGTACAAAAGGAAATTATATATAAGAATCGTAAATAATCTGCTTACTGTTGGCCACAGAGTTGTGTGTGTCGATGAATGCACAGCATCTCTTTATCGATAATCATTGTCGGTGGATAAGAGAAAAAGTCTGCTGTTGTATCAGGTTGGCAACTAAGTAATTGCCAATTTTTTCAAATAAATAAAACACATTTTTTTAATTATTTATATTATATTTTCCATTTTGTTCGATGATCTTTTGCCATCTTTCTGGCAACTTCATAATTTCACGTTCGTAGAACTTCTAATCTTTATCGGCAAAAAACTGAATCAAGTGCGATTTCACAGCGTCATCATCCAAAAAGTTTTGCAAAGATCGAAATAAATGGTAATCTGATGGAGCAAGATCAGGGCTATATGGTGGATGTAACATCAATTACCAACCAAGCTCCAATAATTTTTGGCGAGTCCTAGCGCTGTCCTGGTGAAAAATGACACCTTTTCAATGGACCAACTCTGGTCGTTTTTCGTTGATCGCTGTATTTAATCTGTCCAGTTGTTGCAGTACATATCCGAATTGATCGTTTGATTCCTTGGAAGCAGCTCAAAATGCATCACACCTTTCCAATCCCACCAAATTGAGGGCAAAATCTTCTTTTGGAGAATATCAGCTTTCGAGGTTGATTGTGCTGGCTCATCAAGCCTGGGTACTCATTCCGTAATTTTTAGGACGATCATCGTCCGAACGATACTAGTGAACGCTATTGTCATTAATTTGCTTCACATAACTCTATCACTATCGTGTCGTCTATCGTCCACAGTTTGACAACTTTTAGTAGATTTCACTTTGTTTGTTAGTTTTTTATTAGTCTTTTATATATTTACTAAATCAAATGGCAATTTTAATCAATTATATGGAGGAGCAATGAAAGCGGGAGATGAACAAAATGCGGATTGTTTTGGCCATAACGCTGAATTCCACTGGACTGCCCCAGTAGTGTTTCAGCTTGGAGGAATGTAATTCCAGTCAACCACTGGTAGCCTCCTCCATCCAGAATCTCAAGCGTAGCCGCAAGTCTTATTGGTACAGGAATATAAATTGGTTAGCAATCATCTGACAAATTTATTGTTTGTAATACCAATACAAACCCTTCTTTTGAAAGACGAAAGCGTTGAACAAAATTATGCTGATTTTAAATATTAGAATAGAAATGAAATTGACTTTATTATTTAATGTACTAACATGTGCGTTAAAAGAGACAAGGGATCTGTTTGTCTCTTAATTGTCTCCGTCTTCATATTGCTTGTAATTTGTCATCAATTTCATCGTCAGAAAGTAAAATAGTTCAACGTCGAAACATTTTGTAAGCAATGACTCTGAAATTATTCACTTTAAAATTCCAAAAGAAAGCTTAAATTGTTTGCAAAATAAACAAACAAATGCAAGACGATAACTCTTTAGCTATCGTGCAAACGATGTCGTCTTGACGACAGCGTTTGACAGTTTTTGTGGTTACGTGAAGCAAAAGTTGAATCGTCAAAACGATATCGTCTAGACCAGTGGTTTTCAAACTGTGGGTCGCGACCGGTAAGATTAATAAACAAAAGTCCTGTGCTAAAAAAATAAAATAAAATAAAACACAAAATTTTTTAGTGCAACATATGTGCCTGATTATTTTTTAATAATCATTGAAATCTTGGATTAATCTTTAACACTTTTACGTTTAAATCATTTTCCAAATTTAGCCTATTTCTCTTCCTAGTTTTAATGTCAAACATTGAAGAGAATGTGACTTCACACTAGTATGTAGTGGCGAATGGCAGTAACAACTTCAAAGCCTCGTTTGCCAGCTCAGGATACTCTCCTCTCCTCTTTATCCAGAAATTGTCAATAGTTTTTACAATTAAATTGAATTCCATTCTCAGCATGCCATCTGCAGCTAAATCTATAAGATTTTCGTTCATCTTTACCGATGGTAGATCGGTGAGTTCGACTGACATATTCAAAAAAGGATTTAATATCCATCTTTGCCCATTTCCACTTTCATTAGCAATATTACCCACAATAGAGAAGAACTTAGAGCAAATTGTTGTAGAGAAGATGCGTAGTTTCATCGATAAACACAAACTAATCAGCAAAAATCAATACGGGTTCCAAAAGGGAAAAAGTACAAATCAACTTATCGGCGATTTTGCCAATTTAATCAACAGTAGCCTTAACAAAAGTCATCATGTATTAGTGCTCTTCCTTGGTTTCAGCAAAGCATTTGACACTCTTAACCACGACAAACTTATCGATGCCTTGGAAAGAGTGGGAATTATAGGAAAACTAGCAGATTGGTTGAGAAATTACTTAACCGAGAGAACTTTTCGCGTGCGAATGAAAAACACCTGCAGCACGGAACAATTAGTTCAGTATGGCGTTCCGCAAGGTTCAAAACTCGGCCCACTGCTCTTCATTTACTACACCAATGAACTGTTGAAATGCCTAAAAAATTGTTTCGTCTTTGCATACGCAGATGATACGGCGATTGTGGTATGTCACAGGTCTGTCGTAGAGGTTGAGAAGATTATGCAGGCAGAGTTCCATGAAGCAACAAAGTGGTACCACGATAATGGACTTGTAATAAATGGATCGAAAACTAAACTTATGCATATACGAAGTGTACCCCATGCTGCATCTGAAATCAAAATTCAAACTTTTAACTACACGGATCCAGACAACTGCGAGACCATAGAAGTAGTGGACACTTACAAGTACCTGGGCATAACTGTAGATAGTCATTTTCTTTGGGATGTGAATATCAATAATTTTAGAAAAACATTGAAGGGATCATTATTCGCACTGGCATGCTTAAAGTATAAATCCTCAATATGCATCCAAAAACAAGTTTACTACGCCCTAATTGAGTCACGTTTGAGGTACGGTATATTGGCGTGGGGAGGGGCAGCACAAACTCACATCGACAAAATCCCGAGTCTACAAAATCAAGCAATTAAACTACTCTCAACAAGATACACAGAAGAAGGTAGAGTGAAAATCTTGAATGTAAAACAAATCTTTGAGTTGACTGCAGCGTTGGAGTACTACGATTACCAGCGTTTCCGGACACCAATTAGCCATAACTTCAACACTAGAAGACGAGCAGATGGGCTATACCAACTGCCTTTTTTTAACGATGTGTATGGCAAAAGGCAATGATAGTATACTAAATAGTTTTGAAAATAATCTCCTGCAGATAAGCCACATGGCTTCGCAGGTTTAAATAAATAAATAAATGTAAAATGTAAATGTAATAATAAAGGCGATGCCTCGGCAATTATTTGGAAAAAAAAAAGAAGAGAATCCAGTTCTGGAAAGTAACTTAATAGTTTCTTCTCTAAATTATGCAAACTCTGTACCACGAGATGAATATCGATACTGATATCGATTCATCTGATGAAATTCCTTAGAAGATCTTTTGAACGCAGGGAAAATAATCAAAAATTTTTATTTGTAGAGACTCTGACCACAAACGAGGAATCCAGTTTTGCGAGGAATCCTCTGATTTTGTCTTTTGCAGTTATAATGCTTTCTTCTCTCCCTTGGAGGCTCTTATTCAAGATGTTTAAGTGGTCAAAAAGATCAGCGAGAAATGATAATTAATAAAAAATTAAATGACAATTCTAAGAATTCAAAAAAATGAATACAATGGTGTCTGGGTAGCGTGAACAACTGGTTGCGTGAACACCTCGCTCGCGTAAACACCAATTTTTTTCTACATAGCACTCTGTAGACTGCAGTGTGAACAAACTGGCTAGTATGGGCACCCTGTGCAATAATTAGTTCACGCTACCCAAACAGCACTGTATTACTGCAAGGCCTGCTCCATTTTTTTTTTTTTTGGCAACACGGGAGAAAATTTCATCGCGAATAAGTAAAATCTTGTGTAATTAGAACGGGTTTGGAAGGGGTTCAGTGTATGTAGCTTTTTAAATAACTGACACATTATAATGTGGAGGTCGACAAAAAGTTTTTACTAACAAAGAAGTCGCGTACACAAAAAGTTTGAAAAACACTAGTCTAGACGATAGTGATTTTTAATGTTACGTAAAGCAAAACTATCGTCAAAACGATATCGTCCTACGATAATCGTCTTACGGAATGAGTGCCCTGGACCAAGATCGTTTTCGATTGACGTTACTGTAAACAACCCAATTTCATCACCAGTGATGATTCGTTTCAAAAAAGGATCGGATTTATTGCGTCTAAGATGCAAATCGCAAGCGTTGATGCGCTTCGTTAAATGAATTTCTTTCAAATCATGTGGAACCCCATAACGAGTTTCATACGTTTTAAATATTTTTCAATCGCTGTATGTGACACATTTAAATCTCTTGCTATCTCCCGTACAGATACATGACGATCCGACTCGTTTAAACAGTATAACGACTGCCTTGCTGGGCTTTATCGATAAGCCCTCGTCAGCACATCAGTGCGAGACTACACGGAGTTCATTTTACATGAGTTGACACACATTGTCTTTATGTTTTCCTTTGATGATGATCACAAGATCATCTGCATAGCCTATAGTTGTTAAGCCTAAACTATTTAGTCTATTGAATAAGTCCCACCATGAGCGACCACAAGAGAAGCAAGAGGACGCCGCCATGGGGGCAGCGGTGTGGCCGTGGTGTAGTGGTAACATCAACGCTTGTCACGCTCTTGGTTCACGGTTCAAATCCTGATCTCAACAATCATCTATTTATTTCGTTTGAAATAAATAAAAAAGTCGATCAATTGCGAAAGCTTAGTCAACTCTACTGCAAAGGCATAACACTGGCAGTAGAGTGGTCATATGGCTTAAATGCAACTTGATCGTGATGATGACATCAGGTGGAGGGAAAAAAATACTGTGAATCATGAGCAACGACAAAAAGCAAAACAAACAAGCTCCCCAGTTATCTGGATGCCACCCTTGGAGTTTACTGAAACTTAATACCACCTAAGTTTCAAACCCACTACACCAATCTTCCTTTCTCTCTCTCTCAATTTCTGCAAACGCTCGTGCCCTGAAATAATTTAATGGTATTCGCGCGCAAATTATAAAAAAAAAAAAAAAGCTTTTAACCGAGGAGACCGTCACAGAGACCTCTCCTGACGAAAGTGTTATTATGCGGCTTACTTACTTTACTTTAGGTGGCGCTACAGTCCGGGGTTGGACCTGGGCCTCAACCAATACGCCTCTCCAGTAAGCGCGATCTTTGACTAACTGCCTCCAGTTGCGCACTCCAAGTTGGTTGAGGTCCCCTCCACTTGTGCGCGCCACCTAAGGCGAGGTTTCCTCTACTGCGTTGTCCCTCCGGTTTGGAATCGAAGACTCTTCAGGCCGGAGCGTTGGTGTCCATTCGCTCTACATGTCCTAGCCATCTTAGACGACTGATGCGCACTTTTGTGACCAGGTCGATGTCGCTGTGCAGCTCGTAGAGTTCGCTGTTAAATCTTCTCCTCCAAAGCCCGTCAACGCAAACGGGACCAAAAATGACTCGAAGAATTTTGCGTTCGAAACGACCAAGAAGATCTTCATCCGCTTTTGCTAGGGTCCATGCTTCTGCGCCATAGAGCAGGACAGGGATGATAAGGGTCTTATGTAGTCTCCTTAGCGTTTCTTGACAAGGCCTTACTAATCAATTGCCGTCTTAGGCCAAACAAACAGCTGTTGGCAAGTGTAATTCTTCGCTTGATTTCTGCTGAGGTGTCATTATCAGAGTTTACAGCGGAGCCGAGGTAGAAAAAGTCCCTAACTACCTCAAAATTGTAGCTGTCTATCGTGACGTTCTATCCGATTCGTCGATGTTGTGTGTCCCTTCTTGTTGACAGCATATATTTTGTTTTACCCTCATTCACCACCAAACCCATTTTTGCCGCTTCTGCACTAATACTTGCAAACGCACCAGTGACAGCTCGCTGTGTTCTGCCAATAATGTCAATGTCATCAGCGTATGCAAGAAGTTGTACAGACTTTTGGAAAATTATGCCCCTGGTGTTGGCTTGTGAGTTTCGCACAATTTTCTCGAGAATGATGTTGAAGAAGTCACATGACAGCGCGTCACCTTGTCTAAATCCTTTTTTGACATCAAAGGTCTCGGTGAGATTGTTTCCAACCTTTATGGAGCAGCGAGCGTTCTCCATCGTCATTCTGCATAATCTAACAAGTTTGGCAGGGATGCCAAAACAAGACATGGCTTTGTATAGCTCGTCTCTATAAATGCTTTTATATGCGGCCTTAAAATCGATAAAAAGATGATGAGTATCGATCTGCACTTCTTGGGTTTTCTCCAGGATCTGCCGTAGTGTGAATATTTGATCGGTCGTGGACTTACCGGGCCTAAAACCGCACTGGTAGGGACCTATCAGATCGTTGACGAATGGTTTCAGGCGTTCACACAGTACAGCAGACATGATCTTATACGTAATATTTAGGAGACTGATGCCTCTATAGTAGGCGCAGTTTAGAGGGTCTCCATCGGGCAAACGATGCTGAGGTTCATTCATCAGGCATACTTTCTTCTGACCAAATCTTGGAGACGAGTTGGTGTATGCTCTCCACCAGGTCATCTCCCGCCTTAAACAGCTCGGCAGTTATGCAGCTATCGAGCATAATCCTAACTCATCTGGTACTAGGTTCGTCGATTCCCCTGCGTCTCATGGCACTAGTGATGGAATCATAACCAGTGTTATCAAAAGCGATTTCTTTGCCACGGTAGGCTGATTTGATCTCTATAACGAGATGATGAAGAGTGGATCGACCTTTCTTGTATGCATATTGACTAGAATGCAGGGGAGTAGCTCACTGGGTTTGTAACCTAGCTTAGGGATAAACACCACATTTACCTCCCGCCAAGTTAGTGGAATGTATCCCAATATAAAACTTGTTCTAAATAGAGCTACCAAGGCCCAAATGCATTGGTTAATGGGAAGAAATTCCCAGCTATTAATTGACAACAAACTGCTATAATACAAGCAAGTTTGGGGTTGTACCAGAGAGACAAATCTAAGAATGATATAAACACTCCAAAACAAAGTACTAAGAGTCATCGTTAATGCACCTTGGTATATACATAAGAAATGACAACCTACACATGGATTTACAAGTAGAGAGCTTTAAGCGATTTTGCAGGCACCAGTTCGAAAAACTATCAAAGTCTTGTGGAAGGAGACAGTACGAGTAGTCATGTGGTGAAGAGATGGTTTTGCAAAATTTGCTATCACCAGCGTACAGAGAGAGGGAAGAGTGTTTAATAACCCCCCCAACATCGGTTATGGTTAGAATGAAGAGAAGTGGACCTAGATGGCTACCTTGCGGAACACCAGAGGTGGCCAAGAAAGGAGTCGATAGGACGGATCTGAAGCGAACTCTGTAAGAACGGTATTCCAGGTAAGAAGATATCCATTTTAACAATATGGGTTCGAAACCCAGAGAAGACAATTTGAAGAGGATTAAGTTATGAGATATCTCATCAAAAGCCTTACTAAAATCAGTTGCAATAACGTCGACTTCTTTGCAATTCTCTAAGGCAGACAGGGCGAAGGACACGAATTCGTCTAAGTTAGTGGTAGTTGATCTACTTTTTAGAAAGCCGTGTTAGGAGAGATAAGAGACTTGCACTGAAAGCTTAAGGATTCGTATAAAGTACTTTCGAAAAATTTGGGTAGATGAGAAAGTTTAGCAATGGGGCGATAGTTTGTTACTTCGGTCTATGATCCCTTTTTGTGTACAGGGGTTATGAAAGAGGTCTTCCAAATCTGAGGGAATTTTCCTAGTGATAGAGACAAACGGAAAAGATGAGAGAGGGGGAGGGAGCCGGGTGAGAAATCATCATTAAGATTTTGTAGTTTATTTTCAATTACAGTCGGATCAAAAGGCAGGTACAGAAAGGGGCAAACGGAGAGTTAAGAAGGTGACTGAAATAAGAGGGGTCTGCTTCAAAAGAGTTGTCGGTGAAAGATTGTTTAAAATAGGCGGCAAAAAAAACTGGCAATCGTTTGCGGATTAGTTGATAATGCGGATTAGATTATGAAGACTTGGTAGCATCGTAGGGAAATGGGGTTGGAAGCAGAGGTGGTTTTAGTTAGGGTTGAAGTCCCATATTCTGGCTTTCGATGCTTTCTACCTTTCTGAAAAAAAAAAAAAACATTGACTGAGTATACTAAATTGGTTAGCGTCGAATTTCGTTCTTTTGGAAAGTCAATTGTATTGTATCGCAAGTTCCATCCCTGCTTCGATATGCATAATCAAATAAAATAAATGAAATGCTACTAAACAATAGCGATTCAGGTGTTGTGATGCTGGTGTCATCTACATCATCTACTACCAAATACATACCTGCATCTTCTTTCACAACTCTAATTGAACACTGGTAATGAACGTGATCAATAGCTATAATTCTTCAACAAATATTCACCAAGCTATACGACTAAATGGAGTATTCTGAGCATAGCCTCTTCCATCCCGTCCACAAACTGTATCGAAATAATTCAGTTTTTCTTTTGTTTCTTGCTAAATATCGGCTAATTAGTTGATTTTGATTAAAAAAAATTATATTTTTTATTAGTAACTATTAGTTTAGATGATTAGATAAAAACAAATAGATTTATCGGATCACAGAATCTTAGAAAAAATACTTACTTAAGTTAAAAAAACAAAAACTAAACTATAAATACATTTCCTGCTCAGTCTTCAACGAATAATAACGAAAAATATAAAATAATAATTCTAATTCAAAAAGTAATAATGTAAAAAAAAAATGAATTCTTCCAAATTTAAAAAAAAACTTCTAAGCCTAGAATTGAAAGGTACATTTAAAAATATATAAGAGTTATGAAGGAACTAGAAAAACAATTAAGAAATTAATTATTGCTTCTAATGGTATATCAAAAAACAATTATTGCCATTTGAGCAAAGGAACAACTTGCATTTTGTGCAAATAGTACGTGTGCGAGAAGAGCAACCAGGAGCCCGACACTTTGAAGCATTTTTCGCTTCTATGAATTGAGGAAAATGCTCAAGACAATCATAACGCTCTTCTACTGTAAGTGGTAGGTTCACTTTTCTTCTTTTCAGATGTTTCGGGTGATTTGCTTGATTTGGACTGCAAGCTAAATGGTATGTTAGACCGATTCCTTACGACCACTTCTTTGGCTTTGCTGGAGAATTCTATCAAAGCTTTTCCTATATAGATTTTGAACTCAAAAAGTGTCATTCTCTTTTCCGCATCTATATTTTGCTGTCTTTTGTGCATTATCCAACAGTTTACAATAACCAGGTTTACAAAATGGTTAAATGCTCTAATGGTCCATTTGTTAGTTCGAACATAGCAGTGATATAATGAGATGTAGCGGTCGCAGAGATTCGGTGATCCGACGAGAACCGATACTGCATCGTGGCATGGTCGTCGACATTTGTAAAAAAAAACGATCTGTGTATACACAGCCTCCTTCTGTTATAACATTGGTCAAAAGCTTTACTATAGAGGCTCCCAATCCGAACTCCTTCATATCTGCTTCTCCAACAGAACAGAAATTCAAGACTAAACCGTCGCTAGCTGCAAGAATAAAATTTTTCAAGCCCGGTGGATTTGGCTTTGCGGGCATGTACTGACGAAAGCCACATCGTCCAGAAAAGGAATCATTTGCTCAGCTATTTTCGACACCCTAAAGTCATTTGACCAGTACATTTGCAACTGTGGGAATCCTAAGCAACCCATCAAGATATGAATTCCAGTCAAATGTATAATTTCGTCCGTTGATGTGTCTAGGGGACGGTGATCACGTTTTTGAGAAGCAGAACAGTTTGTTACGTGCGCTGTTTCTTCCCAGAAAGGTATATCAAGGTACTGAAAGAATTTGTCTAAAATGCTTTCGGGCGTGTTCTCATCGGGCATTAATTGATCTTGATCAATATCTCGGTGCAGAGATCTTAGAGTAAAAAAAAAAAAAAAACTAATAAAGAAAAACTACTTTTTTGTTCTTGTTTTACCCTTTCTTCAGATATTTCATAGTTTTCCGTCGTTCAGGATCATTTTCAAGCTCCTCAGCCGGTCTTTCCATTGCTGAATTTCCAAGTGATGGCTCCAAAGTTCTTCGATATTGTTGATATCCTGACTTTGAACAGCATCATCTTGTGCATCTTCATCTTCATCTTCAAATACTTCATTTAATATGCATTCAAAATAGTCATCATCGTTATCAGAGAGGTCTGCATCACTGTCGTTCAAAAAAATTTTCCAGCTCTGCATCAGTAAGTTGGTAAGATCTACGAATTCAGATTGAAATTTGTGAGTAACAAATTGAGTTGAGGACATTTTTATAAGCCGAAACATCCGAAATACACATACGTGGACTAAGCGAAATTAGGTGGTAGAAGCTTTTTCTTGTGCAAATACCCAAAGTACACGTATGTGTACCCATTGTTTAGATGAAAATAACTCTTAAAAACTGAAGTTAACTTGATAAGTTTTGCAATTCACAGATTCAACAGTACGTCCACTTCACATTTTAATAAATTTTGAATAACAAATCGAGTTATAAACTTTAGTTTTTAACTTACCAAGGAGAGAAGCCTTCCGACGCGACATCGTTGTAATTCACTTTTGAAAAAACGCGCCAAGATAATAAGAGACGATTTAAGGGTATGTGTTTTTAAGAGAACTAATACGTTCTCTTTGGACTCCAATAATAATACAATAAAAAAAGTACTTCAAAACATTAAGAAGAGAACGAAAAACTGAGTCCACATATGTGTACTCTTTCACCGAAGAGGATAGGGAAAAAAAAGTGTGATTATAGAAACCCCATTTACTTTTTTTTGACTGTACACTGTACAAAAAAAAATAATTTTCCCCACAGCGCTGACACGTCCTCAAGTGGCCAATAAAAATATTTCAAATTAAATTCCATTTATCAACTGAAACAAAGCACGATGTTTTCAAGTTCATCAAACCTAACTACAATGTACAACAAATCTGATTTCAATATTCAAGGACTGCATTAAAAAAGAAATAAAAATAAATAAATTCAAAGAGACCCACACACAACATTACTTTTTTCCGCTTCATAATCATAATAGTGTATAATATCGGCATATCGCCACCACGTTCGCTTGCATAGGCGGTTTTTTCAACAAAAAAAATGTTTCTTTAGAGAAGTAACAAAGTATGCTAAGAATACACCAAGAGATCGAACGTTATTGTTTTTAGTTTTCCTTTATCAGAAACGCTACAAAGTTCTCTGTCAGACAACAAACATTTTGAAATGAAAGTGAATTCAGACAGACAAATTAGTTCTTAGTCCAAGAACTTTAGATTAAACGGAGTTCAAATTGTGCTAAAAAATAATTAATAAAGTGTACGAGTATCTACTGATTAACATATCGATATCGATGATAGTAAACAATCAGACGGAACTTTAAATTTTTGAAATACAAAATTTAGCAAAGAACATTTTTGTTTAATCCGTTATATCAAGGTGCACCACCATGTTCTCCAGGTATTTGTACACTACCAACTGGGGATGTTCGATACTTTCTTTCGATACCACCGTAGTGTAGTATCGATACCACTGTAGTGTAGTATCGATACTATTAATGTCAGCATTAACACATCAATATCGTATCGGAAAACAGATGTGAACTTTTTCTTAATTTATCTTAACCAGTGATTCAAAAGAAAAAGAAGTGATATATAGATGTTACAAAGGTCTTGCGAAGAAGTGCGCCCAATTCATCAAGCAAAAGTATGGAACTCCTTCTATCGAGAGTTGGAGGAAACCAGGCTATCCAGGAGCTTCGATAAAACAACTTGAATAAGGGAACAACTATCTTCCAAATAGCCGCCCAGATAAGAAGAAATGCTCAGGAGGTTCGTTCGCCAAAGTTCATTAACAATGCTCAAGACTAGCTTCTTGTGGAAGACGACAAAATTCTCCACAGATGGCGACAGTATTATGAAAGACTTCTGAATGAATAGTTTCCCGGGGTATGCTTTCCAAGAGCCGCTCCTAACCATGACGAAGTAAGTTAGGAATGCGGTCAAATACTCCAAAAAGAAAAAAGCGGTTGGGCCAGACGAGATACCCTCTGAGTTCTGGAAAAAAATGGGAAACATCGGATCCAGATGGCTCATGATTCTTATCTCCAAACATATGAGCGGTGATCCAATGCCCAATCAGTGGAGGGAATTTTTCTTCCTTTGAACAAAGGAAAGGGGGAAACTGCGATAACTACCATTCTATCACGCTGATGTCACACACCACGAAGATTGTTATGAGAGTATTAGATGGCCGACTGCGGAAAATAGTACGGCTATCTGATGACCAGTACGGGTATAAGGATCATAATGAAAAAACATCGTGATTCCTTAAAAGACTTGCATATGGTGTTGGTTGATTTTGAAAAAGCCTTTGATAGACAACCAAGAGATCTCTTATGGGTGGCGCTAAGACAACAAGGAGTTCCAAAAACCTACGTGCTCATGATCATGGACATGTATGAGGGAGCAAGGACAAAAGTAAGATGTCCCGCAGGAGCCACCGAAGAGTTACCAATCAAAGTCGGTGTACACCAGGGAAGCGTTCTCAGACCTTTGCTATTTATTGCAGTCCTTGATTATCTGCTTGAAGAAAAAGTGACGGACACCAAAGTGCATCAGTTTTTCTTTGCTGACGGAGGGAAATGGATACCGTATTAGTTCAGAAAGACAGAGTATCTGTGCTGCCCGTTATCTGATCCACACCGGCCTATTCCAGACATTTACTTGAATGGAAAAGTGTTTCCCAAGTGCGAAAAATTCAAATATCTGGGTCAATAGTGAAGCAACGCGTAAGCGTAGGGTGGATGAAGTGGCGGGAAAACTCCGCAATCTTCTGTGACCGAAAAATGTCCCCTAAGCAAAGGAAGGCTCTACACCGCAGTTGTACTATGAGTTGTAATATGAGGGCAAATTAACGGCAGCTGAGATGAAGATGCTTCGCATGACAGCTTGATAGAATAAGAAGTTCGAAGATTCGAGAAAGTCTTCATGCAAAAGAACCCATCATAAGCAAGATAGAGCACGACCGGCTCAGTTGGTATTGTCACATTCAAAGAAGAGATCCTTCGAACCCCATCAAAAAGGCAATATCAATCAACGTTCCTACACAATCGCGCAAAAAAGGCAGACCAAAAAACAACTGGATCACATAAATGCCAGCATTTGATTGGCCTCAGTGACGAAGTTATCCGAAACCGGGAAGCCTGCCGGTACTTCCTGAGGTCAAACCGGTAAACCCCACAGGCGGACCAGTAGGGATGCTGTAAAGTTGTGATCCTTCTACTCCGGATCATAACCTCGCCGTAAGGAAAAGAAGAAGAAGATATCGTTGACCTTTCTCCAATCCAATCCATTATTCTTTAAAACTACAGCTCTATAGAACCCATCGCTAATATTGATACAATTGTCAATTGGTGTACGAAAAACCGAATTGAGTTCAAGGTTTCAAGGATATTTTGCTTACACAGATTAAATGGAGTTAATGAGGAGTCAATGCTTTGCATGTAAATATGACAGCCTAGACTTTCGCTGAAAACTGCAAATGGTGGTTTTAGATACTTTTGATTTCTCCAAAGATTTTGCTGAGACACGAGTATATTAAGCTTATATTTTGCCGAAACTTGAATACAACGCGAATGTTTGAGTGGACTCGCTTTGAAACTATTTATTCGAGTGACTATTTACAGTCACATTGTTTCGTTTAAAGACGGAATTAACTTTGGATGCTTAGTACTTCGATAAAGGAGTACATTCCACCAGAATATAGAAACGATATCTAAAGTGCATGTAATGTCCCACAGTCACAGGACACGTGAAACTCCTTGCACCCATGCACTAAGGTAAATTAATTTGACTTCGTCAGTATTCCCTGAAAGCTATATGGGCTCAAAAATAATGCACAACGCCACCTCATTCTATTTTCTTCCCTGACCAATCTTGTAATTCATTCTTCAATAAAGCTCTTCACTATGTTCAAAACTCTTTAAGAACGCATTTTTTTAAAAAAAAATAAAATGAAATCAAAGGTCTAATCTGTGTTTTTCATTTCGTCAGAGGAGACCTTAAACCTGAGTTAGATCTCAGTTACATGGTAGTAAACTTGGGCTAATTTGTTTCGCGTTAATAGTTGGTGGTTCTATGCTGATTCCTACTAACTGCAACGTATCAAGTTAACAACATCCTCTAGCACCTCGATGTATCCGGCAGCATTCATTCGAAAACCTTGTGCGACAAAGTACTGAGGCATAACATCACTGCTCACTTCTCCAAGGACCATCACACTGGCAGGAAACTTGGTGTGCATCACACGGGTAACATCTGAGGGCTCTACACACAGCCATATGTCGTTCCTTCTATTGACCTTCTAGTCCTGGTCGTCATTCTGATCATCAACCTCCGGGTGCTACAACTTGTTGAGGAGCACACGCTGGTTTTTCGTTTCGTCCGACTTAATTCGCCCACCTCTCACGGCAAAAGACTTATTTCAGAGGTTTTCATAAATCACATCACGAATTAGGGGCTTAGACACTTGAAGGTCCCTGGAAATTGACTTCATCGACGTTTCAGGTGAATAAGATGTTGCACTTGGTGAACAAGTTCCGGGTGTTTCTTGCTACCGATTGAAAGAGCTTCCTAATTATTTCCGTAACATCGATAACTATGGCAAAACTGAACTCAGCAAGAGGTGAGAGTGGTGTTCCTACAAAAAAACCGGGAGAGATTTATCGACAGCAAAGGGCTATAGACCTATTAGCCTAACGTCCTTACTAAAATCAATGGAGAGAATCTGTGATAACTACTTCAGAACACAGATTATAAATCCGCGGCTGTGTCCTAATCAACACGCATACCTCAAAGGAAAATTAGTTGAGACGATACTACACCATGTTGAATTCACAATAGAAGATGCTTTTGAAATCAAGAAATCAGTCACAGGCATTCAACAATCGAAGGGGCATTCAACAATTTTAAAACTCAAAAAATTGTGGACGCACACTCGACATACTGTAGAAACCAAATAATAAACAATTGGCTAGAACACATGCTTACAAACCGCATTATCACAGCTTCACTGGGAGACGAAACAAGAAGAGGAACAGTTCGTACGGGAACACCACAGGGGGGGATAATATCTCCTTTTCTGTGAGTGCTCACAATGGACAACCTTTTAAAAGCAATGGATGGAACCACTGGATGCGAAATGCGTAGCGTACGCAGATGACCTAACCGTTTTGATAAGAGATAAGCACCTCTTGAACACCATAGGAGAGCTTATGCAAAACACCCTACGAATCATAAAAAAATGGACGGAGGAGAGTGGATTAGAAATAAATCCAAATAAAACCGAACTAGTTCTCTTTACAAAGAAAACCAAAACTAGTGACTTTTACATTCCACTACGTGGACGAGCATCACTGCAACTTTATCTGGAGAAAGAACCTCGAAGAAAGAGTTACCAAAGCCAAGAGAGCGTATTGGATATGCAGGAGGTCCATCGGGAAGTCATGGGGCTTGAAACCGAAACAGGTCTGGATATACAAATGCGTATTAAAACCTATCATCTTCTACGGAGTAGTTGTATGGTGGTTAGTGACTAGCAAAGAGTATGCAAGAGACTTACTAACAAAGGTGCAACGTATGGTCTGCTTGGGTATCACAGGAGCACAATCGCCAACACCAACCGCGGCCATGGAAGCGATCCTAATCATCCTACCAGTGCACCTCGAAGCGAAGAAGATTGCCGGTCTTTCAGCCTCACGGCTTAGCGGCCATTTCAACGAAGGTGCAAACAGGTGCATCGAAAAATCACCAAAATGATAAGAGTAATGACACCACTCATCGGGCAATCGAGTGATGTTGTTAAAAAATCGTATACGTTCTTCAACAACTTCGAAACAACTTTCCCCGCAAGAGAATATTGGACGTATGAAAGAACGACAAGATGGGTTATCGGTATATACAGACGGCTCTAAAATATCAGGGGAATCAGGGGCTGACGTCTTTTGTGCTAACCCACCGATTGAACTTACTACTCACCTGGAACCATTTGTAACAGCGTTCCAAGCAGAAGTCTTAGCAATTATGAAGGCAACTGAAATACTCACAGAAGACACCAGCGAAGGGAGGCAAATCGACATCTGCTCGGACAGCAAAGCAGCAAATAGCGCGATCACAAACCCCATGTCGAAATCACGACTAGTAAGGGAGTGCAAAACTGAAGGGTGACCAGATAGCAATGATATTTTTTTTCAATTTTATGTTTCAGCAGCTGTCAAAGTTACCAATGACATTCAGCTGTCAAAATATGCGACTTGACACCCCTCGATTATTTTCTCTGGGGTTACGACAAGCCAACCACTTTGGACGAGCTCGAGGCCAACATTTAAGGCGCTATTGCCGGAATAACGTCGCACATATTGGACCGAGTCATCAAAAATTGGACTGACCGCTTGATGCACTGCCAGCGAAACTGAGGCGACCATTTAAACGATTTGCTATTCCATATATAATGGCATGAATAAAGCTAGAATCAATTCGATGTCTCACACTGTCATTGTTTTATTTAAATTTCTTTTCATGTCGTTCTTAACTGGTCAAACTATAAATTGAACCTACTTGCCAGATGCAATAGAGTCTGTCTTACATGGGTACCGGAGCATGAAGGTGTACCGGGAAATGAAAAGGCAGATGAACTGGCAAGGAAGGAGAGGGGTTCCTCTGGATAGGGGTTCCTCTGACAACTATTAAAACAATAATCAATGAGAAGATACGACAGGAGTTCAATAACTACTGGACGAATCTAGGCACGAGTAACAACACAGCAAAAAAAAGCTTTAAACTCAAGCAGAACACAATTGAGATTGATGGTGAAACTTTTAACAGGCACATCAATCTCAACAAACATTCATTCAGACTCGGTATAGCTGATACAGCAATATGTGCTAACTGTGAGGAGGAAGATATAGAACACTTCCTCTGCCACTGCCCTGCTACAGCGAGGTTTAGACTGAAGATTCTGGGATCCCCAAGGATACCGAATATAACACACCTCAGCAAGAAAGGATTCGGGGATATATTGGAGTTCGCTAGACGAACAGTACGATTCCTCGATCAGTATACGACATAGTTTCCCGTTGATACTCCCCATGATCCCAATACTTAAATCTAATTCCCAAAGTACAGCACTATTCCTTACATTCTCCATACCCAAACTCCACTAGCCGAACTGACACCAACACTACACGCTCACTTTCAGTCGTCTCAGCTGTTGATGTTCATTTCTAAGAAATTTTTATTTCAGTTCGGTCCGCTTCGTACGAAACGTGACGCTTGATCGCAGAAAAAAGAAATAACCAAGTTCTACTCTCGGTGGAATTAATTTTTCCTTCTTTCATATTCTATGTCTAACTAGTTAGAGATTTCATTTTCATTTGGAAACGCCGACCGTCGCGCGACTCACTTTTATATCCAGTGCCCCCCAACCCCACTTGTCACTTCTGATTTTTCCATAAAAAAAAAAAAAAAATGTATGGGTCTTTTTTCTGTTTCCCCTCTGGAAAGTGTGTGATGATTTGATAGCCAAATAAAATTTATTCAGTGACATTCTGTTCGAGATCAATCAAAGTCTACTACAATTACCATTCCATTCAATTTACGTGTGGTTCTCTTGCAGATACCTATCAAACGGACATAATGGCCAACTTCGAGGATGTTATGCAAAGAGCCAGAACGGCATTCGCAAGTGGAAAAACCAGAAGTTATGAATTTCGTAAAAAACAACTGGAACAACTTCTCAAAATGTATGAAGAGCATGAACCTGAGATGATCAGTGCCTTGGAGGCCGATCTGCGTCGTCACAAACACGAAAGCCTTGTTGTTGAAACAGAATTCATGAAGAACGATGTGACGCATATATTGTACAATCTAAAGGATTGGATGAAACCCGAGAAGCCTTCAAAATCATTCGTCAATCTGTTGGATGATGTGAGCATTTACAATGATCCATTTGGTGTTGTCCTAGTAATCGGTGCATGGAATTATTCTTTACAATTGCTGTTAGTACCTGTAGCGTCAGCGATTGCTGCTGGTAATTGTGTCGTGATCAAACCCAGTGAGATCTCAGCAAATTCTGCCAAATTCCTTGCTGAAACAATCCCCAAGTATTTGGACAATGAATGTTACCCAGTAATTACGGGAGGACCAAATGAGACATCGGAACTTCTAAAACAGAGGTTTGATTACATCTTCTATACAGGATCAACCAGAGTAGGAAAACTGGTTCACGCTGCCGCCAATAAATACCTCACCCCAGTTACATTAGAGTTGGGAGGAAAGAGCCCATGTTACATTGATAAAAGTGCAGATCTGCGAATTGCTACCAAACGTATCCTCTGGGGAAAACTAATCAACGTAGGACAGACATATATTGCACCCGACTATGTACTATGCTCGAAGGAAATTCAAGAGAAATTCATCGCCGAAGCCAAAGATATATTGTAATATGCTAGCTACGGCTCGAGTAGATAAAACGATATTCTGTGAAATTATTTCTTTATTTTCTAGTCTATAGAACAATTCAAGTACACACTATACTATTCTTCGTAAACTCCTTCCTTACAAGGTCTCTTTCTTCTCAAATCACTTTATCTCATTTCAATTACTTAATTCACAAATCCAAACTAATTACTTCTTCTTGTTAACTCTCAACTTTCAATTTATCACAAAATTACAACTTCGGCTGTTATCACTTTTCCAATCTCCTCGTGCGGTTCAAAACCAACTGCCTTGCCTCGATCGCCATCTGTCCTTATATAGCAGCATTTCTGATAGCCAAAAACTTCTAGCAAATTCTTCGACCACTGGAACAAGAAAATTCTGATGTAATAATTCCAAGATGACAATAATTTCTTGCGGTTAAAATTCTCTCTTAATTCCGTGACGTTGTCTTAGATATTATCCGTCTCTTATCGTGGACACGAACTGTGGACACTAACTGCAAACACGAACCTCGAATGAAAAGACACTTCGGAACAAAATTATGCCAGAATGAAAAGACACTTCCGAATTTGTTGCATAGTTGTTGGTGCGTAGTTATTATGCTACATTATGTTACAATATTAAAGGAGTGGTATGGAGACAATCCAAATGAGAGTCCCGATCTTTGTAGGATAATTAATCCAAATAATTTCCAACGCCTGCTAGGACTAATGAAAACCGGAACCGTTGCGGTTGGTGGAAACTACGACGTCGCAGACCGATACATCGAACCAACCAACAATTCTGACTGATGTTAACCCCAACGATGCCATCATGCAGGAAGAAATCGTTGGCCCCATCTTGCCCATAGTCAACGTAGAAAGTGCCTTCGATGCAATCAATTTTATAAACTCCAGAGAGATTCCTCTTATCTCGTACATATTTTCTACGGATAGTCAAGTACAAGATCTATTTATTCATGGAACACTGTCGGAAGGGATGTGCGTAAATGACACAGTAATGCAGTTTGCTGTTGATTCACTTCCATTCGGAGGTGTTGGTTACAGTGGTATGGGCTCCTACCATGGAAAATATGGATTCAATACATTCACACATAAAAAGTTAGGAAAGAATTTCAATGTACTTGGAGAATTCTTGGCATCTGGCCGTTATCCCCCCTACTCTGATCGCAAGCATCGTTCCTCTCGATGCTCCTCAAGAAACGAAGACCATTCCCAAATATTTACTTTTCGCATCTTGTCGCGCTTGGTCTCGGAGTCGGATTGACTCTGCTGGTAAACAGCTATTTACAGGGAAAATTATTGTCACGCTAAGATCCATTTTGGTGTTGTACACACACATCCACATCCACATTGTTGTAGTTATCCAACTACATTTTAGACTAATTATTGTCACCATCATCATTTGGTTCACTGGTACCGCTATGAGTGAAATTTCGGTGCTGTATTCTTTTTTTGTATTTTTCTTAATTTTTCTTCTTTTTTTTTTTATTAAATGTTTAATTTATTTTCATACAGTTCCTATCTGCCACTTAATTATTGTATTATTATTATTTTACTAACAGCATTATAATAATAAGCAAAATATTATTCTGTACAATTATTATTATATTTTTCGGAAAACAAATACGGTTCGATAGACGAGGGAAACACAACGCGCCAAATGGAGGCCTAAGTGAAGAGCATAAAAACCAACCATTCCAACCACTCCGGATGTGAAATTTAGAGCATCTGGTCAAAGAGTATACATTGTCCTTCATTACAAATCCAACAATAGACAAAAAAAAAAAAAACTCTATGCTCACTCCTTCCATGACAAAGGACACTTATGTGGATTCCATCACACTAGAGACATTACATAGAACAGAAGTGACATCAGTCCATGATGCCATCCTCTGTATCCTTGGTAGATTTAAATTTCACTATGTTTCGCTATGCTAAATAATTGCGTTCTGTAGAGGCGAGGCAATTTTATGTTCTAAAATATAAGCGAATTAAAGCTACTACTCAAATGGTGGTTACCTTCAACACATACTAGCTCAGGCGATAATAATTGTCATTTATTTCGCCTAAGGATTTACAAAAAAAAATTCAACTGTGTTTAACACGCAAGTGTCGTAATGTCCTACATTTTAATAAAACGGGCAACAAGTCTAAAATAATTAAGTCTATGCAAATTGCGCCTCACAGTGGGAAGTATATGTAAGTCTAAATCCTAAACTACGCAATAGTAGATATCATTAAATAAAGTGATCGATTAATATTCCTTAAAATTGTTGTCCTTCTGGTTGGGTGTATACACACATGCCCCCAACTAAAGCCACCCTCAATCATCTCAAATTATCACAATCGCCTCTATTCAATGACGTCAGATTTATTCGGTATCCATCTATGTACGCATTTTCCCCAGATAGTGAAAGTGAAATTCTTTTCAATGTAGCTATGTACATACTCTTACATACATACGAGTACTTCCCCTTTCTGGCATAACTTGCAGCATTGTTCTGACCCGCCAAGGCAAGTAGTGTTTACATTCATAATAACGTCTACGAGTATGTGTACAACATTAGATAGTATTTTTGTAGATTGCGCACTGAAAATACTGCCGCTTTTTAAGTTTCAATAACCTCAGTGCTCCCGTTTAGTATAGGGGAAATTCAGTGTAGCCATTGTCACCTACATATATCCTTTTGCAGTTTAATACTATTACAGTGTTACGAGTACTTCGGTAAAGCCAACACACACGGTAATTCCAATACCCCACAAATTCGAATACTCCACATTTTAACATTTTTTATGTATCCTGAATTTGTTAGATTTTCTGAAGCATTGAGGGTTATTTGCGGTTTTTAATATTCGAAAATGCGCCTGTTCAAAATGACTTTCTACGGCCGCCTTGACATCGTTCTCATCTACAAATCTCTGACCACGTATCTTTTTTCAAATTGGAAAAAAGGAAAAAGTCGCCCGGGGCCAAGTCTGGGCTGTAGTGTGGGTGATCTATCGTTGAAAAACCTTAAGACCTGTCTCGAAACCCTCGCCGTGTAAACAGGAGCGTTATCCTGCAAAAACAACACTCCGTGCCTGAGTTTCCCACGTCGCTCCCGAACACCTTCACTGTCCCAAAAAACAGACACCTAAGCTTCGAAGCGGCCTCTCCCCTTTTTTTAATATACTGCATTGACTATTGCTTGGACTCCGGATCGTATTGGAGAACCAAAGTCTCATCTGCAGTTACGATTCCGTTGCAAATTTCGTCGAGATTGTCCCCGGCTAATTTCAAAAATACGAGGGTGGTCAATAAGTCCCTGAAAATTAACACAAATTGTTTCGTTACCTTAAATTTAATTTTTTTTTTGTCAAGAATCATCTTTCAAAAGAACGCACCCAAATTTTGAGACAGATCTGTCAAATAGTTTTGTTGTGGCAGCCATTTTATATAGACGCCTACTAGCATTTTCGTTAAAATGGAAAAAAGTGAATTTCGAGTGCTCATTAAACACTATTTTTTTGCGAGAAAAAACTATGACGCAAACCAAACAAAAGCTTGACAAATATTATGGGGACTCTTCACCATCGATTGGAAGCATTCACCACTGGTTTACTCAATTTCGGTGCGGTCGTTCAAGCACAAGTGACGCCGAACGTTCTGGTCGCCGAATTGAGGTCACCACACCAGAAATGGTCGACAAAATCCATGGTTCTATAATGGACGATCGGCGAGTGAAAGTGCGCGAGCTTGAAGAGGCCACATGCTTATCACATGGCTCAGTGATTTCGATTTTACATAAATATTTGGACATGAAAAAGCTCTCCGCAAGATGAGTGCCTCGTTTGCTCACAATCGACAACAAACGCATTTGTTTGACAACTTCAAAGGTGTGTTTGGCGATGTTCCAAAAAAATTCGGCTGAGTTTTTGCGCCGTTTCGTAACCGTGGATGAAACCTGGATTCACCACAACACACCAGAAACCAAGGAACAGTCAAAACAATGGACTTCTCCTGGTGAATCGAAGCCGAAGAAGGCCAAGGCGGGTTTATCATGGCGACAGTTTTTTAGGATGCGCGCGGTGTTATACACATCGATTACCTTGAAAAGGGTGAAACGATCACCGGTGCATATTACGCAGAGCTACTGGATTGATTACAAGCCGATTTGAAGCAAAAACGGCCTCATTTGGAGAAGAAAAAAGTTCTTTTTCACCAGGCCAACGCACCGGCGCACAAGTCCGCAGTCGCAATGGCAAAATTGCATGAGTTAGGCTACGAACTCCTCCCTCATCCAGCATATTCCCCAGATTTATCCCCCTGCGACTATTTCTTATTTCCAAACATGAAGAAATGGATCAGAGGTAAGAGATTTGGGTCGAATGAAGAGGTCACCGCTGAAACAAACTCTTATTTTTAGGGGCTCGAGAAATCGTATTATTTGGAGGGCATCAAAAAATTGGAGAAACGTTGGATGAAGTGTATGGAGCTAAAAGGAGACTATGCTGAAAAATAAAATGTTTTTATACCGAAAAGAGTGTTCCTTATTTCATTTTTCAGGGACTTATTGACCCACCCTCGTACTTTGCAGCACTCGGGTCGTTGCTTATCGAACGGCGTGAGCATTTTCGGTACCCAGTGCGTACAAATTTGTTTCATGTTTATATGCTTGTGCAAAATGTTTCCAATCTGTTCTTTGCTTTTTTTTTTAACTTTTCCGACGTTTTCTTCAGTGACCACTGACACAGGATGCCCTGGGCGGGCGTTGTCTTCACAGCTCTCTCGCCCTTGTTGAAATAAGCTAACCCATTTTTTGACCATGGTATACGAAGGCCCAGAATCCTGAAGAGTCGGTGACATGTTTTCGAAAATTTCTTTAGGCGATTCTCCATTTTTCACCAGATACTTTATCACGGCGCGGTGCTCAAAATTGCAAGAATTTCCGATTTCGGCTGACATGGTGATGTTTATCCTACCACAGATAATAACATAATAAGATTATTATTGAAACGAAGTGATATTTATAGTACTAAAGACTGCCGCAGTTAGTGCTATCACTAATGAGAAGACGACTCGTTGTTAAGTATCTCAGGCCGCGAACTTATCAGCCGCCCCTCGTAATAATTCTGCTGTAAAAATTTTTCTAGAACTCGAATGTTATACGATCATCTCTTGTTTTGAAGTGATCTCCCAACTGCTAAGCTGTTTAGTACATTTGAAATATAGTTAGGCGATATTGTCAATGGTCTTACACTCATTTTCATTTAATTTTTGAGGTGACTCAACTACGACAGATACGTCGCACACAGCAGTGTGGAGCGTGTCCGGTTAAATATACATGTTTTTTTTTTTTACTGCAAACTGCTGGACCGATTTTGACCAAACTTCACAGCAACGCTCTCGGGCTAATACCGAAGATTGCCTGTAAATTTAAGCTCAATTGGTTCGGTGGTTTCGGAGTCCATAGCATACATACAAGCATATATATAAATGAAAAAAATAAAATAAATAAAGAAACTAATTTAGGTTACGTTGAAAGACATAGTTGAAGTATTAGATTTAGCTTAGAGCGCCCGCATAGGGCCAGTAAGTTAGAATAACATGCATAAGTTAGTTAAGCTAGTTTTAAGCGTTTTTTGTCTAGCAAGTAAGTAATGAATTAAGAATTAATAAAAATGCTTTTAAAATGAAAAATTAAATGGATGATCTTACACTTTCGAGTACATAATGTAAATTCACATTCTTGTACACTGCAGGCCAAAAGTTTGAGGCCTACCTAGACAACTGATTTCATTCATGCATGGAGATTGAATTTTATGAATTACATTGATTTTTTTTTCCTAAACTTTCTACCTGAACAATGCACAAAACATTCAAGTAATAAAAGTAGGATTTTACAAACACGTTTTTGAAAAGTGTGCGTTCTGTTTGCAAATGTTGGAAAGACTGCTTTTGTGGTTTATTGAGAAGTGTTTAGGTTTTTCATACTTATTAAATTTTATGACTTTGGGTTGTTGGTTTAGCACTTGTTTATGATTCCTTACATCAAAAGGGTTCTGAAATTCTAAAATTTGTCCACCTGGATTGCAAGGGTCTTACATAAAAGCTACACTTTGATGTCATAAGAATTTATTTCAGATTCTTCACGTCTTGAGTAAACAACTCGTTAAAAATGGGACAAAAAGCGGAAACCACAATCGAGAAACGATCTGCAATCATCAACCTTTTTAAAGAAGGTAAATACCAGCGGGAAGTTACTTCGCAGTATTCGAAGGTATCACAGTGCTGCGTTCAACGTATCATTGAGCGACACGCTGAAACCGGAAGTACTGATGATAAACCACGGTCAGGACGGACTATATGGGCCACAAAGCATAAAGATTTGATTTGATGGAAGAAGATTTCTACAGAGTTTTATGGAGCGATGAATCCAAGTTCGAAGTACAGGGTGGCGCACGAATCGTGCTACAAAAACAAAACGTAATAACTTTTTTTCTGTGTGAGTAATCGGCTTATTTTTTTTTACGTCTTGGCTTTATATTTAGATTTATTAAAATGAATGCTTGGGATACCGAAAAGAGGATTTGAATAGTTCAGCGGTACCATGCTTTGCAGTCCTTCATTTCCGTCCAAAGGGTATTTAGGCGGGAGTTTGGCGGCACTCCCCCGAGTAGATGGACCGTTATGAGGCTGGTAAACATGTTTGCCGAATCTGGAAGATAATTCGTGGATAATTCATGATGACTTAAACTTGTTTCCGTACAAATTACAAGCAAGCTAAACCCTCTGGATTTGTCTATTCGCCTGGAATTTTGCCAAAAAATGATTGAAATGGCCAAAGAAGACAATAGCTTGATAAATTGCTTGTTTATGTGATCTAAACGGCAATGTAAACAAGCAAAATTGCCGTATATGGAGTGAATCTAATCCAAAAATACTCCTTGAGACAGAACTGCACCCAGAACGAGTCACAGTGTGGTGCGCAGTTTCATCAAGGTGCATTGTGGGGCCATACTTCTTTGAAGAAAACGGTGTAACTGTAACTGTCAATGGGGACCGTTATTTAAAGATGTTGAAAGAGTATTTTTATTCAGAACTGAAGTATCCTTTTGAACAGCATTTAGTTCCAGCAAGATGGAGCAACTGCACACATAGCCAGACCGGTTATGGCGGAGCTCCAACGAAAATTCCCAAACAAATTAATATCCAGAAACTCCACTTTCCGCTGGCCCCCAAGGTCACCTGACCTGACTGCACCAGACTTTTTTGTAATGGGATTATGTCAAGCAAGAGGTGTACAAAACGAAACCAAGGAATTTGACTGAATTGAAGCAGTCCATTAAAACAATAATTGAGGCGATCCCGACTTCAACCCTTCAGGCCGCAATGAATAATTTTCTGATAAACTGCCGCATATGTGTAGATGAGCGTGGAGGTCATTTGCGATCTATCATCTTCAAAAACAATTAGTTATATCAAATAAAATTGATTAAAAAAAAAGTTATTTGAATTTCTTATTGTAGCACAATTGGTGCGCCACCCTGTATTTGGCACAAAACGGAGAGTTTTCTTTCAACGCAGAGCTGAACAAAAAATACTACCTGAATGTGTTAAAGGGGATATGAATACGGTTATTCTAATTTTTAGAACACGTGCGTTTTTTGTGGAAAGGGCAAGAGACAGAGAGAAAGACAGAGTGGTGTAGTTTGAAACTCAGGTGGTATTACGTTTCTGTAAACTCCAAGGGTGGCTGTCCAGATAATTGGGGAGTATTTTGTTTGTTTTCATTATTATTGTCGTTGCTTATGATTCACAGTATTTTTTTCTGTCCTCCTGATGTCATCATCACGATCAAGTTGCATTTTAGCCATATGACCACCCTACTGCCAGTGTTATGCCTTCACAGTAGAGTTGACTTAGCTTTCGCAAGTGATCGACTTTTTTATTTATTTCATGCGAAATAAATAGATGATTTTTGACATCAGGATTCGAACCGTGAATCAACAGCGTGACAAGCGATGATGTTACCACTACACCACGGCCACCCTCAAAATATGTGGTTCCTACTGTCAAGCATGAAGGCGGTTCTGTTATCGTCGGGGATTGTTTCTCTTCAAGGTGGAGTGGGAGATCTGGCTCGAGTGATTGGAAAAATGAATAAGGTGGCATACAAAATAATATTGGAATAAAACTGTGTGACTTCTGGACAAAGATTAATTGGCAAAGGATTCGTATTTCAACAGGATAACGACCCTAAACACACGTCAAGACTTTGTCAAGGCTACCTGAAACAGAGGGACGTTGAAGAAATCTTACAAATCATGATATGGCCGCCGCAATCACCTGATTTAAACCCTCCCTAGAGCTGTGTGGGAGGAACTGGATATACGAGTCCAGGATCAATGCCCATCATCAGAATCTGCGTTGTGGAATATACTGTAGCATAATAATAACTACGCTCCTATGTCTATGCAGCAAATTCCGAAGTGACTTTCCATTCTGGCAGAATTTTGGTTCGAACTGTCCTTTCATTCGAGGTTCGTGTCTGGGACGAAGTCTCCACAGCTCATGTCAACGAAAGAGACGAATAATATCAGGGATAAAAGGGAATTATAACTGCAAGAATTATTTCTCTTGTTCCAGTGGTCGAAGAATTTGCTAGAAGTTTCTGGCTATCAGAAACTTCTGCTATATAAGGACAGATGGCGGTCAAAAAAAGAACACAGTTGGTTTTAGAACCGTGGCGAAGAGATTGGAAAAGTGATAATGGGCGAAGTTGTAATTTGGTGATAAAATGAAAGTTGAGAGTGAACAAGAAAAAGTAATTAGTTTGGATTTGTAATTGAAAGGAGATAAAGTGATTTGAGAGGAAAGAGACCTTGTAAGAAAAGAATTTGCGAAGAATAGTATAGTGTGAACTTGAATTGTTCTATAGACTAGAAAATAAAGAAATAAATTTCACAGAATATCGTTTTATCTACTCGAGCCGTAGCTCGCATGTTACAATACTATTGAATTGCTGGAGCAATATATCACAGGCAACAATTCACAAACTGATAGCTAGAATGTGAAAGTGGCTTTTTAGACGAAAAATCGGTTTAGGTAATTTTTGCTTATTTTTAATAAATTCTTTTGTGTTAAGAACAAAATGAAATATTTTTCTTTTTATTTTGGTTTCATATATGTTTGTTCCTCGTTCATTTACATGATTATTATTCTACTAAAAATTTTTTTTCGATGTTAGATTTTGTTTTTCCTCGAGCACTGAGGGCGGCCTCAAACTTTTGGTCCGCAGTGTACGTGTATGCACATATATATGTATGTATGTAAAATTGTAAAATTTGTTTTCACAAAAAGTGTAAGTGATCTGAGTTACCGTTAGATCAATACCTACAAAGTACAAATCAAACAATTAATCAATGAAACTCGATACATTTTATGGATGTATCTATAAATACTACATATATATGACAGTTTTATTGAATAGCGTTCTAATGATTTGAATATTATAAAACCAATAAAGTATAATACTTTTTAACCAGACCCGATATTAAGTTTCCTGGTTTCGTTTTGTGTATCACATTTAATTGTTTGAATAAAATTTTTGTAAACAAATTACTCATGTTGTGAATCAATCTAGTGTGAATGGCAACAATATCGTCTTATTTGTATTTAAAGCATATGTCGTGCAAATATTTATAAGACTTGAACTTGGAGTGCTTGCAAATGAGAATTGGTTCGTTATGTTTATTCTTCGATAAATGTAAGAACTTAGAATGTACTCGTATCTTTTGAAATACTGTTCTAAAACAAAACTTTTTAGAGAAATTATTTAATTTGCATTGATCAGAAGGTAAGAGGGCATAGGAAAAGCTGCAACCATTGCGTCGCAACTTCGAGATAACTAGATTATGTTAGGTTGCACGGGGGCTAATTGGTCAATTGTGTCCCCCTTTTATTTGTGCTACCAGTTCTAACCAATATTGATCTTTCGGCCGGTTTTTTGTCAAACCAACCTGTACTCTTGATGAAACATCTATCTGGTTTTTGTTAGAGGAACTTGCACCATTTCCTCTAATTCTTCAAATAGTCTGCTCCCATGTAGCAAAGGAGATGGGTTTGAGGATTTGGGCATTCACAGAGCAAGTCTACTTCTTCTGTATCCTGACAGCTAATGCAGTAGTCCGGTGAATTGATTCGGTACATTTCTGGCTATATTGAGGCCATAACTTAATGCTTTTAAGTCCTTCAAAGTTTGAAGATTGTCTGTAGAGACACGATCGTTAGTTTAGCCCCACAAAAAGAAATCCAACGGCGTCAGATCACACGATCTGGGTGGCCAATTGATGTCGCCAAATTACGAAATTAAACTGCCGCGTACCTTTTCGTGAAATAGAGCCAAATTTGCTTGTGTTGTGCGGCACGTAGCCTTGTCCTGTTGGAATCACATATCGCTCACATCAAATCTTCAATCTCAAGGCAAAAAGCTGGAACTTATAGAGATGAAAGATGCAAATCTAATCCCGGCGGCATGGAATTGATAATTCCAGGTTTTCAGCCACTGAAGCACTAACAGCCGGTATGTTTTTAGTTGAACGAGCATTACGATAATACACAGGCCTTACGACATTACAAACAATACCGATTATCCATACCATAATCTATCCTTATATCGCGATACACAGATATTACCGAACTGTTATTTTTGTAGTAAGATGTAACCATTTTAATGCGTTGAGTGGTGGTTAAACGATCCATATTGTAAAATGACAAGGCAAGAACTAACTACCTGTCACTATAGATGACAGATGAATTTGACAGATACCATATGGCAGGAATGGGAAACTCCAACCTCGAAATGAACAACCCTTTATTTCTCATTTATTAATTTCCAACAGGCTAGGATAGTGCATATTCTATTCAAGGTCAGTTGGCAGCTTTGCTTTGTCTATCATATGAAGATCGTAATCTTGTAGGGATTTGGTTTCTTTGTATATATAGTATGTGCTGCCTTCTCAATGGCGAAGACTTCAGCTTGAAACATTCTGCAGTCATTCGGGAGTTTGTGGGAGTCTTTCATGTTAAGTGACATACAAAAAGCTTCAACGTTGGTTTGTGTATTCATTTTAGACCAGTCAGTGTATAGTTGGATATCCTGTTCATTAGTTAATGCATTTGATTCCCAATCGTGTAGAATGAAGTAGTTCAGGTGAAAGTTTGTGTAGGCTATGACATAGTTTATTGTTCTATCGAGATCAATTGTTTTGTGTTAATGAAGTTCAGATACCTGTTCATAGGAGCTATGCTTCTACGCTGTTAATCTACTTATGTGCTTCAACTATACTAACGCATGCTAGTCTTTGTACCTCTGCAAAGTTGTCTAGGTAGCTACTTTTATCTGTTGCGTTCCACCATATCTAAGTATGGTCCTGACTATCGCAGTATACATCCGGTGAATTATGGGCGAACGCAGGCCCTATTCTTCTTCTTCTTCGAACTTCTTCGAAGTAAGCTTCAAATCAATTATTGTTCCAAGATACTTAGCTTCTAAGGAATTTCAGGGGAATCCCATTGAGCTTTATAAGCTCAAAGCTGTCTAGTTTTCTTCTTCGAGTGAACAGAACCAGTTCGATTTTTACCGGATTTAACTCCAAACCGTTTAGCTCTGCCCAAGAGGATAATTATTTTAGTACATATTCCACTACATTGGATAGATTCTATAATTACTACGTGTATGCTATTATTTTTATCATTTTTGCGTTGAGAATCATCAGAATTTTGTTGACGACAAGGAGCTATAGGAGGGGAGAAATAACTCCTTCTTGTGGAATTCCTCTTGTAATTGTTTTCCTTACGACACTCTTCTTACTCTGGATTGATTATTCCGCTGTTAAGCATTACATCTCTAGGTACATATCTCAATTTTGACTCCTAATTCAACCAATGTCGCTTTTATAGATTCCGTTTCCACGTTATTAAATATTCATTAGATGTCCAAAAAAATATCTATATCACTATTCTTTATAGTGCAACTTTTCTCGACATTTGAGACTTTCATGTAAGGCTGTTTCCCTTTAAGGTAGGCGTGTTTGGTGCTACATAAATTGTACTCATCGCGTAGGCTCCTCATTGTAAGTCTTGTGCTATGTGATAATACCTTCAATTTCTTCACCATGTACTAGAGAGTTTGGAACGGTCGAAGGGGTGGTTGCGTTTTGTAATAAGTTCGCGAACAATATAGGAGTAACAATTTCTCGCTCTCTCGGAAAAAAGGTTCCGAAATTAACTTTTTCTCGAATATTACCCTAAAAGTCATTTTTACAATTTAACAATTTGTAAACCTTTATTATTCATGTTAAAATTTTCTACAAAAAAGATTGGAATTTATTCTTAATAAAAAAGATAGTTTTTGAGATAGAGCCGCGAGAAGTATTTGTTTTTTTGTAAAAAATGCTCAAAGAAAAGTTCTTATGCAAGTCATTCCACTTCAGGCGATCAAAATTTGGGAGATGATATCCCTTATCGAAGTAAAAAGAAGGTAACATAGAACTGATTCTACGTTATCGAACAAAGAGTGTATTTTATAGTACAATTTTTAAGATGTGTGTATGTATATTGACGTAAAAACGAAAGTAAAAGACAGGGCGGGAGTAATTGGGAAATTCGAAGTTAAAATGGGAGTGCACCAAGGCAGTTGCATAAGTCCCTTGCTTTTCAATGCCGTGCAAGATTTTATGTTGCAGGCACACTGTCAACCTGACCTCATATATCTGGTTAAATGGAGTTATCGGAGCTATCGTTACGGAATGCAATAAATTTAAATAATCGGGCTCAATCATAAATCGAGTGAATGTGGAGTGATTAAAATTGTGCGAAAACTCCGCAGTTTTCGAAATATGCTTTCGAAAAATGCCACTTAAACCTAAAGGTTTGCTTTATTAAAAGTGATAGCGACGGAGATGAAAATGTTACGGATGTCAGTGGAAGTACCAAAACGGGACTTAATTAGAGGTACCAGTATCCACGGAAGCCTCCATGTAAATAAACCGTTTGTAGAAACTCTCTGGACTGAGCGCATCAGCTCGTACTGCAATATACAAGAACGATAATCGGAAAATCCTGTTCGAAAAGCAATAGCAACACAGCTTCCACCCGAAACTTGAAGAAGCGGCAGAATAAGAAATAATCACTCAAATTCGAAAACAACTGCAAATTTTCGGCCTCAGCGATGATGTGATTCAAACCCACAAGGGGCGCAGCAGCAAGGCACATGCAAGGGAGAAATACTTAACATAAGTATCTTACGCGTTATATATGTACGAGGGTGGGTTTTTTTCGGTACAAAAATAATTTATTTTTCAACATAGTCTCCTTTTAGCTCTATACACTTCATCCAACGTTTCTCCAATTTTTTGATGCCCTCCAAATAATACGATTTCTCGAGCCCCTCAAAATAAGCGTTTGTTTCAGCGATGACCTCTTCATTCGACCCAAATCTCTTACCTCCGAGCCATTTATTCATGTTTGGAAATAAGAAATAGTCGCAGGGGGCTAAATCTGGGGAATGAGGGAGGAGCTCGGAGCCTAACTCATGCAATTTTTCCATTACGACTGCGGACTTGTGCACCGGTGCGTTGTCCTGGTGAAAAAGAACTTTTTTCTTCGCTAAATGCGACCGTTTTTACTTCAAATCGGCTTGGAATCGATCCAGCAGCTCTGCGTAATATGCGCCTGCGATCGTTTTACCCTTTTCAAGGTAATTGATGTGAATAACACCGCGCGCATCTCAAAAAACTGACGCCATGACCTTGTTTGCTGACAAAGCCGCCTTGGCCTTCTTCGGCTTCGATTCACCAGGAGAAGTCCATTGTTTTGACTGTTCCATGGCACCCATCTTGCAGAAAGCTTTTTCATGTCCAAATATTTATGTAAAATCGAAATCACTGAGCCATGTGATAAGCATGTGGCCTCTTCAAGCTCGCGCACTTTCACTCGCCGATCGTCCATTATCTAACCATGGAGTCTGTCGACTATTTCTGGTGTGGTGATCTCAATTGGGCGACCAGAACATTCGGCGTCACTTGTGCTTGAACGACGGCACCGAAATTGAGTAAACCAGTGGTGAATGGCTCCAATCGATGGTGAAGAGTACCCTTAATATTTGTCAAGCTTTTGTTTGGTTTGCGTGATAGTTTTTTCTCCTAAAAAATAGTGTTTAATGAGCACTCGAAATTCACTTTTTTTCATTTTAACGAAAATGCTAGCAGATGTCTATATAAAATGGCTGCCACAACAAAACTATTTGACAGATCTATTTGAAAATTTGGGTGCGTTCTTTTGAAAGATGATTCTTGACAAAAAAAAATAAATTTAAGGTGACGACACAATTTGCGTTCTTTTGAAAGATGATTCTTGACAAAAAAAAATAAATTTAAGGTGACGACACAATTTGTGTTAATTTTCAGGGACTTATTGACCCACCCTTGTAGGTATATTTCAAAAGTTAAAGAAGAAGACTTTTTTAAAGTACTTAAAATTTTTAATGGTCCAACTGAAATTGGTGAATGTGGTATGGTGTAACGCCAATTAAATTTCCTCTCCGATTGTATCCAAAATGTTATAACAAAGTCTTTGTGCTTATACACAACAGACTTCAATATTAAGTTTTCACAAAAATAAAAATAAATATTTGTGTAGTGTTTCATACCCTCATGCAATTCTCTACAAATGTGACATACACAATTTTTACCTCTGAATAACAAAAATGTGCCTAGAAATTAGAGTTTCAGTTCTAATGTCATATGCTGCATAATGAGGTAGAAACAAATTGTTTGTGCAAAATGCCAGCTCTCTAGATCAAACAGTTCCAAAGTTATAAGCGTGTGACAGACACACGAACAACGTGTTCAATTTATTAGTGTTCCGTTCGTAGTTTTTTTTTTTTTTTTTTTCATATGAACGCACTGTTTCTACTTCAATTGTCAGAGAACTAACGCCGCAACTCGTCACTGGAATTTGGTCGTTACTCTTCCTGGATTTTTTTTTATATTTAAATCCTGAATTTAATTTTATAATTGAATTTAATTCATCATAATAATACACAATTCTATAGGCACAAAATAGAAAACAAATATAGGGTGACCAGATAAGAACGATAGGAAAAGAAATTTGAATAAAACAACAATGGTGTGAGACATTAAATTGATTCTGGCTTCATTTTGGAATAGCAAATCATTTAAATGACAGCCTCAACTTCACTGTCGAGCTCTGGCCACAGAAAGTCGTTAACATAGCTCTATACCGAGGACCATTGACGGTAACGGTGTTTCCTTCCTCATTTCGAAAGAAATAAGGTCCGATGATGCCGCCGTGCCATAAATCGCACCAAACAGTCAATCTTTGTAGATGCATTGATGCTTGGACGAACAATTGTGGATTGTGGTCGATAATTTTGCTTGTTGACATAACCGCTGAGCCAAAAATGAGCCTCGTCCGAGAAGATGATTTTTTAGCCAAAATCCGGATCTCCGGCCAACATTTCCAGCATCCAATTAGCGAACTCACGGCGTTGTCTATGGTCATCCGGCTTCAATTCTTGCGTTGACTCTCTGGCGATGTTCAAATTCAGCTGATCGCCGCCGAATCGACATTTCTGAGTCTTCTTCGATACTGGCCGCTACGGCGTCTATGTTTTCTTCACTTCGCACCGATCTCTGTCTGGTTGGTGTGGTGTCTTAAGGTCCAAGAGAGTGTACTCACGCTCAAACTTTTTCACGGTGCGACGAATTGCCTCCGCACTGAAGCCATGACGACCGACCTCATGGCGAAATTCACATTGTGTATTTACAATTGAGCCGGAATTTCGATAATATTTTTTTAATAATTTCCACACGTTCGGGAAGTGTCAAAAGATGCATGATGAAATGGCAGCTTGACAGTTGGATGACATTGGTAACTTTGACAACTGCTGAAACATAACAATTGGAAAAACTATCATTGCAATCTAGTCACCCTTTAGTTTATAATGATATTATTCGCATAAATTGGTCCAAATTCTCAAAAATTAAAAGAGATTGGAAGGCAAATATCGTCACAATTATAAAAGTTAAGATAGTGAGGATAGTGAACTGTAAACCGTTTTTTAGGACTGTTAATTATCTTTTATTTGCATGACCAAACATTGAATCCAATGCAGACTTTAAAAGATAATCTAAGAAAACTGACTCTCGGTACTTCAAACCCCACGCGCTTTTCAATCAACTCAAATAGTTTTATTATTACATATTTATCTAATAATTCATTCCAATGCTTCACCACTGACATTTTGTCACACACTAACATTGACAGCAATGGACACTCTATTTCATTTAACACCCCTCGACATTTTTGGTAAGTAAATGGCAGCTAGCTCAGCTATTCGCCTTAAAGCTACTAACGTAATGTCAACCGCTGATTTTCAGACAGCCAAGCAGCAATCAAATCCTTGGAATCATCCTCTATAAATTCTCTAACAGCTCTAGACTGCCGATCGTCTCTTGAGATGGCGCAGTAGTTCAATATTCACCTAATTTGGGTGCCGGGGCTTAGGGATATTCCAGAAAATTGTAAGGCTGACGAACTTGCCAGACATGGAACAAAAATACCCATCCTTCCAGGCAAAAGTTCACTGGTTATCACTATCGCTAGATGCAAACTTAAATTAAAGCTAAATGCTATTGAAAAGACAAATTCTAGGTGGTCAAGTGGTACAACTAGTCTAGCGATAAAACAGATTTGGCCTAATCTGAATTTGAAACTCTCTAAGAATTTGATTTCTCTCAATAGAATGCATATCAGCGCTGTTATAGGTGTCATTACTGGACATTGTCTAATAGGCAAGCATGCAACAAGGCTTGGCGTCTTCTCAAACGATTTCTGCAGAAGCTGCATGGACGAGAAGGAGAAGGAGGAGGAGACTATTCTTTACCTTCTTTGCATTTGTCCAGCTCTCTCCCAAATTCCACTTAGGAGTCTTCTATTTCAACAACCTAAATGGTCTGAATAATATTGACGTTAGGGACCTTCTACGTTTCATCAGAAGCTCCAAATGGTTCAATGAGTAAGCTAAAGATCGCTTTCCCACGTGGTATCACAATGGACCTATTATTAGTCTAAGAGTGTTGGCTTTTAGCTGACAGCCACCTCAACCTAACCTAACCTAACATAGACACCCTGTAAAATATTGTCAACGTATAGTAAAAAGTCAAAGGTCTATATTTCGAGAAAGCTTCTCCTGCATAACACATTCATCCACAAATATTTTTAATATTGTTTAAATTTGTCTTGATATCTGCCACATGCCAATTCGGAGTGTCCGTGAAATTGGTTCCTGTAAATCACTGTCGGTACTTTAAGCGAAAATTGTTGACCTTTCATTGTACAAGGAGTTCTCGTTTTTAAACAATCGAAATACATTCCATAAATACAAATAAGAAGAATAACCTGTTCTTCTCCTTTTCAGCCGAGCCATTCTTTCAGTCCCTGTTTTCATTATTATTTCAAAGAAACAACAAAATATTTTACAAAAACAACAATTATTCTTATTTTTCCCTCACGCCATGAGTAACACCACACTCCTCTTTACCCATACTCATCGTAAATTATGCGGTAAGAAAAATGTTCATGAAGTGATAATAAAAGTATTCTTTCTTATTTTTTCCTCACCACAAAAAAATTCACTAAATTCTGTTCTCTCCTTTTTTTTTCAACAAGCTTGTCATAAATGCGCTTAAAAAAATGCGCATGCAATAGTAATCATCCTCTCTTTAGTCTGAGAATGAAATACTCCTAATGTTTCTTCTCTTTGACTCTAGTGAGAAAGCGCCACCTAGGCGACGGAAGGCAAAAAGAAAAAAATATCTTTGTTGATAGCACTATAAAATGTCCAAGAAATAGCCCATTTGTAAGAACTAGTTAATAAGTAGAATACCGTTATACGTGTCTTCTGTCAAAATTGTGGTACGCCATCTGATACATGTAAGTTTAATACTTGTAAGTTTGTAATATCAAAATTGTTAGAGCCGTTTTCGAGAAAATCGATTTTTTCAAAAACGGCCATTAGTAAGGTACTGTTAGTTATGGGGTTAGAATGGAAATTCTGATTTCGCCTCAAATTGTGACCTCATAGCATATGGAATTTTAAGCAAATCTGTCCAGCCGTTTAAGCTGCAGTCGGTCATACATAAAGACAGAGAGTATTGAGAGACCCACCTTTTTGAAATTTATTTATTATAATAATGCCATGTTTGATAAAAATCTCGAGATCGAAAATATTCAAGGAACACCTTGTAGGTGCAACTAAAAGTGGTTTGCAGAAGAAGTCAGACTTCTTAAAGGGTTCTGCTCCCGTATCAGTTGAAGGAGCTTAACATAGACTAATTCAGAAAAAAAATGAAAATGGAATTTTGTTAGAGGGTTGCCATGGGAATGAGTAGTAACAGCTTGCGACCGCTAAAAAAAAAATCGATGGCTCCCTGTAAAGCGTACGTTCCGAAATTGATTTGGTAATGAATGAAGGAAAACAAAAATAAATCAGGATGTTTTTTATTTTACATTTTTAGTCGCTCATAATTGGAAAAAAAATTCCTCTACAGCTTACTTTAAAAATAAAGAATTTTTAACAATTTTATAAACAAAAAACTGGCCTTGTTCATTTATTTCATAAGTATCTTTTTGAAAAAAAGCTAGTAAAGTAATAGAGGTATTGGCAACCTTTTTTTATTATTGTTGTCCAACTAAAATGATTAAAGTTTTGGTCGCGTGCCAAATTTTATTCCAAAATAAACAGACTCAAATTTTCCATGGGAAATGAACTGGAATCGGGTTTTTCATTTTGCAAAAGCCATTAAAAAAGAAGTTGCTACTCGCACTAGACTCCTCAATGCAGTTACGGAATTGTATTGGCGCTTCTAATGAGTTAATTTTTATTAATTCAAAATTTTGTAAAATTCATGCTTCAATAGATTTATAAAACTAAGTTGCAAACAACTCGATTAAGACTATACTATATATTCGGGCTAAGCTTGAGCTTGTCTTCAAATAGGTGTCGTGTCAAATGGTCCGTGTATACGTAATGCATCTAAATTGACAGTTTACAAAATTGCGTTCAATGGGATTGAAAATGTCGGACCACCGGGGCCTGTCTCAGAGCGCTGTGCAGCATTCTGTTGCAATATATTTTGAACGGATTTCAGTGAAATTTGACTTGTAGACTAAGGCTGACAAGATAGATAGGAAGGGTTTTGAAACATGTTCGAATCATTTTTCTCTTATATCTAATTCAAGAAACACTAAACGGATTTTGATGTTTGGATTTTACGCCGCATGTGGAGACTCGTTTTTCTGAAAGTCATCAATATTGGATGGACACGGGGTAAGATATGGTGGGGTGTATTTTCACTTCAGGTATTCCAATATTTTTCAAGAAATGTTTGTGCCAGAAGATTTGTTATAATTTCCCTCACACCTTCTCATATATTTACATACCCTACATTTTTTTTAAATTGTTCACATTAATCGTTTCAGGGATAGGGGGACGTATCGTCTACGTCATGGTTTTTGAGCTTTCTGTTCAAGTAACTTTATCCAAAAGAAAATATTTTTTTATATTTTTCAACTCTTTGTAAGTTCAGCTTTACCTTGATATATCGCCTGACAGGGGTACATTGTGCCCCTAAAAAAAAATATTTACAATTATTTTCCTCAACTATTTGTGTTCCACAAGATACTATTTTTGTACAAAATTTCAGCTGTCTAGCTGAATTCAAAAGCTATAAGCATATGACAGACATACGGGCAGTCAGACCGATGGATAGACAGACAACGTGTTGAAGCCATTAAAAAAAAAACATAATTATTTTCAGCGCCTACTTTTTAAAAATTATCGAGCTCCTAATTATCGAAAAGCAAAAAAAAAAAATCTCGTGATTTTGTTGTTGGAAAATTCGCTTATACTCGCCATTGAACTCCAAAAGAGCGATTTCCAATTTCCGAGAAACGGGTAAATGAACGTACATACACGCAAGTTTTGTTTTTACGAGAGGCCTTTAAAAACTTCTGAAGTGTTTAGTTGATGAAACCATATAATGAACCATTGCCTAATCAGTTTTAAGAAAATGTTTTAAAGTTCAAAATTGCGGTCCAATTTACTAGAAGTCCTACATATGCACATGTATGTATGTATGTACATATATGCTTAAAAATTTAAACTAAAGCAAAATTCAATTGGAGATTACAATTTAAACGACAGATGACGCGAACGGAAAATATTGTGTGCAATAATTGCTTGGCCCATTTGACCGATATAATTGTTCATGTTCAATGTGTTTTATTTCAATTGTAAACTCCAATTGAATCACCCCATATTATTTCATATAAACAGCAGACATCGTTTGCCCGTCGTTTTATTTTATAACTTCTGAATTATTGAACCGATTTTGATGAAATATTTTTTTTCTTGTTAGAGAACGTTCTTGAAAAACCTAGAATTTTAGAATTCTTCGGTTGCTCCTTTAGGACACGTGGGGTAGCAAATAAACTAAATAACCCGTTACTTACGAGTACATAGGGAATGTAATATAATCTGAAAATGATCTATTACCATATTTTTACTTGCACCTAAAAGAACAAGTGTTGGTTTCGTAAAAATTTACGAACTCTAGATTTTGATCAATATTGGTATAAAAGAAAAACTCAAAAAAGTGGGTCTTTCGATTCTGTCAAAATAATTTTTTTTTAGATTTTTCACCGATTTAAAAAAAATAACAAAAACAAGTTCAACAATGTTGTTAAAGTTTCAAATCTAGATATTTTGCAAACAATTATAATATGTACGAGCATATGTACGAGTAGTTGCGAGTACATGCGACACAGTCGTGTACTTTATTTACTTTGAGGGTGGCCGTGGTGTAGTGGTAACATCATCGCTTGTCACGCTGTTGATTCACGGTTCAAATCCTGAAGTCAAGAATCATCTATTTATTTCGCATGAAATAAATAAAAAAGTCGATCAATTGCGAAATCAAAGTCAACTCTACTGTGAAGGCATAACACTGGCAGTAGGGTGGTCATATGTCTAAAATGCAACTTGATCGTGATGATGACATCAGATGGTCGGAAAGAAATACTGTGAATCATAAGCAACGACAATTATAGCGAAAACAAACAAAATACTCCCCAGTTATCTGGACAGCCACCTTTGGAGTTTACAGAAACTTAATACCACCTGAGTTTCAAACCACACCACTCTGTGTTTCTCTCTGTCTCTTCCCCTTTCCACAAAACACACGTGTTCTAAAAAATTAGTATAAGGGTATTCATATCCCCTTTAACACGTACAAATTATAAAAAAAAAAAATCATATATTTCAGTCCGTGCCTTCGAAATGCGATGGGGGATAGTGGAACTCATTTTCCGAAGACATTCGTCTACTACGAGCGTATGATTTGTTCGAAACAATAGTCAATATAGAATTCTGCTTATAGAGCTCCTTTCAACGACATGTCACATGCATATTTGGAAAGAATGTTAAGTGCACGATTAGGTCGCACATATTTCCACCTATGCGCTGCTGCTAGTTATTTGAAAAGCACTCAAATTTTAAATTTTACCGAAATTATTAAAGTAATTTTTGTTTTCTTTAAGTGCATTAAAACAAACAAATTTTCTTTTACAATTGTGCAAAAATTGGGATATCATGTCCTTACATATATCATTTATTGATTAGATGTCGATTTTCAATAAAACTGTTTCAGTCACATCCCATAAGTAACTAATTTTCAAAAAATCCGCTCTACAACTTTTTTTTCTAAAAACTTGGTGGACCATTTATTGATGTATCTAGTTCAATCTAAACACAAAATTTAAACAAAATCGTTAGGGCCGTTTTCGAGAGAATCGATCTTTTTCAAAATTGGCCATTTTTGTCAAACGATGCATGATGAAATGGCAAACCTTACTGAATATATCGATAGCTGGATGTCATTGGTAGCTTTGACAGCTGCTGAAACATAACAATTAGAAAAACTATCATTGCTATCTGGTCACCCTTTAGTTTGTTGACGAACTTTAGAAAATGCACATAACTAAATATATTCTACGTCAGAATTTGTGTATGAAGAAGAAGTGGAGTTCCGTGGTCTATTTATAAAAGGAAAATCTGTTCACAACAAATTAAAGAAATTCCAACTTTGCAGCAACTCAGGGTCAATTGTAATTTGTATTGCTCGGTTCAAAATGCGGCGGTGGCCAATCGTGAGCTTGTTAGTGTTTACCTATACTACACGAAATTTGTCATCTTCATCACTTAACAAGAATTTCATTGTTTTTCTAAAGCATCACGAGCTACGTATTCATACATACACATTATACATTCGTCTAATATTGTAATCACAACTTGTGGGGTTTTTCCCAGACATAGTAGAAAACTTATTAATTTCACTTGAAGTTCCCCAGGAAACGTGTACAAAGAAATTCGGATAAATTTTAACTTCGAGCATGTGACTAAGCCTCCCACCAGTCTCTTACTTATGACACTGAGTCAGTTGTAAAAAAAAAAAAACAAAAAAAAAAGTACGTATACTTTTCCCCTCTCTAAAACTACAATTCAGGTACTACGGCAATACTTATCTCATCAGAAATTTGCAACCATCAACAGAGTTGCCAATGCCTAATGTTATTGCTGTATACGTGTTGGACCACAGCTACACTACCATTTTTTTCGACTTCTGTGACTTGAATTCAACAGAGGGAACTTATTTCTGTTGATTCGTATATTCAGTTTACTCGTGAACGCCGTTGCCGAAAGTAGTGCTGGGAGTTTATTGTGTGTAAGTGTGCTTTGTAAAGAAGTCAAGTGGAAAAAGAGAAAAGTTATTCCACTGTTTTTTGTGGATGAAGATGCTTTAGAGCTTCATTGTGTTTTTGTGACAAATCCGTTCGTTGTTGTTGTTGTACTATATACGGATTAAATTCGACTATTGACACAATTTGTTTGAGATGATATGAAGTCACAACGTGCTGTGCATTGCAAATCCATTTTTTAAATAGTTGTGTACTAGAATTTGAAGTACTATACATTTTTTTAAGCATTAAGACTGTTTTAGGTGTTTTTGCTTCCGCGGTAGATTTAAATTTTAAATAAAAGTTTTGTTTTTTTTGTTTGTGCACTTTTAGGTTTTACGAGCGCGAAAAAAATTTAAAAAAAAAACCAAAAATGGATTGCGGGACATCTATGGTCAAATATATACTATTCCTCTTCAACACACTGTGTTCGGTAAGTGTAAATTGTTTGCATCCCAATGATAACTATCTGTAGCTTATATATTGTTCATCCATACTTACTTTTCATTCGTGTTAACCAATCATTTGATGATGTCATTTGCTATCGAATCTGGCCACAGCTTCTCGAAATCATATCGAGAAGAAAGAGGCAAAAAAAAAAAAAACACTGGTCTGCTGGAGCTGTTATACATCTGTACATAGTGTATGTGAATTTAACCTTCAGCAATACAAATAAAACGGATTATATTCATATGTATACAGCTACGTTTATTTTGCACTCAAAAGACGAGTTCCTCCAGCGTTCATCTCTCTGAGTCAGGGGTGGTTTGGATACTTTTTTTTTTTTTTTTCTTCCATATTTTGCTTATCCAACGACGTAGTAGAAATTGCTGGTGGTATGACTGCTATACGTGAGTGAATTGCTGAACAATAGGTGTCTCACAATTCCGACGAAAGCGGATGGAAACGAGAAGTCTGGGACGAGTACCTACTGTTAATTGTTCGTAGATCAGCTGCAGCTGTTCGAATTCATTTTGCATTTCATTGAATTCTATTCGAATGATGTAATTAGGAAGAATCAATTCCTATCCAGCACTTGTTCTATAAATATATGTTTTCGGCGCAGATATACATATCTGTTTGGAGTGTAAAACATGCACTTAGTTGTATTGCTCTCCTGATAATGTTGCGTAGAAACTCGACAAGTAATTAGGTACATACTATAAGATTATAAGTATTCGATGAATTTTTGTTTGCAATTTCCCTTCAACTTGGATAGTATCTTGTGTAAAAGTGAGATACTGGAGACAAAAACAAGTTTCATTAAAAAGAACGACAGGCAAATACCTAGTACATGCATGCTCACTGTTTGCCTTAGTTACGGTGTCGGTTGTTGTTTTTTTTTTTTTTTTTTTGGGTTAACACCATGGAAATGACCTATTTGCACAGCAACGACACGACAATAATGATTACGTCTCCGATATGAAAAATAGAACATTTTAAAAAAAATCAGTTCCAACAGTTCCAAAGAAAAGAAACTACCTACCTACAAACATTGTGTATCTACAAAGTAATTGTTGTACAACAGGGTGTCGTATCGCATTCGCTTGAAAATGAAATGACTTCTCTTGTTAATAGAATATTTTCATACCTACGTGTGAAAAGGTTTTACATTTGAAACGGACATAAAGTATTGCATTGATATTCATTTGAATAAATACTAATTGTATTTTAATTCACAATGTAATTATTAGAAATTACGCTTGGATTGTCAGTAATTGGCACCCCTGTTCAGCATTACTAAGTTCTTAGTGAATATTCAGATTTTAGAATAAAAGTTCACAATGAAATTGTTGGTTGCCTTTTCGGTGAATCGAATTTGTTATTAGAACATTTAAAGGTTAGCTACATACTACATTTTTCTTCAGTTGTTATCACTTAGCAAACACTTTAAAAGCACTTAAACCTTGCTTATATGTAAATAAATGCTACTGTCTGTATAGTGGCGTACATACAATAAAAAATATGTGTTGAGTGAGTTCTCGATTATAATTTTCTCAACCTTTCTATGCGACTTAAAAACCCTTAAATGCTTAATGTTCGAGCAAATTAATAACTCCATCCTCCCTCACCAAACAATCAACGTATAACTATTAGTTCTAGCTACATTTCCATCTGCAGACTTTTGAAAATAGAAAACGCTTGGGAGATCGTTAAGATTAATTATCATAACCGACGTGACGTAAATGTCAGCGGAATTCTTTTTATCACCACAATTTAGTTTCGTCAATAAAAAGCATTTTCCTCCTTGTAAAAATCATACTACGTGTAATGCAAAACCCAACTTATTTCAACTACCAAAATTGAAAAAATTTCCATGTCACTGATTTTTAAACTTCATAAGCCCGCGGATCTCCTATGACTTATAATGTATACATAAATAAATATGTACCCCAGCTGCGGACCGTGACACGAGTCGGGAGTTCACACTCCAAAAAACAAAAACTAATCGGGAGCTTCGCATTCAAAAGTTATTTCCATGAACATCAGAATAAAATCGGATATTTTGGAAAATTTTATACAATTTTCCGTACTTCATAGCATGCATCGTTTTCAAAATATTTGCACACAAAATTGATTTCCATTAACTTCGGGATAGGTAAGGTTGGACATTTTGGATGTTTTCATACAACTTGTAAAAATTTATTTAGCAAACACCTTTCTGAGATGTCAAAACCTAAAATTTCAATGTCTGGATAATACTAGACATTGATTTCTTCGATATCTTCATATCTCGTGGCAGTATTTTCTGCTTTCTTTAATCATGGCTTTAACAGCTTTGATCGCTGTGGAGTTGTGATAGTGTCCTCAAACAATTTATCAGTTCGATACACAAAATTCCGGCTGATTTAAAGCGGCTGCAAGGTCCGGAAAATATCGCCTCTTTCCGCATTACACTTGTGAAAGTTAATTACCACAACGCGATTTTCAATATCTCCCCACTCCATATTTACAAACCACTTTCGTGTAAATCTTTTTGCACGTTAATTTAGTATAAATGTCACTTATTGAATACCTGTCAATATGGAATGGATGCGTTCAACACTACTTTCACGATGAGTGTGTTTAAACGTGTACCAGCATTTGTGACATGACTAGGTAATAAGCACATATTTAAAATGTTGACTCACAAACCCCTCTGTCAATGCTAAATATGGCGTCATCTCTTGTTTTGCGAATTTCGTTATGACAGCGAATAAACTGTGAGCTAGAGAAGAGCTATCCACCTTTTCTCAAAAATTGTCTTACGAGAGCTATGGTTAGACACAAGTTCTTTGGGACCCATTGGTTTTCATAGAAACACAACAAAGCTGTGCAATATACGTATACATGTCGGTAGGCATACATGCACTCCATGTTCTTAATAAGCTAAGATAAACACGTGCAATTTTTGTCAGCGCTACTACTTGGCTATGATCGTAGCAAAAATGCTACACTTTTTTTTAAGATTTTACGCTGTGATTACAATGTTACTACATTTCCAAATTTTAAGCATTTTGTAAACTTTTTTTTTTAAATTTGCTACATTATTTATGGATTCATAAAATCTACAAGAAAACTTTTAACCATAGGTCAGCCAAAATCTTTTTCCAAAAGACGATATATTTAAAGAAAAAATCAATAAAACAAATTTCACTTATGGTTATGTGTTACATATATTTTTTTTTTCAACAAAATTATTGCTTTATTAACTTCAAAGAATAAATATAGGTATAATATGCATTCATACATATCTGACTTACACATGTGTTACACTTTATCATAATTTGCTACACAATCGGCAAAACTGACTTTTTTCGGTTTTCCCTAGAAGAATGTGTTCGTAGATAGTCAGTTTGGCTTGTAAGCTGACAGCTTGTAAAATTTCCATTTGTTATGGACAAAACGATTAAAGCAATCGTCACGATTGGTCTGTTCTATCTTTCTGATGAATTGTGACTAATTTGAATATCGCAACGTCACTGACAATTTGAAATGTGACTCCGACAATGCAAGTGTGTCATCGTTACCCAATTTCAGAGGTTACACTACCAAGGGAAACTAGGTTATTAGCCACTTGTCAGAAGTTTTTAAGAACACGAAAAGTATGTATATATATCACATTCATTAGTCTTGCTTTCTTATGCCCAAAACACATGTGCAGAACTCTGTATGCAGTGAAATTAGAATATACATGTTTTAATTCGCGAAGATATTTACATATACATAAATGCTGCTCTAGTTCTAAATTCGCTGCAAGCGACAGTGTTACCACAACACAAAAAAAAGAGGTATTTGGTATCACCAACTTTTGAAGTTTCATTGTTTGCTTACTTAAAAACTTCCAGTATGACTCAATATCACTCTCCGCACGTAATATTAATTTTTTATCAATTCATAGGAAAATTGTTTTCACAAAAGCAAATGAAATTTCAATTCAGTACATGTAAGTGACAGTAGCTGTAAAATGACAGTATCCGATGCGATGTACGTCAAAAAATATCTGCACGTCTGTTTTATATGCAGAGCTGCCAAATTTTCTGCACATATGTTTTGGCCATGAAACAACGTTACAGTTCCGGGTGAACCTGAACGCTAAACAATAAGTTTTTTTTTTATAATTTGCGCGCGTCAAAGGGGACATGAATACCCTTATACTAATTCGTAAACGTCACATGGATATCTGGATCTGTTAACCAATCAGAAGTGCGGACAATCAAATCAACCGTGAACCAGAACTTGCCCATTGTTTGCAAAAATATGTACTTATTTTTTCTGTCACTTTAGTTTCAACTTAAACAGCGCTAAGTTGACTCTAACTCCATATTTCCTAAATTAGAGTAGACGTTTGTTGAATTTTGTAGTTTATTTCTACAACGTTGGAGATAGAGTAAACTTTTAGTCAAAAGTCGTGTCTAAATTGTTTTATTTCTAGTGTCGTCAAGAATAATATAACTGTATTCTTTCTATACAACAAAGTTGGGTTTGATTTATTTCCTTAAGACGAGGGAAATTCAAGGGCACCTACGAAATTACCCATATGTTTCCTACAACTTCGCCAATAAGTATTTGCCTCCTATCTTTAGGAGTTTCTAAAAAAAAAATAAGGTGGACTTTTATTAAAAAAAAAAAAAAAAACTCAAACCCTCTTTTTTCGATATCCCTGAAACAGTCAAGCTTTCAAAAATGATTATTTTGTTTCCGATTGGTGATCTCCAAAAAAAAATACCCATTCGAACCCGAAACATTTAGGGACACTTTAAGGTCCCCGCTTAGTCCTCTAAAACGTTGCTTATAAGTAAAGATTACAAAATTATGATCTTCTGGAGACAGATATTGACTTAAAGAAGGGTCGACAAAAAGCTTTACGAATTTGTTATCTGCCCATAAAATCGAATGGCATATTTTTTTATATTCAGATTCAAACTGAAAGCTCGTTTATATCGCAACGACGGGATACATAAAAAAAAACACACTCTTTAAACATTGCTTAGTAAATAAACGGTTTCAAACGAAATGCGATACTTTGTACTGTCTGTTAATTTTGTGTTTCTTGGAGCGAGTAAAGAGTAAAGTCAACATACGTTTTTAGATCATATTGCATATTTATGTACATAAACCAGGCACACCTTGAGTTGCGTAAATATTAGTGATCTAAGCGAATTTTAATTTTTTTATACTTATCTTCGAGTATGTTCTAGCATCCGCATTGCTGTAGTATCATGATAAAGATGCACTTGCCTATTAATTGAGACCACAGGAAAGACAATCATTTTCTAAATTTCAATGTCAAATATTTGTAATCACCAGTGCAAATAATGTCACATGATAAGGGCGGTTTCAAAAATACATTCATGTTATGTCTACTTCAAACGAAAGTCGGAAGTAAATATTTTATTAATATATACATAGGTATGTATGACAAATATGCATAGATACATACTGTCGCATATAGGTTAATGCGGGAATTTTGTATAACGTAAGAAGCCTTTATCTGACAAACTTTTTTTAGAGCAATTTATGACCGTAAATTAAGTAACAACACCATCTTCATCGTGCTTTTAATTCAATTTAGTTCTAAATTTCCGAAACACAATTATAACTAAGTGAATTTTAATATCCATGCTAATGGCAATAAAATGGCATCACTTCTCGCTGTAGTAAACAAAATAAAGCAAAAACAAACATAAAATGAATAAAAAGAGGGGTTTTATAGACCAAAATATAAAAATAAACACGAAATGTCCGTGCTACTGAATCATCTTCTTGATTTAATTTTTATTTCAAAGAACTTTACGCAGAAGAAATGAACAAATGGATCGCATGTAGTGCAGTAATTTAAAAGCAACATTTAATAAAAGCATCAGTCACCCGACATCAAATAAATTTGCACAGTAAATATCGCTATAAAACTTATCAAATCATACAGGTGCCACATTTTGTTTTGATCGTAGACCAAGACGAAAATATCTTTCGCTTTTTTGCAATTTGCAGAACTTCATTGTGACTTCTTAAATTGAACTATTGCCAAACATCTTATCCTCCTTGAACTACTTGCTCGTAATAATTTATTTGAGCCGTATGTCAAGAACGCTTTCTCGTCAGAAAGTTTTTCATGTCAGAAACGTAAACTAGGCGACAAAGTAGAGATTGTGACTTCATTAGGGCGATCTTTAATTTGACATAAACTACAGTATAACCTCATAATTGGGACAGTCTGTAATAGGGACATTCTCCCAATTGGTTCACCCATTTTGCCTACCCTTTGAGGTTTCATATACCACTCTTAACAGAAAAGTCTGCGTAAACATGGGTCCATTGCGGGCTGGGTTTTAAGCCTGCTGAAGATAGGCGAACTTTTGTACTAAATATAGATAGTCAGGCAGCTATAAAAGCCTTGGAATTATCGACGGTAGTGCCACCTAGCCTAACCACATCAATTTGTTCGGTTGAAAAAAGCTTCTCAGGAAAATGTTCCTCTCAGATGTTTGTCAGACGTTCGCAAGAGGTGGAAACGTGTAAAACTTTTTTTTGTATTTTCTGGGACTTGAACCTTAAGTCTCCCCCTCAGTGATCACGCATTTAACCACTGAGTCAAGGAGCCCGTAAGAGAGAAAAAAATAAAAAAACTGTTTCTTGCAACACCCTGTATTTCGAAAATGGAAAGTCTGACTGTGTTAGGTTCTATTCTGTAGTACGTGCAGGGTGCCTAAACTTCAGGGATAGAACTCATACTTCTGAAGTTATTTGATTTCCAAGTCATAACCATCGTAATATTTTCGTATTAGAATTGCCCTTAGATAACCGCTGAAGTTTTGATACCTTAACTGAGACACCCTGTATAAGTTTCTTGAATTACAATTTTGTAGAGTATCTAGGTTTTAAACCCCACCTCATATCGTACTCCCACTCTATTCGATTTAGAACTAATTGCATATCAGCGTAAGTCCACATGTCAGATTTCATCGAATTGGGTTAGGCGGCTAATAAAAATGATTTAAAGATTTTTCAAAAGCTCGATCGCTACATCGAAGTCACACTTAATTCGATTTTGACAGTTTTTAGATGGAATGACCTATGTATCAGGATATACGAGTACATATGAACATACAAACTATAAACATCAAATAAAAGTACAGAACGCTAATTAAGCAAGCCCCTTTTTTTAACAGGAATGTGGCCACGCCCAGATGGCGTGTAGGCACTGCGACCAGAAAGATCAATTGGGCCAGTAAGGAAGCTCACAAGCCTTCTTATGTCGTTTCTGCTATATTTTAAGATATCAACTGCCTTTTTTTGGAAGGGTTGGAAAGCTCTTTAAGCTTGTCTGAGACCTGACCACATTATTCCAGTGGGAAATGCACATGTTGCGTTCCCAACTGTTTAGGGTCAGTTTTAAGGCAGAATCAGATATTTCGCAAAAGGGTCCAGGTCCAATGAACAACTTAGAGGAATTTTTTCTGGCTAACAGATCTGCAATTTCGTTGCCGTCAACGCGTACATGACCAGGTACCCATCACAATTTTACTTTATTGTATCGGACCAAGTTTTGTAAACTGTCGAAGCAGCTAAGATCTGATTATAAACTGATTAGGTGGGAGATCAGTTCTGTGAGGCCCGCCCTACTCGCACTTGACGAGAACATGCAAAAAACTTACAAGTCATCTTGAACGAACCATGTGATACCCAAAATAAGCGTGGCGTTGTACGAGTAAACTGTTTTAAGCAAATATACAGGGTGGCTGACATGAACTGTTAAATTCAAATAGCTGTATTTTTTTTAATTGTGAATATTTTTTTATTGAATCCAAAAAAAAAAAAATGCTGGAAATTTATTAAAATTCAAGGATTTAATTAATATTTTCGATATGGCCACCTTTGGCACCAACAATTTCCTTGAGACGGTCAATAAATATATCGCACGCTGCACGCCTGTGGAATGCGCTTCCATTCTCGGCGAAGCACTAATCTGAGTGCGTCCGTTGTTTGGTATTTTTTAGTGCCAAACTTGGCCTTCAAAATGCCCTGGACAGAAAAGTCTAATGGGTTCGCATCGGGAGAATTCGATAGCCATTGTGTCGAGGAAATGAAGTGCGGAACGTTTTGTCGCAGCCATTCTTGATTTGCTCGGGCTTTGTGGGAAGATGCAGAGTCATGTTGGAATGTCCAGGGTCTTTGGCGTGTATGTTTGCATGTTCATAGTTTCAGCACAGCTTCCAAGACAGTTTCACGATAAACCACCGCGTTTATCTTAACGCCACGGTCCAAAAATACGAGCGGAGACCGACCATTGGCAGTCGCCGCGGCCCAAACCATCAAAAATTGTGGCGCTTCCTTCCCGGTGGCCATTCTTTGGTCGAAATTATCGTATGACCTCTCTGGCAGGTAATCTCGATGATTTTGCTTTTTTTTAACAAGTTGTTCAATTGGAAATGGTGCTTCATCAGAGCAGACGATGTTTGGAAATAGACCACTTGCGTGCAAGCGGATCAACTCCTTTGCTCTTTCTACTCTAACCTTTTTTTGGTCAGGTGTGAGATCGTGCACTTTTTGGAACTTTAAGCCTTGAGTCCGAGCTCATTTTTCAAAATGTTTTGCATCCGTTTTCTGGATTCGGAAACCCTTTTTTTCCGCTACGCCAAGGATTTCCTTCGATTCTGGCCTTCACACTCCGAATTACTGTTGACAATGTTGCTGTCTTTTTCGGACTACTTCCATAGCGCTTTGCAATGCTGCCGGTTTCGTTGTAACGCGATATGGTGCGAAACACAAATATTTTGTTCACTTGCAAATGTTTCAGCTCACGAACAATAGCTGGTTGTGATTTTCCAGCCACAAAAAGGGCAATAACGTTTGAATTTCATTGTCGATAGAACAAAAACTAAACACGCTATAAAAATAAAAACATTACACACGCTTGTCAACAATGAAATGAGTTAACAACTGTCAAATTTTCAGCGCGCTGTCATTCGTAGTTTGGCAGACACAGGACGTGAAGTTGATAACAGTTCATGTCAGCCACCCTGTAATGACATGACTTTCTACTCGGAAGATATTTTCGCAAAATTTTTAGATATTTTTTTCAGAAAAACTGTTGTTCCGTATATTTGTTAGAAGAAAGTAGGCATGGCTGTCATCATTTGCTATTCGAATTTAGCGAATTTTGATGGGATTTTTTCACAATAGGACTAAACTGTCAAGTGGCCACAGTCCGGTGTGGAACTGAGCCTGCTTTATGTCATTAAACCATAAAATGACAGAAAGCTTCTAAAGGACAGGCTTGGGACTTCAACTGTCATCAATTCAGTTGAGAATCCTGATACCCCATTAACCGTGGAAATTTCCAAGGAACTAGTTAGCAAAAGATGATCAAGACTTTGACATATTTTAATCACAATAATGAACATATTGAGATAAACTGGTCCAAATGAATGTGGAGATTCATGCTCAAATGTATTTTCTTCAATATTTGTATGTAATTAGGATTTCTAATGTACAAATGAGGGGAACAATGCTTAATACAAATTTTATTTCACGTACAACTCAAAAAGTATTTTTCTTAGAGTGGCTCTAATACTAATACAGTTTCACTTGTCTTGTTTAACTTTTACAGATTTGTTTTGTCTAAAGGTGCATATAATTTAATCTAAGTGCATGTTTACACTTATATCATGAAACACAATTAAGCATGTAAATGACAACACTAGCGTTCGTTTGCTAGACATGAAGCCATATCCAACGTTATCCGTCTGGAGTCAATCGTTCGATTTTACTTCCCCCAGTAATATGGAATCCTTCCAAATGTATTTTTGAGGCAGAGATACAAGAACTGATACTAATCAAATGAACGATCGTAATAAGCATTCATTGCACTCAAGTGTTGCTAAATGCGAATTAAATTTGATTGAAAGGTTAAAAATATTGCGACCGTTGAACGTTCATGTTGCATGTGGATTGCAGTGAAATTAAAGCCAAACAAACACATTTATTGACTTTGTTAGGTCGTCATCTTTTATTTTTCATATTTTTTGCTTGGTCAGGATATATAAAATGTGCTTCTACTCTGATCAAGTTCATCTAGATAATTTAAACGTTTGCACATAAACAAATTCGCGAATGGAATAGTACCTATAGTTTGGTTTATGGATAAACAACCTGAACTAGTTTTGTATACAATAAGTAGGTAAAACCAGTATGTGAGTGTAAATATTTAGAATGCTGGCTATTTAATTACATATTCGCTTATTAGATTCTTTAATTAATTAAAATGCGCTTATTGTATGATTTTTTTTACGGCGCAACTATAAAGTCATGCTTAAGCTTTAAAAAAAAGGAGGAAAAACATTTTATGAAGTCACCGGTTACAAACCGACAGTACCTACTGACTCATACTTCTCCCGAATCAAATATTTGTTGCACGTTGGCTATTCAGAGAAATCTTGGCGAATGAAAAATTTTCGCTTCATCATTAATTGCCACAAAGGTGACGCTATACGTACGGATACAAAAGTATAATGCTGCTTACGTACGAATGAAGAGCAACTGGTTTCCATCAAATTTCTAAAAATAAATTCTGCATCATCGTATTGTTTTTTTTTTTTTTTTTCATACTAAATAACAAAATCAAAAGCAGCCATTCAACAAAATGTAAACATATTTGAATTTGAAGTGGGTATACAACAGCGCGTTCTTAAGATATGCCATACGAGTAAAAGATGAAAAGAGCCCCCTCTGTGCAATAGTTATTCGACAATAATTTATTGAATTAAATGAGTTAAGATGAAGGCACTTAGTAAATCAGCCTCTTGACCTTTTTGGGAAATCTAAAAAGATTTCTAACAACGTGACGATAATATTTTTTTTAATGACTACCTTCAATTGTGCTCTCGTTTGTCGTTCTCCCACTAGAAATTTAATTTTCTCGTCAGCCAAGCAATTGTGTGTTATTCATGACGAATCACATAGTGTGGTCACAGTTACTGATTATGGTGACTCATTTCCTCTCTAGAACTCGCAATTGAGTGTGACTTTGAATTTGTTTACTGATAAAATCAAGAATTCAAACTTGCATAAGTCAAGATAGGTATTGGCACAGCGGTGATTGATCTCCGCCGAATGCTACGAGTATATTCACAATTAATTTGAAAGTGTCCTATGAGTGATTAAAATTCAATTACTTTGTAGAAGAGTATTTTTATTTATTGCTACTATACGTATATATTCAAAAGTCACTCAACTCGTCAAGCATATAAGTATAAATTATTTTGCCACTTGAAGTACTGACTGAAGTCAATCAATTGTTGGATTAATAATCGCGTAGAACCGACCTCCTGTAAATCAAATTTGCATATTTACTCGTAGATTGCAATTAATCGTACAGTGGACGTTGACGCCATTACCGAGGAAAGTGTATGATTATCTTTATGTTTGTTTCATATGGTGTGGAAAATAAATTATAATATCACGAGTTACTTGACACGCTGTGATGATCTACGAGTATGCCTTTTCTGGTAGGTAGGTATCTACGATATTATTTTTTATTTTCCTTTAATCTGTATTCACGAGTACTATGTAGTTTCAAATTAGTCATTGTTTAGCGCAATAGCAATAAATGGGAAATAAATATTTGCCTAAGCAATTATTTTACAATATCCACTTCCACTGTGGTTTGCGCAATATGAATCCACTGAAAGCGTTGTAATTTGATTTGATTTGATTTCTACTTTAAAGTTTCATTTTATCGACGTTTAATTTGCAGTTGCAATCATAAGACAGCGCGTCACCTTGTCTCAATCCTTTATAGATATCACAATTCTCCGTGATTTGTTTACTGGTCTTAATACTTACTTTTACTAATGTCCTGTATCCCCTTGTGGGTCCTAGGGCCTCTACAATACCTGCGCGCCATCGTGTGCGATTTCGGGAAATGTGCCTCAGCTCTCCCCAACTCTTTCCCAGTTGCCGTGTTTCCTTCTCAACTGTTCTGTGCCACGTACTCCTAGGACCGCCGCATATCCTGCCATCCTGGGTAAGCGGGTTCCATTGCATCGCTTGGTTAGCTATGGACCTGTCACCCTTTCGGAGAGTGTGACCAATTCACTGCCACTTTCGTCGTCGTATGGTTGTGTCGTTAGAGATACGGTTTGGCCAGAATATCCTTAAGATGTAACGTAGACACCTATTGACAAACGTTTGCAGCTTCCTCGTGATAGTGATGGTCACTCTCCAGATACCACATCCATATAGCATGGAACGGAACAGTCGTAGCTTGGTGTTTAAGCTAATTGCATTACTTCGCCAAACTATGGATAGCATCCCAAACGCAGATTTTGCTTTACCTATTCGGCTGGCTATATCCAGTTCGGTTCCGCCATCGGTTGAGATAATACTCCCAACTGGTCTTAATAGAGCAGCGTGCATTCTTCAACGCAATTCCACATAAAAGGATGTTTTTTTGGAAGGGGATGCCCAAACTAGACAACGCACTATATAGCTCGTCTTTATAAACTCTACTATAGGCGGCATACAAAAAAACTATAAAAAGAAACAACAGGAAAGTTACAATCCATTTGGAGCGGAATCCCTCATCTTCAAATCCATCCCTGCTAAAGTGGACATGCACCTGTGATTGAAAAGGCGACATTTTTTACAAGTGGGCATGGTTGTGGGCGGATTTCAAATATTTTTACACTTGTACTGCTTCGGATTTTATAAAGCTTGTATATGAAGTTTCATGTTCCTTGCTTAAAATTTAAGGTCCAAGAACTGGTGACTTACATACAGACGGATGGACGGACAGACGGACGAACATGGCTATATCGACATAACTTCCGATGTTGATTATTATTTCTCTATGTTTCAAACTATGTATCAAAATGAATATACCTTACGGGGTAGGGTATAAAAATGGTCTGACCCTTCTATGCAGCGACGCTTTCCTTTTTCTGTTTACCGAGACTGTCCATTGTTATAGTCGAGTGAAAACTAGCACTTAGAAAACTGCACCTGATAGTGGCTGACTATAGAATTCTTACACAATTACACCTGTTCGACGTTAAAGTTTCTTACATTAGTTCTTTGCGTTTCTGGACCACCAAATCCTAAGATAAAGTTTCGTCCAGCTGCAAATTCGATTAGCCTACGTCATATCTTATCATATGTGCTATCCAAAATGCGTTATATTCCTATTTTTGCTCGTAGGTTTTGTCGACGAGCTCGTAGAAGCAATTTTTGTTGACTTCATACCTCATCTCATATTGGTCTGGTGTTAACAAATTTACCCTGAACAACCCTTCGTGAATAGTGCAGACCTACAGTTTCATGTTTTGTTTGAATGGTGGGCCGTGAAAATGTTTGTATACACTTTGATGCATAATTTATAACATAGAGAAATAAGGCTAGAGATGAAATTTGGTATATAACCTTCTTTAGACCCGAAGCAGTACAAGTGTCAAAATACGCCCACTTTAAAAAAAAAAAATACCTTTCACACACATTTCCCAGAATCTGAAAAATATTGCCTTTAGGGAATGTATAGACGTTCACATTCTCTACAATTCGTCAATACATTATATAAATCTACGCCCACATTTGTTGGTGTTTTTTTCTCCAGAAAATCCCAATAGCTTTCTCAAAGCTACTTACGGTGAAGATTAAGTCTTCTTCTGGAAATTTTACCAGAATTCTTGACCTACAATTACAAATGGCGACCGTCACGCCCACTTTTTTATAGGAAAAAGTCTTAGCCACTAATTATGTGGCAAAATCTCCTAAAAACTGAGAGAATATCCTCTAAGTAGAAAGATTTATTTGCATTTGAACCAAAAAGTTCACCACGCCACACCCACTTTATTAGGGATGGGTTAGAAGATGAGGGTTAGGTTATTATACGACCTATTTCATACAGATTGTAACTTCTTTCTTTTTTTCTGGCATCCGAATATTTCCGCTCAACAGTCCAACGTACTATCCACTGAGCCATATCGACGTCCGACGGCTTGTACGGACATAACAAATATGGATCATACCAATATTTTTCGAGCCTTGAAACGCTCTCCTTCTGAGAGTTTCCTATTAGTCTTTGTAGCAGGTTTACAGCTATTCACGGCTATGTACTTCCCCAGAGACACATTTAGGCACTCTTATGTGTAAACACGCATGTTGTCATCCATCATTCTACCTAAAGCAGGATACAAATTAAAGGTTATGCGTTAAATGGCGTTTTGAATTCCTCAATATATGTGTTTCTGTGTATAAAGTTTTGGGAACTTATGATATTAGCTACCCATGAAATGGGGGATACCGGGGCAGATTTATGGGTTTTCCTCAATTTTATTCCTAAATCTGTTCTGAAATAATATAAAACAAAAAAATTACAAGAAAAACCTATAAGACAGTTTGAAGATCACATCAATTTTGTTACAACCTGCCCCGAAACAACATAAATTTTAAGTATCATACAATTCATCGTTCAGAAGCAACAAAACAAAATAATATAAAAACGGTGCAGTAAGTACAGACGGTGCTGTTAAAAGTCCGATAATGGTTGATCTTTGACACCAGCTAATAGAAAATTATCTTCAGTAATAATTTTTCGTTTATTTTGTTCGATGCCAAATGCTTTTAACTCTTTCATTATGTTATATGTACGTTAAAACCTTACACCTTGGACCTTGCCCCAAAAGAGTATATTACAACTTGACATGATGTTGATTTTGTTTTATTTCCAAATCGTAAAAAAATCTGAACGAGATTTCATCAAAAGTAAAAGTTAAACTTATATGAGATATAATTGTAATGGACCTACTTTATTGTAATGCAACTACTAGTTAACCAAAAACAAAAGTTTAAAATGTGTGAAAGTGTCTTACATACGTAATGCGATCCATAGAGGAACAAAAAGAAAAAAAAAAACATTTAGTTTTCTTTAATATAGTTTCCCTGTATTTAAAATTGTTCGTCACATCTTTTAATCAAACCTTCTATGCTACTATAAAAGTACTTTGAATCTTTACTATCAAAAAGGTATCGGCTTGCCTAATTTTATTTTAAATTTCCTAAATTTTTTTCTTCTGTGGTCCGATTTTAATTTTAAAAATATTGTAACATAATGTAGCATAATCACTACGCTTCAAAAGTATGCAACAATAATGTAGCATAATAACTACGCCCCAAAACGATGCAACACATTCCGAAGTGTCTTTTCATTCGAGGTTCGTGTCCACAGTAGGAGACGAATTATGTCTAAGACGACGTCGCGGAATTAAGAGAGAATTATAACCGCAAGAGAATTATAACCTCAAGAGGTTATTGGCTACAGCTGTCATCTTGGAATTATTACATCAGAATTTTCTTGTTCCAGTGGTCGAAGAATTTGCTAGAAGTTTCTGGCTATCAGAAATGCGACTATATAAGGACAGATGGCGATCGAGGCAAGCCAGTTGGGTTTTGAACCGCACGAAGAGATTGGAAAAGGCTATTAAGCCGAAGTTGTAATTTTGTGATAAATTGAAAGTTGAGAGTTAACAAGAAGAAGTAATTAGTTTGGATTTGTGAATTAAGTAATAGAAAGGAGATAAAGTGATTTGAGAAGAAAGATACCTTGTAAGGAAGGAATTTGCGAAGAATAGTATAGTGTGAACTTGAATTGTTCTATAGACTAGAAAATAAAGAAATAATCTCACAGAATAACGTTTTATCTACTCGAGCCGTAGCTCGGATATTACAATACGTAATGCGATCCATAGAGGAACAAAAAAAAAAAAAAAATTAGTTTTCTTCAATATAGTATCCCTGAGCTTTTTCCGACGCTTATTAAAGATTTGTTGTCTTAGTTGCCGCAGTAAATCTGAGAAATAGGTTCAGGGATGGGAGGTACTCCTCTATCTGGTACGTTCCCAGATAATTTACTCTGCTCCGAGATAGTATCCCACAGTTTCTGACGATGTAATCTGGAGTTTCATCGGCTTCTGCGTAAAATCTGCATGTTCCATTGCTTTCCAGGCTTAACTTCATTAGGTGTTCATGGAGTTTACAGTGTCCGAAGTTCCCTCGCAGTCCAAAAAAAAAACTGCTCACTACATCACCACATTGAAGACGGCGCTGTTTTTGAACTGCACTGAAAAGTCTGGGCACCCATTTGCACTAAATTATAGTCATGAAGGATGCGAAGGATAATTGTTTTAGATATTCCCAGTTTGTGCGGCTTATTATTTTGCTTTTACGAGTAGTTTGCTCAAAACATTTTGCTCCACAAATTGAATATAATGTTAATTATAGGGCTGTTGGCGTGGGTCATCTTCTAATGATTCTCACCCCAGCGAAACAGCTTGGACCAGTTCTTTATTGATCCAAATGATGGACAAGAATCCCCGTAGACAGCCTACATTATTTCTTTTATCTGCGTTAGTGTTAATTCTTCTTTAGTTGAACATTTTGGCATTATGAGTATACTCAATCTTTAACATTTTTTTTAACTTACTCGACTATGACTTTGTTCCAGCACTGATAAACGCTTCTCAATCCACAGCGTTTCAACTTGTTCCTTATTCAAAAATAAAACATTTTTAGGGAATTCCTTGTTTTAATACATGGGAAGGCTAAGAATACATGGACCGCACTATGTATGTATTTATGAGATTGAAAACTAATAATTCCACAAATTCTCAAAGACAATGATGCATGAGCTTTCGATATATACAAGGTGACACAAAAGTCATCAGCCTATCGTAAGATGATTTCATTTTTAAAAATGGCGTGTCTTTGACATTTGTGAAGTAAACAAAAGTAGAATACACATAGATAAACCATGAATTGCTATACTCTTTAAGCATGTGGAATAATTGTGTCAATGGCTTTGACAAATGTGGATTTGGCTCAACGTGAATTTCGTCGTCGATTCCCTGGTTGTGTGGCAGTAACTGGGTAAATTCTGCGGCATTTAGCCACTCGCCTCGAGGAAACTGGTTCAACACGGGATAGTACCAGACGTGGCCGGGTTCGCTGCTGATGTCCAAGATGTCCATCAATCAGACGGCCGCAATTGGTCTTCAATAGACGGTCTTTGCATCGAATTGTGGGAAAGACTTGGAGATGAACCCGTACAAAGTGCAAACAGCGCATCAGCTATTGCCTGCAGACCGTCAATCGCGTGTAAATTAAAGCCAAGCCCTTCTCCCTCCTCCCGGCTACTTATCTCGATTTGACCGTTTTAGACTTCTTTCTTTGGAGTTTTTTGAAGTCATGGAACAAAATTTAAACGTCTAAATAAATAATAATCAACAAACAGAACCAATTCTTTTTATTTACAAACAAAGTTTTGCTGCCTTAGGAAATCGGGTGAGGGCTTTTGCGACACCTTGTATATACTCATATTAAACTAGCTTTGACAAAGAGCTTCTACAAGCGCACATATGTTACGGTGTGAAACTTTGTAAGCCCTGATTTAAGCAAAATCCTAAGGCCCAATTCTATTTTAAAATTTGATGCAGATGATAGTATTTGAATTTATGAGATAGTTACGGCACAAATTCGCAAATGAGGTGCTAAATTATATCATTTCCTAATTCGATATATTATTTCATTACCAGCAAATGATATGCCAAATGAGCATTTATTGAAATGAATTTGAAAGAAAAACTGTTAAAGAGAGAAATGATGACATTTGGGTTTAGTTCCACATCTAAAGCCTCTGAGGTAATAGTTAAATAATTGCTTGATTATTACCTCGTGCAAACACATAAACCCTAAAAATAACAGCTTTGCGAATTCGTGCTTCGAATGTACTTACAAATAGACAAGGATAGCTCACTGAAAGGTGAAACAATTGACCGTTCCAAGTTGCACACTTAACATGTTCTCGCACTTGTACCTGGAACGTCCTCTAGGTGTATCAACTGTCAAACAACTGTCAAGTATAAGACAACCTTTGTTCCAATGTTGTCCTTTCAATAGGTTTTAGGTGTCTTATGGGGTGGCTCCAGTTACTTACGAACCCATTATAGTTTAGATCACTCTTTCTTTGAGCACTTCTTACAGCAATCACCACTTTTTATCCAGTAAGCAAATCTTCCTTTTTGTCATTTCAAAGCAAACGACTTTTCAAAGAAAAAAAACTACAAAAATAGTAATTACATAACTTGCTTCTCGACTAAGCATTTCCGCCTTAGCATACCAATCTTTTTCTCTGTCTCTGAGATTAGAATTAAAATCTTGATAAAAGCAGCAATTAAGCATAGCACACGCATCCGCACAATCGTCATTGCGGAATTAATCCCACAAACAATATTTTATGCGTACTCTGTCATATTTTAACCAACCTACTTGCTAGCTCCATATATTTGCGTTTTTCTTTTTTTTGTTCATAATCATTATTATATCTAAATGTTAGTCAAATATTCTCGGGAAATCATGTGTATTTGAAACGTTGAGTTTTGGTCGGCCATGTTTTTTCACAACTCATGTTCACGTTGGCTGAGGCCGTAAATCATTTGGCGCATTGTACTCGTATAATGAAACAATGTGACATAACGACTTGGTTTAGAAAAGATGACGACGACGTCGACTCCGGTTTTTGTGACAGTGTTGCCGCTGTTTTAGTGCACATGTCTATCTGGCTACTGTAGTTATTAACGATGATTACGTAACTTATGTGGCATGTTAATGCAGTCATTTGCTAACACTTCCATGCGTGAGTCTTAATTGAACGAATGATACTCGAATCCAGGTCTACATAGAAAGTCTCCGCCCGATCACGTTCGCTCAATGAAATAATTGGAGGTACACGGACTAGGTCATTTCAAAGGTCAATATAGTTTGTAGTGTTATTAAGAGTATATTTCAAGTTATCTTGAGAAAGTTGTTGAACTGTAAATGGGAGCGGAATTCATGAAACAGACATCGTATTAACATTTAAACAGGAATAATTGCAGTTGTATCAGAAGCACCCCGTGAAGAATAAAATTAAATTGTAGTCACACTAAGGTGTGTTCAGCATTAATAGCATGTCACAATTTTATAGTTAATTTCCATTTTTGAAAAAAAAAAAAAAAAAATAGAAAGCTAATAAAATTTCATATAGGTCAAATGCTTCGTCTCACACTTACGAAAAATATGATGTGGGCTTAACCGGAATTGATGTGCGATATATACGAGTATGTAGGTTACCTGTGGAATGATCTCACAGGTGGGAGTTCTACGGAAAGGCTATTTTACGATACTCGTAGGTGCATTGGTATAAATTAAAAAAAAACACTAAGGGCGAGATTGATAGTCGAAGCTAAGCTTGAGTTCAAAGTATTACTTTAGAAAGAAATACTTATTTTGTTCTACTTTTTTTGTTTACTTTAGAGAAAATCATTGCTTCAGCACCGATCTAAGATTCGACTATCAATCTCCGCTTAAGATCCTGTATTACTCGAGCATTATACTTTTAAAATAACTCCATACAAGAAAAACAAGAAATGAATTACATATTGTTGTCTTGAAATTTAATTTAAAAGAAAAAATAATAATATACCAGATTCTTCTCAATAACAAACATTAAAGTAGGTAACACATTTGTAGGTATACCTGTGTCATTGAAAATGCAATAAAAAAAAACATTTCACACAAATCACACAAAACGTATAAACCGATATGTGAGCGGAACAGCACTTACGAGAAAACTGGAATTTAATTATTTTGTTTTAACGAGATATTCTTGTTTTTATTTGACGCAGGTTAGCTTTCTGGGGTTAAGCTATACAGCTGTCTCCAATCGCACATAATCGCACGTACAGGGTTGTGGTACCTAAATAAATCTTCAAGACCAGTCGGAATTTCTTCACTTTTTTTTTTTTTTTTTTGAAAAAGTGTTCTTCTACCCCTACCCTGGCTAAACTTCTGCATAAGCTCTACCACTTATCGTATTCCACAGGCATTTGCCCGGATGTACTTGCGTAACCCATTTCGAAAAAAAGGGCAATAAAACCTTCCCTCCTAACTACCGAACAATAGTGTTAACGTCAGTGCTATCCAAGATTATGAGTTATCTGTAAAGTAACCACCTCTTTAATGATCGCAACATAGTTTCCGTTCTACAGAAGCCTTATGACATACCTGTCCGAAAAATGGAATCATTGTATGGTGAATCTCCAAAGATTTCGATAGAGTGTATCATAGTGCCCGCGTTAACAAGTTTAAAATTTACGCCAGACTAAGGTGGAAAAAAGCCCTAAAATAAAATGAAAATTAGGCCAGAAAATATTATTATCGGACTTAAAATGTTGGACAAAATTTCCGAATTGTTAACCCTTTTTCCTTGGAAGAATAGGGTTCATTGCAGATTATGGCCCTTATTGTGATTGTCGATCAGCGATCGTCACGACAATTGTCAATTGCGTCGATTGATTTTAGCTATGACATTATGTAACTCAATCGATAGAGGAATAGATTATTGTGAATATTGTGAATACATCATACTTTGACAGTTTTCGTAATTATTTATTTGTATTAAAATTAATTTTAAAAAATGAGTTCAATTGAGTTGTAGTTTAGCGATTCAGAAGCTGAAAATGGTAATGACGAAGTTCTAAACTAGCCAGAAGAAGAAGTAAATCCAGGCAGATATTGATTTCCATTAGGCTACTCACACTTTTTTCCAATTGACTGAAAGTGTGAAGTTTATTTGGTCCGCCATCTGTTGCTTTCATCTCCAATTTGATGATTATGCATTACCAGTTTTTTATCTTACTTTCACCCATTTCTCCCATGAACGCACGGGAGGTTCATAGCTATTTAGCTCTGTACTTATCTTTTCCCATCGCATTTTTGCTTGGGTTTTTACACAAACTCCCTTCGTGATATCAGGATTTGTTTCCATAAATGAATCCAGAAGCTCTAATTGGTTTTTATTTGTAACCTGCTTCGCCCTGCATTTGAATTCATAATTATAATTTTTTTTAACATAAATACATTATTTTTACTAAAATTGCTTACATTTCATACGCACAATACTCTTTCACTATTCTTCAAGACAAAGCATCGACCAGAAATTTGTGATCGACTACAAGCGACTGTCAAATCGACAAATACCAATCACAATCACAATACACAATGCCAAAATTAGCGATCGACGATCGACGATAAATGTCACTCATCGATAAATTATCGACACTCACAATAGGTACACTTCTAAACCATTCTCGACTAATGCCGGTGCTCCCCAGGGATCAGTACTCTGTCCTACCTTTTTCCTCATTTACATCAATAACCTGCTTTCTGTTACTCTTAATCTGATCCTGTCTTGACTTTGCCTATTTTCTAACGGCTCTGCGGTAAGGAGTCGTTAGAAAATCGTCGAACTATGGACATTGACTTTTACATCAATTGGAATGCGAAAAACCGAGTTAAGTTCAAAGCGCCAAAAACCCTGTTCTGTGCCGTGTATATGAAGTGAAATACTAACGCCGTCAAACTCCAAATAGATGGTGCGGATGTTTCGGTATCTAACAATTACTGTTGGCCTAAAAGGTTGAGCTAGAAGCCTATCATTCCTCAAACGTTTTAAACGGTTTTTCACTCCTGCAGACTCGAACCCGATCTTACTCGTATGTTCGTCCGAAACTTGAATATAACTCGCTTGTTTAGGCGGAATCTCCCGTTGCGCGGAAAGATCACCATAGGAAATCATTTTTTAGCCACTCCAATACGACCGCGGTATGACTTGCCTCCCTCAGTATTTGCAGAAACCTGGTTTGTAAAAATTTAAAAAAAAAAAAGGTTTTTGGTTGGGTTGTCAATCGACGAAGCCTTTGAGTAACAAAATTTTTTTTTCCTCTTTATTTCCAAAATGTCCATTTAAACTTCCCATCCTATCTGCAAATAATAATCCAAATAAGTGACGGTAAGACATTGGGTTGCAGTTTCCAAAATCTACAAAAAATATCTTTGTCACACGCCTTGCTAAAAGAACCTCTGAATGTTAGCTTAGTCTAGCAGTGTAGATAGTCTCATTGGAATACCATTTAAATTGGATGGAGTGGGGAGAATATAAATAGGTTACGTGTGTAACAGTTGAGTATCTGTAAACTCAGTGAACGGGTCGTAACGGATAGCAACGGTACGGTACCAACATTGCCAAACGCTTTCCTAATCATTGAAGCATACCCTTAAGTTTTTTTAATCTAAAGTTGGAATAAACGGGGCCGGCGGCGAGGCCACTTAAAAGCCCGCTTCCTGCGGGCTGTATAAATATTTTTTTTTTTTTTTTTATAATTTGCACGTGTTAAAGGGGATATGAATACCCTTAAACTAATTTTTAGAACACGTGCATTTTTGTGGAAACGCTAAGAGACAGAGAGAAAGACAAAGTGGTGTAGTTTGAAACTCAGGTGGTATTAAGTTTCTGTAAACTCCAAGGGTGGCTGTCCAGATAACTGAGGAGTATTTTGTTTGTTTTCGCTATTATTGTCGTTGCTTATGATTCACGGTATTTTTTTTTTCCGTCCTCCTGATGTCATCATCACGATCAAGTTGCATTTTAGCCATAAGACCACCCTACTGCCAGTGCTATGCCTTCACAGTAGAGTTGACTTAGCTTTTCGCAAGTGATCGACTTTTTTATTTATTTCATGCGAAATAAATAGATGATTCTTGACATCGGGATTCGAACCGTGAATCAACAGCGTGACAAGCGATGATGTTACCACTACACCACGGCCACCCTCATGACATGACCACTGACCACTGAATATAATTTTAAATAAATTTAATTTGTTAGTTTGTCCTAGTGGAAATCATCAGAATCGATGAACGCCTTGCTCAAGTTTAGTTTTGTAGGTTTCACTTAAAAAGTGTGGTGGCTTAGATGACATATGTTTATTTTTAAATTGACATTTTGATAGATTTTCTAGCTGCACACAAATGTATAAACTCCGAAACACATGATGCCCTTTCCAACAAAGATAGATCTTCTAAATGGGGTCAGATATAAAACCCATGCCCATGGGGCATACAGCGTCCAGGAGTATTCATCGCATTTTGACGTGGTCCAGGAAACATGACAGAGAGCTCTGAAATATTCCCGTAAATTTAATGTCACCACAAATTTCAACTTAAAAAAGGACCAAGCTTTCTAGTGCAAAAATCATTTAACTATTCAGCTGCGAAATAAAGTGAGATCTAATTGTGCGTCAAGTTCAACTTTTTCGTGCGACTACGAGCACGAGTTAAAGCTTTAAAATGCTTTCCTATTTCTGTGGTTTTATCGGGGGGTTCGAAGTAAATATATAAGTATTTTATCTCTGCCTTTACCTTAGTTTATCTACTACCTGTGTATCTTAATAGTAGCAGAGTTGTGCTGTATTTATTAGTTTGATGTATCGTGTAGATTAAGATTAAACTACAGTATAGAATGTTGTTTTGTCTCAAACCTAATATAATGCTTTAATTCTTTAACCGAAAGGATATGAAAGTATCCTGTATAATTTACCATATTCTTGTAGAATTTCATGTCGAGTACAAGTTCTATGGATTAAACTGACGAATGTGTTTGTTTTTCAGATATGTGGAATTCTGCTTGTCGTCTTTGGTGTAGTATTGTTTACTAACGTCGGTGAGTATCACAATCTTGAGGAAGCTGTGAAGACTCATCAAATACCGATTGGACTGATCGTTTTGGGATCAATTGTGCTCTTGATTTCATTTTTGGGATGTTACGGAGCGATCAGGGAATCCTACTGCATGTCAATGACAGTAAGTTAATCTTTTTTTTTTTCAGATGTAATTGTAATAAAACAATATTCTACTTCTTCCCCATTTAGTACGCAGTATTGCTTCTGATTATGCTCATCGTTCAACTTGTATGCGTCGTTTACTTCTGGGTCGACAAGGATAACTTTATGAATTCAATGGGAAAGATCGTTGACAAGGCATGGGATGAACGCACCCGTAAGGCTGACTTCATGGATGCCCTGCAAGTTGGAGTAAGTTTTTTTCTTTTTCTTTTTTCTTTTGCAAAACAAGTTAGCATAATCATTTATATAATAAACAATTTATTTATTTTAGTTTAAATGCTGCGGTAAGAACGGACCAACTGATTACTTGACCACCTTGTCACTGCCACCATCAACATGCTGCGAGAATAACGACTGCACAAATCCCTTGAACATCTACGCTGTAGGCTGCAGGAGCAGATTCGTTGATTTCTGGTCAGGCAAGAGTGATATTATTAAGTTCGCTGGATTAGCTATTGTCGGAATTGAGGTAAGATCATTTTTTGAAGGTTTTTTTTTTTATTTTCTCTAATGGTGATCTTTTGTTTGCAGTTGGTCGGATTCATCTTTGGTTGCTGCTTGGCCAACAATATTCGCAACTACAAGCGTAGGGCGGCCTATTAATTTTGTCAAATAATGTTATTGTTTTTTTTTTTTTTTGTACAAAATGCTAATAGCATTCCGTTTAAGTTAAAAGATAGCACACCCGAAATTATTCAAGGGCGTGAATTGAATTATTTCCACCAAATTGTCTCACACTCATAATATAAATTTTTTGATACATTTTTTCTTAAAAATCCGAAGGATACCTTGAAAACAATATACCAAACTTGTGCGGTTAGTTTTTATGATATGTTTATAATATTAATATATGAATAAAATACTTACAGTATAAACGAAGAGAAGGTTTTGTGTATACTCTTTTTTAAATATTGTGACATACGAGTAGAGAAAAAAAGCAGGAGGCAGACACATAGGTGAAGATGTTTACCCACAATACCTTTGCATGCGATGAAAATTTTTAGGGTCTTGTTTGGAGACACTGTACTTGCTATTAGGTAGACTTATCTTTCCCATCTAAAGTTCATAAGGTCAGTTCAAATGTCAAACCATCACAAGCTACCTTCTTCTTTTCCTTACGGCGAGGTTATGATCCGGAGTAGTAGGTTATTATAGTAGTAGTTGGTATTGCGATTGTAAATTATTAATGACAGATTGACTATCGTCAATTTGTATCAAATTTCCATTTTGAATAGAGCCAAAGTGGTATTGTGATTATCAATTGAAATCAATTCTTTTGATAAATGTCAATTGTTTAGTCAATTGCATTGTTGTGGATGACAAAGGCAGACGCTACGAATGAAAATGTAATTTTTTGTAATATTTTAACGAATTTATAACAAAAAACCATTTATGGTTTTAGGGCAAAAATAGTAAGCAACACAAAACAATTGGAGTGATTGGTCCAATTAATGACCGAAAATCAACACAATGCAAAAGAAATTTGGTCGAAAACCATTTTGCTATAGAAGTGGGAACTGTTTTCATTGGAGCTGAACAGTTTAGGTCCTCCACAACGCAACTTTCGAAAAATGCAAAAGGTGTGAAATATAAGGCACAGCCTATTACACCCGGTATTCCACTTCTTTCGAAAAAATAAGTTTTTGCCTATAGTTTCTCAGCATTGGAGTAGTTGAACTTTATCCATTTCGCATAAATGTGTGCTTCGAGTAGATTAAAAACATCTTTTAGAACCAGAGACCCAGTTGATTGTGCTAGACCTATGGAATGGTCGTTCCCGACGCTGATTTGATATGACCCATGAGCACATAACCGCAATGCTTTGGCAAGCTTCATTACGTCCGGTATCGATGTAGTTCTTTTAGCTGATTTTAACTTTCCCTCTATTTCACGCAATAAATAGGAAAACGCTGCCTTCGATGAACTAATATTCGTCACAAAACTGAAAAAGAATAAGAACGAATTTTGATTACGGCGCTATGTACCTACATACTTTAATCTAATTCTAGAGGATTAGAAACATCCCTTGACTTCTTTCGTCTCCTGAGTTTCCAAAAAAAAGTTGAAAACTGTTCATCTTCATCATCGTCAAAAACCAATTCAACTGCTCATTTTAAGATTTTATTTAAACAATTTTTACAAAAAACAGAAATTTTCTGCTGCACACAACACAAATTTTATCAAACGAGTTACACAATACCAAAAATTGTTTCGATTGATAAATTTGTCAATCGTCAATTGATTGATAATTGACACTCTCAATATGACCCATTGCCTTTTTGGCGGGGTTCGAAAGATCTCTCCTTTGAACATGACAATACCAACTGAGCCGGTCCTGCTCTATCTTCCTTGTGATGTGTTCTTTTACATAAAGGCTTCCTCGAATCTCCGAACTTCTTATTCCATCAAGCTTTGTTACTCCTGCTGTCATGCGAAGCATCTTCATCTCAGCTGCCGTTAATTTGCCCTCATACTTTTTGTACGTTGTCCAGCATTGTGAAACGTATGTGAGCGCCAGACGTACAACTGCGGTGTAGAGCCTTCCTTTCAGCTTAGGGGACATGTTTCGGTCACAGAAGATTGTGGAGTTTTCCCGCCACTTCATCCACCCTACGCTTACGCGATGTTTGATGTCATCATCACAAGTTGATCATAGATCCCAGATATTTGAACTTTTCGCACTTAGGAAGAATTGTTCCATTCAAGTAAATGTCTAAATGAATAGACCGGTGTGGATCAGAGAACGGGCAGCACAGATACTCTGTCTTTTTTGAATTAACATGATACCCATAGCCCTCCACAACATCCACCCATACATCAACTGCTCGTTGCAGGGACGTTTGATCTTCACTTATGATAGCTCCATCGTCAGCAAAGAAGAACTTATGCACTTTGGAGTCCGTCACTTTCCCTTCAAGCAGATAATCAAATACTGCAATAAATAGTAAAATACTGAGAACGCTTCCCTGGTGTACACCGACTTTGATTGAGAACTCTTCGGTGACTCCTGCGGGACATCTTACTCTTGTCCTTGCCCCCTCGTACATGTCCATGATCATGCGCACGTAGGTTTCTGGAACACCTCGTTGTCTTAGCGCCACCCATAAGAGATCTCTTGGTTGTCTATCAAAGGCTTTTTCAAAATCAACCAACACCATATGCAAGTCCTTTAAGGAATCACGATGTTTTTCCATTATGATTCTTATACTTTGGATTGCATGTGTTCTTGATTTACCCGAGACAAACCCGCACAGGTCTTCAGATAGCCGTATTATTTTACGCAGTCGGCCATCTAATACCCGCTCAAAGATCTTCATGATGTGTGACATCAGCTTGACAGAACGGTAGTTATCGCAGTTTCGGGTATCGCCCTTTCCCTCCACTGATTAGGCATTGTATCACCGCTTATAAGTTTGGAGATAAGAATCATGAGCTATCTCGACCCGATGTCTTCCATATTTTCCCAGAACTCAGGTGATACCGCTTTTTTTTTTTACTATTTGACCGCATTCTTAACTTTTTCGACAGTAATGTCGGATACTTCGTAATGGTTAAGAGCGGCTCTTGGACTAATCGTTCAGAAGTTTTTCACAATACTGTCGCCATCTGTGCAGAATTTTGTCGTCTTCCACAAGAACCTGGCCTTGTTAATGAACTTTTAGGAACGAATCTCCTGAGCATTTCTTTTTCTCTGTGCGGCTATTTTGAAGATATGATAGTTGTTCCCTTACTCAAGTTGTTTTGTCGAAGCTCCTAGGTAGCCTGGTTCCTATCAGACGCCGAAGACGATATTTCCTCCAACTCCCGATAGAGGCTTTTCATACCTTTTGCTTGAAATTGAGCGCACTTCTTCGCGAGACCTTTGCAACATTTATATATCACTTCAAGGCGAGCTTTTTCATCTCTATTAGTAGAAGAGCACTTTGACCAAGCCTTGAAAACCGTTTTCTTTTCCCGTATCACAACTTCTTTGGCGTGTTGGCAGGGGTCTTTTGACGTTCCAAGCAGTGATTTGGCTCTCTCCAAGCAAGATCGCTGTAGGGAATCCCACATATCTTGTGCTCTGCACTCCTCATCACCGACCTCGTCGATGACGCTAGACAGGTAATTTGTCATGCTGGTAATAAAAGCTTCGCCTTTTCCTATGTCCAGCTTGTACCAATTGAACTTGTACATCACAAGCTACCTATTTGGAGTAAAGAGATACTTTACAAAGCACGAGTTAAAACGCGACTTGAGTATTGTTCTCACTTAATTTTCTTGTTTTGGTGGGAGAATTTTAAATTCAGCTGAAGTATAATACAAACAATTTTGAAATTTAGGAATGAAGGTTGGAGTATTGCAAAAATATCAAAGTTAGTGAAGAGAAGTCGTACAGTAGTGAGAAATTTAATAAACGACCCCGAAAACTATGGCAAAAGAAAGTCTCTTGATAGACCACCAGTTCTTTAACATCTCGTCAAATCGCACTTAAAGCAGAAGTTAAAACCAACACAAACTACTTCGGGAGCCGACTTTAACCGAAGCTCGTAAATCGTGCCGTTTAGAGTTTGCTCGCAGCTATTGCCATTGGAAGAAAAAGTGGAGAAAAATCATATTCACATATGAAAAACTTAGACTTGATGGCTGGGATTTCCATTTTCACGATCTACTTCAGGAGTAACGAATTTTAAGTTGCCGTCAAATGGGAGGAGGTTCTGTAATGTACAGAATTAACAGCGTTGGATATATTGAACTAGAAGGACTAGAGCTGCTCGCGAGCTCAACGAGCAGAAGAGGAGAGACGAACATCGATCGAGGAAATAGAGAGATGCTACTGGAGGAATGAGGTTCGGAAGTTTTACCAAAGGGTAAAACGAACCTGTCAAGGCTACAAGACCCAAACGGAAGCCTGCAAGGCCGATCAAGGGAACATCGTAGTAGAAACGCAGTCAATGTTGAGGATATGGAAGAACCATTTCTGCAGACTGTATAACGGCGACGACGAATCAAATCGCGCTGTCAGGCAGAATTAACCATTCAACCTGTTCGATGTAGATCAGCAATTCCGTCCACCCGATCTAGACGATTATTATATGATTATCTTCTATAGATAATCATATCTAAACTTAAGTCCAACAAAGCTGCTGGAGCTCACGGCCTATCTGCCGAACTATTCAAAGTGGCGAGCGATGACTTGGTAAGGAGCATGCACCAACTCATCGGTAAAATATGTTACTGTGAAGTATGCCCGATGAATGGAACCTCAGTATTGTTTGCCCGATCCTCAAAAAAGGGGACCTTCTGAACTGCGCCAACTACAGAGTCATCAGTCTCCTTAACCCACTATAACTCAAAATCTTCAAATTAAAATTTTTTTGTGGAATCGGATAGGTTTTTGAATAACAAAAAATACTTTTTTTTTAAATTTTGATATTATATATTGATAACGCATAATATGATAAAAGAGGGAGTGTAGCTTACAGGCAACAATTCATTACAAGGTCAAAGAAAACGCATGAGATTACATCAAATAAAATTTTTATTCAAAACTAAATTATTTATGACAGGTGGAAGTTTCTGAAACAATTTTTGTTTTTGGTATAGCATAAAGCAACGCCGCACTTCTCGCAGACCGTATGAGTGAATCCAACACATTTTGGAAACTTGCATCTAATTTTTTTTTCGGCCCATTGAGGCCAGTGACCGACTTGATCTTGGCGGACTGCTTGTGGTGGCACATGTTGGGCAGGTCCCTTATGTTTCTTTGCCAAGATCTCACCTTCTATAGATCGGCGTGTGGTCAAACTGGTTTTTGAGCCCATCTTGCACAGAGTTTCAGCGACTTCCAGGCGAAAATCTGCGGATGCCATAACAGCTTTGTCAGGAATGTTTTTGTACTTGCAAACCCGTTTATAGAGCACCCATGAGTTAGCCATTGTTAGATCCAAGTAATGATAAAATAGACGCATCTGCCATCGTTTGCTCCTCAGTCGTATTTTATAAATACCCATTATGCTGTCTATAAGGTCAACACCACCCATGTGTCAGTTGTACTCGCGCACAACATCAGGTCGCGGGATCTCGATATATCTGGAGTTCTTTTTGTCGTATCTCCGGACTTCAGACACGGGATTTTGACCAGTAAATGTAGAGGCCAATGTAACTAGTTTATTGTCCTTCCATACAACCGTCGATACGTCGATGCCGTTGATGTTGGCACATACTCCTCCGAATATCCTCGATCCTTCTTCATTATCACTTTTTCATTGGACAGCTTGCAGTCAGGAATTCTATTTCTTCAGATAGTACCTAGGCCAAGAATACCATCTTTGGCTAAATATTCCAAAAGAGGCAAGGAAGTGAAGTAATTGTCGAAGTAGATTCTATAATTTTGGTGACGTGAAATCATACGCGACAATTTTACAACTACGTTAGAAGAGGCTCCTAGATCTGGCTCTTCTGCTCTGACAACATTTTTTTTTGCCAGTTTCAACCTCTGTCGTATAACCGAAGCCAGAAACGCCACTCAGAACATATAATTTATAGCCCCTCTTATGAGGTTGTTGGGATTATACCTTTTGAGCATATTCCGGGCTTTGTAGAGCACATTTGCTCATCTACACAAAGCCATGGCTCTAATGGAACTTTGGCATACGCTTCGTTCAAGGCCTCAACAACGGGACGAATTTTGAAGATCCTATCAGCGTTAGGATTGCTTCTAGGAAGACATTTAGTGTTGTCGTTGAAATGAAGGTGTTGTCTAATTTTTTCAAATTTATTGGACGGCATTGTAAGTTGAATGAGAGGTGTACCAAGGACGGAACTCCAATGGTTGGTAACTCTGGGCAGCTGAACTAGTGACATTATATATACCAGCCCTATAAATTGCCGGATTTCTATCTCAGATACACGAAAAGTGTTGTTGGGATCTTTCTGTACCAAATATAGGTTCGTTTCTACCGATATTTTCTTTATAAGGTCTGATGGAAACAAGTAATGAAAGAACTGTATAGGAGTTTCCAGATCCATGATATCAGAACCCAGTGATTCGTTGCCAGTAAAAGCCAGCTGCTGTTTTGCGGGGGGACCTGACGGATCTTGAATGCCTGAACTAGAAGGGGTCGGTTCTACCTCGGGATTAGAGTTGCGGATGTCATCATCCAAGTTTTCTAATAATGTGTACATATAAAATTCGTCCCCAAAAGACTCATCAAGAAATTCTCCTAAATCCGGGTCAAAATCAGGATCTGCCAAACTATCGTCATCAAACTCGAGACCATCTTCACTTGCAGAATCATCTTGGAATTCATATAAATCGTTGTTATGGCGTCGATGATCCAACCTAAAACAAAATAATTACTAGTGTAAATATTCGCAGTTCATACAAAATAGTTGCCCTTTCTGTATAATGTAGCCTACAAGATACAAACACTAAATACCACCAAATACCAAAATACCGATAAAATATCCAAAATATATTAGTAATATAATAAAGTTTGAACACTTACCTTATATATTCTCAAAAAAATAAGCACCAACAAACGTAAATTCTATTTTTTATTATTTTATAATTTTTATCACACGCGGACTATTTGACAACTTTCACTCTTCAAAGGGCAACGCGTCATACGGAAAACGTAGTGACAGCTAGCCTACTTTGATTGTACTTGTTTGAAGGAACGATGTGTAGACGACATTCTACAATGCGTGAAAAGGTAATATATATTAATTAATAGTTGGAGAATTATGAAGGGTAAAAAGGAATGATGCCTGTAGTCTACAATATGCTATAGAGGGTTAACCCTCGCTTATAAGATCTTATCTGCCGTGTTGTGTAAACGACTAAAGCCGATCGTCAACAACTTGATCGCTCTACATCAGTGTGGCTTTAGGCCAGGAAAGTCCCCCACCGACTAAATATTTACACTACCCAGCAGCTTCAAATCGATACTTATCACCTTTGCATCGATTTTAATGTCGCATATGACAGCATTTATAGAACCGAGCTGTATAGAGCAATGTCTAGTTTTGGCATCCCTGCCAAACTCATCCTTTGATATCAAAAAAGGATTCAGATAAGGCGACGCGCTGTAATGCGATTTCTTTAACATCGTTCTTGAAAGAATAGTGCAAAACTCAAAAGGCACAATCTTTCAAAAGTCTGTGAAATTACTCGCATACGCCGACGATATTGACATAATCGGAAGAACGCAGCGTGATGTCAGTGGGGTTTTCATGAGTATTGAGACGGAAGCGGCGAAGATGGGTTTAACGGTGAATGAGTAAATTTGCAGAACACAACAAACACTGACTTGTTTACAATGCTATCACGCACAAACTTCCGACAAATGGCGCTCAAACAAATATTTGTACGCCAGATGACAGATGTACCAACCTAAAAGAAAAAAACTTTTGACAATATCTCAAGCGCGGTTTGTTTAAATGGAAAATTCCGGGTACTTTCTGATCAGAAGGTATATCTTAATTATACAAATTAGCAAATATTCATTCATTCACAGCATGGAATTCGCTCTCTATAAAAGGACCTTAACGGATCGAAGTTGCGCTTGCGATTGGCCATTTCTTTTAACTTGACATGCTTTTACCACCAACTATCTTGAAGTGGTTTTAGGTTTTCTAAAGTTTAAAAATAGGATATACAATCATGGATGTACTACTTGAATGGTTCAATAAATTTTAAAATCAGTAGCGGTACAAAATTTAGGCAGCCTCAGTTCATATATCCTTTTTATTTTAATCCTTTTGAACTAAAAATACAGTTGCAACAATTGTATATGTTGCACGTTCATAAACAAATTTTGTAAAATTATCGCAACTGGCATCCATTAAGAAATTCATTTTTATATTTATTCCCTGATTCTGTTTCTCTATCAAAGACAAGATGCATACGATTCGATGCCTAAAAATGGGAAATTGTAATTTTTTTTTTTTAAATTTAGGAAAATATGGTTAACTCACCTTTTATAGTGAAGGTATTTGATTCTATCCCTTATTTCAGAAGCTAAGCTTTCAGCCAAGTGTACTGCTCGCCACGAATCGTATGTTCGGCTCAGCCTGTCCCAAAGAATACGTTCCTCGATAATTGCTTCTACCAACTTGTAAACCTGTTCCATTGAAAAGTTATGCTTCAGAAACTGAATATCCAATTTTGGATGGCATTCTTCGCTGCAATCTGCGTCTGTGGAGTCATCAGTTCTTAAAATGGCTTTCCTTTTATTTGCTAGCGTTTCATTGAGAAGAGCATTCATACGATTTGTTGTTCGCACTGATGCAGTTATGCTGTAATTTATTCAATTGAAAAAATGTACTTGAAATTAAAATGAAAAGTTTGAGAAGATCATCAAAACTACGATTCACGAAGGTCTTTCACAGTTTGATTTCTAATTAAAATATCGTACAGAAGACGTTACGCGGATATATTGTATTCTATCGCTTATTTTTGCCTAGAACTTTCCTATCCCGAAAAGTTTGTCATATGATAGATATAATACCTTGATCAAAAAGTTTCAGGAATGGCTACCGTGTGGCGCTTTCAGTTATCTGATTCCAGTTTTTTTTTTTTTAGGTTGACACATCTGTCATTAACATTCTCCAAATTTTAGCGTCGTAGTTTGACATTTGTAAAAACTACGCTGTCGAGAGTGCATCTGCCTCCGTGTGTGTTTTCGATTTTTTACGATTTTAAAAATGGGATAAACTTTGCAAAAACGAGTTTGCATCAAATGTTGTGTTAAAAACTGATTCAACGGCTGAATCCGACCCAGCATTCATCAAACGCATAATTACTGGAGAAGAGACGTGGGTTTATGAATACGAAACACAATCCAGGCATCAGGCGAGTGAATGGTGTACACCGAAGGACCAAGACCGACAAATCCAGGTCATTTTCAATCGAAAAAGATGATTGACAATCAACAACGTTTATTATTTGGCCGTCATTAAACGTTAGCGTGAAGCAATTCGTCAAAAAAGACCGGATTTGTGGGCAAACAACTCGTGGGTTTTGCACCACCATAACGCACCGTCGCGCAATGCCATCCTTATTCGTGAGTTTTTGACCAAAAACAGTACGAATACCATCCAACAGCCACCGAATTTACCTGATTTGGCTCCCTGCGATTTCTTTCTGTTCGATCGACTCAAGAAACCGCTCCCGGGCACTCGTTTTAGCAGCCGAGAGGAGATAATAGAAACATCGAACACAGCTCTGATAACTATACCAAAATCCGATTATAAAAATTGTTTCGAGGATTGAATCAAGCGCTGGCATAAATGCGTTTCAGTCAATGGAGTCTACTTTGAAGGGGACAATACCAATTATCAAGAATAAGCTTGTATTTTCAATTTACTGAATATATTCCTAAAACTTTTTGATCAAGGTAGTATAACAGGTATGATCCCGCATACTTTTTAAAAAAAAAAAAAAATACCTTTAAACTCTATAATCACTCACACAATACTTTAATATGCCACTTACAACGGTCAAACTAATTTTAACAAATTTATTACCTTTTTGTGACCTTCACTTATATTATTCGTTGCGGCTCTGTCCCATGAACACCCCACACAAAAGTAAAAACTGTATTCGAATCGGTTAAGTAGCTTCGAGCTCATCGAGTTCATATCCACAAACAGACATATTCTTATATTCATTTTGTGCTTTAGATGAAATTTGTTTACGGTTTTAAATTTTGGACAATACCATTATGTATAGAATACCATATCGGTTAAATAGCTGCCACGAGAATTTTTGCAAACTTCGATTCTCGTGAGTTAATTGTCGATGACTTTTCGTCACATTTTTGGCTGTATTGCGGCCATAACTTTGCGGATGTGAAAGATGTCGCCAAATCTTGAAATTAGACGGCCGGAGAATTTTTCGTGCAATAGAGCCAAATTTGCCTGTGTTATGTGGCACGTAGACCTGCCCTGTTGGAATCAGACGTCGGTCACAACAATATCTTCAATTTCAAGCCAAAAAGCTGAAACTTAAAGAGATGAAGATGCAAATCCAAGCGCAAAATACGCCAAATGGAGCTATAGGAAATGCGCAATAGCTGACGTTGGCATGGAATTGATAATTCCAGGTTTTCACCCACTGAGGCACTCACAGCTTGTATGCTTTCAGTTGATCGAGCATTACGATGTTCACAGGCCTTACTACATCAAAAATACCGATTTGTTCAAATTTGGTGATTGTGTTTCGAATTGTTTGCTCAGTTGGGGCATTATTGCCGTAATCTATTCTTAAATCGCGATACACAGATATGTATTACAGAACTGTAATTTTTGTAGCAAGGTGAAACAAATTTAATGCGTCGGTGGTTAAACGATCCATATTGTAAAATGACAAGGCAAGAAATAACTACCTGTCACTATGGATGACAGATGGATTTGGAAGATGCCATAGGAATGTGAATTTCCAACCTCAAAATGAATAAAACTTTATAATGGGACGAAACATAATTTCATTTCAAATATTTCAGTAGAATAGCTGATTCGATACAAATTCAATATACAACAGTGCAAAAATTTGATTTACAAATATTGTTTTGAAATCACTGTTGGTTTGGTTAAGAATTTATTAAGTTTAATTTGTTGATAAAATACGTACTAAAATTAAAATTGGCAAACCAACCAGTCTTTACCGTTTGAAGTATAGTTTCAAATATTAAGTAACAAGTTATAAGAAAAGTTAAACAATCACCAAAATACAAGGTTTTTCAATAAGGACATAACAATTTTGTATTTAAATAAATCACAGAATAATTGAGATATCGGGCTGAAGTTTATTCCAAGTATAGTACACATGATAGATTTAAGTATGAAATTCGATCTCGTTCATATGACCACCGCGAGCACGTTTGCAGTGATCGATTCTTTGGAGCCAATTTTCCACCACTCTTCCACACATATCGGCTGGAACGTTGGCAATTTCGCGTTCGATATTATTCCTGAGCTCCTCTATTGTTGTTGGCTTATTGGCATAAACCAACAACTTAATGTAACCTCATAAAAATAAATCCATCGGCGTTAAATCGAATGACAGAGCTAGCCATTCGACCGGACCATTTCTCAAGATTACACGATTACCGAACTTCCCCTTCAATAGATCAATTGTTTGACCAGCTATGTGGCATGTGGCACCATCTTGTTGGCACCACATATCACTGATGTCAAGTCCATCCAATTCTGTCCAAAAATAGTCTTCCAACATGGCACGATAGCGAACTCCATTGACCGTAACATGGCGATCATTTTCGCCGACGAAAAAATACGGTCCAATCACACCTCCGGCATCCACACCACACGATCACTTTTTGTAGATGCAATGGAGTCTCTCGAAGTGCATGTGGGTTTGTTGCACATTTGCTTATTGACAAAGCCATTAAGCCAAAAATGAACTTCATCGCTGAAGATGATTTTTAGATGAAATTCAGAATTTTCTTCAAACTTTTGCAGAGCCCAATCGGAAAAGTTTCGACTCTTCAAATGATCAAGGGGCTTCAGTTCTTGAGTTAATTTGATCTTGTAAGGGTGTAGGTGAAGATCTTTAATCAAAATTCGCCACAATGTAGACTGAGAGATTCCCAATTCCTGTGAACAGCGTGAAATCGACTGATTTGGCTCATTTTGAACTGAAGCACTTACTGGCACAGGAACATATATGAATATGTGAATATGTTGACTCGAATTTATCCACTATAGCAAGCACGTACGATTACTATAACCAAAAATTGGAGTAAGCGCTAATTTGATCTCGTAAAGACGTAGGCCAATGTCGACTGAGAGATTCCCAATTCCTGTGAACAGCGTGAAATCGACTGATTTGTCTTCGACCGGTGCGTTGTCTCACGGGCACAGGAACATTCAATAGTGAATATGTTGGCTCGAATTTATCCCATATAGCACGCACAGTCTGTCTATTGGAACGATTATTACGACCGAAAGTTGTTCTTAAAGTTGCGACCTGCGATAGTAATTTTTAATAATTTACAAACGTTGCTCGTTCATGAACTTCACCATGATAAAAATGTAGATCTTGACTGACGTTTTGACATCGACAGATCATAAAAAAAAATTTATGATCTGTCAAAATAGTTATGTCCCTATTGAAAAACCCTTTTTAAACAGCTTTTGTCCGAAACTTCTTCAAATTATAAAGTAATTACATACCGCGACTTCCAATTACTCCAAGAAGCCATAAATTCGCTGCAATTTTATTAATTGCAAAATAATTGCACCGAACTGATAAAACTTCCTTACAGAGAGGACACGACCTCCTGATGCCCCGAGTAAAATCACAATGTTCGATTGGATAAATTTCCAAACCATACATGCAACGAAAGGAAACTTTCCCCATTCAAGTGGGTCTCATGTTGCATGCATTCAAAATAGAAATATGCAATCAAAATAACTTTTTTTAGGCATCGATTTCTGTTAAGGATTACATATGCCTGATAATATGTATAGGCACCAGATAACACGGTTACGAGTAATAAACAGAATCGTTACAGTGCATTAAACTGAAGTTAGACTATCCTATTGATGAGCTATTGCTCCTTACGTTAAAGTTCACAAATCACTCACATTCGAATCGGGTGCATGGTTTCCGACAACTTAGAATACCGCTGACGACGGCAGCCGCAAAACTGATTTGCCTTATACGCTGATGAAGGATAACATGTGTGTGCTAAACTAATTTGTGAAACGTTAGCTAGAAGGTGCGTGACCTATCATCATTTTGTATGGTACTTGCCAAAAATATTGTCGGTGCGAAATCCATTGTAGGATGTGCTTATCAGAACATTAGTTGTGCTCTTCAATTGGACTTTGATTGAATCAATAAAAAATAATTTGTGAATGAATAAAGTTAGTAAATAAATTAATGTCTTTCATATGTGAATGACGTAAAGATGTATCCATCTGAAAGAAATATATTCCTTGACATTCAACAAAAATAGGTGGCATGGCTAACATTTATAAAGCGTTGGTATATTTGCCTGTTCGAATATGAGTAGATACAAATTTGTTATGATTTTACAATTTCATGAGTAACAAACAAATGAAATGAATTGTAAGAGGTGGATCACGTGCACAATGATATTACCTATACAAACAATATAAAGAGTCAAAGACTTATTTTTTCGATGAAATTAGAACTTCCGCAGAACATTTTATTTGAGTAGCTACATACATATGTATGTGAACATACATGTTAGGTGCACATACGCCATACGAAAATCGTTTCCGGAAACAGCTCCTGCGACATTACCATTGCTTATTTTGGTAGAGGCAATACTAAATAATAACAAACTAAATTGAAATGAATTGAGGCTTTGGTTTGGTTTAGGATGGCGAGGCAGTCGAGACTTTCAACTCGCAAACGCCCTGTTTGGCACCGCAGTCGAATCTCAAAATAGAAAATAAAATGCACCATACATCTCAAAAATAAACTTTTCCCATTCTAACTTAGCATAGGTTACGAGTATTTGAATCAAATTTATTGATGCGTGGAAGACCACTTGCAAGCATAACGAGGAGAGTGTGAAAACTGACAACTCTTTGTCTTCTCTTTTTTTTATATTTTCCACCACTTAAGAGTTCATATGCACTCATATGTCCTTTGAAGTGATGGAGAGAGAGGGAAAGGTATAATGACAAATTAAAGATTAGAGTGGCGGGTGAGTGACTTAAACAGTACCTATAACCTGGAGACGCTGGACGCATCATTTTGGGTCAGATGCTATGGAGAGGATCGTGGCTTGGTGTTAATTTGAAGGCAACATCTGTCGCCTATGAGAGTCAAACTGCTTAGTCGAAACAGTTTATTTGTAAATACATACTTATTCAAAGCTATCTAAAGGTCGTTCTACCACACACAACTCGTGGATCCGTCCTTTAGTCTGCAGCATGGCTTTCGCAGAATTCCCTATATTCTACGATTTCTGTGTGTATCCGACCAAAGAGATCCGACTTTATTTGCAAGATTTTGACTTCTTATACTTCGTTGGCTTGACGAACCGAATAACGTCCAGCAGCTAATAAAGTCCAGCTTTCGAAAGTCCAGCTAAAAGTCTGTAGATTGCATGGATATTAAAATTAATGTGTCCAAGCACATCCTTGTGTAAATGGAGGTCATATGCCAAGCGGCGAACTTCTTTTTGAAAGCAACTATACCAACAGCTGCGGGAGTGGATGCGAACAATTTATTGTTAAGCTGACATATAGGGAAACTTACTCTTATACTAGCCCCTAAAGGGTGTCCCAAAATTCACACAACATTTGAATTTTGCGCCATTTGTGCGGTAAAGTATTGCCAACGAAAAAAAAAGACAGCGTGACAGCTGACAGTTCAGGGTTATTAAAAATGCAGTGCTACACGAAAGAACAACGCATTTCATTGTTGAGCCATTTTTTAAAAAATAATGAAGGTTTGGCAGCTACAGTTCGCAATTTTCGTACAAAATATGGTCGAGAAAGTGATTTAACTACATCAACTGTGAAGAGATTAATTTAAAAATTCAGAGAGACTTGATCAATTAGTGATCTTAGACACTCTGGCCGTCCATCAGTCGTTCGACACAAAACATCGAAGCAGTTCGTGAGAATGTTATTGAGAGTCCAGGAACATCAATTCGGCACCGTGGTCAAGAATTGGACATTTCGAGAAGCTCTTTACAGCGTATTCTCACGAAAGATTTGCATCTTCATGCACACAAAGTGTAATTCACTCAAGAACTGAAGCCCTCTTGACCACGCACAGCGAAGAGAGTTCGTTGAATGGATTATGTAACAACAAGTAGATGCTGATTTTTCAAATAAAATAATCTTCAGCGATGAGGCTCATTTTCATCTTGATGAGGTTAAGAAAATCAGCGAGTGATTGTTGAGAAACAAATGCATCCACAACGTGTCACTGTTTGAAAATGCGGATGGTCAGGCAATAACAGTTAATGGTACTCGCTTTCGCGACAAGATAATAAAGTTTTTTGTGCTTAATTCCAGGATATGAATGTGAACGACATGTGGTTTCAACAAGACGGTGCCACATGCTATACAGCACGAGAAAAAATTCATTACTGCATTAGTAATTTCCTCGTTTTGGTGATCAGCCGCCCACATCATGCGATTTAACGCCGTTGGACTTTTTTCGTTCGGGTTTTATGAAGTCTAAGGTTTATGCCAACAAGCCCACGACCACCCCGCCTTGGAGGACCAAATTGAGTGCTGTGTAAAAGAAATTCAACCACATTTATGCAAAACAATGGACAATTTCTACCAAAGAGTGTGTATGTGCCAGCAAAGCCATGGAGGCCATTTACCCGATAAGCTTCCATACATAACCCTGTATACTTTATGAACCAATAATTCAAGACCTGTGATTTCTATCAAAATTACTTTTTGCTTGAATTTTGGGACACCTTTTACAAGGACAAGTAATTCGACCACGAGATTCTCAGCAATGTTAGCAACAAAGTGGGTTTGTCTGTAGGCACGTCTGCATCCTAAACGGATGATCTGTGAGTTCACAATTAGAGGCAAAATCTGAATTTTTTTTCTAACGCTAACATTAACTGTACTAATGGCCGATTTTGAAAAAATAAATCGATTATCTCGAGAACGGCTCTAATGATATTGATAAAATTCCATATTTGAATTATTCCTCTAATAAAAATGCATTAAAAATGAATTAATAAAAAATGCATCGATTCTCGCCCGATCACCGAAATTAAGCGATGTCGATGGCGGTTAGTACTTAGATGGCGCACCACTTGGGAACTTGGTTGTTGGCAATGTGCTTTCTTTTTTATTATTTTTTTTTTTTTTAACTAAAGTTTATTAGAAAAATCTATAAATTCTGTGACCATAATATTTTTGTAGGTATGAATCGACAATCATTCTTAAGAAGAATTTAAAATCCGCATTGTTGCTAAAATTAGAGTAGTATCAAGGTTGGGCGATAACGATGGCGTCAATTGTGACGCGGTGTGCATGCGCTGGGCAGATATTAAAGGTCACTGCTGTCGACCTAAGGACCAGCTGTAGTTAATATTATTGTGGACCACGCAGACAAATCGCGGGCATCAGTTAGTAGTTTCAGTAGTAGTATCGTACCTACTTTACTTCATGATTCGCTATAGGACCGGCATAGCTATTAGTCGGAAAACTGCTAACTGCTCAAAATAATGCTTGGACCATTGGCACAATAACTAATTTCGAACCAATTGCTTGCATTCTGTAGAAAGGACCTCCAGAACCTGTGTATTTGTCCAGTCACCTTAAACGTGATGAGCAAGCATATTGAAATATATGCATATAATATAAAAAAAGGGGGCGAAAACAGTTTTACGCATTAAATCCGTACCCACATGGTCAGCCTCTAATTCGACGTTTTGTCCTTGACATTAATAGCCCAAAAAGTCTAATACTTTAGCAGTGGTCCTCTTCACACTTCAATTTCAAAAGTTTGTAAAATATTTTAATTGTGTTTTTTCGTACAACCCCAATTTAAGCAATTGCTTGTGTAAAAGCAGTTTATTGTCTACGTTAAGCTTGGAATATTTTCAAGTACATTTCTCTATGTTTATTTTCGAGTTCATTGCTTCAATTTTGAGTCAAGTGTCATCCCAAAGTATTTAGCCTCATTTGAAAATAGCCAAAATTTGCATGAATAAACTTGCTTTCGTTGAGCGCGATTCGCCAAGTCTGTGTCCCTTCATTTACCCTATTTAATCCTTCTTGCAACTTGTTAGTTTTCCCCGTCCCCAGAATGGCAGTGTTATAGGCAAATGAACCTAAAGTGGTGCCTTCTTCTTGCAGTATATCACGAGTATACAACAGATACAAGAGCGGACCTCGAATACTTCCTTGCGGTACCCCAGCCGCTATTTCTTTATATTCTGAATAATCGATACAGTGTTTGACACGGAAGAGTCTAGTCGCGAGATATGACTCCAAAATGTCATATAAATGTTTTGGCAAAACTTGTCACAATTTTAACTTCCAGCCTTCATGCCACACCTTATAAAAGGCTTGAGAAACGTATAGAAATTAGCTTGAGCAAATCTTATTTTCTTCAAAAGCTTTTTGAATTATGATACATCTTTTATTCTATGTACTTGATCAATTGTAGAATGCTTACATTAAAATCCGGACTGATGATCAGGAATAAGATGTTTTTCCTCTATAACAGACAGCAACCGGCTGAGCAATATTCTTTCGAAGACTTTGGAAATAATCGGAAGAAGCGAGATCAGTCTATATGACTTTTTTTTTCATTCGGAGTGGTTTACTGGGTGTTGGAACCATTATAACTTCCGCAATTTTCCATTGACTTGGAACATACTTTAGTCTAAGACCAGCATTTTATACAAGAGTTTAATTACCGCTTTCCTAGGTAATTCTTTGAGAACCTCTCCTGTGATTAAGTCGTATCCAGTAGCTTTCTTAGTTTCCAATTTCTTTATTTCCTGTTTGAGTTCAAGTGTTATGTTTCGTGCATTAATATTTTCAATAAGTGGTTGACCACCAAATGGTTTGAACGTTTCTTCCAGGTGAGCTGCGTTCACTAATTCTTTAATTTCCGGATGATATTTTTAAGTATAATTTTCTTGCTTTTTTGTCAGTGCTGGAGTATTATTCCCGGCGGCACACTGCAAGATTTCAATAAAGCGATCGGGCGTCTTAAGTGATACACTCAGATCAATATTTCCTTCAATATTTTTCTTAAAGTCTTCCCAATTAGTTTTACTGTTAGTTGATCTATCTATCTGGTGATAATGATCAGAGAACAGATCATAGCTTTCCTCAACTATTATACAATTGCCAGGAATTCCTTTTACGACGAAGAAGTCCATCAGGTCGGGTATTTTGTTGGTAACAGTTGGCCAGTAAGTAGGTTTACCCGTCGAATAAAAGTCACAGCTATATTGTAAAGCATTCTACCTTTCTGTGAGGTATATCTTGAGCCCCAGAATGTATGTTTGCTTTAAAGTCACCACCAATTATAAAACGTGGTGTAAGCGAGTTAAAAATATTTATGAATTTTTCAAGCACCATTCGATTAAGACAATAAAGAGACGAGATATTAAAATAAGTGTGTCTATTTCATACTCGTACAGTGCATACTTGCATTGCATTAAGTTCTATTTTTAGTTTTGGCGAATGTTCGATACTTTCTTTTATATATCATATAATGGTGATTCGCCTCTTCCCCTTTCCGACTGGTAACAGACATGATACTCACAGTGTCATTTAATCTTTGCGTGCGATTGTTTCGTCATATACATATATGTGTTTCAGAAATTAAACATACTCTTACATACGTCAATATCGTTTTCACATATAAATATTTCAACTCGTCGAATCTTTGCAAAAGATCATTGGCGTTCCAAGTAAGTATTATAGGCATCTTTTTCATGTTCTCTTTAGGGTGCGCGTACTACGAACATTATTTTAAATGTAATATTAATTAATTAATTTTTCTCCCGAAAATAAGTTTGCTGGCTCTAGCCTGCTCCTCAAGTTCGACAAGAATACGAGGGTGGGTCAATAAGTCCCTGAAAATTAACACAAATTGTGTCGTCACCTTAAATTTAATTTTTTTTTTTTGTCAAGAATCATCTTTCAAAAGAACGCACATAAATTTTCAGACAGATCTGTTAAATAGTTTTGTTATGGTAGCCATTTTATATAGACGCCTACTAGCATTTTCGTTAAAATGGAAAAAAGTGGATTTCGAGTGCTCATTAAACACTATTTTTTTGTGAGAAAAAACTATCACGCAAACCAAACAAAAGCTTGACAAATATTAAGGGGACTCTTCACCATCGATTGGAACCATTCACCACTGGTTTACTCAATTTCGGTGCCGTCGTCAAGCACAAGTGACGCCGAACGTTCTGGTCGACCAGTTGAGATCACCACACCAGAAATGGTCGACAAAATCCATGGTTTGATAATGGACGATCGGGGAGTGAAAGTGCGGGAGCTCGAAGAGGCCACAGGCTTATCACATGGCTCAGTGATTTCGATTTTACATAAATATTTGGACATGAAAAAACTTTCCGCAGGATGGGTGCCGCGTTTGCTCACAATCGACAACAAACGCATTCATTTGACAACTTCGAAGGTGTGTTTGGCGATGTTCCAGAAAAATTCGGCTGAGTTTTTGCGCCGTTTCGTAACCGTGGATGGAACCTGGATTCACCACAATACATCAGAAACCAAGGAACAGTCAAAACAATGGACTTCTCCTGGTGAATCGAAGCCGAAGAAGGCTAAGGCGGGTTTGTCAGCAAACAAAGTCATGGCGACAGTTTTTTGCGCGCGGTGTTATTCACATCGATTACCGTCCGCAGTCGCAATAGCAAAATTGCATGAGATAGACTACGAACTCCTCCCTTATCCAGCATATTCCCCAAATTTAGCCCCCTGCGACTATTTCTTGTTTCCAAACATGAAGAAATGGCTCGGAGGTAAGAGATTTGGGTCGAATGAAGAGGTCATCGCTGAAACAAACGCTTATTTTGAGGGGCTCGAGAAATCGTATTATTTGGAGGGCACCAACAAATTGGAGAAACGTTGGATGAAGTGTATATAGCTAAAAGGAGACTTTGTTGAAAAATAAAATGTTTTTATACCGAAAAGAGTGTTCCTTATTTCATTTTTCAGGGACTTATTGACCCACCCTCGTAATAGAAGACACGTGAGTTACTGTGTCTTGTAAACTCTTTCGTGTTAGTGGCGCAGTTATGCCTATAATAGCCAATGACTTTTCCAAATTAATTTCAGAGTGCTCTGCGCGAGAATCTAAGACAAGTTCTTGGTTTAATTACATGCTTGATAGGATTATATGGGAATGTGTCGTAGGGTATTACCGCATATCCAAAGTAAGCCTAATCAAACTGCAATTAGAATGGGAATTGCCTTCCCTCTCCTCACGACTTTTAGTGTTGCCTGGACCTGGTCTGGGTACTAAACTCTTTGCTGACAGTACGCGAACGGAACTGGGCCCAGATGCATTACTTCCTGCCTTTTTTTGCATTTTTGTCATAGTCCCACCGTAGTAAACATCTTAGCTGACAACAACAAACATAAATTATGGCCTTCGCAAACGGGCTGTTAGGTCCAAACGGGCTGTTAGGTGAAAGTACTTAATATAACCCACGACTAGCGGCGAGGGTCGTGTAACACCTTGATCCATCCTAGAGTGAAAAGGAGAGTAAGTAAGAATAGATGGGTATGGCAATGCTCATTGCTCCATAGAGACCGCCACGTCGATGTCAGACCACACGCCATGTGCACAGCTCTGCCAAGTGCCACGTCGCAATAAAGATAGCTGACACCTAGAAAAGTGCAAGCTACAGTTTATTAACAAACCGTGAACCATGCAAATGCTGAGCAGAACAGAAGTATAAGAAATGTTTTACAGTCGACAATCCTTAATAGAACAGAACCTCTGAAGTTGAAGTGCTTTATTTTGAACTAAAACCTTACAAAGTTATACTGGACGGCTGGGAGATATACAAAGATATGTAATTATCATAGATTGTGAAACTTAATTTAAAATAAATAAATTAAATAAATAAATAAGTTAAGACTCAAGTCCACTTGCAGCTATCAGACTGTGGCAAAGCGGACAAGTTCGATGTCGTGTGATTTCCATTGGTGATGCACAATGATGGCATCTTGAACACATCCAAATGTTGGTGGGCTGAGTGATTGGTTTCCCCGAAGAAATGCAAGCCGGGAAGTGGGCACCACAATTAGAACAAGATGGTAAACTGTAATGAAATAGGTAAGTTTCTCAATGTAAAATACATAAGAACATATGTTAATATTATACAGACCAATCAGGTACCGAAGATTCACATGAATAACACTGCACCAAGTCCAATTGGTGGTCAATTGGTTCGTTTTTAGAAAAAATGCTCACCGCAAGCTCCTCATATTCCTGTTTACATTTTTCGGAAACGAGGTCTAGCGATTCCAACTTAATAAACGCTATAGAGCATGTAGCTTCAAAAGAAGTAATTTGTGAATACCGCTATATGTATGTTATTTTTAGCAAACTTACCAAAAGAACGATCAGCACAACTCGCTAGTGCCAGCAAACTATAAATATCCTCAATGTTAAGCACATCCTCATAGTCACGTAATCTTAAAGCTGTAATTACCGCGCTGTGGACTATTCCAAAACGCAGCTGCCGTTGAGCCAGAAGCATAAAGTGATACGCCTCTGCACTATGCCAAATACGCATAATCAGATTAGACTCTTCCGTAGACATGTCAGCCAGAACATTAGTACGGTCAAATCGTAAGTTTGAACGTGAATTCAAAGATTTTAGATGTTCTTCAGCGAGAAGCCCAGCAAGGACATATAACTTCTTAATTCTAAGAAAGTTTGCTTTCTTGTTGACCTCACGTTCAGCTAGTTTAGTCAGAAGATGAGCGGCATCCAAATATCGTGCAGCTTTTTTCTGCAGTTCAACAGCTTCTGGCAGACGGCCTTCTTGCAAAAGTTGTGCAGCATGCTTTGATAAGAGAACTCCGATCTGTGGCATTTTGTACTGTTGAGCAAGGTCAACAGCTTGACCCCATTGGCGTAAGTTCACGCATGTGTTTACAGCTGATTTGTAGTCCCCTAGTTTTAAGTATGCTTCAACGGCTTCATTACACATTCCTGTTAGAGAACAATGATACTAAATGAATAAGTGCTGTTTTGAAAGTTACTTTCAAAAGACTCACCTACGGAAGCCATCATTTCAGCAATTTTGGACAACAAAGGGCTTCTATCCGGCAGTTTATCAATACAAAGTTTTAGCTCATCGAATTGTTCTAAATGGTACAGCGAATCCATTAGACCCTCAATGTGATGCGCTTTCTCAAAGTACTCCTTTGCACTTTCCCTGAGATAAACAAATAATTTATTAAAATTAATGAGAAGATGTAGATGTATACCATGATCGTAGGTTGGCGAAATGGTTGCCAATTTCTTTCCAAGCTGTTTCCATTTGTTGATCAGATATTCCTGGACCCATTCTGTAAAGCTGTACAACTCTAAACCAATCGCACAGTGTTGTGCGTAAGTCGATGGACAGATCTCTGGTGGAATATGAAAATAACACTTCGATTATGACTATTTCTCTAATAGTGTTACCGATTTAAAACGAAGAAGTAAAGGAACATTTTTAGGAAATATGGACCAACTGTTTGATGGACTAGAACGAAACCCAAATTTGTAAGAGACCAACGAATAGGCCGACTCACTTAAACTGCTGTTAGAAGTTTACCCAAGCCAGTAGTGTCTTCTTCGAAGTCCATCCGCAGGGCAAACCCACCCTATGCTCTTAATCTGCTCCTTCTCCATGCGTTGTCTCTCAGAATAGATTTTGACAGAGTTTATGCTTTCACATCCTTCTTGGTACAAGGCCTAGGGTGTTCTGTGAAACTCTAAAAGTGAACCACTCCTTTAGAATTAATAACGACTGCAGCGTTTTCCAAGCTGAGATTACAACCAATTACTCAGGCTGCAAAGTTATCCTAGAGGACAATATCGCCGGGAAGATAATTATGGTGTACAGTGACAAACAGGCAGCCGTTAAGGCTTTGGACTCCGAGGTAACTAGATCAAAACTAGTAAACACCTGCAGGAGACACCTAAATAAGGTATCGATAGCCAATACGGTGACCTTATGCTGGGTACCAGGGCATATGGATATTTCGGGTAATAAAAGAACAGACGAACTTGCAAGAAAAGGGTCAGCGTTGCATATTTCGCTGGCTCTCTCCTTTCCAAGAGCTCTCATGAAAAATCTCCTGAGATTCATGTCCTTATCTGGGTGGTTGTAAGTCGGCGTCTTTTTTTTTCCTTTTTTCCTTTTTTCTTTCTTTTTAGGTTCCCAGGGTAAACAAAAAAAAATAAAAATCATATGCGCACAATGAGCCCGACTGTTGGTGTAAGTGAGCAGTGACAAGCAAGTCACAGGGCACCCACCTACCTAACCTAACCTAACGAAAAAGGTGACATGATACTACACACAGTTGTTATTGAAGATCTGAAAAGAACCCCATGTAGACAGTTAAACTCACTATAGATGGCGCTGCAGACTTTCAAACGAGAATGCTAATAAATAATTTAACGCCTTAAATCTTTCGCGGGAAAATCGATTAAAAGAGGAAATTCTGCATAACGTTTTCGCACAATTGCAGCTCGATTTCTCGAATATCCTTAACTCTTCAGGTCCGATGATGCCGCGAGCCCAAAAACCACACCAAACTGTCACTCGTTATGGATGGAGAGGTTGCTCGATAATCACCCCCGGGTTTTCGGTGTCCCAAATGTGACAGTTCTGCTTATTAACGAAGCCTTGCAGATGGAAATATGGAGATTAGCATCGCCTGCATGCATTTCTAACACCCAATCAGCGAAAGCACGACGTTGTCTATGGTCCGCTGACTTCAATTCTTGAGTCAGCTGAACTTTGTAAGGATGCATTCCAATATCTTTATGAAAATGCTGGTTTGGGATATGTCTAATATCTGCAAACGTCTTTTAATGGACAAACCTGGCTTTTCAGCGAGACTTTCCGTCACAGCAGCAATGTTTTCGATAGACCTGGCTTTACGAGCACGAGTTTGAGTCTTCACATCACTAACTTGGCCGATTGACTCAAATTTATTGATCAGGTTCACAATAGATAGGAGAGAAGGTACCTCCGCGAAGGCTCCACGAAATTGTTACCATTTTTGTAGTGAATTTTCACAATTTCTTTGGGTTAGTCACATGTATATTGTTCCATTTCCATGAACCGTATAGTTTTTACTTGCCAGCTGTCAAAGAATGACAGCTTTATGTTTATGAAAAGTAAAAAATACCGCGAAATTTAAAATGAAAGCTATTAATGGAAGATCCTTTATAAGACCGCCCATCATCCCAACCCTGCTCAATAATAATAAAAATTCCATCAGTTTTTTCCAAGGAAATATTCTTCGGCATTTTTCAGTTATATTAACGTTGTTTAGAGGGCTGTACAGCGGTATCAACATGATTAAAGTTAGGCGATGAATTCGGTGGCTATGATTCATGGAGCGAATGGAATTTGACAGTCCGGAAGGACAATTGAACCAATTTAAATAGATATTCTCTTCTCTGTCCCTGCAGTCCCCAACTTGGAGTGGTTCTAGTCCTTTTTGCTGTTCCGCTTTCTAGGCTTTAATTGTAACTGAGTTTGTCTGTGCGAAACCGGCATTACAAATTGGCACCTACCAACAAGATCTTAAAAAATAAGCACTCACACAAAAAGATTGCGTTCATTGCGGCAGATTTATTTAAGTCTTATAGAGTGGCGCTTGGAAATCCACTTCCTATAGGGGAAAGGAAGTTGCAAATAGCAAAATTAAATATCCGCCAGAAATAAAATAATTGATAGGAGAAAATAAGGGAACTCGCAAGAAATGGCAACAATCCCGCGCTGCAATCGCCACCAATAAGAAAAAACAATGGCGAATGAGCGAAAGGAGACAAAGAGAAGGCGGATTTATTTGCCAAGCATCTAGAAAAAACATCTTCAGAATCAAGCATTCCACAATGGACCAGGTTCATAAAATAACAAATGAAATTGAAAAAAGCTCTAGAAGGGAAAAAGATATGTTCTAACACTTTTCTTGACGTCCCTCAAGTCTTCGACAAGGTATGACACGAAGGATTGAAGTATAAGCTAAGGCAGGTTCTTCCGAAACAGTTATACAAAATTTTAGAATCCTACCTTGTGAACAGACTTTTCCGAATATTCAAAATTTAAGGAGATCGCTGCCGGAGTTCCACAAGGAAGTGTTCTTGGTCCAGTATTGTTCCTACTCTACACTTGAGATATACTTCAAGAAGAAGGCAACGTTGTAGTCACGTTCAGATGGTTCGGCTATACTGGCAACAGAGAGTTCAGTCGAATCAACAACTGAAAAGCTCCAACGAGCTTTGGATACAATTTGAGAATGGACAAAGATTTGGCGCATTATTCTTAACGAGATCAAATCAACGTATGTTAACTTTACTTACAGAAAAATTAACAACATTTCCATTTTCATTAACTCGGTACAAATACCGTGTTCAAACGAGTTATCAGCGGTGCTTTTGCTGGAAAGCTACCTGCCCACCGTGAATATTCTTTAAACTACTAGATAAGGTATCTTAGTTGTAGTCAATAAAAAGAAGGGAGATGATTTAGTGAGTAAAAATCTCATACTACTATGAGCACGCGCTGCTGGTTCTCATAGTGTCTATGAAGATATTCACCTACCCACATAAAAAAAAGGCGTCAAGGGGTTGGATCCCTCTGTACCAGCTGTGTATGCAGCAGCCCAACTTCTGGGGTAACATACTGACCAGTATGCCACACACATTGTGTGACAGACACACCTGATTTTACCTTCAGTTTCGTATTTCCACTTAAAACCTTGGGAGGCCCTGCTAGAGATCGGAGTCCCGGACAAAATTGCTCATTGCATCATTAAAGCTGCTTCATCTAAATGGATTCTAGTCACGTCTTATGACAGACGTTCTTTACGTCAGGACTATGATGGGGTCTCTAAGCGAGATTTTAACTTTGAGCTCATAGGTTTTGTCAAGAAGCTCATAGAAATGATCTATGATGGTGTAGTCTTTCTCCTTATATCGATGAAATTTGGACAGTCGTTTGCTCAGAAATCGAACGGTGAATACCTATTTGCTTAACTGAATCAAATTCTTAAACCAAGCGCACATAGAAATAATTGTGCTTTGTGGATACAAACATTACACATTCTGTAAAGCTCAATACGTTTGATGTCAGATGATTTTTTTCATTCCCTTTCATTTTCGTCCTCCTGATCAAAGGGAATAGCGCTACTTAGTTTATGAGATCTAAAGATTAAGGTCCATATTCCTATAGATATAGCACTTGAAACACCTATTTAGTAAAGTTGATTAAAGTTTAAACAAACCTTCTATCTGCATCCATATATAATTTCTCCGCCTCTTCAAATTCTCCATAGAATGCAGCGACCTCTGCCTTCTGTAGTGTTTCCGAGGGAATATTCCTCAGCCTTTTAATCAGTTGAATTCCAGGATAGTTTGCACACCGAACAAATGCACTTTCAGCTGTGTCCATATCAAGTTTCTTTAATGCAGCCTCTGCCAACAGCCGCCATAGTCTTGGGTGTGGATTATCTTCTATAAACTGCTTGGCATCCTCTATTCCAACATGTGTAAGCAGATCATCAGTATCCCGCAACGACTTTACTCGTAGCTGAACAATGTGATTTGTGGGATTCTGTGTCTCACCACCACTCATGATGTCATCAAGTAGCACACTTGTAATTTCTAGATCCTCAAAACAGCATATGTACCCCGAGCAAGCAATGGGTTCCTCTGGGTCATTTCCGCGAAACACATACATGCGGGTCTTCTCCATTAGCGCCAACAACAGCGGATTGTCCTTCGCCCAACATATTGCCCATACATCTTTACGTTCTACCCGACTGAAATTTAACTGTGTTTCCTTGTTATCATCGAGTTCCAGCAATGTCATAACGCCAGCGTGATCAATTATAGCTGCTCGACTGAAAGGAATAGGACATTAGCTATAAAACTAATTCAAATATTAACTTACGTAGAGTTACAGTTGATAGCCATTTTATAAACGAAATGTGCGGTTTTGTGTCTGTTTCGTAATGCCACATTTGGAACGCTATATTCATTAATGACTCCTGAATTCCTCGACACCAGTAGTAGCTTCTCCGAAAGAGTAACAGCGCAAATCGGGTCTTGTGTCTCACTTGTCGGTTTCGTGCTTAAATCCTTAGTGTCAACACCTGTTGGTGTTTCATCAATGTGAAATCGTTTTTCCTTTCTACTCTTTACTCCTTGAATATTTGTGGAACTCTACAAGTAGAACTTATTTGTTGTATATGGAACGGACAGCGAAATCTTTAAATACCTTCGGTGTATGATACTGCCAGAGTAGTACCTCTTCATTTGAAGCTACCACGACATATGTAGAATTAATTGCGATGTAGCTCGGCTTAACGTCCGTATATTTGGCTAAAAGAGAAAAGTTCCACATATGTATTTAAACTTCAAAGTAGATGTATTGCGCAACTCACAGTCTACCGTGGTCCCAATTGAATTACACAACAACAGTTGATACGATTTTTCATCGGCCTTTCGTTCAGCTCCTGTAAGTGCAATATCCCGAATATTTGCATTCAAAGACTCAACTGCTATTACGCAATGCTCATTACAAGCAGCCATACACAACGCAGGTTCTACTTCCTTTAGAAAGCTCTAAAAGAAAAACTATTGCTGGGTTGACCTGTATTAAAACATTGTTACTATATTTACCTGATTCGAACTAGTGTTCCAAAACGTTATCACATTCATTGCGGACTCATGAGCTGTATTCAGGAATACAACAGTTTTTTCAAAGTAACACCAAATATAGTCGGGTCGAATGTTGGCAAAGTAAATGAATGAATCCACTGCCATTGCGATTCGGAGTGACTGACCTTCCCATGCCATCGATGTAACTTGATTGCCCGGAACCTTAAGTGTTCGGTACACCTTACCAAAGGGAGAAAAGAAAGACACCTGATTGCCTTCCTTGGAACTAGGGTCGGGTTTTATTCCACATATGGCTATAACGGACCCATCATGATTCCACTGGGCGTCAACATTTTTCATATCTGTATCAAAAATTATGGGAGCTAGGAAGAATAACAAATGAATTTGCAAAATCAAAATTTATTTTTTTTTGAAATAAATTCTAATCTTACCGTCGTCGTTTTCATTTTTCATTATTTGTACTTTTCCGACTTCGTAGCATATAGCAAGGACAGGACGGTTAGGTGCTACCTTACCACTATACCAGCACAGGTTGGCAATTTTATAGACACGACTTGCACTCAGCGAGACGCATTGGATGCCAAGTTTAATCTAAGGAGTAAAAAGAAGAGTTGAATGACTTATATAATAGTGGTGAATAGTGGCAGTGTACTGAGTCTTAGCATCTTCCGCTGGTCCGGAAGATTCCTAAACACAAATAAATCTTTTAGATCTCAAAGGGAGAATACACTACCGATTGCAGAACACTTTCAAGAGCTGGCAGATTATCTGAAATGATTTCTAAGGATGTGATGATGTGACCAAAGATAGCTTTTATGAGCTTCTCGACATGACTTACGACCAATGTCAACATTATGACGTCAAAATCATCCTTGGCGATTTTAACGCAAAAATTGGAAAGAAGGGCATCTTCGGAAACACCGTCGGCAAATACAGCTTAGACAAAAACACCTCCGAAAACAGACTCAATCTAATCGACATTGCGGCGGCGCAAGACAGCACTGTAGCTAGCACACGATTCCCACAACTCTATATTCATAAGGACACCTGGCGCTCTCCGGATCAACTAACTGTCAACCAGATTGATAACGTCACCATTGATACAAGACACTCCTCCAATATGTTAGATGTTCGCAATTTCAAAGCAGCTAGCACTGAATCGGATCACTACCTTGTTGATGGCAAGGTATATATGGGGATATCCCAAACAGCAAAGAAGAACTGTGAGAAAATTTAACATCCAATGGCTACAACCACAAGAGACTGCCAGAGCTTTCGCCGATCGAGTGTCCCTGAACTTCTCAAGAAATTCAATGCCACCAACGCTAAACGCAGGTGAGCAATGGCATCATTGTCAGCATGCCATCAAGAATGCCGCCTCTGATGTGCTCTGAGAGTGCCACCAAGCGCACACAGCAAAGCAAGAGACTTATAAAGCGACGCTGAATAGTGTGACGAAAGGAGCTTACATCTACAAGCAGAAGAAAATGGCACAACACCAGCTTCTAAAAAAGAAGAAGAAAGGATGTGAAAAACGCGAGACCGGATGAAAAAAAGAAATCTAGTAGTAGAGTCACTGTCGGTGCTGAGAATTTGGAAAGATTACTTCTGCAGACGGTTAAACGGCGTTGACGACTTAAACTTCGATGTCAGGTAGAATGTTCCACTCATCTCAGATGATTCCGTCCACCCGACCAAAATGAAGACACAAATATCTAAGCTTAAATCCAACATGACTGGTGGAGCCGCCGGTCTAACTGCCTGTCTAACTACATCACCTCATCTGTTATTATTATTTGTGTAGGGTTAACTTGCATTGCGACCTAATGGTCTATTGTGGCTCCTGCTAATACCTAGGAGAGGTTTATTCCCTCATTAGAGTTACCCCCAGAATATAATTCCTTCAGAATTGTTATCGAGAGTCAAACACTCTTTCTTTGCCTTGGCAAGGGTAGTTCACCCTAGAGCACCCTCTCTAATCGAGTTACTCTAAGAAATCTGAAAATGAGAAGTGGATCTATGGTTGGTATATCCTCATCTGATAGTTGGTACTTGCCCAAAACATTTCAATCTTTTGTGGGTCAGTGCCACATGACTCCAAAAGATGTTCTAGAGTCTCACTGAATTCATTGCAGAATCTACAAAGGCCTTCGTTTGTTATACCTAGTTTCCTTAAATACTCCCGGAGTTTACAGTGCCCCGTTAGAAAGCCTGTTAGGATACGTAGGTTATTCTTGTTAAGGCAGATGCATGCTTCGAATCTCTTCCAGTTGTAGTGTCTCAGAAGTTTCTTAGCTTGCCTCTGACCAGGAGGCCTGTTTTCTTTCTCCATCTTCCTTAATTCTTCGCGTATAGTGTGGCTTCCTATTCCGCAGAATGGTTCAGGTCCAATAAAGGATTCTGCTGCTCTTTGTCTTGCCAAGGAGTCTGCTTCTTCGTTGCCCTTTATTCTAGCGTGGTTAGGGATCCAATAGAGGTTTACCCTGTTACTGCTACCCAATTCATTAAGTTCACCTCATTTGTAAGATATGGTCGGATGAAACCCAACAAATGGAACCTCAGCATCGCTCCGATCTTTAAGAAAGGAGACCCTCTTCATCGTTTAAAAGAACCTATTTCCCATATTATGTGAACGCCTTAAACCTTTTGTCTACAATCTGATTAGTCCATAACAGTGTGATTTTAGGCCAGGGAAATCCACCATAGATCAGATATTCACAGAACTTGGAAAAAAACCCAAGAACCCCAAATCAATACTTACCACCTTTTCATTGTCACATGATAAAGAAGAACTAACCTAAGACGCAGCTTCGTGTGCAAAATTGGACGCGGATAGCACAAGATTAAGCTGGCTAGAGACACTTGTTGGTTGAGGTCAAGGTTCACCCCGGACTGTATCGCTTTCTAAAGTAGAAGTAAGTTGTAGCGAAGAAGGAAATAAAATAGTATAAGAGTCGCGCTACCGAAACAGTAACTACAGGAAGGTTAAGTCTACAAAGTCTATCCATTAGGGAAGTCTTGCAGTGGTAAAAAAAGAAATCTCTAGAGTTGCAGTCGATGATGAGTATTTTATTCGAAATGAATAAAGGTAACAAAACATACATAGATAAATAAAACAAACGCATAAATCGTTGGGTTTTGTTATAAATGTATTATGTATTCAACGCCATTAATGATGAAAAATAATGTCGGCCAAATGGCTACCTCTAGCACTGGCACAAAAGCATGCCCTTTCAATTACATATTTCACCACATTCTGCAGTATGTCATCCGGAATATCTGCAATTGCATTGCGTATAATGTCTTTTAATTGTTGCAATGTTGTTGGTTTGGTAGCGTACACCCGGTCCTTCAAATAAATTCTAGTGAACGCGGCGGCCAATTGACACATATCTATGGCATGTGGCACCGTCCTGTTGAAACCACACGTTTCGGACACGAAGCCGAGAAACTTCAGGTAAAAAAAAAATGTTGTAACATCATACGATATTCATCGTCAGTAACAGTAACAGTTTCGCCATCGTCAGTTTCCAAATAAAAAATGGTCCAATTATTAAACAGTCACTGTACGAGGATGAAGAGGTGGTTCATGAATTGTTCGTGGGTTTTCCGCTCCCCATATCCGGCTATTCTGTTTGTTTAGAGCTGCACTCGTCAAAATGCGCCTCGTAACTCACAATCAATTTGTGAAAAAATTCAGGGTCATCTCTATTCAATTGGTAAATTTTTGCACTACAGTCCCGTCGTTCCTGGTGGCCATTTTCTTGAAGTTCTTTAGTCACTTGAATTTTATACGGACAGATATGCAGGTTGCGATGCATAATTTTCCAATTGAAGTTTCCGGACTTTCACTCACATTGTCCCTCACCGCATCAATGTTTTGTTCAAGCTACAATAAATCACATACTGTGTAAAAGGTTCTCGAAATTGTGAATAATTTTTTAAATAGTGCTCTTTACAGGCACTCCACGTCGACCAAAACAACGACGTAATTTACGCTGTATTGCAATAATTGATGAACCATTTTGATAAAATGTTTTAATCACTAAAACACTTTGTTGTAGCTTCAAACTCTCCCAGGATGAAATGGCATGACAGCTGAACACTACTGCCAACTTTCACATAATAAAACCATCGCTGTGAGAAATGGCGCCAATTTCAAATCGGCCGCAGTCCTAAAAAACACCCTGTATATATGTATATGTGTGCACAAACTTAAAACTAACCAAACTAAACATTATTTATCACATTTATTTAGCACTGTCTTATCATTTTCCTTATAATGGCATACAAGATCTTGTTTGCTTGGAAAATGACTAAAGAAGCTTTTACTCGAACAACTTAGTATAATTTGCATACGATTTTCATCATTTTAGTGTATGAAAACACCCTTAGTGGTTTTGAAAGAAGAATTCCTGCAGCAACATCTATCTAGTCAGGAATGTTCCTATTTATCGCATATGATAGGCAGATGTTAGACTTTAAGTGTATGCACATCAGCTCCTTCTACCCAGAGCGTTCGAATCCACACCAGAAAGGCAAAGGAATACTTCAGGTTGGTGTGAAAAACAGGAGGCAACTCTGAAGATATTGTTATTGAAGGATATTGTTGCTAGACGGCTACCGCTGCCTTAAGTCCGATATAAGTAACCTGAGTAGTTACAAAGACCAGTCCATTTCTTCAAGTTCGTTAGTATCTTTCTTATGGCATTACAACTATGGTCTGGCTTAATAGGATTTTCTGAAACTTACCGCAAAATTGCCTTGGTTGTCATAAAGATGGCACTCGCCATTAGCCAAACTAAAGAGGATTAATCGATTGTCTGGACTCCACTGCACTCCAGTCAAATGTGTGTTCTTCAGCTCTTTCCCCCATATGCGGTTACCGTCCACGGAGCCTAAAATTACTCAAGCTACAACTCATCTATGTTCTATTCCTCATTATGCTTATTACCAACGATAATAGCACCATCCTCGTACACAATACAGATCTTAGTTCCATCGGATGTCCATGCCATTCCATTCACTGTCGACTTTTTACGATCATTTGTCATTTCTTCGTACCAAGACCCCTTGTAGAGCATCCAAACCATAATAACACCATCTACATCGGACGAGGTTAGCTTTTGTTGTGAATCATTCCAAGTGACGACTTTTACTTCTGCCTTATGTCCGTCCAGTGTTTGATTCATTGATAAGTTGCTCACGGCGGCCAAACCTCCCTTTGTCTGTCCATTCCCGGATGCTGTACAGAATCAATTAGTCAGCTCTTCCTACCAACCTTGTCGATGTACCTACTCACCCTGTTCTAGTTTGAGAACTTTTAACAGACCATCAGAGCCAGCCACTGCAATGTATCCCTGTTCCTTGTTCCAAGCAATGCTGTTCAGGTGCACATTGTTAGGTATCGCAATCTACTCAAAGGAGAATCATCAGCTATTAATGATTCTGTGAAATAATTGCGGAATTTACCTTTTTACTTAAATAAACGAACATTTTGGCAGCTGTTTGATGTAATTTTTAGCGTATTTGAAGGAATATTTAATACAATAATTCGGCGAAATCAAATTGCAACGATCCTACGTACATTTTCTGTTTGTTTACTTTTTTTGTTTCCATGGTCGTTGACAGGTGCATGAAATTTGAAGACAGGTCAAGCAATATTGGAGAGCCATATGGTTTGTATATGAATAAGCGAAGCACCAGAGCCTTCAAAATAGTGCCATACTATGAGTGTTTCTCAATGTTTAATTTATTTGGGATTTTTTTTTTTTTTGTTTTAAAATTGATAAAATAAACTTAGAAATTGCCAATTTGAACTATGTAAGAAAATATATCCATAATAACAAACGGTGAAGTTACAATCCGTCTGAAACGGATCGTATGATACCCTATCGCCCATCTTCTAACCCGCCATTAATAAGTGGGCCTGGTGAGTGTTTCTAGCAAAATTTATAACCGAAGTTCACGGATTCTGCTGAGGTATTCTCAATAAGATATATAATGGATTAATGGATACCAAGAACTAGTATTGCTTTTCACCCGTAACAGACCAAAATTGTTAATCCCGCTAAACTCACTGATCGCGATCATTAAGTCAGCCTGTCCAAACGTGATGAGCGCATTGTGGAACTTGATTAAGACTAAACCAGCTCACAGAACGGGCTCAACTCGATTTTTACTCACTTATGGAAAATGGTACCGGAGCAATTTCGAAAAAATCTGATTAGATTTGTTTTATTGTATTAGGAAAAATAAAATTAATTATATTAATCCCACGAATGGATACGTGACACTAGTTTAGGCACTGTATTAGACTGTTAGCGCCTAAATATGTATTTATTTTATAAAATACCTTTCAAAAATTAACTAATCGGATGTTCAATTTTAAACGATAATAACTGTGGTGCCAGCACAATTATTCGTAGTTGAAATACATTGCGTTAAATTTGTTTGAAAATTTTCGTTTCACTTGAACTGCACACTACGCAGAAACAGATTTCATTCCTTTGCGATTTTGTGAACCTTCTGAACTCAGCCATTGTGTCTACACCTTGAAAAGTCTGCCATTCAAATGTCATTTTTGTAGAGGCTTCCTTACGAATGTCATCTCGTTTTTATTCAATAATTTGGCGTGAAAAAAATAGAAATTTAAAATGAGTTTGAAGGTAATTAAGTGCATGAAAATAATTTAAAATTATTAAGCTACCTTTGTTGGAAAATGCAGAAAATAAATGAAAAGAAATTGGAAGCCTTCACTCTGGGCGCAATGGGGAAGAGGCCACTCTCTCGGAAAGAACTCGAGGATCAGAAAAAGCGTGAAGAAGAGGCGGCTGCAGCTCATGTAATTATTTTTTTAGCACTAAAAATTGTTAGTAACCATCGATATAATCTGCTAGGCTTTCAAAGAGTTTGTAGAAACTTTTCAAGAACCACCTACTTCGTCGAAAATTTGGATCAAAGCTGGTACCTACGATGCCGGTTCCCGACGTAAGTCAATATTTCCTCCACAATTCGTATTTTATGCCATACAACAATAATCCTTTAGGTGAGGACAAACGAGAAAAGGGTAAGATTTACATTCCCGGAAAGGCAAACGATGAAAAGACCACCGCGGAACGAGCACAAGAATATGCTAAAATGCTGGCATCGGAATCCAAAAAGGAATCACTCTCACTGAAGAAAAAATCTCAGGAAAAAAAGAAAAGCAATTTGGAACTTTTCAAGGAAGAACTCAGGCAGTAAGTTAAAGCGTCATCCTTTTATTTCCAAATGTATTTGCCTGTATACTAGAGATTATTTTTGGTATTTTGTTGCCCTGAGGAACAAACGTGATGCCGCCTACAATAGGTGGAAGCGCTATAGGCTCCCTGAGTTTTATGACTTCCACCAGTTACCTGGTTACCTCCAAAGTGAAATAAGCTAAATGGAAATATAAAAAACATTTTGATGAAAATCTTTCATCCAAAAGCTCTAGACTGCCGATCGTCTCTTATAGAGATAGCGGAGCAGTTTAATATTCACCTAATTTGGGTGCCGGGGCATAAGGATATTCCAGGAAATTGTAAGGCTGATGAACTTGCCGAACAAAAATACCCATCCTTCTATCGCAGCATGCAAACTTAAATTAAAGCTAGATGCTATTGAAAAGACAAATTCTAGGTGGACAAGTGGTACAACTAGTCTAGCGATAAAACAGATTTGGCCTAATCTGGATCTGAAACTCTAAGAATTTGATTTCTCTCAGTAGAATGCATATCAGCTTTGTTATAGGTGTCATTACTGGACACTGTCTAATAGGCAAGCATGCAACAAGGCTTGGCGTCTTCTCAAACGATTTCTGCAGGAGCTGCATGGACGAGAAGGAGAAGGAGACTATTCTTCACCTTCTTTGCACCTGCCCAACTCTCTCCCAAAGAAGGAAATTCCACTTAGGAGCCTTAAACGACCTAAATGATCTGAATGATATAGAAGTTAGGGACCTTCTACGATTCATCAGAAGCTCCAAATGGTTCAACGAGTAGGCTAGCGGCCACTTCCCAAACCCATGTGGTATCGCAATGGACCTATTACTGGTCTAAGTGTGTTGGCTTTTTGCTGACAGCCACCTCAACCTAACCTAACCTTCCCTCCAAAACCCCCTGGAAAAATTTGCGTCAGCTGTGTATCGGTCACAAGGCAGTCCGGGAGGATGGTGACTTTGATCCCAACAAACTCAATAGGCAGTTTACGGATATCCAAACAGCACCATCTTTGTCAAACCAGCCTCAGTACCGCCCCGAATAGCTCCTTTGAATTTCACAGAGTTGAGCAAACTGATTTTGTCAAGACGATACTTCAAATTAAGCCTAAAGCTGTTGGAATTGATGGTATCCTACCTTCGTTTGTCAAAATAATACTTCCCTTCATACTTCCGGGTTGTGACTCATGTCTACAAGTGTTGGACAAACTTATTCATAATCAGATATCAGTTTTTGTCCAACGGTTGGTTTCAGAAAAATGCACAGTTGTACAACCGCTGAAGGTCGCTGATGATTTGCGAATAGCTTTAGACGAAAACCTATCATCATTTCTAACGCTGCTAGACTTTTCGAAGGCCGACAGTTAATCACATCATGTTAATTAATAAACTCAAGATGTTGTATAGTTTTTCTGATTTGGCTGCAAAATTTATTCTCTCCTACATCCAGGAAAGAAAGCAATTCATTGAAATATTAATAGGCGTTCCACAAGGTTCAGTTCTTGGTCCTCTTCTTTTCATGTTTTTTATACTGAAGCTATAATCAAACTTAACGACGATCTTCGCAGGATTTTAAATTGGTCTCAAGAAAACTTTTTGAAACTGAATCTGAAAATGCATGGTCATTAGCAGAATTGAATCAGATGTAAACCATTTTCCTGCTATATGGCTTGGGGGTAATCCAATTCAATATGTTGACAAAGCTAAAAACCTCAGAATCTGGTTCAATTCTAAGCTAAGTTGGGATGATAATGTTACTACGATAATCGGTAAAATTTATGGTTCTCTTAGGAATTTGTCGTTATCTCAAAGCTACTCGTACACACCACTTAGAACTAGATTTTTTCTTCTTTTCCTTACGGCGAGGTTATGATCCGGAGTAGAAGGATCACAACCCTCCCACTTTACTGCATTTGTACTACTCCGCCTGTGGGGTTTGTCGGTTTGACCTCAGGAATTACCGGGAGGCTTCCCGGTTTCGGAACACTTCGTCACCGAGGCCAATCAAATTCTGGTATTTTTGCATTTGTGTGATCGAATTGTTTTTTGGTCTGCCTTTTTTGCGCGATTATGTAGAAACGTTGATTGATATTGCCTTTTTGACGGGGATCTTTCCTTTGAACATGACAACACCAACTGAGCCGGTCTTGCTCTATCTTGTTTGTGGGGGGTTCTTTTACATGAAGGCTTCCTCGAATCTTCGAAATTCTTATTCTATCAAGCTTTGTTACTCCTGCTGTCATGCGAAGCATCTTCATCTCAGCTGCCATTAATTTACCCTCATACTTTTTGTACATTGATCAGCATTATGAACCGTATGTGAGCGCCAGACGTACAACAGCGGTGTAGAGCCTTCCTTTCAGTTTCGGGGATATTTTCCGATTACAGAAGATTGCGGAGTTTTCCCGCCCTTTATCCACCTTAAGCTTACGCAATGATTGATGTCATCATCACAAGTTGCTTCGCTATTGATCATAGATCCCAGATATTTGAACTTTTCGCACTTGCGAAACACTTCTTCATTCAAGTAAATATTTGGAATAGGTCGGTGTGGATGTTAACAGTACATGTGATCATGTGGATCTCATGGATTTATTAACCGACTTCCCCGAGCTGGATATGCTCAGCACGATTTCTGACTTTACACCCAAATCACTCTACTTTGGTAGAAGGTTTTAGATTGAGATCCCAAGCCGTGATATATAGAATAATGGCGGACCGTTGCTTGATCGAAAAGGAATCGTTTGGTATACCGATGGATCAAAAATGGATGCAGGAGTTGGGGCCGGTGTGTATGGATCCAATTACAAGATTACGAAATCACTTAGAAAGAGTCCTAGTGTTTTCCAGACCGAGCTTTACGCTATCGAGACCTGTGCTAATATAAACTTGCACTCAGGCATCAAAAGTGCCGCTATACACATACTCACCGACAGCCAAGCGGCGCTTAAAGCACTGATCTCCCACCTAATCAGTTCAAAATCATTTCTGAGCTGCTTTGACAGTTTACAAAATTTGGCACGATACAATAAAGCAAAATTGTGGTGGAAACTGAAGATCTGCTACCCAGAAAAGATTTTTCTGAGTTGTTCATTGGACCTGAACCCTTTTGCGGAATATCTTATCTGACTTCAAACTTACCTTAAACAATTGGGAACGCAACATGTTCATTTCCCACTGGAATTACTTCCAAGGCCTCAGACAAGCTACGAGTAAAAGAGCTGTCCAATCCTTCCAAAAAAACTGCAGCTGATATCCTAAAATATAGCAGAAACGACATAAGAAGGCTTGTGAGCTTCCTTACTGGTCACTGTCAATTACTCTACCATCTTAATAAAATAAGAATTTCAGAAGATATCACCTGCCACCTCTGCCTGGAAGAAGACGGAACTGCAGAACACGTACTATGTGAGTGTGTAGCTCTGTGTAGAAGTAGGAGATGCTTCTTCCTTAAGGAGATAATATCTCTATTAGACTTAAGGAACTCCTCCGCAGCCGTAATTATAGCTTTCATAAGGAAAGTAGAAGTACTGCTGCCCTAAAAAGTGGCCTCTGACACAATAGATCTCTCTGGTCGCAGTGCCTACACGCCATTTGGGCGTGACCACACTCCTTTCGGTTCGGTTTTTGTTAATGAAGTGTGGGAGAGAAGATATAACGGCGACATTTTTCTGGAGAGACAACGCGGTAGAGGATGATCTCATCTTAGGTAGCGCACAGTTGGATTAAGACCCTAACGAAATACGTGTGCCAAAGTGGAAGGAAATGGTTGTTGGTTGGTTGAGGTCCGTCCGGACTGTAGCGCCATCAGAAGTAAAGTAAGTAAGAATAAAGGTGATCATGTTTACATTTGATTGTATTGTCAAGTCGTCTCTTGGTACCTCCATTGTTCGAAATAAATTCTATTCCTCTTTCTTAAAATTATTTCACCTCTATGTCCAGTTACTTGTTAGTTAAACAGTCCCTATTTACACTGCTAATCATAAATATTCTCTGTTGTCTTTTTTTTAGAATTCAAGAAGAGCGCGAGGAGCGTCACAAGTACAAACACATTGCTCGGCAGACAATTGTCAACACTGAATCTGATAATCCGAAAGACTCCAATGAGTCTGGATCCTTTGATAATGGTGATCCAAACACCACCAATCTTTATTTGGGAAATCTAAGCCCAAAGGTACTCTCTTGAAACAACGATATCTTCCAGTAATTTGTATTTACATGTTTCTCATTAAAAGATATCAGAACAACAACTTATGGAACTCTTTGGTCGTTACGGTCCACTGGCAAGTATCAAAATCATGTGGCCGCGATCAGAAGAGGAAAAATCTCGCGGTAGAAATTGTGGCTTTGTTGCGTATATGAGCCGCAAAGACGCAGAGCGTGCACTAAAAACATTACACGGACGTGATGTGATGGGATACGAAATGAGATTGGGTTGGGGCAAAGCTGTTCCCATAATGAATCAACCCATATTCATTCCACCGCCAATGCTTGAACTTACTCTCCCTCCACCGTCGTCAGGATTGCCGTTCAATGCGCAACCATCGCCAAATGAAACTCTCACTACACCCGAGGGTAATTATAAGGAGTACACAGATGACGTTGAGAAGACAGAATGCATGAAAAAGGTTTTGTACCGAGAAGTTACTCAGTTGTAGATATTTAAACTAATTTTCATTCGCCCTTTGTAGATCTTGTACAATGCAGTGGTTAAGGTCTTCATTCCAACCGAAAAGTATTATTAAATTTTACATATAGTTGAGTTTTTATTACAATTTTGTGTGTTTTAGAACCGTTTTATGCGTTATTCATCGTATGATAGAGTTTGTCATCAGAGAAGGACCCATGTTCGAAGCCCTTGTCATGAGTAGAGAAATGGAAAATCCACTATTTGCTTTTTTATTTGACAATGAAAGTCCCGCGCACATTTACTACAGATGGAAGTTGTTTTCCCTCCTGCAAGGTGACACTCCGAATGAGTGGAGAGAAAAGGAATTTCGAATGTTCAAAGGTGGTCCAATATGGAAACCGCCTTTGGCTAATTTCTACACTCTGGGAATGCCCGACGAATTGGTTGTAGACGATGAAGCACCAGAGCCACACAAAGGTGCTCTATCCAATGCGTAAGTGTAACAAGTGCAAGATGTAATTATAAAATTTGTAAATTTACATGAAATTAATTTTTACAGCCAACGCGATCGGTTGGAAGATTTAATACGTCACCTGTCGCCGGAACGATCGCGGATTGGCGATGTTATGATATTTTGCATAGAGCACGCTGAGGCAGCCGATGAAATTTGTGAGTGCATTGCAGAATCACTCTCCAATCCAGAGACTTTGTGCTCAAAGAAAATTGCCAGACTTTATCTGTTTTCGGATCTGTTGCACAACTGTACAGTCAAGGTGTCGAATGCTAGTTTCTTTAGGAAAGCGTAAGTAGTTCTTCTTTTTCTTTTATTAACCTTTGAAATATATAACGCCTACGTACTCGTACATCTTATGTTAAGTATATCTCCCACGATCTACTTTGCTGCAATGCGGTTTGTAGAGTTGACTAAGTTTGCGAACTTCATTATCATTCTACAGGGCGGTCTATTTTGGATCACACCATCACTAAGGCCGAGCGATGCTGCTGTTGTATTTGAGTGATCCAATTATTTCTTTTTGGATAGGATTTTCCGACGATCTTATTTGCTTTTCCACAATCGGTTTCTTTACACGAAGGCTTCCGCGGATTAGGTTTCCTTTTAATACTCCCGCTGACATTCATAACATTAACATTATTCTTTTATTTGTTACTGACCAGATAAGAACGATAGGAAAAGAAATTGAAATAAAACAACAACGGTGTGAGACATCAAATTGATTCTGGCTTTATTTTGAAGCTACATTCATGGCAGTGCTTCAAGCTGTCGGTTCAATTTTTGACGACTCGTTCTAATATGTGCGGCGTTATTCCGGCAATAGCGTCTCGAATGTTGGCCTCGAGCTCGTCCAAAGTGGTTGGCTTGTTAGCATAGACTAAGGATTTGACGTAGCCCTAGAGAAAATAATCGAGGGGTGTCAAGTTGATGAACGCTCGCCGTGAGATGACCCAGTCGCCAAATTTTTCGTTCACCACTTCTCTGAGCTCTGGCCATAGAAAGTCGGTTAACATCGCTCTATACCGAGGACCATTGACGGTAACGGTGTCTCCTTCCTCATTTCGAAAGAAATATGGTCCGATGATGCCGCCGTGCCATAAAGCACCAAACAGTCAATCTTTGTGGATGCATTGATGCTTGGACGAACACTTGTGGATTGTGGTCGCTCCAATAACGGTAATTTAGCTTGTTGACATAGCCACTGAGCCAAAAATGGGCCTCGTCCGAGAAGATGATTTTTTGGCCAAAATCCAGATCTCCGGCCAACATTTCCAGCGCCCAATTAGCGAACTCACGGCGTTGTCTATGGTCGTCCGGCATCAATTTTTGCGTCAGCACAATCTTATACGGATGTAGGTCCAAATCCAACCGCAAAATAAACCTGGTTGACTCTCTGGCGATGCCCAATTCAGCTGATCGGCGCCGAATCGACATTTGGCCGCTACGGCGGATATGTTTTCTTCACTTCGCACCGATCTCTGTCTGGTTGATAGCTTAAGGTCCAAAAGAGTATACTCATGCTCAAGCTTTCTTTTCCACGGTTTGACAAATTGCCTACGCACTGAAGCCATGATGACAACCGACCTCACGACGAAATTCACGTTGCGTATTTACAATTGAGCCGGAATTTCGATAATATTTTTTAATAATTTCCACACGTTCGAGAAGCGTTAAACGATGCACGATGAAATGGCAAACCTTACTGAATATATTGACAGTTGGATGTCATTGGTAGCTTTGACAGCTGCTGAAACATAACAATTAGAAAAACTATCATTGCTATCTGGTCACCCTTACTTGTTGTTTGCGTGATAGTTAAATTGGATAGAAATCAACTCATAAAAATGATATCAAACTCGACCCAGTTGTGGTCAAAATAATTTTAGGCTCTGCATATGAGTTTTATTTTATACACATAGGCGAATCTAAAAGGTTGATCTATAGACGTTAACTTTTTTTTAGAACCCAGTTATCTGGACAGCCACCCTTGGAGTTTACAGAAACTTTATACCACCTGAGTTTCAAACCACAGCACTCTGTCCTTCTCTCTGTCTCTTCCCCCTTTCACAAAACGTACGTGTTCTAAAAATTAGTATAAGGGTATTCATATCCCCTTTAACACGTGCAAATTATAAAAAAAAAAAAAAAACAAAGCGCAATAAATATCACTCAGTTTGGTTTCAGCTACTGATTGCTTATCATGGACTGGCGTATAGAACAAAATCGTATCGCTGTCATTGCGTTGCATAAGTGCGGAAAAAATGTTTGTGTACCGTGCTATAAATCAATTTGTTGTATTGTGTCAATTGGCAGATCAAGAAGTGGTCGTCAGCTCGTTGCCCATACGAGTGCAGTTGTAAAAGCTGTACACGAGCGAATTTGAAGAAATCCCCTTCGATATATCCATCCACCAGCTCCATGTCAATGATGATTTCAACATGAAAGCGCTTCGTCGGTCAACTGGACAACTATTGACGTCTAATTTAAAGCAAATAAAGCTTAAAAGATGCAAGCGACTCTTGCATTGTCACGCGAACAACGGCCACCAAAATATCCTATTTACAGACGAAAAGATTTTCACCGTCGACGAAGTTTTAAATAAGCAAAATGATAAAACGTATATAAGGACATCTAAAGAAGCAAAAAATACAGTTCCTAGGGTTCAGCGCGGCCATCAATCTGCTTCGATAATGGTCTGGTAGGGGGTATCCCATCAAGGAGTTACTGCTTTCCTTTTTTGTGAAAAAGAAGGCAAAGGTGTACCAAGAAATGTCCTAGAAGACGTCGTTAAAGGCTTGACGATTACCATTTTAATGGAACAAGATGGGTTTTCCAACGAGACTGCTCCAGCAATACAACTCAGCAGTGGCTTAGAATCAATATTCCTGCTTTTATTGCATCCGAAAATTGGCCTTAAGAAAGCTCAGATTTGAATCCTTTGGATTATTGTTTGTTGTCAGTGTTGGAGAGTATGGCTTGCAAGAGATCCCATCAAAATTTGGAGTGGCCTGGGCTACAGCATTAAAGTTTGAGGGCCTGCATTAAAACAAAAGGCGGTTACTTTGAATAAACTGCCTTTTTTATAATTTGCGCGCGCTGAAGGAGATATGAATACCTTTAAACTGTTTCAGGACACGGGTGTTAGGAAAAGGGGGAATAGGAACAGAGGAGGGGCCTTTGCACGTTGGCTTTAAATCATTGAAGGTTGTAGTGATGGGGAAATACAGAGCCTGGTAGATCATTCCACGTTCGTGTCGTTCGGCTTATAAAAGCATCCCTATATTTGACAGTACGACCGAAATTGGGCTCATGGGTGAATTGGTGTGCATTCGAAGCATGACGCGTATTGCGGGTGAAATTTTGTAGGGAAGGAATGCAACTGGCTATTTCGGTGGAGTATTTTTTTTATTAAAAAAGCGACAGATTAGGGAGAGACATGAGAAATTTCGACGATGTTCAAGTGAATGTATGGAGTTTACAATGTCTCTATCACCTATAAGTTTTATCGCGCGATTCTGTACCCTGTCTAGTATGTGCAAAACGGTCTTGGGTGCACCAGACCAGATATGAGCGTTATATTCCAGCTTAGGGCGGATGAATGCCTTATAAATTGAGGCCAGATCAGACGGGGTAAAATATTTCTTGCACCGTTTAAGGAATCCTAGACATTTTGCAGCATTTTGGCGACCTCGAATATGTGATCATTCCATCGGAGATGGTTACTAATACACATACCGAGAATAGCAAGTCTTTTGGTTTCAGCGATGCAAGTACCATGCATGGATAATAATTGAGGGTTATGGTTTCGCTTGAGAGACAGAAGACAGCATTGTGTTTTGGAACTATACTATTTAAACAAATTCGTAGATTCGAGGAAGTCTTCATGTAAAAGAACATATCACAATCAAGGACTTGCATATGGTGTCGGTTGATTTTGAAAAAGCCTTTGATAGACAACTAAGAGATCTCTTATGTGTGGCGCTAAGACACCGAGGAGTTCCAGAAACCTACGTGCGCATGATCATGGACAAGTATGAGGGAGCAAGGACAAGACTAGAATGTCCCGCAGGAGTCACCGAAGAGTTCCAAACCAAAGTCGGAGTACGCCAGGGAAGCATCCTCAGTCCTTTGCTATTTATTGCAGTCCTTGATGCATCAGTTATTCTTTACTGACGATGGAACTATCAAAAGTGAAGATCAAACATCTCTGCAACGAGCACTTGATGTATGGGTGGATGTTTTGGGGGGAAATGGGCACCGACCAAATCTGGCGCTCACAAACGGTTCACAATGCTGGCAAATTGATGGCAGCTGAGATGAAGATGCTTCGCATGACAGCAGGAGTAACAAAGCTTGATAGAATAAGAAGTTCGAAGATTCGGTGAAGCCTTCATGTAAAAGAACCCATCACAAGCAAGATAGAGCATGACCGTTGGTATTGTCATGTTCAAAGGAGAGATGCTTTGATCAAAAACAATTTTTTAAGCTCCTTCTAAAGCTTAATAATTTTTGTGTGACAAGAGTACATCAAATCTACCGGAATACATTCCTTAAGCTCCTGCTGTTTTGCAACATTGAACGCTATACTTCTTGTCTACTTAGTGTCCTGAACTATTCCCTAAATAGATCCCATATCTTTTATAAATAAAATATAATTTCTTATAAACGATCTTCAAATTTTATTGTATCCTTTTCTTTATGAAGTGTGGAAAAGCAGCTTGTCGATGTTTTCGAAAATATGCATTCGTACTGCACGACCATGGATAGCCGATTGAAAGGAGAAGGATTGAAAGCGCGTGTACTGAAAGTTTTACGCGCATGGGAAGAATGGGCCATATATCCAAAAGAGTTTTTGGCCAAGTTGAAAGCCATCTTCCTGGGACTGCCCCCTGTAAGTTAGATTTTTTTCAAGCAGTTTCCATTTATTACAGAGATTTAATTCCAGCCAACTGAAGAAAAGAAGGAAGAAGAAGATCAGGATATCGATGGGGCCCCAATATCTGGTGATGAAAAAGATGACGAAGATCTGAATGGAGTTCCACTGGATGGAGCTGCTCTGTTAAAGGGCGCCTTGATGCGTGCATTGCCTGAATCTATTCCCATACAAAAGGACACCCCAATTATTAAACAAAGTAATAGTAATTGCGAAGATGACTACGATGATGATATTGATGGAATTCCAAGTAAGTATTAAGGTAGTAGTACTGCAAATGAATATGAATTTTACATGTTCCTTCCGTGCGTTTAGTGGATGATGATATTGATGGGATTCCGATTGACAAAATGGGTGATTCGCCGAAGAAGGGCGGTGCATTTATACCCTCCAAGTGGGAAACTGTAGACCCCGAACAAGTAGAAGCACAAGCAATAACAACGAGCAAGTGGGACACATTAGATCCCGTTGCTCCAGATCCACCAAAGTTCTATGACAGCAATGAAAGTTCAGATGACGAAAATACCGATCAATCTCGAGATTTCAGTGAGGAGAAACGTAGCAAATTGCGGGAAATTGAAGTGAAATCTATGCAATATCAGGACGAATTAGAGAGCGGCAAACGTGAGGTGCGATCAGGCTGGACAATCGGACAACAAGTGGAGCACTACCGAAAAAGATTACTGAAAAAGGTTAAACTGAAGATCATTTAGGTTAGTTAGTAAAAGTTTAACCATTTGTTTATTTTAGGACCTACAAAGGGAAGAAGTAGATTCGCCGTCTTCATTTTTACGCAAAGACTCACGCCGAAGTCCCAGTCCAAGTGGATCGTAAGTTTGTAGAAATATTTTACTAAATAATGCAGAATAATTTTATGTTCTCCTATTAGAACGCAATCGAAAAAGTCGCGTCATACGAAGCGTTCACCGTCTCCATCTTATACTTCGCGTACTAGTCCACCGAGAAGTAAACGGCGATCGCGATCTCCATATAGTAAACGTGAAGCCTCACCAGCAGCAGTTCGTTATACAAAGCAATTGAAGCGCAATCGTTCGCGCAGCCTGTCCGATTCACCAAAGCGCTACGCCGACAGATCTCCCTTCTATTCTAAGTCATCGAAATACGATGACAGCCCTCCGCCAAGGTCTAGAAAGTAAGTACCTTCTACAGAATCCCAAAAGCTATTGCCTAACTGATCATCTGTACTGTAGATCCCCATCTCTTACTCGCTACTCCCCGCCTTCAAGGTCAAGACGCAGCCCTGAAAAATCCTCCAAGCTTGACGCATCCCCAAAATACAATAGCAGTAGATCGCCTCCCGTTCGGCACCGTAGCGATAAGCACAAACATAAGCATAAACACTGAAACCAATTAAATCCGTCTTTCTCCGTCATAATTTCGTAGTTCATATTATTATATAAATAATTATTAATTATATATATATTATATATTTTTTTCTTTTTATACTTTGAGCATTTTGTATAAACAACCCTACAGAAAAGTATAGGACACTTTGTTTTATTGTTAGGAACTTAGCGTAAGGAACTTAGTTTTTAATTTTATTTCAATTTGTAAAATTTGCTAAATTCAAAACATTAGAGTGCTTAATATTTGTCATTAGAACATAATATGCTCGTGAATATGTCGACATAAACATATTGTAATAAAAAAAAATTCATGTAAATCTATCATGCAAATTTCTTTATCTTTTTATTTTTTTACTAGCCCGGTGTACACTGAGAGTACCAGAACAGTGTATTTCATGCATATTGGGCATTGACAGTTTGGCCCAAAAGACGGGTGCAGAATTTATAACTTACTCAAGCAAACTGAAGATGTAACATCAGTCAAAGACAATAAATAACTGAATACAATAATTTATCTTCGTAAATCTTCTATTTACTTTTTCTTTCGATACCTCTCTATACGGATTTGTAATAAGTTTCGCGGCTCAATAAGTTTGAGCAAATCTAAAGTGAAGTAGGACTTATCAAAGATATCAGTTCAAGATACCTGTGTGAGATGCTAGGCACAAGAATTGTAGAAGCTTTGGTAAAATACTATTACAGTTAGTTAGTTAGGTTCTCTTACCCATAATGTGGAGCCTAATATTGGACGAACTCCTCTATAGACTAACAAACTGTGGAATACTGTGTTGGATACGCTGACGACGTCGTGTTAATGGTGTAATAATTATGACCTTACTTCTTGCAATAAGATAGAACACAACTATATCGACTTTCTCTGTCACATATTCATTGCATTTCGTTTTGCTTGCCAAAGTGCAAGGCAAGCATAATTTGGTAAGCGCGTGCATACTGCCGAATTCTTGAGAATTGTTGTTTGTGTGAGTTCCCAAGAGTTCAGACAGTGCGACTTAGATTACGTCTGGAAATTGTTTCCAAGACGGAATATGACGCGTATCAAATTATACTACAATGGCTTTCCCCACACGTACGCTCTTTACCGCGGGAAAACGTGAAATGCGTGATTTCGCGCGCGAAAGAGTGCACGTGTAATGGCATAAATTGTACAACGGAATGCGCATGCGCTCAGTACCAAGCGATGGTGCGCGCTCCCCGTTTGAGTAGTACAACTCTTTCCCACGTGATTAGCGCGGTAGTAAAAGTACGATTTTATTAATATTTATAAATTACATACATACGTGTTTGTGGAAAAGTAAATCTGAAAACTGTATAAAAATAGAAACAAATAGGAAATAGAAACAAGAAATAGGGACCATTTAGAAAAGAGCTGAAGAAGTCTAAGGGAAGTCGACGAAGTGGCAGAGGAACAGATGATATTTATGTACCATCACCATGGTATTATGACATTGATTTTTAGATAGGACCAGGAGCTTCCCACAGACAGCCTCAAATTGCTTTTGCATAATGTTCTTAGACGCAAGCTGCAAAAGTCGTTTGTTCGAAAACAACATTATAAATAGCACTGCATTTGCAGCATGTTCGATAATGCAGTGTTTGCAGGGCAGACAGAAACGTAATCTGCGCTGCGCAATAAGAAAAATTACTCGGAGGAATTTCGACCTCGTGAACAGTAAGTACATACACAGGTCGACATAATTCATCGTACGACACATATAAACGCTGTTGTTCGGTACCTACACAGTTCAATCAAAAAAGGACTAGGATTTAAGAATCAGAACAAAAAACAAAGATTATCTAGGAATTAGATTAAATTAAAATTCTTTTTATTTTCTTAAAATTTAAACAAAAAGGAAAAACACATTTGGCTCAAATGACAAAATCCTTCGTACGACTAGTTTCGACCTTAATTTTTTGAAGAAATCGGGCTGTCAGTAACTTGTTGGGCCTCCACGAGATTTAAGGACTGCTTGTAGTCGACGTGGCATAGAAGAGACCAGGTTTTTCGTAAAACCTTCGGGTACACGATCCCATTCTATTGGAGGGCTTCCTTAAGAGTCGCTTTTGGCGAAATCCGGTGTTTATGGAGTTGTTTTTCCAAATAGTCCCACAAATGCTCTATTGGGTTTAAGTCCAGGCTCTGAGGGGGAGAATTAAACTGTCTTGGAGCATAGTATAACAACCAATCCTTCACTTTTCGAGCGGTGTGTTTAGGATCGTTGTCTTGCTGAAATATCCAGCCGTGATCCAAACTTAATTTCTCTACTGATGGGCGTAGATTTGCTTTTAATATATCGAGGTACATGTGTTGGTCCATGTTACCTTCAATAAACACCAGCTTTCCCACGCCAGACCAAGCCATGCTCCCCCACACCATAACACCAGCTCCACCGTGCTTCACTGTTCTTCTTACATTTTGAACTTCCATTTCAGTGCCGCTCTTTCGCCAAACTCTTGCAGGACCGTCATGACCAAAAATGTTGTATTTGCTCTCATTATTGTGTCTTGTTTCGGGATTCCACTCCTGATTTTATCCAGTAATATATCGAAGGATTTACTGTCCATCATCAGGAAATTAAACACGTAATTCGCAGTCTAACGACATGTGATTAAAGCGCTGTCTATAATCTTTTATCCAAATTTTTCGTCCTTAAAATTACACTTAATCCTGCTCAAACTACGGCTTAGATGATGGTTTTTATTCTTTTTTCTTCTACCGCACGTTCCAGTTTGACGTGGTATTTCGCGCGCGATTGCCCATTAGACACAGCAGTATTTCACTCGTTCTTTACCGCACTACGGCGCGTACACTCCAAACATGTGGTAAAGCGCTGCCGGGTAAAGGCCGCTAATAGGTATAGACAAGTTTGGGGAGACACTGATATAATACAGAAGACATCAAGTATCAATCCAGTCGTGACCACTGTGATACAGTTTTTTTTAGAAAAAGACTGCTGCCTCACCTATGATTTGACTTTGAGCAGAAGCGAATACCATGTGTACAGATATTAAGATGATATATATTTTTTTTAAAGGGAATTTCCAAATCCCGGAGTACTCAGACTCCATTTTGCTGTGGTCATTGTACTACCAGGCAGAAAAACTCTTTGGTGTAGTGGTTGGAGTTCGTTTTCTCTTTTATGTTCGGGTGGCTGTGATTGCTGTCCCCCCGTCCGGGCACGAACCTGCACAGTTCGGGTCACAAGCAAACACACTACCCACTACACCGTGGCGACCTCTTGATGATATAATGTAGTTTCTTAATATAATTTTCGCTTAGACCGAAGGGAAAGTGAAGTGTAATATTTTATTTGAACTGAAAAACAGAGACATAATAGGTAGGCGCAGGAATGATGCAGGTCAGGCATTTGTCAAATCCATTTACATAGAAGCAATCCTTAAAATTACTGACCGCAGAGATGTCTGAAATGATAAATAAACCACTCTCTGTCGAAACAATTAGACGAGTTTTAAGATCGCATGATTTTCATGGCAGAATTGCACGTCGCAAACCTTTCATTTCTGAAACTAATAAAAAAAACGACTTGCTTTCGCCAAAGAATGTGTTAACAAGGGCTCAGAATTTTGCAAGTCCATAATTTTCAGCGACGAGAGTAAGTTTAATTTGTTTGGCAATGATGGAAAGCAAACAGGTTGGCGTCATGATGTGGGGTGTATGTCTGCAAGCGGGGTGGGACAAATGGGGTTCATTGACTATAAAATGGACCAATCTGGATATCTGAATATCCTGAAGAGAATTCTCCAACAAAGTGCCAAAAAATTGGGTCTAGGCTCAGATTACATCTTCCAACAAGGCAATGACCCGAAACATACTGCCCATAACGTTAAAATGCGGCAGCTTTTTAATGCACCCTCGCAACTGAAAGCCCCCCACAATTGCCGGACATTAATCCTGTCGAACACCTTTGGGTTCAGCTTAAGAGAAATATTAGAAATCAGGCTATCACCAGCAAAACTTCTATTAAAGAAGCTCTCAAGCGGGAATGGGAGATTATAAGCCCAAATTTTGGTGTTTTGGTGGGGACGAAAGCCCCCATTTATTTGGCTTATTACAAGCTACAACTAACTTAAGCTAAAACTTAAATCTAAAACTTAAACTAAAACTTAAAACTTAGACTTAAAGCTAAGGAGAATGCTGAGGTTAAAATCAAACTGGGTGAGGTTTGAGTTCACTTTTCGCAGCATATGGGAAATTGGTTCATTAGATCCATATGAAGTGCAGTGGGACGGTAGATAGAAAAGACGAGGGCATCGTAAATTTCGTGGGTTGGTATTGAAGAAAATTGAATTATAAAGAGATGCGCAAGAGCCTGAAAGAAGTTGATGAATGAAAAGAATGTCTGCAACATCTCTGCGTTTCTCTAGAGTACTCAGGTTGATGAAGTTGAGGCGGTCTTGATAGGGAGGCAAGATAAATGGATCGACCTCGAAGGGCGAATCGAAGGAATCGACGTTGAACATTCTCGATTCTAGTCACATGAACTTGCTGAAAGGGTGACCACGCTTGACTGGCGTATTCAAGGAGGGGGCACACTAAGGTAATGTAGAGGGATTTGGTCACGTAAGGGTCAGAGATTTCTTTGGACCATCGTTTGACAAAGCCAAGTGATGAGTTATTCCAATATTCCAAGATCGCGGAGAGATTGAACGATGGATATAGGTTGACCATGGAGAAGGTAAAGGCGGGCGGAGGACACGTGGTGCCTACGTGATAAGGTAATGGATTGATATTTGGCGATATTGAGCTCTAACCGATTTTGTAGGCACGAGTTCGAAAAACTATTAAGGTCTTGTTGAAGGAGACAGTAGTCATGTGGGGAAGAGATGGCTTTGAAAAATTTGGTATCATCAGCGTACAGAGAGAGGGAAGAGTGATTAATAACCCTCTCGACATCGTTTATGGTTAGAATGAAGAGAAGGGGACCTAGATGGCTGCCTTGCGGAACACCAGAGGTGGCCAAGAAGGGAGTCGATAAGATAGATCTGAAGCGAACTCTTTAAGAACGGTTTTCCAGGTAAGAAGATATCCATTTTAACAATATGGGTTCGAAACCGAGGGCAGACAATTTGAAGAGGATTAAGTTATGAGGTATCTTATCAAAAGCCTTACTAAAATCAGTTGCAATAACGTCGATTTCTTTGCCATTCTCTAAGGCAGACAGGGCGAAGGACACGAATTCGACTAAGTTAGTGGTAGTTGATTTACCTTTCAGAAAGCCGTGCTGGGTGGTAGAGATAAGAGACTTGCACTGAAAGCTTAAGGCTTAGTATAAAATACTTTCGAAATGTTTGGGTAGATGAGAAAGTTTAGCAATGGGGCGATAGTTTGTTACTTCGTTCTTTGATCCCTTTTTGTGAATGGGGGTTATGAAAGAGGCCTTCCAAATCTGAGGGAATTCTCCTAGTGATAGAGACAAACGGAAAAGATGAGAGAGGGGGAGGGAGAGAATGGAAGAGTATTTTTTAAGAAAAATGGCAGGGAGACCATCTGGGCCGGGTGAGAATTCATCATTAAGATTTTGTAATTTATTTTCAATTACAGCAGGATCAAAAGGCAGGGACAGACCAACGGAGAAGTTAAGAAGGTGACTGAAGTCTGGTTCAAAAGAGTTCTCGGCAAAGGATTGTTTAATATAGGTGGCAAAAAAGTTGGCAATGGTTTGCGGATTAGTTGAAGATATGTTTTCAAAAGAGAGAGACGGAGTTTAACCGTCGAACTTTGAACCCCTTGCTCAGTGATCGCTCACTTAACCACTGAGTCACGGCGCCCACTTCCCTAAAAAGACAACTAAATAAGATGGTTCAATATTGATTGATTATGCGTTGTATTCGGTGAGAGGCAGTTAATTCAACTACCACAGTGATTACTACTGAAAATGCAACGAATTAGTACGAGTACCCGAAAGTAATCATATACAGCACTATTATTTATTAATTACTAGCGCATTCGTTAGCACTTAACAAAAGGCTAGCGTGCGTTGCTACGCCTTTGAAGAAAGTGTTTTTGAATTATTTTTTGCCAAAGCAACGCCTTTGACGTAAATAATACGTGTAGTCCTCCTACACGCCTTTGTAGTGGTCTTCTATTATCATACACTCTCTATTCATGACGTCATCTTTGGAAAGAGCCTCTCTCTAACTTCTCACACACTGATTAGGGCCAAGGTAGGAATAGTGTTCAAGCAGTTGTTAGGCAGTTAACATAAAGACCATAAGCTGTCATTCTAACTTTTTGATTGTTAATTTTCCGGACATTTTTATGAAATCATTTGAAATAAAACTTTTTTATTTGTTTTAATTTGACTTCCTACATATTTGGGGGCTTTTTTGAATTATAATCGGAAGTTATAGTGGAGAGTTGGACTTCCACGGTCCAACAAAGCAGAATATGGCAGATTGGGACTGGATGTAACTGGAGTTAAAGCTATGCTATTCAACCGTTTGTCAAAGGCTGTAAAGTCCAAAAAGTTGTATTAGAAACGGGCATTTCAAACATCGCGCAGCAAGATGACACTGAGAATTCAAGGAATAACCTTGGCGATCCACCTGTTCGATTCTCTGTAAAAGAAGTTGAGATCTAGTCTCTAAATTCAGTGGCGATGACAATTTGTCGGTTACTTCATGGTTTGTAGAATTCGAGGAAATTGAGCTTCTGTTGAGATGGTCAGATCTTGAAAAATTAATATTTGCGAGGAAACAATTAACGGGGTCTGCTCAATGCTATATGAAAACGTGTTCTTGTAAATCATATGCCGTTTTTAAAAGAATACTATGCGCGAAATTTGAGAAATCATTTTGCAAGGCATACATTTATATGCGTCTTCAAAATTGTAAAATGAAAAGAGACGAGCATTTTCGGGAATACTTTTATAAAATTAAGGCAATAGAACAGTTAGCTGACGTCGATGAAAAGTCACTAATGACTTATACAATAAACGGGATTTCTGCTCGAGACGATCATAAAAACATTTTATATGGCGCAGACATTGACAGAACTGCTTGAGAAATACGAGTTATAAAAAAGCTTTAAATAAACCGTAGTACGAAATTTCATTAAAATCAGTTAAGCCATTTCTGAGATATGTATAGATGATTTAAACAAAGAAACATACAGAAAAGTTACAATCCATCTGGAACGGATCATATGTTACCCTAAACCTCATCGTTTAATCCATCTCTAATAAAGTAGGTGTGGTGTTGTAACTTTTTGGTTCAAATGCAGTGAAATCTTTCTACTTAGCGGATATTCTCTCGATTTTTAAAAAGTTTCACCACATAATTTGAGGCTTTTTCTAAGAAAGTAGGCGCAGCTGCAATTTGCAACCGATCGACAAGAATTCTAGTGATATATTCACAATAAGACTTACGAGTAATCATCACCGTAAATGGCTTTGAGAAAGCAAAATATTTTTTTGCAGAGAATGCGAACGTTTTCAGTTTCTAGCGAAAATACTTATAGGAGATTTTATTTTAAAAGTGTAACTAACTTAAAAGTGTACATTGTCCAGCATTGTGAACCGTATGTGAGCACCGGACGTACAACTGTGGTGTAAAGCCTTCCTTTCAACTTAGAGGACATTTTTCGGTCACGGAAGATTGCGGAGTTGATGTCATCATCACAAGTTGGTTCGCTATTGATCATAGACCCCAGATATTTGAAATTTTCGCACTTGGGAAGCACTTTTCCATTCAAGTAAATGTCTGGAATAGGCCGGTGTGGATCGGAGAACGGAAAGCACAGATACTCTGTCTTTTTTGAACTAATACGGTACCCATTTCCCTCCAAAACATCCACCCATACATCAAGTGCTCGTTGCAGGGACGTTTGATCTTTAGCTTTCCAGGCTAACCAGTTCCAAAATATTTCATTTGTCATTGGTTTCGCAAAGTTCCTTCTACAATATATTCGAAATCCAAGATGGTGCAATTACCAGCATTTTTGGACTTTTAATATTGATTAACAACTTCAAATGCAAATATCTCAAAACCAAAAAAATGGACTTAGGGAGTTTCCATCGGACGACGACGGTATAATGTATGAACGAATTGTAGAGATCGATATTTTTCAATTTCTAGTAAAAATACTTAAAAGTGGTGACATACGGATGGACATGGCTAGATCGACATAACTTCTAATGTCGATCACAAATATGCAGTGGTGGAAAAAATAATAGAAACAAATGTTTACATAATGCTCAACAATCAATAACTGGATACAATTTAGTATTTCTCCGAAAATATTTCTATACTCGAATGCTACCTAACGGTACTTTGAAATGCTGCAACAATTTGCTCATATCAGCTTTTTGTTTTCGCCTAACAGTAAGAAAAAGCGACCGAGAGGGTTATTTTGCCTTGAAAAAATAATAGAAACAGACGATTACCACAGTCCGCATCAGTGATTCTGAAGTAAAGCACGGTCTTGATTTAATTGAAATAGTCGTAAACTAGTTTGTCTTGTATTTTAGTGTTATTTAGAAGAACAAATTAAGCATTGAAATCGATTTTTTTTTTTAAATGGGTTGTGGAGTCCATTGCACCAGTTCTGAGCGTGATTTGACAAAGAAGTTAAGAGAAGACGGCAAAACAATGGATGAAATAGCTCAGGTCATAAAGTGTTCCAAAAAAACGTATTCACAGCTATCCATTCAAGTCCCAAAAAAGAAACTAGAGGCAGAAAACGACAAACATCTCCGCGATTTGATAAGCCGTTTTCTTCTTCCACAGAACTCAAAAATGAGTAAAACGCACCAGTGGCCAGTCGTATAATAAGAAGTAGATTAAAGGAAGCAGATCTTCCTGCAAGAAGTCCCAGAAAAGGTCCATACTTAAGCAAAAAGAAATATAAAACAGAGACTAATTTTTGCCAACAAACACCTCCACCGTGCTAATTGGAATAACGTATTATGGTCGGATGAAACTAAGGTCAATTTGTTTGGTTCCGATGGAAAAATGTACATCAGACGACCAAAGAACTCCGAATTCGATCCCAAATACACAAAGAAGACAGTGAAACATGGTGGAGACAATTTAATGATTTGGGGGTGCTTTTCAACATCTGGGGTTGGTCCACTTTTCTTGATAAAGGATAAAATGTGTGCCATAGACTACGTGGAAATCCTAAACACGGTTATGCTGTCATTTGCTGAAGAGGACATGCCTATTAAATGGGTGTTTATGCAGGATAATGACCCCAAGCACTCCTCAAAGTTGGCTAATGAATGGTTTCATCAAAACAAAATCGATGTTATGGAGTAGCTATCACAGGCCCCCGATCCTAACCCGATAGAACACCTATGGGGTGTTCTTAAGCGCAAGATCGGGGACTGCAAAACCAAAAACAAGGAAGAACTATGGTCAAATATACAAAATGCATGGCACTCCATACCTCCCGAGACTTGTGCCAATTTGGTCCTTTCCATGGGACGAAGATGTGAAGCAATTATTAAAAATAAAGGCCAAACGACCTTTACCGTAAATTAATTCGTTCCAAAAAAAAAACTAATTTGTTTCTATTATTTTTTCCAGGCCAAATTCAAGGAAAACCAAGAATCGGCATTTTTTCACCATTTCTCTTCTTTTTCGTTAAAAACTTTAATATTGCATTTTTGCATTACATTGTATGAAATCTATTAGTATGTGTTTAATTTATGTTTTATCCCGAATACTTTTTATTTTTCCGATAAACGGTGAAGAACAAGCTTGTTTCTATTATTTTTTCCACCACTGTATATACTTTTGAGGGACAGTCATTATTATTTCTCAATGTTACAAACTACCATATGTATCAAACTTAAAATACCCTATGGATAGGGTATACAAAAAGACGGATATGTCGTTTTATAGAGTTCATATGTAAGTAAAATATCGAAATTTAATCGAAGTCAGTAAGGTCATTACTGAACAATACACCTCTATTATAGAATGATATGGAGAATGATACACTTTAGCGGTTTCAACAACCATAAATGCCAAACGAAAATCTGATAGTTATCCATCTACCCTTAAACTCTCCAACACTTCTTCGTCAGACCCTAAAATTGTCGCAAACTTATTCGCTAATTTTTTTAGCCAGTCGTTTACCATGATTATTTCTCTTATATGGACAATTGCGCCCAAACGTCATCAGTCTCGGTTGATATCACTTCGTTACTTGTCGCAGAGAAGGTTAATAAACTTAAGGATGACTACTCTCCTGGTCCTGACGGGTTGTCCGCAATAGTTCTAAAAAAATGCGTGACCCACTTGGCCCAACCGTTGACTTCCCTTTTTCTTATGTCCATTTCGCAAGGATCTTTCCCGCTTCTTTGGAAGAACTCATTCATTATCCCCATTCACAAAAAAGGTCCAAGAAACGAAATTTCCAACTATCGACCTATCGCGAAACTATCATGCATACCCAAACTCTTCGAGAGCATAGTGTACGACTCGATGTTTTTTAATTGCAAATCCTTATTTTCTTCTAACCAACACGGATTTCTTAAAGGTAGATCGACAACCACCAACTTAACTGAATTCGTTTCTCAGGCGCTGTGTGCATTTGAAGATGGCAAAGAAATTGATGTTATTACTACTGACTTCAGTAAAGCATTTGATAAAATATCGCACCAAATTATTATTCTTAAGTTTAAAGCTCTTGGTTTTCAACCCGGTTTTATCAATTGGATCAAATCTTACTTGGAAGGTCGACAGTACGAGGTGATATTTAGATCTTCTGTCTCTAACCCCATTAAGGCCACTTCGGGTGTCCCTCAAGGCAGTCAGTCACCTTGGTCCTTTAATTTTCGCCTTGTCCATCAACGACGTCGACTGCATTATCAAAGACTCGTATCTCTCTGTCTATGCCGATGACATGAAAATCTTTACATACATATCTTCCCCCATCGATTCTCGCCCACTTCAAGATGACCTTAATAGATTTTCTCTCTGGTGTCAGAAAAATCATCTTGAACTTAATGTAAGCAAATGTCAATTCATCACCTACTCCCGTAAACGCCTTCCACCAACCCATAGGAACTACTTCCTCTGCAACGAGCTCGTCCCACCAGTTTCATCGTTGCGTGATTTAGGTGTAATCTGTGATAGGGAACATAACTTCCGTTCTCATATTGACCACATAATAAATAGAGCCAATTCTGCACTTGGCTTTGTAAAACGTTGGCCCAAGGAATTTTCGAACCAATACGTCACCAAATCACTTTATACCACCTTCGTTAGACCTATCCTCGAATATGCTAGCCAAGCTTGGTCGCCACACTATGCTATCCACATTCAACGGATTGAAGCCATCCAGCGCAGGTTTATCAGTTTCGCCCTACGCGGTCTCCCTTGGACTGATAGATACAACTTGCCTCCCTACTCTGATCGTCTAAAACTCATCAATCTCCAATGTCTTGAAAATCGTCTCGAAATTGCCGACTTACTCTTCTTCCATCAGCTAATTACTGGTCACATTAATTGCCCCGCGCACCTTCAACTAGACTCATTTAATACCAATCCCCGTAACCTAAGGTCCATTCCCCTCTTCCGTCTCACTTATCATCGCACCAATTATGCTTATAACGCACCACTGTCCAGAATGTTGCGTTTGGCTAACAATATGTAAAACACCTTTGACTTCCACTGCAGCAGAACTACCCTTCGAAACAATCTTCAGCATCGCCTCAATTCCACCTAGCAAAGTCTTGATTTTGCCAGCACCCCCCTCCTATTAACCACTTCTACCTCCTACCTGCTCTTCCTAGTAGATCTTAGTTTTTTTTGTAGTTTTAAGTTTAGATTGTTTAAGTTTTCTTGTGCTTGTATTAAGCTAATAAAAATGCCGGTAGAGCCAGCGTCAATCAATCAATTAAACTCCCATTTTCGAGTTTTATAAACCGTTCCCCACTGTCGTTTCTATAACAGGGGTGACAGCCGATTCAAAATTGGTCAAAATTTGTAGACTCGTTTCACATCTTCTTTACACATAAACGAATTTACGCTATCGTGGCTAAGTTCCACTTAAAAAAAACTATGTAGCTCTCGTATATCGAAAAAAATAAGACAACAAATTTTGGGATCACACCATTTATTAATCGCAGTAGTAAAGTTCCACAAGGATTAGGTGCTCTAATATAAAATAAGCAAATATAAAAGAAATACATACAAATTGCATTGTAATTGAGGATAAAAAAGAAGAAAAAAAAAAAAAAAAAACATCAAATGATACGAGAGAACAGTTCCATTCGAACTTTTCAAATTGTTATCACAAATCAATCGCATCCTAGTCTCTAGGGAAGATTTTCAGTCGATCGGTTTTAATTCACATCAATCTCAACATCATGATTGTAGACTTCCATGATTTCTTCAATTATCTCCCAGTGTTTCTCTTTTGTAAGTCCACTCACAAATACCTGAAAGGCAACTTGCTTTGCATTCGAATTTATTAGATATTTTCAGTTTTAAACTTACGTTATACCAAGCAGAGTTCTCGTCCGATTCACCAGTAAGCGGAACTTGTACCCCATACGTTTGCAGAGCCAAGGAGAGACAGCAAATAGCAATGTGGGACGTATTGTGATTCAGGATTTTTGGATTGTGATGGAAGTCCTGTGGTGGTGAAGTAAAATTTAGTTACCTACAATAGTCTATGATGGAAAAGTGTAAACATTACTTGTAAAAATGCAGCGGCCGTCTTCGCAATAGGAAGGGATCCCCATGTGTTTGGGCCTAACCAGTCCTTCAGCGATTTCATGTAGTATAGCAGAAACTGAAATAAATAAAGTAGAAACCAAAACTTATACTCGTATACGCTACGACTTACTTTATGTGGGTGTTCAATGTTCAAATCGAATTTGAGTGTTCTTGCAATTAAGAGCTCTGCTTGGACAATGGCATCCCTCATAGACCAATACTCATCGCCTAGATCGAGCGGTGCAGTACCCCTGTTCAACGTACTGTACGACACGTTTATGACATCACGTATCTTAACCGGGTCATCCTTGATCTTTCCAGCCAAGTACAAACAACTTGAAGCGATCAACTGTAAAGATAGAGAAACTCTACGTGGCCACCGAGATAACAAACAAGCATGCTTCTACTTACATATTGGTCGTAGTCACTCCTCTGAACCTCATTGAAGAATCGATGAAATATTATAGCAGCTGTTGCCGACGTCAACGGTTTCATAGACAACTTAATTGAGCACTCGAAGAGGAAACGTGGCACTACACCGGGCCCATCCTTTTTTCTTTACAAACGAAGAGGCTCTATTAACCAAATTTTATTTGCATGCATATATCATATTCCTACCTGTAGTCTGTTTGGGTAACCTTTGTCGCATTTGGAACGTTCTCGGACCTCTGCTGCATCGACATCACATCAACAATTGTTTTCATCTTTTAATTTGTTTTAAGCACTAAAAAAAAAAAACAATAACATAAAAACACATGTTCTGTACGCCGTCAAACAAGTTTGATACGAGAGCAAGATATTAGAAAGTTTTGCGACACCGTCATCGCCGAGACGGGTGCCGCAATAAATTCGGTTTTCGCAATAATCACACTTGAATTGATTTTCAATCAAATTTGCATCTTCTCAAGTTTATATTATTTTATTGATTGCCACTATTTGCAATACAAAGGGACAAAGTCTTATAAATAGAATGAGTGCGACAATTTAGAGTGTAAAAGAGGGGCTATTTCAGATGCGCATTTCAAAAGAATGGATGCCGGATTTTTTTCTCAGGTCCGAGGAAAAAGATCAGCAAATAATATTTCACTGTAGTAGGGTATACTTTATAAGGATTTATTTCAATATAAAATAAAAAACAACTCACGGATTTGTACGTTAAAATAGCTAATTATCTATGCAATCTGACCACCAACGCAGCACGCGTCCTTCTTGCAAATAACGATTGAATGCAGTTGAATGAGAAATGTCAGGCTAACCGACTAATCGACTAATGACTAAACAGTGCTACCAAATTCTTATTTTTTTTTATCTCTAAATGTACATGCAGAGCCAGACATAATTATTCACATATAGACATATTCTCTAGTAAAATTGTTAACAAATTTAAAGTAAGTCAGATTTTTCTTTTTTTTTTGACATTCATTTATTCATTACAACTTTTGCTGTTACTGATAATAAAAAAAACTTAAATTGTTTAGCTTAATCAAGAGAAATTTGGGTATCTGCCTTTTTTATCACGGACAAAATTATTCACACACTTGCAACTTTTAATGTTAAAGTTAAACTTTTTTGGACAACATCAGATGTCTTAGAATATGGAAGAGTGCCGTTATAAGTACAGTATTTTGTTGGTTTTTGGAAATGAAACACGCATAAGTACTCGTAAATTTACGCGATGGTCGAAAACAACTGAAGCTGAGCGGATTTTTTGAGCTGCGTAAAAAAAAAAAAACGTACGTTGAAATTGGAGAAGTCGTACAAAAACGGCCCATTCACGATTTGCAGCATTATAAAACGTTTCAAAAACTCATCGAATTCGAAGAAGCTGCCCGGGTTGGGGTCAAAATCCCGAAAAAAAAAATTCTGAAAATCCAAAATCCTGAAAGGCCAAAATCCCGAAAACTTGATCCCGAAAAATTATATAAAATTAAAAATTTGGCAAATGTTCAAATATATATATTACATCCACAATGAATAAACAGTACAATATGTATGCGTGGAGCATGCTGCCCCCCTGCAACACCCCTGCTTGGGGTCACTGTAGGATTTGCGAGGTGTTCACTTTCATATTGGAATTTTGGGATTTCGGGACTTTGGGTTTTCTGGATTTTGGGTTTGCGGGATTATGTTTTTCTTGATTCAATCCTACTCCCAAGCCGCCCACATAGTGGATGTCCACGAAAACTGACCAAATGAAGAAAAACTTGTGGTTAAAAAAAATTAAAAAGAATCCGATAATTACCTCATCTCAAGTATCGGCGGAATTAAATTAAGATACGGTAAGGAAATTCATCCTAAAACTGTGTATCGTGCTGGTACAAGTCCAGAGTGGCAAAGGAAGAAACCTCTGATAAGCAAGACAAATCAACAGAAGAGGTTAGAATTCATAAAAAGTTGCAAAGATAAGCCTATAGCTTTTTGGGCCAATGTACTTGTTCAGATGAAAGCAAGTTTAACATATTTAAATCAAATGGGAGAATAAGAGTATGGAGGTAGCCGAATATCGAGTTAGAAGAGTTAGAAGCAATGTAGTGAGCACGGTCAAGCACGGGGATAGGGGGGTTATGGTATGGGGCTGCATGGCGGCAAGTGGTGTAGGCAACTTGGTGTTCATTGACGGGACAATGAACAAGATGGACTACCTCCACCAGAGTCTGCAGAAATTAAATCATGGTAACAGATTATTTTTTTAACAGAATAATGATAACAAACACACTGCTCACATAGTGCGTATGTGGATTATTTATTATGTGCACTATATTTTTCCAACTTCCCCCAATCCCCAGATATGAATCCTATAGAACATCTGTGGGATGAACTTGGTAAAAGGATGTAAAAGCATAAGACTGGCAAAATATCGGAGCTGGAATTACAAAAATACTGGTCTATTCAATAACAAATAGATTGGATGAAGTTCTAAAAAGAAACGGCTGGGCCAAAAAGTATTAAGGAATTTATTATGTAAAAATATTAGTAGCTGTGTGAATAATGTCCATGTTTAAAAAGGCAGTTACCCACATTTTTGTTTATTTCTTTTGACTAAGCTTAACAATTTAAGTTTTTCTATTATCAGTAACTGAACAAGTTTGTAATGAATGAATAAATGTCAATAAAAAAGAAAAATCTGATTTACTTTTAAATTGTTAACGTTTACTAGAGAATATGCCTATGTGTTTATAACTATGTCCGTCTCTGTATGTACCCCAAAGGCTTGATTTTGTACGACTTTTTCTAGTTGTTCGTATCGTTCTGAATTCAATTTGGTAGGAAATGTATGTATATAGGTATAAAATTCGGAATGTTCCGGAAAAGCCATACAGAATTAAGCCGCTGGTACGCATATATTCATCCCAACTCAATTATGAAAATTCATCAAAATCGTTAAAGCTGTTTTCAAGAAAACCTATTTCTTTTTTCAAAATCAGAAGCTAGTAAAGTACCGTTAATTTGGGGTTAAAATGAAAATCGATTTGTGACCCCGCAGATCCCAGATCCCAGTTTAAAGGAAATCTGTCCAGCCATTCAGGCTGCTGTCGGTCGTACATACACACAGTTTTAGTTTCTCTATGATAGTAATACCAAGATTGATCAAAATCTCGAGATCGAACATTTGCAGGAAACCAATACTTGCTCTTTTAAGCACAAGTAAAGATCAGAAGGACTCTTTCTGTCTCAAGGCGACTTTCTCAAATTCGATAATACAAGTATAGTAAGTGTGAGCAGCGTTGCTGCTGGAAATTTTGTGTAAGTCGCCCAAGCCGATAAAAAACGTACGCACGCCTTAAAAAAAAAAACACATATGGGCTAGTCGTTAGAGATTTGAATTTGGAAATAGATAATTATAAATCGCTTTATTATAAGTCGGTGAATAACATACCAATAGTTTTCCCTTCTGAAGGGTGTGTGTTTGGCGCAATCTTCTTGTTGAAATGTGACTTAGTATTCCGTACCTTTGTTTTATTCGTACAATAATTTTGCTTTTTTCATTAAACTGCGGAAAGAGAGAAAGCAAATACTTTTTGTTCCCTGTCTGGCCATATGTTTGTTTTAATACAGCTCGCTTTACTGTATGTATTTTTGTGCTGATAAGGAGTTCATTTAGTTTAAAAACTGTCAAAATCGAACCAAGTGTGAGAATATATTGCTGCCTTCCTTTGTCCTTAACATTATTTTTGATTGTTGTTAATATTCTCACTATTCAAAACTTACATTCTTACCTACCAGCTTTTTTGCACTTTTAATATTGTAATCTTTAAGCTTTAATTACTGTCAAAATGTTGAAACATACCGGTCAGACAAATATTACTCTCACACTATACGATTTCTTGACATTTGTCATGTTGTGTGAAAAGTTGCGTGTCTGGTTGTATACTGTGAAGGGACTTTTAATCGTTGCGCGTAGTTAAAAATAAAAATGATTGTTAGACCCGTTCAATTGGTCATTAAACGATGGAATTCATCATAATACTTAGGTCAACTGAACCTGTTCAATGTCATCGGGTAAATATCACCTGTCAAGTACCATGGCTAACGTTATTATTATTATGATTTGTGTAGGGTTATCTTGCTCTGAGACCTAATGGTCTAATGTGCCCCCAACTAATATCTAGGAGAGTTTTATTCCCTCATTAGACTTTTCCTTGGAATATAATTCCTTCAAAATTGTTATCGAGGGTCAAACAATCTTACTTTGCCTTGGCAAGGGTAGTTTGCCCTAGAGCACCCTCTCTAATCCGGTTTCTCTTAGGAATCTGAGAATGAGAAGTTCTTGTTAAGTTCCTCAGACCTGGAGTATTAATCCAGGTTCTCGCCCTTTCTTCTTTCTCCATCTTCCTGAATTCTTCGCATATGGTATGATTTCCTATTCCGCAGAAGGGTTCAGGTCCAATGAAGGATTCTGCTGCTCCATGTCTTGTCAAAGGAGTCTGCTTCTTTGTTGCCCTCTAATCCAGTGTGGCCGGGTACCCAATAGAGGGTTACCTTGTTACTATAACCCAATTCATTAAGTTTGTATTGACATTCCCACAAAAGTTTTGATTTAATAGCTACGTGACTGTCTGACAATATTGCTATGTCGCAGTTTCGCACAGAGATTGAATTGAACACATCTATATATAGGTTTTTTTTTTTTTTTTTAAAGGAAATTTCTAAATCCCGGAGCACTAAGACCCAATTTTCTATGTCCATTGTACTACTAGGCAGAACTTCTTTTTTAATGTAGTGGCTCAGATTTTATTCGTTTCTCTTTTATTTTCGGGTGGTTGTGGTTGCTGTTCCCCGTCCGGGCTTGAACCTGCACAGTTCGGGTCACAAGCGAACGTACAACACACTACCCACTACACCGTGGCCACCCACAAATATAAAACAATATATAGGTACTTTTGCCCATAGGTTCTGATATAGTAGTTCTTGGCCCAAATACACCTGCCCCTGTTCCTTCTTCAGTTCTCGAGCCGTCTGTATACCACTTTATTGTGTGGTTGCTCAGTTACTATAATGGATTCATTGCTCCAGTCCTTCTTGGCTAACATTAATACAATGGAAACCATATATAAGTGGACACATATAACCAACCCTGGACTGTCAATGTTACTGCAAGATTCTGTAGGGATAAAATCTCCAAACTCACAAATATAATCATCGGAGATGGAGAAGACTACAGTTCACTTCCTGTTCGCATGTTCTTCCCTATCCCATTTCAGAAGGAGTACTCTTGGAGATACTTTTTCAATGTCAAATGGAGTAGATGATTCCAAGAATAGTTCATAATTCCTGCTCTATAATACTATCACAACGGATCTATGACGGACTAAGTGCACCTCATGGAGGACCAATTTCTATATACATACCTTCTGCTCGTATAGTGCTATAAATAACTGGAATTAAGATTTGAAAACGTTTCTATTGTTTAAAATAATAAAATACTTTTTGATTTTGAATTTTATATATCATTTACATGAAACAATGTTGAAAAATATTGAGAACTTATTCCCAAAATGAGTGCTGTGTTGCCAAAACAGTGCTAATTTTGAAAAAAAAAAAAAAATGTCGGTCGAAATAATGCACCACAGCCGTACCTGCTGTACGAAAGTTTGTGAAGAAAGTTCGTGAGATTGGCATGTTAATTGATAACATAAGTTATTCTCGTTTTCATCCTGTGCTTTCAGCCGAGAATATTGCTGCTGTTTCCGAAAGTGTACGTTTGTGAAATGGAGGGATTATTGGTCCATTTTTCTTCGAATATGAAAATGGCAACAACGCTACGGCCAACGCAGAGCATTACAGAGGCATGATAATCTATTTTTATTTTTATTTATTTTGCCAGAAACTGAGGTAATGAACTTGAATGGTCTCTGGTACGAGCAAGATGGCGCAAGGTGCCATACAAACCGTCCAACAATCGATTTTTTGCGGACTAAGTTCAATAATAGTGTAATCAACCGTTTTGGTGATATTACTTGGACCTTTTTTTCTGGGGGTGCCGTTAAAGATGGATGTAATGTTCACAATCCTGAAACGATTCAGGCACTTAAGCACAATAATGATAGAGATATCAACGACATAGAGCCCCGATCCATCGAAAATATACTGCAAAATTGCAATCCGGCCACGGCAGTCATTTAAATGAAATTATTTTCCATGAATAATCGGAAAGTGTACTCTCTTCAATAAAGCAAACAACTTTGAAAAATATTGAATGGATTTATTTTATAGCAATTTTAAAAAGAAACCAATAGATGGCCCAGATGGCGGGATAGTTCCGATTTTCTCACGGAATCCTGGAATTGTGAAACCAAAGGAAATCAGAAACCCCATGCCATGGGTTATATGCATATTTCTTCGAAACCACAACCGAGAGTCGAGCATTAACAGTTCAAAGCCTAAAATAGTTGTGCACAAATTTAGCATCTATGCATGTCAACAAATTTAGGTATTTAGATGCGATATGTACAGATGTCTTTTGTACATCTGTTTTGAGCTTTAAAACCTTATCGGTAATTAACTGAATTATCGTGCAAGTAAACATTTTTAAGAGCAATGTATATACTCGTAAATACCTCTCCTTCTCCCTTACTAATTAATTTTCGAATCGATAAAAACTATGAGAGTAATAAATGTTCCTTGATTAAACAAACAAAAAAATACATAAATAAATAAAATCATTTGCTTGTGTCTTGTTTTCATTTTATTCTCATAATGAAAAATTTCATAATGGAGTTTTTACGTTACACGATATTGTGAAAGACATTAAAATTAAATCTCATAATAACACTTTCTGTATTCAAAATCTATAAATGGACTTATCGTTAAAATTTAAATGTATTACATTGTGTAAACTACTTTCATAAATTTAATTTTTAAATGTTTCTGTTAACCACTAATACAAATCTTATAAAGTGAAAACTGAACAATGAATCTATCACTTTCTGTGTTGGTAACCTGTTACAGATGGAAGCGGTATTAGGTGTGAGCAGCATATTAAATTACAAGAATCCATACATATATAAACAAGTAAATAAATAATAATATTACATCAGTCATTATCTTAAACAACGAAAATAATCAATTTCAAAAATTGGATTATTTTCTCTTTTGTTTTCAAAAAGTGCACATGTCATGACAATTTATTCAAACTACATATTATTAAAAAAGCTTTTAACGTATTTTTTAAATACAGAGACGAAAAATCATATAATGTACGAGTATGTAGTATATCTTTAGAGCTAAGAAAAATTAATTATTTTTCATCATGACCTATGATTTCAATGTCATCGGCTAAGGGGCTCTCCAAGTCACTTGGCGGGGTCTTCTCATTATGGTGATTGTTTCCCTCAATCGAATCAAGATTAATTAGGGATAATGTCATCTTACTACTGAGCACAACCTGCAATATTATAAAGGGGGAAAAAAAAAGAAAATTGGAATCAAATTCAAACTATTTTCTTTTCAAACAGTATCCTATTTCAATTTAAACTTACAGCTGGTTCCTCGGGGGATCCATTGAGTTCCTTGTCGAAAACTTCTTCTGTACGTGTTTCAGCATCTGATACCAAAATTTGAGAGTCATGGCCTAAGGATCCCTCCAAATATATCGATTGGGGCACTGGGGGATCTTCAAGCTTTTCGCTGGACTGAAAGCATGAGGAATTTCATTTAATTACTATTCTATAATAGAAAATGGATTATATTCTTCCATCTAAGACTCTTAACAATTTTAAATTTTCAAAATTATAAAACAAAATTGATGCGTTTGTGTTTAAAGTATCCGTATGTAAATCAGCATCCGTAATCTTGTGCTGCGTACTCGTATTGTTCAGTTGTAATCTATACTTTATACCAATAACTTATACCTATTAACACAGTAAAAGTGTAGTGTTTTTAATAAAACATGCATAAGATAAGGTAAATCATCATGGGCGCCGTAGCTCAATGGTTAGTGCGCTGTTCTACAGAGTTCTGTTTCGAATATCAGTAAAAACGAGAAAAAGTCTTTTCATAGTCACACTTTTTGCAAATGTCTGAGAAACTTAAGAGAGGGAAATTTTCAAGAAGAAGCTTCTCAATGACGCCTTTCTGATCCGACATTAAAACTGTAGGTTCCTTCTATTCGTGTGAAAAATATAACTTGTACAACACGAATGGCTGAGAAAAGCTAGTCCAGGCCCTATAACTACATACTAAGTCCGCGGGATTTTGTGTTAAAACAAATTCGTTCCGTGGGATTCATCTTGTAGGACACATTTTTTTGGACTTCTGTTTCAACACTGAGCAGGAGTAATTTGTCACTTTTCGACAACCTCGGTTCTGGATTTCCCTTTCGAGATGAAAAACTGTACCTAACCTAGGGTGAGCTAGTCTTTAGCTAGAATACATAAAGGGGGTGGCACTGAACCCCTAAAACCAACCCGTTGGGTATGAGTCGAAGCGAGAGAGTCTCCTACTTTATTATATAATACTTTTTTTTTTTAATCATAACATCTGTTTTCTTTTATCAATTTGGATGCTGATCTACCGAGAATTTTTGTAGCACGTTTTTTTCTTTTTTTTCTTAATTTTGTTATTGTTTTTGAATATCCGTTTCCATATCCGCAAATATTTTCGAAAATAATCCGAGTCCTCATCGGCGGATGTAATATTTCCATGATCCGGCATATTCCTGTTAAAGTCTTGTAAACTGAGTATACTACCGTATCGTAAGAATAACGTTCACCATTATTCTTCCCACTATTTCTAAAGAAACCTCGGTTAATACTTCAAGGACTTGTCAACAAAGTAAGTTAGTGGCGATAATAGGTACTGAACGAAATAATAGGATAGAATTTAATTGGCTTTACAACCACACCACATTTATCAATTTGAGTTGGTTTAAGTAGGTAGTTTAAGTAGTAAGTTTAAGTACTTTAAAAAGTACTTTTAAATAAAACTACACTTTGTTTGATAACATGGAATCGTGGTGAGGTAGACACCACCCTTCCCTAACTTTATTTTAACTTTGATGAGGCCTATCATCTCTCAAAGTTTAATTGCCTGAAGTGGAATAACCAAAAACAACTTTTTATCTAAAAAAAAATCATCGAATTCTCGCGGCTCTAACTCAAAAAATAAGATTAAGAATAAGGTTAAGAACATAATTTTTCGTAAAATTTAAAATTTTAATTTATAGATATTCGCAGAAAGCTATTTTCTGAGCATTTCTTCGTAGATGGCGCCCAACGCACACTGCTCAGGAAAGTTATATGTTGTTCACGGAATTAAAATAAATTTTGATTGAAACCATTCCTAGCTTTATTGCAATTAGTTCCGAATTGGGGCGTTTTTTGTCTCAGAAGCTTGGTCTATAACTTAAGTTTTGTTAACTGTTGTGCATGATATTCGAGTTATTACGGTAATTCGAGTGGATCATATGCACTTCGAATTAATTTATGGTTATCATGACTCTTGACATGACCAGGCCCTATATTGGGCTCTTAGCGCCAAAATATTTATATTTATTCATTTATGACTAAAAATTGATGAAAATGTGTCAAATTATGAACTTTTCCACCTGCAGGAACTAGCACGAAGTATTTAATTACTGTATGTTCACAGCACGAGAAAAACTGTCAAAAGTACAGTAGTCAGTACTCATATCATATATTTGCATATTCTTTTGCACAAAGTGTCCCCAAATACAAATTTTCTTTACTTTTCCATACGAATAAGGATTTACCCAGTCATTTTGATAATATAATTGTTTCCAGTGGACAAATTTTATACTAAATGATATGAGTAGGTGCATATATGGCGTGTGAGTAACAATTTGCAGACGTGAAATATAAATCGGAGATGAAAGGGCGAAACCGAGAACTGCTAAATATTGTTTTGTTTTTTTAAATAAGAGGCTCGAAATGAAATCAAACGATTTTTAGATTCAACTACCTGACACTTAAAGTTAGTTAGTCACATTTAGTTAGTTAGTCACTGCCGCGACTTACATGTTCGGGATATGAGTAAAAAACTGGCGTGGGAGGACGACCGCTCCATTTTTGACCACCTTCACAACTAGCTGTCACCTCCATACCAAGCACCTACATAAGCCCCGCAATAAAAACAAAATCAATAATAAATAAAATAAAAAATAAATGAAAACAATTATTCTACATATTCAGTTGTACCATAGATCAGAGACTTAGAATGCAAGCGGTGTTGTGTCTTGTTCTGATTTGATGGGATTAGAGCCTTCTTCGCTTTGCGTTGGGTTTTATTACCTATATCTCTGACGCCTGTATGGCAAAAGCCTGTATTTCTAGGAAGGTCTCAAAAGACTGTCAATATATGTATATTCCTGTATCACAAACGCCTGTAATTTTTTTTTAATTTTCGGTGATTCAATATCATGAAATTTTTTTAATTTTGTTTAAACAATTACGGAAAAAATTAAATTTCAACAATTTAATATATTAAATGAAAAAGGAAGGAGGGATCCTATTTGAAAGAAAAATTAAAAACGTCAAACCGAGAGAGAATTCTTTCAAATTCGAGAAAAATTCCCGTACGCTTTTTGTATGAAATCTTGAGAAACTTCAATTTAACGGAGTTTTCAAATAAGTGTCAATGGACACAATTTTAACTTTATTAAGCATCTTTTAATTCAAAATTGATTCCACATATTCAAATAGTCAAACATAGTCAAATCTACCAGCTGTAACTAAATCTATAAATTTGACAGTTTTCCTTTGTTCGTGAGGCGAAATTCCTCTAGACGAAAATTACAAGAAAACGAACGAAGATAATGTTATATCTCTCTCAATTTCGTTAAGTCTCTCAGTATGGGAACGGTTTTCTGATATTTTCAGATGTTTGCATGTCTTCAATTGAGAGCTGCCAGGTCGGAATTTATGTTATTTGGGCCAATTTTGACATACAGAGATTGGAGACTGTGGCAGATGAAATTCAATCAGAGTTTGTAAATGGTTGAAGAAATTTTTAAATGTGAAGATTGAAGATGTTTATCGGAATCTTTTCAATCATTCGGGCACATATCATGTTTCTTCAATCTGATTGATAAAAAAGATTGATCTGCACCGTGCTTAATACAACTATACTTGAAACTGATATACGAAATAAGATACCAACATAACAGTTGTTCAACATTTTAAATGAGCTGTTTCTAAGACACCTTTTTTCTATGCCAAAAAAGTTAAAAATGACAGCAATATATCACCAGGACAAGATATGTGACCATAAATTTTATACAGACTTCTAAAATGCAGGCAAATTCCTGAAATGCAGGATTTTGTTATACAGTTTTCTGATTTTAAAGTCTTTTTATTTACAAAGTTTACAAGTTTTCGGTGGTGAAAAATTGCGAAATACAGGATTTCTTTGGCATCCCCTTCGCTTTATGTAGCACAGATATTCCTAGTTTACCCCGCTAATTAGGTCTGGACCAAGCCTAGGTATTGTGCAAATATCATAAGTGTAAACGCTTTGAATAAAACACTATACTGGTTGGGTTCGTTCATAAATTTAGATAACCAAGACTTTATTTTGGTATGGTCTATGGCGTGTGAACACTCTGAACTATTAGGTTTTCTAGCATGCGTAGATGGTACTTTTTAAGAAGTGTCAAAATGTCAAACTGTCACATTTTATTGTCTCATAAAATTTTCCGCTTGCGTAGTTACCTTAGAGGTCTGCATGATTGCATTAATTTGCTCTCTCTAAACGTAGTACTTCAGGGTACTCTATTTATTGCAATAATTCGAACAAGTGTACAGCAGAAAACAGTACCACACCACAAGAGACGGTTATTCGGTCACCTGATAGCAAAATGAGTGCACTGTTTTCTTTCTCTCCCACACTTGAACTGAGCAAATATGATATGAGCAAATAGTGTACAATGTTAACTGTAAAGAATACACTGAGCACAGTGAGTGCACTGAATAAAACGATTGCAAAGTCTAGTTGCTTTTTAGCTTTGGGCATTTAGGTACAATCACATAATAGTGCAAAAAATATTTAGAGTACTCAGTGTATTCAATGTACTGTATAGTGTACACTTTTTTTTATGAATACCCATTTTTAATGAGTACACTGCACTAAGTGTTTGGTTTAAAATGGATGCAAAACTCCCATATCATTTGACATAATATCAGATGATTCATTCATTTTACTTTTCAAGCTGTGAGTACAATAATGAAGTAAACTTGAAATACGAGTAACACGAATGTCTTGGAACTGGTTTCAAGACATTCATTGCAGATCTCTAAGTTAACGAAGTTTATTTTGCAGTGATACAACGTAACGGCAATGGACAAAAATAAATATAAATGTGGGTATTAGAGGGACAATGATGAGCGAACATTGTGCTACAGATGACAGTTCTTAGAGCAACAGTAACATCTATGGAAGGATAGGTAGTAATCAATTTATGAACTAAAGCCTCATATTGCCCTGTTTGATCGATCAATATTTGACACCAATAAGATTGAAGAAAAAAAGATGGATACTTTTCTTCAAACGAATAGATCTAATGGATAGAAAAAAACATTAGTTTAAATTTCCAACGCACACAAAGCAGTGTACATGTTGCTCATATGTTAAATTTGTTTCAATCAGTTACAAATTCTGATTGAATTTCAATCTCTGTACGTCAAAATGGGCGCAAATTTGTGCTCAGTTCTGGCGTTATTCAATCATTTTGAAGAAAAAGATTGAACGTCTGTACCATGCCTTAGACTGAATAGTAGTGCTGGTCCGGACCTAATTCGTCGTGTTTTCTTAAGATTCACACGTTTAACTTGCGTACACCACTTGCATTCTCAGCCCCTTATAATTGCATCAATGATTTGTGGTTCTACAAAACTTACCGCCACCGATCTATCAACACTACCGTCCCTCTTCTTGCGGTCAATAGTAATTTCCGGTTTAGTATTTTCAGTTTTTAGTTCTTTTTGCTCCACAGTACTAGAAATGTTTTCGTCTTCTTGGGATTCATCTACTGATTTTTCTACAGAATTAGGATCTTCACTCTCGTTAATATTTGTATGTCCATTTGAAATGTTTCCATTATTCGATGTCATCGTTTTGTCGTTTGTTTCCTGTTGCATATTACGAATGATAAACATTTTATTAATAATTAATTAAACTCATATTAACAAATTTGGTGAAATCCTTATCACATGATGTTGAGGGTAAAATGTTTAACATCATATGATTGTATCGAAAGCATTATTTGATTTCACCAAAGAACAGGGCATGCACAACGCGCTCAACAAAATAAAAACAGAAAAAAAGTAGGTATTTTTTTTTTAAGAAAATATAAAAAAAAAATTTTAATTATGGTTTGTTAGTAATTTTGAGTTATTGAAAATGTTGTGGTAATTAGATGTTTAGTGTATCACAGAGTGCTATTAGATATATTTTATTTAGATCAGTACTGATTAGTAGACAGGCACACACACGAAAATAAGACGGAATTTACAGCAGTTATGTACAGAATTTTAATCGCCATTTTGTTTCATTGCTTTTTCTCTTTGTTGCTAACCTTATTTGAATCTGAAGTCGAATTTTGTTCTCGTACTTTTAATTGCTCGTCAGCAGCATCAATTAAACCTTGAATAGCTGTTACAACTATATATATATGTGATAATAATTAATTATAAATATTAAGACATTACAAGAAGAAAAATCAAGTATTGGAAATATAGCAGAAAACCAAACTGTTCGTTACAGAGAGCAAAAAAAGTAAGACAAACTTAGTAGATTTGTGCTAAGAGCGCTGAAATTTTTTTTTTTTTTTTTTTTTTGAAAAGAAAATGATTTTTTTTTTCTATTGATTGCTTACATCTTTTTAAAATATGTCCCCTTTTTAGTTAATAGTGAGTATACATGCTTAGAATACTGGAGTGCATTTCAATCAGTGCTTAGTGTAATGAATGTCCATTGTATGGACAGCATTTTTGAAATGGTACACACACAGTGCAAACAAACACAAGGAACTTGTGGTGGTGATCAAAAAAAAAAAAAAGAAGAAAAATATTAAAATGAAAGGATACTCTCATGCCACATGAGCAAAGGATCTCAAGAAACCGAATCGAAAAATTAATTTAAATTACTTATTTTTGAAAAGGGATGCCGAAAGATTGCCTCTTTAAAAAATTCATGGCGAGCATCTTGAAAAATGAAAAATGAGAAGTTGAAGTAACATTTTTTTTTTTTTTTATAAGTTATTAATATGTCCGTGTCCCCTTTTGTTTAGTGTGTTTTTATTAACAATGGTTGTTAATAACATGGTGTCTGTATATGTTAGGTTCTATTTTCGACCAGTGTTAGTGTTCATGTTTCGAATATAATTTTGAATGTTGTTCGCAATGTGATATGAATTAAAAAAAAAAGAAATGTAATGCTAACCCAAAATAAAATCAAAATTTTTAACCAAAATAATAATAATAGAATAATAAAATAATAGTGCGCAATATGCGATTCTTTGCAAACATTTTTCTAACCTTGGCTTGGAATTGATCTGAATTCATTTCAGCTATTAACTTAGCCATTGCCTTTTCAGTTTCTTCAAGTTTTTTCCTTAATTTCTCAATTTCCATTAATTGTTCAGATTCCTTACTTATTGGTTGGTTTGACTTTGTAAGTTGATAGTTTGATGGTTGACCAATGCCTTGTGAGCCGTTAGTAGCAACTATTAAGTTAGATGATGGAATATGTCCAAGCCTTTGTTCTTGGCAATTTATCCGGCCACAGTGATCTTGTTGCTGGTTAGACCCTAAAAATTTGTTACGAAACTTCATATTCAAACTCATACCATGTACTGAACAAAAAAAAAAAAAAAATTACTTCCGTCAAACCAATTAAGAATTATTAATTTCAGTTCACGTGAAACGTTGAGCGAACCAAGCTTTATTTTTTAGGACTGTGCAATATTGAATGAAACATCATGTAAAAATTATTTTCTTATATATTTAAAAGAAACCCGAAGGCAGTGCAATCTACAGAAAGGAGTTTGTGAATATTTATCTCGTTCTGCTAACTAAAGTAGGCGTGCCTACATGCAAAGTTTTAACAGAAAAAAAAACAACAGCACGCTCTCAATATAAATAGTTATTATTTAAACATAGAAATCAAAATTGAGGTTTGGTATTCCTTCAACCATGTAAAACTAGCTCTCAAAGACAAAGTGGTTTTTGAAAAGAGTCATTAAATAGCCCATTTCCTGTGACTTGCCCTAAGCATGGAATTTAAGCGTATAAAAGCAGCGACTTATCTTAAAACAAAGAGTGACTCTCAACACTTGACGGATTCTGATGAGACTTCCAAAAGGAACGCATAATATGGTGTTTTTTTTATAATCTGCGCGCGCCAAAGGGTATATGAATACCCTTAAACTGTTTCAGGCCACGGGCGTTAGGAAAAAAAGGGAAGAGGATTAGAGGAGGAGCCTGTGCACGTTGGCTTTAAATGTTTGAAGGTAGTGTGTAGTGATGGGGAAATATAGAGCCTGGTAGATTATTCAACATTCGACTTATAAACGAATCCCTATATTTAACAGTATGACCGAATTTGGGCTTAAGGGTGAACTGATGTGTATTCGAAGCTTGACGCGTATTGCGGGTGAAATTTTGAAGGGGAGGAATGCAACTGGCTACTTTGCTTGAGTATTTTTTATAAAAAACACACACATTTTGCCGATGTTCAAGTGAATGTATGGAATTCACAATGTCTCTATCACTTATACGCGCGATTCTGTACCCTATCAAGAATGAGCAGAACGGTCTTGGGTGCACCAGATCAGATATGGGCGTAATATTCCACCTCAGGGCGGATGAATGCCTTATAAATTGAGGCCAGATCAGACGGGGGGTAAAATATTTCTTACACCGTTTAAGGAATCCTAGACATTTTGCAATATTTTTGGCGATCTCGAATATGTGATCGTTCCATCGAAGATGTTTATTAATACACATACCGAGAATGGCAAGTCTTTCGTTTTCAATGATGCAAGTACCATCCATGGATAATGGTTGAGGGTTGTGGTTTCGCTGGAGAGAAAGAAGACAGCATTGTGTTTTGGAAGCATTAAAGTCCACTCTGTTGGTTGAACCCCATTTAATTATGCTATCCAGGTCGGAATTTGATGTGTTTAACGTACGTTGTCGTTCCCCGTCTATGGCCGAAGAGCAAGGACGTGTCTTAGCGAACGAATATGAGAAACTGAAGGAATTGTCATCAGCGAAGGAATGGATTGGATTAGGAGTTGCAGATAAGAGATCATTTTTAAAAATAAGAAAGAGTATCGGAGACAAAACAGAGCCTTGGAGATCACCAGCATTTATATGGTGAATTGCAAACTTGAAGCCTTTCAAAAAAAACTTGTGTTGAACGTCTCAAAAGGTAATTCCTAATCCATTGAAGAAGAGACTCATCGACGCCATATGCACGCATTTTCGACAAAAGACCCTGATGCCAAACTCTGTCAAATGCTTTTGAAATATCAAGCGCAACCATTTTAGTTCCATCGAAGTGGTGGAGAGATTGGTTTCACTTCTCGGTGAGATATGCCATCAAATCACCAGTGGACCTGTTGCTACGAAAACCATACTGCCGGTCATTAAGGAGTTTTTGTGAATCGAGATATTTTATAAACTGATGATTTATCAGAGTCAATTTCCATGACCTTGGGAAGAAGGGACGTAAGTGCAATGGGTAGGTAATTGGACAGGGAGGAAGATTCACATTTTTAGGGACAAGCAGGACAAATGCTGTTTTCCATCTTCTCGAAAAGAGTCCTGAAGAGTAAGATAGGCAGAAAAGCTTACGCAGAGGTTTTGCCAGCGTAGAAGAACACCTCTTCAAAACTATGGAGGATACCATCATCTGAATCAGCTGATTTGTGTATGTTAAGACTTTTGAGTACTCCTGCAACTGTACGAGTGCGAAAGTGGACCTGTCCCATGGAAAATTTGACGCTCTCAAATACAGGTGGGGACAAAGCATTATTGGCTGCACAGTGAACAACAAGCAGATTGGCTTTGTCTAAGGAGTTGACAGCTGGAATGTCATTGTAAATGAGCGTGGGGATGGCAGACGAGGCAGAATTTTTAATATTTTTGACGAATGACTAACAATTTTTACAACCTTTGGGACATTGTAAGATTTTTTGCTTCGATTTTTGGTCATGTAAGAATTTTACATTTCGAATATGGGCATTGCAGTCTTTTCTGGTTGTTTAAACTTCTTTCTTTTTTCCTCAAATTCGTTGGCTTTATAAGACCGAAAACTTACTTCTTTCAACCTGATAGCCTCTTTACAGCTCAACCACAAGTTTGCCTTAGGTTTAATGCTCTTTATTCTTTTGATGAATTGTAAAGGAAGCCATTGTAAAGACGACAATATTTTCCAATTTCTAGGAAAAATACTAAAAAAGGTGTATTTATGAAATTTCATCCTCCAAGTTCAAAACGTAAGGCCCAATAAATGGTAATATAAGGCCAGACAGATGGACGGACTTGGTTAGTTCGACTACTATTTTCGATGGCAATCAGTGACAGGTTTTGCACTACTTTGTAGATAGTAAACGGTGAAATTCAACTAACTCTCTCCAACTATCCCAAACACCTCGAAAATCCCTGACATATTTGTCTCCTTTCGCACAAAATTATGGACAACCCAACGACCTTACAAGTAAGTATGCTTGACGTTAGGTAGAGAGTGTGCATAATTTCCAGTATCTTGGTAGTATTGTCTCGGTGATACCGAAATGGTATCGATAAATTTTTTAAGATCTGGAGAAAACCTTAGCTGCGATTGTTCCGCTCAAACATGGATTTTCTGCTGTTATACCTATGGATGCAGCATAAGGTTTCTCAAACGGGAACTCATAGTGATATGCACACCTCATAATCTGCACTTTAACAGGTCAAAGGTACTGATAAAACACCATAGAGATTACATAGAGATTAAATTTCCATTGGCTTATTGGCAGGCATGTTCAGAGACGGTTTATCGCGATGATTTCTGCAGGATCTTGACTATGTCAGAAAAGAGAATTCTTCTTTAACGGCCTGAGCAACCTAATCTAAAACGAAACCCCGTTTCCCAGAGTGGGTAGAGACCGTAATAATAATAATGTATGTGCATCTCATCTAGGATCTCTTTTTACCTAAGTATCTATGTACATATTTATGATGAAAATATGAACAAATATTTTTATCTAAAATATTACAATTATGTTTTGAAAACTTTTTTAATGTAAATATTTTTCGTTGTTAAAAAACATTTACATTTTTCTCACATACTATTTCCCGGGATAGCTCTGATTTTTTACTGGGAATCCCGGGATTGTGAAAACTTCGGGTAATGAGAAACCGTAGTGCTGCAACTAGAAGTGTCCGCCAATGTCGCGAAAAAGCTGCAGACTTTTGGTAACAGTGTCGTCACAAAAATATGTTACGGGTGTTCTTTCTGAACAGTATTTCATCACATTAGCCAGAGTGGGTTGCCATAAAAAAAAAGTCTGTATCTCAAAGTACTATTTCATCAATAGCATATATAATTTTTGATAATTTGTAAATATCTTTTTTCGAAAAATAAAGTACATGTTATTATTATTATATCAGTGTAGAACCTATAATATTGTCATATTTAATGAGCTTGAAGTACATACGCCACAAACTTGTGCAGTTGAATCATTCGGCGCACCGTCCTCGAATTTCGTCGAAATTATTAACATAGAGTTACAGTACATATGTGTAATAAGACTATACTTGTTATTCCAACTTGATGATGATATCAAAGAAGATATACAGCTGAGCGGTGCGGTGATCCGCCAATTTGTCTAATGACAAATGATCCCGGACAGTATTAATCGCACCGACAATGATTCAACCACAGGAGGAGAAAAGACGCAAGATCCATTTGGGACCAACAAGAAAATGGAACTCGTAAAGATAAATACTAAAAACCTGCTTCTTGCCACTGAGCGGGGGGAATTATTTAAAAAAATAAATATTTATATGCAGACTTATTTTTACTTTTAAGCAGAGTAAATCCATTTGCTATTTCTGTTACGAATAAACTCTTTAACAAGCTAGAAATTCTATATTTGTGAGGCAAAAAAGTGGGTCTCTCAATTCTGTTTATCTATCTGTCTGTCTCTATGTACTCGTATGTATGGCCGACTGCAGCCTAAATAGCTTGGCGGACTTATTTCGAACTTCATATCTGGGATCTGTAAGGTCTCAGTTCGAGACAAAATCGGTATTTTACTAATATTCGATTTTGAAAAAAAAAAAATCGATTTTTTCGAAAACGTCTCAAACAATTTTGATTAAATTTCAAATTTGACTTGAGATGGACATACGTTATAGGATAGCATACCAGGTTTTTGACAAAAAGTATATATAATAGTACTATACTTATACGTTTTAGTTCGAAATCGATATCTAAACAACTTTCGAGATATATAGTACAAGGTTATGGCATACCAAGTTTTGAAAAATTGCCAAAATATTCGTTTTGGATTTTTAACTGACTTAAAAAAAAAAAAAAAAAAATTGAAACGATTTTGTTTAAACGTGCAACACAGTCGTCTACTATAATTTTTCTTTGTAACTTTAATTTCTAAATTCTAACATTTAATTAGAAGTTGTAAAAGATGGTCCAATTTCTTTACCACAATGTACAAACGGGGATCAGCTTAACAAATGACTCAATTTCACTGGTACAACCAGTGATAATGAGTCCCAAAAAGGACGGACGTGTACGAGTTTTGGTAATCATACCCATAAAGGATAAAGTTTAAATCACCATTAGACTTGCAAGTTGCATATTTACAGATGGGAATAGGTGCATGGAGATGACCAGGCCAAAAAGGAATACAACTGCTCCAGCCAGAGATTAATTGATAATAGGGGATGGCAAGTTTTGGATTGACTGTTTTTGTTTGCGTCGGATAGATGAACTACATATATGTACGAGTATTTAAAGGACTCAGTTACGTTGTTAAATAGTTTTATGATAAGAAATCCGTATAACTTGGCAATTAGGAAATAGTAGATACTAATTGCTGATAAGAGAATAATACAATACTTTTTTTTGAGGATTTGACATTTGTATAAATAAAATGATAACTAGGGCTGTATCTGTGAGCGCATCACGCAAAAAACTATTGGACAGGGTTAAATAAAACTTCGCCGTTCTATACCTCAGAGACTTGGCCATTATTGTCAATTAGAATTATCACAATATTCCTCATTTAGGTTAAGATATTAAAGATTGAATAATAAAAATTAATGTAAAAACAAGTAAGCGAAATAAATTTATAAGAAATCAAGCAGTGTCGGTGGAAACACCGGAAACATACATTTTAACAAATTTTTGCTCACATGTACATAGATCCGTCTCTCACTTAGAAACTGTCACTCTTTATATTGGGCTCAGTCCACTTTTGGGCATAGCTCGCATAGTTTGTTATGTTAATTCCAAATGAGTAGAATAGGGTACCACTTTAAAAGGCGGAGCCTAACATTTTGTTTAACCCACAACTTGATCGAGTTGGATATCTTTTAAATTCTATTTTCCCAGATTTAATGGTATACTGTGGGTTTCATCTATCATACACTTTTTACACTTTGTTCTAAAGCACTTTTTAATAGTAAAATCTAAGTGAGCAAGGCGGCGGGCAGCAGCTAATATTGAATACAACAAAGAATTTTTCTTTAAAAAATCAAATTTCCAAAATTCAGACACAATTTGGTCCATTGTACTACAAGACAGAAATCGTATGTATGGATTTGGGAAAGGTAGTAAACTATACTAAATTATCCAAAACCAAAGAATAATAGCCCATTAGCCGATAGATAGAGAAACAAACTGTTTAACTATACTCGTAGAATGATCCTTGGCTAATTGACAGAATAAAAGGACTCGAAAAAACTCTGCATGATTAAAGGTAAGAATGAGATTGAACCGTGATTTTGTCTCTAACAGCTCGAATAGCTACGAGGAGTTGGAAATAATAAACGAAATTTATGAGTTAGATATTTATAATAAAAATATTCCGCGGTATTTTGCTTTAGACAGCATTTAAAATTTAGTACCCTTCTTTATATGTTGAATACATAACGTATTCTAAAATTTTTAAAGCAATTTTTGCATTCAACTTTTCAACTGTCAAATGAACCAAGTGAAATACTTATACTACTGAGATACTCGTATTTCAGTGATTAAATGCTTGCGTATAAAAGATGGGCTTCTTTTTTTATCAATCATATTTTGGTTTTTAGAAACTACGAATATTTAATTCAACAACAATTCTAATAGAATAATATTAATAAAATGTTCATTAAAAAGCTTATGTAATAATAGTTTGTACCAAATACATTCAACAGACTCTGATTAAAAAATTACGAAAGAAGGACATATTTTAAAATTTGTAATAAACGAATAATGATTTAAAATGAATATAAATAAATAATAGAACTTATGTAAGATAGCGAAATTATCTAATCATTACAATGAGCTTACTTGTCTGATGTTCTCTCCACCCTGATTTTTAGGGGAGTTTAATAAGATGAAATTAATTTGGTTTCGATTTTAATTTTTACACTTAATAAGATGCTGTTAGTATTGTAAAAGAAGAAGAAAATAACTCACCTAATTTGGAACCATTTACATCATCAGCCTTTTTATCGTGTCCAAATACTTCCTTTCTAAAGGTAGGATCAGCCGGTGGCGGGCCATAGGGGGCGTTCGGAATAGGTTTCTTGAAAACAATCTGTAATATTCGTCAAGCAATTTAGTTTGAATTAGCTGATCATTTTTAAAATGCAATACCTTCATAATAGTGTAAACGAAAAACACTATTATGCCTACTGTGTACAAAGGCATTATTAATCCCATGCCGCTTCCCTTAGGTTGTGCTTGGTGAACAGATCCGGCTCCCATTGGCGGACGCATTCCAGGAATAGGTCCAGGCTATAGGAGGTTAAATTCAAAAGCGTTAATTTAAATTATTGTGCTTTAGCGAGTGTTGTCAAAAGTTTAGTTTAGTTTAGTTGTCTCAATATAATGCGGTGGCAGTGTTTTTTATTCCAACAATTTTTAAATTATTTAAGTTTATACATCAAAGAGAGTAGGCCTTTATTTTTTTTTTTTTCTTAAAACTTATATATAATTATTTGAGGTCCATACGAAAAGTAGACAATGCGGTCTGTCGGCGATATTCTTGAATAACTTCCGAATTTTTAATTTATTGGCCCAAATTCAAAATTTTTAATATGAACAAAATATATTTGGATTCTACTCAATTTATCTTATAAAGGGTGATTCAATTGGAGCTTACAATTTAGATCTGGCACTACTGTAGTTCTGTCAAACAGCTAATATTTGACATTTGTGAATACTAAGCATTGACATTTGTAATTATGGTATTCGAAAGAACAACGCATTTTAATTGTTAAAATTCATTTCCGAAATAGGGAAAATTTAACAACATGAAATTAATGGAAAAATTCGATCGTACCGTATCAGTGTTGGATGTGCAACGCCGTTCACCAAGACGGTGCCACCTGACACACAGCGCGAGATATATGCAGTTACTGCACACGATCCACGCCGCCATTGTAATTTTTTTCTTTGTGGTTACTTGAAACAACGTGTATGTCAATGACCCTCAAAAGATTCCAGATCTAAAGGATGACACATATTCGAATCGTATATATTCGTATAAACTACCACAGGATTTATGCCGAAAAGTAATGAAAAATTTCACCAAAAGAGCAGAAGTCTGCAAAGCTAGCTGTGGCGCCCATTTTACTGATATCATTTTCCATATTCTATGTCAATGTCTCAACATTATATTGTTATAAAAATATTAGCAGTTTACCAAAAATCCAATGTCTTTTATTCCATATTTAAATTGTAACCTCCTTTAAATTGTAACCTCCAAAAACAAAGTTATTGATACATTTGGTTGTACAAAATAACGGTTTTTTCAAAAATTGTACCGACATTGTTTGGGTTAGGCTAAATAACCTTGGTTATTTCGGGAAGTGCTTAGTTATTTTGTCATTAAAGTATGTACTTTGGTGTGGGGTTATTTTTACTGAAGGTTATTTTGTCGTTGATTTTTCGTCAATCGTCGATTTAAAGCTCCGTCGAAATCACAGGCAGATTTATTTATATTCAGAACTAACAGTAGGTACAACTTGCACCTTCAATAGGAATGTACGAAAAACCTACAAACCAAGAACTCTAGTGCTAGGTAACGTGGTAGGAGTTGTGATTTGTAAAAACTGTCAATCATTGGATTAAAGTCATAAACAGGGGAAAACACTAAATTACGTATTCATTCTTCTGCCGACATTAAGGCGTATTTGTGTAAAAAAAAAACCCCTGGCTAAAACAATGTTCTCACACCTCCCCATTTTACACTTAAATCCATTTAGTTAACTGATCACTTGTCAAAAAATATGGCTATCGACTTAATTGCATGTAAAATGACGCAAACTAAGAACCACTCTATGACCATTTTCAATCTCGATTCGTTGTAAGATACGAAAAGTAATGAGCTTTCTTATGGTTCTCAAATTAAAACAAACATCATTATTCAAATAGTCTCATCACATCTAAAATTGCGCGACAGTGATCGTGATTGTATTCCCATAATCACATGTGAGTCGATAAGTATTATAGCTATTCGTCTTTCCCCTAGTCACATTCCATAAGGAAGTAATAGCAAACATAACGATTCTCATCAGTTGCTTTTTTGTCCTTGACGAATGCGAATTTACATACTCGTAGGAATCAGAAATATGTGATTAGATATTTGCTTAGTGATATGTTTAATACCTAACAATATTTCACATAAGTAGGTACAGACATATTTCATGGGCAAAAACCCACGAAATAAAATTAGACGTGCTGTTGTCGATTGCATAGTTTGACATTTGGAAATGTGACAGGTGAAATGAGCGTGGCCCACAATACGAGTAGATGAAGGGAATTTTAAAGGTAGGAAATTTCTTTTACAGTAAACGGCTATAGAAATGCTGAAACCCGATTGAAGTGACGGTGAAGTGAGAACAAATTGTGGAGTAATATTTTGGCACTTCAACTGTGGATGAAAGGGGGTACAGTCCAGTAAAATTTGACTTAAATTGCCAATAAATCACACCTTTTTTTCTAAATAAAGATATTATGAATTACCAATCATGTAAGAGTCTTAAGCACTGAAATTTCCACTTGATTTTTTCATTTAAGATTAATATAAACACATACCTTATGAAGTTCATAACTAAAACCTAAATGAATCAAATTGTTTCGAAGATATGGACAATAATATTTGATATTTGTTCCGGGACTGTTTTTCTTTCCCCTAAATCCTTATCAAACATCTATCTCAAGAACCGCTGAATGCGTTTTTAGTAAAATTTGATAAATTTTGTGCGGGGAATACTGGATTTTTTTGTATCAATAAACCTAATTTTGTTTGAAAAATTCGTGAATTTTTATCAGTTTTGTTGATCCTTTTTGATGCTTTTGACAACCTAGAATTTTGATACATTTGCCATTTACTTTATATTTTATGATTTTTTTCACATATATGTATCCTTTTTTACATATTGCACTTTTATAGTACATATTCTGACCCAGTTCTCACTCTTAGGCATAATTTTCTCACTCACGTATGTATGAGTGCTTATGGAGTGGGCCAATTGTGCCAAATTTCATCAAAATCCGTTCAGACGTTCTTGGTTTAAAGACTTTTTAATGAAAAACTGGTACGCCACCTGATAGCATATACATATCTGCCTTAACTCAAATCTCCAATTTGATTAAAATCGTCGTAGCCGTTTTCGATAAAATGAATTTCTTTCAAAATCGATCATTAGTAAAGTACAGTTAATTGTGGGGCTAGAATAAAAATTCCGATTTTACCTCGAATTGTGACCCTACAGACCCCAAATATGATGCTTGATAAAATCCGTTCAGCCACTTAGGCTGCAGTCGTGCGTACAGGCAGACCAACAGAATTAGCAATCCCACATTTTTGAGTTTATCTAATATAGTAATGTCAAGTTTGATCAAAACCTCGAGATCAAAAATTTTCACGAAACCAATATGTATCAGGTTGGCAACTAAGTAATTGCCTATTTCACACATAGATGTCTTTAGCCATAATTTTTAATGGCTTCTGTCAATGACATTTTTTTTCCGTTTGGCATTCGTTAGCTGTCAGTCTTACTTTTCTTTACAAGCAAATTGCGGGTATTTTTGTGAAAAGGTATTAGTTTGGCGTCAGTTTAAATATGGAATGCAAAAACGAGCATTTTCGTCATATTTTACTTTTTTATTTCCGTAAAGGAAAGTTACGTGATGTGTATGGTAAGGAAGCCTTAGAAGAAAGACAGTGCCGGAATTGGTTTGACAAATTTCGTTCCGGAGATTTTTCACTGAAAGATGGACAACGATCAGGTCGACCAGATGAGCTTGATGATGATCAAATTAAAGCCATAATCGAGTCGGATCGTCATGTAACTGTAAGAGAGATAGGAAAAATATTAAATGTGTCACATATGTACAGCGATTGGAAAACATTTAAAACGTATGAAACTCTTTAAAAAGTTTGATATTTGGGTTGCACATGATTTGAAAGAAATTCATTTAACAAAATGAATCCGATCCTTTTTTGACACGAATCATCACTGGCGATGAAAAATGGGTTGGTTACAGTAACGTCCCTTACAGGTGCGAGTAAAAAGCGGAGCTATGTATACGTTTGGAATCAGCGCACTAACACCTTTTTTAAGGCTTTCACTCTGGCTGTATTGGACAAATCGACAGACAACTGACTCTCACTTTAAGGGTTCTTTTCTTACTTCAGTTAACTTGTAAATACCGGAACCCTGAAAATTGCGGAAACTTTTGGTAAACGGTTTGCTTGAAAATACTTCTCTGGAATCTTCCGGAAATCCTTTTTCGTTTTGTGTTCCTTTGTTTTTGTCTAGAGACGCTGACGGAATCTTTTTCCGTCTTTCATAAAAACGGCTAATATTGGGCGACATGTTTATCTTGCCTTAACTCTGGCGAAATCCTTTGAGGGCTTGAGCTCTCAGATATAATATAACATGAGCTCAGAAAGCTTCAGTTCCGTTTAAGAAGAATCCCTACATGGGGCCATAAGAGAAACCAAAGAATCTGTCGGTCTGTATAATCGCTTATCATTGGCTCTGGTCTTACAATTTTGTTACTCCTGCAATTAGATCCTGTCGTTGGAGTAGAAATGTTGATTCTTAGGCAAGATATGAAGCCTTAGGATACGGTATCATGAACTTCCTCTACCGGTGACACTGACGGCGGCTTTTTCGCGCTAGCGACGATTTCATAGCATAGAAATAAATATTCTGGACCTATCTTAGGCATGTCAAAGAAACAGTAGATGCCCTCCAAATATTTAGAGAATGATGGAATATGAGGAATTGTGAACACAGAAATGTTCGCTTTTTTAAACTGTCGTCATCATTCATATTCGCTAACCTGAATATATGTTGTTTTTTTTTATTTAATTTCGTATTTAAATTACAAATTGTATAACTCTAAACATGTTATTAATTGGTTAATTATATGCGATATTTTTATGTAATTCCACTAATCAAATTAAAAACTATCTCAACTCACTATTTTACTCGTAAATTAAAAATAAAATTTTATTTGATAGCCGGTATTTGATTTGATAGTTTTCATCTTTCATGTCACAAGCTGCCACGCAAGTTTTCTAAATTAACGGGCGGTGCGAATTATTAAATATTTACTTCGGATGGATAGACTAAGTTCCCTCCTCCCGAATTACATAAACTTGATATTGATCTGCAATTCAAGGATGGACGGTGGGCCAAACACAACATAATAATATGGTTATGCATTATGAGAACTAACTGGTTGTATAAAATATATTCAATATGTTAAAACAAAGAATTGAACTAAAAGTCAGGTCTGTAAGCGTGTTCTACCAACGGATTAAGCCTGCAAAGTAGAAGGTGACCGTTTCCATCCAATCCATTTACTGAAAGAACTAATTACTGATCTTCCTAAAATATGTACATTAGGGTGTTCCTTATTTTTAAAATTCTGATATTTTTTTTTTTGAGCACCCATTTTATTTGTTCCTTTACATCTACGAGTAAAAACATTATGCTATTTTTGTTTTATTTTTACGATCACATTAACACGTGCCGCACTGTGCTTTGTCGGAAAGGTTTTTTTTTGTTTGATAAGTTAAAGCAAGCGTAAGGTCGAATTATTAAAGTTTGCATGTGTCATTCTGTAAATCAAAGTTTGAATATCCCCCGGTCAGTTTAATTAATACAATATGCCACGCAAAAATTATTTTGATCGGTGCTATGAAAAATCAAATTCTCGGGTCTAAATTGCCATCAAAACGGGATGTGCTTAGTGTTCTATTTTTTTATATGCGAAAAGTGAAGTTAAGTCTTGCAAATAGTGTTTTGTTGGTCATAAACGAGTGTTCAATATTTTGGAAAAAGGCAAGAATCCCACTCGTGATCGATGTCATTGTTTAAAACAATAAAAAAAAAAAACTTTACGAAGAGCTACGAAACATTGAAAAAATGAAAACTAGAAACACTGAGACATGCTTTTGAACAAACTTTAAACGATTTCTTCGACATTGCACATGCATCATCTTTAGATTTGATGGAAATAAAAGATGATAATCAGTTTTCGCTCTTACAAAGACAAAAGGATCGACGTAGGATGTATGCCTGGAATGGACCTTAAATTTGCCGCGTGTGGAGAAAAGAGGATCGCGAGATGAGAGCTAAACAAAGAGTAGATCAAAGTTCATCCATTTCTCAAGGAGTTAGATAGTGATAATTTTTTAATATATTAATATTTAATTGGAAAAAATTGTTTTGCTAGTGAAACTTTATTCTGCACCTTCTTCTAAGGAAGAAGAACTTGCACTTGAGAATGCTAGCCCTGGCTCGTTAAGGTCTCGACCCATAGATTCGTTGCTGCATCGTTTTTAACTGACACATAGATAGAATACACGTATTCTTATGGAAGGTGGCCCATAACCGACGTATGTATGAACTTCAGAAATGCCCTTAATCTTTTGACAGCTTGTATCGAAATTTTCAAATTTGTTATTAACCGCACATCTATTAGACTCTCCCGGCAAAATTTTCGTGAGTAAATAGCTGCTGGTTATAAAAAAAAATTTGTCGACTTGAGTTTAAGCTTCACCGTCCTACATTGGGACTCTAAACTCCTCCCCGATATAACTGGCCAAGGAAAAGTTGACAGACTTCCAATTATTGCAACTGCTTCAAAAATAGAACAACTCCTTGGAGTACCAGGACATTCAGCTGGAACTGGTATAGAAGTATCGTCTGCTATGTATGATGTATTGAAAGATTGGTCAATGCTCTATAAAGTCGAAGGTTTTGTTTTTGACACAACTGTATCTAACACCGGGCATTTAAACGGAGCTTGTGTTCTGTTGGAAAATAAAATTGGTCGAGACATACTTTACTTAGCTTGCAGACACCACGTTTTTGAGATAGTTCTTCAAGGAGTATTTAACGGAGTTATGTTTGACCCATCTTCTGATCCTGATATTTCTTTGTTTAAAGGATTTAAAATAGTGAAAAACGATTGATAAGGGACAGTTTTCTCTGTGGTCAATCGATGACAACATTGTGAATATCTTTGCTGATGTAAGGCAAGCAATTCTTTTGTTTGCTATGAAAAAGCTTGATGATGATTTTCCTCGAGATGACTATAAAGAGTTTCTAGAGCTGATCGTAATTTTTTTTTTTTTGGGAGGAAATCCTTTAGTTGGCAATAAATTTCGGACACCCTATCATGACAAAGGGAATGGTTAGGTTAGGTTGAGGTGGCTGTCAGCTAAAAGCCAACACACTTAGATCAATAATAGGTCTATTGTGATACCACATGGGTTTGGGAAACAGTCTCTGGCGTACTCATTGAACCATTTGGAGCTTCTGATGAAGCGTAGGAGGTACCTAACGTCTATTTTTCAGATCATTTAGGTCGTTGAAACAGAAGGCTCCTAAGTGGAGTTTCCGTCTTTGGGAGAGAGCTGGGCCAGTGCAAAGAAGATGAAGAATAGTATCGTCCCCCTCCTCGTCCATATAGCTTCTGCAGAAATCATTTGAGAAAACGGCAAGCCTTTTTGCATGCTTGCCTATTAGGCAGTGTCCAGTGATGTCACCTATAACAGCGCTGATATACAGTCAATTGACAGAAATCAAATTCTTAGTGCAAGTTGTACCACTAGTCCACTTAGAATTTGTCATTTCAATAGCTTTAATTTAAGTTTGCGTGTAGCGATCGGCATACCCAGTGAAATTTTGTCTGGAAGGTTGGGTATTGATGTTCCATGTCTGGTAAGTTCATCAGCGTTACAATTTCCTGGAATGTCCCTATGCCCCGGCACTCGAATAAGGTGAATATTAAACTGCTCCGGCATCTCTATAAGAGACGATCGGCAGTCTAGAGCTGTTATAGAATTTATTGAGGATGATTCCAAGGATTTGATTGCTGCATGGCTATCTGAAAAGATGCGGATATCTATGGTTGATAACACGTTTTTCTTAGTATATTGCCTCACAATAATATTGTTCCAGCAACAAGTTAAATTAAACGCCAAAGAGAAAAGAGCTTTGACGACTATTTGCTGCTTCATTGTCAAGTGCTACACTCATACTTAGTTTTCTGTCCCTGATGTCTTACAAGCATCCTTAAATGACATTAATTTCTTAATATGATAAAGCTATAGCTGATATTTTAACCATTTATGGCACTTGAATGAGGAATGTGCCGCTTTTTTCCTTTTTTGACGACAGAAGAAAAACGAAAAATGGCTTTAAAAGTTTTGGAAGAAGGTGATCACATGTTTCACATTTTATAACCAAAAGTCTTCCATCAGAGCTATTGTCAGCAAGAAGAGATCAACTTCTTTGGTGAAACTTAGTCGTTATAATACACGGGTCGTTTCTGGAATAATTACTGGTCATTGTGCCATTGGAGTTCACGCGGAGGGACTCGGTGTGCTACATAACGACTACTGTAGAAGCTGCAGGGACGAAGAAGAAATTGAATCAGTTCGTCACCTGCTGTGTGATTGTCTTGCCCTATTCGTTACAAGAATGAGGACTCTCGGAAGTTACTTCTTCTCGGAATTGGAGGACCTAGGTAATATAGAGCTTACAGACCTCCTGAGATTTATATCATTATCTGGGTGGTTCTAACAGCGGACTTTTAACGTTTCCAGGGTTAAACCATTGGGCACAATGGACCCGAATTTGTTGGTCTAAGTGAGCAGTAACTCTATTTGTCACAAGGCATCTACCCAACCTAACCTATTGTCAGTTAAATTAATGAACATTTTTGAAAGGTTTATCTTATTTACTACAAAGCTTTTTGCATATGGATCCAATAAACTGGGATGATCAATCAGACTGCAGGCGAGAAAAGAAAAAAATGGATCATTTAAAGTAGTCAATGATACAGTTGAACATGGAGTCAAACTCATAGAGGAGTTTAATGATAAGATCACCAAAAATGAGAATCAAAAGCAATTCGTAGTACCTTGTCTTAAAAATATATTAAAAATTTTGCATTAACTTGACATTTGTTATTCAAACTCCAATTTTTCAGACTGTGCGAAATTATCGCCAAAAATGCCCTGGATGTAGCCGAGAAAATCTCAGAACTCGTTACGATGACTAAGTTTACTTATTTGTTGATGTTATTTACTTATAAAAAAAAGATCTCATCATGAAAATAAACATCAAACATTGATACACTTTTTTATCTTTTTTGTTCAATAGTGGAGGATTTCTTGGGATTAAAAACTCAATGCGACACGAGTTAATATATTTCGATTTGCATGCAATTTTTTTTATTCATACAAATAAGGACCACCCTAATGTACATACTCGTACATAATTTCCTGTTGCAAAATTTCAAAAAAAAAAAAAATACAAGGACAAAATAGATTAACTCTCGAACTTCGCGAATCGCTTCTGTGGACGATGACCCTGCAAAAGAAGACTCATCTGCCGCAGATATATTAGATAAAATTAACGATAAAGATTTTAATTTTAATGACCCGGATCCATCGCCTCTGCAATGAAAACGCCACCGCAAAATCGTCACTTGAATGAAGGCGAATCCAAAAGTTGTACAGTACACTAATTCCAATAATATTTTTATGTTTATAAAACATTAACGTAATAATACAGAAAGAAAATTTTTATGAATATTGGCATCATTACAACTACTCGTATTTTACTACAGATTGTCTAAGGAGAGACCTTTAACATTTTATTTAGAGAAGTATTTTCTGACAGACAGTCTTGAGATAACGAAGTGTCCTTAAATATATCGAGAATATAACCTCCAAATTATTCAGATCTTTAAAATTGCATTTCAGCTGTTCCTGTTTAGTGCGCAACAAACGTCGTCTCAATTTTATTTATAAAATCCATTAAACTGACTAAAATAAACAAACAACAAAATAATTAAGGCATTAGCTCAGCTGATTCGATCTTATTTCTAGGGTTGCCAGGCCCAGAGCACTAAAATAATCTGACATTATAGATGTAAAGTCTTGTTTTAGTATTAAAAAAAAAACTGGGTAGGCGAAATTTAAACTTGATTTTAACAAATTCATTTTATTTACTGTTGCTCTTACATATGGTATGTTTAACACCAAAAGTTCTTGCAACTATGGTTTCAATGGAAGCAAATAGTCGACAACTTTGAACATTTTTAAAGCAATATTTCACTATTGTGATATCACTTTATAAGCTTTGTTAGTAACAACAACAAACTCTCTCAATCATTCCATAAACTTTCTGACTGGATTAAGTTGTTTCATTTAGTAGAAAGCTAATATTAAACGTGTTTCTCTGCCAAAATTGTGTTCAGTTCAGTGCAGTTTGCATGGAAAACAGAAACTGGGTATAAAGTTTTATTAAGTTTTGATGTTATCCATAGCTTCAACTAACTGCGAATAGCACATTTTGGCTATCGGGCAACGGATGGCGCAGAGTAGTGTTTCGCTCAAGAATATTTTTCTGCCAAATGAAGACTAATTGAATTTGGATTCAGTATAGAATACCAGTCGACTCTTCACGTGATTCAAATATTTATGTAAGATTCGTAGAGAATCGCGTACAGTTTTTGCGGTACTTTGTGCCCAAAATGCAAAAAAAAAAAAATCTTCATACCTTCATACCTTCATACCATCCTATCTGCATTAACGGCACATGAAGAAGAAAATCTAACAACGAACCGCAACGTTCGTCAACCAAAAGAAGATATCCATTCAGGACTAAAGGTGACTTAAACAACAAAACCCCGGCCTGGAACACTCCTTACGAAGAAGCAGTAGATACATATTATCTCTGATGATGTGGCCTCAAATTCGCATTAGCAACTGGCATTTATAGATGCGAAAAGCTTTTCCATTGAGCTCCAATTCTACCATGACCCTCGACGGTGTAAAAATACTACCAAACTCTATCTGGCAACTATGTTTAGTTCCCTCCATTTGTACATAATGGAGTGAATGAATATTGACCGTGAATTTGTACACCGAAATTCTGGTAGGAGGTAAAGGTCTTCTAAAAATATCTCCTTCGTAAATTATTCGGCCAATTTGTATTAGTTTTACGCAGATTCTTCTTCAATGTTTATTTAATTCAGAGCTAATAAATAAATCGCTTTGAATATGCATTTTAATTAGATTTGAGTTCTTTGAAGTGAATAACTAAATAACTGCCGCAATGTAGCATTTAGTATTGTAATTACAGCACATTCTTCATTTTTCTTCTTTCCCCCCGAATTGTCAATTTAATTTGGTCAACCATCAGTCTAAATTCTAATTTTTGATTGACAACATATATGCATTTGTTTTATGCAATTAAAATAAATGTACATGGAATGAAACTCGAACACAACCGGAGCAAATTAGCAAACAAATTGGCACAAGTTCAACATTATCCGATGCCACACATTGTATGGCTATTTTTATAAAAATGATACATCTGCCATAAAATAAATGCACGGTTTTTGTTATAAGACATAATGTTGTTTTGTAAATACTATGTGTATCTATTTTTTTTTTTTTTTAAGAAATAAACAGCTGTAGAGATATAGAGTGTATTTATAACTTACTCTTCCTTCAACAATTCTTGGAGGTGGATTACTAGCTGATTTTGACCTTTCAACGATTGGGACAGTTTGCGTAGCTGGAATAGCTCGACCTCGTTCCTTCATTGACTGATATATGGATTCTGGGTGCAGATGCGGTGGTCGTTCTTGGCGTATGCCTAATAATTTAATATATTAATAATGTTTTATTACCTCAAATGTCATAAAGTAGAAAAGAAAAACTTTTTTATGTTAGTATTTTTAAAAAAAAAAACAATGGATTAGATTATAAAATAAAGAATAAAAAATATACACATTTCTGTTAAGAAAAAACTTGGCACACGAATTCCAATGAAGATAAAAAGTGAAAAGCCATTTTTCGGTTTTCACTTTTCTTTATTATTATTATTTTTTTTTTTTTGTATTTTTCTCTAAAACATTTCACTTTTCTGTTATTCTTTGCAAGCGGGATTCCACACCAGTATCAAGTAATTATTAACGTTACGGAAAGGTGAGCACACTTTCAATCCAAGTTGCATTTTAAAACAAATAAAAAAGAACATAGCAAAGAAAACCTACTTAATTCGCCGGTAAGCAAGTTCAATTGCTTTCGATACAATTGAGGTCCAACTTCGAAGGGGGTAGAATTTAAGAATTTTTCCCTATCCAGAACGACGTCACAACATCCTTCGATGTGTTTTTATTTTGTTTAAAAAAAATTAACTTAAAATAGAATTTTCAATAGAAAAGTGTGTCAACTTACCTCCAGGTAGACGATGTTCTTTGGTTGCTGCAGGGGTCTTCGGAGGAGTACTCCCAAACATCATCGGATGAAAAACTTTTGGCCATAGAATCGCAACGCATCCTATAACAGTGACGATTATGAATGCTGTCTTCTTTGGACCTAATCCTTCGTTTAGGTACACAGGATGACTTGGTGCGTTCCTCATGATTATTTTGTTTTAATTTCGTTTTCTTATTTTTTTTTTTTTTTTTTATTTTCTCGTTCAATTATTAATTATTGTAATACATACTATACATTCAAAGTTTTGCAATCATATCTACTTTTTTAAAAAACTATTTTAGATTTTTAATATAAAAATCTTATGGTTAACATTACCTGGAAAAAAAAGAAAAGATATTATGAATCTCTTGGACTTGCACTTATACAAATATGTTGTTCACTTATTTCGATAGTTCACCAGCATTTTGTATGGGATTGTGTGAAATTTTTGTTAGGTGTAATGTTAGGTACTATAGAATGAATTCGACAATCAATAGTTAGTAACTGAATTATTTGAAATATACAGTGATTCCATTCATTCATTCATTCATTCATTCATTCATTCATTCATTCATTCATTCATTCATTCATTCATTCATTCATTCATTCATTCATTCATTCATTCATTCATTCATTCATTCATTCATTCATTCATTCATTCATTCATTCATTCATTCATTCATTCATTCATCTATTCAGATATCGGGGAATATACAGGGTTATTTATTTTGTGCTATAGGATCTTAATTTAAATAAAATGAGAAGAATTAAAAATCGAAATGAAATTTTGTTTGGACTATGCTATTATTTATGGAATACAATATCGGTTAAATGATTATTTGTCGATGACTTTTCGGCACATTTCTGGCTGAATTGCGGCCATAACTTCACGGATATTGATCTTTAAGTGTTCCAAAGTTTAGTTTAGTTCTGTATAGGCACGATCTTTAGCATAGCGGTACAAAAAGTTCAGATCACACGATCTTGATGACCAATTGACGTCGCCAAATGCTGAAATTAAACGGACTGTGAACTTTTCATGCAATAGAGCCAAATTTGCCTGTGTTGTGTGACATGTAGCGCTGTCCTATTGAAACCATATGTCGCACACATTAATGCCTTCAATTTCAGGCCAAGAAAATCTGTTTATCATTCGGCCATCGCGCAAAGAATTCATCTAATAGTGGTGCCTCCATCGTTTTCAAAAAAAGACGTTCCGATCACGCTACCGGTCCACAGTGCTCACCAAACTATTAGCCGTGGTGGATGCAATGGCCTCTCAATGATCACAATTGGATACTAAGAAACCCTAACTCCGCAACTTTGTTTGTTTACGAAGCCGCCGAGCGAGAAATGGGCCTCATCACTGAAGAAGATTTTGTTCGAAAAATCGGCGTCAACTTACAGATACACAGATATTACAGAACTGTTATATTTGTAGTAAGATGCAACAATTTTAATTCGCTGAACTGTGGTTAAACGATCCATATTGTAAAATGGCAAGGCTATGCTTGTTACTATAGATGACAGATGGATTTGACAGATGTCATATGGCAGGGATGTGAAATCTCTACCTCGAAATAAATAACCCTTTACTAAAAAAAGACTCAGTACACAAATCAGTGCTTCACATTACGAAAAATAAAAAACTTTTTCGGAATGCTTACACTCAAAAACAATTATTTATAATAGATTTCCATACATACAATTTTGAAAAATTCGCCATTCATCTTGTATAGAATTTGAAAACCTAAAATTTCTCTCATTCTCGATGAAATAAAATTTTTCAAAATCAGCTTGTTTTTAAAGTACCGTTAACTTCGAGGTTAGAGTGAAAATTCCGATTTCGTCTCGAATTGTTACTCAACAAATCCCAGATGTCAAGTTTGAAGTAACAGCTGTTTATACTGCATCAGACTAGATTGACAAATCCACTTTTTGAGTTTTTCTATGTCAATGTATACTATAGTAATATCAGAATTGATCAAAATCTCTAGATCTAAAATTTTGGCGACCAATATTTGTGCTTTATATGTGCAAATAAAAAGTTAAGTTAAGTTAAGTTACTCGTATCAAAAATATCGAGGCATTTATACATATTTTTATTTTTAATTATGGATAATTTTAACATAATAACAACATTTATATAACACATATTGCTCACTAGGACTTGGGAAAGACTGCTGCCAGATACCTTAATCGCAACAACCTGAAGACTATGTAAGCATTTATTAAGCGCTTGTAAAGGCAACGAAAGCACATATATTTTTTGCTTATTTGCATGGTATGCTACTCGACATAAGTAGGTACATTTAAGCTGCTACTATGTTTGCAGAACTCGATTAGAAGACCTAAATTTAATATGTAGTAGTCTACGAACGAATGTGAATTGTACTTTCACTAGCATCGAATCAGAAGTAGCTAAAAAGGATAACGATTTTCACTATAGAAAGCAGATAGCTACGCTTTCACCGCTGGATCATGCTGAATGATGGACTTCAACATTTCATCCCGAAGAGTTTTAAAATTTAGAGGGACTACGCAGAAGAGGCAGTCTTTTTTTTCGATTGAGAACACTATTGGATGGGGACCTCAATTAAATTGTCTTCCACAGGTTTTTATTGTAGTCTTGTCCTCATTTTGTGTTTTCGATGTTTCGCTTCTGGTTTCAATTTACTATCAAATACATAGAAGAAAGCATTTCACACTGTGTGCCAAAATCAGAATGAGCTATCCCCGAATTAGCATTGCACCCCCAGACGAGATCATTGCCGCTATAAGACTCATGAAAAGGCATGCCTTGGCGGCTTTCCCATAGTGCTTTTCCCGATAGTATTTAGAAAAAACTGAAAACACTCTCACGAAAAAAAAAAAAATAAATAAAAAATAGTTTTCAACTTTGGGTCCTCTTGCTCTTGCGTTGATCACATCAAAACTTTACGGATTATCATTAAATAATGCGCCGACTACCATATATCCCCGCTACAAGTGTTTTTTATTGACTTGAAAATGCTTTATTTACTATAATGTATTCTTATGTGAAGTCTTATAGAGGAGAGGCATTCTCGATGTGTCCATTATAAAGGCGAAATGTTACCTGCTGTATTGGGGGGCGAAGAGTTATAAGTTCACTAGCACACACGACCTGCTTCGCCGGTGCACGATCAGTTCAATTACTGACACTTAACAAATAAAAATCACAAAATGTTAAATAACTTCCACACTTCAAACTCAAAATACTTTCATAGTAATAAGCATGAAAACCTCTTTTCAATGATATGCCAATCGATTCCCAGGTTCTGAAAATCCAAAAAGGCACAACTTCAGGTTGAGGCTTTTCTAACGATACCCAATGTGTCTAGTTAAGCGCTCGCGGTCAGGCCTTATGCTGTTAAATGTGTACGTAGACAGATTTTTTTTTATTATTATTATTATTTATTATTTATTTAAAACTATAAGGCTTACACGTAAGAAAAAAATCTTTTAAGCTGTGAAGCTACTTCAAATGGTTAATAATAATTATTTTTAAAAAATTAAGAAAGGTAAGAATACATATTTTATAAAAAAAAAGAAAGAAAATAAGGAAAAAAAGAAATATTTATATATACATACATTTGAGAAAATTAAAATTTAAAAATTTAATAATTAATTAACGATTTTTAGTATCCTTTTGTCAAATCAAAACAGCTTCACAAATCAGAGATAGAAAAAAAAATAAGAAATAAAAGTTCAATGTCTGCATATTTATATGCTTAGATGCTCGCTAAGTCGCCTTTTAAAGTCAGCGTTGCTATTAGATTTCCTTAAACTGGCTGGGAGTGAATTCCAGAGTCTTACAGCGTAAATAAAGAACTGTTTCTGAGTCGTATAATATTTGAAGCGCGGAATAATAAATGCTTTACTTCTCGCGGATGGGGCAAATTGAAGAATATGAAAAGATACGACGGAGCTTTTGATTCTTTAAGATTAAAAAGGAAAGTTAGAACATTAAAATCGAGATATTTTTTGAATTCCATCCCAAGAAATTCACGCGCATATTCCGAAATATGTTCATATCTACGGATGTTATAAACATATAGTACAGTACTATTGAAAGCAACTGTGAGTTTACGTGAGCTATTGCTATCTAGGTCGCAGTAAATTGGGTGTGCATATAGTAGTATTGGAAGGAGCAGTATTTTGACAAGAGTTGTTTTAATTTTGCGCGGGAGGCAGCTACCAGTTTGACCTAAGGCTCGCAGGGCTCCATAGACTTTGCCTATAGTATTGGTCACGTCAGATTCCCAGGTGAGATATTGATTAAATGTCACTCCGAGGTTTTTAACACATTCTACGTAATCTAAAATGGTTCCATTGATTTCTACCTTAGGAAGAGACGACTTATTCAAGCTAGTACGACTTATCATTATCGCTTTACTTTTTTAGAGTTCAGATCAGCTTGTTTTTATGTGACCATTTAACCACCGTCAGAAGGTCTTCATTAATACGCACTGTAGCATCTTCAACGAGTCCCAGAGGAAAACTGAAATAAAGTTGTACGACATCAGCATACATTTGTATCTTACAATGTTTGAGTATAGTGGGTATATCATTATTAAACATGGTAAACAGCAGCGGCCCTAAAATGGATCCCTGGGGAACGCCCGTATCAGTTTTTAAGAATGAGGATAAATTGCCATTGGAATAAACCGCTTGTGAACGATCCTCAAGGCAGCTTATAACAATTTTTATGTCAGAGGAATCGAGGTTAAAATAGTGTTTAAGCTTAAGAATGAGAATATCGTGCGACACAGTGTCGAAAGCCTCCGAGAAATCAAGTAACACCAGAGAAGTCACATGATCATTATCCATCTCAATGCGAATATCTTCAACTAATTTCAACTATTTTGTGGTCTGAAATCCGATTGAAATGGTGGGAGTAATTTGAAATTATTCAAATATGCATGAAGCTGTGAGCTCATGATTTTTTCAAGTGCTTTAGACATGAACGGGAGTATCGAAATGGGCCGATACTCTCACTCTTTACCAACAGTACTTTGCAGGACTGGTATTATCTTTGACCTTTTTCAAGATTTTGGATAAATGCAGCAAGTTAATATTCAGTTAAAGATGAATGTCAGAGGTGGTAACACAATAGCATCCGATTTGATTGCCAGTATAGCTTTCAGAAACTTAAATTCACTTACTGCGGTAAAATCAAAACTAGCTGACGAGTCAGGTATAAGGGCTGGATTTATATAGTCCGAGTCGTCCATTTCACATAGTTGTCTGTTGTGGTCAGTAGAAGCAGCAGCAAACTTTTTATTTAACTGGTGAATATCAATGTCCACGCAACCACCAGGATCAATATTTTTGCCTATGCCAAGCTCTTTAATTTGCCTCCAGGCTTTCTTGTTGCTCAGGCCGGGTCTAAATTTGGAAGAGAAAAACTTAGTTTTGGACTTGTTAATTTCTTGATTTACTTTATTTCTGAGCTTCTTAAAGTAATCATGAAACATTGGAAGTTTGAATTTTTTCCACCGTTTGTACGATAAATCCCTTGCTTTTATAAGTGATGTGATGTATTGATTGAACCAGCTATGTTTTTGGTTGCGCAAAACAAGTCTTTTGAGCGGAACATGACTTTCAAATAAGTTGTTAATTATTGATGTAAAAGTTTTGTCCCACCTATTCATGTTGGCAATTGATTGTGAACTTAGAAAAGAGCTTCTATTACCTATACTTAGCAGAAACACGGTTTTACTTGTTCTGGTGGAGATGAGGCAAGTTTGTGCTTTTGCGTTTAGCAATATAACACTTTCTTAAACATCTTTCTGCCGGCAGTCCCGTGTATCTACTTAAATGTATGTACCTACGTATATAGATTCTAATCACAATTATCCTAGAAAAAAAGGGCATGAAGTATAATATACAGCAGTGGTCTTCAAACTTCTATCGTCCGCGGAACTCTTATATATAACTTTGCTGTCCACAGAACCCCAATGTGTTTTCAACTACCTATTATTTCACGTATTAATAGCGAACCATTCAGTAGTAAGTGTTAAAACCGTAAAGGTTACCCAATTTAATCTAGAAAATTTGGTAATATGTAATATCAGAAATAGCCTCCCTTTCGTTTGAGTATTATTTTCACTGACCTAACCTAAACCATAGTTTACGAGTATTAAAGACTTTTCTCATACAACATGCCCTGGAAAAAGCAAAGCAAAACGTTTGCCTTAGATTTTGCTGACTCAATTAAAGTCTCCAGAAACATTTTGCCAGCCCGAGACAATAAGTTGAAGAAACGTTGTCAACTTTTCACAAAAACAACTAAAATTGCAAGAAATTGAAAAAGAATATTCGATAAATATTCATAAAAAGTCTTCTAACAAGTGTCGTTGGCTTTTACCCACAGTCCGAGTGTATTTTGTTTAGGTAATTTGAAGACCACCAAAAATGCTGTTTGACTCGAACATAACGTAGGATTCAATGTCAACAAACAGTAGGTATTGTTTATAAATTAATTTCGTATCAATGACTTGGATGCTAAATATGTTCATCACAAAATATACAGTCGTTACCATCAGAATAGCACCATCTTATTTCTCCTACTACATATATCTAAAATTATTTAATCTAGAATTATGAAACGCATATTATTTTGCAGAAAGAAATAAGTACTTCAAGTTGTACCCTTGAAGTACTTGTTTCTAGCTGCAATTAAGAAGAACAAAAATTAACATTTACTGCGTAAAATCAGGAAATAAATGCTTCTTTTCAATGCAAATTCTATTTTATTTTGATGCAGTATTTGTTAATTTCACTATTATTGTGCATAAGAAGAAGATATTTTCTCCAACTGCTCTTATCGTACTTTTTAAGCCTTCTGTATTCTCATACATGAATTCGTATGGACAGAAAAGCACATACTCATAAGATTTTTATAACATACTCGTAGAGCTCTGCAAGTTATTTTCTTATTGTTGCATCGTAAATTTGAGGCGCCGAGCCATGGCTCAGTGGTTATGTAAGCTATGACTAAGTGGGAAACTAAAGGTTTAAATAACAAAAAAAATAAGGTCCACCTCTCGCGAACGTCTGACAACTGTCCGAGAGTAAAATTGTCATGAGAAACCTCTTTCAATAGAAAAAATTTACGCGCCATAATAAATTTTAGCGCCAAAATAATTATATATATTTTATTGCAGAGTAAACACTGCAATTGTAATGTCCACGGCAGATAAAATTATTTTGTTTGAATTAGCAATCATCCGACCTTTGATGAAGTCTACTGCAATGGTCAGGTAACATAAAATACCTCTTTACACTTGAGCACCATCTTTTTGATTCAAACTTGTTCTTCTTTTCTTAAGTCACGACAAAATATTTAAAGCCACGGGTCCCTAAATTGAACTTCTTTTCATCCTTCTCCTTCATCAACTCTAATTTCCAAGCCATGCAACTCTTTAATAAAGAGATGCTTAAAGAATGTTGTTTTTACCTTCTTTGGAATATATGCATGGAATTGCAAAGGTAATAGACTCTAATAGGCACTCCATCCAAATTTTGTTCAGAATTTATCTGCTGATCGTGCTGAATTTAAAGCTTGGCGTAAAATAATGTGCTTTTCTCTTAGATTTATGGTTCTCTGTATGCAACCCGTCATATTTTTAAAATTTTTCTTCATATCGTCAGTGTCGTTTTAAAACACGGACATACTTTATTTTTTTACTTTAGATGGTGCTAAAGTCCTCCAGTTCTGCACACAAAGTTGGTTGAGGTCCCTTTCCACTTGTGTCCGCCACCTTAGGTGATGTTTTCCTTTTTCGCGTTGTCTCTCCCGGGATGGATTTGAAGTTTTTCCGAGCAGGAATTTTGATGTCCATTCGTTTTAAATGTCCTAGCCATCACTCGAAACATTTGTTTTTTTTTTTTCAAAATAGTGGAAGGTGTTGTCATTCACTTATAACAAGACTGGGAGGATGATGAGGGTCTTATATAAAGTCACCACAGTTGTCCGTGAAAGGGCCTTGTTACTCAGTTGCCTTCCAAAGAAACAGCTGTTGGTAGGAATGATTCTTCGCTTGATATCTGCGCTGATTGTATTGTTTGAATTTACAGCCTTGGTAGACAAAGTTCTTAACTCCCTCAAAATGCCATCTATTGTGACGTTCTGTCAAAGTTGTTGATGTTGACTGTCCTTTTATGATGATAGCATATATTTTGCTTTACCCTCATTAACCACTAAACCCACTTTCGCCGCTTTAGTTTCAATACTCGCGAAAGCACAACTGACAGCCCGCTGCGTTCTTGCAATTGTGTCAACGTCGTCGACGTACACGAGTAGTGGTACAGACTTTTGAAAGATCGTACCCCTGATGTTAGCTTGAGAATTGTGTATGACGTTAAAGAAATCACATGACAGCGCATCACCTTGTCGTAGTCTTTTCTGACATCAAAAGTCTCGCTGATGTTGTTACCGAACTTCATAGAGCAGCGTGCATACTTCACTGACATCCCCTACAGAAGGACGAGTTTGGCAGGGATGCCAAAACTAGACATGGCTTTGTATAGCTCGTCGCTACATATAGAAGCTATAATAGGCGATTTTAAAATAGATGAAAAGATGTTGAATATCGATTTGAAGTTTTCAGATTATCGACAAAAGGACTAATACCTGTGTAGTTAGCGCATTTCTGAGGATCTCCTTTCTTGAGATGAGCTGATGTATACTCTGTACTAAATTATTCCCAGCTGCTTTAAATAGCTCGGCAGTTAGACCGTCGGTTCCAGAAGCCTTGTTGGATTTATACTTTAATTTTGCCGATTTCACTTTACTTTGATCGGTTGGGCGGAATTGTTAATCATCATCGTCCGGGTTGAATGGAGTATTCTGTCTGACAGTGGAGTTTTGATCGCCACCAGCGTTTAACAGTCTGCAGAAGTGATCTTTCCAAATTTTCAACATCTACTGGATTACCTTCTTTCTCCCTACAAGCTTCTGTTTGGTCTTTATGGCCTTGGAACTGTCTTTTTATCTTCTGATTAAACTTTCGAATATCATTCCTACTAGAACATCTCTCCATTGACTCGAGCACCTTTTTCCAAATTCTTTCATTTACTATCTAAGAAGCTGGTGTTCTTCCCTTCTCCTCTGCTTATTGTTGTCGTAAGCTCCTCTCGTCACCCAATGTAGCATTGTACTATACCAACAATAAAGCAAGCATAATACATGATCCATAATTGTAGACCAAATATGGGATATCTGTAAAATGGTATGGCGCTATTCAGGTGGTAACGATTGTTTGTGTGCAGAAGAATTCATAGTTTACCGCACCATTTGTCATTACCTATATTAAGCCCTTAGCGGAACCACTGAAAGTGTCTCGTGGGACTCAGTTTGAATATCGCTGGTATAGAGGATAAAGGAGGTAGAAGTTGGTCCGATATTAACGTATGGGAAAGTGTGCAAAATGGAGGTATTGGCAAAATGAGACAAACCTAACAAAATGTTTACGATATGTAAGCGATATCATGGTTACAACAAAATCTGCAGTTTGCGTGTGAATGGCTACGAAGCTGTTATGAGTGATGAAGTGTTAGAGCGCACCTTAGATCTGAAATGGCCAAAATGAGATATTTTGGATGTTTCCTTTCCATACCTTATAAAACTGTATATAACTGTACAAGCAGTCCAACTAATATAATTATTTTGGGATTACATATTCATTAACTTTAACAATTATTTATTTGCTTGTACTTCTGCTTTCTATCGGCTTCCTATTTCTTACCCAAAGTGGGACACTATTCCCACCATAAAATAATGGGAAATCGGGAATTTGAAGATGAGATTTCATTGCCTTAAGCCTTTAGCGAGAAAGCTCGTCACATACTATAGTAGTAGTCACATTTGCACTCATTACTAGTACATCCCAGGATAAATTTTGTAAAATAATTTCCTTTTTTAGCGTGACCAATTTTACTTCATTATATGGGCGAAATGGGATTTTGGCAGTATTCTGTTAACTTTCTGACAATTCTAAGAAGAATATTTATTTCATAATGGTTCCTTATTAAAGGAATATGACATCTGTCAAATCCATCTGTCATCCATAGTGACAGGTAGTTCTTGCCTTACCACTTTTCAATACAGATCGTTTAACCATAGCTCAGCGAATTAAAATTGCTGCATCTTACTACAAAAATAACAGTTCTGTAATATCTGTGTATCTGTAAGTTGACGCCGATTTTTCGAACAGAAATTTCTTCACCGATGAGGCCCATTTCTCGGTCAGCGGCTACGTAAACAAGCAAAATTGCAGAAGTTGGGTTTCTGAGAATTCAAATGTGATCGTTGAGAGGCCACTCCATCCACCACGGGTAACAGTTTGGTGAGCGATGTGGACCGACAGTGTGGATGCGGTCGTATTTTTTTATTTTTTTTTTATAACGGCGAAGGCCGTCATTGAAGACATTGATATGAACAATATGTAGTTCCAACAGGACGGAGCTACGAGTACGTGCGAAAAGTTCTCCTACCGTTTAATTTCAAGATTTGGCGACATTAGTTGACCACCAAGATCGTGTGATCTGACCCCGTTGGATATCTTTTTGTGAAACTATGCTAAAGATCGTATCTATCCAGACAATCCCCAAACTTTAGAGCAGTTAAAAATGAACATCCGTGAAGTTATGGCTGCAATACAGACAGAAATGTGCCGAAAAGTCATTGAAAATTACCTCACAAGACTCGAAGTTTATAAAAACTTCCGTGGCGACCATTTAACCGATGTTGTATTGCATTCACAATGGCATAGTCCAAAATTTTGAATAGTAAACAAACTTCATTGAAATCTTTAACACTTTTCATTTTATTTAAATTTTAAATCCTAAAGCGCAAAATGAAGTATTTTTTTTTAAGAATTATAATCATTTAAAAAATCAATCATACATGACTTGTCCAGCCATTTAAGCTATGGCCGGTGGTGCACACAAAGAAACGTTGGGCGACTGAAAAGAGGAGATACAGGCAGATTTCTGGAACAAGTGAAATTTGTTTGTTTTTGGTCAGAAGGCCGTGAACTTTGATCTGCTATTTTTATTCAATTGGCAGTAAGCCAAAAGGCGGTACTCTAAGGTCCACCGTTTTCAAAGTTAAAAGGGTATCCTTTCTAGTTGATCTAAAGGAACTGTTCCCCAAGGCTCAAGAATCTAATTTCTATAGATTGTATCAAAAGGACACATAACATAATAAGTTTGCCGCCAATCTTTTAATACCCTTATTTTATGGCTAGGCGCCTAGCACTGGCGCCTAGAGTATTCCATACGTCAATTTTTATTTTATGTTACGAATTTAATAACACTTTGGAAATAAATATTGTTTTATATTTAAAAGATTTATTGTCTACCCACATCTTGTCAAAAGTTGTTAAAAAAAAAATAATTAAAAAATCAATTAGTTCGTGCGTAAAATAGTTGTTTTTTAACCTTAAAAAAAATATATATTAAAATCCCCAAAACATTTCAGTTTCATGTAACTAGCTTACATCCTTCGAAATATTTTTGGCAAAATATACTACTTCAGTCTATTTGGGTCACAATTTCATGTCAACACTATATTTAGATTTAAGGGACTGTGTGTATCTAAATTATTAAATATGCAAATAAAAATGTCCAATGTTGTCCATATGAAGAGTTATGGTGAACATTTTTTTTTTTTTTTTAAAACTTGCACTAAAATAAGAAAATAGTAATAAATCCCAACCACAAAAAAAAAAAAAAAAAAACACTTTTTCACACAATTATATGAGCAAATCCTGAGCGGTATTATTTTTAGAGCTCATAAACCACACACAATATTATTAAAAACGATTTCTGCGTTCACAACTTGGATATATTTAGACTCTTTTGCAGAATGCTAAAATATTGAACATTTGTGATTCTTCACTATTACAGTCTGTTACGAAACAGTCCAATTATTTCAAAGTACAACTTCCGGTTATTCCACTGTCGATCACTTGATTCGTTTAAATTGATTAAATCGTAACGAACATTTGCATATTAGTATATGCTTACAAGGTAAAGAAAGAAAAGCGGAAAAGCCAAGCGATAATGAAGAACCTTACGCAAAGCCCGAGTAGCCCGTTCGAACTGGTCAAGCCAATTTCAGTGACTATTAAGATCACCTAAGCAGATATTTTATAAACCGTCACATACTCATCATAGATTTATTCCATTTTCTTTTTTTCTTTTTTTTTCTTCTTGTGCCGTTTTCATTTTCACATCGTTTGCCAAGCGGCTAGATAAAACTTGGAAATATCAAACAATTTCGCTACACAATACTTGTATATCGGAATTGTTTTGTTTTCTCCCTCTCTTGTGATAGTATTTTCTTTTCTGCAAATTATTATATCTCGCCGTCGAAGAGTTTTCTCATCTCTTGGATGTCTGGCGCGAGAAGAGATATTTTCCGTAGACTTCCACGAAAGCGACCAGAAGATAGAAATAAATAAATAATAATTATAATTTATATCCATTATCGCTTTGATGATGGGTAAGAGCTGGGTGCGAATTGATATGAAACAGCTGTGGTCAATTGAAGATTCCCTGTGCGATACTCTTAATCGATTGACAGAAGGATGGGGAGGATAAAACCGGAAATGGAATTTGTAAATATTAACAAGTCTTTAATTTAAAAAAAAAAATGCAATTTATTTTTTACGATTATCTATCACAATGGAATGATGATATCAGCTAAAAAGGCTATAATAGTGACTAGTTTTTCCTCAAAAATTTTGTGATTTGTTGGTTCTTGGTAACTCAGTTATTTAATATGTATCCGATGGCATTACTCTTTCGGATTTATAGCGAACTTTTCCAGAGTTCAATTAGGTACATAAAGTAGTTGTTTTTGATCTGCATCACGATATATTTAAAACATTGTGTATCTCACCACAAACATTACTTCTGTAGGTACCAAGGGCCAAGTTCTCTAATACAAAAATCTTGTAACTCTTCAGCCACGAAAAGAAATGAGATATAAAAGTAGGTAGTAGCTCAACTTGTTATAATGCATTCCAAAAAAAATTTGCCACATACGAGTACCTAAGTCAAAGTGGCAAAAACAAACCATCGATATGCAATCGCCACGCAAATCATCAGGCTTTGAGCAATTTGTAGTAAAAATTTACTACAAATCCATTTCTATTAAAAAATGACTTATGCATGGAATACTGCTCCCCCTTCGGATCGTATCCTTTGTCTACATATTTTTCGTACCAAATTTCAAAATTCTAAAGGGTGTCCCAAAATTCCAGCAAGATTTGAATTTTGCGCCATTTGTGCGGTAAAGTGTTGCCAACGAAAAAAAAAAAAAATACAGCGTGACAACTGACAGCTCAGGGTTATTAAAAATGAAGTGCTACACGAAAGAACAAAGCGTTTTCATTGTTGAGCAATATTTTAAAAATAGTGAATGTTTGGCAGCTACAGTTCATACAAAATATGGTCGGAATAGTGATTTAACTTCATCAACTGTGAAGAGATTAATTCAAAAATTCAGGGAGACTTGATCAATTAGTGACCTCTGTCCATCCTTACACAAGTCGTTCAACACAAAACATCGAAGCAGTTCGTGAGAGTGTTGTTGGAAGTCCAGGAACATCAATCTGGTTTTGGATTTCATTCCAACTTACTAAATTGGATCGAGTCTTACTTATGTGATCGGGTCCAGTATGTTAAAATTAATGATTGTTTGTCAAAGTCGATAAAAGTAACGTCAGGTGTCCCGCAGGGTAGTCACCTTGGCCCTTTGCTGTTTTTGCTTTTCATCAATGATCTTCCGCTAGCCATCAAGCACTCTGAATGTCTTTTGTTTTCAGATGACCTCAAATTATTTCGTCCAATTAAATCGGAACATGATTGTAACCTTCTTCAAGATGATATCGTTGCCGTAGATGAATGGTGTGATCGAAATAACTTGATCTTAAATATCTCCAAATGCCAATGCTTTACCTTAACTAGGTCTCTTAATCCTATTTTGTATAGATATTCCATTAACTTAAAGTTCCTTGGTAGAGTAACCTCAAAAAAGACTTAGAGGAATACTTGATCCTTGTCTCACTTTCAAAGAATATATTGATTACATTGTTTGTAAAGTCAACTCGATGCTAGAGTTCATTAAAATAAATTCAAAAGACTTTACAGATCCCTATACATTAAAAACGCTTTTTATATCCCTGGTTAGACCCCATCTAGAATATTGGTGAATCATTTGGAATACGTCTTTTGTCTTACATTCAGCTAGAATTGAAAGAATACAAAAAAGTTTCACTAGATTTATGGTTATCCAATTGAATTGGGAAATTGGGATGCCTTCCTAAACCAGGTGCTCTTTAATAAATATAAATACTCTTAAATGTCGTCGTAAATACTTTTCTATTACTCGTATGTTTGTAAGAGATTTAATTCACAGTCAAATTGAGTGTCCTATGTTGCTTTCCATGCTCGATGTTTACTCACCTTCGCGTTTGTTAGCCTTTCCCATCTGAGGTTGGCTTTTCTAAGGAAGATTGAGGAGACTTTTGCCTTGACTGCTTCCAGCGGAAGTTCTGCGAGTGAACAGTGAAGGGCTGAGCCTTGCCTAGCCAGTCCATCGGCTTGTTCGTTCCCATAAACATTACAATGCCCTGGAACCCAAATCAGGATTATCCGGAATTGACCATCTAGCGAGACTAACTCACTTCGGCATTCTTTTATTAGTTTGGATGATATAGTAACCGAGGCAATAGCTTTGAGAACTGCTTGACTGTCAATAAGTATAGCGATCTTTTGCCTTGGCGTTATATTTGTATGGCTGCAGGCTTCGCGGATAGCGAGTAATTCCGCCTGGAAAAGACTGGCGGTGTCCGGAAGTCTATATGACTTTGAGATGTTCAAGGATTCAGAAAACAACGATTCAGAAAATACTTGAGGGGAATTGTACGTCAAAACGTTTTGTAAAAATCATTTTGGGGCTAATGCAATCTGTTGGAGTCGATACGAGTTCTATCGGTAGAGAATCCAAAATATTTCTATGGACGTAGGGTTTCGCAGTCTAGCATCCAGACGCTTTGAGTCTGATTGCGCTATGTGCTGTAATGTTTGCTATGTGTAGATGTTAGTCCCCATACCAAAAGGTACATATAAACTGAATTGAGCGGGTACAGAAAAACTTTATCAGATTTGCCCAATTATAAAGCTCGATGTTTACTGCTATGTTTGTAAGGGTTTGTTTTCGACTGGAAATTTAGTGTGTTATGTTTATTAGAAACATTGGTTGCGCTTGAACTAATTCTTCTGATTTGTTAATGAATCTTGAAACTTTTATGCGCCTGCAAGGCACCTCCGTAAAAGAGATTTGTTCATAACTGATAAACATGGAACAACTTATTGTCAAAATAAACCTATCTGAAGGTGTCTTCATGATTTCAATGAAGTATCTAACTCTCTTGATCTCGCTGCAAATAGATTGACTTTTAGAAAGGAACTTTTACTCCTATTACATTGGTTTTCCCTTATGTCGGTTACTTCTTAGAAATTTGTATTCAAAATTGATATATAAATCATTTTAGAAACATCTGAAGACATGCTATTCAAATTTTGGACGTATGGTCAACAAAATTTAGCCTTTTAACGCATTTTCGAAAATTCAAATTTTGACGTTTTTTCGACTTTGAATAAATTCGAATAAACAGTAAGTTTGTGTGACCTAGTCGTGCCCTTTACTTTTTATCGAAATTGAATGCACAACCGGACTCCAAAGCATCGGTCAACATTTAAGTAAATCAACAAAAAAAAAATGTCTTCTTAAACTTTTTTCCAATATCTCACTTCTAGAAAATTATAACGGTTTTAATAATTTTGTTACTATTGCGCTCTATATTCATCACATCTGTATGTATGTATATGTATATACAATTTTTTTTAATAATGTAAACTGGAAATATTCTTTTGTTTAATCGTTTTTATCATGGATGGAATAATTAAAAAAAGAAAAAAGCATTATCATTGTTTGTTTGTCGGATACTTAAGATACTTAAGAACATATTAATTATTGGGCATCGCATCGCATCCCAAAGCAAATAGAGTAAATAATAAACACTTATCTTACAATTGTGCCATTTTTTTTTACTCATAGTTTTATGTTTACAAATAATAAATGTAACTATTTGTGCTACTCGAAAAAACCAACACAATTTTCGAACCTAATTTATTTATCGATATACACTAATTAAATTATTTCCCTTAGCCTGGAATAAATTCCTTCAGATGCAAAATAGTTGCCCACGTCCATTGCACTAATCTACGATACTCTAATGCGAACATAACTAAAAATATCACTTACACTTTTTAATCACTTGGTTATTTGTTTGTTTTAAATGAAAAAATGATTGTTTACCACGTAAATGTTAAATAAAATGCCAGACGAGAAAAATCGATACCCCTGGTTGAAGTTCGTCTTCAAAGCTTAGATAGCGATACCAGCTGAGATGCTGGAAATGTATGCAATTTCTGTTTGTCATTCATAAATTTTGAACATGCGCTTTGAATAAATTTGTGCAAAAAAAAAAAAAAGGTGTTCAGGGTGCATCGTTGTATGGAAAAGAAAATTTAATTCGCATTATTGTTAGACCGGCGAGTGTGGTGTGATGGGAATGATAAATTAAATCATTAATTTAACAGAACAGGATAACACAGGCATGCAATCTGTATTGACAAAGTGGGAGGAGATTTTTTGTTCGAGCTTCTGAAAGTTGATCAATTACTTTGCAATCAATGATCAACAACTACCGTTCAGAAATCAAGACCGAAGCCAGGACCGAACTGAAAAGTGTTTTTCGTGATCTGGTATGCAACTCCGAACTATGTATTATTTTATTGTTGCACTTGGATCAACAACCCGCAGAATAAAGTTCCGCGACTTCCTTTTTGTGAATGTCCTGGGATCATAAGTAGCAGGACAGGATGAAAGGATTTGTTCATTAGAAGTGGCACTCTTTAAAAAAAAAAAAAATTGAGTGAATATTAGCATGTCGGATTCGAACCCGGACCTCGAGATTATGAATATTAGCGCACCACCTGATCACGCTGTACCAACTAAGCCATACGTTTCGTTAAGCTGCTGTTACTTCTATTATTATTTTTATTATTGTTGGTAGGGTATGATGACATTTAGCCTCCTAACACTTCGACCAGAAAAGATCTTTTGTGTTATTCGGTTCGGTTCCTGAAAGAACTTGGGTATCCTTTTTTGCTAGTAAGTTTTGGATTTACTACGAGCCAAGGCTGGTCATTCACATAGAATATGTTCTGACGTTTCCTGATCTTCCAGGCATAAACTGCAAAGATCTGAGGCAGCCCAACCTATTTTGTGGAGATGATAGTTGAGCGAGCATCTTATTTCCGAAGACACAAAATCTCATCAGCTCGATTATATTTTATTACATTGCATTTAGATATTGATATTGGTTTTTCCCAAGAGTTCAGTTTTTGTTTCAGATGGTTAACAGGTAAGCCACGTCTTGTAAGTTCATCCGTGCGTTCTTGACTATCTATACCCCTGTGGCCAGGTACCCAAATGATTGTGATCTTATTGTGAGCAGCTTGCTGCTTTAAGATGCTTAGACAATTCTAGGCCAGCTTAGACCTAAAGTAGAAAGATTATAGGCCTTTAATAGCCACTTGACTGTCCGACAGGATGTTAATATTGATTCTATGGAAGTTACGCCTAATGGATTGTCTGGCGCATAGTTCTATTACGTAGATTTCGACCTGGAAAAATGAAGTAGGACCGAACACACCCACAGCCACACATAATATTAAAAATAGTCTGACAAAATGGAGTGAAAAAGTTCACTCAATAATGGATTTTTTGTCAAGAAAAATGATTATCAAAAATACGAAAAATCATGTTTGTCTTCAAATTGTGAAGAAAATGTTTCCAAATTTTTCTTTGATTTAAAGACTGAACAATTTTAAATTATAACAAAGTGAAAGAATTTCTGCATTTAAAGAAAAAAAAAATAATTCGACAGGAAATCGTGTGACCATTTCAAAAGATTGGATGGTTTGCTGGGATCTAGGCAATCCTCCTTCATGAATTGGTTGCCCACCTTTCAATGTTCTAAACAAGAAACTAACTAGTACAGGAAAATATCGACTTTAATTTCGACCTCTAAAGTTTTCTGGACGCTTAAGTTATTTATATTAAGTTACTTATTAAGTTTCAGTTCATATCTAGTTTTTGAAATAAAAAAAGAAACATACTTTTGTTCACACGAAAATTGTCCATCCATTCTACCAGTGACTACTTCCTTTGCGAGCAGTCTTTTTGTTTTTTAATTTAGGTTTTGTAATTAAAAGAAATTTTATCTCTCTCCTGTTGGTTAAACTCAACTCAGATGTTGTTCATAGAAATGGCATGGAAACTAAAGTTCGACCTAAGGATCGGCTTCGGATGTAGTATCTATTGTACACACGATACTGTTTACGTGTCTAGAAAAAGGAAGCTATTTTGTAAAATGTATAAGAGTGATTCCAGAAGATGTTAGCTGTAAGTCCCACTTGCAGCAGAAAAAAATATTTTCATCTCTGCCTTAGAATGTTTCCTTAAAGAATAAAAAGTAACGAAAAGTTAGTATTTTTTCTTGGAAATTCCTCCAATTGTATCAATTTTTACTTTCATTTATATAAGTGTTTCGTAAAAATTGTTGATCTCCAGATTTTGATCAATTCTAGTCTGTCTTTCCAGTCACTTCTCCGCCAGCTTGCTAGAAAATTCTTCAGCTGCAGAGCTGGCGAAGTAAATGAAGAATTACAATAGCAAAGCACCAATTTGAAACTTTCTACGAGATTTAAGGCTTAATAACTTATAATTGAAAAAATTGACAATTGCTTCACTACGTTATACGAACTGAAGCTCATTTTCAGGCAACTGAATAATAAAAAGTCAAGCGGTCTAGATAACATTCCTAACATTATTCTAAGGCACATACCGGACAAAATAGTATGGCAATATTATAATTATTATTATTAAAGAACTGCCCGAGTTATTGAAAGACATTGAAGATTTTCCAATAATAAAAAGAAGAAAGATCAATTTGGTTTGTGTGCGAAAGAAAGGAGATCATACTGCGGACCCAATTTCGGCTCAGAAAAAAACATTGGAATCTAAATGCCAAATGATGTACATCTGCCTGTCTAGTGGATCGACGCGACTTCTTCGACATGAATTTCCGCATCATCAGTTATAGCATAGCTCCATTTATGAAATGTTGGTAGGCTTGAATAATTCGCTAGCATTTTCTGACTATGTTATTCTGTGTACAGGTGGCTCAAAAATAAAACATCCGAAGTGATCTTCAAAAAATGTTTAATAACCTCCAGGCATTCTGCTCAGAATGGAAACTTAAGATTAACCAAAGTAAAACCATGCTGTTCCGCACGGTTTTGAGACGAAACATCTCCTCCAACTATCTGAGATCTAATGTTAAAATCTGAGATCCTATGTTGCCAAGCTTTTTTTCGCCCAATTCTAACTTACACGACGAGGTCAATATGGTGGAACATAAGCCTCTCATACTTATCATATACCATCTTACTAGAAGGACAACAGATAAACGTTTCCTGAGCTGATCGACTTGGGGGATGGAAATCCTGACTTGAGTTACTGCTTAGCCACACCTGAAAGGGATATAGTTAGCGTCGAAAGGTTGAATTGGGAAAAATACTGGTGGTTGTGTGAATGATACCATTGTCATTCACTGGCCTTGGTACCGACGGACTGGAAGTCACATGTCATGGCCCAGCCCTAAATCTAAGTTAAGTTAGCTTTAGTTGTTTTATTACTTAGGTTAATTTTATATTAAAAAAGAGCTTTTTAACGCAATAGCGAATAATATTTTTTGTTCTTTTAACGATTTCGCTTAAATTTAAAATCAACACAATTTACAAATGAACAGCACATATGGAGCAAGTACGTGATAAAGAAATGTTGATAAAATTGAATTAGTATGTTCATCCTTTTAAGTAAGTATCTATTAGTTTTGTCAAAAAATTGTCAACTTCTGACGCAGCGGGCGTAAAATATGGGAGGGAGGTGTATTAATATTAACAGATTTTAATGAAATTCGGCTCGTAAGCTGGATTAATACGGTATTTGTCTGACCCGAAAATTATCTAAATCGGATGAAATGGATGCAAGACTTTAGAACTTTGGAACTTTTATGATATTTACACCTGAAGCTAAGTCATGTATCATAGTTACGAGTATGTTTTCCGAACTATGATTAAAACCAGATGAAGTAAAATATGGTGGGGTGATTTTCAACTCCATGTCTTCTAACTTTTTGTCAAAAACGGCCTACGCCAGGAATATTTTTATATTTTTCGCCTAACCTTCTCATAACGTCTCACATACTCTCATTTTTTTTCCAATTTTTCGCGTCTATCTGACTCTATCCAATAGAATAGGCTTCAATTTAATATGTCGCATGCTGAGGTGGAAATATTTTTCTTTTTTTTAATTTTTGTTAACGCATTCTATATTTGTTTAAAATTACAGCCTTCTAGGCCTAAAGGTTCAAAGGTTACAAGTGTGTGATATACTGACGGATAGATAGACAGACAGACACTGTATTGAATCCATTATTGCTCCGCTTTTTATTAAAATCATAGTATAAGTATTGAGAACCATTGAGGTCATTTACTCGAAGACATAATTAGTTTTGAAATTTAATGATCATTCTTAGCAATTAAGTATGTTATAGCGTAAGCGGATAAATACTTACGTAATTTGCTACGATCTAATTTTGAAAATTTGGACTTTCTCCAAAACAAAAAAAAAAATATTTTAAATTTAATCGAAGTACTCAACAATAACTCAACTCCAACTCATGAAAACATAGTATACATCCACTCATACAGTTGTATACGACTCACTTCTCTAGAAGACTAGTAGTTTCTAGCCCATCTATCGCGCATGTAGTAAATCGTATTTTTGAACACAGTGCTGGAGGAAAATATTTACTGACAGCTGTCACTGAGCTGCCAAAGTGGTTTCGATTGTCAAACATTACGTAAATAGAAGGTTAGATGTTTAACGAATTTTAAAAAATAGTTTTAGGCATTTGTTTTCACTCTGCGATCAGTGAAAGCAAATCCCCACAAAGCGAAAAGAGTCTTACAGTGGAGTTTGCTTCCAGTCATTAACTAAATCCTCTCGGTTCCAGCTGAAACATGTCCATCCTGAAGGCCAACTACTATGACCAACCCGAAGGCAAAGATGCTGCCGGAAAAATTATTGCAATTAACAGAATTGCAGCCAGTCTCGGCTTAGCCTGGTCCACAATTGATGTACTGATGATATCGAAAACTCAGGGATATCTCTCGACATTGGGCAGGTATGCATACTTCACCGGACCATTTGTTGGCATGGCTTCTGCCTTTACACTCGGCACATATGCGGCTACAAACATCCGCGGCAAGGACGACAAGTGAGTTGAGTTTCATAGTAAAATGCGATACCTACTTAAGCGTATGCTCACAAATTTCCAGGTGGAACTACGCCGTTGGTGGCTTTTTAGCGGGCGGTGTATATGGATCATGGAGGCGAACAGTTGTCGGTGGAGTGTCTATGGGAATCATATTCAGTAATGATTTGAAGCCAAGGAGCTAGTGGCAGTGTAATGTTGGATCCTTTTTGTTTTACAGGCATTGCTGGATTCCTCAAGAAACTATCCATTGAAGAGGGATGGGAGTTCTTCCCAAATCGAAGCACTCATGAGCTGGGCTCACTCCATGGTGTCAATCATGATTATACTTTAATGGCAGAAAGACCCAAGAACTGGACAACTGGCAATGAATGAAGTCTTAGAATACAGCAATTTGTTATAGCTCAGAGGTTAATGTAAAATAAACTCAAAATTTAATAAGAAGTGTTTTGATTGAAAGGCAGAAGTCTCTGATGTTCAGACTACCAAATCACATCAATTTTTTTGTTTTTGGATTAGAAGGTGAAAATCTTTCAAAAGCGAAACTGAGCCCGTACTCAGTAACTATGTGGGACTTCCACCCACTCCTACCTTTGTCCTCTCGGAACTGCATTTCGTCGCGAGGAGGGCTCCAGCCTTAGACATCCGGCACATTCGTATTTACAGCCTCCTGCACTGCGTTTCGTTGTCACTCCTCTCGACGCTGCTTTCTTTCTGTTTTCTTGCCATGTTATTATTATTATTTTTTTTTTTTTTCGTACTTTTTTCTTAAAAATTAAATTACTACCGATTCCGATTGTAATGTGCCAAGATTGATCAAATAAGAACAGAACGATTGGATCAATAAGAAAACCATATTTGATTTGTAATACGAGGACTATATGCCCTTTTCACAACTCTTTGAAGCATTGGACGCCCAATTATTCCAATAAACCATCGAAATAATGTGCCGCCTAATAAAGGGTAGGCCATGTGTTGGTTTCCTTTTAAAAAGAATTGCTATGAAAAAAAATTGTTTGCTTTATTGAAGAGAGTACACTTTCCGATTGAGAGGTATCTGCGTGCTGCCTGCTGTAGCTAAGAGAATAGCTAAAATCATCCTGGAGCGAATCAAACAACATCTCGAAGACACACTCGATGCCGAACAAGCAGGTTTCCGCTCTGGATCCTCCTGTGTCGACCACATCAACACCCTGCGGATTATCATCGAACAGTGCGTTGAATATCGATCGCCACTTCACCTGCTGTTCATCGATTTTGAGAAGGCGTTCGATAGTGTTAACAGGGAGTTTATTTGGCGTGCCTTACGCAGGAGAGGTATTCCTGATAAATTAATTGCTATTGTCAAAGCTACTTACGAAGGGTCCAAATATCACGTTCTGCACAGAGGAAGGTTGTCTGAGGAATTTGAGATCCAAAGTGGGGTAAGACAAGGCTGCATTCTTTCACCAATACTATTCCTATTGGTGATTAGCGATGTGCTTCGTGCAGCTTTGTCGACGGGAAACGGAGGAATTCGATGGACTCTCACATCCCAACTTAAATATCTCGACTACGCTGACGACGTATGCTTATTCTCTTATAGAATTATGGACCTCCACCAAATGACAGCAGATGTGGAGAGGGAGGCTGGCGTCGTCGGGCTGAAAATTAATACCGCAAAAACTAAAATTATCAGTCTTGGAACGAAGTCATGGGCTCAAATATGCATTGCTGGACAACCGGTAGAGAGAGTAGAGGATTTCCAATATCTTGGGAGTATTGTCCCGACCGATGGTGGAACCGAACTGGATATAGCCAACAGAATCGCCAAAGCAAAGCCCGCGTTCGGGATGTTGTCCAAAACGTGGCGAAGCAATGCAATCAGTTTGAACACCAAGCCAAGACTGTTACGCTCCAACGTTGAATCCGTGCTGTTATATGGATGCAGCACGTGAAGAGTGACCACCGCTATCACCAGAAAGCTGCAAACGTTCGTTAATAGGTGCCTGCGCAACATCTTAAGGATTTTCTGGCCCAATCGTATATCTAACGAACATCTTTACGAGAGAACGGGTCAGGAACCAATAGGCACAACCATCCAACGACGGAAGTGGCAGTGGATTGGTCACACGTTCCGAAAGGGTGACAGCTCTATAGCGAACCATGCTATGCAATAGAACCCCTTAACTCAGGACGGCAGAAGACCTGGTGGTCCAAGGAGAACATGGCGCAGAGCAGTCGAGAAGGAAGCACGGTAGTTGGGGAAAAGCTGGGGAGAGCTGAGACACATTGCCAGAAACCGTACACGATGGCGCGTAGGCGTAGTCGAGGCCCTAGGACCCACAAGGGGATATAGGACATAAGTAAGTAAGTAGTACACTTTCCGATTATTTATGGAATAATAATTTCATTTAAATGGTTCCCGCGGCTGGCTTGGCAGTAGCCCATCCTGTCAACCCAATTTTGCAGTATATTTTGTTGGTTCGAGGCTCTATTTCACGAATACCTCGATCAATATTGTGCTTAAGTGCCTGAATCGCTTCTAGATTGTCAACATAACATCGTTCTTTAACGGCACCCCCAAAAATGGCAAAAAGGTCCAAGCAACATCACCAAAACGGCTGATTACACGATTATTGAATTTAGTGCGCAAAGAATCGATTGTTGGACGGCTTGTATGGCACGTAGCGCCGTCTTGCTGGAACCAGAGATCGCCAAACTTCATTTCCTCCTTTTCTGGCCAAATCGGTTGTCATGCCTCTGTAGTGCTCTCCGTTTACCGTAACGTTGTGGTGATTTGAGGTTCTCGGGTTTAGGAGTACACTTTCGGCAACAGCAGCAATATTCTCACGACGAAATTTCTTCACAAACTTATGTACAGCAGGCACGATTGGTGCATTATTTCGACCGAAATCTTTTTTTCAAAATTCGCACTGTTTCAGCAACACAACACTCACTTTGGAAATAATTTTCCAATATTATCCAACTTTGTTCAAGGGTTAAATTCATTTCGTAAAGCGGATATATGATTCTGTGTTTCGGTAAGTTTTTTGAGCGCGAGCGGGACATCAGTGTCAAAATAAGATTTAATTCAAATAAAAACCAACAGATGACCCACCCGTTAAACTTAGGGGTTGTATTATTGTCAAAAATGTTCTTTATGCTGAACACTGACATTACTGTCCGGAGACAAGAAGCTAATCCCTTCCATGTTTACTTAAGACAAATCAAGGTTCTTGAAGGAAATCCGATTTTTATTCATATTTTTGATTACAATTTATTAACGCATTAAAAAGTTAAATGCAGTTTGCATCTGCGTTGCATAATAAATGAATATTAACCTTTAATACTGCCATAACTGTTGCTAGCATTTATAGTCTACCCAAACACGCCATCAAACAGCATCTTTATGAACAATTTTTTAAACAAATGGGTAGTAGATTCATTGTTGGTGGGGATTTTAACGCCAAAAACACTCAGTGGGGCTCAAGATTAACAGCTGCTAAACGCTTTTAAAAATATGGGATGCAGGGCTATATCCACTGGGAAACCAACTTATTGGCCATCAGATTCTGGTAAAATACCTGGCTTAATCGACTTTTTGTAATTAAAAATATAAACATTTCGTAAAAGTAAAAGAAAGTCAAGAAATTAGTTCTGACCACTCACCGATTTTACTTACCTTGAGTGAAAACGTTGTTCCGAAAGAGGTAAACCCCAGACATACAAATTCTCGAACAAATTGAAATGGCCTTAAGTCTATTCTTGAGGAAAGGATAAAACTAAGAGTACCGATGAGATGTGCGCAATAGTTAGATGATGATGTCGACAAATTCATAAAAGATATCCAACACTCTGCTTTGCAAAACACTCCACAATATAAGGAAAGGCTTAGAAGAAATAATTATCCACTAGAAGTAAGAAAACTGATTGCTGAAAAACGGAAAGCAAGGAAAAGATGGCAACATACTAGAGCACCTCAGGACAAAAATATATTCAATAGACTTACACAAAAGCTTAGAAGGACGATAAAAGAGTTTAAGGATGGAAAAACGTCCGCCTGAGATTATCGAATAACAAAAGTTCTAACTATTCCCTCTGGAAAGCAGCTAAGAACATAGAAAAGTCAACTTCACAAATCCCCCTATCAAAATGATAAATGGAAAATGGGCGAGGAATAGCGAACAAAAGGCAAATACATTTGCTGAATATCTTGAAGGTATATTTAAACCGAACTCAGTTGAAAATGATAACGTATTGGATATGGACTTAGAACAAGAAGATGGAGATATAGAGCCAACTACAACAGCCGAGGTAAAAAGCATAATAAAAAATATTAAATAGAAAAAAGCTCCTGGATTCGATCTAACAACTAGAGAAATTCTTAAACAACTTCCTCAAAAAGCCTACATTAAACAATGAAACATAATAAACTCTTCTTTTAGATTGAAGTATGTCCCACTACTCTGGAAAATTGCAGAAGTTATAATGATAGCAAAGCCAGGGAAATCACCACACGAGCCATCCTCTTATAGACCGATATCCTTGCTGCCTATTATATCAAACATTTTTGAAAAAATACTGGTGAAAAGACTAAATAGGATTATTGAAAGAAAAAATCTAATTCCGGGACACCAATTTGGTTTTCGGAAGAAACATTCAACGATTGACCAGGTCCATAGGATAGTCAACACTATAGAAATCGCACTAGAAGAGAAGAAAGTTTGTTCCACTACCTTTCTTGATGTGGCTCAAGCATTTGATAAAGTTTGGCATGATGGACTGATATTCAAACTTAAAAAAAGCCTACCAAAGCAATATTCTACAATATTGAATTCGTATGTCTCTAATAGATACTACAGAATTAAACATGAAAACGCGTATTCTGAACTGAAAGAAATACAAGCTGGTGTTCCTCAAGGCAGCGTATTAGGTCCAGTTTTATACCTATTGTTTACTACAGACATCCCACATTAAACCATGGCAAAATTCGCCGACGACACAGCAGTAATGGCAGTTGCAAACATGAATGCAGATTCAGTCGCTAAACTGCAAACTGCAATCTTAAAAATAAGCGAATGGACGACAACCTGGAGAATCAAAATAAATGAATTAAAGTCAGTGCACGTCGACTTTACAAACAAAAAGATAAATCATATGCCAGTTTATATTAATGGCAGAGAAGTTCCGTATGGAAATATGGCGAAGTACTTCGGCATGGCATTAAACGCCAAGCTCAGATGGAAAGCCCACGTTAAAAAGAAAAGAGAAGAACTAGACATTCGACATAAAAAAATGTATTGGCTTATGGGGCGACATTCCCAACTATCAATATTCAACAAACTCTTGCTTTCCAAGCAAATGTCAAAACCAATATGGACCTATGGAATGCAACTATGGGGTTGCACCAAACAAAGTAACATCGACATCATTCAGCGATTCGAAAACAAAGTACTCAGAAACATTGCAGGCGCTCCCTGGTATATAAGAAACAGCGACCTCCACAGGGATCTTAATGTGGAGTTGGTCCAAAATGAAATTAAAAACGCAGCAAGAAGACACGAGAAACGTCTACGAGAGCACGTAAACCCTGAGGCCCTACTACTTGCAAACCAGAATTACTCGGTCAGAAGATTAAGAATACGTAAACCTCTTGAATTGGGTAGATAAAGACATGTAAATTGAAATGATACGTAGATAATACGAAAGGCGACAAAAACGAGCGGCAAAGGGCGCTCGGAGTGAATAAAACCCCCACCGCCTTGAGTGGCCTAAATCCCACTTATGCCTTGAGCATTATTAATGTTATTAACTCATTGTTATCGTATTCATATTTATATGCAAAATTCAAAGTTATTTTATTTATTTATTATATTAATTATTACTTAAAGATTACACGAACAGAAAAAAGAAAAAGGCAAATATAAATTATAGTATCTTATATCCTTTTTCAAATTTTAATTTTCTATAACTTGATTATCAAATTGCTCATTAGTTCTAAGATAAGATTGTAATATAATAATAATTAAAAAAAAAAAAATACTTATGTATTGTATTATACATAAATAGTTATATGCGGGTTCTATATGACATACACTTGCGGAAATCCTATTCATTGGTTATTTGCGCTAACCTACATTTAATACTTTTGTTTATCACAACCACATCATTCATTTCATTACACTTGCCTTAGAAGTGACACTTAATAATTTGTGTGGGCGCACTTGCTCGAAATTAATAATGCTATCCTCTTATCTTTTTTCGTTGGTGTTTGCCAACGATACATGATAATTGCAATTCGTTGAGGTGACGGTTGATTTCGAAATTGTTTTAGAATTAAGTTTGATTTTGATCCTGAAAGCGTACGGTCTAAAACGTACGACTTGATAATAATAAAGTAGAACCACAACTTACATATGTATAACTGGAGCAATAGGTAGGATGAGAAGTTTATCCTAAAAATAAATTAAAGTTAAGTGGAGTTAAGAACAAATTTATAATAAAAGTTGTGAACCGAATTTATATTCGAATATATCTCTTTGGGAATAAAACACTTGTGACGATTTTTAATTTTATTCGACGTCACAAGTTGCCTCAAGTTTTAAAATTTTGTTTGGCTAGTACAAGTTAGCACTCAACAAACTAATAAAAAAAGAAACTAACTAGACTTTATGAAGATTGAACTAACTACTTATGTCTAGTAAAATTAGCACGAACAAGTACATAAACCTTCAAACGTACTAGTAATTTTAATACGCAAAAACAAGGGAAATATTTGTATAACGACCAAAAAATTAGCAGAACAGAAGCAGCAGAAACAGCAGCATCGTATACTTAACAACAAAGATAGCATAAGGCAAATCAGAAGACATCATGGAATAAATTAGTGCAGTAGAGAAATTCAGGATCGTGTTGGACTTCATTACAAAACCACCATGTTTTAACGCAACACTAGGTGAACTATTTATTAATAGGATTGATAAATTAGTAGTAACCCTAGTAACTTTCGGCGAAAAGTTTATTAATAGGTTATATTAGAGATAAGACGTAAGACCCAAATTTATATCCAATATTAGAGATAACGGGTAGACCCAAAAAAATATTAATCAATCACAATAGAGTAGATGAATGGGATCTAATAAAGCAAATTTAATTTTGGGGAAAAGTCTTACGTTGATACAATTTTTGACAGACTTAGACCAGATAGAGTACAAAAACGAATATAGAAGACTTTTACAACTTAATAAATTCCTGTTTATGTAGAATAAATAGCGTTCACTTACTAAATAACGTTGCAGACCTAGAAACGACTCTAGAATCAAAGAAAAGAATTGCTTTAGATACATTTAAATATAATCTTCCAGAACCAACAAAAACTATAATTTTCTCACAAAATCCAAACACATTAGATTTTTTTTTTTTTTTTATAATTTGCACGTGTGAAAGGGGTTATGAATACCCTTATACTACTTTTTAGGACACGAGCGTTTTTGAGGAAAGGGGAAGAGACAGAGAGAAAGACAGATTGGTGCAGTTGGTTTGAAACTCAGCTGGTATTAAGTTTCAGTGAACTCCAAGGGTGGCTGTCCAGATAACCGGGGAGTTTGTTTGTTTTTGGTTTTGTCGTTGCTCATGATTCACAGTATTTTTTTCCGTCCTCCTGATGTCATCACCACAATCAAGTTGCATTTTAGCCATATGACCGCCCTACTGCCAGTGTTATGCCTTCACAGTAGAGTTGACATAAGCTTTCGCAATTTATCGACTTTTTATTTATTCCATGCGAAATAAATAGATGATTATTGACATCAGGATTCGAACCGTGAACCTGTAGCGTGACAAGCGATGATGTTACCACTACACCACGGCCACCCTCAATGATGATGCGTACAAATCAATTCAAGAAATCGGTCATCCGCATATGGGTTTCAAATCCAATAGTCGACCGCAAAATTCTGAAAGAAATTTTCAAACTTCAGCGAACACATTACAAAACAGAAATTTTTCGTATTGTAGCAATCGTAACCAAGTTCATAATAACAGTAATAATAGCACAAATAGTAATCGTTATGGTTCAAATAACAATCCATCCAATAAAAATTATCGCTTTAATTCAAGTACCAATGGTTCTAATATATTGTAACATCGTCTAAAAGTATGCAACAATAATGTAGAATAATAACTACGCTCCTACAGCCCATTCCAAACTGTACTTTCATTCGAGGTTCGCAATAGCTGACAACGCCACGGATAAAGAGAGAATTATAACTGGAAGAAATGATTGTCATCTTGGAATTATTTCCAGTGGTCGAAGAATTTGCTAGAAGTTTCTGGCTATCTGAAACTTCTGCTATATAAGGACAGATGGCGATCAATAGAAAAGACAGTGATTTTTAAACTGTGGCGAAGAGATTAGAAAAGTGATAATAGGCGAAGTTGTAATTTTGTGATAAATTGAAAGTTGAGAGTTAACAAGAAGGAGTAATTAGTTTGGATTTGTGAATTAAGTAATAGAAAGGAGATAAAGTGATTTGAGAGGAAAGAGACATTGTAAGAAAAGAATTGCGAAGGATAGTACAGTGTGAACCTGAATTGTTCTATAGACTAGAAAATAAAGAAATAAATTTCACAGAATATTGTTTTATCTACTCGAGCCGTAGCTCGCATATTACATTGGTGTCAGAAGCGGGATAAAACTTATTCTGTGAATAACTATTTCCGTGGTGTGAAATTGCACAAAAAAAAAAAAAAAAAACGATTTCTGTGTTGAGTTAATTAGTTGCACAAAATGGGTCGCAAATTGGGAAAACTAACTATAACTCAACTAAAGGCAGAACTCAGTAAGCGGAACCTCGACACAACTGGGGGAAAAGATGCCCTGCTGATTCGTCTGGAAGAAGCAGTAACGCAGGAAGGTGAAAATCCGCACGACGTAGAGTTTGACGTGGAAGAGGAACCAGCAAGTACAGCAGCCGACCCGGGTATAACAAGTCTGCTCCTGCAACTTAAGTTAGTCATGGACGAACAAAAGAAAGCAATAGAAGACCAAAGGAATTCTATAGAACTTAAGCTGGACGACCAAAAGAAAGCAATGGACGACCAGAGGAATTCTCTAGAACTTAAGCTGGACGAAAAGAAAGCAATGGACGAACAAAAGAAAGCAATGGACGAACAAAAGAAAGCAATGGACGAACAAAAGAATTCTCTAGATGCTCTGGAAAGTAAACTTGATGAGCAAAACAAGAACTTGGAATCCAAATTCGAAGTGATCGAAGAGAAAATCGAGAAGGTCGAGACGCAACTCGAAAAAGTCGAAACTAGATTCGATGAAAATTTTGAGAAACATGAAACTCAGTTCGGGAAGATAGAGACTCAGTTTGAAAAAGTAGAAAAGCAAGTCGAAAGTCTTGCTAAGGAGCTCAGCAACGTGAAGAGACAGAAAGCACGGGAATATTCCACTGACGGTCTGAGAAGAAAGGAGATACAGCCTCCTATCTTCGATGGTCAAACATCATGGCCAATTTATAAGAGGCAATTCGAAGCGGCCGCAATGACCAATAGCTGGGACGATGAAGAGAAGTCTATTGCACTCACGCTTGCACTGAGGGGTCCAGCTGCGGAGCTCTTGCAGACCATCCCGGAAGATAAACAGCAGAACTACGACTCTCTGGTTCAGGCTATCGAGATGCGGTTTGGGGATGAACACATGCAGCAGGTGTACAGGGTTCAGCTGCGTAGTCGAGTCCAGAAAAGGGGGGAAACGCTCCAACAGTTGCAAGCGGATATAGAGCGACTAGCCCATCTTTCATACCCTAAAGCCGGTGAGGAGCTTATCAACGAAATGGCGGTGGAAGCTTTTATTCAGGCCATAGAGGACAGACAACTGCAAATGGCTGTAAGGATGGCTGAAAAGCGAACACTCCCCGAGGCATTGGCATTCGCTTTGTCAATGAAGGCTGCGGACCAAGCATACCAGGGAATACACCGTGTCAGGGAAATGTCCGTCGTGGAATGCTCATGCCAGAGAACAGCCGTCATGGATGAAGACAGAGCTCGCGGAAGTCAAATCCGTTGCTGGAATTGCAACCAAACCGGACACCTACAACGGCAGTGCAGAAGTGCACCTAGACGAGGAAATTGTCCACATTGCGGAAGTAGGAGAAGCAGAGAGGAAGCATCCTGTCGGTCAGACTTCCCAAAACCAGCAGTCGGGGGATGCGTAAGGACCAACTTCGCGGGGCAGAAGTTGGTTACTGGAATCGAGGCCCCCAGGACCACCATTCAAGTTTCGCAAACCAAACGGGGTAACAAGAGCCTGACAGTGGAGGCACTAATCAACAAGAAGAAGTGCGTAGCCACCATCGACACAGGTGCCACCGCCTCCATTGTAAGAAGAGATATCGTCAAAGGCTCCTGGCTGCACAACACCAACAGCTACTGCCTGAAGACTGCCACAGGGGAAATGGCGAAGGTATTTGGAGAAGTTCGTCTTACGATTACTCTGGCAGGACTGACGTTCGCCCATGCGTTTCTGGTGGCAGATATATGCGACGAGTGCATCATCGGAATAGACTTCATGAAAGCAAATGAAGTAATCTTGGACATCGGGATGCAAGTACTGAGGTATCGAAATGTGGAGATTCCGATGGTGTACGGAAATGAGAATGCCGTAACTCTCAGGACAGTCATCAGCAAAGACGAAGTTTTGCCGCCGTCTTCAGAGACAATCATTTGGACGAAGCTGGAAGGTGATCTTGGGAGCCACCGATTCTACATAGTAGAACCAGACCCAGAGAAGAATTCTCAAGACTACATCTTGGGAAAGACGTTAGTCGAACCAAAGAACACCATGGTTCCAGTGAGAGTTTTGAACGCAAGACCACACACTGTCAAACTAAGGCGAGGGGAGGTGACTGGAAAATGCACGCCGATTACCGCCGTCGCAACAATATCTGAACGTGATGCTCCAAAACCTCTCCCATCACCTTGGACAGCGGAAACGAGAGAGACGATTCTCCAGTCCAGTGAGCTGAATCAGGAGCAGCGAACTATGGCAGAGAATCTTATCAATGAGTACGCTGATGTATTTGCCTCACAGGACGGAGAATACGGCCGAACACACCTGGTACAACATCGAATAGACACTGGTGATACTAGACCAATTCGTCAGCCTGCTAGGCGCCTTCCATTTGCAAAGCAGACAGAAGTTGCAGAGATGGTGTCGGCAATGGAGAAAGAAGGTGTGATTGAAAGTTCCAAAAGTCCGTGGGCATCACCGGTTGTACTGGTTAAGAAGAAAGATGGCAGCACGCGGTTCTGCGTGGACTATCGGCAGCTCAATTACGTCACCAAGAAAGACAGCTACCCTCTGCCACGGATTGACGACACGCTAGACACACTATCAGGAGCCCGATGGTTTTCCACTCTCGACTTGAAGAGTGGCTACTGGCAGGTACAGATCCATCCAGAAGACCGGGAGAAAACCGCCTTCACCGCAGGAAATGGGCTATGGCAATTCACGGTAATGCCATTCGGGCTGTGCAATGCTCCGGCGACTTTCGAGCGATTGATGGAATGTGTCCTGCAAGGGTTAACATGGAAAACCTGTTTGGTATACTTGGATGATGTCATCGTCGTAGGAAAATCGTTTGCGCAACACCGAGACAATCTAAGGGATGTGTTTCAAAGGCTTCGAAGTGCCCCCCTGAAGCTCAACCCCAAGAAGTGCGCCCTGTTTAGAGCGGAAGTCAAGTACTTGGGGCACATAATTTCAGCGAAAGGAGTGAGAACCGATCCAGAGAAGGTCGAAGCGGTGAAAAACTGGCCAGTCCCCAAGGATAAACACCAACTAAGGAGCTTCCTGGGCCTAGCCACCTACTACAGACGGTTCGTGAAGGATTTTGCCGGGATCGCAAAGAACCTGCACCAGTTGACGGAAAAGGGAAAACAATTCAAATGGACAATTGAGTGCGAGAAGAGCTTCAAGGCACTTAAACAACGGCTATGCGATGCCCCGATACTGGCTTACCCCACTCCCGGGGAAACGTTCATTGTGGATGCAGATGCTAGTAATGTTGGGGTAGGAGCCGTACTCTCCCAGGTGCATGACGGCCAAGAGAAGGTGGTTGCGTACTTAAGCAAGGTGCTCTCTAAGCCAGAAAGGAACTACTGCGTGACAAGGAACTACTGCGTGCTTTGATCTTGGCTACGAAGCATTTTCACAAATACCTCTACGGGAGGAAGTTCGTTCTTCGCACAGACCATGCAGCCTTAAAATGGCTATTACAGTTCAAGAGTCCTGAGGGTCAGGTCGCAAGATGGATCGAAAGGCTGCAAATCTACGACTACGAAATACAGCATCGTAAAGGAAAACTCCACTCTAATGCGGATGCACTGTCCCGGAGACCATGCAGAACGGATTGTAAACATTGTGCGCGTCAGGAAGAACGGGAGCTGGTTTCCATCCAAAGAATGAGAGCCGAACCTATCGCCGGCTGGAGCGTAGATGAGATCCGGAACGCTCAGAAGGAAGACCCGGATATCGAGCCGATTCTGGCCTGGAAGGAGAACATGGAGAAACCGGATCATCAGGACATCTCTCACAGAAGCCCGACCTTAAAGGCATATTTTGCGCAGTGGGACTCCCTCCATGTCCAAGAAGGTGTTCTGAGAAGAAAATGGGAATCCTCCGACGGAAAGTCGTTTGTAATGCAGCTTGTAGTACCGCGGACGAGGGTCAAGGAGGTGTTACAGGAAATGCATGGCGGGGCGTCCGGAGGCCACTTGGGAGTGAATAAGACGCTAGAAAAGGTACGAGAACGTTTTTATTGGTTAAAAGCGAAGGAAGATATCGAAGACTGGTGCAGAGAATGCGACGTGTGTGCAGCTAGTAAGGGTCCGAGAACCAAAACTCGAGGTAAGATGCACCAATACAACGTGGGAGCACCTTTCGAACGAATCGCCATTGACATCGCAGGGCCCTTTCCGGAAACCGACAATGGTAATCGGTATATACTCGTAGTGATGGACTACTTCAGTAAGTGGCCGGAAGCGTTTCCGATCCCTAACCAGGAAGCCAGAACCGTGGCGGAGCAGATCGTCTACAATTGGGTTAGCAGATTCGGTGTGCCCTTGGAATTGCATTCTGACCAAGGGAGGAACTTCGAGTCAAGAATCTTCCAAGAGATGTGTCAACTACTCGGAATCAAAAAGACAAGGACAACCCCGCTTCATCCACAGTCGGACGGTATGGTGGAGCGTTTCAATAGGACTTTGGACGAACATCTCTCGAAGGTCGTAGGTGACTACCAACGGGATTGGGACCGGCAGATTCCCTTGTTTTTGATGGCCTATAGAAGTGCCGTGCATAGCACTACTCGACATACGCCGTTCGAAATCTTATTTGGTGGAATAGCTCGTTTACCCAGTGAGGTGAAATTTGGATCTCCTACCAATGAGCCCAGAAATGAAGAAGAGTACGTGGCGAACCTTAGGGAAAGGCTTAGGGACATACACCAAAGGACCAGAAGCCAGATTAAGATAACGAGCGACCGCATGAAGACCAGGTATGATGCCAAGGCAACAACGTCAGGATTCCAGGAAGGAGATCTAGTGTGGCTGTATAATCCCCATCGCCAAAAGGGGAAATCACCTAAATTGCAGCGGAACTGGGAGGGTCCATACAGAATAGTAACCCGCATCAACGATGTTGTCTACCGCATCCAGCGAGGACCAAGGGCCAAAATGAAAGTGGTTCATGTGGACCGACTGAGTCGATACAATGGTCGAAGTGAGGACGCACTTGTTCGGGACGAACAAGTCTAAGAGGGGGGCAGTGTAACATCGTCTAAAAGTATGCAACAATAATGTAGAATAATAACTACGCTCCTACAGCCCATTCCAAACTGTACTTTCATTCGAGGTTCGCAATAGCTGACAACGCCACGGATAAAGAGAGAATTATAACTGGAAGAAATGATTGTCATCTTGGAATTATTTCCAGTGGTCGAAGAATTTGCTAGAAGTTTCTGGCTATCTGAAACTTCTGCTATATAAGGACAGATGGCGATCAATAGAAAAGACAGTGATTTTTAAACTGTGGCGAAGAGATTAGAAAAGTGATAATAGGCGAAGTTGTAATTTTGTGATAAATTGAAAGTTGAGAGTTAACAAGAAGGAGTAATTAGTTTGGATTTGTGAATTAAGTAATAGAAAGGAGATAAAGTGATTTGAGAGGAAAGAGACATTGTAAGAAAAGAATTGCGAAGGATAGTACAGTGTGAACCTGAATTGTTCTATAGACTAGAAAATAAAGAAATAAATTTCACAGAATATTGTTTTATCTACTCGAGCCGTAGCTCGCATATTACAATATTGTAGCATAATAATAACTACGCTCCTACGACTATGCAGCAAATTCCGAAGTGACTTTTCATTCTGGCAGAATTTTGGTTCGAACTGTCCTTTCATTCGAGGTTCGTGTCTGGGACGAAGTCTCCACAGCTCATGTCAACGAAAGAGACGAATAATATCAGGGATAAAAGGGAATTATAACTGCAAGAATTATTTCTCTTGTTCCAGTGGTCGAAGAATTTGCTAGAAGTTTCTGGCTATCAGAAACTTCTGTTATATAAGGACAGATGGCGATTGAGAAAGCAGCAGTAGTTTTTAAACTGTGGCGAAGAAATTAGAAAAGTGATAATGGGCGAAGTTGTAATTTTGTGATAAATTGAAAGTTGAGATTTAACAAGAAGAAGTAATTAGTTTGGATTTGTGAATTAAGTAATGGAAAGGAGATAAAGTGATTTGAGAGGACAGAGACCTTGTAAGAAAAGAATTGCGAAGAATAGTATAGTGTGAACCTGAATTGTTCTATAGACTAGAAAATAAAGAAATAATTTCACAGAATATTGTTTTATCTACTCGAGCCGTAGCTCGCATATTACAATATTGTAAATAATCGTTCTTATTTGAATACGAATCATAGCAACGCAAGTAACAATCGCTATATCTCAACTAGTAACCAATATTCACACAACAATCGTTTTAATCAGAATATCGAACCAAAGCAATGAGGTAAATTTTAACTCCGAAGCCAATCAGACCAATGCCCAATGTTAAGATTTCTAATAGATACACTACCGATCATTTGATTATCCTCATTTAAAATTTCGGCCTTAATCATAATTCTTCGGTTCCATATCCAAAACCTTTATTTTCACTTGTTCTCTGCTACCTGATGACGAACTTGAAAAAATTAATAAAGTAAAAAGGGAAATCCCCATTTTTGATTTTTTGCCTACTTTAACAGGGACACATAATGACACATGGACAGGTGATTACCCTCACCTTTTTCTATTCTTTATTTCTTCATAATTCATTACAATTAATTAGCTTCCCGCAAAATCTTAGACTTATCTGCAGGAGGTTGTAGTGCAAAGTATACATACGAGTACATCTTTCTTTTAAAAGTAGTGCGCTAAAGTTTAAGTTAAGTTTAGGTAACTTTTCAGTGGTTTTTATAATCAAGGACTAAGATAAAAAAAAAGGTTGTTTTAAACTTGTTTTTTTCTCAAATTGATGTTTGAAATATTTTGTAGATTCAGTGGTATATTATTCATTATTTTAGGTATTACGTAGTCTAATTATCTTTTACCATATTCGTTGTAGAGACAAGGAATATGGAGAAGATTTGGAGTGCGTCTTCTTGTGTTCAACCCGTGGGCAATAGACAACTTAAACCGTCTATCTTTATAATACTCCAGCGCCGCCGTCAGCTTGAAGATATGTTCCACACTAAGCACTTTAAAGTCTTCATTGTACTACATCATTCCGGAAATCACTTTTTTTAATTTGATTATCCCGTCTGAAGCTGTTATCGATAGTTACACCTATGTAGGTACTTGAATCCCTCAACAATTTCGATATCTTACGCCAACGTTTTAGGACAACTATCGTTTTCATATCTAATGAAAATGCTCCCAGTTTTGCATGTGGGTCCGCGGATGTGCATTAGTTTAGCTTTTGATGCGTTTAAAATTAAACCCCTCTTGCACTATTAATGTGGCTTCCAAGGATATGTGTTGAACTATGTTAGCGGTATCGTTTGCATACGCGAACGCCTTACCTCTTTTTAGTACATGCAAAAAGTTCGTTTGTATAAAGAATAAAGAGGATCGGTCCCAGCTTTGAGCCTTATGGTACTCCGTGCTTCAATCTCGTCTTAAAACTAACTAACGTTTTTAATTTTTTAAATATATTTTTTTTTATTGTTAATATTGTAAGTCCTCTATTATTGCGTACAACTTCAAAAGTTCTATTACCTAAGGATCAATATAAATTTGTTTAAATAATTTACGGAATTTCCTCAAAAGCGTCTTCAGTAGCTTTAATAAGACCTCCTCTATTTTCGAATTGTCTTCCTTCTGCGAAAACTTTTCGTGACACCAATCCAAAACATCCACATTGTTGCTTATAAATCACTGTTTTACATGTGCTGCTGTGTAGATGGCTGCGTTATCCTGCTGAAAAATCCACTGTTGGCTTTCGTGGAAATTGATTGTCTGCGTTTCAAGAAGCTCGATGTAATTTGCTGAGATCTGCCTCCCTTCTAAGACAACTAGATCTATTGCGCTGTGAAATTAAAGCCCATACCATGACGGCACCAATACCAGTGTGAGGATGTAACAGAAACAACTCTGATTTCATCAAATCGTGAAAGTAATATTGAAAAAATCACGGCTTCCCACTCTTCTTACCAGCTTAAATGAGCCCGGCAAAATTATAATCTACGATCTTTATTGCGCTAAAGTCAATGTGATTTTTTTTTTCCAGTTTTTGCCATCGGATATGTGGACACTGTTCAATCACTCTACGAATTGTCCGGACACTGGCTGAAGTTCCAACTTTCTCTTTTATTTTGCGAGCGATCCAGCAGAATTTGAATATAAAGGATTTGTATTGTGTGACCATAATAGCTTTTTGCTTCGATTCGTTAAGTTTTCGTTCACTTTTGCTCACTTACGATAATTTGACAAGCGGTCCCCATCTAAGTACTAACCGCTCCCGATGATGCTCGATTTCGGTGATCGGAAGAAAACCTTTGCTTCTGAACAAATACGCCTTTTTTTTCATTTTTAATGCATTTTTTTATTGGGTAATTCATTATAACTTACATGCTAGACAAAACGCTTAAAACTAGCTTAACTAACTTAACTATTCTTATTCTAACTTACTGGCCCTATGCGGGCGCTCTAAGCTAAACCTAACACTTAAAACTATGTCTTTCGACAACAAATACGCCTATTATGGGCTACTTGAGCAATTGACAGTACTAAAGGAAACTTAACGTAGAATTATGACATTAGCTTCCGATTGCTCTGACTATTATAGTTCAGCCTTTAGATACCAATAATAAACAACTAATAGAACAATCGAATAAACAAGTAATGATTAAGAACATAAACACATAAATAGACAGCAAATCGAACTTAATACATTTCCATCAAAAATTACTAGAGTCATCCTATTGTCTGATAAAATCGAATTTATTTTACAATTATACACAGACATTGTTGCAAAGAACGGACATATGAGTATAAAGGCAATAGAGGACATAATTTTACTCAGTAAATTGGACGTACTACGTGTACTACATGACATTTTAACGGACGAAGAGACCCAAAATTATAACATAGGGTAAGTCGGGCGAATATGCCAGTGTGGGTAATATGCCACCAATATTTCGCACTTCAAGTTGATATTGGCAATGCTAAGAATGCAATTCGCTCAGTTTAGATAAGTTGTCTGGCCAAACGGACGCGCAAGTTTTTCAGCAGTCGAAATTAACAAATATTCGGGAAAGCATATATCCAAGAGTCTTGATCTAAACCAGTGCGTTTTAAAAGATCTTTTTTCGGGTTTTATACATTATTTTCGAAGGCTTCGTTGTGTCTAGACGTGTTCTGTTCAGGCAATTTTTTTTTTTGCGTAACATTTTTATAGTTGTTGACGTTTTTGACAATTTACCCACTTAAATGTCATATTACCAACTTTGATCTTATTTTCTTACAGAATGCCTCAAAAATATGAAAGGAAGACGGAAAGAGCTTCTTGAGCAGAAGAATGCTTGGCTAAAGCTGTATGTAAGGGAGAAAGTTAAAATATTTAAAATTCCATACCGCACTCTAAAACGCCATATTGAAATTAACTGTGTGAAAAAAAGAGAAATTGGGAGCTAAAAGCTGTCTATTGGAATACGGAAATGAGCTGATCAGAAATGAAATGAGTCAGATACATAAAAAAAAAAACCTGAAAAGTAGGTTATCCGTTGACAGCTTCATCAGTACGCAATATGGCCTTCACCTTTGCCGAAAAAAATTGTATTGAACATAGATTTAATAGTGAAAGCAAAGTGGCATGGTGCGTAATCCAGGGTTAAGATTGAGGAAGACAGAAGGTGTTTCTATTGCTAGCGCACTTGGCATGAAGTAGATCCTTACTTCGATTTGCTCAAGGACATATTTGAAAAGCACAACCTGTTATCGTCACCAAGTAAAATTTCCAACAATGATGAAAGTGGTCTACAACTCAATAATGAGCCCGGAAAACTCTTAGCAACAAAAGGTTCAAAAGATTTTCACCATCTAACGTCCGCTGAAAAAGGCGAAACAATTAGCCTAATTGCTTGCTGCAACGCAGAAGGGAGAATCCTTCCACCTTATTGTATTTTCAAGGGACTACGCAAAAAGTACGAAGACGAATTACCTCCAGGTTCCGTGGTGAAAATGGCAGAAAAATCTGCCTACGTCAATTCGAACTATTCCTCGGATGGCTTCAGGACTATTTAATGCCAAGAATGGAAGTCGGGAAGGTACTTCTCACCTTTGATGGTCATAGCTCTCATTGTTCGGGCATCAGAGTGTTGGACTTTGCAGCTGAGAATGATATTGAGTTGTTGTGTTTCCAGACAGCTATTGCCCCATTTGTGAGCTGTTCTTCTACGACAAGTATGGCCCAAAATGTGACTGGGTGCAATGCTCCAATTGCCAGAAATGCATGCATTAGGACTGCCTGCAAAATAGAAATTGCCCGATATGTCCCATCAGTGAAAATTAAATACACCACTCACCATATCAAATGTTAACTGGCATTTTACACATTCAGAAGTGGCACACATGTGGGTAAAAAGCCACTTTTTTTAAGGTTTTTTAAAAATTCAATTATGTTTTTTGTTTTTGTTAATTTTGAATTATCAAATAATGGACAAAAGTTAGCGATTCTACAGTAACACACTTAAATGTGACTAAATTTTTAAACAATATCACCTTGGAAAAACTAAACTTATTAAAAATAGAAAATAGAGAAATGATTGATTATTTGGGCGTGATTATAAAAATACTCATTATGGTCTTTTTGTAACAAATACTTCAATAATTGCTGTAATCATAATCATTGTAATCTTATTATTGTTAAGGTATTCTTATTATAAATCCTGTGTAAAATCTGACCTGAGACGAATTGATAAATTAAGAATACACCCGAGACGGTTGTATCAAAGGGTGGTTGAGTTATATAAGGGTTCTAAACGACATATACTTACTGAAATCCAATTCATTGGTTATTTCCACTCACCTATAATAAATACTTTTGTTTATCACAACCACACCATTCATTCCTAGATATTATTCATCATATTCGAAATCGTAAGGTTCGAATAGGGTTGTTTATATATAGGGCATTGGTCTGAGGCTTAGGAGTGAAAATTTACCTCATTGCTTTGGTTCGATATTCTGATTAAAACGATTGTTGTGTGAATATTGGTTACTAGTTGAGATATAGCGATTGTTACTTACGTTGCGATGATTGGTATTCAAATAATAACGATTATTTTATATTGGAACCATTGGTATTTGAATTAAAGCGATTATTTGTATTGGAAGGATTGTTATTTGAACCATAACGATTACTATTTGTGTTATTATTATTGTTATTATGAGCTTGGTTATGATCGCTACCATAAACAAAATTTCTTTTTTGTAATGTGTTCGCTGAAGTTTGAAAATTTCTTTCAAAATTTTGCGGTCGATTATCAGATTTGAAACCCATACACGTATGTATGACCGATTTCTTAAACTATTTTGTACCCGTCATCTAATGTGTTTGGATTGCGAGAGAAAATTATAGTTTTTGTTGGTTCTGGAAGTTACATTTAAATGTATCTAAAGCAATTCTTTTGTTTGATTCTAGAGTCGTTTCTAGGTCTGCAACGTTATTTATTAAGTGAACGCTATTTATTCTACATAAATAGGAATTTATTAAGTTGTAAAAGTCTTCTATATTCGTTTTTGTACTCTATCTGTTCTAAGTCTGCCAAAAAGGGTATCAACGGGAGACTTTTTCCCAAAATTATCTTTTAAAATTTGCTTTATTAGATCCCATTCATCGTGATTGATTAATATTTTTTTTTTTGCATTTTTATTAATTATTAATTCATTATAACTTACTTGCTAGACAAAAAACGCTTAGAACTAGCCTAACTAACTTATCTATGTTATTCTAACTTACTGGCCCTATGCGGGCGCTCTAAGCTAAACTTAATACTTATAAATATGTCTTTCGACGTAACCTAACTTAAATTTGTATTTATTTATTTTTTTTTTTTTTATTACTAATAATTACTAAGAAAAGTTTTATTTAGATAAAAAAAACTTAGTAAACGAACTTTTTGTTTGTTTCTTATATATATAAAACTTATAGACTATCTTAAAATAAATACTATCCTACCTTATTCTACCTTAATCTACTTACTCCAACTACGTAAATATATATGTACGTATTTTTTTTTTTTTTTTTTTTTAATAGATTCAAGTGCTGTGTTGTGTTTTTTTTTATATATATATATGATATCTAAAAAAATCTACCTAAAAACTACCTAACCCTAAGCTATGTAAATCGGCCATAGAAAAACCAGCTGACTTCAAACTGGCTACCCTGGATTATGGGGAAACGACGAAGGAGTTCCCCCTTGTTCGGCTAGCCACCAAAAATGTGCGTACTGACGTTATACGTCGTCTATATCGCGACTCGATACCGCTCTACTAAACCGGAGACGCTCCACACTGCTGTGTGCGACGTCTCTGTCGTAGTTGATTCGCCTATCCGCAGCTGTCCGAGCCACATGGAAGATTAGCGGGACTGCCAATCTGTCCTGGATCAGGCCGTTAAGGCGCACTCTCTCGTGGTACCTGTAATTGGGGTAATAAGCCCCAGAGATCAGGTTATTCATCGAGCTCATTGCTCTTGCAATATGCCTTCGAGTCAGCTTGATCAGAAAATTATCCACCCTTATTAGGTTAGCCCTGTTGTATTGGACCTCATTGGGATAGAATTTTATGTACTGGGATTCTGGTGTTCTGTATAAATGAAGGCAAGCCCGAAGGCAAGCCCTCTCAAACACCCGAATCTTTTCCAACAAGCTTGCTCCCATGTTGAACCACACGGGGCATCCATATACGAGCATGGGGCGAATGAGGGTCATGTAGCAGATTACCTTTACCCTTGCATCGAGTTGCTTGCTATAAAAAAGTCTCTTTGTAAGGGCAAAAGCAACTCTGGCTCTGGCCAGAGCAGCATCTATATGTTTGTTAAAATATAGATATTGGTCTAACCAAAGCCCTAGGTATCTGACTACACTTCGACTCGCAAGTGGCTGTCCGTGCGGTCCAACGATTGAGAACTTTCGCCAATTCTTTCTGGTATCCCTAGAGGCCCCAGACAACGGCGTCCTAAAAAGAATGGTTTCCGATTTCTGGAAGTTGATCTTCAACTTCCAGTCATCGCAATATCGCTGAATCTTATCGAAGTCACGTTGCAAGAGCAGTGCAATGACCTCGATTTTTGGTCCTGATCTGTACGCAATCAAGTCGTCTGCGTACGCTCGTGTAAATGTTGAAGAGGATCGGGGAATTAACCGCACCTTGTTGCAGACCGTTTTTAATTAGAAATGTTCCAGCACTTCTGATGTGACTTCTCACATTGCCATTTTTGACAATGAATGTACAGCAGTGGTTTGCTTATGCCCAGCCTGCTCAACTTGTAGAAAAGTCCCTCTAACCATACGGTGTCGAAGGCCTTCTCCAAGTCAATCAGGCATGCACCCGTGCATTGGTTCTTGTTTTTGTTCCATTGGATATCCGATACCAGTTTAGACGCGTCATGTATTGTATCATGCCCCGCCTTAAAACCGAATTGGTTATCCGGAATTATATTATTGTTCTCAGTTCACTTAAGCAGGGCTCTATTCATAACTTCTCGAATACCTTGCTGATGTTCGGAAGGAGACCGGAGATTTGCCGGATTGGAAGTGTCCTTAAACCTTTTGGGGATGGGTTGTATTACTGCTGTTTTCCAATGCACTGGATAATGTGCATTATTCAGCGCATTGTTAAACAGAGTGATGTAAATGTCCATCGCTTCTGGAGGGAGATGTCGAAGTACAATGTTCGACACTCCGTCGATTCCCATAGATTTCTTTCTTCTCAATGATTCAAAGATTGTACGGGAGGGATTAATATTTCTTTGGGTCTACCCGTTATCTCTAATATTGGATATAAATTTGGGTCTACGTCTTATCTCTAATATAACCCACTAATAAACTTTTCGTCTAAAGTTTCTACGGTTACTACTAATTTATCAATCTTATCAACAAATTCAAACATTTCACATGGTGTTGCGGCAAAACATGGTGCTTTTGTAATGAAATCCAACACGTTCTTGATAGCAAATAAATGAATATGAGTATTTTTTTTTTTTCATTTCCTTGTTTTTCTGGTGGAACCGTTAAAATGCAGTTAAAAAATTCTTCGCCTTTGCTTCATAATGAAGGATATTTCCGCCGAATTTTGAAGCATTTAATACAGTCAATGCAATAAGGGATCAAATTTATTATAATAAGTACGTTGTATGCCTGATGAATGGAACCTCAGCATCGTTTGCCCGATCCACAAGAAAGGAGACCCTCTAAACTGCGCCAACTATAGAAGCATCAGTCTCCTGAACATTGGGTATAAGATCATGTCTGCTGTACTGTGTGAGCGCCTGAAACCATTCGTCAACGATCTGATAGGTCCCTATCAGTGCGGTTTTAGGCCCGGTAAGTCCACGACCGATCAAATATTCACACTACGGCAGATCCTGAAGAAAACCCAAGAAGTCCAGATCGATACTCATCATCTTTTTATCGATTTTAAGGCCGCATATGACAGCATTTATAGAGACGAGCTATACAGAGCCATATCTAGTTTTGGCATCCCTGCCAAACTTGTCAGATTGTGCAGAATGACGATGGAGAACGCTCGCTGCTCCATAAAGGTTGGAAACAATCTCACCGAGACCTTTGATGTCAAAAAAGGATTTAGACAAGGTGACGCGCTGTCATGTGACTTCTTCAACATCATTCCTGAGAAAATTGTGCGAAACTCACAAGCTAACACCAGGGGCATAATTTTCCAAAAGTCTGTACAACTTCTTGCATACGCTGATGACATTGACATTATTGGCAGAACACAGCGAGCTGTCGCTAGTGCGTTTGCAAGTATTAGTGCAGAAGCGGCAAAAATGGGTTTGGTGGTGAATGAGGGTAAAACAAAATATATGCTGTCAACAAGAAGGAACACACAACATCGACGAATCGGACAGAACGTCACGATAGACAGCTACAATTTTTGAGGGACTTTGTCTACCTCGTCTCCGCAGTAAACTCTGATAATGACACCTCAGCAGAAATCAAGCGAAGAATTACACTTGCCAACCGCTGTTTCTTTGGCCTAAGACTGCAATTGATTAGTAAGGCCTTGTCAAGAAACACTAAGGAGACTCTATATAAGACCCTTATCATCCCTGTCCTGCTCTATGGCGCAGAAGCATGGACCCTAGCAAAAGCGGCTTAAGATCTTCTTGGTCGTTTCGAACGCAAAATTCTTCGAGTGTTTTTGGGTCCCGTTTGCGTTGACGGGCTGTGGAGGAGAAGATTTAACAGCGAACTCTACGAGCTGTACAGCGTCATCGACCTGGTCAGAAAAGTGCGCATCAGTCGTCTAAGATGGCTAGGACATGTAGAGCGAATGGACACCAACGCTCCGGCCCGAAGAGTCTTCGATTCCAACCCGGAGGGACAACGCAGTAGAGGAAGACCTCGCCTTAGGTGGCGCGCACAAGTGAAAGGGGATCTCAACCAACTTGGAGTGCGCAACTGGAGGCAGTTAGCCAAAGATCGCGCTAACTGTAGAGGCGTATTGGTTAAGGCCCAGGTCCACCCCAGACTGTAGCGCCACCTAAAGTAAGTAAGTAAATAAGTGCGTTGTAGTGCTATTTTTGTGTGTGTTGATAATTAAATTGTGCATAAGGAGAAGGATGGCTACAAAGTCTTCAAAGGATTTAAATGCATAAAAAAGCAGCAAATTGTTGAGGCAACAAAAAAATTATACGGCGAATTGAAAAATAAATATTTCGTTTAACAAATTGTTTTGTTTTTAAATCAACAGATGACAACCATACGATTTTTTAACGATTTTTCATACATACTATGGCAATCCTGTAAGAGCTTTAACTTGTGACAGACTTATTAAAGCAATGGCAACAAAACAGAAAGGCAAACATCCTAACATTCCTATACTGACAATTTTTGTGAGACAAGGTATAGACACAAGTAGTTAGTTCAATCTTGATAAAGCCTAGTTAGTTTCGGGTTTCGTTAGTTAAAAATTTGTTTTTCTTTTTTGTTTGTAGAGTGCTAACTTTGAAAACTTGAGGCAACTTGTGACGTTCGAATATAAATTTGGATCACAATTTTAATTTATTTTTAGGGTAAACTTTTCGTCCTACCGACTGCGCCAGTTATATGTACATACGTAAGTTGTGGTTCTACTTTATTATTATCAAGTCGTACGTTTTAGACCGTACGCTTTCAGGATCAAAATCAAACTTAATTCTAAAACAATTTCGAAATCAACCATCACCTCAACGAATTGCAATTATCATAGTTTCGTTGGCAAATACCCATGCAAAAAGATAAGGGCATAGCATTATTAACATGTACATATGTCGTTTAGAACCCGTATATAACTATATATATTGCTTTTTCAAAGCTCTTTACGGTAATGGTTATCTTATTATAGAATCCGTGAAATTCGGTCACAAATATCTGGTAATACCGTCTGTATACAAAGATGTCATTGCATATGTTTTACAACCACGCTCTCTTTATTAGAAGTTAGCTAAAAATTAGGGGATAGAGTATCACACGATCCGTTCTAGACGGATTGTATCTTTCCTGCATGTTTTTTTTTAGAGAAAACCTAAAATAAACCTGTACCAACGAGGTCACACCACAATAGTGTCCATATATGTAACTCACAAAAAATTATTTTAAGAATCTTAGAGAATCGTGAGGAGACACGAGAAAGATATCAAAAGTTTATTTTGAGCAAAGGAATAAGTAAGATTAATCGGAAAGGGGGGGCTGAGCACCATTTAGAGCCAATAATTCACTTAACTTCCCCTAACTCCTAGGTTTGCAAGGTGTAAATGCTATGCAGACTCAACACCCACTCTGGCGGAGGAATTCTTACATTTCTACGTTCAAAAAAGTTTCTTGCTTGACACAACTAACGTTTGATTCATGGCCATACATAAGAACATACCCAGCATATATAAATTATACCAACACAAAATGCAATGCATACCAATTTTACGATCAACATTAAAAAATACATTAAATGGATTTAATTCCGGTGCGCCACCCTTTGAAATGCATAAATGGCAACAAATTATTATCAGAAGGTTATTCAATTAGATAATGGATAGAGTTGGGTGCCAGACGCATTATTTGCAACCACAGCATGGTAGTTTGTGGTATGCCATGCGCGGAATTATTATGTTGTTATAAACAATTTTTATTTTTCCTTCTGTCTGTACGCTTTTCTTCTTTTATTCGTATAAAAATGCGACACGATTGCAACTTTCCACGATTCGCCAGATGATTCAACATGGCAAGACATTCCTGAATGTGTCGACTATTTTTTTTGTTTTATTTCAATGCTTTCCACATATTTCTCAACACAAACGGCAGAGAATGGAATTAATAAAAGAAGACAAAAAGCCATGATCTTTTTTAATGCATCCGTTCTTTCTGGCGACAATGTGAAAAGCTGGATTTATTACATGTCTGTGGGTTCATGGATAACGTTTAATAAATTATGAGCTACAGAATGTACTTATTGCTGTAATCAGTTAATAATTTTTAGAAAATGACTTTTTTTTATTAAAAATGTTATTCAGACACATTCTTGTATATTCCACCGGTCGTTCTGAACTGAACCTGAAGAGAATTTAGGCATACTGTGTTTTGAACTGGGTTATGCTCCAAAATTGGGTTATTAATTTTGTGATTTATGATTTCAATTTAAAATAAAATAAAGAGTATTAAAGGTTTGAAGGTCATTTGTTTAGTGGCCGCACGGGATTTTTTGCAATCTTCGATTCTTGTGAGGTAACTTTGATAACTTTTTGGCACATTTCTGGCCGTATTGCGGCCATAATATCACGGATATTGGTTTTTAAGTGATCCAACGTTTGGTGAGTGTCTATATAGACACGGTCTTTACCATAGCCTCATAAAAAGTTATCCAATGGGGTCAGATCACACTATTTTGGTGGTCAATTGATGTCGCCAAATCTTGAAATTAAACGGCTGGGGAACTTTTCGTACAATAGAGCCAAATTTGCCTGTGTTGTGTGGCAAGTAGCTCCATCCTGTTGGAACCACATATCGCTTACATCAATGTCTTAAATCTCAGGTCAAATAAAAGTTGGTTGTCAAATGACCATAACGCAGAGAATTCACCGTAATAGTATCGCCTTCGTCGTCTTTAAAAAAAATATGGCCTGGTTACTCCGTGGGTGGATCCACAGCGCACACCAAACTGTCACCCCTAGTGGATACAATGGCCTCTCAATGATCAACGATTGTGCAATTTTGTTGGTTTATGTAGCGGCAATAACAATAAATGGTAGAGAGAATTCAATCTGTTAGAAGAGTTTTTACTAATCAATCTTGTATTGACTGGTAGGATTGGCAGGTTAAAAAACGAATGTAACAATACTGAAGTAATTCAACGAAATTCGAAGAATGCAGTGATAAATTCATGTGGAAGAAAAATTATGGGACTGATGGAGTTTTAAATGGATGCAGCAAATCAGATAGCAACGGCGAGTATACTTTCATAGAATTGAATTGCTAGTCCGTTATCGACTATTGCTTTGTCGGAGGAGACTGGTGCTCCGTAGTAATGGATTTCGAGGTTAAAAAACTCCCATACTCGGACAGGCTTAACCTTAATCGCCCCTTGTCAGAGCTACCTGAAAATGGTGAACTTACTTTAAGCGATTTGGAGTGAGTAATTAAGCAGTCAATTCCCAGTCAGCTGCAAAACACTAATGAAATGAAGAGATTGCTGATTAAAATGCCATGGTTCGCTCATTCTCCCTTCTGCGAGCATTCAGAAAATTTAACGACCCATTATTCAAGATGCTCTACAATCAAGCTAAGGCCCAGTATAAACAGATATGTGGAACAAAAAAGGCAGAATTTTTTTGTAGCCCAAAACCTCTCTATCTGTAAAAGCTCAGCAGATTTTTGGAAACAGCGAACAAATTAAACGGAAGTACTTTAACAATTAATAAACAGCTGAAGTCCTTAAAAGATATTTAGAGAGTCTATTATACCCCGATAAGCAACGACCTACCTATGCTGTATGCGAAACCATTATTTGTAAATGAAATTTTAGATAGTCAAATTTAAACTCTCGAAGTGAGTGAAGCACTAGCCCGGTCTAAGGATCTTAAAGCTCAAGAATTTGATAGAATTCCAGTCGAATTCTATTAATATAACTCTGCCGAACCTTACGTCAGTCTTCGACTCCATATTTGAAACTGGAAACGTACCGGAAAGCTTTAAGCAAGCGGTAATGTTTCCGATTTCAGATCATCCAATTAAAGAGGCATTTCCCTTCTGAATGCATCAGCAAAAATCTTTACAAGTATTTTGCAAACCCGATTAATGCATTGGATACAGGAGAACTAACTTCTGAAAGAGTTTCAGCCCACATAGCGGAGACATTCGTCGAACGGAAACAGAAGCTTTACAGGCTTTTCATCGACTTTAGGACAGTCTTCGATACTGTAGACCGATAACGACTCTTTTACAAATTATAAAGGGTGACCAGATATCAATGATGGATTTTCCAATTGTTATGTTTCAGTAGCTGTCAAAGCTACCAATGACATCTAGCTGTCAAAATATTCACTAAGGTTCACCATTTCATAATGCGCCTGACTCTTCCCCAATGTGTGGAAATTATAAAAAAAATATTATCGAAATTCCGGCTCAGTTATAAATATGCAACGTGAATTTCATCGTGAGGTCGGTCGTCATCATGGCTTCAGTGCGCAGGCAATTCGTCGAACCGTGGAAAAGTTTGAGTGTGAGTATACTCTTTTGGACCTTAAGCCACCAACCAAACAGAGATCGGTGCGAAGTGAAGAAAACATAGTCGCCATAGCAGCCAGTATCAAAGAAGACCCAGAAATGTCGATTCGGCGCCGATCAGCTGAATTGGGCATCGCCAGAGAGTCAACCAGGCTTAATTTGCGGTTGGATTTGGGCCTACATACTTATTTCTTTCGAAATGAAGAAGCAGACACCGTTACCGTCAATGGTCCTCAGTATAGAGCGATGTTAACCGACTTTCTGTGGCCAGAGCTCGACAACATCGATATATCCGAGCTCTGGTTCCAACAAGACGGCGCTACATGCCATACAAGCGACGCAATGCGCGAAGTGGTGAAGGAGAAATTTGGCGATACGGCGAGCGTTCATCAATTGGCCGCAGCGATCATGCGACTTGACACCCCTCGATTATTTTCTCTGGGGCTACGTTAAGTCCTTAGTCTACGCTAACAAGCCAATCACTTTGGACGAGCTCGAGGCCAACATTCGAGACGCTATTGCTGGAATAACACCGCACATATTGGACCGAGCCATCAAAAATTGGACCGACTGCTTGAAGCACTGGCAGTGAAGCCGAGGCGGCCATTTAAATGATGTGCTATTCCATACATAAACGGTATGAATGTAGCTTCTCTTCTTTTTTTTCGTTCTTATCTGGTCTTCTTATCGTTCTTATCTGGTCACCCTATACCAGTACGGATTGTCTTATAAGTTTGAAAATGTACTGGAGAATTTATACAACAATACAAAAGCCGCAGTCTAGAACGGTGATGAATTGTCAAAGTGGTTTTCTACAAAAATAGGAGTTAGACAAGTAAGTAATGCAAGCCCATTAGTATTTCCCCCGTATATAGAGGATATTATTGATTACCTTCCAGGAGAAGTTACAGTCGCAGGTACTCTTATTAATGCTCTTCTGTACGCGGATGATATTGTCCTGTTGGCTAGGCCACCAAAGTCCTTGCAGATCATGATAAACCGACTGTACAACTACTGCGCACTATTGAATTTAAAACTAAACCAAATCGAAAATTATCATTTTTAGAAGATGGTGGCAGGCTATGAAGAACAGAAAGATGGAAATTTAACGGTGAACCCATTGAAGTGGTTAAACAGTATAAATACTTGGTAGTTATGCTATTGTGTAACTTGAGGTTAGATGCCCATCTAAGTGAAAAATCAGCGCTGTTTAAGAGTGCAATAAACTCCAAGTGGCGAATTTGTTTTCAAAATAGAAGTATACCTCACAGTACGAAGTACACAGCCTTTGAAGCTGTATCCAAATCCATAGATAGAAAAGCTACAGTGGTTTTATCTTCGAAGATCATTTCAACTTCGAACAACTGCCCCAAAAACTGGACTTGCTCCATTGTTTACACAGATATGACCTTATCTTAGACTGGAATGCTCGGACTAGGGGATACTCTACGACTTTCTATCTCACGTGGATATACGAGTATGCATGCGTAACAGATATATCGAGAAAGCAGAGGCATCAACCCACAGGGAAATCTATAGAACTCTGCACTTCAACCTAGGTCCCCTTAATTACTTTAAGGATTCTAAAAGTGTAAGATGTATCTCTTTGATTTTCCGTGCTAGATGAGAGGTACTGCCACACAACTTCATGCCACACACGGAGGACCTTCCAGTTCTCTGCTCAATTTGCAACTTAGCTTAAAGAGAGAACTCTGTACATTTCTTGGGAATCTGCTCTATATTCCGGGCCATCACCATCATCATTTTACTTTGGAAAAGCCATATTATCGAGCGAAAAAGTAAAGGAGTTATTAAACGGTTCTAATTGGAAAGCTTTCGTACCATACTGTGCATCAACGATAGGTTATAGAAGAAAATTTTTAAAATTAAAAATTTAGTAGTAAACATTACTGAAAAATGATTGAAATTGTAACAAAAGGTTGAAGTTTTTAGCAGTCGGCGTTGAGCCATGTCTTTATTTTATATTTTGTACAATATTAAAATTTAATAAATCTAATCTATGTAGCCCCCGAGCGTTAAAGAAGATTTTGTTGGAAAAATCGGCATCACAAGCAGCCTTTAGTTGTTGTGTAAGCCAAACGGAGCTGGAGGAAATGCCCAGTAATTGACCGCGGCGTGGAATGGTTTTGACAGATGCCATATGGCAGGGATATGAAATCCCAACCTCGAAATTAATAACCCTTTATAAGTGAGTTAGATATACATTCATATGTATATCTTTCAAAATACAAATTAGCCACTGTTTGCGGCGGCACAAAGTTGTCCTGGCCGCACCGTCTGAAACCCTCCGAAGAGTCTTCAGAACGAACGTACCCTCAGCAAACAAACTCAAACTCCACACAATTGCTTGGTGACGTTTATTCTCTGTAGATTAATATAAATTCATAAATGCAAATCGTATACAAATGTGTAGGGTAGGGCGAGGAGGTTCTGACACGGTAATGGATATTGTCAAAAATTAGGTACATCCGTTTTACTTTATTAAGGTTTAATCTAATACAAGAACAACTTTAAGGGCTAATTTATTATTTTTTGATGAATTTCTAAATAAGGAAAAAGTGACAGAGCCTTCTAGTTTGTAGGAGGTTTCGACTTTTAAGAAGGAGGTTTCAACATGATATAGAAGGTTACGTCAATCAAAAAATTTTCAAGATTTAAATTAAAAAAAAAAAAACAGATAAGCTTTTTTGGTGCATTTTTTTAATAAAAATAGCAATAAACAAAAAAAAAAATAAGATTTAATTAAAATAAATAAACTTAAATAAAATTTAGTTGCAATTCATTTTCGGTTTTTTTAAATCAGGAAAATAGTATTTAACTTTTTATCATTAAAATGGCAGTTAATGAAAAATAATAAAAAATTACTGCACATCAAAATTACCAAAATTAAGATCAAAACAAATTTTATTTTTGGACCTGGATGTTCCCGGCAGGTTTTTTTGGGTCTTTCAATTTAGCCACTAAGTCGGATCTCATTGCCACTCCCATATCGTCAACTGCAGGTTCATAGTTCATAGAAGTTGCTTTTGTTTTGCCGACGATAATATCTTATAAAGTAGCACAGCACCGAGTGCATATCGACATAAAAAAAATTTGTTTTTTTCACCAAATTTTACGAGAATAAAGTCACCAATTCCAGCTTTAATCCTGGGAAATAGTGACATAATTAGTAGGCTCAATGTCTGCCTCTGCATCACTATCCACAACAAATTCAAAAGATTGATCCGAGTTCCTAACGCTATATGTTTCGCTTCCGGAAGAAGACGATGATGCAAGAACTTTTTTGACGTGTTTTGGCTTTGGTAAATTTTTCTTTTTTAAGAGAACAGAACAGTTGTTATTCCAGTCTCGTCTAAATTATAAATTCGATCGGGGCCAGGGATAACCTTGGTGTATAAACTTTTAAATTCTCAAAGAATCCATTAACAGCCACTTTTGTGAAACCACGAAGACGAGCCGCGCTTGTATTTTCCGGCTTTCGTAGACTTATTTCACTGTTTCGACGCATAAATACTTACAGCCAAACTTTTCCAACCATTTTATCTCGATCCCAATTAGATGGATGGTCAATCTCATTCCGAATAACGTATTCATATACAAATTTTTCGGCAACATCCAAAGTTAAACCATGATGCAGACGTGGGCATTTTTTGAAATAAGATCTAAGCTCGTTTTCTTGTTGCTTAGAAAGCACTTGAGAACCTGAGTGCTTACTACTAAACATTTGGTCCAAGGAGGCAATTATTAAATCGCCTATTCTTGAAAGACGAGATAAAATTGTGGTTCTTTTTACGCCATATTTTTTTGCGGCACTTGAAGCAGTTTCCTTTTTTTTCGAGAACAGCTTTTACTGCTTCTTTCATGGCTTTTTCGTCAAATGTCTTTTCAGGATACTTTCTTATATAAATGTTAGGCATTTTGATTGAAACCTATAAAACTAAGTAAAACAGTGAAAGGAGGAAGTTGCGGCAATTTGACTTAACCTCCTAAGCGAAACGTGTCGAAACCTCCTTCAATGCATGCATTGTATTTACGCTTTAAAAAAGATTATTATTTTAGACTTACGGTAAAAGGGCCACAACTAATAAAAACACTATTAATCTGTACGTTTAATTTTTGTATTCTCACTTTCAAACACTTAAAACAAAAAAAAAGTTATACTCGCTTAAGAATTCACTGAAAAAAAATACATGCCCACTTACCAAAAATCAAAACACGACTGAACTTGTTACACGCTGATCAGAAACTGAACTCAATAAGGGAAAAAGTAGAGGTACCTTTAGACTGTAGACATAAGAAATTATCATATCTTTCATATTTAAAGGAAGTGAAAAATTTGAGTTTGATGAAACCTCCTACATGTCGAAACCTCCTTGGCAGAATTTAATCAAAGAATGAAGCCGGAAATGCAGAACTAAAAATGGCGTAACTTCGCTCAATTTGACACCTTACTTAGGTCTGTTTCATTTAACATTTCATAAGCCACGCACTGTCGCCAGGGTCGTTACAATTCGAAAAAATAATAATGACATAATTTCCAACAGCTCGTTACCTCCTTTTCCAAAATTGTTTACTGCAATCTCATCATTGTGAAAGTAAACTGGTACGATTTGGATTCTTCTTGACACAATGCTGCATGCTCTTAATCTGTTTTTCAACACTAGTACCTACAGCCGCATAATTAACAAACATCTGCATATTCTCATTAACCTTCGGAGGTAGTATATCTACGCACAAAAAAAAAATAATTATCTACATATGTACATTGAACTGCAAAGCAGATGCAGCATCTAGTTAGCATCTCCACGCTTAGCTCACCCATCTGACCACAAAGCCTTAACTTACGACTATTATAATAAATAAATAGAATTGACGATGATCTCTGGCATCGAAACCACTATTTACTTGAAGAAAAACCTCAACAACAACAAGAAACTATTTATTCAAGTTCATTGACACCTCGACTGGTATTTTGGAGTGTAAATGCGTTATTTTCCTTCAATTTACCAAGTGTACGAGTACCGAGCTTATGGCTCAAGAAGGCCTTTTTTATTATACAACAATTTGCAAAATTTTCTCCATCCAATTGTTATAGTTTGCGGCTGGCACTGAAGAGGCATAAGTAATAAAAAACTGTACGTTATGGCCAGTAGAGTTGAAATCGTATTCTTAGCATACATTCCGATTTAAGTGAGTCACGACAGGCGACCTACTCTACAAAACTTGCATACGAAACGTAAGATAAACGAATACAAGCAAACTGTTGCTGCTGCAATGTGCTGGGGCTGGCAAGGAAACAACTAAAAAAGGTATAAAGACCAAGAGCAGTTAAAGTTGCCTATGTCTGTCGTCTACCAATACAGCGCTTAAGAGCACTCATACCTGTTTGCCTTTGCACGGAGTGTTTTGACCACAAGAAATGTCCAAACAAAGAACTTTGTTCGCCGTTTGGGACTTGTAAGTTCCGCATGCTGGCCGATAGGTTCAGCTATAATATCTGACCTCTTAGCATTACACAGATTTTTCTACACTTTTTCACTCGTCTCCTCCACAATTTTTTTTTTTTTTTTTCAATTAAAAATAGCTGCGGGTGAGCGATCAAGCTGTGACTGTGAGGCTATTCGTTCCAAGTCTGGTGCCAGTGCTAGCCACTTATGCACAGAATGTCTCGCACATTAGTATGCGACAGTAAATCTTTGCTGGTACTGTTGTTGCTTACTGGCTAAATGACATCATGACATCATCGCACGTAACACGGGAGTTGGAGTGTGTTCTTTTATTTTCTCCTAATTTTCTTTTAGGTGAGAGAAACGTGAGAGAAACCGAAAATCTCCAACCGGAAATACTTTCAGATCACCATGGTAATTTATTTTCGTTCAACATCGCCACCATCCGAACGAGTCATTCTGTGTAGCGAATGGTACAATGGTCCTTGAACTGATTTTTATTGCAAAGATATGATCTTTGTGTTCATTATACATAGCCATTACGTATGTACAGTGGGCCTATGTATACAGCTATCTTTTCTCTTCGAGCAGATATTACTTAGGTGAACAAAGAAATGTGAGCATCGTCGACGAATATTGTAACCTTTTAGTTTTTTTTTTTTTTTTTTTTTCTGGTTGACTTTTCTATTTAGTTACTTTTCTTACATAGAACTCAGCCATAAAATGTTCTAGGAGGGGTATGCTGCTGGGCTCCTTTTATAGAGCCATGTTACTACTGACAAATTTGCTCTATAATGGTTCAAAAGTAGTTCTATTGGATCTGCAGAAAGGCGCAGATAGACGTGATTGATGACTAGGGATGGACTTTCGGTTAATCGTCTCAAAACTGAAGCTCTTTTCTTTACGGGAAAGAGGAAGTTGATCGGTCTGACTCAGTCAGTGCTTAAAGGCGTCATTATCCGAACCACAAATGAAGCAAAGTATTTAGGTGAAAACATGTTGAGTCGAAATAGCTTGTTTTCTGGCAGTGTAAAGGTGCTTTCGGTAAGACATAGAGAATATCACCAAAAAAGGTCCAATGGATCTAAACGACAATGATAAGACCTTTCTTAGCATATTCATCGGTTGTTTGATGGAAAAAACTGTCGCGAAAATATGTCACTGCTTCTCTCACTAACCTTCAAAGAACAGTTTGTCTCGGCTGCTTGAGGGCCTTCTTCAGCACGCCTCGCTCTTCTCTAGTATTGTTAAACCTCCTGCTCTTGATATTTATATCATAGGCAGCACAATAAAAGCAATCTTTCGTTTTAAACTAGGTGGCTTTTGATATAACCCGCACTGGAGCTTCGAAGACCTTACTTATGTCCTGTTTCCCCTTGTGGGTCCTAGGGCCTCTACTATGCCTACGCGCCATCATGTACGGTTTCTGACAATGAGCTTCAGCTCTCTTCAACTCTTCCCCAATTGCTGTGACTCCTCAACTTTTCTGCGCCATGTCTGTATCGGCCGACCCGTTCTTCTACCATCTTTTGTTAATGGATTCCATTGCATCGCGTAGTTTGCGATGGAACTGTCGCCTTTTCGAAGTATATGACCAATCCACTGCCACTTCCGTCGCTGGATGTTTGCGCCTATTGGTTCCTGACCCGTTTTCTGGTAAAGATGTTCGTTAGAGATACGGTTAGGCCAGAAAACCATTAAGATGATCCGTAGGCACCTATTAACGAACGTTTGTAGTTTTTTTTTTTTTGTGATAGCAGCGGTCACCTTCCAAGTGCTGCGGATTCAACATTTGAACGGAACAGTCGTAGCTTGGTGTTTAAGCTGATTGCATTGCTTCTCATATCATGGACATCATTCGAAACGCAGACTTTGCTTTGCCAATTCAGTTGCTCCATCGGTAGAGACAATAAGACCTTGCGCGACACTTATTTTTCGACTCTTGTCTTAAGGATATGACATCTGATGCAATGACACCAGAACTTCAACTGCTTGGTAAATTTAAAGTCGACTTTTTTCACGTTCAGAACTGAATTTTTCCGGAATCTGAGCGAGGAAGGAACTGTAGTCGAATTTTCACGGATGGAACCAAAACCAATCAAGGGTCTGGTGGTGGAGGACGATAACATTAGGCTTCACTTCTCGTTAGATAAACATGCGTCTGACTTTCAAGCGGAGACTTTCTATTGCTGTGCTTAATTCAGCTTTTTAGTGATTTTAAAAATACTTCGATGATGCGTAGGCTCTCTAAACTCGGTCACAAGGCTGAACTCACTGAAACTTGTCCGGATCCCAGGTCATAATGCGATTACTGGAAGGAGAATTTGGATGATGGAGGAGAATTTCTTAGGATCTCTTCGATCAGGACTGATATTGACTATTGGGTTTCCTATGAACATAATCGCAGATTGGATAACACTCCAGGATGTATTCAGACTAAACGAATGCTCACGAACGTCTATAGTAAATCTACGGCATTTTTGCTGTCCCTCAGCAGAGTGCAGACAATTTACTGACGTTCTTGTGAGTCATTTTACTTTCGGCAAGCATTTTAGAGATTTTGCTTCAGCGACACCACCTATCTATTATTGGTATTAGTTGCGTTAAACAAAAAAAAAAAGGTCTAGTGCGGAGTTTTGGAATACTTTTAGCTCTAATATCGGGTAAATGGCCTCCACGGCTTTGCTGGCACATATGCACTCTTTTGTCGAAATATTCCATGACCTTTTTGCGTAAATGTGGCTGAAAATTTAGACTTCAAAAAACCAAAAAAAAAAAACTCCAACGGCGTTAAATCGCATGATCTGGACGGCCAAATCTGATCACCAAAACGGGAAATTACACGACCAGGAAACGACTCATGCAGTAATTGAATTATTTCTCGGACTATATGGCATGTGGTACCGTCTTGTTGAAATCACATGTCGCCCACATCCATATCTTGCAATTTAGGCACAAACTGGATTATCATGATGTTAGTTAATGATGCAATAGCGAGCACCATTAACCATTGCCTGACAAGCCGCATTTTCAAAGAAGAATGGTCCGATGATGCTTTCAACCCAAAATCCGCACCAAACAGTGACACGTTGTGGATGCATTTGTTTCTCAACAATCACTTGTGGGTTTTCTGAACCCCAAATTGGACAATTTTGACGATTATCAAAGCCATCAAGATGAAAATGAACCTCATCGCTGAAGATGATTTTGTTTGAAAAACCAGCATCCACTTGTTGTTGTTCCATAATCCATTGAACGACCTCTGTTCGCTGTGCGTGGTCTTTGCACTTTTTATGCATGAAGATGAAAATCTTTCGTGAGAATACGCTGTAGAGAGCTTATCGAAATGTCCAATTCTTGACCATGGTGCCGACTTGATGTTCCTGGACTCTGAACAATACTCTCACGAACTGCTTCGAAGTTTTGTGTTAAACGACTTGTTGAAGGACGTCCAGAGTGTCTAAGAACACTAATTGATCCAGTCTCCCTCAATTTTTGAATTAATCTCTTCAAAGTAGATAAAGTTAAAACACTATTCCAACCATATTTTGTACGAAAATTGCGAACTGTAGCTGCCAAACCTTCATTACTTTTAAAATATTGCTCAACAATGAAAACGCGTTGTTCTTTCGTGTAGCACTCCATTTTTAATAACCCTGAACTGTCAGCTGTCACGTTGGCAACACTTTACCGCACAAATGGCGCAATATTCAAATCTTACTAGAATTTTGGGACACCCTTTATATTATTTAGAGCAAATTTAGAATAAACCACCTTGATGATTATTCAGAATTAAAAAATATGCAAGTTTTGTTTTATTCTTACTGTATCAATGATTTACCATAACGGAGATACTGCAATACACGCTTTGGGTAAAACCATCGATGAATCAACAGATACACTAGAGATGACAGTAAACAAATTGAAATCAGTGCATGTCAACTTTACAAATAAAAGCTTCAACATATACCTATATACATTAACAATAATGTGGTTCCATACTAGTTTGTAATATTTTTCCACGTCTCTCAATAGACAATAACATACTGCTTTACAAGCAGGTTCTACAACCGGTATGGACTTACGGGCTCCAACTCTGAGGTTGCACATGTAAGACACACATCCAAAGTATCCAATGTTTCCAGAGTAAAGTACTGCGTAACATTGTTAATGCGGCTTAGTACGTACATAACAGAGATCTGAAAATTGAAATGATTGAAAACGAAGTCGAAAAGGTTGCCAGAAGACATGAGTACAGGCTTTGTAACCACGATAACGTATAAGTATCTAAGCTACTAAACAATAATAATCTAACAAGAAAACTGAAAAGGATAAAGCCATTTGAATTAGAGGGTGATTGATTTTACTAGAGAAGAAAGGAAATCAATAAAAAGGTGATTGATGAAAAAAAAAAAATACGACTAGGTGTGATACTGGACGTCACACCATACCACACTATTACTGAACACGCTCGCGGTCTGTGTGGTGTCTTTCGAAATTTCCAGTTAATATGAACATAGACAGTTTTACCTTCCAAATCGGGTAGTTTTGATTTTTGCTATCACTTCGAGTGATAAGACTTTGAGAATAGGGGTGATAGTCGATAATGCCATAATACCTTGAGGACTTTAAAATAATGCTTGAATAGAGTTATGAGTTAGGCCTAAATTTAGTAAAATTGAGCAACAAATAAGCAGGTTTAGATCAGAAAGAGGAAACGAAACAAGTTTTCATAATTTTCTTTTGGGAGAACATTATAGATTAGATTTCGAAAAAACTATTCTATTGTTTACAAGTCACTTATCAAGAAAAGCCCTAAAAGGCATCTTATTTTAGCAAGCCTATAACAAATGATTGAACAAACAGAACTAAATGAAAGATAATTCATAATGAAGATTATATTGATTTAAGCTCCTTCAGCATCCTGACTTGTCAGAATTGTTAAATAACCAATTGTTATTCAGATACGTTTAGGGTGCGTCATTTTTTATGTCGGTATGAAAACATTGAATAACTTTGACATTTATCAACCGATTGACTTGAGTAGACATATTTTTGAAACGTCAATTCAGACAATTTTAACTATGAATCGCTTCAAACCGAAACAATACGCCGAAATAGTGACGCTGTACATTGAAAATAGTCGTTCAGTTGTGTTAACTCAACGTGCATATCGTCGAAAATATCGTGACCAACAAGCACTGTCTGACAACACTATTCGTCGTTTGGTGTCGAATTTAGTTGAGCACGGGACAGTGGGAGATCGTCGACATGCCGTTCATCAACGCTCAAGACTTTCCAATGAACTGGTTGAAGCGATAAGAGAGAGTGTTTCCGAGAACCCACGTGTGTCATATCGTCAGCGCGCTCAGCATTTTGGCGTCAGTGGAACCACCTTGCGGGGCATTTTGAATGATGATTTGCATTTGTTTCCGTATAAAGTACAACTGACTCAAAAAATATTGCCGACAGATCGTCCCCGTCGCTTGGAATACGGGCAATCGCTCGAATGGTTGACACTGAACCTGATTTTTGGAAGCAAATTTTGATGACCAACGAGGCCCATTTCGCACTCTCTGGCGCCGTTAACAAGCAAAATTGCCGCATTTGGCGAACGGAGAATCCACACGAGATCCATGAAACACCATTGCACGAGCAAAAAGTGACTATTTTATTATGTCTGCCCACAAATGTGTGAAAAAGGTCTAGACGGTTACTGGTTTCAACAAGACGGTGCACCATGCCAAACTGCAAATCAAACAATGCAGTTTCTGCCACGAAAATTTCCTGGACGCGTGCTGTCAAAAAATGGAGACATTGACTGACCACCCAGATCTCCAGATTTGACAATTCCGGTCTTCTTTTTGTGGAGTTATTTGAAAAGCAAAGTGTTCTCCAGCTAGGCTCAGACCATTGACGAGCTCAAGGCAAACATTCGTGCCGAAATCATCGCTACACTGTCCGAGATGCTCGAAAAAGTGATGGAAAACACATAGGAAAGCACATTTTGCTTTGGTCAATAGAGAAGGCCACTTGATTGATGTTGTATTCAAAAACTAGTCCAAATAAATTGTAAAGTACCAAATTAAATAAAAATACCTCATATATGGAAATCAGTTGTTTTTTTTTTAAAGTTATTCAATATTCACATACCGACATGATGGTGCACCCTGTATATAATAGAGAACGTGTCTAAGAACAATGAAGAAGTTGATGCGAGTCCAACTACATCAAATTGTGTCGAGCTAGTAGAGTATGTTATCAGAGAGAACGTTTAAACCAAGCTGAAAGAAAAGGTTAAAGACGCCAGCTGGCCATCTTATCAGGAGTCAATTGGTTTGGGTAGCTTAGACAGGAACATTAGTTGCGCATGTGAATCACGTCGAAGAAGACAATTGGAATATAAAGACCCGAAGTTATAGGTACTACAGACTTTTCCTGAGCAATCGAATGATCTGTGTCCAATTACGTGTGAAGATGTTGTCGATATTTTGTTAACGGTCTCTTTGTTTTGCAAATTTTAAAGGGAAACGTGAACGAATTAATAAATATCATTGCTACTTCATTATTTTCGCGCACACGATGTTCTCCATTTTCTTGAGGCTGTCCATTATCGACCCGTTCATATAAGTGCATATATTCGAAATACTGAAAAATATATGCTATAACACTTTAATTGAACACTCGACTTATAGTAGCGCACTGAAAAGAGCATCCCACAATGTGGGTTTTTATTTTGACTTTCTTCAACGTATTGGTCCCTCACTTAGTTGAATAGGTACCATTACGAATGGGCAAATTTGATCAGCAATCTTTTCATACAATAAAAAATTAATACAACATTCATGTACATATAGTTAAAATCTTTAAGTAGCCAGTAGGCAGATCAAATTTTTATTTTATATAAATGATTATGAATTTGACAAAGGCGGCACATTTGTACTGGTAACGGCTTCATAAAAGTGGATATTCAATACCTACCCATCTATTCAATACCTATTACCACTCAATGACTAATGATTAACAATGAATTATTTATGAATCCGCTGGAGTAGGTGTTTTAAAGTTCTATTCATACGAAACTTGTTTTTTTATTATCATGACTGATGTATCTAAATTGATGTACCAATACGTCGCGTCGCTAAATATTCAGACGAAATATGGTATTAACGATCGAGCTTTGATACCAACATTTTTATTACTCTACTAATTTCGAAGATATTATTTAGTGTGGCAGTCGAAACTAAAGTGGGTACCTACAGTATAGAATCAAATCGAGAAAATAATCTAACGAGCAAAATATTTACACAGTTCTCAGATTAAACCACATAATTACTACATACAGGCTTGCATTCTAAGAGTATTTAATTGTTCGTAAAGAGAATAAAGAGCACGACTTGTTTATTTGCAAGTCACTCAGATTAAAAGATTAACAAAAAAATCATTTAAAATCGAAGGAAATTATTTCAATAATTACCTTACCAAATATTTTTCAGATACAGACATTGATTTCGAACAAAATCAATCAAGTCATAGCCGTGAAATAGCCAACTTTCAAAAACCATTCTTGAACGAATAACTCGTCACATAAGATCATATATTTGGTGTCATGTCCTACGTTATCGAATAACACTGTACAAGGGTTACCAGATAGCAATGATAGTTTTTCCAATTGTTATGTTTCAACAACTGTCAAAGTTACCAATGACATCCAGCTGTCAAAATATTCAGTAAGGTTCACCATTTTATCATGTATCGTTTGACATTTCCTGAATGTGTGGAAATTATTAAAAATATCGAAATTCTGGCTCAGTTGTAAATACGCAACGTGAATTTCGTCGTGAGGTCGGTCGTCATCATGGCTTCAGTGCGCAGGCAATTCGTCGCACTGTGGAAAAGTTAGCTACGTCAACAAGCAAAATTGCCGTTATTGGAGCGACCACAATCCACAAGTGTTCGACCAAGCATCAATGCATCCACAAAGATTGACTGTTTAGTGCGGTTCATGGCACGGCGGAATCATCGGACTTTATTTCTTTCGAAATGAGCAAGGAGACACCGTTACCGTCAATGGTCCTCGGTATAGAGCGATGTTAACCGACTTCCTGTGGCGATAGCTCGACAACATCGATATATCCGAGCTCTGGTTCCAACAAGACAGAGCTACATGCCAGACAAGCGAAGCAGCGCTCGAAGTTGTGAAGTAGAAATTTGGCGACTGTGTCATCTCAAGGCGAGCGTTCATCAATTGGCCGCCGCGATCATGCGACTTGACGCCCCTCGATTATTTTCTCTGGGGCTACGTCAAGTCCTTAGTTTACGCTAACAAGCCAACCACTTTGGACGAGCTCGAGGCCAACATTCGAGACGCTATTGCCGAAATAACGCCGCACATATTGGACAGAGTCATCAAAAATTGGACCGACCGCTTGAAGCACTGCCAGTGAAGCCAAGGCAGTCATTTAAATGATGTGCTATTCCATAATGGCATGAGTGTAGCTTCAAAATAAAGGCAAAATCTCTTGATATCTCACACCGTTGTTGTTTTATTTAAATTTCTTTTCCTATCGTTCATACCTGGTCACTTTATACTTTGTTGGTAAGTAAGTTTTATTAACTTTTCATTGCTAATATTAAGTTCGGACATCAAAAGCTACAATTCTTTAAATGAATTAAGGCAATATGTACGAGTAGGTATAACATATTGTAATATGCGTGCTACGGCTCGAGTAGATAAAACGACATTCTGTGAAATTTATTTCTTTATTTTCTAGTCTATAGAACAATTCAAGTTCACACTATACTATTCTTCGCAAATTCTTTTCTTACAAGGTCTCTTTCCTCTCTAATCACTTTATCTCATTTCAATTACTTAATTCACAAATCCAAACTAATTACTTTAACTCTCAACTTTAATTTTATCACAAAATTACAACTTCGCCCATTATCACTTTTCCAATCTCTTCGCCACGGTTCTAAACCAACTGCCCCCTTTCGATCGCCATCTGTCCTTATATAGCAGAAGTTTCTGATAGCCAGAAACTTCTAGCAAATTCTTCGACCACTGGAACAAGAAAAATTATGATGTAATAATTCCAAGATGCCAATCATTTCTTGCAGTTATAATTCTTTCCTATCCGTGATATTATCCGTCTCTTTCGTAGACATGAACTGTGGAGACTTAGCCGCAGACACGAACCTCGAATGGGCTGGAGGAGCGTAGTTATTATTCTACATTATTGTAGCATAATTTTAGGGGATGTTACAATATTTTGATATAAGTTAGGAGGCTATAGATAACACATCCTATTATACTTTTGTATACATATTTATCCACCTTCGAAGAAGAACACCAACTTCTCTCAGGCACCACCATTTCGCTGTTCGGAATATTAATTGCAAAGCGTCTTTGACAGTGAAAATAGTTTCCTTTCATCACATTTCGTTAACCTAGTATATTTAATATATTGCACTTCAATTGAAATTAATAAAATAAAAGATAAAGCCTCGAACTTACATCCTTTCTATTAAATATATTTGTTTTCACCGTCGAACGACGTCTTTATTACATTTCATCTTCACTTCAAAGTACGAAATTACAATCAGTGGGCATTTGTATGCCATAATCGTAATCCGTTCGATCGTATGACATATCACGTAATTTTCATTCGTAAGAATGGCGATACGTTCACGGAAGAGACGATTCGACACCAGTTAATAAGTTAAATACCGTTATACGAAGCTTTCGCCAAAAACGTGGTACGCGATCTATTAGCAAATATCGACCATAGCTTAAATTTCTAATTTGAACAAATTCGTAATAGACTTTTTCGAGAAAATTATGAGTAAAGTTCTCTTAATTTTGGAGTTAGAACGAAAATTCCGATTCCGTCTCTAATGTGACCCTACAGATCCCAAAGACTAAGTTTGAAAAAAATCCTTTCAGCAGTTTAAGCTGCAACCAAAACATACAGACAAACTGACAGACAGACATAATTGAGACAGCTAATGTTTGAGTTTTTCTATTAATTTAATACCAAAATTGATCAAAATTTCGAGGTCGAAAATTTTAAAGAAACCTTACTTATCCTTTGTATGTGCAAGTAAAAAGGTATTATTTTCAGTTGAATCTAAAAAGGACGAATAGTGAACGCAAATTCAAAACAATTTTGCAATCCACGCACACCTCACAAATTAAGATGAGAAATTTAGTGCACATTACTAATTTTTGGGAACTTGAATGCTTCTCTCTGCAAAGCTTTGGGAATGAGGATTTCGTTCAATTTATTGAACAGCTGAGTTAGATGCTTCATCTCTTTCGACTTATTAGAATCGATTCATCGAAAGTCACTCAACCGGCAATTAGAGCGCATTACGTGAAAAATACGCATGCGGCATGCAATCACACAACCCCACGTTGTTAACGTTAATTTGTTCAGCTTAAAATCACACCTTTCGACTATGGTAATAAACTTTAGGGCTCTCCCATTCGTGTGAAAACATATCACAGCACAGCAAAACACATAAACATTTTTTTTGTTTCTCCTATTACTTCTGACTTACATTACATACTTTATTTTTTGAAATTGTCAGCTCTCTAGGTACAACGGCTAAAATTACAAGAGATCGTTGAATTATGGTAGACATAGTATCCGGTCCCTCTTCTTACAGTTTTAACTAAGGATCTGATCCTTTCGGGTTAGGGGATGTGCCATCGACGTAATTGCCCAAGCACATAAAAGTAACCCGTGTTACAAAGCGACAACAAATCTCGGATAACCTTAATTTTATTGTTGACGAACCACGCAAATGAAATAAGAACAACGACCTTCGTAGAATGTTTGCACTTCTACCAGGGGCCCTACTCTGTATTCCGTTTTAAATTTAAAAAAAATATTTGAAAGTGTTTTTCGATTCTAATTTGATTTGACACTCTCTAACCCTCTCGAAACGAATGCAGTAAGTTGCTAAACATTTTCCCATAACTTTCGGATTTTATTGCGAGTCTCGCATTTTGAAATGTAAGTGACCAAAGTCATCGTATATGAGGTGGGTGTGCTGCATATTTGTTAAAAACGTTATTGATTTCCGTTGCCTTTGGCAATATTATGATATACAGGGTGGCCCAAAAATATTAAGTGGATTTCATTCATAACTTTGGAACGAAGTAACATTTTTTCAAAAATTTGTTTTCTCTTTTAAATTAAATATTTGAATAATGGTGCGCTGTCGAATCTACATTCGGCACAACTACTAAATTGTAAGGACACAACGAGAATTTCGCAGGCATTTCGTGCGATTTGTTGCTCGTTTTCGGCAAGAAGGGAGTGTATTCAATCAGAGAGAAAGTGGAAAACCTGCATCAACATTAGCCGCGTACAGGCATCTGTTGACGGCGCTCATCTCAGCTAAACATACTACGGACGACCTTAAGAAGGAATTTAGATTTTTTTTTTTTTTTTTTTTTTCATATAAAATTCAGTTTACCAGAGACCACACAAGTCATTTATTATTGACCCACACACTTCTAATTTTTTGAGAAATTGATTAGACACCCACTTCGAGTTACGGTTTAGCGTGGTATCTCGGCTATAAAGGTCATAGGGCCCTATTTCTTTGAAGACGCAAATGGGGATCCAGTAACGATAAATTGGGACGCGTTAGAGTAATGCTCAAACACTTTTTACATTCTCAGCTAAGAAAACCAAAATGGCGTTGTGTTATATTTCTTAAATCTTTTTCTAAGCGATGGGTTCCTGTGAGTGCTTAAGAATTTACTTGGCAGTCAACTTGAATTTCCATCGTTCATTAGAGGTCCTTCAATATATGTAGTTATACAAATTTGACATAGTTTCATAATTCTTGAACGCACAGAAAAAAAAAAACACTCTTTAGCGAAAAAACCTACCATTAACGAAAGAAAAAAATGTGCAAAAACCAATAAAAAGAGAATTTGTGATATATTTTATCAACTGACATCTTTCAATAATCTGTTTTCGTTTTCCATAGAAAAATCATTCACTTTCAAAGAAAAAAGAATCAATCCGCAAGCTAAACACTTAATGAATAAAATATCCGAAATGCGAGTGACTTTGACACTAGCATTCGAATTACAAAGTGCCAAACAAAAAGTTGTTCGATTCTCGAATATAGCAGTCCGATTTTCGGATTACTACATACATAAGTGCTAATCATCCGCTTCCCAACATTTTGACTTTTGAATCAAAATACAGAGTAAAAGCCCCAGGCCACGTATAGCCGTACAATTTTTACAGTTCCTAGACTGCTAAAAAGTAAATGTCACCACCATTTAAGAACTGCGGTGGGATAGGTTTGGCGAAAAGGGGATAAAAAAGTCAGCAGAGGCAGACTTATGCAAGAAATTTTGAGTTTCAGGCATATAAGCGAACACCTGATGATAATATCCATTAAGGCAAAATCCACCATCATTAGCGTAATATAAGCTCACACTCCCACATAGGATAAGAACGACGTGACCAAAGATTGCTTCTATGAGTTCCCCGACAGGACTTACGACCAACATCCACGATATGACACTTAAAAGGGTGGCATCTTTGGAAACACTTTTTGAGAATACAGCCTACACGATAACGCCTCTTGAGACCTCAGGTGCATTAGTATCCTCAACATAACGTATTTACAAAATTATGGAATCGGCTCTGTGATTTTAGGCCAGGATGAGATACTCGTATTTAGATTGCGGCAGATCTTGGAAAAACCCAGGAGCTTCAATTTGGTACTCAACATATTTTTGTTTTTTTTAAAGTCGCCCATTAAAGCGTTTATAGAAACGAGCTATACATAGCTACATCTATGAGTATGTATGTATATGGAGTGAAAGACTTCGAAACAATTCAGAGGGGCGACGCTGAAAAGGAATACTTGTGGCTCACACAATTGCAGACGGTCCTCAACTAACTCTGTGAGCAAAATATGGAGACTACTACCAGGTGTTCAAACTGCCTGAATACGCTTATTGGTTGAAGTTCAAGTCCACCCCGGATTGGAGCGCCATCTAAACCAAAGTTAAGCAATTAAGAAACTATGTTCTCAATATGAAAGGTTTGAAAACTGAGTCTTGAACAATCGCATCATGCTAGTTTTTCTAACCACCACTTCTGAAAAAAAAAACTTTAAGAAATAAATTGGAACGAGTGCAGTGTGCAACTTTGCACTTGGAGTGCAAAGTCTCCGACGCGAACAAAGCGAGCCACCCACCCCCAACTGACTCACCTCAATAGCACCAAGCCAAAATCATTTGACAATAATTCTTTAATAATAACAGGAGAAAAAACATATTTTGCTACATTCCGTATTGTAAGTAAGAAGTAAAAAACTTCCGTATTCAAAGGAAATGGACGTATGGTGACCGTATCAACAAATCGCATCTGAGTTAAGGTCCGTCGTGAGTCTGTCTGTGGCATTGCGTTTCTCCTCTTTCTACCACCTGTTCATTCGACCCAAATCTCTTACCTCCGAGCCATTTCTTCATGATTGGAAACAAGAAATTGTCGCAGGGGGCTAAATCTGGCGAATATGCTGGATGAGTAGGAGTAGCCTAACTCATGCAATTTTGCATTTTGCGACTGCCGACTTGTGCGTTGGCTGGTGAAAAAGAACTTTTTTCTTCGTCAAACGTGGCCGTTTTTGCTTCAAATCGGCTTGAAATCGATCCAGCAGCTCTGCGTAATGCCAGTGATCGATTTACCCTTTTCAAGGTAATCGATGTGAATAACATCGCGCGAATCCCAAAAAACTGTCGCCATGACCTTGTTTGATGACAAACCCGCCTTGGCCTTCTTCAGCTTCGATTCACCAGAAGTCCATTGTTTTGACTGTTCCTTTTATTTCTGGTGTGTTGTGGTGAATCCAGGTTTCATCCACGGTTACGAAACGGCGCAAAAACTCAGCCGAATTTTTCTGGAACATCGCCAAAAACACCTTTGAAGTTGTCAAACAAATGTGTTTGTTGTCGATTGTGAGCAAACGCGGCACCCATCTTGCGGAAAGCTTTTTCATGTCCAAATATTTATGTAAAATCGAAATCACTGAGCCATGTGATAAGCCTGTGGCCTCTTCAAGCTCGCGTACTTTCACTCACCGATCGTCCATTATCAAACCATGGATTTTGTCGACCATTTCTGGTGTGGTGACTTCAATTGGGCGACCAGCACGTTCGGCGTCACTTGTGCTTGAACGACCGCACCGAAATTGAGTAAACCAGTGCTGAATGGTTCCAATCGATGGTGAATATATTTGTGGTGATAATATTTGTCAAGCTTTTGTTTGGTTTGCGTGATAGTTTTTTCTCGCAGAAAATAGTGTTTAATGAGCACTCGAAATTCACTTTTTTACATTTTAACTAAAGTGCTAGTAGGCGTCTATATAAAATGGCTGCCACAACAAAACTATTTGACAGATCTGTCTGAAAATTTGGGTGCGTTCTTTTGAAGATGATTCTTGACAAAAAAAATTAATTTAAGGTGACGACACAATTTGTATTAATTTTCAGGGACTTATTGACCCACCCTCGTAACTTCTGCAAAAATGCACCGATTTTAACCATTCTTTTTGGGAATGATTTTAGGAGCTACCTTTCGAAACGTAGTGATTATGATGTCAATTGCATTAGCGGTATTGAAAATATAGCTAATTTTGGGTCATTTTAGCTGACATTCTTTTACGCACAATAACGTAAAAATATTTTAATGACTCTTCGATTGCCCTAATGAATGTAATCGAGCGTTATTGTTTTTAGTGACAGTTGGATTAGCAATTTTAAAAATACATTTAACTTCGTTTAATTTTTACGTGCTTTCTCTCATGATAATTTCTGCAAAAATGCACCAATCTACACGATTCTTTTTGAAAAGTCCTTACCAAATCTAGGACTCAAAACCTATTGATTTTGAGTGAAAAGTTTTGAAAATATACATAATTTTGTAACATTGCTCCTTAGGTCTACCTACGTACATACGTAAAATCACATCCGTGTCACCAGTGAGTTTCTGATAAGTTTCACACATCAAACATTTTCAAAAATGATTTTATAACACAGAAGTCCATACCGATACTTACTGCATGTAGTCTCAATGGTGATCTTTCAAAAGCACAAACAAATGCGTGTTTTTAAAATCTTTCCGTTTTCTACCAGCATCGGTCTAATTAGAAGTTGTATCGAAATTTCCGAGTGCGATTTGAAAACCTACGACAAGTCAACCTTAAGAATAAACTGCAAATAAAACACATGACTTTTTTTAAATTAGAAAAATATATTATACATTTTCTAAGATCATCGTTTCTAAATTTTGCATTTGTATTAAATATTCTTTCACATTGAATCAGTTAACGTACAAAACTTACAAAATACGAATCACGATTAATTTTTCATTTACTTCTACTCAATTATTGGAAAGAAAAACTCTGAAAAAAAAAAAATAATAAAATTACATATATTCTTCTCTTACTTAATCTTATTAATCATTGTAAATTAAAAAGACAAATAATCATAAAAAAAAATACTATTTAATTAAGGCAGTAATTCTGATTTAAATATATCGTAAACTAGTACATGTCTTTAAATATTCTTACAAGTTTACAAATATGTATTACAACATTTCTTATAGAGTTTTATTAGTAAACTTTACTTAGCTTCAACTTCAATCAATCAATGTGTTCATATAGTCTTTTGTCTTTTATATTTATTTATTTTTACTTAAGAAAATATTTATTTTTACTTACATAATATTGTTAAGTTTATAAACGGAAAAGGAAAATAATTCATGTTTGTTTTTCACATATTTTAAGAAAATTAAAAAATTGTTAAAAATATATGATTCCTAGTTTTTCTAAAAATGTATCTGGAAGTCCGATTGTAATCGTAATAAATAGCCACCATTTTTTATTTTTTTTTTTTTTTGTTATTTTATATGAAAGTGCAAAAGAATGTAAAGTGAATTCTGCACTTACTCAGGTTGCAATAAATATGTGTATGTACTTTTTTTACACTCATGATATGAAACATTTACACTGCTAAAAAATAATTTTCTTACTTTAGGTACTTAATCGATATTAGTTCATTATTTAATTTTTACAAGAAATTGTAATAAATTGTATGTTTTCGCCAGCGACATTACAATGTTAAAATGAATTTTTTTTAATCTATGCTATAATTAGAGGCACAGGGTGGCATGTCCTAATGAAAGGTTATTCGTGTCTATTGTATAATTTGTTTCTGTTGTAACAGTTAGTACAAAATTCGTAAATATGCTCGCCCTGAGTTTGTGTCTTTAATTTGATGTCTCATACATAAATCTTTAGATTCGTAAATACTCGTAGATCGTTTCATTCTCTGTTCTTGGTTTCGTACTATTTTCGACATACATTTTAAGATATAATTAATCTCAGAATCTAGAAATCAGTATATCTGAAGTAATCGTTGGAAAGGATGTGTTCAAATGTATTTTATTTCAATTTCATAGGTAATCTTTCAAAGAACCTTCTTCAAAGCATTTAAACAAAATTAATTTGATGTTCAGTGTTGATGTTCCATTTTCCATAGGAAAAATATCTGAAAAGATCACAAAAACACGACATTTAATTATATAAATAAAATGTAAATAATTTTTCTTATTATGTGTTAGAATTTAGGTTACATGTCAGATAAATAATACGAATATGTACAAATAAGTGACAGGGAATAAGGTCTTTAAGTTAAGTCAAAACGAAAAGTAGGAAAAAAGTGAGGTCGATTGAAAGGCGTTCATACTTTCCCGGTAAAACTACTCACAATTTTTGATTTAAATTGTCAAATCGCTAATATTTCTGAGTTTATAAAGATACACAAACTACAACTGCATACATACATATCATCTGATGAACAAATTACATATTTATCTTTAATTATGTCGCCGATGTTTCATCTATAGGTCATATTTAATTTTTTTTTTTTTAAAGCATTAATTTCTCTTTTTTTGACAACGAAAAGGCACCAAAGAGAACCAAAGTAGCTAACTTGTGAGAAATTTGATTATCTGTATATTTTGATTTTTTACCTTGATCTTAAATTTTCTGGATTCTAAACCCAGATGTACAACGTGTTTTTTTTTAAATCTAGCTAGTCATTAAAACGATTACTAGCCAGTCGGATTTTTATATATATATGTATATATATATTTTTTTTGTATTTGAAGATTGGTATTCCTGCCTGTCAACTGGTAAAGATGGGGTATGTTCGCATGCCGAACGATATTGCTCGTGTATTTAAAAATATAATATAGAAAATGATTTTTCTTTTTATTCTTTATTTTTTCTTTCAAAAGGCGTACCAGAATTCTAATTAGAAAATTCATTCAAACGATTTTCTTCAACATTTTTTTTTTCTCAAACGGATTTATAAAATTCATATGGGAAATAAAAGTACTTATTATATGTAGTAATATTAATAATCATCAGAATTTTATTTATCGGTCATTGCACGAGATTTGTGGAAAATGGTTCCACTTTACGAACAACCGAACAAGCGTCTATAAATAAAATCAGGCCATCTATCTTTGAGAAACCATAACAATTCATAGTCAGTAGGTTTTGGCTGAGGAGAGAAACAAGAGTTGTAGCCAGCCGGTTGTTACATTTTCTTTTTTATATAATTTGCGCGCGCCAAAGGGAATATGAATACTCTTAAATTGTTTCAGGGCACGGGAGTTTAGGGAAATGGGGAAGAGAAACAGAGGAGAAGCCTGTGCACGTTGGCTTTAAATGTTTGAAAGTTGAAGTGATGGGGAGATACAGAGCCTGGTAGATCATTCCACATTCATGTCGTTCGCTTATGAACGAATTCCTATATTTGAATTCCTATATTCGACCGAAGTCGAAGTGCGATCAGATATGGGCGCTGAATGAATGCCTTATAAATTGAGGCCAGTTCAGACCGAGTAAACTATTTCTTGCACCACCGTTTAAGGAATCCTAGACATTTTGCAGTATATTTGGCGACCTCGAATATGGGATCATTCCGTCGAAGATGGTTATTAATACACACCGAGAATAACAAGTCTTTCGGTTTCAAAGATGCAAGTACCATCCATGGATATTGGTTGAGGGTTTTGGTTTCGATTGAGAGACAGAAGACAACATTGTGTTTTGGAAGCATTAAATTCCACTCTGTTGGTTGAACCGCATTTGATTATGCTCTTCAAGTCGGAATTTAATGTGTTTAACATACGTTTCCGTTCCCCTTCTACGGTCGAAGAGCAAGGACGTGAGTTAGGGAACGAATATGAAAAACTGAGAGTACTGTCATCAGCGAAGGAATGGATTGGATTAGAAGTTGCAGATAAGAGATCATTTATAAAAATAAGAAAGAGAGTCGGAGTCAAAACAGAGCCTTGGGGAACACCAGCATTTATATGATAAATTGCAAACTTGAAGCCTTTCAAAAAAAGCTTGTATTGAACGCCCCAAAAGGTAGTTCTTAAACCATTGAAAAAGAGACTCATCGACACCATATGCACGCATTTTCGACAAAAGAGCCTGATGCCAAACTCTGTCAAATGCTTTCGAAATATTAAGCGCAACCATCTTAGTTCCGCCGAAGTGGTGGAGAGATTGGTTCCACTTCTCGGTGAGATATGCCATCAAAGCACCAGTGGACCTGTTGCTACGAAAACCACACTGCCGGTCGTTAAGAAGATTTTGTGAATCGAGATATTTCATAAACTGATGATTTATCAGAGTCAGTTTCCATGACCTTGGGAAGAAGGGACGTAAGTGCAATGGGTCGGTAATTGGACAGAGAGGAAGATTCGCATTTTTAGGGACAGGCAGGACAAATGCTGTTTTCCATCTACTCGGAAAGAGCCCTGAAGTGTAGGATAGACAGAAAAGCTTACGCAGGGGTTTTGCCAGCGTAGAGGAACACCTCTTGAAAACTATGGGGGGGGGGGGGGGGGGGGGATACTATCTGGACCAACGGATTTGTGTATGTCAAGACCTTTGAGTACTCCTGCAACTGTACGAGAACAAAAGTGGACTTGTCCCATGGAAAATTTGACGCTCGCGAATACAGGTGGAGGCAAAGCATTATCTAGCAGTGTGGAGTTCGCTGCAAAATGAGCAGCAAGCAGATTGGCTTTGTGACGATAATTATCGTAACTCAGAAAGGGTTGGAAATAAACCTTATCTCTAGTACAATTTTTTTTCTTACTTGGACCCAAGGAATCATATGCCAAATATTCAGTTTGCCTGCGGGAGGTTCAAGGTTCGAATCCAAGAAAAAAAAAAAAAAAACTCTCAATCGAAAAAATAGTACTTCGGAAACGACACAAATCTGTAGGTCCCAACCATTCGTTTCCCGATTCCCAATTTTTCCCTTTGATCTCCTCTTTTAGTTTTGGAAATAAAAACTAATCACATTGTGCCAAATCTGGGCTTTAGAATGGGTGGTACAAAATTTCCCACCGAAATCCACTTAAAACATCTCGAGATTGCCTCGAAAAAGGGACTAAGATGGAGCTTTCTAGGGCATTTATTATGAATTGCAGCTTTCAGTCTTCGTAAAACATTAAAGTATTAAGTTGCTGTCACTGTCTTTTTATGAGCCAAAAAGTTTACCAAAGTAACTCCTTCGGAATCCTAGAACACAGCAGCCATAACTTTTTTTAATAAACTTGCTGCTATGAATTTCTTAGGTCCACAACTTTCCTTCGGTAACTACTGTTTTGATTGAATTTTGGATTTGGGATCATGCTGTTAGATCCAAGTCTTATCCCCAGTTACGATGCAGGCAAAATAGCCATCTGTATCCGCCTGAATTTTGTTTAAAAGCAAAACGGCAGCTTTATTTCTTTGCACCATGTGTTCGGCTTGCAACGCTTTAGATACCCATCGTGTTGAAAGCTTAGAAAGTCTCAAACGATCAGTCAAAATCGCGTGGACTGATCAATAGTAAATTTCTTCTGGAACACATATCCACATTGGTTGACGTTGATGGTTTTCCTGAGGGTTGATCGTCTTTGAGCTTCTCCCTGCCTTTTTTTAAACGCTTGATCCACTCAAAAATTTGAGTGGTGATTGATCTCCGTAAGCTATTTTTTAAAAACATCAAAGATGTCAACACTACTCCATCCTAGTTCGGTCAACAATTTAATATTTGCTCAAATTTTGAAACGAAAATTGTTCATTCCGCAAAAACCGGATTTTTTAAAAACGAATTTAGAAAATAACTATATAACCAAATTTCCTCAGAAGACGTTATATTTTCAAAAAAAAAGTGTGCACCTATAAAACGAGAATGACGAACGCAGTCCGGTTACTTTTTGGTATACGAGTACCTCTAAAGCGCTGCACTTTAAAAAATATATGAAAAATCTCTGATACCTTCCCTTTGTCTCTTCATTATGTTTTTAGCAGTAATCTATAGGATTTGCAAGAAAAAAGAGCAACGGAAATTGAAAACCAGTGTATGCTGGTGGATCTAACAGCAGCCTACGACACCGTGTGGAAAAAGGGCCTCCTGTACAAGCTTCTCCAGATCATCCCTTGCATAAAAATCTGTAACCTAGTATGCACGATGCTTAGCGACAGGTTATTCAACGTCTTCCTCAATGACAAGCTCAGTAAAACCAGGAAGCTCAACAACGGTCTTCCGCAAGGGTCGGTGCTCGCCCCAACACTTTTTAACATATACACCTGCGACCTTCCAGACACGTCCTCCCGGAAATTTAACTACGCCGACGACATGGCGCTTGCGTTTCAGCACAAGTCCTTTGGAACTCTGGAACAGGTAGCGACTTCAGACCTGACCCAGCTGTCAGCATACTGCAAGCATTGGCGCCTACAACCAAGTGCAACCAAAACTGAGATCTGCTGTTTCCACCTCAATCATAGAGAAGCTCGAAGAGAATTGCGGGTGCTGCTTGATGGTGTATACTTGAGGCACAATTTCACCCCAAAATATCTCGGTATCACCTTAGACCGAACTCTGACGTACAAGCCTCATCTAACCAAAGCCTCGCAAAAATTAAAGTCAAGAAAAATTAAAGAATTCAACTGCAGAATATGGAGCCCCTGTTTGGCTTAACAGTTGCCACAACAAGATCGACCCCCAACTGAACACCACCATGAGATTAATATCTGGGACCCTAAGACCGACGCCAACTGAATGGTTGCCCATGCTCTGCAACATAGCCCCACCCGATCTAAGAAGAAAACAGGCCTTGATCAAAGAATTCCACAAAATCCGAGATAATGCGAGAATCCCACTTTGCGCTGAGATTGAAAATTCCACCACCCTGAGACTGCGCTCAAGACACCCCCCGATAGAACTCGCAAAAAAGTTAAGTGCCGAAAACTTCTTCCTGGAAGAATCCTGGTCATCGGCGTGGGCGAGTTCCCGCAGACAAAGTCCAATATTCAGTAACGAACACAGAGAACCTGAATTTGAACTACGGAGGAAAGAATGGTGCAACCTTAACCGGCTACGCACCTCTACTGGGAGATGCAACGATACCTTAGCCAGATGGGGTTTTCAAAACTCAATCACTTTTCTTTGAAAGATACACTTACATTTACACTTAGGTGGCAACTTGGTATAAAGAAGTAAAATTACGAAAATGTAGTCTGTCTTAAAAAAAAGTGTGTATCTAATAGTACAAAAAAATTTCGGTAACGATTGTGATTTATGATGTCAAATCAGTGTTTTAAGGCTAAATCTATACAAATTGTTTTAAATCTCGCCATCCATATACGAGGGCAATATGTAGCACAAATTCTTCCCGCATAAAAGCATACTTTAGTCCCAGACTGAGAAAGAGATCAATTAGATCAGCATACCGCTACCACAGACGGTATACTACACTCTTAAATTCGTAATAGAAAACACAATCTAATTACAATTACAAACATACTCATATGGTTTACATCTACTACATCAACTGGAGTTGATTGAATAAAAATCAATCGATAGAACAAATGATTGAAATATAAGATTTGAATTCCCCTGCACTTAATTTCCTTTAATTCTTGTTGTGTAGAAATTGGTTACACTCATATGTATCTACGCCCCAGTTCTGGTATCTGCAATAACAGACAGCGTGAACAACAGCGTGTTCTTAACAAAACGTCAATCAGACATTTTCAATTCCCTTTTTATAATTGACTTGACGAATTGATTATTATGAATGGTGGCTGCCAGTATTTCTCTTTCACTTCACCCTTAAAAGTGGCAAGCAATATGACAAACTCATCTCGAAGTCTTACCCCTTGCATTTTTCTCTATGTCGCTGCCGCGGTCGCTTTCCATCCACGACGCGTCACCGCATTCCATGCCATAAATCCGAGATATATCCCAGATTTATTTACTTGTTGTTGCATCTTAAGAGCGAACGCAGCATCTCAAATGAATAGCGCACCAAACACAATGGACAATGACGACTATAGCGAGCGTAATAAATCCGTCATGTGGTACTTGAAATTGAGCAGGGTTGAAGATTGGGGGACTGGAGAAAAAGCGTTAATTAAATATTACTCACGAATACATGCGCAACACATCCATCAGCGAACGCGAGTATATTGGGTTATATTCAAAGCATGGCTTCGGATATTTATTGTTGCTATTCATTTGAGTATACGAGTACTTGGCCACTAACACAACCTTGCCGAGATCTCGAGTTACCACCGGGTTTGGGGTCCCATAAAAATTATGAACGATCAGTGGAGGGTATTAGCGGTATAGTTATTGAGCTTCTGTCGTCGAATACAATATGCTGGTCTGCTGAGATTCTCTTCAGATTTTCGAACAGAATGGTGATTTAATTTTTGAAATTAATTTTTGTGATTTCGGAGCATTAAACTTGCCATGAAAGGGAATGTTTGGATAGACTTGAATACATTGTCGAATTGAGCGACTAAAAATTATTACATACTCAACTGTAAGTATGTAGTACTGGCTGACCCACCCGGCGTTGTCCGAGTATTTTTCTTTTCTTTACAGATACTTACAGAACACAACTTTGTTCTATCTCGTACAGTTATGCCGGCATTTTCAAGAACGCCTAAGGATGTTCCGATACTACAGATATAGTTCCAGCATCGATACTTTTCCTTCCATACCACTAATTTTGGTATTGATACTATCCATTCGATACTGTACTAATATCGGTATTAATACATCAGTATCGTTTTGGAACACGAAAGTGAGACTTTTCTTAATTTGAACCAATAATTCGAAACGAAATTGTAGCCCTACATGCTTCTGCCCGCGCTTTATATCCTTGCTATGACGCATTTCTTTCTCGATCGAATGCTTGGTTATGAATATGTAAAACTGTTCCGATGGGTGATAACCAAGAGTTTTGTGCTCGTCCATTTCATTTGCTACGTTATTGGATTCCCGTACAAGGGCTATTCCTATATTTAAAACAAAAAACTTGGTTGCCCCATTGAAATCAAATCCGCTGCAAGTTTGGTACGACTTGAAGGAAGTCTTTTCCAGTTCGTTTAAAAATGTCCAGAATTACTTAACCAAGGTAGCAAAATCGGTTCCTTCAGAGCGTTTCTTTTGACATTAGTTGAGACATTGGCATTAGACATGGGAAATTATACCGGACGAATGGGCCATTACTTTTCGGCATAAATCCTACGATAGTTCATAAATAACGCATCGAATCTCATTCTTTAGCTCTGGAATCGTTTGGGGGTTATTGGCATAGACCTCCTGCTTCACATATCCCCAAAGAAAAAATCCAACGGCGTGATATCGTACGATTTTGGTGACCAATTTTGATCACCGAATCGAGAGATGATATATGGCAGGTGGCACCGTCTTGTTGAAACACATGTCTTCCACATAAATATCGTCCAATTAGTGCCAAAAATAATTTGCATCACCATTGATTGTTACAGCAGCACCACAAGAATTTTCGAAGAAGTACGCATCAAACTGTGATTGCGCATCAAACTGTAATTTTTTGTGGAAGCATTGGTTGTTCATAAATGGCCCGTAGATTTCCATAATCTCAAAAACCACAATTTCACTGAAGATATTCGAAAAATCGCCCAACACCCAATCAACGAAGTCACGACCCTATTGGTCTGCTGACTTTAATTACTGAGTTAAGTGGATTTTATAGGCATGCAGATGAAGATCTTTTGTTAAAATGCGCTGTGTGAAACTGTAGGATAGATTGGGAACGGTTGCGAATAAATTTTGACGGATTGTCACTAAAACTGTCACTTACTGTGGCAATATTTTCACATGCCCGGCTACTATGAGGAAACATGGGTCTTTGCACGTTCAGCACTGACCCGGTTAGATCGAATTTTTCCATTAATTTCTTAACCGCATCACGAGATGAACGGTTATGTGTACCAACATTATTTCGCAATGCGCGAATCGTTTTGGTAAAGAAGAGGAATTAAGTTGTCAAACTGACTGGATATTGCAGAAACGAACTCACCCGGCACGAAGTAACAGAAAATAAGCCGGGGAAAAAAGAAAGGAAAAACCTGACAAATATTCTTACGTGACGTAATAAGCACCGGCCACCCCCGCCAATTAAAGTGATCGGGATTGGGAACTAAAACCAACTGCAAACCATCTTGAAGACATTGTTGCAATCCGATTAAATTGTACCATCGCGCAATAATACGTGAAAAATCAGCGTCAGAGACGGTGGCAGATACGTTTTTGTTTCTCAATGGCACACTTATGAGAACAAATCGGAAAGGCCGATACGTATCGTAGCTAGAGGACTGCACACTTCGAGCTCGTCGTCAGTGAACGTAAACGAGAAAATCAACAATCGGAAGACATGGAAACCACGGTTGAGCGCAGTCCTTCTCTTTTTATACTAACGTCCGATAAGCCCGAGAATCTGCATAAAATTTATGAAATAAAAACGATTCTTAATATCGCAGTTAAAATTGAGCTTTTGCGTAAGAATGCAAGTTTGCTAAGTTAGCTAAGGTGCGCAAGGAAAAGCGGGGTAAATTTTTAAAGCCGCAAAATCAACACTCGAAACCGGCAAGTAAGGATAAATCTAAGACCGTTAAAGAAACAGTAGCAAAAGAAAATCCATCGGCCTCTGGTCACAGAAGCATTAAGGAAAAAATGACAAAAGAAAAGCCATCCGGGCTTTGGACATCGGATATCGGGCGTGCAAACATACGAGGTCTTCATGTTTGGAAACAAGAAATAGTCGCAGGAGGCTAAATCTGGGGAATATACTGGATGAGGGAGGAGTTCGTAGCCTAACTCATGCAATTTTGCCATTGCGACTACGGACTTGTGCGTCGGTGCGTTGTCCTGGTGAAAAAGAACTTTTTTCTTCGCCAAATGCGGCCGTTTTCGATTCAAATCGGCTTGAAATCGATCCAGCAGCTCTGCGTAATATGCGCCGGTGATCGTTTTACCCTTTTCAAGGTAATCGATGTGAATAACACTGCGCGCATCCCAAAAAACTGTCGCCATGATCTTGTTTGCTGACAAACCCGCCTTGGCCTTCTTCGGCTTCGATTCACCAGGAGAAGTCCATTGTTTTGACTGTTCTTTGGTTTCTGGTGTGTTGTGGTGAATCCAGGTTTCATCCACGGTTACGAAACGCCAAACACACCTTTGAAGTTGTCAAATGAATGCGTTTGTTGTCGATTGTGAGCAAACGCGGCACCCATCTTGTGGAAAGTTTTTTCATGTCCAAATATTTATGTAAAATCGAAATCACTGAGCCATGTGATAAGCCTGTGGCCTCTTCAAGCTCGCGCACTTTCGCTCGCCGATCGTCCATTATTAAACCATGGATTTTGTCGACCATTTCTGGTGTGGTGACCTCAATTGGGCGACCAGAACGTTCGGCGTCACTTGTGCTTGAACGACCGCACCGAAATTGAGTAAACCAGTGGTGAATAGTTCCAATCGATGGTGAAGAGTCTCCACAATATTTGTCAAGCTTTTGTTTGGTTTGCGTGGTAGTTTTTTTTCGCAAAAAATAGTGTTTAATGAGCACTCGAAATTCACTTTTTTCCATTTTAACGAAAATGCTAGTAGGCGTCTATATAAAATGGCTGCCACAACAAAACTATTTGACAGATTTGTCTGAAAATATAGGTGCGTTCTTTTGAAAGATGATTCTTGACAAAAAAAAATTAATTTAAGGTGACGACACAATTTGTGTTAATTTTCAGGGACTTATTGACCCACCCTCGTACGCTTAAGCCGCGGCAGCATCAGAAAATGGAATATCTGACATTTTCTCTGTTATTCTTGTGATACTTGAGGAGCAAAGTAATTTATGTGAAACTTATTTTCGAGAGTTAAGTTAAGAAAATAATTGCCGGAACACGCGCACTTCAACGGGAATATGAATATGAAATGAATGCATACTAACTTGAAATGAATACTAACTTGAAATGCAAACGATCTCTTACGAAAACTTGACGAGTTAGAGATATTCATACGAGAAAAAGATGCTTGATCTCGGAAATCCATGTGAAGAAGGAATCGTGTGCAAAGATAAGAGGCTACAGTGGTTAAAACGCTTGTCACCCTTCGGAAAAGACGAGAAGCAAGCTTGAAACTATGCAAGTAAGCACGGTACGCGTAAAAAATAGACATAATTTCTTGGCCATCTCGTCCACCGAGATGCGCTTCGGCTTAAACCGAATTTCATGCGAAACGTACCTTCTAGGGTTCAAGATGGATTTCACAAAAAGGTAAAATGCTCTACGAAGCGGGTATGGAGTTTAGCGGGTATTGGAGTATCCGATCTAATCGATTTTTTCATTGTAAAAGTAATACCTACCAATTTCATAAAAGTTGAAGAAAGCTTTGGTCTTTCTTTTGATCATTCTCCAGTCATTCTGACAATGAACGAAACCCTAATTAAAAAACAAGAACAAGCGAGTCTAACTGACAGAAATACTAATTGGGAAGGCTTCAAGAAAGAAATTGAAGAGAATATTGAACTGAATGTAGCACTTAAGACACCCTATGACGAATTTAATCGCCTCGTTTAAATCGTGCCTATTAAAGAAGAAAGCCCACAAATTGCAGCCTAAAATATCCACCGGAAATAAAAGAAATGATAAAGAAGAAAAGAAAAGCGCATACAAAATGGCAACAAAGTCGTGCTCCACAGCCCAACCTGCTGTACAGACTTAGGAATTTTAAAAACCGTGCAATAGGCCCTTACATCGAAAGCTTGACAGCGGAAAAAGAATCCAATTATTCGCTTTGAAAAGCTGTAAAAGTCACTAAAATACCTAAATTCTCTGCGCCGCTAATCAAGAAAAATCATGACGAATGAACGAAGGCTGACAAAGAGAAAGTGGACATTTGTGCCCATCTATAAGGGACTATTAACCCGTTCGAAGGTCAAGCGCTTATTCATAATATTAATGCGTCAAAGAAATCACCTGAGAATCACACAATAAAGAGTGCAACTCAAAAAAAAAAAAACCTAAGAAAGCTTCTGGTTACGATTTAATAACCGGAGAAGTTCTAAAACTGTTTCCTAGAAAAGCATTAGTTGAGCTATTCAATATTATAAACGCTGTCTTAAATTGGAATATGTCAATGGAAAGTTGAGGAAGTCATATGGTTCTAAAACCAGGAAAACTGCCGAGTGACAAGAAAAATCGCTACAGTCTGTTTTTGAAGAACAAAATCTTATTCCCAATCAACTGTCCAGAGAAATTTGTCTACGCACCGTGGTACATAAGTGACGATATCCACATAGATCTCGGAATTCCTACAGTGGAAGATGAAACTAAAAACTTCGCGTGAAAGAAATTTTGGACGACAGAAATTTATTGCGCCATCTTCAAAGGACCAAACCTTTCGACTTAGCACGAGTCTAAGTAGTGTAGTAGTAACATCATCGCTTGTCACGCTGTTGATTCACGGATCGAATCCTGATATCAAGAATCAACTATTTATAAAAAAGACGATCACTTGCGAAAGCTAAGTCAACTCTACTGTGAAGGCATAACACTGGCAGTAGGGTGGTCATATGGCTAAAATGCAACTTGACCGTGATGATGACATCAGAAGGATGGAAAAAAATACTGTGAATCATAAGCAACGACAATAAAAGCGAAAACAAACAAAATACTCCCCAGTTACCTGGACAGCCACCCTTGGAGTTTACAGAAACTTAATACCACCTGAGTTTCAAACTACACCACTCTGTCTTTCTCTCTGTCTCTTCCCCTTTCCACAAAACGCACGTGTTCTAAAAATTAATATAAGGGTATTCATATCCCCTTTAACACGTGCAAATTATAAATAAAAAAAAAAATTAAAACTGAAATTGATATTTCATAAAATTAAAGTCAAGAAAAGAAATGTGGTTTAAATTTCCCCCGGTATTCCCCAAAAACCCTGTAAAAAGATTTTATCAACAATTAGTCCCCACTTTTAGGGGGAACTGATTGAAAAAAAAAAACACACATTTTGTTATTTACGGTGACGGTTCTGTGAACCTCGTTTACAAATGGTGACACCCATGCACTTTTTATTCTAAAAAAAAACTTTATTTTATTTAACGCATTATTTTGCAAGGTGATACCATACTACTACAACTCACATAATATCGAAACGGTTTGTGTTACATCTGTCATCACAGGCAGATGATGAGTAGATATGTACGTTAAATAAAAGATTAGACCTACGCCATATTGCATTGAATAATGCAATTCTTTCTTTTTTTCCTGGAACCCTTCACCATAAACAAATATAAATGATTTTAGCAAAGGTTGCCTCACTGTTATTTTTATTCGATAAGAAATGACACACCAGAGTAAACGGAAAGCTGATTCCAAACCTTATCATATCACATTATATCGATTTTTTATGTTATGTCTTTCACAGAAAAGTGATTTGTAAGCCAAACAAAATTTTAAACATACAGGAAAGATACAATCCGTCTGCAACGGATCGTATGGTACCCTATTACTCATCTTCTAAACCATCCCTAATAAAGTAGGCGTGGGGTTCTGAAATTTTCAATTCAAACTCAATGATATACGTATCTTTCTATTTAGAGTATACTTTAGTGACTTCTAAAAAATTTTATCAGAAAAACCGATTTAATGGCTTCTTATAAGAAAGTGGGCGTGCCTGCAACTATTTATTAACAAATTTCATGGGTTCTGATGAGATCTTGAAAATTAGGTTAATCCATCACCGTAACTAGCTTTAAAAAGCAATATTAGGTTTTTTTTTTAAGAAAACGCATCCAAAAAGTAGGCGTTGCATTGCAAAGTGACGCAAATTCCTCATTCAATTTCCTAAGGCAGTAGCATTGTTTGTAAATAAAAATAATTGATCCTGTTTGCTGATTATGTTTATTTAGATATTTAAATTTGTTTATATTAAGTCGCGAAGATAATATCGGTCAAGTGGCCGATTAGGCTCGTTCCACAGCATTTTCCATGACTTTGCTCAAAACTTCTGGCGATAAATTCTCCACTTCTTGTCGGATATTCTCCTTTAGGACCGACAAGTTCTGTGGCTTGTTCGTATAGACCCGTTACTTCAAAAAACTCCAAAAAAAGAAGTCTGTGCAAATCGCCAAAACGAGACATTAAGCGGCCGGGAGGCTTGGCTGTAATTTACACACGATTGGCGGTCTGCAGGCAATAGCTCATGCACTGTTTGCACTTTATACGGGTACATCTTCAAGTCTTTCATCAAAGTTCGTTGTAAAGACCGCCTATTGAAGCCCAATTGTGTGGCCCGTCTGTTTGATATTAGAGGGTCCTCTTGAATGTGCTCTTGATATTCTCGACAGAACGGCTGCTCCCTGGCCGGCCACGTCTGCTACTGTCCCATGTTGAGTTAGTTTACTCGAGGCGAGCAGCTAAACCCAGCAGTGTTTGCCCAGTTGGTGTCACAAGACCAGGGAATCGACGACGAAATTTACGTTGAACCAAAACCACCGACCGATTATATGTCAACACCATTGCCACAATTAATTCGCGTTCTTGAAGAGTATAGAAATCCATGATTTGCATACGTGTATTCTGGTTATGTTTACTTCACAAATGTCAAAGTCGTGATGACATAAGACGCCATTTGCAAAAATGAGAGCATCTTCCGGTAGGGTAATGACATTTGCTCCACCTTGTACAACGTATGAACGAATTGTAGAGAACATGAACGTTTATATATTTTGAAAAGGCGATATTTTTAAATTTCTAGTAAAAATATTGAAAACAACACATTTTTTATATTTCGTACTGCTTCGGGTTCTAAAAAAAAATTATATACCAAAAACTGTCTAAATGACTTTCGATGCTAATCCCAAATATATTGTTAAGGATGCATCTCAAATTCCGTCGAAACGTCGAATCAGCAATATATAATACATTCCCATAAAGTGTGAGAATTTGTTTGCAAGCAGAAGCAACGTAAGTAGAATTTCTGCGTATGCAGTTAAGGTAGACCTAAGAATATACTTTTAAGTCACTTGTTCACCAAGCGTCAAATAAAAAGTTGTTAAAGAAAATAATCGTTTCGAGTTTTTAATTCTTGGGCTTTTATTGTTCTGTTTCTCCTATTGTAATCGATTTCAATTTTCCCCTTCGGTCGGTATATGATAGAAGGTAAGACTGGTGACCAAATCCCGTCATAGTAGCCAGCCTGACATTATCCGAGCGGGGATATTTATAATTTATATTTTTTTTATTGAGTATTTTTATGATCCAATTTATGTGGCTAATATGGAGCAACTGACATTATTGTCCACAATATCTCGAGGTCGCGGTACATAAGGGTGTCCCAAAATTCATACAAAATTTGAATTTTTGAATTTTGTGCGGTAAAGTGTTGCCAACGAAAAAAAAAAAAACAGCGTGACAGCTGACAGTTGACAGTTCAGGGTAATTAAAAATGCCTATACGAAAGGACAACGCGTTTTCATTGCTGAGCAATATTTTAAAAATAATGAAGGTTTGGCAGCTAAAGTTCGCAACTTCCTTACCAAATATGGTCGGAAAAGTGATTTAACTTCATCAACTGTGAAGAGATTAATTCAAAAATTCAGGGAGACTGGATCAATTAGTGATCTTAGACACTCTGGCCGTCCTTCAACAAGTCGTTCAACACAAAACATCGAAGCAGTTCGTGACGGTGTTGTTCAGAGTCCAGGAACATCAATTCGGCACCGTGGTCAAGAATTGGACATTTCGATAAGCTCTCTACAGCGTATTCTTACTAAAGATTTGCATCTTCTTGCATACAAAGTGCAAAGACCACGCACAGCGAAGAGAGTTCGTTGAATGGATTATGGAACAACAACAAGTGGATGCTGATTTTTCAAACAAAATCATCTTCAGCGATGAGGCTCATTTTCATCTTGATGGCTTTGTTAATTGTCAAAATTGTCGAATTTGGGGTTCAGAAACAAATGCATGAGAAACAAATGCATCCACAACGTGTCACTGTTTGTTGCGGATTTTAGGCTGGAGGCATCATCGGACCATTCTTCTTTGAAAATGCGACTGTTCAGGCAATAACAGTTAATGGTGCTTGTTATCGCGACATGACAATCCAGTGTGCCTAAATTGCAAGATATGGATGTGGACGACATGTGGTTTCAACAAGACGGTGCCACATGACATACAGCCCGAGAAACAATTCAATTACTTCATGAGTCATTTCCTGATCGTGTAATTTCTCGTTTTGATGATCAGAATTGGCCGCCCAGATCATGCGGTTTAACGCCGTTAGATTTTTTTTCTTTGGGGTTTATGCTTACAAGTCCACGAATACCTACGCCTCGGAGGAGCAAATTGAGCGCTGTGTCAACGAAATTCAGTCACATTTATGCAAAACGGTCATGGAAAATTTCGACAAAAGAGTGCCGATGTGCCAGCAAAGTCGTGGAGGCCATTTATCCGATATGCTTTTCCATATACCTATATAACCCTACGAGTATACTGTATACTTTATGAATCAATATAACATTAATTAAAAACCTGTGTTTTCCAACAAAATTACTTCTTGCGTGAATTTTGGGACACCCTTTATAATGTCTGGTTTTATACTGACAATTGGGATCCCAAGTGTTCACGAAATCACACAAAATAGCACAATTTCTGCTTCTTTGATTGTCATAAAACTCAAAATTAACGAAATGATGGAAAAAATGAAGAGTCGCATAAGCGGGACCAAAATGTCAAAAATCACATACGAAGGCCTCTCACGAATGTCATTTATACATATACGGATACATATGTATGTACATAAGGAGATACGTGTCACCTTTAGCATACAAATTTAATATGGTATAAGGTTCAGAAAACACAATAAACATCTCTTCGAGCATTTCTACTAGTGTGACAGAGCACAAATTCGGAACCTTTTTTTAGTTATTTATACCATTTTGATGGCATATCTTGGGCAGCAAACGTACGAGTAGCTCGCTCTACAAGATACCATAAAAGCTCAATTCACACCTGAGCTCCGTCTAATAATCAGCAATTATCAGAAGATCATTACCAAATTATATACTAACAGTCTCAGTGATGGCCCTTTCCCGTAACGCTTCAATTTAAAGCTACAATGTTGCTGACGTTTGTCTTCCGTAGCGATACGGTGAAATTACAAGTTTGCGCGTATCGTGATAATTTAGCGTTCATAGTACTGTTTTTTTTTTTGTATTTCCTTTCTACTATTGCCACTTTCGAAGACTTGTGCTCGTGAACGGTATGACAATTCTATGAAAACGTGAAAGAATAAACGTGAAAACGAACAGCGAAACACAGCCACCGTAAAAGCTAATTATGTCAAATGACAAAAGTAATTGAAGTAGTTTTTTTTTTTTTTTTTAATTTTGTAGTTCAATTCACTCAGTCAATGGCCTTCTTGTTCCACAAACGTCATGAACGCGCCGGGTAGCATGAAGTAGATATCGGTCTACGTAGTGTAGTTGCTCTCCTTCTCCAGAAAGTGTCGATATGAAAGAATCTATTGTCGTAGAATAACTAACGTATAAGACGACTTATGTGGGGAAGCTAATCACCGGCACCCAAAGTGCTATTGACTGTAAATAAAATGAAACGTACGGTTGCGAGGAGCTAATGTGGCGAGCGAATGGGAATTGCTGGTGGACTATTGGTTTCAATGTGAGGAAAACACTGTATTCACCATCATCGGGTATGCTTAGCACGCTATACCCAGTCGCCTGCTTACTACATCAACTACTGAGAGCCGGCTGTTTGTGGCATGTATTGACATTTAGACTTGCAGTTACGATGATGATGATGAGGTTATGTGTTTCAACTTATTGATTTTTTAAATTAATAAGTTCACACTTTGTTAGATGTGTGACGCTTTCATTGAAATGCATGCTCTTTTGAGTCGCAAATCGAATTTGATTAACAACAAGAGACTACTTAGGAACTTATGTAAAATGTTGCAAAACGTTTTGAAAATATCTTGTGGACGAAGCAGGACATTTTTACTTGTAATTGAAGATTAATTTATTTATTAGTTTTATGTTTTTGCGTTGCTTGTATTAAGCAGTCTGAAGTTGGGATAAAGTACACCTGAGGGACTCCCTACAAGCATTGAACCCCCACCTTGCGGGAACGATAAATACTTCACCGCCCACATATCACAGGTACAATCAATTTATTTTACTGTTTTAGTGAGCATTTGATTACAAAAGTGTAGAGAAATTGTTAGATAAGATAATTTATTATATTATACTCGTAAGTCAACGCAACTACGCGCTCGTAACAGAAAATTGTAGTAATCCGGTGCAACTATAGGGCGTGTGAGCTTTCCAATCTGACAACACATGTCAAGACTTGCGTTAGAAGTCGATTCACTAACCATCGAGTAAATTTACATGATTTCAACTGATTGAACGCATCAGCTAATTGATGAGGAGCACTTTCACATTCACATGTACAATGTATAGAACGCAAGCGTCCATCCTTGTAATTACGCATGAGTAAGAACTGTCTGACAATATCAGATCCGGGTGTCAGAATCCAAACGGAATGAAAAACCAAATTATAATCATTAAGTTAAGACCAATTTCGTAAAAGTCAAACAAATTAATCCATGTTTAAACGCACTCATCGTAAAACTATGATAGTATTGAACACATCCATTCTATATTGACAGGTGTCAATGAGTGATATTTACACTAAGTTTACGCGCAAAAAAATGTACACGTTTGTAAATATGGAGTGGCGCGATACTGAAAAATGTGTTGTGGTCATTGCCCTTCACAAGTGTTTCCATATTGGAAAAGGCGATATTTAAGACACTTTGCGATCGCTTGAAATCTCCCGGAATTTTGTGTATCGAAATGTTAAATTGTTTGAAGACACTGGTGGAGTAACTGACCGTCAAAGATCTGGACGCCCTCGCACTGTCAGAAACCCACAGGCAATCAAAGCTATTAAAGCCAGGATTAAACTGAAACCGCTGCGAAAGCAACAAATCTTGTCACGAGAAATGAAGACATGGCAGAGATCCATGTCTTGCATTACCAAATAAGATTTGAAACTCAACGCATATAAAAGACACGCTGGTTACTTTCTCACAGCCCAATTAAAGCAAAAAAACGGAATGAAAGATCGAAAGTTCGCCGGTACGTTCAAAATGGTTGCAGGAAAATTTTGTCCAGGGATGACAAACATGTTTACTATTGAGGAATCGTTCAATAAGCAAAATCACAGACTTTGTGTCCATTTTGTTTTCAAATAACCAGTGGACTTTCCAACAAGACTCCGCGCAAGCTCATGAGGCAAAAATAACACAAGGGTGGCTCCAACATAAAGTGCCGGACTTAATAGCAGCAGACGATTGGCCGTCAGGCAGACCAGAACTCAATCCTTTGGATTATAAGCTGTGGTCTACTTCAGTGGCGATGGCTTGTTCTACTCGACACCTAAATATTGAGTCCTTAAAGCGTGCAAATATCGCGAGACGCGTGCTGCGATAGATAAGTTACCAGAGGCACTCAAGGCCTGCATAAATGCAAATGTCGGCCATTTTAAATAATCAATTCAAATTAAAAATTAGAAAAAAATAATTGTTCGTTTTTCCTTTACCACCAAAAATGTGGTGTACCAGTATTTATGACATGACTAGTTATAGGTGAAACCTTATTTACCAAAAAAATAGAAAAATACTGAGAACATGACGAATATAACCAGACATTGAAAAAGCACGCTTTGAAGCTTCTGTTTCTACGCTTCTTCATAATTCTGTAGACTCGTTTGCAATCAGGCGTGGTATTTAAACTGATAGTGCCTCGCTTTCCGATCGTTAAATTCCACTAATGAGTTTTTTTCAAATCACAAAGCACTCTTAAAAGCCCCATCGTAGTTGAATATAGCATTGTCGTTCAATGCAGTAAGAAATATAAAGCGTTATTCATTTTGAGGTTGGAATTTTTCATCCCTGCCACATGGCATCTGTCAAATCCATCTGTCAACCATAATGACAGGTAGTTTGTTCTTGCCTTGCCATTTTACAATATGAATCGTTTGTTGCATCTCACTACGAAAATAACAGTTCTATAACATCTGTGTATCTGTAAGTTGATGTCGATTTTTCGAACAAAATCTTATTCAGCGATGGAGGCCATTTCTCGCTCGGCCGCTACGTGAACAAATAAAATTGCTGAATTAGATGTTCTGAAAATTCGAATGTGATCGCTGTGGACCTTGCACTATGGTCAAATGATAACCAACTTTTTTTTGGTCTGAGATTGAAGACATTGATGTGAGCAACATGTGGTTCGAACAGGACGAGTTTGGCTCTATTGTACGAAAAGTTCCCCAGCAGTTTAATTTCGAAATTTGGCGATATCACTTGGTCACCAAGATCGTGTGATTTGACTCCGTTAGATTTATTTTTGTGGGGTTATGCTAAAGATCATGTCTATGCCGACAAACTTTGAAGTACTTAAAAATCAACATCCGTGAAGTTATGGCTGGCCACAATACAGTAAGAAATGTGCCGAAAAGTAATTAAAAAACCTCCCATGGCGATCATTTAACTGATGTTGTATTCCATACATAATGGCATAGTCCAACATTTAAAACAATAACTAAATTTCTTTGAAATCCTTAACACTTTTTATTTTATTTATTTTTAAAATCCTAAAGCACAAGATGAATAACCCTGTACAGGGTGTGTCTCCCCAGAGCTTTTGATATGAAGACCATTAACCTACGTTCAATATATGATGTCCTGGCAAAAAATAACGAAGCCCAGAAAATCCAGGAAACTGAAGGTGGGCAGACCCTAAAGGGTGTAGTAATGCCTAAACAACTTTTGGAACGGGCATAACCAAACAAACTGACCAAATTTACACCATATATTATAAAATATTCGGGAATCTCCCAAGAAATTAAACTGCTCCACCGGGAGTCCCCGAAAACTTATGAAAAATTATTCAGTCAATGGAAGAATAGAACAGACGGGGTTTCCGTCATATTTGATCAAATTTATGATCCCTTCCAGGTTGCATTTTACTTTCAGATTTCTTACTCATCGATTACCATTTATTGAAATAAATTTTATATTTTATTTACGATTTCGATATTGTTTACTCTCAGAAGTATAATAAATTCCTCGCGATATGAACATATTGTTTGCCAACCTACCGTATCTCAATGTAAAATCATTGTAAGCAAGAGGGTTGCATCTTGCAACATAAATCACCAGAGATTCCAATTATTTCGTCATTGTGTACTTAGGCTACTACACGTGATTACAGTAAATCACATAAGAAAAAACACAATTTGCAAATTACAAGGGAAGAGGGTTCAAGACCCCTTTTGAGGGTTGCTTGCTGCACTAAACGATTTACTCGTAGGTATTTGATTTCATGCTTCTACCATGGGAATATGTAAACAAAATTAGATTTTACCCTCATCAAGATGTCGAAGGGATGCAGATGGACGTGCGTCGCTTCACATTGCATAAGGGGATAGCATAGTAGAATCTCAGCCATTTCATTATATCTGGAGTGTGCAAAATATACCCGTAAAGTGCTTAATGAGAAGATACGAGTAACAATGGAAGAAGGGGATACAGTTTGCCTGTATTCCAAAGATAAGAAGTGACCATTCGATAATTGTCTGAATAAGAACTGTTTTTCACACTTTTTGAAGTATCTTTTGTAAGCTGAATGTCATTCAGTTGTTGAATCATGAGCATTTAAGAGATTTCTGAGAAAAATCCCGGTTGACATCGGATAACACCAAAACCACCCACATGACGCACTTAACGTTGAGCAATACTTATGAATTGTGATGTTTAGGTCTATTTTGTTAGACATGTTAGACAAAAGATACTCGTAGCTGCCCATTTTGGTAAAAAAAACTTTGCATGTTTTAAAGTATCCTGGGAATAGCCCAATCTCAAGGGAAATTTTTAATTTGTAAGACTACAAGAATCTCCTTTCACTTACACTGACTCATAACGGTGTAATGATTAATCAAACGCTATACAGGAAACCAATACCAAACACACCTTGAGTTTGAGTGAAACTACATTTCGATCTGAGTCAGAGAAAAAAAAAAAAAAAAAAGATGACAAACCGCAGAATGAGGTTCATAAACTTAGCACCGACACATCAAGTCGATTTACAGATACATGCAAAAAATAAATTCCAAACAGTCCACTACCGAATCGAAACACAAACAGCATTCACAGCTCAAAAGAGCTTGGGATGGCATTTTTTTTGTAAGCCGGGCGAGACCATTGCTCTCGCAATGAGGTCAGCATACCGACATATGATCCAATTAATTGTGCGTTCAGTTGAAATTACGTAAGCCCTTGACACAGTAATAAAAGCCAATAATTATTACTCGCACGGTACACGAACTCATACGTTATAAATATATAGTGTTCCTAGAACAATTGAGTGGAAACAAGATGATCGCATGTCACAATGTTCGTGCGGATTGCCTCAAGTAAGGCAGTGCAATGCGGCAACTTAAAATATGCAAACAGATATCTACTACTATTCGTAGATACGAGTACACGATGAAAAATGTGACCTGAATTTTAGAGGTGTTTTATATGATGTTAGGTCAATTTTGTTTATTAGTCTAGACTAGAACACAGGACTTTTGAGAATTTTTATGAGATGGCTCTTTTAATGCCAAATCATTTCGTCACTATGCGAGCACGCAGCAAAAAAACAATGATAACAGCTTCGAGTCCTCATTATTATATCATTTCCGGCAAAGAGATGCCGCACTATTCATTGTGGCACGCAGGCCATCGTAGCCTTAACAAATATACGCGCATCCCTCGTGCCGACTGCTCGGATGAAAAGTGTAGCCAGTACATGCAGCAAAACAAGACGTATGGAAAGGGGCCTTGCAATTATAGAGAATACCGAAAGCTACTGGCGAGAGAGAAGATAAACTAATCCGCGCAACCATTTCAATATCAGGAAAGATATTCAAAGACTTACAAAAAATTAATGACAAGTAGCAGATTCAAAATCTGTGCTTAAAATTTGAAAAAAAAAAAAAAAAAAAAAAAACAAATCTGCAAACTGTTAAACACCTACACCGATGGTGACCAACATTCTGATGTTTGCCAGATTGAAGAATTCAACTTGGACGATAACAGCCAACATGTTCGCCCACCGGCCCAAAATCAAGTAACGATAGTAATGTCCAAATATGCAGAAATCCAGCAAAGTTTCTAAAGCTGACTGATTAGCTGTAGAAACAAGTGCCGGGAGATTATATGGTACGGAGCATACTATGCACAAAATCATGAATGAAATCTAACCTTCGTGTGCCCGATCCTCAAAAATGGACATTCACTGATCTAGAGAAGGAAAGGCATTTTTACACATTGGTCTTCATTTTGTTTAGCCAAACACTTAACTGACTCCTTATCAGTGTGGTTTTAAATCAGGAATGTTCACCATCGATCAAATATTCAGACTGCGATAGGTTAGGTAGATGGGTGCCTTGTGACAAATAGAGTCACTGCTCACTTAGACCAACAAATTCGGGTCCATTGTGACCAATCGTTTAACCCTTGAAACGTTAAAAGTCCGCTGTTAGAACCACCCAGTTAATGATATAAATCTCAGGAGGTCCGTAAGTTCTATATTACCTAAGTCCTCCAATTTCGAGAAGAAGTAACTACCGAGAGTCCTCATTCTTGCAACGAATAGGGCAGGACAATCACACAGCAGGTGACGAACTGATTCAATTTCTTCTTCGTCCCTGCAGCTTCTACAGTAGTCGTTATGTAGCACACCGAGTCGCTCCGCGTGAACTCCAATGGCACAATGACGAGTAATTATTCCAGAAACGACCAATGTATTATAACGACTAAGTTTCACCAGAGAAGTTGATCTCTTCTTGCTAAAGGCCGGCCATAACGCTCTGGCCGTTGCGCATGTTTCCAGATGAATCCTTCGGCTGTTTGCCTTATCGATGGTTTCGTCTTCTACTTTCTTTCGTAGGGAACTGATTGGGGTTACTACAAAAGGGAGGGCCCGCGATGAGTGCAGCGCCGACCCTTTCCTAGCAAGCTCATCAGCCCTTTCATTTCCTTCGATATCCATATGCCCTGGAACCCAGCAGAGTGTCACCACATTGGCTCTGGATATTCCTTTTAAGACCGATTTGCAGGTTCTCACAAGCCTTGATCTAATTACAGCAGAGTTCAGAGCCTTAATGGAGCCTGGGTGTCTATATAGAAAGTTATCGTTTTACCAACGATATTACTCTCGCGTATAATTTCCGCAGCCTGTATGATGGCTGTGATTTCGGCCTGAAAGACGCTGCAGTCGTCGCTTATTCTAAAGGAGTTGTTTATTCCTTAGGGCCCCACAGTAAACTCCGGCTCTCGTGCCAACGTCCATCTTAGAACCGTCGGTATAGAACGCCAATTCCTTTTTCTTCATGGTTCTCAGGTTCCTCCAGTGCGTTCTGTCAGGAATTCTTATGTTGAATCTCCTTTCAAATGCTAGCGTAGGGGTCATGAAATCAGTTTCCGCCAATCTGCTGGTAGTTCCCCATCGGGATAAAATGAAAGCATGGCCGTAAAGGCTCGATGACCACAATTGGCCTTCTTTCAGTCTTACAGCGGTTTTAGCCGCCAGACTGCTACAGTATATATCAAGCGGAATGAAACTGAGCATGGTTTCCATTGCCGTTGTAGGTGTTGTTCTTATTGACCCCATGACTCCGATACACGCTGCCCTCTGGATTTTGGTGAGGTTTGAAAGCTGATATTGCTTCTCAAGAGCCATCCACCAGACTAGTGAACCATATGTGAGAATGGGTCTTACGACCGCTGTGTATATCAAGTACACCACAGCTGGTTTGAAGCCCACGTGTTACTGAATGCCTTTTTGCAAGAATAGAAAGCTACGCTAGCTTTTTTGATGCGTTCGGCAGTGTTATCCTTCCAGTTCAGTTTGGAATCTAAAATTAAGCCCAGGTATCGAGCTGAACTTGAGATACTTAGTTCAGTACCACCGATGTTTGGGGGTCTGAAGGTAGGAATTGATCTCTTCTTAGTGATAAGAACTATCTCCGTCTTTGAGGGGTTCACTCCCAGCCCTTTGCTGCTGCGTTAAAGCCGTTTTCCTTCAGTATCACCAAGATCTCATCCACTACGAGGAGCCATAATAAAGGAGATAGAACTCCGCCTTGGGGGGTTCCTCTGCAGACGCCTGTCGATAGCCTGTCCACCTGTAGAGGTTGACTGTGAATAATCCAAGCTGTTCTCTCAAGGTTGGTAAATAAAGGGTGCCCCAAAATTCATGCAAAATTTTAATTTTGCGCCATTTGTGCGGTAAAGTGTTGCCAACGAAAAAAAAAGACAGCGCGACAGCTGACAGTTCAGGGTTATTAAAAATGGAGTGCTACACGAAAGAACAACGCCTTTTTATTGTTGAGCAATATTTTAAAAATAATGAATGTATGGCAGCTACAGTTCGCAATTTTCGTACAAAATGTGGTGACTGAATCAATTAGTGATCTTAGACACTCTGACCGTCCTTCAACAAGTCGTTCAACACAAAACATCGAAGCAGTTCGTGACAGTGTTGTTCAGAGTTCAGGAACATCAATTCGGCACCGTGGTCAAGAATTGGACATTTCGATAAGCTCTCTACAGCGTATTCTTACGAAAGATTTTCGCACAACGAAGAGAGTTCGTTGAATTAATTATGGAATAACAACAAGTGGATGCTGATTATTCAAACAAAATCATCTTCAGCGATGGCTTCATCTTGATGGCTTTGTTAATCGTCAAAATTATCGAATTTGGGGTTCAGAAAATCCACGGGTGATTGTTGGGAAACAAATGCATCCACAACGTGTCACTGTTTGGTGCGGATTTTGGGCTGGAGGCATCATCGGACCATTCTTCTTTGAAAATACGGCTGGTCAGGCAATAACAGTTAATGGTGCTCGCTATATGGATGTGGACGACATGTAGTTTCAACAAGATGGTGCCACATGCCATACAGCCCAAGAAACAATTACTGTATGAGTCATTTTCTGGTCGTGTAATTCCCCGTTTTGGTGATCAGAATTGGCCGCCCAGATCATGCGATTTAACGCCATTCGACTTTTTTTTGGGTTTTTTTGAAGTTTAAGATTTATGCCAACAAGCCCACGACTACCAACGCCTTGAAGGATCAAATTGAGCGTTGTATCAACGAAATTCAGTCACATTTATGCAAAACGGTCATGGAAAATATCGACAAAAGACTGCGTATGTGACAGCAAAGCCGTGGAGGCCATTTACCCGGTATGCTATTCCATACATAACCCTATACTGTATACTTTATGAAACAATAAAACATTTACAAATTTTTAATTAAAAATCTGTGTTTGTTAACAAAATTACCTCTTACGAGAATTTTGAGACATCCTTTATAATTCGTGAATATTCACAATCCAATATCAGAGGCACAATGTTCCAAAAGTCTGTGCATGCAACCATCCCAATACGTCGACTCAACATTATTGGAAGAACGTAGTGGGCTGTCAGTGATAAACGCATAGTTTTTGAGATAAGAACACGAACATGGGCAACTCAAGACTCAACGGCGAAGCCTCGGGCAGAACTTCACTATAGACCGCTACAATTCTTCAAGTGGTATGCGATTGAAATTCATCGACTACAATGGCTAAGAAAATAAAAGCGAATAACATTAATTCCCCGGTCCAAAGAAGCCCACAAATAGAAAGAGTCCTTAACCAACTAGGTGTTCAAAATTCACCCAAGAGAAGCATAAGATCATCACCAGAGGTGATGAGATAGTCCACTTCGGGAGGTCTTCTCCTTCGATGTATAAGCTGCAAAAACTTCCCAAATGCCCGCTGATTTATTAATTACGAGTACGTCGTGAATTGAAAATAATCAGCAACAAAAAAAGCTGAAGAGTTAAGAATCCGTATACGAGTACGTAAAATATTATATAATGTTTCTGCATACCAATGAACATACATAATGTAATGTATTCCCGTCGATTTGTAAATTTTTACACGTTGTGTACTTCTTTGAACATACCTACACTCCGGGACAAAATTATAAGACAGCCCACAAATTCTTAAGAGAAAAAAAAGTTTGCTAACATTTGCCAAATTTGATTAAATCATTAGGTTCCCAATTCTAGGGAAAAAATGACAACTGGGTGGAATAGAAAGATAGGACAGGTGAATTTTAAAATTAAATAACAACGTGAACAATTTTTAGCTTTTAATCAATTTTAAAGAATATTTTTGATCCATTTTGTCTCATTCTGTACTAATGGATTCTTTTAATTCCTCAATATTGTTGTACTGCTCTCCAGCTGCATAAATTGCTCGGGAAACTCTCTCCACATGTTCTCAATTATATTCAAGTCAGGGTGATCTTGCTGACCAGTTAAGAAGGGGTATGTTTTTGAGTTTCCTTAACTTGGCGGGAAGTATTGATTGCCACATTATCCTGTTGAAAAATTAAGTTTTCCTCGATAATATGTCCGGTGCTGTTAATTCTGCCGCTGACAAATTGTATTTCGGTCCTCCCGTTATAGCCAATTCCAGCTCATACCATTACAGAATCTTCTCCCATTTGACAGCGAATTAAAATTCGTTGCTCCTTACGCAGATCCCGAAAATAGTAATCCCAGCCATCGGGTTTATCTAAATTTAATTTTGAATACGAGTATGACCACTTTTTCTTCCAATGGCAATGGCTGCGAGCAAATTCTAAATGGCACGTCTTGCGAGCTTCGGTTAAATGTGGCTTCTGGAACAGTTTTCGCCTTTGGAGATGTTCGCATTGTTGTAAAGCTCTTCTCACACTTTTTATGTTGGTTTTAACTCCCGCTTTAACTGCGATTAGACGAGCCGTTAATAAACAATTTGAAACTTCCCACAAAATGGCGCGTTTTTCTCCTGAAATTAATGCTGGTGAACTTCCAGGAGACTTTCTTTTATCATAATTTTCGGGATCATTTATTAAATTTGTCACTACCGTTGGACTTCTCTTCACTGACTTTGATAAAGGGTGACCAGATAGCAATGATAGTTTTTTCAATTGTTATGTTTCAGCAGATGTCAAAGTTACCAATGACGTCCAGCTGTCAAAATATTCAGTAAGGTTTGCCATTTCATCATCCATCGTTTGACGCTCAGTTGTAAATACGCAACGTGAATTTCGTCGTGAGGTCGGTCGTCATCATGGCTTCAGTGCGCAGGCAATTTGTCACACCGTGGAAAAGTTTGAGCGTGAGTACACTCTTTTGGACCTTAAGCCATCAACCAGACAGAGATCGGTGCGAAGTGAAGAAAACATAGCCGCCGTGGCGGCCAGTATCGAAGAAGACTCAGAAATGTCGATTCAGCGTCGATCAGCCGAATTGGGCATCGCCAGCGTATAAGATTTTGCTGACGGAAGAATTGAAGCCGGACGATCATAAACAACGCCGTGAGTTCGCTAATTGGACGCCAGAAATGTTGGCTGGAGATCCGGATTTTGGCCATAAAATCATCTTCTGGGACGAGGTCCATTTTTGGCTCAGCGGCTATGTCAACAAAGCAAAATTGCCGTTATTGGAGCGACCACAATCCACAAGTGTTCGACTAAGCATCAATGCATCCACAAAGGTAGACTGTTTGGTGCGGTTTATGGCACGGCGGCATCATTGGACCTTATTTCTTTCGAAATGACCGTTACCGTCAATGGTCCTCGGTATAGAGCGATGTTAACCGACTTTCTGTGGCCAGAGCTCGATAACATCGACATATCCGAGGTCTGGTACCAACAAGACGACTCTACATGCCATATAAGCGACGCAACGCTCGAAGTGGTGAAGTAGAAATTTGGCGACTGTGTCATCTCAATGCGAGCGTTCATCAATTGACCGCCGCGATCATGCGATTTGACACCCATCGATTATTTTCTCTGGGGCTACATCAAGTCCTTAAATACATCCTTACTGAACGAAGTATGGGCACAAAATGATCAACGGGCACAAAATGATCAAGTTTTCAGTTTTTCTCCCAAAACAAGAAAATTAATGTTGTTTTCAGAAATTATTTTATGGCAGTGCGGTCTAAATGGTAGGTAGGTAGGAAAGAGTGGCGGTTCTTTAAAAAGCCAATTGGTATTAGGTGCCGTTTTGTTACCACAACTCATGAAAACTGAGTCTAAATACATCCTGTTATGTAATGATTCAATCAGATTTAGCAAATTTATTTTTATTTAGTGTCTTGTCATTTTGTCCCGGAGTGTACATATTTCCAATTACTCATGTGGAATGTGTTCTCCTTTGTTCAATTCTCCAATATGTAAATGTCAGTCCTTTAAACCTATAAACAACTCAAAGTCAATTATTTTGAAAAAGGGCACAAGTGGCTAAAACTAAATTTTAAATTGGTCAGATCGACAATGTAAGTTCACAAGGTTACGTGACTTTTTTGGAAATGATCATGCAAAATGAAATGATCTGAGCGTTTGCACTGCAAAATTTTATTCAGTCACTTGTGCCCTTTTTCTAATAACCGATTCAATTAGAAGAGAGAGCTTGGCCTGTACAGCTAAATTGTCAACATAATAATTGTCGATTAATGAAAAAACCACTCATGGGATTCGAACACAGATCAGTCGATCAAGAAATGAAAATGGAATAGTCGGCACAACACAATAGGCATCACATACACGACGGTGTTTACCAAGGCAATGTCCAAAGAAATGTCCCTATGTTCCAAGAACACAGAAAAATCCTCAAACCAACAAAAAAAAAAAAATTGTCAATAAACTCGGTTCATGATCCATGATAGTCAGTATTATAAAAAATCGTTGCATACCCAGAAATAGTCTTCTTCCCCCTAACCTTCAGGACAACGTACAAAGATGATTCTTATATCAAAAACAATATTAATTTAAATTTGTTCAGACCTATTAGTCTGACGTCCTTCCTGCTGAAAAGCATGGAAAGACTGGTTGAGCTACATGTGCGAAAAGTTGCTTTGAGGGTCCATCCTCTGTCAGAGATGCAACTGCGCTTCAAAATCTGGTCAGCAGAATAGAATGTGCGCTTGACAGGAAAGAGTGCACGATAGGCATTTTCATAGACATTGAGGGTCCCTTTGACAATGCGACTTTTGACAGCATGTGTATCTCCGCCAGAAATCACGGCGTAGAAGAATCATTAGTGTTGTACTCTCGAAGGAAGCTAAATATTTAGGAGTAATCTTAGATAGGAAACTTCTATGAACGAAACATGTCCAGCTGAAGACTTTCAAAGCTCTGTCAGTCTTCCCGGCAATTCAAAGGTGTTTTCGACAAGACATGGGGCTTGTCGCCAAGGAAAGTCCTTTGGATCTACACGGCAATGATAAGACCCTTCCTCTCATATGCGTCAGTTGTTTGATGGAATAAACTTTCACGTAAATACGTTACTGCTGCTTTCGCCAAACTCCAAAGAACGGTCTCTCTCGACTGTTTGGGAGCTTTTCGCAGTACGCCTGGCTCTGCTCTGGACGCTTTCATAAACTCATTGGGGAATCATACATCTGTCTCCCAGGCAGAAATATATGCTATCCTAATGGTTGCGGAATATATTGTGAACAGGTGGAAGGGGCGAACTACCTGCGTCTGTAGTGACAGTCAGGCTGCGCTTAAGGTCTTGCTCAATCTTTTAACCACTTCCAAAATAGTTCGAGAATGCAAAACATCCTTTAATTCAGTCGGAAGGCTGAACTCACTGAAACTTGTTTGGGTCCCAGGTCACAACGAGATAACAGGAAATGAGATCTCTGGCGAGCTTACTAGACAAGGCTCAGAAGAGAATTTCTCAGAACCTGAACCCACGTTGGGTTTGCCAGTGTCCTTGGTTAGGGCTTACATTGGCGATTTCTATGAACACAATCGAAGGTCGCATGATGCAGGATGCAGGTAGACTAAACGAAAGGCCCCCGTCGTCTGTAAGAAATCAGACTGCAGACAACTTATTTTCATTCTTACGGGCCACTTCGCTTTTGCCAAGCACAGGTTTGACTGCTACCGCTGTCTGCGACTCCTGTGGAGAGGGCGATGACATTGTGGAACACTTCCTATGTGATTATCCCGCCTTTGCTCGGATCAGGTGCTGATGTGGTGAGTGCTCTTACATTAATTGGGACTTGTAACTAACATATAACTCCACTATAACCCAATTGCATTATTATATTCTACGCCGATTAAAGGCAGGTTCTTATGGAATAGGTATAGAAATTAAACATGGAAAAATGAAGTATAAACGATTTAAAAAAAAATACCTTTATCATTGATCCATTACTAACGGTCCGACAATGCAACATTTTCATTTTTCTGAAATTAAACGAAATTAAAAGTTAATAAGTATACGAGTATCATTAAACAAATCGAATGCAAAATTTATTTGAAAAGTATCGTTAAAAACTGCTTCACTTCAAAAGCTCAAAATATCAGAGAAAGTACGAGTCTGGATTGAAAAATGGAAAAGACCTTTCCGATGAATTTGTGTCTGCTGCGAGCAATGGCGGGACATTTCTACAAGATGTCCTCAGTAGTCTCTTGCTCTTCCAGACAGAGTCGGCAAAGATCTGAAGGAGTTTTGTCCACATTATATAGACAGTAGTTGAGCGAACAGTATCCAGTTAAGAAGACCATTAGGAGCTTTGTATCTTTTTTTATGAAAAGAGATAAGCTCATCAGCTCTTTTTTGGTCGAGAAATCAATGAATTTCTTAGCTTAACGAATGCTTAGGTTAGAGTTCCATTTAGAGAGCAGTTCTTGTTGCAATCCGCAATCTCATTACCTTCGACTCCCCTATGTCTAGGTACCCATATAAGAGTAATGGTGTTATGAGCATTTAGCATTTAGCTGCTTTAAGGTGTTTAAGCAATTCCAGGCAGGCTTAAATCTAAAGTAGAAAGAGTGAAGCTTTTATTTAGGCTTGACTGTCGGAAAGAATGTTACGGAGATTACATATGATGCTCTCTCTGGCGAAGATTTCGGCCTGGAATATGGATGGAGAGTTTCCCATTGGGACTACTACTTCATAGATTTAGAGGGATGGCCGAGGACAACCACACCAATGCAATACCCAAGCATGCCAGCCTTTGAATTTTGTTGTAATGCATTTTGGACGGAGGTTTGTTCAACCTTTTCCCATCACCCTGGTGAAGCATATGTAATAGTTGGAACTACTATTGTGAGGTAAGCCCAGTAGACCATTATTGGCCAATGGGGTTTACATTTCGTTCCAAAGAGTTTCAAGCACGCCTAGGTGTTTATTCCAAGTGAGTGTATGATCGAGAGTTGTTCCCAAAAATGTGAAATTTGTATGCTATTTAGCACCAGATTTGAGACGTTTGTTTTCTTATTTTTAGTGAAGTGAACGATGATCGTTTAATTCGGATTTACTCTAAGCCCTTCGATTTGACACCAGTCGCAAACTTTGTCAAAGGCATGAGGCACTCGTAAGTGATGGTAGATTCATTATTTCCTCTTATAATTATAACCAGATCATCGGCATAACTTAGCTTTTCATATCCGGAGTTATTCAAGTCATTCAGAAGTTGATCAATAACGATAGACCATAGTAGAGGTGAAAGAACGCCCTCCTGAGGGTAACCTTTACTGATTTTATTTATAGCGGATGGGTGACCTAGAGTGGCAAAAATGACCCTGCCAGTCTACACCCTTGGCAATTAAGGCTTTCTCTATGAAGGTATGGGAGGTGTTGTCAAAAGGTCCAGCCATGTCAAGAAATGAGCAGTGTTATTTCTTTTACATTGAGGGATTCCTCTATTTGTTTAACGAGATAATGCAGTGCCATTACGATGGATTTTTCTGCCTGATAGTCAAACTAGAGTTTGTTTAGAAGGTGGTTCTTAAGTATATAAACGCGGATATGGTGGTCCACGACTTTCTCCATAACCTTTAGGCAGAAGGATGTTAGGCTCAAGTACTTTGGATCCGATAGGGATTTTTTGCTTTGGGAATGAAGACAACATTGACTTTACGCCATGGTCTTGGGATATGATCAAATTCGTAACCGGATCTGAAAAGTGCAGTTAGGATAGGAATTAAAAACTCCATTCCATGTTGCACCAGGGCAGGGAATATTCTATCCAGAAACAGCCCATTTGATTGTATCGGAAACAAACATACGTACATGCGTACAGATAGGCTTACAGATATGCGTACAGATCAGATTGAAGATAAGTGAGATAGCTGAGATCGTCAGCGTCGTCATCAAAATATCATTCAAAATGAACTTATGTAGGTTCTCCAAGCATTCTGTAAGATGGGTTCAGAAACTGTTTCCAATTGAACAAAAACGCAATCGACTAACGATATATCGCGAGTGTTTGGAATTGTTTCAAACCGATGCAGAAGATTTGTTGGCCTACAGATGGGACATAGGTTCACCACTATAACCCCTTAGGGTCAAAAGAATGGAGAAGATCTGGATTACCAGCCCCGAAGAAATATAAAGTTAAATTATCGGCGGATAAGGTAATGGCATCGGTATTTTGGGACTCAAAGACATCATGGTTGATCACCTTGCCAAGGGTCAAACAATCAACTCCGATGATTACTGCGGTGTTTTGTGTCGGCTGCGAGAGGAAATACAGAAAAAGCGTCCAAGAATGTGTGAAAGGAATAAATGGCACGTCGCGTCAAACCATGACTGAAATACATAACTGTGGGTTTGAATTAGTACCGCTCCTTTCTATTCCCCTTGTAACTTTTATCTGTTCCCCCGACCTCAAAAAAAAACATTTGGAACGATAGGGATAACACGAAAAACTTCAACTTCAAAGCTCATTTCTGACTTTTCATTTATTCAAAATAAAACTCGTATACACTTTCAAAGTTCGATACTCCAAAGTGTATTAATAGCCAAAGATCAATGTCATTTTATAAAATTAGAATATTATACGCCCAAGAAGAGCAATAAAAAATCGCCAAACAAATCTTTGAACATTTTAATAGCCAGATTTAGTATCGCAACTGCATCAGATGTTCCAAACGGAGCGTTCGTGATGCATGTACGTTTGGCATCAAAACATAACAAAGTCCAAAAGCAGTCCATAAATTATCTCCCCCCAACATAGGTATTTACAAATGACGACAAACTAAAGTATAAGGAAGGAAAGCAACGTTCTCTATTAAAGGAAGGGAAATTCGTTTCTAATATACATGTGTATAATTAGAGCCTTGCTTTTGCATCGTTAATACAGACGGAATGCGTGAATTTATTTAAATATATAAATGTTATATATGAATTAACATGCCCATACACTGTTTATTATTTAGTTAATTAAACATGTGTCTAGTATGAAAATAAATGGATATGGACTGTATCTAGATATTCTGTTATTTCAGAGATAACCAACTTTGAAGCATTGTGCATAAGTGCTGCCAGATCAAGTGAGATACACAACTTTGAGTTGTTGATGAAGAAGAAATGGGAGACCAACCGATATCACTTTTATTTTTATTGTAGGCACTCAGTCAAGTAACATTAAAGTGCCTACTCATACACCAATTTCCAGGAACCAATTTGTAGGGTATTAGAGTGGTAGAAATCGAGTGCTACTCTCCACACGTTCCAATGTGTGCAGATGATCCTTCTTTTTTTTCAACATTTATTATCATACCATACATACGCTACGCCTACTTCCTTGACTGCACGATGGGAACTAAAGTAAATCACCACATAAAGGGAGGAGTTTTGAAATTTGCCTGTCGTTTGCCAGTTCTGATTTCAGAACAATAAAAAAAATCATCCTTACAAATTGTAGCCTGTAAATTAGTGTGTGAGTGACACTTTTAGAGATCAACAAAAAGTATTGGTGAAAAGTATATCGATACTTTCTGTTCGATAACCAATACTTATAAACTCGATACCATTAGTTCGATAACTAACGATAGTATTGCAAAATTTACTTGGCATTGAAAACAAACTATCGGCACACAGAAAATATTAATAAAACGCGGAAAAGGAATATGTGGGACGGCATCAATCCTTACGTAACAGACCCTTTCCCTTTTTTTATGGAAGCACTTTTCTTTTTGATCAATTATATATAATTTACTTCACGTGATTTTTTTCACGGTACGACATTTTCTTTCACGGCACGTCATTTTATGTATTCGTCGTGTAGTAAAATAGGCGAATATTGATATTCGTACATGAATCTCCTGAAGTTGGTCCGTCATTTACCATAATTGCAGGCGTTGATGTGGGCGTTTTTCAAATAATCAAACAATATGAAGCCTAGGACCCAAGTAACGTGTGTACCAAGTTTGATTTCAAACTTACAGCCTCAAAAAGTGTTACATATAGAGAGACGGACGGACTGACGAACGGAAGGACATGGCTGAAACAAATTCGTTTTTTATGCTGATCCTATACAGCCTTGGCCATAAATGAAAAAAAAAATACATTTTATAAAAAAAAAACTATTGCAGGTAGGTGAATATTTTTGACTACCCAGGATCCGTTACCTATTAATGACTAAATTATGGGGAATCCCCGCGATCTTTAACTCTGGATATTGTACGTGCGGTAAAATTGTTATCATTTTGAAAATAGTAGTGAAAGTGTGCACATCAGTTTTTTGCGGATATCTTATTATTCATTCATAGTTAGATGGCTAGGCCAAAAAGACACGAATTAAGTGAAGCTGATAGAGCCCAAATTGTCCTTTTGACCTCTCAAGGGATATCTAAGTAAAATATTTCAAAAACTCTAAAGCATTCGCTTACAACCGTTAAATATGCCTTAAGGCTACACACGGAGACTGGAGAGTACATTTCTAAACCGCACCCAGGCAGAAAAAGAAAGTCTTCGGCTCGTGAAGATCCAATTCTGACCCGGGAGTCTTTAAAAAATCGGCAAAAGAACTCTTCTGAACTAGCTGCTTCGCTTCAGGAACGCCAAAATGTTACGCAATCTGCGAGAATGGTTAGAAGAAAGCTAACAGAAGCCGGCTTAGGTTGCAAGGTCAGAAAAAAACCCTGGCTTTCTGAGGAGAAGAAGAAACGATGCCTTAAGTGGACCAAATTGCATAAAGATTGGAGCCATGAAGATTGGAGCAATGTTCTATGGTCAGACGAGGCAAATTTTGAGATAAGTAAATTGCATACCTCTAAAAACAAAATCAAAAGCGGATTTACGAAAAGATTGGACATTTTTTTAATAAAAGTGGGTCCGAACTGAACACTAAATCAGAATGTATCTTTACAGAAGAAGAGAAAAGAGTATCATCTCGATTGTGTGGTACCCATAGTCAAGTTTCGTGGTGGTAGTTGCATGGTGTGGGGCTACATGGTGGCAGGAGGCATAGGAGAACTATCCACGTGTAAGGGAAAAATGAAAAGCGACAGCTTTATTGATGTTTTAGGGACCTCTTTAAAGGCATCCTATCGTAAAATATTTGGGAATAGGTCTCACCGAAGGATCATTTTTCAGCAAGATAATGCAACAACAATGGAATGGTTTTCAAATCAAAACATTCATGGAGGAGCCAGCTCAATCGCCAGACCAGTACCCGATGAGTACTTCTAAAAACGAGGATAAAGAAAATAATACAATAATACGACGAGAATGAGAAAAAATCAGCTCGGAAGAATGTTTTAATTTAGTTGCTAGCATGCTTCGTAGAGTTCTTGCAGTGATAAAGGTCAATGGAGGGCCAACTAAATATTAAATTATAAAAAAAAAATGTTCGTCCACATACTAATTGCTTTTTTTATTTATACGCATTGCATTTTTTAGATACAACGGCATTTTATACATTTACGTAGGGTGCTTTTCGTTTATGACACCATTCCAGCGGAAATTTTGTCCAATCTGGAAGTCACCCATAGGGTGAGGGTACTGGGCATATCCCGAGAGGATATATCCATTTACGTGGACAGCCAAACAGGCATTAAGGCACTGACAGCGGTAAGAATAAGATCCAAAGTAGTTTCACTCTGTCGTTTAGAATTTAGGGCTCTGAGCAGACAGAACAATGTTCAAATTATTTAAATGCCAGGTCATAATGATTTCATTAGAAACGAAATGGCCAGGATGGGGTCCGACCGATGTGCATTATTAACATGCAAGGGTCCACGCACAACTCTCATACATGAAGTCAATAATAGCAGGGAAATTCTTGATTTTAGCAAAGAGCAGGTGGAAAAAATTGGAAAAATATTGATGGCAGCAAAACAAATAACCTCCTATCTCTTAACAGATTCTCGACATTCTTAGTAACCAGAGTATTAACGGGACATAACCCTTCAAATAAATGCTATGGGCGGATGGGAATAACTAACGGTGAGCAAATCTGTAGAGGTGGAGGAAGACACCTTCCACTTTTTGTGACAATGCCCTAGTTTAAGTAGATGTCGCTAAACTCTCCTTGAGAACTAATTCTTCGAAGAGTTTCATAAAGTAGCAGACATACAACTACAATGTATTCTGAAATTCTGCAACCAGCCAGAATGGGAAAAATTCGTATTCGAGGCAATTGGTGTGGAATCTATCAATCCGTAATATTCGCTAGCTTAAGCGGGTGTCGCTGGTCTGCCCTTAGAAACTTTTCCTTTGGATAACAGCACAAACTGGCAGACTAACGTATAGCTATGCTGGAATTTGTTTGAGGCAAACAATGAAATACCCACCACCCCAACATTCACACAACAATAATTCTAATCCTGTGCGGGATGACAGCTATGACAGCTTGAGCAACCCTCGAACCTAACCTAACCTTCCCGTTTTTTCAATGTTCATCATGTGCATCTTACTTCTACTTTACGCGAAATACTTTTAATCTCTGTTGTACCAATGCTTTTCTTACATAAAACGGTTTTTTTTTACATAATTTGCACGTGTGAAAGGGGCTATGAATACCCTTATACTAATTTTAGGACACGGACGTTTTGTGGAAAGGGGAAGAGACAGAGAGAAAGACAGATTGGTGTAGTTGGTTTGAAACTCAGCTGGTATTAAGTTTCAGTGAACTCCAAGGGTGGCTGTCCAGATAACTGGGGAGCTTGTTTGTTTTTGCTTTTTTCGTTGCTCATGATTCACAGTATTTTATTCCGTTCTCCTGATGTCATCATCATGATCAAGTTGCATTTTAGCCATATGACCGCCCTACTGCCAGTGTTATGCCTTCGCAGTAGAGTTAAGCTTTCGCAATTGATCGACTTTTTATTTATTTCATGCAAAATAAATAGATGGATTTTTGACATCAAGATTCGAACTGTGAACCTGTAGCGTGACAAGCGATGATGTTACCACTACACCACGGCCACCCTGTGAAGAAATTAGCACCAGAAATTTGATATGCAATGTTAGCAATATATTTGCTGATGTTATTCGATTACCACCGGAAATTCATGTAAACAAGTTCTTACATTTGCCACAACTGACGTATGAAATTCTCAGAAAAAGTTGTTTAATTCCAATTTCACATAAAAAAAATAAACTATCTGCGGGGATACGAGGGAGATCTTTTCCCCCCCATGAAGATCTCATAAAAATCCCACTAAGTTGCACACATCTAAACATTAGTATCGCAACAGTTTGCCGGATTGTTTTGTAAACAAATCCAAAAACCATCCTTGAAAAGTGCTAGCATTCTATTTCATTTCAACTGACCCTGTTTACATTGGCAGTTTATAAACAACACTCAAGCGGACACTGCGTCCATTTGTACTATTTGAGAAGCCCGAATAAAAATACCCACTTTGCGTTTGGTATTGTTTATTAATTGAACTGAACCATTTTCCCGCCATCATCATTTACCCGAATGTTGCGCTTGTCGTTCAAACGTTGGTTTTGGTATTCTCCACTGTTCCAGCAATACAAACACATGTCGTCGTATACATATGTATTATATATACTCGTATATGTGATTGTGTTATTAATGCCCGGAAATCGTAACTTTTCTGGTTGGAAACAAATCGTTTCGATTAGAGTTCGATTAGCATATTTAAACGTTTAAACATTTTGTGAAATATCGTAAAATGCAACATAAATTTTAAACAATATGTAGGAGTGTTACATCATGTGTGTTAGTTAAACTGCTAATTGATGAACAATACAATAAAAGTTGCCCTATTTTCGTTTCCCATAGAATCATTGAAGCGTTGCGATTCTTTTTATGGAAATGAAACAAAGATAAATGCTACCGATCCCAGATACGCTTGTTGCGAAGAAGGGCAGACCCTTCATTTTGATAAGTCATTGCTTCAATTGGTAAAACCACAAATTTGTTTAAAATTTGACTCGTAAAGGAAATGTCCTCCTGCTGAATGTGAAGAGACGGCACTCCTTGACAGCGCTTGAAAAATTAACATTTTTATTGCGGGAAAATTGTGGGAAATTTCTTCACTCTGGTTGTGTCATGGAAGAGTGCTCAATTTTTATTACATTTAAAAAATTTTCAAGGAATTTTAGATGCATTTGCACACATTTAATGAAAGGTTGAGAAGCAATGTGAACTCAGCCGTTTAAAAAGTTAAAAAAAGAAATGAAAAAATAGAAAATAGAAAAGCAATATACTGAATAAATTTTAAATCGGGAAAATTAAAACAAAGTACACGACCAGATCGCACGTACTTGCTCGTACATATGTTGTTCATTCGTACATCACTCGCATTTAAATAAAATCGTTAAGAATTATAATTTGATTTTATCGATTTTTCAAAACTTGTACGTCATGTCATGACATTGCATATGTCAAATGTTGCTTAGATATTAATTTTTTTGAATCTATTAAGTAAAGTACCGTTATACGTATTTATTGGCAAACCTTATGCATAAAGGCTCAACCATAATCAACATTTGGAAAACATAAGCTAATGTCATAACTGAACGAAATGCATCCCTATGTTCTGTCAATTCCAACCTATGACCATAATACTTTTGCCTGTATACCTATCTGTCAAATCAATCTTTGCCCGTTTCTTCTGAAACATCATCCAATGCCCTTATATTTTTCATTTGATTAAAATAAAAGGCATCTCTTTTATCGAAAAGGCACCTATTTTTGCTAACACTTTCTATTAATATATGCACGAATTTGTAGTCTGGCATCTTTTTTGGAAAACTTGCATAACAAACATGACAACTGTCAGATTTACATAATGAGCGACTGAAACCGCTCTCTCTTATGTTCGCTCATGTTTGCAAAAGTGAACGAACATTTAACGAATCGATGTTGGGCTTATTATGTGTTGGATGATAAGATTATGAGTATTCGTGGGTTTACATATGCGTGAATATGCAGGCGAATGTTGATTATGTTTCTCACTTAAGTCTGCCCCAACTAAAATATGAAATTTCATGAAAATCGCCATTTTCAAGCATATTCATTTTTTACAAAATCAGTCAATTAATTTTTAGGTCAACATGAAAATTCACCTCGAATTAGGAGCACACAGACCCATACTAGTCGTTTACACTGCAGTCGGCTAAGAACACATACGAACGGACGGACAGACCGACAGACAGACAGAAAGACAGAGAGAGAATCTCACTTTTATGAGTTTGTCTTTTATAGTAAATGACAAGTTTGAACTAAATCTCGAAAACGAAAATTGTTAAGAAACCAATATTTGCCCATTTATGTCCAAGTAAAAAGGTCAAATGTCTGTTTACGAGTATTCAACGAACGCACCACAAACAAACAGATACAAAAATACTGACATTAAAATCCAGTATAGCTGAATAGAACATTTAAATTATTCTGACCTTTTCGTTCTCAAATTTGAATGTAATTACCTACCTAAAATGTCAGTAATTACGAGTATCTTTTGACAAGGCGCGGGATAAAGACCACAGGTACCGTGAAGTGTTGTGTAGGGTGTCTTCTGATATTGAACATCTAAATATACAAAAAAAAAACATGTCCTGGCTGATTCATCACCGTCGAGCCGAAAACACTGAAACTAGAACTATGAAATTTGGACAGTACTTGGGTTTTATGACGTAAACACTCATTAAGAAAGGATTTTTCGAAATTCAACCCCTAAAGGGGTATAAAAGTTTGTACATATAGGAAAAAATATTTGTTCAGTCAGATTTACTTGTAACTTATCATAGGTTAGGTTAGGTTCAAGCACACGGTTTATGACACACATAGATCAGGGTAGGTCCATTGTGATCCCACAGGATCAGGGGATTTCTCCCGTCCTACCTTAGAACCAATTGGAGTTTCTAATGAAACGATTGAGGTTCCTAATATTCATGATAGCCAGTTCACAGAAGCTGTCTTAGAAGTAAGCTCCCAAGTGAAGCCTTCTTCTGACAGAGAGAGAGCCGGTCAAGTGCAGTGGGGATGGAGAATTGTCTCCTCCGTTTATAAACGGCAAACCAAAATCCACGCGAGTGAAGCCGCGGGCATCAGTTAATTGCATATAATATCTTGTTTGCTATATCTTCACCAATAACCTGATTTATGACACTTCGATCAGTGTGGTTTTTGACCTGGAACAACATTGATCACATGGTCGTAGATTCTGTAGAAACTCCTGAAGTCTCAAATTGAAGCACCATTTTTTTCAATCAGTTTGTAATGACGAAGTAGTAGATCCATGTCTAGTTTGGAGAATGTACGTTGCTCTATCTAGACTGGTAAAACTATCAGCCAAGCTTTCGATATTCAAAATGGTTTCAAACATTGCTACGCGGTATCATGCTAATTCTTAAACATCATTTTTAAAAGAATTCTGCGAAACTTAGAAGCCTATTTCAAAGTACGTCAACACTGACATCATTAGAAAAATGCAGCGAATATATAGTACGTACCTAGTCAAGTCATAAATACCGGTATACGCATTTTTGGTGATAAAATAAAAACGAACAAGTATTTTTTTTCGATTTTTCTTTTGTGTAAAACGATCATTGGAAAATTGTCCACTGTACGGATAAGTGCACGCTTCAAGGGCTTAATTTTTCGGTGTCAAGTAGAACAAGCCATCACCTCTAAAACTTACCACAGGTTATATACCAAAGGATTGAAGTGTGGAAGCAAAAATTCGACGCGCGGAATAAGTTCTGATGGTCCTTTGGATGATCGGGCATAGACTCTCTCAAGGCCCCGTCCCACAGAATCTGTCGACGTCGTTCCGTTGAAGGTTCACGTTGACGTATTGCCGGAAAGAACAGTCCCATAAAATCCGTCGCATACCTCCTACGTTGACAGATGACGGCCATTTTGTTACTGCTGAAAGTGTTTTCTCTTCAAGCTGTCCGATTGTCAACGGCGATGACAGTTTCTCTACATTCTCTCAATGCTTCAACCAATGAATGTGGTTACTCTCAATTTGTGAACGCATGAACTTCAATATGTGAACGTATGAACTTCAACGCGTGAATGTGTGAACTGCCAACGGATCAGCGGACTAAAAAATTAGAAAGTAAACCTACTTTATCCGCCGAAGTTCACATATCCTTTCATAAGAATGTGTGTATTCTATCTAGCTGTCAGTTAAAAACGACGCAACAACAGATCGACGGATTCTATGGGTCGGGGCCTTCATCTCGCTTGAACAAATTCCTCAGTATTAAATATGTTTCTAAAATTTTCCTGCGACCGTTTTTTCGTGTACCGGCTGCGTTGAGCTTTCAAACTTTCATTCCGTTTTCTTTTTAATTGGGCTATGAGCAAGTGGCCAGTGTGTCTTTTATATGCGTTTGCGATTTCTGCGATATCTTCATTTCTGATGACAAGATTTTTTGCTTTCATCGCCTTTGTAGTTCTGACAGTGCGAGGGTGTCCAGATATTTGACATCAGTTACTCCACCAGAGTCCTCAAACAATTTAACAGTTCGATACACAAAATTGCAAAGGTCCGGAAAATATCGCCTCTTTTCATATTACACTTGTGAAGGCCAATTACCACAACACGGTTTTCAACTCCATATTTATAAACGACTTTTGTGTTAACCTGTCAATATAGAATGGATGTGTTCATGTTCAATACTAGTTTCACGATGAGTGCGGTTAAGCGTGTACGTATGGTCTAACAAAATTTCGCTAAGTAAATATCCGCACTAATTAATAAATTTTTGACGATAATTCATTTTCTACTTTTAGAAAATTTCTTCGGATTTCGACGTCAACTGAAGTCAGTATAATTCTTCCACGGGGCAATTTCGCATTTTTTTTAAATACCGTTGTAAACAGCAACCAAAAATATATCGACTGAAATTATTTATTTTTGTTTGTATTTACTATTTGAAGACATATTCATGGGACTTTGTGGGGAGGTTACACCTTTATTGAGAAGAGAAAGATGCAGACATGTTTTCGGCATCGCACCATAGAATTTGAATTACTTTTGGTAGGCGGGTTACGCCTCTCATGAGCCCTTCCGACACATTTTTCATATACCTAGTCCTGCCATAAGTTCTGTTACATAATTTCCAGCGCTTATCGTTAAAAACGTCTTGCGGGAATAGAACCGTTAACTTTTTTTCAGAACACATGCACTGATCAGTGAAGAATACTAGTCAGTTTGGTTTCAGTTTGCAAACTATTAACATTGAATGGGGCGTTAAAGAGAATCGAGTCGCGGTAATAGCGTTGCATAAGTGCGGAAAGAATGCTGGCCAAATTTTCGAGTTCCTAAAACCACTCGAAATATCGAGAATATTCATTTATCGGGCTATTGTTCGCTTCGGCGAATTGTCTGGAGTAGCGGACAGGCCAAGAAGTGGTCACCCGCTCGTCGTCCGTACGGGTGCGGTAGTAAAGGCAGTGCGTGAACGAATTCGGAGAAATCCCCTTAGGAAGCAGAAGATCATGTCCAAGGAATTGGATATATCAACCAGATCCATGTCTAGGCTGATTTGGTTTGATCTGCATATGAAAGCCTATCGTCGGTCCACGAGTCATCGTCTAACTCCTCAACTAAAAAAATTAGGCTGGAAAGATGCAAGCAACTTTTGCAGTGGCACGCGGACAATGGCCATGAAAACATTCTGTTCACGGATGAGAAAATTTTTACCGTGGAAGAATTTTTCAACAAACAAAATGACAAAATTTATGCCACTTCATCTAAGGAAGCGAAAAAAGTTGTTCCAAGGGTTCATCGTGGCCATCATCCCGCTTCCGTAAATGGTCTCTCACCATGGTGTCACATCCCTCCATTTTTGTGAAAAAGGCGTAAAAACTGGTGCAAAGGTTTACCAAGAAGATGTGCTAGAGGGTGTTATGTGGGGTTTGACCAATACCTTTTTCAATGGATACAGATGGATCTTCCAACAGGACTCTGCTCCAGCGCACAAAGCTAAAACCACGCAGGAGGGGCTCAGAGTCAATATTCCTGGCTTTATAAAGGGTGGTTAAGTTTTAAGGGCCGATGTTGATTTTGAATAAAACACAAATTATTTAGGAAATTACTGTCATTTCTTTTTATTATGATAATATTGGTATGGTTCAATTATGTATGGAACAAAATATCGGCCAAATGGCCTCCGCGACATCGGCGGCACACCTCCATCCGATGGTCCAAATTTTCGATGACGCTGAGGCATAATTGAGGTTCTATGCCGTTAATGTGCCGAATTATCTCATCCTTTAGCTCTTGAATTGTTGCTGGCTTATCGACGTACACCTTTTCTTTCAAATAACTCCAAAGAAAGAAGTCCAACGGTGTCAAATCACATGATCTTGGCGGCCAATTGATCGCTACCACGTGAGATAACACGGCCATTGAATTTGTCGCGCAAAAGAGCCATTGTTTCGTTAGCTGTGTGGCAAGTGGTACCATCTTTGTGGGTGCATTGGTTTTTCGACAATCACTCTTGGATTATCATTCGCCCAAATGCGGCAATTCTGCTTATTGACGAATCCACTGAGGTGAAAATGTGCCTCATCACTGAAGATGAAGATGATTTGATTGATCATCCACTGTTGCCATTTCTTGCCACCATTGTGACCATTGACGACGCTTGAAATGGTCAAGAGGCTTTGGTTCTTGAGTCAATTGCACCTTGTAAGCGCGTAAATGCAAGTCTTTATGCATAATGTTCATCAACGACGAGCGTGAGAGGTGCAATTGTTGGGCACGACGACGAGTTGAGGTGGACGGCTCTTGAGCCACACTATCGCGAACAGCAGCAATATCTGTTTTATATTTGTAACAGAACTTATGGCAGGACTAGGTACCATCGTAATTCGTAAAATTTGTTTGCTATTCATTTTGAACTATAACATCTTTCATTTCTGTTATTGCCACCATATTGAATGCTATTGCCCTTCGTAGACGGAGTGTATGTATGTAATTATGTACATTAGGGTCGTCACTATTTAGGGCATGAACTCATTTTTTGAATTTATCCATATAAAATAAATGGGATTTTACTAAATTTTTAGCAGATACAGGGTGGCTGATGAAAGCCGCTACCAAAAAAAAAATTTAATAACTTTTTTTCTATTTAATGAATCTGGTTAATTTTTTTTTTATTTTGCAGATTGATTTTTAGATTTAACAAAAATGGATAACTGGAACACTGAAACAAGAATTTGGATTGTCCGCCGCTATCACGCACTGGAGTCCGTAGTTTCCGTTCAAAGAGAGTATAGGCGCACGTGCACAATGATTTGGACTTATTGCCATATTAAATTTCAAATGGCCAACTAACTGAACGCAGCAGACTTCCCGATTCGCTTGGAATTTTGCCAGAAGATCCTTCAAATGGTGGAAGAGGACGGAAACATGTTGAACTGTCTTTTTATGTCTGACGAGGCCCATTTCGATTTAAACGGCAACATAAACAAACAAAATTGTCGAATATGGAGTGCTTCCAACCCACAGATACTCCATGAGACGGAATTGCATCCACTTCGTGTCACAGTGTGGTGTGCAGTTTCATCACGCTGCATTGTCGGGCCCTACTTCTTCGAAGAAAACGATCACACCGTTACGGTTACTGGAGACCGTTACTCAAGTAACATGTTAAGAGAGTTTTTCTATCCAGAATTACGCCGAATGAGAATTTCCTTCAACTCTGTGTGGTTTCAGCAAGATGGTGCAACTCCTCACATAGCCCGGCCTGTTATGACAGAATTGCGACGAAAATTTCCCAATAAGCTGATATCCAGAAACTCCACATTCCGCCTGACCTTACTGCACCTGACTTTTTCTTGTGGGGTTATTGCAAACAGGAAGTCTACAAAGCAAAACCAACAAATTTAAATGAACTAAAGCAATCCATTCGAGAAACAATTGCGGCTATTCCTGTCTCAACTCTCCAAGCAGTAATGAACAACTTTTTGGTAAGATGCCGCACATGCATCAACGAGCAGGGGGGTCATTTAAATTTCATTATTTTTAAAACTAATTAAGCTATATTTAATAAAATTGAATGAGCTTTAACATGAATAAAAGAAAAATGAATTCCATACACTGAAATATTCATCAGCCACCCTGTACATACTCTATTATTTGCCAAAAATCTAAAACTGGGAGAAATTATTATTGTTACAAACTCTGAATATTCATACAACTAGTGATGCACTAAAACAGAATTTTGTAAATATACCACTCCCAAGCCCATAGCCAAAATGCCATATCGAAGAAAACAATACTCCGCTATCCGTATGTCAATCAACGACAATTGATTGAAATTCAATTAAGGAGATATTTTTCCATGATTCCGCACAAGGAGTGAGGTGTGTGAGTAGATTCAATTTTATTCGACAGCAACATATGGGCCCACGAAAGTGTCTATCTTTCTGTAGTACATATTCACATATAAACGTTACCGTTTTGTAACAAAGTCAAAGTCCCAAATATTTGCGATCTCTTTTCCGTTTCTACCAAACGAATTGAGCATACGCACATTCATCCCTAAATTAATATACGGATACATGTTACGAGTATGTACTTGAGAAACAACGTGGCATGGCATTGTTTAATTTAAATGACCAGGAAAGAGCAGCTGTACCAGTGGGCTCTGATAAATCCATCGATGTAAACTGAATTGAAACAACACAAAAGTGTACCGCTCCGAGGTACGTACGTCATCCGTATTAACACTGCCACTATTGCAATTGTGGTGCAGGGTTTTGTCTGCATGGCTGCCCTAGGCACGTCCACCACCTCTCAGTGTTGTGACAATGCAAAAAAAAAAAAAAGGAACTAAGGTTGGACATACATTTCGGTTTTCACATTTAGTTCTTTTGTTTCATTTACCATGCAGGTAACAAGAAAAATGAAAAAGGTAAACGTTGCAGCAATAGCAAAACAAATGACCCTAAGAAGCAGGGACCGGAGAGCCATGCCCGAGTTGTTTGCTCCGAATTTAATGCTTTGGACACGTATTCCCAACACAAGAAAGACATACGAACAACATTCACAGTTGAATGTGTAGAGCTTAGACCGGAGCGGAGGTGCGAGGATAGAGGTTTGTTTCTGAGTTAGATATCGTGCCGCTGTTGGGTGGAGTCATTGGACGCCTTTCAACGATGTCCGGTCTTGCCGATTCCAGCTAAACGTGACTTTACACATAAACCGTTCCATTAAAGGTTGCTTCAGCAGACAACAAAAAGCAATAAAATTTTATTTGAATTTGTGAAAGATAAAGGGTACGCTCGTGCATTTAGTAAAGTAACTAGGATAGAGAGGAAAGAGGTCCTAAGGGATTAACTGAGAAGGGTACTGGTATTTCGCAACGAATAGATACTTCTTTGTCTGAGGTTTGTTGGTCAGTAAACTGCGCACCATTATCAGCAGCAATATGAGTTTTAGTCAAAATGTTGCTTGATCAAAAATGATCCTCTATTGTACGGTACCTAGTCGCTTTTAGTAACACCGCTAGAGTAAAATTGAATGATTTTCAATTAACGTCAAAGTGATTCTTCATTCTTTTTTTTTAATTTTGCGAAGATTCCGCTATAAAATAGAATTTTATTCGGAGACTATGATCTATGATACAATAAATAAATGAAATGGAGAAGTAAAATAGACTGAATAGTTCGGATACATAGGTAAATACTGCTTCCGAAAACGGTTGGTGTAACTCAGACTAAGAAACTGCACTGAAAACAAATAGCCTAAAATGTCGTATTATAAGGTATGTAAATAAATATTTAGGCACTAACTGCCTATACAGGGCCTGGCCTAGCTTCTCACAGCCACTCGTGCAGTGCGCCACACAAATGATTGGGGCGTACAGTTTTATGCCATTTTCGAAGGTCAATTTGTTCGATTGAGAGAAGCTTCTCATGACAATTTTACTCTCAGTATTTGTCAGACATTCGCGAGAGGTGATTGAAAACTTTTTGTTTTTGTGTGTTTTTTGGAAATCGAACCTTGAATCGCCCGCACAGTGATCGCACACTTAACTACTGAGTCACGGCGTCACAACCACCAACTCTATGAGCTGTACAGAGATGCGGATGTTTTGTTCACGTCAAACGAATGAAATAAACAACAACACTCCAGCCAAGAGAATCCTAGCCTTCGGGTTCGAGAAGATAGTGAAAACCGAGTTCCCTTTTTAAAGACCAAGTGATCGCGAATGCCAGACAGCTTGGCCTAGAGAATTGAAGACAAAGTGCACTGGATCGAAGATCATGGAAGGCTGCGGTGTCTCAGACGCACACATTTCACGGGTCGGGAGCCTCTTAAGTAAGTATTTTAACGAAAACCCCTAAGGAAGCTCAAGAGCTGGTTGCGAGCTTTTTTTTTCCAACAACAAAAAAGAATACAGAAGAAATGCACTATAGTGACAACAGAAAGGGGTGTTTTCAAGAGCAGAAAGCTTCAGAGACCAAGAAGATGCCAGTGGTAAGCCTAAAATCGGTTATAAAAAACTGGAAAAAAACACTTTTACTAATGACCAAAATTACGATCCTTCAATCAACCCGAGCATTTCCAAACATTTTGTATCAACATTTCTGTCTAACCGGAATTAAGTGAAAATGCCACATATGGCGAACTACGTATGGATCTGATTTAGTATCTGTAAAATATGGCCCAATGAACGTATGCCCCGGTACGATGAATTTAATTTCAGCATCCTGTGCCGGATCCTAAAAACGGAGATCATCTAAAGTGCATCAATTACAGAGGCATCAGTGTCTTTTAAGTTGCGTAAGTCTTGTCTGCTGTTATAGCCATTTCACACACACCGATTTCCGCCCGCGAAAAATTGACCGGCAATCAAAATTTTCACATGACCCGGTACCGGGACGATCACCTTGTCTGCCGGTATGAGCGCTTTCACACATGACTGCATTTAGCCGGCTGTTGCCTCAGTTTTTTTTTTTTTTTTAGATTGCTTCGAGGGGTGTTCATTCGTGTGCGACAATTTTGGGCTGTGTGAATCAATGGGTGAAGCAAATACTGATAAGGATACGACTGAGGTAACTACACTGCAAAAAATCGGTGTTAGTAAAAGAGAACAATGGTCGGTTTGCTGCCAGTTGGTTTTTCGACCTAAACCGGCGTTTGTAAAATAATTGTCTCAACAATCCTGTTGTTAGGGAGCTAGATGAAGCATGTGGCTAAATCATCTGTTAAAAGTATTGTGTGAAACTTACAGGTCAATATCGATCATGTTTCTTTGGACTGAAAAGACAAATGTTTTGCAAAGCCCTCTCAGGAATGATTATGTAGACTTTGTACAGAGTTGTATAAGATCCTCATCATTCAGGTGTTTCGAAAGAAGAATTCTATATTTACTTCCGAGTCCGTCGAAATTATCGCCTAGAAAAGTTGGATCTTTTACTTTATGAACATACATACGTATGGGTGCAAACCTCCTTCTCCATCCAGTAGCATGTGGCACTGTTGCAACATCTGAAATCTTTTCATTTTAAGATTCTTCGCTTTTTTTTTGTTTTATGCGACATTAACTTAAGACTTTTTCTATTATTAGGTGCTCAACTAAGTTCTCAATAGATGGCTCTAGCAGTAAGTGCTGGTCGATTGTGACATATCCAAAACGTCATGAACCGAGCTTAGACATATGGTAAACAAACTGATTTGACACATTAGTGATTTTGTTTTTGGCGTCATATACTTTTGGTTGTGTGAAAATGTCTGATTTTGTGCCAAATAGTCGTCATTTGCGGAAAGTGTTGATTTTCTTCTTTCATTCGAAAAAACGGCGGCTGAAGCGCATCGAGAGCTCCAAAAAGTTTACGGAGATGCTGCTCTAAGTGAAACAACGTACCGTGATAGGTTCCGTCGCTTCAAAGACGGTGATTTCGATGTTGACGACCATCCGCGTGAAGGAAGGCCAAAATCCTTCGAAGACGCTGAATTGGAGGCATTGCTCGATGAGGATCCGTGCCAAACGCAAGAACAGCTTGCTTCAGCATTAGGAGTTATCCGTCAAGCAATTTCCAAGCGATTGCAGGCGTTTGGAATGATTCAAAAACAAGGAACTTTGATTTGAAGCCAAGGTACGTTGAGCTTCGTTTTTTCGCCTGTGAACAGCTGCTCCAGCGGCAAAAAGGAAGGGTTTTCTTCATCGCATCATGACGGGTGATGAAAAATGGATTCATTGCAGCAACCCAAAGAAAAGAAAATCATGGGGACTGTCCGGTCATGCTTCTACATCGTCGGCTGGGCCGAATATTCACGCTGCGAAGATTATGCTGTGTATTTGGTGGGACCAGGTCGATGTCATTTATTATGAACTGTTTAAACCCAACGAAACCATCACTGGGGAACGGTATCGACGGTATGCAATTGAGCCGAGTGAGTGATTTTTCAGCATGACAACGCTTGTCCTCAAGTTGCCAAACCCGTTAAAACCTACCTGAAAACGCTCAAATGGGAAGTCCCTACCCCACCCGCCATATGCCACAGATATTGCGCCATCCGATTATTACTTGTTCCGTTCGATGGCACATGGTCTGGCTGATCAGCAGTTCCGCTCATATGAAGACATCAAAAAATGGCTTGATTCGTGGATAGCCTCAAAAGATGAACACTTTTACTATAACGGTATTCGAGCTCTACCAGAAAGATGAGAAAAAGTTGTAGCTAGCGATGGGCAATACTTTGAATGATTCATTTGTAACCATTTTTTCACAATAAAGTTGCATTTTCATCAAGAACTTAGTTGCGCACCTAATAACACAACTAAATTACTGATTAGGGTCTTTATCGTGAGATCTACTCTGAATAACCGTGAACAAGTTACTCTAAAAATTACAGAATATGCTAACCTAACCTTGAAGCATAAGTCAAAGTGAATACATACATAAGCTGTACTGAGAAATATGTCACAATTCTGTTCAAGGTTGGGACTATGTCATATTTTATCAAAAGCCTTAGAGATATCAACAGAAAGTTCACCCCGTTTACAGATACATTTGTTGAATTTTTCAGTGAGGCAGGTCATGAAATCTAAAGTAAAACGCTTTCGCCTTCTACATGAATCATGAACTTGTATTTAACTGCACTTTATACTTTATAAGTCAAAGACCTATGAAATGAAAAAAAAAAAAAAACAGCATAGAGTATGATAAGAGATTATGTAAAGAAGGAGAAAAGATTAAGAAATGTTGCTCGTATAGTTGGCATCTCTACAAGCTATAAGAAGTGATAAATTCTGAGGCTGAATTTCCAAGTTTTGACAAAAATAGTTTTTTTTTTTTTAAGGCGCTTGGGCCGAGACATAAATATCGTCAGAATATGCAAGCTGGAAGTAGACTTGAACACTAACATTCCGACTAGGCGTGGAGACATTTCTGTCTGTTCGGTTGTTTCATTTCGTATACATGCGATAAGTGGAAGAGTTAGTGTCCATACACTAGGACTCGAATTCGGAAAAATATTTGTTTTCATTAATTAAATTGAACAATTTTTGTTTAGTCTGTTTATAAATAAATATTTCGGTTCAAACAAGACCAGATCTAGTTTCTCGCTGCCATTCATGCTGTGCGACACACAAATAGGAAAGACCTACAGTTTCATGCCGTTCCCGAAAGCTTTAGAGCAAGTAGTCGACTGTATCTACCTATACTTTTCCAAAGTATCTGTTGAATGAGTTATCTGAACCTTACTATCAGGTAAAATTTAGAGGCTTACTGTCCAATTCTTTTACGGCCCAATCTGGTGTTCTTCAGAACTTTCGACTCCCTTTTATTAAGTTCATCATGATCGGTTTGAGGCTTTTCAGCAAATTTTCATCCGATTCTTCCATGGGACGACCCATTTAACCTTTCACCATACACACATCGAATAAAACTCTTGCAACAACTCATATTGGGCCTAATTTATACGCCCGATTTGTTATTCTGAATTGGGGGGGATCCTTAATACGTGGGAAATTTTATAATCCACGTAGTTTGGAGTCATTGCTTGTCCCATATCATAGAACATATTATGGCATGCAAGAGCCAATTAGTCGCATGAGCAGCTAATATATACTCGTAAAGAGTCTTTCAATAAGGACATAACAAATTTGTACTTAAAATTGAGATATCGGGCTGAAATTTTTTCCAGGTGTAGTACACATATTCAATTTAAGTATGGAATTCGATCTCTTTCATATGACCACCGCGAGCACGATTGCAGCAATCGATTCTTTGGAGCCAATTTTCCACCACTCATCCACACATATCGGCCGGAACGTTGGCAATTTCGCGGTCGATATTCTTCATGAGCTCCTCTAACATCCTTGGCTTGTTGGCATAAACCAACGACTTAACGTAACTCTATAAAAAGAAATCCATCGGCGTTAAATCGCATGAGCGAGCTGGCCATTCAACCGGACCATTTCTCCAGATTATACTATTACCGAGCTTCCCCTTCAATAGATCAATTGTTTGACCAGCTGTGTGGCAAACTATCTTGGCACCATCATGTTGGAACCACATATCACTGATGTCAAGTCCATCTAATTCTGTCCAAATATAGCACGATAGCGAACTCCATTGACCGTAACAGGGCGACCACTTTCATCTACGAAAAAATGTGGTCCAATCACACCTCCGGCATGAAATCCACACCACATGGTCACTTTTAGTGGATGCAATGGAGTCTCTTGAAGCACATGTGGGTTTGTTGCTGTCCAATAACGCATATTTTACTTATTGACAAAACCATTAAAACTTTTGCAGAGTCCAATCGGAGAAGTTTCGGCACTTCAAGTGATCAAGAGTGCAGGACAAGTTCTTTACGCAAAATTCGCCACAATGTGGACTAAGAGATTCCCAATTCCTGTGAACGGCGTGGAATCGACTGATTTGGCTCATTTTGAATTAAAGCACGCTAAATATTTGTATTTATTTGTCTTTTGTGTTCGTGTTAGTAATGTTTGGCTCGTTTGTTTCTAATCACTAAATGATGAGCCTACGAATGAATTAGGTATGCTTTGACAAATCTCTGCTCGTGGTAGCTGCTTGTAATAAGCATTTTATTACATAGACCTGATAGTGCTTAACAAAAAAAAAAACTATGGTGAATTATAGCACATTTCGCCCTGTATCTAAAACAGCCAGTCACTGATGTAACTGGCTACACATCCCCCAATAAATTTCAAAAGTAAATCGATGGTTGCCTGGAAACTGAAACCAAACGTAAAGAAGTGGCAAATGAACTAAATAATTTTAAAAACAACCTGCATTCACAGAAGTATTTACCTTCAATAGTTTCCAACTGAAAGCAAATTATTCGAAATACGAGTATGTGTGCGAAAAACAAGAGTTGACTTGTCCTAGGACAAAACGTCACTCTTGATAAATTCGAAGTAGTTAATGAGCTCATATACCTCTGTGTAAATATGAACTTCACAAAGGACATCAATCTTGGAGATCCGACGTCGACTGACCCTAGGCAACCGCTGCTACTTCGGCTTGGCAAAAATATTATCTTCATCTGCTCGACGCATATAGAGATGAGCAATTCGCTTAATATACGAGTAAGTTCCTGCACTAACTTCCAACCTCCAAGCTTTAGCTCATCGAAGACTGGTAGCAGACCTATGCCTACATACAGGGTGGCTGACATTTCTAAATTCCCACATGACCCAAATGCTAAGTGGGCATGGATGATTTCGTGCCTACTTACATAAGTTTAAATTCGACGACACACCCAACTGTCCGTACTGCGAGGGAAGACAAGAAGACGTTGAGCACGTGTATTTTCAATGCTCACGATTCCAGCTTCAAAGAGAAATCCTACAAAGGGAACTGGATGAAATGCCAAACCCTGAATACATAATAGGGCACATGGTACAGTCGCAAGTAAAATGGGATGCAGTAGGCACCTACACAAAATACATCTCGAATGAACTTAGACGACTGAAGCGGGAAAGAAGGAGAGATGGAGAAAGGAGAAGGATAATCCAAGAGACTGGCCACGTAGCCATCTGAAGAAAGCAAGAATTGTCAAATCCTGTCCCGCGAATGAATACCTAGAGATGATACCGCGGGGTATATACTCGTAAAAGGGAGGTGGTTTTAGTCAGTAGAAATCTGGCATACTGACCAACCGAGTACTTCGTCAGTATCTTTTAAAAGATTTCCCCTTCCAATAAAAAAAAAAAAAAAAACGGTGGCTGACATGAACTGTTACCAACTTCACGTCATTGTGTCTGCCAAACTACGAGTGATAGCACACTGAAAATTTGACAGTTGTTAATTCATTTTATTGTTGACAAGCGTGTAGAAGGTTTTTTTTTATCGCGTGTTTAGTTTTTGTTCTATCGACAATGGAATTTAAACGTAATAGTGTTATTGCCCGTTTTTTTGTTGGAAAATCACAACCACCTATTGTTCATAACCAGCTATTGTTCGTGAGCTGAAATATTTGAAAGTGAACAAAATGTTTGTGTATCGCACCATATCGCGTCACAATGAAACCGGCAGCATTGCAAAACGCTATGGAGGTGGTCCAAAAAGACAGCAACATCGTCAACAGTGATTCGGAGTGTGAAGGCCAGAATCGAATGAAAGCGGCCACAGTGGGAGCTCTCCATACAAGGCCATCTCATAAATGGTTTTTAAGAAAGTAGGGTTCCCCGAATTATTTTGATGAAAATCGATAGTTAAATTAACATATAATTTAGTTTCGATATTAATTAATTTTTTATTTATAAAGAAATTAGTAAAATCAATCGTCGAAGTGCAGTGAGTCAGAATATTGATTTGACTGAATTACTCGTACAGACTTTTCAAAAGCGTTTCCTGGAAATCTTTCATTCAGAACTATATAAGTGTTATACATTTTTTGGAAAGTGCAGAGCTTCAAGTATTTACAAAAAATACAAACATAATATGTAGTGTTGTATAATATGTAGAGGATACATCTTGTTTTAATCTGCTCCTTTCTTAGATGTTTTTATATTCAAGCAGACATTTGATGGTTAGCGCTGTTTGCCGCTGCCTAGTTACTTGTCTGATTAAAATATTTAATTAGTCTTAATTCCAAGAAGATCAAAATTGTTTGCTCCTTTTTTGCCTTTTTTTTTTTTTTGTCAGACACAAAAATATGTCGCAAAGTAAAATTTACAATTTTTTTGCATTATTTGGTTCTGATTATATTCCCAACATAAACTCTTAATAAAAGTAATATTTAATATGAGTTTGCTTACTAATTGATCATTAAAAATAAAAAAATGACTTAAAACAATCAATTTAGTGGTATGTACTGTTAGCAACAACTCTAACGGTAGGTACACTCCGTTTCACTTGATTACGAACAGGCAGTTTTTTGTTTTAATTTTACGATATTTTTCAAACCCTTTGCTAATCTGGGAAAAACCAATTGCACTAGGAATGAAGGATATATTACAATATATTTATATTGTAAAAAAAAAAATGGGATTCAGTTGATAAATGCAACTTTTATGACGCTTTTCCCAAAAAAAAAAAAAAAAAACGGGTAAATTTTATGACCTTAATATAAACCGCTATTACCATGTGAGACCCAGTTAATATCAGATGCCAATTTATTCATTGCTTCTCTTGTACCTATAAAACTACTTGACTTATCAACAAATATACTACGTGCTCTTCTGTTCGGTACTGCCGACATATTTCTATAAAATTTGTCAAAGAAACTCCACAGCAGACTAGAGAGACTGTTGATAATATAAAGCGTCAAATTGACAAACTCACTCCATCACTGGTTAATAAAAATGACACTGTAGTTGAGATCAAACATGAACTATTCTTGGCGATGATTGACGGAAAAGTTGCTCAAGTATTAACGGATACATCATCTGGAGCTAGAACTAGGGAGATGAATGATTTGAACAAAATTACTTCCAAACCTGAAAACGAAGATGCTTTCCAATATGGCCTTTCCACTCTTCATGCCTGGATTAGATGTATGGAAACAATTCTGCATATTTCTTATAATCTTTCGTTCGAGAAATGGTCAGCAACAACTCCAGAAAATAAAACGAGCAAGAAAGAAAAGAAAAAATATGTGCAAAGTAGATTCCGAAATGAACTTGGCCTTCATATCGACAAACCCCGACAAGGAGCTGGTAACAGTTATGATGGAAATACTGCGCGAAGATTATTTTCCAACTATCATTGTTCATCCAATATTACTGGAGTTGACGAAGAATTGATAAAACGGCTAAATGATGCCAAATTCGGTCAATACGCAATGAATACAGCTCAAATATTTGTGAATAAATACAATTGGTATTACATGTCGTCCTCTTTTCATAAAATCCTTATTCACGGGGAGAGTGTTATAATTGTTTCGCAATTTTACCAATAGGCCAATTATCTGAAGATGCACAGGAAGCGCGGAACAAAGACTACAGACGATACCGATTCACCGATCATTCCAGGAAGTGTTCTCGTTCAGCAACTAATGAAGATGTTTTAAATACATTATTATTTACATCAGATCCATATATTGCAAGTTTAAGGACACCGACCGAGACCGTTTCCAAGGAATTTTCGATGAAGCCAAAATGCTCTTGGATCTGCCTGAAAGTGAATAATCGCTTCAATCTTCCTAAATTCAAATTTCTTCAAATTTTTTTTATGCCTTATTACTTTTCTTTTACTGTAAACTAAACTCATTTGCTCAAAACTTAATTGCTCATTAATCGCTAATTAACTAAAATCTTTCACTTGCTACAACTTACTGTCAATTACTTTCTCTGCTCCCTTTTAATAAAAACACAAATGTAAAATAACCTACCAAAATCAAGTAAAAAGTCCATTGAGACTCTTTGTACATGCATCAACCAACAAGTTTTATCCATTTTTAATTCTCTTTCGTTCGTTATCACCTAAAACTAATTTCATTAAAAAGCATGTACATTCATATATGTACAAATTTTCAAGTTGCTATCACTTAAAACATAAGAAGTACAGATTTTTAAGACAGTGAACCCGTTTCGGTCCCACTGTGCGGCGTAGTGGAAGAAAAATGGCTTCTGAGCTAAACATATCCAGAGAGATGTAGCACATTTTTAAAAATGAGCTCGGACTCAAGGCTTTAAAGTTCCAAAAATTGCACGATCTCACACCTGACTAAAAATTAGATAGAGTGGAAAGAGCAAAGGAATTGATCCGCTTGCACGCAAGTGGCCAATTGCAGCGTTCCATGAACAACTCGTTTGGCAATCAGACTGTTCGTTGACAAGACGATATCATTTCTGAGCATTCTACACTAACCTGCACGTTTCATTTTTCATTGCAATCAGCGGATTACTAACATGGGAAAAATTACTCAATAAATCAAACACAAAAAGAATGGCAAGAGTCACAATTTTCTACTAAGAAGGAGGTCGCAGTAAACAAGGCTGGCAATAATTTGAATATACACGCAAATATGCTCCCATTGATGCCCATGCCTCTGTCCAAACTGGGAGCGGTAGAAAAAAGACATGCGACTGTTGTGCAGTATAGGTTACCTACTATGACACATAACGCCTGATTTAATATTCCTTTGAAACACAGGATCAACGTATGTACTCGTACACTCCGGGACAAAATGATAAGCCACCCCACAAAGCATAACATTTTCCAAATCTGATTGAATCATTAGATAACAGAATGTATTTAGACCGCACAGCCATAAAATAATTTCTGGAAAACCCCTTGATTTTCTTGTTTTGGGGGAAAAACCGAAAATTGGTGGAAAAAAGATAGGACAGCAAATTTGAACGCCTTTATTTGCTACAACTTCTAACATTCCATGCCTGTCACCCTTCGGGAAAAGCGAGAGGCGGATCATCATTGTTTATTAAAGACTGCATCGAACAATCCGAAGACCTAAAGATCGAGCTTGAAACTTTGCAACTGTGCACGATTCGAGTAAAAAATAGTCAGCGTACTATTAAAATCTCATCTATCTACTGCCCACTGAGCGTTCCACTTACGACACCCTATGAACTTGAGGTTGAAGATGATCGCTTCGTTGAGATCGTACAGCTCGCCTCTTGGAATTATACTCCCAATCCAAGGAAAACTCCGGACAAATACGGTCTACGATATCCTACGCAAATAAAAGAATTGGTCAAGGAAAAAAGAAAAGCGCGTAAGAAATGGCAACAAAGTCCTGCTCTGCAACATAAAGCTCACTTGAATCACCTGTGCAATTCGTTGAAGAAGACTATAAAGGATTTTAAGAATCGTGCGATAGGCTCTTATCTTGAAAGTTGAACAGCGAAAAAAGATTCCAATTATTCACTTTGGAAAGCTGTAAAAGGCACCAAAAGGCCCAAGGCCCCCGCGCCACCAATTGAATTAAATCACAATGAATGGGCAAGGGAAGATAAAGAAAAAGCGGACGTTTTTGCGGTCCACCTGGAAGACACCTTTAAACCGTACGATGATCAAGTGTCTTACGATAATATCAATAGGCCGGATTTACCATCTGACGATTTAGCACTTACAAGTGCAACGCTAAGGGAACTCAAACATGAGATCGGGAATCTAAAACCTAAGAAAGCTCCTGGTTATGACTAGATCACCGGAGAAATTCTCAAAGCTTTACTCGTACCTAGAAAGGCATTGATTAAGCTTCTTCATATTGTAAATGCTGCGCTCAGATTAAAACACGTACCTAACCAATGGAAAGTTGCGGAAGTTATAATGGTTTTAAAACCAGGAAAGCCGCCAAATTAGGTAAAATCTTATAGACCAATTTCGCTACTTCCAGTTATATCCAAAATTTTCGAGAGGATATTACTAAGGCGTCTCCAACCGGTTATAGAAGGAAATAATCTTATCCCTGACCACCAGTTTGGGTTCAGAAGTAAGCATTCGACAATTGACCAGATGCATAGAATTACTGACGTAATCGAGAAAGCACTTGAAGAGAAAAAGTATTTCTTGACGTCTCGCAAGCCTTCGATAAGGTGTGGCTTGAATTGCAAATTGCGACATATCTCAGGAATAGACTCTTCCGTGTTAGACATGGAAATGAATACTCGGAGCTAAAAGAAATTTCGGCCGGTGTACCACAAGGAAGCGTTCTTGGGCCACTTCTCTATCTGTTATATACTCAAGATATACCGAAAGAAGATGGCACTATCCTGGCTACGTTTGCCGATGACACCGCTATCCTAGCCATAGGTAAAACAATCGAAGAAACGACTGCAAAACTGCAAAACGCACTGAATAAAGTAAATGAAGGGACGAGGGACTGGCGGATCGCCCTCAACGAATCTAAATCTGTTCACGTGAATTTCACTTATAAGAAAACTAATGTCTTGCCAATTTTCCTAAACTTGGCCCGAATACCTTTTGCAAACGAGGCCAAATACCTTGGAGTGACACTCGACGCAAAAGTGAAATGGAATTCGCACGTGAAAATGAAACGTAAAGAACTCGAAATCAAATACAGAGAAATGAACTGGTTGCTCGAAAAACACTCTCAGCTCAGTACTGAGAACAAACTGCTTTTATACAAGCAAGTGCTAAAGCCGGTGTGGACTTACGGTATACAATTTTGGGGCTGTACTAAGAAAACAAACGACAATATTCTACAAACTTTTCAAAATAAAGTGCTAAGAGAAATTGTCCACTTAGTTGCAATATATAACAAATTAAATCGCAGGGTGGTGTTTTTTTAGTCAGTAAGAATCTGACACTACTATGAGCACGCGCTTGCTATCCTCATAGTGTCTATGGAAGATTTTTCACCAACCCTCAGGAGAAAAAAAAAATTGGCATACCTTTAATCAATTTCTCTTTTGATTTTCCTTATTCTATTGGTATCTCATCTTATTCTACCTTCTTACTATCATAATTACCATAGTTTCCAATATGAAATAAATGCTTATCTTTAGTTGCTTCAATTCTTCACTCTCTCAAATCAATTATCCTTCAATATTTTTATCATAAGGTAAATATTTTCCTATAGATAATAAATGATCAAAGGTAATCGCCCAGGTTCAATGTATTCTCCTGCATTCCTAAGCTAAGACCACTGACTATAAAAATATATACCTATGTATGTGACAGCATTTGAAAGTTATTTTTATCTTTTTTAATAACAAATACACTAACGTTAAGTGATAATTTCATATTTATAAGCAAACATCCACAAGAAGATACAAACAGCGCCACAGATAAGACTGTGAGCGAGATAAGACAAGCGAGATTCCCTCGCTCAAAGAAGAATGCAATTTATTGTGTTGAAGACTTACTTAGCTGATAGATTCTCTTCCAACACACGGAAGTCGTTTCCCTTTTCTACACGACGAATCTTTATCATTGGGAACAGCTAGCTACACATTGTGACTTCGGGTGCATGTGAAACACTCAGAAAATGCCAAGAGAGCTAAACGTTCAATTGTAAATCAATTTAAAGTATTTGCATTCGTTCGCTATGCCAATAATAGGAAAATCAATAATTTATTTCAACCATCATAGCCAGAGGGGTTGGAGGGTTAGTGCAGCTCATATAAAGTAGCTTGCTAGCCGGTTTATTTATAGAGCGCCACTGTTTTTATAAATTAATCGATAACAACTTTATTCTTTAAGTGTGGAACGAAAAATAGTGTCGATGAAGCTCTACTGAGTTTAAGACGTCTAGGCATAAGAGTTTGTTGTTTGTTTGAAGAAGTATTTTTCGATTTTTTTTTTGTAAAACTTTAATCGATTGCTTATTAGGAAACAATTTTTAACCCGTGGGTTAAGAATATCACTGCAGCACCCCCCACAAATACATAGCGCTTGTCGTAGAAGGCGACTAAGGGGAAAATCACATCTAGGTAATTTTTTCTAAAATATTCAGGTGAGCCTAGCGACACATAATTTTCCGGAAGATCTGCAAAATACTCCTCCGTGGCATCGATGATTTCCTCGCGTGAGCTGAATTTTTTATTGATGAGCCATCTTTTGAGGTTTGGGAAGAGATAATAGTCCCAGGGAGCCAAATCGGGCGAATACGGTGGATGCGACAGCAATTGAAGCCGTAAGTCATTGATTTTAGCCCTGGTTGCGATGCTCTTGTGCGCCGACGCATTGTCTTGCAAAAACAAAATTTTTTTTTCACTTCATGTGAGGCCGTTTTGCAGCGATTTCGGCCTTCAATCGCTCCAATAATGCACAGTAATACTCGCTGTTGATGGTTTTTCCTTTTTCGAGGTAGTCCACAAAGAGTATGCCATGACAATCCCAGAAAACCGACGCCATAACCTTTCCGCCCCATTGAGCCTCCCTCGGCCGCTTCGGAGCACTCGTGCCGGCTCCAGTCCATTGCCGGGCACTCATTCTGTTCTCTGGTGTGTAATAGTGGATCCAGGTTTCATCAACAGTTACCAATCGACGCCAAAAGTCCGCCCGATTCCGCATCAGCAAGTCCAAATACTCTTTCGAAGTGCTCTCGCGTTCGTGTTTTTGGTCAGGAGTGAGCATGCGCGGCACCCAGCGGCAGGATAACTTTTTCATATGCAGAATATTGCCCAAAATATGGCGTGTGCGCTCAGTACTAATCTTTGTGGTATCTGCTAGCTCGCGCACCTTCACTTTCCGGTCAGCCAAAACCATTTCATGTATTTTTTTTGACATTGTCCTCTGTAACCTCTGTAACATCGGAGGGCCTGCCGCTGCGGACTTGATCGGTAGTGGAGTTGCGGCCACCACGAAACCAATATTTGACGGTGTAATCTGACGGAGCATTAGCCCCATAATATTTATCCAACTTTCTTTTATTTCCTTCGCCGTTTTGCCTCTCAAAAAATAATGTTTTATGAGAGAACGAAAATCGTTTTTGTCCATACTCAACATGATGCCAAACACGTCAACAACAATCAGCTGTCAAAACAAAACTAAAGACAGTATCGCACTGAAATTTGGCATGTCTGCCTAAATATGAATGGACTTCAAGGCACCATAACCTTTTTTGCAGTAGCAGCGCATTCTGGCGGTCAAGGAGGTTACTTTTCACTCCACCTAGTATACCATTTTAAATGCGAATCCGTGGGTTGCCACGACTGGAGACCACCGGTGTTGTAAAAGTGAGATCAAACATGAATCAAAAGTCAGGAGCATGCACGTGTCATTATGGAAAAGTACGCTAAAAAGAAAAGCACTACCCCGTCAGGCACTACCAATGCCACGCATGGTTCTGATCCTGGGACGAGCAGAAATGCTCGGGTCAGAGCTATTCGGTTTCCGGGGATAGTAAAACAATGCAACGGCTTAGGCGTAACCTAAGAGTCGCGCGTTGGAACCTTGGAAGTATGAGTGGTCGCAGCTACGAACTTGAAGAAATGATGATTAGAAGGCGAGTGTACATCTTGAAATGGCGAAACACCGGGAATCGGGTGCGTTTATTGGACGTTAAGACAAAAGCTTACTAGTGCTACTATGGATCGGAACAAGGTAAAAACGGAATTGCTATCATTCTCGCGTCAGAGCTACTTGGCAACATTTTGACCATTTCAAAGTACGCTGACCGGTTGATGTCTCTCAAATTGGTGATACAGGGTGAGTTGTGGAATATTGAAAGCGCATATGCTCCCCAAGTCGAATGCGAACAGATAGAAAAAGAAAAAGAAAAAGATGCATTTCACAACCTCATCAAAAACATTCCAGAGGAAGAGCTTTTGTTTATTGGCGGAGATTTGAGCGGACATGTCGGGAAGACAAATGAATACTATGAAGACTGCCATGGAGGACTGGGGTACGGCACCAGGAATTCTCCAGGTGAAGACATCCTAAGCATGTGCAAGTCATACGGTCTTATCGTGCTAAATACCATGTCTATCAAACAAAGCCGGCACTTGATCACTTACAGCAGAAGCGAAAATGAAACCCAGATTGACTACCATTTGGTAGCCACATTCATGAAGCCCCGGGTTTAAGACTTCGAAGTGATCCTGGGAGAGGCGATCGACCAGCAACAACGTCTCCTCCTGACAGAAATTTTTATGGATACGGAGAAGAAAACAAATAAGGAAACAAAGGTGGCTGAGAAAATCAATTGGTACAAGCTGGACAAAGATAAAGGAGAAGCTTTTATTACCAGCATAACATATTACCTCTTTACCATCATCGATGAGGTCAGTGATGAGGAGTGCAGAGCACAAGATATATGGGATTCCCTACAGCGATCTTGCTTGGAAAAAGGAAAATCACTGCTTGGAACGTGGAAGGGGACCTGCCGACACGCCAAAGAAACATGGGGGTGGACAAATGAAGTTAAAACCGGTTTTCAAGGCTTGGTCAAAGTGCTCTTCTACTAATAGAGATGAAAAAGCTCGCCTTGAAGTGATAACACGGTTATCTGATGACCAGTGCGGGTTTGTCTTACGTAAATCAACAACAGATGCAATCTAAAGTATAAGGATCATAATGGAAAAACATAGTGATTTCTTAAAGGATAGACAACCAAAAGATCTCTTATGGGTGGCGCTAAGACAACGAGAAGTTCCAGAAACCTACGTGCGAATGATCATGGACATGTAAGAGGGAGCAAAGACAAGAGTAAGATGTCCCGCGGGAGTCACCGAAGAGTTCCCAATCAAAGTCGGTGTACACCAAGGAAACATCCTCAGTCCTTTGATATTCATTTCAGTCCTTGATTGCCTGCTTCAAGGAAAAGTGACGGACCCCAAAGTGCATCAGCAAATTCTTTGCTGACGATGGAGCTATCATAAATGAAGACCAAACGTCCCTGCAACCAGCACTTGATGTATGGGTGGACGTTTTGGAGGGAAATGGGTACCGTATTAGTTTTTAAAAAAAAACAGAATATCTGTGCTGCCCGTTCTCTGATCCACACCGGCCTATTCCAGACATTTACTTGAATGGAAAAGTGCTTCCCAAGTGCGAAAAGTTTAAATATCTGGAATCTATGATCAATAGCGACGCAACTTGTGATGATGACTTCAATCATCGCGTAAGCGTAAGGTGGATGAAGTGGCGGAAAACTCCGCTATCTTCTGTGATCGAAAAATGCCCCCTAAGCTGAAAGGAAGGCTCTACACCGTAGTTGTACGTCTGGCGATCACATACGGTTCACAATGCTGGACAATGTACAAAAAGTATGAGAGCAAATTAACGGCAGCTGAGATGAAGATGCTTCGCATGACAGCAGGAGTAACAAAGCTTGATAGAATAAGAAGTTCAAAGATTCGAGGAAGCCTTCATGTAAAAGAACCCATAACAAACAAGATAGAGCACGACCGGATCAGTTGGTATTGTCATATTCAAAGGAGAGATACTTCGTACCCCGTCAAAAAGGCAATACCAATCGACGTTCCTACACAACCGCGCAAAAAAGGCAGACCAAAAAACAACTGGATCACACAAATGCGAAAACGCCAGCATTTGATTGGCCTCAGTGACAAAGTGATCTACAAACCCCTGTGCCCTGATATAATATAAGGGTATTCGTATACCTTTTGGGATTCTGGTGATTTAGGCATATGAGCGAACCTCGGATGACAATCCGTATTAAGGTAATATAATATCAGCCACGCTACCCCACAGATGATAAAGACGACGTGATCAAGAATTGCTTTTGTGAGATCCTCGACAGGACTTACGACCAACTAATTCTTCTCATTTTGAAAGATTCGTTATAAACTGTAAAATATTAGTTAACAATCTTTGTACCTACACCATAGCCTTGCATATATCATACATTGTTTAGGTTTTGAACATAGTCGTGTGAGTTACCCAACTTAAATATTTGATTTTAACAAAATTACCCGAGCCGTAATTTATTTCGACTTCGCCTCGAGTTCTAACCCTGCAGACTCTAGGTACTCGTACAAAGCTTCAAGTTAATCCATTCGGAGTACAGTCGGCTGCAGCCGTGACTAAAAACAGAGTAAAGTTGTCAGCGTCACACAGCACGAATGGCTGTGAGAAGCTAGACGGGCGGTTAGAACCAAAATATTTCTTTATTTTTTTTATTTCATTTATCAATTTTTTTTTTGAATAGATATAATTCGGTTATTAAGACACAATATTTTAGAATTTAAAAGTAGTAATCACATGACATCTTGATAAGATGAACGCAAAATTTCTTGTAAAGACTACACTAGGCTCTACCTAAAAGAGAAAAGCATGTCGTTCTTTTAGGTAGGGATAGACCGCCAGAGGTATCTAAATTCCAATCTAAAGCGGTCACCAACAACGGCTGAGATTTGAAGGATTTCTTGTACGTTACTGTAGTTCACACTTTACTTCAAAAATATCAGCTTTGACAATTCCAAAAACCATCTCGAAATCCTTCTAGCTAGCTTTAACCAAACACACATCAAACGAATATAGATTCACCGACTAACAAAGGTTAAAAATCATATTAATTAAAAAATTAGGGTAACAACCAATTTGCCAACGATAAATACAAAAGAAAACTCAACTTCCATAGGTAGGTACCTAACTTATCCCTTCATTTGCAACAGTACTCTTAAGTTCAACCAGATCAAATCACCAGGTACCCTCTCGTTCTCACTTTCACCCGAGAATTTGTGGCTGTGGCTGCTTTACCATAATCCTATTTGAAATTTGAGTTAACAAATCAATTGTTTTATTGTTCTTGCTTTTCCCTCTAAGGTTGGCCCCTTTAGACCTAAACTGCACCGCATGTTCAGTACAACAATCCTCATGGCACAGCTTGTTGAGTGTGTGTCATCAATTTTTTACTTCTTTAATGTGGAACTTGTGAAATTTAAAACTAGGTTGTGCTTTATTGCAGTATGCCTGTTGTGTAGTTCTATTGAAATGTGCATGCATCGCTCGAAATTATATACTTTTCGTCGCCGCTCTTTCGTTTGTTTCACCTTGTTTTGGGGCTCACGGGGGAGAGACATTCTGGCCGCTTACCCAGTTTCATTGGAAATGTATCCAAGTGACCCAATCAGACTTAAGGCGATTACCTTCGGTGTATTTGCAACTAATGAAGCTAATGTTTTGAAAATATTTTAATAAGAAACTAATACAAAATTTTTACTGCAACCACCTGAGTGTTGCAACTGCAAATGGATCTTTCTTTGCATTAAACAGAAGCAGAACGAGCCATGTACTTTCGCAAGTGTGGCTTCATGTTGTGTGCAGTTGACACTTGAAATGTGACTTTTTGTCATATCGTGAGAAAATAACAGACTAGTAATAAGCGTTTGTCTTATTGGGAAATATGTTCTTTTTTTTTCCAGGAAACCCCTGACAACGGGACGCAGATTTTACAAAAAATTCCATATACCCTTTGTCACCCATTTTATTTACATTCTTTACGTGCAAGAGAACAATGCAATTCGTCATTGCCTTTGTTTTGTAGGCAAATTGTGTGACTTGATTCAATTGGATGGGGTGGCGCCGTACACCGTCTGGCCTGAATTTGTTATCAAATTTTTACTGCTACAGTTGCATAGCATTTGTGTGACATAAGTTTTCAACAAATGATAAAATTTAATAGACATATGGTGATTGCACGTATCTGGATTCGATTCTTGTACAACATCACAAGTTCTTACTTAAAGGCTGTTTTACGCATACAATGATTTGCTGGCGCCAGTGATTACTGGCGCCCAATAAAATTGTCCTAGCATACGATAGAGCATTTAAGATTTTTTTTTCGGTTATATTAGGTTTAAGTAATGGCCGCACAGCGAAAAGCATGCAGTGGTGCCACTTATAAAAAAAAATTCGTAGTAAGAGGAGGAACAGAGTAGAAGTTAAATTCTTTATAAAAACATGTTCATTCACATACATCCGTGCTTCAAAAAAGTTGGGCTGTCCTAACCGACATATCGACCCGATGACCATAGTGCGTATACAAACGCACCCATGGCCTGTCAATTTTCAACCGTCCATAGTATCGATAAACGGCATGGGTAATGAAGTAATAATAATGTAAACTGGGCGCCGTGACTCGGGGGTTAAGTGCGCGATCGTCTGACACACATCCGAGAATAGAAATTACGCGAAAAGTAAGGAGGAAAATGCGCATAATTCCATTAATTTGGTGAAAGTAGTGGCTAGCAAAGTAGCAAATGTGTTCATTTATTTCCAAATGTAGCAAACGCTGAAATCATGCTGTCTCACTCGGACTTCCGTGGATCCATTGTGGTTCCTTTTGTGGAATGGACAAAAAAAACCGTACCTGAAAAGAGAACTACGTAAGATAATTCCTTTTCAGCATTTCGTACAAACACAAACCACGGGGATAAATGCAGAAGCGCCCGAAAAAAATATGCTATAGCAAGAACATCGTCTAAAAAAAAAAAAAAATCAATAAAATCGGTTAAATAATTCAGAAGTTATAAAAGGAAATGACTGACTTAACCCTTAGCCCTGTCTGCTTTTCGTATGGAATAATAATTGCAGTTTTAAAGTATTGTAATATGCTGGCTACGGCTCGAGTAGATAAAACGATATTCTGTGAAATTTATTTCTTTATTTTCTAGTCTATAGAACAATTCAAGTTCACACTATACTATTCTTTGCAAATTCTTTTCTTACAAGGTCTCTTTCCTCTCAAATCACTTTATCTCCTTTCAATTACTTAATTCACAAATCCAAACTAATTACTTTTTCTTGTTTACTCTCAACTTTCAATTTATCACCAAATTACAACTTCGCCCATTATCACTTTTCCAATCTCTTCGCCACGGTTCTAAACCAACTTATATAGCAGAAGTTTCTGATAGCCAGAAACTTCTAGCAAATTCTTCGACCACTGGAACAAGAGAAATAATTCTTGCAGTTATAATTCCCTTTTATCCCTGATATTATTCGTCTCTTTCGTTGACATGAGCTGTGGAGACTTCGTCCCAGACACGAACCTCGAATGAAAGGACAGTTCGAACCAAAATTCTGCCAGAATGAAGTCACTTCGGAATTTGTTGCGTCATATTTTTAGGGGGCGTAGTTATTATTATGCTACACTGCCCCCCTCTTAGACATGTTCGTCCCGAACAAGTGCATCCTCATTTCGGCCATTGTATCGACTCAGTCGGTCCACATGAACCACTTTCATTTTGGCCCTCGGTCCTCGCTGGATGCGGTAGACAACATCGTTGATGCGGGTTACTATTCTGTAGGGACCTTCCCAGTTCCGCTGTAATTTAGGTGATTTCCCCTTTTGGCGATGGGGATTATACAGCCACACCAGATCTCCTTCCTGGAATCCTGACGTTGTTGCCTTGGCATCATACCTGGTCTTCATGCGGTCGCTCGTCATCTTAATCTGGCTTCTGGTCCTTTGGTGTATGTCCCTAAGCCTTTCCCTAAGGTCCGCCACGTACTCTTCTTCATTTCTGGGCTCATTGGTAGGAGATCCAAATTTCACCTCACTGGGTAAACGAGCTATTCCACCAAATAAGATTTCGAACGGCGTATGTCGAGTAGTGCTATGCACGGCACTTCTATAGGCCATCAAAAACAAGGGAATCTGCCGGTCCCAATCCCGTTGGTAGTCACCTACGACCTTCGAGAGATGTTCGTCCAAAGTCCTATTGAAACGCTCCACCATACCGTCCGACTGTGGATGAAGCGGGGTTGTCCTTGTCTTTTTGATTCCGAGTAGTTGACACATCTCTTGGAAGATTCTTGACTCGAAGTTCCGCCCTTGGTCAGAATGCAATTCCAAGGGCACACCGAATCTGCTAACCCAATTGTAGACGATCTGCTCCGCCACGGTTCTGGCTTCCTGGTTAGGGATCGGAAACGCTTCCGGCCACTTACTGAAGTAGTCCATCACTACGAGGATATACCGATTACCATTGTCGGTTTCCGGAAAGGGTCCTGCGATGTCAATGGCGATTCGTTCAAAAGGTGCTCCCACGTTGTATTGGTGCATCTTACCTCGAGTTTTGATTCTCGGACCCTTGCTAGCTGCACACACGTCGCATTTTCTGCACCAGTCTTCGATATCTTCCTTCGCTTTTAACCAATAAAAACGTTCTCGTACCTTTTCTAGCGTCTTATTCACTCCCAAGTGGCCTCCGGTCGCCCCGCCATGCATTTCCTGTAACACCTCCTTGACCCTCGTCCGCGGTACGACAAGCTGCATTACAAACGACTTTCCGTCGGAGGATTCCCATTTTCTTCTCAGAACACCTTCTTGGACATGGAGGGAGTCCCACTGCGCAAAATATGCCTTTAAGGTCGGGCTTCTGTGAGAGATGTCCTGATGATCCGGTTTCTCCATGTTCTCCTTCCAGGCCAGAATCGGCTCGATATCCGGGTCTTCCTTCTGAGCGTTCCGGATCTCATCTACGCTCCAGCCGGCGATAGGTTCGGCTCTCATTCTTTGGATGGAAACCAGCTCCCGTTCTTCCTGACGCGCACAATGTTTACAATCCGTTCTGCATGGTCTCCGGGACAGTGCATCCGCATTAGAGTGGAGTTTTCCTTTACGATGCTGTATTTCGTAGTCGTAGATTTGCAGCCTTTCGATCCATCTTGCGACCTGACCCTCAGGACTCTTGAACTGTAATAGCCATTTTAAGGCTGCATGGTCTGTGCGAAGAACGAACTTCCTCCCGTAGAGGTATTTGTGAAAATGCTTCGTAGCCAAGATCAAAGCTAGAAGTTCCCGCCTTGTCACGCAGTAGTTCCTTTCTGGCTTAGAGAGCACCTTGCTGAAGTACGCAACCACCTTCTCTTGGCCGTCATGCACCTGGGAGAGTACGGCTCCTACCCCGACATTACTAGCATCTGCATCCACAACGAACGTTTCCCCGGGAGTGGGATAAGCCAGTATCGGGGCATCGCATAGCCGTTGTTTAAGTGCCTTGAAGCTCTTCTCGCACTCAATTGACCATTTGAATTGTTTCCCTTTTCCGTCAACTGGTGCAGGTTCTTTGCGATCCCGGCAAAATCCTTCACGAACCGTCTGTAGTAGGTGGCTAGGCCCAGGAAGCTCCTTAGTTGGTGTTTGTCTTTGGGGACTGGCCAGTTTTTCACCGCTTCGACCTTCTCCGGATCGGTTCTCACTCCTTTCGCTGAAATTATGTGTCCCAGGTACTTGACTTCCGCTCTAAACAGGGCGCACTTCTTGGGGTTGAGCTTCAGGTGGGCACTTCGAAGCCTTTGAAACACATCCCTTAGATTGTCTCGGTGTTGCGCAAACGTTTTTCCTACGACGATGACATCATCCAAGTATACCAAACAGGTTTTCCATGTTAACCCTTGCAGGACACATTCCATCAATCGCTCGAAAGTCGCCGGAGCATTGCACAGCCCGAATGGCATTACCGTGAATTGCCATAGCCCATTTCCTGCGGTGAAGGCGGTTTTCTCCCGGTCTTCTGGATGGATCTGTACCTGCCAGTAGCCACTCTTCAAGTCGAGAGTGGAAAACCATCGGGCTCCTGATAGTGTGTCTAGCGTGTCGTCAATCCGTGGCAGAGGGTAGCTGTCTTTCTTGGTGACGTAATTGAGCTGCCGATAGTCCACGCAGAACCGCGTGCTGCCATCTTTCTTCTTAACCAGTACAACCGGTGATGCCCACGGACTTTTGGAACTTTCAATCAGACCTTCTTTCTCCATTGCCGACACCATCTCTGCAACTTCTGTCTGCTTTGCCAATGGAAGGCGCCTAGCAGGCTGACGAATTGGTCTAGTATCACCAGTGTCTATTCGATGTTGTACCAGGTGTGTTCGGCCGTATTCTCCGTCCTGTGAGGCAAATACATCAGCGTACTCATTGATAAGATTCTCTGCCATAGTTCGCTGCTCCTGATTCAGCTCACTGGACTGGAGAATCGTCTCTCTCACTTCCGCTGTCCAAGGTGATGGGAGAAGTTTTGGAGCATCACGTTCAGATATTGTTGCGACGGCGGTAATCGGCGTGCATTTTCCAGTCACCTCCCCTCGCCTTAGTTTGACAGTGTGTGGTCTTGCGTTCAAAACCCTCACTGGAACCATGGTGTTCTTTGGTTCGACTAACGTCTTTCCCACGATGTAGTCTTGAGAATTCTTCTCTGGGTCTGGTTCTACTATGTAGAATCGGTGGCTCCCAAGATCACCTTCCAGCTTCGTCCAAATGATTGTCTCTGAAGACGGCGGCAAAACTTCGTCTTTGCTGATGACTGTCCTGAGAGTTACGGCATTCTCATTTCCGTACACCATCGGAATCTCCACATTTCGATACCTCAGTACTTGCATCCCGATGTCCAAGATTACTTCATTTGCTTTCATGAAGTCTACTCCGATGATGCACTCGTCGCATATATCTGCCACCAGAAACGCATGGGAGAACGTCAGTCCTGCCAGAGTAATCGTAAGACGAACTTCTCCAAATACCTTCGCCATTTCCCCTGTTGCAGTCTTCAGGCAGTAGCTATTGGTGTTGTGCAGCCAGGAGCTTTTGACGATATCTCTTCTTACAATGGAGGCAGTGGCACCTGTGTCGATGGTGGCTACGCACTTCTTCTCGTTGATTAGTGCCTCCACTGTCAGGCTCTTGTTACCCCGTTTGGTTTGCGAAACTTGAATGGTGGTCCTGGGGGCCTCGATTCCAGTAACCAACTTCTGCCCCGCGAAGTTGGTCCTTACGCATTTCCCGACTGCTGGTTTTGGGAAGTCTGACTGACAGGATGGATGTTATCACCGCCAGATGCTTCCTCTCTGCTTCTCCTACTTCCGCAATGTGAACAATTTCCTCGTCTAGGTGCACTCCTGCACTGCCGTTGTAGGTGTCCGGTTTGGTTGCAATTCCAGCAACGGATTTGACTTCCGCGAGCTCTGTCTTCATCCATGACGGCTGTTCTCTGGCATGAGCATTCCACGACGGACATTTCCCTGACACGGTGTATTCCCTGGTATGCTTGGTCCGCAGCCTTCATTGACAAAGCGAATGCCAATGCCTCGGGAAGTGTTCGCTTTTCAGCCATCCTTACAGCCATTTGCAGTTGTCTGTCCTCTATGGCCTGAATAAAAGCTTCCACCGCCATTTCGTTGATAAGCTCCTCACCGGCTTTAGGGTATGAAAGATGGGCTAGTCGCTCTATATCCGCTTGCAACTGTTGGAGCGTTTCCCCCCTTTTCTGGACTCGACTACGCAGCTGAACCCTGTACACCTGCTGCATGTGTTCATCCCCAAACCGCATCTCGATAGCCTGAACCAGAGAGTCGTAGTTCTGCTGTTTATCTTCCGGGATGGTCTGCAAGAGCTCCGCAGCTGGACCCCTCAGTGCAAGCGTGAGTGCAATAGACTTCTCTTCATCGTCCCAGCTATTGGTCATTGCGGCCGCTTCGAATTGCCTCTTATAAATTGGCCATGATGTTTGACCATCGAAGATAGGAGGCTGCATCTCCTTTCTTCTCAGACCGTCAGTGGAATATTCCCGTGCTTTCTGTCTCTTCACGTTGCTGAGCTCCTTAGCAAGATTTTCGACTTGCTTTTCTACTTTTTCAAACTGAGTCTCTATCTTCCCGAACTGAGTTTCATGTTTCTCAAAATTTTCATCGAATCTAGTTTCGACTTTTTCGAGTTGCGTCTCGACCTTCTCGATTTTCTCTTCGATCACTTCGAATTTGGATTCCAAGTTCTTGTTTTGCTCATCAAGTTTACTTTCCAGAGCATCTAGAGAATTCTTTTGTTCGTCTATAGCTTTCTTTTGTTCGTCCATTGCTTTCTTTTGTTCGTCCAGCTTAAGTTCTAGAGAGTTCTTTTGGTCGTCCATTGCTTTCTTTTGGTCGTCCATTGCTTTCTTTTGGTCGTCCATTGCTTTCTTTTGTTCGTCCAGCTTAAGTTCTATAGAATTCCTTTGGTCTTCTATTGCTTTCTTTTGTTCGTCCATGACTAACTTAAGTTGCAGGAGCAGACTTGTTATACCCGGGTCGGCTGCTGTACTTGCTGGTTCCTCTTCCACGTCAAACTCTACGTCGTGCGGATTTTCACCTTCCTGCGTTACTGCTTCTTCCAGACGAATCAGCAGGGCATCTTTTCCCCCAGTTGTGTCGAGGTTCCGCTTACTGAGTTCTGCCTTTAGTTGAGTTATAGTTAGTTTTCCCAATTTGCGACCCATTTTGCGCAACTAATTAACTCAACACAGAAATCGTTTTTTTTTTTTTTGTGCAATTTCACACCACGGAAATAGTTATTCACAGAATAAGTTTTATCCCGCTTCTGACACCAATGTAATATGCTGGCTACGGCTCGAGTAGATAAAACGATATTCTGTGAAATTTATTTCTTTATTTTCTAGTCTATAGAACAATTCAAGTTCACACTATACTATTCTTTGCAAATTCTTTTCTTACAAGGTCTCTTTCCTCTCAAATCACTTTATCTCCTTTCAATTACTTAATTCACAAATCCAAACTAATTACTTTTTCTTGTTTACTCTCAACTTTCAATTTATCACCAAATTACAACTTCGCCCATTATCACTTTTCCAATCTCTTCGCCACGGTTCTAAACCAACTGTCTTTTTTTGATCGCCATCTGTCCTTATATAGCAGAAGTTTCTGATAGCCAGAAACTTCTAGCAAATTCTTCGACCACTGGAACAAGAGAAATAATTCTTGCAGTTATAATTCCCTTTTATCCCTGATATTATTCGTCTCTTTCGTTGACATGAGCTGTGGAGACTTCGTCCCAGACACGAACCTCGAATGAAAGGACAGTTCGAACCAAAATTCTGCCAGAATGAAGTCACTTCGGAATTTGTTGCGTCATATTTTTAGGGGGCGTAGTTATTATTATGCTACAGAACGGAGTCGTGTTGACAGTTCTCTCAGATCGTTTAAGAAGTTTTTTGTTCCGAGGGCCGTCATTATGGTACTATTGAGGCTTAGAAATTCGCAAAGAAAGTGTGTTGTGCCCTCTCCTACATCCACGTCGTCACAACCTTTGTAGAGGTTTGTGATACTCGAGCGCATTCTATTCGCAGGTGGGCCGTCAACTTGCGTTGTCGTTTATACTACTATAGTAATATTTGTACTACTTTCGGAACGCTTGTACTACTGTTCTACTCCTTTCGCTTTCTTTTGACTTTGTATTATTATTTACAAGTTTTCTGGTAGTATTCCTACTTGCTGGTATTAAGAATTGCTTTCGTGAAAAAAATCCGATTTCGGAGTTTTTGATCAATCTTGGTACTACTATAATAGAGAAACTCAAAAAAGTGGGTCTCGCAATTGTGACCGTCTATATATCGGACTTCAGCCTAAACGTCTGGGCGGACTTTAAACTTCATCCCAGTTTTTTGCTTAAAATTCGAATAACGGTACTCTACTTATTTTTGACATATGTACGTGTGGACATGCCATTCAAATTGTGGCAAATTAAAAAATTATATGGTCTTTTAACGTCTCATGAATTTGAAATCTAAGCAGTTCACACATATAACGGTAATGTATTTATTAGCTGATTTAAAAAAAATTGTTTTGTTGCTAGACAAGATGTACCACTTGCCCACCTATTTGTCCTTTCAATAGCATCCAGCTTTAATTTAAGTTTGCATGTAGCGATCGGTAAACCCAGTGAACTTTTGTCTGGAAGGATGGGTTTTGTTGTTTCATGTCTGACAAGTTCATCAGCCTTACAATTTTAGGTGAATATTGAACTGAATTTTAGGTGAATATTGAATAGGTGAATATTGAATAGGTGAATATTGAACTGCTCCGCCATCTCTGTAAGAGATAATAGGCAGTCTAGAGCTGTTATAGAATTTATTGAGGATGATTCCAAGGATTTGATTCCTGTCTGAAAAGATGCGGATATAACGTTTTTTTATTAGCCAAGACAAGACTTCCCTTATTGCCATTATCTGAAACACGCTACTGTAGTTTGGGAGACGAAGAGAGGTTTAAATTAAGCCTATCAGAGAAGACACCACCACCCATCCCGTCGTTAGTTTTTCAACCGTCGGTATAGAAATGTACCGACTTATCTTCCGTAAAACCACCTCCTTCCCAGAATGCTCTGGAAGGGATGGTAACTTAGAAGTTTTTGTCAAAATTTAAATTGGGTACGGTATAGTCAATGTTTTCAGGGAAGATATTAAACTTGTTTAAAATAGAGGCGTTGCCCTATACTTTCCTGGACCACTGTACAGTAGCTTAAAGGCGAATAGTAATGCACAGACAAGCTGAACGTTTGACTTTGCTTAATAACTTCTGGCTTATCGCTTTATCCAAGGCAATCCACCAGACAACTACACTGTACATAAGGATCGGTCTGATGGCCGAGATATATGTAGAGCCAGTGAATTTATCTGGGTTGTAAGTTCCATTTGTTCCCAATGGCTTTTTTGCAAGAGAAGAATGCGACAGTGGCTTTCTTTACTCTTTCTTGTATGTTACGAGTAGGTTTCCAGCTTAGTTTTCTGTCAAAAATAAGACCCAGATATTTTGCTTCATTGGAGAAGGTACCATTAAGGGGTGGACGGTCAATAGGTGGGATTCACTCCTACATCACACCGAGCTGTCCATCTAGATAACTTATTTAAAGCGGTTTGTATTAGCTCTTTTAAACTCACAAATCTAACATTACCATCTCTATAATGTGAACTTTGAAAATTTCTCACCTCTATAATGTGAACTTTTCCTCAATACTCGTAGTTCGCATTCTTCTTTTGTAATTCTTTTGATATTTGCAGTCAATTGCCTAGACATCTTACTTCGTATTCCCTGTGTGCACCTAAACAAAAAACACATAAATTCTTACTGATCTGCTCTGCCATAAAGCAAATCATTTGAAAAAGATTTTTAACGAGACTTGACATTTTAAATAAAGTCAGGGATAGATATTTAAATTTAAACAAAGATACGGTGTTAGGACCTTAAAGATATGCGGAGAGAAATTGTCCAGCAATAAAGATGCAGTGGAACCGTTTCTTTAATCAGTTGCATACAACCTTAAAAAATTGGAGCTAAAGCGGGTACGGGTCTGTTTTTGAAAACTCTTCCTAACAAAAAACTTGCATTGACAACTGAAAAAAACAGCATCAGAATGAAAAACGAGCAAAAAGGACTGACGTGTACTAACTCGATTGGGACTTGCAAGCTCACTTAATTGATTATAGAAAAGTCTAAGAATCCTAGAGCCTTCTCGGTATTCAACGTTCCACAGGTCTACAAGTCTAAAAAGAACGCGTGGATGACTAGCGATATTTTTATCAGTTGGTTTAAAGATAGTTTTACGATGGAAGTATGTTGTTCTACCCTTTACTTTTTATTTTTTAACCTTAACTATACATTTATAGTTTGCGAAATATCTAAGTGAACACAATCTTCCAAAAAAATGTTACTGCTTCTAGATAATGCCAGTTCCATTGTAAGAAAGAAAAATTGACTAGCAATGATGGGAGCATTACCGTCATGATTTTTCCACCAAATGTTACGGCTTTGATTCAGATCAAAATGTCATCAACTTAAATTATTGCTGTCTGAAACTATAGCAGTAGGAGGTGATGGCATGTTAGCTGTCTAAGTCAAAGGATTCAAAACAAATGTACCAGCAAGTTTCCCCGTAGATGTGGCAACGGTGTAGTGGGTAGTGTGTTTGATTGTGTCCCGAACTGTGTAGATTCGAGCACAGGGAACAGCAACCAAAAGTCACCCGAGGATAAAAGAGAAACGAATAAAATATAAGTTTCTCCAACCACTACACCAAAAAGGAGTTTCAGGCTGGTAGTATTATACATTGGACCGAAAATCGAGTCTTAGTGCTCCGGAATTTGGAAATTTCCTTAAAATTTCCAGTTTCTCTTACATAACTTGGTCGGAGAAACTAGCTTTAGAACCAATAGCAAATTTAGATTGTAACTTGTGGGCTGTTAAGATTAGTTGATCGTGAGAAAATTCCCTATGTCCTGGGATCAAACAGACTTATGTTGTGAGCCGAGAGTTTTTAGCTCATTTGGAACATCTTTTTATTAGTTCCGATATTATCTCTGGATGACAGTTCACTAGAAGCCTCGGCGATAGCTAAGACTTCCGCTTGGAATACACTTCAGCGGGTTGGAAGAAAATTCCGGAGCCAGCACCCACTGCCATTTTGGAACCGCCTGGGAACACAAATATATTTACGTGCATTTCGCGGGTTTATTGCCATTATTCACGAGAAGATCGTAAATGGAATTTTGTAGGTTGAAATATATTTTTGAACACCTGGCGATAGTGTGGTGACATATTTGGTCCTTTATTCCGAAATTAATTTGCTGGAGGCGTATGGCACTTTTAGCTGCAGTTTCTTTTGTTTTTGATTTGATTTCGTGAGTGCTTTTAGGTTTGTAGCTTTATCAGCAGCTGGCCACCATATCAGGCACTTTCAAGTTAGAATGGGCCGGATGTTCATTTACCAAAAACCAAACAATGCAAATGTCACAACAGCCAAATGCAATGACATACCGCCTAAGAATGTCAGCGACATTCATGTAAATAAGGTGATTAAAGCAGAGAAGAGGTGCAATGATTTGATATATCGCCCAAATCCTACGAGTATGTCATGTCGTCTAATTTTTAAATCTTCACAATTTTTGGATGTTATTACATTTTGTGATTTGGGCGTTAATATCCTACCCCAGATTTTCTGCTTCAGATGAGAAAGTATGTAGGTAATGTTCAAATAAAAATAAATTAACTTATGACCAACGCCATGCCTCTGTGTTACAAATTATGGGTTACATTAAATAGAACTTGTGCGGCGTGCTTTGAAGAGAAAAAAAAACGCACACCTTGTATGTTTTACTATAATTTCAGTTTTTCCACCATGTTGCCCTCACTGCGTCAAGGTATCCGTACATAGTACATGAATATAACAAAAAAAAAAGTAGCATTGAAAGAAAAATTGTTCTTTACATTGGCAACAGATTTACGCATTCTAGGGCACATGACACGCTTCAATTATTATTCCACGTGACATCAATTCATGTGGACAGGTAATTGTCTCCTGGTTGTTGTGTTGTTTCTTATGCCACCACATGCAATTGGCTCCATCTTTGGTGCTTTATCGTGATATTTAAAACATCATTGCACATTTGACTTCTAAAGGAGAAGAGAACTTGTAAGTCTCGCAACCCTTTATAACTTATTGAATACATAAGTAGGTGCACCTGCACAGAATACCCAATAAGGGTAAGTGAACATTTTTATGGCAATCTATCGGCAACAATAAATAAGTATGCACACCTCAAACAAATGGAAGGAATCTCACATGAAAGAACCAACTAATTGATTCCGAACACGTTTTGGAATTTTGTGCCTTCTGAAGCTTTACACTACATCACCTGACTGTTCTGACTTATTCATGGATGAATGAATAATGAAATGTTTTTATAGTTGAAAAAGGTAATTTTTGTAAAATCAGAGGAGTCAAAGAGAAAGTTTAAATCAAATGCGTGTTATTTTATACGACGCTAGTGATGTATATCCAGTTGAATGCAATATTTGCTAGTGGTTAGACTTTCTAAGAACATTTTATTTCCTGTTTTCTGGAACAATGACACATATTACCTTTATTATACACAGTCAGTCAGCAATTAAAACGATTTCGGCTTTTTTTATAATCTGCGCGCACCGAAGGGGTTGTGAATACCCTTAAACTGTTTCAGGGCACGGGCTTGTTTGGGGCGAGAGCTCAGATTTCTAGATACACAGCAAAATGGCATGTAAAGGCATTGCATCAATCTAGATCCTGCTTAGCAATCTCAGACACGACCTATGTACATACATCACGTCTAGACAAATCTGAAATATTTCTATTCTCAACATGAGATTTCTAGCGGTATTTCTAGTTCCAAGATTTGCGATGAATAACGCGCCTATTCCGTAATACTAGTAATATTCTTGTATTTTCGCAAAAAAAAAATAAAAAAATAAATAAATAGCAAATCGTGTACAGTTTCTGGCAATAAGTTTCAGCTTTCTCCAACTTATGGGAAGGAATATTTTCAAACTATCAAAAAAAGGAAATGTGTTCCGAAGACCTCAACGAATTGATACCTAAAATGCGACATTTGAGAGTTCTACTAGGCAACGGCGTAGACATCTTCATATCAAAATTCTTATTCACGACAAGCATACTTTGGAATTCATAACTATTCAAAGTCAGTCCCAACAGCCATCTCGGGATAAGTTCGACTTTCCTGAGCGAAGATTATAAAAAAAAATAAATAAAGACAACTTAAAGCCCAAAGCACACCGAAGCGACGTGGAGATCTACCTGGTGCACACATTTTTGGAGATGAAAACAAACAAGTATTCTTAGATTTTGTCTTCTCTAGCACTGTAACTAATTATTTAGGAAACAATATTTAAACAATTTATTCGAAATGATCGCTATTTGCATTTTTGCAGGCCTTGAATCGCTCTGCCCACTCATCGATCGCAGCACGCACCTTGTCGGATAAGTGCACGCTTCAAGGACTCAATATTTGGATGTCGAGTAGAATAATCAATAGCCTCTAAAACAGACTACAGCTTATAGTCATTTATCTTATTACTAGCGGTGTAGAGATTTCGATATTTTATTCCGTTTTTGCTTTAATTGGGCTGCGAGTAAGTGGCTTGTACGTCTTATGCGTATGCGTTGAGTCTCAAATCTTGTTTGATAATGCGAGACGGCGATATCTTCGTTTCTCGTAACAAGTGTTTCTGTTTTCATAGCGGTTTCCATTTAATCCTGGCTTTAACAGCTTTCATCGTCTGTGGAGTTCTGACAGTGCGAGAGCGTCCGGCGTTTTGACGGTCGGTTACTCCACCATTCTCCTTAAACAATTTAACAGTTCGATACACAAAATTTCGGGTGATTCCAAGCCAAAAATATCGCTCTTTCCATATTTCACTTATGAAGCCCAGTTACCACAACACGGTTTTCAATATCGCCCCACTCCATATTTACAAACGACTTTTATGAAAATCTTTTTGTGCGTTAACTTAGTATAAATGTCACTCATTGCATACCTGTCAATATAGAATGGATGCGTTCAACACTAGTTTCACGATGAGTGCGTTTAAACTTGTACCAGTATTTATGACATGACTCCTCTACACTTACATACTTTTTATTGCCCTGGACTCTTCACTAGTGTACCTATAAACAGAGAGTTCACATGAGAAGCAGGCGATTAAAACGTAACATTTCCACATTTTCTTTTGTTACGGAATAAGGTAATAAATTCTTGACTATTACACTTTTTTTTCTTTGACTTGTTAATGAAAAAATTATTCTGCATTGAATGACATTTTTGCAATTTTAATTGTTCCTATAACAATAAAGTTATTAACATTTATAGAATGGAATTTTAACGATTTGATAGCACACGATAGAATTGTGACGTTCAGTTCGACCGGAATACAGAAATGTGAAGACAACAATGAAATGTTAATATTTTGAGGGATCACAATATGAATGTACACGTACATAGTAGTAAGTGTTGGAAATATTGCGTTTTGAAACGCTTACTGAATCACTCGCGATTTAAATACACAAATATTACGTTATGATAGAATTGAACGAATTGACCGATGATTTTCGACGAAAAGTGTATTTGTTGGATTGCGGAAGTACTTACATGTTAAATTCTATCAGTCTAATTTATAAACGTACTTCAAAGGTTGCGTAAAGTTATTAATCCTTTAAAATACCTATAAAAACGAAAGAGTTTGTTTAAAGCTGGCTTACATTTTTTGTTTTTCATTGGGAATGTCATTTCTCAAGTCAAAATGAGAATAAGGCCCCAAAAGAATCTGAAATAAATCGATTTCTTGAAAAAACAATAAAAAAAAAAATTGTCAAGAGGTTCAGCTAATTGTCAAATATTGAAGGCTGAGAGTAGTAGATTCCTAATTTTTGGTACAAATTGGTGCAGTTAAGACATGAACCTTGTTTATCTTATATTGGATTTTTTAATCACGTTTTAAGCAAGGCCTGCAAAGCGCAAAGCCTGCATAAATGCTTAAACGATATGAAACGAAACAGTAGAAGCATTTAATGAAATTCTAATAAATAAGGCTGTATCAAGTTAGCAAGCCTTTAAAATATTTTCAAACAACAAAACGTGCTTTATAAAATTAAACAAAGTTATTTAAAAACTCCGTTAAAGCTAAACTCCAAAATCGGCTTTTAGAGGTTGGTTAAAGCTTGCCTAAAATATTTTTTTTTTTTAAATTCACTTCATGGTTCAGAGCCACCTCACATGAAGCACATAAAAAAAATGTTTTCAATTGATCCAGGAACTAAAGTGGCACTGAATGTGAGTTATAATACACAAAATGGGAATAAAACCCAAAAAAGGACTAAAATAATAAAAACAAAACACAGATTTCTTGACAAAGGAAAGCAATTATTTTGCCAGGAGCTTCGCATATTGACAGCTGAGAGTAATAGATTACGGTTTTTCGATACAAATTAGAATATTTAAGACATAAACCTTGTTTGGAGGATTTTTTTAGATTACAATTTATGCAAAATTGCGGAAAGGTTATGTAAACGCTTACTCGTAAACGATATGCAGCTAAACAAGCTCGTAGAGTAGTTTTAAGGAATAGTAAGAACAAATTGTAAAAAGAATAAAGGGCACGACTGGGACGCAAGTACTTGCTTCATATGCTAATTGTCTGAAAATTGTTTACATTTTTACATTACAAAAAAAGTAAAGTATCGTTAATTTTAAGGCTAGAATGAAACTTCGGATTTCGCCTCGGGGCATTACCACACAGACCTCAGTTATGAAGTCTGAAAAAAAAATCCGTCCAGTCGTTTAGCCTACAGCTCGAGGTACAGACAGACATACAGACAGTCAGACAAAAAGACAGACGGACAGACAGACAGAATTGTGAGATCCACTTTCTTGAGTTCCTCTATTATAATCTTGACATGATTATTTAAAATCTCGAGATCGAACATTTTCACGAAAACAATACCTGCTCTATGTTTAGGAGCAATTAAAAAAGAAAGTTAAGAAATGGAATGGATATGACATTCTGATCGGCTGCTTGCCATATGTCAAACTTTACGCAGCAAGGGCCTTCAGGACAAACTGCTGACTATTATCAAAGCAAGCTACAACGGTAATGTCACAATATACTATGGCGTACCCTTTCCAAGGAGTTTGAAATTCGAAGCGGTGTCAGACAAGGCTGTATATTATCGATAAGTGACGTTCAACGATGTTTACGAAACTCCACAAGATTGGCGACAAACACAAACCTGGTAGGGCAGAAGAAACTAAGATTGTCAACCTTACTCACAACCCATCAACACAACATCTTGGATGTATTTTTGTCGGTTGGTAATGGGACAAGAGCAGTCGAATCGCAAAAGCAAATGCTACGCTCGGTATATTGTCTCAGATTTGGAGAAGCAGTGCAACCAACTTAAATACCGATTCCCAACGGACCAATTTCACAGTCCCATTGTTGTACCTACTTTTAACAGATATTTCACTGTACCTATATAGTACAAGTTACTTATTGCAATAGACTAAATTATGTTACACGTAAGTAAGATGACAAAGCATAAATATAGTAAAAGTCAATAAGCATCACGAGGATAATGCTGATAAAAAAGTATTACGCAGAGTTTACGTGCACATATTCATATTTTCAAAAAAAAAAAAAAATCTAAGAAGGGGAGACACACCAGTATAAGTACGTATGTAATTCACTCAGAGACTGATACTCAAATATGTGAATTCTGTAATGATGTAGGTACCAATGTACGTCAATTTAGCTCGAAAGTACTTATGCACTTTGAGTCGTCAATATCAAAATACCTTCTATAGAAACTCTCAAACCTATTTAGCTTTCGATTTTAGTTACAAAAACCCCGAATAACTACTCGTACAAGCACTTTATTACACTTTCAGGGTCATACTTCTTTTACTGTTTAATATTAATAAATATCTAATATTCGTTTATTCGCACAATACCTTGCTTCTTCGGTTCCCTTCCCTTTCATGTGCACATGTACAAATTCACTGGAAACCCTTCAAATGAAATATGAGCCCAATAATAACCTCCCCTGCAGAAAACATGGTCGGGGAATTGAAGTGTTTTCTTTTTTTTCTTTTTCTTTTTCAAAGAGAATACAATAACACTACACCAAATGCATTAACAATGTCCGTGAACCGTCGAATGCCAATGTGTACACACAAAATGTCTCCCTTCTCAATAAAACACACCCTGTAGATATGTGTTGTAGCGAGCAATGAAATGCCCAAAAAAAAATCCATGCACACACGCAACAGTGCACAATGAAATGTACGTATAAGCCTGCACACCCAAATAAAATATTATTGCAGAGGACTATCGCCTAGTCCCGGAATGAACATATGGCATGCAATGTCAAAGTGGATAATGCTTTGGAAAATATTGAACAAAACATAAATAAATAAGAAAATAAAACATGAAATGTGCTCGGTTAATGGATGTCTTCTGTGCTCGATACAAAAATTGCATACTCCGGTCTTCTTAAATGAAATTTATGCTTTTGAACTGAAATAGAATTCAGACGATGAACATTTAATAAAAAGATAAAAAAAAAACCCATCTATATAAGACTTGAGGTTGGTTTGCATTTTGATTTTATTAACACGCCAAAGTGATGAATCACTTGTAATTTGAATGCAATTCCAGACTTGCTCCACAGCAGTCATAGAGAATCGCGTCAAATGCATGCATCTGAAAGATGCACAAAATCATGCAAAAAAAAAAAACAGTAGACACTCTTCATAAGTGAATGCTAAAATGGTATGGTAATGGCAAGCACCATACTTAATTTCTCCTATGGAAGATTATGCAAATTACAGAAATAGTCATTCAATAATAATTTGATTTTATTGCCTTGTCGTCTGTAGAAGTTGTAAAAAATTGTGTGCACATTACATTATGAACCTCTCTGAACTATTTGCGATTGCAAATAGAAACTGGAGAGGCAGGCTTTCCTATAACCTGGCATTTACTCATTAAGTAAGAGTAGTTTTTTGCCCAGAAATCTTATTAGATTTAGTTCAAACCCTTTGCAAAATATGAGTCCGGTTATAAATATATTTAATTACATACTATATACGAGTATGTATTTTAAATCCGAAACGAAAACCGCTACGCAGGGAGTAATAGATTCATTAAGACAGAACCAGAAGCTAATAAAACATCATCAGCTGGTGAAAGTGATAGGGTTCGAATCAAATAAAACCCAAAACCAGTCGAAGAAAAAGCAGTCTAACCTAGTATAGTTTATCTGTGTCATCTGCTAAAAATTGTAAAAATAATAACGACGTGAGTTCCGTTGTATTATTTTCATAGCTTTCAAAATAAAAGTGAAGCTTTGATAAGATGCGTTCACCAAATTGTCAGTCAAGTATAGCCCGATGACAATACTCGTAGTATCAGCTCTTATGTTCCACCACTGCAAAAATGGTGATCGTGTTCATGTGTTTTGCAGGGCCTACCGTGGCATATCCATTGGAAAGTGGTATGGGATAAAAATGTCTTGAAAAAACACGAGTGTGGTTTATTTTCAGACTTTGACAAGAAGTCTTCAGCTAAGACCATAGTTGATAACTCAACAGGACAACAAGAAAGGTTCCTTCTGATTAAAAAGTACCCGGAATTTCCCATTCAAACAAACCGCGCTTGAGATATTGACAAAAGCTTTTTTTTTAGGTTGGTACATCTGTCATCTGGCGCTCAAATATCTGTTTGAGCGCGATAGCTTTGTAAACAAGTCAGTGTTCGTTGTGTTCTGCGCGTTTCGCTGAATTTGTTGCAGAAACAGCATCGCATTGATGTCGCTAAAGAAATATTATCGATGGCATCATTACAGGTGACGAGACTTGGGTCTATGAATATGGCATCGAAACTAACCAACAATCATCGGAATGCCGCTTCTCAAACGAGCCAAAACCCAAAATACCACGACAGAGTCGATTCAAAATCAAGGCTTTGTTGACCGCTTTCTTTGATTACTGTGGTGTGGTCCCTCCGAATTTCTTCCGCCAGGCCAGACAGTAAATAAGGAGTATTACGTGAGCGTGTTAAAGCGTTTGAGGGAATATGTTCGTCGCAAGAGGCCTGAATTGTGGAGAAAAATCCTGGTTTCTTCACCACTTCGTTCATACCGTTCCGCAAGCTCCGTATTCACCTTATATGGCTCCTTGTGACTTTTTCCTATTCCCACGACTAAAGTTACCACTTCGCAAAAAGCATTTTGAGACGATTAAGGCGATAAAGGAGAATTTGCAGAAGGAGCTGAAGGCGATTCCAAAATCGGCCTATGAAAAGCCTTTTGAACATTGAAGGAAGCGTTGAAATATGTGTATTGCTTGCAATGGACATTACTTTGAAGGGAATAAAATGAATATCGATGAATAATTGAACCGTTTTCGTTTTATTCAAAAATTCCGGGTACTTGATCAGAAGGTATAAGCTGTTTCTAAAATAAAATTTTGCGTTGAATTCAAATTTGCAGACAGAATTTTTTTTCCAAGCACGTACAGTTTTTTAAATGTACAGTAATTCCCGGTTAATTGCGCCGATCTAAAATGCATGATTTTTGCAACACTTAACCGGATAAATCCTTTACGAAAATTTCAAATGGAATTGGAGTTTTTAGTTTACTCAAATCCAAATGGTGGAAAATAAAATTCCTACACATAATCCCTTATAATCGAAAACGAATTGTCCCTGGAGTTAAAATGCGTGAGCCGATGCGATTTTTGTTGCTTATATATATGTACGTGTTTAAAATATTCAAAATCACAACTAACTGCATACCTGTCAGAATGGATGACAGATGGATTTGACATACGCCATATGGCAGGGATGTAAAATCCCAACCTCGAAATGAATAACCCTTTGTAGGCATTTTAATTCGTTCAGCTTTCTTTTTTTTTTAGAAAAAATAGTCTCAACGTATCTGTTAACAATGCAGTAGTTGCAATGTTCTCCTTTTCTTCTCTATTACAGGATTTGTAAAAATTCAAGTACACTAAAAAATAAAACATTCATTACTTTAGTCTTAGCTTTCCCTACGTCAAATACAATTTAATGACAATTTCAAACAAAATGCTAAACTTACAGACCTTACGGAGTTAACTTACGAGTATAACAGATGCGAGAATTTCAAATCAGATTTCTGACTTAAATTCTCCAAAAGTAAAAAAAAAAAATTTTTGAATTTTGTATTCTCTGCATTCCAGACAGTCGTTTCCACACATACCTATTCTAGGTATTTCTAGGTTTAGAAAGGAAAACTGAGTATGACGCACCTACTTTTACCATAAATCTATTCTCTGTGGTGAAAATTTTAAAAAAATAGTTACGTTAGAAGATCTGCGCGTTAGGCTAGATGCAAAATTTCAGAGATATGGTCTTAGATGTATGTAGCTGTAGCGTGCTTAGGATGACGTTTGGGTTAATTTTTCAAAGGACTCATAAAATGAAAATGTGTTTATTACCTTTAGTTTTCAATTACTATTTTTCTTTTAAAAATTTAACAGAAGCCTTGGGCACATTTTTCTACATTTCAAAGATTTGGAAGTAAAGGATGGGCCATGTGTTTGTCTATTTTTAAAATCACTACAATACAAAAAATCCATTTAACATTTTTCAAAGTATTTTGCTTTATTAAATTATGTATGGAAAATAATTTCATTTAAATGGCTGCCCCGGCTGGCTTGGTAGTAGCCCATCCTGTCAACACAATTTTGCAGTATATTTTCGATGGTTCGGGGCTCTATTTCACGAATAGCTCTATCAATATTGTGCTTAAGTACCTGAAAATAGTAAATCCAATAAATCTATCAGCAAAACGACTGAATACACGATTATTGAACTTAGTGCGCAAAAGATCGATTGTTGGACGGCTTGTATGGCACTTAGCACCGTCTTGCTGCAACCAGATATCGACCGAAAAAAATATTTTGTTATCAAAATCGACGTCATTTTCGAGCTAATCTAAAGCCCAAACAGAGAAGCGATAATGAAGCAGGTTGTCATTTTGCTTCAATTCCTGAGTCAGTTGAACCTTGTAAGGGTATAATCTAAGCTCTTTATGAATGATTTTCCTGAGGCTAGTGCGGCTAATGTTCAGTTGCTGAGATCTGTGGCGAGTTAAGGATGAATACGAGGATAACTTGTGTTATCAAGCAGGCACAGTTGGTGCTTTATTTCGACCGAAATTTCTTTTCAAAATTCCCGCTGTTTCAGCAACACAGAACTCACTTTGGAAATAAGTTCTCAATATTTCAAGCGTAAATCGATTCATTCCGTTCCGCGGAAATATGATACTGCATTTCTGCCAATTTTTTGAGCGCGAAACATCTGTCAGTGTCAAAATAACATGTAATTTAAAAAGAAAACAACAGATGGCCCACCTGTTATTAGCATAGAAAACGCTATAACTGAAAAACTATGGCTAGGAGAAAAGGAATTTATCATATAATTCCACATTGGGAACATATTCAAAGATACACGAGGCACAGTTGATCGAAATTAAAGTTTTCATGTTCCAGAACTTCGCAGAGAAGTCAAAACACTCATATTGTTTTGACTTCTAGAAACTTGTGTCAAATACTCCAGCATGACCATGAGAACTAAAACTATTTCCATGACTGCTACAATCTAGATATGATTTCTAAAATGTTTAAAGTGACGACAGAATTTTTACACCTAAACTACCCGCCATATCGAATTGCAAATTGTACTAGTACTTTGTACAACCTCCGGGTGAGAGGCACATGGTAGAGGCCTGTCCCATTTTAAATAAAATTAAACTGCAAACGAAGTCATAACATAGTCATAAGTTTTATAAAATCTGCTTTGAAATATTGTCCACAAATTTTAAATGAGGCCTTTCAAATAACTATTCATACAACCACACAGGTAAAACAAATACGTGACTCGCTAAAAATTTAAATGTAATTTAAAGTGAGCTTAATGAGCTTATCCAATGCCATAGATTGTTAATTTGTAATTTAAGTTAATTTCTGTATAATAAAAACATATTACTTACTTAATTGACGTGAGACATGCAATATGTTTCACAGTGACCGTTGGCAAATTAGCTCAAATGTCAATAACTTGTATTTTAAACACGCTATATATCTCAAAAACTGTGTGCTGGGAAAATTTTATTCCAGTGACAACTTTACTTTACAAACTCTTTACACCTTTTTTTGTTCTTCATCAAGGGCGAATTTCATTAAAGTGCTCACGCACAAAACGATTCGAGAAGAGTATCGAGATATGCCTGTCTTTAACGTTCATGTTTTTGGTGAGATATTAATACTTTTTGCGAGGATTAGGTACGTTTATGTTAGTAGGTACCTTGCATCTTCAGTTTATTAATGAGAAATAATCGACACCAATGAAATTCAAAATATTTGAAGCAATACTAAACGATATTATAGAGCAGTTGTTATGCTTCTTCTTATAATTGCCGACATGCCAAATTAGAAATAGCTTGACACAGAAGCCTAAGTATGAATATATGGTTTATTTTGATTAGTACTTGCAATTCAAGCCTAAAACGAAAACTGTAGGAAAACAGAGCACGTACCAACTGGAAGTTTGATCTGACTTTATAAGAATATTTAGCTGGCCTCAAATCTTTCCTGTCGACTTTCCTAATCGACCTTGGATCGTTAAAGTAATAAGCCCTAGTACATTTGTACATATGTACTCGTAGGAGAAAATGCAATGTAAATTTTACGATTATCACCATAAAACCGGAGTTTGTGGCTGAAAACTGTCCTTCTTTTCAGAGTGAAAAAATGTGTTTAATATTGATTTTCAGCGTTTTTTTTTTAACAAAGGGATAAGTTGGTCTTCTATTTGTCCTTTCACGGAGTAGCACTGGTGATTTATTCAGTGGCCGTGATGTTAGCAGATAATTGGTTGTGTTTTTATGATAATTAATCAGAAATAAAAGCTCGTCAGTTCTGTTCTGTTTTGCTAAAAAAAAAAAAAAAAAACACCACGTTCGCAACATTTAAACGAACTGAACATTATTTCTTCCTAAGTGCGAATAATCTCCGGCGAAAAACAGACAGGACATTCTATCGGCCACTTTCTTGTATGTAAAGGGTGTCCCAAAACATTTGTACGGTAAAGTGTTGCCAACGAAAAAAAAAAAAAAAAAAACATACAGCGTGACAGCTGACAGTTCAGGGTTATTAAAAATGGAGTGCTACACGAAAGAACAACACGTTTTCATTGGAAAAATATTTTAAAAATAATGAAAGTTTGGCAACTACATTTCGCAATTTTCGTACAAAATATGCTCGGAATAGTGATTTAACTTCACCAACTGTGAAGAGATTAATTCAAAAATTCAGGGAGACTGGATTAATTAGTGATCTTAGACACTGTGGCCGTCCTTCAACAAGTCGTTCAACACAAACATCGAAGAAGTTCGTGAGAGTGTTGCTGAGAGTCCATGAACATCAATTCAGCACCGTGGTCAAGAATTGGACATTTCGAGAAGGTCTTTACAGCGTATTCTGACGATTTGCATATTCATGCATACAAAGTGCAATTGACTCAAGAACTGAAACCACACACACCAAAGAGAGGTCGTTGAATGAATTATGGAACAACAACAAGTTCATCTTCAGCTATGAGGCTCATTTTCATCTTGATGGCTATGTTAATCGTCAAAATTGTCGAGTTTGGGGTTCAGAAAATCCACGAGTGATCGTTGAGAAACAAATGCATTCACAACGTGTCACTGGTTGGTGCGGAGGCATCATCGGACCATTCTTCTTTGAAAATTCTGCTGTTCAGGCAATAACAGTTAATGGATGTGGACAACACGTGGTTTCAAGAAGACGGTGCCATGTGCCTTACAGCCCGAAAAACAATTCAATTACTGCATGAGTGGCCATGGTAACATCATCGCTTGCCACGTTGCAGGTTCACGGTTCGAACCCTGATGTCAAGAATCAACTATTTATTTCGTATGGAATAAATAAAGAAGTTGATCAATTGCGAAAGTTTATGTCAACTCTACTGCGAAGGCATAACAGGGGCAGTAGGGTGGTCATATGGCTAAAATGCAACTTGATCGTGATGATGGCATCAGGACGGAAAAAAATACAGTGAATCATAAGCAACGGCAATAACAGCATAACAAAATGTAATTTCCCGTTTTGATGATCAGAATTGACCGCCCAGACTTTTTTCATTGGGGTTTTTTAAAGTCTAAGGTTTATGCCAACAAGCCCACGACCACCCAAGCCTTGAAGGCGCAAATTGAGCGCTGTGTCAACGAAATTCAGCCACATTTATGCAAAACGGTCATGAAAAATTTCGACAAAAGAGTGCGTATGTGCCAGCAAAGCCGTGGACGCCATTTACCCCTTATGCTATTCCATACATGACCCTATTCTGTATACTTTATGATTCAATAAGACATTTACAATTTACATATGTATCCCTTTTGAATTATTAAACTGATTTTGGACGGACGAACGTGTGAGCGAGAGCCGTAGTATATTTACGGAAAATTTACGTATTCAAGCAAAAAAAAAAGTTCTTCCCCTTTCAGAATTTTACGTTGACTGGATATGCCCTATAGGTATTGATGACCTCTCAAAATAATGCTATATTTTTGAAAACTATGCTTAAAAGTTAAAATTAGCAAAAATTAGTTAGAAACTTAAAACTTTATAGAGTTTCCAATCCACCTGATCTTAACAATTTATACTCGTATCGTTATTGGGAGTAAAAATATCCTAAGTTATTTCGTTGAAATAAGGTAGCGCACAAGTTGCTGGGGAACTTGCTGGACATTCAATGAGGAGAGTTGGGATCAGGGCTCGGATTGTTAGTCTTATCGGGCAAAACTAGCACGGAAAACTACAAGAAAAAAAATCTCATTTCTAGCCCTCTAACCCAGAAAATTAAAATGATGCCATTTTTTTAATTCTGAGTACCTCGTCAAAGCTTCAAAATTTTCACATTCATCACCAGCATCAGTTCTATATTCAGATCGATCAAGGGACGTTGTGACGTTGGTCATGTTGGGTGGAAATTGGCAAATTAGAAGAACTTTATTTAAATTTAAAATCTAGCCCGCAAATTCCCCGTTTATCCGTAACTCTTTTTTTCCGCTGATTATAGCCCGCATGTAGAAACATGAATTCCGGGCCCCGCTTGATGTTTCCTTTCTTTTTTTTCTTTTTTGTAAATGTGATTAGGGCCGAGAGACCTGCTGCCAGTATGAGGGTCAAAAAATCAATAAAACCGAAGTCCACGCTGAAAAAATATTCCTTCAATCCTGTATATGTATTTAAATTGCGTATCAACATTGCTGTGAATGAAAAACACGTTTAATGCACTACACCTACGAACTATAATTAGGTACATACATAGGCAAAGGCAATGAGTGTAACAGTGGACTAACCTATCCCACAATTGAGTCTGAATCATCCGGAATTTCGATCGCCATACCATTTAACGTTGTGAAATGCCTTCATATCTTCCTGTGAGAGTTATTATAATTTTTAAGAAACGAAGCAGATACTTTCCACTTCCAGCTAACTACTCCATACCACATATCGTATCCATCACACTTCACTACTATTTATGTGCCAAACACGTCATAACATCCTTAAATGTGTAACAGTCTTGCTGCAATGTGTTTAAAGTATTTTCGAACAGTTTTCTTTCTTTATTTTTTTCATTCGCTTTTATCCGTATGTGTGCCATTCTGTTCTAAGATATCCGAAGATAATACATGGAAAACAATCTTCAGGAAAACACACGCGGAATATTCGTTACTAGGTACGAAACTACCTGACGAGGAAGATCGGAACAAACAAAATAAAAGAGCTACCCAAAAAAAAAAAAAACCGGTTTAAAGACTTCTTTTCATTAGAAAAAAATATAATACAACGAACAGATGGCATCGACAACATAAGGAAAATAAGATATCCAAGAACTGAGCTCACCTGGGGCGCAGGTGCATTTTAAGCATCATATGCTCAACGTCTTTTATTTGTTCACTCACGCCCGGATGTGGATGTAGAAAACGATAAAAAAAATAAATATATTTATGGTCTCAACTTAAGCAAAATGAACCATTGACCGGCCAAATAAATTTGTTTTTTCGCTCTTATTAATCCGAAATAACAGGACCAATTAGTGTGATTTTTGAAAAATTAATCAATTTATTAGATCATCAGGGCAGACTCTATTGTGCCTCGGTTGACCAATAAAAAAAAAGACAAAGAATACGCAAAAAAGGCTTAAAAATTAAAATTTGTTTTCGGAAATATTTCTTTATTCAATTATCTCGACAACAAACGTGGTTCCTAATTAGATGTATGTAGATTCGTTTAGCGTTATCATATTCAGTATTCACTGCAATCATCGAACGTATGTAGTAGCATACTACTGCACTTATGTACACTATGGGGTCAATCCAAAAGATAAACCACTTTGAGATTAGAACTGAAGGGAGCGAAGGGAAAACACTCATCCCTTTTGACTCAAATACTCCCCTGAGTTTAGAGTTCGAAAGCAATGATAAGGAAGTTGTTTTTTTTTAATGAAAACGCATATAAGGAAAGTTTAAAGAACTAAAATGTATTTAAAACATTTTAATTGAGCAAACGACTTACATTAATCTGTGGCGGTGGCGGCAGCGCTGTCTGACGTTTTCAAGTACGATTCATTTCTTTACTCAATTAAAAGTTCTTAATTGTCCGCGCCGACGCTGCTTGAAAGTGATGTACTAATTAAAACATTCAAAAGAGTGCTGGGACTGTTTTGTAATTAATTAATGCAAGTGAAGAGGAAAACCAAGAAATAAATTACGCAAAACCCTCTTTACACACTCTAAGAGGTTGCAAGGGTAAATCACAGCTAGTTTACTTTGGCGTTTTGTATTTCCTCCAAAGCGTCTTGTGGTTGACTATGGAAAACTTTATGAGAACTTACTCAGAAGATCTAGTAGAGCAAGATCTGAATGGCTGACAAAATAGTAAAGGGTTATTCATTTTGAGGTTGGGATTTCACATTCTGCCATGTGGCATCTGTCAAATGCATCTGACATCCATAGTGACATGTAGTTAGTGCTTGCCTTGCCATTTTTCAATATGGTTGTTCTTTAACCACCGCTTAACGCATTAACATGCTTGCAAAGGGTGTCCCAAAATTCGGGCAAGTAATTTTGATAGAAAACACAGATTTTTAATTAAAAATCATAAATGTTTTATTGATTCATAAAGTATACAGTATAGGGTAAATGGCCCCCACGGCTTTGCTGGGACATACGCACTCTTTTGTCGAAATTTTCCATGACCGTTTTGCATAAATGTGGCTCATGCCGTAATTGAGTTGTTTCTCGGGTTGTATGGAATGTGTCTTGTTGAAACCACATGTCGTTCACATCCATATCTTGCAATTTAGGCACAAAAAACTGTATTATCATGTCGCGTTAGCGAGAATAGTTCTATGATGCCTCCAGCCAAAAATCCGCACAAAACAGTGACACGTTGTGGATGCATTTGTTTCTCAACAATAACTCGTGGATTTTCTGAACCCCAAATTCGACAATTTTGACGATTTACAAAGCCATCAAGATGAAAATGAGCCTCATCGATGAAGATGACTTTGTTTGAAAAATCAGCATCCACTTCAATCCATTCAACGAACTCTCTTCGCTCTGCGTTGTCAGTAGGCTTCAGTTCTTGAGTCAATTGCACTTTGTATACATGAAGATGCTAATCTTTCGTCAGAATGCGCTGTAGAGAGCTTCTCAAAATGTTCAATTCTTGACCACGGTGACGAATTGATATTCCTGTACTCTCAAAACACTTTCACGAACTGCTTCGATGTTTTGTGTTGAACGACTTGTTGGAGGACGGCCAGAGTGTCTAAGATCACTAATTGATGGAGTCTCCCTGAATTTTTGAATTAATCTCTTCACAGTTGATGAAGTCAAATCACTATTCCGATCATATTTTGTACCAAAATTGCGAACTGTAGCTGCCAAACCTTCATTATTTTTAAAAATTGCTCAACAATGAAAACGCGTTGTTCTTCCGTGTAGCTTTCCATTTTTAATAACTCTGAACTGTCAGCTGTCACGTTGTATTTTTTTTTTTTTTTTTTATTTCGTTGGCAACACTTTACCGCACAAATGGCGCAAAATTCAAATCTTACGTGAATTTTGGGACATTCTTTACAAAAACAACAGTTCTGTAATATCTGTGAACAAGATCTTCTGCAGCGATGGGGCCCAATTCTCACTCGGCGGCTGCGCAGACAAATAAAATTGCACAATTTTAGTTTCTAAGAATCCGAACGTGATCACTGAGAGGCCATTGCATCCACCAAGGGTGACAGTTTAGTGCGCGCGGTGGATCGGCGGCGTAATCGGGCCGTTTTTTTTTCAAAAAATTACTTGATGGATACAATTTTTGTGTTCATTAATATCGCCGAGATGTATAAGCGGAACTAAAAGACTTCATGCCTTGAGAGGCTCTACTTATGAAAACAATGTAGCGTGTATGAATAGAGATTAACCACAGAAATAAGAAGACGACATGGTGTTATTAGCAGACACGGTAGAAGGCATGTAGCTGATGATCAATCGGCTCGAAGGGTACTGTAGGAACTTCTCAGTTAACCTACCGAAATCGAAGATGATGAGATGGAGGAGGAAGATACGCCAGAAGAGAACAGATAGAAATCATACGCAAATACAAATATCTTGGAGTACTGATACCTCTAAACAGTCCATAAAAATTCCAAATAACATTTTTCAGGTAACATTTTTCTCATTCATCAGCATTATAACTGATAATACTTTTTGACTAAGCAAAGTATTTCTTACAAAAAATTTAAAAAAAAATACACGGTGACCAATTTTCTGTTACATATAAGACTGGTTAAGCCCAGGACCGAATTTGAAAGAAAATCAGAATAGAAATAGAACATGACATTTTGAATGATGTAAATAATTATTTTCAATATGAATCGTCCGCATTGGCGGACAAAGTAACACTTCTCAGGACCTGCATTGCCGAATCCGATAGGCGAATTAAAAAGTTTGACATGACAATTGCACTCTTCGTGGTTTATCAGACATTTTCCGGAGGTGGTACCATTTAAAAACTTCAGTTTCTTTTCTTTTTTTCTCCTGTAGGTCGAATCTGTACCGTGACAATCCTTGAATGGAAAAAATTTGTCGTCATTGTGGAGATTACAATATTTAGCATGTGTTTCAGTGGTGCTATACGCGTACATAAAGCTCTTTAACAGACCATGGTAAAAGGGGGGGTTTGCTTCGTATTCATAACTTACCGGGCCCTGAACAATATCCTCTTGCGACAAACTCTACGACAACTCGCTTTGCATCTCGAAAGGTATGTTCTATATACACCTCTTCGAGCTATAAAATTAAAACTTTACAAACACAATCCTTTATTCTGAGAGGACATGGCATAAAAAAGGCTGACAAAACAGTAACTTCTTACTTCAAATTAGAACAAAACCACCGGAGGGTAAGAGAAGAACGAGGTCGAGAATTTGCCACACAAACAAAACTGAATGATACTTTCTCCAGTTTGCCAGAAGAGCATATTTCTGAAGTAAGATAAACACTGAAATACCATAACCTCATTGCAGAAGGAGATCTTCAGCTTCAGGTTAATGTCCTATTGACCGTTGGATCTTCTGAAACTTCGCGAAAAATCATAAAAAGACAGCACAAGGTGCATGTGAATCCTCGTCACTGCGAGGTAAGCGATCGCTGTAGTATGATTTGCTTCTGGGGGAATCTTAGAAAAAAGAAACTAAAAGGACCGAACAGGCTAAAACAAAACGAGGTTCCATGACAAAGGACCTTCTATCTGTCTACTGACAGGTTTTTGGAAGCATTCAGTCAGCTTTTTCTTAGATGATCTACGAGAGAAGGGAACCACAATTTGATTCCGGCAACCGAATTTCGAATTAAGAAGCTCTCATGAGGTTTGTCAGACAAGTTTGGCAGCACTACAGCGTTGACTGAACTCCAATGCACTACTACGAGTCATGGCGCCACTTTAAATGCAATTGCAATTCTAACAATCTTTGGGCAACCACTTGGTTGGTTGGATGGTTGGTTGGTTTGAGAGGGTGAGCTTATGCTCTTCACTTAGGCCTCCATTGGGCCCGTTGTGTTCCCCTCATCTGCGTAACTGTAAGGAATAGTGATGTGTTTTGAGAATTATGTATTGAGAGGATTTAGGTCTAGGGATCATCGGTAGTATCAACTATATCGTATAGTGATCGTCGAATCGTAGTGTTCGTCTGGCGAACTCCAGTATATCCCCGATTCCTTTCTTATTGAGGTGTGTAATATCCGGAATCCTTGGAGATCCCAGAATTTTCAGCCTTAGCCTCGCTGTAGCGGGGCAGTGACAGAGGAAGTGTTCTATATCTTCCTCCTCCTCTTCACAGTTGGCACAGATTGCTGTATCAGCTATCCCGAGTCTGAACGAATGTTTGTTGAAATTGATGTGCCCTGTTAAAAGTCCCACCATCAATCTCAATTGTGTTCTGCTTGAGTTAAGAGCTCTTTTTGCTGTATTGTTACTCGGTTTGGTTATTACAGATCTAGCCACTTTGCACGTGTCTAGATTCGTCCAGTAGTTACTGAACTCCTGTCGTATCTTGTCATTGATTATTGTTTTAATAGTTGTCAGAGGGACCCCTATTGTACTATCCGGGTTCAGTTCTGTATTGCCTGCTCCTTTCCTTGCTAGTTCGTCTGCCTTTTCGTTACCCGGTACACCCTCGTGCCCCGGTACCCATGTGAGACGGATTCTATTGCGTCTGGCAAGTAAGTTCAATTTAGTTTTGCACTCCCTTACTAGTCGTGATTTCGACATGGGGTTTGTGATCGCGCTAATTGCTGCTTTGCTGTCCGAGCAGATGTCAATTTGCCTTTCTTCGCTGGTGTCTTCTGCGAGTATTTCGGTTGCCTTCATAATTGCATAGACTTCTGCTTGGAACACCGATACAAATGGTTCTAGGTGAATAGCAAGTTCAATCGGTGGGTTAGCACTGAAGATGCCAGCCCCTGATTCCCCTGATATGTTAGAGCCATCTGTATAAACCGATATCCCATTGGAGTTTCTTGTCGTTCTTTCATACGTCCAATATTCTCTTGCGGGAAAAATTGTTTCGAAGTTGTTGGAGAACGTGTACGATTTCCCAACAACATCACTGGGGCAATCGATGAGTGGTGTCATTACTCTTATCATTTCAGTGATTTTTCGATGTCCCGTATTTGCACCACCAGTGAAATGGCCGATAGTTCTAAGCCGTGAGGCTGAAATGCCGGCAATCTTCTTCGCTTCGAGGTGCACTGGTAGAATGTTAAGTAATAATACCCAGGCAGACCATACGCTGCACCTTAGTTAGCAAGTCTCTTGCATACTTTTTGCTCATCACTGGCCACCATACAACTACTCCGTAGAAGTAGGGCCTGTTTCGGTTTCAAGCCCCATGACTTCCCGATGGCCCTCCTGCATATCCAATATGCTCTCTTTGCTTTGGTGACTCTCTCTTCCAGGTTCTTTCTCCAGGTCAGTTTCCTGTCCAATATAATGCCCAGATACTTGACGCTGTCGCGGAGTTGTAGTGATACTCCTCCGAGTTGTGGAATGTGAAAGTCACTAGTTTTGGTTTTCTTTGTAAAGAGAACCATTTCCGTTTTATTTGGATTTATTTCTAATCCACTCTCCTCCGCCCATTCTTTTATGATTCGAAGGGTGTTTTGCATAAGCTCTCCTATGATGTTCAGGTGCTTACCTCTTATCAGCAACCACTTTGTATCTATCGAAAGTAAATAAAATCATTCATGTGGCAGATACATTTTCAGCTGAAACCAAACACACTTTATGTAGTAAAATGTAAGCAGTATGGTAGTAATGCTTTGTCACCTAACATATTTTAATTTTAACCCCACCTAAAGTTGTATATTTATATTCTACATTTTTTCTGTGCCAGATTTTCTACAAAAATTATATGAAAATATACATAACAAAGACCAAAATTAGTTTCAGCTACAGAAAGAGTTTCTAACGACTATTTTTATATCCCCAGGTATAAATCTGTAGGGCACGCAAGCAGTTAAGCAAGGTAATAAAAAAGGTGACAATTCTACTAAACCAAAAGAATAGCACACGAAAAAGCGCTTTTTACAATAATTTTGTTATTCCAATTAGCACATTTAAGTAGCAACTGGAAATTCGCTGCTGAATTATGAATTGATTGCATAAATTATACTTTCGGCAATTAATGTGCTATGGTACTCGTACAAGTTTTCAGATTATTTTTAAACAATAATAATTCAAATTGATGTTTACCTACCTAAGTTCTGAAGAACTATTAGAAATATTGGAGTGAGTCTTTCGAAATGGTAATGCTATTGATCTATTTAAACAAAAGAGGGAACGGTTATGCACGATAAGATTTGTGCTGATGTCATAAAAAGACCTGAAATCGATAGTTTTATTTATTACTAGATAAATATAATAAAATGATATCACCTCAGCAATCACGGTATATGATTACTAATTTTCCCATCAACGCTGATAGAGCCGCCTTTGTCAATTAGAAATATCTGTCTTAAGCTGGGTACAAACCTGTGTCTTCATTCACCATGTACGTAGCACAACCACAAACATCGATAGCAACCTGATAGATGAAAAACATCGCAGACGAAACCTGTGACTGTTTAATTTTGTACGTCGTACATCACAAGCGTGAATGCGAGATGCGTTTAGCAGCTGATTTACCGGTGACGTGTACTTGATTACTCAAATACTTTTACCCCTCGAGGGGCATAGAATGTCAACAACACCTGCACGCCATCTTGTTAGGAGTTCTGCAACGCTTTTGAGCTGCCTCCAACTTATTCCCAAAGAGCTTGATTTCTCCTCAACTGTTCTGCGCCACTTTTACGAGTCTACCTGCCTGGGTGAGCGGATTCCATTGCATGGCATATTTCGTAATGGAGTTGTCTTCGTGCCGTAGGGTGTGTCAAATTCACTGCCCATTCTCCTTCGTATAGTAATGTCTACAGGTTTTCGACCTGTTCTCTGATAAAGTTGCTCGTTGGAGATACGATTGGGCCAAAAAATCCTTCAGATGATTCTTAGACACCTATTTACTTAGCTCTGCAGCTTGCTTGTGTTAGTGGTATCCATCTTTCAACATTGGAGCGGAACAGTCACAGCTTGGTTATTGCGCTGAAAACATTGCTTCTCCAGACTTTGGATAGTATTCCACTTCCCGATTCTGCTGCACACATCCAATTCGGTGCCACCGCAGTTAGCCGAGACCACAGTTCTATGATAAAAAGATAGCTGTCTACTTTCTCGACTTCCTGTCCGGCAATGTTGAGTTGAGCAAAGGTGTTAGAAGTGCTCAGGACTTTTGCTTTGGCTGTGTTTAATTTCAGCGCCACTTTATTTGCCTCAGCTTCTAGATTTCAGATGAAGGTCAGCAAGCATCGTCAGTGTAATCGAGGTGTTTAACAGTATGCACCCCGTGACAGTATGCACCCCGAACATACTCCACTTTGGACACCAAAATCCTCCTATACTCGACGCATTACTCTATTAGGATCCGTAAGGTGTTTATGTGGTCGATGCAGAAGGATCCAGTGCGAAAGCCTGCCTATTCGACGTCGAGAGTTTAATCTAAATGTTCTTTAATCCGTTCTAATATGATTCTAGCTATTATCTTGGCTACGGCCGGGAGATCGCACATATCTCTCCGATTCCCACAATCCATTAGATGTCAGCTTGATGATCATCTCTCTTTTCTATTCCTGTGGAAGTTGTTCATTTTCCCATGGTCTTCATATGAGCGGGTGTAGTAGTTCGGCCGATGTATTTGGCGACGCTTGAAATAGTTCCACAGGGATGCCATCAATACCTATCGCTTTGTTTTTATTTAGGAATTTATTAATTGGGAGGTCCGGTGCGAATTCGGGAATTTCTTGCTTCAAAAGACTTATCGTCTAAGTGTTTAGGACTGTAGCGCAGTGTTCTCTCCATCTAGTGAGCTGATCCTCATCCAAAATCAGAAGGTTACCATCTAGACTCTTCACTGGATGTGGTTTGGAGTTCCAACCACCAATGTGCTCCTTGGTTTTTTTTTTTTTTTTTTTTTATAATTTGCGCGCGCCAAAATGGGATATGAATACCATTAAATTATTTCAGGGCACGGGCGTTTGCAGAAATTGAAAGAGAGAGAAAGGAAGATTGGTGTAGTGGGTTTGAAACTTAGGTGGTATTAAGTTTCAGTAAACTCCAAGGGTGGCATCCAGATAACTGGGGAGCTTGTTTGTTTTGCTTTTTGTCGTTGCTCATGATTCACAGTATTTTTTTCCCTCCACCTGATGTCATCATCACGATCAAGTTGCATTTAAGCCATATGACCACTCTACTGCCAGTGTTATGCCTTCGCAGTAGAGTTGACTAAGCTTTCGCAATTGATCGACTTTTTTATTTATTTCAAACGAAATAAATAGATGATTGTTGAGATCAGGATTTGAACCGTGAACCAAGAGCGTGACAAGCGTTGATGTTACCACTACACCACGGCCACCCTCAAGTCATGTCATCCGGTAAATAGTCATTCGGTAGTTAGTCAGCTGCGTTGTATTTACTAAAGGGTTTTCCAATAGGGATATAACAATTTTGTATTTTAATACAAATGCACGCCAGTCAAGGTTTACGTTTTTATTATGGCGAAGATCACGAACGAGCAACGTTTGCAAATTATTAAAAATTACTACACAAATTCTGAATCGGTGGTCGCAACTTTAAGAGCGCTTACTTCAATTGATGCTCCTTGGTGATGTTATAGACAGTCCTACTGTCATACCTGTTAACTGCTTCTTTGTGAGTCGATATACTGACGTTTCCCACATCTCATACTACGCTGCAGTCATTTCTCTTTCACGCGATATTGGGCTTCTAGCTTTACTGCTGAGGCAATCCTTGATTGATGTACACTCATCGATCCGTCTCCAGGTGTCTGTCGATGTGGTGACTTTTCTGCCTTCTACCGACGTAGGTGTGAGCCCCAGTTGCAAAAACATTTTTCACAGCATACCTCCTAAGGACACATGGTCCCTGAATTGTTTGCGCACTTTCGGATCCCTGAGCCTGTCTGTATTGAACCTGGTAATGTTGAGCAAGTTTGAGCGGTTCCTGTTGACGGATACAGTACGAAGGCGCATAAAAGCTAACATAAGATGGTAATCGCGTTCTTAACCGATATCGGTTCTGGACGCCTAAGAGACAATTTCTGAAGCAGCGGCTAATCACAATGTGATCGATCTGGTTGCATGTTCGCTGTATGTCATTTGAGACCCAACTGATCCTGTCCCAGGTGTTGTGCTTAAACAGAGTACGTCCAATGACTAAGTAGGTACTGCAGAATTCCACAAACCGGTCACTGTTGTTTGAGCTCCTCTAACGTTGTTGGCATAAACCAACGACTTAACGTAACCACAAGGAAATCCACCGGCTGACACGATTACGGAACTTCCCCTTCAATTTTTGATCAATTGTTTGACCAGCTGTGTGGCAAACCATCTTGGCACCATCTTGTTGGAACCACATATCACTGATGTCAAGTCCATCAAATTCTGCTCAAAAATAGTCTTCCAAAATGGCACGATAGCGAACTCCATTGACCGTAACAGGGCGATCACTTTCATCGACGAAAAAATATGATCCAATCACACCTCCGGCATGAAATCCACACCACTTTTAGTGGATGCAATGGAGTCTCTTGAAGCACATGTGGGTTTGTTGCTGTCCAATAATGCATATTTTGCTTATTGACAAAACCATTAAGCCAAAAATGAGCTTCATCGCTGAAGATGATTTTTCGACGAAATTCAAGATTTTTTTCAAACTTTTGCAGAGCCCAATCGGAGAAGTTTCGGCGCTTCAAATGATCAAGAGGCTTCAGTTCTTGAGTTAATTTGATCTTGTAAGGTTGTAGGACAAGATCTTTACGCAAACTTCGCCACAATGTGGACTTAGAGATTCCCAATTCCTGTGAACGACCTGGAATCAACTGATTTGGCTCATTTTGAACTGAAGCACTTACGGCTGCGATATTTTCGGTATTTCGACCGGTGCATCGAATTTATCCACTATAGCACACACAGCCTGTCTGGATTATTAAAATTGGAGTAAGCGCTCTTAAAGTTGCGACCACCGATTCAGAATTTGGGTAGTAATTTTTAATAATTTGCAAACGTTGCTCGTTCGTGATCTTCGCCATAATAAAAACGTAAACCTTGACTGGCGTGCATTTGTATTAAAATACAAAATTGTTATATCCCTATTGGAAAACCCTTTAGTAAATACAACGCAGCTGACTAACTACCGAATGACTATTTACCGGATGACATGACTCTAAACTCTAAACTCTAAATTGTCAAATGTAATCTTAACTCATGAGAATTTGAATTTCGCATTGTTATATACGTATTTGCAACATATACAACACTTTACTAAAGTAACGCCTAAAAGCGTGCCCAAATCTTAAAACTTGATATATAAAATATTATAATATATATAAAAAAAAAACTCATGTGCTGTGCGTAGAAACTTGGGAAAAATTTTCCTTTTTGTTAATTTAGCAATTATTAACACTCAGACAATAGATAACCATGAGTTAAAGTTAATTACTCTTATACACAGCATTTATTAATACGGCTGCAAATGTTGCACCATTCCGCAATTTTGCATTTTTTTAATTACTTGCTTGGATGACGTTGCAGTCCGGCAGTAGCAGGGTGTCAAGTTACCCACATGAGTAAGTTAGTTAAGTGGGCCTTCAACAAGCCATAATTACGATTTTTTTTTATTCTGAAACCCAAGGTAATTTTATTATTACATTTAACTGAGTCCTAACTTGACGTTTACAGATTTCATTGTAATTGTTGTGGGACAAACGTCATTTACCTACCTTCAATTTAATGCCCATCGACAACGTCAACAATACCTGATCTGTCTTTGAATATACCAAACTACAACCTCTTTAGAAATGATAGAGTTACTGTTACTAAAGGAGGAGGTATAGCTATTTATTGCAAATCAACCCTAAAATGCAATGTAATTAATAAGTCGAGCGAGCATGGTGTTGAATATATAATTGTTGAAATACATGACGGTAGTACAAAATGCTTAGTTTCATGTGCCTATAGTAATAACAGAAGTTGCTCCCCAGCGCCATTTTTCTCGGTTCTTTCTGAGTATTGTGCGAACTATGAACATCTCATCATCTGTGGCGATTTCAATTCTGATTTGCTAAAAAATGATGCTCGTGCCTTTTAAATGAAGGATTTCACTAGGACTTGAAATAGTGAATAAATACCCAACACGTTTTACTCATAATTGTTCACCTAGCCTACTTGATCTAACCATTGTTTCCGATTTATCATCTGTTCTTCTTTTTGATCAGTTATCACTTGATTTTGTTTCTGATCACGACCTCCTATTTTATACTTATGACATTAACTTTTTGCATTCCTGTTCACCGCGATCTTTTACGTTCGAGGACTTTAGATCTATCGCCGTAGATGCGCTAAATACTGCTATCTTTTCAGTTCCTTGGCAAGGCTGTAGAACAATAGCGGATCCGAATGATAAAGTACAGTATTTCCAACTACTTGTGTCAGAATTATACAATCAGTATGTACCAAACAAAACAGTTACCATTCGAAACCAGGCCTGTCCCTGGTTTACGTCTTATGTAGTCAGTACTATCAAAAACCGTAATAAACTGTATAGTAAATGGAAACACATTCCAACCATTACCAACTGGGTTGCCTACAAAATGGCACGAAATAATACCACCTCCATAATACGTACCTCTAAGCAAAATTATTATGCCTCGAAGCTGAACACCTCTCTGCCTGTGAAAAGGCTCTGGAGTAATTTACGCAAGATTGGCGTTTCCAGTAGGAATAATAATACTAGCTGTGGCCTGGAACCTGATGAGCTTAATAGTTTTTTTATTGGCAGTGAGACTCATACACCTAATTTTAACTTTAATTTGGTTCAGAACTCAGGACAATTGCTACCAAGACTGGATGATTTTGAAGTGGTAACGGAAAATGATGTTTGCACCTGTATTGCTTTTTAAATCCTCGACAGTCTGGTTTCAGAGCCAACCACAGCTGTTCTTCGGCTATGATCAACTTATTTGAGGAACTAAGACAAGACTTTGACAAAGGGTATGTTTCGCTTCTTTGTTTGCTCGATTTCTCGAAGGCTTTTGATAAAGTTAATCACAACATTCTCTGTTGGAAGCTAAAAAACATTTTCGGTTACAGTGTTAGAGCTGTCAAGCTGATAAACAGCTTTCTTTGTAGTAGGCTGCAAAGAGTTATCTGTGGTGAAAAAATGTCAGCTTTAAAGCCAATCCTTCAAGGAGTTCCACAAGGGTCAATACTGGGACCGATTCTGTTTTGCATATTTATAAATGATCTACCATCAGTATGCAAGCATTCTTCAGTACATTTATATGCAGATGATGTTCAACTTCATTTAGCCAAACCTTTTAACAGCTTAAAGGAACTTGCTTCTTTACTTAAAGAGGATCTAAAACATATTAACATTTGGTCATTATCTAATGGTTTACAACTAAATCCTGAAAAGTCTGAAGTAATTCCAATCTCAAATACGATTTTTAACCTCAACCTCTTACCTGAGATACGGCTTGCGGACAAAAAAATAAAAGCTGTAGAATCTGCCACTAGCCTCGGTTATGTAATCAATCGCAATTTATCTGGCTACAATCACACCAATGTGGTCATCGGTCGCATTTATGGATGTCTCCGCAAACTGTGGCTAACGGCATATTTCACTCCTAAACAAACCCGCCAAAAGCTTGTAACAACTCTTATTTTACCGCTTATATCTTATGCTGAGGTTGTATATTGTTCCATTGATGTCTCATCTCAGCGAAAATTACAAGTAGCTTTTAATGATGCAGTTCGGTATATTCATGGACTTCGTAGGTATGACCATATCTCCGTTTATACTACCATGCTGCTGGGTTCCACTTTGCAAGAATTCATCAATGCCAGGAATTGTATATTTTTACATAAAATCATTCACAATAAGTGCCCATCGTATTTGTTTTGTAAATTAAAGTTCACTCGATCAACTCGAACCATTAACATAATACCCTATCGTTACCAATACCTGAATTCTTCACGTTTATTTTTTATTCACGCTGTCAGACTATGGAATTCATTGCCATCGCGAATAAAAAATATCTCTAACCCTACCAATTTTAAAAGTGCAATACTTCTTCACTTCTCATCTTCCACACCTCTAAATTAATTAATTTATTTATTTCTGTTTCCATAATTGTTTTTATATATATATATATATATATATATATATATATATATAAGCTTTCCGAATTATGTAATTTATGTTTACTTATATTAACCTGTAAATCTATTTATTTAAAATACTAAGTACTATAAAAGATTTTATCTTACTGTACAACCCTATTTAAATGAAATAAATGAAATGAAAATGAAATGAACTTCTAAATCAGGATTCAAAAAATGTATTAACAAACCGTTTCGTTGGCATAACGAGAAATTTTTAAAAATCATCTAAGATTTTATTATTAAACCAATTTGATGAAAAAGAAAAGTTTTACTTCTTAAAAAAAAAAAACAAAACCGTTGTTTGCATACAGTCTCTGGCTAAATTATTAGATCCACGTTATTTTGTATTGATTTGTTAAATTTTTTGTTTGTATAAATGGAAGAACTACCTCGGTAATGTGAACTCACAAATCTAATTTACTGTCTCTATAATGTGAACTTTAAAATTGTCTCACCTCTATAATGTGAACATTTCCTAAATAGTTCGCATTCTTCTTTTATTACTCTTTTGACATTTGCAGTTATTTGTCTAGACACGTTTTTTCATGTTGTACCAACTGTTACTTACTTCACTACTGCACCTAAGAAATGTAAAATTCTGGAAAAACTAAATCCTGCATATTCTGGCGTTATGTTATGTGACAAAGTCGACATAACAGCGATAAAAAAAAATACCCAGAAGCTTTTGGTTCATTTAAAATGAACAGAATCAGGACCTGGCAAACGGAACATGCGAAGGAAGTCCGAAATGCCGAAAATGGAGAGAGCCAAAAAGAAAATCATTTCAACAAGATTTTTAACGAGGGTGATCTTTACGGCAAGTCAGGGTTGGATATTTAAATTTAAACAAAGATACGGCGTTAGAACCGTGAAGATATGCGGAGAGAAATTGTACAGCAATAAAGATGCAGTGGAACCGTTTTATCAGTTACATACAACCTTAAATGAATTGCAGCTAAAACCGGAACGGAACGAAACGAGCAAAAAAAGATTGACATTTTTAGCCTGTGTAACTCGACTGGGACTTACAAGCTCACTCCATTGATTGTAGGTAAGTCTAAGAAACCTAGAGCCTTCTCGGGATTCAACGTTCAAGTGATTTACAAGTCCAGTAAGAACGCGTGGATGACTAGCGATATTTGTATCAGTTGCTTTAAAGATGGTTTTACGATAGAAATAAATTGTTTTAAGCTTTGTTTGTTAACCTATTTTTAATTTTTTAACTTTAACTATACATTTATAGTTTGTGAAATATCTAAGTGAACACATTTTTCCAAAAAAAAAAGCGTTACTGCTCCTAGATAATGTCAATTGCCGTTGTAACAAAGAAAAATTTACTTGCAGTGATGGGAGCATTACCGTCATGATTCTTCCACCAAATGTTACGGCTTTGATTCAGATCAAAATGTCATCAACTTAGTCAAAGCCGACTATAAAAAAAAAACGATTACTGGCCAAAATTATAGCAATAAGAGGTGATGACATTGCAGCAAGGATTAAACTTTTAATATTAAAAAATGCTGTAGCAAATTTTAAACTTACTTGGGAAAAACTTACAACTTCTTTCATAGCTAAATGTTTCAAGACTATTTGCCAAAAAAAGAGACTTGAGAAGAAGATCTAATTCCTTTATGCCTTGGGCGAAATTATATTTCAGCTAATAATTTAAAAATGGAGCTGCAAAGACTTCTTGGACTTATAGTCGTTGTCAACATTGAAAGCGACATTTCAATACAAGAAGTAAGAGACTGGGTTATTAACGAAGGAAACGAGGTCGAAAACCCTCTTGAATAGAAATCTTCAGATGACGAAAGCTCTTCAAATGACGGTGCTATTCAATGTTCGAATACGTTACTTGAATAGGCAGGACAAAGTGAACTCTATGTAAATCAAATTTCCTCTTTGCAAAAGATTAGAGCAATAGCAACACACAAATCTAAAACCACAAATCTAAAATCACAAACTATTTTCTTTTTTTTTAAAATTAATGCTTCTGTACCTTTGCATGTTTATTTCATTTTCGGTATTTATGTACTCTTTGTTCTGAATTACTTTTTCTAATTTGTTTTCTTTAAATTGATTGTATTTTTTTTTTTTTTTTTGCATAAATTACATTAATTAAATTCTCAAGTTTCCGAAAATTCTGTTTACGAGGGTGGGTCAATAAGTCCCTGAAAAATGAAATAAGGAACACTCTTTTCGGTAAAAAAAAAAACATTTAATTTTTCAACATAGTCTCCTTTTAGCTCTATACACTTCATCCAACGTTTCTCCAATTTTTTGATGCCCTTCAAAAAATACGATTTCTCGAGCCCCTCAAAATAAGCGTTTGTTTCAGCGATGACCTTTTCATTTGACCCAAATCTCTTACCTCCAAGCCATTTCTTCATATTTGGAAACAAGAAATAGTCGCAGGGGGCTAAATCCGGGGAATATGCTGGATGAGGGAGGAGTTCGTAGCCTAACTCATGCAATTTTGCCATTGCGACTGCGGACTTGTGCGCCGGTGCGTTGTCCTGGTGAAAAAGAACTTTTTTCTTCGCCAAATGCGGCCGTTTTTGTTTCACATCGGCTTGGAATCGATCCAGCAGCTGTGCGTAATATGATCGTGATCGTTTTACCCTTTTCAAGGTAATCGATGTGAATAACACCGCGCGCATCTCAAAAAAACTGTCGCCATGACCTTGTTTGCTGACAAACCCGCCTTGGCCTTCTTCAGTTTCGATTCACCAGGAGAAGTCCATTGTTTTGACTGTTCCTTGGTTTCTGGTGTGTTGTGGTGAATCCAGGTTTCATCCACGGTTACGAAACGGCGCAAAAACTCAGCCGAATTTTTCTGGAACATCGCTAAACACACCTTTGAAGTTGTCAAACGAATGCGTTTGTTGTCGATTGTGAGCAAACACGGCACCCATCTTGCGGAAAGCTTTTTCTTGTCCAAATATTTATGTGAGATCGAAATCACTGAGCCATGTGATAAGCCTGTGGCCTCTTCAAGCTCGCGCACTTTCACTCGCCGATCGTCCATTATCAAACCATGGATTTTGTCGACCATTTCTGGTGTGGTAACCTCAATTGGGCGACCAGAACGTTGAGTAAACCAATGGTGAATGGTTCCAATCGATGTTGAAGAGTCCCCATAATATTTGTCAAGCTTTTGTTTAGTTTGCGTGATAGTTTTTTCTCGCAAAAAATAGTGTTTAATGAGCACTCGAAATTCACTTTTTTTCCATTTTAACGAAAATGCTAGTAGGCGTCTATATAAAATGGCTGCCACAACAAAACTATTTGACAGATCTGTCTGAAAATTTGGGTGCGTTCTTTTGAAAGATGATTCTTGACAAAAAAAAAATTAATTTAAGGTGACAACACAATTTATGTTAATTTTTAGGGACTTATTGACCCACCCTTGTAGTTGTAAAAAAAACTGTTTTTAAGGGTCATCGGTTAATTTGAATATACTTCTCCAGCTAAACTTGTAATAGTGACGGGTCTATTAAACGGATAGAGTCGGTGAATTTTAGGGAAATTAGACTTGGCTAGAAATTAGGACATAAAAGGCAATCTTAGGGGAGCAGATATCAACATATCAATATGAATGGCGCTCAATCGTTTCAAAAGTCTCTATTACAAAATGCATACTATATACTGGTGAAAAAACCAAAACTTTGGTATGAAAAAATTGTCTACGTATGAATCATTTTGACAGAAACCAAGCATTTTTCAAAATCTCCTAGTGGTTATAATGCCAAATGAAACAGAATTACTTGAGTTATATCCAAGAAACAGCGAATTTAAAAAAAAAAAACTATGTTATGTACGAGTATGTATACACATTTTTCGAGAAAATAGTTTTTTTTTTTATAATTTGCGCGCCAAAGATATTATGAATACCCTTATATTTTTTCAGAGCACGGGCGTTAGGAAAATGGGGAAGAGGAACGGAGGAGAAGCCTGTGCACGTTGGCTTTAAATGTTTGAAGGGCGTAGTGATGGGGAAATACAGGCCCGGTAGATCATTCCACATTCGTGTCGTTGGGCTTATAAACGAATCCCTATATTTGACAGTACGACCGAAGTTGGACTTAAAGGTGAACTGATGTGCATTTGAAGCATGACGCGTATTGCGGGTGAAATTTTGAAGGGGAGGAATGTAACTGCCTATTTCGCTGGAGCATGTTTTATAAAAAAAAAAAAAAACGATAAAATAGGGAAAGACACGAGACATTTCGACGGTGTTCAAGTGAATGTATGGAGTTCACAATGTCTCTATCAAATTGGCCAATAGGGATGCAAAAGACCCTAGTGTTCTTATTACGATTAAATGGTAAAGCAACTTACAATTTGCTGGTTCTTGCGAGTCCAGTCCGGTCCATTAGTAAATAGTCGTAAAAATACAACAGATAGTATTGAAATGAACATGGATGAATCGTAGGCAGGGCTTGGACTTTTGAACCTTACTAGCAAATCTAGCTCGTCTCCGGGTACATACCTAACATAAGAAATGAAAGACCAAGCCGTGATTGTCGCCATGGACAAACACTAGTGATCTCGAAATAGCGCGCTTTTTGACAGTCGCCCGATCGTTCATTCACAAGGTTTGTGTTGAGTTAGAGGCTTCTGGCGTTGGTGTTTCGCCTGTTTCGAAACGTAAAAACCATTCAACATGTTCGGATAGCAAGAAAAGACCGGAACTTGTTCAACAAGTACAACATTGTATTCACCAGGACCCTGGAACATCAATGAGGTCGATGCAAGGCACTTTCAACTGTCTGAGTGACTAATTCGTTGAATGGCTCATTAAAACCTCCGGAATAAGTTTCATGCCATGAGAAATGGCCAGTTTATGTCGTAAGAAATAAAAAACCAGTGTGCTGGCGACTCCTCCACAAGTTGAAGCATCCAGAAGATCCAGGTTTTCTTCAGTTTTTTTTTTTCGATGAACAAAATTTCGACCAGCACCGGAGTAGAGGGAACGACAAATGGCTGTGTGCAGAGCCTCCAAATGTCACAAAGTTTCTTGCCAGTGTAATGGTCCTTATTACATTACATTATTCAAAAAAAGTAATGTTATGCTTCCCTACTTTTTCTTCGCGTGAATGCTGCCGACTACATCGAGGTGCTATAGGCAGTTGTTAAGCCCTGGATGGACAGTGTGAGTGAAGGAAGACCATACGTGTTCCAGCAGGATTCTACGCCAGCGCACAAAACCGCGACAACTCAGGAATGGATGACGATCAATTTCCGTGATTACATAACACCAAACTTATAGTCACCTAACTCACCCGATCTTAATCCGTTGGATTATTTTATGAGGGGCGTATTTGAACATAAAACCATCCAAGCTCTAAAGGATGCCATTGTCCAACTGATGGCCAGCGTCAACAAGGACTATTATCAGTGCTGAAGGTGGTTTGATTAAATAAATATAGGCTACAGACGTAGCGCCCATTCATAAATGCAATATTGCGCAATATGTGCTAAGCAGAGAGTTCACAAATGCACGAATTGGCATCACTGCTAAGCAGAGAATTCATAAATGTAGTAGAGCTTTATTCATTGCGCAATTTTGAGCGCAATCGTGCAGCTGTCAGAATCGTATTGCATTTACATACCTACTTGTTACTGCGCTGTTGTTTTTCGTGTTTTCGTTGATTTCTTTTTGTTAAAAATGGGTGAAAAAACTACAAATAAGTAATTATAATAATTTTTACGCAGTTGTTCGTTCATAAACATCTGATATGTGCTTTGCAAGCACATGCTTTGCAGCAGGCTTAAACTTACATTTGCGCAGCTTTTCCTGCTTTGCATTGCGTTTGCTTTGCGAAACTTGCATTTATGAATGGGCCCGTATACATACATATGTACTTATATTCCAAATTATATTCTAATAAACGGTATTTTACATAGGTTATGAGCATTTAGTAGTAGTAGGGTAGTTCACAATACTTTCAGGTTCTAAGTTTGAACAAAATGTTTTATCTTTCTGGTTTATTACGAATACACTTAGAATTGCGAGGATCAGTGATGGTTTATGAGACAATTTATATTAAATATTAAAATCATTTTACTTCAATCAGCCGATTCAGCTGCATTGCAATAAGTAAAGTTGCAATCTCGAATTTACCCTTTGACACACATTTTAAAGCATTCTTTGCATTGATGAAGCTTAAATTTAGAACGCATTTAACGTCAAGCCATTCCTAACAAGGGCTTACTGAACACATCTGCAGTGGACAAATGGAACTACCTCCTTCAGAAAGGTTTAATTACACTTAGCTTGCATCTCATTGCTTTTTTTTTTATATTGTTTTACATAACTTGTGACAACAAGGCAAAGACCCTGTAAAAAAGAAAATTTCATAAACAGGTTTTTTTCCTTAGACATCCTTTAATCTTTAGCCTTGTTGTCACGTCAATCTTATAATTTTGTCCAGCAAACAGTAAAACAAAACTAATACTTACAGGCAAATGGATGAGGTCCAAACAGCATTCCACCCATAGCGCCGACTTCCACACCACCGAAGAACCGAACAACCGAAGAAAATCCAAAAATTATAGTTTGCAAGAATGTACGAGTAGGTATTCCAAAGTTTTTATAAAAAAAAAAAAAAAAAAAAAACAGTATTTTTTGTATAAAATATTAAAAAATAAGTCGATTTATTTTTTTTTATCTCACTTGAATGGTAAATACTATTTCATAATATATTTCCACTCCGTTTAACCTAAATGTACATAGTTTACTGTTTCTTTTTGCTTAAGTTATTAATTTTTTTTTTTTATAAAAATACGCTTAACATTCATATCTCCTTAATGGAGTCAAATCAAAACTGTTATTCAACTATATCCGCCAGCCCTGGTCATCGTCGACGTTTGAGTCTGTATCGGAGGGCTCTTCACCATACATGTCCGCCAATTTTCTAAACCGCGGCCCGAAATTCGACAAGTAGTCGAAATTGAGATCGCCGTCGTCTGTGCACGACGCTAAACTAGATAAACTACCATCACTGTTACCGTCGCCTTCGTACGCGTAGTGCCGCACATCGTCGACGGGATACGCGCCCGAATCTTTGTCACAGTTCTCTTTTTTATCGCCTAAGAAGCCCCCAATGTCGGGAATGTCGTTGGGATCTTGCATCGGATGCATGTTATCCTTGTAGATCTTGTCCTCGTAGAAGGGCTGTGAGCGCAGTACATTCAGATCATAGTCGGTGTCACGTTCACCGCCGCCTTCGTCCTCATAGTTGATGATTGTTTCTCGGATGTCATCGATGTCTTTCTCGTGCCATCCGTTCTTCTGCTTCTTCTGCACCACTACGGCCAGCAGAATAATTAACATGAGCGCAATGCATGTGACTATGGCGATGATAAAGTTGCGATCTATACCAAAGGATACAGCAACAGCAACGGCGCGCTGGCAGCCTGGATCCACGTTCTTGTAGACTGAGGGTGTCCCCAAGTTATAGGTGTAATGATCAACTGTTAGATTACGTATGCAACCAAAGTAGCCGGTTGTTTTTGGAATGTACGTCCAATTGAAGTATTTACCGAGACGCTCCAAGTCGATTGGGGTCCCGCCCAACTGCAGCGGAGCATTAACGTTTAGGAACTCATTGGGGCCCTGTGGGGCGCCCAAACTCATGCAAGTTGAAAGTTTGCAATTGTCAACCGTCATTTCGATGCTGGTCTTTTGTAGGATGATGTCGAGAGCGTAACTCTTCCCGCTCTGCAGTTGAATGTGACGATGTTCGATGCGAATCGCTCCCGATCCATAGTCAACCGTAAGGACAGGGTATCCCTTGATCAGTTCAAGTGAAAGGAAATCTGAAATCGGCAGCAGAGGGTTATAGTTCAGGGGCCCAATGTACATAACGAGACCATTGTCAGTATGTGGGGAGATTTCCATTGAAATTTTTGTATTGTCGCATGGCGATACGGGCTCGTACATTGCATAGCCACTGCCATAGAAACCAATTGAAACGAGTTCACAATGAGGACCGTTAAAACCATCAATGCATTGGCAGATATAGTCGTCGTTGAGGGTACCTCCATTCAGGCAAAAGCTCTTAAATTTGTCCTCGCAGACGCACTCGGCTTCGATGAAAGCGTTGACTCCAACGAAGGAGGTCATATTCGAATAAATCATGTACGGGATACTCGACTTATGGAGGGTATTCGTACAGGACGCTTCACATTTGTACTTCTCGATAAGGCACTCGTCTATGTTCACCATCAGCATTTCCAGGTCTAACTCGTTCTCGATCTTCCGCTGGTTCTGTGCAACCATAGCATTTAGTTTCTCCGGGGGATAGTAAGGACTGCCGTGTGCTGAGAATCTTACATCCAAAGTACGGTTTGCGTGCTCCAGAACCGTAAACACATCCACATTTAGAACGGAAATATTGAACAACTTCGCTAAACTCACTTGCAGGTGATCCTTCAGACTCAGCGCCTCTGGATCGCCGTATCGCGGTATCGAAATGAAGTCCTCCTTGGTAATGTTTACGAATCTGATGGAACCACTCTTATCAACCGCTTCCTCTGGGATCTCTTTTACCACTATCGTCACCTCTGCATCTACTGTGTGCCGGGGGATGAACGTGGACTCCTCTGTCACCCTAAACGTCAGGAAATAGTCGCCTTCTCGAATGCCCTCCAACATGGTTATCATACCGCTGCTGGGATTCAAACGGAAATTTTCATGTGGATAGCCATCCTTCCAGGCGAATGTCTTATCATCCAAGTCCCAGTCATCTGGATCGTCAACAAACACTCGACCAATTTCTGTATCTGGAGCTTCTCCCTTGTAGTTGTAGATGAATATGCGACTGGATCCTTCACTCATTGCGTTGTCATTCACATCGCCAATAATCAGATGCAATGTGCTGACGCTGCTTTGTTTTGGTGTTCCAGAGTCACTGATACGAATCGGAATGTAGTACTCCTTCTGTTCTTCACGATCGAACTGGACATTCGCAAATAAGTAGTCATTGTCAATGGAAAACTTTGCCTTGATGTCTAGCGGCGAATCAGGATCAATTCCGTACGTGAATGGCGGTCCATTTTGGGGCTCGTCATAATCATTTGCTTGCAGCTGGACAACCTGACCAGGATTTCGATTCTCCTGCCATATTACTGGCATCTTGTTCGTTAGAAAAGGTGCATTGTCGTTGATGTCTTGCAGGATAATCGTCACCACAGTGACTTTCTCCAAACCTTCTCCGTCCTGATCGATGGCCGCAATCAGTACCTGCCAGTTCTTATGTCCATTTGGCTGATCTCTATCCAATGGCTTAATCAGACGCAAACACCCAGTATCGTCTATTGTAAGCAACTTCTTCTGTTCTGACTTCACCACAGAGTACTTGATTTTCTGATCAGCTAACGGATCCTTGATGTCTGGGTCGTACGCTTCAATTTCCAAAATGCAATAGTCAAGGACCTGCTCCTCCTGAATGGTCTTGTTGTAGTTTTCCTTAAACTTCGGCGGATTGTCGTTGACGTTTTCGATCTTGATCGTCACCGATGCATAATCATCGTAGATTCCATCGAACGCTCGAATCTTCAGCACATACTCCGTGATCTTCTCATAGTCCAATCTATTGTTGACGGTAATTTTACCTGTTTTCGCTTCAATTTTAAACGCCTCATCGACATTACCACTTTCGATCGTGTATACAATCTGCGAAGCATTATCCTCATCCACAGCTGTCACCTCGATGACGATAAAGTTAATATTGGCATCCTCGGGTAATCTCTCAGCCACATATTCAGGTCTTTGAAAGTGTGGCTTGTGATCGTTCTTATCGGCAATCTCAATGCGAAAGACTTGCTGCCCCCGATTGTGCTCTCCGTTTTTATACAATGCCGACGGCGAGTTATCACTTGCGATGACTTTAACATTGTAGAAGTCCCGCTCCTCTCGATCGAACGTAGTCAACGCTGTAATATTACCCGTATGAGGATCAATGGTAAAATACTGCTTATTGTCGGCCAACTCGAACGATACAATATTGTTCGCCTCAGTACCGTCCATGTCGAATGCACGTACCTGCATAACAGGCGTCCCCGCCGGCTCATTTTCCAATATAGTTCCCGTCTTCACCTCCGTAAAATACGGAATGTTATCGTTGACGTCTTCAATCTTAATTTTAAGTACATGTTCAGCCACTAAATCGTAGATATTACGTACCGACATGGTGAGTGTATAATCCGTGATAGCCTCAAAGTCCAGAGTCTTACCCAAACTTATAGAGACATTGTTGCCACTTTGATTAAAGACAAATGTTTTCTTGCTATTTGTCTGCTCTGTGCGACCAGTGATTAATTCGAAAATTACTTCTGGTTTATCAGGTACATTGGATACAGCTCTTAGCGTAACTATCGGCTCGGAGTACTCTTTGAAGTCTTCTTTCAGATAGATTGGAACCTCGATGGGATCTATGAACGACGGTGGTTTTTTACTAGATTCAATAACGCGGATGTGTACTTCAATGTCAGCTTCTTGTGGTGCATCTGGCACTATGTTGTATGCCCGCACAGTTATAGTATAATACTGACCCGGTCGTTTGTCTATTGGTTGATTCAGGTATATAATTCCGGCACCTTTATCGATTCGAAAATATTCAAAATCACGATCAGCCAAAATTTTATATTCGATAATACTGTTGTCGCCATCATCTAAATCCGTTGCGGATATTCGCATTACAATAGCATCGGGCTGAAAAGATAAGAGAAGAAAATTATGAGCAACAAGATTCACAGCATACGGATATAATAAGCATAAGTAAACACGGTGCTAGTCTTCAGAAGCAAAATTACTTTACATTGATTCTGTGAAAGATTTCAAAACAACAGGGATTTGGAGCGAAAGACACTTATTTAGTCTAACAGCTTATATGGTTTTAGTTATTCTGATATGCTGCTAATCAGGCAAAAAAAAAGTCTTGAAACCCAGAAGTTCAAATTTAGCGGGCATCTGCCTCAATCTTAGAAACCGTGTTACACCTATCCGACATTGAATATACGATGTTGGATGTGGCACAAACTACAGATGTAGTAAGAAAAAAAAAGAATCTATTGGGTGCACAAACGGGTAAATGGCCTCCAAGGCTTTGCTGGCATATAAGCACTCTTTTATCGAAATTTTCCATGCCCGTACAGCGCTCAATTTGCGCCTTCAAGACGTGGGGGTCAAGGCCTTAGACTTCAAAAAACCCCAAAGAAAAAAGACTGAGCGGCCAATTCTAATCACATTACACGATCAGGAAAGGACTCATGCAGTAATTGAATTGTTTCTCGGGCTGTATGGCACATGACACCGTCTCGTTGAAACCACATGTCGTTCACATCCATATCTTGCAATTTAGCCACAAAAAACTGTATTGTCATATCGCGACAGCGAGCACCATTAACTGTTATTGCCTCACCAGCCGTATTTTCAAAGAAGAATGGTCCGATGATACCTCCAGCCCAAAATCCGCACCAAACAGTGACACGTTGTGGATGCATTTGTTTCTGAACAATCACTCGTGGATTTTCTGAGAGAGCTTCTCGAAATGTTCAATTCTTGACCACGGAGCCGAATTGATATTTCTGGACTCTCAACAACACTGTTGAAGGAGGTTACAGTGTCTAAGATCACTAATTGATCCAGTCTCCCTGAATTTTTGAATTAATCTCTTCAGAGTTGATGAAGTTAAATCACTATTCCGATCATATTTTGTACGAAAATTGCGAATTGTAGCTGCCAAACCTTCATTATTTTTAAAATATTGCTCAACAATGAAAACGTGTTTTTCTTTCGTGTAGCACTCCATTTTGAATAATTCTGAACTGTCAGCTGTCTTCTTTTTTTTTTTTTTTTTTTTTTTTTCGTTGGCAACACTTTACCGCACAAATGGCGCAAAATTCAAACCGTGCGCGAATTTTGGGACACCCTTTATATTTGATGAGTTAAATGGTGACTAAAAATCAATAATAGCGCCAAGACATTTATATGATTTTTAAAACCACGCACCATATATTATCCCAATTCCATCCGATTCCGATGAATTTCAGATAATACCATTTCAGTAAAAATCTAAATGTCGTCAAAATTCATCTAACAATAACGGTTTTTGACAACTTCTGGCATTAAGTCACCCACATTTTACCCCCACTCGAATCAATTTTAATAAACTATAGGTGGTTTTTAATTAAGGCAAAACTTTTTGTTCGGTAAAGAGCGAGTCGTATATCCGATGCCGGATATTAGAAATTGTGTATCCGATGCCATGTGAATGCTCTCATTTAATTCTACACACTTCGATGTATCTGACGTCGGATATCCGACAAAGGTTTCTTCAGCCGGCAGAACGCCGTAGGTATATCGTATAGTGTGCCGTATATTCGATGCCGGCAATATTACTTCGAGACGAATATCCGACGTTTTATATCCGATGCGGGATTTACGTGAAACAGGCGTTGTATGGCAGATGTATGAAGAGCGTTAGCTCCTGTTTTCATTGATAAACAAGACGCAAATGGTTGCTGCTACAACCTCTCAACATTTTCATTGAAGAACAACTTCAAGTGAATTCCCAGTTTTGCGGTAATTTATCCTAGAATGCAACCCGGTGTTAGACATAGTTATACAAAGTTATTCGATAATTATGTACAATCTTGACAGGAGGCGGGGCCAGTCGCAAATTGACGTTTGTTTCATTAGGTAACATTCTAAATATTAAACAGTATTTTTGCAAACATGGAAAAAAAAAATTTGGTGTAGTATAAAACGTTATTATTTGAAAAAGAAAACAGCTGCGAAAGCAGCAAAGCAAAGTTGGACAAACATTACGGGGACTCAGCACCGTCCGAAATTTCCGATGCGGTATATGAGCACAGAGAACGCCGAGCATTCTGGATGTCCAATTGAAGTCATCATACAAGAAACGGTCGATAAAATGCATGGTATGGTGATGGACTTTAGGCATCTCAAATTATCGGGTACACAACATTTTGAAAACGGTTTGGAAAGCTGTTTGATTGCTCACTCTGGACCAAAAACGGGCGGGCTTGGATCCATTACTACACGCCAGAAATTAAAGTGAAAACAACAGATTTCTGCTAGCGAACATGCACCAACAAAGGCAAAGACAGTTCCATCGGCCGGAGAGGTCATGGCCACTGTTTTTTGGGAATCGCAGGGAATAAATTACGCATAGGATTTCCGACCTATTAGCTTAATTAATTTCTTACTTAGGACGCTGGAACGTATCTTAGGCGCTCACATAAGATAGGCTCTCGAGACTCCCTCACTATCCAAATCCAAGCACAGGTACACCAATGGGACATACGTAAAAACGGCCCTCCATGAGGTAGTGCCTGGCTACCTTCTTAGACATTGAAGGCGTCCTAATAACGTCCTAACGGGAGCGATGTAGGAAGCTCTCACCGAGTTGGGTGTTGGGGGTTTTATTAGTCACTGCATAATGACAGAGACGGTGACATGGTTGTCGAATATGCAGATGACTTGGTAATGTTAGTATCGGGAATGATTCCTTCAGTGATTAGTGAAATCATGTAAGGAGCGTTGGATAATTTAAGCAATTGGGCCACTAGTTGTGGAATCACTGTCATTCCAAACAAAACTGAAATAATTTTTTGACCACGAAAACGAAAATACCGACCTTTACGCTTCCACGGCTAAACAACCAATTACTTCATTTATCCTCCAGCGATAGGGTTTTAGGAGTCATGCTACACCCAAATCTCAACTTGAAGTTAAACATCGAACAGCGAGTAAAAAAAGCATGCATAGCTTTCTACGCTTACAGTAAAACCTTTGGTAAAAAGTGGAGACTTTGACCGAAGGTGGTCTTATAGATGTATACAGCGGTAATACATCAAATAATTACGTGTGGGTCACTAGTTTGGAGGCCTGCTCTGAGTAAAGACTACAACATTAAACTAATAAGCAAAGTGGAAATGCAATGCGGAAATGTCCGACGGAAGCTCTGAATGTGCTTCTGCATCTTCTACTACTTGACCTCTATAGTAAATACATTTCAGCTTGTAGCACGGTCAGACAGTCAGAGAATCAGGGTGCTGCTCTGATAGACCTTAGGGACACAGTAAGTTCTAGGTTCGTTACCAGGATTACTGGGGAAAACTCTGACCGACTACACCATACTCAAACTGAATTTTCAACATAACTTCACAATCGTTTTCCGTTCAAAACAGACTGGGAAAGAGGTGAAGTCATAATGAATTTCAAAATAGCTATTTATACCGACAATCCTAAGATGGACTGTGGGGGTCTTTGCGGAAACACTGTAAAGATCAGTATCCTGCCGCCTGCCCGAATCATTCCGTGTTTTCCATTACGGAAGTTCTGGCAATACATGAAGCGTGGCGGATAATAAGACACAAGTCTACACCCATTGATAATATCGCCATTTTCATTGACAGTCAGGCTGCTATCAATGCCCTGATTACAACAACATCATCTTCCAACTGGTGGAACAGTCGCTAAGTTGTCGAATCAAAATCAGCAACATGAAGGAGAATGAATGGGCCGACGAACTGCGAGAAGGGGGTCTGCTCTTAACAATTCCCTAGCAGAGATAGTGCTCGTTCCGATGGGAACTGTCAAAAGCGAAAGCGTTGTGTCATTTCTAAGCAGATCTGTCCGAACAATAACTGGGCCAGAACACCATAAATTAAGAAAAGTACAACATCATCTTTCCAGCTGGAGGAACAGTCGCTAAGTTGTCGAATCAAAATCAGCAACATGAAGGAGAATGAATGGGCCGACGAACTGCGAGAAGGGGGTCTGCTCTTAACAATTCCCTAGCAGAGATAGTGCTCGTTCCGATGGGAACTGTCAAAAGCGAAAGCGTTGTGTCATTTCTAAGCAGATCTGTCCGAACAATAACTGGGCCAGAACACCATAATTTAAGAAAAGTACTTTTTTTTTTTGATTTTGTAATCAAATGCCAATTATTTTTAGAATGAAAATAAAGTCTTATCTAAACTCTATTGGAGTATTCTTCCATAAAATGACTATTACTAATTCCCACCCCTGTTTTTTTTTTTTTTTTTTTTAATATTACATAAGAATATATACAGTTGTGGTCAAAATAATAGCAGCGCAACCTATTGAACGACATATTTCAGTATAAATTGAGATATGAATAATCTATTACTTCCTTAAAACAATTTTCTGGTAATAGAACAATGTGTCTTAAATTTCCAACAAAAAAATATTTAATCACATAACGGTTCCTTTCCAAACATCACTTGAATGCACTTATCGCGTTTTTCTTAGCTGTCAAAATAAAAGCAGTCCACGCTAGTTTACGGTTGTTTGCTGGTCCTGTGTGTATTTAAAATAAAATAATTTCAAGTCTTAAGATAAACCTTCGAATCCCCATAGTATTTACACAAATACACTAATTACAGTATGAGCCGCGACAAACATTGCACTTTGGAGCAATAGCGACTCATTCGCCGCCTTCTTGCTGAAGGAAAGACTTATGGGGTAATTGAAGAAATACCTGAGATTTCTCCAAAAATGATTATAAATGCTAAAAAATATGAGGAAAAACCCGAAACCGGGACACAAAAAAGATTTTGTCCACGAAATCGCTAAACAAGATTGTAAGGTGCTCAAAGGTCCCACCCAATATGCCCGCTACTGAGATAAAAAAAAAACAGTTAAATTTAAGCACAAGTGTGGAAACTGTAAGAAGAATATTAAGAAAAAACAATTTCAATGCCAGAAACCCAGGAAAAGTTTTTAACAAAAAAAAAAAACGTATTTGAAAAAGAATTCAGTGGCCGTGATGTGGTAACATCATCGTTTGTCACGCTGCAGGTTCACGGTTCAAATCCTGCTGTCAAAAATCATCTACTTATTTCGCATGAAATAAAAATAAACGTCGATCAATTGTGAAAGCTTATGTCAGCTCTACTGCGAAGGCATAACACTGGCGTAGGGTGGTCATATGACTGAAAATTCAACTTGATCATGATGACATCAGGAGGACCGTACAAAATACTGTGAATCATAAGCAACGACATTAACAAAAAAAAACAAAAATGCTCCCCAGTTATCTGGACGCCTCACTTGGAGTTTGCTAAAACTGAATACTACCAGAGCACCAATCTTTCTCTCTCACTGTCTACAAACGCCCGAGCCCTGAAATAATTTAAGAGTATTCATATCGCCTTTGGCGGGCGCAAATTATAAAAAAAAAAAAAGTTTTCCAAGACCCATGCGCTTCAAGAAAATCTTTGCAAGTAAAATCGTCCTATAGGGCGGGGCTCTGGTTTCCCTGAATATGGTTTCGGGTCAACAATATTTCTGTTATGGACTGGCCTCCCCAATCACCTGACCACAGCCCAATAGAGAACCTTTGGGTATACTTCAAAATAGTGCTTGCAGCTTCAAAACCCAAATATAATAATGAACTTTGGGTCACAGAGAAGACTGCATAGAAAGATATATCATTCTAGAGATCTCAGGGTTCGGTGCATTCCATGAAGCGGCGTTGTGAAGCCGTACTAGAGAATAAGGGGTCTACAACAAAATACTAGGTTAGGTTGAGGTGGCTGTCAGCAAAAAGCGAACACACTTAGACCAGTAATAGGTCCATTGTGATACCACATGGGTTTGGGAAGCGGCCTCTTGGCTACTCGTTGAACCATTTGGATAAAGCGTCAACGTCTATTTAATTCAGATCATTTAGGTCTTTGAAACAGAAGGCTCCTAAGTGGAGCAAGTTCGTTCGCCTTACAATTTCCTGAAATGTCCCCGGGGAACACGGGGACATTTCACCCCAAATAAGGTGAATATTGAACTGCTCCGCCATCTCTGTAAGAGACGATAGGCAGTCTAGAGCTGTTATAGAATTTATTGAGGATGATTCCAAGGATTTGATTCCTGCTTGGCTGTCTGAAAAGATGCGGATATCAACGGTTGATATCACGTTTTTCATTAGCCAAGACAAGACTTCCCTTATTGCCATTATCTTCGCCTGGAACACGCTACAATGGTTTGGGAGAAGAAAAGAGAGATTTAAATTAAGCCTATCAGAGAAGACACCACCACCCATCTCGTCGTTAGTTTTTCAACCGTCGGTATAAAAATGTACCGACTTATCTTCCGTAAAACCACCTTCTTCCCAGAATGCTCTGGAACAGATGGTAACTTGCAAGTTTTTGTCAAAATTTGACTTGGGTATGGTGTAGTCAATGTTTTCAGGGAAGATATTAAACTTCTTTAAGATGGAGGCGTGGCCATATACTTTCCTCGACCACTGTAAAGTAGCTTTAAGGCGAATAGCTGAACTAGCTGCCATTTGCTTGTCATAAATGTCAAATGGGGTGTTGAATGAAAAGGAGTGTCCAGACAAACTGAACGTTTGACTTTGCTTAATAACTTCTGGCTTATCGCCTTATCCAAGGCAATCCACCAGACAACTACCCCGTACATAAGGATCGGTCTGATGACCGAGATATAGAGCCAGTTAATCTGTGTTTTGCAAGAGAAGAATGCGACAGTGGGTTTCTTAACTCTCTCTTAACAAAATACTAACTAATTTGTGTACTTAAAATTCTATTCCATTTCACAATTTTTTTTTTGTAATCATTATGTACAGTCAATCAAAAAAGTCTCCGTACAAACCTCCTACCTTCCAAGAAACAGAAATAACTTTTTTTATTATTCAAATATCTTGATGTAATTTTGCACAAATATTTCTCATATATTCCCGAAACAGTTGTTTCAATACAAATATAAACAGAATACTGAAATCAGCAACGATTTCAAAACCACCGTAAGTTCAAATAACAGGACAAAAAAGTCTCCGTACAGTAACAATTGTAAACATTTTATCGCGTCTTGTAAGCAACTGCCTGGTTTTTTTTGCCATCAGTCTTTCTTTAGCTAACGTAGGATTAATTTTGCTGTAATAGTGTTGCGTGTGTTATTGTTGTCAGTGAAATGGAGTCCAATAACAAGGAAATCCCCGTTGATACAAGAAAACTCGTCGTAAAACTTAGCGAAGAAGGAAAGTCACTACAACAAATTGGACAAATCGTTGGAAAAAGCCATTCAACGGTCCAATATATAATACAAAGTAGTACAGGATCGGTAAGTACAGGATCGGTAACATCTAAGAGGCGAAGTGGACGACCGAAGATTTTCAACGACCACATGGAGCGAGCCATAGTGCGTAAATAAAAAAAAAAAAAATTAAGTGCACCTAAAATCGCGAATGACATGAGAAATGAGTCTTCCATTGAAGTGTGTGATGAAACAGTAAGAAATGTGCTTCGAAAAAATAATTACAACGGTCGCATAGCTAGGAAAAAACCATTCATTTCGCAAAAAAATTGTGTTAAAAGGCTGACATTTGCAAGGGAGAATTTGGACAAGCCTCAAAGCTTCTGGAATTCTGTAATATTTACAGATGAGAGCAAATATCAAGTTTTCCAGACAAATCGAAGGGGCAAAGTATGGCGCCCCTGCAAAAAGAGAATCTTGCACCTACTGTAAAGTATGCCGGAAGTAATGTGATGGTGTGGGGCTGTATGTCCGCCGCTTGGGTGGGAAATTTGGTGATTGTGGAGTCGACTATGAATAGATTTATGTACCTTGACATTTTGAAAAAAAAATCTGCATGAAAGTGCAGACAAATTGGGACTACTTGGATCATTTGTGTTTCAACGGGATAACGATCCTAAACACACATCCCACATTGTTAGGGAGTGGTTATTGTACAGAATGCCCAAACAGTTACATAGTCCTCCGCAATCGCCAGATTTAAACCCCATTGAGCATCTTTGGGAAGAATTAGAGAGAAGAAGCAAGAGAGTGCTCATAGAAAAACTAAAAAAAAGAATGGAACCGAATAGATTCTGCCAGAATATCAAACTTGATAAATTCGATGCAACGGCGCATGCAATCAGTAATCGAGACTAAAGGTCATCCTACCAAGTACTAACGCGAACGATTTATTGCAATGCATTGCTATTTCGAACAATAACTCAACGTGTACGGAGACTTTTTTGAAGTATAGTGTGAAGTTATGTTTTATTTTATTTTGTTTTTTCTTTTATACTTATATTATATAATAATGAATTAATACATATCACTTGAAAATATATGAAATACAGTTTCGCCGAATTTCATCGATGAATTGAAATAATTAAAAAAGTTATTTCGTGTTTTCTTTGTAAGTAGGTGTACGGAGACTTTTTTGATTGACTGTATGTATACTGAAATTTTGTTGACCGAGCTAAATCTTTACCTTTTGTTTTTGTTAATTGTTTTGATCGAAACAAAACTTTTTTGCCACAATTTGAATTAAAATGAATGTGGTTTAATAGAAATAAATTTTTTATAACGATTTATAAGCAGTATGATTCATTTTATTGAATTGTTTGGTTTGTTGTTTCTTACTGCTATTACTTTGACCTCAGCTGTATGTATCCGTATGTTATGTGAGTAATTGCATTTTAAAGCTACCTCACCTCTGAATTATTTCCTAAAATTGCTAAAATAAAATCCAAACACATTTTTGCAATGTACGAGTAGTCAGCACTTACTAAAAAAAAACAAAAAACACTGGATGTAAAAAAAACACACAAAATTTAAAATAAAACCCAACTGTTTTTTAACGGCCGCACAGAATAACTGCTTCCACACTATGTATTTCCAAGAACAGGTTTTAACTGAAGCGAAGCAAACAAAAAAAAAGAAAAGTCAATTGGCGAATAAATAAACCAAAGGAGCGACGGTCAACAACGTGTGAGATTGCGAAACCGCCAACGTGAGTTTTAACGATAAATCCCATTATACTATATGTAGGCTTATACTTACATATAAAAGTCAGTACCTACAACTAGTTACCTTTTCAGCACCATAGGAAAAAAAAAATCTATAATACACAATACATAGTTATGTGTCATTTAGTTAAACAATCGCCGTCTTTTGCTTAGAAACATGCAAATGAACTAAACGCTGACTGCGGCAACTAAAGTTAAAGCGAAACGAAATTCGAACCCAACGAAATTATGGATGTACGGATATTTATGTATAAACTCCACTCTATGGTTCCAATGACACGAGTAGCAGTTTCGAGAGTGGGAGGTTGTACAGTTTTTGTTTACTCAAATGGTTGTTTTTATTATGAGTGTACCGAATTTTATTTAAATACTAGTCTGTTCATTTCATAATATTTATCTACATTATAAAGAAAACGACAGTTACCTATTTAGTTGGATAAACAATTTTGCTGAAGAAGAAATTCGCTATAAAACAAAAAAGCCTCAAAATGAATGGCAAAAACAGATTAAATTTGTAGTTTATTTACAGACAGCATGAAAATAAAGAATGGGGAAAATCGTTCGAAACTGGGACAAATTTAAATATGTAATAGGGGCAAATAATAATTCACCTAAAAATGTAACTAGATATGAATCAACCGCCAAAACTTTGAGCTAACATTTGTCACTATGTGACACTAGTCATGTCATAAATACTGGTACACTTTTGAACGCACTCATCGTGAAACTAGTATTGAACGCATCCATTCTATATTTACCGGTTTTATTCAACGAGTGACATTTACACTAAGTTAACGCACAAAATGATTTACACAAAAGTCGTTTGTAAATATGAAGTGGGGCGATATTGAAAACCGTGTTGTGGTAATTAGCTTCACAAGTGTAATATGGAAAGAGGCTTGGAATCATCCGGAATTTTATGTATCGAACTGTTAAATTGTTTGAGTACACTGGTGGAGTAACTGACTGTCAGAAGTCCACAGAACTGTTAAGCCAGGATTAATCGGAAACCGCTACGAAAGCAGATAATCTTGTTACGAGAAATGAAGATATCGCAGAAGTCCATGTCTCGCATTATCTAACAAGATTTGGGACTCAACGCATATAAAAGACACACTGGCCACTTACAGCCCAATTAAAGCAAAAACGAAATGAAAGATTTTGCGGTACGCGCAAAATAGTCACAGCAAATATTGTTGACGGATGAAAAAATATTCACTATTGAGGAATCGTTCAATAAGCAAAATGACATAGTCTATGCCCGGTCATCCAAAGAAGCATCAAAACTCATTCCGCAGACGATTGACCGTCAGGCAGTCCAAACCTCAATCCTTTGGATTGTAATCTGTCGTCTATTTTAGAAGCGATGGCTTGTTCTACTCGACACACAAATATTGTCCATGTAGTGGACAATTTTTCAATGGACGAGGTGCATGCTGCGATCGATGAGTGGCCAGAGCGAATTAAGACGAAAATGGCGGCCATTTCGAATTATTTGTTTAAATATTTTTTCCTACATTAATTAAAGTTTCGTTTTTATTTGATCACCAAAAATGTGTGTACCAATACTTATGACTTGGATAGTTACATACTTAACGGCAAATGCTTATATTAGCCCCAACGTATGTATCTAGCACAGCTTCATTTTCAAATTAGGGACTAAACGTCCAAAAAGAGGTTACCAACGATTTGACTTAAACTTTGCAGAAACCTTTATTTTGTCTGTCACTCGCTGCAGCGATATTTTCGGGAGACAGGCCACTACGAAGATGCACTGGTCTTTGCACATCCAACACTGACCCGGTTCGATCTAATTTTTCCATAAATTTCTTAACCGCGCCTTGAGATATAGGGTTATGTATACCGACATTATTTCCCGAATCGTGTTGGTTAAATTTTCCCCTTTTCGGAGATGGGTTTTAACAATTATAAATAATTTCAATGTCAATTTCAATGCTTAGTATCACGGATATCAAATATCAGCTGTTTATCTTTGACAGAACCACCCTTTATATTGATAATTTTTTCTGACTTCGTTATAGAGAAGTGGAAACTGATTGCACGTTATGATCCCAGGAAATTGTATGTTATAGTTATTTTCGCTATGCTCGCGAGCTAAAGCTATTGTCACTGGAGATCTTTCGTTATAAAGACAATTGTAAGGGTGTTTCACTGTACCATCTTTGAGGAACTAAACAAAAAGTGGATCTCTCAGTTCTGTCTACATATAGGGGACAGCTGACTGCTTCATATCTAAAATGTGTGTGTGGTAACAATTCGAGGCGAAATACAAGTTTGCGTTCTAACCTCAAAATTAACGATTCAAGGGGAAAATTTTGAAATATTTAAAGTCTCTCGAAAGCTCATTATGATCCGATGATTAATTTGAGCATTTTTGTTTGGAGAGGCCTAATAAGACGTCCAAGTAAAAATCTTGCATAGGCACACAACATATACGAGTATCTTAGCCAAATGGAAATAAAGTAATTTCGGGGGAAGATTTTACTCTCTACAAAAATGTTGCCAGTATTATTGCTCAGGACAATAAACTGAATTAATAGTTTTGACATTTACAATAACCTTATAGGAATAGGTAAGAGTATTGTAATTGTAGACGATTACCTAATGACACAGAAAACTAACACACTTTCCACAAAATAATGTTTTAATTAGTTTGGGGGCTGGCAAGCAATCAGTAAACGCCTTTAGCCAGTTTGGAACGGAATTTCTTCCGATTTGTACGAAATAGAAAAATTCTCTTTCATGGTGTCCGTTCCGATGTACTTATCGGACACAGCCAGATAATGTTATAATTTGCTCAATTATTACCTCCTCATAAATTTGCATGACTCCAATTGTTTCCAAATTTTTCGAATTAATAGTTTTGGAAACATAGAGCGTGGGACATCGCCAACGCTCGTTTTTGAGTTTTGTTATTCAAGAAACTTTAAAAACATATTTTTTTATATTTTTGGACTACTTGGAAACTTTAATCAGATTTAATTTGATGTGTCGGATGGTGGGGTTTAAAAATATTTTAATTTTTTTTCATTGGGGTACATTATGACTCCAAAATTATTTTTTTTTTTCTCAACTATTTTTGGACCACCACACTATTTTTGTGAACAATTTCAGTACTCTAGTTCAAACGGTTCACAAGTTACAAGCATGTGACACACGAAGAGACGGACAGACAGACACCGTATTGAATCCAATATTGTTCCGTTTATACCATTCCAGAAAAAAAAAAAAAACGCCAAAATGAATGCAGAAAATTTTTAAAAAAAATCTAAAAATTGCCCCTCACGTGGCTTGTCACCGTCACCGGCCTTAACGAACACAGATATTCAACGATAGACCATCCACCCTACAGCCCAAACTTGGCACCGAGCGACTTTTACTTTTTTTCCAATTTAAAAAAGAGTTACGAGGGCGGAGATTTACAGATGAGAACGAGACCAAGGCAGCCGTAGAAAGACATTTTGAAGGCAAAGAAAAGTAATATTTTTTCGGTGGTATTAGGCTACTGTACTCGTATGCCCGATGTGAGAAATGCGTTTCACTCAAGTGATATTATATTGAGAAATACAATTTTTTTAATCAGATCTTTTCTTTTACTTGATGCCTTAGGAACTTATCAGCCGCCCCTCGTATTTAAAATACTTATTAGATTACATTTCATACTATAAACTACTATAAATACTGAGAGTCAGATGGCCAACAAACGCTCATAATTGGAGTTTAAAATTAGTTTAAATGCACTTAAATTAAAACATTTATCTTTTCCACGTTCTTGTATGGATTTGTTAAATGTTTTGTTTGTACAGGGTCTTCCAATAGGGACTTTCGAACTTTGGCAGTTGATAGCGGCCATATTGTTGAAGCTACATCTGTCAAATTGCCTGTCATTTATTCAGTCTGTTTTGCCAAATCACCATGGATGGATATAGCGTTCAACAACACGTGCAAATAATAAAATTGTTTTATCAATATGGGTGTTCTGTTCGGGCAACGCTCCGCGCGCTTCGCCCATTTTGCGGTCGCCATAATCGTCCTTCCTAAATTGGAGTCCACTGGTTCAGTAAACGATCAACCAACACCTGTACGTCGACGAAGATCTGCCGAAAACATCGCCACTGTCCGTGAGAGTGTGCAGGAGAATCCGAGGCAGTCGATTTCGCGTCGCTCATAAGAACTCGGCCTTTCGCAGACCACAACTTGGTGAATTTTACATTGTGACTTGGGTCTGCACCCGTACAAAATTCAACTGACCCAGGAGCTGAAGGTAAACGACCATAGACAACGACGTGTGTTCGCTGAACGGGCTCTGGAGCAGTTGGAAACTGACCCTAATTTTCATCGAAAAATCATCTTCAGCGATGAGGCGCATTTCTGGATGAATGGGTACGTCAACAAACAAAATTGTCGAATTTGGGACGATACCAATCCACATGAGATCCCTGTTTGGTGAGGATTTTGGGCTGGCGGGATCATCGGTCCATATTTCTTTGAGAATGACGTTGGCCAGGCCATCACCATCAACGGCGAGCGCTATAGGTCGATGATTCATATTCTTCTTTTGGCCTGAATTGGATCATATGGACACCAACGACATGTGATTTCAACAGGACGGCGCTACGTGCCGCACAGCTCACGCCACATTGGAAATTCTGCACGAGCGATTCGAGGACATGGTCATCTCACGTGGAGGTGATGTGAACTGACCACCGATATCGTGCGATTTGACCCCGTTAGACTGGGGTTTTCTGAAGTCGCAGGACTATGCGAATAAGCTACAAACCACAGCGGTCCTCAAAGCCAACATAACCCATGCCATCGGTCAAATTCAGCCTGATTTATGCGCCAGAGTCATGGAAAATTAGACATTTCGGATGCGCGCCACCCAGAGAAGCCGCGGCGGACATTTAAACGATGTTATATTCCATACATAATGGCATCGATAGACCTTTCAAACGAATAAAAAATTTCGATGTATCTCACACACACTTTGTTTTATTTAAATTTAAAGGTAGGAAGCGCTTAATGAAAGACCCTTTATAAATGGAAAAACATGCTACAGTACTACCTCGATAATGTGAACTCACAAATCTATACATTACCATCTCTATAATGTGAACTTTGAAATTTGCTCACCTCTACTCGTATAATATGAACTTTTCCTCAATAGTTCGCATTCTTCTTTTGTTATTCTTTTGATATTTGCAGTTATTTGCCTAGACACGTTTTTCCATGTTGTGCCAACTGTTACTTACTTCGTGTTCCCTGTATGTTAGCCAATTTTTGCTTTCACTAGGCGCCTAAACAAAAAACACATAAATAAAGGAGAAATATGAATTTCTGAAAAAACTACGTACATGTGAACAATATAAGGTGACAAAGTCGACCATAACAGGAATAAAAAAAAAAAAAACTCAGAAGCTTTTGACTCACTTAAAGTGTACAGAGTTAGGACCTGGCAAACGGAAATTGTCCAGCAATAAAGATACAGTGGAACCGCTTTTTAATCAGTTGTATACAACCTTAAAGAAATTGGACCTAAAGCTGGAAAGGGTCTGTTTTTAGAAACTTCTTCCTAACAAAACACTTGCATTGACAATTGGAAAAACAGCGCCAGGAAGGAAAACAAGCAAAAAAATATATATACTCGTATATATTAAGAAATTGAATCTGGCTCGCCAGCAGAAGGTTGAAGTGAAACGTCCACCTGCTCCCATTCAAACAAAAGCCGTGACTCCCCAAGTGACCTACCACTACCCCTTCTACCGGGCCTAACGCACCTCCAGACGTAATGGGTACGAACATGGAGGAGCAACCCTTGAAGATCCTTGCGGTGAATGTGAATTCACTAATTAGGATCGAGCGAAGAGCCGTTGTTAGAAGACCAAACCCCTGATGTGCTTATGGTTAGCGAAACAAAGCTATCCCAGAAGCACAAATTGGGGCACAATAAATACAATCTTATAATAAGATATCGATCTAACTCCACACAAGGAGGTGTTGCGATCTTCATTAAAAAACAACTGCGATTTAAGGTAGTGTACTGCGGTGAGGTGTGAAGGTTTCAGGTGCTGGAAGCGTGTATAATGTGTACTTGATCGCACTCTATGCACCTGAAGCTACTCAATCTACGTTATTTATTTCACAGCTCGAGGCACTTTTTCGATGCCTAAGGCTGGAGTTGGAGGAGAATTATTTCCTCATAGCCGGGGATGTAAACGCCAAGCATAGAGATTGGGGAAATAACACACCTAATCCTAAAGGGAACTTATTATTTAATTGGTGCGGTCGGGCACAGTGTCGAGGTTATTGATTCGATTTGAAAGCTACAGATAGTCCGCCGTTTCCTAGAAGCAGCTCTTATCTGGATCTTATGCTGTTCGACGGACGATTGCAACTGACCGACATGGACCGACAAACTTTAAACTGCCTGCACACATTTGTGTATAACAACCATTGCGGACTCAGTGCCGTAATAACGATTCCCAACGAAATTGCGGAATTGGAGGAGTTTGTTCAAACGTACTCCTATAATTAAAGTAAGACGCGTTGGACTCGTTTCCCCAGAGCTTTGACTAGAGCACTCTCCTCGAACTCGCTCTACCCACCGTCCAATAGGAATTTGTCAAACGAGAAGATTGACCTCGGTATCAACATACTGACAACGCAGATTTATTCCGCAATGCACTACACCAACACAAAAGTAGACTGCTGTCGAGACTAAAAACCCTGTACAGACAGTTTACTGACAGACAAAACTCTGAAGTCGTTGATTAAAAACCTCCAGAAATTAATCAGGGAAAACTACAGACTTTCTGTAAATTTGCATTGGAACAACAAAATTCGAGCTGTAAAATCCAACAACCCGATGTTCCCGCAAATAAATAAAATATTTCGGAGGAACAATCAAAACGACCTTCCGTGTCTTAAGATCTCCCGAACAACGAACAATACTGATAACAGCAGGTATAGATCCAGATAACGCAGTAGACGATGACAACTTCTTTGTGATCGAAGGTCCGCAGGAGAAGGTAGAGGCTATAGGAGCGACTTTCTAGGAAGTGCACAAGGTGAATGATACCACTTGCCCGAACCACGACCTGGAAAATCGCTTCCTTGTGCACAACTTCTACCTTCGAAATGATATAAAGCACTGGGTATCCGAGAACATAGAGTTCAATCGCCGATGAGAGGGTACATCACCCGTACATATCAAAGTTGGAGCTCCAAGTTATCTTCGACTCATTAAGGAGAAAGAAATCTGTGGGAAGCGACGGAATAGCGAACATTGTGCTTCGACATCTCCCCCTAGAAGCGGTGGACATTATTGTGGGGGCATTTTATCCAGGGCATTGGAAAACAGCAGTGATACAGCCAATCCCCAAAAGGGGTAAGGACACCTCCAATCCGGCAAAACTCCGGTCAATAAGTCTCCTTCCGTACAGCATCAAGGTATTCGAAAAAGTGATCAATAAAGCCCTGATTAAGTGGACTGAGGACAATAAAATAATTCCGGATAACCAGTTCGGTTTTAAGGCTGGGCATGATACATGCCGCATCTAAATTGGTATCGGATATCCAAAAGCAAGAACCTATGCAAGGGTGCCTGCCTGATTGACTTGGAGAAAGCCTTCGACACCATAACCTTATAGTACTCTTCCACAAGCTGAGCAGGCTGGTTTGCATAAGCAAACCACTGCTGTACATACTTTATAACATGCTCACAGTAGACCGATCCTTTTCACCATTTACACAAGCGATCTCATAGGATCACTTCACCATACCATAGCTTACGCAGACGACTTGATTACGTACAGATCAGGACCAAAAATCGAGGTCATTGCACTTCTCTTACAACGTGATTTCGATAAGATTCAGCGATATTGCGATGACTGGAAGCTGAAAATCAACTTCCAGAAATCGGAAAACATTCTTTTTAGGACGCCGTAGTCTGGGCCTCTAGGGATACCAGAAAGAATTGACGAAAGTTCGCGACTTTTTATAGCAAACAACTCGATGCAAGGGTAAAGGTAATCTGCTACACGGCCCTCATTCGGCCCATGCTCGCATTTGGATGTCGCGTCTGGTTCAACATGGGAGCAAGCTTGTTGAAAAGATTCGGGTGTTTGAGAGGATTTGCCTTCATTTATACAGAACCCCAGAGTCTCATTACGTAAGATTCTATCCCAATGAGGCCCTGGGCTAACAGGGTTAACCTAATAAGAATGGATAATATCGTGATCAAGCTGATTTGAAGGCACATTGCAAGAGCAATGAGCAGGATGAATCCTGATCTACGGGACTTATTACCCTAATTAAAGGTAACCCGAGAGGGTGCGTCTTAACGGCTTTATTCCCACAGATGCGTTCCTCTATCTGGATGAGAAAGGTCTGATCCAGGACAGATTGGCGATGCCGCTAATCTTCCAAGTTGCTCAGACATCTGTGGATAGGCAACTCAACTACGACAGAGACGTCGCACATAGCAGTGCGGAGCGTCTCCGATTCAGTAGGGCGGTATTGAGTCTGCGATGTAAAGGATGTAGAACGTCGATGTAAAAGACACGTCGCGATGTAAAGGACGCAGAACGCGATGTAAAGGACGCAGATCGGCAGTCAGCGTCGTCCCGTCACAATCCAGGATAGCCCGTTTGACATTGGTTGTTTTTTTCTATGCCTGACATAGCTTAGGTTTAGGTAGTTTTAGTTAGGTTTTTAGAAAAAAACATAAAAGTACCTAGTTCGAGTAATATAGGCTAAGGTAGAATAAGGTAGGTTAAGATTTATTTTAAGGTAACTTTTAAGTTTTATATATGTACCTTGTAGGGAGAAAAATACTGCTATTACATTTGTTGCACACATTGTAGCAGTTAACATCACAATTGTTTCTTTAAAAAAATATTTCAAATTTGTTAACACTTTCGTTCTGGAATGAATTGAGAAAGTGAATCGTATCTCTGTCGTAGCACTTCAAAAGTGCGGTGTGAACAAAGGTCAGATTTTCAAGACTTTGCAGCATCTAGGTATTAGCCTAATGTTTGCTTATTGGTGTATACAATTCGTCCGGTATATGGGCGACATTAAAGGCCGCCTGCGATATGGTCCTCCTCGCACGGTAAAAACGCCACAAGTCATCAAATTCCCAAAAAGCAGAAAACATGGTACGTGAGATGAATGTAACGCAAAAGTCAATGATTCACATATAAAGATAGGCTTGAGGCTGAGGGCCTTCAAACGTGCTGACTATGACTTTTACAAAAATTGGGTCCAAAAATCAAAGCGACTCTAGGTGGAATACGCTACTGTTCTGTACAGAAAAATTCTGTTTGCCGATAAGAAAATCTTCACCGTGCAGAAGAAATTAAACAAATAAAGTGATAGGGTATATGCACGGTCATCTAGGGAAGTGTTCGAGCCAGTCTCAAGGGTCCCGTGAAAGACACCCCCCCAGAGTTAGACGTGGTGTGCTGGGTAGTCTCTTATGAAGGGGTCACTAAAAAAAAAGCATCGAAACATAGGCCAAAGTGTACCAGCAAACCATATTCCAAAAAAAGGAGCTCATAAGGCAAGAACTACCCATACACGGCTCCAGAGAAATGTACCCCGTTTTATTGGTACAAAGACTAGCCTTCTACCACCCTAGACCTTAATCCACTTGATCACAAATTGTGAACTGTCTTAAAAGACAATATGTGCCACAAAAGATACAGTACTCTAACATGGTACTGTTAAAGCCAGATGTGACCGAAGCTATGGCGTATTTCCCAATTAATGAGGTGCGTATTGTGATTGATGAGTGGTCAAAACGACTAAAGACCTGCATTAAGGCCAAGAGAAGTCCTTTTAAATAAAATTTCGATTTTTATATTCAGAATACGAGGACAAGAAAGTTTTATTAAATTATCTTTTGAGGTCTATTGTAACAGAACTATTGTCCATACTAGGTAAGAAACAAACAAAAAAAAGTTTCGTTTTATTAAAATTTTTCTTTGTTATTATTAGTAATAAGAAAATTAAACAAATAAAGAACTTAACGTATTAGGTTTACGTTAGAACGACCACATAGAGCCAGTAAGTTAGAATAACATAGATATGTTAGTTAAGCTAGTTTTAAGCGTTTTTCATGTCTAGCAAGTAACTGCCCGAACACAATGGTGAAGCTGCAGCTGCAGTACACTCCCTATAACACGAACACAATGCGAAGCTGCAGCTGATGTACGTAACTTTAACTTCCGAACGAACTGCACTACTTTTTGACAGTTAAAAACAAAAACAAAAACAAAAAAACGAAAATGGCAGAGCCGTCTTACGGAGAAATTCATAGCATGCGATTTCTTCTTCCTCAGTCATTATTATAAAATAAATCCACCACAAAAAATATTATCACGAAACACAGCGCGATTATCTTTGCGTTTTGACAGCTTGAGCAATCGAGCTGCGCTTCACCATTGTGTACGTGCATTGATACTTCAGTGAGCGACTTATTTGACAGGTTGTACTACAGCGACTTCATCTGCTGCAGCGCTTCTCCATTATGCTTGGGCAGTAAGTTATAATGAATTGACAATTAATAAAAATGCATTAAAAATGAAAGAAAAGTAATTTGCACTTCGAACGCATCTGAATTTTTTCCGAACCATGATAGGGCTGATTATTATTATTTTATTACAGTAGAGGAACATATGATGACCTTATTGGACCAACTACTACCCAAAACGTATTTTGTGTTACCCCTTGAGCTTCTCACATACTGGTGGGTAAGTTTGAATTTGAGTAAAATTCAGGTCATTAGGGACCTAATGACGGGAACAGAGAGAATCCTTTACTCGAGATTATGCCGCTACCTACGGCGGACTTTACATTGATACAAAATCTACTCTGAAATATTTTATAAAACTTATTTTCAGAGATATCTTTTATGAGTGTCCCTACTAGGTATTGTACTGTTAATTATCTTTGACAAAAATTGTATTGAATTTCAGATTTACGAGTATAGCTTGCAGTGACAATATATGCAATTATGTATAAGTGTGTTTATTAATTTTTTTATTTTCTCCTCTAAATATTAGCTTCTCAACCCATTCAACTTTTTTTAACATCGTCCACCGTACAAATTTTGTATTTTCTATTTTTGTAGTCCCTATGGCGGCTGTAGTAGGTACAACATTTCATATCCCTTATATACCGAACAAGCTGTCATATTCATGTTTCGTTGGAATTGTAAAATCTTTTAATAAAAGATAATGGCATGCTTTAAATTTTATAAAAGAAATATTTTATAAATAATGACCTATTACACTGTCATATTTTTCATAAAAGATCTTTGGTAAACTATCTTTGTCAAAGATCTTTTGTAGTGTTTAACAGTGGAGGTCCAGAATAACGAATTTTCGATAGAGCAAACACAGAATTGAATTGTTAATTATGACAAAGGGTGTCCCAAAATTCACGCAAGATTTGAATTTTGCGCCATTTGTGCGGTAAAGTGTTGCCAACGAAAAAAAAAAAAAAAAAAAGCGTGACAACTGACAGTTCAGGGTTATTATAAATGGAGTGCTACACGAAAAAACAACGCGTTTTCATTATTGAGCGATATTTTCAAACTAATGAAGGTTTGGGAGCTACAGTTCGCAATTTTCTATTCTTCTTTGAAAATGCGGCTAGTCAGGCAATAACAGTTAATGGTGCTCGCTATCGCGATATGATAATACAGTTTTTTGTCGCTAAATTGCAAGATATGGATATGGTGGACATGTGGTTTCAATACATATGTACATACAGCCCGAGAAACAATTCAATTACTGCATGAGTCATTTCCTGGTTGTGAAATGGCCCAGATCATGCGATTTAACGCCGTTGGACTTATTTCTTTGGGGTTTTTTGAAGTCTAACGTTTATGCCAACAAGCCCACGACCACTCACGCCTTGAAGGAGCAAATTGAGCGCCGTATCAACGCAATTCAGCTACATTTATTCAAAACGGTCATGGAAAATTTAGACAAAAGAGTGCGCATGTGCCAGCAAAGCCGTGGAGGCCATTTACCCTATACGGTATACTTTATGAATCAATAAAACATTTACAATTTTTGATTAAAAGCCTGTGTTTTCATAAAAATTACTACTTGCGTGAATTTTGGGAAACCCACTATAGCCGCCACGGGATTTTATGCAAACCTCGATTCTTGTAAGGTAATATTCGATGACTCTTCGGCACATTTCTGGCTGTATTGCGGCCATAACTTCACGCTTCAAAGTTTGAGGATTGACTGCAGATACGATCTTTAGGATAGTCCCACAAAAATAAATCTAGCGGGGTACGATAACACGATTGTGGTGACTATTTCATATCGCCAAATCTCAAAAATAAACAGCTGGAGAACTTTTCGTGCAATAGAGCCAAATTTGCTTGTGTTGTGTGGCACGTAGCCCCGTCCTATTGGAACCACATGTCGCCTATATCAATGTCTTCAATCTCAGGCCAAAAAAAGTTGGTTATCATTTGACCATAGCGCAGAGAATTCACCGTAACAATGGCGCCTTCGTCGTTTTATTAAAAAATACACCGCGATCACGCCGCCGATCCACAGCGTGCACCAAACTGTCACCCGTGGTGGATGCAATGTGCTCTCAACGATCACGTTTGGATTCTGAAAAACGTAAATTCTGCAATTTTGTTTGTTTACGTAACCGTTGAGCGAGAAATGGGCTTCATCGTTTAAGAAAATGTTATTCGAAAAATTGGGGTTAACTTGTTGATTTTCCAGCAAAAATTGGCACATGTTCAACGCATTCTATAGTCAACAGCCAACAATTTTAATTCGTTGAGTGGTGGTTAAACGATCCATATTGTAAAATGGCGGCAAAAACTAACTACCTGTCACTATATGGATGACAGATGAATTTGACAGACGTCATATGCCAGTGATGTGAAATCGCATTCTGGAGCAGAACATTAAAAACACCTAGATTGATGAAAATCTCGAGATGAGAAATCTTCTGGAAAACAATAGGTAAACGTGATCCGTATCCTTAAAATCAATGACATTTAAGGTCTGTAACCGTTTCCGAGATATTAAGGTGTCCTGCCTAAACAATCAGTGAAGAAGTATCCAAAGAGAATGCTCTCAAAATCCATATGGTACGCATACATTTCCCCCGCCTTCACCCTATACTTACTTGTGAGTCCTCCGACATGGATTCATCGTACTTGGCCTTATTGAATACCGGCACATTGTCGTTTATATCCTCAATTGTCACCTTGAATGTGCACACGTCGTCCAACGGCGGTCTGCCATCATCCGTCGCCTGCACTGTCACATAGACGGCTTTCTCGTGAATCGGTTCGTCACGATCGAATGTGTGTGCCGTCACAATTACGCCCGTATTCGAATTTATAAAAAACTTCGGTCTTTCGGTAGCCGACTGTGTTAAGCTGTACTTTATTGTCTGGCCGGGATCAGGATCCTCGGCCTGCACTTGAATCACGAATGTATTATCCAACTGTTCCTCCTTAACCGACGGAGCATACTCGGGACAATTTTTAAATGCCGGCTTCCGATTGTCCACCAAATTCCATTTGTCACTAGCGCCGCCGCTATTCCCGAAGAAAGTGATTTCGCCGCCATTTCGTGCCGTTGGCAGATTTTGATACACCGAGTTCGATTCACGTTTCAGGCGGACAAGCCGTGTGTCGTTTTTATAGCCAATTTCCGTGTCCCCCGGCAAAAGTTCACCGCCGACGACGACTGTGATCGCTAACACGCAACACGCGACCGTTACAAGTAAATTTAATACTCTAACTAACATATTTTCATTTGATAAACTTAAATTTAAAAAAATATATATATATGTATATAATAATCCACTATAAAGTATAGCACGCTTTACTTAATATTTCCCACTTCTCACAATGTAAGCTTTCATAGCCCACCAGTTATGTTTAAATAAAATGCACTTATCTACAAATACAACTATGTATTCTATCAATTAAGCAGGTAGATAGGTAAGAGATAGTGTATTCCAGGCTGCGAGTGGCAAACAAAGAAAAATATATATATGTATGTAATCCTCTCTATCTATTTGCTCACAATAGAATCATTTTCGAGTGAATTTCGTAAAATGAGTCACAGTCAGAGTGTTGATGAGGATGCTGCTGCTGCTGGATCTGGCGCTGGTGGTGATGGTGGTGATCGTGAACGGAGAGAAGGCAACACGGCATTTTTGCTTTCGAATGCATTTCATGGAACGGAAAAATCCGAAAACCTGAAATGCTACACACACGAACACACGCGAACGAATGGATGAAATGATAATTTCATTCTTCCTTCCCCTTCTTCTTCTTTGCGTTATAATAATTATTTATTACACAGGTAAACTTCAGGTAAATCCACCAAAGAGAGAGGCAAGTATCGGTAAAACGGTTCGCACGAGCGAGACGCGAAGAGAACGTTATCCGGTCAGCTCTTAATTTTTTTTTTTTAACACTGACACCCAAAATTTGTATTCGATTTTCACAATTAATTGAGCGCCGACAATTGATAGGAGATATGTAATAATTTTTAAAATAGAAAATAAATGAAAGTTATTTCCACAGGAACAATAAGAAAAAAACACTCTCAGCGACGCGATCGGTTACAACGCCACGACTCGAACCCGTCGAAAGCCAAACTCTTACTCCAGCAACATTCCAAACGAACAAACAGAAACAACACACTACTGGACAAATAACAGCGTTACCTAGGAACGTACGAAGTGAAACAAGCACACAAAGAATTTTCGTCGATTTGTGTACACGACGTTGGGGCAATTGTGTGAGACACAAACACAATAATGACATAAAAACCGGTTGTTTTATATTTTATGCACAAGCATAAGGGGAAACTTGGGTTGCAGTTGAAAAAGAATGCATTTTCAACCACTTGTTGTCTGGCAGAAGATAAAACCGCTGTAACTGGGAACTGGCAACATAGTTTAGGGTGTGTGCACAATAGTTGATTGCAACATATCGTTAAAAAATGTGTTTTGACCAAAATTCAAATTTTATTTATTGAATTGTGTACGCAAGAGGGGCGTTTGGCAACACGGTGCTTGGTTATCCCTGAAAATTCGAAAAAAAATTTTATTAGAAATACTAACGACTTAAGTTGGCTTTAAACGTGAATTTCAACGCTTGCGCAATCTTGTCATAAAACCGACACTTATGATTGAAAACCGTTGAACATGCCGCTTGTTACTACAATAGCATTATTTTTACTCTTGTAATGCCCTTGATACTATGCTATACCAACTTCATTTATATTTATGGGTGGCCGTGGTGTAGTGGTAACATCATCGTTACGCTGTCGATTCACGGTTCGAATTCTGATGTCAAGAATCATCTATTTATTTCGCCTGAAATACATAAATAAAAAAGTCGATCACTTGCGAAAAGTTAAGTCAACTCTACTGTGAAGGCATAACACTGGCAGTAGGGTGGTCATATGGCTAAAATGCAACTTGATCGTCATGAAGACATCAGGAGGACGGAAAAAAATACTGTGAATCATAAGCAACGACATTAATAGCGAAAACAAACAAAATACTCCCCAGTTATCTGGACAGCCACCCTTGGAGTTTACAGAAACTTAATACCACCTGAGTTTCAAACTACACCACTCTGTCTTTCTCTCTGTCTCTTCCCCTTTCCACAAAACGCACGTGTTCTAAAAATTAGTATAAGGGTATTCATATCCCCTTTAACACGTGCAAATTATTAAAAAAAAAAAAAACCCATGACAGATCAAAATTGTTAATCCCGCTTAACCCATTTATCACGATCAGGAAGTCAGTGTGTGAGCTATGCCTTAGCTACAAACGAGATGACAGCGTTGTGAAACTGGTTTAAGCCTAAGCCGGCTTACAGCTCATTTTTTGACAGCATTCGGAAAACAGGTCTGCAGAAGATTCGTTTTATGGTACTGGAGAGAATTACGTTAAGTCATATTAAATATTGCAGTTTTTTTTACTACTTAATAAATCCTGACTAATACATTTTTTGAGTATAATAAACTTTTTGCTTAGCTCCAAAAAAATTAAAATTAAATTCATTTAAAATATATACTTTTTTGTATAGGCTTTTCTATAATATATACATTTTTTTGTAGAAATTCCTTCAACATCACTTACAATTTCAGTTTCTATCGTCAAAATGATTAATGATTGGAAATGCAAATTTAGCCACAAATGCAATTGTTAATAAAATGCTGGGAAAATGTTTGTGGAGATTTTAGTGGTGACATAAATTACTGTGTGCCTACTTTTCTGAAACAGATAATTAACAATTTACCTAAAATAAGAATTAATACTTAAACTCACCATCAACACGTTGTGAAAAAGTGCACAAAGTCCTCATATTATAAATTAAATATTATGTTCCTATTTGACCAAAAGGTATAAATGGAATCTATCTTGGCACATTACAATCGGATGTGCAAATAATTTGTGTTTTTCTGCAGGAATAATTTAATTTTGAAAGCGCCAGCACTGAAAATTCAATGAAAGTCAACAGTTAAAGAATAAAGAACAAAGAAAATAAATAAATAATATGACCGAAGCACTGGGTGCACACATGACCATCGAAATAATATACCATCTAATAGGACAAAAATTAAAAATGTTAGCGATTTCGATCTATCACGGGTATTATACAACTTTCGTACCTAAAGGTAGTATTGATAAAATACAAAAAATGATCCTTCTACCTAAGGTAAGAATAATAAAATCAAAAGAAGAATGACCAAGAACAGCAGCTCAATTGGAATCACAAAGCCAAGTCAATTAATCAATTTCAAGTAATAAAACTGTTCGTGTAGGTAAGGTATGTATTATCGTCAAACTTAGGTCTATGTAGAACTATTGTGATGTCTATAAAATTCGAGCTAGGAGTTAGCTGGTTCTGGCCTTGTCATACCTTCGACAAAGCCTCACTCATTGTAATTTTCAACAGTCATTTCCTTCTATTAAGATTCGAGTGGGGATTATACTGCTTGATCGATTTATTTTTGGTCAAATGTAGGTCTAAGTGGTCTTTGTATTTCTAAAATCACGAGCCAATAAGCAGATGCAGTCTAGTTAGAGCTATGAATGTAGATAGATTTCGAATAAGCTTAATTATTTCATTCGTTTCTAATTTCTCCGTAATTCAAAAACGCAAAATGGCATTTCATAATGCAGATAATAGAGTAGATGTGCATGTACCTTTGTTATTGAATTCAAGTTGCTGGTTAGTGTCACTAGGTCAGGCGTCAGTGCTGTTGCTGTTGTCATTTTGAAAGTAGTACAAATTGTTTTATTTTTAATAAAAGAGTAGTACAAGGTCCAAGTTTCACAAAAGGGGTCCCATACTAGTGAGAAGATAATTCGATAAAAAAGAATAAAAACGTTTTGTTGGGTAAACATTCATTATTTGAAATGAGGTACAATTCATTAATAATATGACCGATAAAAAATGCTTACCGCTACCGCTTCAATGAAACTTATTTTTTCTTCATTTCGAAATTTATGAAACGATGCAAGAAGCAGTGAATAAAAAATGATGTTCAGTGAGCAATCGCTTCAAAAAAAATTTAAGCGATTTAATCAAAATTTGCATTTCTTTAACTGGGTTAAAAATAATTCATTCATGTTGCCAGTTTCTGGCAAGGCTTTAAGTAATTGACGAAAGGTAAAGTAACTAAGGGCATTTATAAATATATTTAGCACAAACTTCCTATATATGGGGCCTAGTTCCTAGATCCTTGCAGTGCGACACTTGATTGGAAAGGACCTACAATTTAATGGTATTCACGAAGGTCAAATTTTTCAATTGATTGTCATGAGAGGCATTTTCATGACAATTTTATTTTAGAATATTTGTTAGAAGTTCGCGAGAGGTGGGACCATGAAAACCTTTTTGTGCTTTTCTGGGACTCGAATCTGAGCCTTCCGCTTAGTAGTCCACACACTGAAGTACAGGCCTTTCTTCAGTTCAAAATTATTAGACATTAAGTCTCTTATGGGTAGAGTTTAAAGAAAATTATCTTCTGAAGCTGTAGACTACATTGATTCCTACCATTCAAAGTTATATAAATAATATCATTTCAGAAAAGACGATCTTTTAGTGCCAATATTAAATTTCAATGCAAAAAAGTGAAACAAAGCTTTTTTTGCAAAGATTTAATGATTGTAATAGAAAAAGTTTGTCATGCAATAGTTTATAATGGTTAATAGTAATAGGAGTAGTATAGTATTACGGGCCGACCGAAAGTAATATAAATACTACTATAGTAGTACTCTGCCAAGCATCGATATGTAAGTATTGGTTTAGCGATCACTGTAGTTTGAGGCAATTCCATAATTTTCAGTTTTTTCACACAAACAAAGATACTGAAACTGTATATTCAGTTAATTGTTATTCTTGTTTGCCATTGCAACTTTCTCTTAAATAATATCAATGTTTAATTAAACGGTGCTTACATGCACTATTTTGATAGGCATTAATGATGAATTTATTGGAAACAAGGGTGTGGAGAGAAGCGAGGGGATAATCAAATGGGATAGATAACAATCGGGGTAAGTAATCGCTTCCATTTCCGAAGTTTTTGATTCTATGTCGATTTTCTCAGTATTAACTGAACAGTCGAATAACAAACATTATGTAAATATATTAGTTTTTCCAATGAAATAAATGCGAAAATTTAGTAAAAATGAACAGTTATTCGTTGATTAATGAACTTGTAAACTTTTCAAAACAATTTAATCCAAAATATGAACATAAAATGCTTGGAAGTAAACTGTTTCAATTGACTTTACCTCCTCCACAAGCCGGTTACCGCTTACTGGATAATACCACCTATAATTACAATAGTCATATCAGTCGTATCATCCGTCACATTTATTCGAATTATCTATTCAATTTCATAGAATATATATATGCTTGTTCAATATTTTTAAATAAAAAGCCTTTTGTTTTTATACCAAACTGAATAGTTAACAAGAAAAACACCTATCACATAGAACACACTGCTGGCTGTTCCAGTTCTAAAACAATAATCACAATAGTCGTGTCAGACATCCGTCACATTTGTTCGATTTATCTATTAAATTAAAAAAAATATATCCCATATTTTTAAATAAGAAACCGTTTGTTTTTATACCAACTGAATGTTAACAGGAAAAACACCCGCCACACTGAACACACTGCTGACTGTTCCAGTTCCAAAACATATCACAACTGTCTAGTAAGCAGTTGACATTCGGCTCGAATTTCCTAACAATTTTGTATGCGTCTGCTAGCACATCGCATTTATTTATTTAATTACATTTACAAAACTAAAGAGACAATAAATGTCTGAAAATAAAGAAACAAAACTAACAGCCGCCCAAATTTCGCGCATAGAAAGGAACCGCGTCAAGGCGGAGATTCTGCGTAAAGGGAAACTAGTAAGCCACCCGTATTCTGTGCTCAAAAAGTACAATATTTCCAAATAGCTGTTTTATTGATAAATCTAACTGTAATATAATTTTTAGGGACTTAAATCTTCCTGAGAATTCGGTAATAAAAGTCCACGGAACTAAATTTGTTGACAGCGGTGGTGGATTCCTTCTAGAAGCCCCATTAACTGCCAGCCAAGCAGCAATAAAGGAGAAACTAGCTCAAGCCACAACGAAGGCACATGAAGAACCTTCGGTAACGTTTCCCATCACCTACAAGGAGTGTTTGGAATGTGGTGACAAATTTATCGATTCTTATCTGCTGGATAACTTCGAGTATTCTGTCTGTGACAAATGTCGGGATCCAGATGAAAAGCATTCGCTCATCACTCGAACAGAGGCGAAGACGGAGTTTTTACTAAAAGATTGCGATTTCGACAAAAGGGAACCCCCACTGAAGTACATAAGTAGGAAGAATCCGCACAACATCAGGTGGGGTGAAATGAAACTCTACCTTCTGATGCAGGTAAGCCAATTGATGCAATCAGTCGAATCATTATATTAAATTGTCAACTGTAAAGGTGCAAAAAAGAGCTCTGGAAGTATGGGGCAGCGAGGAGGAACTGATCAAACAGCAAGAAGAGCGTGAAGAAAAGCGCGAAGTTAGCAAAATAAAAAAGTACAACAAGCAGATGAAGCAACTGCGCATGGACGTGAGGAGTAGTTTGTATACGAAACAAACTAAAGCTACACATGAGCATGAGTTTGGTCCCGAGACGTACAACGAGGAAGATGATAACTATTCGCATTCATGTGTGTCCTGTCAATATTCGGAAACCTTTGAGAAAATGTAAAATAAATGTTCTATGTGGAGTTGGTTGTATTGTATTTCTAACTTAGGAAACTGAGGGCGGATTTATAAGTGGGAATTGATTAACAGTTTCTAAGACGCTCGAGAACGTAAGTTTGACTTCGAAGAAAGGTGGGGAAAAGTCGTGTTCCCAGTCTTCGACTTAAAGAGTTTAAGGTGAGCATAGTACGCCATTTTTGCTATCAGGAAAATACCCAGTTATTTGAAACTTGACACACCCTTAAATTTATATTCCCCGATCTATATATTCTGGGGGTCCGTCTACTCTCTTCTCTCGACAGTCTCATGTATTTTGTTTTACTTCATTGATGAGGAGCCCCGCGGTTTTCGCAGACCTTCATATCGAATGGAAAGTTCCTCCATGTAGCGACAGTTCCTGGCCACGATTGCTGACATTTGCTGATGCAATGGTTTGGCCTGACTGAAGATGTTACCGCTCCTGGCTGAATCTCTGCAGGCGTAGTGTAGCATCTGGTTAAAGATCATTGTCGTTAGTGTTACACCTTGCTTAAATATTAAAGGAATCCTATAGATTTTGTTGTACGACCACTTTTCCCTTTGCTTTTGTGAGAGTTAACATCGCCGATCCTCACTAATTTTTTATTTGTGCCTATTTTTATAAGGGCTTTTGGTGTCTTTCTCCTGTCAATATTATCGAATGCTTGCTTGCAATGAATAAACAGCAAGTGGAGATCGATGTTGAATTCGGAATATTTTTCTAGATTTTGTCTAGAGTAAAGCCTGGCCAATTGCGGACGTTTTAGATCTGAAGCCTCATTGGTACTCTCCAAGTATGCTTTCTACTGTCGCTCTAAAGTGGTTCTCCAATATGCTTGAGAAAACCTTATAGCAGTCATTAAGGAGAATAATACCTCTGTAATTTTGGCACTGAATCTCTGAATAATGAATACCCTTATATTAATTTAGGACATGTGCGTTTTTGTGGAAAGGGGAAGAGACAGAGAAATATAAATTGGTGTAGTTGGTTTGAAACTCAGTTATGCCAGTGTTATGCCTTCGCAGTAGAATTGACGTAAGCTTTCACAATTGATCGACTTTTTCATTTATTTCATGAGAAATAAATAGATGATTCTTGACATCAGGATTCGAAGCGTGACAAGCGATAATGTTACCACAGCTCTTGAAAGTATTTACTCTATCTTGCAAGTAGTTTATTTTCTCAAAGCCGGATAAATCTCAAAACAGATGTGCAGAATTTCTGCGTGCAGCGAAATTAGGATGCAGATGTTTCTACATACACATATCGCACAAAACCTAATTTTTGAATATGCAAGATTAAAATTTTGGACTTAATTCAATAGTCAATAGCTTTAAAAAAAAGTTTTAAAAGTTTTCCACCTCTTGTGGAAATTAACCGAAGTATCAGGACGGGTATCTCCACAAAGAGTGCGTGGTATACATATATCGGAACCTAGATGTCGCTCTAACTCAAAAGTGTAAAATTTTGTATAGTGCCACTTTTGTTTTCAACGTGCGATATGTATGTATGTATTCGTCCAGATGCATCGCAGCTCTGCATCATATCTTTACGGACCTGTGTGCAGTATTTCTGTACCTATACATATGTATGCACATCTGTTTTAGGTATTAGGCTCTCTATAGACTCTTCAATCATACGAAATCTCTTTCTAGATGGGTATTTTAAATTTCAGAAACGGGTTTAAATGTTGAAAAATATAGAGAAGAGAATGGCGTATTTGAGAATATGGTGCTACGGCGTATCAACCAATCAAATGCCCAACAGCCGTAGTAGCGTAGCAACCTTACACAAAATGTCTCTGCTACGTTCCATAGTGGGTCAAAAGCAATCAGCTGTTTCTGCTTTAAATGTTTTCTCGTTTTATTGTCAAAATAAAAAAAAAAAGTATTTCTCTTAAATTGTTTAAGATTGGTTGTTAAATACATTCTAGTTTTACAAGCAACTGTATAATTAATTCACAGCTGAGATATTCGTTGAAATTCAGGCAAAATGAGAACATTAATGACTTTCAAATGTATTCTTTACAGCAGTTTTTAGTTTCAGCTGTTCAGCGATTTATCAGAAGTTGCCACACCATGTTGCCGAACAAGCCCAAAAATTGTTCTTGTAGTTAATGATAGATTTACATGGTTACGCAAAAGAGTTCTGCATTTAAAGCGAGACAATTAATAGCAAAAAGTTGGCAGCCAGGGAAAGCATTAAGATTTACAACGAATTCGGACGTCGTTCTTTAGGCAGGAACCACTATTTTTGGGGAGAGAGAATAGTTAGTTTCATTTTCTGGTTTTCCGCGTATGCTGCGTGGCAAGATCATGTAAATCCATCATATATTGGATGAGGGTTCAAAGTTTGGCATATTTAACTCAGTAACAAACTCAATCCTATTTAAATACCGGAATGGGATGACTCTGAAACGCACTCATGCCAACTCATTAGGAATAAATTTAATCCGCATTGAATTAAGTCTATTACTTTTTTAGAATCTGTTTGAACAAGCATACGCCTTGAATTTCATTAGTAAATATACGCATTCGTTGATAGATAGTAAGCAAATCTGATTATTTTCATTAACTATTTAAAATTTATTTAAATATCTACGTATACTTTGAGATGAACAAAGAAATATAGATAGAAAAGATTTACCAAAATTGCGGAAAAGGATCATTAGTTATTATTCATTTTTATTGGATAGTCATAGCGCAGAAACAAACTTCAATTAACTTTCAATGCGTTAATAAATGTCAATCAAATATGTGAATAAAATAAGGATGTTCGTGTTTTGATTTGTGTTGAGTAAATATGGAATGGATGAGCCCTTTTATTTCGGCGATAACATAGCCAAATTTGCGATTACAGTCATTAAACATTTTGACAGCAGAAACTAAAATTGTAAATGATACACAAATTAGTGTTTACTGCACAAATTAGTACTAACTCTACAAATTAGTATGACTGAAATTGGTCTTAATTTATTGAATAGTAGAAGAAAGAGTAATTTACTAGGACTTAAAGTGATTCCACTACAATAAATCAAATCTGGTGCCATTCGTTCGATCTGCTCTGGTCCCATTTTGCAAAAGGGGTAACTCTGCTGTCAAAAACGAGCAGAGCTTATTCTGAGAGCCAGCTTAGATCTAAGCCGGTTTCACGACGCGCTCATCTCGCTTGGGGCTAAGTCATAGTCGACAGACCGACTTCCTGATCACGAACAGTGAGTTGAGTGGAATTAACCATTGTGGTCTGTCAGGGATATTAGGCCTAAACTAGTTCCGCTCACCTGAGGTTTGGTATCGTAGGTGACAGACTGACTTATTCATAGCGATTAGTGGATTAAGAGGGTATTACAAATCAAGAAGGCCACAAGAAATAATGGATGAACAAGAAAAAACACCCATTACTTCCAAGATTACATATTTTCTTCCATTGAAATTATGTGATCTGTGCTTGCATTGAGTTTTACATCTTAGTATTATTTCTCCAAACAATTTTCTTTTCTAGTTTTAGTAAATTTCTGATTGCTTAAGTGTCATTGAAATGAATGTGTTGCTATTTTTCCTGTGCTGTATATTTTTTTTAGCGATTTAACAAAAGGTGTGACATCTGATGCAAGAATTAGGCGTGTTGAACTTTCGGATTCCTCACAGATTTTCCTCTTATTTCTCAGCGGAGAATATTTATTAAGTGGAACACGAATTTTCCGCTGAGGAGGAAATTAGCTGTCACAAACATATACTCTCCTATTCTCTTTACTTTATTTTTTTCTGTTGTGTGCTGTGTATTTTTTGTAACTATTTTATATTACAATAATTCCGAAATAAAATAGAAGGTAAAACTGTTGCTGAACTATGTGTAATTACAAGAATCTTTTGCACCCTATGGCTCTCATTTGTCATTTTTAAATGTCAAAATACCGCTCGTAAGGAGATGAATCCAAAAAAAATTTTAGTCTGCAATTTCTCAGTTGAGATATTAAATGGAACACGCCTATTTGATTAGAAAATACTTTCACATTTCGTTACACCCTATCAATTTCATTGCCAATGCAGCCAATATCGAAACATCAAACACCTATCAACACCTCCTTAATCTACTACAAAGTTTATCTTCATTTCGTAGGGTTTGCACCGAGTGGACTGACATTGACAGCCGCTCTTAAAGTTTTTTATTTCTGCCATAAGTAAGAAAATAATAACTCTGCTTATTAATATTTACCGCAGTAGAGTGTAAATTTAGTTAAATTTCCTTACGCATCCCATTTGTTTCCACTAAAGTCCCGCTTTTAATTCGCAGGGTGTTGGTTGCCCTAAACTTGGTCAGCTTTTATCTGACAGTTTTTTTTTTTTTTTCGTTTTCTTGATTCATTTTGCTCTTATGTTTACTGAAAGCCCAGAATGAATCATATTTATGTATTCTAGTACAATTGTAGTATTGAGTATCGTCACCTAAAAGAACAAAATACATATTAATTTGTTTTCTTGATATGAAAATTAATTTTAACACTTAAAACGTATTTGAATAGCTCAATCAATCGTGCAAACACACTTTCCAACATCAGCGAGTAACACGATGGAACAAACGAACATCAGTGATGCCGAAAAAGTGAGGATCGTGTCCGATTTCATTCTTCATGCACCGCCTGGAGAATTCAATGAAGTGTTTAACGATGTCCGCGAGTTGCTCAAGAATGATGGACTACTCAAAGAAGGTGCTAGCTCAGCGTTTGCTCAGTATAACAAAGATCAGTTGACCCCAGTGAGAATTGAAGGTAGCGAGCACAACGCTGTTATTTCGGAATACAATGACTTGGGTAAGTTGCATATTTAATTGGGGACAAGTCTCCACTGTTACCATATATGGTTATCGTTCGAATTGAATTTAGTTGGATTAGTAAGTCAGTGATTTATGGAATGGTGTCTTTTTTTTTTTCTTTTGCTTATATAATGCTGAAAGGCATTCGGAATGTTGAATTTTGAAACATTTTTGGTTGTTCTTTGTGGCCACTAAGTGGTCAATTAATTTCACATTAAAGAGTCTTTTGTTTGGAGAGCCGCTAGGCAGTTGGTATTACCAATTGCCAGTGAACTCATTAATGATATATGGAAACTATACAACGTTGTCCTAATAAAAGAAGGAGTTAACGACCATAATATGCATTATTTCTTGCTGGAAGCGCATTAATATATTCAAATATGCACAAGACCCTTTCGGGTAGATCGTAGATTGCATACAATGCTGCCTGAATAGTTTATTTTTTCACTTTACTTTATAATTTTCTAACAGCAAAATGCCTACATATTTATCTGACTGTGTATAGAGTCATCGAACCTACCGTGCGATGAGTCATTGTCTGGCAGCTGATTCTGAAATACGCTGGTAAGAGTCAAAAGTATAACATGGGGCTAATACTGTCGTAATTTGCGTAGACGTCCTATCTACAGAATTTCGAGATAAACATATTTCTGTGATCCGGGCACCTTTTCTTTTTTTATTACAACGAAATCCTAAATCAAAACCTTTTTTTTTTTCTTGTAGCGTTACAGCTCGGGGTAATCAAACTTCTCGGTTAGTGGCCACGACTTTCCAGTTCCTTATTACAAGCGTCTTGGCATCGATATTTACGCAGTCAATCCATCGGCTTCTTGGTCGTCCGTACTGCCTGTTGTGAAGTGGCATGTACTCGATTAAAGTTTTTTGCGGTCGGCTTGCATTCATTTTGGCGACATGGCCAGCCCATCGGAGACATTGCGCCTAGGCGTCTTCTTCTCCGCACAGTTGGAGTATCTCTTGGTTATATCTCATGCGATACTCGCCGCTTTCATTCAGTTTGGAACCAAGTGTTTTTCGTAGAATTTTGCTTTCGGAGATCCGGAGGTTCCCTTCATCCGCGGTTGTCGTGGACCACAACTCAGAGCTTGAAGTGAGCACAGGTATCACGATCCTCTTATAGATGTAAAGCTTGCATTTCCTCGAGATCAACTGCGATTTAAAGAGTTTAAGGTGAGCATAGTATGCCTTGTTTGCTGCAGAAGAATGCCAAGGTATTTAAAACTTGACACGCCCTCAAATTTATATTCCCCGATCAATATATTCTGGGGTTTCCGTCTACTTTCTGCTCTCGGCAGTTTCTTTTGTTTTGTTTTCAGTGATGAGGATTCCCACGGTTTTTGCAATCTTTCTATCGAATGGAAAACTTCCTCCATGTAGCGTCAGTTCCTGGCAACGATTGCTATGTCATTTGCTTATTCAATGGTTTGCCCCGACTGAAGATGTTACCGCTCCTGACTGAATATCTACAGGCGTAGTATAGCATCTGATTAAAGACCTCGCTTAACTCTACTTTTGATATTAAAAATATACGACAGATTTTGTTGTACGACCACTTTTTCCTTTGCTCTGTGAGAGTTAGCATCGCCCGCCTTGATATTCTTTTATTTATTCGTAGTTCTATAAAGTCTTTTTGTATATTTCTCCTGTCGATACTATCAAATGCTTGCTTGAAATCAATGAACAGCAAGTGGAGATCGATGTTGAATTTTCCTAGATTTTGTCTTAAGAGTAAAGCCTGGTCAATTGTAGACCTTTTAAGTCTGAAACCGCATTGGTACTCTCCAAGTATGCTTTCTGCTGTCGCTCTAAAGCGGTTCGCCAATATGTTTGAGAAAACCTTACAGTAGTCATTGAGGAGGGTAATAGCTCTATAATCTTGGCACTGTATTTTATTTATATTCGCCTTTTTTGTGGATTTTAACGATATGGTTCTGTAAGCTAGGATTTTGGTACTTCATGTCATATTCTCAGGATAAGATGGCTATGCCCACACATACTTCTTATTCTTCTTCCTTTTCTACAGTTGGTTGTCCCGGTACATTGTGCAGCTCTTGAAAGTATTCACGCCATATTACAAGTGATTTATTTTCTTCCAGTAGGATATTCCCCGATCTATCCTTGCACATGTTGATTCTTGGTTGGAATCCTTTAACATTTATTGTCGGGGGTCACGTTGCAGCATCTTTTCTCTTGCCTTGTCCTTCTTCATATTTCATTTCTTGTTCTCATTTTCACGCCAACACGGCGTGATGATTGCTTATTCTATGCACTTCCACTCTTTGTCAAGAGATCAGGTTCGCTCGTTGGGTTTGTAGTTTCTCAAGAAATTTTCACTTTATCCGTTTCTCCTTACTATTTCCTAAAGTGGATATTTTTCGTCTCAGTATTATCTTCAGGTAGTGATCGCTGCCATCAATAGAATGCTAATATCTGTAAAAGGCCCTAACTACCATTTAGGGCCGTTTTTTTCCGTAAATAAAAAAAATGTCTTCGTAGAAAAATCCCACATACCAAATTCTAAAAGGCCCTGCCTACAAATTTGCAATTTCTTTTGGGAGAGCAGGTGGCCTATCAGTCCAGAGACCAGGTGGTCTATCAATCCAGAGAGCAGGTGGCCTATCCGATAGACATGTCGGATTCAGAAAATTACATATATTTTGTATACTTTTTATTGTTCCGTACCAGAAGAGTGTAAACGGAACACTAATGGATTCAACACGGTGTCTGTTTGTCCGATGTGTCCGTCCCACGCTTGAAGCTTTTGAACCGTTTGACCTAGAGAGATGAAATTTTACACAAAAATAGTACGGGGACCAATAATCAGAAATACAAAATTTTAAAATATATTTTTGTGGGAGGCTTCTGGGGCATAATGTATTCCAAGTAAGCCCCTAAAGAGTCCAAAGAAAAACAAAATTATAACAAACCTTCTGGCATAAACAGTTCTTGGAAAAAACTCACCCACCATATCTTACTCCGTTTTCATCTGATTTTTATAATTTTCAAAGAAACGTACATACATATGTACATATCTCACATAATTCAAAACACAAATTTCATCGAAATCTGTTGGGTAAATTTTAAATTAAGCGTATGGGAAAAATGTTTCGAAAAAGTTTTAAGCCCCTTATTGTTCCCATTTCATTCGAGTATCAGTGGAAGCCTACTCCATTTAGGAGTTCTTGAGACGGCAACAAATCCCACTCACACTCGATGCTATTTTAACAGTTTTTGAACGAAATGACCTACGTATTAAGATATACTCCTACATATCTACGTAGAAATTAAATTTCACTAAAATGCCTCAAGTGGTGCTCGAGCGAGACGTGACAAAGTTAGGTTATGTTAGGTAAGCTGTCTGCACCTGTATGCAAAAGCTCTTAGACCAAAGGACGTCGAATGGCATAGTTTACACCGCTGATTTGCTCTGGGACCAAGACCAGGTATGGTACAAATTTCATCGGTGTAAACGCTTTGAATACAACACTACACTTGGTTGGGTCAGTCCAAAAATGTAGGCAGTCTAGACTTTTTGGTGTGGTCTACGCCGTGTAAATACTTTCAACTATTAAGTTTTCTAGCATGCGCTAGATGGCGCTTTTTAAATGAATGTCATTTCAAAGTGCAATACTTTATTTTCACATTAAATTAAACAGCTTACGAGGTGCGGGAAGATCATTTTGCAGTGATAAAACGTAGTGAAGACGGAAAAACATAAATTTAAAGGTTATAAATGAACGAAGTCCGTCAGATGGCGTCTTTGAAGACAAACAGTGACATCTATGGTGGCCAATGTTAGACAAAATTTTAGTGCTGGTCCGGACCAAATTCGGCGGTGTAAACTAGGCCATTGTGATACCACAGGATCTATCGCTATTCTAACTACTTAAAGGGATAATTGAACCAACTGGATCTTCTTATGAAGCAGAGGATGATTCTGATGTCAATATTCAAAGAGAAGATTCCCCAGATGGAGCAGTCTTTTTGTGACAGGGCTGAACAAGTACAAAGGAAATTGAGGATCGAGGATTGAGGTTTCTTCAACCTTTTCGCCCCTGCAGCTCCTGCAGAAGTCGTTTGAAAAGAGGCTTAATCTTTTAGCGTGTCCCGTGACGGCGCTGATCTGCGAAAGTTTGAACAAAACCTTTCTATCAGATCTAGCTTAAACCATATCTGTCTAAGAGACTAGACTCGTCGCAAGAGTCTCCCATCTATGGTTGGCTTTGCTGATTGCATCCATCATGAGTAAGTGTTTGCATATAGCGAGAGGCATATCTAAGTTTTCCGTTTCCGGCAGATTATTGAGGGTGGTGCCATTTTTCGTCCATAATACTCCTCCGTAGTAATTTGTTATGTAAATGAAGCCCATAACCATTTGCAAAAAAAGGAATTTAGGTTTTTTCTCATCATTTATTCTCGGGTAGCGATTAATAAATTTTCATTTTCAAAAGTATAAAAAGTGTAGATAGGGCAAGTTCTCCACATGGTTTTCATAAATCTGGGAAAATCTATTGACAGAGTCCCACGGGTGCTTATCTGGAAAGCGCTAAAAAAAGCACAATGTTCCCGAAGAGTATAATAGTTTGATAGCGGACATATATCGGCGATGCACTACCGCTGTGAGAATCGCATACAAACAGCTTCCCTATAAAGGTAGGAGTACATCAAGGATCGACCTTCAGTCCACTTTTCTTAAATATACAAATAGACATGCTCAACGCTGATATATAGAAAGATCTCCAATGGAACATTTTGTAGAAAGCAGAGTAGAGTTGGAGAAACAGTTTAATATATGGAACTCAGCAATGGAAGTTATTGTTTTCGTATTACCACCCAAAAGACAAAATACCTCTATTGTTCACTAAGCCAATCTAGGCGAACCTATCGTTTCAAATATCTGGGATCAATGACATTCAGACACGGAAAAATGGATGATGACGTCACTCATAGAATAAATTTGGGGTGTGACCGGAAAATGCCACTCGAAACTAAAGGCAAAATCTATAAAACCAGTATTAATGTACTTCTCCGAATGTTGGGCTACGAAGTGGTGTAACTCTACGAGACAAAGTGCGAAATATCCATGTAGAACGATCGATGAAACTAACTCATATTAAAAAAAAGCTGAAAGAACACAAACTTTTGTTTGTTTTAAATGTTCTCCACCACTTAGAACTCTGTTCTTTGAAGTTTTTATGATTCAGTGATGGAGTGAAATAAAATGGTACAGGGAAGTGCTAAAGAGTGAATAGATAGGACAAGGAAGGAGAGTTAGGTAACGATGTGCGTTAATTTTAAATCTGCAAATTCTAGATTTCAGAAAATACTGAGGAGGGCCACACTGGTGTCGAAATGTGCGGGCGAAACTAAGCTCTGATGTACATGCAGAATGGGCTACACGAGTATTACGATTAAACAGACGAACAGGCGGGAGACAATTATATATTTTGTCTAAAAATTTTCTCGTATTGCGGGTGAAATTGTAGCATTTTTTGTGGAAAAAACGATAAAACAGGGAGAGATATGAGAGATTTCTCCTATGTTCAAGTGAATGTTTAGCATTGACAATGTCTCTATCACCTATAAGTTTTAACGCGCGATTTTGTACCCTATCAAGAATGTGCAGAACGGTCTTGGGTGTACCAGACCAGATATGGGCGTTATACGAGGGTGGGTCAATAAGTCCCTGAAAAATGAAATAAGAACACTCTTTTCGGTATAAAAACATTTTATTTTTCAACATAGTCTCCTTTTTAGCTCTATACACTTCGTCCAACGTTTCTCCAATTTGTTGATGCCCTCCAAATAATACGATTTCTCGAGCCCGTCAAAATAAGCATTTGTTTCAGCGTTGACCTCTTCATTCGACCCAAATCTCTTACCTCCGAGCCATTTCTTCATGTTTGGAAACAAGAAATAGTCGAAGGGGGCTAAATCTGTGGAATATGCTGCATGAGGGAGGAGTTCGTAGCCTAACTCATGCAATTTTGCCATTGCGACTGCGGACTTATGCGCCGGTGCGTTCTCCTGGTGAAAAAGAAATTTTTTCTTCGCCAAATGCGGCCGTTTTTGCTTCAAATCGGCTTGGAATCGATCCAGCAGCTCTGCGTAATATGCGTCGGCGATCGTTTTACCCTTTTCAAGGTAATCGATGTGAATAACACCGCGCGCATCCCAAAAAACTGTCGCCATGACCTTGTTTGCTGACAAACCCGCCTTGGCCTTCTTCAGGTTTCATCCACGGTTACGAAACGTCGCAAAAACTCAGCCGATTTTTTCTGGAACATCGCCAAACACACCTTTGAAGTTGTCAAACGAATGCGTTTGTTGTCGATTGTGAGCAAACGCGGCACCCATCTTGGGGAAAGGTTTTTCATGTCCAAATATTTATGTAAAATCGAAATCACTGATCCATGTGATAAGCTTGTGGCCTCTTCAAGCTCGCGCACTTTCACTCGCCGATCGTTCATTATCAAACCAGGGATTTTGTCGACCATTTCTGGTGTGGTGATCTCAATTGGACGACCAGAACGTTCGGCGTCACTTGTGCTTGAACGACCGCACCGAAATTGAGTAAACCAGTGGTGAATGGTTCCAATCGATGGTGAAGAGTCCCCATAATATTTGTCAAGCTTTTGTTTGGTTTGCGTGATAGTTTTTTCTCGCAAAAAATAGTGTTTAATGATCACTCGAAATTCCCTCTTTTTCCATTTTAACGAAAATGCTAGTAGGCGTCTATATAAAATGGCTACCACAACAAAACTATTTGACAGATCTGTCTGAAAATTTGGGTGCGTTCTTTTGAAAGATGATTCTTGACAAAAAAAATTAAATTTAAGGTGACGACACAATTTGTGTTAATTTTCAGGGACTTATTGACTCACCCTCGTATTCCAGCTTAGGGCGGATGAATGCCTTATAAATTGAGGCCAGATCAGACGGGGTAAAATATTTCTTGCACCGTTTAAGGAATCCTAGACATTTTGCAGCATTTTTGGCGACCGCGGATATGTGATCGTTCCATCGAAGATGGAATCCATCTATGGGTAATGGTTGAGGGTTTTGGTTTCGCTTGAGAGACAGAATACAGCATTGTGTTTTGGATCCACTCTGTTGGTTGAACCCCATTTAATTATGCTGTTCAAGTCGGAATTTAATGTGTTTAACATACGTTCCCCTTCACCTTCTACGGCCGAAGAGCAAGGACGTGAGTTAGGGAACGAATATGAAAAACTGAGGGTACTGTCATCAGCGAAGGAATGGATTGGATTAGAACGACAAGAGCTTTTGAACGGGTTCGAAGAAATATTGGTCCCATTGAACCGAATTCCATATAGGCGGTGAAAGAGAGCAATATTGAGCGAATATTTCAGCTAGTCCGTGATATTTTATATCATATTGGGAGAATACTAAGTAACATTTAAAAATTTACAAGTCTACCAGTGCATTAAAGACACCAGAATGTCCTAAAATATTTCAAAAACAAGTGTTGATTTGAAGGGTATTAGTTACTGATTCGTACTAATATTTTTATTGTGCTATTCAAATCAGAATATGCTTCGGAAATTTAATTTATTTAACCTTTCTCTGCAATTCCAGGAAGCGGACGCTTTTACGATCCACGCAGCAAGCAATCATTCAAGTATGACCACTTGCGGAAAGAAGCCACTGATTATCAAAATTTGGAAAGCGATGTCTCTGCTGAGGCATGGCGTTCTGCATTAGACATTGAAGCAATTGCGTACACTTCCAACCACTACAGGCACGGCGTATGTTTAAACACTTATTCGTTCTACAAGCCCATCTCGAATCATTTATGTAAATTTTTCTTTACAGGTCTGCTCCGTGTTCGGCAAGTCACAGGGTAGTCAAATTACATTAACCATCTGTATTGAAGACCACCAATTTCAGCCGAAAAACTACTGGAATGGTCGATGGCGATCTCAGTGGCACGTCAGCTTTCAACCAGGCACTGGCAGTGCAGAACTAAAAGGTGTCTTAAAAGTGCAGGTAAAAATGAAAGATAACAACTCAGAACACACAGAGATTAATTTTGAAATTATTTTCAGGTTCATTACTACGAAGATGGTAATGTACAGTTAGTGTCATCGAAAGAGTGCCGTGACGCTCTCATAGTAACTAATGAACAACAAACAGCCAGAGAAATTATTCGACTAATTGAAGAAGCCGAAAATGAGTACCAACTGGCAATATCCGAAAACTACCAGACAATGTCGGACACAACATTCAAGGCTATGCGCAGACAACTGCCAATCACACGAACTAAAATAGATTGGACCAAAATCGTGTCGTATAGTATCGGTAAAGAACTGAAAACGCAATAAGGCATATAATAAAATTGTTCTTTTTCTTTAAATAAAGCAAACCTATTAAAACAAAAAAAAAAAAAATCAAAAAAAAAAAAAAAATAAAGAAAATTATCAACTTATATATTTTGTTGTGCAAATACTGGCATTTTACGGTAGAATTATATAAAAAAAAAAAGCAAAAAGTATTTTATATGCCGTTCAAAAGAAGTTTGTTCGTAATTAAATAAATTAATTACTAACACTTATATTTAGTTTCCGTTTGTATTCAATTATGTTATATTTTCTACAACGCTCGATTTGGTTTTTTTTTTTTTTTTTTTGTTAATAACCATCGGTAATACGATATATTAAATTTTTTTACAATACTTGGATTCGTTTATAAAGTATACTATATAAATATATATTTTTGTCAGTAGATAATAAAGCAATTCAACATACAACAAATTAATTAAATAAAAAGCAAAATTTATTTACATTCAATTGAATAGTTTGCATTTTACTTTGGTTTTGGTAGTTCATATTTAGTGTGCGATGCCTTTGAAATGAATGCTCTGAATTGCGTCCAGAATTCGTCGTGTTGTTGTTTGGTTTCAAAATTGTTTTGTTTTTAGCGAAAAATAAAAACCAAACAAGAGGTTCAAGTAGATTATCTTAAAACAAAAAAAAAAAAAACACCACTTTAAATGTAAATCTTAAATAAATTTCATATAAAGCAAATGCTTAAAGTAAAACAAAAAGAAAAGCTCTAGTAAATAAAGTCAATTTGTTAATCTTACAAAAAAAAGGAGTTATACCTACCAACATCATTTTTTTTTTTTTTTTTTTTATTGAAAAATTAAAAGTATATATTAAAATCGAAGAAAATGTTATTCAAAAGAAGAAAAAAACGTATATATAGAGCGTATTGTTGATTTGTTGTCGACAAATGCAAATAGAAAATTAAAAAATAAAAAAATAAATTGAAATTGCTGTGTAAATAATCATTCGAAGAAAAGGTTAATAATTGTAGTCCATTGTTGAAAATTTCATACTGTACTCCAAAAAAGTTTTTGTTTGTTTGCCTAAACTTTATTTTTAAAATATCAACAATTTCAGTGTAAAGCGAAACATAGAATAAAAGATACACTTCTAAAGTGTTTATTAACTTTCAGTTTTTTTTTTTTACTTATTGCACAGAGAAGACATGGAAATCAATTAACTTTCAGCCTTTTTAATTAGAAATCGTTTATCTGGTTGTGACTTAACCTCTAAGTCTAATCGGTCCAGAACCCATCCTAGTTCGTCGGATCGCGTTGCCCAAAAGAAGATTTTACCTAAGGTGGGTGGCAAGTTTTTTCTTTTATTTTTATTGCTGTGATAAAATGTGAACATTACCCTTATCTTTGGGTCCTTTGACTGAAACTTCGAACTGTGCCGCCTGTGCATCGCAATGATTTTTCTTTGAGTCTGCAAGGTCGAATCCTATTTCTCTAATTGGTTCACCCAGAAGGCTTATTGCACCTGTAGATTTCTGATCATATTTTAATTGATATTATTCATTTGTTTAATTTTTTGTGTTACCTTTATGTTGTCGAAGGGTCTGAAGTGCGAGCTTGAAGTGGTCAGCGTTTCGTATTCGATCCTGAATTTTATAGCGCATGTACATGACAGCGGTAATGGAACCAACAGCGCCATAAACAACTATTTTTCCAAGGGTTGCGTTAGAAGGGAATCTCATTTTAGTTAAATCGTATTCTTTTAAATTGGAATTATATCCGCATAACCCAAAGATGATGGCAAATTGTTCAATGCCCTGCAACAGCTTGCTGACATTAAGGTCGAGTCTCGAGAGTCGTTCAAAGAAACTTCAAGTGTCAAAGAAAGTGATTGTTCGATAGCAATGCAGTTTTCCATTGAAGAAAAGAATTGCCCTTTCTGTAAGAAAATCACTTCTGGAGGTGTACTTTCTATGTTGTCTTTCAGCAGTTGGAGTCTATTTATAGTAAAATTTTATATGGAAAATAGCTAGAAGTGCTGGTTTTTTTTCAATTTATTCCTAGGAAATAAAAGTTTATTGCACAGAATCTCCATCTATGTGCTGTGCAATTGACGGAAGAGGAGAATAGAAAAAACGAGAAATATTAATATTTTCTTTTAATTTATTAATACTAAATAAAAAACGAAAACGTTGGTTGTTATAACAGGTTCCCCGAAACTTCTGGACTTAGAAACTAGCAATGTTGCACAGTATTTCCTTATTGTCTGTAGATGCAAGATAAGAGGGGATTTTACGAAATTCAAGGTCTAAGTGGCAGAAAGGGGGTTTAAATACAATTTCCCATCATTTAAAGGTGATTACACAGCCCTAACTCAATAATGGCTTATCGAATTTAAAAACAAACAATTCGTCCCTGATTCATTTGATCTATAAATCATCTTTCTGCGTTGCTCTGAAGCTGAACAATGATCAAAACAATTCATCAAATCATCGCCAAAAATTTTGCATCAGTGGAGATCACAGCCAGCAGTCCTGCAGCAGTGGTTAACATTGCCATAGTGTGTGTGTATGTGTTGAATTCTCATACTCAAAGCCTGTTTCGCTATTTTTTAGAGGAAAAAATTGGAAAAGAGAAATTGTTGAAAGTTAGGAAACTAATCACAGAAAGAGAAAATGACCAAGAAGTATAGAAACTTATTAAACCATAAATGTGTTGCGCAGGTAGGTTAGGTTAGGTTGAGGTGGCTGTCAGCAAAAGCTAATACACTTAGACCAGTAATAGGTCCATCGTAATACCACATGGGTTTGGGAAACGGCCTCTAGACTACTGGTTGAACTATTTGGAGCGTAAAAGTCTATTTTATTCAGATCATTTAGGTCTTTTGAAACAGAAGGCTCCTAAGTGGAGTTTCCTTCTTTGGGAGAGAGCTGGTCAGGTGCAAAGAAAGTGAAGAATAGTCTCCTCCTCCTCCTCGTAAATGCAGCTTCTGCAGAAATCGTTTGAGAAAACGCCAAGCCTTGTTGCATGCTTGCCTATTATTCGGTGCCCACTAATGACACCTATAATAGCGCTGATATGCAAAACACAGGTAAAAAAATGTCAAAGCTGATTTCACAAATATAATTTGTTTACAGTTCCTTGCTGTTTATTTGTACCAACAGAAATTATTTGGATACAAATTTATAGGTGATTGCATGAATGGCAATTGTTTTGGTGTATTATTCAGAATTTGTTCACATCCGATTAGTAAAATTAAAAAAAAAAATTTGGAGAATTTTGATATCTGTCTTATTTCAATACGGTGAAGGGGTAAAACTTAAATCTACAATAAAAAAAATTGATAAGTGAATTGTTGTGTTTGATTGAATTATGAAATTTGTGAAGTTAAAATTCTATATTTACGTTATGTTACATTTTATCGAGCGTTACGATAAAGTGAATCCGGGGTTTTGACATTTTCGTATAGTAATAAATCGGGAGCGACGGGAAGGGGAAACCAATCAGTGCTGTCGTTAAAGAAATTTAAAAGTAGTAAAAGTAAGCCCAAAAGTTGGTAGTAAACAAATTACGATAAGAAGTTCCACTTCCAATTCGTGAGAGTTGCATTTGTGTTTTATTTGATAAAAAAAAAATTATCGCGTTATGGGTGCAGAGTTTACCTCCTCGTGATGCATTCTGGTTAACACTAAAATTGTCGGCATCATCAATACGACCTCAAACAAAATGATATATACACGTAGTTACACGGTTTATAAAAATTACTTATTTGAAACTTCGCAAATTTGCATTGATATCGAATTTAAATTTCTTAATTTGACTTTCTTAGAAAATACGAGTATATTGTAGAGATCTAATGATAAGAATTTGCACTATGTAAGTTCATATCTACTTATTCATACTATGCACTTTCAAAACACATGAGCCGCGCGGGTTAGATAGTACTAAATAGGACTATATATCGGTACAGGGTAGCCGTATGACCATGTGAGAATATAACAACTCGCCACTCCACCATCCCCACAAACCATGGACCTGTCCGGTGGCCTGCAGCTTGGCCTATGTAATAAACACAATTGAAACTGAATAAAAAAACATGAACATTAAATATTTCTCCTGTTGTTACGTTTTTGAAATGTTTTATCAATATCATCCTCCATTTTTAAGGACGTCATTTCAAATGAACAAGGAACAAGCTCAATACCTCCAGGAATTTATATTTTCTCTCATCAACAATTTTCGTTTTCTAGTTTTAATAAACAGCTAAATGCTATTCAGATACGTGTGGATTCAAGTTTTTATGATAATATTCTTTAGCGAGAATGTGAGTTTTTGCAGATTTTTTTGTTTAGCTTATATAGGATATCAAAAATCAGACACAAAACAGCTTTAGAGATTTATGTTTCCACTGTTTTCCGCTCCGATACAAAAGACCTAGTAGTTGTGTTAAAACCACTGTGAAGTTGGCACATATAATAATATGTTAATGCCAGTATACTAGTATGGAATGGATCAATGCTAATTTATCAATAATAGTTATGAAGAATGCATTCAAATTTATTTACCCAATATTTTCAGTTAACCGTTCAAATTAGAACATTATAAAAAACAGCAGCAAAATGATTGATTTCAACTTTCTGACAGTCAACATAGACATCCATGCTTTATTAGAGTTCACTCTAAGCCTGAACACACGAAAAGAACGCCAGTGAATTGAGAAATGTGACAGAACAGCTGACAAAATCCGAATGACAGCAAATACGTAATTGGGTTGTCCGCCGCATTTTCTTTTAGTTATTAAATAAATTTGTTAACTTAAAAACTACGAACAACATGAACATTTCAACCATTTCCCTTACGTTTAATATAATAAAGCAGCGAATCTTGTTGCCCTCCCTCATGGTCAGAAGTTATGCAAAACCAATGGCAGGTAGGGTATGTTTGGTTATATTTAGCGAGCCAATGTAATCAGAAGTATAAAAAAACCCGCAGCCTCGCCTACGGCGAAAAAGAAAAAGCTAGGAAAACTGGGACCAATAGTTGAGAAAAAGGTGATTCCCGTGGAAACAGATGTAAACAAATTAGTATCCTATGTTTGCGGCAGTAACATTAACAAAACTGGAGAAGATATCAAGGTAAATGGGTTTAAAATGATCTGTAAGTAGGCTTCCTATAGTGCTGTTTGTGATTTTAGCTCAAACCCGATTCGGAATATCCTGACTGGCTCTGGAAGATAAACTATAAGGGAATTGTCCCACTGGAAGAATTAGACCCAAATACAAAACAATACTGGAGAAGGATTCGTAAAATGGCCCTGAGAAGAAATAATAAACTGGCGAAGCTAAAAAAGTTTTAGCGCAATCGAGATTATGCCATGCACTACCTAAAGTTATGTAGTTGTAAGATTTTACCTTGTCTAATGTTTTATGATTTTTGTAGCTGAAATACCTACGAACTATTAAATTAAAAATGGGCATTTGCTTTGAAAATATCAATGAATATATAAAATTTGCTTTGTTAGGCGCAAGTTGGGACGTGTCGTCCTTCGTCTTTCTTGAGGCAAGTCTCACATCCGATGGTACGTTTAAGGTACCCGATAAGTCTCTCTTAAAATGAACAGAAATCTAGGCTTCTGCTACTGCATACCACTTTGGTTGTTAATGGAAAATTGGTAAAATTGGAAGGGACGTTCCGAATTCGATTCAGTAGTAAATTTATGAAATAAAATTCGGAATGTTTCTTCTCGACAAGTCTACTAAACCAGATGCAGAATTAATACGCTGGTGACTTAGCTTTAAAAACGCAGACTAGAAATATGCAAAATGCAATAAAACTACTTCAAGAAGATCTCATGAGGCTAGGCAAATATTTCGTAGAGACTAAAAACTAATCTAAAAACCGAAACAGCCTGTTTTCATTTAGGTAATATACCCCTTCAAGTCATGTTTAATAACACCACTCTCCGCGGCTCGAATTAAGAATACGCCCTTGGTCATAAATGAAAAGCACCCCCTATAAAATACGTTTTATAAAAAAAAAAAACTACTGCAGGTAGGTGAATATTTTTCCTTCCAAGGTCCGTTATCCATTAATGACTAAATTAAGTTTAACTCTGCATTTTTTGTGTGCGGTAAAATGGTATAATTCGTATCATTTCGAAAATTGGCGGAGCAAAATCGCATCGTCACCTCCAAGTGGTGCCCGCTGGATAGCAGTTAGGTGAACTAACGACGAGCGTTGGATCTATTGGATCCAAGAGTTGTGACACCTGAGTTACACGGTTTTAAACCGTGTATTCGCTAGCGATATGTTCCCTAATCAGAACGAGGTAAGAAATGCCGGATACGCACCGCGCCTCCCAGTAAGGATGAGATCACTACCGCGAACAAAGCACTCAAAACCAACAAGGCGGTCGGACTTGACGGTATTCCCGCAGAGCTCTTACGAGCAGCGCCAACAACATCGGCTGAGCTTCTGCTTCCACTTATAGAGAGAGTTTGGGAAGCCGAGAACTTTCCTGACGAGTGGAAAAAGGGAATGACCGTCAAGCTTCCTAAGAAAGGTGGTTTAATGGAGTGCGGAAACTGGAGAGGTATCTGCGTGCTGCCTGCTGTAGCTAAGATAATAGCTAAAATTATCCTGGAGCGAATCAAACAACATCTCGAAGACACACTCGATGCCGAACAAGCAGGTTTCCGCTCTGGATCCTCCTGTGTCGACCACATCAACACCCTGCGATTATCATCGAACAGTGCGTTGAATATCGATCGCCACTTCACCTGCTGTTCATCGATTTTGAGAAGGCGTTCGATAGTGTTAACAGGGAGTTTATTTGGCGTGCCTTACGCAGGAGAGGTATTCCTGATAAATTAATTGCTATTGTCAAAGCTACTTACGAAGGGTCCAAATGTTACGTTCTGCACAGAGGAAGGTTGTCTGAGGAATTTGAGATCCAAAGTGGAGTAAGACAAGGCTGCATTCTTTCACCAATACTATTTCTATTGCTGATTAGCGATGTGCTTCGTGCAGCTTTGTCGACGGGAAACGGAGGAATTCGACGGACTCTCACATCCCAACTTAAACATCTCGACTACGCTGACGACGTATGCTTACTCTCTCATAGAATTATGGACCTCCACCAAATGACAGCAGATGTGGAGAGGGAGGCTGGCGTCGTCGGGCTGAAAATTAATACCGCAAAAACTAAAATTATCAGTCTTGGAACGAACTAATCGGCTCAAATATGCATTGCTGGACAACCGGTAGAGAGAGTAGAGGATTTCCAGTATCTTGGGAGTATTGTCTCGACCGATGGTGGAACCGAACTGGATATAGCCAACCGAATCGCCAAAGCAAATTCCGCGTTCGGGAAGTTGTCCAAAATATGGCGAAGCAATGCAATCAGTTTGAACACCAAGCTAAGACTGTTCCGCTCCAACGTTGAATCCGTGCTGTTATATGGATGCAGCACGTGGAGAGTGACCACCGCTATCACCAGAAAGCTGCAAACGTTCGTTAATAGGTGCCTGCGCAACATCTTAAGGATTTTCTGGCCCAATCGTATCTCTAACGAACATCTTTACGAGAGAACGGGTCAGGAACTAATAGGCACAACCATCCAACGACGGAAGTGGCAGTGGATTGGTCACACGCTCCCAAAGGGTAACAGCTCCATAGCGAACTATGCTATGCAATGGAACCCCTTAACTCAGGACGGCAGAAGACCTGGTGGTCCAAGGAGAACATGGCGCAGAGCAGTCGAGAAGGAAGCACGGCAGTTGGGGAAAAGCTGGGGAGAGCTGAGACACATTGCCAGAAAGCGTACACGATGGCGCGTAGGCGTAGTCGAGGCCCTAGGACCCACAAGGAGATATAGGACATAAGTAAAGTAAGTAAGTACCTTCTCAGGAACTAGGAGCAAAATGTAAGATAAGACATCGCTCTAAAGAACCAGCTCTCCAAGAAACCCAAGAGCGTCTGACACATAGTGTGCGGCTCATTGGTCAGCGTCTGATCCCATAGGGGCGGCTGTATTTAAAAACCTTGAATAGAAGAAGTAACTAAGCTATTTATGGTTAACAAACAAAAGTTACAAAAAAACAAATATGGCAATGAGTAAAACAAATAGATATAATACCCCAGGTGGCAATCCAGTTAAACTGGTGAATCCACTCTCTTCGGAGAGCGGTCCTGCGGATTCTGGGGAGGACCAATTATTGCTTATAGGAAATAGAAAGAGTTCAAAAACACCAAGAACTACACTAAATGTATTCTCCTCAAGGATTATTTCGTCGATAACCCCTACACAAAAATTAAATGACATAGAAGTCATTAACGAAAAAGGAACCAATAACTATGAAAAGTTCGAAAGAAAAGATCAGCAGTGTTCCAAAGAAAATAACGAGATCCACCAAGTTGAATCCAAAAATTATTACGAGGAATGGCAAAAAGAAATTTTAGCCAGAAAACAACTTGAAGTCCTGGTTGAAAGTCTTCAACAACAAGTTAAGAGACTTGAAGAAAAAGTCAGCTTGCTAGACAAGAAGACTTTAAATGACAACAAGTCAAGTCCAAAAGACTTATAGTGAAAAGCCCACAAAAAGCTGCAATTGAGTTTCATACTGATGAGGAAGAGCTCCTTCTTGAAACTTATGGTAACAGAAACAAACGTAAATCCAAGAAACGAAAAGCAGAGAGTAGCCCAGAAACTGTTCTAAAAAGTCAGCAGACAGCATCAAAAGCAAAAACTGCTGCAATAATGAAAAAATCCAATAAAGAATTAGGAGATGTATCCCAAAGGTCTTATGTTAAAGGCACTAAGCAAACTGCACCACCAAGACAATTGGAAAGTCATTGTTGAAGACGCCGATGCGTATAGAGCTGTCACTGAAGAATGGAACAAAAAGCAAATTCAGTGGCACTCGTATGAAAATAAAGCTACAAGATTGATAAAAGTAGTAGCAAGAGGCCTTCACTCTTCATGTGATGCCAAAGAAATTGTCGAAGACCTTATACAAAAAGGCTTTCAAGCTCTCGATGCAAATAATCTTATTAAAAATGAGAAAAGGAGATCTCTACCTTTATTTATGCTCACTTTCGAAAATAAAGAAAGTCTCGAAAAGATTTATAGTATTAAATTAATTATGGGCATAGTTGTTAAAATTGAACCACTGCGAAAGTTAAAGTTTGTTCCACAATGTAAGCGCTGTCAAGCCTTTTGGCATACACAAAAATACTGCAATCGAGAGTTTGCTTGTGTTAAATGCGAAGGCAGGCATGCAGCTAAAAACTGTCTCATGGGCAAAGAACAGAAAGCGAAATCAGCGACTGCAAAGTCATACCAACTCCGAAATGGAGACCGTCTTAAATGTACGAAGCAATGTTCGGAGATTAAGAAGAACCAAGCCTCATGAGCTGATGGTCTAAAAGCTATGAGAAAGTGTTATAACTTTAAACTTCCCCCAATGCGATTTATAAATTAAGAAAGAAAAATCTTTTGTTGATCTTTCATAGATTGGTCTTGATTCACCGGTAGTTTTAGTGCGGTAAGAGTCCCACACTACTTGGTACCAAGTGTCTTTTAAAGATTTCCATCGGATAAAAAAAAAAAAAAATCGAAAATAGTGAATGTTTTCGGCTCGTGAAGATCAAATTTCTGCCCCGGAGTCTTTAAAAAATCGTTAACAGACCTCTTCTGAACTAGCTGCTTCGCTTTAGGAACGCCAAAATGCTATCTGCGAGAATGGTTAGAAGAAGGCTAACAGAAGCCGTCCTAACAAGGCTGAAAAAAAAACCCTGGCTTTCTAAGGAGAACAAGAAACGACGTTTTGAGTGGGAAAATTGCATAAGGATTGGAGCCAGAAAGATTGGAACAATGTCGTGTGGTTAGACCAGGCAAATTTTGATGTAAGTAAATTGCATACTTCTTAAAACAAAATCAGCAGCGGATTAACGAAAACATTGGACATTTTTTTAATAAAAGTGGGTCCGAACTGAGCACTAATTCAGAATGTGTCTTTACAAATTTACGGGACTCCTGTCGCAGTAAACGTTCGCAGGAGGAAGGGAGAACAGTACCATCACGATTGTGTGGTCCCCACAGTCAAGTTTGGTGGTGGTAGTTCTATAGTGTGGGGCTGCATGACGACAGAAGACATAGGAGAGCTATTCACGTGCGAGGGAAGAACAAATAGTGACAGCTATATTGATGTTTTCGGGACCTCCTTAAAGGCATCCTATCTAAAATATTTGGAAACAAATTTCAGCTAAGGATAATTTTTCAGCAAGATAATGCTTCATGCCATAAATCCCGAAAAACGATGTAATGGTTTTCAAATCAAAACATTCAAGTCTTGGAGTGGCCAGCTCAATGGCCAGACCTGAATCCGATTGAACACCTGTGAGCACAAGAGCGCTATACGACGAGAATCGGAAAAATCAGCTGGGAAGAATGTTTTAATTTAGTTGCTAGCATGCCTCATATGATTCTTACAGTGATAATAATGTAATAATAATGGCCAATGGAGGGCCAATTAAATATTAAATTATAAAAATAAATAAATGTTCGTTCAGATAGATACTAATTGTTTTTTTTTTATTTATACGCATTGAACTTCTCAGATACAACAGCATTTCATATATTTGGGTATGGTGCTTTTCATTTAAGACCAAGGCTGTACCTCCAATTAAGAGTGCGGCAATGCAAAAGATTCTAGATTTCAACAGTGGATAAGCTTTGTACCACCAAACGATATCGTAATTGAATACCCAACTGTTTCGCGTATGACCTGCTTGGGCATTACAGGAGCACAATCCTTAACATCAACAGCGGCCATAGAAGCGATTTTAAACATCCTACCAGTGCACCTCGAAACGAAGAAATTTGCCGGTCTTTCAGCCGCAAGGCTTAGAATCACCGGCCTTTTCAACGAAGGCGCTAACACGGGACATCGGAAAATCACCAAAATGATCCACTCATCGATTGTCCTAGTGATGTTGTTGTTGAAAAATCTTATACGTTCACCAACAGCTTCGAAACAATTTCCCCCACATGAGAATGAGGACGAACGGAAGGACGACATGAAACTCCAACGCGTCATCGCTATATACAGACGGCTCTAAAATATCAGGGGAATCAGGGGCTGGCATCTTCTGTGCTAACCCACCGATTGAACTTGCTATTCACCTAGAACCTATTGCAACCGTGTTCCAAGCAGAAGTCCTTGCAATTATGAAAGCAACAAAAATACTCGCAGAAAACACCAGCGAAGAGAGGCAAATAGACATCTGCTTGGACAGCAAAGCAGCAATTAGCGCGATCACAAATCCTGTGTCAAAATTACGACTAATAAAAGAGTGCAAAATTAAACTGAACTTACTTGCCAATCGTAATAGAGTCCGCCTTATATGGGTACCGGGGCACTAAGGTGTACCGAATAACGAAAAGGCAGATGAACTAGCAAGGAAAGAAGCGAGTGACACAGAACTGAATCCTGTTAAAACTACAGGGGTCCCTCTGACAACTATTAAAACGATAATCAATGAGAAGATTAGACAGGAGTTCAATAACTACTGGACGAATCTACACATATAAAGTGGCTAGATCAGTGGTAACAGAACCGAGTAACAACACAGCTCAAAGATCTTTCAACTCCAGCAGAACACAGTTAAGAGCGATGGTGGGATTTTTAACATCACATCAATCTCAATAAATACTCGTTCAGACTCGGACTAGCTGAAACAACAATGAAACAAAATGTGCCAACTGTGAGGAGGAGGAAGAGGAAGATATAGAACACTTCCTCTGCAACTGTCCTGCAACAGCGAGATTAAGACTGAAGATACTGGGATCCCGAAGGATACCGGAGCTAACACACCTCAGTAAGAAAGGAATCGGTGATATATTGGAGTTTGCTAGACGAACAATACGATTTCCTGATCACTTTATAACATAATCTACTTTTTGATACTCCCATGATCCCAATACCCACATCCTCTCTCATCACTTAGTTCCCATATTACTTTTCCTACAGCTCGACAGACGAGGGGAACACAACCGGTCCAGTGGAGGCCTTTTAGTGAAGAGCATAAGCTCACGCTCTTAAACCAACCAAACAACCCAACTGTTTCTGTTTTGGGTCAGAACCTGCCACGCTATCTATAGACTAGGCTAAACCGTGTGCGCACTAACCATGGCCAATGAGCCGACTTGCTTTACAAGTGAGGCACACATTTTTCGAGCGTTTATGACTGTGGTACCCCAAGGGAGACAATACAATACATCACATCGGACTGGCCGCGAAGACTATTTAGAAGAACTACTGCCGGCATCCACAACCTTAAACTCGACGCTGTTAATTGGTTAAAAAAACTTAGACTTAAAAATATGAAAAATTTATTTATTTAAGAATTGTATTTCTAATAACTAATGTAATAAGTATAATATATCTGTGTTACATGTACTATACGCTGAATTAGAATAAGTCGGAAAAGCCGTACAAAAGCAAGACGCAGTTGTTTTTGATATTTCAACTCAAGACATCATTAATACCCCTATTGTGTATTACAATTCAACCAGGTTGTGTTTGTCTTCAAGTCAATTCTACTTTGAGAAATTAAAGTACGGAATTTGAAAAATTACACTGACATGTTAATGTGAAGAAAAATTAGTATTCTCCCAACCTGTTTCATTGGTGAACTCTGATAGTTGGTTTATTTTTGGTTAATGATGATTATTCAGTTCTTTTTGCCAGCCAGCTTATCTACCACAGCGGCTTTGATCATGATTTTATCTTGCTTTTATTGCCTTTAATTTCCCAGTGGACTTCTTAGCGAACTGGTTATCGAGTACCCAGACTATACACGGTCTGATACAAAACTACTTCGTGGTGCTTGTTCCCTATATTTTGCTCAGCCGATGTAAACTAAAAAGTAGGTGTATTCGAATGTTGCCTGAAACGTTTACATGACCACTTTGTTCCTCACGTATTACGCCAAAAAATTCCGTAGTACTCTTCAGAGATTTAGAACTTTATTTAACGTCGCTAGTCTCTGTTCAAGTATTACAAACGACTTCTTGGTCAAAAAACAAAGGCGACTTATTACCAATAAGTGTTTCACAGATGTCCCTTCCCTCTTCCAAAGAACTATGGATGGGTGTTAATAACAGAAATGAAAACAAATCCGGAATCGATGCAAATGAGCTAAATAGGTATTTCATATCTAACTTTTACACTTCTCTTCCTGTACCCCCTAATCTGTCTATTGTCGGAGATGTCCTAATGTGCGTCCCGATCAAATAAATCTAATCTTTATCAAATTGATAATTCTTAAATTCTTCCGGTCAACACCCATATTTTTAACTACTTTTTCAAGGCCTTAGTTTTTCCGGCAAAGTGGAAATCTGCATTGGTCCTTACAATGCCAAAAACCAAGAATGCTGCTATACCCTCTGACTACCACCCAATTAGCATTATATGCTTCTTTTCCAAGGGCTTCAAATCTTATGTCTCAAGTCTGTATATTCAATCAGCTTTTCAGTCGGGTTTTTGGGCCAATAATAGCTGTGATAGCGCATTACTTAAAGTAGTGATCTCCACATATATTTGGATATTCTTCTCGATTTCTTCAGAGAGTTTGACTCTATGAATCACAACCATTTGTTGTCTAAATTGATGAATTTGTATAACTTTGGAACAATAACAACAAGTAATTGTTGGCAATCAAATGTCGCACGTTCTAGGCTGTACAAGTGGAGTACTCCAAGGCTCTCTTTTGGAACTGCTCCTATTCAGCCTTTTTATTAACGACTTCATTTGCTGCATAAGACATATGAATTTTCATATGTACGCTGATAATGTCGAATTTTATTCCTCTCTCTGTCCTGGTAATGCTGAGCTGGAAATAAATCTAGTTAACAGATTTTTGCTTAACGCGAGTAAAACCAAGTACACGCATGTACTTGACGAGAGAAGTATAATGATCGGACCATCAGTTATTAGCTGCGTGAACAATTGTAGCAACTTGGGAATTATCCTTGACTCTAACTTAACGTGTTATGGCCACGTTAAGACCATCCTACAAAAAGTATATGGGACGCTGGGACTTTTATTTTCTAGCCTTTTATCCTTGGAATACCGTCAAAAACTGATAAGGTCATTAATTTGGCAAACATTTTTTATCTGGAGTGATAGTTTTTCCGGTGCTTGACTATGAGTGTACTCGAAAACTGAAAGTTTTACATAACCATACTCGTATATACGAGTACACTGCCCCAACTGAGTAGGTATGGTTTTTTTAGAGCAATTTTTTTTTATTTGAGAGGATGCTTTGTTATTGCTATTTTTTCGATGGAATTGTTTAGCAGTTACGAGTAATTCAGATAATTTTTATTTTACCATCTGTTTGTATTACTTATGAAAAATTAACGTATTTGTTTTTCAATGACCAACTGTATACATAAATAGTTCTTACGTTGATTTCTCCAAATTTAAAGAAAAACTAACGTATACCATCCATGTAACCAATCACACGTAATAGGTTTCATTTCTATGAAATTTGGTTAAAATTGGCGAAATCCTGTTCCCGTACGCGGTGTTCTATGTGGATTTGACCAATTTCTATCAAATTTCGTAGAAATTTTAAACTCCGTCAAGTATGGGAATAGACCTATTAAAAGAACGTTATCTACTTTTGACAGTTTACACAACCCGTACACAACTGAGCTATCGGTCTTAATACAGAAAAAAGAAGAACAGACAATTCACTGTCAATCGAAAATTTGCAGATATTTTGAGTTGACAGATAATAGACAATTGGTTGTCCTAAAGTTGAAATCGATAATACACATTTTTTTATTTACAACAAAACTATAGCTGAAGTTGTCTTCCATATTACGGGTATAACGTTTGGTTCAGTTCTAGTTGTCGGAGTATTTTTTATGATATTTTTTAATGTAACGAATAGCTCGCTTGTTTATTGTTTGGGTGAACTCTCAAAAATAAACAAATAATTTGGATTCCAAGAAAGTTGTTGTTCCAAAACTTTGAAAGCTATGAACTTGCACATACATATGTATGTATTACATAATATTTAAATATTAATTTTGGAGAAAATCGATTAAGCCATAGTCGAGAAACAGCTAATTTTTAAGAACCATTTAATAGGTAAAGTACCGTTATACATATTTTTTTGAAAAAAAACTGGTACGTCATCTGAAAGCATAATTTATCCACCATAATTTAAATATTAAAGTTGGCAAAATCGTCGCAGTCGTTTTCAAGTCATTTTTTTTCAAAATCGATCGTATTAAATCAAACAGTTGATTTTGATATTTCTCAGAAATGTGTCCGAAATATCCTTATTGAACGAAAAGGAGAACATTTTTGGTCGACGATTTTTCTTATTGAACGCAAAAACCTGTAATTTTTTGTTTCGGAATGTGTAGAACAGCATCATTGAACAATGCTACGTATGTATGCCTACAGATGGCGTAACAGGTTTGTTGCAAAGAATTCGTATAACGGTGCTTTATTTATTAGCTAGTTTTTGAAAATTGGCTATTTCTCGGCTATGACTCATTCGATTTTTTTCCAAATTAATATCTAATTTTCAAAATAAATTCATTTATAGGTATAGGAATAGAAATCACAGGTTTTTAATTAAAAATTGTAAATTCATAGGATTATGTATAGAATAGCATATCGGGTAAATGGCTTCCAAGGCTTTGCTGACACATACACACACTTTTGTCGAAATTTTCCACAACAGTTTTGCATAAATGTGTTGTTGATATAGCGCTCAATTTGCTCCTTCAAGGCGTGGGTGGTCGTGGGCTTGTTAGCATAAACCTTAGACTTCAAAAAACCCCAAAGAAAAAAGTAAAACGGCGTTAAATCGCATGATCTGGGCGGCCAATACTGATCACCAAAACGGGAAATTACTATATTGAATTGTTTCTTGGGCTGTATGGCATGTGGCATCTGACCAGCCGCATTTTCAAAAAATGGTCCGATGATGCCTCCAGCCCAAAATCAGTACCAAGCAGTGACACGTTGTGGATGTATTTGTTTCTCAATAATCACTCGTGGATTTTCTGAACCCCAAACACGACAATTTTTAATTTCTGAAGATAAACGTTGTCCTCTGAAGAGAAACCATTAATTAATAATTATTGTTGTAACCCACTTGCTTGAGTTATCAGCTATTATTAGCAAACAAATTTTCGCGAAATACATTCGTCATGAATCAATACGACATTGACGTCGGAAAATGTTATATATGTGACTCAAACAGATAAATTATTTACGGCTTTATAAGATATTGACTGTAACAGTAGCATATGGTCGTTGAGAAGACTACTTAATTTATATCGATTGCGGTGCTCTTACAGATATTCACTTAACGCAATCTTATCAGAACTTCCTATCGGTTTCAAGGGCCTCTTTGTGAAGAACCGAGAAGACATCAACCATACTCCAGGTATAAAATCAATCAGTCAGTGCGATATGCCTTCAGTTCTCCACGCCTCACGTTACTTTTTATCGGAAAGAATTAGTAGTAAAAGCAATTGTCTTTAAAATGAGGACCAAAACCATAGTTATATTAAGTGTACTAGTACTGCTATATGTTAGTGCCGTGAAATCGAAAAGTAAGTTTACTTTTCGTCATACCATTCTTCTGGATACAACTGCGATATATAAAAAAAAAACATAAGAAACTATTTTAATTCAGTTTGCTATAAGTATATATTCAGGTGTATATACATTTTTATATCCACATAAAATTTTGTTTTCCTCTCGTTTTTAGACGTCAGTTAATGATGGTAAACAAAGGTCGATTAATTTTCTAGAGAATGGCAGTGAACTCTTCAAAAAAAAAATATCTTTTCTTATCACAAATCAATAGCTACAAATCATCTAACCTTCAGGCAATTGTAATTGGAATTCTTTACATGAAAAATTGCGTTCGACCTGACTATACACTAGAACAGGTGTGTTCATAAAATAACGATCTAAAAATAAGACAACAAACATTCAATACGAGTACATGAAATTGCAATTTGTAAATTGTGGGTTTTTAATTTCGTAATCAACAGGAGTGTTCTTTTCGGCTCAAGACCTCGATTGCGGATCTGTACTTGCTTCAAAACTATAATTTCCAACAAATTAGAATAAATTGAGGCAATTTTTTTTAGTTTTGCGGCTTATTAAGCTTGGCAGCTCTACCTCAGAAGATTTCACCATTTTTCAAATACACTCTAGGCCTTTTCCCATTTAAGGGAAAGGGCCTAGCGTCTCGCAGCCAATCGTGGTGTGCGTGTTACATTTTTCACAAGAATGTGACAAAAAATCCGTGATTAGGATAGGATGTTTCATAATTTTAGGCATCTAAAGTACTAAAGTTCCACAATTTTTGTTGTAGGGACGACTGAATGTAGTTTTGTACTGCCTTTTGTTTTACTTTGTTTTACTTCTGTACTGTGCGTGTTACATTTAACGAACCCGATAACGCTGGCCAAGATCCACGAACAGAGGCTCAAACATAGACGAGTGACTTATCGGCAGATGAATGAGGCCTTGGGTATTAATGTATACAGTTTACATCGAATTAGGAAGTCCTCACAAATCTGCGGCTCTACTCTCGTGACACCTACACCACAATAATGCACAGACATATATAGCAGGGCTCACTGCAGAAGAGCACTGGCCTGAGTCTTTTAGATCACCCTCCGTCCATCCCAGATTTAGCCCCTTATGATTTTGGTTTATTCCCCTACGTTAAAATGCGCCTGAAAAGTGGTCACTTTTCCACCGAAGAGGAACTAATTGGGGCGATTTTCGAAAAGTATGACTTGATACCGAAAGGCCTATGGAAATTTTGATTTGGTGATTGGTTTCTATCTGTAAAGATGTGCATCAAATCTAATTCAACTAACCCAAATGACCTAAATTATGGAATACCTTTTGTAAAAATACTGAAGATTTTGTAAGCCCTGTTTTTTTTATATAAGAGTCATATTAGCCGTGTTTCTTTGTAACTATATATTTAGTTCAGTTTCACAAAAAACAATATCCTATTTTGAATTTTGTAATTTGGCACTACTGATTTAGTAGCGGATTAGAGTACAAAGAAAATTAGTGTTTCTACCATCATCCCGTTGTTCCCCTTGTCATGATTTTACATTTAATAGAATATTGAATTAAAGATTTGAAACACGCTTTATTCTTCTCTGCCAACATACCTAAGCAAAACACTTTATTACGCCATTTGTTGCCCGGTGATAGAAATGTGATGTACTCAATTAGAGAAAACTATGGATAATATCGAAAGTTACTGAAACTGTATATCCAGTTAGTTGTTCTTGTTTTGTCTGCACTAGGGACAATTTTCGCAAAAAAAACACGGCTGTTATAGAAGTTACAGCAATTTATTGAAGGAAAAACTATCCATTTTGAAGCTGATAGTATTTTACGCCGATATGAAGTTTGAGGAAAATCCGTCCAGATACTTAGGCAATTAGTCATATGTACATACAGACAAACAGACAGAATTTACAAACCGTTTTGTTTTTAAACTCGTTATTATGGTAATACAAAGATTGATCAAAATCTCGAAATCGATTATTTCAATTTAATTTTCTTTAATTTTGAACAGAATCAATGTAAAATCATTAATTTAATCAGCTTTTTGGTTGATGGCAGAAACACCCATTTTCTATGAACCCCAAACCGTGACTAAACCAGTGGTACCAAATTTCAAAACACAAAATATGGTATCATATTTTTGTAAAATTTAACTTAGCTTTACAAAGTTACAAAGAAACACAGCTAATATTTCCAAATAGGTGCATCGAATGAATGACTTGGCCAACCTGAAGAATTTGGAAAACCTGTTTTATTCATTCCAGAAATGCTGAAAACATTCTAAAATTAAGGCGCCTGATGTGATTCAACGCATAGTACACAATTTTAACCATAACTCAGTACGGGGCTCAAATAAACCACCTCTCCGGTAAAACTTTTCACTCTCCCAAAAACAAACCCAACCAGTACTTAAAATTTACTGAGAATGTTTTGAAAAATGCAACAAAACAAAAATTTCGATTGAATGCAATTGCAAAAAGTCAAAAATCATTTGCAAAAAGATTACATCGAAATGCAAAGAGTTTTAATCCAATTAAAAGGTTAATTCCAATCGCAAAAACTTTAATTTAAACTGAAAATATGTAAATGAGAAGTAACACCCTGCAACCTAGAAAACTATGAAATTCCTGAATCTGTTCCACGTAAGATTCGGCCTTATACACCATTCTACAATTTATAAGTGTGTAAAGTTCCATCTTCATAAGTCATCTAGGATCTTTGGGAGGGGTGCTGAAAAACACACTCGCAATGGAAGGTTGTATATAAGTAAGAAGGAAAGTGTTTATTACTGTATTTCTAAAATCAAAACTTTGGGTATATTTTTTAATTTGACATGGTACTTGCTATAAGTCTGTAAAGTATGAGCTTCTGGAAGACTGTAGGGAGAAGTACATACATATCTGCTAAGTTTCTTTAGAGTTCTAAAATAGTGATAATTTTATTCAAATCAGAAGAAATATTTTCTGTGCAACACCCTATACTTCGAGATTCAATAATTTGTTGTCCTTCTGGGTGCGCCGAGCAGAAGTTTGATCAGAATTTCGAGATCCAAAATTTTGCTAACCATTTGACGGCTGTTTATATGCGGAAAGCGATATGCAAAGAAAGTATTCAAAACACTTGTTTCGCCTCTCTTTTAAGTTTTTAACTTGAGAAACACGAAGTAAGGAAATTCAGGTGCATGTGATGTATTTTTCCTGAAATTTTTTCACACATACCGAATTGCAAAGAAACTTTCAATGCGATTGCTTGCCGCCGAATAGTGCCTGTTTCTATAATTTTATGGAAAGTTAGAAAACCAAATGGAATGGGGTAATCTCCCTATAAAAATATGAGCATGTTCATATAGATGTCGAAAGGTTTCCGAATACTCCGTTTGAGACTGGGTTAGTTTTGAAATGGGCCCCCAGCCAGTCTGATTCTGGCAAGGGTCGTATAACATCTTGATCCAGCCCACCGGAGAAGAGAGGGGGAGGGATAGGACGAGAGGAGAAAAGGTAGGGTTGACTACATCTTAGCTTTAGGTCTCATCTGGGGAATAGTTCCCTAGAATCTTTGACCTTACTAGGTCACCTACACCGAGACGAGTAGTAGTCACGTTTCTAAGGTTATTAAGAAAAACCGAAAAGAAATTCATTAGTTCACCATATTTCAAGATGTCGAGTATTTTGGAGGACTTTTAATATGTTGTTTAGAAAGGCAATTACAATTTTCTTTTTGTTTCAAATTGTAATGTACTGCAACTAGTTTACACTTCCGAGTAGTCCATTTTTAACATACACATTACATGATACATACACACATACATATGTACATAGACTTATTTTTACAAACGATGCAAAAGATACAATTGTGTACTTTTAATTGTCTGTGTTGGGTTATTACTATGCAATTTTGACTCGTACATCTCCTTGGCTGAACACGGTATGACCACACAGGTCTCAGTAGTAGTTTATTATGTATTAAATATTGACTGTTTCGATCTTTTGCCTGTGCGTCAATATAGTCCCTTACATTTTATATTCAATTATATTCTTTTCTTTTTAACTCGTTCCTTCAACCTTAGTTTGGCGTCTAGATTCATTCCTAGATAATTTGTCTTATTCGAATAAGGAATTTGTGTCCCAGAGGTGGTGACATGAGCTGCTTTTGCGCAGTCGATTCTACTTCAGTTTTCTCAACTGAAAGCAAATGTGACGGTTTTGAGAAACTGGCAAATCATTTGTAAAAAGTAAATACAACGTTGGGCGCAATATGCTTCCTTGGGGTACTCCGGCTTCGATTTCTCTTAGTTGTGGATAATCTCCTTGTTGCTTGATACGAGAGTATTTTTTTGAGGTATATGATTCAAGAACAAAAAGCTGTTTAATTTTATACAATAGGCCTTCGTGCCACACTCTGTGGAACGCTTGTGCGACATCCATGAATATTGCTTTTGCCTTCTAACGCTTTTTCTGTAATGGAAGTTGTTGAAGTTGTTTCCCTAAAACTGGGATAATATTTTCACTTTTTATGTATGGTTTCTCCTCCTTAGCAACATTTTTTCAAATATTTTGGACATAATGAGAAATAGAGGTATGAGTCGTTAGGATGACGCTTGAGAAATCCTTCTCTTCTTTATTTACTTAGTTACTTAGGTGGCGCTACAGTTTGGGGTGAACCTGGGCCTCAACCAACAAGCCTCGCCAGTTAGCCCGGTCATTGGCTAACTGCCTCCAGTTGCACATTCCAAGGTGGTTGAGGTCCTAGCTATCTTAGGCGACTGATGTGCAGTTTTCCGACTAGGTCGATGTCACTGTATAGCTCGTAAAGTTCATCGTTGAATCTTCTCCTCCAAAGCCTGTCAAAGGAAACGGGACCGAATATTTTACGCAAAAATTTTCGAAGATATCTTCATGCTTCAACGCCATAAAGCAGGACTGAGATGATAAGAGTCTTGTATAGAATCTCCTTAGTTGTTCGGGATATGGCCTTACTACTTAATTGTCTTCCCAGCCCAAAGAAACAACGATTAAGAGGCGAATTTATAGCAGAGCTAAGGTAAAAAGTACAAAGTCCCTTACTACCTCAAAGTTAAAGCTGTCGACTGTGACGTCTTCTTGTTGACAGCATATACTTGGTTTTGTCGTCATTTACCGTTAGACTCATTTTGGCAGCTTCCGTTTCAATACCAGCGAAAGCACCAGTGACAGTCCGCTGTATTCTGCCGACTATGTCAATATCATAGGTATACGCTAGTAGTTACAATGACTTTTGAAAAATTGTGCCTCCTCTGCTGGCTTGTGAGTTTCGCACAATTCTTTCAAGTATGTTGTTAAAGAAGCGCATCACTTTCTCTAAATCCTTTTTTGACATCGAAGGTCCCGGTGAGATCGTTACCGACCATGATGGACTAGTGAGCGTTCTCCATCGTCATCCTCCACAAACGGACGAGTTCGGGAGGGATGCTAAAAATAGACATGGCTCGGTATAGTTCGTCTCTATAAATGGTATCATATGCGGCTTTAAAATCTATAAAAAGATAGTAGGTATCAATTTGGGCTTCTTGGGTTTTCTCCAGCATCTGCAGATCTTTCCTGCTTTAGGGTTTATAATTAGTTTCGCAACTTTCCAGTAGCAAGAAACATGGTTAAGCTGCAAACAGACGTTCATGATAGCTGTAAGTTTGCAAATAGTAATAGGCAATTACAATGATAGTACGAACAAAACATTGAATATTGTCGCCGAATCAGTATAAAGCAAATCTAATGCGCCTGCACTACACTGGTCTAAAACATATGTATATGAAGAACAGTTCGAAAGATATTTGAAAATGCGGCTAATCGATACCAGTAAAACAAATTTAATTCGATAGATAAAGGGTATTTTGAGATTGGGCACCTGTCAAATCCATCTGTCATCCATACTGACAGGAAATTAGTTCCTGTCTTGACATTTTAAAATATGGATCGTTTAACCTCCGTTCAACGTATTAAAATTGTTGCATCTTGCTAAAAAAAAAAATAGCAGTTCTGTAATATCTGTATATCGCGATTTAAGGGTAGATTTTTTGAACAAAATCTTCAGCGATGAGGCCCTTTTATCGCTCGGCAGCTACGTAAACAAAAAAAAATGCAATACAGCCAGAAATGTAACGAAATGTCATCGAAAATTACCTCACAAGAATCGAAGTAAGCATAAACTCCCGTGGCAGGCATTTAACCGATGTTGTATTCCATACATAGTCCAACATTTAAAACAGTAAAAAAAATTCATTCAAATCTTTAATAGTTTTTATTTTAATTATTTATTAAATCCTAATACAAAGTTACCTACATAATAAAAACTTTGGTAAAATCTAACAAGTAACAAGTCTACATACAAATTGTTTATAATTGGTGTAACAAAGGAATGCTATAAAATGTACACAAGAATAAACCGATATTGCGAGCACGTACACATGCGGCAGTCTTTGAGGCACAGGCGCATATAGTTGGCATAAAATTAATATTACACTGATTGCGCAGGAACTGTGGTACAGCCATTTGTATCTGTGGAACATGCGGTCCTTAACCATAGGTTCCAGTTCACTAATAAATTGCAGAAACGTTTGAAAAATTAACCACATCGCTATGAAGGGCAGCGTCAATTTGTCCTTCTCCAAGAGTGGAAACATGCTGATGGTAGAAATTTGTAAAAACCACATCACCATAAACGGTTCGAAAGGATAGAGCATCATCGCTGGCAGTGCTGGCAGTAGAATAGATTTCTCATGTACTTGAAAGGAGAACAAAAAGAATATTAAAGCTGAATTGAAGAGTGCATAGAGGAAGCGTAATTTCGTTGGTTTTCTATAGAGCTGGGTCGCGCTAGGAAGAAGTGTAAGAGTGGTCACTACAAGGCAAACCAATGCCATATTCTCATTGCTGAACAGCGTCTTAAGCTTGATTAGGACGTTGATGACACACCAAACGTTGGACACCTTGTCTTCGAACACCCCTCGGTTAATTGGAAATATTCTCCGAACAACAGCTATGAAACTATCCCAAGAGTGGATCCATGGTAACCACAAAAGTGTGAAAGTAACTACTACACTTGCTCCAATTTTCATAAGATTCACCAAACTTTTCCGGGGATTTTTATCCCGAATGCAAATCTGTAGCAGGTACACAAAGAACGGAACCGCGTGGTACAGTTCCATCTGTTTGTAGTTTAATGCAAGCGAGAAGCATATCGAAGCAAAGACCAAACGATCTCGCAGTATGGCCACAACTGCCAGAGTTGCTAGACCCAATGAGATGTTATTATACTGGAAGTGACCGTTATCTATTAAAATTTGCCCCGGATAGAACAAGCACACCGCCAAATGCTGAAGTGTCAAACTAGGTGGTCCCTTGCGCATTCGCATCGAACTTATTGCTGTAACAGCTAGCAATATAGCTGGAATGTATAAAAGAATATCTGCAGACAATACACTCAATCGCATGAAGAACTTGTGATCCTCTGATTCGTACCCTCGCGACGCACGTAACTCGACATAAGATGGATTTAACTGGTTGGCCAATTTCCCCAGGCATAAACTGTGGTATGCAGTTAGCGGCGGATAGTCCAGACCCCAGTAGAGTAAGTCATTGCGCGAAGAGTTGGTATACCAATTGGAGGGCGGTAAGTTAACACAAATTTCTTGCCAGTGCCGCTGAGCTTCATAGTCTCCGTACATCGGCGGTGTAGCTGCACCAGAATACGGATAAAGTGAAACGATGGACCTTAAAGCTATTGCGAAACATATAACAGCAACGTAAGTAATTTTTTTCACACTAAACACCATGTTTTCCGTGCTTTATATATGAAACTCGGAGAAAGACCGGAACACGCACTAAAATGTAAACGAAATCAGCTGTCACTTTGCCACAACCACTGAACAAACGAGATAAAGAGCTATCACTCTGAACACTAGTTTAACACTAAAACAGCGCAGCCAACGTTTCGATACTAGTGTACAAAGAAAAATACAGTAATAAACGAATGTGGTAGTTTGGAAAAAAATATATGAATCTCTTTTTTTAAATTCAATATAATTTAAAGAAAAACTTCCATTTAACCTTAGACGATTCAAGACATTTTATGATAACTTTTTTCCATGGAACCGCAAATACAAACAAAACACAATCTTGATATAAGTGCCTGATGCGGTATCTTTTATCTTAGCAATTGACGTTGCAGCAATTATCTAGTTATTGTCAAGGTCTTAACCGATAGAATTTATTATTTTACTAAGATTTCCACTCAAGAAATGTAAATAAAATACTCCAAATATTTGTTTCAATTAAGATACAAAAGAGAAATAACTTCGAAGTGCAGGGCATCTTTTGAACGACAATTGTAATTATTATTTTGTTCCCCTTTTATTTATGGTGCCAAATCTAATTAGAGATGTGCTGTATATCCGTATACGCGGATAGTCCAACAAAATAAAATATCCGCATCCGAATCCGCATGTTTTGTAACGGATATAATTGCAATCACAATCCATGCCTCATACCTAAAAGTAATAGTGAATAAAAATGTAGTATTTTCCAGCTTCTTTGATTTATTCCTAAATCTGGGATGCCCAGATATAGTTTGAAGTACTTCCAGGACTTAAATGAAGATATTCTTGCAAACTGTTTCTATTGCATTTCCTAAGCCTTCTACGTTCTCGTACTGGCGATTACCTTCATAAACTTCTGTGGACAAAAAAACACATAACTTACCATGATTACCAAGAAAATAAGCTAAAGTACAATAACAATTATTTAACACCTCCTACTTTATTATATTTTCCTTATTATAACCTAAGTTTCCTATTATTTAAATTCTTTCAACTGAGATGTTGATCAACTGAGTTATTGAAAATAATCCTCGGATGTAATACGTTCATAATCCAGCACATACCTGGATCTAACTACTCGTACGTTATCCTTCGGTCGGTTTTTTGTTCAAACCATCGTGCTCTTTTGATGAAATATGTATATCATGTTTGTAAACTTGCACAAAGTTAAAGTTCAAGCAAAGTTCTTCATACAACATGTTCCCCATATAACGGAGGTGACGTGCTTGAAAATTTGGCATTCACGCAGCGCGTTTGATAATTTCTACTTCTTCCGTACCCTGCCTTCTCCTGAATGAGTGTTTTTAATTAATGTTATACAACGATTGTCATCATATAATCAACAATTCTTATTCAGCCCTATTCCTAAAGCCAAAGTGACAGAATGTTACCTCATTTCACTATACGTCTGTTACTGTACGCCAAAACTGTTGCAATCTTGTACGAACTTAAACTGTGTTAATAAACCTTTTGTAATCCAACTTGTGTGTACTCCCATAGTGACACCAGGAACCCATTGTACCAGCAACTTTTTACTCTTCTATTTCTACGTCTTACGGTTCAACAGTTGTGAAATTTTCAACTTTTCGGAAACACCGGAAGAAACGGAAAGCATTCTCTTCGGCGATCAAGAATAATTAATATCTTTAATATTTTTTCTTTTGTTATGAAAATTACATTGTATGTATATATAAGAATCAATCTTATTAGATTCATATCAATCTTCTATTTTATCCAGATGACTTTTCATGTTTAATTGGCACAACAAGTCAATATATTCTTTGATCTGGATTCATTTTTAGAAATTTAGACCTCAATTCTAGGTCTGATTCTAACCATACTTTACAGCTACCGTCATTATTTACGTCATTGCAAAGTTTTCTTTATTGCAGGAAGGTAATTTGTACTTAAATTTTTTTATTTGCAGTAGAGCCTTTGTTTTTATTAAAATAATAAAATAAATGCTAAAGGCATACCGCAAGATTTGTAAACCGATATTTTTGATATTTTTTCTGTATTCAACTTCTGCGCCAAACTTCATTATGTCAATTTTTCTTTCTCAACATAAAAAAAATAGAGGAATTGTCAATTGTATGGTCGGAAAAGTAAAATTAGGCGTGTTTTTTCAGACGTCAAATTTTACATGTAAAACAAATACAACAGCCGGTTGTCTACAGCTCTTGCTTTTCTCTAAGTGCTACACTCCTCACAGATAGGTCACACAAAATGTTTGCGAAAACGAATTGTAATTGGATCCAGTATTGATTGCAATTAGGTGTGAACCATTCAACGTAAATATGTCTCCACCTACCGGCTTTTTATAAGTTTCTTGCACACAATATCTCGATGAGATTTGATAGTTAATTGAAAAAGTTCTGAGTAAACATTAGAGTAGCGTATGTAACATTCAACCATTCACAATAAAATTCCCAATTTAATGATTACAGTCAAAATTCTTGTAGCTATATGCTTGAACTTCGTTTAACCTATGTGCATTCACATGGATATGCTATTCCACAATAAATCAAAATCCTTCCTATGATGAATATAACAATAAGTTACTTGGTTGTTTGTAACCAATTGGTTATCATTTAACAATTTATAAAGCTGCGAAATGGTTTTTATTATGGTAAGGAGTCACGCGCCCAGAGTTAATTTTGACAGATTAAGATTGTTACCATCATTATAAAAATGAATGCAGTACGGAACCAAATAGAAATGGAATTTTTGCAGCATAAATGATTAAAATATTTTTGCTTCAGGCCTTTTGCACCTCCTCTGTCCCAATTGTACACTCCACCATCACTCATAGTTCTACAAATATTCAGAAATGCATGATCGAGAGACTATCAGCGCAGTGTTCACATTGTGTTCACGGTGAAAAATTGCTTCAATTATTTACCAACTCTGGTTGAATTTCATTAACCGCTGTCTCCAATTTGTGTTCAGTTATGACATTGTTCAATTATTTTGGAGAAAAGATAAATTACTTCGCGAATCTATATCTTTCTTAGCTTTCTTTCTATCACTCAAATGTCAAAATAATTTTCTAGGAAAATAAACAAAGAATTTAAATAGAAATGCAGGGCAGATATTTCATGATTTTTTTTTAATAAAAAAAAGGAATAATATATATGTTATAGAGTTCCTCCAATACCCGCAAATACCAATGCCATCCTTTACCATGTAGTTTTTCAATAAAACAATTTCCAATAATTATAATATTTTCGGCTTTATTTAACCTTTATTTTCATATTGAAGTATATAGTGTTTATGTGTCTTATAGATAAAATTGGTCTTCACATGGTAAATTTGACGGCCAACGTAATATGTAGAATCCTTCATAGAAAATTGCAGCATATTTTCAAGAAATTTACATTCATATCCCAGCTGCAGGCTCGAAACCCTGCCCGAGCTTAATGTATCGTATTTAATGCTTACTGGTCGATAGCTGCACACCACCTCTTGAACCGTTCTTTGGAAATAATTTCAAACTTAAGTGTTTTAATACTATGTAATATCCAGAGAAATATAAAAGTGTATTTTTGCATTTTTAAACTGCGATTTGTCTGCATTTTTACAATTTTCATGGAAAATATTTTTTTGATAATGTGCAATGAACTTAAAAAAAATTGATACGCCTCAAGAAGAGTTCGGACTATTTTACTTATTTATTAGCTGTTAAACGTTTTTCCCTTCCATTTGACATTAACTTTTTCGCAAAGTACTCTATTGATCGGAGTTTATTCAAATGAGTACTTTTTTTCTTACGCTTTGTTAAGATCGTAGTTATTTTCAGATACCAATTTAAATTTCTTTTCAATTTAGATTTGGCAGCACTAATATTCATTATTACGAACTAATGTGCACTGAACGCAACCACTAACTTAATGACTTTCCTGGCATTATTGTTATTGCTAGTACACATTTTTATTTATTTGCTTCCTCTTAAAAGTGCACAATTAATGGTTCAAGAAATATAAAACTGTTTCATAAATAACGGATGTGAAATCTCACCACCTACTGCAGTTATCCCACACCAGTTTCCTTAGTCCCAACGCCAATATCCCAGTGAAAAGAGAAATCAGCGAAATGGACGTCGCAGAGTACGATTGCGGAATTCGTCAAGAGGAAAACAAAAAAAGTAAATTAGGGGACTCTTACTCGATTGCCGCCGATTCGGGCTACGATTCCATCTACAATGGATGCTCTTCTGTGTTGATGGAGAAAAGTTTCAGCAGAGAAAGCTTCGATATCTTTAGCCCGAACTCGCCAAGCCGAACACCTAGCAAGCGATCATCGTTGTACCACATTTCCACGCCCAAAGCCAATGCGTCTGTGAAGAGGCATTTATACAGCTCACACAACACCAGTTCCAATCTATCCAAACGAATAAAATCGGAAAACAATGAAAATGAACCCAAGACTGTTGTTAGCCCAAGTGGGCAACTACATGAGAACTCATTTCCACTTAAGTCCTTGAACAATTGTGATTTTCAGCTCCAAAATTATTTACTGCATTCCACGGCAGTTCAGGGTTTCCAAAAGTCACTTAAGGGCGAAGTATTCGACAGCAAACATTCCATTCAGAAGCTTTACAGGGAAAATTACAGAGGAAGAGTATTGCTGCCCGAGAGGCCTTCTAAAAATCATCGATACTTTACCCCAATCATTAAACATTCGAAAAGGAAGCTAGATATTGTGCCAATAATAGAGAGACCTATGCGAACATACTACAATGGAACGAGGTATTTGAATATTATTTCAAGGTTGGAACCATTTCCTGCGATTCTTGATGATATCTTCAACAACCTAACCAGTAAGGACTTATTGCACATGTCCCTGGTATCGAAGAACTGGAGCGGAATTGTAAAATCAAATTCGAGGGCCAATACCAGGATACAACACTACTTGAATGAGTCTCGCAACGTTAAGGAAAATCACAAGGGACCAGCGAAGCTGCCCATTGCCAATATAGAACGTCATCCTTTTGGCCAATTCAACCTGTCTTCTGCTTCAAATACCAATACAAATACATTGCCAGTTAATAGCAGTTTCTGTGAAAATCAAAGTGTTGTGCAACAACTGTTCAAAAACGAACGACTGGTCAAGTGCCCACGCTGCAGTAAGGGAAGTATAGTCTCAGATTCCCTAGACAGGCTGCAATCGACTTCATCCACACGGGTGCCCATAGCAACAACGTATGACTCACAAAGTGCTACAAGTATTGTCCCCGACACCGAATCTGACAGTATTCGCGCAATTACTAAAGATAAGATTGAGCCGACCGAATCGAGACCAGTTTATTTCGGTGTGTGTACCAGTTTGGCTTGCAAATACATTTTCTGCCCGAAATGCTTATGTGATTATCATCCTGGAGAGAATTGCAAAATTTCGGAGCCGGAATCTCCATCAAAACTTTTAGTTTGTCGAAAAAAGTCGAAGCTAAAAAACAAGCCCAGTTCTATATTAAACTCTAAGCGGCAGTCGCTGAGAAGATTGTGTTTTTCATAAATTTTTATTGTTTTTTTATTATTATTATTGTTTAACTTTGTCATGTACTCAATGTTTTTCTTTTTTAATAAATTTAAAAAAAAAAACTTGTGTTCATATTGCTTCACTTCTTTGGAACTCTAGAATTCACTGGGATTCGTAATGAATTCATTACGCACACGAACATTTTTGCAGAGCATAACTCCTTTGCAATTCTTTTTCTTTTATTAGACGTTGACATATAACGCAAACGTACTCGTACTTATGTTAAGTGTTTCTCTCAAGTATTTGCCTTGCTGCTGCGCCGCTTGTGGGGTTTACACACCTCAATATCATTCTACAGGCCGCTCTATTTTGGATCATATCATCGCTGAGCTCGAGAGTTTGCTGTTGTTTTTGCATTGTAGTTTTTTTTTTAAGTGAAAACGAAAGAAACTATTGGGATCTCAACCAGTGTGGGATTCTAATCGCCGCACTAAAGCACATCCGATCATGACCAATCAAAGAAAGACCGATAAATGATTTTTATTTTTATTATGCACATTTAGAGAAAATACATATTTATGTTTTTCAATAACTTCTCTTCACAGTTAAATGATAAGCTCGTGTGGCTTAGTTCTTCGCAATCTGTGAACGTAATTGTGTATACCAAGGACGACTTCTATCTCAGTGTTGATATGTACATACATATGTACATATCTGCATACTTTGATTGTGTTATATTGCATTCTTACAAGGTTGATATGCAAGTCACGAAGTCTTTCTTTCTTACGTACCATGGGACGTAGATTATTCTACGAAAGACTTTATTTTTAAATGTTTGCATTATTTTAATATTTGTTCTCTTAAGTACAGCACAATTTTTTTATATTTAATTCTTTTGTTTTTTTTAACATGCTACTTCAACTTTAATTTGGCATCTAAGGTCATTGCAACGTACTTTGCTATGTTTGCATAATGAACTATGCAAAAAAGTATATGGCCACGCCTTTATTTTAAACAAGTTTAATATTTTCCCCAAAGACATTGACTACACCATACCCAAGTTAAATTTTGACAAAAACTTCCAAGTTACCATTCCTTCCAGACCATTCTAGGAAGAAGGTGGTTTTACGGAAGATAAGTCGTTACATTTCTATACCGACGGTTCAAAAACTAACGACGGGGTCGGTGGTGGTGTTTTCTCTGAAAGGCTTAATTTAAACCTCTCCTTTCATCTCCCAAACCACTGTAGCGTGTTCCAGGCGGAAATAATGGCAATAAGGGAAATCTTGTCTTGGCTAAAGAAAAACGTGATATCGACCGATGATATCCACATCTTTTCAGACAGCCAAGCAGCAATCAAATCCTTGGAATCATCCTCAATAAATTCTTTAACAGCTCTAGACTGCCGATCGCCTCTTATAGAGATGGCGGAGCAGTTTAATATTCACCTAATTAGGGTGCCAGGGAATAGGGATATTCCAGGAAATTGTAAGGCTGACGAACTTGCCAGACATGGAACAAAAATACCCATCCTTCCAGGCAAAAGGTCACTGGATATGCCTATCGCTACATGCAAACTTAAATTAAAGCTGGATGCTATTGAAAAGACAAATTCTAACTGGAAAAGTGGGACAAAACAGATTTGGCCTAAGCTGTATCTGAAAAGCTCTAAGAATTTGAATGTTTTCTGTTTCAACGACCTGAATGATCTGAATAAAATAGACGTTAGGGATCTTCTACGCTTCATCAGAAGCTCCAAATGGTTCAACGAGTAGGCTAGAGGCCGCTTCCCAAACCCATGTGGTATCACAATGGACCTATTACTGGTCTAAGTTTGTTGGCTTTTTTGCTGATAGCCACCTTAAACAAACCAACAATGTTAGAGGAGATCAGGAACAATATTGAACGCGAAATTGCCAACTTTCCGGCCAATATGTGTGAAAGAGGGGTAGAAAATTGGTTCCAAAAATCGATTGCTGCAAACGTGGTCGCGGTGGTTATATGAACGAGATCGAATTCCTTACTTAAATTTAACATGTGCACTATATCTAGAATAAATTTCAGCCCTATATCTTAGTTATTCCGTGTTTTATTTAAATACAAAATTGTTAGGTCCTTATTGAAAAACCCTTTATAAGTGCTTTCTTAACATGGAGGATTTCGCGAATACGCGTACTTCTAATTCGGTCTCGTTTTGATACTCTCGATGCTGACATTTTTCTTTATATTTGTCCATACATCGTCCAACATTGCGATGCGTACGTTGAAGTCGGACGTACAAATGTCGTATAAAGAAAAACTGAGTTTAAGTGGCATTTTTTCAATCACAAAAGACTGCGGAGTTTTCTGACATTTTAGCCATCCTATACTCACTCGATATGTAGTACCGTCATCACAATTTCCCTGATCATTTACGATCGAGTTTATAGGGTCTGGTTTGCAGGTTCAGAAAAACAGCAATGCAATGCGAATGTTCTGTTTCCGTGCAATTAATTCTTAAACCGTTATCCTCTGACGCCCTAATCCACTTATTAAATGCATTCTGAAGGGCCGTCGCGCAAGCATAACTCCTTTACAAATACATATGTAATGTTTATGCATAATGTTCATCAACGACGAGCGTGAGATGTGCAATTGTTGGGCACGACGACGAGTTGAGGTGGACGGCTCTTCAGCCACACTATCGCGAACAGCAGCAATATTTTCTGCAGTACGAGCTGTACGAGCATGCACTGGTGTTTTCACATCTCCTACAGACCCGGTTTGCACAAATTTTTGCACGATTTTTCCGATTGTACGCACATTTGGACGATTAAATTGACCGAAAGAATCACGAAATGCACGATATGCATTTTGATTTGAACGCCCATTTTCATAATAAGCCTGAATAACTTTAACGCGTTGCTCGATTATGTATCTTTCCATGGTTCAAATTGAGTTAGTCTGAAATTGAGAAATGTCAAATGAAATGCAGAAAAAAACTTGACGCTTAGGTGTGGTTCACATTCAACATCGGCCCTTAAAATTTACCACCCTTTACAATAAAGTACGGCAAGTTATGCAGGATGTTCCAGATACTAAAAGAATCCTATCTTACTTCGTAGCTCACTTTCTCCAACACCGTTAGCTCATTTCGTCGTTGGATTATACAGTCGGGCCTCTATTTACGTCTCCTCTTTCTAAATACATACGTCATTTTGATTTAAGTCGCACAAGTTTTTGATTCCTTTCGAAGTCAAGAAAAAAAGAAAAGTGGTTTTTGTGTGGTACTTTTGGGGGTATAATGTATGCTACTTACATCCCCCATTATATGACATATCGAAATAGAGCTGAACTATTGAACTGAAGTTCAAAAATATGAAAATATTTTGTTTTGGTAAAGTTTCTTGAATAAAGAAACTCAAAAACTATGGCATAGGCGTTATCCCCCTCCCACTCTTTTTCCGAAACTAATAATACTAAAAATTCGAGAAGAGCATGTAAATTTATGATTTTGGTAATTTTCAGACAAATGTACGTACAGCTATGGCCAAAATAATAGCAACACTTATTATTTTTCATCATTGGTAAAGATAACTCCTATTTCATTCGGATTTTTGAAACTTTTTTAGTTTCAACTTATTGACAAATATGTTTACAACATATTCTATGTACAATTAGTTGTATAGTTGAAAGTATATTTTATCACTCTTAACTACTGTGCTTCAGATAGCGTAATTGGCTGGACAAAAAAATAGCAACACCAAGTAATAACCTCCGTCGTTTGCCTACCTTGTCGTGGTGGAGGGGCTGAGTAAGGACCGATGATACTCTTGAGCTATACCTGGAATAGATCCAGGGAAGGTCAGGGTGGAGGTCAAGAAACTAAAAGGCAAACAAAAAGAACCTACAGTGAAGTAGCAAAAACACAAAAAAAAAAAAAAAAAACATGGAGAGTACAACTGAAAAAAAAGAAACACGGATGGGGATATACATCTAAAAGTCGACAGAGGCCACGGCTGCCGGCGAGGGCTTGGCCCCGAAAGGGGATATGTCGCCAGTGGCTACTACTACTCTCAAGCACGATACGAACACAAACAAAAATAAAAACAACTTCGGGTTGCAGCACCTCTTTACTGGAATAGATAAAATCACCGAAATGATAAGAGTAATGACACCACTCATCGATTGCCCCAGTGATGTTGTTGAAAAATCGTATACGTTCTCCACCAACTTCGAAACAATTTTCCCCGAAAGAGAATATTGGACGTATGAAAGAACGACAATAAACTCCAATGGGATATCGGTATATACAGACAGCTCTAACATATCAGAGGAATCAGGGGCTGGCATCTTCAGTGCTAACCCACCGATTGAACTTGCCATTCACCTAGAACCATTTGTATCGGTGTTCCAAGCAGAAGTCTATGCAATTATGAAGGCAACTGAAATACTCGCGGAAGACACCAGCGAAGGGAGGCAAATCGACATCTGCTCGGACCCTGATAATACAATAGGGGGCCCTCTGACAATTATTAAAACAATAATTAATGAAAAGATACGACAGGTGTTCAATAACTACTGGACGAATTTAGACACGTGCAAAGTAGCTAGATCTGTAATAACTAAACCGAGTAACAACACAGCAAAAAGAGTTCTTAACTCAAGCAGAACACAATTGAGATTGATGGTGGAACTTTTAACAGGGCACATCAATCTCAACAAACATTCGTTCAGACTCGGGATAGCTGATACAACAATCTGTGCCAACTGTGAGGAGGAGGAGGAAGATATAGAACATTTCCTCTGCCACTGCCCTGCTACAGCGAGACTAAGACTGAAGATTCTGGGATCTCCAAGGATTCCGGATATTACACGCCTCAGTAAGAAAGGAATCGGGGATATATTGGAGTTCGCCAGACGAACACTACGATTCCCCGATCACTATACGATATAGTTTCCCGTTGATACTACCCATGATCCCAAGACCTAAATCCTCTCAACACATAATTCCCAAAGCACAGCACTATTCGCTATAGTTACATAGATGAGGGGAACACAACGGGCCCAATGGAGGCCTAAGTGAAGAGCATAAGCTCACCCTCTTAAACCAACCAACCAATAACAGAGAAAATCGTTCGGATAATGTATTTTACTTAGTATATTTTTAAAAGAAAATTAGTATTTAGCCACAAAACCCATATTTTTAGTAACAGCATTGACTCTGTTCTTCATAGAGTCGACTAATTTGAGACATTTATCCAAAGGCATTGAAGCCCAAACTTCCTGGACGATTCTCCAAAGATCTTGCTTATTTGAGGGGTGGTGTTTATTAACTTTAATCTTCAGCTCACTCCAGAGGTTCTCAATTGGATTTAAGACCGGAGATTGAGAAGGCCACTGCAAAACATCGACACTATTTTGCTTAAACCAGAGTTTTGTTAGCTTTGCCGAATGCTTGAGGTCGTTGCCTTGCTGAAAGCGCCATTGGAAGCATGATATTCTGTAATATGTCTACATACTTTTCTTTTGTCATTATACCTTCGATAAGGTAAACCGGACCTACGTCCCACCAAGAAAAACAATCCCATATCATTGCACTACCACCTCCATGCTTCACAGTGGGTTTTGTGTACATTGGATTGCATTCTTCACCTGCTGGGAGACGAACAAAGTGCTTACCATCCATTCCAAAGAGGTTAATCTTAGTTTCATCGCTCCAGAGCACGTTTCTCCACTGCTTCGCTGCCTGAACGGGATCGTGTGGCACGTGGTAGAGTTTGGCAAAGGTAATGCGTTTCTGGATGTGTATTTTTTTCAGCAGTGGCACTTTCCTCGGAGCTCGAGCGTATAACTTCGCAACCACCAGAGTTCGGCGAATTGTCCTGATACTCACTCCAAGTCCTACTTTGCTTTTTAATTCTCTGGACGCAATGAAAGGGTTCGCTTTGGCTTATTATTAGCGCTGTTGTCTTTGGTGGGCATTTTTGACGGGCGTCCTCTGGTCTCGGAAAGTTTTCTGGCGTGTTGAGCATTAAAAACCATTCTTTGGGAATATCCGAGGGATTTTGCGATACATTGAATCGATTGGTCTTGATTGCGTAGAGCAAAAATGGTTTCTCGCTTAGCTTCCGAGCAATGCTTTCTCTGCCCATAATACTGTTTGCTAAATGCAGAACAATCATCTAAAATAGCATTAAATTATCAATTTATTTCCTAGTTTAAGTTCAAAAGCGGTTGCTTTTAAATTTAAATATTTTGTTGGGCAGCTAATACAGTGCCTTGTCACAGAATAATTGCTACTGATCGTGTATTTTCTTCTTTTTTGCATGCTTTTACACAATAATGTATTGACAACAAGTTTACCGTAACATTTTAGTGTGTTGCTTTCATAGAATCCAACAAAAGAGTACCGCTACGTACAATACTAAAGAAAAGTAGTAAGTGTTGCTATCGTTTTGGCCATAGCTGTTTATGTCCGACGTTATTCAAAACTGAATTTCCGTCTATCCATTCTTGTGTTAGGCGTCTCATCTCAAGCAAAACTGCCTACATGCCAAACTTAATCGAAATCCAGCAGTTCTTGAGTTAGGCGACTAACAAAGGCGACTTAAAGATTTTTGAAACCCCGCCCTTTACAGCCCACTCACACTTAACCCAATTTTCACGGATTTTAGACGAAATCCTACGATCAGTATGTACCTTTAACGGTTCTCCACCGTGTAGTTTGAGGACAATGTATGAAGATCAGCCATTTTTTGAAGATGGTTACACTAATTGATCGCAGGCATTCCTCTACTGTAGGCGCAAATTTTAAATATTTTTGAATTCTACTCAAAAAGATCTTTTCAGCGATATGTCACATGCCTATGCACGAAAACAATTTTTTGTTTTTCTTGCGACTTTTATTTGTACTCGAGGGACCTCCAAAATAACTGTTTTCTGAAAAATAGTACCAGAGTTGTGTTTGCTTTATTATTTTATATGAATTGTAATAGTTTAGGAGCTACAAAGTGGTGTCAGACGGTCGGACGGGGTAACGAAAGCAAGAGGAACGCTGAAAAGATCTGTTGATAATAGCCACTGATCGCAAAAACAAAAGTCTACACTTCTACCCAAAATATTTGTGATATGGTCAACAACCAGTTTACACACAACTTACAAACACGTTTTTTTTCCTCTCTTCCAGAACTTGTAGTTTGTTACCAAGGAACATGGGCCACATATCGGCACTCAAATGGAAAATTCGATACATCCCACATTGATCCCAGCCTTTGCACGCACTTAATGTATGCATTCTTCGGTGTTGAGCGAGATGGATCACTTCGAATAATCGACCCATACCTCGATTTACAAGAAAACTGGGGAAGGGGAAATATTAAGAAATTCATTCAACTTAAAAATCAGAATCCTAATCTGAAAGTTATAGCTGCAGTCGGCGGATGGAATGAGGGTTCAGAAAAGTTTTCCGAGATTGCCAATGATCCAATTAAAAGAAATCGTTTCGTAACGACCTCAGTTAAGTTTGTGAAGGAACAGGGCTTCGACGGACTCGATTTGGACTGGGAGTACCCCAACCAGAGGCATGAAACAATAATAAACGACGATAAGACTAACTATGTGATTCTGTTAAAGGAACTGAAAGAAGCGTGAGTTTAAACTAAAACACCCCTGTTGTGACCTGCAATACTTATTAAATTTTTCAGATTGAGTAAAGACAATCTTTTACTAACGGCCGCTGTTGGATCTGCAGAGTTCTCGTCATCTGTGTCGTATAACATTCCCGAGGTTTCCAAGTACCTGGACATTATTAATGTAATGGCTTATGATTTGCATGGTTCCTGGGATGAAGTGACTGGTATTAATGCCCCACTCTATGAAGGACCACACGATGTTACTGACAAGGACAAACAGTTAAATGTTCATGCCAGTATTTCCTACTGGATAAATAACGGTAAGTTAAATTGATCTCGTTTCTATGAAAGCCGACTGATTTTTTAAAATTTAGGTGCACCAAGGGAGAAAATGGTTTTGGGTCTACCATTTTACGGTAGAACATTCACTCTAGCCGATCCAAACAAAAACACAGTAGGCTCGCCACATTCGGGAAAGGGCTTGCCAGGCCAGTACTCCAACGAACCAGGCCACATTGGCTATAATGAAGTGTGTGAAAAAATGCTAAACGAGGATTGGACGTATGTTTGGGAGGAGACTCAGAAAGTACCATATATATACCGAGGAAATCAGTGGATTGGATATGAAAACCCAAAAAGCATCCAGTATAAGGCACAGTATGCTCTTGATCATGGCTTAGCAGGCGTTATGATATGGTCGCTTGAATCTGATGATTTCCATGGAACTTGTGGTGAACAGTACATTTTATTGAAGACAATTAATTCAGTCCTATCGGGAAATGGTGGAGTTGTTGTACCAAGTCAAACCACTCATTCTCCTGCAACTTTAAGTCCTTCTGATGTAGTGTGTTCCGACAGTGTTGGATATTACAGGGACCCAAGAGATTGCTCAAAGTTTTACTTTTGTAACCAAGGAACTAAATATGAGTTCCAATGCCCACCGAATTTAGTATTTGACACGACCATCAAAGGATGTAATTATTTAGATGTGGTAAAATGTAACGAATAATTTGAAAGTACATAATTTCCTATAAATTGTATATATCTGCAACGTAAATAAAAGTTTCAACTTAATCGCAATGTTATATGCACTTATTTGGTCAATTTAAAGAGCCACTGGTAGTGCCACCGGTAGAGCCACCTTTGAAAACATTCCTTAAAATCTTCTTTTGGAGCTTCTCAGTTTCAGCAATGACTGAATTAAGGATCTCCTCTTTGGAACTGAAGTTTAAATTTTTTCTTTATTTTTGGGATCAATGGAATTCTCTCAACACCTGTTGAGCGACGAAGTTCCACTTCTCAGTGTTCCGGTACTTACAGGGAAAAAACAGTCAGGACGGAACATCATAGTAAGAGTTTTCTGTTCATCAGTCTGTCACAGCTTAGAGTAGAGTTTTACTAACCTGCAGATAGTTCTAAAATAAAATTGTGAAAATATGGAAAACAAAAGTTTTGTAAGTTAGAATAAAAGTAAAAAAAAAAGTTACAATCCATCTAGAACGGATTGTATGATACCACCTCGTCTTCTAACTCACTCCTTATAAAGTGAGCGTTGTTGAAACAGATGCAATGATATCTTTCTATACAGAAGATATTTCCGTGATTTTAAAGAAATCACAAAACTGTTGTTATGGGCGTGTTTGTGGGCGGATTTTAAAAATGTGTACATTTGCACTGCTTCGGATTCTAGAAAGCTTATAAGTATACCAAATTTCATGTTTCTAACTTAAAATTCAACATACGGATGCATGGACGGACAAGCGAACGGACATGGCTACATCGATTCTAATCACAAATATATGTATGTACTTTTGGGGTCTATCGTTGTCTATCATGTAAAATTTTTTTTTTTTGGTTGTGCCAATGGATGTGGTAATCTTCTAAAGATACTAGTAATCCGGACTACCAGAATACACGATTCCCAAGCCCGAATAATCGATGCCAGTAATACGCCTATGTACTAATCTATATCTAACACTTTTCTACCACTTTCCCCGCGGGACTGCTGTTAGTGTTAGGTATTACTTCGCTGTGCTGGTAAATCATGCTATGCGTCTTGTGTTAGCTGCATCTTTTGTTTCTTCTGCTCTTCTTAGCTTTTCTATTCTCCGCAGCTCATTTTGAAGACTATTTACATATTGCCTTCCAATTCTCTTCCGACCGCAACATATGGTCGAGGAGTAACGACGGAATGGGCAGAGTAGTTCTCCATGCCGTTGAAGCGTGGGCTTAAAAGACTATATGCTCCGTTTCTTCATCTTCATCTGGGTAGGATGGAGGTATTTGCTATAACCGCGGTGACCAGACCGGAGCTGTGTAAGATGGTAGTTGCATTCCCCATATTTTCGACTTATCCAGTCTTGAATTGTCGGTATCAGTTTATTTGCCCATCTGCCTTTTATTATATTGGTGCAATGAGTTTGCCATATATCTGCTGATGCTGCCGTTTTTTCCATTTTGATCATCTCGATGCCATTGGCATCGTGCTGGTTCAGGGTTCTTCTATTGTATATTCTGAACATCTCGTCTGCGAGAATGTCGTTGAGGACCATTGCAGGTAGAACAAAGGCGGCCTCGTCTGAGATAGTTCGAAAGGCGCTGATTATTAGTAGCGCGCAGAGTCTAGTTGATGATAGTCTCCTTTTGGTCTCCTTCGTTCTTAGCGCGTGTGCCCAGACTGGGGCGGAATATAACAGAACCGTAGTGATAACTCTGGAGTGTAGTGTCCTATATAGTATATTTTGGCAGTTTGTTGTCCAGCATTACTCCAAGGTAATTAAATGTTTCTTCGGACCTGATTATTTCGCGAATTCTATGGTTATAAGGACAGCTTCTGTTTTATGATCGGCTAGTTCTGGTTCTAGAAACTAGCCAATCTCTTATCCGGGCAATTGCTTCATTTGTAGCTGATTCGACTGTACCGATCTGTTTAGATACTGTAACGACGGCAATGTCATCAGCGAATCCAATTATCGTTAGTCCGTCAGGAAGCGATAATCGTAGGACTTCGTAGTACATGATATTCCACAGTACCGGCCCTAAGACCGACTCCTGTGGGACTGCCGCAGTGACTTTGTAGTATTTTACCCCTTCATCGGTATTGTACCTCAGCTTTCTGTTGTTGAAATAGTTCATAACTGAACGCACCTGTACACAAGTGTGCGTTGGCGATGGGAAAACTTTGGGGTACGATTTGCTCGGCCATCACCTGTATTCACCTGATTGGACACCCTCAACTTTCATCTGTTCCCAAATTTGAAGAAATTTGTTTATGGGAAGCGCTTCGCATCCAATGCAGAAGTTGAGAGGGCCGTAGATGAATGTTTTCACAGCTTTCCAGACTCTCATTTCCGAGAAGGAATACTAATGTTGGAGAAACGCTGGACCAAGTGTGTTGAAGTCAAGGGAGATTATGTAGAAAAATAAAATCATTTTTTAACTGAAAATCGCAGTCTTTCATTGTCAGGCCGAGAACTTTTCACCTTACCCTCGTATTACTAAATATATAATAACCAATAGAGAAACTCAAAAAAGTGAGTCTGTACATATGTATGTTTGTGTGGCCGACTGCAGTCTTAACGGCTTGACCGATTTTCTTCAAACTTCTTATCTGGAGTCAATATTCGGTAGCTGATTTTTGAAAAAGATCGATTTTTTCGAAAACAAATTTTAGTCAAAATTCGTAAAAATATTTTACGGTTTCACCAATGATATGCAAGATCATAGCAATTTGCTATGAATACCCTTATATTGTTTCAGGGCACGGGCGTTTAGGAAAATGGGGAAGAGGAGCAGAGGAGAAGCCTGTGCATGTTGACTTTAAATGTTTGAAGGTTGTAGTAATGGGGAAATACAGAGCCTAGTAAATCATTCCACATTAGTGTCGTTCGGCTTATAAACGAATCCCTATTTTTTTTATAAAATAAGCGACACGACACATTTCTACGATGTTCGAGTGAATGTATGGTGTTCACAATGCCTCTATCACCTATAAGTTTTAACACGCGAATCTGTACCCTGTCTAATATGTGAAAACGGTCTTGGGTATACCAGACCGGATATGGGCGTTATTTTTCAGCTTTGGACGGATGAATGCCTTATAAATTGTAAAATATTTCTTGCAATACTTAAGGAATCCTAGACATTTTGCATCATTTTTGGCGATCTCGAAAACAGTGCTTGTAAAAAGGCCTTTTCCAGGAAACTCTAAACGAATACAGAACCTTTATTATTTTTTTTATTTTATGGCATCAATTAACAAGTAATTAGAGCAAAAAAGAAAAATCCCCGATATTTTCTTTTGGGATTTCCAATAACAAAAAACTGTTGTGTCTAGCTTGCAGAAGTATAGCCGCACGATATAAAAACTGCAATTTCTCTGCAATTTTCATTCAGTTTTTATTGTGATTTTGACAAATAAGAATGCCGCGTGGTACACATTTAACGGAAGTAGAAAAGGGAAAAATGCTATCAAGATCGGACCGTGTCATTCGAATTTTTTTACATGACCCGGGGTTATATGGCACAGCAATCCGACCTGGCTGTCCACAGAAGCTTACAAGTCGCGATCAAAGGCGAATAATAAAGGCTTCGTTCAAATTCGGAGTGAATTAGATTTAGATGTTTCGGTTTCGACGGTTTCGCGTAATATAAAACGCAGTGGATTAATCGTACGAAACAAAATGGTGCCTGCTCCATGTCTAGCAGCAGCCCGCAAGGAAAAGAGAGTGGAAATGTCTTAATCTAATACAATTTTTTTTTTAAATATTATTTTTAGTGACGAAAAGAAGTTTAATCTTGATGAACCAGACGGATTATTAGCACGATTTACGGAAGGAACCAAGGTTTTTTTTCGAAGAGCTAGATATCAGGCGACACAAGGTAACAGCCTTTTAATCAAATTCTGATAGAGAAATACCCTAAGGTGGGATTGTTTCTTCTCTCATATGGCTAATGTGTATTAAACAAAAATAACGGGACCAGGCAGAGATAGAATTAAAGTGGTCGCATATGTGGACGACGTGGTGATCTAAATCTTAGGAAAGATTCTCTTCGCGATTAGGAAGATTACTCGTATGGAAGTTGCTAGAGCAATCCTCCCAAAACTGAATTGATGTTTTCACCACCAAAACCAAAATGCCTGACTTTACCACTCTCACTATCCACCGTGCTAGATATCTTGCTAGCATCCTCGATCCAGCATAGAACAGCGGGTCCAAAGCGCAAATATATGTTAGTATGTATAGCCTTCTATGCCAGAACCTTTGGCAACAATTAGTAAACCCAACTATAGATACTGTATGTCCAATCCTCACCTACCAGTCACAAGTCTGGTGGTCCGTTATATGTAAGTAAGGGATCCGAAATCCGGATACTCGAGTAATTTTGGTATCTACTACTAGTAGTAAGTACTACTAGTTAGACGCCAAGATCTGCGATCTTTTTATTATATATTACCTCTCGCCATATTAAAAACATCGTACTGCTGACTCAACTGGATATTGGGCTGCTAAGCCTTACAGTCACAGTAACATCCTGAACTGGGAAACCAAAGATATCGGTAGAATTTCCAATAGACTACATTACCCCCTGTTGAAGATCTCGCTACAGGTTTCCCAACCAGAAACGGTGGACGGGAGAACGATTATAAAATAAATAAATATTTTGGAGCTAACAGCTCATGCAGTGTCGGCCTGGCCTAGCTTCTTGCAACCATTCGTGTTGTGCGATACACGAATGGTAGAGAAGAAAGTGCGCATTACAGTTTTAATCTTGAATGTTTGTCAATCCAACGAGACTGCTGGACCTGACAGATTACTGGCGGAGTTACTTAAAGCAGCTGGAGAAGAGTTGGTAGAGAGCATACCACCAATTCATTTCTACTGTTTGGTCAGACGATCCACAAGAAAGGAGACCCTCTCAACTGCGCCAACTACAGAGTCATCAGTCTCCTCAGCAGCGCGTACAAGTTCATATCTGCCATATTGTGTGAACGACTGAAACCTTTCGAAAACAATATAATTGGCCCCTATCAGTGCGGTTTTAAGCCAGGAAAATCCACAATCGCTCAACTTTTTTCACACTTTGACAGATTCTGGAGAAAACTCAAGAAGTCTAAATTGATACTCACCATCACTTTATCGATTTTAAAGCCGCCTACGACAGCATTTATAGAGACGAGCTATACAGAGCCATGTCCTACCAAACTCGTCCGTCTGTGCAGGATCAAGGTCGGTAACGATCACCAAAAGGATTTAGGCAAGGTGACGCGCTGTCATGTGACATCATACTTGAAAGGATGAAAAGTCTGTGCAACTACTTGCGTACGCTGACGATATAGACATAATTGGCAGAAATCAACGGTCTGTCATCGGTGCGTTCGCGAGTATTGAGATAGAAGTAGCCAAAATGGTCTAAGCGGTGAACGAGGGCAAAACGAAGTGAACGCTGTCAACAAGATAAGACACTCAACATCGACGATTTGAATAGGACGTCACAGTGGACAGGTTGTTAGGGACTTTGTATACATTGGCTCTGCTATCAAATCAGACAACAATATCAGCGCAGGGATTAAATTCTCACCAATCCCTGTTTCTTTGGCTTTGGCTCCTGCGCTATGGCGCTAAAGCATGAACAATATAGCGAAAGCGGGTGAAGATATCTTTGATCGTTTCGTTTCCGCTTGCGTTGACGGGATGTGTAGAAGGAGATTCGACGACGAACTGTGATATCGACCTAGAGCGAATGGACACCAACTGCCCGGCCTGCAGAGTCTTCTAATGTAACCCTGAGGGACATCGCAGTAGGGAAAAACATCGCCTTAGGTGGAGCGCACAAGTAAAAGGCGACCTCAACCAACTTGGAATGCGCAACTGGAGGCAGTTGGCAAAGGAGCGGGCTGACTGGAGAGGTCGGTTGAGGCCAAGGTTCACCTCGAACTGGAGCGCCATCTAAGAAAGTAAGAACTATATATTTCAACAAGGTAGAAAGAAACGAGCTCCTAAGCAGGACACGAGTATATATCGCCAGAATTGTATTTGCCAATTCAAGGCCATGCAGCGAACATATGTATCTCACACAACACTTACTGTCGCAGCTGTAGGAATGTAAAAGAGAAATAGGCACTTGCTCACTTCCTTTGCTATTGTCTCGCACTAGCCAGAGCCAGACAACATGCATTGGCAAACACTTCCTCGACGACCTTAAGAGGATCTCAGGAAAAAAAGTATTGCGGAAATGATTCCTTACCTATTTGTTTGCTCATATTACTCAATGGAATATTTCCACTCTGATCACGTTGCATGAGAATAATAACTCTGTTCCAATCGTCCTGGGCAAATAGTCGCAACAGATTTCTGATTTCAATTTAAGCGGCGAGACATATACACAAAAGAAAACCATCAAAACGACGAATAAAAAAACAGACAATTGAAGATAAATAGATAATATAAAAATGTTTATTTACATTGAAAATCTTCTTACATAAATGTATTGGAAAAGTTGCAAAAAATACATATTGTACATGAAAGAGTAGAAAAAAAAGTTCCTATTCAACTAAGTGTTTGATAAAAATTGTTAACCCTTACAATTCTAGCAATTTGGTTAGAATTCAGATAAAATAAAATTGATTTTATATCCTGGACAATTATGATAAATATCACTATTAATAAAAAGAGAGTGTTAAGTCGTCCTGATTATCTATTCTCTTCGTGTATTTCTTTTGTGCCTGGAGATTTCCTTCATAACCACTCTGGAGAGCATGGCCATAGCAATTACATTGGAAATTATCAACATATAGAACACATTCTCCCAGCCGTGACTTGATATCATTCCTGCCAGCAGTGGTCCCACAGCAGCACCTAAAAATACAAAATTAGAATATTAGCAGAGAGATGTGCCCAATGTACTTTCAATGTCACGTACCAATCGAACCGGTGCCGTCAATAATAGCGGTGACAGTGGCCAAAGCTTTTGCATTGCCTTCCAAGGAGCTGTGTTGCCCTAACTCAGCGCTGACAGAAGTTGTGATTAATGCGTATGGACCGTTGACTAATATACCTCCTAAGAAAAGCAGCACAATGCTGATTGACAACGAGACAGCTCCATAGTAATTGTATAGAAGTAGCTGCAAAGAAGAGAGATTTAATTTTGTTCTTAACATCGTTACGTGGCATGAAACTTACGACCGGACAAGCCATGAAGAGCATAACTGAACATGTAGATGCCGACATACCAGTGTAATCGGATACCATACCCGCCGCGATTGCACCAACAATACCTCCAACGTCGAATAATGTTGATAGATCAGCGCTCAAACTGGCACCTAATGTAGCTAAAATACAGAACAGGTTTACAAAGTGATTATAGAACACTGTACAGGTTCGTGACGATTTTTGACTTACTAGACGATTGAATATATAATGGCAGCCAATATAGGAATGTGTAGCTTACGAGTTTAGAAAAAAATAAGCACAATGAAAAGTCAACAACTCCAGGTATATATAGAGCACTGATTAGTCCGATTGGTCTTCTTTCCTGTACAACTGATGGGGGTCTGTCCAAAATAGGAGTTCTCTCTGTTGGACGATAACTCACTTCCTGTTCGTAAATAAAGAACAAGGTTAACTCTGCAGCTTTTAATACTTTATGAACTAGTTTGAATAAAAAATCGGTATAAAAAGACTAGATTGAGATTGGCAACAGCTCTCTTTTAAGCAATTCTGTAAACTACTGCCATTTTGTTTATATTATGTTAATGAAAAGTGGCAGGACGGGTGTATTTTGATCTCCGAAATCAGAATGAATAGAAATTACTTCCTTACTTATATTAGTTTTTGTATTGCATGCAGTATTTTGAGTAAAAAAAAATAAAGAATTACAGAGCGCGCTAAGAATTTGCGAACCATGTTATGCAATAAACTGAACAATTTGCGACTCAGAGAAAAGACTCATTAAAAAAATCTTAAGCTTGAGTAGGCGCCACATGGTTTAGTGCTTAAGTGCGCGATCACTAGCGGGAGACTTAAGGTTCGAGTACCAGAAAAACAGAAAAAAAAGTTTTTTCACCTCTCGCGAACGTCTGAAAAACATCCGAGAGTAAAATTGTCATGAGAACCTTCTCTCAATCGAAAAAAAATGACCCTCGGAAATGGTATAAATCTGTAGGTTGGCGCCAAAATATTTATTCATTTATTTTATTTTTTAAGCTTGAGGTATGTGATCGAACGTGCGATGACAATTCAGTGCTTAATTTCACCAAACTCTAAAAGCACACAAACCCATAAAAGAGGCCACAAACAGGTTCAGGATATAATGCTTCTACTATCTCCTTCACCGGCCTGCATATAACGCGAAACGCTATTATAGCTGACACTTAATTCTGGCACTGAGATACAGAAAAAAAGACAGCTTGAGCTGTGCCCGGCTCTATTCTCAGTTAACATTTTAAGCTGGATCATTTTTAGTGTTCTGCATCAGAATGGTATATTAAGTATTATGCGTGTCCATTTGAGAGTAAAAATGCTGCGAACAGCTCTCAAGCAGCTCTCGAGAGCAGCAAACTCGCAAGTGGACACAGTCTTAAGAGTAGCTCGCGGAGAGTTGAATTTTTACTCTCGACATTCGAACTTTTTGAGAGTCACTCGCAAATGGACACATGTTTTGCTCACTATCGGAGATTAGCTCGCAGAATTCCAACACAGTTCGTATTTTGCGAGTAGCTGTCGATAGTCAACATCTCAAAACGGAGAACATCGGAGGAAACAAATCAACTAATAGAAAAATATGAGTCTTTTGACTGGTATGGCTTCTCTTAATTGAGTATCCTTTTTAAAAATAGTGGGCCCACCGGCTTCTATTATATATTCTATTTCACTACTTGTCAAACGGCAAAAATCTCTAAATTGTTGAGCATCTTCAATTTGAAGCTCTCTTGTAAGAGTAGACCCCCGCACCGAATTGGTGACGATGATCTATCCATGGCTTAACCCAGCATTTTGTTTTTTTCTGTGCTAATAATAAAAGCAGCTGCAACCTTCCGCTTGTACGAATACATGTTACTTTCACTGATAACTAGCAGAAGAAATATATCAAGTGGACACGGTTATGAGAGTACTCTCAGGAAATAAACTCTCAAAATTCAACCAAAAAACTCACGATATTAATATCTCAAGAGTTAACTAGCGAAAGTACTCTCAAATGGACACGCACCTTTACGGAATACTAATGCATTCAACACGGAGTGTGTCTGTAACTTTTGAGCCGTTAGACCTACATAAAGCTAAATTTTTGAACATACATTTTATGTGGTGAACCGAAACAGAAACTTCCTACCCCAAAGAAACAAAAATTGTATACCGCATCAATTGCAAGCTTTAGTCTCAACGAGTTTGAATATACAAATTTATTTTTGTTTGTTGAACAAAGCCTGAAGACAAGGCGATGTAATACTAACGCTAAAAGTCATGAGAAGGTTACACGAAAAATATAAAAGGTCTCCTGTCGCAAACCGTTTTTGAAAAATTAGGAAGACGTGAGATTAAAAAAATTAAAGTAATAGCAATACTAAAAGTCGCTGCGAAGATGCTTTTACTTTTGACAAATTTCATAGTAATAAAACAGATTTAGTAACAGTCAAATTCAGTTTTTAGGTATGTTCGCTTAATTTTTGCACTAAGATTCGTAAAATCACATATTTCAAAGAGTGGGGGGAGAATCTCAGGTGAAAAAAAAAAACTAGTGAGCGCATTGAACAACAAAAGCTGTGCACGAGCGAAATGTCAGGAACATATGTATATGTATTAGCAAAACATTTATAAACTGTCAAAATGTTTGAGAGTGACAAATTGAGGAAAAAGTACATGAATGCATTTTAAGCTAAAACCTTACCCAAATGTCAATATGTTACTAAAAGTTTTGGTTGTTTTTTTTTTTATATTGTTGTTTTTTCTTTATTTGACGTTTATCAGTATGTGCCGGAAGAAATTCTTCAAGCGCATTCAAGCACTGAGAGAGAATACTCACTAGTCGTCAATGCTCTCTTTCTGACGCTTTTGACAAGTTAATGAATGTATATTAGACTGTTTCGAGAGTTTTAGTGCACTTTAAGGAGCTTTCGTATGCGTACATGAATGGACCTGTAGGAAAGCATTTTATGATTATTGTATCCGTTTTTGCATTTACTAGGTTTGTGCAGGTACTTTTCTTTTGAAAAACGTAAAATTTCTGAAATCGTAAGAGAATTCTCTCAAATTTAAGAAAAGTACCAAGTACCAAGCCAATTTTTAGATAAATGTCAATGGGAAGCATTTGTTTTTTTCAAAAAATCACAATTGCATAAATGCTTATCAAATCAATTTTGATAAGCATTTTTAACAAATTTGTTTCTTTTGATTTTAAATCCTTTTTGCTGTCAAACCTATCAACTGTAATTCATTTGACAGGTTTAATTTGTTCGTGAGGCGAAATTCCTCTGAAAGATTTAACAGTTTAATCACAGACATTGGGCAAGTTCTGGTTCACCGTTGAATGCTATGCCGCGTGACGTTTAACAAGGGGAAGCAGACGGGCCCTGCCAGGAATTTCCACCTTGTAGGCCCCGCCCATAGAATCCCTTCGACGCCGTTCCGTTGAAGGTTGACGTTGACGTTCACGTAATGCCGGAAAGAACAGTCCCATAAAATCCGTCGCATACCTTCGTTGACAGATTGAAATGTCAACCGATTGTCAATGACGATGACAGTTTCTCTTCTCTCTCAATGCTTCCCCCAATGAAAGTGCTTACTCTCAATTTGCCGACTGCCAACGGATCAGCGGACTCAAAAAGTAGAAAGTAAACCTAATTTATCCGTCGAAGTTCATACATGCGTCGGCTATGGGCCACATTCCATAAGAACACGCGTATTCTATCTACTCGGTATGTATCAGTTACAAACAACGCAGCAACGGATCAACGGATTCTATGGGTCGGGGCCATGAGTTCTCAGTCATCTCAATACACTCAAACACAGCCGGTCACCGAAATTGAGTTGGCTTTATATTTGTGACAGTTTGTGTAAATTCTCTTAAATATTTTACTATTTCGTGGTCAGAATAATTCCGTCGTGGGTAATTTAGATTTTTTAATATTATTTTACCTATAAAAATCTGTTTTTCTAAACGAAATTTCACAAAAAGTGATGGGTTAAAGAGTTTGGCATTTAACTTACCATACAGTCAGATTTTGCGTTTTCTGTAATCTAACATAACTAAGGTTGGTTTTTCTGTTGAGGGGAAATGTTTTTTTTTTTTTTTGTTATGAAACGGAGTTGGAATAGAATTCTTAAAAAAATCTTCCGAAAACGTACGAATAGGTCTGTTCCCATACTTGACCGAGTTGCAAATTTCTACGAAATTTGACAAAATTGGTCAAATCTACAGGAATTCCAGCGTACGCGAACACGATTTGACCAATTTTCGAAGAATTATGTAAGGGAACAAGCCTATTGTGGTTCATTTTCACATTTTGGTTACTGTTAACTTGTTCAGCTGACTCCGTATCATCGTTTTACCACGTATTATACCCAAAAGCATGTAACATTTGTTCATCCCCCATTTTCATTTCGAATGTTATTACCTGTCACTTTAACCTCGACTTGTAGGTACGTGAGCCAAAACTAAACGTTTTCCTATTTTAGAAGTGACATTCGAGTTTATGCTACTGATTTTTAATTAGAGACGATTTTAAGACACGAGTCTAAATCCGTTTATTTCTAAGGGCCTTTCTGTTTCATGTCTCCCTGTCTGTTTGCTCTTCCTCACTCGTAAAGAGTTGTGGGCAAACAGTAGAACTTTTCTTCGAAGTTATAAGCCTCAAACTATTCGTATCCCGTATAACAGCCAGTTCACAAGAGTTGAGTGAATCAAACTTTTGCAAAAGCTCTATTTAATAGTAGGTACCTGTTCAATCGGGAAGTTCAAAAAGAGTGTAAAGAGCTCTCGGTAAAGCACATACTCGTACTTGTGAATTGTCCAAAGGTTACGAGTACTATATTTCAAAATACAACAGATGTCGTACACACACCGGCAGAGCTCCTTAACCCAACATTCAATTCATGCAGAACATTAAAATCGCAATGATATTTGAAACCATATATGTATGTATATATATATAATTGTAAATATTTCTTAACTATGTTCTATGTATTCATAAGATATTTTGGAATTATTTTACAAAGACGGTCAACTAAAAACTATCAAAATCTACGGAAGTAGAAATGGTTGAGTACCTCTTCACTCCATTGTTCTTCAAAAATGCAAACTTTACTCTCAATTTTTATTTTAGATTTTTCTTATTAATACTCGTATTAGTTTGTAACACATGAGATGTTCGATTTTCACTCAGTTCCGGAATAAGAAGCTCTCGAGTGAATATCTATGCCAGTGTGAGACGTTTAGAGTTCGTTACAAGTACAGTTATTTGTTTCTAGGAATTTTTTAACATTCTATCAGTGTGTGCAGTTCAAATTCGGACTCTCTCGAACGCACCATTCGACGTTGGTTTAAAAAGTTTCATTCCGGAGATTTTAGGGTCGAAAACGAATCATGTGGGAAACTGGAAACGGTAATTGACGACGATATTTTAAGAGCACCGGTAGAAGCGGACCCAACGAAATCAGTGCGGTACATTGCACAGAAAATGGGAGTATCTCTCATGACAATAAGTCGACTTTCTCATAGCAAAGATAAAAAAAAATCGCCAAGTAGGTACCCTATGAACTGAACGAGTCCTGGAAACTAGAAATCTGTGCAACGCATTGCTCAAGAACCTTTTTTGCACCGGATAATCGCCTGTGATGAAAAGTGGATTCTGTATAGAAGAGAAACCAAACCAACCCTTAAACCCTGTCTTCAACCAAATAAGGTTATGGTGACAACATAGTGTACATCAAAAGGACCAATCCACTTTTAATTTCTTCAACCAGGGTAAACGATAAACGCCATCAAATATTGTGAGGAAATCCACATAGTGCATACAAAATTGGCTGAATAGCAGCCTGCGATGTTCAGTAGGCATAGTCCGATAATATTGCATGATGTTAGACCCCATAGCCCACGCATAACGGTGCAAAAACTAATTAAATTCTTCCCCATCCACTCAACGGACTATCACCTATTCCGGAGTCATTTTGCCGGCAGAAAGTATTTCGAAACCGAGCAGAGATCATAAAAGCCTTAGCAGATTTCATAGTCAGTACTTCTTCAAATGAATATTTGACCTTGAATCACACTGGAAGAGAGTTATAGATACCAACAAAATATTTATGAAAAAGTACAAGCTAATACTTTCGGAGATAGAGGGTCTCCAACCTTCATTTGATATGAGGATGGGGTGGAGAAATGCAAATACTACCTTGATCAAAAAGTTTCAGGAGTGACTATCGTGTTCACCTGATTCGAGTTTTTTTTTAGGTTGACACATCTGTCATTAACATTCCCTCCAAATTTTAGCGTGTAGCTTGACATTTGTGAAAGCTACGTTGTCGAGAGTACATCTGCCTCCGTGTGTGTTTTCGATTTTAAAAATGGGATCAACTTTGCAACAACGAGGTCACATCAAATTTTATTTTAAAATCGGATTCAACGGCTGAATTCGACCGAACATTCATCAAACGCATAGTTACTGGAGACGAGACGTGGGTTTATGAGTACGAAACGCAATCCAGTCATCAGGCGAGTGAATGGCGTACACCGAATGAGCCAAGACCGAAAAAAAACACGTCGTTTTCAGTCGATAAAGAAGGCGATGCTCACGGTTTTCATGGATTACAACGGTGTTGTGCATCATGAATTCTTGCCACAAGATCAGACAGTCAACAAGGTTTATTATTTCGGCGTTATGAGACGTTTGCGTGATTATTCGTGAGTTTTTGACCAAGAACTGTACGAATACTATCCAACAGTTACCGAATTCACCTGATTTGGCTCCCTGCGAAGTTTTCCTGTTCGATCGACTCAAGAAATCGCTCCGGGGAAAGCGTTTCAGCAGCCGAGAAGAGATAATAGAAAAATCGGAAACGGCTCTGATGGCTATACCAAAATCCAATAATAAATAATGTTTAGAGGATTGGATCAAGCGCTGGCGTAAGTGCGTTTCAGTCAATGGAGAGCACTTTGAAGGGAACAATATCGATTATCAAGAATAAACTTGTATTGCCAATTTTCTGAATAAATTTTATAACTTTCTTTCTATTTATTTTCGGTTCACCATCAACTATTTTTGTTGACTTGTGTGCATGACTGATCCAGTGTATGAAATTGTTTTATTATTGTCACGTTCAAGCTGACTTTGTTTTGTTTGTTTAATTTAATGTGGGTTAGATAATTCATTTGTGTGTAAACTCATGCATTTATGGATCAAATAGGTTTAGTCAAGCTTGTGTTTGATTTAGTGTGGGTTAGTTAATTAAATTGCAAAAGTTTTTACATACTAGTGGTGTTTGTCTGATTGACTTATTCAGTTTGGGTTCAACCTTACTTTAGTGACTAATTTATATTTCTGTTCTCCATCTAGTCTTTATCTCACATATCCACTAAAATTTAAAATTTAAAATTCCGAATACTATTTACCAAAACCCAAATTGAGTGAGAACAAATAAATATTAATTTTGTCTAAATCTCGTTTACGTGAGTTTCCTTCACCAAGTTAACTTCATGTGCGCAACCATTGAATATAATAATAAAACAACTTTTCTATACTATTTGTTGTCTATTAAATGTGCATAGTGTGCGCACGAAAATCTTAAATTCCAGTGGAAATGCTAATCAAAAGTCTATTGTTAAGCATGCACTTACAGAATCCATACTGTTTATATTAGGTAAATCGTCAATACCAGCCTGATAATAAGACAAAAAGATAGTTATTCAGTAACATGCAATGTTCAAATGATTACTATACATAAAACGTTCATAACGGATAAAACATTATCGTAAATACGTTCAAGACCAACTTACCGCGTCCCGGAAATCAGCAGTACCATCTTCAAGGTCAGAGGAATTGGACATTCGTCGCTCTGTTGAAGGTATCGGACTAAAACCAACTAGTTCAGGTGAATCCACGAGAAATAAAAACATAATGAAGCCCAGCACAGCCATTATAATACCAGGCACGATAAACGACATAGACCAATCCTTCTCAACATAGTGGGCTGCAATTAATGAACCCAGTATGTTGCCTATGGATGTGTGACTGTTCCATATTCCAAAAATAAGACCACGTTTCGATTTGCCAAACCATCGCCCGACAACAGTAACAACTCCAGGCCAACCAGTAGTTTGTGCGACACCAGCGCAAGCTTGTACTATCAAAAAGTACCATAAATTGTGAATGTTATACGTTTTTGCAATGCCAAACAGATACGAGAAAATGCCTGATAGCATCATTCCGAAAGAGAGGAAATAACGCAACGACACACGTTCGGCAACAAAACCCGAGGCAAACATTGCCGCCGCATAGGAAAAGAGGAAAGCAGAGTCCAGTGTGCCAAAGAGCGTTTGAGCATCATGTTCATCTGCAAGTAATCAAATAACAAAATAAAAGTATTGATCATATTATTCATTGTATTTATTGCTTACCAAATGGCGCATAGCCACCCTCAGTTGTTGAATTGTCTGGATTTGTGCAATTTGTATGCAAAACAGATTTTACTACCGAAATTGGTTTTCTTGTCATGTGATAGCACGTATACGCAAGGTACGTAAGTGCTAGAATCGATGTTTTGTAACTGCATGGAAAATAGGTCAAATTAAATAAATGCTTATTAAAGCTATCCTTATACAAATATGTGAAGAAACGCTACAATGCTTGAAAGATCTCGGGCTTAATGATTGAAAATCAATAAAAAGTATATTAAATTAGCTACGCAAATCCTACCGTCCTATCAGCTTGACATCGTTTTTCTTGAAAACTATGGAAAGATTCTTGAAAAGACTACACCTCTGCACCCGCTCGATCCACGAAAGGCGCCCTCCAATATCTCGTTAGAGAGGTCAAATCAGCCTACTGTGGCAAAGAAATCGCCCTTTGACATAGAAGGTGCTTTTGATAACACTGGTTATGAATCCATCACTAGTGCCATGAGACGCAGGGGAATCGATAAACCTACTACCAGATGGGTTAGGACTATGCTCGATAGCCGCATAATAACATCTTCGTCAGGAGAGGTCTCTATAACGGGACCGCGGCTAAAGGCTGCCCCCAGGACGGCGTCCTCTCGCCTCTCTTATGGTCGCTCGTGGTGGATGATTTATTGAATAGACTAGTTTAATCTTTATAACTATAGGCTAAGCAGATGATCTTGTGATCGTCATCTAAGGCAAACATGAAGACAATGTGTTTCAACTCATGCAAAATGCACTCCTTGTAGCCTCGGACTGATGTGCTGGCGAGGGCTTATCGATAAGCCCCAGCAAGGCAATCGTTGTACCGTTTACAAGAAGAAGAACACTGAATATTGGTTCAGTGACTCTAAATGACACAACCATTCGTTTTTCCGATGAGGTAAAATGGCTAGGAATTGTCCTCGACAGGAAACTTAACTGGAAATCCAATGTTAAGCATAAAATTGCCAAGGCGACCACTGCCATGTGGGCCTGTCGCCGTATGTATGGCACAAACTGGGGTCTGTCCCCAAAGGTCATATTCCGGTTATATAACACGGTGGTAAGACCCATCCTTACATACGCGTCCGTTGTCTGGTGGACGAAAACCAAGGAGGTTACATCATCATCCATCAACAAATTCAGCAAATTTCAAAGATTAGCTTGCCTCAGAATTGCAGGTACAATGCACACCTGTCCCACAACAGCCATAGAAGCTATAGTCGGTCTCACTCCGTTACACATTTTCATCAAAAAAGTGTCAATTCGCAGTGCAGTTAATCTTCGAAAGTCGGGTGTTAACAGTACATGGGATCATGTGGATCTCATGGATCTATTAACCGACTTCCCCGAGCTAGATATGTTTCCGACTTTACGCCCAAATCACTATACTTTGGTAGAAGCTTTCAGATTGAGATCCCAAACCGTGATAAATGGAATAATGGCGGACTGTTGCTTGATCCAAAAGGAATCGTTTGGTATACCGATGAATCAAAAATGGATTCAGGAGTTGCCGCCGGTGTGTATGGACCCAAATATAAGACTTAGAAATAACTTGGAAAGAGTCCTAGTGTTTTCCGGGCCGAGCTTTACGCTATCGAGACCTGTGCTAATATAAACTTGCACTCAGGCATCAAAGGTGCCGCTATCCGTATACTCACCGACAGCCAAGCGGCGCTTAAAGCACTGATCTCCCACCTGATCACTTCAAAATCAGTTCGAAGCTGCTTCGACAGTTTACAAAACTTGGCCCGAAACAATAAAGTAAAATTGTGGTGTGTACCGGGTCATGTAGGCGTTGACGGCAACGAAACTGCAGATCTGCTAACAAGAAAAGTTTACTCTGAGTTGTTCATTGGACCTGAACCCTTTTGCGAAATATCTGATTCAAACTGACCTTAAACAATTGGGAACACAACATGTGCATTTCCCACTGGAATAACTCCCAAGGTCTCAGACAAGCTAAGAGAACTGTCCAACCCTTTCACAAAAACGCAGTTGATATCATAAAATATGGCAGAAACGACATAAGAAGGCTTGTGAACTTCCTTACTGGTCACTGTCAATTACTTTACCACCTTAATAAAATGAGAATTTCAGACGATATCACCTGCCGCCTCTGCCTAGAAGAGGACGAAACCGCAGAACACGTACTATGTGAGTGTGTAGCTCTGTGTAGAATAATATCTCCATTAGACCTAAGGAACTTCTCCGCAGCTGTAAATATAGCTTTCATAAGAAAAGTATAAGTACTGCTGCTCTAAAAAGTGGCCCCTGGCAAAATAGATCTTTCTTTCCATTTGGGCGTGGACACATTTTACTTCAGATGGTCTGGAGTGGACCTAATTCTCAACCAACATGCATATCAATCTCTAGCTAGCCGCTTCCAGTTTTGAACATGAAGTTGATTAAGGTCCCTTTCCACTTGTGTGTCATCGTATGCAATAAATTCGAACCCTTCTAAGTCGATGTCGCTGTACAACCGGTAAACTTCGCTATACAAACGGGAATAAAAAGCACTCAAAGAATATTTTCTTTCAAAACAATCGAGGGTGTTTTCTTCCGTATTTGACAATGTCCATGCTTCTATGCCGTACAGCAGGACTGGGATGATGAGGATCTTATATAAACTCACCTCAGATGTCAATGAAAGCGCTTTGCTAATCAATTGCCTTCTTAGCTCAAAGATACATCGGGTGTTTTTTATTTTATAAATTTGCCAATGCTCCGGCGAAACCCTAAGATGCATGAAAACAGCGTTGGGAGAAATGAAGACAGAAAGATTTGTGTCAAGGTATGATCGGAGATGTTCTAAGGTGTCTTTGTGCATTCTGCATGAAACTCTGCGGTAGTAACGTGTCCGAAAATTCAGACGATGGTATGTTCCGCAATCAGACGGTATGTATCTCTCTCAAAATACTAAGGGTAGTGCCTTTTCGTATGAGCTCGTCAGTCTTACAATTTCCTGGTATGTGTCTGTGACCAGGCACCCAGCATAGATGAATGCTGAATTGCTCAGTCATCTTCACGAGAGACGCGGGGCAATCAAGAGCGACATTAGCTGTAAGTGAGTACGATACTAGGAACCATATTACCACTTGGCTTTCCGTGAAAATACAAATATTCTTAATAGATACTACATTACATTTAAGCCAGGACAGGTCTTGAAATACCAGAAATACACCACAATGAACTGAGAGGAGGGAGGAGATGCTCAAACCGAGCTTATCGCAGAAGATACCAGCTACGGGCATTTTGTGAAAAGGGAAATAGACAGAGAGAAGATAGATTGGTGTAGTTGGTTTGAAACTCAGATATTATTAGGTTTCAGTGCGTCCAGATAACTGGTGAGGATTTTTGTATTGTCGTTGCTTATGATGCACAGTATTTTTTTCGTCCTCCTGATGTCATCATTACGATCAAGTTGCATTTTAGCCATATGACCACCCTAGTACCAGTGTTATGCCTTCGCAGTAGAGTTGCCTAGCTTTCGCAATTGATCGACTTTTTTATTTATTTCATGCGAAATAATTAGATGATTCTTGACATCAGGATTCGAACTGTGAACCTGCAGCGTGACAAGCGATGATGCTACCACTACACCATGGCCACCCACAATGGTCAATGGAGTGTGAAATTGAATGAGACAAAAAATATTTAGAAATTTCAAAATAAGCAACACCCTAGTGTACCTACTCACATCCACACTTAAAAAATGTAATTAAAAACTATTACAATAGGGAATACGAAAATCAGTCGACTTTTTTGTTCGCTTTGTTTAAAGATAGAAACAAAAAACGACAGATAGGTAGATAAAAAAAAAAAAAAAAATATTTGGCGCAACAGCTCTTTAAGTGCCAGGGCCTACCTAGCTTCTCGCAACCACTCGTGTTGTGTGCGTTATATTTTTCGCACGAATGGAAGGGACCTACAGTTTAGTGCCGTATCCGAACGGCAATTTGTTTTGAGAAGCTTTCTCGTGACAACAATACTCTCGGATGTTTGTCAGACGTTCGCGAGAGGTGGGATCGTGAAAAAACTTTTTGGTGTTTTGTGGGAATCGAACTTGGAACTTCTTGCGTAGTGATCCGACACACTAACGACTACGCCACGACGCCACAATAGGTAGGTAGGTAGTCTCAAAAACAAAAAATCTAGTAAGACAGTTAGATATGAAAAATGTATATGCAGTCCATTCAAGGCTATTCAGTTTTATCTCGTCTCTCAATATGAATTTACATAAAAGCAGATAATATGATCAACGCCCGAGATCTCAAGATATTTATAGACTTACGTAAATGATAAAGTAACCATAATACTTACAGGAAAAATTTCGGAAATAACGTTCGGGGACAGCATTTTCGTGATAACGTTACGATAGTCCTGATACCAAAGGGGACATCATTGTAGTTTGTGCTCATCCTTCTTGCCTTAAGCAGAATCATCAGAATTCCACTTGAATTGTCATTAATAACTCAGCGTTCTCCACTTCGTGATTTTTATAGAAACCTATAAACAAATGATTTAGCTTATCAGACAGTTAACACTTTAAGCAATATGATCATAGCCCGCATCAAGACCACTCTGAATCATCACACATTCCAAAGTATCGCGATAGAACTGCGGGAGAATTTACTACCGACAACAATGCAAACACTTATCTACTGCAATGCTGGCAGAAACGTTAACAAAAGAGATTTTTTTTTTTCTTCAAGTCAGAGTTTAAATTGGAAGTCGATAAATGTCCTCACTAGATTCTTGGTCATCTTCTTTTGTTGGTTTGCATTCTAATTTCTTTTCTATAATTTGCATTTTTATTAGAATTTACTTAGCAGACTTACAAAATTACTAGTAATATTCCTCCTAGGGCGACAACATCCGTGAGTGACAGATGACAATCTGCGACTGACGTTTGACAAGAAAACATTGTTCTAGGTCTGTTCGTTTAAATTTTACGACAGGCCACTCCAGTGTGGTAAGCAGGGCAGTTGTCTTCAAAATCTAAGGGTGAGTACATTTGTTGTTTGGAGTTATACATGTTACAGACTAAAATGGTTAAGACCGTTTAACTGGTGGAACACAATGACGTACGTGCTGTCAAAAGTTGAAATACACGCAAATGTATAAATGTGTATACAATGAGTCGCTGTCGTAGTCGTAGTCGTGGTCGTAGTCGTATGAGTTGGGCAACTTGTATCTCTTGTCGTACGACGAAGCTAAGCAGTAGGTAATGGAGGAACAGCACACTGAACAATTTATAGAAATGGTTAAAGAACATCAAATATTGTGGAATTTATCACATCCGCTTTACAAAAATGTATATAAATAAAATTTAAAAATATAAATGTACGGCTTCATTGTGGGTGAATCTTTTGAGAGGATATGCGACAACGGTGCGCTTCCTTAAATGACAGCGACTACGTCGACGACAGCTACGTCATTGTATTCCAGCAGTAACTCACTGATCGCGATCAGGAAGTGTGACTGTAACCTATGACTTAGCCCCAAGCGTGATGAGTGCGTTGTGGAATTGGCTTGGGCTTAAGTTGGCTCACAGAATGAACTCAACTCGTTTTTTGACAGCAAAGCTGCATCTTTTGAATAATGGGACCAGAGTACAGTCAGAAAAATGCGTGCAGATTTGATTTATTGTACTGGCGAAAATCATTTTATGTCATAGCAAATATTGCAGTTCTTTTATCTAATTAATACATTATTTGAGAAAATTAAACTTGGAGATTTTAGTTAAGGAATAAATTTCTGCTAAAATAATAAATAATTTACCTAAAATAAAAATTAATAATTAAACTCATCATCAAAGCAAAGTGAAAAAGCCCGTCCTCATATTATAAGTTACATATTATGTTCCTATTTCACCAAAAGAAAAAAAAATTCTATATTAGCACATTATAATGTGAAAATAAATTGTGTTTTTCTGCATAATTAAATTTTGTCAACGCCAGCAGTGAAAATTCAATAAAAATCAACAGTTTACGAATAAAGTACAAACTAAAACAATAATAACGTGGTTGAATTGGGCACCCGATAAGGAATCTCTGTATAAGACTCTCAGTGACATAGTCCAATTGTATTGCACATAAACGTGGACATTATCAAAGACTGCTGAAAGCATCCTCAGTCTTTCTGACAAAATTCTTCTTAACCTTTTCTTCGACGGAGTGCACAAGTGCGGACAAAATTAAACCAACTTGATGTACGCAATTGGAAGCAGATGGCAACGGGTCGTACTGACTGGAGAAGTTTATTAGTTGAGGCCTAACTAATTATTAGTTGAAACCTAACTTCGGTCGTACTGTCAAATATAGCGATTCGTTTATAAGCCGAATGACACGAATGTAGAATGATCTACCAGGCTCTGTATTTCCCCATCACTACAACCTTCAAATATTTAAAGCCAACGTGCACAGGTTTCTCCTCTGTTCCTCTTTCCCATTTTCCTAAATGCCCGTGCCCTTTAACAGTATAAGGGTATTCATATTCCTTTTGGCGCGCAAATTATAAAAAAAAAACCATACCAGGAAGAGTAATGCTTTAAAAGTAAAGATCAGATATTTTAACAGGCAGTGTACGCTTGATCGTTCCTTCTTCTTACTCGTATTTAAGAAATAATGGAACCAGAATCCGGTCTTGGGGCCTTACTCTGTATTTTGATTCGAAAATAAAAATGATAATGATGAATATAAGCACTTAGTATGTAATCCGATAAACGAATTGCTAGACTCACAACAAAATCCAAAAGTTGTAAAAAGGTATTTAGCAACGAACTGCATTCGTTTCGGAAGAGCTAGAGAGCGTCAAATCAAATTAGAATATAAAAGCCCTTTCGAATAGTTTTTAAATTCAAAACGGAAGACAGAGCCTGACTACTGATTATTTATTACCGAAATAAAATTAATTTAAGTGAACCTACTCTTCATCGCTTTCTGTCAAACCCATCAGCTTTTGCTCATTTGACAGCTTTAATTTTTTCGTGAGGCAAAATTTCTCTGGAAAAAAATTAAAGAAAAATTAGCGAAGAAAAAATTATATATCTTTCCATTTCGCCTTAAGGCTGAACTATAATAGTGGGAAGCAATCGGAAGCTAATGTCATAATTCTACGTTAAGTTTCCTTCAGTACTGTCAATTGCTCAAGTAGCCCATAATAGGCGTATGTGTTCGGAAGCAAAGGTTCTCGTTCGATCACCGAAATCAAGCACCATCGGGCGCTGTTGCTACTTAGATGGGGGACCGCAAAAGTGAACGAAACTTAACGAATCGAAGCAAAAAGCTATTATGGTCACACAATACAAATCCCGTGTATTCGCTCTGTTTCGGAACTGGTCGTACGAAAGCATTCTACTATAGTTCAGCCTTTAGTCTTTTGATTTTAAATCTTTTTTTTCTGTCAAACCTATCAGCTGTTACTCATTTGACATTTTTAATATAATGAAAATTATAGAAAAATTGACGAAGAAATCATATTTCACTCAATTTTGTTAATTTAAGCGTTCAGTTTGCTGATGTTTTCAGACGTATTATTACGTTTGGATATGAGTACCTGAACGAACCTAATATTACGTTTTCATAGGAGTACCCTTATCGAAAGAGAATGGGTATTTTCATATTTTCATGTTATCAACTGAGAAACTTATATAAAAAAAGGAAAACACCGAACAGGGAAGATAAGAGTGGGGAAAACAAGACGGAATTTAAGTGTATTGGCAGGTTGTTGAAGTTAAAGATATGAAAGTATTAAAAATCCGACAATTGTCATTTTAATCGTCGCTGGTTTTTTGAAGAAATTTCGGCATTGATTCAGGAACAGCGCTGCGAATAAAATGACAACGGGAATCGTGGTGACTATATCCGCGAAACTAGTTTCAGTAATCCCCGTGAACGGGAACAGAATTTGACCAATTTTCGTCACTTTCATAGAAATTTGCAAGTACGGAAACAAGTATAAAATGGAAGCCCCAATCACAGCTCCTATAGGAATCGTACTTTAAGCTACAAAGTTGTAATTATGTGCAACAAACGATTGCTCTGTAGTACTTCGGCTTTGTAGTGACCGGCAACGACGAGCTGATTTGTTGGTTAAAAACGCTGATCTACTGAAGCTGATAGCTAACCTGTGCTGAGTAATTTTTAGTAATTCTGTTGGATTAAAAATCACCTCCTCAGTCAATAACAAATTTTATAAATTATTATAAATACGTACTAACAACTTTTCTATGATTGCCTACATGATAGAGCAGTATGACTTTCCCACCTCTTCAGGCGTCACACCGGCTATTTCATTAGCCTTCACTTCTAAATATGTGTTTTCATTCTTTTTCACCAACCACTCGGGCAAAGGCTTGGACCAATCTTCGGGGGGACTAGCGCGCTTCTTCCAGGTTGTGTTTGCGTAATGTGCCCTTAAGCGCTTGTGCCTCCGTTCTTCTTCGCTTTTTATAACCGCCTCACCAGCATCGACATCGTTTCCATTGGAATCTTCGTACTGAACACAGTTGTGGTAGTCAGTTAGCCACTGACTGCAGTCAGTAGTTTCTCCATTGATGAAGTACTGATGGAATCTGGCTTTGATGCTTGTGCAATCGCTGTATTCTTCTTTGTACATTTGGCATGGACGAATCTAGGTTTTGAATGTATAAATGCGTAAAAGTCAAGTCCTGACATATGCTTACCGCCCAAGTATCTTCTAGTTTCTTGTTATTACTGTTGCCATCAGTTCCCTCCAGTACTTTGGCCATCCTTTAACGTTCTCCTCACAAATTGTGAACGAGGACAACTTTGCTTCATAAACTCTTTTCAATTGAATTCAACTTGAATGTCACTTTGAAAGTTTGCCATGACACGGCGTTCAGCCAAGTAAGTATGAATGAGTAAAGAGACAGAATAGGGTGCATCTACGAATTAGTATTATTATAAAATCTTTATTCGAAATTTTCATAAGTATAACGGAGGCAATCTGACAAATTTGACAAAAAAAAAAAACGGAAATGCTCATTACATATGTAAAACAAAGTTTATTAAAATATAATTCAATATTTATTCAATAAAAAAACTTCAGCATCGATGACACCCTCTACGTCAGCATGTCTGAATTAAATGGTTTCTTGTTGATGTTGGCCATCACTTGGACAATGGCATCCTTTGAAGCTTGGATGGTATTTTTGGGATGTTTCGGTTTTTATGTTCAACTGCACTCCACACAAAGTAATCCAACTGATTTTCATTTCCCCCGCTTCTTAAGGCATAAGACTTATATCGGAGGTTTTCATGAACCACACTACAAATTTGTCGTTCAGCACTTGAATATCCCTTGTAATTGACCACATTGACGCTCCAGGGTTTAGGTGAATACTATGTTGCATTTGTTGAACAAGTTTGCTGTTCGCACGTATTGTATGCTTTACACGTTTCGAAATAGGCGAAACATAGCCTACAGAAGCCTCCAACTCAACGCGAACTTTGTGAACATGAGATATTTGTTTAGGTATTTACCTGACATTGTATTGTATATGGGGAAAACTTAAACGTCTGCTATCAGATACTGAATAAAGACATATGATCAAATAGTCTCAGCAAAATAAAAATTGGTATGGCATAATTTTCCATCTGCCGAGATTGACAATTTAATAAATACTCGTAAATAAAGTGGCATAAACAAAAAAACCAAAAATACCACTCTGAACTTTACACCACCTGACAAAGTTTTGGACACATCATCGACAAAAAAAGCAAAGAGAATTGGACTTAATATACAACCCTGAGGAATACCCGTTTCAGTATTGAAAGAACTTGTCTCAAAGCTACCACTCTACACAGTCGCGGTAGTGTTGAAGATAAGTTGCTTATGCCCTTAACAATTTTGCAAAGAGACTGAGAGTTGATAGCTTATACAACAAGGCATGTTTATTGATTGTGCCGAATGCAGTCTCAAAATCGACGAAAAATGAGTACAACTTTTTATTCTTATCGATATACCTTTTAGGAATTCCCGTAAGAGCGGAAACTGGTCTGAAAAATACTAAGAAGGTTATTTTGTTCCACCCAGCTCATTAGTCTGTGATAAAGTATACTTGTGAACATTTCGAGATACCCCTATAATTCATAACTCCAATGCAGAATAATCCTAAGTCCAAATTACATGTTTGCCTTTTATATTTAGCGTGCCTGGGTATACAAATTAAGACTCTAAGGAGATTCAAAAAAGCTAGCATGGAATTTTTAAAAGAACTCGCACACACGAAAATGAATGCGAAAATCATTTTACTAATTAAAGTAAATTTCTTTTATCACACTCACATCACCGTTTTCATAATTTTAATCGCTCTCTAAATGAAAAATAATTAAGAAACGTACAGGAAAGTTACAATCCGTCTAGAACGGATCGTATGATATTCTATCCCCCATCTTAACACCTAATAAAGTGAGCATGGCGTGGCGAGGGTATTTCCGTGATTTTTAAGAAATTTTATCACAAAACTGTTACAACTTTATCTCAGCAGAAAGTGGCTCCCAAAATTTGTAACCGATGTTTACGGATCCTGATAAGATATTCACAATCACTGTGATAAGCTTTGAATAAGCATTATGTTTTTTTTAAGAAAACGCCCCCAAAAAGTGGGCGTGGACATGTCAACGTCTACATATATTACTAAGACAATATTTTTTCAGTTCCTAGTGAAAAAATATTGAGAAATTATATTTTTTTAAAAGTGTGAAATCTGTGAGTAGATTTTAACAATTTTTACACTTGTACTGCTTCAGATTCTAGAAAGCTTATATACCAAACCTCATGTTCCTAGCTCGAAACTTGAGGCTCAAAAGTGGTAACATACGGACGGGCGGGCATGGTTAGATCGGCATAACTTTTGATGCTGATTACAAATATATGTATATACTTTTGGGAATCTATCGTTATAATTTCTCTATGTTCCAAACTATGTATGAAACTTAATATTCCCTGAATACGATATAAAGGAAAAATAGCTGCAGTCCCTGTGATCACAAATTATTATTTTGTTGTTTCTTTTTTTTCACAACCTAATGACTTCTTTTAGTACAATCCTTACGTCAGATTAAAAAATACGTTCCGTGAGCGATCATATACCATAATTTTCGTTCGTAAATTGCCGATCTGTCGTGGAAACTCAAGGTTCGAGTTCCAGAAAACACAAAACAAAGTTTTTTCATGGTCTCACCTCGCGAGATAGTTGTCATACAAGACAAACATTCCAGAGCAAATTTATCATAAAAAACTTCTTTAAATCGAAAAAAAAGTCCTTCGGAAACGTCATAATGCTCTAGGTCCCTTCCATTCGTGTGTCTCACAGCACTGCGAGAGGCTAGACCGTACTTGGTTTCCGTTATGCTCAAACCATAGATAGTGTATATGAGAACCACCACCACTTTTCAAGAAGCAAAAGAGTGCTTCATTGAAGAATGCACTTCTAGATTCTGAGGGCAAATAATTCTTGTTTTCAGTAAGCTTCAGTTGACCTGTAAACAGTCGCTTCAAGCTTACAATGATTAGGATAGATCTTCAAAATAAAGCTTATTTATAACCCTACTTTTCCTTAGAAAGCAAAATTGTTTTTTTTTTTTTTAAGAAAACGCTCCAACAAAGGGGCGTAAACCTCTGTAATGCAAGGGTGAAATATAGAACATGTAGATGTCTAAATATTTTATAAATACAATATTACTCGATTTTGGTAAAAATATTGAAAATAGGCCAGCTTAAGTGAAGTGGGCGTGGCTGTGGCGGATTTAAAATTTGTATGTATCTGGACATCTTTGAGATCTAAAATGGATATATACAGTTTTATTTTTTTAGCTTATTTAAGCCTCAAATACTGGTAAAACACAGGCAAATGGACGGACAGACGTGGCTAGATCGACATAACCTTCAATGCTGATCCCAAATAAATATGTATACTTCTCGAGTCTATCGCCATTACTTTTCTGTGTTTCAAATTGAATATACCCTACGGGATAAAGTATAATCATAGGTAGCCGTCAGGTGCATTCATCTTCATGGTGAATGTACAATTGTTAACCTTGATATCTCCAAAGCTTTCAATAGAGTGTGACATAGTGGCGGTTGTATTAGATGGTACTACACCATTCTCGATTAATGACATTGTTTCCTACGGCTCAGTACTCTTTCCGACTATATTCTCTGCATGTATTTATTTTCTTCAAAAGTGGGTTGACAATTCGAGGCGCAATCGGAATTACCATTCTAACACCAAAATTGACGGTATTTTACAAATGGCCGATTTGAAAAAACTCGATTTGCTCGAAAACAGGGCTTGAATTACGGGATCAGTAAACGTATTGTCCTTCACGTAATTTCTATTGTGTTTACTCAACACGTCAAAAATGCAGTGCTGTCTCTGAAGAGCGACACTAACGTGGATATCTAATGGTTTGCACATCCTTGCCTGTATGTATGTATGTAAGCCCAGTTTCTCAGTGGAATCAGCAAATTACTGCTGCTGTGAAAGGTGGGCCTAAATAGCAAGGATTCCTCAAAAGGAATGAACAGATTTTCAATCCACGGACTCCCGTTTCCTATTCGTCGCTTGAACATCACTGAAATGTTGGTTGTTTAGCCCTCCTGCATCAGTATTTTCACCATAAATGTTTGAAAAAAAAAATATATATGTATAATTGTGTCTCGTCTGCTTATTCGTAATACACTTTTGTGCATATATATACTTTAGAGTCCGCTACTATCGCGCGAGTTCCTCCGTCGCCCCATCAAATCTATCATCAGCCAGCAACAGCAACACAAGCCACCTGAAACCGACAGATCATCATCCACTCCGCAGCAAGCAGCAACGTGTCGAAGTAAAAGTGCAACATTGACATTATTGTAATTAGTTATTATTAAGCAAACCCCACAAGCGGACCAGTAGGGATGCAGTAAAGTGGGAAGGTTGTGATCCTTCTACTCCGGATCATAACTTCGCCGTAAGAAGAAGAAGAAGTTATTATTAAGAAACATATCATTGTACTTGCACAGGTGACATGAACAGCGCCTGCTGGGTTTCCGTCCTTATTGCTTTCCAAGTTAAAATCACCGGTGCAATTGATAGGTTGGATGTTTAAGTTAAAAATTGTATTCAATATTCAGGTCTTTGAAAATATAACCGCAACGTATAATTTGGCTTCCTCAGTATTTCCAAAAATCTATAATTTGCAAAAATTTAAAATGAACGCATATCAGTACCTCACTTTCTTTCCTTTCCTGTTCAATCTTTAACACTTCCACGTACCTATATCACTGGGTTTTCAAACTTCAAAGTGCACAGTTCTAAGTGGTGGTAAATATTGAAAAAGAACATACAAATTTCACCCGAAGAACTCTTCCTCGGGTTGTATTACCGCATCAGTGGACGAATGACTCGTCACGTAATATGCATTGTGTTGTTACTAGATCTACCAACAACACAATAGAAATTACGTGCTACCAACAACACAATAGAAAATTAAATGACGACCAATACGTTCAGTGATGCCCTAATTCGAGCCCTGATCTAACGAACCTCTTGTGGAGGTGTCGAATTCTGTAACAGCGACTAAATGAAAATATATTCATTTCCATCTACTACTTCTACTCGCTTCATTCATAGACTAACTTAACAAGACGAAATAATAAACAGTTGATTGCTCATACGAATATATAAAACGATATACTTCTGGACCTTTAAATAAACTTCGAAAAGTAAAAAAATAAAGCAAATCAAATTAAAATTAAATCAGCACAAATGCAGTCTGTTACTTCCCACATCATAGTGTCTAAGAACATTTAACTTAAAAATAACTACACAGACCCATTGTCATACTTCATCCGACGGCATGGCTCTTTGGAAGACTTCAGTTGATGTTACAGGTGACCTTCCGAGTTTATACAGAATATTTATGTACAAACTAAAAATGGAAGTGTTAAACGAGTTTTTCCTATAAAAAAAAAGAATCATCAGTTATTTGAAACAATTTTAAAGCTCATAATGATTTCCACGTACACTAAACAATATTCGAACATCATTCTTTTACAAATCCAACGTAAATAGCCGACAAGCGAGTTATACTTGGTATACAGGCATCTTTGAGCGTGACGAGCCATTACTTTTGGTCGATCCACAACATCTCCGTGATGACGACTTATTGCCCGAATAGTATTGAGATTCCTAAATGAAGGCAATAATATAAAAATAATTAAAATTCATAAAACCTTACCATACCTAACAACAAAGAGCATGTTTCTTGGCATCTCCCGGAGAGTTTCCATAATCCTATCGAAATTGTTTTTGGCTATTTGTTGCATGTACTCGATGTCCTTTTCGGAGAGCTTCGTTTTCACTTGCCCCGCGTTTATTTCGAAAGGAACCTGAAACAAGACTTGCGCAAAATTTTTATATCCATTTATATTCAGCTCTAAGGCACTTTTTTTCATTCGTTCTTCGTCCTTGAGTATGGTGGCTTCCCAAAATTCACACAATGGAAGCCGCACTTTTTCAGGCACTGTCTCATATAGTCCATGATCGAGCAGAATCAGTTCTACTTTGTTACTCTTTTTGCCCTTACGGACAAAAACTATATTGGAAGAGTTAGCATTAGAGATGTGAAAAATTGTTTTAAGATTTCAAATTACTGTTTCCAGGATGTGGATCAGCGTGCACGAAGCCTGTACTGAATATCTGCTCGGCAAAAATTGTGAATAGCTTTAAATCAATTTCTTTAACATTCAATTTCTGAACATGTATGTCGTCCATATTAGTGATTTTGATCCCATCAATCCATTCTAATGTTAGTACCCTCTGAAAATGCATATCGAAACTGTTCATCTGATAAGTAAAAGTATGTCTTCTACTATACTTGCTTGGTGTAGTCCCAGTAAACTTTGGGAATATGCACAAACTCAAACTTGCGCAAGTCTTTGGCACATTGTTCCGAGTTTTTGCCCTCTTCGATGAAATTCATTTCCTGGACGAGATTGTTCCGTACATCACGTAGTATCCAACCGAAATTGTAGTTCTTGAAGAAAACCTCGACAATATCTTGAAGGAAGATAATGGTGCCCAAGTCACTCTTAAAACGTTTCTGTAAGTCACCATATTGAACCTAGAAGGATAATATTTTTATTCGAAATATATATGGCTCTTAGGGCTTTTAAGAATAAAACAAATAGAATATTGTATAATTCCCAAGGATCCTATTAATTTCCGCGTCGTAGAAAGTCAAACTGCAGGCTACCGAACAGGTCTACAGGTTGTAGATGGTGGGACGGCTTTTATGTACATATATGTATGTGGAGAACTTTTCCGTTTGGCTCTACGATTTCCTATAAAAACACATACACCTTGGTCCAATCAACAAGGAGAGTAGGTGTCACTTTAAAACAAACATCGAACCATGACCCCCTCTACAGCGTCTGACCCAAAATGGGTTTCTCCAAGTTAGGAATGAAATCACAATAAGGTCATAGCTGAAAGATGAAACCGAAGATAAAATCTAGGAGTGTCTGACACTCTGTCGTAGGAGGCGACTAAAATTCCGAAGAAATCCAGGAGCCTGAGATTGTAGATTGTAGATTGAAGAACGAGGCGGGAGAAAGTCCCTTATCACTGCGCCCACAGGTGGGCCTATTGTGATGTCCTCTAATTAAAGCTCATCCATGATGCCAGATTTAATAATGAATCCGGCCATGTCTTTGGGGGTGCGCTGGCAGATATTTCTTCTGCTTTGAGGTAGAAGTTACCTAGAAACGATGACGTGTTTTGATAAGACAGTCACAGTGGCAAAGTTAGTGTTCTCCTGATTCTTCGTCTTCGTTGCACATTCTGCATACGTCGTCTTGTGCTATTTCCATGGCCATGAGGTGTTTTTTAGGAGCCTGAGATGCTCAACAACGAGTCAACTTCTCTTTAGTGATAGCACTAACTGCAGCAATCTTAAGTAGGATAAATATCACCTCGTTATAACAATAATCTAATTTTTTATTATCTGTGGTAGAATACGAGGCCGAGGTGAAAAGTTATCGGCCTGACGCAGAGATGGCGTTCCAATCAGCAAAAATTTATGTTTCCTGCCTGGGTGCACTTCTCATTAGTTCGTATGACAAGTTTCAACTCGTTCTCTCAAGTAGTTACTTTACACGAATTTTTGCAGTAGACGTCTTGCGGGTTTTTCGTTAAAATGGATAAACTTGAAAGTAGTGCGGTGATAAAATTCTTCGTTTTGGATGGGTTAACCCCTAAGGAAATTCACCCAAAGTTGACAAAAGTTTACGGGGACTCTGCTCTTTCCATGTCAACCGTTAAAAAGTGGACAGCTGAATTTAAACGTGGTCGCACGTCCCTCGAAGATGACCCACGTGAAGGACGGCCAAAAACCGCAACCACACCCGAAACCATCGAAAAAGTGCATGATATCGTGTTTGACGATAGGCGAGTGAAGGTGAGTGAGATAGCTGAGGCTATGTGTACGAGTATATCGGAAGAGAGGGTGCGAAACATCTTGCACAAAAACTTAGGGATATGAAAGCTCTGCGCAAGATGGGTGCCGCATTTGCTGAATGCCGATCAAAAGCAAATGCGCAAATGATTTTCGCGGCAATCTTTGGACCGATTCAATACGGATCCGACCGATTTTGTGCGGCGATTTGTCACCATGGATAAGACATGGGTCCACCACTACACGCCAGAAACGAAACAGCAGTCGAAGCAGTGAGTGGAAGCCGGTGGTTCAGCGCCAAAGAAAGCAAAGTCGATCGCTTCTGCCAGAAAGGTCATGGTCAGTGTGTTTTGGGATGCGAAAGGGATTCTGTTAATTGATTACCTTGAGAAAGGCAGAACAATTACAGGCGAATATTACTCCAACCTTCTTGACCAGCTGGAAAATTCGCGAGAAGAGGCCTGGCTTGAAGAAGAAAAAAATCATCTTTCACCAGGACAACGCACCTGCACACAAGTGTGCGTTGGCGATGGGAAAACTGCGGGATTTGGGGCACGATTTGCTCGGCCATCCCCACTATTCATTGATATTGATTTGGCAGCCTCAGACTTCCATCTGTTCCCAAACTTGAAGAAATTTGTTTCTGGGAAGCGCTTCGCATCCAATGCAGAAGTTGAGAGAGCCGTAGATGAACATTTTCACAGCCTTCCAGACTCTCACTTCCGTGAAGGAATACTGATGTTGGAGAAACGCTGCACGAAGTGTGTTGAAGTCAAGGGAGATTATGTAGAAAAATAAAATCATTTTTTAACTGAAAATCGCAGTCTTTTCATTCACCTTGCCCTCGTAAACATCACGATGTCAACCGAAATCGGAAATACTCGCAATTTTGAGCAACGCGCCGTAATAAAGTACCTCGTGAAAAAAGGAAAATCGCCTAAAGAAATTTACGAAGACATGTCATCGACTCTGCAGGATTCTGGTATACTATGGTTAAAAAATGGGCTCGCTTATTTCAACAAGGGCGAGAGAGCTGTGAAGACAACCCCCGCCCAGGGCGTCCTGTGTCAGTGGTCACTGAAGAAAACGTCGGAAAAGTGGAAAAATTAGTTCTGACCGACCGAAGAATATGTGGTAAATAGCGGACGAGTTACACATCAGCAAAAAACGGATTGGAGAAATTTTGCACGAGCATTTAAACATGAAAAAAATTTGTGCGCGTTGGATACCGAAAATGTTCACGCCGTTTGACAAGCAACGACTACTCGAGTGCTGCAAAGATTTTTTGGAGTTAGCCGGGGACAATCTCGACGAAATTTGCAACCGAATCGTAACTTGATGAGACTTTGGTTCGCCAATATGATCCGGAGCCCAAACAAGAGTTTATGCAGTGGATTGGAAAAGGGGAGAGGCTGCCGAAGAAATTCAAGGTGGAAAAGTCAGCTTCAAAGCTTATGGCGACTGTTTTCTGGGATAGCGAAGGCGTTTTGCTAATTGATTACCTGCCAAGGGGACTACGATGAATGGTCAGTATTATGCAAATTTATTGACTTAGGCAGGTGAAGCGGTCGATCGGAAGCGACGTGGGAAACTCAGGCACGGAGTGTTGTTTTTGCAAGATAACGCGCCTGGTGACACGGCGAGGGTTTCGAGACTTGGCCCCGAGCGGCTTTTTCCTTTTTTGCAATTTGAAAAAGGAATTACAAGGCCGGATATTTGCAGAAAGGACGAGATCAATGCGGCCGTAGAGTCATTTTGAAGGCAAAGAAAAGGATTTTTTTTTGTGGTATTGAGGCACTGTATGCCCGATGTGAGAAATGCATTTCACTCGAGGGGAATTATATTGAGAAATAACATTTATTAGTCGGATACCTTCTTTCACTTAATGCCTTAGGCCGCGAACATCGGTCAACGTCTGATCCAGTGCGGCGGCTGAATATGAACTAGTAGAAGTAATTGATTGATCTATAATACTTACGGTAAACAAAACTAAAGCTAAAAAATAATAGCAATGGACAAAACAAACAGATTAAATACCCCGGGTGGCAGACCAGCTAAGTCGGAAAATCCATCCTCTTCGGATGTCGGTCCCATGAATTCTGGGGAGGACCATTTATTGCTTTCAAAACAGACCACATAATCACACAAAATCAAGGAATAAAAGACAAAGCTAACGATAAAAGCAACAGACAAATTGCACCACCTCCAATAATGATCTCAGGGTTAAAGATATTTGACGAGCTGAAGAGCATCATTGAAGAGCATCATCTGAAAAAGAAAGTGCCGAGAAGATTTACACTATTAAATCAATTGTATGCAAACAAAAGCGTGGAAAATACCTAGTACCTAGTACCTACATTTGTTGCACCCATTGCGCGGACAAGAATAATGTGTACCCAAAGATTGACATAACATTTGTAGCAGTTAACGTCACAATTGTTTATTTATAATAATATTTCAAATTTGCTAATACCTTCGCTCTAGAATGAATTGAGAAAGTGAATCGCATCTCTCTCGTAACGCTTCATAAGTGCGGTGTGAACAAAGGTTCAATTTTCAAGACGCTGCAGCAGCTAGGTATTAGCTTAATCTTTACTTATCGGTGTATAAAATTAAATTTCGGGGATACGAGCGACAATAAAGGCCGACTGTGATCTGGTCCTAATCGCACGGTAAGAACGCCACAAGTCATCAAAACTTTTAAAGCATAAAAAAGTCCCTAAATGAAGACAACGCTGATACGTAAGATGAATGTAACTCAAAAGTCAATGATTCACATATCAAGAAAGGCTTGAGGCCGGGGGCCTTCATACGCCGTACTAGAAAAATGCTGACTCTGGATTTTACAAAAACTGGGTCCACAAATCGAAGTGACTCTTGGTGGAATACGCTGCTGTTTTGTACAGAAAAATTCTGTTTGCCGATGAGAAAATCTTCACAGTGCAGAAGAAATTAAACAAATAAAGTGATAAGGCATATGCACGGTCATATAGGGAAGTGTTCGAGCCAGTCTCAAGAGTCAGTAAAGGACACCACCCAGAGTTAGCTATGGTGTGCTGGGTAGTCTCTTATGCCGCGGTCACTAACCTGCATTTTTGCAAAAAAAAAAGCCTCGAAACAGAGACCAAAGTGTACCATAAAACCATTTAAGGACACTTTGTGGAACCTCTAAACCATACTCTATACCAAAAAAAAAAGGAAGAAACATTCTAGCAAGATCGTGCGCCAGCTCATAAGGCGAAAACTACCCATACTTGGCTCAGAGAAATGTACCCCGTTTTATTGGTACAAAGACTAGCCTTCCACCACCCTAAACCTTAATCCACTTGATCACAAATTGTGGACTGTCTTAAAGGACATTATGTGCCACAAAAAATACCCTAACATGGAACTCTTAAAGCGAGCTCTGACCGAAGCTGTGGCCAATTTCCCAATTAATAAGGTGTACTGTAATTGATGAGTGGCCAAAACGACTAAAGACTTGCATTAAGGCCAAGAGAAGTCCTTTTAAATGTGCCTAACAGTACTAATGTCTATACTAGGTAGCAAATCCTATTCCCAAATTGTTAAAAATGTGAGAAAGAGTGAGTAAACTTCCATCAATGCTGGCACTTATCCTCAAAACAATAAATGAAAGGGATTTAACAATAAAACAGTTAAGCGAAGAAGTCGCTCTCAAAAAACAATGATGGACAGAGCACAACATGGAATGCAAACGAAACACATTTCCCCATGGCACAGTCTTAATATTACAATGATATCTCGCTCCACATCAATCTGACAAAGCTAAAGCCTCGGCTATACTTATTAGAAGAACCTGAAACATTATGAAGAAGCCAATTTCACTAATTACAATATGCAAGTAACAACAATAAGTTTTGGTTTAAAAAGAGCTTAAGGTAGCTTACCCAGGTGCCCCTGAACTGAAGAAGACTATACAGGATATCAAAATTTGCTAGGACATAACTTTGTTGTTGGCGGTGACTTCAATGCCAAACATACCCACTGGGGATAGGTTAACAAAAAGAGGAAAAAGGCTTTATCAAGTACGCCGCAACTACAACTGTGAATTCTTTATCATACCCAGCTTCTTTAAATAGCTCGGCAGTTAGACCGTGAATGAATTTATGAAAACGGTCCAGCTACTACCGAAAAATTATCTAAAATTATAAAGCGAAAACGTTGTTTACATACAAACACCTCAATGCGATGATTTTTGCAACAAGACAATCAATATCATCTCTTCCACGGGCTAAATCTCAGTTTCAGTGCCCATAAGGCGTTATCCCTTCGACACTGATTTACGATTTACTGGTGCAATCAGCACTACTTTTCAAAATTAAAAATTGTTCTTATGAATAATGCTCTTCAAACTCTTAAGAATTTTAGCGTCGTAGCTGGACATTTGTAAAAGCTATGCCGTCGTCGAGAGTGCATCTGCCTCCGTGTGTGTTTTCGATTTTTTACGATTTTAAAAATGGGTTCAACTTTGCACCGTTTGCATCAAATTTTGCGTTAAAAACGGATTCAACGGCTAAATCCGACCCAACATTCATCAAACATATAATTACTGGAGACAAGACGTGGGTTTATGAATACGAATGGCAATCCAGGCAGCAGGCGAGTGAATGGCGTACGCCAAGTGAGCCAAGACCGAAAAAACCATGTCGTTTTCAGTCGAAAAAAAAGGCGATGCTCACGGTTTTCATGGATTACAACGATGTTGTGCATCATGAATTTTTGCCACAAGATCAGTCAGTCAACAAGGTTTATTATCTGGGCGGTATGAGACGTTCGCGTGAAGCAATTCGCCAAAAAGACCGGATTTATGGGCAAACAACTGGTGTTTTGCACCACCGATAACGCACCGTTGATCGTGAGTTTTTGACCAAGAACAGTACGAATACCACCCAACAGCTACCGAATTCGCCTGATTTGGCTCCCTGCGATTTCTTCCTTTTCGATCGACTCAATAAACCGCTCTGGGGAACGTCTTTTAGCAGCCGAGAGGAGATAATAGAAAAATCGAAGACGGCTCTGATGGCTATAACAAAATCCGATTATAAAAAATGTTTCGAGGATTGGATCAAGCGCTGGCATAAGTGCGTTTCAGTCAATGGAAAGTACTTTGAAGGAGACAATATCGATTATCGAGAATAAACTTGTAAAATTCCTGAAACTTGTTGAACAAGGTAATATCAGGACAATAAAACTTACCTTGACTGCAACATCCTCTCCAGTTTTAAGCTTTGCGCGGAAAACTTGAGCCAAACTCGCTGCTGCTATAGGCTTATAATCAAAATCTTTAAATATCTCTTCTGGCAAGAGCCCAAAGTCATTCCTGAATACCCTCTTGACATCTTCCTTCTTCGATGGTAAACACTCATCCTGTAGCTGACTCAAAGTTCGAGTGTATTCGATTGGCAAAATGTGATTTATAGCAGCAACTCCTTGGCCAACTTTTATATAAAGACCCCCATTACGTAAGCAAGTGTCAAGTAGCCTATTCGCGCTCTTTAAGTGAATATCTTTAAGAAGTTTTTCATAGTCTTCACGGCCCTCCTTCCTTTCGAGCAACAAGTAGTCAAACGAAATTTGAGTGGCAACTTTTAATGACCGTAAGAATCGACTAATCGCTCCACAATATGTAAAATCATTTGCAACGTAATCATAAATAATAAATGTTGTCAGGACGGTACCAGCGCCTATTTTAAAGTACGGTCTACCCCGCTTTTTGTTTACGCTGCCACATTCTTTGATTGGGCTGCTCGCAAAATATCTCGATACAATTAATCTCTGAAATATTAAAACACAGCGCTCAGAATTGATTCACTTTGCCAAATACTACTTACAGATGAGGATTGCATGCTTTATGGAAATTGTCATGAAAATGTGAATTTTTTTAGAAATTTATAAAATGTACTAATTGCTTTGGTCTTTGATGCATAACAAATGCATAAACGTCAGTTCCGCGCTTTGTTTTGGTGTCAAATGACGGACTACAGCGACATAGAGTGCGTTTCCGGTAGAGCGCTCGTTTTGTGATCGTTGTGTTTGTTAAATACGGTCCGAGGCGAACTGATGGCACGGTAACGATCACTGGCCGCGTTCCCAGCGCACGCTTCCCGCTAGCCACTTTCACTTTTAATAATAGGCGTGTTCCACTTACGGATCCCACGGAGACTTATGAGTAAAAGGATATTTTTTAAATTCTCTGAGACTAACCTTTTTGGATTCGTCTCCTCATGATCTCTCAAAAATCCAGGGAGCGGTATTTTGAAGTTTAAGAATGATAAATTAGAGCTATAGGGTTTTTTGATGGAAAAGATTTCAGAAACAGTTTCACTTTTAATTTTATTTTGCAATTATTCTAATATAAAATTGCTACAAAAAAAGGCACAGCACACTACAGGATACGAGAGCAAATGCTTTTGCCAGCTAAATCCTCCTCAGCGGATAATTCATGTTCCACTTAACAAATATTTTGCGCTGAGGAATCGAAAGAAAATCTCTAAGGGATCTGTAAGTGAAACACACCTTATTATCGATAACATTCGATTGTTGTTATGCAACCTTTTAATAAAATCAAGTTTAACTAATACCCGTGACGTACCAAAATCTTTAATCCCACTTAATCCACTGATAGCGATCAGGAAATCGGTCTGTCACCTATGACTTAGATTCAAACGAGATGAGGGCGTTATGAACCTGGGCAGAGATGAACTGTAAAGATATACCTAACTCCGCAGTCCCCTGCTCAATAACCACCTAAAAATGACATCTCTATTTCTCTCTTTTGGCGAATTCGGTGCATTTTCAATGGTTTAAAGCTAAATAAAAATGAATCAAATTGTTTCAAAAACCCGATATAGACTAGATATTTATAGCTATATAACTACAATATTTGCTAGGACTTAAATTGATTTTCTCCAATACAATAAAACAAATCTACCCATATTTTTTGCGAATCTGTTTCGGTCCTACTTTCCAGAAGTGGCAATTCTGCTGTCAAAACAAGCTCGAGCAGAGTCGGTTTAAGCTTAATCCAGTTCCATAACGCACTTATCTCGTTTTGAGCTTCATAGCTGATAGACCGACTTCCTGATCGCGATCAGTTAGATAAGCAGAATTAACCATTTGGGTCTCTCACGGGTCTTAAGCCGTGTATCAATTGGTTTAAAATTTAGTAGACACAAACATTTTTGTCAAGTCAACTTCATAAATTTCAAAATGCGGCAATTTTTTTTCATTTCAATTTATCCTGATATTCTTTTTGCGCTAAAATCGTTTCCTTTAATGATAAAGTACAATCAATTCTGAAGAGAAATACTGGTTTTTATAATTTTGTACTTAAATGTCAGGCAGAATTTTTCGATTAAAATACTGTAATATGCAGGCTACGGCTCGAGTAGATAAAACGATATTCTGTGAAATTTATTTCTTTATTTTCTAGTCTATAGAACAATTCAAGTTCACACTGTACTATCCTTCGCAATTCTTTTCTTACAATGTCTCTTTCCTCTCAAATCACTTTATCTCCTTTCTATTACTTAATTCACAAATCCAAACTAATTACTCCTTCTTGTTAACTCTCAACTTTCAATTTATCACAAAATTACAACTTCGCCTATTATCACTTTTCTAATCTCTTCGCCACAGTTTAAAAATCACTGTCTTTCCTATTGATCGCCATCTGTCCTTATATAGCAGAAGTTTCAGATAGCCAGAAACTTCTAGCAAATTCTTCGACCACTGGAAATAATTCCAAGATGACAATCATTTCTTCCAGTTATAATTCTCTCTTTATCCGTGGCTTTGTCAGCTATTGCGAACCTCGAATGAAAGTACAGTTTGGAATGGGCTGTAGGAGCGTAGTTATTATTCTACATTATTGTTGCATACTTTTAGACGATGTTACACTGCCCCCCTCTTAGACTTGTTCGTCCCGAACAAGTGCGTCCTCACTTCGACCATTGTATCGACTCAGTCGGTCCACATGAACCACTTTCATTTTGGCCCTTGGTCCTCGCTGGATGCGGTAGACAACATCGTTGATGCGGGTTACTATTCTGTATGGACCCTCCCAGTTCCGCTGCAATTTAGGTGATTTCCCCTTTTGGCGATGGGGATTATACAGCCACACTAGATCTCCTTCCTGGAATCCTGACGTTGTTGCCTTGGCATCATACCTGGTCTTCATGCGGTCGCTCGTTATCTTAATCTGGCTTCTGGTCCTTTGGTGTATGTCCCTAAGCCTTTCCCTAAGGTTCGCCACGTACTCTTCTTCATTTCTGGGCTCATTGGTAGGAGATCCAAATTTCACCTCACTGGGTAAACGAGCTATTCCACCAAATAAGATTTCGAACGGCGTATGTCGAGTAGTGCTATGCACGGCACTTCTATAGGCCATCAAAAACAAGCCAATCTGCCGGTCCCAATCCCATTGGTAGTCACCTACGACCTTCGAGAGATGTTCGTCCAAAGTCCTATTGAAACGCTCCACCATACCGTCCGACTGTGGATGAAGCGGGGTTGTCCTTGTCTTTTTGATTCCGAGTAGTTGACACATCTCTTGGAAGATTCTTGACTCGAAGTTCCTCCCTTGGTCAGAATGCAATTCCAAGGGCACACCGAATCTGCTAACCCAATTGTAGACGATCTGCTCCGCCACGGTTCTGGCTTCCTGGTTAGGGATCGGAAACGCTTCCGGCCACTTACTGAAGTAGTCCATCACTACGAGTATATACCGATTACCATTGTCGGTTTCCGGAAAGGGCCCTGCGATGTCAATGGCGATTCGTTCGAAAGGTGCTCCCACGTTGTATTGGTGCATCTTACCTCGAGTTTTGGTTCTCGGACCCTTACTAGCTGCACACACGTCGCATTCTCTGCACCAGTCTTCGATATCTTCCTTCGCTTTTAACCAATAAAAACGTTCTCGTACCTTTTCTAGCGTCTTATTCGCTCCCAAGTGGCCTCCGGACGCCCCGCCATGCATTTCCTGTAACACCTCCTTGACCCTCGTCCGCGGTACTACAAGCTGCATTACAAACGACTTTCCGTCGGAGGATTCCCATTTTCTTCTCAGAACACCTTCTTGGACATGGAGGGAGTCCCACTGCGCAAAATATGCCTTTAAGGTCGGGCTTCTGTGAGAGATGTCCTGATGATCCGGTTTCTCCATGTTCTCCTTCCAGGCCAGAATCGGCTCGATATCCGGGTCTTCCTTCTGAGCGTTCCGGATCTCATCTACGCTCCAGCCGGCGATAGGTTCGGCTCTCATTCTTTGGATGGAAACCAGCTCCCGTTCTTCCTGACGCGCACAATGTTTACAATCCGTTCTGCATGGTCTCCGGGACAGTGCATCCGCATTAGAGTGGAGTTTTCCTTTACGATGCTGTATTTCGTAGTCGTAGATTTGCAGCCTTTCGATCCATCTTGCGACCTGACCCTCAGGACTCTTGAACTGTAATAGCCATTTTAAGGCTGCATGGTCTGTGCGAAGAACGAACTTCCTCCCGTAGAGGTATTTGTGAAAATGCTTCGTAGCCAAGATCAAAGCTAGAAGTTCTCTCCTTGTCACGCAGTAGTTCCTTTCTGGCTTAGAGAGCACCTTGCTGAAGTACGCAACCACCTTCTCTTGGCCGTCATGCACCTGGGAGAGTACGGCTCCTACCCCAACATTACTAGCATCTGCATCCACAATGAACGTTTCCCCGGGAGTGGGGTAAGCCAGTATCGGGGCATCGCATAGCCGTTGTTTAAGTGCCTTGAAGCTCTTCTCGCACTCAATTGTCCATTTGAATTGTTTTCCCTTTTCCGTCAACTGGTGCAGGTTCTTTGCGGTCTGTAGTAGGTGGCTAGGCCCAGGAAGCTCCTTAGTTGGTGTTTATCCTTGGGGACTGGCCAGTTTTTCACCGCTTCGACCTTCTCTGGATCGGTTCTCACTCCTTTCGCTGAAATTATGTGCCCCAAGTACTTGACTTCCGCTCTAAACAGGGCGCACTTCTTGGGGTTGAGCTTCAGGTGGGCACTTCGAAGCCTTTGAAACACATCCCTTAGATTGTCTCGGTGTTGCGCAAACGATTTTCCTACGACGATGACATCATCCAAGTATACCAAACAGGTTTTCCATGTTAACCCTTGCAGGACACATTCCATCAATCGCTCGAAAGTCGCCGGAGCATTGCACAGCCCGAATGGCATTACCGTGAATTGCCATAGCCCATTTCCTGCGGTGAAGGCGGTTTTCTCCCGGTCTTCTGGATGGATCTGTACCTGCCAGTAGCCACTCTTCAAGTCGAGAGTGGAAAACCATCGGGCTCCTGATAGTGTGTCTAGCGTGTCGTCAATCCGTGGTAGAGGGTAGCTGTCTTTCTTGGTGACGTAATTGAGCTGCCGATAGTCCACGCAGAACCGCGTGCTGCCATCTTTCTTCTTAACCAGTACAACCGGTGATGCCCACGGACTTTTGGAACTTTCAATCAGACCTTCTTTCTCCATTGCCGACACCATCTCTGCAACTTCTGTCTGCTTTGCCAATGGAAGGCGCCTAGCAGGCTGACGAATTGGTCTAGTATCACCAGTGTCTATTCGATGTTGTACCAGGTGTGTTCGGCCGTATTCACCGTCCTGTGAGGCAAATACATCAGCGTACTCATTGATAAGATTCTCTGCCATAGTTCGCTGCTCCTGATTCAGCTCACTGGACTGGAGAATCGTCTCTCTCGTTTCCGCTGTCCAAGGTGATGGGAGAGGTTTTGGAGCATCACGTTCAGATATTGTTGCGACGGCGGTAATCGGCGTGCATTTTCCAGTCACCTCCCCTCGCCTTAGTTTGACAGTGTGTGGTCTTGTGTTCAAAACTCTCACTGGAACCATGGTGTTCTTTGGTTCGACTAACGTCTTTCCCACGACGTAGTCTTGAGAATTCTTCTCTGGGTCTGGTTCTACTATGTAGAGTCGGTGGCTCCCAAGATCACCTTCCAGCTTCGTCCAAATGATTGTCTCTGAAGAGGCGGCAAAACTTCGTCTTTGCTGATGACTGTCCTGAGAGTTGCGGCATTCTTGTTTCCGTACACCATCGGAATCTCCACATTTCGATACCTCAGTACTTGCATCCCGATGTCCAAGATTACTTCATTTGCTTTCATGAAGTCTATTCCGATGATGCACTCGTCGCATATATCTGCCACCAGAAACGCATGGGAGAACGTCAGTCCTGCCAGAGTAATCGTAAGACGAACTTCTCCAAATACCTTCGCCATTTCCCCTGTTGCAGTCTTCAGGCAGTAGCTGTTGGTGTTGTGCAGCCAGGAGCCTTTGACGATATCTCTTCTTACAATGGAGGCAGTGGCACCTGTGTCGATGGTGGCTACGCACTTCTTCTTGTTGATTAGTGCCTCCACTGTCAGGCTCTTGTTACCCCGTTTGGTTTGCGAAACTTGAATGGTGGTCCTGGGGGCCTCGATTCCAGTAACCAACTTCTGCCCCGCGAAGTTGGTCCTTACGCATCTCCCGACTGCTGGTTTTGGGAAGTCTGACCGACAGGATGCTTCCTCTCTGCTTCTCCTACTTCCGCAATGTGGACAATTTCCTCGTCTAGGTGCACTTCTGCACTGCCGTTGTAGGTGTCCGGTTTGGTTGCAATTCCAGCAACGGATTTGACTTCCGCGAGCTTTGACGGCTGTTCTCTGGCATGAGCATTCCACGACGGACATTTCCCTGACACGGTGTATTCCCTGGTATGCTTGGTCCGCAGCCTTCATTGACAAAGCGAATGCCAATGCCTCGGGGAGTGTTCGCTTTTCAGCCATCCTTACAGCCATTTGCAGTTGTCTGTCCTCTATGGCCTGAATAAAAGCTTCCACCGCCATTTCGTTGATAAGCTCCTCACCGGCTTTAGGGTATGAAAGATGGGCTAGTCGCTCTATATCCGCTTGCAACTGTTGGAGCGTTTCCCCCCTTTTCTGGACTCGACTACGCAGCTGAACCCTGTACACCTGCTGCATGTGTTCATCCCCAAACCGCATCTCGATAGCCTGAACCAGAGAATCGTAGTTCTGCTGTTTATCTTCCGGGATGGTCTGCAAGAGCTCCGCAGCTGGACCCCTCAGTGCAAGTGTGAGTGCAATGGACTTCTCTTCATCGTCCCAGCTATTGGTCATTGCGGCCGCTTCGAATTGCCTTTTATAAATTGGCCATGATGTTTGACCATCGAAGATAGGAGGCTGCATCTCCTTTCTTCTCAGACCGTCAGTGGAATATTCCCGTGCTTTCTGTCTCTTCACGTTGCTGAGCTCCTTAGCAAGATTTTCGACTTGCTTTCCTACTATCTCGAATTGCGTATCCACTTTTTCAAACTGAGTCTCTATCTTCCCGAACTGAGTTTCATGTTTCTCAAAATTTTCATCGAATCTGGTTTCGACTTTTTCGAGTTGCGTCTCGACCTTCTCGATTTTCTCCTCGATCACTTCGAATTTGGATTCCAAGTTCTTGTTTTGCTCATCAAGTTTACTTTCCAGAGCATCTAGAGAATTCTTTTGTTCGTCCATCGCTTTCTTTTGTTCATCCAGCTTAAGTTCTATAGAATTCTTTTGGTCATCGAGCTTATGACTTTGATCTTCTATTGCTTTCTTTTGTTCGTCCATGACTAACTTAAGTTGCAGGAGCAGACTTGTTATACCCGGGTCGGCTACTGTACTTGCTGGTTCCTCTTCCACGTCAAACTCTATGTCATGCGGATTTTCACCTTCCTGCGTTACTGCTTCTTCCAGACGAATCAGTAGGGCATCTTTTCCCCCAGTTGTGTCGAGATTCCGCTTACTGAGTTCTGCCTTTAGTTGAATTATAGTTAGTTTTCCCAATTTGCGACCCATTTTGCGCAACTAATTAACTCAACGCAGAAATCGTTTTTTTTTTTTTTTTTCTTGTGCAATTTCACACCACGGAAATAGTTATTCACAGAATAAGTTTTATCCCAGCTTCTGACACCAATGTAATATGCAGGCTACAGCTCGAGTAGATAAAACGATATTCTGTGAAATTTATTTCTTTATTTTCTAGTCTATAGAACAATTCAAGTTCACACTGTACTATCCTTCGCAATTCTTTTCTTACAATGTCTCTTTCCTCTCAAATCACTTTATCTCCTTTCTATTACTTAATTCACAAATCCAAACTAATTACTCCTTCTTGTTAACTCTCAACTTTCAATTTATCACAAAATTACAACTTCGCCTATTATCACTTTTCTAATCTCTTCGCCACAGTTTAAAAATCACTGTCTTTCCTATTGATCGCCATCTGTCCTTATATAGCAGAAGTTTCAGATAGCCAGAAACTTCTAGCAAATTCTTCGACCACTGGAAATAATTCCAAGATGACAATCATTTCTTCCAGTTATAATTCTCTCTTTATCCGTGGCTTTGTCAGCTATTGCGAACCTCGAATGAAAGTACAGTTTGGAATGGGCTGTAGGAGCGTAGTTATTATTCTACATTATTGTTGCATACTTTTAGACGATGTTACAATACAGTCAACTAATGGAAGCAATTAACTAGTTTTACAGTCAATTAATGTATCTCTATGAATCATGTAGTGTTTAGAATAATGTATAACGTTATTCGAATTTAGTTACCAAAAATTGAGAACAGTTTTAATTAATTTAATTAATTCTATCGGTAATACTTTCCGACCATCAATTTCCGATTTTTCATTCTATCAATGACATTAAAATGTCAAAAAGCAGTCTAAAATAGGATGTAACCAAGTTTTATTGATCTGCGGTGGAAAGCTTATTAAGTAGTAGACTAATCCCAGTTGATTTTAATCGAGAAACAAATAATTTCGAGCATTTATTGCACGAATTCATAATTTAAATGTCGATTGTTTTCGAATTTTATTCAACGATCTCATCGCTAATGAATTGTAAGTAGCAAAGTGTTCTAGGGATCAATTTTTTCGCTATATTCCCTCTAGCATCAGTAGCGGAAAGTTTTGTCGGCCTACCATCCTGGTAAGAAAGATCGTTTTGCTAGGTTCTAGAAGCTTGCTTGGAACGCGTCGTTTGATTCATGAAATTCAACAGAAGTTTGTAGATGATTGAACATTTTTTTAAATATGTGCAATGTGAACACTCTATTTATTTGTGTGCGTTAGAGATTCAAAATGACCCGTTTATATCTATCGTCATGAACAATATCATAACTGAACACAAATTTTTGCACGTTTTGACGTACAGAGATTGGAGACTGATTGAAAAAAAAAAAAAAAGAAACAGAATTTGTACACATTTTTACACTGGGTACTTTTGTCTATAAAAAATTAAAACTGTCGAATTTCAGAAATTGAAAGAGAATTCTCTCAAAATTAAGAAACTTACCCCGGCACTTTTGGAAACGCTTATTTTTTCCAAACAAATAAATAGCACATTCCACAAAACAAATTAAATTTTTTGTTTTAAATCCTTTTTGCTTTTATAAGCTGTAACTCATTTGACAGTTTTCATTTTTTCTTGAGGAGAAAATCATATCTCTCTCAATTTCGCAAATTTTCTCAGTATGCCAGGAGTTTGCAAATGATTTAAAATATAATATTACATTCTCATATAAACGAACCTCTTTTTTTTCGCTGAACCTGTAAAATCCGACTAACAAACAAAATACAAATTTTAAGGTGTTCAAAGAAAACGGAATTTCCAAGTGCTCAATGGATCTTCTACTAAAGAAAAATTAAGGAAAATTAATCCTTAACATCCGTCTTAACATCCATTAATTATAATTTGAATTCCCTTTTACCTCCTTCAAATATGTGTTTTATTATTTGTCAAATTTTGAAGGCGTAGCGACGATATGACAAGTTAGATTATCACGTGACTTGGACGTCATGATTCATTCGTGAGAAGAATAACAACAAATAATGGCAGAATATCAAAAAATAACTACGAAAAAATTCTAAATGGTTGTTCCTGAAAATCGAACTACGAACTGAAAAGTGGAATGAATCCCCCTATTGGTCAATTCCACACTGGTATTCATCAGTTGTCGAACCGTCTTTCTTTAGGCAAGACGTATGAAAGGCAAGGATAAATTTCTACAAAAGTGATGTACTTTGGAGAGATATTTGGAGCAGAAATTAGACCAATTTCATCTTATGTTGTCACGCACTATCTTATAATGCAATGCAGTGATATAACAATATACACACATTCTTATATCCTTATTTATCTAATTTAGGTGATGACTAATGCGATATTATCGGTGTGGGAGCGTTTAATGTTGTTAAACCAGAGTTGCAACTTCTGGAAGAATGCCAGTGTGGTGTGTTCCACTTAAGGATCCCTCAGAGATTTTCCTCCGATTTCTCAGCGGAGAATATTTGTTAATTGGAACACGAATTAGCTGTCAAAGCACATGTTCTCCTATGTTCTGGCTAACTTCTCAATTTTTTTCTGTATTCTGTCGTGTGCTGTGAATTTCTTGTAGCTACTCGTATTTCATATTAAAATAATTGCAAAATAAAATAGAAAATAAAACTCTTCTGAATTAAGTGTAATTAATAGAATCAGCGCCACCAAAAAACCGTATGACTACCATTTGTTATTTTTAAATGCCAAAATACTTTTCTCTGAATTCTTGACAGAGAGTGAGGAGACGAATCCAACAAATTTTAGCCTCAAAACAATCTCCAATTCCTATGAATTAGAGGGATATATAGGTGGAACACGCCTAATGTGTATAGAACTTAAATATCACATACTTCATTTGTCTTAATTTAATCAAACAGAACTTTTCGACTAGACAGTACACAGTGCAGGGTGTTTCTGAAGCTCATTTAAGAGAATTTATTCACCTGACAGATTTGATTGCATGTGTGCAGGAAAAAATCCTTCATTTTTATTTTTGTTTTCTACGGGAACTTATAAATACACAAATAAATCATAATTATGAGTGGCGATTTCGAACCTTTGGAACCAAGTCTAAAGAATATTATTGAACAAACATCCTTAAAATGGATATTTGTCGGTGGAAAGGGTGGTGTTGGCAAAACGACCTGCAGGTAACTTTAATTATTCGCAAAAATAAATAAATAAAATGTCGACTGTTGTCTAATTAGTTGCAGTTTAGCTGTCCAGCTTTCCAAGGTGCGGGAGTCAGTATTGATAATCTCCACTGACCCGGCACATAATATTTCCGATGCATTTGATCAAAAATTCACGAAAGTTCCAACAAAGGTAAAATAATTCTGTTTTGATCTTTTCGCTTGTGTGCATTATTCTTGTTTTAGGTTAATGGCTTTAATAATTTATACGCAATGGAAATTGACCCTAATGTTGGCCTTAATGAGCTTCCAGACGAATACTTTGAAGGTGAAAATGACGCTCTTAAGCTAAGCAAAAGTGTATTGCATGAATTTATTGGAGCCCTACCAGGTATAGATGAGGCTATGAGCTACGCCGAGGTAATGAAGTGAGTACTTTCGATTTACATTAATGTATTTGATTTATTAATGGACGAGTATAAATGTTTGGGGCGGGTAATAAATTGTTCATCCTGTAGTAGAGTCTAGTCGTACAAGTATTGATGGATAATCAGTTTCATAAACTAATCTGTGGATGACGTGTCAGTCTTTCATTGGTTTCTGAACATGAGCAGCTTATGTTCTCTTTCGAATCTGCACATGCACTGTGGTTTAATACCGATTCCAATCGTTGAGTGGCCCGCTAACACAAGATCGAGCTGGTTGGAGACGCTTGTTGGTTGGGACCATGTCTACCCAGACTTTAGCGCCATTTTCAGTAAAGTATGCTTCGCGTGTTGTAAATATAGTACGCAGAAGTTTGTTCAGCGGTATGGCGCATCAGTCCGAAGTTGCGCTGGGTCTCAACCACCAAACCTTTTCAGACAGCTAGATCCTTAAATAGCTTCCCCCAAATTAAAAGTACTTAAAAATAGCAACGTGGAATGTTAGAAGTAGGTATAGCGCGGGCAAATTTGAAAATGTAATAAAAGAGATGAAGAGATTGAATATACTCATTCACAAAATTATTCGCACAAATACTTTTTAGCCAAATATGCGTCATTTTTCTTGGTTTTCAACTTAAAAAAAGGGATTTTTTTTTTGTTTTTGTATTTGCCCTGTATATTCAACAGCTGTATTCTTGCTGAAAGATAACGAAATCCAAACTAAGGGTAGTGTGCCTACCGTTCTTTGAATTTTGTATGGAAAAAGCATACACAAAATTATCCGCACAAGCACAGGGATGTTTTGTAAGCTGCATTCATTCGGTTAAATGACTTGGTCGAGGCAACAAGCATTGACTGTGGACTATTTATTTATTTTTTATTTATATGGGATGGAAAAAATCGGAAACATCTTTGGAGGAGCGAAAGCTCATCCTTAACCCTTTGCGGACCAAATAAATTTTTCTAAAGAATTAACATTTTTTCGGATAAATTCTACTTCATTATGCATATTAAGACACAAATCAAACAACAATATATATATATTTTCTTTAGTTTAGTCAAGCAGGTAGGTGGTTCCACTATAGTACCACTAGGAAAATAAACGTGTTTGGGTATTTTTTTTTTTATTAAATTTTTATTTGATTTCATCGTTTTTTTTTTTTTAAGGGAAATAAGCAAAATTAACAATTGCTATGGAATGGAATGAAACAATTTCTTTTATCCTGAAGGCAGAGGCCAACATTGCAGGAAGAGCAGTGCCATCTAGTGCGACGGGGCTTAGCTTTTGTGCTGCAATAAGAACAACGCACCTTATTTCCATGACTTGGCATATGCGAGGACTTATCGACTCGTCTCTCTAGAGGAACTTGTACTTTGAAACGGCTTATTGCTTCCATTGAGCTTTTCCTGCCACTTTTAGCCGTTTCAGACTCGGTGCCAATCAGCCCATTAGCGACTGCAAGACGAAACTCTTTTAGCGATAATCTGGATACTTTCATTATAAGCGATAAAAGAATTAACAGTGGTAACATCAACAAAGTGCCAGAATATTCGATGCCACCATTTTTTGGATTTTCTGTCAATTTCGTAGCATGATTTATACATGTCGCTTTTGTCGACATAACCCATGTGCTTATTGTAGTCCTTTACCAATTGCAAGCACATGAACTCCGATTGTGATCCATCTTTTTGCTTCCTCAAAATGTGCTCAACATCTTGGGGATTGTGAAAATTACTAAGAAAATGGACAGGTTTATTGTCCATCCACTTTAGAGCAACGATGTCAGTCTCAGTAATTCGTCAATCGGAATCGCCCCTTTTCATCCCCTTGTCCATCAATAAGTCCTTTGGAATTGCTTTTCTGGTTTTCCTTGCTGTATCACATACCAGAATTCCTTCCTTTTGCAAGTTGTGTTACAAATACACTGAATTGAAAAAATTATCAATGTATACTTCGTAGTTTTTCTCCACTAATTGCCTGCTCAAATCGCTTTCCCTGTAGAAAATGTTTCAATTGTTTAAATTCCTAAAAAGAAAAGACCTTCAAAGTTTGTATACCTGTATAGATTTGAAACTGCGAAATGAAACCGGATTCGTTGGCTCGAACCCACATCTTGTAGCCCCGTTTTATGGGTTTCATAGGCATGTATTGTCGAAAGGATATTCGTCCTTCAAACTTTATCATCGATTCATCGATTGATTGGTGCCTAGAATGTTTGTAACAGGCTAGAAAGGTTTCCGATAGCTTGTCCAGCATTGGCCGTATTTTGAACAATTTATCGTACTTTGGATCATTTCTTTTTGGCTCAACCGAAGAATCATTGACGTGAATATGCCCCAGAAGCCAACTAAAGCGGTTTCGGGACATGGAGGAACTTATGAAATGGTCTCTAAGGTCTTGTCGAGAAGACCAGTAGTCCTTGTAACTAGGCAACTTTTTTATCCCCATGAGAATATTTATTCCCAAGAAACATTTGACTTCTTCCACTGTAATTGGTATATAAGACCGGTGTACGTCTTTTTGAGTGGCATATAAATTTGTTTGGAATGTTATGTTTAGAACTAGTTGTTCTGAAAACAAATGCAAAAAGAAGTCTAAGGGACTCTGAATATTATCCGGAAAGACTGGTCCAACTGTTTCATTGAAAGTTTGTGGCACTGCAACCCTATTTAGGGATGTGGACCATGTAATATTAGGGACTGTAGTATCTGGTGTTAAAAAAGTTGATAGCGGTAAGTCGTCTTCTTGATCCCAGTCCTCCACTTCATTTTGTGAATCAATTTCTCTAAATGGCTCACTTTCAGCTTCAGAGACAACAGACTCATTATCCGAAGGGATGTCTGCCAACAAAGCTCAAAAAGTTTCCACACACGGTTGCCTGCAATATGCAAATTTTTTTTACGGGTGTGTACTTGTGGTCCCAATCGGAACCATATAAAAAACTTCAGAAATATATCGAATTATTTCTTCTGTTGCCAATATCTCTATCGATTCCATAAAATCAATAATAGTAGCACTTAAAATAAGCTGCTTACCTTCCATTTCTGATAATTTAATCACAGCACCAACAAAAACACGCGATCACTGCGAAAGCACAACCAATATGACAATACTCTCCTGAAATTCGCCTGAATATCACTAAACAACGGTAAAATTTTAATGTGGTACGATTGCACAATGCATGGACGTATGTTAGACTCAGGTGGTTCCAACCAGCGCTTACTGGGGCGGTAGAAAATAATCTTTATGTCGGTGGTTCCACGGTGGAACTACCGGCACACAAAGGGTTAAGCTAGTTTGCCAAGGAAAGACATATCGGGAGACTGGTGATCTTGTTGGAAGATCATACACCGTGGTTAGGAACATTGTCCACAAGTTTAGGAATGAAGGAAATTTGGAGAATAAGTCAGGTAGGGGGCGAAAGAAAATACTGTCGGTAGCAAATGAGCGGCATATCATCAAGAAAATTTAAAAAAAAACCCGAAGACACCTGTAAAATTACTGACCGCCGAGATGTCTCAAATAATTAATAAATTCATCTCTACCGAGACAGTAAGACGGACTTTAAGATCTCACGCTCTTCATGGCAGAATTGCACGTCGCAAACCTTTTATTTCTGAAACGAATAGAAAAAAAAGACTCACTTTCGCCAAAAACTATGTTAACAAGACCTCAGAGTTTTGGAAGACCGTCATTTTCAGCGACGAGAGTAAGTTCAATTTGTTTGGCAATGATGGTAAGCAAACGGTTTGGCGACAAGCAAATACAGAGCTAAAACAAGCTAATCTCCAAGCAACCGTGAAACACGGTGGTGGTAACGTCATGATGTGGGGGTGTATGTCTGCTAGTGGGGTAGGACAAATGGAGTTCATTGATTATAAGATGGATCAATATGGATACATGAACATCCTTAAAAGAAATCTCCATCAAAGCGCGACAAAATTGGGTCTAGGGTCAAATTACATCTTTCAACAGGACAATGACCCAAAATATACTGCCCATAATGTTAAAATGTGGTTACTTTTTAATACACCCACGCAACTGAAAACACCCCCACAGTCACCCGATATTAATCCCATCGAACACCTTTGGGCTCAGCTTGAAAAAAATATAAGAAATCGGCCTATCAAGCAGGAATGGGAGCTTATAAGGCCAACGATGGCACAACACCCTATTGATATACTCCCAACTGTCTGAATTTTGTTGTTTTTTGTTTCATTTTGGTTTTGTGCGAATAATTTTGTGTTACCTTTTATTGAAGTTATTTTTTGTTTACCCTCTTTTTTTATGAATTTAATATTTTGTTTTGTTTTTTTTTTTAACATCGTATTAACAATGAAGTCAGAATTATTTTTTTAATATAATATTTTTAATTTTAGTCAAAGAAAGTAGTTTAATTTTGTTTTATTCTTCACATATGATCTTGTGCGAATAATTTTGTGAACATGTAGATATAATAATCGTGAGTGATGTTCAATGGAAAGGAAATGGGGAACTAACAAGAGAATATGTCACAATATATTATGCATGGTCGGAAAAAGACCAGCACAGATATGGAGTAGGAATCATAATTACTCGTAAAACTGAATTAAAAATACTTAATAACAGGAATAGTAATATCCAACAGGAATAGATTATCCAATCGAGTGATGATTATGAAAATGAAGAATAAAAAGTCAAAAATTAACTTCATACAAGTTTACGCCCCGACGACCGACCATAACGATGATGTAGTCGACGTGTTCTATAAGGAAATTGATCAAGTACTAACGAACAAGGAAGAGATCAGTATAATACTGGGAGACTTCAATGTTAAAGTTGGTAGAGGTAAGCGTCGGAGACACAGTTGGCGAATTTGGACTAGGGGTATGAAAAGACAGGGGACAGAAACTATTAGAATACTGCCAACTTAGAAACAAGCACTGATGAACACGTGGTTCAAATTACCAGGCTTTACAAAAGGACCTCACCAGGACACAACACAAATGGTAGAGTAATAAGAAATTAAGTAGATTACATCATAATCAATAAAAGATTTAGAAACGTATCCAGGTGCTGACATTAATTCGGAACACAACCCAGTAGTAGCAACCATAAAAGTAAGGCTAACAAAAAATAAGAAAGAGGAATCAAGCGAGGAAGATGGATCTCATGTTACTAAAAGAACAAGAAACCAAAAACAGGATCTCCAGATACATAAATGAACAATTGCAACAGATCAAAGAAAACACTAGTAATGTCGTGAGCGCAGAAAGCAAATGGGAGAAAACAAAAAGGTAGTAACAATGACGGGAAAAAGACATCTGAAACCTAGAGCACAGCGAGCAAAGAAAAGTTAGATGAACGAGGTCCTACACCTGATGGAAGAACGAAGAAGAGCCAAATAGAACCATGACAGGTTCCAAATAATTTACACCTTTATTAAGCGAAACAAGATACGTAAAGAATAGAAATAGAGACATATGATCGAATATATATGCACAAAAAGCTCAAAGAAATAACATGCAAGAATGAAAAAAAAAAATCATCTTTCACCAGGACAATTCAAGACGAATGTTTTCTCTTATGGCTTTTTAGCCCTGCTACTAGTTAGCAGTCTCTGGCAGGATTTATGGCAACCAGTCCTGCGTAAAATAGGGAAATTAACATTACAATTTCAAAACCCATTACAATATATTTTATGGACTGTTAAAAAGCTTTGGATAAAGTGCTACACACGAAATTGTTAGACATCTTAAGAAACAGAGGAATCGACGGCAGAGACTTAAATATAATTGAGCCTGGAGCCTATATAAAAGTGGATGGGAAAGAATCCCAAGAAATTGATATTGTTAGAGGAGTAAGACAAAGGTGAATTTTATCGCTCCCCCTTTTTAACATGTATGCAGAGCAAATTTGTAAAGAAGCCTTTGAAGAAGAAGAGGGAGGAATTGCGTTTAACGGAGCAAAAATCAACAATCTAAGATACGCTGATGACTCAATAATTATTGCAAAAGACGAAAAAGAATTAAATTCTATGGTTAGTCTTGTCTTGGGGACTTAACCGTATCATTTTAAGATGGATGTATATCGCATTGTGAGATTGATGATCACATATGGAGCTATAGCGTTGCCTAAACGAATTAGTTTACTGACTAAAGTGAAAAGATTTGCTTGCCTCTGTATTACTGGGGCCATGAGAACATGTCCAACTGCTGCCATGGAAGTATTCTTGCGGACGATCCTAAGGATGATGAAAGAGGGCATCGGGAGGGAGGAATGCATCAATTCAAAAGAATATGATGTATTTCTCAAAAAACTCCCCCTTCTACCAATTCCTAGGGACGATAGTTTCAGGAAATTTAAGTTTGATAAAAAATTCCGTACGAAGTTAAGTATCAAAAAGGCTTGGAGCAATGAATCCATAATATACACAATAAAGTGGTATACGGACGGCTCGAGAACTGAAGAAGGAACAGGGGCAGGTGTATTTGAACCAAGTACAAAGTACTCAGAACCCATGGGCAAAAGTAACAGCATCTTTTAAGCTGAAATATACGCTATAGATAGATGTGTTCAATTCAATCTCGATAGAAGATACAAAACAAGGTAACCCTCTATGCAGACTCATTTTTAAGGAGCAGCAGAATCCTTAATTGGACCTGAACCATTCTGCGGAATAGGAAATCACACCATACGCGAAGAATTCAGGAAGATGGAGAAAGAAAACAGGGCGATAACCTGGGTCAATACGCAAGCTAAGAAACTTCTGGGACACTACAAATGGAAGAGATTCGAAGCGTGCATCTGCCTTAACAAGAATAGCCTACGTATCTAGGCATAACAAACGAAATCATTTGCAGATTCTGCAATGAGTCCAGTGGGGACTGATCCACAAAAGATTGAAATGCTATCAGATATGCCAACAATAGACCCACTTCTCATTCTCAGATATCTAAGAGAAACTTGATAAAAGAGGGTGCTCTACGGTGCCAAGGCAAAGAAAGAGTGTTTGATCCTCGTTAACAATTCTGAAGGAATTATATTCTGAGGGAAGAAACCTCTCCTAGGTATTAGCAGGGGGCACAATAGACCATTAGGTCGCAGTGCAAGATAACCCTACACAAATAATAATAACTCGATGGTTAACAAACTAAATAGAGTCAGCAATGAATTTGGCTCAAAATGAATATTTCAAAGACAAAGTTCATGGTGGTATCAAAGAATAATGTCAGCAACATAGTACTGGAAATCGGAGACACCAAAGTAAGGCGTGCGGAAAAGACCAAATACTTGGGAACTCAATTCAACTCCAAAGCAAACTCGTCCGAGGAGATAAAGTGTATAATAGCACAAGCGCGAGCATCGTTTTGCCAGTTAATATGTGGTAGCGACCTTCAATTATCTTTGAACAAATTTTACGTTTGGTCCATGCTTTTGTATGGAGCAGAGACATTGACTTTAAGCAAACTAATATTAAAAAGGTTGGAAGCTTTTGAAATGTGGCTGTTCCGTTTAAAATTTGGTTTTCATTTTTAAAAGTTCTTCGATAATGCAATTTCTGTAGCGTAGTGCATTTATCGTGTAATATATCCCAGCCTCGGTCACCGTTTAGTACGCTTATCGCGTCCTCTAGTTCAAGTACCTGCGATCCAAAGAAATTAAGGCGGAATTCCTTTAGAATGGGAAATATCGAGACAGAGTGGAGCACATCCTCTCGCTCCCTTGTGGTTACAAAGGCTACAAAAAATTGATAGTACCGGGCGGTGCGGTATGTACGAGTAGTTCAGACTGGTTAGTTCTCCTCTTATTTTGAAGATGGTGCTTAACATATCGATTGAGTTTCTAGCCAAAAAATACGTCTTGCCTTCCAAATTATGGTTCATTTTGCTGTAATATCGTCGGTATTGTGATGACTGCACTTTATTTATATATTTTTGGTAAATACTTTGACCAGTACTAACCAGCAAGGTGTTGAATTTTTGTTTTAGGGAAGAGGGCTGTTCATTTGGTGTAACTATCAGACTAAAATCGCAATCCGATGCTAAGTTATTCCATTCTTGTACACATTTTTCCCCGTAGAGTATCATTTGCGAAAGCACTAACTTGGGTATCCTTTTTTGATTCATTGCCATGACTTTTACCACGTAATCAAGATGGAGCTTGATGGTATCCAGGAACAGAGGTGCACTCCTCCTGTCTCCAAGTGAAGCATGTAGTTAGGTGAATTGCTCGGAAGTTTAAAAACTCGTTTTACGAAGTAACGCAGAAACTTTTCCACGATTTCGAAGGAGCAGTAACCCAATACTTGTGCTGCGTAAAAAAGGATAGATGTTGCTGTAGCACGGAATATTTTCTGTTTCCAGTTGTGTGATATATTGCCCGTTTAGCTTCACCTAATTTGATTTGTATATGCTTTTTCATATTTAGACTAGATGTTAGCAAAACTCCAAGATACTTATACTCTCGCACAATTTCGATCTGTTTACCTAGGAGCTTTCACTTTTCTTTTCAAGCGTACATTCCACCGCCATTCCTGAAAATCATCATCTTTGACTTCGATAGATTTACAGTCAGGTTCCAAGTTTTGCAGTAGTTGTCGAGTCTGTTAACCATGAGCTGCATAGTATCCACTAAATCTGCTAGGAAGACAATATCGTCTGCAAACATTAGAGCTGGAATTTTGATACAGCTCAGCTCTATTCGACCCTTAACATGATCTGTTATGTCATTTATATATAAAATGAATAGCAATGTGCTTAGAACGCACCCTTGTTTCACACCGACAAGTTGTTGCCATCCCAGACGCATGCCACGTTGTTTTTGTACAAAGATCTCAACACTCTAATGACTTGCGATAACATTCCATATCCGTAGAGCTTGTAAAAAAGCACTTCATAGTCAAAAGCCGCTTGAAACTCTACGAAGAAGGCAAATACATAGTTTTTTGTGTTTCTTCTTATAAAGGGTGACCAGATAGCAATGATAGTTTTTCCAATTGTTATGTTTCAGCAGCTGTCAAAGTTACCAATATTCAGTAAGGTTTGCCATTTCACCATGCATCGTTTGACGCTTCCCGAACGTGTGGAAATTATTAAAAAATATTATCGAAATTCCGGCTCAGTTGTAAATACGCAACGTGAATTTCGTCGTGAGGTCGGACGTCATCATGGCTTCAGTGCGCAGGCAATTCGTCGCACCAACCACCAACCAGACAGAGATCAGTGCGAAGTGAAGAAAACATAGCCGCCACAATCGAAGAAGATCCAGAAATATCAATTCTGTGCCGATCAGCTGAATTGGTCATCGTCAGAGAGTCAACCAGGCTTATTTTACGGTTGGATTTGGGCCTACATCCTTATAAGATTAATTGAGGCCGGACGACCATAGACAACGCCGTGAGTTAGCTAGTTGGGCGCTGGAAATGTTGGCCGGCGATCCGGATTTTGACCAAAAAAATCATCTCGGACGAGGCCCATTTTTGCTTCAGCGGCTTTGTCGACAAGCTAAATTTCCGTTCAATCAATGCATCCACAAAGATTGACTGTTTGGTGTGGTTTATGGCACAGCGGCATCATCGGACCTTATTTCTTTCGAAATGAGGAAGGAGACACCGTTACCGTCAATGGTGCTCGGTATAGAGCGATGTTAACCGACTTTCTGTGGCCAGAGCTCGACAACGTTGATATATTCGAGCTGTGGTTCCAACAGGACGGCGCTACATGCCATACAAGCGACGAAACGCTCGAAGTAGTGAAAGAATAATTTGGCGACTGGTTCATCTGACGGCGAGCGTTCATCAATTGGCCGCCGCGATCATGCGACTTGACACCCCTCGATTATTTCTAGTGTTAGTCTACGCTAACAGCCAACCACTTTGGACGAGCTCGAGGCCAACATTCGAGACGCTATTACCGAAATAACGCCGCACATATTGGACCGAGTTATCAAAAATTGGATCGACCGCTTGAAGCACTGCCAGCGAAGTCAAGGAGGCCATTTAAATGATGTGCTATTCCATACATAATGGCATGAACGTAGCTTCAAAATAAAGCCAGAATCATTTTGATATCTCATACCGTTGTTGTTTTATTTAAATTTATTCTCCTATCGTTCTTATCTGGTCACCCTATACACTGCAATGTTAACAAGTGAGAATATTTGGTCAGTAGTCGAATAATTTCGTCTAAAGCCAACTTGAAATTCTAATAGAATATTCTTGTTTTCAACCCACTGAGTTATTTCAGTGAAGATTACTCCGGCAAACAGCTTGGTGGATGTATTCAGAAACGAAATACCCCTATAATTTTCTGGATTATCGTAGTCGTCTTTCTCGTGCAGTGGGAATATTATCGCCTTCTGGAATCATTCTGGGGCATCTGCTGTTTCAAATATTCGATTGAATTCTATTGTAAGTGCTGATAGGAATTCCGATGTACAATTTTTATAGAATTCGAAAGTGGTACGATCATTTCCTGGAGCTTTCATTTCGCCTTCTGTATTCGGTGCACCAAGGAATTCGTCGATATTCATAGGGGGTGCATATTGAAAGGAAGGAGATTTTAGCTCTGCGTTGAAAAGAGTTGCAAAATGGTTTCTTAATTGGTCTGCTTGTAGTCCTGAAGCGATGGCATTTGTTTTTCCATTGATAATTTTGACAGCTTTCCAAAATTCGGCTGAAGATCTTGATTTTGTTGCTCAAATTCTATCTTTTTTGTACTGCAAAGAATTTTAAAATGTTTGTTTGACTTTGAACGTGTTGTTACCGTTTATTCTTAATAACTTGAGGAATGCAAACGACGTTATTCTAGCTCGCATGCATTCATTATCGAACCATTTTTGTTTGCTAATTTTCCTCTTGGGTCATGCTGACGGATTTTGTGGGGCGGCTTTTTCCACTATTTCTGTTAGAGTATCGATATCTGGTGAAATATTCATGGCTCTCAATTTAACGAGCTCTCTATTAAGATTTGTTTTATACTCGTATAATTCCCGAAAATTGGCTTTCCATTCCAACTTCGGCAGGAGTTTTAGTTGGGAAGTGTGTGCTGCAATATGGCTGGCGGAAACTTTAAACGAAACCTCTAAAGGCATATGGCCCAAGAACGTTTTTATCCCTACGCGAAAGTCGTTTATGCGAGAAAACCAATTTCCAGATATAAGGCAGTATTCTATTACCGAGGATGCTGCTCCACGCAGAGAAGTATATTCCACTCATGTGTACTGCATTTAGAAAAAACGAACAGCATTGACGTTGAACTAATAAAATAGTAGATTGAAAGTTGCAATTCAAATCATGAATTAATAAGTTCCCTTGAGGTCAGCTCTGTCATCAAAAAGAGCTGTTGCATCAATTGCCTTTTCATTTTGTACTTTTATAAAAGAAAATGCATCTGTAAAAAATTTAATAATAAATATTTACTCTTATTCAAGGTTAGTGAAAGCAATGAACTTTTCAGCAGTTGTTTTTGACACTGCTCCTACAGGCCACACTTTGCGGTTGCTTTCATTTCCACAGGTAAGTACCTAAAACGATTAAATCAGAATATAGAGTACGCACTTTTATTGCAGGTTGTTGAAAAAGGCTTAGGAAAACTGATGCGTCTTAAAATGAAAATCGCTCCATTCATTTCCCAATTCGGAACACTTTTAGGCTTACAGGACTTTAGTGCTGATGCATTAACAGTTAAACTTGACGAAATGTTAACCATAATAAGACAAGTCAACGATCAGTTTAGAGACCCGGTACGAAAAGTGCATGCATACGAGATCAATAAATGCTTATTTTTGTTTTAATTTTCAGAATCAAACAACATTTGTGTGTGTATGCATTGCGGAATTCCTCTCTTTGTATGAAACAGAACGACTAGTGCAAGAGCTTACCAAGTGTGGCATCGATACACACAATATAATTGTTAATCAGTTACTTTTTAGAAAATCAGATCAGCAGCCATGTTCGATGTGTGCTTCACGATATAAGGTAATTTGAAATATTATATAATTAAAACCGTTTCATTCGTGATGTGAAATGGTGTGGTAGTGTGTAATAATAAGAAAAGAGGTCATACAGCGGCTATGGAGGTGATCCCCCATCTAAAGCAAAAGAAAGGTGAAATGCAATAGGCTTAGTGAACGAGATTGCCTCTCCTTTTCAAAATCACCAGAGATGAAATGAACAGGAAATTTAGCTCTCTTAGAAAATGTCATTACAAAGCATGCGATAGAATGTTACACATCAGGGTAGCTTTCATTTACTTTACCTTACGTGCCTCTCCAACCAGCTTGACCTTTAGATAACCGCCTACAGTTTTGCACACGAAGTTGGTTGAGGTGTCTTTCCACTTGTGACTGCTACCACATAGTCCCTTCTCAGGGATGCCATTTTAGGCGATGAATTCAAACCCTTCGAACTAGGTTAGGTTGATTATGCCTTATGACAAAGAGTCACTGGTCACTTAGACCAACAAATTCGGGTCCATTGTGCCCAATCGTTTAACCCTGGAAACGTTAAAAGTCCCCTGTTAAAACCACCCAGATAATGATATAAATCTCAGGAGGCCCGTTAGCTCTATATTACCTAAGTCCTCCCAATCCGAGAAGAAGTAACTTCCGAGAGTCCTCATTCTTGTGACGGATAGGGCAGGACAATCACACAGCAGGTGACGAACTGATTCAATTTCTTCTTCATCCCTGCAGCTTCTGCAGTAGTCGTTATGTAGCACACCGAGTCGCTCCGCGTGAACTTCAATGGCACAATGACCAGTAATTATTCCAGAAACGACCCGTGTATTATAACGACTAAGTTTCACCAGAGAAGTTGATCTCTTCTCGCTAAAGGCCGGCCATAGCGCCCTGGCCGTTGCGCATGTTTGCAGATGTATCCATCGGCTGTTTGCTCTATCGATGGTTTCGTCTTCTATTTTCTTTTGTAGGGAACTGATTGGGACCCTTTCCTAGCAAGCTCATCAGCCCGTTCATTTCCTTCGATATCCATATGCCCTGGAATCCAGCAGAGGATCACCGCATTGGCTCTGTATATTCCATTTAAGACCGATTTGCAGGTTCTCACAAGCCTTGATCTAATTACAGCAGAGTCCAGAGCCTTAATGGCTGCCTGGCTGTCTATATAGACAGTTATCGTTTTACCAACGATATCTCGCGTATAATTTCCGCAGCCTGTATGATGGCTGTGATTTCGGCCTGAAAGACGCTGCAGTCGACAAGAAACTCCGGCTCCCGTGCCAACGTCCATCTTAGAACCGTCGGTATAGAATGCCAGTTCCTTTTTCTTCATGGTTCTCAGGTTCCTCCAGTGCGTTCTGTCAGGAATTCTTATGTTGAATCTCCTTTCAAATGCTAGCGTAGGGGTCATGAAATCAATTTCCGCCGATCTGCTGGTACTTCCCCATCGGGATAAAATGGAGGCATGGCCATAAAGGCCCGATGACCACAATCGGCCTTCTCTCAGTCTTACAGCGGTTTTAGCCGCCAGACTGCTACAGTATATATCAAGCGGAATGAAACTGAGCTTGGTTTCCATTGCCGCTGTAGGTGTTGTTCTTATTGACCCCATGACTCCGATACACGCTGCCCTCTGGATTTTGGTAAGGTTTGAAAGCTGATATTGCTTCTCAAGAGCCATCCACTAGACTATTGAACCATATGTGAGAATGGGTCTTACGACCGCTGTGTATATCCAGTACACCACAGCTGGTTTGAAGCCCCACGTGTTGCTGAATGCCTTTTTGCAAGAAAAGAAAGCTACGCTAACTTTTTTGATGCGTTCGGCAGTGTTATCCTTCCAGTTCAGTTTGGAATCTAAAATTACGCCCAGGTATCGAGCTGAAATTGAGATACTTAGTTCAGTACCACTGATGTTTGGGGGTCTGAAGGTAGGAATTGATCTCTTCTTAGTGAAAAGAACTACCTCCGTCTTTGAGGGGTTCACTCCCAGCCCTTTGCTGCTGACCCAATCATTCACTAGTTGTAGTGCAAGATTTAGTCTTTCGCTTAGGACTGGAGGAAATTTTCCCGAAACCAGGATGACCACATCGTTGGCATAGGCCGTCGCGTTAAAGCCGTTTTCCTTCAGTATCACCAAGATCTCATTCACTACGAGGAGCCATAATAAAGGAGATAGAACTCCGCCTTGGGGGTTCCTCTGCAGACGCTTCTCCGGATGGTTACATCTCCTAGCATTGAAAATATAACCCTCGATTGAAGCATCTGTGTAATCCAATTGCAGAGACCCATGTTTAAACGAGCTCTGTGTAGGCTGTCCAGGATCGCGTCAGTGTTTACGTTGTTAAAAGCCCCTTCAATGTCTAGGAGCGCCCCAAGAGTGAACTCTTTAAAGTGGAGGGATCTTTCTATATGCCACAGATGTATGCGTATTGTGATTTAGATAGGTAATTATCGCCAATCACGTTTTTATGTATGCATCTATTAAACATTCCAGTGTTTTTAGCATAGAAGACGACAGACTGACAGGTCTCAGGTCTTTTGCGTTTGTGTGGCTCGCTTTCCCCGCTTTGGGAATAAATACCCTTCGGACTAAGTCGACCGGTATAGTTCATTGTTACAAATCTTCTGCCCTTAACCCGTCGAAAAATTTCGCTTTCAAAACATACAAGAGTGTTTTCATCACATTAGTCACCTAATGACCCATTGTCCGATGTTGGGCCTTGTTACTTAATTGCCGTCTTAGTCCAAAATTTATGTGGTATCACAATGGACGTTTTTCTTCTTCTTTTTGCTAACAGCCACTACAACAACCTAACCTAACCTAGTCCAAAGAAACATGATTTCTCTCCAACTCATTTTCAGGATTGCTTTGGGCGACCGTTTCTCCTGCCATTGATTAAGTGGACTCCAATGCAAGGCATATGTAGATTAGGTTGGTGGGAAGTGCACCTAAGTGCTTATCACGGGAGCCACAGCGGTCCATTGTGTTTCCCTTTTTGTTGTGTGGAACCTATATTTAAAACCTTTGTCTAGCGGTGGCAAATCAGCCTGCGTTCGTTATAAAGTCTATCATGTTCCTAAGTGGAACTTGTACGAGATCCCCTAGTTCGTGAAAAAGGCTGTTTCCCATATGACGGAGGCGGCGGTTTTGAAGATTTGTGCAGTCGCATAACAATTATTTGTCTCCTCTATATCTTGACAGCTCCTGCAGTGGTCGGGTGAGTTGATGCCTAGTTTAGCAGCCATTTCCCCTATCGCGAAGTGTCCTGTTACCACGCCTATCAAGATTCGAATTTCTTTTTTTTATTTATAGCCAGTAGGCTTTTTGTTCTGTTTTTATCCACTGTAGGCCATAAGCTGCGAGATATGACACAGTCGCTTCTGGCGGACCATGCGGAGTTAATCAGTTCTCTTGCTTTTAGGTATATTTTCCTTTTTAGTTCACTTATTGGAGTTTCTACTGATATCAGAGTATGTTGAAAATCCAATACTGATCCCTTTTTAGCTAGTTCATCTGCTATCTCGTTTCCTTTTATATTGCTATGTCCAGGAACCCAGCAGAGAGTTACGTCATGGGTGTTGTATATTCTGTTTAACGTATTACGGCTACTGGAAACTGTTTTCGATCTGACTTGCTAGCAGTCTAGTGCTTTGATTGACGCTTGACTATCCACGAAAATTGTAATCTTTGAATGATTTAATCAATGGCGAAGACCTCAGCCTGGAAGATGCTACACAAAGATGCTCGCAAAGAACTCTGGAGCCGGTTCCAATATCCATTTTAGATACGTCGGTGTAGAGCTGATGTACAGAACACATTAATTAATGTGTTGGAGTCCCACTCTTGTCTTTCGGGAATAAAAGTGGAGTAGTTCTTGTGGAAATCTACGTAGGGTATGATATAATCTGTTTTTCTGTCGAAATCGGTTATACTATACCTGTTGAGTATAGATCCGTGTCCATAGCAGCTTTGCTTCCATGCGCCCGATTGTTTGAGACGAATCACACTTTTGGCAGCTGTGTATCGTATGTATGCATCTAGGGTAGGGATATTTAGCGTCATCTCTAAACTCGCTTGAGCTGTTGATCTCTGTGCTCCTGTTATGTTTATGCATGCTAATCTTTGTACCTTTATGAGTATTTTAAGGTAGCTGGTTTTGTCTGTTGCATTCCACCATATTCCGTAGGTATGGATGGGTCTGACGTGTATGCACGGCATAATTTGCAACCGCAAACATCTGTTTAGGAAGGACTGCAGCTTCCGAGTGACAGTGGCAGTTGCCCTCTAAGTACTACACACATACACCGCCCAACTCAAAAGCGTCAAAAGCTGAAAATCGAATTAAAGACATACCAGCAAACATTAAACAATAGGTCTGTTCCCGTACTTAACCAGAATTACCAATTTCTACAATTTATTCCCGTAGTTGACCGAGTTGCGAAACCTGGGGATCCCAATTTTCATCAAATTTCGCAACTCGGTCGTACTTGACCGAATAGACCTAATGCTCTATCTATTTGACAAGTCAAATAATCCTTTGCAAGTGTCTCAAGACCGCAAAATTTCATAATCACATCTGGGCAAATACCATAAAAAAATTGTAAGGCACAAAAAGTAAGGCCCAAATTCCCCAAAACTATCAAAATGGAGATGCTACCTTTCTTCTTAGGACGACAGTATAGTAGTAATGACTCCACAGTGAAGCGAAATAGTCGCAACATACCGAACGCAGCTTTTGCTGTCCTGATTCTGCTGCCAACATCGAGTTCGATTTCCGAGACAAAGTGTTTCTCGTTTACGATTGGTACTCTCCCGATTTGTTTCATCTTATTTCGCTTAGTCAAGCTGTCGATTGTGTACCGCATGAATTCATGCTCAGATTGGAGAAATCTGGCGAGACCCTCACTTCTAGAGTTGAGAAGAGTCTTAACGTTACAGAATACTATTGAAGTCCTTTTTCGATAGTCAAAGGTTGTCAGCGAATTATCATTCCATTTCCGAGGCATAGTTGTACGCTTCGAAGCTTGAACAATGTTTACAGGTGCGGGTTACTGTCAAAATCACAGGCAAACCAAAACCAAGCTTGTTATTTGGCGCAGGGAACTTGACATTCGCCCTCTCTCATTCGCTATTTCCGGAGATATTCCCATATGTCACCACAAAGAGGTAGGAGTTGGACTGACTAAGAGAGCTGCAAGATTACCGGCTGTAGTGGCCCTTTCTCGTCATTTTGCAAAAATAGCATCTGTCGAGAGATGCTTCTTTTACGATGCCTTAGGTTAGTAATTTGACACAAAAACAGCAGTTGGCAAGAGTGATTCTTCGCTTGATCTCTGCGCTGGTCCTTAACTACCTCAAAATTGTAGCTTTCTATTGCCACGTTCTGCCAAGTCGCCAATGTTATCCTTTTTTTATGACAGAACTTATTTTGTTTTGCGCTAGTTAACTGCTTAACCCATTTCCACCGCTTCTGTCGCAATACTCACAAACTCTTCACTGACATCTCGCTGTGTTCTTCCAATTCTGCCTCCTACATGCAGTAGTTGCACAGACTTTTCAAAATCATATTGGCTTGAGAATTTTGTACAATCCTTTCAAGTATGATATTAAAGAAAGAGTGTAGTGTGTAGTGCGTTTGCTTGTGACCAGAGCTGAGGAAGGCCAATCAACAGCCATCGCGTAGTACAATGAAATGTAAACCGAGTCTGAGTGCTCCGGTGTTTGAAAATGTCCTCTTATAATGTATATTAAGGATATCACATTGCAGCTATGCTTGCGAAGGTTCTCGTGTTCAGCTTCACATGCGCACCACACCACACTTTCACCGCGAAGAATGCTAATACTCTACTATAATTAACAACATATACAAATATATACTTTTCTTGTTCTTACAGATTCAGGAAAAATATTTGGATCAGATTGCTGACTTATACGAGGACTTCCATGTTATTAAATTACCTCTGCTGGAAAAAGAAGTGCGGGGAGCCGATAATATAAAGAACTTTTCCGAAAATCTAATTCAGCCTTATAGTCCCAATTGATGATATTTCAACTTTTAATTATTTAAAGATAAATTCCATTTTGATTTTTCTTTACAGTGCTTTTCTGATTAAAACTATCGCAATACATAAATACCTAAAAGCAATTAAAAGGAATACATATACAACAACATATTGTTTTATAGATTATTAGACGAAACAAAAAATCTATTTATTATGAAGAAAATACATTTGATAAACCTAAATGTAGGGTTTTTGATTGTTTTTTTCACTTCAGCTGGTTGTTAGCGGGCGTACTAGAGAGACTCTAAAGTCCTTCATATGCTGGAGGGCAATTACACTAAGTAAGCTGACGACTTTCAACTTTTCGCAGGCGTTTCCTTTTGGACTCCCAGGCATATATGGATAAATCTCAAATCGGAGTATACCCAAATCTTCGATTCGATTCTAGTTATAAAGTTGTATTCAGTTGGAGGTATTGACATTTGTAATTATGGAGCAGTATACGAGAGAATGTGACTCAGCGATTAAGTGCGGGATTACTGAGCGAGAGGTTCAAGGTTCGAATCCAAGAAAACACATATCACGGTCCCACCTCTCGCGAACGTCTTACAAATATCCGAGAGTAAAATTGTAATGAAAAGTTTCTCCCAATTGGAAACGGCATAAACCTGTAGGTTCCAACTATTTGCGAGACTCACAGCACGAGTGGCTTCTTCTTCTTCTTCTACTTCTTAAAGTTCCGCTACGGAGGTTGGAAATCATCGTTTTTATTGTTTGTTTATTTGTGACACCTCTTTTTTTTTGTGGTGGAAAAATTGAACCACTCCCGCATATTTGACAGCCATTACATCCTTTGTCCTCCCACCATTCTTCCTTCTATCTTTTCTTGCAAAATAAGTTGGAGAAGTTTGTACTTGTTGTTACGTAAGACGTGTCCTAGGTATTCCAAGTATATAAGTTCTCTTTTCATATTTATCCGTCTTAGTACCTCTTCGTTTGTTATTCTGTCTATCCAGGAATATCCAGCAAATCCGAGCTCAGCAAAATACAAAGTATATGAAGCAGTGCTACGATCGATTATGTGCTACGGTGCTCAAGTGTGGGGCTATCAGGAGTATGAACAAGTCAAAAAACTTCAAAGATTTTTCATCAACAAAGTATTTCAACTGCCACAGAATACACCTAATTACGAGGGTGGGTCAAGATGTCCCTGAAAAGTAACACAAATTGTGTCGTCACCTTAAATTTAATTTTTTTTTGTCAAGAAACATCTTTCAAAAGAGCGCACCCAAATTTTCAGATAGATCTGTCAAATAGTTTTGTTGTGGCAGCCATTTTATATAGACACTAGTAGCCGTTTTCGTTAAAATTGAAAAAGTGAATTTCGAGTGCTCATTAAACACTATTTTTTGGGAAAAAAAACTATCACGCAAACCAAACAAGGGCTTGACAAATATTATGGGGACTCTTCACCATCGGTTGGAACCATTCACCACCGGTTTACTCAATTTCGGTGCAGTCGTTCAAGTACAAGTGACGACGAACGTTCTGGTCGCCCAATTGAGGTCACCACACCAGAAATGGTCGACAGAATCCCTGGTTTGATAATGGACGATCGGCGAGTGGAAGTGCGCGATCAATGATTTCGATTTTACATAAATATTTGGACATGAAAAAGCTTTCCGCAAGATGGGTGCCGCGTTTGCTCACAATCGACAACAAACGCATTCGTTTGACAACTTCAAAGGTGTATTTGGCGATGTTCCAGAAAAATTCGGCTGAGTTTTTGTGCCGTTTCGTAACCGTGGATGAAACCTGGATTCACCACAACACACCAGAAACCAAGGAACAGTCAAAACAATGGACTTCTCCTGGTGAATCGAAGCCGAAGAAGGCCAAGGCGGACTTGTCAGCAAACAAGGTCATGACGACAGTTTTTTGGGATGCGCGCGGTGTTATTCACATCGATTACCTTGAAAAGGGTAAAACGATCACCGGCGCATATTACGCCTAGCTGCTGGATCGATTCCAAGCCGATTTGAAGCAAAAACGGCCGCATTCGGTGAAAAAAAAGTTCTTTTTCACTAGGACAACGCACCGGCGCACAAGTCCGCAGTCGCAATGGCAAAATTCCATTACCAAGTAACATTGATTGCCCTGCAATATTGGAAATAATCTCCTTTAATACAAACCCACATAACCTTAGATAGATAGATTGATGATCGAGGCGGAAGCTAGTCCCTTATCGCTGCGGCCAGTCTCTTATCATTAAATCCGGCATCCATGATGCCGGATTTAATGATGGATACGGCTATATCTTTGGGTGCGCTGGCAGATATTTCTTCTGTTTTGAGGTTGAAGTTACCTAGGAAACGATGACGTGTTTGATAAGACAGTCACAGTGGCAAAGTAAGTGTTTTGCTGATTCTTCGTCTTCGTTGCACATTCTGCATACGTCGTCTTGTGCTATTGTCATGGCCACGAGGTGTTTTTTTTAGCTCCGAAGTGTCCCGTTAAGAAACCTGTGACCAAGCGAATCTAATTTTTACTTTGTTGTAAGAGTTGTTTCGTTCTTAAGTGGGAAGCATTTGGCAAGAATTTGTTGGCCTGTCTGTTATCTTCAGTAACCTTAGTTCCGTCTCAATCTCCACCGCACCAACTTCGGTTATAATGAACCAATGTCCAGAATGCTGAGCAAAGTTAACGGCATGTAAAACTTCTTTGGCTTTCAGTACAGCAGTCACACTCCGTAACGCCCTCCATTCTTCCTCCTCCACGTCCGCCTCGCATCTCCGTATTATCCTAGTTTGCAATTAGTTCTTTCACGGACGGCTGGTCTGGTGCTGGTGTTTTCGTGTGATGCGACAACATTAGGCTTCACTTCTCATTGGGAAAACACACATCTGTCTTCCAGGCAGAAATATATGCTATCCTAATGGCTGCGGACTATATTGTTAAGAACAGGTGGAAAGGGCGAAGTATCTGCGTCTGTAGTGACAGTCAGGCTGCGCTTAAGGCCTTGCTCAATCCTTGAATTCGGTCGGAAGGCTGAACTCACTGAACTTTGTTTGGGTCCCAGAACACAAAGGGATAACAGGAAATGAGATCTCTGACGAGCTTTCTAGACATGGCTCAGAAGAGAATTTCTCTGGACCTGAACCCACGTTGTGTTTGCCAGCGTCCTCGGTTAGGATTTCCATTGACGATTGGGTTTTCAGTGAACACAATCGAAGGTTGCATGACTCTCCAGGGTGCAGGCAGACTAAACGAATGGTCCCCGACGTCTGTAAGAAATCCCCGGCTTTCTTGCTATCTCTTAGCAGAAAAGACTGCTCACAACTTACTGGCGTTCTTACGAGCCACCTTCGCTTGTGCTAGGTTTGATCGCTATCCCTGTCTGCGAATCCTGTGGAGAGGGCGATGACACTGCGGAACACTTCCTATGTGATTGTCCTGCCTTTGCTCGGATTAGGTTGCATATTTTCGATGCTGGTGTGATGAGTGCTGATGACCTAAGCTCTTCATCACTGAAGCGTTTACTCGTCCTTTTATAAAAGACTAAAAAAACACATTAAAATGGGGTTCTGTGCCTAGTTATACAATGGGCCTGTTTTTGAGTCTGAGTGCTCCAGTAGAGTTCTTTCAAGTTTAGCTTTAAGTTCATAACGTTTGTATTAAGCTTAAATAAATACGGATGTCCTAGTGATAGCCAGCATCAACAAGGCATCCGACATGCTCACTTTTCCGGTCACACTTTGAGGCTGTTGTCGATCCAGAATAACCTCCGCACTCTGCAGTTTCTTCTTTATCTTCTCTTTCATTTTCTGTGTAGAAGAGTATGTATGCTGCCGCCTAATCAGGAAGTACCTGCCTACATTTATCTTTAAATACAAAAGCTTCGTTAATTGTAGGCTATTTATTCATACGATTTACGTTCTACAGTTTTAGGTTACAGAATTCATAATAAGTATGCAATAAGTTTTTACATAATGGTCACTCTACTGTGCATCTGAATTTCCGTATACGTGTGCTAAGCAAATATTTACTAAAAACAATATTTCATACTCATCAATAGTTGATTAGACTATTTCAACTACAACATAAAAAGCTTATAGTATATGTAATTATTTTTCAAACAAACTTGTGAAAGTTGTCTGCTATTTCGACCAAACTATTGGATCATCTAGTGGGGCAGAATACTATGTGTCATAATTGGGTACGATATTATGGGTTGCGTAGCATTTGACATTGCCAAGGCCTGGGACGTATTGATGGTCAAACCCTGGGCTAAAGCTGGAGTAAGAGTGATTTGTGAAGTGCCTAATATTTGTTGGGCATGAGTGGGTGCCAGTTGTTGTGTGGTGTTGGACAGTGACGTAATATTCTGCTGCGATATAGCCAGCTGTTGTCCTTGCGATGTGTTTGCCGCAATTGCCAATGGAGTGGCGCTGCTTGCTATGATCTGTGTCTGAGGGGTCGCAATGCTAACTATAGGCGTTGCCTGCACCTGCACTGGGGCAATAGACACCCCACCGATAAGTTGAGTTTGTGGCTGTGAAGTAGTCTGAGTCACAGTAACCGGATTGACCACAGTGGAGCATTGGACATTTGTGAGCCGCAGTTGTGCGTTTTGAGCAAGCAAATATTCATTTGAGGCTCTAAGCTCGGCAATTTTAATTTCATTTGCTTCGACGCGTCGCCTTAGCATAACCTGTTCCTCTTCAAAGCGGCGGACTAAGGCCACTATATCGATACGTTCGATATCGTCGCGGAATCTCTTGTACGCCGCTGAGCTCTCCAGAGGATCCACTTTTGAAGGGCGTTTCAGAGACGGAAAATCATCACACTCCGCTCTGTAGCCATTCATGTGACCCTGTCTGCCCATAACTTCTCTGTATTCTGTATGATTCCATGACGGCGGCTGGCGATCCATGCATTCAACTCGTATTGGTGCAGGTGACTGTGCAGTGTCTGCCATGTAGCAATCCTTATGACGACATCGTCCAAACATTGCGTAGTCCTTGCAAGGCAGTGGACTATCTTCGGACATTTCCGGTGGAAACTCACCGTTGACCTTGTAGTATTCCTCCTCTTGGACTGAATAGTGCAAGAACTTGCAGTTGGGTCTGGTGCACGTCGAATTTTGATGATCATGGCAAAACACCACCAGGTCTGGCGACACCACATGCGGATAGCGGCAGTGTTTTCTTCGGCATACACCTCTTACAAAATCTCGACATATTCGATTCTTTGATGTGTTGTTCGAATTGCCATTGCAACCATTTCCTGGAGCATTGTTCATGGAAATATTTGACCCTCCATTGTCGAGTCCGTTATTGCAAGTTTGATTCATTGTTCCAGCTTTCGATTTAGCAAACTTACGTACGAGTTACGAAGAGATGGAATCTAGTCAGTTGATTTTCCAGCAATCATTAGTTTAATTAATCAATAGTACTCCCGACCTGGAAGAACAATGGGGAAACAATTAAGGGTTCTCCGTCGTTTCGTCGTCGCTAGTGTGGTAAACTATTATTGAGTAAACTTTGAAGACTCACTTTTTCTTGGGATAAAAATTGTCAAACTTATTCAATTCCAATTAAAGTTTGTTTATTTTTTATGCACAAAAATGCCCATTTCGCGGATAACAACAAGAAACACCACAAAATTTTCTTTCGCGAGCACGGGAGAAAATTACGTCGAGTGACTTTTGGAAAAAAAAAGGCTGTTATCAGTGTTGCCGTTGCTTTTAACTTTGAATGTATTAAGAATGAGAAAAACTAGAATTTGGTACATATGTATTATATGATACATTTGGCGTGGACCAAGCGCTTTGCTATAATGTAACAAAACGACTTTTTGTACCAGGATGACAGGTCCGTCAAAACTTTCCGCTAGTAGCTGGAGAAATGTGGGGGCGGGTTACCATTATGCGCACTGAGCAAAATTTTTTTTTTATGTTTTTCTGTCTTAAAATGGCCAAAAAAACATAAATATAATATTTTTTTCTTTAGGAAATGAAAATTTGTTTTCGCATGTTTTCATTTGTTTATAATTGAGAACAGTGTTGCCAGTTTAAGTGAAAATCACCTGGCGCTTTATACGAAGTTACAATGTTGAATAAGTGTATACCAAAAACTGTCAGGCAGGCGCCTATAAGAAAGTCTGGTGTATTTAAAGTATGGGGTGTCAGGCAAACGCCTGGAGCTAATGTTTAATTATATTTACTCTGGGGTATTTAGCAGTATAATATTTTCAGTCAATTAAAAAAAAAGAAAATATCAAAAAAAGACAAAATTAACTTTAAATTATTTTAACCTTGGGACATATGGCAATACCTATAATATTTTCCAACATTCACTGCATTCACCACCCCACCCATCCCCCTCTTCAGCAACAGAAATCACTTAGCACAAGCGTTATGCGAAGCGAACGTGTCCATTTGTGCAGTTTTTATGCACTTTTCTGTGAAAATTGAAAACTTTAAAAGTAAAAAAAAATAGAAAAAAAAAGTTTCCTCAGAAAAATTATTTTACAGTCTACATCTTAGAATAAGTCAATTTAAACAAAAAAAATTAATTTGCTTAGTGCGCATAATGGAAACCTCAGCCGAAATGTGAACTCCCTCCACATTTCTCCAGCTAGCGAAAAATAATTTCCTAAAAATCGATAAAATTTAAAAAAAAAGTCTGTCAAAACAATTGCGGAATTAAATTTAATTTATTCGTTTGTGGCAATAGAAAACACAATAAAAAAAAACGGAAACACTATTCTTAACTACAATCTGGTGTAAGAAAGTGCAAGTGTGTTATTCGTCTGTTCCATGTTTTTGCTACTAGCGGCTAGCTAATTTAGAGTGTTCGGACTCCAAGGCCCTAGTTAACTATGCATTTTTCCGAACATCTACCTACTCAGTGCTCTCAAACCGTCATATGAATATTTTTGTGTACCCTAAGCAGAGTATATTAAGTTTGATACATAGTTTGTAACATAGAAAAATAATGATGATAGACTTCCAACAGTATATATATTTGTGAACAGCATCAAAAGTTATGTTTATAGGCATGTCCGTCTGTCTGTCCGAACTGTCTGTCCGAAATCTTGAGCTAGAAACATGAAATTTAGTATATAACTTTCTAGAACCCAGTACAAGTGTACCAATCAGCTCACAGACACGTTCAGTTAAGAAAACTGTTTTTCTCAATATTTTCGCTAGAAACTGAAAAATATTGTCTAGGTAAGATTTTTTGTTTTTATAATTTGCGCGTGTCAAAGGGTATATGATTACCCTTGTACTAACTTTTAGGACACGGGCGTTTTTTTGTGGAAAGGGGAAGAGACAGAGAGAAAGGCAGATTGGTGTAGTTGGTTTGAAACTCAGGTGGTATTAAGTTTCAGTGAACTCCAAGGGTGGTGTCCAGATAATTGGGAAGTATTTTTGTTTTGCTGTTATTGTCATTGCTGATGATTCACAGTATTATTTTCCGTCCTCCTGATGTCATTATCAGGACCAAGTTGCATTTTAGTCATATGACAGTGTTATACTTTCGCAGTAGAGTTGACATAAGCTTTAGCAATGGATCGAATTTTTATTTATTTCATGTGAAATAAATAGATGATTCTTGACATCAGGACTAGAACCGTGAACCTACAGCGTGACAAGCGATGATGTTACCACTACACTATGGTCACCCATATGTAAACGATTCACTATCTATGTATATGTAGACGCTCACTTTCCCTACATTTCTTCTATATTATACATGGCCACGTTCACTTTTTAGTCATATTGTGAATATCTCATCAGAATCCGGGAACTTCGGTTACAAATTGTGAGAGCCACGCCCACTTTCTGTCAGGAAAAAGTAGTAACAGTTTTGTGATAACATTTTTTAAAAATTTCGGAAATATCCTCTGTATAGAAAGATGTTATTGTATCTGTTTTAAGAATTTCACAACGCCACGCTCACTTTATTAGGGGTGAGTTAGACGATTGTAATTTTCCTTATATTTTGTATTATTTTTGTTCCCTGAGCTTAAATAGACACGTAATTGCTGTCCTCGATATGTATCATGTATGTATGGGAATGCTTTATCCCATATGTGCAAATAACAAGCAAATATGAAAAGCGCCAACAAAATGAATCAGCTGTTCTTGAAATCCGCTGTTCCCTATATGTCAGGTAGAATTTTGTTTACCCTAACTTGAAGGGGAAATTACTAGGTGGTCACGTGTGCCAGTCGACCAATTGAAAGCACGTGCCCTAGCTATGTCTAAGTAGGAATTTAGAATCCAAACGCGCACATTTTCAAAGAAAGTTCGTTAAACTGTGGTTAGATGGTAACTTTTCATTACCCTATGTCTGCAGTATATATTAAGAATAGTGAGGAGTAAAGTGCACGTTTTCTTTTAGTCGCTATACAGAAAGATCATGGAACAGCATTTTGGATTTACAACAGCAGATAACTAGAAACTTGCTACATTTAGTAAAGCTGGGTAAAAAACGGTAGTCATAACTCTCGATGATTATCGACAGCATTGGATTATTTTAATGTAACCTTTTTAGTAAATCTAGTTTAATAACAAAAACAGTCTTAGGCCGTGTGTCAATTGGTTAAAAATATAGTAAAATTCTAACTAGGCACTAAAATGTTTGTCAAGTCCTAACCTACTGAACTCAAAATTAAAGAATGCACTCAAACTTCATAAATATCAAATGATGCAATTTGTGTTCATTTAAATTTGTCCTAGTTTTAATTTTGCGCAGACATCGTTCACGTCAAGATAACAATTAAAATTAAAAACTAGTTTTAGAATAAAATTCCAAACCGAAATAATGATTTCTCCTTACCAACTTATTTCGTCACTTTGTACAGCTTACTGAAATTTCACGCAAAATTTTCTGCTTAAAATTCAATCAAATAATGGAAAAAATTAACTAGTTTTGCAGTCAATTAGAGATCTCTCTACGAATCAGCGATAAATAGTTAATGTTCGTGTTTAATGTCAATCGACTTTATTTATCAAAAATTAAAAACATGTATTTGTTTTAATTAATTTAACTATGGAATCATTCTAACAATGACCCTTTAAGACCATCGAATTTTGGTTTCTCATTTTATCCAAGACATTGAAATGTTAGAGAGTAGTCTAAAATAGAGCAGTCTTTTTGTTATTAATTCTGAAATACAGCAAATTATAGTTTTTAGAATTAATATTATTACTATACTAAGAGGATAGGTAAACCCCACAGGCGGACTAGTAGGGATGCAGTAAAGTGGGAGGGTTGTGATCCCTCCACTCCGGATCATAACTTCGCCGTAAGGAAAAGAAGACTATACTAAGAGGATGATTTAATTGTAAGGAAATAAATCTAAAATTCAATGTTAATAAATATAATATAAGTTATGTAATGCCAAGAAATAGTTTAATACAAACTTTACTTCTGGAGAGTAAGGATAAAGAATGATTTTTTTTTCTTGAAGTTGGAAAATAATTATTTTTTTTTGTTTGATATCCTGGTACAAAATGTCGTTTTGTTAGATTCTAGAAGAGTGCTTGAAAAGCGCCGCATATGACTCTTTGACAGCACTAACTAGATAGGCATTCGAAAAACAAGGAGAAACTAGTTAGGCATACCTAATAAGGGAACGTTGGAATCCGAATTCTTACATGAGAGACTGGGACTCTCATGTAAGAAGAATACTCTTCTTGTGCTCATAATTTCAGTATTCCGCTATGTAACATTGGACTAAATTTTCTTTATGTCGTTTTGGCAGCACTAGACACAATAATAAAAAGTACGGAAAGAAAGCCAAGACAGCTGTCATCAGTCTGACGGCCAAAGAAATTGCTAAAGGAATTTGTCTAGTTTATTTTTATCAAGCGGAAAAAACTGATTTCAAATTAACCCCGTGATATTTTCTCTAAAACACTAGCTCGATTTAGAATATGCAAAATTGTTTTTTTGAACTATAGTACGCATCAGCAACGGTAAGTGGAAGGATATCATTTTGTTGTATCTAAAGCTATAAGGATTTATTCTATTAAGTAACTAGGTACTGTGTCAGGTACTTAAATTAGGCAAAATCAATAAAACGCAAAGTAAGGTGTATTTATTCTCTACGTTCCTAATTTAACTTCCGCAAGGCATGCGATAGTACCGTCCGCAGTACACCCATTTTGTAAGTTTTTAATCCGTACACGGGCAGACAGGAAGTGTAATGAACTTCTAACGTGATAGAGGAGGATTGGCTGGGAATATTAATTACGTTGCCAATGCCATACTAAGTATGTGTCCCAGTTATGATGACGCCAAGTGACCAACAATAAAGGGCTGATAACGATTTTTTGAGTCGTATTACTCACTTTATTGAACTTGAAATGTCATTCCTGCTTCTTAGAACTATGTGAAGGTTGAATACTAGGTACTAGTTTAGGCACTGTTCTTAATAACAACGCTTAATTGTGCACCAGAATGTCACTCTTATGTACAAGTGAATTGCACTTTACGTAACTACATAATGCATTCTCTACTATCAGCAGATTTTTAACACATCAAAGTAACAATGACTTCAGCTGGCTTTAGGCAGTATTTACTGCTGTGGAGTGTGGACTATTGGAATTTGGAAGGTACCTACTCTTTGTGGAGACAATATATAGTTATTAGAGTTTTTTTTTCTGTTTCTTTGAGTTGCCACGATTATCATAAGTGTTTTTGTTTACAATTTCAGTTGGCCTTTTGTTTGTAATTGATTGCGCACCCTCTTGAGTTAGTAGCAAAATATTATTCGTTGTTCGTGTTAATTTTTTATTGTTGTTTTCGTAATCATCCCCTTTTCGTAGACAGAAAATCAATAATGTTTTGAATTCCACAGTTATGACCGACAACAACTTCAAATCCCGTGATATTGGTTTGAGGGCGCAGAAAAAAATTCTCTCTCGCATGGCAACGAAGAATATAGCGAAGACTTTTATCGATGGAACTACAGCATCGCTGCTCGACAACCTGTACAAGCTTTGCAAGATTCACGTAAGTCACACATTCTTCAATTGTTCATTGATACTGAAATTTTGAGTTATTGCAGACTGGTAACAAGAAGGAAGCCGAAAAGTTGATAAAGAACATTATCAAAATTGTTATAAAAATTGGTGTTCTACATAGAAATAATCAATTTAGTCCAGAAGAACAGCAAGCTGCCGAACAATTTAAACGAAAATTCCAAGTAAGTTAAACGGCGGAAGCTAGAATGAGTAGAAATTCAAATGTGTCGTAGCTCATTTTCAAATTCATTGGAATACTTAAAGCAACTCCTAATGTTAGGTTTGATAGTAAGTTGATTTTAAAAGATAAATTTAAACGAGTAATTTTAATAGTTAATGCTGTCAATCTATTGCTAGCATTAATATGGGACGGCCGTGGAGTAATGGTAACGTGATCGCTTGTCACGCTGAATGTTTACGGTTCAAATCATGATTTCGAGAATCATATTTATTTCGCATGAAATAAATAATGAAGATGATAAATTGCGAAAGCTTATGTCAACTCTTCTGCGAATTTAGAAGTGGCAGAAGAGATAGAAATACAGTTGAGTGCACGTAATTAGAAACGATTTCGATGCCGCATTTCTTACTTCCAAAGCTCCTGTGTTTTCACAACAGTCCTTCTCAAAGTTTTTTTTTTTTTATAATTTGCGCGCGCCAACGAGGAAATGAATACTCTTATACTATTACAGGACACGGGCGTTTGTGAAGGAGAGAGAGAGAAAGAAAGATTTAGTTTTAGTGGTTTGAAACTTAGATGGTATTAAGTTTCTGTAAACTCCAAGGGTAGCGTCCAAATAACTGGGGAGCTTGCTTTTTTGTTTTGCTTTTTGTCGTTGCTCATGATTCACAGTATTTTTTTTCCGTCCGTCATCATCACGATCAAGTTGCATTTTCAGCCATATGACCGCTCAACTCCAGTACTATGCTTTCGCAGTACAGTTGACTTTCGCAATTGATCGACTTTTTTATTTATTTCAGACGAAATAAATAGATTATTGTTGACATCAGGATTTGAACCGTGAACCAAGAGCGTGACAAGCGTTGATGTTACCACTACACCACAGCATGCTCACGACTGTCAATCGGCGCGTTCAAGCTCTCTGCTAGAATGTAGCAAAACGACTTTTTGTACCAGGATGACAGGTCTGTCAAAACTTTCCGCTACTAGCGCTACAGGAGGAAAGTGGAGGGGATGTAGCAAGAAATAAGTTGCTAAAAGTTTTCACATGTAAAAAAAAAATCGTCTGTCAAAACAATTGTGAAACTCAATTTTCTTTATTCTTTTGTGGCGGGAAAGAAAACTTAAGTGCACAAAAAACTTAATTCAAGCAATATTGCAGCGATATATAAAAACAAAATCACAGCCAGATATTGCAACAGAAATAAATTTAGTTAATAGTTTGGGTTAAATTTGTATTCTACATTGACATGTAGTACCGTTACTTTCTTAAAACATCCTAAATTGGGTGAAGTGAACTAAACGAATTGTGCAAATAATTAGAAACGGATTATAATTTTTTTTTTTATTTCAAGGTTATAATTAATACCGAAGGTTTTATTCAATTGTTTTTGTATTAGCTCATTCAAGATATTGAATTGATGTTACTTTTTAAGTTTGCACAATTGCAAAAAAACATATCTTGAGATGCAAAAACTCGCAACCACTGAAAGGTTCTTAAAAAAAAGATGTTTAATGCAGTCCAATATTTTAAGAAAAAATTAACAGATGAAAAGGTCCCACATAAGCCTAGAGCAAGGTAAACATCTTTCATACTCTTTGGACGCATAGTCAGGAAGAAGGCGTAATTAACTGAGTGAAACCGGAAAACTCGGTTGGAAGTCACTCATAATTATAAACATTTGTCTATTGCTCTGTGGAGAAATGAGTTCTTTTCCGATAAAATTAAGATAAACATCTTCTGATGGAAAAGCATGTGTTCGACGCCTGAGATCAAGGGATATGTCAAATTCACAGAATTGAGGGACATGGATAGGTTGGAATATTGTTGCATCCTTCAGAATGCAATCCTGCAGGAACTTGGAAGTTTCAAGAGGGTAACGATCCGATGTAGACGGCGGCTTACACAAAAAAAAGAAATGGTTTGTAGACAATAGTCAATATTACTTTATTGGTCGTCACGTAGCCTGGATCTAAATCCTATTGAGAACGTGTGACAGCATTGCAAAGGGAAAATGAGCTACAGGAAAATCAGAAATCTTCACCGTCTTTATGAAGAGACCAAAGGGGTTTTGGAGGGAAAATTTCATTTTAAAATTAAAATGAATCTATGCTGCGTAGATTGCAAGCTGTAGTTGATAATCATGGTCATTCCACTAATTATTGAAAAAAAAACCCAAATAAAATATTGCATTCATCAAAATATTACAGGTGTTTCTAATTATCTGTATGAGCCGTTTTATATGTTGTTCACCAATTTAAGCCATTTCAAAAAATCCAGTCATGTGTACACTCAAATAAAAAAATGTCAGTAGACTATAGGTTAAAACGCAGACACTGACTTTCCCAATTTAATCATTAATTATGTGCACGCCACTGTATAAAGATGTTAGCTGATTTTTATTTGCTTGCTTAATGCATTACATACGAGGGTGGGTCAATAAGTCCCTGAAAAATTAAATATGGAACTCTTTTCGGTATAAAAACATTTTATTTTACAACATAGTCTCCTTTTAGCTCTATACACTTCATCCAACGTTTCTCCAATTTTTTGATGCCCTCCAAATAATACGATTTCTCGAGCCCCTCAAAATAAGCGTTTGTTTCAGCGATGACCTCTTTATTCAATCCAAATCTCTTACCTCCGAGCCATTTCTTCATGTTTGGAAACAAAAAATAGTCGCAGGGGCTAAATCTGGGGAATATGCTGGATGAGGGAGGAGTTCGTATCCTAACTCATGGAATTTTGCCATTGCGACTGCGGACTTGTGCGCCAGTGCTTTGTCCTGGTGAAAAAGAACTTTTTTCTTCGCCAAATGCGGCCGTTTTTGCTTCAAATCGGCTTGGAATCGATCCAGCAGCTCTGCGTAATATGCGCTGGTGATCGTTTTACCCTTTTCAAGGTAATCGATGTGGATAACACCGCGTGCATCCCAAAAAACTGTCGCTATGACCTTGTTTGCTGACAAACCCGCCTTGGCGTGGTCCTTGATTTCTGGTGCGTTGTGGTGAATCCAGGTTTCATCCACAGTTACGAAACGGCGCAAAAACTCAGCCGAATTTTTCTGGAGCATCGCCAAACACACCTTTGAAGTTATCAAACGAATGCGTTTGTTGCCGATTGTGAGCAAACGAGGCACCCATCTTGCGGAAAGCTTTCTCATGTCCAAATATTTATGTAAAATCGAAATCACTGAAACCATGGATTTTGTCGACCATTTCTGGTGTGGTGATCTCAATTGGACGACCAGAACGTTCGGCGTCACTTGTGCTTGAACGACCGCACCGAAATTGAGTAAACCAGTGGTGAATGGTTCCAATCGATGGTGAAGAGTCCCCATAATATTTGTCAAGCTTTTGTTTGGTTTGCGTGATAGTTTTTTCTCGCAAAAAATAGTGTTTAATGAGCTCTCGAAATTCACTTTTTTTCCATTTTAACGAAAATGCTAGTAGGCGTCTATATAAAATGGCTGCCACAACAATACTATTTGACAGATCTGTCTGAAAATTTGGGTGCGTTCTTTTGAAAGATGATTCTTGTCAAAAAGAAAAAATTTAACGTGACGACACAATTTGTGTTAATCTTCAGGGACTTATTGACCCACCCTCGTATTTAGAAGATTGAAAATACAAGTTTATTCTTGATAATCGATATTGTCTCCTTCGAAGTACTCTCCATTGACTGAAACGCACTTATGCCAGTGCTTGATCCAATCCTCGAAACATTTTTCTATAATCGGATTTTGGTATAGCCATCAGAGCCGTCTTCGATTTTTCTATTATCTCCTCTCGGCTGCTAAAACACGTTCCCCGGAGCGGTTTATTGAGTCGATCGAAAATCAAATCAGGCGAATTCGGTGGCTGTTGGATGGTATTCGTACTGTTCTTGGTCAAAAACTCACGAATAAGGATGGCATTGTGCGACGGTGCGTTATCGTGGTGCAAAACCCACGAGTTGTTTGCCCACAAATCCGGTCTTTTTTGGCGAATTGCTTCACGCAAACGTCTCATAACGCCAAAATAATAAACCTTGTTGACTATTTGATCTTGTGGCAAAAATTCATGATGCACAACACCGTTGTAATCCATGAAAACCGTGAGCATCGCCTTCTTTTTCGACTGAAAACGACGCGGTTTTTTCGGTCTTGGCTCATTCGGTGTATGCCTTTCACTCGGATTGCGATTCATACGAATAAACCCACGTCTCGTCTCCAGTAATTATGAGTTTGATGAATGTTGGGTCGGATTTATCCGTCGGGTCTGTTTTTAACACAAAATTTGATGCAAACTCGTTGTTGCAAAGTTGATCCCATTTTTGAGATCGTAAAAAATCTAAAACACACAGGGAGGCAGATGTGCTCTCGACATCGTAGCTTTTACAAATGTCCAACTACGACGCTAAAATTTGGAGGGAATGTTAATGATAGATGTGTCAACTAAAAAAAAACGAATCAGATGACTGAAAGCGCCACATGGTAGTATTATATGAAATATTGTATTAAAAAAAAAAAACCCCCATAGTATCCCAAACGGCGTCTAAGGAAATGTAGTACTTGAAAAACCATTCTCGTTGCCAGAACGATATGGGTGACCAAAACTGTAATACATAACCACAATTTTGCATTTACGATAGGTCTGGTACAAAATGATAAAACACAGATTCTTATATTAAAATTTGAAAGAGTTTCACTCTCTCGTTTTAACGATTTTCTTTGGGGAACTGGAACGAAGTTTAATTAAAATTCACAAACAATTCCTACAAATTCTGAAGTATATTCAGGTGTGGGAACAGACTTGTGTAATACTGCCTCCACCTCCTCCGGTTTGTAGTATCGCCAATGTAGACTTTTTGCAGTACTGGTAACAAATATACATATAAGGTACTTTCCTTTCCCCCAGGTGTTTTGGTACTAATCAATTAAATTTTTAATTGGTAAATTAATTGAATTCAACGTTTAATTGTGATATTTTACTTCCAACTAAATATTGATTGCGCCAGGTTGCAATTAAAATTTAATTGCAATCAATAACTTAATTGCGGATCTGCAATTAATGTTTCAATTGCGATTAAAAACCACAATTAATACGGGCATCTATATGTTTGTTAGATTAATTAATCTCACTTCGTTAATTTGCATTCCTGTCCCAGTGTTAACCTTTACTCTCAGTCTAAGTTTTTATGCGAACGTGAATAGTCGTCGTGTATGTGATTCTATTTTTCGCGGCCGATTGTTGTCATTCGTTATATTTTTTTTTTTCTCAAAAATGTCTCTTTTTATATCCGACGAAGGCGAAGACAGTAATATTTCTCAGAATTTTTCGGAAATAAATGAACGACGATTAGAAACAAAATTTACCCCTGCGAATTCAGCTTCTATATTAGAACCACGACTTAATTTACTTGATGGAAAATTTTTTAAGTATCTACCGGAAAAAAATTCGACTCCAAATAGAATTGTCGCTTTATGCATGAAATGCTGTCCTCAACAAGTTGTGGTAAAAGGGTATTATAACTGCACATCGAATTTCCTAAGCCATTTGAAAAGGAAACACGGCAAGGACTGCATCGAGGAATATAGAAATTACGTTAAAATTAAAAAGATGGACAATATGCCTACTGGTGGAAAGATGAGAGATTCAAAAAAGCAAGCACAGGAAAGATTTGACGAACGCGTCGTTAAATACTTTATAAATTCGATGATACCTCTAAGAGCTGTAGAAAACGCAATTTTTTTACAAATCTTCCTAAACTTGAATATATCGGATACTGACCTTAAGGTAATAAGTCGACAGATCTTGGGACGTCGCATACAAGACTATTATGCAAAAGAAATTACAGAAATAAAGACTCGATTACGTGAGGTTGATTGTGTTTGCACTGTGATTGATATATGGGCTGGTAAGAAATTGAGTTTCATTGGCATTACAGCTCACTGGATTGCAGAAGATCTAAAAAGGATGTCAGTGACATTAGCTTGCCGAAGATTCAGAGACACTTACAGTCATAATCGTATATCTGAAGTGATGCAGGAAATAAATTTTGATTTTGAACTGACTACAAACAGGATAGTTGCCACTATAACTAACAGTGGCAGCAATTTTGTTAAGGCCTTCAAGATGGTTGGAGTAGATATGTCTGATTATGATGATTCGATTCTTGAAGAGGGTAACATTTCAATAGTGACTGACTCAAATACAGTCCAAAGTTACTCGCTGCTTGAACACTTCCACTGTTGTGCATATAGCTTAAGTTTGTGTGCAACTACAGACGCTAATAGGGTATTAAACGAAAAAAATACTCGCTTATCAAATATACATAATGCTGTGATGAAGAAATGCAATGCTCTATGGAAAGCCGCAGAACAACCAAATTCAGCAAAGATAATACAAGAAACATTACAGCATACTTTGAGTCGGCCTCGAGAAGCTAGATGGAACAGTCTGATTGAGTCTCTGCAACAAATTTTCTCAATTAAAGAGACAAATTTACAATTGCATAGGGCATTAAATATGAAAAATCCCATTAAAGACACCGAATTTGAGTATATACAAGAGTATTTGATGTGTGCTGCGCCAGTTGCAGAAGCACTAGATATAATGCAAAGCGAAAATAATATGTATTACGGTATAGTTCTACCATGCCTTTTTGCATTGAGAAAGAAGCTTAGACAAATTGAGAGAACAAATAATTTCACTTACTGTAAAGCGCTTATAGAAACTTATATAGAAAGCGTTGAAAGAAGATTTACTAAATTTTACAAACTGTGTTCTCCGGAATCAGAAAATGCTTCAATTGCTGCCCTATCTTATCCACGTTTTAAAAACAAGTGGCTGTCTTGTGTGCAACCTACAGAATGTAATAAAGTTTTGAATATTTTCAAAACGATAATTTCCCAACAAATTAGCGAAAAACCAGAAGGTGCAATAAACCACAGAGCAAAACTTACAAAAAAGGAAAACAGTTTTTTCGACTTCGACTCGGATTCTTCGAATTCGCAAAATTCGGTAATGCAATCAAATGGACATCTCGCAGGCGCACTGACGAAAGCCGAATTACTTATGCAAACATTTTTTGCAGAGGAAAGTCAAGAATTAGAAATTCTTAGTAGATATCCGGAGATAAAATCTGTCTTTATCGAATACAACACTTGTTTACCATCATCTGCACCAGTCGAGGGATTGTTCACATATGAAACAATGGCCAATCTTCCGAAGAGTCATAAGCTATCAGACGAAATGTTTGAAGAAAGAGTTGTGCTAAAAACTAATTTTAGTTATAATAAATGTTGATTGAAATTCTTTTGTAATTTTATATCTAATAAAACATTCGAGAAGAATGAAACTAGAAAGGGTGTCCCAAAATTCACGGAAGAAGGAATTTTGAGAGAAAACACAGGTTTTTACACAAAGTATACAGTATAGGGTTTTGTATGGAATAGCATATCGGGTAAATGGCCTCCACGGCTTTGCTGGCTTATACGCACCCTTTTGTCGAAATTTTCCATGACCGTTTTGCATAAATGTGGCTGAAACTTTAGACGTCAAAAAACGCAAAAGAAAAAAGTTCAATGGCATTAAATTGCATGGTCTTGGGCGGCCAATTCTGATCACCAAAACGGGAAATTACACGACCAGGAAATGACTCATGCAGTAATTGACTTGAAGCGCTTAGAAGACGAACGGCCAAAGTGACATTTTCAAACATTTGAGTATTTAACACATTCTTTCACTAAGTTTATTGAAAAAGTGGATGCATACAGCACCTTCATCTTTTACTAAATAATAATCTAGAGGCGATAGAGAAGTCCAGATAAGACAGAAATGTAAGTTTTCATATAGGACATTCATCTGTAAGAAAAAAAAGAAAAATTTCAAAAAAATGTCACTTAGTCCCTTCATCTTCTAAGCGCTTCAATTGTTTCTCGGGCTGTATGGCATGTGGTACCGTCTTGTTGAAACCGCATGTCATCCACATCCATATCTTGCAATTTAGGCACAAAAAACTGTATTATTATGTCGCGATAGCGAGCAACATTAACTGTTACGAGGGTGGGTCAATAAGTCCCTGAAAGTTAACACAAATTGTGTCGTCACCTTAAATTTAATTTTTTTTTTGTCAAGAAACATCTTTCAAAAGAGCGCACCCAAATTTTCAGACAGATCTGTCAAATAGTTTTGTTGTGGCAGCCATTTTATATAGACGCTAGTAGGCAAGTGAATTTCGAGTGCTCATTAAACACTATTTTTTGCGAGAAAATATCACGCAAACCAAACAAAAGCTTGACAAATAGTATGGGGACTCTTCACCATCGATTGGAACCATTCACCACTGGTTTACTCAATTTCGGTGTGGTCGTTTAAGCACAAGTGTAAGTATTGCCTGACCAGCCGAATTTTTAACGAAGTCCGATGATGCCTCCAGCCCAAAACACACACCAAACAGTGACACGTTGTGGATGCATTTGTTTCTCAACAATCACTCGTGGATTTTCTGAACCCCAAATTCGCCATCAAGATGAAAATATCTGTTGCCAAACCTTCATTGTTTTTAAAATATTGCTCAACAATGAAAACGCGTTGTTCTTTGTCTTTTTTTTTCTCATTGGGAACACTTTAGCGCACATATGGCGTAAAATTCAAATCTTGCGTGAATTTTGGGACACCCTTTACATCCTGTTTTACTCAAAATTACATAGGTAAGGTCTGTAGGTCACCATTATTACTGCGGCCTACTATTGGGTCTATTATGATTTCCTCTAATCTTAAAGCTCATTCAAGATGGCAGAGTTGGTGACGAATTCGACTATATTTTTGAATGAGCTGGCACATATGTCTTCTGTTTCAAGGTAGAATTTACCTAAGTAACGATGACGTGTTTTGGTTAGACAGTCACAGTGACATAAGATACATGTGTGTTCTGCTGATTCTTTGTCTTCGTTGCACATTCTGCATATAGTATGTTATCTTGCACTATCCCCAAAGCCATAAGATGTTTTTTGACTCGACATTGGCCTGTGATGAATCCTGTGGCTATTTGAAACTGAGTCCTAGTAGCTGTAGGAGTCGTTTCCTTCTTTTGTGAGAGGTATTTGGCAAAATGATTTTGGCTTGTCTATTACCTTCATTATCCATCCAGTAATGGCGCGCTTTTTCTTTTAGCCAGTCCTTTATACCGTTTTTTGCCTTACTGACTGGTCCTCAAATCATAAAGGTTGGTGCAGTTCCTGTTCTGGCTAACAGGTCAGCCATTTTATTTCCTTCATGTCCCAAATGAGATAAACTCCGATGGTGATGGCTAGCGTTATAAGTAGTTGAAGGCAGTTCCATACTATGATAGTTTGGACGTTATTTCGTAAGCCTTAATTGCTAATAGAGCAGCCTTACTATCTGATAAGATATAAATATTCTTGTTGGTTATATTGTAGATATGTTTATATTTTCTCTGGTACATATTTCTATGGCAAATATTTCGGCTTGTAGTAGCACTGTATACTCCAGCCCCAATTTCTTCATCTGTCTTGGATCCATCTGTGTACCCTGAGAATAGTTTACAAATGCGGTTTTGTTCTGATCCCAGTTATTGCGATTTGGGAATGTTACCTTGAAGTTGCGGCTGGAGTTAAATCTTGGCAGACATTTTCAGTCTCTGTGTTTCAGCAGTTTTTGATTGTTATTCCTAGTAGTTAATCACTGTTAAGTTGTTGCGCAATGTCCGAGTGAACTAGTTGGGAGTTTGAGTCATCCTCAGCGATGAGCATGAAGGCATTAACCATAGCTTTTCTCTTTATATGTAGATGAAAGGGTGATAGGTTTAGAATAACCTCCAGCGCTGCAGTAGGAGCAGTTTTCATTACACTTGTTGTGCATACACAAGCTAGTCTTTGAAGTTTATTGAGCCTGTCTTGTGTAGAACTCTGTTTCAGTTCTTTGCCACCATACTGGTGCTGTTTATGTGACGATCGGTCTTGATATCGTTGTGTAGAGCCGTAGCATCATTTTGGGGTTTATGCTCCAATTTTTACCAATGAGACCCTGCCGGTCCATAATGAGATCCTGGCTTGTGAGGTGAGAATTCTAAGTAAGTTTTTCATCAAGTGTTTTTCATCAGTGTTTTCCTTAGAGAATTCTATTGTTACACCAAAAAGTGTGGGTGCTTTTAACCTTTCTCGTTGTCTTCTTTTGGTGAATACAACTATGGTGCTCTTTTTTGTGGGTTAAGGTCGACTTTTTGGCACCAGTCAATTCAGTAACTAGATTCAGTGCCCCCTGGAGGAGATCAGTTTCTTCGAATTTGTCTCTGATTAGTATCGCAATATCACCTTGAACAGAAAAGCCTTCGTCGCTGAGTATTTTCAATAGGCTACGATGGACCACAATAAGGTTTTTCATTAATTTTGTTTCCTCGTTTATCTGGAGAAAAAAGAAAAAGCTATGATGGTGTTTGAAAGGGTAAAATCAAACAAACACTTTTTGTTTTATATTTGTAAGTTTGTTCTCATATGGCTTGCACCTCTCAAGAGATCTTGATGATATATGATTTCTATATCGCATCATGGAATAGAAAATTGTTCTTATGCCCCCAAAAGCACATCTTTCCAAAAAAAAAAACAACTATGTTTACCAATTTGTTTCATAATATACGAGTATGTATGTACTATATTCCTGAAAACTTTCAGCCTTCTTCATCTAACGGTTTAAAACTTACAAGCCTGTGACACACACTCGGTCAGACAAACGTGTTGAGTCCATAAGTGTTCCGTTTTATACCACTTTAGTACGATAGCCTATTGGTATGCAAATCTTGCAGACGACAAGACTTGACAGGTCGTTTAGGTTGTTGAAGAAATACTCACTGTCCCCTTCAAACTAACATAAAAGATTTATGACTTCTAGTCATAAATTCTTTCTGACTTCTATAATCGTTTGGCAGATCATAGCGTTTTCTGCTTTTTATTTTCGCAATTAAGCAACACAAAACTGTAATAGGACTTCTATTATACTTTTTACGGCTTTCTTTCGCATGCCCGTGAGGGCTCTCGATTGTAGAGCTTATGCTTTTTCTAATTATTGAGATAAGCCTATTTGTCTTTCTGAGGTTCAGATTTGGCCAGATCTGTCTAGCAGAAAGACAGGTATCTAAAGGATTGAGATCTGGGGTACCTGCCGGCAAATCTTCTCCTGCTAGAAAGTCCAGCATATTGTTTTGAAGTCACTCTTGTGTTGTTTTTGTCTTATGAGCTGGCGCGTTCGACTCCCGGAATGGAGTTATGATGCTTCTTTGGATGACTGGGCATAGACTGTTATTTTGCTTATTGAACGATTAATAAACATTTTTTCATCCGTGAATAAAATTTTCCTGTGACCGGGATATAGCTTTTGATCTTTTATTCCGTTTTTGCTTTTATTGGGCTGTGAGTGAGTGGCCGGTTTTTATATTTGCAAACGACATTTGTGTAAAGGCCGAACTATAATTGAAGAATGGTTTCGTACGACCACTTCCTAAACAGTGCGAATACAAAGGTTTTGTATTGTGTGACCATAATAGCTTTTTGCTCCGATTCGTTAAGAAAAGAGCGAATCCATTCGCACTTTCATACGAAAATTTGACACAACAGCTCAAATGACAGGCAAAGCGATGTGACAGTTGCTTCTGAGCACACACCTATTATGGGCTAGTTGAGCAATTGACAGTACTGAAGGAAATTTAAGAGGGTGTTCACACAGGACTGACGGACTGAATTTTTTTTGACGTTTACAGGCAAAGGGGGACGTGGAAAGGTGACATGTTGCGTCAATCCGGTTTTATTTAGATTTTTTGAAATGTTTGAAAATGACGTTTGAAAATGTCAATCGATTGTCACTCGACAAAAGTGTTCAGATAGGACTATCAGTGTGAACACCGTCTAACGTAGAATTATGGCATTCACTTCCGATTGCTTCCAACTATTATTCAGCCTCAAAGCTTTTTGCGCGTTAACTTAGTGTAAATGTCATTCACTGAATACCTGTCAATATAGAATGGATGTGTTCAATACTATTTTTTCGATGAGTGCGTTTAAATGTGTACCAGTATTTTTTTTTTTTTTTTTATAATTTGCGCGCGCCAAATGGGATATGAATACCATTAAATTATTTCAGGGCACGGGCGTTTGTACAAATTGAGAGAGAGAGAAAGAAAGATTGGTGTAGTGGGTTTGAAACTTAGGTGGTATTAAGTTTCAATAAACTCCAAGGGTGCCGTCCAGATAACTGGGGAGCTTGTTTATTTTGTTTTTTTGTCGTTACTCGTGATTCACAGCATTTTTTCCCCTCCACCTGATCTCATCATCACGATCAAGTTGCATTTTAAGCTGTCTTTTTTTTCGACTGCTTTTCCTCAATATGTTGGTCCGTTTACTTGTAAATAAACTTAAATTTGTCGAATAATTCTCTATCCTATTTGTTTGTGGTTCTGTTTCGAAATATGTTCGACATTTTGGGTAGAGACCTCTTAAGAAGAAACTGAAACATATTTCGGGCATCAAAGGATTAAGAATGTCATATTAATTAATTAATTTATTTATTGTTTTTTTTTTTTTTCAGAATACTCAACTCGCTGTGATTTCATTCTACGAAGTGGACTTTAGTTTCGATTTGCCGTATTTGCAAAAATCCTTCGGAGAATCACATATTGCACTCAAGTCAATTGTCCAGCGACACTTAACTGATAAGTCACTCAATCGCATCAACGAAGTATTTGAGTTTTTCAGCGATGCAAAACTCTTGGAAACTGCATTCAAGTCCGATTCGCCGTATCGTGAAGTAATGGGCAAAATCGTTGCCGACATCAATCAAGCCATGGACACCGGTGATATATAATAATCAATCCGGTGCCAAGAATCACACTGATTTTAAGTGTTTTTGAGTATAACAAATTGTTATTAGTTTGTAGGTGATATTTGAAACGTCCCATTTTTTAAAATCGACTTTTACCAGACAAAAAGACAACAAACAAAAAAAAAGTTAGGGAATCTTGTCTTATTTATTAGTGCAGTGTACTTTTTGCATTTCGTTGTTATATTTGTTGTGTGTGTAACAGCAATAATTTTTAGTAATGTGTCTGTGCACATTTGTGTTAGTACTATTGGTAGAATGTTTTTTTTTTTTTTTTTTTGTAATGTTTTCTAGACTATAGATGAAGATACAAAAACGTTTTTATACCAAAAACAATTTAAATCGAAAAATTTAAGCATATCGCGCCGCATCACAAGTTTCTACTCTCTTTAACTAAACTAACTTTATATATCACACTATGGAAGTTTATACCAATTTTCATACTTCGTAGTAACTTTTCTAGAAACAACTAAATATGAAAATATCAAAACACGTAAAAATGCGGACCAAATGGGTAAAAAAAAAAAAAAAAAAAATCACAAAGCAAGAAAGATCTAATGAATCTATGCTTTGATATTAAACGAAAGAAAACTGCAAATTTTGATATTAAACTATTCACAAAGTTCAATTTTTTTATATCATAATCTATTTACTATAAAAATGATATTCAAAACAGACAAAACAAATGACAGACGAAAGATTACATTCCCTTTTTGTTTACACAGTTAAATTCTATGTAATTTATGTATGCCATTTCTATTGGATACTAAACAGTAAATTGCCTACCGAGCGGAACATATCCAAGTGACAATAATGGCACAATTTATTATTACGATCATTGTACAATTGTATTTTATATTTTTAATTTTTATTGCCGATATACACATTTTATTAGCTAAGTACAAAGTTTATGCATATTTATTTATATAAAAAAAAAGGGCCTATGTGCCTACCGTTCGCGGTATAAGACTAGGTGTTGTTATTTTAGATTGTATTCTTGGAAAATTTCCATTTAGTTATGTCTGTAGAATGTCGCTCTGCGTCATGCACGTGTGCCTGAGAAGACAAATGTTTGCCATGTTGTCAAATACTAAAAGAAAAAAAAGCAATATTTGTTTTTTCGAATTTGGCGTATAATTGATGTTCGAATTCTATGTTGTGCTGCACAGTCTATGTTTTATTGTTAAAATTACCATTTTATGTACTTAATTGAAAGTTAAACACAAAAAATTGTATGGAGTTTTTTTTTTTTCTTTTTTTTTTAAATAAATACACGAAATCAATTAATGTTTGTTGTTTCTTTTATTTCATATTTATTCTGCCCGATTGTCTTTTAGAGAGTCTCGCTCACTTCTAAATATTTCCAAGAGCTTTTCACTTGCCGATTGTTCTATGTCCAGGGGTTTGGATGCCTCTTCGTTTGGATAGACAACTAAATTGGAGTCGGGAGTCTTTAATAAAAACGGTGACCATGGTCCTTGAATGGAGGGCATATCTGTGTGCCACATCTTCCTAAGGCGTAAAGAACTTGATGCTCCATTTTGGGTTTTTAGCAATTGAATCCATTTTGATATCTCTTCTTTGGTGGAATTTCTGCAATTTAGCCATTCTCGTTCGCCATTTACTGTTAAAATGATAATAAAAAAAAAATGAGATGCCCAGTGGATTAAAAAAAAAAAAAAAAAAACAGTAATATCAGCGACTATATGATACTATAAGACTTCACACGTAGAACAAAATTTTGTCTCACCACCTATTAATAGGGGTAGCAACATTTATTTGTTGACGAAACTTATTATTGGGAGTAAAATGATTAAAATTGTCGTCTTCTTCTACAAAGCAGATATATTAGAACGTTTTAGAAACATTGCAGTATGCGCTCCAGACATAATATATAATGGGTCATTCGCAGCAAATATCCATTGAAATACGAAGTCAAAGGGCCCATTCATAAATGCAAACTTTGCAAAGCAAACGCAATTCAAAGCAGAAAAAGTTGCGCAAATGCAAGTTTAAGTCTACTACAAAACATGCACATATCAGATTTTTAAAAATCTGTAGTTTTTTCAACCATTTTTAACAAAAAGAAATCAACGAAAACACGAAAAACAACAGCGCAGTAACAAGTAGGTATGTAAATGCAATACGATTCTGACAGCTGCTCGATTGCGCTCAAAATTGCGCAATGAATAAAGTTCAGCTACATTTATGAATTGATGTAAATTCGTACATTTGTGAACTCTCTGCTTAGCACATCTTGCGCAATATTGCATTTATGAATGGGCCCAAATTATTTGTCTTCATAAAATGGATAATATTTCTAAATCTGGAGTGCATTACACCATCAAGCGATTTCATGAAACCGAAAGCAGTGTACCCAGGCCGAACAGTGGACGTTCAAGAAAAAGCACTAATCGTAGTCTCCGTTACAACAATCAAAAGGCGTCTTTAGGAGGCAAATTTGTTTGAACGAGTTGCAAAAAAAAAAAAAAACCGTTACTCCGGGCGCAAAATAAGAAGAAAAGACTAGAGTGAGCTATAGCTCACCATGGAACATTAAGAACTGAAAAATGGTTCTATGGACTGATGAATCCAAATTCGAACTGTTTGGCACGAAAGAAGGGTTTTCGTTCGACGGTGCGCATAACAACCCGCCTTGCCGCAATGTATTCTGTCCACCGTGATCTCATTCGTATCGAAGGCATTTTTAACAAAGAGGGCTACATTACCATTCTAGATGAGCATGCTATTCCAAGTGGTATTCAGTTGATGGCCACTACAGTTGACAGATTTGAACCCAATTGAAGTTTTAGGGGATCACTTGGACAGAAAGGTTCGCCAAATGTCTTCATCTTCATCAGGAATATTTTGGCAGCAACTGGACCACACCTGGAATAGCATTCCAACCGAAACAATATCAAAGAGGATGCCTAGACTTGTTAAAGCATATATAACCTCGAGGAGAATACTTCGAAGAAGTTCAAGTTTGATTTTTTTTTTATAATTGGTTAATTGATTTCCATAACTGCACAGCTTATCTACCCGAGCTAGTGAGAGCATGTGCCTGTAACTGTCGTAAATTGTTTGTGTCATGCCAAGCTGCAGCCAGATCGCATGCCACGTCGCTATGGTGTGCTTTGAGCTTAAAGAGTCCATCGTCATAAAATCGACGGGAAAGCTCCATTAAAAGCCCACACCTTTAGTCCACATAGTCATTAGGGTAAACCGAAAATGTACTGTACTACGCTCACCAGATTGCAAAGAGATGTCTGCCTGGGAATTACTTGTACTATGCGCACTAATTCACGCAATGCTCTAAATGCTTTGTGAAATTTGCTACCACTGGACTTAACTGTTCTGAAGGATGTAATGAAAGCGATGTGTGGGCTTAGGAAGAACAAAGTTTCGCATAAAGAACATAATTTTGGACATGGGAGCAAGTTTCTTTCTTTACGATGCCCATTGATAATATGGTCATGTTGAGTGAGGGACATGAATTGTATTTCCCCGATAGGGTCAAATGGGAAAACCCAAAATAATCTTCAGCTTTTCTAATGTCTGGTACACAGACGGCTGTAGTACCTCTAGCGAATCTGGAGATGGTTGGTATTTGTACAATGAAACCCAATTCTCTTGCGCTCTGGGCAAAATAGAGACACTCTCTCATACTCTGAAGCGGCAACAATCCACGACAGAAGATCCTTGGGAGAGTCAATTCCGTGTTGGGATAAAGTCAAAGTCTCGAAGTAGAAAAATATGTTATTGCGCCTTATATTGTTTACTCACAATACTCCCCAACTATAACTGCTGTCCTATGACGTCTTGGTTTTACATAGACTACAATTCCTGGATTTTCCTTAGCGAAATCAATAAGGCTCTCTTCCAGGAACTCCCTGCAAAATAAACTTGTAAAACTTTTCATGGGTTATAATTTATTTTACTTACCTCATGCCCTTACTTGAACCATTGTTCTTACAAAACTTTAGCGTAATTCTTTGCAATTGACACACATATCTACCGACACCATTTTGCAAAGGAGCTCTGGGGAAACCAGATTTCATAAACAAATGACTATTGGACATTGTTTCTATTCAATATTATCGTGTAAAAGGTGGATTATTACGAAAAACTTTTTATAACCAACAAAAATAAATATGACATTTCTTATCATACAGGGATGTTATAAGTGAAAAGCCATTGCAGCGCTCAGCGGCTTGGTTTGTACGTTCCGAATTCGATTTGGTAGTGAATGTTTGTAACAAAATTCGGTACGTTCCGTCTCGACAAGTTTAGAAAGCTGTACAAATTCAAGCCCCAGGTTTATAGTCAAAAAAAGGAATAATCGATATAATGAACGGTGATTACACGTGTTTTTTAGTTTAATGCTGGGGCAATATCGACACTCACGACAGACGCGACACAGACGGGTTGAAAGGTCAACGACGTCAAGCGTGAATTGGCGGAGGCAATCCAGACGGCCAAGACACTCAATGTTCCCTCAATTTCCTTCTACGTGTTTGCTATTATATTTAGGTTTTATGCACTCTTCAGGCTTTGTTAAGTTATTTTTACATATTTTAGTCCAATTTAATTAGTTTTCCATAATTACAATTTTGAAACTAAATTTGTCCACTAAAAACCAAACAGTTGAAAACACGAATCTGATATTTAGGTGCGTAAAAAGATGAAATTGAACCAAAACTAAAACGTTGTAATATTCTGTATGAGTTCATATAACTGAATATTTTTTTTTTAGTTTGATGCGTAGACCGTCGTAAGCGTATAGTAGTCATCGTCGAGATTGCCTCCGGGGTAAGCCTTGTACGCTGCTGAAGTGAAACATAATCTTACAAATAAAATTGATACAACTGAATTTGAAACGAAAAATTCCGGCCGTTTCACGATGAAATGTTTCACACAGTTTTCATGCGAAAATAATTATTTGGGATATTATGTGTATTAATTTTGTATCTGATCGCAAAATGTGTGTGTTAAATACAACAGCACATATAACCAATATCGGGTATAGGTATCCTAGATAATATCTCAGCTTACAACCTAGATGCGTTAGAAAAAGTTCATCCATACTAATTTTCGCACGTGTTATCGATAACTTGAATCATAAGCTCTTTTTAAGGATGCCATTAAGAAGGGGACAAAGAGCTATGTATAAACAAGAAAAACCACTCAATATATGCAGCAATTCATGTTTTTTTTTTCATTAAAATTATATGGATAAATTCTAAATTTCTTCTGCCAGATTTTTATGATGATATTTTTTTGCGGATATGCCCATTGTTTTAAATTCTTTTTTTGTATCTTACCTATATAATTCATAGTGAAATGTTGGCATTTATTTGTTTTTTTAATTTTTTATTCTATGAATATTAAGGAAATCCGCCTGCTACAATATATATCAAATTGTGACATTCTCATTATTTGTTAGTTACCGTTTCGTTTGATATTTGGAAAATTTGTTTCGTTTGAGCACCATACTAGCGTTTAGCACGAAAAGTGAGAATGCAGATTCATGAAAAACGATTTGCTATAAAAATGTTTTTCCATTGGGCAGAACAATTTGGTTCTTTTTGTTTTCAATTGGGTACAAAATCAATCTTTTTAATCTAGATAATTCTTCATAGATCTGGATTTTTTTGAGAGATTAACACTTACTTTCACTAGCACAAATACATTTTTTATAGCAATTTAACGTCATTTTGAAGTTTGCTTTCAAAAGGAGGTTATCAATTCCAAGTAACTCACTGTTAATATTAGTAAGATCAAAAATTAATTTCCAAAGCATTAATACCAAAAGCGTGCCAGATAATAAAAAAAATATTACATACGGATATGGATTATTTTCGGAAATATACAAGGATACGTATACAAATACCGATATCCAAGATCAATAACAAAGTTTATAAAGTCTATGTTTCTATTACAGGAAAGGAAGGTTAGATTTGAGTTGCTCTGCCTACAGGTCTAGAAGAAATGAGATTTTTAATTAAGAAAAGTCAGAGCTCTGGTGGGCTACTGTGTGTTTTAACACTGAAAAAACAGAAATAAAAATCGAATTGTCCGAAATTCTAGATTCGATTTATGTATGTGAACTTTTACTGGCCTGAAAATTAAACTGCACTACAACTGCTCGCAGAAAATGAATTTTGCTGTATATAATATTACAAAAAAACTTAATACTGCTCAGAGGTGTAATTTTAAAAGAAAAAGCAAAGTCACTGTGCACTTTTATAGGAAAAACTTAAATTCGGTCTCTAATATGCTCGGTACAGATGATCAATCTTTTCTTCAAAATGATTGAACAACGTTATAAAGTACAAGCGGTTAATTTTCTTTTTTTCCAAAGTGATGGAACAACGTTATAATGTTTGCTATTATATTTAGGTTTTATGCACTCTGCAGGCTTTGTTAAGTTATTTTTATATATTTTAGACCAATTTAATTAGTTTTCCATAATTACAACGTTATAACTGAGCAACATTTTTTTGTTTGATGAGCACACTAGTGTTTTATGTTCGCGAGTGCTGCACTAACTTTTGCAGCACTGCGTTCGATGTGTGCACCGAGGTGTCAGATATTTTCTCGCGGCAAATAAAAAGTGATGTCCTGAAACTAATTTGTTGGCTGTCATTCGTTTTCATTTTGTGTTTAAGACGAAATACTATGCATTGCGTAGGAAAATATTAATAAAAATGTGTAGATATGAGATGTAAACATTTATAATATATTTGTGTTCGGTGTAAAACACAATTTCTGGAGTTTACTTAGGATTGTTTACAGCCATGGAAATGCTGCTGGGGACATAGAAACAACCTTCTGATTGATGAAATGCATCCAGAGTTTGTAAATAATTGAAACAATTTTAAAATGTGTGCAGTGTGAACATTGCGTTGGTCTGCGTGCATTAGAAATCTAAACTAAGATTTTTTTCTATCCATTGCATTTTCGTTGGAAAACAAGATTAAAGGTGTGTATCGGAATTTTTATCACTGGTCCACTTTCTTTAGCGAAAGGAAGAACATTTTCACTCAAACCAATAAAATTGTAAATCCAATTACAACACTATTGTGAGTCCCATAAAGTTCTGTATATTGAACTTGGCAGCACTCGATTAACTGCAAGCTTGCATAAACTTCAAAAACTGATAAAGTCTGCAAACGTCACACTCTCGCGCTGCGTGCTCCATCCAGTCGGTTGGAGTTAATCAATTTGATTTGTTTTTCTCGAGGGAGATCGCATAATTCCTGTTAGAAATTTGATAATCGTTCACTCAATGAGCTCGTGCTGTACAGATTTCCCGTACTGAAGTCTCTTCCAGAGTTTGATGCATCCTCGAATTGAGCAATGCGAACTCCGCAATCATGTACCAACACATCGCGTGGACCACTTCAAGAGCATCATTCAGAAGATGAAGGTTTTACAGATTTAGCATTTTTTTTTTTCTTAGAATAGGATTACCATATTCGGATTACAGGTGGATCGGTAGCGTCACATAAAAGTGGACAGTCGCTTGCATCATCTTCCTCGTTTAGCCTTCAAGACTGCATTAATGAGTTCAGAGCGAGAAAAGTTCATCGTTCATCCCAAAGCAATCAGAATACCGATGATGACTTGATCAACCAGAACAAATCGAATAAGCAAAACGAAAGAACCAGTAAACCATGCAAGGACGGCTTCTGTTACTGCTTTACAAGCGACAGCGATGATTTCAGAATATACAAGTCCGACGAGAAGAAGAGGTCTCGCAGGTCGGAGACAAGTGAGGAACAGGTTAGTGTTAGATTTCACATTTTGCTAGAGTATGCGAATGTAATTATTATGATTTTATCTTAAATATGTACATATACCACCATTTGTGGGAGAGGAATGTACTAGTAAGGAGAGTTACCTAATGTATACCGATTTACCATGTTTAGATGCTCCTTCTGTATTGTGTTGAATTAGTGTCTCTAAGTGGACTGCAACAGAAACAGTTGAGTTAATTTGTTTTCTATTGAATAATTGATTTACGCTTGTTGGTGTTTGTCGTTTCATTGCATAAATACACTCCGGGACAAAATGATAAGACACCCCATAAATTCTTAAGAAATAGAAAGTGATTGTAACATTTGCCAAATCTGATTGAATTATTAGGTAACAGAATGTATTTAGACTGCATTGCCATAAAATAATTTCTGGAAGGACCATTAATTTTCTTGTTTTGGGGGAAAAACCGAAAACAGTCGGACAGGAGATGTTCATCATTTTTTGTCGATGCTTCGTTCAGTAGATGTATTTAAGTAAACATGGGTGCAAATAATTGTGCTCTCCTTTTGTTATTATCATTTGGTGTTAAATTTAATCAAAAAAGGACAATATAGTACGCGGAAAAATGTTAAATTCAGCTGAAGTACAAATAATTTTTAAATAAATTGGAGAAAAAATATCGAAGTCAGTGAAGAGAAGTCGAACAGTAGTGACAAATTTAATAAACGATTCCGGAAATTATGGCAAAACAAAATCTCCTGGAAGACCACTACCATTAGCTCCAAGACATTTTTAGATTTTGCAGGAATCTTCAAAGTCTTCTTTAACGGCTCGTCAAATCGCAGGTAAAGCGGGAGTTAAAACTAACATAGAAAATGTGAGGGGAGTTTCACAACAACACGAAAACTGCTTCGGAAGCCACCTTTAACCGAAGCTCACAAAACGCGCCTTTTAAAGTTTACTCGCAGTCATTGCCATTGAAAGAAAAAGTGGAGAAAAGTCATATCTACAGATGTACTTGATGGGTGGGATTACTATTTTCACGATCTGCGTAAGCAGCAACGTATATTGAGTCGCCGTAAAGTAGGAGGAGGTTCTATAATTGTATGGGCTAGACTTGGCTACAACGGGAGGACCGAAATAAAATTTATCAGTGGTAGAATTAACAGCACTAGGTAACTTATTAATGAACAATTTGCTTCAATTAATGTTATTATTTATTTATTATTTTGGTTGTGGGTTCGCTAGAAGGAAAAATTATCGAAAGACATTGCAGAGCTAGTACGTGAGGGATACCTTAATCCGATCTAAAAAACCTCCCGCGGGGACTACTAACTTAGAAATAGATAAGTAAACTCCGCCGTTTGTCGGATTTTAAGACTTTTTTGTTTGAAAATATTACCTAATATCACCCGTCTACCATCTCTTGATTACATTGTCAGTATTTAATAGTTCTGTTATTTCTATGTTAACGCGGTTGAGAAACCTACTTTTGTGTCTTTGAAAAGCTTTTTTAACTTCATGTTCAACCATTACAATATTAAGGTCTCTATGTAGTCAGCGTCGTTGCGTATGTAGGTGCGTTAACTATGTTCCTTAGTACCTTATTTTGGAAGACTTGGATTTTTTGTAAATTTGTTTGGCATGTGCATGCCCACAACTGGAGCCCATAGGTTCATTTCATACCGGTTTCAGAACCTGCTTGTATAGCAATAGCTAAATGTAGTTGGACAGGGATGAGTATCTTCCAATATGCCAATACATTTTACTGGATCTCATGTTCAACTCATCTCTATTTTTCTTTACATGCGCTTTCCAATGCAGTTTAGCTTCTAGGGTCATGCCTAGATATTGAGATATTGAGTATTCCACTACATTGTTGGTTATGTATAGTGCAATGTGTGGTACGTTTTTATATGTAAAATTAATATGGACTGACTTTAGGTCATTTAATCTAATCTGTCATTTTTTATTCCATTCTGAAATACTGTTTATTACCATTTGAAGCTTTTGTGTTGCTATTTCGACAGTTGCTCCCACAGCAAGTACAGCAGTGTCATCTGCAAAAGTTGCTATAGTGGTTTCTCCACTTTCAGGCAGATCGCTAGTGAATAAGAGGTAAAGCACAGGACCCAATACACTGCCTTGTGGTACGCCCGCTTTAATTTATCTTAATGTTGAATACTCTGTTTCTTGTTTAATTCTGAAGAATCGATCTGATATATATAGATTGCTTTTGTAATTTGTGGATCAATCCTTTGTGCCAGACTTTATCGAAAGCTTGTGCTATATCAAGAAATATAGTAGAGCACACATTTTTCTCTTCAAATGCTTTTTCGATTTTATCTGTGATTCTATGCACCTAATCAATTGTAGAGTATTTATTTCTAAATCTAAATTGGTGAATTGGGACGATAGATTTTTCATCAATTATATTTTACAAACATTTTACCAGCATTTTTTCGAATAACTTGGACAACATTGGTAGTATCGATATTGGGCGATATGAGGTTACTTCTCTAGGTGGTTTGCCCGGTTTTGGTATCATTATTACCTCCGCGACCTTTCACATGCTTGGCACATATCTTAATTTGAATGCAGCATTTATAATCTGCGGTAGTCTTTTTTAAACCTTTTGGCCTTCTTTAATTTCTTTGGCAAGTTCTTTAGCTGTTACCGGCCGAATAGGTCTATCTTCTTCGCACCTTACTTCGATTCCTTGATAACCTTTATTTTCATAAGGTTTGAAGACGTCTTCAAGATACTCTGCAAAAGTGTTTACTTTCTCTTGGCTGCTTTTTGCCCAGTTACCTTGTCTGGTTTTTACTGGTGGAATGTGAGCTATTGGCCTGTTCAGTTTCTTTGTTGCCTTCTAGAGCGAGTAGTCGGTACCAGCATCATTTGTAAGACTTGTAAGGTATGTTTTTAAAGTCTCATTATTAAACTCTCTTATAAAGGGTGGTTAAGTTTTAAGGGCCGATGTTGATTTTGAATACAACACAAATTATTTAGGAAATTACTGTCATTTCTTTTTATTATGATAATATTGGTATGGTTCAATTATGTATGGAACAAAATATCGGCCAAATGGCCGCCGCGACTTCGGCGGCACACCTCCATCCGATGGTCCAAATTTTCGATGACGCTGAGGCATAATTGAAGTTCTATGCCGTTAATGTGCCGAATTATCTCATCCTTTAGCTCTTGAATTGTTGCTGGCTTATCGACGTACACCTTTCCTTTCAAATAACCCCAAAGAAAGAAGTCCAACGGTGTCAAATCACATGATCTTGGCGGCCAATTGACATCGCCACCACGTGAGATAACACGGCCATTGAATTTGTCGCGCAAAAGAGCCATTGTTTCGTTAGCTGTGTGACAAGTGGCACCATCCTGTTGAAACCACATATCTTCCAATTCGGGCCATAAAAAGTTCGTTATCATCTCACGATAGCGAACACCATTCACAGTAACTGCCTGACCGGCCTCATTTTGGAAAAAAATACGGCCCGATGATGCCGCCAGCCCATAAACAGCACCAAACAGTCACTCTTTGTGGGTGCATTGGTTTTTCGACAATCACTCTTGGATTATCATTCGCCCAAATGCGGCAATTCTGCTTATTGACGAATCCACTGAGGTGAAAATGTGCCTCATCACTGAAGATGATTTTCTTCGAAAATTGATCATCCACTGTTGCCATTTCTTGCCACCATTGTGACCATTGACGACGCTTGAAATGGTCAAGAGGCTTTAGTTCTTGAGTCAATTGCACCTTGTAAGCGCGTAAATGCAAGTCTTTATGCATAATGTTCATCAACGACGAGCGTGAGAGGTGCAATTGTTGGGCACGACGACGAGTTGAGGTGGACGGCTCTTCAGCCACACTATCGCGAACAGCAGCAATATTTTCTGCAGTACGAGCTGTACGAGCATGCACTGGTGTTTTCACATCTCCTACAGACCCGGTTTGCACAAATTTTTGCACGATTTTTCCGATTGTACGCACATTTGGACGATTAAATTGACCGAAAAAATCACGAAATGCACGATATGCATTTTGATTTGAACGCCCATTTTCATAATAAGCCTGAATAACTTTAACGCGTTGCTCGATTGTGTATCTTTCCATGGTTCAAATTGAGTTAGTCTGAAATTGAGAAATGTTAAATGAAATGCAGAAAAAAACTTGACGTTTAGGTGTGGTTCACATTCAACATCGGCCCTTAAAATTTAACCACCCTTTACATTTTCTGAAATTATTATTTAAATAATTCAGTGTGGTTTTGTCGCTTGGCGCCCTTGTCTGTTGCCAACGTTTTCTAGCTTTCCTCTTTTCTGTAATAATTTCACATATTTCACGAGGATAAGAGTTTTGTTTAATTTTGTTTGTTGTTTTGGGAGTTGCAGCCCATGCAGCTTTTTGTATATTGAGTGTAAATATTTGCACTGCTTCTTCTAGTTCATCTTCTGTTTGAATAGCTGTTGATAGCCGGATACTTTCTTCTAATTTCTGTCTGAAGTAGTTCCAATCAGTCAGTCTATTAACTAGTTTTGGACTATGTTCTTTTATTATTATTTTATCCCCAAGTTTAAGAATTATTGAGGAGTGATCTGATTGAAGATCAGGCCTTTCTTCTACATTTATATTATTTGAAGATATATTTTTAGATATAAAGAAGTCGACAATTTGGGGTTTTATTCCTATCTGTTGCGCCATCTTCTTTAATATTTGGGGAGGAACTTAATTTTTTAACAGGGTAATGCGGCAATGCATACTTTCCATCAAGTCAAGAAGTGCTTTAATTCAAAAAACTTAACATAACTGGCCAGCAAGATCTTGTTATTTGAATATAATTGAGAACATGTGGGGAGAGCTTGTTGAGCAATTTACGCAGGTTTAAAGCAGTACAACAATATTGCAGAATTAAAAGAATCCATTAGTATAGAATAGGGCAAAATTTAAAGTATGCCTAAGCGAATGGTAGAAGGGGAAGAAAAAAAGGAGCTAGCACACATTACTATAATATAATAATAATAAACTAAAATATTGAAATTTTTCAGTTTTCGGTTTTCCCCCAAAATAAACAAATTAAGGGTTTTTCCAGAAATTATTTTATGGCAATGTGATTTAAATACATCCTGTTACCTAATGATTCAATCAGATTTGGTAAATGTTATGCAAACTTTTTTGTCTTAAGAATTTGTGAGGCTGTCTTATTATTTTGTCGCGGAGTGTATATCATTTGAACGATCACCATTGGTATATCCAACGTCTGTTTATAGTCTCCTCATAATCAAAGCTGATAAGAAAATAAAATCGCAAAATCAAAGCACAAAGAGTATAGAAAAGAGATGAATGGAACTTAATTCTATTGTCATTGTGTGCGATGATGTGGGATGGGACTTATTGTAAAGCTGTAACATCCGATTGTCTCCTATATTGCAGAGTTTTTTCTTGTTTTTTATTGTCACAATTTGCTATTTTTTTTTTGTTTGAGAGAGATATTTGGGTTACATTTTGTATTGAGTAAGGCAAAAGCCAATATCACTGCGGCCACATACACTATCGTTCATAAGTTTACGATCATCAATAAGTTCCATGAAAGAAGGTGTTATTACAAAGAAGAGGTAAACAATTTTTTTTCCCTTAGTAGGTACACTTTAAATAGTATTGCAATGAAATTAGGAAACAAATTATACAAATATATTATTTTAACATTTATTTAACAAGTCTAGACATCCTATTTATCAGTTTCGATATTGTTTCGCTTGGAATGCCGTTCCAGGTGTTGTTCAGTTGCTGCCAAAAGATTCCTGGTAAAGAGGAAGACATTTGGCGAACCTTTATGTCCAACGGATCCTATAAAAGTTCAATTGGGTTCAAATCTGGCGACTGTGGTGGCGTAACCATGTGGATTAGCACTTTTTCTTCTTCCTTCTCTTGCAGAAAGCTTGAAAACAACTTTGAAGGGGATATAGGGTCGTTAACTTCAACCGAAGACCACTTGGAATTTGGAATGGCATTCTCATTTAGAATAGTTCTGTAGCTCTTTTTGTTCAAAGTACCTTCGAAACGAACGAGATCACTGGTTCCCCTGAAGGAATAGACTCCCCGCATCAAATCTGATCCACCTACATGCTTTAGGGGGAGCTCAATACATTGTGAGAAGGCAGTTTGTTCTGCGGAATGTCGAACGTCGAACCTTTGTATTCGCGCTGGTCAACAACTTGATTGGCCCCTATCAGCGCGTTTTTAGGCCAGGAAAGACTATAATCGATCTAATTTTCGCACACTTCGGCAGATCCTAGAGAAAGCGCAAGAAATCCAAATCGATACTCAGCATCTCTTTATCGATTTTAAGGCCGCCTGCGACAGCATTCATAGAGGCGAGTTATACAGAGCCATGTCTAATTTTGGCATCCTTGCTAACCTCGTCCGTTTGTGCAGGATGATGATGGAGAATGGTTGCTGCTCCATCAAGTTCGGTAACGACCTCACCGAGACCTTTTATGTCAAAAAAGGATATAAGCAAGGTGACGCGCTGTCATGTGACTTCTTTAACATCATACTTGAAACTCACCTTTCAAAACCTTTCAAAAGTCTGTACAACTACTTGTATCACATCAGACAACAACATCATCGCAGAAATCAAACGAAGAATAACTCTTGCCAATTCTTTGGACTGAAAAGGCAATTGAGTATTAAGGCCTTATCCCGAAGAACTAAGGAGACTCTATATAATTGTTTAATTGTTTATTTCATTCCACTCACACACTCACATAATTTAAAGTTTGAATAAACTTAAAACTACACTATTATAATACCTTAAAGTATCTGACATAAGGGGTGCGCAATACTTATAATATGATTTTCAGAAAACTTATTATAATTCTAGTATTTTAATTTTAATCGATGTTTTTTTGTTAATTTCAAAACCTAGGTGTTAGCCTCAACCCAGTCGAGCCACCAATATCTCTCCCTATTCAACCTGTCGTCGTTTGCTGCATCCCGCTCAGGTATACTTACGCAGTATCTCAAGTCAGTCTTTCCTTCTCCTGAGTCCATTGGCTCGTAGAGGATACGTTTATCTGTAGCCTTTCTAGCAAGATGGTAAATACGAGGGTGGGTCAATAAGTCCCTTAACACAAATTGTGTCGTCACCTTAAATTTTTTTTTTGACAAGAATCATCTTTCAAAAGAACGTACCCAAATTTTCTGACAGATCTGTCAATTAGTTTTGTTGTGGCAGCCATTTTATATAGACGCCTACTAGTATTTTCGTTAAAATAGAAAAAAAGTGAATTTCGAGTGCTCATTAAACACTATTTTTTGGGAGAAAAAACTATCACGCAAACCAAACAAAAGCTTGACAAATATTATGGGGACTCTTCACCATCGATTGGAACCATTCACCACTGGTCTACTCAATTTCGGTGCGGTCGTTCAAGCACAAGTGACGCCGAGCGTTCTGGTCGCCCGATTGAGGTCACCACACCAGAAATGGTCGACAAAATCCATGGTTTGATAATGGACGATCGGCGGGTGAAAGTGCGCGAGCTTGAAGAGGCCACAGGCTTATCACATGGCTCAGTGATTTCGATCTTACATAAATATTTGGACATGAAAAAGCTTTTCGCAAGATGGGTGCCGCGTTTGCTCACAATCGACAACAAACGCATTCGTTTGACAACTTCAAAGGTGTGTTTGGCGATATTCCAGAAAAATTCGGCTGGGTTTTTGCGCCGTTTCGTAACCGTGGATGAAACCTGGTTTCACCACAACACACCAGAAACCAAGGAACAGTCAAAACAATGGACTTCTCCTGGTGAATCGAAGCCGAAGAAGGCCAAGGCGGGTTTGTCAGCAAACAAGGTCATGGCGACAGTTTTTTGGCATGCGCGCGGTGTTATTCACATCGATTACCTTGAAAAGGGTAAAACGATCACCGGCGTATATTACGCAGAGCTGCTGGTTCGATTCCAAGCCGATTTGAAGGAAAAACGGCCGCATTTGGCGAAGAAAAAAGTTCTTTTTCACCAGAACAACGCGCCGGCGCACAAGTCCGCAGTCGCAATGACAAAATTGCATGAGTTGGGCTACGAACTCCTCCCTCATCCAGCATATTCCCAGATTTACGCCCTGAGACTATTTCTTGTTTCCAAACATGAAGAAATGGCTCGGAGGCACGAGATTTGGGTCGAATGAAGAGGTCATCGATGAAACAAACGCTTATTTTGAGGGGCTCGAGAAATCGTATTATTTGGAGGGCATCAAAAAATTGGAGAAACGTTGGGTGAAGTGTATAGAGCTAAAAGGAGATAAAATGTTTTTATACCGAAGAAAGTGTTCCTTATTTCATTTTTTAGGGACTTATTGACCCACCCTCGTAATAGGAACGTTCAGTGAATCTGACAAGTAACTATGTGCATGCAGATGCAAGAATACTTAAGGTGGGATATATCCAATCACCATAGTACTTTGAAAATACCCAGGGTTGGGACAAAATAAGCCTGACACAAGTTCATTCTTCGTAACGCTCGCTGACCGCGCGAAATTGTTCCTCACAAGATCTAGAATGACATTGTCAATTCTGGATACGCCGGAAGCATCCAATAGTCTCTTATTAGAAACTTAATGCTGAAAATCGGAGTGTGCGCTACTATATATACGCATGCAGGCTTAAAGACATTTTCTTTCAAATAGTCTAAGATTTTCCCATATAAGACGGGCTTATGTTCCACCATACTGGACTCGCATAAGTCAGAATTGGACGAACGAAAGCTTGGTAGCATATGACCTTCTCATCAGATCCAAGATAGTTGGAGTAGAAAAGGCGTTTGAGAGACATAAATGCGGAACAGTATAGTTTCTGATCAGAATGTTTGCAGTTTATCAAAATTGTTCTGAAGTCAAAACATGCGACTTCTTGATTACCAATCAACAATCCTCAAATACAAACAAAGAAGCAGCTACAATTACCAAAGTTCTCCGTTTTGCAGCGAACATTTCAATCCCACAAATGAAGAACATGCCATACAAATCATTTGTACCATGGTGGAACTCTAAGCTTGACAAGCTGCGCAAAAATAAGCAAAGTCTATGGAAAATTTTCGAAAAACATCCAACTGATACTAACCTTATTAAATTCCGCAAGGCAAATGCTCTATTTCGGAAACGAGCAAAAGAATCAAAAAAAGAATTCTTCCAAAATTTCACTGCAAACATCAACTCTAACTCCACCAATAAAAAAATTTGGGCGGATATAAAAACCCTCACAGGTAACTACACCCCATACTGTATCAAAATCATAAACACAGAAAATGAAGTTCTCTCCAACCCAGGGAAAATTTCCGACCATTTTGCCAAAACCTGGTCTAATTACTCCAGCGATTCAAACTTCTCCTTGCAATTCCTAAACTCTAAACATCTAGCATTGAACAAAATTTACCAACCATACAACCTAAGTCCGTCAGCGAAATCTATTGAGTTGCCAATAAATATGCTCGAGTTAGAATGTTGTCTTAGTTCCGTCAAAGGGAAAACACCAGGCTACGACCGGATCTCGTATCCGATGTTAAAAAACGCCCCACCTTCTGCCAAACAACGTATCTTAACTTACTTACTTACTTATGTCCTGTATCCCCTTGTGGGTCCTAGGGCCTCTACAACGCCTACGCGCCATCGTGTGCGATTTCTGGAAATGTGCCTCAGCTCTCCCCAACTCTTTCCCAGTTGCCGTGCTTCCTTCTCAACTGTTCTGCGCCACGTACTCCTAGGACCGCCGCGTATCCTGCCATCCTGGGTAAGCGGGTTCCATTGCATCGCTTGGTTAGCTATGGACCTGTCACCCTTTCGGAGAGTGTGACCGATCCACTGCCACTTTCGTCGTCGTATGGTTGTGCCTATAGGTTCATGGCCCGTTCTCTGATAAAGCTGTTCGTTAGAGATACGGTTTGGCCAGAATATCCTTAAGATGTAACGTAGACACCTATTGACAAACGTTTGCAGCTTCCTCGTGATAGTGACGGTCACTCTCCAGGTACCACATCCATATAGCAACACGGATTCAACGTTGGAACGGAACAGTCGTAGCTTGGTGTTTAAGCTAATTGCATTACTTCGCCAAACTATGGATAGCATCCCAAACGCAGATTTTGCTTTACCTATTCGGCTGGCTATATCCAGTTCGGTTCCGCCATCGGTTGAGACAATACTCCCAAGGTATTGGAAACTCTCTACTCTCTCAACCGTTTGTCCAGCAATGCATATATGAGTTGATGAGTTTGGTCCTAGGCTGATCATTTTTGTTTTTGCCGAGTTAATTTTCAGCCCAACGACGTCTGCTTCCCTCTCCACATTTGCTGTCATTTGGTGAAGGTCCATTATTCTGTGAGACAGTAGGCATACATCGTCGGCGTAGTCGAGGTGTTTGAGTTCAGATGTAAGAGTCCATCGAATTTCTCCATTTCCTGTTGATAAGGCCGCATTCAGCACATCGCTAATCACCAATAAAAACAATATTGGTGAAAGTATGCAGCCTTGCCGAACCCCACTTTGGACTTCGAATTCCTCAGACAGCCTTCCTCTGTGCAAAACGTGACATGTGGACCCATCATATGTAGCTTTGATAATTGCTATTAATTTATCCGGAATGCCTCTCCTGCGCAAGGCACGCCAAATAAATTCCCGATTGACACTATCAAACGCCTTTTCAAAATCGATGAACAACAGGTGAAGTGGTGATCGATATTCAACACATTGCTCGATGATGATCCGCAGGGTGTTGATGTGGTCGACACAGGATTGCGGTAATAATCTCTTCTTTACTGGGGGTTGTGGTGCGAATTCGGGAACTTCTTTCTACGGACACTTCAGTCTGACTTGGGTGCATATTGCTGGCGAATACTCGGTTTAGAACCGAAGCAAAATGCTCCTTCCATCTCTTCAGTTGATCCTCATCCGATATTAGCAACGAACCGTCTAAGCCTTTCACTGGGTGTTGAGTAGAGCTTCGGCCACCTATAAGCTCTTTAGTGATTCTATAAACGGTTCTGCTGTCGCACCTCGCTGCTGCTTCTTCTGCTTCCGTAGCCAGCGCATTGATGTAATTGCGCTTGTCACGTCTCACGCTACGCTGTACTTCTCTCATCTTCATGCGATATAGGGACTCAAGCTCGATCCTCCCTGCTGATGAAGTTGCTGCAATTTGAGCTCTTAGCTGTTTTCGTTCGTTGATCCTTCTCCAGGTATCCTCGGAAAGCCACGCCCTATGGTTTCCCTGTGATCGACCGACAATCCTTTCAGCACCTGATGTGAAAACAGTTTTCACAGCGCACCAATGGTCTTGGATGGTGGCGGGCAGGGAGCTGCTGATTGTTTCCACTCCACGTGAGAGATGGTCCCTTAATTCTTGGCGCACTGTGGGAACTCTCAGTCGGTCTACATTGAACCTAGGTATTCTTGTGTCGTTAGATCTACGAACGGCAGCAGTGCGTAGTCGGAGTGTAGCTATCATAAGATGGTGATCTCGTACCAACCCCATGTCGGCACCTCGCCTGTTTCGGACGTCTAGGAGACTACTTCTAAAACGGCGACTGATGGCAAAATGGTCAATTTGGTTGGAGGTTGCTTGCCTGTCAGTTGACACCCAACTGATTTTATGGCAGGCTTTGTGCTCAAACATGGTGCCACCTATGACAAGACGATTTGCGTTGCAAAAGTCAATAAATCTTTCGCCGTTGTCATTCCGATTGCCTAGCCCGTGCCGTCCCATAACATGTTTGAGCCCTTCGTTGTCGCAGCCTACCTTGGCATTCAGGTCCCCCATCACAATGACAATGTCGCCATTGGGTGTTGCATTATGAACAGCTCCCAACTGGTTGTAGAAGTTCTCCTTTTCTTCCTCAGACGAACCATCCGTGGGGGCGTAACACTGTATGATGGTGACGCGACGTACTCTCGTCCGGAATCTGGCCGTTAAAATCCTATCAGCGTGCGGTTGCCAGGTAATTAGGCCTCTGCGTGCTGTTGGCGTTAGCAGCAGTCCAACTCCATATCCACGGGGGTTTCCGGTTGGTCTTCCGGAGTAGAGTAATACAGTATTACGCGTTGGGGATTGGTACTCACCCGCATCTAACCATCTTATCTCGCTTACTCCCAATATGTCCAGCCTATATCGCATGAACTCATGCTCCAATTGAAGGAATCTGGTGTTCTGAGGTCCTTCACTCTGAGAGTCAAGGAGCGTCTTCACATTCCAGAAACCAATCTTAGTCCGGGTACGATAGCCAAAGGTCGTCAACGTATTATCAGTCCTTATCCGAGGCATTGTGTCGGTTTCCATAGCTATTGTAGTTTCGGTAACGCGGGTTGCTGGCCCAGGTTACCTAGCCTAGGCATAAGATCCTAGACAATCTCGCACTTGCAATTTTGGCCTATATGTATAAGGATTTATACATGCAGTTGCCCGGGGACCACCACGAGGAGGTAAAGCAAGCACTACATTACGAACTTGATTGTTGCGCTACTGGTCCAATCCATGTTTTGCACAGTCAGTAGTTTCCCGATCAATCGCCATGCAGATCCCCCGTATCTTAAGGCTATACAATAACATCTTTGACCACGGTATCATACCTCAGGCATGGAAAACTGCAAGTATCATCCCAATCCCTAAGCCTCATAAAAAACCAACTGAAACCAAAGGATATAGGCCTATTTCTCTGCAGTCGTGCACCAGTAAGCTATTTGAAAAAATCATTTCTAAAAGGCTACTATGGTACATAGAAAAGAACATCTTTATAAATTCGAACCAAGTAGCCTTTAAACATGGACGAGATACAATTAACGTCCTTCTGCACATAGATGAATATGCCGCTTCTGCCCTGTCTTGCAAGAACCATGCTTCAATCCTATCACTGGATTTCGAAAAGGTTTTTGACCGAATTGGCCTTCATGTCATCCTAAACCAGCTATCAAAATGGAAGGTCGGCCCTGAAATATACACCTACATAAAGTCATTTTTATCAAACAGAAAGTTTCGATCAAAAACTAACAACCATTATTCTAACATATATAACCTAAATTTCAAATTTCAATAAAATAGATCATATTTTCTACGATGACGATCTATTCATACTATCCAAATGCAACGACAGAAATCGCACTAAGGAGACTCTTTAAAACATTTCTCCTAGATCTCAACAACTGGTGTATTCAATCTGGGTCAATTATATCCCCAGACAAAAGCAAAGTTTTGCACATTTGCAAAAAAAAACAAATTGTCCCAATGTAAATATTAACTTTATGAATGTTCAAATACCAAATGTTGATAAATTAGTTATTCTAGGAATAAGTTTTGATACAAAGTTTAACTTTAAAGAACATTGTTTAGATCTAAGAAAAAAACTAGCTGCCGGGTTAAGTATTATTAAGTTTCTATCTTCCAAAAATAGCTTTGTGCATATAAATACTCTTCTCCACATAACAAAAACTATACTTTTTTCCAAGATTGACTGCGGTTTGGCTATCTACGGCAAGTGTCCGAAATCAACTTTGCAAATACTAAAACCATCTTATCACACAGCCATCAGAAGAAGCTTAAGAGCCTTCAGAACTACCCCAATAAAAAATATGCTCACCGAATCTGGCCTCCCATCGATTGAGGATCGCAGCGATCACCAGTTACAGTGGACGCAAAAAGAATACCGAAATGTGCCTCAACTACATATAACGCCTTATATTTCCTAAAGAATATAGGCCTCCCACTAGCAGTAAAGCCACCGTCCACCGAAAGCTACCCACCTTGGCTACTTCCACCAGAGGTTATAAACATGGACCTCGCCAAACTTAAAAAAGACTCTACACCCACGGCAACATATTCCCAACTATTTAACGAAATGATTGCCTTGTATAAAAATAACTCTTGGGAAGTTATGTATACCGACGGATCTAAATCCGAGGACGCTACTGGCTTTGCAGTTGTCAACGGACACGGTATCCTCTTATCCGCTGACAAGCTTCAAAACTACTTCTCGATATTTTCCACTGAAGCTTTAGCGATCCTAAAAGCTACAGAACATGTGAATAAATTACAGAAAAAACACTGGTCTGCACCGACAACCTTTCCACTTTAAATGCAATACGGAATATAAACAACCGCTCTCCCGTCATCAAGAAAATTCGAGACAACAGCATAAAACTCCAATCGAAATTAATAATCCTATGGGTACCAGGACATACGGGAATCAAAGGAAACGAAATGGCAGATCGAGCAGCAAGAAACGTTGCAACTGAACCAAGCACGATACCCTATTCCCCATCGAAAAAAGACTTTGTTAAACTAGTCAACACTCATTACAAGTACAAAAAGGAAAGAAACATGGAACCAATACACCCACTACTAAACTACTATTAACCCGAGAGCTGACCTGGTAGCATATCCAACAACTACAACATCTAACATGAACAAATGCTTCCTTAGGCTTCGCCTTGGACATACCCAAATAACGCACAGGCATCTTTTAAACAAGGACAACCCTCCAACCTGCCATCTTTGTCAATCAAGTCTCACCCTAACAACAAAACATCTTACTTCAGACTGCAACAAAATAAGCAATATATGTCAAGAATTATTTAACAAAAACCTTATTAACCTGTTATTAGTTCCTTCAGAACAAATTATTAAAAACGTTTACAAACTACTAGTTAAAGTCAACTTAGAAAATAACATTTAATGTACTTCCCGGGGGGTGGCCGGAAGTGGAAAGTATTACGTGCAATGGAGCATTGTAGTTCTAGCCACTCCCGACCGGCCCCCAAGTTAATACAACCAAATTTTTTATTATACTTAAATACCTCTTTATATAACACAGCTGTAAGCCTTGGCAGCTAGTGCTGAATCCTTTAGAATTAAGCTGTATATTTATTGTACTGTTTAATATAATAATAATAATAATAATAGAATAAGATGTTCGAAGATTCGAGGAAGCGTTCATGTAAAATAACCTATCACAAGCAAGACAGAGCACGACCGGCTCAGTTGGTATTGTCATGTTCAAGGGAGAGATCATTCGAACCCCGTCAAAAAGGCAGACCAAAAAACAACTGGATTACACAAATGCAAAAACACCAGCATTTGATTGGCCTCAGTGACGAAGTGATCCGAAACTGGGAAGCCTGCCGGTACTTCTTGAGGTCAAACCGGCAAACCCCACAGGTGGACCAGTAGGTCTGCAGTAAAGTGAGAGGGTTGTGGTCCTTCTACTCCGGATCATAACCTCGCCGTAAGGTAAAGAAGAAGACATGTTAAATAATAGAGGTAATAGATTACAGCCTTGTCTTACTCCTCTGCTAATAACTAACTCGATAGATACTTCTCCTTCCATGGAAAGTTTTGCTTTCTGTTTCCAGTACAAACTTTCTATGATTCTGCAATCATTCTGGTCCACGTTTTTTCTTCTGAAGATTTCTGCCATTTGTTGTGTTTGACTTTGCCAAAAGCTTTTTCGTAGCGAAAACCATTCTGTTCATTTCTAAGCTTCGTTGAACTATCGTATTGAAGCCAAATAATGCCTCGCTCGTACCAAAACCGGCCCTAAAGTCGAATTGTGAGGGTTTACATCTTCTTCAACCTTAGTCTAGATTCTTTTATGAATGACTTTAAGGAACATTTTTAAAGCATGGCTCATCAGTTATGACGAACGTTGCCGTATCTATATATAGCATTAAAAAGATTAACAAGTACCTGTATGTTCTCCTCCTTTATAAGTTTTAAGAGCTCGTTTGATATTCCGTCCGGGCCAGACGCTTTATAGTTTTTGGATTCGTTTAGTACTTTCATTATCTCCTCTTTTAAAATCGCCGGTCTCTCAGATTCACTATACGTTTGTAGTTCGACTCGTTCTCTTAAGTACATCTCTTAGTCGTAGTATTTATAGTGCAAGTCATGGTAGAATTAAACCAGCATTTAGACATAATATTACAAATATAATTTAATGGATAATGTAGCACCGCATATACTAAAATTCTTTCTCATTCAAAGGTTTCAGATATGTCGAACAACAACCATAACGTAAGGAGAAGAGAGACCTTTCCATTGAATTCAAAAAGACGGCACGATGTTCATCCGAAGCGAGGCTCCCCGCGTAAGGTGACTGCAATAAGCAAGTTAGAAGACTCTAGTCGGAGTTCAAAAGCACCATTGATTCACATAATTCAAGAAATACGCAATAACTGCGTAGTATCAGAAGTACGAGTGAACAAACACAAAATACAACGGAAGAGTCCCCCAGCAAAGAAACAAATGGTCGCAGAGCAAAAACTTATCAATGTACAAGAAGAGATTCTCAGAAATTCACATTCCCCTGCTAACATTGATCGGGCCAGCGAGATAGATAGCCTTGCCGAAGAGTTTCAAGAATCCTCATTAAACACAAGCTCAAGAAGTAGTGACAAGAAAGGTGGACGCTTATTACAGAAACGTTTAAGTAGTACTCGAACAGAGTATAAACCTAGAAACTTATCAACACCGCCTCGGAAACCACCACGTAACATTCCCGCTGCCAATAGCGAAAGAAACTCCATAAGCACTGCGTCGTCAATACGAGAAGCAGAGAAGATTCTTGATGACTTCCTTCGTCGTAAAGGTATTCCAGTTCCACAGATGCTTCCAGCGCACAAAAGTACTCGTAAATCATTTCCATTGACCAAGAACTTTGTCCCAGTAGATGAGCATATGTCTGCTTATGAAAAACCACTGCCTACTTGCCCGTCACTAAGTGATATCGAACGTCTGGGTAGTGCGAAGCCTGCTGAAAGTTGTGGTGTCGAACGAGAACACGAACTTTCTTGGAACAGTCCGAAAATCAGGGAAATGCTAAACCTTGATGTAAAATCGAAGAATTTCCAATCAAACAATCCTGAGTGTGGTCCCCAAGTAGGCTGGACAGTTCCACCAAAACTTGATATCGACACCGTTGATGGAGCCTACCACAATCTAGTTGCTAACATGGAATCAAAGTGCACCCCAGTGAAGTCGGAAATGATGAACAATAAAACTGAAAGCCAAAAGTTTATTTTAGCCGAACAGCTGAAGAACTTTGTCTCCAACTCCCCATGGACAAGTAAAAAAGCGAAGGACAAGCAAAACGTAAAGAAGTCCAATTCATTTTTGAGTGCGTCGAAAACGAAGCTTTTGCGGTTTGTGACAAGGAATTCCCCTTCTACCAATAGTAAATCGATTGGAGTGCAAACTTCAGCTCAATCGGCGGCAGATTATGAGAAACAACAGCATTTTAGTCTTCAATCGCCACCAGGAAGTTATTTTTCAAATACCCCGGCAAAAACATCGAAAAGTTCTCAAACAGAATTCGACTTTTCACGAACAGTTCACTCTCCGAAACGAGACAAGGTGCCACAACGTAAGCTGTTATTTCCCACGCGTAATGTTCTTAAGGAGACACTCCCTCGAAAGGAAAATTCCGACAGGAATCAAAATCAAACTTATCAATCGTACAACTCAGAGCTGGATAAAGATTTAACACTTAGCAAGATGGGTCAAGTATTAAACAACATTCGGTGTCGATTAGAAGCAAGTGATGATCACGCGGTGGGAACATTTCGTGAAATCCAACGAAAAGAAGCAGCTGCTGCGGCTGCTTTTAGCTACGACTGTATCGATGGCTATGACTATCAGGCGGTTTATCATGTCTCTGCTCAAGCTGACGTACATAATGAGGCGCAGCCTTCCTATTCGGAAATTGAGGAAGATAGCTTTTTCATCACTGGCAGCCCTGTCACTGAAAATACAAATGGTATCGAACATTTTGTTGCGGAAAGTGATCCAAAGGCAATATATGCGAAGATCAATAAAACCCCCAAGAAGACGAAACCACATGAGAATTCTTTTAACAATGTGATGGAGCAGAATAGTCCACCAAAGTTGCGGAATGTCAGTAAAACCGATTTGTCCGTGCAGAGTGAGATCTTTCTGGAAAATTTGACGTCCGAAAATAACGCCTCACTAAATCGTAGCTATGAAGTACCGGAAAAAGTTCAAAATGTACGGCAGGGAGAGAGATCATGCAGTGATGTAGTAAGTAGAAATCAATATGCAATTCATAATTTCTATTCTTTAGAAGTGCAGTGGGCGTCTTGGCGTAGTGCTTAGTGTGTCGGATCACTACGCAAGAGGTTCCAAGTTCGAATCCCAGAAAACACCAAAAAAGTTTTTTCACGATCTCACCTTTCGCGAACGTCTGACAAACATCCGAGAGTATTGTTGTCACGAGATAGCTTCTCAAAACAAATTGCCGTTCGGATACGGCACTAAACTGTAGGTCCCTTCCATTCGTGTGAAAAATATAACGCACACAACACGAGTGGTTGCGAGAAGCTAGGCCCTGGCATTTAAAGAGCTGTCGCGCCAAATATTATTATTATTATTATTATTATTAGAAGTTGAAATTCAAATTCATTTGCTACTGCAAACCCACAAATGGCTTTTGTGGATCTTCAGATCTCTGTGGAAAGCATTACTTAATGCATTACTTGACCTTGTGGTTGAATTGTCATAAAAAAGATTTTAGAACATCGAATTTCGGATAATAAGGACTCTTACTTTAATTACATTAGATGGCGCTACATTTCTGGGTAGACCTAGGCCTCAGCCAACAAAGCGTCTCCAGCCAGCTCGATCTTTAGCTAGCTGGCTTAGGTCCCTTTCTAATAGGTGACGTCTTACTTTATCGCGTCATCCCTCCGGATGTCTACGAGTATTAGCTCTACATGTCCTAGCCATCTTAGGTGATGAATTCGAACCCTTTTGACTAGGTCGATGTCGCTGTGCAACCACTCGAATAATTTTTCTTTCAAAACAACCAAAGGTGTTTTCATCCGGCTTTGATAAAATTCATGCTTGTGCATCGTATAGCACGACTAGGACGATGACGGTCTTATATAAAGTCACCTTAGTTGTCCTTGATTGAGTTTCGATGCTTAATTGTCTTCTTAGTCCGTAAATAAAGCTGTTGGCGGCAAGAGTGATTCTAGGTCCTTCACTACCTACAAATTGTAACGTAAAGAATGAAACACTGTTGGAGAACTGCACAAAGAAGAAAATATTTATCCAAGGGCAGGGAACGATTCTGCGATAGGTATGGTTTTAGCCACCAACGCCATACCAACTGAGCTATCTCTGGATGTCTTGTTCTTTGATCAATTCTCCAACACCAAATTTGGTGTCTTATGCGTGTCCTGCTATACGGTTTGTGAGTGACCAGGAACAACAAATTATAGGTAACGTAAAGTTATAGGCAAGTGACGTTTCGTAAGAGGTTCAAGTTTGAATCGTTAACACAAGTGTTAGTCAACTAGGCTACGCCATGGCATGTTCAAAAGCTAGGCTGATCATTCAGGCATATGGTATGACCTTAACAAATAACTATTCATAATCAAAATGTAATTGTCCATTATAAGGTTACATACATCGAGTCGTAGGTGTTGAGTATAGTTTTTGTTTTGCCCTCGTTAACCACTAAATACATTTTTGCTGATTTTGCCTCAATACTCACAAACGCACCACTGATACCCCGCTACGTTCTTCTAATTATGTCAATGTCTGTTGTACAGACTTTTCAAAGACATTACAATACTTTCTAGTATGATGTTAAAGAATTCACTTGACGTAGTCGTAGTTCTTTTCTAACTTCAAAAGCTTCGATGATACTGCTACCGACTTGACTTTAAAATCGATGAAAAGGGGGGGGTGAGTGAATGAATATCTGATTTATGGTGGACTTTTCTGATCTAAAACTACACTGATATGGACCAGTCAGATTGTTGGCAAAAGGCTTAGCTCCTTTCTGAATTTTTTAGGAATACTTCCCTGAATTCGATTCTTTGTGTCAACGCCAGCATTTGCTTGAAGGATATTTGGATAATCTTCTGTTTCCAAGCAGTAATATGGGTGAAAACAATGTACTTGGGGCATATCCTGCATTCAATCAAATCGTTTCCTTCATATAAGACATCTGGAATGGATAACAGCCCATAATGCTCAAACATGGTTCAAACAAATCGACACGGGATGTCTTATGGTGGGCTACGTTCCTAGAGTCTGGAGGGAGGGACGGGTCATTTTCATTCCCAAATCCACGAAGACTAGTCACTCCTCCTGAAAGCTCTGGAATGTTTGATTAATCTGTACGTTAGAGGGATGACTGGGGACAACTGTTTGTCCAAATCTCAACGTGCATATACTTATGAAACGTAGGTCGATAAATACATCTCTATACAATCTAGTGTTTATAGTTGTCGCTAAAGCAATGTACTGCTTTTCTCGGTATAGAGGGGACTTTCAATAACGTAATAAGAGACCAACGTTAGCAGTCTTAGAAGGCAAAACTCAAAGCCAGTCTTTGCGCCTGGATTGGGTTTATGCTCAGGTAACGTATAATGAACTAGACATCACTCAAAGGAAGGAAGCCCACAGAGGTGGTGTTTCTTCCCCACTGATATGTCTCCCCGTGGTCGACGAAATCCTACAAATTTTAATAGAGGACGGGTTTAAAGTGACCGCATTCGCTGACGATGTTGTTGTCCTAATGTCAGGTAAATTCCCCAAAGTGAGTGAAAGTTTTCCACCTCTGATAGGAGATAACTGGGTTAGAGGCCGAGGGCTGGGAATTAACCATTTCAAGACCGAAGTAATGCTGTTCACGGAAACAGGTTGTACACGGCGAATATGAGACCCATATTAACATATGGCGATAAGGTCTAGTCTAATCAACATCCAAAGGGCAGCCTGCTGCATTGGGATAACCGGATCTTTGGTGGGGGCCCTAAACACTGACCACAACTGATTCCCTGTCTTCGGCACTCATTTTTGATAGATAGTTCATTACTACAATTCATGAGAGAAATGGTTGGAGATATCGGTGAGCATGTGATTTGTATAATAATAAAGCTCTGGTCTTTTTTACTGACGCGCCTGAAATGAACGTTGGTGCAGGAGCCGATGTATTTCTATGAAACCCTGGGAATTAAGTGGGCCTATAGAATTAAAAATTATTGCCCTGTTTTGCAAGTCGATGTAACGACCATCCATTAAGTAGCTAAATTAATCAAGGACGGCAATATAGTTGGGAAGACCATAACTGTGCACGTTGACAGCCAGGCGGCTGTTAAGGCTCTGGAGTCACCAACAGTTAAGTCAAAGCTAGTAAAACTTTACAATGGTCAACTAAACCAGATATCATGAACCTATACGGTGACCCTGTGTTGGGTCGCAAAATCGATGATGGCGCCATAAAAAACAAAACAAATATGCGCTGCAGCAACTTGGACATTTGCACAATAGCGAGAGCACTCTGGCCGGTTTTTGATAAGAAGAGATCACTTTTTCTGGTTAAGCTTAGTCGCAAAGATGTACGATTCGTCTCTGGCATCCTTACAGGGTATTGCGTCATTCGTATTCATGCAGATTGCCTCGGAATGTCCCACAATGACTACTGCATGAGCTGCAGGAACGAAGAATATACAGAACTGTCCTAGCCAACAGAAGACTGAGGACTCTTGGCAGTGACTTCTTCGAGGAGCTAGAGTACATATGTAACGTTGAGCTGATGAATCTCCTGAGATTTTTATCTCTATTCGAGTGGTTCTAATGCATCGGATTTTCTTTTCAGACTTCCAGGGTATACGAAAATGGGTACAATGGATCCGACTGTTGGTCTAATTGAGGAGTAACTGTTGTCACAGGGCACCAACCTACCTACCCTGTAGAGTTTCTGAACATATTCTATCACCAGTGATGTATTAATTTCCGTCCGCACAATGTAAACAAATCACTGCTTGATTGTCACGTGAGGTTTTGTACAGGACCGGAAAGTACAAAGGAAATGGAGGATCATTTCTTCCTCCTCCTCGTCCCTGCAGATGCTGCAGTAATAATAATTTGAAAAGAGGCCCAGCCTTTTAGCGAGTAGACCGATAGGACAGTGCCCCGTGAGGACACCTATGACGGTGTTGATCTGCGATTGTTTTAGCAAAATCAATCTATGAGAACGTTTTTTATCTAGCTTGGGTCCGATTTGTCTAGAGACTCTGAAAGTAGTAAGAATGTCTCTCCTGTGATTGGCATATTTGATTGCATCCAGCAAGAGTAAATTTGTACACATAGCGAGATGCATACCTAAATGTTGCCTTTCCGGCATAATTCTGAGGGTTGTGCCTTTTCCCGGTATATCTCTGTGGTCTGGCACCCAGCATAGGTAAATATTGAATTGCTCCGTCATCTCCGTGAGAGACGAGACGCAATCTTGAGCAACCTTTGAAGTGAGTGAGCTTGATACCAGAGACTTTTAACAGATAATACAATAATATGGCAAAATCGTAAAATACTTTACCTAAATCTGCCTTCAACATACAGTCTCTGTATGTACATCCATACATATAATGCCGTTGTATCTGAATTCATTGCGTATAAATAAAAAAACAATTAGTATTTAATATTTAGTTGGCCCTCCATTGGCCTTTATCACTGCAAGAACCCTACTTTTTTCCCATTCTCGTCATATAGCGCTCTTCAGGTCTGCTCAAGATGTCGGAATATTGTTCTTTATCCTCTTGTAGAAGTGCCCACAGGAGTTCAATCAAGACCTGACTGTTTTGAATTGAAAACCATTCCATCGTTTTTCGGGATTTATGACATGGAGCATTATCTTGCTGAAAAATTATCATTCGGTGAGATCTGTTCCCAAATATTTTACGATAGGATGCCTTTAAGGAAGTCCCTAAAACATAAATATAGCTGTCGCTATTGATTCTTCCCTCGCACGTGATGAGCTCTCATATGCCCCCTGTCGGCATGCAGCCGCAAAACACGCAACCTTGGCCTTGTAACCTCTGAGGCCGGCTTCTGTTCTTCTTCTTTTAACCGCTCTTGCAGGTACCGTAACATTTTGGCGTTCCTGAAGCGAAGCAGTTAGTTCAGAAGATGTCTTTTGAGTTTTTTGATTTTTTTGTTGAAGACAATCGGGCAAGAATCCGATTTTCACGAGCCGAAGACTTTTTTTTCTGCCTGAAAAAAGGGGGTGCGGGAGTCAAAAACTAGATGCTTTGATTTGAGAAAAAAAGCTGTAACTCGCTCTTAAATCGACGTGTGTCATTCAGTGCTCTCAGGTTGCGCGGAAGTGAATTCCAAAGGAGAATATCTGCAATGGAGAATTGTCTTTCAGATGTTAGACAAGAGAATTGTGGGAGAATTAAACAAGCAGATCTGTTCTGCCGATTTTATTTATAGAGATATGTCGGTTGCCTTGTTTTTATGATGCTAAAAAGAGTAATGAGAGTACGAAACTTGTCGTAGTTCTGAAAAGGTATATGTGATCAAACCTTTTGAGAATGTAGACACAACGGATGGTGCTGTTAAACGCTACTTGAAGTTTCCTTTCACTGCATCACAATTACAGAAGATTTCACATCCATAAATTAGCACAGGAATAACCAGAGTTTTGGCAAGCACTAGGCTTGTCCTCGGTGGTGTAAACTTTTGAGCAGTCCACAAAGTTCAAAGAACGCCATATGCTTTATCCATATCGCATTTATATGGTTATATGGTTATTCCATGTGAGTGTTCTATTGCATACCATGCCTAAATTTTTTGACAATTCAACGCATTCTATTGCTGAATTGTGTAACATGATGGATGAAAAATAGGATAGCTCTAACGATCAGATCGAGATCTTCATTCAGATCATTAGCGCAGTTTTCTATAAGGCCACGGGCACAACTTCTATAAATTTGAATACCATCGGCGTAAAAGTGCTTTGGTGAATTAAAAATTACGGATTCTATATCATTGATATAAATTGAGAGGAGAGGTCCCAAATTTGACCTTTGGGGAACCCCTAGCGGCAAAGAAAACAAGCAGAGACCAGAGACACAGCCTGTTTTCTTTCTTTAAAATACGATGAAAGTAACCTTATAGCACAGGAAAACATGTCAAAGCAGTGACGTAAATTATTGATAAGAGTGGAGTGGTCAACCATATCAAAAGCTTTCGAGAAGTCAAGAAGGTAACATGGATCAAGAAGGTAATATGGTCCTTATCCAGTTTCTCTCTATGCTAGGTACGGAATCCAGATTGAACCGAAACCAGTAGACCATTTCGTGTGATATGTTCATTTATTTGCTTATGCATAATTCCTTCCCAAACTTTGGAAAGAAAAGGTAGCATAGATATGTGTCAAAATTCCTCACGTGCCGAGTTCTTAGGGATTGGTACTACGAGTATTTTGACCATTTTCCACTGGCGGGGGAAGATGCTGGTCGTAAAAATGGTGTTGATCACGTGCGTAATATACGGAAGGAGTAATGGCAATATGGCCGTTTTTATATAATAAAAACCGGATGCACTCCATCCACTCCTACAGCATTTGATTTTATAGACAAAAAACTTTCCACTATATCCGTGCACTTTCCACTATTTCGTAGCAACAGGTCCACTTGTGATTTGATGGCATATCTCACCGAGAAGTGGAACCAATCTCTCCATCGCTTCGGCGAAACTAAGGTGGTTGCGCTTGACATTTCAAAGGCATTTGATAGAGTTTGGCATCAGGCTCTTTTGTTGAAAATGAATGCATATGGCGTCTATGAGTCTCTTCCTCAATGGATTAGAAATTACCTTTCGGGGCGTTCAATACAAGTTGTCTTAGAAGGCAATCCACCAAATAAATACTGGTGTCATCCAAGGCTCTGTTTTGTCTCCGACTCTCTTTCTTATTTTCATAAATGATCTCTTGTTTGCAACTTCTAATCCAATCCATTACTTCTCTGATGACAGTACCCTAAGTTTTTCATATTTGTTCCTTAACTCACGTCCTTGCTATTCGGCCGTAGAAGAGGAACGGCAACGTATGTTTAAACACATTAAATTTCGACCTGGAAAGCATTATCAAATGGGTTTCAACCAACAGAGTGGAATATTCAATTCTTCCAAGACACAATGCTGTCTTGTGTCTCTCAAGCCAAACCATAACCCTCAACCATTATCCATGAATGGTACTTGCATCGCTGAAACCGAAAGACTTTGTGTATTAACAACCATCTTCGATGGAATGATCACATATTCGAGGTTGCTAAAAACCCTGCAAAATGTCTAGGATTCCTTGAGTTGTGCAAGAAATATTTTACCCCGTCTGATCTGGCCTCAATTTATAAGACATTCATCTGCCCAAAACTGGAATATAACGCCCATATCTGGTCTGGTGTATCCAAGACTGTTTTGCACTTACTAGGCAGGGTGCAGAATCGCGCGTTAAAACTTATAGGTGATAGAGATATTGTAAACTCCATACATTCACTTGAACACCGTAGAAATATCTCGTGTCTTTGTCTATTTGATCGCTTTTTTTTTTATAGGAAATACTCCAGTGAAATGGCCAGTTGCATTCCTCCCCTTTAAAATTCCACCCGCACTACGCGTCATGCTTCGAATACACATCAGTTCACCCTTAAGCTCAACTTCGGTCGTACTGTTAAATATAGGGATTCGTTTATAAGCCGAACGGCACGAATATGGAATGATCTTCCAGGCTCTGTATTTCCCCATTACTACAACCTTCAAACATTTAAAGCCAACGTGCACAGGCTTCTCCTCTGTTCCTCTTTCCCATTTTTCTAAACGCCCGTGCCCTGCAAAAATATAAGGGTATATATAATTCCTTTGGTGCGCGCAGATTATAAAAAAAAAAAAACGTATTTTATAGGGGGTGTTCTTCATTTATGGCCAAGGATGTATGTGTAAGCCATTCATTCGCTTAAGCTTGAGTGCAAGCTGGTACCGAAATCCAGTACCTGAACTACGCATTAGGAATGTGTTTCGTTCTCATTGAATGCACCTTCTTTCCTTTTTTGTTCGTAGTGTGTTCTTTGGTTATTTTGCATTCAATTATTTTATAAACCATATCAACTTCTTTTTTGTGTCATTTCAGAATTATCTCGATGATTCGTATGTATCTGTTGACAGTTACAGAGAATCACTTGCCAAAGAATCTGATGCGGTATCCTATGAACTCCCCGATGATAATACAAACCCAATTAATTCAGACAATGTGACTGGAAATCAGAGTACACCAAAGAAGACAATGCATTTGTCTAAGGTAGAATTTTATATTGATTCATACTAACAACAATCAATGTCTCTTCTATGAAAATTATTCGTATCTTTCTCCTCCTCCTCCTCTTGCTTATATTAACAAAAACTACAAAAACTGCTGTATGTATCATACGAGTATTGTTATGGTGTTAATATTAATTGGTTGCTATTTTTTTAATATTAAAACATATTAAAACTTTACATATTATATACACATCAAAATTGGCATCTTTATTACCTACTCTTAAACATATGTTCTTGTTTTAAATGCTGGTTCCAATGTCCTATAAGATTCGTGAATTTAATTTCTCTTGTCTACGAAATGTATTCTATTTAGTTTGGTATGGAAATGATGAGTGAGGACGACCTACATCAAACAATAAGCTGTCCGGCGACACCCGGATGGTTCCAGGCGAACGATGAAGGACAATACTGTCCAAAGGATGAGTCCATGAGTTTACGTGAGGAATCTACCACCGCCCCTGGAAGGGCAACTAATTTAAGTTTGTGGAAATACCGAACTCTTAAGGACAAACTCCGCAAATCAATTCGAAAAAGTAGACATTTTCTCAAGAACGAACGAAAGCGAATCTCGAGTTCTTTGAACTCACCAAAACCATTGAATTTGAATGAATCTAGTGAGCCTTGGGATGAGTCTTCGTTGTGCATTTCAAATCTCTTCTCAATGAACGACACGGGGCCGGTAAAAGAACAATTGACACAAGCTGTCAGCATATGCCGGTTAGTACCCGAATTGGAGGCGTCTCCTGAAATGGTAGAAGCAGAGCGCCTTTTGTTATTTTCAACTCTAAAGAGGGATACCAAGAATCCAAATACAAGTGTTTCCTCTCAAGATGATGAACCGAGAGGAGTTGTATCTTTGAAATCATTACGTTTACCAATAAAGGAGAATAACGACCAGGAGCTCTTCTTTAATTACTACTACATTGGAGTGTTTTCCAGTGGTAGACAAGTCAAATCCACTCAGTCAGCAGAATTCACAAATGGAGAGGCAATATTCCGGAATTGCAACATCTCCTTCGATAACGTAAAGTCTGATTCAGAAATTTGTTGTGACATATTCATGCTGAGACTGAGGAAGGTAACCACCAACAGGAAGCCTGCATCGAAACCAAAGGTAAGTTCTAAACTCGATTTAAAATTTGATATGAAGCTTATATGGAGTTGATTATTTCCAGAAGTTATCTCTAGCCTCAACATCGAGTGATGAAATCGTGTCTAGATTTCGTCCGCACGCCTCATTTGTTGTGCGCTCTCGGGATTTTGTGCCTTATCGCTTGGTCGACAATTGTCCGAATGCAAGTGAGGACTTCTTCTGTTTACACGCAGTCAATTCCTGTAAATCTTCTATCATTCCACAAGTTCGAAGTACAAATTTACTCAACGAAGTGCACGTATCCGGTGAAGTGGAACAGTTGTTTAGAAAATTCTCAAAGAGAGGTTTTTTAAATGTTCAAGACGTAAGTAAAAAGCACAATTGGAACCTCAGATGGTGTGAATTGAACACTTTGAGGTTAAGTGTATGGAATTGTCCGAACGATGTGTTTACAAGTGAGCCAATATACACACTAGACTTACGTGAGTGTATATCTTTTCCGGTGCAATGTGCACCAAGGGAAATATGTGCCCGATCTCGATCATTTTTTTTAGAGTTTGGGTCCACAGAAAGATCTTCCAAATATCTCTTCTCAGCCGACAGTCAAAGCGATCTCAATTATTGGATAAGTGCCTTAAATGAAGTCTTAGAATTCATTGCAGCTTGGATGAAATGAGTTTGCTGTGCAATAATAATTACTTAGTAAGGCAGTTTGTGTATTTTTATATTCGTATATTTTTGTCACTTGTTATTGTTCACACTGTTACTACTTTTGATAATAAATTTACTACTTAGCATTCCTAACTGATGTACTTTCGATATGTCAATGCATCCGTGTGATTGCGATCACCAGCGAAGAGAATACGGCAGCGTCTTCCCCTTGGACAGGGGTTATGGCCCAGTCATTAAAAAAAAAGTTTGATTTTCGCTGTTTATCTTTGCCGATCGCGTATCCTTAAACCTCTCGAGAAGTCCTATGCTGCCAGCATCAAGTGCCGAAGACCAGTGGCGTCGATGCCAAGAAGCCATCAAAAACGCCGCAACTGATGTGCTCGGTTTCACCAGTCCACCCCCACGAAACCCCTGCTTTGACGAAGAGTGCCGGCAAGCACATGCAGCAAAACAAAGTGCCTACGAAGCGTCACTGCATAGAAGGACGAGAGTAGCTCGTCAGCTCTACGAGCAAAAAAGGAGGGAAGAACATCGGCTCCTCCGGAGAAAAAAGAGAGAGCATGAGAAGCGCGCGATCGAGGATATAGAGAGGTGCTACTCCAGGAATAATGTTCGGAAGTTTTACCAATAGGTAAAAAGAACGTGTCGTGCCAAAAAGACTCGAACAGAGACCTGTAGAGACGAACAAGGAAACCTTGTAGTAGAGTCACAGTCGGTGCTGAGGACATGGAAAAACCATTTCTGCAGACTGCTAAACGGCGAAGACGACACAAATTCCGCTGTCAGGCAGAATGAACCATTCAACCTGAACGATGAAAGCCAAGATTTCCGTCCACCTGACCAAAATGAAGTGAGGATAGTAATATCTAAGCTTAAACCCAACAAGGCTGCTGGACCGGACGGCTTAACTGCCGAGCTGTTTAAGGCGGCGGGAGATGACCTGGCGGAGAGCATACACCAACTCGTCTCCAAGATTTGGTCAGAAGAAAGTATGCCTGATGAATGGAACCTCAGCATCGTTTGCCCGATCCACAAGAAAGTAGACCCTCTAAACTGCGCCAACCATAGAGGCATCAGTCTCCTGAATATTGCGTATAAGATCATGTCTGCTGTACTGTGTGAGCGCCTGAAACCATTCGTCAACGATCTGATAGGTCCCTATCAGTGCGGTTTTAGGCCCGGTAAGTCCACGACCGATCAAATATTCACACTACGGCAGATCCTGGAGAAAACCCAAGAAGTCCAGATCGATACTCATCATCTTTTTATCGATTTTAAGGCCGCATATGACAACATTTATAGAGACGAGCTATGCAGAGCCATGTCTAGTTTTGGTATCCCTGCCAAACTTGTCAGATTGTGCAGAATGACGATGGAGAACGCTCGCTGCTCCATAAAGGTTGGAAACAATCACACCGAGACCTTTGATGTCAAAAAAGGATTTAGACAAGGTGACGCGCTGTCATGTGACTTCTTCAACATCATTCTCGAGAAAATTGTGCGAAACTCACAAGCCAACACCAAGGGCATAATTTTCCAAAAGTCTGTGCAACTTCTTGCATACGCTGATGACATTGACATTATTGGCAGAACACAGCGAGCTGTCACTAGTGCGTTTGCAAGTATTAGTGTAGAAGCGGCAAAAATGGGTTTGGTGGTGAATGAAGGTAAAACAAAATATATGCTGTCAACAAGAAGGGACACACAACATCGACGAATCGGACAGAACGTCACGATAGAAAGCTACAATTTTGAGGTAGTTAGAGACTTTGTCTACCTCGGCTCCGCGGTAAACTCTGATAATGACACCTCAGCAGAAATCAAGCGAAGAATTACACTTGCCTACCGCTGTTTCTTTGGCCTAAGACGGCAATTGATTAGTAAGGCCTTGTCAAGAAACACTAAGGAGACTCTATATAAGACCCTTATCATCCCTGTCCTGCTATATGGCGCAGAAGCATGGACCCTAGCAAAAGCGGATGGAGATCTTCTTGGTCGTTTCGAACGCAAAATTCTTCGAGTGATTTTTGGTCCCGTTTGCGTTGACGGGCTTTGGAGGAGAAGATTTAACAGCGAACTCTACGAGCTGCACAGCGACATCGACCTGGTCAGAAAAGTGCGCATCAGTCGTCTAAGATGGCTAGGACATGTAGAGCGAATGGACACCAACGCTCCGGCCCGAAGAGTCTTCGATTACAACCCGGAGTGACAACGCAATAGAGGAAGACCTCGGTGGCGCGCACAAGTGGAAGGGGATCTCAACCAACTTGGAGTGCGCAACTGGAGGCAGTTAGCCAAAGATCGCGCTAACTGGAGAGGCGTATTGGTTGAGGCCCAGTTCCACCCCGGACTGTAGCGCCACCTAAAGTAAGTAAAATAAGTAATATTCGCGCCATGGCATTTGCCGACGAAATGGTGATTTACTTTCACGGCTCTAAGGTAGGGGTGATCCAGCACGACCTTCAGGACAAAGTAATTCAGCTACAGAAGTCAAAGATACCGGTTCCCAAAAAAGGAAAGAAATACGCACCGTAAAACTATTGCTGCCCATGCTACCCAAATGCATAAAATTCTTCGAGGATACTGGCGACATTAAAGGCCGTCTGCGATCTGATCGTCCACGCACGGAACGAACTCCACAAGTCATCAAAACCTTAAAGGAATGAAACCGTCTCCGAAAGTAGAAAACACTGACTCCTGAGATGAATGTAACGCAATAGTCAATGAGTCTCATACCGCTATACTGGAAATTTGCTGACTGTGGCCTTCACAAAAATTGGGTCCAAAAATCAAAGCGACCGATGAGAAAATCTTCGCCGTGCAGACAAAATTCAACAAACAAAACGGTAGGGTCTATGCACTGTCACCTAGGGAAGTATTCGAGCTGGTCCCAAGGGTCTGGAAAGGACACTTCTCAGCGTCAGTCATGCTGTGCTGGGGTATATCTTATAATGGGGTCACTGACCTGCGTTTTTAAGAAAAAAGCGTCGAAACATAGGCTACAATATACCAGCAGACCGTTTAAGACTCTTTGTGAAACCTCTAAATTATATCCTATTAAAAAAAATAAAAGGAAAGGACATTCCAGCCAGATGCTGCGCCAGCCCTTAAGTCCCAAACTACCGATACCTGGCTCCGGAGAAATGTACCCCGTTACATTGGTACCGAGGACTACCACAAAAGATACCCCAAAATGGAATTCTTAATGCGAGCTCTGACCGAAACTGTGACCAACTTTCCAATTAATAAAGTGTGTGTTGTAATTGATGAGTGACCGAAGCGGCTAGAGGCATGCATTAAGATCAAAGGAAGCCATTTTGAATAAAGTTTACATTTTTGTGGTCGGGATATATGAATGAATAAATTATTGAATTATCTTTTAAGGTCTTTGTTTTATAGCAATAAATGGTTGTAACAGGTACTAGGTATATAAGAGGTTTCTAACGTAGCCTTCTATGTGCGAACGGAGTCGCCTTGAATGAATTGTTTTTATATATGTTGGTTTGAAACTTAGGTATTGTTTGGTTTTATTCTATGGTTGGTGTCCCAAGTAATCGGGGAGAATCATTGCAATTTTTGCTTTTTTTATAATGTCACGATAACGTTTACCTGCTACAGCAATTCCACGAAAATTTTCGAAGAAATACCAAGTTAATGCTGGTTATTCGTGAATGGTCCATGGCGACAATTTTGTTTGTTTACGTAGTCATTCAGTTGAAAGCGAGCCTCATCCCTGAAGATTATTTTACAGAATCGCGCGTTAAAACTTATAGGTGATAGAGACATTGTGAACTCCATACATTCAATTGAACATCGTCAATATGTCTCGTGTCTCTTCCTATTTTATCGCTTTTTCTTATAAAAAATGCTCCAGCGAAATAGCCAGTTGCATTCCTCCCTTTTCAAAATTTCACCCGCAATACGCGTCATGCTTCGAATGCACATCAGTTCACCCTTAAGCCCAACTTCAGTCGTACTGTCAAATATAGGGATTCGTTTATAAGCCTAACGACACGAATGTGGAATGATCTACGAGGCTCTTTATTTCCCCATCACTTACAACCTTCAAACATTTAATGCCAACGCGCACAGGCTTCTCCCCGTTCCTCTTCCCCATTTTCCTAAACGCCCGTGCCCTGGAAAAATATAAGGGTATTCATAATCCCTTTGGCGCGCAAATTGTAAAAAAAAAAAAATTGAAAATCTCCATCAACTTGGTGTGTTTTTAATTTTCCCCATTTTGGAGATGGGATTTAACCCTTCTGGATGTTTAAAAAGAAAAATAAAATTAAAAAAAGTGTCCATTTTAAAAACAAACACTTTCGCGATATATGTCCCATGCAACATGTCATATTTTAACCTAAGAAAATATTGGCATACGAGTATATGGCGTTTCATGCAACCAAAAGAAACAGTATTTCCCTTAAAAATTAGATACAAAATTAGAGGCACAATTAATTATGTATGGAAAGAAGCAAAGCAATTTCGATCTTTGTTCACATTTGGTGCAGAATATGAAACACCTGTACTGACAATTATTTTGGCATTGCTGCTTTCTTGCCATTCTGGAAAATGGACGACTGAATCCAAGCGTACAGCATTAAGCGGGAACTCATGTGGTCGAAATGAGGACGTCGGGGTCGAAGAACAGGAATTCGAACTTCTCTTCTGGTGTGTTGGCGTATTCGCGCATGAAACAGGGCGGCCCATCTTCTTATTAAGATTTTTACCGACCTTGTTCAAGTGTTCTGCTACTCCCAATTTGAAATCGAAAAGAGGCACATATATGTACATCTCTATTCCGACGCCACAAAATCCAAAAAGTGAGAAAAAAAAACCTTTATATTGTAACATAATGTAGCATAATAACTACGCCCCAAAAAGATGCAACACATTCCGAAGTGTCTTTTCATTCGAGGTTCGTGTCCACAGTAAGAGACGAATTATGTCTAAGACGACGTCGCTTAATTAAGAGAAAATTATAACCGCAAGAGAATTATAACCGGAAGAGATTATTGGCTGCAGTTGTCATCTTGGAATTATTACATCAGAACTTTCTTGTTTCAGTGGTCGAAAAATTTGCTAGAAGTTTCTGGCTGTCAGAAATGCGACTATATAAGGACAGATGGCGATCGAGGCAAGGCAGTTGGGTTTTGAACCGCACAAAGAGATTGGAAAAGTGATAATAGCCGAAGTTGTAATTTTTTGATAAATTGAAAGTTGAGAGTTAACCAGAAGAAGTAATTAGTTTGGATTTGTGAATTAAGTAATTGAAAGGAGATAAAGTGATTTGAGAAGAAAGAGACCTTGTAAGGAAGGAACATTGCGAAGAATAGTATAGTGTGAACTTGAATTGTTCTATAGACTAGAAATAAAGAAATAATCTCACAGAATAACGTTTTATCTACTCGAACCGTAGCTCGCATATTACAATATATTACTTCTTTGATCTTATATCAATTCGACACAAACCGAATATGTAATCTAGGAGATCGGCGCCCCCATATATATTTATTTTACTCGTTTATAACTTTGGGGCAGTCTACCTCTATATTTTTGTTTGTTTTCTGGAATACCTTCTTTTTTTCGTCGTGGAATTGCTTTGTTGTTAACATACGAGTATTGATAAATTTATTATCGAACCAGGATACAAAAGTGACATCATCAATCTTTGCCACTTTCGCAATTATATTTCCTCGTCCGTTTATCTTTCTTTTTTTTTTCTGATGGAACATTAATATTGGGATCTCTATTTAGCCTCACCATTCCCAATGGCAGAAGACTCGTTTTGGTAAGATGCACCTGCAGTTTTGGACTACTAGACCAGTTCTCAAATAATATTTTGTGTTTTTTTTTTGTCTTGGAACTGTAGATGCTGGCCGTGACACAACATTCCTGCTTACACCCAGATCTGGAATTGTAGTACTTGTAGTACCCCATTTATGCGGTTTTTTTGGGTTATACTGTTTTAGGTGGTGACGGCACTTAGTAAGTATTGTTTGCTCGTTCACTGCTAGGTATTGTTCCTTTGATACAGTATGCGAAATAATTATAAGGGGCAAGTAAAAATTTCTTAAAAAAACTTAAACAAAGAGTAGGGATGTTATGCAACTCTGAAAAGTTTTTAGTGTATGCCGAAGCATGTATGGCTGCGTTGTCCTGCTGGAAAATCCAGTTTTCTCCCCACAGATTTTCACCACAATCGATAAGGACACTGTCCAGCAATTCAAAATATTTCTCCGAATTCATTTTATGCGAAACAAAACAGATTGGAGTCTTTCGTTTGCATCCAAAAGTAGCCCACACCATGAGAGAGCCCCCTTGAAAGTTTCTTGAATATCGAGTTTCGCGCTCTCGGCGAATATCCCTCCAATATTTCTGTCCTCCGTCACGACCATCAAGATTAAATTTTTTTTCATCGCTAAAGATGACAGATTGCCATTGGGTCTCCCAGAATTTATATTTTTCGGCATAGTTTAATCTAGCTTCCTTATGTCGTGGGAGGAGCTTAGGTGTCGGCAACCGTTTTTGACATAAAATGAATTCATCCTGTTTTAAAATTTGTTGAACTCTTCTTGTTGTTATTGGAAGAGGTAACTGGAGCCTTATTTGGGAAGGGCTGATTTGTTCTTTAATGGCTAAGCGTTTAATTTGCCTCTTAACCCTTTCACCGACTTTTGGTGGACGACCAGATCTCTTTTGTTTTCCATAATTTTCAGGATCTTTTAAAAAATTATGTACAGTGTCCTTATTTCTTCGCTTTCAGGCTTAAAATCTTCATTCTCTCTTCCACTGACAGTGCTGTTCCTCTTGGCATTTTCTTTTTGGAAATAAAAAAACGGAAAATTTGATAAAAAATGAAGCAACTTACACAATTTATTCAAATACACACCGATTTAAATAAATTTTGAGCAGTTTTTGTTTTTAAAATTATTTTTAACCAGTTTTACTTAACAGCGAAACTCCTGTCTGTTATATTTATTTCGCACCGCACAACCTACAATACAGAGAAGAAGGAAACAAAATGACGAAAAACAAGGAGTAAGACAGTTGAAAATACAGTTAGTTCATACCTAACGAAGTGCACTTTTCAATACACTGAAAGAAAATTAGTGCTTCTCAAGGAAATTTATTCTTTTATGAAAAATTTTAAATAAAACTGCGTGTCCCTTATAATTATTTCGCGTACTGTATTAAAAGAAGTCGCTCCCTTACGAGTATTTTGTTCAGAAGTGGTCTGACTTTGAAGAGCTTATCGTGTCCAGATATACCAAGCCTCATAAACTTATCAATGTCAGCCAATATGAGGCTATAATTGTAACGCTTTCATACTAGATTATCTTGTTCTCCTTTTTCTTTCATTTTTTCAAACTCAAATTAGACAATGGCTCGTCATCTCCCGAATCATATTGACAGCTTTCATCCCGACCTTCCACTGCTTCATCTACTGACTAGAAAATTTCATCTTTTCTTTGCCATTCATCTCCAGGAATAGTATAAAACCTACGTTTAGAGTAGAACGAACTTGTTGGAAACATATTATTTTCACTAGTATAAAAAAAAAACGCGAAAAATGCAAAGAAGAAAACAAATTCATACTGCACATACACAAGGTTACCAATGGCAATTAATAACAGTTTCTTTCCCGTCACTGTTGTGTAGTATAGAGTGACCAGATAAGAACGATAGGAAAAGAAATTTAAATAAAACAACAACGGTGTGAGATATCAAATTGATTCTGACTTTATTTTGAAGCTACCTTTATGCCATTATGTATGAAATAGCACATCATTTAAATGGCCGCCTCGGCTTCGCTTGCAGTGCTTCAAGCGGTCGGTCCAATTTTTGATGACTCGGTCCAGTATGTGCGGCGTTATTCCGGCAATAGCGTCTCGAATGTTAGCTTCGAGCTCGTCCAAAGTGGTTGGCTTGTCAGCGTAGTTATCAAGTTATCAACTTCTACAGGCGGGCAATAACTTGGCAACCGCAGCTGATACCTTGGAGACGTTATGCGTGTACACTTTCCAAACTGTTTCAACGAGGCAGCTACACCTTCCAAGCGTGGGGTCACTCGAACTGATACAAAATGGGAAGACACTGAGAACCTAGTTGATGCAGATAAAGTGACCTGGGCTATTAACTCATTTGCGCCATACAAATCACCGGGCTTGGACGGAATACTTCCCATCTTCTTGCAAAAAGGGATAGAATTAGACACCCTAAAGAAAACCCTGGTCAATATCTTCAGGGGATGTCTATATCATGGATACACACCAACACAATGGCAAGAGGTGAGGGTGGTGTTCCTACCGAAACCCGGGAAAGATTTGTCGACAGCAAAGGGCTATAGACCTATTAACCTAACGTCCTTCTTACTAAAATCAATGGAGAGAATCTGTGATAACTACATCAGAACACAGATTACAAATCCGCGGCTGTGTCCTAATCAACACGCATATTTCAAATGAAAATCAGTTGAGACGGCACTACACCAGGTTGTGTCCACAATAGAAGATGCTTTTGAAGCCAAGGAATCAGTCGCAGGCGTTTTTCTATATATCGAAGGGGCATTTAACAACGTGAAAACTCAAAAAATTGTGGAGGCACTCTCGATATACTGTAATAACCAAATAATAAACAATTGGCTAGAACACATGCTCACAAACCGCATTATCACAGCTTCACTGGGAAACGACGCAAGAAGGGGAACAGTCCGTACGGGAACACCACAGGGGGGGATAATATCTCCTTTTCTGTGGGTGCTCACAATGGACAACCTTTTAAAAGCACTGGATGGAACCTGTGCGAAATGTGTAGCGTACGCAGATGATCTAGCCGTTCTGATAAGAGGTAAGCACCTGAACATCTGAGCTTATGCAAAATACCCTTCGAATCATAAAAGAATGGGCGGAGGAGAGTGGATTAGAAATAAATCAAAATAAAACGGAAATGGTTCTCTTTACAAAGAAAACCAAAACTAGTGACTTTCCCATTCCACAACTCGGAGGTGTAACACTACAACTCCGCGACAGCGTCAAGTATCTGGGCATTATATTGGACAGGAAACTGATCTGGAGAAAGAACCTGGAAGAAAGAGTCAGCAAAGCCAAGAGAGCATATTGGATATGCAGGAGGGCCATCGGGAAGTCATGGGGCTTGAAACCGAAACAGGTCCACTGGATATACGAATGCGTAATAAAACCCATCATCTTCTACGGTGTAGTTGTATGGTGGCCAGTGATGAGCAAAAAGTATGCAAGAGACTTGCTAACTAAGATGCAGCGTATGGTCTGCCTGGATATTACAGGAGCACAATCCTCAACAACAACCGCGGCCATGGAAGCGATACTTAAGATTCTACCAGTGCACCTCGAAGCGAAGAAGATTGCCGGCATTTCAGCCTCACGGCTTAGAACTATCGGCCATTTCACCGGTGGTACAAATACGGGACATCGAAAAATCACCGAAATGATAAGAGTAATGACACCACTCATCGATGTTGTTGGGTAATCCCCAGTGATGTTGTTGGGTAATCGTACACGTTCTCCAACAACTTCGAAACAATTTTTACCTCAAGAGAATATTGGACGTATGAAAGAACGACAAGAAACTCCAATGGGATATCGGTTTATACAGATGGCTCTAACATATCAGGGGAATCAGGGGCTGGCATCTTCAGTGCTAACTCACCGATTGAACTTGCTTTTCACCTAGAACCATTTGTATCGGTGTTCCAAGCAGAAGTCTATGCAATTATGAAGGCAACTGAAATACTCGCAGAAGACACCAGCGAAGGGAGGCAAATCGACATCTGCTCGGACCCTGATAATACAATAGGGGTCCCTCTGACAACTATTAAAACAATAATTAATGAAAAGATACGACAGGAGTTCAATAACTACTGGACGAATTTAGACACGTGCAAAGTAGCTAGATCTGTAATAACTAAACCGAGTAACAATACAGCAAAAAGAGCTCTTAACTCAAGCAGAACACAATTGAGATTGATGGTGAAACTTTTAACAGGGCACATCAATCTCAACAAACATTCGTTCAGACTCGGGATAGCTGATACAGCAATCTGTGCCAACTGTGAAGAGGAGGAGGAAGATATAGAACACTTCCTCTGTCACTGCCCCGCTACAGCGAGGCTAAGGCTGAAAATTCTGGGATCTCCAAGGATTCCGGATATTACACACCTCAATAAGAAAGGAATCGGGGATATACTGGAGTTCGCCAGACGAACACTACGATTCCCCGATCACTATACGATATAGTTGATACTACCCATGATCCCTAGACCTAAATCCTCTCAATACATAATTCCCAAATACATCACTATTCCTTATAGTTACGCAGATAAGGGGAACACAACGGGCCCAATGGAGGCCTAAGTGAAGAGCATAAGCTCACCCTCTTAAACCAACCAACCAACCAGCGTAGACTAATGATCGCGTAGAGCCGTCTTGTTGGAAGCACAGCTCGGATATATCGATGTTGTCGAGCTCTGGCCACAGAAAGTCGGTTAACATCGCTCCATACCGAGGACCATTGACGGTAACGGTGTCTCCTTCCTCATTTCAAACAGTCAATCTTTGTGGATGCATTGATGCTTGGTCGAACACTTGTGGATTGCGGTCGCTCCAATAACGACAATTTTGCTTGTTGACATAGCCGCTGAAGCGAAAATGGGCCTCGTTCGAGAAGATGATTTTTTGGCCAAAACCGGATCTCCGGCCAACTTTTCCAGCGCCCAATTAGCGAACTCATGGCGTTGTCTATGGTCGTCCGGCTTCAATTCTTGCGTCAGTTCAATCTTATACGGATGTAGGCCCAAATCCAACCGCAAAATAAGCCTGTTTGACTCTGGCGATGCCCAATCTGATCGGCGCCGAATCGACATTTCTGGGTATTCGTCGATACTGGCCGCTACGGCGGCTATGTTTTCTTCACTTCGCACCGATCTCTGTCTGGTTGGTGGCTTAAGATCCAAAAGAGTGTACTCACGCTCAAACTTTTCCACGGTGCGATGAATTGCCTGCGCACTGAAGCCATGATGATGACCGACCTCACGACGAAATTCACGTCGCGTATTCACAACTGAGCCGGTATTTCGATAATATTTTTTAATAATTTTCACACGTTCGGGAAACGTCAAATGATGCATGATGAAATGTCAAACCTGAATATTTTGATAGCTGGATGTCATTGGTGTCTTTAACAGCTGCTGAAACATAACAATTAGAAAAACTATCATTGCTATCTGGTCACCCTTTATTCCTAATCGACGCTGGAAAATCCATCTATGGCTTCATATGCAGTAGAGGGTTAACAATTAAAGTGCGTTGTTCCCTCTTATACCGCTCCATAATTGAAAATGTCAATGCTTAGTATTCATAGATGTCAAATATCAACTGTTTATCTTTGACAGAACAACCATTGTAGACTCCAACTGACAGAGTAGAAAGGCTGTCCCTTTTAAATAAATAAGGTTTATTTCAAAATAATCAACGATAGTATTTAACATCAAATATAACTTTATATTTTCAATAGATAAATGTGCTATAATTGTATATTTACACACCACAGGAAGCCTATTACCTACAACACATCTCTTTGCCTCTAAATATTTTTCTATTACTTTTGATTACTATAATGGTGTGTGTTTTCTATGTAATTTGTGAAATGATTTTTTTTTGGATGTTCATATATATATAGGTACATAGTATATATAAAACTGTTACAATTCTTTTGATATGGGGAATGTTATGAGGGCTATTTAGATTTTATAATATTTATTTATTGTTTCTTCAACTAAACACAAAATTTGTTTAAACTAAAATAAACTTGTACACTTTATTTGTAGCAGGACTGTCACCGATTTCAGTGACATACAAGGCTGTCCCGTTCGGACAAACTGCTAAAGAATGGGGATTCTTAAATTCTCCCCAGTGACCGATGATTGTCTCGGAACCTGGATCGATAGTGAATCCGCGTACCGGTAACATTGACGTGGGGCCATTAACGGCATAGACAATGTCTCCGTATGCTGCTACATCAAAGACGCGTCCTAAATCTGGCTCTTGAATGGTGGCAGCGGGTTGTCCTTCACCGAACGAAGACTGGAGACCAGCTCTAAAAGAAAAAATTTGAATTTTTTTATATTAAAAAGTAGAAATGTATGAAAGTAAACGGTTCATACTTTGGGCATACTACTCGCATGTTCTCTCTGTCAGCGATGCATAACAGGTCTAAATGTTCAAGAAGCGTTATACCATGGGGCACTTGCAGGGACATGAATTCTGAAAGAGATAATTAATTTTTGCAATTTAATTGTTTTTATTACAAAGTTTATAACAAAAAGATAAGTTGCATAGATGAACTTCCCCTTGTGACCGTGGGTGGTAGATAGGTAGATCGAAGATGTCATGTAGTAGGACAGCTGTCTGAAAATTAGAGGTGCATATGGAAGTCCGAAAGTATTTTTTTATTTTATTGTTTTTCGTCGACGTCAATTATGTATGAAAACCTTGGTCCATAATAGATAAACATATGTAGTTATAGAAGGATCACAACTTTCAGCTTTTTTTGAAACTCGAAGTGGGGTTCCACAAGGATGTAGTTTGAGTCCAATAATGTTTGCCTTATTTGTCGATGAGCTTGCAGGTGGAGTGAATTTTGTGGAAACACAAATCAAGGTCTTATTATATGCTGACGAATTAGTTCGTCTGTAACACGTCAGCTGATGATAAACAAACTAAAAAGGTATTCTAGTTTAAGGGAAATTAAAATCAATACATCCAAATCATTCACCGGAATTTGCGAGGTGGAAACTGAATAACAAAATGCTGGAAGTCATGTGTTTTATGCATTATAATGATTGCCAATTTGTAAGACAGACTTCCTGATAGCACAAGGGGCGCCAACAACGAGTGATAAGGGGCGCCCTGTCTGTTTTTCATACATTTTTTTTTAAAAGGAAATTTCCAAAGCCCAGAGCACTCAGACTCGATTTTCGGTCAATTGAACTACCGGCAGAAACTTAGTTTTGTTGTAGTGGTTGGAGAAACTTAAATTTTAATCGTTTCCCTTTTATGCTCGGGTGGTTGTAGTTGCTGTTCCCCACTCGGGCTCGAACCTGCACAGGTCGGGTCACAAGCAAACACACTACCCACTACACTGGCCACTCATCTTTTACACATACTTAATAGTAAATATCTAAGATTCTTTCACTCTGTTAATTATATCAATATTATAAAAATTGCGTCTTTATCATATGTACGAGTATACTATTAAAAACTTAAACGATTTGTTATCATTATATTTCAATTTGTACGCTTAAAATTAAATATTCACTCTGGCAGATGGCACAATTTGCCATGCCATAGTTAGTGTTTAGTAATTATTAATGAACCACAGAGCTTAATCCAGGGATAGTTAATTTACAGCGTAATATTGGAGAATCAAGACAGACCAAGACAAAGGCCAGCTACTACTGAAAGCGAGAATGGGTTTACTGCAACAACTAGCAGACAAAATAGACGCTAGGCCAAACCTGTATCTTTCACCACAGTAGAAAAGGCGTTTAAAAGAAGCCGGACTATTTGGGCGCATAATCGTGAGAAAACATAGCTTTGACCTCGAAACATGAAGAACAGTTTAGAATGGCCTATGACGATCAGACTGGCGAATACAAGTCTGAGCTGTTTAGTAAAAAACTAAAGATTTACGATCATCAAATACTGATCAAAAAATGCCGCCTGACTATTTGGTGTCAACAATTAAACCCTTAAGTGCTTCCACTGCAGTTAGGGAATGTTTCTCTGCAAGTGAAGTAATGGAAGGATGGTAAAGGGTTTTTCAATAAGGACATAACAATTTTGCATTTAAATTAAGCACAGAATAATTGAGATATCGGGCTGAAATTTATTTCAGATATGGTACACATCTTAAGTTTAAGTATGAAATTCGATCTCGTTCATATGACCACAGCGAGCACGTTTGCAGTGATCGATTTTTTGGAGCTAATTTTCCACCACTCTTCCACACATATCGGCCGGAACGTTGGCAATTTCGCGTTCGATATTGTTCCTGAGCTCCTCTAATGTTGTTGGCTTGCTGGCATAAACCAACGACTTAACGTAAACCCAAAAGAAATCCATCGGCGTTAAATCGCATAAGCGAACTGGCCATTCGACCACCCTTCAATAGATCAATTGTTTGACCAACTGTGCGGCATGTGGCACCATCTTGTTGGAACCACATATCACTGATATCAAGTCCATCCAATTCTGGCCAAAAATAGTCTTCCAACATGGCACGATAGCGAACTCCATTGACAGTAACATGGCGATCATTTTCATCGACGGAAAAATACGGTCCAATCACACCTCCGGTATGCAATGGAGTCTCTTTAAGCACATGTGGGTTTGTTGCTGTCCAATAACGTATATTTTGCTTATTGACAAAGCCATTAAGCCAAAAATGAGCTTCATCGAAATGAAGATGATTTTTCGATGAAATTCAGGATTTTTTTTCGCTCTTAAAGCTGCGATCACCGACTTAGAATTTTGGTAATCATTTTTAATAATTTCTAAACGTTGCTCGTTCATGATCTTCACCATGATAAAAACGTAAACCTTGACTGATGTTTTGACATTGACAGATCATAAAAAAAGTTTAAGGGTGCGTTTGTATTAAAATACAAAATTGTTATGTCCCTATTGAAAAACCCTTTATTATTATGAAGAAAGAGCAGTACAAGGTGTGGTCTCGGCTAACCGCGGTGGCACCCAACTGGGCGTATGTAGTAGAATCGGGAAGGCTAAAGCAGCGTTCGGTATGCTATCCACAATCTGGGAAAGTAATGTTATCAGCTTAAGAACCAAGCTGCGGCTGTTCCGCTCTACCGTAGAATCGGTACTGCTGTATGGGTGCAGTACCTGGAAGGTGGACATCATTAACACACACAGGCTGCAAGTCTTCGTAAATAAATGTTTAAGAATCATCTTGAGGATTTTTCGACCGAACCGGATCTCCAACGAACAGCTTTATATGAGAACGGACCAAGAACCTATAAACATTACTATACGAAGGAGAAAGTGGCAGTGGATTGGACACACCCTACGGTGCGAAGACAACTCCATTGCAAAATACGCCATGCAGTGGAATCCGCTCACCCAAACAGACAGAATAGCGGGACGCCCTAGGCAAACATGGCGCAGAACAGTTGAGGAGGAATCGAGCTCTATTGGAATGAGTTGGAGGCAGCTCAAACGCGTTGCAGAAGTACGAACAAGATGGCGCGCAGGTGTGGTTGACGCCCTATGCCCCCCGAGGGGTTAAAGGACCTAAGTAAGTAAGTAAGTAAGTATGGGAAATATGCAGCTTGTTTATCTTATCTTAAATAATAAAAATACCAAAACCTACTGACTGACTCAATCATCACCATATCTCCGAATCGCCTGGACATCGAAACATTGCATAGTGATTACCTTCGGCGGCGATAAGTCGGGGTTTTTGCGAAATTCCAACTCTAAGAGGTGAAAGCCCTACAAAATATATGACTTCCCGTTACACTGGCCTTACTGAAAAACAGCTTACTGGTTTGAAAAAAAAAATTTGTTCTTAAACCACTAATCTCTAATCACTTTGAGCTATAAATCAAGTTCCTAGGTTATCTAGAAGCTGGATAATCGTAAAATACTCGTAACAATGGTCTCGTGTGCGGTTGTGTGTACTCAGCATAGGAGATGAGGGGACGTTTGTTTTCGTTGGTACATATGTACATATATGGATGATCTATAGCTCTTTCATAGTTCTACAAAAAGGTCGGATGAGACTATCGACATTCGCATTACGAAGGAATGTGTGGTTTTCTAACCGTGCTTGATCAGGTTGAAAACTTGAGTCCCCAAGTATCATTCTTGAGGACTCAAGTCCAATCTGATATTATTTATAAGGATGTTATGAGGAGGTTAAGTTATACTCTGATTCGAATCTCTGGTTGAATGTTTTTGTCAAAAATATTCTAACTTTTCAGGCTAATAAAGGTACTCACAACGGTATAAAAGTATCTAAAAGTCATACATAGTGAGGTCTTCCTTCTCTACTTCAATAGTAGGGTTGCAGGAACACAAGAGCAATCATGAATTAAAGCTTTAGGTATAGTCAAGGCTCATCTTTTTAGTGTTCCATACCAGAATGGTGTACATAAGACAGTTTGTCTGTTCGTTAGTATCTAATAAGCTTATAACTTTTGACCCATTAGAGGTAGAGAGGTGACATTTTGCACGAAAGCATTTGGTCAACCAAAATTGGGAATGAATTTTGTAAACAAAAATGTTTGTTTCCACCCCATTATAAGACATATCAAATGAAATCTAGAGTTCTAAGGAATTTGATTATTTAAAAAAAATATTGTTCTGTATCGAGCAATATAAACGGAACACTAATGGATTCGACACGATGCATGTCCGTCTGTCGCAAGCTTGTAACTTTAGAACCCTTTGAACTAGATTTAAAAAAAAATGTATTTTTAAACACCATGATGAGATATATTAATTTACAGAGTCAAAAAATATAAAAATAATATATACGAGTAATATAATAAAAATAAAAAATTTTGGACAAATTTTCTTGAACAAAAAGAACTTAAAAACTAGGGCATTGGCGATGTACCCCCCTTTCTATCTCCGAAACTATTAATGAGAGACATTTTTAAAAAAATTGGGGACATGTAAATTTATGGGGAGGTAAAGCAAAAACTATAACACAGCCTCTGGCACAAAAAGTTTCTGAAAAATATTGGAATACGTGGGTTGAAAGGTCACCCACTATATCTAACCCCGCCTTCATCCGATTTGAATGATTTTCAGATAAACGTTAGTCATCATCATATTTCATCAAAATTCGTTCGGTTGTTCTTTAGTTAGAAAATGATTTGAAAATGTTTTAAACCCCTCTACTACAACATATGAGTCTAAGTCTATCGTCAAAATTTCATCGAAATCCGTTTAGGAGTTATTGAGTTAGTCGGCTAACAAAAATGAATTAAAGAATTTTGAAACTCCTCCCCCGCATTCTACTCACATTAAACGTGGGCCGTTTTTGATAGTTTTTAGTCGAAACGACATACGCATCAGGATATACTCGTCCATGAATATGAAATAAATTTTATCAAAATGTCTAGTGGCTCTCAAGCGAGCCGTGTGAGGACAAACTTATGGGCAGACATGGAACAAGAAGTGTTTGCTTGACCTGACCTTTCAAGTACGACATAGCTTTTTCTTTTTCTGCGGATTAATGAGAAAGAAAAAAAAAGAATGATACAGTATCTTATCCCAGCTTTGCCTGATTTTGATGGTAAATACGAGTACATCCAAATGTTCAAATGTTTAAAAATGAAGACTTTGAATTTTCATCAAAATCCGTCATGTAATTCTTGAGTTATATGCACGAGAAGTATGATTCGAAGATTTTTAAAACTCCTCCCCACTTCATCCGATTTAGATCATTTTCAGATTAAACAACTATCATGCCAGCTTTAACTAACATCCCAAATTTCATCAAAATCTGTTTAGATAGTCTTGAGTTAGGCGCTCAATAAATATAATTTAAATATCTTACCCACCTTCCATCCGAATTTAGAGATCTACATATTAGGACCAACATACAAATCAAATTTCATGTAAATTCCTTCAGCAGTTCTTGAGCGAGCCTTGTGAGAACAAACAGACTGATTGACATGGATAAAAAGTGTTTGCTTTGACTTGACCCTTACAAATGCGATCACAGATACACCTTTCCTTCAGATTATCGGGGAAGTCAAATAAGGATACGGTTAAAATAGCAGTACCGAACACTAACCAAGTGATCCCCGGACTCGCATCTGACTATTTTTTTATAAGCTATCAGGCATTTTAACAGAAGTATCTGTACTAGGTAGAGATGATTTACTCGTACAAAAAGGTTCGTCTATAAGCAGCAAAGAGCTGTCCGAATTTATTGATGGTGCTAATATGAACATATTGACAGTGGCCAGAGTATTTTGCTACTCTATGGAAATCAAGAGTTCCTTTGACATTAAGAAGCACTGGCACCTACAAACTATAAACGTAGATTTACTCTACCCTCCAGGAAAATAACTTGCACTGCAAATACAGGTTTAAAGTTCAATGTGATGGCAGCATATGAGTGTTAGCCGAAAGTAGCTAAATTAGCTGTTGCTGATGATTGCTAAAACTATTTTCTCAAATAGCGCAGTGGTGTTTGGTGTCGCAAGAATTACTCACCTGGTGGTTGTGGAATTGTTCGCAAAAGACGACCAGCTGCGTTGAACTTCAGAATTCTTTGGTTGCAGTACCCATCAGCGACGAAAAACTGCAAATAATCAAGGATGAACCCAGGAAAAACAAACAAACAATGCCATCAAAAGATTACCTCTCCAGTAGTGGACACAGCAACAGCGGTTGGCTTGCATAGATGGTTTAAAGATGAACCAGGTTTGAATCGTTTTCCAATTGTAATCTGTGGTGTTTCCTCATAAGGTTTGAACTGCGAAGTATTTAAAACCACTCATCGAATGAACTTTCTTTGAAAGTTATCGGCTTACCTTAAACACTTGATGCATGGCAACATCTGTTATCCAATAGTTTCCATACGTGTCAATAGTCATACCATGTGGCATATAGAACATCGATGCACCCCATCCCAACTGAATACCTCCCGTTTTCGCATCAAGCACGTAGATTGTATTCTCCTTGATTGGTCCATATTCGATCAAGTAAAAAATATTGCTATCGTTGAATGTGCTAAAAACGGAATGAAATGAAATAATTTTCGGATTCGCCAAAGTTCGAACTCTCATATTACTTTGCATCCCAGTATCTATCGCCACGATGGAAAATCACCGGATTACCATGAGGATCAATAGATACTGCTGTTACTTGACCAAACGAGTGCTTCTCCTGTGGCCAATTTTCCACAAGGATTGGTGTGGGCACATTCTGTGTGCGTTCTTCCTCAGAGGTTAGCTCCGGAGCTCGCTGCTGGATACAAATTTTCACACAGCCTTCTCATAGATACGCAGAAGTATTTACTTACATTTTCCTTAAGTCGTCGTTTAATTAGCGTTCGTACGTCATTGAAAAATTGGTCATTTAAAGACAAGGCGTCGCCGTTTGCCAAATGCAACGAGGTCCAGACTAGTAAAAGATTTGCTATCCAATTTCCAGGTCCCATATTGATTTGGTGCACAGATTTAAAAACGTTTTCACTTGAAGAAGTAAAACCAGCAGATGCTATTGAAAATGAAAAAAAATTACCCAACTTTATCTATCAATATCCGTATTGTAGTGCTTTGGTGAGTTTGCGTGCTGGCAGATATAACTTTCTAACATTGACAACGCAGTAACCGGTGGCTTCTATGTGTAGCTGTACGTGGCAAACTTTGCAAACTTTGGTAGGTATCGATTTTCCAACGTGTTGCTCTTCCCCATCCCCAGCAGACATGTCACTGCCGCGCCAAAATAAAACCCTAAACAGCTTATACTCGACTCTGATTGTTTATTAGGACAGAAAATGCAACTATACTACAATGTTTTCTTAAAAACCTAGCAAAATACAACATTACAACTTCCTTGGAACATCGGAGAACACATTAGAGAAATATGAGCTTGAAGTGAGATTGCTTGTTGAATTCGACTAGAACAGGGGTGTTTGGTGCTGCCTTAAGGTCCCCAATCCCATGTCGGTTGTGTCCATATATAACCGGTGTTGGTCATGGAACAGTATGCGTTATAATAACGACCCGGTGACCTAATAACGAAACGAGTGACAGTATCAGAATCAGATAAAAGCATAACACACCCCACCCCAGCCCACCTACCTGCAATACGACCATTGTGGGCACTTGCAACGAAACATATTTTGAAACTCCTCCTTGCACACCTCGTTCCACCAGCACGTACGCTTAAATTTAGCACAAAGGTATTTGGTTACTTTAAATTTTTAATTGAGAAAAGCACCTCTGTCACCTCTGTCATGTAACCGTGAACACTTTGGTCGGAGTAGCTTCGTTTGGTTATTCGCGAATTCGTTGAGTTAATCATCAAAGTGCATGTGAAAATCGTTAGTAGAATCTAAAACAGCAACTGTATCTACTAATTTATATTTTGGTCAAAATGTTGCGGTTACCTTTTTCATTGCGCTCAGTATTTCGTTACGAGGTGCTGCACTTTCACTGCACTGCTTGATTTGGAGGCGACAAAGGATCTGCTCTCGTCCTGTGCGGTAAGGCAGCTCTATTCAAGCATAATCCTTTTATGTGTTGGGTTGTTTGTTTATATTCCGCTGCTTGGCCGTTTGCCGAAGTATGCGAGGATTCATTTTTGCGTCATTGGAAGCCCAAAAGGGTGGAAAGGAGCATAGTCATCCCTTGCAGAAGGTTCGTGGTGAGAAGTTTTGCTGTTTTGGTGAAGTTCTTAAATAGACTTCCGTGCGTTTCCTTGCGCTTGGTGGGTAAAGGGGGAAAGGCACTCAATATTAAATGACGATGATGTAAGGAACTCTAAAGCGGATGCCTTTTGGAAAATCCTAATATTGGGAATAAGACTGACATAACATCGGTAACGAATGTTACCTTCTGTAATAGTTAGATAAGCTACGGATATTTAGAAAGAATAGCCAAGCATTCCTAATCAAGTGGTTTCTCAGTATACATTCCTATGTATGTAGGTATGTATGCTACGTATGTAGGTAGATACAAAAAAAAAAACTTCACACTCGAAAAGGGATGATTGGCCCAAAGTAGATACACTTTAGCGGATCCAACGATGCCGATTTTCGAGTTTGGTGAATCATTTCTCCTGGCCGGCGGCGGATTCAATGATAGGGGTAAATGGGTCTCATGAATAAAAATGAAGCTTTTGCTTGAAGTGAAAAAGTAAAAGCAATAGCAATTGCTTTGAAGCAAAAGGTAGAAGCAAAAACAATTGGCTTCATTTTAAATGTATAAGGTTTTGCTTTCACCCGCAGTAAATACTTCTAGGATTTTCTGAAATATTACGAGTAAGTAAGCTTTATGATATAATGTCAGAAAAGAACTACGACAAGGTGAGGCGCTGTCATGTGATTTATTTAACATCATACTTGAAAGGATTGCATAAAATTCTCAAGATAACATCAGGGGTACGATCATGCAAACGTCTTTACAACCACTCACGCACGCCGACGGAAATATTGAAACATAAGCAGCGAAAATGAGTTTGGCGGGTAAAGAGGCAAAACAAAATATATGATGTTATTAGTAAAGGACCGTCCACATCGGCGAATTCGGCAGAACGTCACAATAAACAGCTACAATTTCAAGATAGTTAAGGACTTTATCTACCTAGGCTCCGCAGAGATCAAGCGAAGAATCGCTTTTGCCAACCGCTCTTTTTTTGGGCTAAGAAGGCAATTGAGTAGTACAGCCCTTACACTGATAACCAAGATGACTTTATGTAAGACCCTCCTGCTATGAAAGAATTGTTGGTCCCATTTGTATCGACAGGGAATCTGGGAGTAGATACAACAACGACCTACATATATCGGTTGTACAGCGACATTGACCTAGTCAGAAGAGTTCGAATCCATCGCCTAAAATGGCTGGCCATGCAGAGCAAATGGACATCATCGCTCCGGCCCGGAAAGCCTTCGAATCCATCCCGGAAAAGGAAGACCTCATCTAAGGTGCCGCACTCAAGGGGAAGGAGACCTCAACCAACTTCGTGTGCAAAACTGGCGGCAGCTAGCACAAAATCGAGCTGGCTGGAGACGCTTGTTAGTTGAAGCCCAGTTCCACCCCGGACTGCAGCGCCATCTAACGTAATGTAAGTGATACTACAGGGTGCGGCAACATAACTTCCTTTTTTCAAAAAGCAATAAAACCCATTTTCTGAATCAGAAATTTTTTAATTTTATTTTTATAATGTACATAGGTACATATCTAAAGTTTTGTTTTACACAGTTTTGAAAATCATATCAGGTAGGTGACGGGCCGTCATTGCCCATACACTGAATAAAACGTTTTCTGGCGTTTGTCATGACCCTCACCAGCATATCAGCGGGTATGTTGGAAATTTCTGTCCGGATGTTACCCTTCAGGTATTGTAGGGTCCTTAGACGGTTGACATAAACGCGGGATTTCATAAAACCCCACAAAAAAAAAAATCGCTAAGGGTTAATCGGCAGGCCACTCCAAAACGGCCCTTATTGAGATGAGGAGCTCCGGGAAGTGTTCCCTCAAAACAGCCATTGATGCCCTTGAAGTGTGAGCCGTTGTTCCGTCCTGTTGGAACTAAATGTCCCCAAAGTCCAATTCATCAAGTCGTGGAAAAAAAAAATCTCGCAGAACGCCGCCTCAATGTTCTCAGGTGATCTGATTGGCCGAGGGACTCTAGTTCTTTGTCTTATCATACTTGCGGTTTGTCTGAACGTAGCGATTCATGTAACAATTGATTTCCGATCCGGGATAGGCCCAACGGGGCTACATTGAAGTAATTTCAAAAGGTTCGCTGGGTTGCGATCACAGAACTTCCGTTAGAAAAGTAGACCTTGACGGCAAACGCACGTTCCACACGGTTCCAACGCATGATGGCGACTGACCGGGAGAGGGAACACTCTTTAGAATCACGCATGCTACGCCTCCCACCACCTCAATGGTGCGCCTTTAAAAAAAGGATGTTATGTTGCCGCACCCTGTATAATATTGTAACATCGTCTAAAAGTATGCAACAATAATGTAGAATAATAACTACGCTCCTACAGCCCATTCCAAACTGTACTTTCATTCGAGGCTCGCAATAGCTGACAAAGCCACGGATAAAGAGAGAATTATAACTGGAAGAAATGATTGTCATCTTGGAATTATTTCCAGTGGTCGAAGAATTTGCTAGAAGTTTCTGGCTATCTGAAACTTCTGCTATATAAGGACAGATGGCGATCAATAGAGAAGACAGTGATTTTTAAACTGTGGCGAAGAGATTAGAAAAGTGATACTAGGCGAAGTTGTAATTTTGTGATAAATTGAAAGTTGAGAGTGAACAAGAAAAAGTAATTAGTTTGGATTTGTAAATTAAGTAATAGAAAGGAGATAAAGTGATTTGAGAGGAAAGAGACCTTGTAAGAAAAGAATTTGCGAAGAATAGTATAGTGTGAACTTGAATTGTTCTATAGAGTAGAAAATAAAGAAATAAATTTCACAGAATATCGTTTTATCTACTCGAGCCGTAGCCTGCATATTACATTGGTGTCAGAAGCTGGGATAAAACTTATTCTGTGAATAACTATTTCCGTGGTGTGAAATTGCACAAGGAAAAAAAAAAAAAAAAAAACCATTTCTGTGTTGAGTTAATTAGTTGCGCAAAATGGGTCGCAAATTGGGAAAACTAACTATAAGTCAACTAAAGGCAGAACTCAGTAAGCGGAATCTCGACACAACTGGGGGAAAAGATGCCCTACTGATTCGTCTGGAAGAAGCAGTAACGCAGGAAGGTGAAAATCCGCATGACATAGAGTTTGACGTGGAAGAGGAACCAGCAAGTACAGTAGCCGACCCGGGTATAACAAGTCTGCTCCTGCAACTTAAGTTAGTCATGGACGAACAAAAGAAAGCAATAGAAGATCAAAGTCATAAGCTCGATGACCAAAAGAATTCTATAGAACTTAAGCTGGACGAACAAAAGAAAGCAATGGACGACCAGAAGAATTCTCTAGAACTTAAGTTGGATGAACAAAAGAAAGCAATGGACGAACAAAAGAATTCTCTAGATGCTCTGGAAAGTAAACTTGATGAGCAAAACAGGAACTTGGAATCCAAATTCGAAGTGATCGAAGAGAAAATCGAGAAGGTCGAGACGCAACTCGAAAAAGTCGAAACCAGATTCGATGAAAATTTTGAGAAACATGAAACTCAGTTCGGGAAGATAGAGACTCAGTTTGAAAAAGTGGATACGCAATTCGAGATAGTAGGAAAGCAAGTCGAAAATCTTGCTAAGGAGCTCAGCAACGTGAAGAGACAGAAAGCACGGGAATATTCCACTGACGGTCTGAGAAGAAAGGAGATGCAGCCTCCTATCTTCGATGGTCAAACATCATGGCCAATTTATAAGAGGCAATTCGAAGCGGCCGCAATGACCAATAGCTGGGACGATGAAGAGAAGTCTATTGCACTCACGCTTGCACTGAGGGGTCCAGCTGCGGAGCTCTTGCAGACCATCCCGGAAGATAAACAGCAGAACTACGACTCTCTGGTTCAGGCTATCGAGATGCGGTTTGGGGATGAACACATGCAGCAGGTGTACAGGGTTCAGCTGCGTAGTCGAGTCCAGAAAAGGGGGGAAACGCTCCAACAGTTGCAAGCGGATATAGAGCGACTAGCCCATCTTTCATACCCTAAAGCCGGTGAGGAGCTTATCAACGAAATGGCGGTGGAAGCTTTTATTCAGGCCATAGAGGACAGACAACTGCAAATGGCTGTAAGGATGGCTGAAAAGCGAACACTCCCCGAGGCATTGGCATTCGCTTTGTCAATGAAGGCTGCGGACCAAGCATACCAGGGAATACACCGTGTCAGGGAAATGTCCGTCGTGGAATGCTCATGCCAGAGAACAGCCGTCATGGATGAAGACAGAGCTCGCGGAAGTCAAATCCGTTGCTGGAATTGCAACCAAACCGGACACCTACAACGGCAGTGCAGAAGTGCACCTAGACGAGGAAATTGTTCACATTGCGGAAGTAGGAGAAGCAGAGAGGAAGCATCTGGCTGTCAGTCAGACTTCCCAAAACCAGCAGTCGGGAAATGTGTAAGGACCAACTTCGCGGGGCAGAAGTTGGTTACTGGAATCGAGGCCCCCAGGACCACCATTCAAGTTTCGCAAACCAAACGGGGTAACAAGAGCCTGACAGTGGAGGCACTAATCAACGAGAAGAAGTGCGTAGCCACCATCGACACAGGTGCCACTGCCTCCATTGTAAGAAGAGATATCGTCAAAAGCTCCTGGCTGCACAACACCAACAGCTACTGCCTGAAGACTGCAACAGGGGAAATGGCGAAGGTATTTGGAGAAGTTCGTCTTACGATTACTCTGGCAGGACTGACGTTCTCCCATGCGTTTCTGGTGGCAGATATATGCGACGAGTGCATCATCGGAGTAGACTTCATGAAAGCAAATGAAGTAATCTTGGACATCGGGATGCAAGTACTGAGGTATCGAAATGTGGAGATTCCGATGGTGTACGGAAATGAGAATGCCGTAACTCTCAGGACAGTCATCAGCAAAGACGAAGTTTTGCCGCCGTCTTCAAAGACAATCATTTGGACGAAGCTGGAAGGTGATCTTGGGAGCCACCGATTCTACATAGTAGAACCAGACCCAGAGAAGAATTCTCAAGACTACATCGTGGGAAAGACGTTAGTCGAACCAAAGAACACCATGGTTCCAGTGAGGGTTTTGAACGCAAGACCACACACTGTCAAACTAAGGCGAGGGGAGGTGACTGGAAAATGCACGCCGATTACCGCCGTCGCAACAATATCTGAACGTGATGCTCCAAAACTTCTCCCATCACCTTGGACAGCGGAAGCGAGAGAGACGATTCTCCAGTCCAGTGAGCTGAATCAGGAGCAGCGAACTATGGCAGAGAATCTTATCAATGAGTACGCTGATGTATTTGCCTCACAGGACGGAGAATACGGCCGAACACACCTGGTACAACATCGAATAGACACTGGTGATACTAGACCAATTCGTCAGCCTGCTAGGCGCCTTCCATTGGCAAAGCAGACAGAAGTTGCAGAGATGGTGTCGGCAATGGAGAAAGAAGGTCTGATTGAAAGTTCCAAAAGTCCGTGGGCATCACCGGTTGTACTGGTTAAGAAGAAAGATGGCAGCACGCGGTTCTGCGTGGACTATCGGCAGCTCAATTACGTCACCAAGAAAGACAGCTACCCTCTGCCACGGATTGACGACACGCTAGACACACTATCAGGAGCCCGATGGTTTTCCACTCTCGACTTGAAGAGTGGCTACTGGCAGGTACAGATCCATCCAGAAGACCGGGAGAAAACCGCCTTCACCGCAGGAAATGGGCTATGGCAATTCACGGTAATGCCATTCGGGCTGTGCAATGCTCCGGCGACTTTCGAGCGATTGATGGAATGTGTCCTGCAAGGGTTAACATGGAAAACCTGTTTGGTATACTTGGATGATGTCATCGTCGTAGGAAAATCGTTTGCGCAACACCGAGACAATCTAAGGGATGTGTTTCAAAGGCTTCGAAGTGCCCACCTGAAGCTCAACCCCAAGAAGTGCGCCCTGTTTAGAGCGGAAGTCAAGTACCTGGGACACATAATTTCAGCGAAAGGAGTGAGAACCGATCCGGAGAAGGTCGAAGCGGTGAAAAACTGGCCAGTCCCCAAAGACAAACACCAACTAAGGAGCTTCCTGGGCCTAGCCACCTACTACAGACGGTTCGTGAAGGATTTTGCCGGGATCGCAAAGAACCTGCACCAGTTGACGGAAAAGGGAAAACAATTCAAATGGTCAATTGAGTGCGAGAAGAGCTTCAAGGCACTTAAACAACGGCTATGCGATGCCCCGATACTGGCTTACCCCACTCCCGGGGAAACGTTCGTTGTGGATGCAGATGCTAGTAATGTCGGGGTAGGAGCCGTACTCTCCCAGGTGCATGACGGCCAAGAGAAGGTGGTTGCGTACTTCAGCAAGGTGCTCTCTAAGCCAGAAAGGAACTACTGCGTGACAAGGCGGGAACTTCTAGCTTTGATCTTGGCTACGAAGCATTTTCACAAATACCTTTACGGGAGGAAGTTCGTTCTTCGCACAGACCATGCAGCCTTAAAATGGCTATTACAGTTCAAGAGTCCTGAGGGTCAGGTCGCAAGATGGATCGAAAGGCTGCAAATCTACGACTACGAAATACAGCATCGTAAAGGAAAACTCCACTCTAATGCGGATGCACTGTCCCGGAGACCATGCAGAACGGATTGTAAACATTGTGCGCGTCAGGAAGAACGGGAGCTGGTTTCCATCCAAAGAATGAGAGCCGAACCTATCGCCGGCTGGAGCGTAGATGAGATCCGGAACGCTCAGAAGGAAGACCCGGATATCGAGCCGATTCTGGCCTGGAAGGAGAACATGGAGAAACCGGATCATCAGGACATCTCTCACAGAAGCCCGACCTTAAAGGCATATTTTGCGCAGTGGGACTCCCTCCATGTCCAAGAAGGTGTTCTGAGAAGAAAATGGGAATCCTCCGACGGAAAGTCGTTTGTAATGCAGCTTGTCCTACCGCGGACGAGGGTCAAGGAGGTGTTACAGGAAATGCATGGCGGGGCGACCGGAGGCCACTTGGGAGTGAATAAGACGCTAGAAAAGGTACGAGAACGTTTTTATTGGTTAAAAGCGAAGGAAGATATCGAAGACTGGTGCAGAAAATGCGACGTGTGTGCAGCTAGCAAGGGTCCGAGAATCAAAACTCGAGGTAAGATGCACCAATACAACGTGGGAGCACCTTTCGAACGAATCGCCATTGACATCGCAGGGCCCTTTCCGGAAACCGACAATGGTAATCGGTATATACTCGTAGTGATGGACTACTTCAGTAAGTGGCCGGAAGCGTTTCCGATCCCTAACCAGGAAGCCAGAACCGTGGCGGAGCAGATCGTCTACAATTGGGTTAGCAGATTCGGTGTGCCCTTGGAATTGCATTCTGACCAAGGGCGGAACTTCGAGTCAAGAATCTTCCAAGAGATGTGTCAACTACTCGGAATCAAAAAGACAAGGACAACCCCGCTTCATCCACAGTCGGACGGTATGGTGGAGCGTTTCAATAGGACTTTGGACGAACATCTCTCGAAGGTCGTAGGTGACTACCAACGGGATTGGGACCGGCAGATTCCCTTGTTTTTGATGGCCTATAGAAGTGCCGTGCATAGCACTACTCGACATACGCCGTTCGAAATCTTATTTGGTGGAATAGCTCGTTTACCCAGTGAGGTGAAATTTGGATCTCCTACCAATGAGCCCAGAAATGAAGAAGAGTACGTGGCGGACCTTAGGGAAAGGCTTAGGGACATACACCAAAGGACCAGAAGCCAGATTAAGATAACGAGCGACCGCATGAAGACCAGGTATGATGCCAAGGCAACAACGTCAGGATTCCAGGAAGGAGATCTAGTGTGGCTGTATAATCCCCATCGCCAAAAGGGGAAATCACCTAAATTGCAGCGGAACTGGGAGGGTCCATACAGAATAGTAACCCGCATCAACGATGTTGTCTACCGCATCCAGCGAGGACCAAGGGCCAAAATGAAAGTGGTTCATGTGGACCGACTGAGTCGATACAATGGTCGAAGTGAGGACGCACTTGTTCGGGACGAACAAGTCTAAGAGGGGGGCAGTGTAACATCGTCTAAAAGTATGCAACAATAATGTAGAATAATAACTACGCTCCTACAGCCCATTCCAAACTGTACTTTCATTCGAGGCTCGCAATAGCTGACAAAGCCACGGATAAAGAGAGAATTATAACTGGAAGAAATGATTGTCATCTTGGAATTATTTCCAGTGGTCGAAGAATTTGCTAGAAGTTTCTGGCTATCTGAAACTTCTGCTATATAAGGACAGATGGCGATCAATAGAGAAGACAGTGATTTTTAAACTGTGGCGAAGAGATTAGAAAAGTGATACTAGGCGAAGTTGTAATTTTGTGATAAATTGAAAGTTGAGAGTGAACAAGAAAAAGTAATTAGTTTGGATTTGTAAATTAAGTAATAGAAAGGAGATAAAGTGATTTGAGAGGAAAGAGACCTTGTAAGAAAAGAATTTGCGAAGAATAGTATAGTGTGAACTTGAATTGTTCTATAGAGTAGAAAATAAAGAAATAAATTTCACAGAATATCGTTTTATCTACTCGAGCCGTAGCCTGCATATTACAATATACTTCGGCTCAAGCAGTCTTCGAATCAACCTCATCTTCGGTAAATTAAGACCTACCTAAGGTAGTGTTTACGGATGAAAAGGGACCACAACCAAATTGGTATGCAAAGCTAAGGATAGGATTGGATGAAAAGGTTTGTTGGTCGAGCCATAGGTACCTCGGCTTGTAGAGCCTTCTACCTTAAGTGTGCAAGTAGTAGAAATTTATTGTCATTTATTCTGGTCCTTAAGTGGCTTTATGTCATATCCAAAGCATTTTAATTCTTGCGGCGCCTTAATGTATATTTTGGTCTAGTATTACCATATTTTAATGGGCGCCGTGGCTCAGTGGTTAAGTGTGTATGTACGTGGACCACATAGCGGGAGATTTAGGTTCGAGTTCCAGAAACACGAAAAAGTCTTTCAAGAACTGACGAAGATCCGAGTGCAATAGAAAAGCTTCTCAATTATGCCCGTCAGAAACGGCGATAAACTGTAGGTCGCTTCCAATCTTGTGAAGGAAATATAACACGCACAGCACGAGTAGTTGTTTATTCTTAACCTTGAATTGGTTGTTCTCAATTTGAAATTGTTTATTTTGACTTTTAAATTGATTGTTCCCAATCTGGAATCACCATACCACTCTATTTCTGTGCTAGTCGAATCTTTATCGTCCTAAAATAACTTTTTGGTACTATAGCTAAGTGCGTTGAATTATTATCTTCTTGAAACACTTATTAGTTAGTACTTATTGCAAATTCATTTGAGTGTAAAGTAATTGGACATACAATGCATATGTATGCAACAGTTTGAGAAATTCTATGAAACCTACGGATTTCATAAAACCGATTCGTCAATTTTTTGCACTTTTCCCGATCTGAAAATGTCATTTTATTCGCCTACCAAAAATATCACATAAAATACGAGTATGATACAACCAGCAGGCTTTGTCTGTGACAAAAAGCCCTTTGACACTCCGCCATTTCAAGAGATTCATGGACCATGATATTGTTCCATTTCTTATGGTTAAGGTGATAAATGTCGCCTATTATTTCCATGCTCTGATAAATTTATATCTTCTTAATGACTCAGCTTCCCGTAGAAATAAACAGAGTAGGAACTAAGGACGAACAAAAAAAAACCCACATGTAAGTTACAATCCGTACGATGTGAAATAAATAAAATGCAATGATATCTACTACTAGGAGCATATTTCCGCTATGTTTGAGATTTAAAAAAAAAAAATATATTTTTTTACACATTCTTAGAAGAAAGCGGCTGTCACTATTTGTAACAGAAGTTCACGGATTCTGATTAGATATTTTTTTTTTTTTTCCGAGGGTAGGTAAAAAATCTTCATGAAGACACTATGAGCATCGATAGCGCGTGCTCATAGTAGTGTGAGATTTTTATTCACTAAAAAAACCTCCCTTCGTGATCAATTTCTTTGATTACTACAACTAAGTTTCGACTTATCCAGCAGTTTTTTTTCACGTATTGAGATCGTTTGGCAGGTCCCTTTCCATTGAAAGTTCCTGCTTGTTCCGCAAATTAGACGCGGTTTCTTGCTATCGCGTTAAGTCGAAAGGTTTAGTCCTTTGTAGACGACGCAATAGATTCCTCTCATCTAGAATTCTAAGGACTTCATTGTTAACGTGTCCTTGTAATCTGTCTTTATGCTTACGCGCGAAGTTTTTGATTTCATGTTCGACTGTTGCAATTCCTATATCTCTATGGATATCGCTATTTCTAATAAACCACGGTACATTAACTATTGACCTTAGCACTTTATTTTCAAAAGTTTGTAAAATATTGACATTACTTATTTTGGTACAACCCCGGAGTTGTATTCCATATGTCCATACCGGGTTTAGCACTTGCTTTTATTAAAGCAGTTTGTTCTCTATATTAAGCTTGGAATGTTTTCCAAGTTACCAGTACATTTCTCTGTATTTGGTTTCGAGTTTTTTACGTTTTTTCTTCACGTGCGATTTCCACTTCAGCTTAGTATCAAGTGTCATTCCAAGATCCTTAGCCTCGTTTGCAAACGGAATTTGAACAGAGTTTGAAAAGATCGGCAAATTATTTATTTTCTTATAAGTAAAATTGACATGAACAGATTTGTTTTCGTTTAAAGCTAGTCGCCAAATCTTTGTCCATTCATTTACTTTATTCAATGCTTCTTGCAATTTTTCAGTCGATTCTTCGATCGTTTTACCAGTTGCCAGGATGGCAGTGTCGGCGGCAAATGTAGCTAATACAGTGCCTTCTGCTTGCGGTATATCGCGAATATATAATAAGTACAAAAGCGGTTCAAGGACACTTCTCTGCGGCACCCCAGCGCTTATTTCTTTAAATTCTGAATATTCATTTCCGCGTTTGCATTTCTTACTGTGTAATTATGAAGTGCTATATCCGACGCATTATCATTTTCAACAAGCGCTTGGCAATCAAATGGTTTAAATGTTTCTTCTAAATGGGCGGCAAAGACTTCTGCTTTGTCTTTATCATTCTTGGCCCATTCGTTGTCATTTTTCTTGATTGGGGCCGCTTGTATTTTCGGTTTTTAATGCCTTTTATAGCTTTTCAGAGCGAATAATTAGAATCTTTTTCCGCTGTTAAGCTTTCAATGCTGGTTTGTATTGTCCGGTTTTTAAAATCAATAATGGCCTTTTTTAGCAAGTTACACAAGCGATTTAAATGCGATTTATGTTGCGGAGCACGAGTTTGTTGCCATTTTTTACGCGCTTTTCTCTTCTCCTTTACCATTCCTTTTATTTCCGGTGGATATTTTTGGGCATGATTGATCGGCGTTTTCCTTTGATAGGGAGTGCGCTGCAGAACTTCAACAAAACGATTAACTTTGATTTCGAGTTTAGAAGACGTCCTAAGTGATACTCTGATTAGATATGTACATATTTGCATGCAGTAGGTGATGACGTTAAGAAGCTATAGCATCTAACGTGTTTCAACTGAAAAAAAAAAAAATGTTATTGACCCCCTTACAATCTTGTTTTGCATTATATGAACAAGCTCAATCTACAAAAAATGAAATAATGACAGGTTATCCTGTAGATTATATTTTATTCACATATTAGGTCTGTGCGGGTACTTTTCTGGAAGAAAAATGGAAACCGTCAAAAACTCGCGAGAAAATCCTCTAAAATTCAAGGAAAGTACTCGTACGCTTTTCATATGCAATCTCGAGAAACGTCATTTTAAGGTGGTTTTCAAATAAATTCAATAGAAATCGTTTCTTTTTCCCAAACAAATAAATCGCAGATTGTAATAATCATATCTTTTTTAATAATTTTTAATTTTTAAAACTGTATTCCATAAATTTGTCCTTTTTTTTTTAAATAATTTTTGCTGTCAAACCTATCAGTTGTAACACATTTGACAGTTTTAATTTTTTCATGAGGTGAGAAAAATGAACAAAGGAAAAATATCTCCCAATTTCGTTAAGTCTCTCAGTACGCGTCCAGTTTCCAGATGTTTTCAGATGTTTTCAGACGCAATACTACGTAATTTAGAGAACTTAGGATAGTTTTACTGAATTATATGTCCGTTCGCCACAATTGTGCAGGATAAAAGTCACAGAGACAAGTGGTTTTCACCCACTCCCCCCACAGAGCTGAGACAATTACAGAAAAACTATAATATAGTACCATATAAAATGCAGTGTGGTGGACACATAATAGTGGTCCAAATATTCCGAAAAAAATATTAAATATTAAACATTTATTTAAGTATTTAAATATTAAGACTAAAACCCATGGACACAAGCGATTTACATAAACTAACAGAGCAAGTTGAGGACGTTTTTGGAAAAATCTCAAACTACAAGATGGCAGACACTTTTGAAAAGGTTATTTGTTTTTTTTTTTAAATTATTTGTGGATTGCGATCATCACAAACTTGAGTATTTAGTAGAGGTCATTTGAGCGAAAATGAGCTTCATCGTCAAACAGCAAATTTTGATGATAAATACGAATTGTTTTGATGTGAAATGTCACAAAATTATACCTAGCATAATTTCGTTTCAATACGAGTATGTACTTAAGTATACATTTTTGCTAGCACGGCGACCTAAAAGACGTATTGTGCCCCTTCTTATGTTAGCTGGGGTGGTTATCGAGGTTGTTCTCGTTTAAAGTATTCTGAGATGAGTGTCATGTGAGGAAGCTTGTAAGTATTTGTAGGCTATTCCTATTGAGGCTGGTGTAAATTTTCGATCTACCTATTTCGGTTAAAATTCACTTGTAGTGATTTTGCTTGTCCTACTTTAAACGAGTTTTCTAAATAGTTTGGCTCTTGTCAGATAACAAACCCGCCCATCGCGCAAAAGGTTTCTGGCCCTTCTCGTCCTTTTTTCGCGAGTCTATCGGCCTTCTCGTTACAATGCACAACAACATCGGATGGCACCTGATATAGGGTAACGTTGTTGATTTTACCTAGGTTGTTGTTCATCCTGAAGCTTGCTTCATATGAGCTTAATGCCTTGATGACAGAATACCTAAGTTAGTGAAAGTTTACTATATATGTACGCTCAATCCACCCTGGTAGGCCTGGCTGAATGTGAACACTTCTACCTTGCGAATGTAGCTGATATAACTTTCTTTATTATAAATTTATTACATGTGTATTATGCAATGGTTGTATTCATATGTAACAAGTTGTTGCCCATTCCAACATATTTAACATATCTAAGGTAAAGTGATGGCATTAAAATCAGAAAATTCACAAAAATTAGCTTATTATGTTTTTTTTTTTTTTGTCAACAGTTTTACAAAATTGAAGGATATGTTGTTCAGTAACCTCTAATGTTTTTGAACATCTTTGGTTTATAGAATATGAACAAATTTGTCCCATATCCTTGAAACCAAAGGTATACTATTTATCACTTAATTTTCCATAACTTTGTTTATAAATGTTTCCTCCTATATCTAACAATTTTCGAGAAAGGGAGGTTCACTTTTAAAAATTTCAAGCCTTCCTTCTTAGATCTAGCTATCTACGAAATTCTTAAGTTTTCTATTTGGATGCTGCTATCGAGACTATAGAAAGTTCAATAATGTCCTAGTTTACACCGGTGAATTAGGTCCGGCCCAGGACTAAAATTGTGTCCAAGTCTTGTGAGATTACACCAAACAGGACAAAATGAAACTTTAGTCCATATATTGATTGTCATCTATCCTTCAATAGATGTCACTGTGGCCTTCAAAACCGCCATCTGAAGAGCTGCAATTGTTTTTCGTAGCACAATGTTAGTGCCTCATCATCCACCCACCTACGACCATATTTATTTTTATTCATCTCCGTTACGTTTTATCACTGCAAAAGAAACTACACGGATTCCGCAACTGACAAATCTGATGGGACAATAAAATATGTCACTTTGTAATGACATTCTGACATTGAGAAAGCGCCATCTGTCGCATTCTAAAAATTCTAATAGTTACATGCCGTAAAACACACCAAAATATAGTCTATGTTACCAAAATGTTTGGACTAACTCAACCAGTGTAGTGCTGTATTCAAAGTAGACCGATGAAATTGGTGGCCTAGCTTAAACAAAATTAATAAATAAATAAATATTTGGCGCAACAGCTCTTTAAGTGCCAGGGCCTAGCTTCTCGCAACCACTCGTGTTGTGTGCGTTATATTTTTCACACGAATGGAGGGGACATACAGTTTAGTGCCGTATCCGAACGGCAATTTGTTTTGAGAAGCTTTCTCGTTACAACAATACTCTCGGATGTTTGTCAGACGTTCGCGACAGGTGGGATCGTGAAAAAACTTTTTGGTGTTTTCTGGGATTCGAACTTGGAACCTCTTGCGTAGTGATCCGACACACTAACCACTACGCCACGACGCCCATGAGTCCTAGCTTAAACCTCCGAATTAAGTCAGGATCAGCAGTAAAATTTAGTTTAAGTCCTTTGAGTATACACCAAAGAACGCGATATAAGGCATAAGTCCGTGCATTGATCATCGTCTGACTTTCCATAGATGTCACTGTCGCCTTCAAAACAGCCATCTGACCGTCTTCGATTGATTTTCATGGAACAATGTTCGCGTCTCATCATCCGTTTAATTACAACTTTTAAATTTATTTTGGTCCCTCTCCATTGCAAGCGGCAATTTAATGGGGCAATACAATGTAGCGCACACTATGAGCCTTAATAGTTCAAAGTCTTTACAGGCTTAGACCACATTTGGACTGATCCAAACAGTATAGTTGACTTTTTGGACTTCAAGTTATTTTTAAACAAATAAAATCCTACAATTTATAAATTGTAGGATTTTAGAAATTAAATTGTTTCCCTTTTTCTCACGAGTCAGGAAATGAGTAAACCTCACGATCTACCAACACTGGCTCACAATATTATATTGCGTTTCATTAAAATATTAGCCAATTATTAATATTAGTTATTAGAGAAGGGCGAAACATAGTACTAATTTTATTAGCCTAGATGAGAAAAGCGTTTCATACATCAAGATGATTAATATTTTCCACTCACAATATTCACTTGGGTCATATTCATTGCCGGTGAGTGTATTTCAAATTTACAATTCTTACCTATCATGCGGTAAACATGTAATAAATCAGACAACAATTTTAAAATTATTTTGTCACTTCACTTCCGTAAACTGTCTATTTATAGAAAAGATTGTTTACGCTTAAGGTTGTATTCAATTTTTAAATATGGAAGAAGATTGCTCACTTAATGGCATCTCGTTGCTCATATTCATATAAATGTAAACAAATTGGATCACAAAAACATTACTCACTCTGATTACTGAACCGGTATGTGTTTTGGAATGTCCTAGACGTTTTCCCACGCACCCGCCAACATGTTAGGAAATGATTCGAAAACAAATCTACTCGTATATTCTGAATTTTACTTACGACAATTTTATATTGACTACAAAATTACGACTGATGACGTACTATTTCTAAAAATAAAGTTATGCGATTCGTATATGTACTTTATTTCTCAGCTGCGAACAAATATGTGGGCTCACGAAAACGATTTGTTCTCAATGACTCAGGAAAACATTTCAAAGCGATGTACGCCATCTGGTTTGTTTTTAGTATTGAAACGCATATATTGACAATTATTTACAAATGTATATTATTTGCATAATGGAGCCATCTATCGACTGAATCATAAATCAGGATACTTAAACAGCAAATTGGTCTATAAAGGATAAAATTTATCTGCGCGATAAAAAACAACTACTATACGTTTTGTACGATCAAATTAATTTATGTGCGATAAAAAATACATGTGCGATAGCACAATCGATACAAATTTTTGCACCTTTAATTCCTGTTATGCGATTTGTATTCATCCCAATTACAGAATCCGCCAGGGAGGAAGATTCACGAAACTCGAAAATCGACAACGTTGAATCCGATGAAGTCCATGATTCTTAATACAACGGATTGGAGGAAGACACTTTCACTTATTTTTTTTTATATAGAGTATGATAGAGTTAAGCGGATTCAATGATCCGAATTTCAAGTTTCGTGAATCATTTTCTGGGTGGGATTCTATAATAGGTAGAGGTGATTACATCGTGGGTTATATTTTTATTTACACTAGGTTTACGGACATTTCTTATACCTATCTCTACGAACACGCGTTGAACGAATACATATATTTAAAGAAAAAACAACATCAATATTTGAACACTTTTGAAGAAAATAAACTTCAATATATATTTACCTTGTTCAACGGATAAAAGTCAGTACAAGAGATAAAATAAAAATGCGAACGGATTTGTAATTTGACGCGTCCCGTAAACCTAGTGTTAATGCCAATTTTAAAATGCGGTTAACGGCGAATTGTGCTATAATAATTGAAGCTGATGCCATAATGAATGAAGTTATCATTTCTGTACAAGATGTATTGCGTACAACAAAAATGTTCTCTACACGAATTTGACATAAGATAGACTGCAGCGAGCGACTTGTCCGGAAAAGGCATACCGTCGGAGTTAAGAAAACCTTTACCGGAAAGAGTGTAGAGAGCGACTCACCCAAGAGCTATTACAATGATACTAATACGCCTTAAAATTAGACAAAAAAAAGGTGTATATAAATAATAAAGAAAAAAACAAGAAATTGCGCACTTTTGTTTTAATAAGTGCATAGATTATGAACAATAATTATTTATTTATTGTGCAGATTGAACATTATCGTACAAAATTAAATTTACCACACAATAATTTGTCGCACATATATTTATGATAAATTTGTGTGTATATTTGTATATTTAATAGTATTATATAAGTACTCGTCAATACATAGTCATGTCATAAATATTGGTACACGTATAAACGCACTCATCACGAAAGTAGTATTGAACACATCCATTCTATACTGATAGGTGACATTTATACTAAGTTGACTCGCAAAATATTTACACAAAAGTCGTTTGTAAATATGGAGTGCGCGATATTAAAAACAGTGTTGTGGTAATTGGCCTTCACAAGTGTAATATGGAAAGACGCGATATTTTTCGGGACTTGTGTCCGCTTGGAATCACCCGGAATTTTGTGTACCTAACTGTTAAATTGCTAGCGGACACTGGTGGGGTAATTGACCGTCAAAGATCAGGACGCCCTCGCACTGTCTGAATTCCAGAAGTAATCAAAGCTATTAAAGCCAGGATGAATTGGAATTCGCTGTGAAAGCAGAAAATCTTGTCACGAGAAATGAAAATATCGCATAAATCCATCTCTCGCATTATCAAATCAGATTTGGGACTCAACGCATACACTAGCCACTTACTCACAGCCCAATTAAAGCAAAAACGGAATGAAAAATCGAAAGTTCTATGCTGCTGGTACGCGCAAAATGGTCACAGGAAAATGTTGTTCACGGATGAAATAATGTTTACTATTGAGGAATCGTTCAATGGCAGAATCTATGTCCGGCCATCTAAAGAATATCAGAAACGCACCAGCTCATAAGGTAAAAACTACACAAGGGTGGCTCCAAAACAATGTGCGGGATTTCATAGCAGCCGACCTCAATTCTATGAAGTATAAGCTGTGGTCTATTTTAGAGGCGATGACTTGTTCCATTCGACACCCAAATATTGACTCCTTGAAGCACGCACTTATCCGTGCAGTGGATAATTTTTCAATTGACGAGGGATGTGCTGCGATCGATAAATGGCCAGAGCGATTCAATGTGTGCATAAATGCAAATGGCGGTCACTTCGAATAAATTGATTAAATATTGTTTCCTAAATAATATAACAAATTAAAAATACTTTTTCATGACTTGACTAGGTATGCTTAGATCACAGGAAGAACCTAAATAATTAGATTGTACAAATATTCCTAGACTATAAATCTAATTAGTAAGCACTTAATATAGCTTGTAGTAAAGAATGTACGAGTATCTAGTAATCGATACATCATTCAAAATTAAGGCAAAATTGCGGCATGCCTAGGAGTTGTATAAATATAATCTTCTTCACTTTGGTTTTACTCGTAAACTATATGACACAAAAGTATTGAGACGCATTCGGCGGCATGCTGCTATACCCTAGAAAACAATCAACATGTTTAAAATAATATGTACGTGGTCATAGGTGCTATTAAGCATTCTGATTTGTTTTTACTTCATAGCACCATGCACCATGTATCTAAGGTCTGCGGACCGAGCCGAAATTGGAGTTTTCATTATGACCCCAAATTGTTCTGCCTGTCTGTACCTCGGGCTGTAGCCTAAGCGGTCTGTGGGATAATGCCCAGAGGGGAAATTCGAATTTTCATTCTAGCCTTAAAATTAATGGTACTTTACTTATGGCCAATTTTCTCAAAAATGGCTATAACGATTTCGATAAAAATTCATATCTGGGATAATATTAACATTTGCAATAAGACTGCGTATTTTAACGGTACTTTACTTATTAGCGGAATTGCGAAAATTGGCTATTTCTCGGATATGGCTGAGGCGACTTTATTTAAAATCGATACCTATGTCATTTTTGACATATGTAAGGACATAGCATGACATGAGGAGTGGCCACGTTAGTGGGTAGTCTTTTCGCTTGTAACCCGAACTGTCCAGTTACGAGCCCGGACGGGGAACAGCAACCACAGCTGATGTTATTTCTTATTTATTTGACTCAAATATTAAATTTAAACAATATTCAGAAGTACATACGTTCGCGACCCAGTTGTGTCCTTCATTTTTGTTTGGATAAGGCGTATCATTCCGCAAAGTTTTATTACCTGAAGTTGAATCTCACGATTCTTTCTACGAAAAAAACAAGGTTACGATGATCTTTTTTCCAGAAAATTTTATCCTGAACAATGAAGGTCTTAATATTTTTATTCGCAAAATTGACGTTTAGCGGTATATGCCGGAAAAAAATAATTTGCGCATCTTTCTTCCAAGATGACGTCAAACCCCACAGGAGGGGGAAAAACCAATTGAAACAATTTCCATCTTTATATGAATTATTTTCGAATTTAAACGCCTAACGACTGACCCAGTAATGGTTATCAAAAAGAAATTAGCCTGAACGTTTTTGAAGAAAAACAAATCATTTCAGTTGTTTTGGCTTGATTTTTCTCAAAAGTCCTTAAAATTTAAAATGAACTACGGCTAGAATGCTTGAAATATGCGGCTAGATTAGGGTTAGGTAGAAGTGGCTGCCAGCTGAAAGCCGCCACACTTAGACCAATAATAGGTCCATTGTGATACCACATGAATTTTGGAAAACGGTTCCTTGCCTACTCATTGAACCATTTGGATCCTCTGGTAAAGTATAGGTTGAAGCTGAAGGCTCCTTGGAAATTCCTTTGGGAGAGACCTGGGCAGGTGCAAAGAAGGTGAAGAATAGTATCTTCCTCCTCCTTGTCCAATAGCCAAGTATTTTTGCATTCTTGCCTATTATATAGTGCCCGGTGATGACACCAATTACAGCGCTGATATGCAATCCATTGATAGAAATGAAATTCTTGGAGCGTTTCAGAATCAGCATAGGCCAAATCTGTTTTGTCGCTAGACATTTTATACCACACGTTCACCTAGAATTTGTGTTCTCAATAGCATCCAGCTTTAATTTGAGTTTGCATGTAGCGATCGGTATACCTAGTGAAGTTTTGGTCTGGTAGAATGAGTATTAATGTCCCTTTACCCCGGCACCCAACACAGGTGAATATTGAACTGTACCGCCATCTCTATAAGAGACGATCGGCAGTCTAGAGAGAACGATTCCAAGGATTTGATTCCTGGCTGGATTGTCTGAAAAGATACGGATATCAACGGTTGATATCACATTTTTCTTTAGCCAAGATAAGACTTTATTGTCATTATTTCTGCTTGGAACACGCTACAATGATTCTGAAGACGAAAAAATAAGTTTAGATTAAACCTATCAGAGCAAAAATCTCCTTAATCAATCTTCCTTAGAAAAGCCAACCTCAGATGGGCTAGGCTAACAAACTGCGCCATATCTAGAAAGATGCGGCCAAACTGCAACAAGATAAAGACAAAAACAGAATGCGTAAAGACATCGCCATAATAACAGCGATCACCAAGGGACACTGACCGATAGTAGACTACGCAGCCAGACTAGGTATCCCACATAATACACACTGCCGCAGTTGCAAGGTAGCAACCGAAAAAGAAACCGTCACCCACTATATATGTGCCTGACCGGTTCTATAGCTAGGGCCAGAGAACGACCATTAGGCAAACCATTTTTCAATTCACTCAGGGAAAAATATTAAAGAGCTAATAACTTTCTTAAATTCCACAGGTTGAATTTAGAGACTTCTCATCAACACACCTTAATAGCCAGGTTTTTTTTTTTTCTTTATAATTTGCACTTGTTAAAGGGGTTATGAATACCCTTATACTAATTTTTAGGACACGGGCGTTTTGAGGAAAGAGGAAGAGACAGAGAGAAAGACAGATTGGTGTAGTTGGTTTGAAACTCAGTTGGTATTAAGTTTCAGTGAACTCCAAGGGTGGCTGTCCAGATAACTGGGGAGCTTGTTTATTTTTGTTTTTGTCGATGCTCATGATTCACAGTATTTTTTTCCGTCCTCCTGATGTCATCATCACGATCAAGTTGCATTTTAGCCATATAACCACCCAACTGCCAGTGTTATGCCTTCGCAGTAGAGTTGACATAAGCTTTCGCAATTGATTGACTTTTTATTTATCTCATGTGAAATAAATAGATGATTATTGACATCAGGATTCGAACCGTGAACCTGTGGCGTGACAAGCGATGATGCTACCACTACAACACGGCCACCTCAGGTTTACATGAGTTGTGGTATCAAAACGGTACTTAGTGCTAATTGGGTTCTCCTACCTAAGCCTATCAGAGAAGACACCACCACCCACCTCATCGTTAGTTTTTGAACCGTCGCGTCGTATCGGTGTAAAAATGTATCGATTTGTCTTCCGTAAATCCATCTTATATACGGCTAAAACTTTGCAAATCTTAAGTCTTAAATTTAAAAAAAATGCATATACAACATAAATTATAATTGCTTTTACGATTCGAAACACAAAGACCATCTGCACAACCAACAGCTATAAAACAGCTATAAAACAGCTATAAAAAAATATTCGTTTTGCTTAAAATCCTAAAAAGCATTCTCTGTTTTGTTTACGAAGTCATAACTAAGGAATTAGAATCTCACTGTTGCATGGAAAACTAACGTGTGAGTGATATTATTATAAATAGCCGATTAAATAAAGACGCCTAATAGAGAAACAAAGAGCACATGCTCTGTGTGTTTCAATACACCCTACATCTCTGCAAAACTGCTCGCAAGGTAGGCCCCAAAGCACACCGATGAATAATTTACCCATATGATGTTTCTAAAATTAGAAATATTTATATTTTCGTATTTTTAGATTAAAACAGAAAAATTGGATATATAAGTGTGAACACTAGAGTCTTATCCTTATACGTTTCCTAAGCCTCAGTGAGCGCAGTGCCAATTGAATTTCGACTATATTCCAAAAAAAAAGGTATCGCATAAGTCTAAGAAAACTATCCAAAACAGTGCACTCATTTGGTTATTTTACAAAATTTTAGTGGTGATATTCAGTGTATTCCCATTAAATTTTGACTCATTTGTAGATGTCCGTAGTTCCCCTAATGTTCCGCGACTGGTGGGATGACTTTGATATGCCAGTGCGCACCTCGCGCCTACTGGATCAGCATTTTGGCACCGGTTTAAAGTAATAGATTTGTGTTAATAGTGCTGTTCAATAGTATAATGAAATATTTTGCGCATTTAGGCGTGAAGATTTGTTGTCTTCATTTTGGAGCTCCAATCCAACTGTTCTACGACAGGGCTATCTTCGGCCATGGCGACGCAGTACAAATTTGCAGAAGCAGGAATCTGGATCAACTTTGAATATCGACAGTGAAAAGTTCGAGGTTATCTTGGATGTTCAGCAATTCACGCCAAATGAAATCACGGTCAAGGTGACGGATAAATTCATTGTTGTTGAGGGAAAACATGAGGAGAGACAAGATGAACATGGTTTTGTTGCAAGACAGTTCTCAAGGCGTTACCTATTGCCAAGTGAGTGTCAATGTCAATTACAATCATGACATTATGCCATGATCTTTAAATAAAATATGATATTCTTGCTTAGATGACGTCAACCCAGACAACGTTTCGTCGTCTCTGTCCTCCGATGGATTGCTGACAGTTACAGCACCGATGAAGAAGCTTCCACCTCCAGCCAGTGAACGAGTTGTTCCCATCACACAGACAGGTCCTTCTAGTAAAGAGGATAATGCCAAAAAAATAGAGACCACCACTAATTAAAACCCCTGTTTCTTAGACTGCTAGTTATGTTTTACATTGGATGTTATAATTGTTTATAGTTTTTGTATTTCGAATAAATTTTAAATATTTATGTATAATTTTAAATATACCTACAAATTTCATTTCACATTGGATTAAATTTATGAAATTTGTGAATTATGATTCACAATGAACACTTTACGATTCTGACTTTGGGAGTAATAATAAATCATTAAGTGTTAAATTGTGAGGTTCCAGATTATCTCGTATCCAACGGTCATACTTTTCATCTAGTTCAGTTGAAAAATCATCTTTGTATCCACCAACTACACCTTTTCTAATGAATGATGGTTGACTTGTAGAATCACTGTAAATAAAAAATTTTACGTAAAAATATGAAAAATCCAATCAATTTTATTTAAGCAATGTGTACATAAAGTCTATTAATATTTATCAAGCTCGGTGAGCAGGTACGAGCACACTTATCCGTAAATTTGTCTGAACTAAAACAATTTTACATTATGGACTTAACGTTCTTAAATGAAATACACGACTGATCAGTACGTACACTGCAGGCCTAAAGTTTGAGGTCGCCCTCACTGCTCGAAGAAAAAACAAAATCTAGCATCGAAAAAAAATTCTTTAGTAGAATAATAATCATGTGAACGGGGAACGTATATGAAACCAAAATAAGAAGAAAAACAATTTCATTTTGCTTCCATAAAGAAATTTATTAAAAATAAGAAAAAATGACGAACCACAACGCAGATTCTGACGATGGGCATTGATCCAGGACCCTTTTATCCAGTTCCTCCCATAAGAGCTCTATAGGGTTTAAATTATTTAAATTAATTTGTGATTGCGGCGGCCATATAATGATTTGTAAGATTTCTTCATCATTTCCCTGTTTCAGGTAGTCTTGACAAAGTCTTGACGTGTGTTTAGGGTCGTTGTCCTGTTGAAATACGAATCCTTCGCCAATTAATCTTAGTCCAAAGGTCACAGCGTTTTCTTTCAATACTATTTTATATGCCTCCTTATTCATTTTTCCAATCACTCGAGCCAGACCATAACAGAACCGCCTCCATACTTGACAAAATGTAAATATTTTTCTTCTTATTTTGGTTTCATATTCGAGTACGTCCCCCGTTCATTTGAAATGATTATTATTCTACTAAAGAGTTTTTTTCGATGTTAGATTTTGTTTTTCCTTCGAGCACTGAGGGCAGCCTCAAACTTTTGGCCTGCAGTGTACATACACTGTCGGACAAAATAAAGTGCAAGAGCAGTTGATTTATTTTCAAAGTCCTGTAAGTTAAAAGCAAAAAGCATTTATGGCTCAATTCTTTTGGGCTCGTCACCTACATATATATTTACCGTTTCGTAATAATTAACCGTTAATTACTTTTGTCTATTTACTATCAATTGAGGTAATTCTGCAGCAGTTGTACTTTAGACGCGACAAAATAAAGTGCATTTTCTATTTTGTACGCGACGCGCTAAAATATTGTAAATAGTTTTATAATTTTTCAGAACAGATATTTACTATTGATAAAAAAAAAAAATAGGTAGAAGCTATAAATCAAAATTGTAAATTTTATTTTCGACGCTAAGTTTTGTTTTATTCTGTTAAGGCTTTGGTATGAAAATGCTACCATCCGAGGTGAAGAAACTGCTAGTTTTTGACCCCCAAAGTGGAGTTACATTTTAAAAACTGACATAAAAATATGGATTGTCAATTTATGGGGTAAGGAAGATCTGCCTTAACTTTGAAAAACGAGAGACAGTTGCCAGTTTCAAGAGTTTTTGTGGAAGGAAGCGGAAGACCACAGCAAACCGAAGACCAACGAATCAAAATATTAAAGAAGATTTACAATTAAGTATAACAGCAAGAACAGTTCAAAGGCGACCCCAAGAAAGCGGATTAAACAACTTTTTTTGGCGAAGAAAAAGCCTATACTTCGTACAGTCAACGCCTAGCCTTCGCAAAAAAAAAGTATTTATTAAAGCCGCAAACATTCTGGCAAAGTATAATTTGGTCCGATGAGTTTAAATTTGAGCTAAAAATCCCAAAACCAGAGAGTGAGTTTGGTGCAGACCCTTTGAAAGACTGAGCCAAAGGAGCATACAGAAAACTGTGAAACATGGAGGAGGGTAGTAATGGTCTGAGGATGTTTCCCCTTTAGCGGCATTGGAAATCTTGTCAAAATCGATACCAAAATGACGGGTCCAACTTACGTCAACATTATTAGGGAAAAGTTAGCTTCTTCTGCTTCTAGAATGTTTTTCGAAAGTTATATTTCTCAACAAGATAACGACCCAAAGAATACGAGCAAAGTAGCTAAGCAGTTTTTTACACAAAATAATGTTGATGTATTGGAGTGGCCACCTCAATCTCCAGACCTTAACCCAATTGAGCACCTTAGGTCCATTGTGGATAAGCGTCGCAACTTACCCTCTTTTTGGGAAAGCCTACAACATGAGTGGGATAAAATTGCGACACTCTGAGAAATCGGGTCTCCAGCATGGCCCAAGCGTCTTGCGGCAGTAATTCAGAATAAAGGAGGAGCCACTAGCGATTAAGTTTTTTTTTTTATTTTAAAAGCTGAATTTTGAATATTTCATTTGTTTTTGTTACTTTTTTGAATTAGCAATTTATTTTGTCTTCTTTCATGAATTGTCTTTTCTTTTAATGTTGGGTTATATGTTACGATTTGACAGTTGCTGTCAAATTACTTGCTTCGCTACTGACACCGAAAATTTCTTACCAGTTGACGGGCAAGTAGCAAAAGTTTGTATGTTTTCGTAAAAAAGTGTCAGTGTATTGCAACGTGCTAGCCAGAACTTGATCATGTGGTCGCGTCTCGGAAAACAATAGCTCACATCGTCCAAGAATGCTGTAATCGAGCTTATTAGTGTGATCCTGCGAACTTCAATGAAGCTACTTCACACTCAATAGAATGGCTACAAAATTTAAATATACAAAGATATCTAACCGAATAGAATCACTGTGCAATCATTGGTTTCCTGAAAATTTTCGAACTGGAGGTTTTGATCAAACTTGACATTACTATGATAGAGAAACTCAATAAAGTCGGTCTCTCAGTTCTGTCTGTCCGTATAGCTGTGTGTATGTCCGACTGCAGCTAAAATGGTTGAATGATTTTTCTTAAAACTTCATGCCTTGGGTCTGTAGGTTAACAATTCGAATTGAAATTGGAATTTTCATTCTAACCCCAAAATTAACGGTACTTTACTAATGGCCGATTTATTAAAAAATCGATTGTCTCGGAAACGGCTCTAACGACTTTGTTCAAATTTAATATTTGAGTTACAGTAGACATATGACAAGAGATGGCGTACCAGGTTTTTGCCAAAAGATGATTATAACGGTACTTTACTTATTAGCTGTTTTTTTAAGGATATCTCGGCTATGACTATCGATTTTGCTCGAAATCAATATTCAAACAATATTTGGCATATTCAAGATTAGGCAAATCAAATTCTGGAAAATCAACTTTTTTTTAATTTTAGCTAATTTAAAAAAAAAAATATTTTTAACGATTTCGTTTGAATTTTAAATCTCAGTGATTTGCAGATAAACAAGTAACAGGCGCACGCACGTGCGACCCAGTCGTGCACTTAATACAAAGGGTGTCCCCAAATTCACACAAGAAGTAATTTTGACAGAAACATAGGTTTTTAATTAAAAGTTGTTAAAGTTTTATTGATTCATAAAGCATACAATATAAGGTTATGTATGGAATAGCATATCGGGTAAATGGCCTCCACGGCTTTGCTGGCACATAAGCACGCATTTGTCGAAATTTTCCATGACCGTTTTGCATAAATGTAGCTGAATTTCGTTTATATCACTCAATTTGCTTCTCCCTCGTGGGCTTAAACCTTAGACTTCAAAAAACTCCAAAGAAAAAAGTTCAACGGCGTTAAATCGCATAATCTGGGCGGCCAATTCTGATCGCCATAACGGGAAATTACACGACCAAGAAATGACGCATGCAGTAATTGATTTGTATCTCAGGCTGTATTGCATGTCTTGAAACCATGTAGTCCACATCCATATCTTATAATTTAGGCACAAAAAACTGGATTATCATTCGATAGCGAGAACTATTAACTGATATTGCCTGACCAGCCGCATTTTCAATGAAGAATGGTCCGATGATGCCTCCAGCCCAAAATCCACACCAAACAGTGACACGTTGTGGATGCATTTGTTTCTCAACAATCACTCGTACATTTCCTTAACCCCAAATTCGACAATTTTGACGATTAACAAAGCCATCAAGATGAAAATGAGCCTAATAGCTGAAGATATTTTGTTTGAAAAATCAGCATCACCAGCATCATTATTTTTAAAATATTGCTCAACAATGAAAACGCGTTCTTCTTTCGTGTAGCACTCCATTTTGAATAACCCTGAACTGTCAGCTGTCACGCTGTATTTTTTTTTTCGTTGGAAACACTTTACCGCACAATTGGCGCAAAATTCAAATCTTGGGTGAATTTATTTGGTAATAGCATACGAAATAAATAAATCGCGAATACCCTTAAAGAAGTGTAATTTTGCACAATTTCTTACAGTATTAACTGCAGTAAAAATGTATTCAGGAAAGCGATTGATTTTCAATATATATATATATATTGTAATATGCTGGCTACGGCTCGAGTAGATAAAACGATATTCTGTGAAATTTATTTCTTTATTTTCTAGTCTATAGAACAATTCAAGTTCACACTATACTATTCTTTGCAAATACTTTTCTTACAAGGTCTCTTTCCTCTCAAATCACTTTATCTCCTTTCAATTACTTAATTCACAAATCCAAACTAATTACTTTTTCTTGTTTACTCTCAACTTTCAATTTATCACCAAATTACAACTTCGCCCATTATCACTTTTCCAATCTCTTCGCCACGGTTCTAAACCAACTGTGCTTTTTTTTGATCGCCATCTGTCCTTATATAGCAGAAGTTTCTGATAGCCAGAAACTTCTAGCAAATTCTTCGACCACTGGAACAAGAGAAATAATTCTTGCAGTTATAATTCCCTTTTATCCCTAATATTATTCGTCTCTTTCGTTGACATGAGCTGTGGAGACTTCGTCCCCGACACGAACCTCGAATGAAGGACAGTTTGAACCAAAATTCTGCCAGAATGGAAAGTCACTTCGGAATTTGCTGCATAGACATAGGCGCGTAGTTATTATTATGCTACAATATTATAAAATTATATATTTTATTCTAGACAAATACACTTGTCTACCCTACAATTTCTTGTTACACGAGAGATTATACGCAGGGTTGAGTCAGTACATTGAATAGGAAGCTCTAAACACCTCTTAATTTTCTGTTTTTATTTTAAAATCACTGCGCCTAAGGTAATGATTCCACGGTAAGGTTACATAACTGTTCTCCATTAAAAGTCGTTTATTGTCATCTGGACTTAGTCCAATATTTGTTTCAGTTTTGCTTTCCAAGCAATCCAGGTAGTTCGAAAATCGTTATGAATCACTTTAATTTTCATAGCCTTGTCCCTGTCGTCTAGTCTCACATTTTTGATCGCAGTCCTACAAATTCAGACACAACTCTACCATTATACCTATCTCTCATCATACCCACAACATTTCTATTAACTTGAGGAATATTCCAAATATTATTGTGGGGATAGTCACTGGTGTCGAATTTTGATGTATGATTCTATTTTTTTGCTCTACAGCCACCAATTTTTCAGAGATAATGGTTAAGAACTTAAATTCTGGTTTAGAGATAAGAGATTCGGCCTCAAAACGCCCCGCCCATTTTCTTACTAATTTCACTCTGCAATCTTCTCGTATATTCTCCACCGCCTTTCCGGAAACAGCGCAGTTCATTTGCCCGAATCTAAATCTTTGGAAATGATTCGGCGTTGTTGCGATTAAACGTCTGTTAAAATCAATGTAACGCTTAAGCCATGGTGAATTTTTTTTAATATTGTAATATGCGAGCTACGGCTCGAGTAGATAAAACGTTATTCTGTGAGATTATTCCTTTATTTTTTAGTCTATAGAACAATTCAAGTTCACACTATACTATTCTTCGCAAATTCCTTCCTTACAAGGTCTCTTTTTTCTCAAATCACTTTATCTCCTTTCAATTACTTAATTCACAAATCCAAACTAATTACTTCTTCTTGTTAACTCTCAACTTTCAATTTATCACAAAATTACAACTTCGGCTGTTATCACTTTTCCAATCTCTTCGTGCGGTTCAAAAACCCAACTGCCTTGCCTCGATCGCCATCTGTCCTTATATAGTCGCATTTCTAATAGCCAGAAACTTCCAGCAAATTCTTCGACCAGTGGAACAAGAAAATTCTGATGTAATAATTCCAAGATGACAGCTTAATTCTGCGACGTCGTCTTAGACATAATTCGTCTCTTACTGTGGACACGAACCTCGAATGAAAGACACTTCGGAATGTGTTGCATCTTTTGGGGCGTAGTTATTATGCTACATTATGTTACAATATCAATCCATGTTGGATAGCTTGTTTTAGGTTGCGATAATGAATAGCATACTTAAATTTATTACAGAATGTAGCCATTAGCTTTCCTTTCCGTTTTGTATTCTGGGGGTATTCAGGGCAGAATGGTAGATCTTTGTGCAGGTCATGAGTATCGATTGGATACTCCAAATCCACCTTTAAAACATATCCAACAAGTGATTCACCTGATACTGTTTCAACATCAAAATCTTTGAAATCTTCAACCCACCTGAAGTTGCGCCAATGTAAGTATTGGGACATTACCCAATCACATCGATCATTAATACCGAGGTGCATCAGATATTTTGAAGGCTGTCGGCAGTTGTAATTTTCTAGGTATTTATTGTTGGGTTTTGAATATCTCATGGAACATTGACACAAACCACCTCTAGTACCGCGTTCCATAAAATTTACCATTTCGATGTCAGTCAATAATTCAAAGGAAATATTGGTGTGCTTGAGCATTGTGTTCCACGAGCAGTTTAGGAATGTATAGTAATAGGATGGATCTAATCCAGATTCTGCCAGGCAGATGTTACGAAACTCTTCAAAGATATCTGCCGACAGCAAAACATTAGTTTTTAAACACAGATCGGAATATCCTGCTAAATTTAAAATCGTAAATTCATTCCAAACTCTCTGAGCATGCTAGTAGTCTAATTGAGTAATACCACAAAATTCTGAAATGGGAGGCAACTTTGTTTCCAAAAATTTGTCTACACTATCAAAGTATTCGTAAGACATCATCTCTGAGGTGAGATATTTGCGATTTTAAAATGGGAAACGAGGTCAGACATGACATGATCTAGGCTATCATTCATAAAATTAAAAGAATCAATGAATCGATATTTAATGAGGCATTTAGTTTGTTTAGGGAACGAAAGAAAACGTTCCTTGCTTTTTATTATATTTAGGTCAATGTCCGCTACTATATTTTCGATAATAAAATCTGAGTCATTACCGCTGTTGTTGTGAAAAATTACTGGAACTACGTGAAGAGCCCTGAAGTTCATGTTACAAACCTCATGCGCTGGTCCCCTATAAATACCTGTGAAACGACAATGATTGGTAATCCTCTTACAACTGCTGGATATTGGTTTTTCACATATGCAACATATGCATACAAAACTTGCATCTTCGTACATTCTTCTCTCCCCCACTGATATTTGATTCTTAGGATACTCACAAATAAATACTGGTTCAACGTCTTCTCGTGTATAAACCAATTTTTACAATTATCTCCGCGGTAAAATTTATAAAATGATAACGTGGGGTCATATGCGCATTTAACATAGTACCCGATACCATATGGTATAGGTACACTCGATTCCTCCGCCAAATACTCGACATTCGCATAAATAACAAAAGGAGTTTTAATTTTATGCAAATTATTCTTAAAAGCTAATATATTGTCATCATCTCTCAGTGGAAGTTTAATTTTGTAGTTGATGTCTAGAGAACAATCGTTCTTCATGTGTGCAGATAGTTTTTTCGGCGACAAAAAATAACGTAAACAGCGGTTGCAAAAGAACTTTGTCGAGGTATGTGCACTCAACTGAGATGATAACAACCTCGATAGCTGCTTTATCCTCTACATAGTGATATTTCATTGGAGTCGCATCCTTAATATCCTCATCGTTTTCTTCATAATACTGTAATATGCGAGCTACGGCTCGAGTAGATAAAACGATATTCTGTGAAATTATTTCTTTATTTTCTAGTCTATAGAACAATTCAAGTTCACACTATACTATTCTTCGCAAATTCCTTCCTTACAAGGTCTCTTTTTTCTCAAATCACTTTATGTCCTTTCAATTACTTAATTCACAAATCCAAACTAATTACTTCTTCTACTACTACTCTCAACTTTCAATTTATCACAAAATTACAACTTCGGCTGTTATCACTTTTCCAATCTCCTCGTGCGGTTCAAAACCAACTGCCTTGCCTCGATCGCCATCTGTCCTTATATAGCAGCATTTCTGATAGCCCGAAACTTCTAGCAAATTCTTCGACCACTGGAACAAGGAAATTCTGATGTAATAATTCCAAGATGACAATAATTTCTTGCGGTTATAATTCTCTCTTAATTCCGTGACGTTGTCTTAGATATTATCCGTCTCTTATCGTGGACACGAACTGTGGACACGAACTGCGGACACGAACCTCGAATGAAAAGACACTTCGGAACGAAATTATGCTCGAATGAAAAGACACTCCGGAACGAAATTATGCTTGAATGAAAAGACACTTCGGAACGTGTTGCATAGTTGAGGGAGCGTAGTTATTATGCTACATTATGTTACAATACTTATTCTGAATTAGTAGCAAATTTATATGTGTCTTCTTTACATTATTAGACACATATGTGGGCAGTGCAATCAATTTCTTCTTTGTATCTTTCTTTGGTATTAACTTTAGAATGTAGACGTTAATGGATAAGTTGTTCAGCTTCTCAAATAAAGAAATTTGTTCAATTTGCATTGGGAACCGAATGCCCTTTAAGTTCAGGACATTTTTGTAAAAAGGATATTTAGATACTCTGTTCGATCATTTGTCAACTGGATAAAGGGCAGATACTACCGCCCATGCGAAACAAGGATTGTCGGTATTGCGCACATTGACGCATGCTTTCTTTAGTTTTATTTCGGCCGGCAAGTCAATAAATGCGTTGCCTAGTTGCATTGTAAATTTACTAATATTCACTTTCAAATTAACGATGGCTGATAATGCCCATCTGCTATCTTGCTCTTGAAATTCTTCAATATCGGTAAGAATTTGTTTCTGAATCTCTTTCATATACCAGTTTAAGACATTATCGTACTTGTTAATTGTTGAGCTCTCATTGTTCATATGCTTGAGTTCAAATAGCTCCTTATCGTCCTGTATGACCTTAAACTCACCGCAAAAAACGGCGCTTATTTTTAAGGCCGTATCATCTTTGAATGCACTGTTTATTTTCTCTCTTAAAACTGCACCACAATCCTCTAGAAAGTATTTTGGATCTATATGTGTCAGGTTGTTGATAACTTCAGTTCGTATGCTACGGAAGGAAATTGGTTTTTAGTAATACTGTTTAAAATAAGTAATTTTTGAGTTGCCAACATCATCGTTCTTTCTTTTTGCTTTCGTCATTCTTTCCGACCGCACGAAATTCGACGACACATAACCATAAGGTTGCAATTCCCAGACACAGCCTTCAAAGTGATGCAACTGAACTGCAACAGCCTCCTTGGGAAAGTCAGCGAATTAACTAACTACATGACCGCAATAATATCATAATATCCGCCGTGAGTTTGGGAAACTATAACATTCTCCGACATGACAAAGTAAGGAACAATGGTGGAGGGCTTGCGTTCCTAATTCATAATGCTGCAAAGTAAAAACCCATCACTCAATCTGCACAAAAAAGCTCGGTTTTTCAGTTCCCAACCTATTAATACAATCTCTACTCATCTCAGGTATCCGGAAAATAGGTAGACTAATTGCTCTGCTGAAACCAAGGAAGCCAGCTAATCAGGGCAGGTCTTACTGGCCTATCTCTCTCCTTCCCCGATCGCCAAAGTACTTAAATCACTTCTTCTTCCAACATTTGCCCACCTTGACCTAAGACACCATTAACACGGGTTCCGCAAACGTCACAGCACCATCTTGACCAAATAACTAACGGTCCAAATCAAAGGAAGCCTTGTCACAGTACAGTTGTGGTTGCTCTAGACTTGTCCAAAGTTTCGACGCGGTAAGACATGTCGTGTTGCTCCAAGGCATACTAGAGTCCCCACTGCCAAACCAGAAGCTATTCTGTGTTACGTTCGTCAACGTGTTAGCGTTCTTCGCACACTCCACCAATGTCCAAAATTGTCTCAGACCACGGAATTACGTATTAAACGTTACTTATAGGGCGATTGGCCGCTCTATCTGGAGTCCACAGGTGAGCGATACCCAATGGAAGAACCTGCCACAAAACAGCCATGAAGATAATCACCGGATGTCACGCATGAGGACCATTTACATGCGGAAGCAAAAATGTTCTAAGTTAATGAGCTCAAAACCATGCTCTCCAAGCAATACATACTGGCCTGCTACCTGACAATTACTCGTTAACAACCCAGAAGAGCTTCCTCCACGCAACATTCGCAAAGGCTTTTCGAAATATTAAAGCGCGACATCGATTTATAAATATGTCAACAGAACTTTGACCAACAGAGATATAAGGAGGTTATAAAGACCATTCATCAGGCAACTGTGTCGCAGCACCACCGTCCGAATGTAGTTTTGGACGGTCGATCCCCACCTGTGGCCATCGAAGAACGATGTCTACAACGTCGAACAAGACAGGTGTCCAGTCTGCAGAAACGGCTCACACGACCAAAAATACTTTTTCGATTGTCCGCACAACTATTCGCTCAGATGTACTCTGGCAGCATCCCATCGCAGCCGCTCAGTTTGTAGGCCTAGAAACGACACACCAAACCTCCAACCATACGAGTGCATGAGCGTATAGTTGCTACAGCAATAATCGCATATAGTTACTTCTAACGGATATGTTTTCATAAGAAGCCTTTAGATTCGAAAATATTCTTAAAAAACTTTGCGTAGTGAGAAGTTTGCTTGTTTGAATAGCGAGATCAAGGACGCGGGCAACAGCTAGTTGAAAATAGCTATATACATACATAAGTTCTTTAAGAATATTTTCGAATCTAAAGAGTTGAGCTACATATACGAACATAAAAGTACATATATTTGGCGGAGTTATTTAAAGCAGCTGCATATGAGTTGGTAGAGATTATGCACCAACTCGTTTATACTATTTGGTCAGACGAGTGTATGCCTGATAAATGAAATCTCAGCATAATTTTCTCGACCCACAAAAAAGGAGACCCCTTCAACTGCGCCAACTACAGAGGCTTCAGTCTCCTCAGCAGCCTCCTCGTTACCATATTGTGTGAACGCCAGAAAGCAGCAGACAAGCGTCATGTCTAGTTTTGGCATCTCTCGTCCGTCTGTGCAGGATGACGATGGAGAATGTTCGGTGCTCCATCAAGGTCGATAACGATATCACCGGGACGTTTGGTGTCAAAAAAGAATTTAGGCAATGTGACTTCTTTAACATCAAACCTGAAAAGATTCTGCGAAACTCACAAGCCAACATCACAGGCACAATCTTTCAAAAGTCTGTGCAACTACTTGCATACGCCGACGATATCGACAGAATTGGCAAGAATCAGCGGGCTGTCAACGGCGCGTTCGCGAATAAAGATACAGAAGCAACCAAAATGGATTTAACGATGAACGAGGACAAAACAAAGTGTATGCTGTTAACAAAAGTGGGCACCCAACCTCGACGAATCAGACAGAACATCACAGTGGACGCCATTTCGATGTTGTTAGGGACTCTTATACCTTGACTCTGTTATAAAATCAGCGTAGAAATCAAACGAAGAATAACTTTTGCCAATTGCTGTTTCTTTGGTAAGGCCCTATCCCAAAAAACTAAAGAAACTCTATATAAGACCCTGATAATCCCGGTCCTGCTCTATATCGAAAGCGGATGAAGATATCCTTGGTCGTTTCGATAGAAAAATGATTCGTAGATATTCGTTACGGTTTGCGTTTTGAAGGAGATGGTTCAACAACGAACTCTACAGCGACATCGGTACCTAGTCAAAAAACTGCGTATTGGTCGTTTGATATGGCTAGGACATGTAGAGAAAATCGGCACCAATGCTCCGGCCCGCAGTCTTCCAATCTAACCCTGAGGTACGATGCAGTAGAGGAAGACCTCACCTTAGGTGGCGAGAACAAGTAGAAGGGGACCTCAACCAATTTGGAGTGCATAACTGGAGGCAGTTGGCTAAGGACCGGGGTAACTGGAGAGAGTAACAATATAAAGTGCTGACATTTATATGTGCTGTGCAGACAGGGAAATATTCAACAGATTTATTTATATGAGGATGATGATTAATAATAATAATATTTTGGCGGTGACAGTCCAATACAAGGCCTACAGTTTTATGCCGTTTCCGAAGAGCAATTTTTCGATTAAGAGAAGCTCTTATGGCAATTTTTACTCTCGGATGTTTATTAGTCGTTCACAAGAGATGAAACCGCGAGAAAACTTTCTTTTTGTTTCTTGGATTCAAACCTTGAACCTCCCGCTCAGTATCAAGCATTTAACCACTGAACCACGGCGACTATGATGATGATTAGTGTAACAATGAAATCGTTCTATTGCAAAAACTTTTTGTGGAAGCATTGGTTGTTCCTGAACGGCCTGATTTTGCTCGAAAAACCACCATCAACCTGGTGTTTCTCTAACACCCAATCAAGGAAGTGACGACGCTGTTCATAGTTTGCTGGTTTTAATTATTGAGTCAATTGAATCTGGCATGCATGCAGATGAAAATCTTTTGTTAAAATGCTCTGCGTGGAGCTGCAGCAAAGGTACAATTGCTGGGAACGACGGCGAATAGATTTTGACGGATTGTCACGAACACTGTCACTGACCGGCCACTGCGAGGACGTACTGGTCTTTGCACATCCAATACCGACCTGGTTTGACAGAATTCCTTAACCGCGGCACGAGTTGGACGGTTAGTTATTGACATTATTTCGCAATGCGCGAATCGTGTTGGTTAAATTTTCGGAGATGAGTTTTAGCAATTAAAATGCTTTGTTCTCTCGTATACAGTTCCATAATTACAAATGTCAATGCTTAGTATTCACAGATGTCAAATATCAGCTGTTTATCTTTGACAGAGGTTTAAATTGTAACTTCCAATTGAATCATAGCCATAGACAATTGTTAATTTAAAAAAAAAAATAATTTTTTTAAGTCCTTTGCTTTCTTTTTACTTATTTCCGTCCTTCAAAATGTTGGCAACCGTTAACTTCAAACGGAACTCACCGATTTTCAAACGCAGACTGAGTATTCTCCCACGCAACATTATTTTGAACACAATAGTTGCCCCTACATGATGATGAAGGCACATCATCTAAATCGTTACTAGTGGTTTGCAAATCTTCTACCATCTTAGTAGAATTCCCTTTGTTATAATTGTTGTGCCCTCTTCAGCATTCACAACTGAATATTCTTCAACAATCTCGCTTTTTATTTCCATGAGGGTATTACCATCAGAAAATATTTTTTCTGTTTTCAAAATAATTGATTCCATTTGTCCTTCTATTTTCTAGTAGGGTGCAGTTATGCACTTATTACAAAAAATAAAAACAGAAAAGTTAAAATACATTTTACTTTGCATACTGTTCCAGAAAAAACAAATGCAAACTACTGTAGTCTCTAGTAAACGTCTCCCTTCATGCCCTATTCACAATAGTAGCGTGAGAGCGAGACTAGAGCGAGGCGATAAATCGTCGTCGTCATAAAATCGTTTCCCAGTTCACAATGAAGGCGATACTTTTGACAGCGAGCCTGTATTATCTGTGTGTTAAAGTGAAAAAGCAACAGCGGCAACACACCACCTTTCTCTTTCTGGCTACATAACAAAGTCGCATCAGCCTGCTGACAGGTATCTCGTCGCGAGTTTTTCAATTTTCTGAAAAGAATGCGTTGCGATAGAACGAGTCTCGCATCATTGTGTATTGTTTCATACATTTGCATAGATCGAAACCTTTTTTGATAACTCGCGCTAGACTCGTCTCGCTATCACGCTGCATTGTGAATCGGGCATCATGTAGTAGCCGCAAAACACGACAAAATATTTTTCCACTACACTGATGAAAACAAATAAACAAGCATATGTACCTCCCTTTCACACCCATAGTAGTATGTGAACAAAAAAAGCGTTCGTAGCCAAGTGTGGAACACTAAAAAAACCTTACGCTTACGTGGTTTACGTATATAAATCAGTGTCTCAGATTCCAACTCATACTTTTTATTCAATAAAACGTGGGAGATGGGTAAGAGTAGAGTTCGCTGAAGAATTTTCGAATTAGCTGTAATTATTGTGCAAAATATATAAAAAACCAACCATTCCTCGATATCTTATAAAATTTATAACTTCCAATTGGTAAATTTACGCGCCAATTATTTGACAATTGCTCTTCCATTTCACTCTTCCACAGGGTGGTAGATATTTTTTTAATTATGTTTACACATCTACCATGAGTAGTTCTTTATTCTTTTGAAATATTCTGAATGACAGTTCTCGTTTGCTGCTGGGATGGACAAATGAAATTATCAGACTCCTTTTTCCTACTACTTTCTGCACAAAAATTCATTAAATTACAAATTGCAAGGAGTGGGAGAAAAATCTCAAAACGGTTAAAATTACAAAAAAATTAGGAAACGCACTGAACAACAATAGCTGTGCATAGGAGAAAATTCAAGAACATCTACCAATTTGCCCACGCGGGAATGTCTTCAGAGAAAATTTTATGCTCAAGAGTGTGCTTGTTTGTGACCTGAACTATGCAGGCTCGAGCCCGAGCGGGAAAAAGCAACCACAGCCACCCGTTATAGGTAGAACCAATGAATTGGTAGTACAATGAATTGGAAATGAAGTTTGAGTGCTCTGTGATTTGGAGATTTCCTTAAAAAAAAAAAAAATTATTTTCTTTTTTCCACTCATTTACACTTTATCACCAAATAGGGAGACAAAAAAAAAAATACGAGCAAATTGAAATTTGCATATTGTGGCAGCGTAAATGATTTGTTTGACAGCGATTTGACTGCTCTCATATAATTGTCCAAAGAAATTTCTTGGACTAAAATTTGCAGATAGGGACAATATATTTTTTTCTCGTAAACTCGGGAATATAATTGACCAATTGTCAAATTTCGTAGGAACTCACAGTTTTGGTCAAGCACTGGTATTACTCGTACGTGTAGATATTTACATGGTAAAACACAGCAGTCGGTGATAAGTACGCTGTGAAAAATGCACATGTAATGTTATAAATTTCTGATTGTGAATTTATGCACACCCTTTAGAAACCTAATCGAGTGTCGCCTTCGCCGACTCCTAATAGAGGTAGATAACTGTCGACAGTCGCCAGCTTTAATAGTTATCGATAGTTGGGTGCTTGACTATCGATAACTATCAAGAAGTTCAGCAATCTGAAAACAGCTAAGGTTTATAAAATAACTTTTTCATCAAATCAAAATATTTTTTTTTGTTATAAAGTGAATTCGAAATTGTTCTTTTTTTACTTAGGATATAGTAATATTTGTATGTGTTTTTCAAACCTAGCAATGGTTATTGGCTTATGTAATTAACCGCTGTAACTCTCAAATTCTCAAAAAGTGCTGGAATATTGAATTCTTTCCCTTCTTCTATACCGGTAATTACTTTCATAGTTAAAATTTCATTGTCTTGCAGAGAATCGGATTCATTCATTTTGATTTTGTAAGAATGAGATTAGCCCCCTTACGACCACGCTCGAGAATGCGTGCATGTCGTCACATGAAATTTGACTAGCGGAAAGTGCGTGCACTCAGTCACTGTTAGCGGATGTGCAGCTTAGCTATTTCAAGCGCGATTAAACGCGAATCAATTTTAACGCTACACACCAAGTGTGTAATATTTCACTCATTCGCTACGACAATCTGTCGCGTAAGATCCTGAGCATGGGGTAAAATACCTGGACGCGGACACGATTGCGAAATTTTATGCCTCTTTCAATAGATATTTTTTGAAACCTTCTCTAAAATACTAAAAATTAAAGTGCATTGTTGACATCATGCCTCCTTGCACCTTTTTGTTTTTTTAATTTACAATTAAAGCTTTCACAAATTTTAACAAACAATATTGTTTTTAACAAAAAATATTGACCAAGTGATGGCGCAGCACTTCCACTTACTTTACAATTCTGTAATTGCAGTAAATTTTCAACGAATGAAGATATAAACATCCCCAAATTTGAATCTAACTGCATCTGATTAAGTTTACATTTATGTACCATACACATGTCAAAGCAAATTTAGAAACCAAATTTAATCAACATTCGTTCTGTAGTTGAGCCCTTTGAGTTTTGCAACTCCTTCTCACACACCCTCATCTTTCTCCATCTCCATCTGATTTTGATGATGTATTTTATACATATACAGGTAGATTTTAAATAGTATTTCAATGAAATAAGGAAACCCAAATGAACAAAATAAATTATTACTATAAAAAAGAAAATTTAACTTTAACTTCATCGAAGTATCCTCCTCGAGCTTTTATAACAGTTTTAACAAGTCTAGGCATGTTTAATATTGTTTCAATTGGAGTGCTATTCCAGATGTCTTTCAGTTGTAGACAAATTCCTGGTGAAGAAGAAGTCATTTGGTGAACCTTTATGACCAAGTGATCCCATAAAATTTCAATTGGGTTCAAATCTGGCGACTGTGGTTGCCAAACCATGTTAATTAACTTTGAATTAAGTTTAGAGTCGCTATTTTGTTGATAGGCGAACGCTTTTCCAATCAACCGAAGACCACTTGGAATAGTATTCTCATTTAGATTGGTTCTGTAGCCTTCTTTGTTCAAAATGCCATAGATACGAACGAGATTACAACCACACCAAAATCGATTCACCTCCATGCTTTACGGTGGGCGCAATTTATCGCGACAAGGTGGTCTATTCAGCGGAACGCCGAACGAAAACTCTTCTGATCATGCCAAACAGTTCGAACGTAGTTTCATCAGTCCCTCACCCTTATCTAGTCCTCAATGTTCCAATTTTGATGAGCTCTAGCCCACTCTAGTCGTTTCTCATATCTCTTTTGGATTTACCCATTTTATGAAGACAAATAATTTGACTTCGCACTTCAATCGATACTTGCTTCAAACGATCCATTACTTTATTTATTTTAAAAGTTTCTTATTTTTAAACCTTGATCGATTTAACCTTGATCATTTGTAAGCCTTTTAAATAAAACCTTTGAAGGTGAAATCATACCTAATATAGTCGAAAGTATTTTCACTATCACTCAAAATAGCTCACAATTTTTTATTGCCTCAATTTAAAAAAAAAAGTTGCATAATTTCCCTTATACTTGGAAACTTCGAAGGCTTCGTGCAGGTTACTACTTATTGCCACAATTAACTGAGGAACAAAAAATAATTTCCTAACTGTAAATCAAAGTGGGTACAATCAAAGAAATGGGCCTTAAACTTTTAAACGAAAGGTTTTTTTTTATTTTTTTATATAATTTGCGTGCGCTAAAGAGGATATGAATACTCTTGTATTGGTTCATGGCACTGGCGTTTGTGAAAAGGGGGAAGTGGAACAGAGGAGATGCCTGTGCATATTGACTTTAATTGATTGAAGGTCGTAGTGACGTACAATGTTTCTTTAGTTTTTGAATTTAACGTGTGCCAAAACAATTTCCAAACTCCACACATAATAACTTATCCCCACTGACCTATATATTTACTTTGATAACCATCCGTACGCAAGGCTGATGCAAAGCGCTAAATTTTATAAAGAATTTTTTAGAACTTTTTCTAAAAATGCTTACTATTGACTATCGATTCAAAAACCATCGATAGTTTCGATAGACCAAATTATCGATAACTGTCAATAGTACTATATGTTTTCCACATCCAGCTGCTAATGACAGTTCACAAATTCCGACATAAAAACTATAAACAAAAGGTTGTGTTCCTTTAATTTGTTGATATACATTTGTAAAATAAGTGCTTTAATATAAATAAAAGTGTCGTCGGGCTATTAGTGTAAAAGGAATAATTATTCATGCTTGTCACCGACTGATATGGCTCGATAAGGAATAACTTTTGACCACGTCGTTGGTAAAACATTGTAAGTGGGAATCCACTACCCAACATTTTAAATTATTCATAATTTGGTGCCCATTATGTCTGTCGTTACTTATAGCTTTTTTTAGCAGTATTTAAGGCTCTTTTTTGGTTGTAAAGTTGCCACGTTTATCACTTTGCGAGTACAATTTACTAAATACCACAAGTTAAGGCATTGTTTCTCGCAGCCATTCGGCACACGAATAGAAGGGACTTACATTCCGGGGCAAAATGAGAAGACATCTCCCGAAATTCTGAAGAAAAAAAGTACGTAGCATTCGCCGAATCTGATTGAATTAGGTAACAGAATATATTACTTTGGAAATACCCTTCATTTTCTTGTTTTGGGGGAAACACCGAGAACATGATGGGACAAAAAGATAAGAGGCATATTGATAATTTTTTGTCGATACGAGTAGTATTGCGTTCGGTAAGAATGTCTTTAAGTGAACATTGTGCTCTCGTTTTATTATCATTTGGTGTTAAATTCTATACTAAATAAGTAAATAAATTCCTTGGTAAAAGCTACACTATTTTTTTTTTCCACTCCAGAGGGTGTCTTTCGTGTTCTTGCTGAACTTTTATTAGCATTCAACGTCAATCATTCTATCAACTCACTAACTTTTGAGAGTGTTCGGTGGTCAGCATAGATCTTGCTGATAGGATTCGTCATGAAAGTGAGCTTGTTATTGCGATCGCTGCTACTCATCATTCTGTTCTTCGCACTGAACAGAGAAAAGTTGATATTGATTTGCAGGATATGTGTTCAGTTGTTCAGCGACCCTATACATTACTGCTTCGACCCTATACATTCAAAACTAAACATACAAACTGCTTGCTCTCTGTTTCTCAACCAGGGCTAGCGTTTACATGCTTGGCATGTCAATATGACAGCTTAGACTTTGCTGAAACCAGCGAATTTCTGATGCTACAGATGGTGGTTCTAAATATTTCCGTCTTGTCAAATGACTGCTATGATCAATTAAGCTTATATTCGTCTTAAACTTGAATGTTTGGGTGAAATTTCCCTGTTTGAATTTAATCGAACGTGCTTAGCTACAAGCTTGTAGATAATCTGTGACCAGTCTATTTACATTCACATTTCCTCGTTTGAACACAAGCGTAACTTTGAATTCTTACGAGTAGGATAGGATCTCTTAAAAACGGCTTGACGTGATCAGTATTCCCTGGCGGCTGTTATCTACAGGGACTCAAAACTAATGTGCACTGTCACCTCATTCTCTTTTCTTCGCTGACCAACTTTGTAATAGCAGTGTTTTTTCGAGAAAATCATGCCCAGTTCTGGAAAATTTCGCATCACAAGAAAGAACAACAACTCACTGGGAGTACAGTTTCAGTAACTTTTGACTTCACCCACAGTTATTTCTTACTGAGTAAAGCTGATTTCGAATATCGGCCAACAGATGCCGCAATAATTTGTTTTTTGCTCAGGAATGTTGGCAGACAAGAAGAAAGCGTATTTCAAATCTTTAATTTAGTATTCTCTTCAATGCAAAATCATTGAATGATTGGTTTAAAAAGAGTGGCCGTGGTGTAGTGGTAACATCCTCGCTTGTCACGTTACAGGTTCACGGTTCGAATCCTGATGTCAATAATCATCTATCCCTTGGAGTTCACTGAAACTTAATGCCAGCTGAGTTTCAAACCAACTACACCAATCTGTCTTTCTCTCTGTCTCTTCCCCCAAAATTAGTATAAGGGTATTCATAACCCCTTTCAGACGTGCAAATTATATATATATATAAAAAAAGAGGAAAAGTGGGACGATGGTAAAATACTTTGCACTCCAATCAGTAGTACCAAATTACAAAATAAAAATTAGGATATCGTTTTTTCTGTGTAACCTAACTGAACTTTATATAAAGTTACAAAGAAACACAGTTAAGCTGTAGTTTTTGTAAAAATTAACCCAGTTAAGAAAAATTCCCAAGGCAAACAAGAACAACAACGAATTGGGTATACAGTTTTAGTAACTTTCGATATTTGCTGGAGTTATCGCTAACTGACCATAGCACATTTCGACTATGGGCAAGAGAAGCCGTAAGTGTTTTTTTTTAAGGTGTTTTGCTCAGGAAAGTTGGCAGACAGAAAGAAAATATTCATATTTTTAATATAATTTTCTATTCAATATGGAATAATTGAAAGATTAATTTAACTAGAGAAAAGGAGGTACGATGGTCTTCTCTATTTTTCCTTACGGCGAGGTTATGATACGGAGTAGAAGGATCACAGCCCTCCCACTTTACTGCATCCCTACTGGTCCGCCTGAGGGGTTGCCGGTTTGACCTCAGGAAGTAGCGGCGGGCTTCCCGGTTTTGGGTCACTTCTTCACTGAGGCCAATTAAATGCTGGTGTTTTTGCATTTGTTTGATCCAGTTGTTTTTTGGTCTGCCTTTTTTGTAGGAACGTTGATTGATATTGCCTTTTTGACGGGGGTCGAAGGATCTCTCTCTCTCTCTGGTGTCATCATCACAAGTTTATTTGCTATTGATCATAGATCCTAGATATTTGAGCTTTTCGCACTTGGGCACTTTTCCATTCAAGTAAATGTCTGGAATAGGCCGGTGTGGATCAGTGAACGGGCAGCACAGGTACTCTGTCTTTTTTGAACTAACACCCATACATCAAGTGCTCGTTGCAGGGACGTTTGATCTACACATGATAGTTGAATCGTCAGCAAAGAATAACTGATGCACTTTGGGGTCACTTTTCCTTCAAGCAGAAGGAGGTACGATGGTAAAAATAAATTTTCTTTGCAACTCAATCCGCTACTAAATCAGTAGTGCCAAATTACAAAATACAAAATAGGATATAGTTTTTTTTTTTTTGTGAAACCTAACTAAACTTTGTGTGTAGTTACAAAAAAACACGGCTTATGTACAAAAATTATGTTCGCGACGCTCTCTACTATTTTTTGTTTCTTTATTCAATATACACAAACAACAGCTCTTAAAAGCGCAACAGTGGTATATCGCATCGAGCGTATGCAAAGAGCGCTAAAGAAATCAAAAGAATCAAAGTTTGGCTGTGACTGCTAGTCTTAACTGCTCTTTTCCTTAATTGCTCACTACGATCACTGCTCACTGAAAATCTCACTTTAGCCCATCTTTAATCACTGCTCACTTTATAGGGCAGGACAGGCCTCGATGGACCTGGGTCAAGCTTGAAAAAAATTCTAAGTGGGAATTAGGGTGGCACAAGAAAGACTTGAACCACAGACCATGAGATCTTTCACGTCAGTACGGTACAACTATTTTTCTATTTTGTTTGTACGGAGAGCATTTCATTTTTAAATTTATTTTTAGGGCTCCGACATATGAAGCGATTTCTAGCGAGTTAGCTCCTGTTTAGGTCTATTTAAATACTATGAACAAAATATATGCACTACCGGTCATAAGTCTGATACCACCAATAGTTCATTCAAACAAATTCAAGTTATACCACGCTTAAGCCCAAGAAAGTGCAAAAAATTATCGAAATTAAAGAAATGCAAGTAGAAGAACATAAAATGGAAAGACTCTATGAAGTACCTAAAATGACTTTTCATGAGATTGTGCCCACCAGATTATATTTGTCAAGACTTCTTCGGCGTCTTTCTTTTTTCCCTGAGGTGTGTTTGGGGTTGTTGGCCAGCCGCATTGCAAATCATTCTCTAGTTCACCTCACGCCAGATATATTATTTCATCATTCCCTCGATACGCATCAAATTTACTCCATCTACAAAGATACATCACCAGAGCATAACGGAGAGACCTCCATGATTGCCCATGGAATCTACACAGTCCGGCAGAATTTTTAAAATTCGCCTCTTTGACCAAAAAATCTCAAACTTCGATTTGTTAGTCCAGAGTGTTCTTCTGTCCAGTTTCGATGTCTCAGAATTCATTCTAATTGCTTCTTATTAGCAGGTCGAAGGACAGGTTTCCTCATTGTTATTCGTTCATAGAGTCTTTGGTCTTTGCACTGTAGACCGGCTCTCATTGAACACTGAGCGGATTTCAGGTGCTGTTTTTCTTCTGTTCCGCTTGCTAATTGTTCTTATCAGACATCCTCTGCTGATCGTAGCTCTCGGTATTCCTGACCGAGGTTTGCCCTTAAGACTCCCAGTTTGATGATGTCGGTTAATAGTATGGTAAACCCCAGACTTCGATAATTTCAACTGGAGTGCAATAGATTTCCCTTCGTTTTGAAGAGTAATTATTGCAGACCGTTTTTGAACATTGATTTCGGCTAATTCATAGCTCGCGTGTTCTTTACTTTGGTTGGTTGGTTTGGAGTGGGTCTCGATGAGGTACAAGAACGGGTGGTTAACACCGCCTACTCTTGAAACCAATTACTTTCCATAATAATTTTAGACGTGCAAGCGTTGTTGAGATCGTTAAGATCATTGAAAAGGCATTTACCTAGTGTAGCTTCTCTAATGTTGGCAAGTGTGGGGCATGTACACATGTTTCTTTACTTTAGAATCAAATCAAAGATTAGAGTAACTAATATTTAGCTAAGTGAAGGGTTTCATACTGAGCCCTTCCACCTAAAGTTCAAGAGAGATATATGGATGTGTTTCATACTATGAAATTCATTATAGTTTTTCAGTACGTACGTACAAATATGTTAAGTGAACGGGGCTTTCTACGAATGCAATAGAAGGACAAGCAAAATAAATCCATTTGGTATGAAAGGGAGTTTTAGGGACATTTGTTTGTAGCCAAATTTTTCGGAACTAAGGCTGGGTCTATACATTGTGTTTGACCGCACTGTATAAAATCTCCCCTCTTGCTTCAGTGTCTTATGAGACATTGAAATAGTTAAGATTGATGGAATCCAATTCAATACGATATATTCTTCTATTTTTAGAAATAGAACCAGTGAAGAACAAAAAATGGGATCTACCGTGAACTCAATTGTTTTCAAAACAAATAAAGCACTTGAGGTAGGTTACACTAATCAAGAAATAATAGGTGAAATGCAAAAAGGAAGACTTTAGGATTGCTAAAAGAAAAATTGAGAAGTTCTAACAACTGAAATGAATGGACTACATCACAAAATGAATGAAGTTCTACTATATACTACTTTCAACGGTGATGACATACCATCAACCTCAAGTGCAAACAAATGTGCGGCGAACCAAATTGTTTGGAAGGATATTCAATCAGCATTTGAAAATCGGTAAGTTTAATAGTAATAATTGTTTACATGTTGGCTTTAGGAAATGTGGAAAACAAAAAAATTGTCAAGTTGGACTTGAGCCTTGCGCCGTTAGTGTCCCGTACCCTTTATTTAACTTTTATCTAATTTTGCTTCTCCCTTATTATCGCTTCTGGAAGGATTAGGTTAAAATAGAAATGTTTTTGCCGTGAGACAAGATCCGGAGACAAAGCTGTTTATTTTGTAAATATTGAGCGTGGCTAAGTCACTAAAATCTCCATAGGGCAGAACAGGTGCATAAAAGGTGAATTATTGTTTCTTCCTCCATCTCATTTCTACAGGGATTTCGTATTTGTGGACATAAGTCTTTTCGTTCTTTTCGGATCCAGGTTAGGCCAGATCTGCTTCGACGAAAGACAAGTTCCACCTGCTGTTTGCCATTCTTTTGGCATCAGTATCAAGACGAAACTTTATCTATAGCAGTAGACGGTTCCTCCCTATTTTCAGAGAAGTTCAGCCCCAATCTTTCTTTGCCAGCTCATCCGCTCTGTTATTGCCCAGAACGTTCTGTGTACTGGAACTCAGGATAGAGAAACGTCGCATATGTCAGCGATCTCATTCAGAGATCTGCGGCATTGCTTTACCAACTTGGATCGTACTGTCGGTGATTCCAAGGCTTTTATAGCTGCCTGACTGTCTAACTATATATATATAATAAAATAGCGCTAGCCTCTACCGAGTTAATTGAAAGCCAAGCCGCTACTTCCCGGACTACAATAATTTCCACCTGAAATACATTATAGTGATCCGGCAGTTGTCTGTTGATGTTTACATTAGCTGTATTGGAGAAAACTTGCCGCCGTACCATACGATGTTTTAGATCCGTCTGTGTATATCTCTATCGCAGAATCAGAACTTTCCTTGATTCTCAGACGCTTCTGCTAGGTATTCTGGTATGGAACTTGACATTAAAGTCGATCTGAGGGACAATATATAGGTAGTCCGTCTTGCTTGGAATACCTTTATTGCCATTCAGGATCCTGGATTGGCTTGAATTAGCGTTATCTAACTGTGAGGATTCCCGAAGCCTCAATGCGGCTTTAGCTGCCATTTGATATTAACAGGAATTGTTTTTAAAGCACCCGTTAAACAAACGCAAAATGACCTCTGAACTTTTGCTAGAAGGTCAGTGTTCCTTTTTTTGCTGTCCACCAGCAGTTTTGAACTGAGTCTTCTATCGAGAATGACTCCCAAGTATTTTGCATGGTCTACATTTAGCTTTCGAGGGATGATACATATATGGTACCTTGTATCTTCTTGTGAACAAAATCAGTTCGACCTTTTCGACGTTAGCTGAAAGAACAACCGCCAGTCCACTTTATATCAGATCTCTTATCGTAAGAGAAAACTTTCTCTTTATGGAAATTACAATGTCGTCCGTATAGGCTTACTTGCCTTGCTCAAGAACTACTGAACAGATTTTGATAAAATTTGTAAGTTGATAGTGACAAACTAGTACAAATATACTGTGCAGTGCTTAAACAAGTCTTCGAATCATACTTCTTACGGTGGTCGTCTTGGTTCAGTGAATTCGACAACTAACTAGCGGGAAGTCTAGGTTCGAATACCAGCAAAGTACCTGTGATATCTTTAATTTTTAAATGATTATCTTTACTATTACGGATTATTTGTGAACATTTTTTTTCTTGCAATCTGTTACTTTCGACCGTTTTTTAGAATACAATTTTCCCTCTCTTTATTTTGCTACCGTGACTCAATGATTAAGTGCGCGATCACTGAACGGGAGTTTCAAGGTTCAAATCCTAGAGAAGACAAAAAACAAGTACTCTCACATACGAAAGTACAATTGTCATGAAAATTTGTCAATCGAATCGAAAAAAAACTCGCTATAAAACTGTAGGTCCCAACCATACGTACGGCGCACAGCACAAGTGGCTGCAAGAAGCCAGGCCTAGTCCTTCTTCTCTATTCTTCGTCCATACAAACGGAACCGAAGATCACACGGAGAATTTATCGCTCCAAACAACGAAGAGTATTTGCATCCGATTTTGTCAGGGTTCAAGCCTCTGTACAATATAGCAGGACTGGGATGATAAGGGTCTTACACAACGTCTCTCTAGTTGCTCATGAGAGGGCTTTGCTACTCCATTGCCTTCTTAACCCGTAGAAACAGCGATGAGCAAGAGTAATTCTTCATTTGATCACCGCACTGACGTCATTGTCAGAGTTCACCATAGAGCCTAGACAAATTTCTTTACTACCACAAAATGATATGTGTCCATTGTTGCTCTCTGTCTAAGGCGACGATGTTGAGTGTCCTTTCTTGTAGACAGCAACCCATATTTGCCGCTTCTGTCGCAATATTCACAAATGCTCACTGACAGTCCGCTGAGTTCTTCCGATTATGTCAATGTCATCGGCGTATACGACTAGTTGCTCAGATTTTTGAAATCTTGTAGCTCTGCTGTTGAGTTGTCAGTTTCGTATAATTTTTTCAAGTATGATGTTGAAGAAATCGCATGTTTAAGAACTTTTCTGACATCAAACGGTTCGGTGGTGTTCTTACCGACTTTGATGGAGCAGCGGGAGTTCTCCAGCGTCATCCTGCGCATACGAACAAGTATGGCAGGGATGCCAAAACTAGACAAGGTTCTGTACAGCTTGTCTCTGTACACACTGTCATAGACAATCGATAAACCGGTGGTGGGTATCGATTTGAAATTTCGGGGATTTTTCCAAGATCCGCCGTAATGTGAATATTTGGTCGGTGGTAGACTTTCCTGGCTTAAAACCGCACTGATAAGGAGGTGTCAGGTTGTTGACGATCGGTTTTAAGCGCTCAGATAATACAAGATCTTGTATGTGACGTTGAGAAGGGTCTCCCTTCTTCAAGCGATGCTTTCATCCGTCAAAATTTTACAGATGAGCTGGTGCATGCTGTCCAGTTCGGCGGTTAGCCCGTCGGCTCTCGCAGCTTTGTTGGATTTAAGCTTAAATGGGGCTATTTTCACTTCATCCTGAACGGGTTGACGGGATTCTTATCTGTCATCGTCAATGTTGAATGGTTCATCCTGTCTGAGTGCGAAATGTTGGTCGTCATCATCTCAGCCGACTGTAATTCTACTACAATGTTCCCTTGTTCGTCTTTGCAGGGCTTTGTAGCCTTGACATGTTCCTTTTACATTTTGGTAACATTTTCGAACCTCATTCCTGCAGTAACATCTCTCTATCGACTTGCTTCTCATATTCCCTCTTTTTGCTTCGGAGAAGTTTAAAATTTTCTTTTCTGCTTTGCTAATAGGCGTCGCAAGCAGTCCTCCTTTCAGCTTTCGTCCTTGCATGCAGTGTCGCAAGATATTCATCTTGTTTGGCTGAATGCACTCGCCGGCTTTCTTCTTCATCAAACCACGAGTTTCTTCCTTGTTGTCGCCTAATGAAACCTAGCACAATTAGAGGAGGCACTTCTGATCACTTCCTGGCAGCACTGCCACTGGTCTTCTGCACTTGATGGTGGTGATACGGGGCTTCTTGAGAGGTTAAGGGAATCTGTTTTAGTATCTAGAAATGCCCATCTGGCGATTGCTCGACGACCTACTTGGCATAAGAAAATACTCGTATTTACACATTTTAATAAATTTCTTAAATAGCCTTAATCTAAAGCCCAAATGTAAACAAACTCTTTACGAAGTATTCAAACAAAAATCGAATGATAAATAAAACAATCTATTAAACTTTATTTGTATAATACATATATTCTAGCATTCAAACTGGTGTTATGATCAACAAGGCACACATTGATCCAAAGCTGTTCTTAGATGATTGCCGTAAGGTATTCGAGGCAAAAATCAACCAGGTTTTCAAAAAAGAAGTTTCTTTGAAGATAAGCGCTGTTTTTTGCTGTGAGCTTAAGGTAATCAAAGATGAAGAAGAAATATTTAAACTTAACACTGTAGACACCGCAAGTGCATCACTTTACAAGTATGATCATTTTAAAAACTGGTATGCTGAGCATATTGAAGAGCCAATACTCACTGGCCTCGAAGAACTTCAAGAAGGTGTCAGCGGCTGGGCGTTATCAGCAGTCATCCATTTAATGGTTAACATTAATAAATACGCAATGCTATTGGGTAGCTCATTTGTCGACTTACCGAACGAAATCAAATTGAAGAAAGCATGTGTTAATGTACAGAACGACGATGAGGCATGTTTTGCTTGGGCAGTTGTATCTGCCATCTATCCAGTTAAAAGTAGTTCAAACCGAATGAGTAAATATCCTCACTATAAGAAAGTCCTGAATTTAAAGGGCATTCATTTCCCAATGACAATCAACCAAATTCCCCGCTTTGAGAGACAAAACAACATATCTATTAACGTTTTTAGCTTAAAGTTAAACTCGGAAAAAAGGACAAACGATAAATTTATTATCCTGCCAACATACGTTTCTAGAGATCCTAAGGAGAAACATATAAACCTGCTGTTAATTCGGAATATGTATTGTGATAAAGATGACACAGAATCATATGAGGACGATGAGGATGTGAAACCAGCGAAATATCACTATGTTTGGATAAAACAATTGTCACGTTTACTATCATCTCAGTTAAGTGGCAACAACAACAAGAAATACATTTGTAATCGCTGTTTACATTATTTTTCTTTGCCAACAAAATTAGCTGAACACATGAGAGATTGTTCTCAGAAGAATATTGGCAAAATTCGTTTACCAAGTAGACAGTTTATCGAAATAGCTTTTAAGAATTACTCCAAAAAGAAAAAAGCTCCATTTGTTATTTACGCTAGTATTGAGTCTTTGTTAAGTGATAAACATCATGTACCATGTAGTATAGGTTATTATGTTAAGTGCTCTTATGACCCCACGTTATCGTTTTACAAATTTTATCGCGGAGAGGATTGCACAAGTTGGTTTACGCGCGAGTTGCAACAATTTGCTGACGACGTTGGGACGGTATTTCTTTGTGACTATCCAAAAAATAAAATGACAGCGCGCGAGAGGACAGAGTTTCAGGACACAAATAGCTTATGTTTATGTTATGTTTGTAAGAAGCCATTTACCGAGATTTGTAAGAAAGTGCCTAATCATTGTCGATTCACAGGGGTGTACCGAGGACCAGCCCATGAGATTTGTAATATGAATTTCAGAGACAGTCACGCAATCCCAGTATTCTTTCACAGTCTTAGTGGCTTTGATTCTCACTTGCTAATGAAACATTTTGAAAGTGACTTTGAAGGTCGCATTGAAGTACATATGATCACAAATAATAAAAGTTTTATTACTTTTACTAAACGTACGGATAGTGCTATAAAATTTCGTTTTATTGATTCTTCTCAATTTATGAGCGATAGTTTAGATACTTTAGCATCATATTTGACCGACTTTCCTGTCTTAAGGTCAGAAATGTCTCACCTAACAGATGAGCAATTTAACCTTCTAACCAGAACAGCTGTTTATCCCGACAACTACTTTGATAACACACTTAGATTTCTAGAAGAAACCTTGCCTCCAATTTCAGTGCTTGGCAATGATGTTACGCAATTAGATTACGAGCATGCCAAAAGAGTTTGGAATGAGTTTAGGCTGAATAATTTAGGCGAATATTCGGACTTGTGTTTAAAAACTAATGTATTGCTGTTAGCAGAAGTATTTGAAGAATTTCGCGATAAATGCCTAGAAAAGTATGGACTAGACCCTTCCTATTACCATACATTGCAGGCATTCACATGGGATGTGATGCTCAAGCACACCAATATTTCGTTAGATATATTAACTGATATCGACATGGTGACATTTATTGAACGCGGCACTAGAGGTGGCTTGAGTCAATGTTGCATGAGTTACTCAAAGGCCAATAATATGTACCTGGAAGATTACAATTACACGAAACCTTCAAAATATCTCATGTACTTCGGTTTAAATAACCAATATGATTGGGCAATGTCTCAATATTTACCTTATGGTAAATTCAAATGGGTTGAAGATGTAAATACTGTTAATGTTCAAACTGTGCCTGATGACTCATTTATTGGATATATTTTGGAAGTCGACTTAGAATATCCAAGCGATATTCACGATCTCCACAGAGATTTACCATTCTGCCCTGAATATCAGAGTTCTCCCAAGTCTAAGTCGCAAGAAAAGCTGGTGGCTACATTGCATAACAAGGTTAGGTATATTCTTCATTATCGTAATCTAAAACAGGTTCTCGAACATGGATTGATATTAAGAAAAATTCATCGAATATTACAATTTGAACAGTCTCCTTGGCTTAAGTCTTACATTGATTTAAACCGCTATTTAAGTATATCAGCGAAAAATGATTTCGAAAGAAATCTATTCGAACTGATGAACTATACAGTGCTCGAAAAATTAATTAAAACTAGTCGAAAGAATAGTAACTTGAAATTAATAAAAAAATGGTGGGGTCGTTACGGAGCAGAAGCTGATGTCTCTAAGCCGGAATTTAAATTTTCAACTATTATCGGCGAAAAATTGGTAGCCATTGAGTTTAATTCAAATGAAATAAATTTAAGTACACCGATCTATGTGGGGATGTGCATTTTAGACTTGGCTAAAACGCGAGTTTACGATTTTCATTATCAATATATGCGGGAGAAATTTGGTCTTTATTGTGCTATCTGTTATACTGATACAGATTCTGTTTTATATGAAGTTACATCAATTGATATTTATGAATCAATTAAGGAGGATTGCGAGCAACATTTCGATACCAGTAACTATCCTCACGACAATCTTTGGAACATCCCTAGAGTCAACGAAAATGCATTAGGTTTGATAAAAGACAGAAATAATGGCAGAGTTATATCTGAATTTGTAGGACTTCGATCGAAAATGTATTCAGTAAAACTAGATGACCGGGATAAACCAATGAAACTAAAAGGTGTTGGTAAGGAAATTGTTGCTAAGCGAATAAGATTCGAAGATTACGTGGATTGCTTGATGAATAAAACTCAAACTGAAGTAGCATTAAGTCTGCATAAGAGTAAAAGACATTTAATGGAAAATAGCTGTGAGACGATGCCTTGGGGTCATTATTCTTTACGTGTATCATAGTCTTGCAAACAAAATACGAACATTATTATTATTCTACTTATTATACATGTATATATATATATTTTTACATTTTTTGTAAAAAATACTAGAAGTAAGGGCAATTTTTTATGTTCACGGAATGGGATAGAAAGAGGCGGATATATTTAAATTTTATAATTTTATATTCCAATATAATCTCCTTGAATATATATACATAGCCTTCATAAAAATAATTTGCCGGCTTGCCTTTAAGATGATCGTTTGCTTCTACCTGTAGTGATTCATCATCATCATCAAAATGCTTTCCACGCAAGTCTTTCTTCAAACTTGGGAACAGGTAATAATCACTAGGTGCCAAATCAGGGCTGTGAGATGGATGGGCTAGTTCCTGGAAGCCACATGACTTAGTAGCAGCCATGGCAATTTGAATTTTGTGAACCGGTGGGTTGTCGTGAAGTAAGAGCACGCCTTTTGTTAATCTCCGCCTCATTTTTACTTTAATAGATTCTCTTAAGCGTAATATTGTCCTGTGATGCTGGTGACTTTTGGTTTATAATTTATTTACAGGATTCCTTGTAAGTCTCAAAACACTGTTTCCCATGGTACTACCTTAAACTGGTAAATTGAAGGCGGCCATGGTGTAGTGGTAACATCATCGTTTGTCACTCTGCAGGTTCACGGTTCAAATCTTGATGTCAAGAATCATCTATTTATTTCGCATGAAATAAATAAAAAAAGTCGGTCAATTGCGAAAGCTAATATCAACTCTACTGCGAACGCATAACACTGGCAGTAGGGATGTAACTGGATCGTGATGATATCAGGAGGTCGGAAAAAAAATACTGTGAATTATAAGCAACGACAATAATAGCAAAACAAAAAAAAATGTTCCCCAGTTATCTGGACGGGGCCACCCTTGGAGTTTACTGAAACTTAATACCACATGAGATTCAAACCACTACACCAATTTTGTTTTCTCCCTGTCTCTTCTCCATTTCCCCAAAACGCCTGTGTCCTGAAATAATATAAGGGTATTCATATCCCCTTTGGTGCGCGCAGATTAAAAAAAAGAAAAAATTTGGTGGCTGGATCACCCCTCTTACGCCATTGCATGGACTCCTGCTTTGACTCAGGGTCATAATAATTAACCCAAGTTTCATCTCTAGTAACAATTTTGTTGATAACTTTTGCTGGTTGTCGCCATACAGCTCCGAACATTGCTTAAAACACTCCAAAGGTATTTCTTTAAGCATTCCTGGGCACCCATCTTGAGCTGATTTTTGACATCCCAAGATGATCGTATAGAATTTTGAAATTCGTTGTTTCGGATATTTTGAACCTTTCTGTAATTTCTTTTAGTTTGAGTCGAGCGCATATTCGACTTTTGGAATCATTTCATGTCTTGTGACATCACTCGGTCTTCCATTGCGGCCATCATTATCTAATGACTCTCTACCATGTTTAAATAAGCCCGACTACTTGTAAACCATGGTATTATCAGAGCAAGAAGTTTCGTGAACTGTTGCATTTCACTTAGTATATTTTCCACACTTTTTCCTTGTTTTGTGACGAATTTAATTACTGCGCCATTTGACATTTTTAAAATTACCACAGACTAACTTATTCTTTTGACTTTTGGTCAACAATTGGTAATTCAACATGAAACTTCAGATTTATACCTGAAAAGGATTACCTGACAATAAAAAAACTCTTTCTACCTTCACCCCTATTCCGCGAACTTAAAAAATCCCCTCCGTAGGTAATAAGGATTGCGTAAATGTCAATATTTTGGAAATTTGCACAATTTAGCACATAAAAGTTTAAAATAACGTATAAACGGGAATGTATGCTCATAATGTATGTTGACGCCACATTTTCTATTTACTTTGAGAGCATATAAATGGCCATCTGCTGGTTTCTTTTTAAATTACATATTATTTTGACATTGACAGCTCTTTCGCGATCAAAAAATTGATGGAAATATAGTATCATATCTCCGCGGTACGAAATGATTCGAATTATGCTTGAACAACGTTGGGAAATATTGAAAACTTATTTCTAAAGTGTTGCCGAAACAGTGCGAATTTTGAAAAGAAATTTCGGTCAAAATGCACCAACTGTGCCTGCTGTAGGCTATTTTGTGAAGAAAGTTCGTGAGATTAGCATGCTAATTGATAACACAAGTTATCCTCGTGTTCGTCTTGTGCGCTCAGCCGAGAATATTACTGCTGTTGACGAAAGAGTGTGCGCCTAAAGAGAACCTCAACTCGCCACAGATATCAGCAATTGAACATTAGCCGCACTAGCCTGAGGAGAATATTATGCATAAAGTCCTCGGATTATTCTCTTACAAGGTCCATTTTTTTGACCAGAAGCTGAGGAAATGAACTTGGATGATCTCTGGTTCTAGCAAGACGGCGCTACGTGCCATACAAGCAGTCCAACAATTGATCTTTTGCGAACTAAGTTCAATAATCGTGTAATCAGCCGTTTTGGTGATGTTGCTTGGCCTCCCCGGAACTGCGATTTGATGCCGTTAAACTTTTTTTTTTGTGGTGTTAAAGTTCGATTTTATGCTGACAATCCAGAAATGATTCAGGCACTTAAGCACAATATTGATCGAGCTATTCGTGAAAGCCGTGTCTATGTCTGCTTGTATGTCACCTATTTTCGGGGCTTACATTTTTGGGCTAGGAGGATGAAATTTGGTTTATTTCTGAAATTCGAAGCGGTAGAAGTTTCTCGAAAAATTTTCATTTTTCAATATGTTATAAAGGGTGACCAGATAGCAATGATAGTTTTTCCAATTGTTATGTTTCAGCAGCTGTCAAAGTTACCAATGACATCCAGCTGTCAAAATATTTAGTAAGGTTTGCCATTTTATTACGCATCGTTTGACGCTTCCCGAACGTGTGGAAATTATTTAAAAATATTATCGGAATTCCGGCTCAGTTGTAAATACGCAACGTGAATTTCGTCGTGAGGTCGGTCGTCTTCATGGCTTCAGTGCGCAGGTAATTTGTCGCACCGTGGAAAAGTTTGAGCGTGAGTACACTCTTTTGGACCTTAAGCCACCAACCAGACAGAGATCTGTGCGAAATGAAGAAAACATAGCCGCCGTAGCGGCCAGTATAGAAGAAGACCCAGAAATGTCGATTCGGCGCCGATCAGCTGAATTAAGCATCGCCAGAGAGTCAACCAGGCCTATTTTGCGGTTGGATTTGGACCTACATCCGTATAAGATTGTGCTGACGCAAGAATTGAAGCCGGACGACCGTAGACAACGCCATGAGTTCGTTAATTGGGCGCTGGAAATGTTGGTTGCAGATCTGGATTTTGCCCAAAAAATCATCTTCTCGGACGAGGCCCATTTTTGCTTCAGCGGCTTCGTCAACAAGCAAAATTGCGTCAAAATTTAAAATTATTTTTATTATCGAGAATTTGCAATTTCTAAAGTGTAACGTGCTTCTCAGTCTGTATGACCTGTTATAAAAATCTGGTCTATGGCTATTTTCAAAGCTTTGGCTTGCAAGTGTAGTTTTATTAGCGCTCTTGGATCGTATGTCCGATTTGTGGTTGGACATTCATACGTTGCTTGAGGAGCCGCTTAGTAGTGCCAATATAGCAAAGTTCACAAGGCAGTTGATTTTGGTTATCACATCTGTGTATCTCTCTTTTTCGGTTTTTGCCGTAAGCTTACTGAAGAGGGATGTAAGCGTTTTATTGAACTTGTACGCCATATTGACAATTTTTGGTGTTCTTGACGATCATTTCAACCATCTGCCAGTTTCGAAATCTAGACCACACTTGTAGATCCCGTTTCTTCCGTCGGCTTCGTTATCACTTGGAGTCCTAGTTTGTTAGGGATCTTGTAAGCTTCTTATAACCTCCCCTAGATAGACATTATCCGTGAGAATCCGAGTTATTCTCTTGGCGTTTACGGAGTGGAATTTTTCATCACTCAAAGCGAAAACTTCTCTCATTAGGTTGGACGCAGTGTTAATAACGCAGTGTTGGACCGAAAGTTGACAAGTCTTCCCGATATTCTTTTTGGTACAAGTAAACGAAATATGGATGGATTTTGACGTCCAAAAATGCTCTTGCCCCTTTTTTTTCGACAGTGAACTGTATAGTGCCACGTCCATTTTTTGAATGTATATTTCTTCTAAAACCACATTTTGCTTTGTCAAAGCTATTTACGGGGAAGGTTAAGTCTTATTGTAAATATCTCATTAGAATCCGTGAACTTCGGATAGAAATGGTGACAGCCACGCCCACTTTCTTCTAAGAAAATGTCATAACTACACTTTTTCTGATAAAATCTCTTAAAAATCACGAAAATATACTCTCAGTAGAAAGATGTCATTGCATTTCAGTTAAAAAGTACACAACGCCACGCCCACTGTTTTAGGGATGGGTAAGAAGATGAGAGAGACGTATTGTTATTATTCTGTAATTTCAAAATTCAAAATGTCGAGCTCATATGTACAATACAAGTTTTTGTGAATTTTGACTTTTGATTTGGATTTAAGGACCTCGAAATTATATCCATTATGTACAGTAGCCTTTTTTTATTGTTAGAGATTGTAGTCTTTTTTTTAGAGATTTATAGATATATATTAGTATTATTCCAAGTTTTATGGTTAATAAATATTATCACTTAAATCTTCTTTAGTGACTCAGCTTCCCGTAGAAATAAACAGAGTAGGTACGAAGGGACAAAACGAAAAAGGAAGGTAAACAACAAAGTGCTCAGCACACGCTGAATGACATAACATGCGCATAAACCTATGAAGCAATTGCAGTGGCATCCGTTGGAATTGCTGCGAACATTTACAACTTAACATCGACTTTAATTAATACGCTAAATGACAACATAAATTACATTCAAATCAATGAAGCTATTTCGAGGTAAAGGCGTGCATTTTTTTGTTTTTTTTAATCAGTGATAGGGTAACATCACCAGAAACCGAACAGTACCAGTTACCGTACACATAGTAACTTTTACCCAAAGTAACGCTAAGAGTCGCCACCTGTCTCAAAATGAGGATAGACATTTTTCATCCCATGCTCACACAACCTTAAGCATATACGTACTCGTATAGCATTAATAGATTTCAAGCAATATGCCCTTGTTAGAGAGAATTGCATGAAACCATGTAAAACTCTGGTGGGCTCCGTGGTTAAGTGCGCGATCACTGAGCGAGAGGTTCAAGGTTCGAATCCAAGAAAACGCAAAAATAAAAAAAATAAAAAGTTTTCTCACGGTCCAACCTCTCGCGAACGTCTGACAAACATCCGAGAGTAAAATTTTTATGAAAAAGCTTATCTCAATCGAAAAAAAAAATTGCTCTTCGGAAACGATATAAAACTGTAGGTCTAAAACCATTCGTGAGGCGCACAGCTCGAGTGGCTGCGAGAAGTTAGCATTGGGCTGTTAGCGCCAAAATATATATTTTTATTTATGTAAAATTCAGAGGTGAGGAATTCAAACCTAGCCTAGCCTATCGACTGAGAAATACGCCCTTCATCGGACTTTGTTATTGCGTGTCTGCAGAATGGACAAGTATGACTTTCAACATCGGCAGACCAACACCGCCCTAGCCGAGGTGGCTAAGACGCTGTACCAAATATTCTTACCCTCCAGGTCGTGGATTTAAATTCTGGTAGAATTTTTGGTTGATAAATATTTTGTATTAATTTATAATTAACAATTTTATATCAACCAATCAGCCGTACTAGCCGTAGAGCGTTGGCGGCTAAAACATCTATCGCAGGATCGTTCCCTGCCCTTGGATCAAATGTTTTCTTCTTTGTGCAATTCTCCAAAATAATCATTCTCTATGCCTTTCATTTCAAGACAGAAGCTTGTTCTTATGGGTCTATTTCTATGAGTCAAGCACCTAGAGTCTTTAACATTGCCCAATGAATCCTTCATGATACAATTTTCGATGATGACGTCTTTGGGCTTTTGTATAGATCTAACTGTTTGAAGTAACTCAAAATGGTTGCCAGTCGTACAGATTTAATTGGAACTTGTTTCGTACCTTAAAAAAATGAACAGTTTAATCAATAAGTCGTCCTTATAAGAAAGGGAAAGAAGCCTTAATTACATTCATGTGCTTAAAAGTTAAATTTGTTCAATAGTCCGGCCTCTCGGGAACATATATTGGAATTAAAGTCAGCAAAAATAGACTTTTTAAATGATAACAAAGGAGGCCTCTTACAAACATTATATCATATATTTCCCCCCTCATCGCAGACTTAGCTAAAATAACCTTTGGCACCTAGTAATTCCAGCGCATTTAAAAAAAAAAATCTGCAAAATGTGAGTGACAAATTGAGAGAGAGTCAATGTCAGATTGTAGCTTTGAGCATTCTCTTATACTTGAAAACAGATGTTATATCATTTATAAAAAATGATGAAAAGTAAGGGCCTCCGGTGACTACCTTGAGGTACGCCTTAGCAACAGTCCAATGGTATTGAATGAACGAAATCAAGCGTAAGGATGCGATCCATCTCAACATAGATGAATGAAAGCCGAAGCAAATTAATTATGTGATTCACAGAATCAAAAGCCTTACTAAAGTCAGTGTAGCCTGTGTCAACCTGATGACCTTTGTCAAACGAGTTTAGAAGAGACAACGTAAAATAGATGGGATTGGAAGCTGTGGATCTCCCTGAAGTAAATTCGTGCTGAAACTCGGAAATATGCTTTTTGACATAAAATTCAAGTTTTGTTTTGATAATACTCTCAAAAAGTTTTGAAATTGCTGTTAATTTGCAGATTTCCCTGTAGTTTTTGACATCATTTTTGGAGCATTCGGAAATTGGGACCAAAAATGAGACTTTCCATTCAAACAAATTCCAAGTCTAAGAGACGTGTTAAAGGTAATTATACTGTTCTTACACTTATCCAGAATAAGAGGAGGAATTCCATCCGTGATCCATGATCTTAGGAATATGTTCTCGCGGAATTTTTAGTAGACCTTTTTGAACTCTAAAAGACCCATACACGGTTTTCACGTATCATTTATAGTTTATAGAAAAAAATCGTCCAGTTAACTGAATCTTGAGTTATAAATTTATATTTAAGGCCTTTTTCCATTACTTTGCGCTTTGTATTTAATTTACGATAAAATTGAATTAGTTTATGTTTTCCCGCTTATTTGCACTAATGAACAATTAAACACCACTCAAAACTGTCGATATGTCATTTCTAGTATTTTATAAGAATTGTTGAGAAAAGATACTAAGTTGCGGACACCTTCCATTGTAGTCTGACTAGACTGCTATGTAAAATTAAATATTTAAGTTGTTTTTTTTTTTAAGTTTAACCACTGTAATTTTAAAATAAGTTTTTAGACACTGTATGTTGCTAAATATATGTATACGAGTATACTCGTAATTATCGTTTTTATTTCTTTTGTATAGTTCTGACGAATTTACCTATGTACATATTTATGTGTTAAAAAGTTTTTACTTTGCATTAAGTACCCAACTTGTTAATATTCAAATAAATTTAAAATGTACAAAATATAAATTACAAATTCGTGTTTTCTTGTGTAAGTATTCTTTTGTGAATTTCAGTGGTTAATGGTAAGCGTGAGGAAAATGAACCAGTGAAATTATTTTCTTAAATTTTTCAGACAACAGATGAAATCATCTTGGTTAGTTTTCTACATGGTGGTACAACTAGCGGTTACAATTTAAATTTGAAATAAAACCGCATTGGTTTCTGATAAACTGCTGATGTATTTATGTCCATATAATGTTGACATTAAACATGAAAATTTGTTTTTCAGACTTCCGCCCTTTTGATTAAATTTTTCTTTTTTTTTTCGACATAAATCCTGCTGTAGTTAATAAATAACGCGTCGAATCTCGTCGAGTCTCTAATCGTTTGGGGGCCATTGGCATCCACCTTCTGCTTTACATAACCCCAAAGAAACAAATCGAACGGCGTGGTATCGCACAATTTTGGTCACCGAAACGAGAGATAACGCGGCCGGGACACTGTGTGCAATAATTGCATTGTTTCTCGCGTTGTGTTGCATGTGACATCGTCTTGTTGAAACCACATGTCTTCCACATCAGTATCGTTCAATTGGTGTCAAAAATAATTTGTTATCATGTTCCGATAACGTTCACCATTGATTGTTACAGCACCACTAAAATTATTGAAAAAGTACGGCACAATAACGCCGCCGCACAGTGCTTCGACCAGTGGACAAAAATAAAAAAAATTTATTGCGCGCTGTAGACGTAAAATGTACTAGATTTGATCAAGTGCATCTCTAACAACTGTAATTTACTGTTTTTTGCAATTTGTACATTTTTAAAATAACAGAAAAAGCGGTAAATTTGATCACGCATTTTTGCATCAGTTTGTGATTGCAAATTTGCAGTGCACTTCGGCAATTTAAAACTAATAAAGTTTTCTGATTTATTCTTTTTGGATATTAAAAATGGCATCTTTATGCACGGGTGTGTGTATTTTACAGTGGGCTTTTTAGAAATTAAATTTTTTTAAATTATTTAAATAAGTGTTTTTAAGTTTTTTTAAACATAAAAATTGACTTTAAGTTTTAATTAATAATTAACCTCAAATAACTAAAAATTGTAGTTCAGTTTAATAGTTAGTTACTCTATTTTGATAATATGTTAAACTTGTTTGCTACTTTTTGCTAACGCTTGAAATTTTAAACTTTCTTTAGGAAAAGTCACAACTATTAATCTTCCGAAGGCAAGCGGGGCTACCCATAACCCCACTACTTGAGAAAAGGCTTAATATTTTTTGTTTATGTTGTTGTCTCTTTCTATCGATCGGTCTATTCCTTAATTATATTGTAGGCAGTTAGTTGCATGCATTAACGTGTCGTGGTAAGTTGTTATTTTGATTATATTAAATTATTAATTTTGCTGTGGGTTTACCAGTCACCCCTTTTTTGTGGTATATAACATTGATGCTTGGATTTTAGACAAAAATGGATTCGCTTTCGGATGATCAAATTGAATATTACTTGCAAAGAATTGCTGATATGAGTTCTGATGATGAGATCTATTCAGTGTTGCTGGGATATTTGAATCTGAATATAATTTATCTGTGCACTTAGAGGAGGAAGACGTTATTTCCAATAGCGAAAGCAGTGACGATGATGAAATGTGCTAAGAGGTAAGAATAAGCATGTTTGGTCTTCACCACGAAGCACATTGTGAATATTCGCCGACTAGGACGAGGTGAGCTCAGAACATCGAAACCGAAAAGGATGCATTCACAACTTTATTGAGCAAGTCAATCATTGGTGCAATTGTGTTATATACCAATCAAGAAATTGGCCGACGCGCCCTAAATATAAAGATCAACACTACGTTCATCAGACTGACAGAATAGAACTTGAAGCATTGATAGGGCTTCTGTTTTTTCGGCTATAAATAAAGATAATCATAAAAACGTCAAAGATATGTAGTCGCCATTTAGTGCCGTCATCTACAAAGCTAGTATGAATGCCAATCGTTTTCAATTTCTGCTTATATGCTTACGATTCGATGATAAGGCAAATCGGGATAGAGAAGACATATTTGCCTCAATTAGAGACATATGGATGCTATTTATAAGAAACTGCTGAAATTCGTACCAACCTCGCTTTTTTGTGACAATTGACTAACAACTTTTAAATTTCCGCTGAAAGTGTCCATTTCGCGTTTACATAGCCTTAAAGCCGGATTAGTATGGACTAAAAGTAGTAGCCACTTGTGATGAGGACAAGACGTTGGCCACTTCGTTACTTCTGTGGTATGATTGATACGAATTTTGCGCGAGAATTAGGAAATACTTTACGGGATATTCTAAATATGAACCAAGAACTTCCTGGCGATGAGCCCCCGGTAAAATTACAGAAGCAGGCAAGATGTGCACTGTGTCCAAGAAAACGGGACAAAAAAGTTAAAACTTCTTGAGTAAAATTCCAATTGCCCGCATGCTCTGAGCATCGCAAAGATATTTGCCTGAACTGCATATTAAGTATATAAAAATTTATGTATTAAGATTAAAATAAATGTAAAAAGACACTTTTCAGGTTTATATTTATGCAAATATGCGATGTCGTAATAAATACAAATTATTTTTCAGTTTAAGTTTATTTGCAATAACATGTGTCGGGGTGATGAACAACCCCAGTTGCTATCCACGTAGAAAAAAAGCCTTGCCTTCGGAAGGTAAAAATGAAGGAACTTTTTGAAAAATGGCTTGAACATAGTCAAAATTCTAAAGTTGAGGGTATTAGGCATTACGTATTGGAAACACTTGAAATACGTACTGGAAACATTTGAAATTAGTGAACACTGACTCTGTTCAATTGAATTTTTCCATTAATTTCTTAACCGCTGCATGAGATGGACGGTTATATACATACATACATATTTGTATACCGACATTATTTCGCAATACACGAATCGTGTTGGTTAAATTTTCCCCATTTCTGAATTGGTTTTAACAATTAAAATGCGTTGTTCTCTTGTATACACATAATTACATCGCATTCACAGATGTCAAATATTAGCTGATTATCTTTGACAGAAACAAAGTAGTGCCAGATTTAAATTGTAACCTCCACCTTTTATTAAATGGGGGTGCATACTGATGGGGAAGATAAGGGGTTCTTCCGGTAGTTTTCTTGCACTTTTTCTGAGTTTTTAAACCGATTTTGGTGACATTTTTTCTTATGTTAGAGGACTTTCTTGAGAAGCCTTGATGTAGCTCCCTTAGGACATTAGAGGAAGTAATGTGAAATAAAAAATCTGTTACTTAAATAAGAAAAAAATTTAACACCAAATGATAATAAAAGAAGAGCACAACTATTTTCACCAATGTTTACCTAAATGCATTCTTACTGAACGAACAATTGACACAAAATGGTCAACATGTTATATCTTTTTGTCCCAGTGAGGTCTAAATACATCTTTTTGCTTAATGCTTCAGTCAGATTTAGCAAATGTTATGCACACTTTTTTTTCTTAAGAACTTTGTCCCGGAGTGTATCTGTACGTCTTACTTACGATATTAAATAAATAAATAGAAATAAATACAAAATACATATTTTTGGTACGTCCATTTTTCTCGAGCATTGATCCACTGTGAGCACAAATATAAAATGTTATGATATACCACATGGATATATATGAACTAATACAATTTTCTTATAACTTTTGCTTGTACCACATCTCCAAAATAATGGTTTCTAAAACATAAAAATACACCGGCATTGTTATCGTTTCACATAACTTGTGTGAAAATCATGCATATGAATTATAGATAAATAGATGGACGCGCGAGCGAGAACAATTAATGTGTTTTATATAGGAAACCCTGAAAGTGGCGCCCAATGTCAGTTAGTCCGGAATATTCCCGGTCCAGTAAGCTTTACCCTGAATTCTTCAATAAATAAATCGAAAACCGATTTTGGAATCGCCTTCAGCTCCTTCTGCGAATACTCCTTCATCACCTCAATCGTCTCAAAACGATTTCCGCGAAGAGGTAACTTGAGTCATGGGAATAGGAAAAAGTCACAAGGACCCATTTCAGGTGAGTACGGAGCTTGCGGAACGGTATGAACGTTGTTTTTGATCAAATAGTAGCGTACAAGATGAGATGTGTGAGCCGGTGCGTTGTCGTGGTGAAGAAACCACAAGTTGTTCTCCACAATTCTGGCCTCTTGCGACGAACATTTTCCTCCAAACGCTTTACTACATTCACGTAATACTCCTTATTTACTGTTTGGCCTCGCGGAAGAAATTCAGAGTGGACCACACCACGGCAATCAAAGAAAACGGTCAACAAAGCCTTGACTTGATCAAATCTGTCGTGGTTTTTTGGGTTTTGGCTCGTCTGAGAAGCGCCATTGGTTAGTTTCGATGTCATATTCATAGACCCATGTCTCGGCACCAAAGAAAGCATTTCTTTAACAACATCAATGCGATGCTGTGTCTGCAACAAATTCAGCAAATTCGCAGAACACAACAAGCACTGACTTGTTTACTCCCGGCAAATGGCGCTCAAACACATATTTGAGCGTCAGATGACAGATGTACCAACCTAAAAAAAAAGCTTTTGACAATATCTCAAGCGCGGTTTACTCCCGACGAATGGGAAATTGCGGGTACTTTTTGATCAGAAGGTATGTTAGGTTTTAATATACATATACGTATCGACGATTGAAAGTGTGAAAAATATTGACGCAAAATTATAGTCGCATAAAGTACACTTTAAAAAGATTTTAGCACGTAACAAAGTCAAGATTACTGTTTTCCTATTTATAGTCGACATTAATTCACTTTATAGTTATCAGATCGCGCTAACTTTAAAACCACCAAAAGTACCTTTTAACTTTTAGAGTGAGCTTTTAACCATCTGTCATCTGTCATTTTTTCATATTCAAATTTCAGCCAACCAGTGGATGTAAACAACCAACAAATGTATTCGATTTCTGTTCGATCTGTCGAATTCCTTTAAATTTGATACAACATTAGCCCTTAAACTGTATTTTAGTTCTGAAACTTCAATTTTTTTGGTTTGTTTGGCTAAAATTTGCTGTAAGTCAGTTCTAAGGTCGATACTAGTTGTAGGTAGATTAAAAATTGTTTATAATTCAATTCAAAGTTAAGTACTGGCTTTAAAGTTAAAGCGCTGTTACTAATATTCTTTAAAATCAGATGACTATAATTTTGAGCCATTGTCTTCAAGGAGTTTCAAATCAATATAGCTCTGTATAGGCTCTTCCTAATACGTAACAGTTTCATTAGGCAGCTATGCGCATAAGTTGCGTATATTTAAATATTATCAGCTTTTAACGAGATCCTAAAATACTTTTTTTTTTGCGCAATGATTGAATATATGCGTGTATGTTTCACTAAGGAACTTTTTCTGTTAATATAAGACTAAGACGCAAAATTCAAAGTCGGAGGGGAGTGCCCTCCATTTGTTTTTCGGTTACTTTTTCAGTACAATGAAAAGCTCTACACATTACGGAATGTTCAACAGGCTCATGTGTGTATATACATCCATATGTTTATGTACATGAATAATACAATTTTAATGACTTACTGTAATGGTTCAGAGTTTTCATCAGAACTTGCCTGCGTCTTTGAGTGATATTTTCGTAATAGTGTGGTTTCCTTAATATGGTTACATTGAATGTTATCTGAAATAAAATTCAGACAATTATTAATCAGATAGTTCGTTACTTTTTACACAGCCATTTATACTTTTCATATTTTCAAATGACAGATGATTAAGCATTTGGGACATTTGAAACATATTTAATGGGATGTTGAGAAAATTGCACACGTCTTGAATTACGTCTGGTAAATTTGATTTCATTCTTTCATAACTGGTATAGTACACATTTGGTTCGTTCCGGAGAGACCAAAACTCAAGCACATGTTGCCAAAAATCTTCGTTATTTTCAATAAAATGGTCTAAATATAGTGTTTTTGGTTTTACTTTCATCGAAATAGCCTTTGAATGATAGTACCATGACACAGCTACATCTTTGGGATGCCTAAACACGTAGATTATCTGTACATAAACCGTAAATAAAGAAATTATATAAATAAAATTTTGTACGAGCATCTGTGGGAATAAATTAAAATTGCATGATTGGGTCGCACCTACATATATGAATGTAGTTTATCTACTCGTATAAAAATTTAGACTTGAAATATTTTTTTTTTTTTGATAACCCTAAATGAACTGTAACTATCACGATGATACTTTGAGACACATATGATTTGCCCCCTTCGAGTAGGGGTTAGAATATACCCGAGGTAGGCATGCCTGTCGTAAGAGGCGACTAAAATCCACCCTCCGTATACCGAGTATGGCGTATACAAAAACATGCAATGAACAAAACGAAAGATATTAATACCCCAGGTGGCAGTCCAGGTACACTGGAAAATCCACCCTCTTCGGAGGTCGGCTCTACGGATTCTGGGGAGAGCCATTTATTGCGTTCATCTGACCCTTTTAAAAAAGGTACTAGGGTAGTTAGATCTCCAACATCAAGATCTACCATGAAAACGTGCGGAACTAGAAGTCCGGCGACATCTATAGTGTTGGCGCACGAACAACGGACTTCAGCGAAAATTCAAAGCCTAACGGACGAAAATATGGAACTCCGGACCAGGCTAAGTAAAATGGAACTTCTCTGCGAAGAACTAAGAAAGGAATTAAATGTACTTAAAGCAGAAAATAAAGCATTTAATGATACATCGAAATCTCGTAATGAGTCTGCTGCGAGTTCAATCGTCCCCGATAACACGGATTATAAAACGGATGATGAAGAACTAAGTCGGGAAACCAATTGGATTCTAAAAAAACGGCCTGTCAAAAAACGAAAAGCTGGCTCTTCGCCCGAAATGTTAACGAGGCAAGAAAACACGCAAAATAAACGAGAAGGTAAAGAACAGCCTGACAAAATAATCACGCGTGCCGAAGAAAATCCACGAAATAAGGTACGACCACCGCCACCAATATACGTGATCGGAATTGCAGACTATAATAAACTGCATTCTTTTCTCAAACCTTTGTTGCTATCCGATTTTGAAGTAACATCGCTCAACAACAACAAATGGAAAGTAAACGTAAAGGACTCAGACAGTTACCGCTCAGTATCTAATAAACTGAATACTGAAAAAATCCAGTGGTATACTTATGAAAATAAATCTGAAAGACCGATACGAGTCGTAGCTAGAGGACTTCATGCCTCATGCCGAAAGGAAGACGTTGTTCACGATTTGAAGAACAAAAACTTTAAAATCGTCGATGCGGTAAACTTAATTAAACGGGAAAAGCAAAAATTGGAAGGCGAGGAAACGATGGTTAAGCGCGAGCTTCCTCTTTTTATGCTAACCTTTGATAAGGCTGAGAGTTTAGAAAAGATATACGAAATAAGAACAATTCTGAATGTCGTAGTCAAAATCGAACCCATGCGCAAGAATACAAGGTTGATACCTCAGTGCAAACGATGCCAAGGATTCAACCATACGCAAACATATTGCCGAAAAGAACCGCGATGTGTCAAATGCGCCGGTAAACATCTTAGTCAAGAGTGTGGTGTAAACAAAAAAACCCCTGCAGCGTGTATTAACTGCAATGGTAAGCATCCGGCTAATTACAGAGGCTGTGAAGTAGCCAAAGAATTACAAAAAAGAAGAGATCGACTTATGAAGCCGGAAAACCCACCCTCAAAACCGGTAAATAAGAAAAAGTCGAAAACTGCTGCAAGAAAGGTGACTAGAGACAACCGAGCCGACCCTGGCGCGCTTACGTACGCTCAAGCTGCGACATCAAACACCGATCAAATTCCACACCGCGTTAAGGTAAAAGCGCCTAAAGAAAAGCCATCAGATTCTGACATGCAGACGCGTGCTCAAGCATCAACATCAATAAAAACGAACACTGATAATTCGGAAAACCCCGTATCTCACGTCTTTTCTATTATCCTTGCGAGGCTTGAGGAGCAAACAAAAACAAACACGCTAATTGTCGACAGGTTGGAGAAGCTTGAATATAAGCTTAACAATAGGAGCATTTCAAAACGAACATGACGAAACTTCTTAAAATTGTTGCATGGAACGCCAACGGTCTCATACAAAGACTAGAAGAGCTAGAAATATTTCTACGGGAAAATGACATTGACATATGTTTGATCTGTGAAACTCACCTGACGAAACTATCGCGTGTAAACATTACTGGATACAGTACCTATCACGCTTATCACCCGTCGGAAAGAGCCAGAGGCGGATCGTCTTTAATCATAAAAGATTGCATCGAACACTCTGAAGAGATTATGATAGAGCTTGAAACAATGCAAGTGAGCACTGTACGCGTGAAAAATGGACATTACTCTTTCAATGTCTCGTCTATTTATTGTCCACTGCGTTGCAGGCTTGAAAAAAATGATTTTACAAATATTTTCAACTCTCTTGGACCGAATTTTATTATTGGCGGTGATTTTAATGCAAAACACACCTTCTGGGGTTCAAGATGTGTCTCACAAAAAGGCAGAGCACTTTACAACGCCTGCATGCAACACAGATGCGACTTTCACTCGACTGGTAAACCAACATATTGGCCGACTGATAACAACAAAATACCCGATCTGATCGATTTCTTTGTTGTAAAAGGAATACCAGACAAATGTATTAAAATTGATGAAAGTTTTGATCTCTCTTCCGATCATTCCCCTATCATTCTAACGATGAGCGAACGCCTAATTAAAAAAGATGTACCTGCTAGACTAACTAGCAGAAAAACTGATTGGGAAGGCTTTAAAAAAGACGTTGAAGAACATACCGAACTGAGAGTATCACTTAGGACGTTTTCTGAACTCGAAATCGAAATTGATCGTTTTGTTGAAGTTCTGCAGCGCGCCGCGTGGAAAAATACTCCCTATCAAAGGAAAACGCCAATTTTCAAAGGAAATGCCCAAAAATATCCACCGGAAATAAAAGAAATGGTAAGGGAGAAGAGAAAAGCGCGTAAAAAATGGCAACAAACTCGTGCTCCGCAACATAAATCGCATTTGAATCGCTTGTGTAACTTGCTAAAAAAGGCCATTATTGATTTTAAAAACCGGACAATACAAACCAGCATTGAAAGCTTAACAGCGGACAAAGATTCCAATTATTCGCTCTGGAAAGCTATAAAAGGCATTAAAAAACCAAAAATACAAGCGGCCCCAATCAAGAAAAATGACAACGAATGGGCCAAGAATGATAAAGACAAAGCAGAAGTCTTTGCCGCCCATTTAGAAGAAACATTTAAACCATTTGATGGGCAAGCGCTTGCTGAAAATGATAATGCGTCCGACATAGCATTTCACAATTACACAAGGCTGACCGAACTTCAACAAGAAATAAAGAAACTGAAACCGAATAAAGCTCATGGATACGACCTAATCACAGGAGAGCTTCTTAAATCGTTACCTAGAAAAGCGTTAGTTAAGTTTCTTTACATTATAAACGCAGCGATAAGATTAGAATATGTTCCGAGTCAAAGGAAAGTCGCGGAAGTAATAATGATTCTGAAGCCAGGAAAACCACCGAATGATAAAAAATCGTATAGACCTATTTCGCTGCTGCCGATTATGTCTAAAGTTTTCGAAAGAATAGTACTTAAGCGATTACAGCCGGTTATAGAAGAAGGATCTCTTATTCCCAATCACCAGTTTGGGTTTAGAACCAAGCACTCAACAATAGACCAAGTGCATAGAATAACTGATTTAATTGAAAAAGCTTACGAAGAAAAAAAGATTTGCTCGAGCATATTCCTTGATGTTTCTCAAGCTTTTGACAAGGTCTGGCATGAAGGCTTGAAATATAAATTACGACAAGTTCTGCCGGAACACTTATATAATATTCTAGAAAAATACTTTACGAATCGACTTTTCCGAGTCAAACACGGAAACGAATATTCGGAATTTAAAGAAATAAGGGCTGGGGTGCCGCAGGGAAGCGTCCTTGGACCGCTTTCGTACCTATTATATACTCGCGATATACCGCAAGAAGAAGGCACCGTCTTAGCTACATTTGCCGACGACACTGCCATCCTGGCAACGGGTAAAACGATCGAAGAATCGACTGAAAAATTGCAAGAAGCATTGAATAAAGTAAATGAATGGACAAAGATTTGGCGACTAGCTTTAAACGAAAACAAATCTGTTCATGTCAATTTTACTTATAAGAAAATAAATAATTTGCCCATCTTTTCAAACTCGGTTCAAATTCCGTTTGCAAACGAGGCTAAGTATCTTGGAATGACACTTGATGCTAAGCTGAAGTGGAAATCGCACGTGAAGAAAAAACGTAAAGAACTCGAAACCAAATACAGAGAAATGTACTGGTTACTTGGAAAACATTCCAAGCTTAATGTAGAGAACAAACTGCTTTTATACAAGCAAGTGCTAAAGCCGATATGGACATATGGAATACAACTTTGGGGTTGTACCAAAATAAGTAATGTCAATATTTTACAAACTCTTGAAAATAAAGTGCTAAGATCAATAGTTAATGCACCGTGGTTTATTAGAATCCATAGAGATTTAGGAATTGCGACAGTCGAATATGAAATCAAAAACTTCGCGCGTAAGCATAAAGACAGATTACAAGGACACGTTAACAATGAAGTCCTTCGAATTCTACATAGATGAGAGGAATCTACTGCGTCGTCTACAAAGGACTAAACCTTTCGACTTAACGCGATAGCAAGAAACCGCGCCTAATTTGCGGAACAAGCAGGAACTTTCAATGGAAAGGGACCTGCCAAACGATCTCAATACGTGAAAGAAAAACTGCTGGATAAGTCAAAACTTAGTTGTAGTATGTAATCAAAGAAATTTATCACGAAGGGAGGTTTTTTTAGTGAGTAAAAATCTCACACTACTATGAGCACGCGCTACCGATCCTCATAGTGTCTTCATGAAGATTTTTTACCTACCCTCGGGAAAAAAAAAAAAAAAAAAAAAAAAAAACATATGAAAAACTTCGCGCTGGATCACTTACGAGAGTTGCTAAGTGTCCTGATAGCACTGGACAATCAAAAAGTAATCAGGCGTATGGGACGGACGGTGGAATGTGTTCAGAAACTCTACGTGTGGTAACCTAACACGTAGGGGTAGGAAAAAATGAAATGAAAGACACCCTGTAAGCAGGGAAGAGTGGTTAGACGTGTAAAAGTACAGACGAGCCAAAAGTGTAAATACAGGTATGTAGCGATGAACTCTCAAATGGATAGCAGCTACTATCCAGCAGGATTTTTTTTTTTTTTTTTAACAGGAGTGTGCCCACGTCCAAATGGCGTGTAGGCACTGCGACCAGAAAAATCTATTGTGCCAGAGACCACTTTTAAGGGCAGCAGTACTGCAACTTTCCTTATGAAAGCTATGATTACGGCTGCGGAGGAGTTCCCTAGGTCTAATGGAGATATTATCTCCTTAAGAAAAAACCTTCTCCTACTTCTACACAGAGCTACACACTCACATAGTAAATTCTCTGAAATTCTCATTTTATTTAGGTGGTAGAGTAATTGGGAGTAACCAGTAAGGAAGCTCACAAACCTTATGTCATTTCTGCAATATTTTAGGATATCATCTGCATTTTTTTGGAAGGGTTGGACAGCTCTTTTAGCTTGTCAGAGGCCTTGGGAGTTCACAATTGTCTAAGGTTAGTTTGAAGGCAGAATCAGATATTCCGCAAAAAAGGTTCAATGAACGACTCAGAGGAACCTTTTCTGACTAGCAGATCAGCAGTTTCATTACCGTCAACGCCCACCACAATTTTACTTTATTGTATCGGGCCAAATATTGTAAATTGTCGAAGCAGCTTAGAACTGATTTTGAACTGATCAGGTGGGAGATCAGTGCTTTAAGTGGCGCTTGGCTGTCGGTGAGTATGTGTATAGCGGCACCTTTGATTCCTGATTGCAAGTTTATATTTGCAAAGGTCTCAATAGCGTAAAGCTCGGCCTGGAAAACAATAGGACTCTTTCCAAGTGATTTTTCATGTAATTGGGTCCATAAACAACGGCGCCAACTCCTGAATCCATTTTTGATCCATCGGTATACCAAACAATTCCTTTTGGATCAAGCAATGGTCCGCCATTATTCCATATATCACGGTTTGGGATCTCAATCTCAAACCTTCTACAAAAGTAGAGTGCTTTGGGCGTAAAGTCAGAAACCGTGCTGAGCATATCTAGCTCGGGGAAGTCGGTTAATAGATCCATGAGATCCACATGATTCCATTCACTGTTAACATCCGACTTTCGAAGATTAACTGTACTGCTAATTGCCACTTTTTTTTATGAAAATGTGTAACGGAGTGAGACCGATTATAGCTTCTATGGCTGTTGTGGGACTGGTGTGTATAGTACCTGTAATTCCGAGGCAAGCTAATCTTTGAAGTTTGCTGATGGTCCTGACCTCCTTGGTTTTCGTCCACCAGACAACGGACGCGTATGTAAGGATGGGCCTTACCACAGTGGTATATAACCAGAATATGACTTTCGAGGATATACCCCAGGTATTGCCATACATACGGCATTGGTTGCCTTAGCAATTTTATGCTTAACATGGGAGTTCCAGTCAAGTTTCTTATCCAGGACAATTCCTAGATATTTTACCTCATTAGAAAAACGAATGGTTGTGGCGTTTAGAGTCACTGAACTAATGTTCTTCTTCTTCTTGTAAACGGTACTACGACTGCCTTGCTGGTGTTGATCGATAAGTCCTCGCCAGCAAACCAGTCTGAGACTATCCAGCACGGTAATCTACTTGAAGTATCATCTAAAGAAGATGGGATTTGTAGCAGACGATACCTGCCTTTAGGACGTTGAAACAGCAACACATACACAGCCTTGGCCATAAATGAAAAGCACCCGTTATAAAATACATTTTATAAAAAACTACTGCTGGTAGGTGAATTTTTTTGACCTCCCAGGACCTGTTACCCATTAATGACTATATTATGTGTAATTGGTAACATTTCAAAAATAGTAGTGAAAGTGTGCGTATTAGTTTTTTGCAGATATCTTATTATTCATTCATATCTTTTTGTGTTTATAATAAAAGTAATCAATCTAAAAATGGGTAAGCCAAAAAAAAGCACGAATTAAGTGAAGCCATGTCAAACATTTTTGTTTCTTAATTTCAAGAGATTTAAAAAAAAAATTCTTAATTTTAACGACTTAAAAGAAAAACAAATCAAATCTGAGTTATGCAGATTAACAACGGATTAAAACGTGCAAGTATGTGCTACCCAGTGGTGCTCGACTTCTTATATCTGTCTTCAAAATCACATTCAGTCTTACTTTCTTGCTCCTTGAGTAAGTCATACCGGCAGTGGAATAAGTCTACGAAAACTGTCTTGAGACGCGTTCTGCAATTATTTTTAATTTTTATTCTTATTCATTGTACTATTTAGCTATACACTTAGACCGGGTGTCACCAAGGCAGACGACTCTCAGGGAGGAAATAAGCTACAACTGAATGCTTGATAGGCTTATTGGAACAACTAACAAACAAAATAGCTGAAAACTGTGCCAACAATTTGCGCAAATTTTAACAAAAATTACAACAGTAAAACGACATTTAAAAGAAGTTGAACTACATATTTGGACGCTTAATCGTGAGAAAATCATTGCCTACTTCAAAACAAGAGGAAAAGTTCGGAGGAAGACTTAAAAACAACTGCTTTGGGCCAATGAATCCAAGTTTGAGCTGTTTGGAAAAAAATGAAGGATTTACGTTCATCAAGCGCAACAATTAAGTATGCCAGCTATTTCATTGTGGTCTGGGGATAGTAGGAGATTTGATTCGCATAGATGGTATTATGAAGAAGAACCAGTATAAGAAGATTCTCAAGGACTATTCTCTACTTTAAACTTTGCAGGAGTTTTCTCGAAGACAAAGAAGCAGAAAGCATTTTAGAAAACACGATACGATCACCACAATCTTAGTAGCAAAACCCTTTATGGGGTGTTATGGGAAGAGCTAGACAGAAGAAGAAAGAAGCTGGCTTAAACTAGGTGTTGTGGAGTACTTTGCTTGATTGGTGGAACATTATCTCAGCAGATACGTTTTTTTCCAATTAAATTGGGTTTAAGTGGATTTTATTTCATTTAATAAAAAACCTTCAATATTTTTTTTTTCTCATTTTGAATCGTAATATGTAGTATATTCTCAAACGAGGGTCTTTAATGCCCTGAAACTTTTAGCTGGCAGTGTCATATGTACATATATGTATTTTATGGGATCTATCTGATAAGGTATGTAGGTTATAACATTTTTTTTTGTAATACTTCATTGTTTGTAGGATTTGTTATTGACTAAGCTATCGCATTTTCCTTAAGTGTACTATGTACTATGTACTCGTACGAATGAATAATCAAAGTTAGAGACAGTAAGTACCTTAGGTCGTTTTGTCCACACATGATGTGGCAATAAAGGAAGTGGAAGATGCGTTTTTATCAATCGGGGTGATGGATGCCCTTCAGTTATTGCAATGGAGTCAAAAACATTACGTGGAAACACGCATCCCATTCTGTAATAAAAAATAAATTACAAATCAAAGCAATTTTGTAGATTCTACACTCACTCTAAAAATGGTGACCTCTCATCAAGATCTGTTGATAGGGCATTTTTAAAATCAAATGAGTTTAATATTAACCATACCATCTCCTGCATCCATGTAGTTCCACATTTTGGCAGTGTGATAAGCCAAACATCATCGTCTCTCACTTCTAGTTCATGTATTCTTTCTAAATTATCTTCATTGTCTTTAAAAAATTCACAACAACGATTCTTCCAATCTTTATCAAGCCACATAGATGGCAAACGTTTCGGAACAACACTGATCCACTCCATTCGAGAGATTAATTTCAAATGCGTTTTCAGACAATATTGCTGAAAGAACAACTGTCAACTGTATTCTGATAGTAGTTCTTGTGAACGTTATCTAATGGGATAAGAAAGTTGAACAGATAACATTAAGAAAACAATCCCATCAGGCAGACCAAAATCTAGTGTGCAATCACTCGTCATTTATTTATGAAGAAGTATTTTGATTCCCTATCTCATTGTACCCTATCCAGGGTATATGAAATTTGATACGTAGTTTGTAACATAGAGAATTAATAGCAATAAACCCTCGAAATGAAATACATTTGTGATCAGTATCAACAGTTACGTCGATCTTGCCATGTCCGTCCGTTCGTATATCACCACTTTTTGGGATTTAAACCTTGAGCTAAGCTTTCCAGAATCTGAAGCAGTATAAGTGCAAACAATTATTAAAATCCGTCCACAGACACGTTCACTTTTAAAAAATTCCGTTCATGTCCAGGTAAAATATATTAGTACGCCCACTTTTTAGGGGCGTATTCTTATAAAAACCATATATTGTTTTTTCAAAGCTAGATTAGTTTTATTGTGAATAACTCATTAGATTTCGTGAACTTCGCTTAAAAATTTTGGATGCCACTTCCACTTTCTGCTATGAAAAAGTTGTAACAACAGTTTTGTGACAACATTTTTTAAAAATCGAGGAAATATCCTTATAGAAAGATATCATGCATCTGTTTTAAAAATTTTCTCAACACCACCTTCACTTTATTATGAGGAGTTAAAAAATGAGAATAGGGTGTCATACGATTCGTTCTAGATGGATTGTAATTTTTTCTATATGTTTTTTTGAGTTATACTATATTGTACAAGCAAATAAGATAGACCTATTAAACTACGGAGTACGCTGTTATAGAGTAATAAAACCATAATGAGTTTAATGGAGGTAAATATTAATTAGTCATATTTAAAAAACTTTATTGGCCCATATACATACATAGTACCAAATTTTAACACCAAAAATTGCGTTTGCCACAAACGATGACACCAATTGCGTGTACTTCAGTTAAGTAAAGGGTGACCAGATAGCAATAATAGTTTTTCCAATTGTTATGTTTCAGCAGCTGTCAAAACTACCAATGAAATCCAGCTGTCAAAATATTCAGTAAGATTTGCCATTTCATTACGCATCATTTGACGTTTCCCGAAAGTGTGAAAATTATCAAAAAATATTATCGAAATTCCGGCTCAGTTGTAAATACGCAACCAACCAGACAGAGATCGGTGCGAAGTGAAGAAAACATAGAAGTGAAGAAAACAACCGCAAAATAAGCCTGGTTGACTCTCTGGCGATGAGCCAGAGCTGATCAGCCTCAAATCGACATTTCTGGGTCTTCTTCAATACTGGCCGCTACGGCGACTATGTTTTCTTCAATTCGCACCGATCTCTATCTGATTGGTGGATCCAAAAGAGTGTACTCATGCTCAAACCTTTCCACGGTGCAACGAATTGCCTGCGCACTGAAGCCATGATGACAACCGACCTCACGACGAAATTCACGTTGCGTATTTACAACTGAGCCGGAATTCCGATATTTTTTTATTAATTTCCATACTTTCGAGAAACGTCAAACGATGCGTAATAAAATGGTAAACCTTACTGAATATTTTGACAGCTGGATGTCATTGGTAACTTAGACAGCTGCTGAAACATAACAATTGGAAAAACTATCATTGCTATCTGGTCACTGGTCCACTGTTCAAAATTCGATACTTTTTTAATCATTCTTTATAGTCTACAGGTCGGTACTGAGTTATTTCAATTTGATAATCTTCGATCAACTAATTCCTTCGATCAACTATTCAAAACAAAGAAAAAATGAATGAATTCTGTTAAGCAGTTGGTGAGAAAATGGGGCAAACGCTTCAAAAAACATAATTTTTCAGGAAACCCGCTTTGTTTACAACAACAATGTGTCAGCTGTTCGTCATTTCTTTTACAATCTTTTGTTGATAGATTTTACTAGTTTTTTTTTAAGCACTTCCCGGCGTCCAAATGTTTCGATTTTTGTATTATTTTATCCAGAAAAATATAAATTGTTTTATCAGTCGAAAACAAAAAATCGATTTTTTTTTTTACCCTACAAGCTCCCCTTAATACGAAAGAAAGGCACAGCAATGAGAGATTCTATATCTCCTACCCAACGCCTTTCAGCAACATTACGATTTCTTGCCACTGGACAAAATTTAGAGGAGTTAAAATTTGCTACAGCAATTTCTCCCCAAAGCCTTGGAAGAATTATAAGTATTATGGAGACTTGTGAGGCAATTATTTTTGCGTTGAAGAATAATATCCGGCATTTCTTCGTACAAAGAAATAAATTCTCGCCAAAACTCTTTGTCCTCGTTCACTGCCATTTCCATATGCACACTTCGAAGGTCAAATGCAAAGTGACAGAAGAATGACACTCATTGCCATCCACTATCATGCATGAGTGCGGAATTCAAAAATGTTTGAATTCCTCCGCGCATGAATGCGCACTCTGACACGCAGCACCATCCACTGGCATTCATGAGTGCGCAAGCGCGGAGAATGGCATTCATGAATTATGGTGGATGCCCAGTGTTTAGGAATAGATGAACAATGCACTTGCCGAATATCTAGTATAATTTTTGATGCGAAGCAAGTTAAGTTAAGTTGGTTAAGTTTTAAGGGCCGATGTTGATTTTGAATAAAACACAAATTATTTAGGAAATTACTGTCATTTCTTTTTATTATGATAATATTGGTATGGTTCAATTATGTATGGAACAAAATATCGACCTTGCGGCACACCTCCATCCGATGGTCCAAATTTTCGATGACGCTGAGGCGTAATTGAGGTTCTATGCCGTTAATGTGCCGAATTATCTCATCCTTTAGCTCTTGAATTGTTGCTGGCTTATCGACGTACACTTTTTCTTTCAAATAACCCCAAAGAAAGAAGTCCAACGGTGTCAAATCACATGATCTTGGCGGCCAATTGACATCGCCACCACGTGAGATAACACGGCCATTGAATTTGTCGCGCAAAAGAGCCATTGTTTCGTTAGCTGTGTGGCAAGTGGTACCATCCTGTTGAAACCACATATCGTCCACATCCATATCTTCCAATTCGGGCCATAAAAAGTTCGTTATCATCTCACGATAGCGAACACCATTCACAGTAACTGCCTGACCGGCCTCATTTTGGAAAAAATACGGCCCGATGATGCCGCCAGCCCATAAACAGCACCAAACAGTCACTCTTTGTGGGTGCATTGGTTTTTCGACAATCACTCTTGGATTATCATTCGCCCAAATGCGGCAATTCTGCTTATTGACGAATCCACTGAGGTGAAAATGTGCCTCATCACTGAAGATGATTTTCTTCGAAAATTGATCATCCACTGTTGCCATTTCTTGCCACCATTGTGACCATTGACGACGCTTGAAATGGTCAAGAGGCTTTAGTTCTTGAGTCAATTGCACCTTGTAAGCGCGTAAATGCAAGTGTTTATGCATAATGTTCATCAACGACGAGCGTGAGAGGTGCAATTGTTGGGCACGACGACGAGTTGAGGTGGACGGCTCTTCAGCCACACTATCGCGAACAGCAGCAATATTTTCTGCAGTACGAGCTGTACGAGCATGCACTGGTGTTTTCACATCTCTTACAGACCCGGTTTGCACAAATTTTTGCACGATTTTTCCGATTGTACGCACATTTGGACGATTAAATTGACCGAAAGAATCACGAAATGCACGATATGCATTTTGATTTGAACGCCCATTTTCATAATAAGCCTGAATAACTTTAACGCGTTGCTCGATTGTGTATCTTTCCATGGTTCAAATTGAGTTAGTCTGAAATTGAGAAATGTCAAATGAAATGCAGAAAAAAACTTGACGTTTAGGTGTAGTTCACATTCAACATCGGCCCTTAAAATTTAACCACCCTTTATATGTACACGAAATGGAAATAGAAGAAAAAAACTGTACAATGTCTAATTTATTGGTTTTACCATACAAGACTTCATCTGAACTGGTTGACGGTCGAACAGCAAGAGAGCGAAACATATTTTCAGTTCATCAAACGAAGCTAATCGTACAAATTTAAGTAAACAAGTTACAGCTATATTACATTGAATTAAGAAATTATAAAGACATTTGCTCTCAGATGGAGATTATAGCGTAAATAAACAAAGGTTGTGTTTCTTATAACTCTTAGTATCAAACACCCAGCTGTTTACTGTTTCAGCACAATGACAAGCTTTTAATGCTTTCCATTTTATTTTGGATAAGCCCACATTTGCACTTTTCAGGAACTCTACACATTAATGAGTGTTTAACAGGATCATGTACATGCATTATGCACGTATGTGTATTATACAATTTTGTTGAATAAAATAATTTTAATGACTTACTGTAATGGTTCAGAGTTTTCACCAGAACTTGCCTGCGTCTTTGAGCGATATTTTCGTAATAGTGCGGTTTCCTTAATATGATTACATTGAATGTTATCTGGAATAAAGTTCAGGCAATTATTAATCAGATAGTTCGTTACTTTTTACACAGCCATTTATACTTTTCATATTTTCAAATGACAGATGATTAAGCATTTGGGACATTTGAAACATATTTAATGGGATGTTGAGAAAATTGCACACGTCTTGAATTACGTCTGGTAAATTTGATTTCATTCTTTCATAACTGGTATAGTATACATTTGGTTCGCTCCGGAGAGACCAAAACTCAAGCACATGTTGCCAAAAATCTTCGTTATTTTCAATAAATTGGTCTAAATATAGTGCTTTTGGTTTTGCTTTAATCGAAATCGCCTTTGAATGATAATAGTCTGAAACAGCTACATCTTTGGGATGCCTAAACACGTAGATTATCTGTAAATAAACCGAAAATAACAAAATTATGTAAATAAAAAAGTATAACATTTTTGGGAGTGTGGCAGTAAAAATATATTGCATGACTGGGTCCCACTTACATACATATGTATGTATATGAAAATTTAGATTTGAAATTAAATTAATTTTTTTTTAACCCTGATTGAACGAGGCTGTAACTATCACGATGTTACTTTGAGACATATATGCATGAAATACTTTTCATGCAATTTAATATTATGTTACATGAATGTAATAATTTAAATAAATAATATGAAGCTGTGAAGTGCGAAATAAAGGAGCTGATAATGCCTATGGATGGTACAGTAAAAGTGAGGGTTACCGAGAGCTATCACAAAACTAGGGCAGTAGAAATAGCTATCTTCATGGACGAATCCATGGTGAATGATAGATCCAGAGCAGGTAGGAACTGAATTTAACATGTCATCTAAGTTTGGGAATAAAAACTTCAGTGTATCAAGTCGAGATGGTGGCTCTGCTCATAGCACTGGATCACTTACGAGAGTTGTTAAGAGGTCGGGAAAAATATCTTGATAAAAATGGACAATCAGATATGTAGTAACCAGGCGCATGGAGCGGACGGTTGAATGTGTTCAAAATCTCAACGAATGTGGAACTCAAAGTGCATTGATACTAGCTTTGGAAAACGAGCATGTAGGAATCGGAGCAAATGAAATGGAAGAGACCCTTGTAAGCAGAGAACAGTGGGCAGACGTGTTGAAGTACAAAAGAGTCAAAATGATAACGATGAACTCTCAAATGGATAGCAGCTTCTATCCAGTAGGATTAAGTAGTCTCCTGGACGTTCGAAGCAGGCGAGGGGCAGATGTGGGGAAAGTACGAGATCACCATCTTATGATAGCTACTCTTCAACTACGCACTGCTGCCGTTCGAAGATCCCACGACAATACAAGAATGCCCAGGTTCAACATCGATAGACTTAGTGATCCCTCAGTGCGCCAACAATTAAGGGAGCACATTTCGCAAGGTGTGGAAGCAATCAGCAGCTCACTGCCCACAACCATTCAAGACCATTGGTGTGCTGTGAAAAATGTTTTTACATCTGGTGCTGAAAGAATTGTCGGTCGATCACAGGAAAGGCATAGGGCGTGGTTTTCCGAGGATACCTGGAGACGGATTGACGAACGGAAACAGCTGAAAGCTCGCATTGCAGCCGCTCCAGCAGCAGGGAGTAATGAGCTAGAGTCCCTATATCGCATGAAGATGAGAGAAGTTCAGCGTAGCGTGCGACGTGACAGGCGCAACTACATCAACGCGCTGGATACAGAAGCAGAAGATGCTGCACGAAGGTGCGATAGTAGGACCGTCTACAGAATCACTAAAGAGCTGACAGGTGGTCGCAGCTCCAGCCAACACCCAGTGAAAAGCCTAGACGGTTCCTTGCTTATTTCGGATGAGGACCAGCTTAAGAGATGGAAGGAGCATTTTGCTACGGTTTTAAACCGTGTATTCGTTAGCTATATGCTCCTAAATCAAACTCAGGTAAGAAATGCCTGAATACGCACCGCGAATCCCAGTAAGGATGAGATCACTACCGCGATCAAAGCACTTAAAACCAACAAGGCGGTCGGACTTGACGGTATTCCGCAGAGCTCTTACGAGCAGCGCCAACAACATCGGCTGAGCTTCTGCTTCCACTTATAGAGAGAGCTTGGGAAGCCGAGAGCTTCCCTGACGAGTGGAAAAAGGGAATGATCGTCAAGCTTCCTAAGAAAGGTAGTTTAATGGAGTGCGGAAACTGGAGAGGTATCTGCGTGCTGCCTGCTGTAACTAAGATAATAGCTAAAATCATCCTGGAGCGAATCAAACAACATCTCGAAGACACACTCGATGCCGAACAAGCAGGTTTCCGCTCTGGATCCTCCTGTGTCGACCACATCAACACCCTGCGGATTATCATCGAACAGTGCGTTGAATATCGATAGCCACTTCACCTGCTGTTCGTTGATTTTGAGAAGGCGTTCGATAGTGTTAACAGGGAGTTTATTTGGCGTGCCTTACGCAGGAGAGGTATTCCTGATAAATTAATTGCTATTGTCAAAGCTACATACGAAGGGTCCAAATGTCACGTTCTGCACAGAGGAAGGTTGTCTGAGGAATTGGAGATCCAAATTGGGGTAAGACAAGGCTGCATTCTTTCACCAATACTATTCCTATTGGTCATTATCGATGTGCTTCGTGCAGCTTTGTCGACGCGAAATGGAGGAATTCGATGGACTCTTACATCCCAACTTAAATATCTTGACTACGTTGACGACGTATGCTTACTCTCTCATAGAATTATGGACCTCCACCAAATGACAGCAGATGTGGAGAGGAAGGCTGGCGTCGTCGGGCTGAAAATTAATACCGCAAAAACTAAAATTATCTGTCTTAGAACGAACTCATTGGCTCAAATATGCATTGCTGGACGGACAACCGGTAGAGAGAGTAGAGGATTTCCAGTATCTTGGGAGTATTGTCTCGACCGATGGTGGAATCGAACTGGGTATAGCCAACAGAATCGCCAAAGCAAAGTCCGCGTCCAGGATGTTGTCCAAAATATGGCGAAACAATGCAATCAGTTTGAACACCAAGCTAAGACTGTTCTAACGAACATCTTTATGAGAGAACGGGTCAGGAACCAATAGGCACAACCATCCAACGACGAAAGTGGCAGTGGATTGGTCACACGCTCCGAAAGGGTGACAGCTCCATAGCGAACCATGCTATGCAATGGAACCCCTTAACTCAGGACGACAAGAGACCTGGTGGTCCAAGGAGAACATGGCGCAGAGCAGTCGAGAATGAAGCACGGCAGTTGGGGAAAAGCTGGGGAGAGCTGAGATACATTGCCAGAAACCGTACACGATGGCGCGTAGGCGTAGTAGAGGCCCTAGGACCCACAAGGGGATATAGGACATAAGTAAGTATCCAGTAGGATAAGCTACTTTAAGTATGAGGGCTGTTCGATAAGTCAGTCACTTTGAAATGAAATACTTGTTTTTTATCATATCATCTAAAGAAGATGAGGTTTGGAGAAAACGACACCTGCGGGTTATGTCAGGAGGATGTTGAAACAGCAACACAACAGCAACAATTGTGTCAATGTCCGGTACTAACAGGCAGAAGAAAATATATAACTGGTTACTACTGGTTGGAAATGGAAACACATTTTCAGAAATCCTTCAAGCAAATGCTTGTGTAGACATTAGGAATCGAGGTTAGGGAGGAGCACTGGTAAAATCTAGAGACTAAGGAGATCACGCCGTTTAAAATGCACTAAATTCGACAAATTTGATATTGAAAAAATGCTTGGGCACCGCAGTGATCTCTTTAGGAGCTATGCTCGAAAGTGGACTGAAGCACTTTCTAAGTGGGAGATATATCTATGTACATGTGGGCAAACATTTTTCTAAATCTATTTAGAGAAAACTGTGATGAGACAAATATTCAGACAGGTAAATATTCAACAGAATTATTAATGTACATACTCATATACTATTAGAACAACTCACAAAAATGTATGCATGTATGACTGCAGCCTAAACGGAAGGATTTCTTCAAACTTCGCATACCATAGCCATAGGGTATGTGGGATTACAATTCGAGACGAAATCGGAATTTTCATTCTAACCTCAAAACTAACCATACTGTACTAATGGCCGATATTGAAAAAATCGTTTTTCTCTAAAATGGCTGCAATGATTGAGTTATGTTCAAGATACTCGTATGCTATGAGATGGATTGTTTAAAAAAATTCTTATAAAAGTACTTTGGTTGGTTGGTTATTAAGGATGGAGACAGAATCCTCCTCACGTAGGCCACTATTTGAGCTCGTTGTGTTCACCTCTGTAAGAAAAATTGTTTGGTAAAAGGAGAAAATATGGGAGTGTGGTCAAGTGTGGGGCAAATAGTGAGCGGACGGAAAATTGGGTGAGGTTTAGTCCCCTAAACTAAAACGTACCTGTACCTTTTCTGTCACAGAGGAAGTGCTCGAGGCTCTCCTCCTCCACTTAGCAACCCGGGCAGGTGCAGGACATCACTTATCCTAGTCTGCAGGCATGTTTGTTCAAGTCTAGCACTAAAAACACAATTCTTTCCATTAAGCCCAGTACCCCCACCTACAAACAGTTGTCTGTTAACATAAGTTTTCCGACATACAAAAGCAAAGTTAAAGTATGTAGAAAGTTTTTTCTGTAAAGAAATTGCCTGAAACCATCTACACACTTGGATTTTTGTGATTCAGGCTGGAAAACGAACAACACACGGGCCTACAATTTTTTTTGTACTATATTTTTTTTTTTTTTCATTTGTTTAACTGTTTTTCAATGAATATACATACAGTATGAACTTTAAACATTTGAAACTAAAAAAAAAAAATCATTTTTGACAAAATAGTCAATACGAGTTTTATACGCAAAAAAATACGTGGGATACATACGAGGGCAAGGTGAAAAGTTCTCGGCCTGACAATGAGAGACTGCGATTTTCAGTTAAAAAAATGATTTTATTTTTCTATATAATCTCCCTTGACTTTAACACACTTGGTCCAGCGTTTCTCCAACAACTGTATTCCTTCTCGGAAGTGAGAGTCTGGAAGACTGTGAAAATATTCATATACGGCCCTCTCAACTTCTGCATTGGATGCGAAGCGCTTCCCAGAAACAAATTTCTTCAAGTTTGAGAACAGATGAAAGTCTGAGGGTGCCAAATCAGGTGAATAGAGGGGATGGCCGAGCAAATCGTACAAATACGTAAATCCCACAGTTCTCCTATCGCCAACGCACACTTGTGTACAGGTGCATTGTCCTGGTGAAAGATGATTTTTTTCTTCTTCAAGCCAGGCCTCTTCTCGCGAATTTTGGCATCCAGCTGGTCAAGAAGGTTGGAGTAATATTCTGCCTTTCTCAAGGTAATCAATTAACAGGATCCCTTTCGCATCCCAAAACACACTGGCCATGACCTTTCCGGCGGATGCGATCGACTTCGCTTTCTTTGGCGCTGAACCACCGGCTTCCACCCACTGCTTCGACTGCTGTTTCGTTTCTGGCGTGTAGTGGTGGACCCATGTCTCATCCATGGTGACAAATCGCCGCACAAAATCGGTCGGATCCGTATTGAATCGGTCCAAAGATTGCCGCGAAAATTGTTTGCGCATTTCCTTTTGATCGGCATTCAGCAAATGCGGCACCCATCTTGCGCAGAGCTTTCGCATCCCTAAGTTTTTGTGCAAGATGTTTCGCACCCTCTCTTCCGATATACACACAGCCTCAGCTATCTCACTCACCTTTACTCGCCTATCGTCCAACACGATATTATGCACTTTTTCGATGGTTTCGGGTATGGTTGCGGTTTTTGGCCGTCCTTCACGTGGTTCATCTTCGAGGGACGTGCGACCACGTTTAAATTCAACTGCCCACTTATTAATGGTTGACATGGAAGGAGCAGAGTCTTCGTAAACTTTTGTCAACTTTGGATGAATTTCCTTAGGGGTTAACCCACCCAAAACGAAGAATTTTATCACCGCACGATATTCAAGTTTATCCATTTTAACGAAGAACACGCAAGACGTCTACTGCAAAAATTCGTGTAAAGTAACTACTTGAGAGAACAAATTGAAACTTGTCATACGAACTAATGAGAAGTGCACCCAGGTATTTTAACTTCACGTTCTGACGTCTCGCCACATAGAACGCGATTTAGTTTAGTTCACACACGGGATCAACCAAGAAGAGACCAGACAAAAATAATGTCGTAAACGAATATTCAATTCGAAAGCAGCTGATAAAATCTACTATTCCGTAATTGGAAAAAAATATAACGATCGGTTCTAATCAGAAGAGAAGGAAATTAAACTTTGCGGGAATTACTTGAAATCTAATATTGAATACATATATGTTTTTTCATCAATAAATAATTAAAAAGTAGAATACGTAAGCTCAATAGCAAACGACATTAATAATGGAAATATAATTAAAAATATTTGGAACGTTACTCAAAGACACACACACCGCGGTAGAAATGGGGTTAAGTTAATTAAAATTGGACAAACAAAAAATGTTTTGACAATTTTCCAAAATTTGATATGCCATGATCAGATATTATTTAGATTTTCGTTCTCTTCGATCACTTTTTTCCTGCTCTTTCAACAGCAATTTTTAGAATTTATTACAGATTGGGACAAAGACTTTTGAGAGGTTTCTGCGTTCAATCAGAAAGAACGGTGATTATAAGTGTTCTACTTTTAGTCAATGACGCTGTTTCAGACCAGCACACGATTTTGTACAATATCAGCTGTTTTGTGTGGGACATTATTTTGTTTGTTTTGAATTAAGTTTGCCTGGAATTTAGCTTGTGATTCCACAGTTCTCCCTTAAAATTCAAGAAACAACATTTCAATGGTATACCTATGTATACAAATCAATTGCAGTATTTTTTAACTTCGGATTTAACTCGACGAATAAAGTTCCCGAATTTTATCTTTAACATTTTGGGACATGCTCTAGCTCATTGAAAACAGGGCTGTACTTTTTGACCGTTTTGACTCATTTGTGCTATTCTGACATGTTTTATGCTACATTTTCGTCACTGAACATCTTATATGTATGAATACAAGGTGAATTTTTCTCGTTTTATGGCATCTATCAAATTCATCCATCGTGACGATAGTTCTTTGCCTTGATATTTTGTAACATGATCGTTTTACCACCGCTAAATGCATCCAATTTTTTGCATATTACTATAAATATAGCAGTTCTCTAATATCTTTGTATCGTGATTTAAGGACAGGTTATGGTCGTCATAATCGCCCATGTGTTTATGATGTCGTAACGCCTGTGCATCATCGTAATGCTCGATCAACTGATCCGAAAATATCCACAAAAGTCTTAGAAAATTACACCACAAGAATAAAAATTTGCAAAAACTCAGCTCAAAATTAATAACCTTGTAGAAGAGTGTACTTGCAATCTGCGGAGATACTTGCAAGTATTGGTATCCCGAAAATTTCCGATCTGGAGATTTTATTCAAACTTGTCATTACTATTAATGAGAATTTTAAAAAAATGGGTCTCTCAATTCTGTCGGTCTGTCTGTATGTATGGTCGACTGCAGCCTAAAAGACTCAACGAATTTTGTTCGGAATTAACGGTATTTTACTAATGGCCGATTTTGAAAAAAATCGATTGTCTCGAAAACGGCTCAAACGATTTTGATTAAATTCGATATTTGAGTTACGGTGGACATATGCTATCAGATGACGTATCACATTTTCGCCAAAAAATACGTATAACTGTACTTTACTTACTAACTGGTTCTTAAAAATTGATTATTTCTCGGCTATGGCTGTATCGATTTCGTTCGAAATTAATATTTAAAATAACTGAAAAATATTGCGAATATTATCAAGTTTTGGAAAACTGTCAATTTTTTTTTAATTTTAACCGATTTAAAAAAAAAAATTCAAATCTGAGTTTTTGCAGATTAACAACATACATATATAAACATAGGTGCAAGTACGTGCGACCCAGTGGTGCACTTTATTATGACTCCTTATGTCTGTATGCAATAGTTTTATAATTCTGTAATCATCAATATTAACCTTCTGTGAATGAAAAGGTTGTCATTGACAAGTTCAAGAACGCATTTAGTCTTATTTTCTTGCTCCTTGAGTAAGGCTTATCGACTATAGAAAAAGTCCACGAAAGCAGTGCTGAGATGCGTTCTACAATCATGATTAAGCATGCTACTACCTCTCATATGATATCAAAAAATTGTATTCATTGTACTATTTAGCTATACACTTAGACCGGGAGTCACCAAGACAGACGACGCTCAGGAAGGCCAGAAGCTACAACTGAACGCGAGAATAGGCTTAAGACAAAAACCAACAAACAAAATAGACAGAAGACTGCGCCAACAATTTGCGCAAATTTTAACAAAAATTACTGCAGTAAAAAGATATTTAAAAGAAGTTGAACTATTTGGACGTTTAATCGTGAGAAAATCATTGCCGACTTCAAAACAAGAAGAAAAGTTTAGAGAAAGACTTAAAAAACTACAATACTTTGAGCCGACGCATCCAAGTTTGAGCAGCTTGGTAAAAAAAATTAAGGATTAACGTTCATCAAACGCTAAAAAATGCTGTCGGGTTATATGGTGTCAACCATTAAGCATGGCCGCGATGCCAATGTGGTTTGGGGATGGTGCCCTGCTAGTGGAGTAGGAGATTTGGTTGGCATAGATGCTATTATGAAGAAGAAGTAGTACAAGAAGATGCTCTGCTCTAAACTTTCCAGGAGCTGCCTTAAACTAGGTAATGTGGAGTACTTTGCTAGATTGCTGGAACATTATCCCAACATATACGGCTTTTTGATAGAAACGGATTTAAGTGGTTCTTGATTTTATTTAATAAAAAAACTTTCAATATTTTTCTTTGTTCTCATTTTGAATCCAAATATGTATTCTCAAACGAGGGTCTTTAATTTAACTTTGTTTGAATGCGCTCACGATGCCCGGAAACTTTTGGCTGGCATTATATTTTATGGGATCTATCCTGGTAAGTAGGTCATAATAAATTTTTTTGTAATACTTCAGTATTTGTAGGTTTTGTTATTGACTAAGCTATCGCCTTTTCCTTAACTGTACTATGTACTATCTACGAATAATTAATCAAAGTTAGAGAGAGTAAGTACCTTAGGTCGTTTTGTCCACACCTGATGTGGCAATAAAGGAAGTGGAAGATGTGTTTTTATCAATCGGGGTGATGGATGCCCTTCAGTTATTGCAATGGAGTCAAAAACATTACGTGGAAACAAGCATCCAATTCTATAATAAAAAATAAATTACAAATCAAAGCAAATGTATAGATTATGCACTCACTCTAAAAATGGTGACCTCTCATCAAGATCTGTTGATAGGGCATTTTTAAAATCAAATGAGTTTAATATTAACCATACCATCTCCTGCATCCATGTAGTTCCACATTTTGGCAGTGTGACAAGCCAAACATCATCGTCTCTCACTACTAGTTCATGTATTCTTTCTAAATTATCTTCATTGTCTTTGAAAAATTTACAACAACGATTCTTCCAATCTTTATCAAGCCACATAGATGGGAAGCGTTTCGGAACAACACTGATCCACTCCATTCGAGAGATTAATTTCAAATGCGTTTTCAGACAATATTGCTGAAAGAACAACTGTCAACTGTATTCTGATAGTAGTTCTTGCGAACGTTATCTAATGGGATAAGAAAGTTGAACAGATAACATTAAGAAAACAATCACATCAGGCAGACCAAAATCTAGTGTGCAATCACTCGTCATTTATTTATGAAGAAGTATTTTGATTCCCTATCTCATTGTACCCTATCCAGGGTATATTACATTTGATACGTAGTTTGTAACATAGAGAATTAATAGCAATAAACCCTCGAAATGAAATACATTTGTGATCAGCATCATCGTTCGTATATCACCACTTTTTGGGATTTAAACCTTGAGCTAAGCTTTCCAGAATCTGAAGCAGTATAAGTGCAAACAATTATTAAAATCCGTCCACAGACACGTTCACTTTTAAAAAATTCCGTTCATGTCCAGGTAAAATATATTAGTACGCCCACTTTTTAGGGGCGTATTCTTATAAAAACCATATATTGTTTTTTCAAAGCTAGATTAGTTTTATTGTGAATAACTCATTAGATTTCGTGAACTTCGCTTAAAAATTTTGGATGCCACTTCCACTTTCTGCTATGAAAAAGTTGTAACAACAGTTTTGTGACAAAATTTTTTAAAAATCGAGGAAATATCCTTATAGAAAGATATCATGCATCTGTTTTAAAAATTTTCTCAACACCACCTTCACTTTATTATGAGGAGTTAAAAAATGAGGATAGGGTGTCATACGATTCGTTCTAGATGGATTGTAATTTTTTCTATATGTTTTTTTGAGTTATACTATATTGTACAAGCAAATAAGATAGACCCATTAAACTACGGAGTACGCTGTTATAGAGTAATAAAACCATAATGAGCTTGATGCAGGCAAATATTAACTAGTCGTATTTAAAAAACTTTAAAATTTGGTACTATGTATGTATATGGGCCACATATACATACATAGTACCAAATTTTAACACCAAAAATTACGTTTGCCACAAACGTAGGCAGAGTGATATTATATTTAGCTTACTTATGTTTTTGCTTGAGTTGCGGTTTTTTTGCTTTATAATTTGTACGTGTGAAAGGGGATATGAATACCGTTATACTAATTTTAGGACACGTGTATTTTTGTGGAAAGGGGAGAAACAGAGATAAAGTCAGATTGGTGTAGTTGGTTTGAAACTCAGGTGGTATTAAGTTTCATTGAACTCCAAGGGTGGCGTCCAGATAACTGGGGAGTATTTTTGTTTTGCTATTATTGTCGTTGCTTATGATTCACAGTATTTTGTTCGGTCTTCCTGATGTCATCATCATGATCAAGTTGCATTTTAGCCATTTGACCACCCTACTGCCAGTGTTATGCCTTCGTAGTAGAGTTGACATAAGCTTTCGCAATTGATTGATTTTTTTATTTATTTCATGCGAAATAAATAGATGATTCTTGAGATCAGGATTCGAACAGTGAACCATGGCCTGCGGATGATGCATTTCATGTAAATTAAGGTTTTGTGAAGCCCCACAGTCATAGATAAGGCAAGAGACAGAAGAATTGTGCATAAGCTTTTTGAAATTAGACCCAATTTGCATAGTTCCAAACTCATTGCATTTATTTTCCACAATTCTATGGAGCTGCCCTCAGGAAACAGTATAAAGTTGTTAATGACACCACTACTGTAGTATAAATGGAAAAATCTATGCGCACTTCGCTGCACACAATAGCGCATGTTATTCAAAAAAGGACACGCTCACAGCAACATTTCAAAAGTATCTAGAAGAAGGAGTTTTGCCAGAGCCTACAGCATTTGGTACTGCTACCAAAGGGAAACGAACCACGAAACAGCGCACGATACTTGAACGTATTATATACGATAGATTGCTCGCTATTGCAGAGGAGAAAGGTGCATTGTTAGACTATCAGTTTGGGTTTAGAAAATCGCATTCCACCGTTGACGGTAGGCGACAGAAATGATACAAGGAGAAAGATGCTGGTGGGGAACAAAGGAATATTGTGCAGTAGTGACGTTGGACATTAAAACGCTTTTAACTACAGTAAAAGCGTTTTAAGTACTACAATATATCTGCGGAAGTCCCACAAGGACCGGTACTGAGACCCCTCTTATAGAACATCGTGTAAAGTGGAGTTTCGGGATTCACGTTAAAGGAACTTCTTTATCAAAATCCAGACCTCTGGGAGAAATTACGAAGAATAAATAGATATCTAATGAAATAGAAAAAAAACCTTTTTTATAATATGAAGGCGTTGTTAGGGAACGGCTGAATAGTTAGGATGATGAGTAACGGAAATATTAAGCAACTTCTATCAATACCTCTCCCATCCCTTGCGATTCATTTCGGCACGTGAGACGATTTTGGGGTCTATTTTGTTCCTTTAGGTTAGGTAAGGATCGACTGTGCGAGTCTGTATATAGAATGAAGAGACACTTACTAAGAATCACGGATGTCAGATGCCTCCAACACTTCACACACAGCTTTAACTGGTTTAGCGAGTAGATCTCGAAAATTCGGAGAACTACTTCTGGTTTAAGTGTGTCTACGCTCTATTTGCTGGCAGTCACTCGAACAGTCGAAATTTTGTCACAATTTTTCCGAAACGCTTTGCACAAGTGATATACTACAGATAAGCTTATAAATTTATCCAGCATCTAAAGGGACAGATGGCAGTAGTTGAAAGTGAAATAAAGAATTCTAAAACTATTCCTTATGGATTATTCCAAAACCTATACTTGAAAAAGCATTGGACGCAGTTTAATAATCAAATCACTACATTTAAAACTACCTTAACTTTGGAATTTTCCCAGAGGGCTGGATTTTGATATAGAAGTTCCTTTATTATTCTTAAAGCAATTTAAGATGTCATCTAAAATCGCCAATGTCTCAAAGAAAGTGTTAGCATTTGACCAAAGATATAGTACATCAAATTGGAGAAGGTTCGTAAAAAATGATGCTGATACTAATTAACTAAGAACTGTAGGCGGAAGTTATAGGAATAATTATTTACAAACAAAACAGTGAGTTAACTTTTCTGCTTATTCATTCTTTTTCAGTAAAATAAAAATAAACATTTGGAATTTTTGAGGTATGCATTTTTTATTTCCCCAAAAGCCCCTAAAATTTCGATCGGTTATAATTATATCTTGTCATGCTCATTTGAATGTCAGTTCTCCTGACCGTCAATACATCACCAATCTTAAACCCTAAAATTTTAACTAGGAAAACTAAATTTCATAAGTTTAAATTTCAATAAGTTTTCTTAGAACCCAAAACAGATCAAGTGTTAAAATTTAAAAAATCTGCTCTTAAACCCGCCCACTTTGCTTTTGAGAGCGAACGTTCAAAGAAAAAATGTGCTAACAGATTGACTGGGTCTTTAATTTGTCTTTAAACTATGGGGTCCCAAATTCAAGTACTTTGCTTCTGTATCTAATATTCTCTAAGAAATTAGGTTAAAAATCTCACAGCCTCTTCAGAAAAATAAACATTTTCTATTCAAAAGCTGATTAGTTTTCCATGTAAAGAGTGTCCCAAAATTCAGACAAAATTTGAGTTTTGCGGCATTTGTGCGGTAAATTGTTGCCAACAAAAAAAAAAAAAAAAAAACGGGACAGCTTACATTTTCGGGTTATTAAAAATGGAGCGCTACACGAAAGAACAATGCGTTTCCATTGTTGAACAATATTTTAAAAATAATGTCGGTTTGATAGCTACATTTCGAAATTATCGTACAAAATATGGTCGGCATAGTGATTTAACTTCATGGGGCGGGTTTTCGTTATGCGCACTGAGCAAATTTTTTTTTTTTTTTTATTATTTTTCTGGCTTAAAATGACCTGAAAAACATAAATATAATATTTTTTTCTTGAGGAAATGAACATTTTTTTTTCGCATGTTTTTCACTTGTTTATAGTTGAGAATAGTGTTGCCAGTTTAAGTGAAAATCACCTGGCGCTTTAAACGAAGTTACAAAGTTGAATAAGTGTATACCAAAAACTGTCAGGCAGGCGCCTATAAGAAAGTCTAAGTCGCTTCGCTCGCTAACAGGATTCTAACCCATTTTTCCGCAGGGTTTAGCCGCACACGCGACTTCGTCGCTCCGCTAAGGGTATGTCAACAACTTTCAGGCAGGCGCCTGGAGCTAAAGTTTAATTATATTTACTCTGGGGTATTTAGCAGTATAATATTTTCAGTCAATAAAAAAAAAGAAAATATAAAAAAAAAAGACAAAATTAACTTTAAATTATTTTAACTTTGGGACATATGGCAATACCTATAATATTTTCCAACATTCATTCTTCAGCAACAGAAATCACTTAGCACAAGCGTTATGCGAAGTTTTTTTTTGTTTTTGGATTGCGCCAGGGATGTGTAATCTCCATAGATACTACTATCCCGAGTGCTACTAGCATGGACGATTCGCAAACCTGAGTAATCGATGCCAGGAATACACCTACGTACTAAACACACACCCTACACACTTCAACCACTCTCCCCGCGGGACTGCCGTTAGGTATTACTTCGCGGGTTGGTTAGCAGTTTATGCTATGCTTCTTCTGTCAGCTTCTTCCGCTGCTTCAGTTGCTCTTCTTAGCTTTTCTATTCTCCGCAGCTCTTTTTGTAGAGTTGTTACGAAGGAACATATTGCCATCCAATTCTCTTCCGACCGTAACATATGGTCGAGGAGTAATGACGGACTTGGCAGAGTAATTCTCCATGCCGTGAAACGTGTGCAGTAAAACACTGCGTGCTCCGTATCCTCATCTTCACCTGGGCATTCCAGGCAGGATGGTGAGTTGTCGTCTCCAAATCGTTGTAGGTATTTGCGGTAACCACCGTGGCTAGACTGCGTTAGATGGTAGTTGCAGTCTCCATGCTTTCGACTTATCCAATCTTGAATTGTCGGTATAAGTTTGTCCGCAAGGCCTCCGCCCAGACTGGGGCGTCATATAACAGAACTGAGGTGAAAACTCTAGAGAGTAGAATCCTTCGAGCGTATCCAGGTCCACCGATGTTAGGCATGATACGAGAGAGAGCTCCCTGCATTTGCGATGCTTTTTTGGTAACAAAATCAACATGCGTTTTAAACCGTAGCCTGTTGTCCAGCATCACTCCAAAGTATTTAACTGCCTCTTTCGACCTGATGGTTTGGTTACCAACCTGAAAGTTGGCAAATTCGACGGCTTTCCGGCTGGTTATAAGAACAGCTTCTGTTTTATGGTCAGCTAGTTCTAGTCCGGCGTATATTAGCCAATCTTTTATCCGGGCAATTGCTTCATTTGTAGCTGATTCTACTACACGGATCCGTTTAGTTACTGTCACGACTGCAATGTCATCGGCGAATCCAATTATTGTTACTCCCCCAGGTAGCGCTAATCGTAGGACTCCGTCGTACATGATGTTCCACAATAGTGGCCCTAAAACCGATCCCTGTGGAACTCCCGCAGTTACGTTGTAGTATTTTACCCCTTCATCGGTATTGTACCTCAGCTTCATGTTGTTGAAGTAGTTCGTCACTATCCGTAGCAGGTAATATGGCGTATCCATCCTGGCAAGTGACCTTCTAATAAACGACCAGTTCGCAGAGTTAAATGCGTTTTTAACGTCCAGCGTTACTACTGCACAATACTCCTTTGTGCCGTAGAGCCATCTTTCTCCTTCGATGGCACCTTTGGCGATATCGACTACCGCTCTTATGGCATCAACAGTAGGTCGTGCTCTTCTGAAGCCAAATTGGTGATCTGAGATGGCTCCTTTCTCTTCTGCTACTGCGAGTAATCTATTATAGATTATCTTCTCGAGGATCTTTCCCATGGTGTCTAGTAAGCATATTGGGCGATAGGATGATGGTTCTCCTGGGGGCTTCTTTCCTTTTGGCAGTAGGACCAAATGCTGCGTTTTCCATTTTTCGGGAAAGGTTCCTTCTTCAAGGCACTTCTGCATTGTTGTTATGAAGAGGTCTGGTCTTTTTGTTACAGCTGCCTTTACTACCTTATTCGGGATGCCATCGGGTCCCGGCGCTTTGTTGTCACCTATCTTGCTGCATGCCCTTAGCAGCTCCTCGTGAGTAATTAAAGGAATATCTTCTGGATTGACTTCTCGTTTAATATAGCACATAGCAGCAGGCCTTTGAGGAAAGAGGTGCTCTACTATGGATCTCAGCATTATCGGACATGTTATTTGAAGAGTCCTATAGCCCTTTAATTTCGTCATCACCATTCTGTATGCCGAGCCCCATGGGTTAATGTCAGCTTCTTGACAGAGACGTTACAGCGTTATGCGAAGTGAACGCATCCATTTGTGCAGTTTGTATATGTACATGCACTTTTCTGTGAAAATTGAAAATTTTAAAATTAAAAAAAAAAATAGAAAAAAAAGTTTCCGCCGAAAATTCTTTTACAGTACATCTTAGAATAAGTCAATTTAAATAAAAAAAAAAAAAATTTGCTTCATGCGCATAATGGAAACCTCAGCCAACTTCATCAACTATGAAGAGATTAATTCGAAAACTCAGGGAGACGGATCAATTAGTGAACTTAGACACTCTGGCCATCCTTCAACAAGTCGTTCAACATAAAACATCGAAGCAGTTCGTGAGAGTGCGTATTCTCACGAAAGATTTGCACCTTCATGCATACAAAGTGCATTGACTCAAGAATTGAAGCCTACTGAACACGCACAGCGAAGTGAGTTGAATTGATTATGGAACAACAACAAGTGGATGCTGATTTTTCAAACAATAACGTCTTCATTGCTTTGTTAATCGTCAAAATTGTCGAATTTCAAATGTTCTGACAATCCACTAGTGGATGTTGAGAAACAAATGCACAACAACAACGTGTCACTGTTTGGTGCGGATTTTGGGCTGAATGCATCATCGGACCATTCTTCTTTGAAAATGAGGCTGGTCAGGCAATAACAGTTAAAGTTGCTCGCTATCGCGACATGATAATCCAGTTTTTTGTACCTAAATTGCAAGATATGGACGACATGTGGTTTCAACAAGAAACTATATGGCCATATGCCATACAGCCCGAGAAACAATTCAATTACTGCATGTGTGGTCAGAGTTGGCCGCCCAGATCATGCGATTCTAACCCTGTTGGACTTTTTTCTTTGAGGTTTTTTGAAGTCTAAAGTTTGACCACCCACGCCTTGTAGGAGCAAATTGATCGCTGTATCAAAGAAATTGCATATGTGCGAGCAAAGCCGTGATACATATATAGTATTCCATACATAACCTTATACTTATATATTATATGAATCAATAAAACATTTACAATTTCTAATTAAAAACTTGTGTTTTCTATCGAAATTACTTATTGCGTGAATTTTGGGACACCCTTTATAAGCCGGAAAAAGTCGCACTTAGAGAATACATTCATGATTCGAATGCTTCTAAAATTATACATATTGTAGCATAATAATAACTACGCTCCCTAAAAGTATGATGCAACAAATTCCGAAGTGTCTTTTCATTCTGGCAGAATTTTGGTCCGAACTGTCCTTTCTTTCGAGCTTCGTGTCTGCGATGAAGTCTCCACAGCTCATGTCAACGAAAGAGACGGATAATATCACGGATAAGAGGGAATTATAACTGCAAGAATTATTACATCAGAATTTCTCTTGTTCCAGTGGTCGAAGAATTTGCTAGAAGTTTCTGGCTATCAGAAACTTCTGCTATATAAGGACAGATGGCGATTGAGAAGGTGCAGTAGTTGGTTTAGAACCGTGGCGAAGAGATTGGAAAAGTGATAATGGGCGAAGTTGTAATTTTGTGATAAAATGAAAGTTGAGAGTTAACAAGAAGAAGTAATTAGTTTGGATTTGTGAATTAAGTAATTGAAAGGAGATAAAGTGATTTGAGAGGAAAGAGACCTTGTAAGAAAAGAATTTGCGAAGAATAGTATAGTGTGAACTTGAATTGTTCTATAGACTAGAAAATAAAGAAATAAATTTCACAGAACATCGTTTTATCTACTCGAGCCGTAGCTTGCATATTACAATATCTACGAGTACGTAAAAAGAAAAAAAGTGAAGGAAAATTTCCAAATTTTGTTCTCATTCAAGTACGGATACATACAAGTAGCAATTAAAATATAATCAAGCGATTTCATAACAAAAGATTACCTGCTACCCAATTTATCTCATTCGGTTGAAAAAAAAAAAAAAAAAAAAAAAATTAGCGTTTCTTACTGGTTCCATTGTTCGTTTTGTGGGCAAAGAAAGATGATTGATATTGAACCTATTATTGTTGAATATTTCCGAAACAACATCAACTGATTACTCCCCTCTTTCATGTAATACCGATAGCAATTACAGAATGAAACGAGAGAAGTGAGGAAAACGAGTATGAGTATGTACCATCTCTTAGAGGAAAAGTTTGGTTATTGGTTACTTGCAGTGCAAGTACTCATAGTGATCAGTTTGTGTTGTAAAGTCACTGACATTCTATTAAATTTAGACAGGCTATTCTGAGTTTCAATAAATTTTTTTTTTTTAAAGAGTTCAACAAGTTAAAAATTCAACATGCATCATGTAAGATCAAGATAAAAAAAAAAAAATACATAAAAATACATAATCCACTCTTGCTTTCAATAGATAGCCTTCCAATAGATACTCCATAAGCTAAGGCCGGGTCCGGGTGTTTGTTTACATTAATCTACATAAATTCATAAAAGAAAGTTGGGAATGCGAGTTAAAAAAAAAAAAAACAAATTCAACACCTCCAGACGCACATTTTAACAAAGCCGAAACTTTCTTTTTGGATTGACTTCATAAAAGTTTCGCGGTTATTTCCAATAAGTGTGACATAATCACTTGAATTTAGATTCAGTTTATACCACTGTTCTCACAAGATGCAGCCCTTAAACTGCCTGTAGTTAAGAATTCACTTCTGGACACAAAGACAACGTGAACTGCAGTAACCCTGCGGATGCAATACAAATCAATTGATAAAGTTGAGACGTCATATTTGGAATGTTTAACAAAATCAATCCAAAATCTGTCTCTGCCAAGTTCATCTTTGCGTGACTGTGGCAGTCTATTGGTATCCATTGATTGCTCAAGTTCGACCAATTTTTCGGTGCACCACAGATTATATAGGATTCGTTAAAGTGACGGTTACTCTGTAAATTTTAAATACAAATAGTGAAAGCGACAACCATCGAATAAAAAGTGTTTTGCAAATTATATAACAAAAGACCATAAAGGAAAGTGGTGTACATAGGTTACCAAGTGAGATATAATAAATAGGTCACTTTGAATCAGATTCTCTTCCTCTTTCTTGTATCGTTTTATTGGAATTCTTTTTTTTTTTTCTTTTTTGTTCATGTGTACACGTTTTTTGGGTGCGCTTTATTTGTTTTTCTCAGATGCCTACACAATTCTTTCGCGACGAGCCGGTTCTTAATGAACTCATACCCAAGATGATAATAACGGGTGGATACACATCAGTATATACGGAAGAGGCTCCTAGTGTCCCACTTGTTGGCGATTGGAAGAAACGATATTGCACTTTAGCTGAATCATTTATTCCCATATTGGACAGGGTGCATAATTTTGAGGTAAGAGATACCGACGTATGGATCGTCACGAGCCCAAAGTGTGGCACAACATGGGCTCAGGAAATGACCTGGTTGATATTGAATGACTTTGACTTCGAGAAAGCGAAAGAAATTGATCTAACTATACGGTCGCCATTTTTGGAGTAAGATCTTCTATTTAGGTATGGAAATGGTACCATTCTAAGTTGAGTTTTATTCATAGATTCAATGGTGTTGTGTCAAATGTGACCCATGATACAATGAAGCAAGCTGATGAAATGGAATCACCACGGTTGATCAAGTCACATTTACCCATACAACTTTTACCGAAACAACTGTGGACTAAGAAACCAAAGGTAAGCAACTATTGTATAGAATAGCAAATATCATTACGCAAACATACCTCAACTTCTAATTTGTAAATACACTGGTAGACTCGTGCGGCTTCGCGGGAGCCAACAAATAATTTATGATTGTGATATCCAGTTGAAGCCTTTCATTCTACCTCTTGTTTTTTATTGTTTCGTGTTTTATTCACGAAGTGATATGCATATTGTGTATATAGGAAAAAAAAAAATCCTTTGTGCCACCCAAAAATTACGAAAATCGAAAACCTGACTACGTTATAGCATCACAATTGTTCCATACCATAGTGTACAAAGCATTATCTTTCTAGTTAATCTAGGGACGTATGATGGGTGCTAAGGGTCTTAAATAAATAAATAAATATTTTGACGCCATCTTCTCGCAGCCACTCGTGCTGTGCGCCTCACAAATGGTTGGAACCTACAGTTGTGTGCCGTTTCCGAAGGGCAATTTTTTTTCGATTGAGAGAAGCTTTTTCATGACAAATTTTACTCTCGGATGTTTGTCAGACGTTCGCGAGAGGTGGAACCGTGAGAAAATTTGTATTTTTTTTTTTTGTATTTTCTTGGGTTCAAACCTTGAAGCTCTTGCTCAGTGATCGCGCACTTAACCACTGATCCACGGTTCCCGAAGGGCCTTACTTCCGGAAATCTCAGCTCTCTAGTTCATTTGAGTGTCTATGCAGCCCTCAGAAAGGCTGCAGTCATAAATATTGGTACACGCATTTTTGGTGATCAAATAAAAAAGAATAAGTATTTTGTGTTTAATCAATTTATTCGAAATGGCCGCCATTTGCATATACATATGCAGGTCTGGAGTCGGTCTGGCCTCTCATCGATCGCAGCACACACCTCGTCCATGGGAAAATTGTTCACTGCATGGATTCAATATTTTGGTGTCCAGTAGAGAACAAGCCATTGCCTCTAAAATAGACCGCAGCTTATAATCCAAGCGTCTACTGCTATGAAGTCTGGTACATTGTTTTGGAGTCACCCTTGTTTTGTTTTAGCTTTTTAGCTGGCTCATTCGGCCGGGCATAGAATCTGTCATTTTGCTTATTGAACGATTCCTCGATAAAAATTTTCATTCTACGCGTACCGGCGGAGTAGGGAAAATTGTTCACTGCATGGATTCAATATTTTGGTGTCGAGTAGAGAACAAGCCATTGCCTCTAAAATAGACCGCAGCTTATAATCCAAGCGTCTACTGCTATGAAGTCTGGTACATTGTTTTGGAGTCAACCTTGTTTTGTTTTTGCCTTCTTAGCTTAGAATCTTAGAATCTGTCATTTTGCTTATTGAACGATTCTTCGATAAAAATTTGTTCATTCGTAAATACAATTTTCCTGCCACCATTTTAAGCATACCGGCGGAGTAGGGCTTTCCATCTTTCATTCAGTTTTTGCTTTAATTGGGCCGTGAGTAAGTGACCAGAGTGTCTTTTATATACGTTGAGTCCCAAATCTTGTTTCATAATGCGAGACATTTATTTCTGAGATATCTTCATTTCTCGTGACAAGATTTTCTGCTTTTGCAGCGTTTTCCGATTAATCTTGACTTTACCATATATGATCGCCTGTGAAATTTTGACAGTGCAAGGACGTCCGGTTCGGTATACAAAATTTCGGTTGATTCCAAACGGTCGCAAGGTCCGGAAAATATCGCCTCTTTCCATATTACACTTGTGAAGCCCAATTACCACGACAATATCAATATCACCCCATCCATATTTACAAATGACTATCTTTTTGCGCGTTAACTTAATATTTATGTCACTCATTGAATACCTGTCAATATAGAATGGATGTGTTCAATACTACTTCACGATGAGTGCGTTTAAACGTGTACCAGTATTTATGACATAACTAGCTATATGGATTTTTCATTAAATAGAAATACGTTTCATTTTGAATTTTCAAAAATTCTCTAACAAGTAACGTACCGTTATAAAACTTATTTTCTAAAAACAGAAATTTCAAAATCGCTCTTTATTAAAGTACCGTTAATTTTGGGTTTCAAATGAAATCAGATGAATCATCAGATATGATGTTTGAAGTAAATCCGTCCGTCTGTCGGCAGACAAAATTGAGAGACCCACATTTTTGCGTTCCTCTATTATAGCAATGTCAAATTTGATCGAAATTACGGAACCAATACTTGCCCTTATAAGTGGTGATTTGGTCACTCTTGTATTGACGATGGACTATTTTTTATACAAAATCTAATCTCGAATGGAAAGAAAGATTATTTGCTGGGATTTGCATAAAGAAGAAAACATTTGATCCTAGAATATGGTTTTAGCCACCAACGCTCTATGTCAACGTTTAGCAGACGAGCAGGGATCTCCCAAATTTTTAACGGGAATCTAAAACTTTTTGTAGAAATTATAAGAGCTACACATCTCTGATGGAATTCTTCGCTGCGCCCTAGGTTAGGTTAGGTTGGAGGGAAGTGCACTTAAGTGCTTATCACGGGGACCATCCGGTCCATTGTGTTTCCCTTTTTGTTGTGTGGAACCTATATTAAAAACCTTTGTCCTGTAGTGGATTCTGTTGCAAACCAGACTGCGCTCTTTATGAAGCCCCTCATGTTCCCAAGTGGAACTTGTACAAGATTCCCTAGTTCGTCAAAAAGCCTGTTTCCCAAACGACGGAGGCGGCGGTTTTGAAGATTTGCGCCCTAAGTTAGCAGACTTGCCATAGGATGGTGAAAACATGCATCGAAAATCGGGGTGAGAGCGCTAAACTCGATTTGTTGCTGGTGATTAGGTTCATTTTTTTTCTCAGTCAATACTTTGCTAAATGGGATAGAAATATTGACTTCAGGACACGCCCGTTCCTTTTTTCTTTTCTTTTTTGGAAGGAGAAATCTTCTAAAAGATACTGGCGAAATACTTGGTTGGTCAGTATGCCGGATTTCTATTGACTAAAACCACCTCCCTTTTATACCCTTTTTTCTATACCCCGCAGTACCACCTCTAGGTATTCCTTCGCGGTGCAGGAATTTAGCAATTCTTTCTTTTTTCAGATGTCTACGTAACCAGTTTCTTGGACTATCCTTCTCCTTTCTCCATCTCTCCTTCTTTCCCTCTCCAGTCTTCTAAGTTCATTCGAGATGTATTTTGTGTAGGTGTCTACTGCATCCCATTTTGCTTGCGACTGTAGCATGTGCCCTATTATGTTTTCAGGGTTTGGTATTGCTTCTAGTTTCCTATGTAGGATTTCTCTCTGAAGTTGGAATTGTGGGCATTGAAAATACACATACTCAACGTTTTCTTGTCCTCCCTCGCAGTACGGACAATTGGTTGTGTCGTCGAGTTTAAGCTTATGTAAGTAGGCACGAAAGCATCCATGGCCACTTAGCATTTGAGTCATGTGGAAAATTAGCTCTCTGTGTTTACGCTCTATCCAGTCGTTCATTGTCGAGATAAGTTGGTACGTCCACCGACCTTTATTTGATGCATTCTCACTTACATGCATACAAGCTTAGTATCGACCACCACACCCAAATACTTGATTGCTGGTTTCGACTTATTCTCGTGTCCACCTACAGTGATGGTAATTGTTTCGCACTTTTTCCTGGTGCTGATAAGCACCACTTCCGTTTTATTTTTGGCAAGCTTTAGGCCTACTGAAGTAAGCCATTTTTGGACTATCTAAATAGTGTCGTTACTGATTTGTGTAATTTCCTCCAAAAATTTGGTCACTACGACGATGGCGATGTCTCAGCAAATCCTACGATTTTTGCTTCTTCTGGTATTGATAATCGAAAAATGTCACCATACATAATATTCCACAATAGCGGTCCTAAGACCGAGCCTTATGGCACCCCACCCATGACTATGTATTTCTTAATACCTTTATCTATATTATACAATATGATCCGTTGCCTAAAATAATCCATTATTAACTTCTGTGGAACTCTCTTGTTCCTTAGAGCAGCCAAAATATGTTCCCAGTTTGCGGATTTGAACGCATTTTTTATGCCTAATGTTATGACGGAGCAGTACTTTTTTTTAGCCTCCTTTCCATCTTCAGCCATCTATGGCTTTCTGTTCAGTGTCAACTACCACCTTGAGTGCATCTATCGTAGACCATCCCTTACGGAAGCCATACTGGTGTTTGGCTAGACCTCCTGAATTTTCAATGGCTGCTTTTAGCCTGGTACCAATAATCCGTTCCAGTACTTTTCCAGCTGTATCCAGCATACAGAGTGGTCGATAAGATGATGAATATCCCGGCGATTTATTTCCTTTAGGTAGGAGGACCAATTTTTGCAGTTTCCATTGACTCGGAATCACTCCTTCTCGAAGGCATGAATTGTATAGTTCCAGAAACAATTCCGATCTGGTTTTAATTGCTGTCTTCAGTGCTACGAGTATATTGGATACAGCACCTGGGCCAGGTGGTTTTCTGTCTCCAAATCTGCTGCAGATAGTAATTAGTTCTTCTCTTGTTACCATAGATATCAGCTGGGTTAGTGCTAGCTGTTCGTTACTTAATTGCATTTCCCGTTGGCTTTGGGAAGAGCCCATTAACTATCTTGCGAAGCAGATTCGGGCGTGTTGGTGGTGGTTGCTGGAATATTTTAAGTTTTTTCAAAACTGCTTCATCACATAATTCCAAGAAGCATCTAAGTTCTTTTTTTTGGATGGCTTATTTTAGTTCCGCGCTCTCTGTATCGATTTTGCAATTCTTCGAACGTGTCTCTTCCTCTAGACCGTTGGTACAGCCTTCTCATGCGGTGGCATTCGGAGCGTAGTTGCGCTATATTCTCATTCTACCAGCGGACTGAAGTATATTTACGTTTTCCCTTCTTTCGCACCATAGAGACATGGCAAACATCTGTAAGTTGTCTCATTATATGTTTCGCCTTGTCTATCGCTGAGCCTGTCAGTGCTGTGTCCTCCAGCATAAGTCGTATTTGGAACTGTACGAGCAGTATTTCTGTTCATTTTGATCTCAAACAGTATTGGCTGATGGTTACTGTGGGTGTAGTGGGTGCTTACTTTCCACGGGGTGTTTTGGGCTAAGCAACAGTTAACAAACGTGAGCTCTATAATCGAACCCACTCCGTTTCGATTAAATGTTTTTTCCTGGCCATTGTTAGCAAGAGTTATGTCAAATGCGGCGAAGGCTTGTAACAGGCAAATTTGTTCTGGAACTTCCCCACTCTGTAGCCCAGGCATTAAAATCACCAGCTATGAAATTTTTTTTTTTTTATAATTTGCACGTGTTAAAGGGGATATGAATACCCTTATACTATTTTTTTTTAGAACACGTGCGTTTTTGTGGAAAGAGGAAGAGACAGAGAGAAAGAAAGATTGGTGTAGTGGGTTTGAAACTTAGGTGGTATTAAGTTTCTGCTAACTCCAAGGGTGGCTGTCCAGATAACTGGGGAGTATTTTGTTTGTTTTCGCTATTATTGTCGTTGCTTATGATTCACAGTATTTTTTTCCGTCCTCCTGATGTCATCATCACGATCAAGTTGCATTTTAGCCATATGACCACCCTACTGCCAGTGTTATGCCTTCACAGTAGAGTTGACTTAGCTTTCGCAATTGATCGACTTTTTTTATTTATTTCATGCGAAATAAATAGATGATTCTTGACATCAGGATTCGAACCGTGAATCAACAGCGTGACAAGCGATGATGTTACCACTACACCACGGCCACCAATAGGGCTCCGGTCTCTGACATCCAAAGTAAGTCTGTCAAGGAAGTTTTCAAATTCTTCTATTGTGAGACTCGGTGGAGCTTAGCAGCTGTATATGTGTATGCCATTGATTTTGGTTCGTACGAAGCCAGTCTTAGGTACCGCCTCTGTTTCCTGGAAAGACTTATTGCTGCAGGTCCAAATCGCAGCTTTCCCTGTACTGTCAGTCACCCATCTATTTCGTTAGGCGCGCGCAAATTATAAAAAAAGAACTTATCAAACTACATATTGAAATTTACTTAATAAATACAAATTTGATTGCAGATAATTTATGTCTTCCGGAATCCAAAAGATGCTGCAATTTCATATTATCATCACTGGCGGGGCATGGTCGGCTACAAGGGTAGCAAAGAAGAATTTATGCATACCTACATGGACGGCTATGTAAACTTTAACCCTTTCTGGTCACACGTCCTAGACTTTTGGTTCCTTCGCGACCAACCAAATATTTACTTCACTAGCTACGAACGTATGAAATTTGACCTACGTGCTGTTATATCCGATGTGTGCCAGTTTCTTAATAAGAAAATATCCTTCGATCATATGGAAGAACTTGTCGATCATCTGTCATTCGATAAAATGAAAATCAATCCAGCTTGTAACCATGAAAAGGAATTCCAGAGCATAAAACAAGCCGCTGGAGTTGAAGTCGAAGAATTTAGGTAACCATTCAAATATTGACTTCGTGTATGTTTACTTTCATATAAATTTAATTGCTTAGTAGATTTGTGCGGAGGGGAGTAGTTGGAAGTCACAAGGATGAGCTGCCAAAGGAAATCATTGAGGAATTCGATGAATGGACCGAAGATAATTTGAAAAATTATAATTTAACGGTGGAGGATATAATATCCTACTGCAAATACGAAAACTAGATTTTCGATTTAATCTACCTATAGAATGAATTTAAATATATAATTGTTTAATGGTAATGAATTTATATTAATAAAATAATTAATTGTTTTTAGTGGAAATTGCTTAGTTCGGTAATTACATTTTTACAAAACGTTTATAAACAGGGCAGGTCGCCAGTATACCCAGTTCTCAGTAGGTTTGACTATCTAATTACCAGTTACCAATGATGTTGTACTAGGCAAGTTTAATGCTCGTATTAATAGGTGATTCCAAGTTCAGGTAGAGCCAAAGTGGAATTCGGGAGGAACAATGCCGGCATTTCATCCCTCATTTCGTTTTTGCAAACTTCAATTCTCGCGAGGTAATTTTCAATGACTTTTCGGCACATTTCTAGCTGTATTTCGGCCATAACTCCACACTTTTTAAGTGCTCCAAAGTTTGAGTATTATCTGCATAGATACGACCCTCAGCATAGCCCCACAAAAAGAAATCCAGCAGGGTTGGATCAGACGATCTTGGTGGTCAATTGATGTTGCGAAATCTCGAAATTAAACGGCCGAGAAATTTTTCGTGCAAATGGAGCCAAATTTGCTTCTGTTCTGTGGCACGAAGCCCCGACCTGTTGGAACCACATGTCGCCCACATCAATGTCTTCAATCATAGACCAAAGAAAGTTGGTTCTTATTTGACAATAGTGCAGAGATTCCAAGTAACAATAGCGCGTTCGTCTTTTTCAAAAAATTACGACCCGATCAGGGTGCCGGTCCACACCGCGCACCAAACTGTCACCCGTGGTGGATGCAATCGCATCTCAACGATGACGTTTGGATTCTCAGAACGTTTGTTTACGTAGCCGCCAAGCGATAAATGGGTCTCAGCTGATGGACATTTTCTTCGAAAAATCAGCGTCCATTTGTTGACTTTCCAGCATCCAATCGGTGTATCTTCCGCGCATTCTATGATCGGCAGGCAACAATTTTAATGCGTCGAGCGGTGGTTAAACGATCCACATTGTAAAATAGCAATCACTGTGGATGACAGATGGATTTGACAGATACCGTATGCCAGGGATGTGAAATTCCAACCTCGAAATGGAATACATTTGTAATGTATTGTATTTTTGGGCCATTTTAACTTGCTGCCTACAAAGAACAAATTTTGGTAGGTGGTATTGCAAATTTTCGATCAATCTTGGCTTTAATAGAAAAACTCCAAAATTTGTATTTCTTTTTCCTCATTTAATACAAGGAGAAAGTTTCGAAGGCACGCTCTAGTTAAGGTAACGTGGAAATACAACTCTTTTGGATGCTATGAAGTACCAGTCACAGAGTCGACGTTCTACAGTTTTATAACGAAAATTGTTTTGTGGAGATATCTTCATCTATGACTCCTCTTTGAATACATGTAAGTGTGGCACCTTACCGCTCTTACAATTAGGTGCCAGACTTTTGATTTTTAAGTCATAGAACAAGAACAATTTGCTTTCTTTCGGAGAATGCGAGAAGCCACATCCGATTTCAAAATTTCCAACTGATCTTTCGATTTCAGGTCAGTCTATCAGTCTCTCTGTCTCTTTAGTCCTTCGCACACTCTTAATTTAAACACCACCAAAGAGATTTCAATCTGAAAAGAAGTCTCACATAAAATCAAAAAATAACATACAGAAAAGTTACAATCCATCTGGAATGGATAGTATGCTACCCTATTCCTCATCTTCTAACTATCCTTAAAACGTGGCGTTGTCAAGCTTTTGGTTCATATGCAGCGAAATCTTTCTATTCAGAGGATATACTCTCGATTTTAAGACTAAGACTAAGACTTTTTCTTAGAACTTTTTTGGCGGTCGTGGCGGTCGCCATTTGTAACCGAAGGTCATGGATTCCGGTGAAATATTCACAATAAGACTTAATCATCACCGTAAACAACTTTGAGAAAGCAAAATAGATTTTTTTTTAGAAAACGCCCGCTAAAAGAGGGCGTGGCATTATACAATGTATGGACGAATTGTAGAGAATATGAAAGTCTATATATTTTGTTAAGGCTACATCACATTTCGACTGGCGACGATCATGCACCTGTTATCTTTCACATTTCAATTCCCATAATTCTATTCCCACGATTTATTTGTAATGTAAAATAGTATTTAAGCTAATATATTTTTGTAAATAAAGTCACTCGTCGAAAATCATTACACGTTTTACTAGATCAAAAGAGATCCTTTCATTTTGATGACCCCGACGTGATTTGAACACGCAATCTTCTGATCTGCAACTGATGTTCTAGTTGTATTATAATTGGGTTACCGATGTTGTTTGGATGTTGTTGCATGGTTTCACATTTTTGTTTTAATCTATTAAGGGCTTCTTTGAGCCCTTGATACTCCTGCCATTAGTTAGACATGTTGAAATAAACGAAGAGATTCCAATCATCAGTGATTAGACAAGCTTCACCTAGGTCTTCAAAGTATATCTCAGGGTTGTCTGCGAAAATTGTAACTTCTACTGGACTTGGTATTGTTGTTTGGCCCAATACGGTTCCAATTAGTAATAAACACATTAAAAGTGTTTTTAGTGGACTTATTTTTACCTTTTGTTTCGAAGAGGATTCTGGGTGTTTTCGTTTGAGGGTTGGAATATCATCGATAGTATTACGTTTCTGTATTGCAAGAAACCGGCCTTTCAGGGAGTTAGTTATTCTCGTCTTTCTTGATAGATCTTTAAGGTTGCTAGGAGATTCCTTTGGTGTGTTTTGCTGGATCTCATTAGGCAGGGGGCAGACCTTAGCGATGGATCTTCTTATTTTTCCAGTTGGGGTCCTTAACTCGACTACTCGAGCCATTTTGTCTTGTCCTTGGAATTGTTTTGATCACTCTGCCCAGTATCCATTTCAGGGGAGGTAGGTTATCCTCCTTTATAAGTACAAGTGTTCCTAGTTGAATACCTTCTTGAGGATGCTTCCACTTATACCGTTGCTGGATCTCTTGCAGATATTCGCTGCTCCATCTACGAAAGAACTCCCGGTGTATTGATGTTACCACGGGCTACGTGGGTGATGCTAGATGTCTTGCAATCAGGATCGATAATAGCAGTTAGTGGTGCACCAATTAAAAAGTGCCCTGGGGTAAGAACTTGTAGATCATTTGGATCCGTTGAAATAGGGGTTAATGGCCTCGAATTAAGGACTGCTTCTACTTGCACTAGGCTTGTGGTAAATTCTTCTTGAGTTAATGCTGCACCAGAAAATACTCTCCTCATGTGGTGTTTAGCCGACTTGACCGCGATTTTCCACAAACCTCCAAAATGTGGGGATCTTGGAGGACTTGGTTTCCAGTCGATGCATTTTTCGCTCCCATGAAGTTTGTTGCGTTGTCCGAAAATATTTTAGCTGGGCAACCATGTCGCGCTACGAATCTTTTTAGTGCTCCAATAAATGCTTGGGTCGTTAGATCGGTTACCAATTCCAAATATACGGCTTTTGTCGCAAAACATATGAAAACTGATACATTGGCCTTTATCCAACGTTTATGAATGGTCTTGAAGGTTGAACTCGTTATGGAGGTAAATTACCCATTAATTGCTCGATACTTCTTGGTTTTGCTTTGAAACATCGTATACAGTTGTGTACGATAGTTTGGGCTAGTTGCTTTCCTCTATACAATAGACCATTAGATCGCAGTGCTAGTTAACCCTACACAAATAATAAAGGCTATATTTTTCAGTTTGTAGTAAAATATTATAAGGCAACGGAAATACTCGCAGAACACGCCAGCGAAGGGAGGCAAATCGACTTTTGCTCGGACAGCAATGCAGCAATTAGCGCGTTCACAAACCTCATGTCGAAATCACGACTAGTAAGAAAAGCTAAATTGAACCTACTTGCCACTCGGAATAGAGTTCGTCTTACATGGGTACCGGGGCATGAAGATGTACCGGGAAACGAAAAGGCAGACGAACTGGCAAGGAAAGGAGAGGGCAACATAGAACTGAATCCTGATAAGACAATAGGGGTCCCTCTGACAACTATTAAAACAACAATCAATGAGATGATACGACAGGAGTTCAATAACTACTGGACGAATCTAGACACGTGTAAAGTGGCTAGATCTGTAATAACTAAAAGACCTCTAAACTCAAGCAGAACACAATTGAGATTGATGGTGAGACTTTTAATAGGGCACATCACTCTCATCAAACATTCGTTCAGATTTGGGATAGCTGATACAACACTCTGTGCTAACTGTGAGGAGGAGGAGGAAGATATACAAAACTTCCTCTGCCACTGCCTTGCTACAGCTGGGTTAAGACTGAAAATTCTGAGATCTCCAAGGATACCGGATATTACACACCTCAGCAAGAAAGGAATCGGGGATATTTTGGAATTCGCCAGACGAACAGTACGATTCCCCGAACGACATAGTTTCCCGTTGATACTCCCCATGATCCCAATACCTAAATCCCCCTCAACGCATAATTCCCAAAACACAGCACTATTTCTTACAGTTCCATAGACGAGGGGAACACAACGGGCCCAATGGAGGCCTAAGTGAAGAGCATAAGCTTACCTTCTTAAACCAACCAACCAACCAACCAACCAACCAACCAAAATATTAGAAATAAATGGCTTTTTTTAAAAGTGTGCGTGTCTGTAGACGGATTTTAAAAATCTGTACACTTGTACTGCTTCGGGTCCTGAGAAGGTTGTATACCACATTTTATATTGCTAGTTCAAAATTTATGGAACAAAAAGTGGTGATATACAGATACACTGGCCGACAAAATTCTTCGTACGATAGATAAGTTTCCAATATATTCCACATATATTTATGAACCTATTGTTTTATTATTTTTTTATTTCCTATCACTAAAGATGTTTTTATTACCCAAATCTTGTCCCTCATTCCATCTCTTTTGTTCAAGTTATTCATAAAAGCAATAAAATGCGCTGCAGTGCAAACGACACAATTCATCGTACGGCGTTTGATTCCGTTAGTTTTTCTGTTTGTAATTACAGTTTTAGCAAAATGCATATTGTAACATCGTCTAAAAGTATGCAACAATAATGTAGAATAATAACTACGCTCCTACAGCCCATTCCAAACTGTACTTTCATTCGAGGTTCGCAATAGCTGACAACGCCACGGATAAAGAGAATTATAACTGGAAGAAATGATTGTCATCTTGGAATTATTTCCAGTGGTCGAAGAATTTGCTAGAAGTTTCTGGCTATCTGAAACTTCTGCTATATAAGGACAGATGGCGATCAATAACAAAGACAGTAGTTTTTAAACTGTGGCGAGGAGATTAGAAAGTGTGCAGTGGGCGAAGTTGTAATTCTGTGATAAATTGAAAGTTGAGATTTAAGAAGAAGAAGTAATTAGTTTGGATTTGTGAATTAAGTAATTGAAAGGAGATAAAGTGATTTGAGAGGAAAGAGACCTTGTAAGAAAAGAATTTGCGAAGAATAGTATAGTGTGAACTTGAATTGTTCTATAGACTAGAAAATAAAGAAATAAATTTCACAGAATATCGTTTTATCTACTCGAGCCGTAGCTTGCATATTACATTGGTGTCAGAAGCTGGGATAAAACTTATTCTGTGAATAACTATTTCCGTGGTGTGAAATTGCACAAGAAAAAAAAAAAAAAAAACGATTTCTGCGTTGAGTTAATTAGTTGCGCAAAATGGGTCGCAAATTGGGAAAACTAACTATAATTCAACTAAAGGCAGAACTCAGTAAGCGGAATCTCGACACAACTGGGGGAAAAGATGCCCTACTGATTCGTCTGGAAGAAGCAGTAACGCAGGAAGGTGAAAATCCGCATGACATAGAGTTTGACGTGGAAGAGGAACCAGCAAGTACAGTAGCCGACCCGGGTATAACAAGTCTGCTCCTGCAACTTAAGTTAGTCATGGACGAACAAAAGAAAGCAATAGAAGATCAAAGTCATAAGCTCGATGACCAAAAGAATTCTATAGAACTTAAGCTGGATGAACAAAAGAATTCTCTAGATGCTCTGGAAAGTAAACTTGATGAGCAAAACAAGAACTTGGAATCCAAATTCGAAGTGATCGAAGAGAAAATCGAGAAGGTCGAGACGCAACTCGAAAAAGTCGAAACCAGATTCGATGAAAATTTTGAGAAACATGAAACTCAGTTCGGGAAGATAGAGACTCAGTTTGAAAAAGTGGATACGCAATTCGAGATAGTAGGAAAGCAAGTCGAAAATCTTGCTAAGGAGCTCAGCAACGTGAAGAGACAGAAAGCACGGGAATATTCCACTGACGGTCTGAGAAGAAAGGAGATGCAGCCTCCTATCTTCGATGGTCAAACATCATGGCCAATTTATAAAAGGCAATTCGAAGCGGCCGCAATGACCAATAGCTGGGACGATGAAGAGAAGTCCATTGCACTCACACTTGCACTGAGGGGTCCAGCTGCGGAGCTCTTGCAGACCATCCCGGAAGATAAACAGCAGAACTACGATTCTCTGGTTCAGGCTATCGAGATACGGTTTGGGGATGAACACATGCAGCAGGTGTACAGGGTTCAGCTGCGTAGTCGAGTCCAGAAAAGGGGGGAAACGCTCCAACAGTTGCAAGCGGATATAGAGCGACTAGCCCATCTTTCATACCCTAAAGCCGGTGAGGAGCTTATCAACGAAATGGCGGTGGAAGCTTTTATTCAGGCCATAGAGGACAGACAACTGCAAATGGCTGTAAGGATGGCTGAAAAGCGAACACTCCCCGAGGCATTGGCATTCGCTTTGTCAATGAAGGCTGCGGACCAAGCATACCAGGGAATACACCGTGTCAGGGAAATGTCCGTCGTGGAATGCTCATGCCAGAGAACAGCCATCATGGATGAAGACAGAGCTCGCGGAAGTCAAATCCGTTGCTGGAATTGCAACCAAACCGGACACCTACAACGGCAGTGCAGAAGTGCACCTAGACGAGGAAATTGTTCACATTGCGGAAGTAGGAGAAGCAGAGAGGAAGCATCTGGCGGTGATAACATCCATCCTGTCAGTCAGACTTCCCAAAACCAGCAGTTTTGCGTAAGGACCAACTTCGCGGGGCAGAAGTTGGTTACTGGAATCGAGGCCCCCAGGACCACCATTCAAGTTTCGCAAACCAAACGGGGTAACAAGAGCCTGACAGTGGAGGCACTAATCAACGAGAAGAAGTGCGTAGCCACCATCGACACAGGTGCCACTGCCTCCATTGTAAGAAGAGATATCGTCAAAAGCTCCTGGCTGCACAACACCAACAGCTACTGCCTGAAGACTGCAACAGGGGAAATGGCGAAGGTATTTGGAGAAGTTCGTCTTACGATTACTCTGGCAGGACTGACGTTCTCCCATGCGTTTCTGGTGGCAGATATATGCGACGAGTGCATCATCGGAATAGACTTCATGAAAGCAAATGAAGTAATCTTGGACATCGGGATGCAAGTACTGAGGTATCGAAATGTGGAGATTCCGATGGTGTACGGAAACGAGAATGCCGCAACTCTCAGGACAGTCATCAGCAAAGACGAAGTTTTGCCGCCTCTTCAGAGACAATCATTTGGACGAAGCTGGAAGGTGATCTTGGGAGCCACCGACTCTACATAGTAGAACCAGACCCAGAGAAGAATTCTCAAGACTACGTCGTGGGAAAGACGTTAGTCGAACCAAAGAACACCATGGTTCCAGTGAGAGTTTTGAACACAAGACCACACACTGTCAAACTAAGGCGAGGGGAGGTGACTGGAAAATGCACGCCGATTACCGCCGTCGCAACAATATCTGAACGTGATGCTCCAAAACCTCTCCCATCACCTTGGACAGCGGAAACGAGAGAGACGATTCTCCAGTCCAGTGAGCTGAATCAGGAGCAGCGAACTATGGCAGAGAATCTTATCAATGAGTACGCTGATGTGTTTTCCTCACAGGACGGAGAATACGGCCGAACACACCTGGTACAACATCGAATAGACACTGGTGATACTAGACCAATTCGTCAGCCTGCTAGGCGCCTTCCATTGGCAAAGCAGACAGAAGTTGCAGAGATGGTGTCGGCAATGGAGAAAGAAGGTCTGATTGAAAGTTCCAAAAGTCCGTGGGCATCACCGGTTGTACTGGTAAAGAAGAAAGATGGCAGCACGCGGTTCTGCGTGGACTATCGGCAGCTCAATTACGTCACCAAGAAAGACAGCTATCCTCTGCCACGGATTGACGACACGCTAGACACACTATCAGGAGCCCGATGGTTTTCCACTCTCGACTTGAAGAGTGGCTACTGGCAGGTACAGATCCATCCAGAAGACCGGGAGAAAACCGCCTTCACCGCAGGAAATGGGCTATGGCAATTCACGGTAATGCCATTCGGGCTGTGCAATGCTCCGGCGACTTTCGAGCGATTGATGGAATGTGTCCTGCAAGGGTTAACATGGAAAACCTGTTTGGTATACTTGGATGATGTCATCGTCGTAGGAAAAACGTTTGCGCAACACCGAGACAATGTAAGGGATGTGTTTCAAAGGCTTCGAAGTGCCCACCTGAAGCTCAACCCCAAGAAGTGCGCCCTGTTTAGAGCGGAAGTCAAGTACCTGGGACACATAATTTCAGCGAAAGGAGTGAGAACCGATCCGGAGAAGGTCGAAGCGGTGAAAAACTGGCCAGTCCCCAAAGACAAACACCAACTAAGGAGCTTCCTGGGCCTAGCCACCTACTACAGACGGTTCGTGAAGGATTTTGCCGGGATCGCAAAGAACCTGCACCAGTTGACGGAAAAGGGAAAACAATTCAAATGGTCAATTGAGTGCGAGAAGAGCTTCAAGGCACTTAAACAACGGCTATGCGATGCCCCGATACTGGCTTATCCCACTCCCGGGGAAACGTTCGTTGTGGATGCAGATGCTAGTAATGTCGGGGTAGGAGCCGTACTCTCCCAGGTGCATGACGGCCAAGAGAAGGTGGTTGCGTACTTCAGCAAGGTGCTCTCTAAGCCAGAAAGGAACTACTGCGTGACAAGGCGGGAACTTCTAGCTTTGATCTTTGCTACGAAGCATTTTCACAAATACCTCTACGGGAGGAAGTTCGTTCTTCGCACAGACCATGCAGCCTTAAAATGGCTATTACAGTTCAAGAGTCCTGAGGGTCAGGTCGCAAGATGGATCGAAAGGCTGCAAATCTACGACTACGAAATACAGCATCGTAAAGGAAAACTCCACTCTAATGCGGATGCACTGTCCCGGAGACCATGCAGAACGGATTGTAAACATTGTGCGCGTCAGGAAGAACGGGAGCTGGTTTCCATCCAAAGAATGAGAGCCGAACCTATCGCCGGCTGGAGCGTAGATGAGATCCGGAACGCCCAGATGGAAGACCCGGATATCGAGCCGATTCTGGCCTGGAAGGAGAACATGGAGAAACCGGATCATCAGGACATCTCTCACAGAAGCCCGACCTTAAAGGCATATTTTGCGCAGTGGGACTCCCTCCATGTCCAAGAAGGTGTTCTGAGAAGAAAATGGGAATCCTCCGACGGAAAGTCGTTTGTAATGCAGCTTGTCGTACCGCGGACGAGGGTCAAGGAGGTGTTACAGGAAATGCATGGCGGGGCGACCGGAGGCCACTTGGGAGTGAATAAGACGCTAGAAAAGGTACGAGAACGTTTTTATTGGTTAAAAGCGAAGGAAGATATCGAAGGCTGGTGCAGAAAATGCGACGTGTGTGCAGCTAGCAAGGGTCCGAGAATCAGAACTCGAGGTAAGATGCACCAATACAACGTGGGAGCACCTTTCGAACGAATCGCCATCGACATCGCAGGGCCCTTTCCGGAAACCGACAATGGTAATCGGTATATACTCGTAGTGATGGACTACTTCAGTAAGTGGCCGGAAGCGTTTCCGATCCCTAACCAGGAAGCCAGAACCGTGGCGGAGCAGATCGTCTACAATTGGGTTAGCAGATTCGGTGTGCCCTTGGAATTGCATTCTGACCAAGGGCGGAACTTCGAGTCAAGAATCTTCCAAGAGATGTGTCAACTACTCGGAATCAAAAAGACAAGGACAACCCCGCTTCATCCACAGTCGGACGGTATGGTGGAGCGTTTCAATAGGACTTTGGACGAACATCTCTCGAAGGTCGTAGGTGACTACCAATGGGATTGGGACCGGCAGATTCCCTTGTTTTTGATGGCCTATAGAAGTGCCGTGCATAGCACTACTCGACATACGCCGTTCGAAATCTTATTTGGTGGAATAGCTCGTTTACCCAGTGAGGTGAAATTTGGATCTCCTACCAATGAGCCCAGAAATGAAGAAGAGTACGTGGCGGACCTTAGGGAAAGGCTTAGGGACATACACCAAAGGACCAGAAGCCAGATTAAGATGACGAGCGACCGCATGAAGACCAGGTATGATGCCAAGGCAACAACGTCAGGACTCCAGGAAGGAGATCTAGTGTGGCTGTATAATCCCCATCGCCAAAAGGGGAAATCACCTAAATTGCAGCGGAACTGGGAGGGTCCATACAGAATAGTAACCCGCATCAACGATGTTGTCTACCGCATCCAGCGAGGACCAAGGGCCAAAATGAAAGTGGTTCATGTGGACCGACTGAGTCGATACAATGGCCGAAGTGAGGACGCACTTGTTCGGGACGAACAAGTCTAAGAGGGGGGCAGTGTAACATCGTCTAAAAGTATGCAACAATAATGTAGAATAATAACTACGCTCCTACAGCCCATTCCAAACTGTACTTTCATTCGAGGTTCGCAATAGCTGACAACGCCACGGATAAAGAGAATTATAACTGGAAGAAATGATTGTCATCTTGGAATTATTTCCAGTGGTCGAAGAATTTGCTAGAAGTTTCTGGCTATCTGAAACTTCTGCTATATAAGGACAGATGGCGATCAATAACAAAGACAGTAGTTTTTAAACTGTGGCGAGGAGATTAGAAAGTGTGCAGTGGGCGAAGTTGTAATTCTGTGATAAATTGAAAGTTGAGATTTAAGAAGAAGAAGTAATTAGTTTGGATTTGTGAATTAAGTAATTGAAAGGAGATAAAGTGATTTGAGAGGAAAGAGACCTTGTAAGAAAAGAATTTGCGAAGAATAGTATAGTGTGAACTTGAATTGTTCTATAGACTAGAAAATAAAGAAATAAATTTCACAGAATATCGTTTTATCTACTCGAGCCGTAGCTCGCATATTACAATATCATTCTGTATTCAGCCCTTAGTGAGTTAACATCTTTTGCAAAAAAAGTGATCATGTCAGTTCAACAAAGGAGAAAAGAAACGACCCAAGATTTCCGCTAAGTGGTAGTAGATTTGTTTTCGAAAGAAGGCAAATCGCTAGCAGAAATTGTACGCACAGTGGGAAAAAGCAAATCAATTGTGCAGTACATCGTAGAAACATTCAAACAAACAGGAAGTGTTGAGTACGCGCGAAGAACAGGCCGTTCACGCAAATTAAATGAAAGGGACGAAAGGGTCATTCTGAACACAGTGCGAAAAAACCCAAGAACTAATTGCCCTACCATAAAACAAATAGTCGCGGATACATGCAGGACAGACGTCAGCACGCGTACAATAGAAAGGACCCTCAACAGACTTGGGTAATTTTCAAGAACACCAAGGAAGAAGCCATCCATAAGTGAAGCGAATAAGAAAAACATAAAGACTTTGCCACCATTCCTTCGCTGATGACAGTACCCTCAGTTTTTCATATTCGTTCCCTAACTCACGTCCTTGCTCTTCGGCCGTAGAAGGGGAACGGCAACGTATGTTAAACACATTAAATTCCGACCTGGACGGCATAATCAAACAGAGTGGAATTTAATGCTTCCAAAACACAATGCTGTCTTCTGTCTCTCAAGCGAAACCAAAACCCTCAACCATTATCCATGGATGGTACTTGCATCATTGAAACCGAAAGACTTGCCATTCTCGGTATGTGTATTAATAACCATCTTCGATGGAATGATCACATATTCGAGGTCGCCAAAAATGCTGCAAAATGTCTAGGATTCCTTAAACGGTGCAAGAAATATTTTACCCCGTCTGATCTGGCCTCAATTTATAAGGCATTCATCCGCCCTAAGCTGGAATATAACGCCCATATCTGGTCTGGTGCACCCAAGATCGTTTTGCACATTCTTGATAGGGTACAAAATCGCGCGTTAAAACTTATAGGTGATAGAGACATTGTGAATTCCATTCATTCACTAGAACATCGGAGAAATGTATCCTGTCTCTCCCTGTTTTATCGTTTTTTCCACAAAAAATGCTCCAGCGAAATAGCCAGTTGCATTCCTCCCCTTCAAAATTTCACCCGCAATACGCGACATGCTTCGAATGCACATCAGTTTACCCTAAAGCCAAACTTCGGTCGTACTGTCAAATATACCAGGCTGTGTATTTCCCCATAACTACAACCTTCAAACATTCAAAGCCAACGTGCATAGGTACCTCCTCTGTTCCTTTACCCCCTTTTCCCTGACGCCCGTGCCCTGAAACAATTAAAGGGTATTAATACTCCCTTTGGCGCGCGCAGGACGCTGATCTTTCTTTTTGGAAGTAAGTTGTGTTCACCGACGAGAGCAAATACAACATTTTTGGTCATGACGGTCCTGCAAGAGTTTAGCGAAAGAGCGGCACTGAAATGGAAGTTCAAAATGTAAGAAGAACAGTGAAGCACGGTGGAGGTAGTGTTATGGTGTGGGGGAGCATGGCTTGGTCTGGCTTGGGAAAGCTGGTGTTTATTGAAGGTAACATGGACCAACACATGTACCTCGACATATTAAAAGCAAATCTACGCCCATCAGTAGAGAAATTAAGTTTGGATCCCGGCTGGATATTTCAGCAATACAACGATCCTAAACACACCGCTCGAAAAGTGAAGGATTGGTTGTTATACTATGCTCCAAGACAGCTTAATTCTCCCCCCTCAGAGCCCGGACTTAAACCTAATAGAGCATTTGTGGGACTATTTGGAAAAACAACTCCATAAACACCGAATTTCGTCAAAAGCGACTCTTAAGGAAGCCCTCCAACTAGAATGGGATCGTGTACCCGAAGATTTTACGAAAAACCTGGTCTCTTCTATGCCACGTCGACTACAAGCAGTCCTTAAATCTCGTAGAGGCCCAACAAGTTACTGACAGCCCGATTGCTTCAAAAAATTAAAGTCGAAACTAGTCGTATGAAGAATTTTGTCGTTTGAGCCAAATGTGTTTTTCCTTTTTGTTTAAATTTTAAGAAAATAAAAAGAATTTTAATTTAATCTAATATCTAGATAATCTTTGTTTTTTGTTCTGATTCTTAAATCTTAGTCCTTTTTTGATTGAACTGTGTAGGTACCGAACAACAGCGTTTATATGTGTCGTACGATGAATTATGTCGACCTGTGTATATACTTTTTGGGTCTAACGTTATTTGTTCTCTATGTAACAAAATTAAGATATCTTATGGGCAGGATATAAAAATAGAAAAAAATTGCATGTAAAGCCTTTTCTGAACCAAGTAGTTACCTCTATCTGAATGACGTGCATGCTAATTTCAAAAACCTCCATTTTACTCTAAGGTTTATGTATGGAATAGCATATCGGGTAAATGGCCTCCACGGCTTTGCTGGCACATACGCACTCTTTTTTCGAAATGTGCATGTAAGCTTTGACCGTTTTCAATAAATGTGGCTGAATTTCGTTGATACTAGGTGGGGTGAAAAGTAACCTCCTTGGGAATGAAAAAAAAATTTTTTTTTATATGTTTTTTTATTTTATTCAATATAGTCCCCTTTTAGCTTGATACACTTATTCCAGCGATTTTCCAACTTCTTGATCCCGTCCGAACAGTAATTTTCCGGAAGGTCTGCAAAATACTCCTCAGTGGCGTCGATGATTTCGTCGCGTGAGCTGAATTTTTTATTGATGAGCTATCTTTTGAGGTTTGGGAAGAGATAATAGTCCGAGGGAGCCAAATCGGGCGAATACGGTGGATGCGACAGCAATTGGAGCCGTAAGTCATTGATTTTAGCCATGGTTGCGATGCTCTTGTGCGCCGGCGCATTGTCTTGTAAAAACAAATTTTTTTTTCGCTTCATGTGAGGCCGTTTTGCAGCGATTGCGGCCTTCAATCGCTCCAATAATGCATAATAATACTCGCTGTTGATGGTTTTTCCTTTTTCGAGGTAATCCAAGAAGAGTATGCCATGACAATCCCAGAAAACCGACGCCATAACCTTTCCGACCCATTGAGCCTCCCTCAGCCGCTTCGGAGCACTCGTGGCGGCTTCAGTCCATTGCCGGGCACTCATTCTGTTCTCTGGTGTGTAATAGTGGATCCAGGTTTCATCAACAGTTACCAATCGATGCCAAAAGTCCGCCCGATTCCGCATCAGCAAGTCCAAACACTCTTTCGAAGTGCTCTCGCGTTCGTGTTTTTGGTCAGGAGTGAGCATGCGCGGCACCCAGCGGCAGGATAACTTTTCCATATGCAGAATATTGCCCAAAATATTCCGTGTGCGCTCAGTACTAATCTTTGTGGTATCTGCTAGCTCGCGCACCTTCACTTTCTGGTCAGCCAACACCATTTCATGTATTTTATTGACATTGTCCTCTGTAACCGCATTCTGGCGGTCAAGGAGGTTACTTTTCACCCCACCTAGTACAGCGCACAAATTATCAATCGAAAATTGTTTCGATTGATAATTGACACTCGCAATATGACCGAAAGTTATTCCTCAAACCCTGAGTCTCAGCCGTGATAATTCCGTAAACAAGAAGTAAGCGCCTGTTTATTGAAACAAGCCACAAAGCATATTTATAACATTTATACACTGTTTATGTTTTATTTTCTTCCGCACAAAATGTATTTCTAAATAATGATATGTTATAAATAATTACAGAAGTATACAATTATATTTTTAAATATATATATATTTTGTTCTTATTTTTGTGTATTATTTTGTTTGTTTTAAATTGTTTTAATATTAAATTTGTCTAAATAGGTACATGTTTATTTGTTGTTGTTTCTATTTTTTTTTATTTATTTAATTTATATATTCACTATAACTATTCTTTTCTTTAAATAGAATAAGAAGACGCCATGACCAGCATAGCCACACTTAGAAATAACTTGAATACGGTGAAGTCTATAGGTATTAAATATGTATAGTAAAAAAATGTACAATCGCTTTATGTATTTAGAAATTTAACTAAGTTTAGATTAAAAGTGTTCATTCGTAGAAATCGAAAACAAATCATTGCTATGATCACTAAAATCTTGGAAAAAGTGTTGGTTCATTGCATTTAACATATGTAGGAGTATGTAGTAAATGTTTGAAACCTCTAGATATGTACTAAGTACAGAGGAATTTGTAGATTGTTTAGCTCTTACATCTAACACTGAATAAACAGATAATTTTCTCGTTTTTTTTTGTTAATTTTTCTCCAAATTTGTGTTTTTTTTTGTTTTTTTTTTCTCCAAAAATGCCCTTAAACATGTCATTATTTCAAATAATGTAAATGTGACATCAACTATAGATCCGAGAAGTATTCAGTTATTGAGTAGCCCTACACTCTGGTCAAATAACAATAACTGTGTATAACTAGGTACGATTTACTGCGCCACATTCAACGCTTGTTGAACTATCCATCCTCGTGTGGAAAGAAAAAATGCTTCAAACATCAACAGATTTTCTTTCGCCTACAAAATTTTATTCCTTCTGTCATTTGCCTATAGGTGTTAGCGGACAATGAGGCTGTACTTGGTGAGGTGTTAGCAGTCCTGCGAACAGCCTTCGAAATGCCTTATGTTATTTACAAACACTTGCTTTGGGGCCCATAGTGAGTTGCTTGGTTTTGATGTCAGCCAGCGTATGAACGCCTTGCTCTTCAAACTTTTTCCATTGGGAGTAGTTGATCTGCATGTGGGTAATAAGTTGGGGCATATCAATAAAACCTACACGAGGAGAGAAAGGTGTTAGGCAAGAGCATCTAAGTCTAAAGATGGTATTGACAACTTACTGTCCCACGCGTGTATCATGTCCTGAATGATGAATTCAATGAACCCTATTTGGCTTTTGGGTATACTGCATGTCGCCCGATCAAACATGGGCATAACGATGGGCAGGGCCTTTGCCTTTTCCTCATCAGTCTGGGTAAAGTATTCTTCGGCTATTCGACGGGCCCATTCCACACAGTAGTTAAGCGGTCTCGCAGGATTGCTAACATCAGCCACTTTTATAAGCATCCGCCTTATTAGAATTTGACTGTCATCCTCTGATTGTACTATCTGAAATAAGAAAAATAAATGTTAATATGTGTAAAAGATAAGGGCCGCTTGAGCTCTCTATTCTGAAAAGGCGCGACTATGCTTAGAAGAGGCAACGTAGCCGAGCGATATCAGTATTATTCGCATACCCTATCTGCTTAGAGTACTTACATTAATTTGAATGCATAGTTTGCAACAGAGAAATAATGACTACATGACTGATCAGTATACCCTCTAGGTATCGACACCTAGGAGGACATCCTTTTATGATTTTCCTCGAAACCTTATAAATGAAAAAAAGGGTATAAATTTTTGAAATCATCTCATCGTCACCTTTCATTTGGCACCCATATTGCATTTATTTAGTAAAGCTGAACTCAACCTTCTAAACTATGTTGCTGTGACAGACGTGCGGACAGACGACCGGTAGATGGATTGACAGACAACTGACTCTCACTATAAGAGTTCTGTTTTCCAGTCATTCGAAAGAAGTTTGAAAGGCCTGGTCTCCATACCGCGAAATGCTGGCGACATCGGCGTAAGAAAAGTCTCCTTGGAGGATAGGATCATCGCATTGAAACGTGTTAACCAGCCATCCAACGATTGGTTGTGTGAAACCGTAGGAAAGGCGACCGACTTATGTAAGCGAATAAATCTGAAAGTGGATCGACTTCACACCCCAAAGAATAATTATCTTTGTACCTTGAAAAACTCAGAGCAAAGATGTCATCCTGGCTTGTGTGAAAGACACTTCTATATGGAGGGTTACTCAAACGGAAAGAAGCAGTGAAACAGCGACAGACGGCACCAAACTGACGATCTGATGACCAACGGAAAACGTAGAGTCAACTGCGTTAATGTGGGGGCTGGGTGGATAATGCGTTAAAAGACAGGGCTATAAGTATTCAGACACACACAAGGTGGTGTTTTATCACTTATTCTATGGAACATTACTTAGGATTCTCTCCTAGACAGACCAGTAAAAAAAAGGCATTCATACAGTTGGCTATTCAGACGTACCGGCATGCGTGGGGATTGTATGTGTGCAACGTACCACATCATCAAAGAAGACCGTAGAACTCGTGAAAAATTAAATAAAGCAGCTGAATATGCTTACGGATGGGATGACGACAGTGTAGGTTATCGAGAGCGAGGTCCCACAAAACTCTAATAGGAGATAGACTATCTTTATGGATGGATCCATGATGGATGGCAGAGTCGAAGTAGGTATCTTCTCGGATGTTTAATCTACGTAGCATGTCATCTTCGCCTGGGGTCAAAAACTTTAGTGTGTCAAGAATAGATGATGGATCTGCTGCTCAAGCTTGCGAGTGGTTCAGGTGGTCGTGAAAAATATCCTCATAGCATTGGACAATCAAGCAATCATAATTAGCATGGAACGGATAGAAATGAATACAAGCCAAAATGCCTATTAGAATGTCGGTAGCCTCTACTGGGTAGCGGAATAGTGGAAATTCTGCAAAAGCTAAACTGCAAACCCTAGGACGAGTCCACGGGTTGTGGGTGGTGGAACAGTTTGGCTCTGCGATTTTCTAAGTAAAAACACATATGCCTGGGTCCAATATCGATAAGGCGAGCAGTTGTTGCCTTCAAATAAACATCAAGCCACGATCCCCTCCCCCGCAACGTCTTACTTAAAATGCGCTGCTGTGAATTGTGACTTATTTTGCAAGTTAGGAGCGGCTGAAATCACTAACCCTATGAGGCACTTTAAATCTGCCAAAAATTGTCCTTTCCTCTCTAATCTTTAAAGTAGTACAAACACCGCCTTCGTGGTGGGTATGACTCGGTGACAATCAACTGATGCATATGAAGAACAATGGAAGCCTGTCAGCGCATTTCTATTGTACTTCGTGTGTTCTCCTCTATACCCTTTCCTATCTCCTCATCAAAGAGTTTGGTTAAAGATAGAACCTGGAGGCTATGCCTGGAGGATGTAGAGACTGTGGTACACATATTATGTCAAAATTCAATATTGACAGCGAGGCAATCGAGGTCAGGGAGGAGCTCTGGAGAAATTTATAGAGTAACTCTGCCTAAAATGACCCAACAAGCTGGACTAGTTTGGAATTGTGTAGCTCATTTGTAAGCTTTCCAACAAGTCCGGTGTAGAATATAATTGACCACTTAGCCTCACGCATGTTAAACAAGCACTTCTAAGCGGATGAATGGGAAATCAAAAAATCAGCAAAGAAAAAAAAAAAGTGCTCCAAAAAGATGACAGCTTGTTTCCACCTGAATGGTCATTGACATTTAAATTCGATTTCGCAACTGTCAGACGTCAATTTTGCGAAATTTTATTCAACAATAAGTCATGTTACCAAAAAACTGAATACACTTTATTATAACTAACGGGTGTTTGTACACCCGCATGACACCAAAGAGCTTCCAAATGTCATAATATAATACATCCTCATGTAAACTCTAAAAGTATATAATCTCACGAATTTTCTAAAAGCGTTTGGTGAAAAGATAGAGGGATAAAGTATCTCACATTCCGTTCTGGCAAGATTGTAGTTTTTTGGACGTATTTTATGAGTGTCCCCACTAAGGTTCTTTTTCCTCGTTGATGGTGGCGGATGAACCCTTAATGAGCCAACGGCAGCACTCACATCCTTGTAGTGGGGTACTGGCAGCGGAATATCCGGCTCCTCCCTTGTCCTAGAGGTTTTACCTATGGATCTGGGCCTTCAGGTTGTGAGTCATGCCACGGGGTAACTGCCTACCATGGAAAAAATATGCTGATTACGAAGCAATTACAAACCTTGGATAATGATGATTTTATTGTTGTAGAACCTCACAAGCAAAATAAGAACAACGATCTTCGAATTTGCACGTGGAATATTCAGACCCTTAACAGGTCACGTGCTGCCGAACAATTAACGGGAGCCCAAGACTGCTATAAAGCAGATATCACCTCAATCCAAGAAGTGCGGTGGAACGAGAAGTCTTTAGTATCGGGCCTGTAAGCGAACGAAAAAAATGACAAGCCTCATTAAGTTAAAATTCAAAAACATCACGCCCTCACAGATTATAAGGACGACGTGACCCTCGACATGACTTAGACCAATGTCTACGTTATAACGTTAAAGTTGGGCTTGGTGATTTTAATGCAAAAATTGGAAAGGAAGGCATCTTACGAAACACGGTCCGAAAATAAAGCTTGCACGGCAACACCCTCGGAAAACGACTCAGGCTAATTGACTTTGCGACGGCGCAAAACATCACTATTTATAAGAATATCTGGCGCTCTTCGGATTAATTAACTGTCAATCAAATTGATCACGTCGCGATTGATGCAAGACACTCCTTCAGTATTTTGAATATTCGCACCTTCCCAGCAGCCAACATAGACTAGGATCACTACCTAGCTGCTGCCAAGGATACCCTAACACCACAACACCAAAGAAGTACTGTGAGCAATTTTTACATAAAACGGCTACAATTGCAAGAAACTGCCAGAGCCTTCGCCGATCGGGTGTCCCTGAACCAATGTCGCCAACATTAAGCGCAGATGAACAATGGTATCACTGTCAGCAAGCCATCAAGTACGCCTCCTCTAGTGTGCTGGGTTTCTGGCATCCACCACGAAGAAACTCCTGGTTTGATGAAGAGTGCCGCCAAGCAAGAGGCTTATAAAGCCACGCTGCATTCGCGCTATCTACAAGCAGAAGAGAAGGGAACAGCACCAGAAAAAAAAAAAATATGAAAAACGTGAGATCAAGTCAGTGGAGAGGAGTTATAGCAGGAATATGTTCTAAAGTTTTACCAGAAGGTAAAAGATAATGCCAAGGCTACAAAGCTCGAGCAGAAGCCTGTAGGGATGAAGAAGGAAATCTAGTAGTCAAGTCACAAAGAATTGGAATATATCACTTCTGCAGACTGTTAAACGGCGGTGAAGACCAAAACTTCGGTGTCAGGCAGAATGCTCCATTCAATCCAGATGATGACGATCAACAATTCCGTCCATCCGACCAAAGTGAAGTGAAGATAGTAATACAACAAACAAGGCTTCTGGAGCTGATAGTCTAACTACCGAGCTATTTAAAGTAGCTGAGAATGATTTGGTACGGAGCAATTGGTCGGATAAAAGTATGCTCAACGAATATAACCTCAGCATCGTTTGTCGATCCTCAAGAAAGCAGACCCTCTGAATTGCGCCAACTACAGAGGCAGAGCGAATGGTTACCAACGCTCCGACCGGGAAAGTTTTCGAATCCATCCCAGAGGGACGACGCAGTAAAGGAAGACCTCACCTAAGTTGGCGCACCCAAGTAGCAATGGACTTCAACCAACTTCGAGTATAAAACTGGAGGCGGCTAGCACCAGATCAAGCTGGAATCGCTCGTGGGTTGAGGCCCAGGTCCACCCCGGACTATAGCGCCATCTTAAGTAAGATAAAGCAAAGTAAATAAACTTACATCTCTTGGCTCCACATCTGTTCCAAAAACACTAACAAACTTTGCTAAATTCTCAAAGTGCCGCGTCATTTCGGTTGCTAAAATCATATCGATGATAACACTTCGCACGGACTTGTAAGTATCCTTGTCTAAATTCTTGAAAATATTAATCTTATCATCACCTGAAATGGAAAAAAAATGGAATTAAATAGCGTCGGTCACAGTGTGTATTTAGGTACCTAAAGTTAGTTTAAATGTAGTTGCCGCATGATGCGATTCCAGTACAGTTAAATCATTATACAATATGGCCAGTGGACTATTTGAGTTGCAGAGGAAGGCTGAGGATCTTCCTGGATGATCAATGTCATGGGCTGCCGATGCAATTAATGCTGTGGCTTCATCCATTCGATCCATCACCATTTCTTTTGCCGCCAATTGGGTCATAAATGCTCCAGTCGCCTATGGAATCGATTTGATTAATTCCAATTCACTTGGTGCTAAGGATACTTTTATACTTACTTGCATTACATCAGCTGCATGTGTACTGTTGTGATATGTGTTTTGTGAATGATAGTGAGCCTCTATGACCGCTAGCCAGGTTTTGAACACATTCTCCTCAACATTAAATGTGGCAAACACATCGAATCGCCGGAACATTTCCATGCCTAGATACAGTAGCGGCCGGTGTTCCGTGATTTCTTCCAATTTGAAAATATCAAATTCCCACGAGAGAGATTCTTCGAGAAGTTCCATGATGAGGGGTGTAGCCTAAAGTACAATAATACAAAAATTAAGCCTGCTTACGATGTAACTGTCAAACGAACCTTCATTTTGGCTGGTAAGATTCCTGATGGCCGACTACTTGATGTCCTGATAATGGAATCATTTGAGCTTCTTCTTGACGAGTATAAGCTAGGACCCTGTAAAGGAAAATATAAACTCTTACTAAAAGTAGATCATCATATGTATATGTATTCACTAACCGTTAACAGCGCACCAATCAAGTCAGTGGCTATGGGATCCTCAGTCCTTATTTCTTTCATTTGCGGGCTATAGAGACCTTCACGCTTGAGGAACTCCATCACCTTATCTATGAGCTTTGCCTCGTCCGATGAGCAATTCTCCTGTACTTGGGAGAGTAGATTAATAATCTAGAGTTATCAGTGGGAGTGAAAAAGTTGCGATTAGAAGTCAAACCCTAGCGGGTAGTGATGAACAAAAATTACTCCTACTTTTGTAATGGGTGCCTCTAACGGCAGAGACGTGAGCTTGGCCAAACTTGTTCTGCGTAAGCCGTCTGAGGCTACCGAACGCACATCGAAACTCCCCCTTCGAATTGAATGAAGCGATCCCCGTGGTGCCTCTTTGGGCTGTGGCAATGAGGCTATAAAATCTGTTTGTCCTCCGGGAACATCAAAATTGAAAACATAATGTGTTGGTTGCCTATATAGTCAACACAACAACAACTACTATCAGTAAGGCAATGCTAATATTAAGTGTTCCAGTTAAATTTATATTCGCTTTGCAGCTGCTATGCGGATGCGGATGATATGTACTCACCTTCCTATGCACGCCACGGGTACCACCCGTACATGCATCGGTATGCCATCGTGTCCTTTTCTCCTCACCGTTAGTATTCCATCGAATTCTTTGATATTCTTGCCATGTGTGCTAATTGATGACACATCCGAAACGAAAATGTCCGCCAGCGGCTTACTAATGATTTCGTCCTTCGGGGGAACAAAGGGGGCAAAACATCCTTTTTTAGTTAGTAAACGTGGAAACACAGATGGGAGGAAATAAAACTCCAGTCGCTAATTGATTAGATGCTTACCAAACGCATGTTGAGCAATCGTTCAGCTGATTTGTTAGCGTATTGTATTCTTAACACATCGTCTGTGATTATCAGGACTTCCTTGAGGCGATGCAAAGCGGTGTATAATGCCTGCAGGTTGGATGTACCATATGATTAGTTAAACAAAAAAAACACTCTCAAACAGTAGTCAAAATCAATTTTCATGCTTAAAACAGTTACTCAACGAAAATGGCGGACTAAATAAAAATTCGGGCCTTAAGATACTAATACCTAAAGTGGATGCTGCAAAGCGATAGCAATAAGCTCGCGTTACAGACTTTCTAGAGCTAACAATGTAACAACCTGTTTAAACAAATAAATAGAAGCAACAGCAAAGCCATCTGCGATATATTTCGTACTGGGATAACAACCATCAGATAAACAAAGTTTTATTCTGTCCTAACATCTGAACTAGTCTATGTTGACAGTTCAGTCCTAAGTCCGGCATCATATACGAGTATATTCGGCATTGGATATTGGATACTAGAACTTTGCATTACGCACACTTATCCGGCAACACATAAGGCCAAACATACAAATTAAAACTGAAATTTTGTAGTTTATGCTAACAAATAAAGTTTCATCAAAATCCGGTCAGTGGTCCTTTAGATACGCAAAAATGATTTTTGAATCCCACCCAGCAAATTTGGGATTTTCATTCCAACCTCGAAATCAAACTAATGGCCGTTTTTGATCGACTTCCTCGAAAACGGCTTGAACGATCTATTCGAAACCCCGTCCAAAATGGATTACGCAAAATTCAAAGACTAGCATGCATTGGTATTACGGGCGCTATGTTCTCTTGGCAAACAGTGGCGCTAGAAGCTCTGTTGAAACTTCCCCCTTCACATTAGAGTGGAGAAAGCTGGCACAAAAACTGTAGGTCCCAAACACTCAAGCGGCGCAGAGCAAGAGTGGTTGCAAAAAGCTAGGCCTAGCCCTGTATGGGCTGTTACCGCTCAGATACTTTTTTAACCATCGATGCTTGTTACAGACTTGATACCCCTAGAAATAGATCATTCCTTCTCTTACTACATCCTGATCCCGAGGTTTAACTTTGAATGACTCTCACTCAACGTAGTATAACGATGAATTCAAAGTGGAGAACAGAGTTGATGCGGGTGTCTTCGGCCCCAAATATGAAATAGCTGTCCCAATTGCACACTCTATGTACATCCATATTGCAGGTCGATATCTTCGTCATAGCCAACATCAACATTCTTTCTGACAGTCAAGGAGTAATAAAAGCCCTTCACTCGTTTTACTTTATACATAAACGTGCCTGTAACTGCGTAAACAGCTAGTTGTTCATAACAACATTACTTTAATATGGGTTCCTGGTCATATGAGAGTCGAAGGCAATGAGATTATGGACTAGCTAGACGCAGCTCACCATCACCATTCATAGGACCCTTACCTTTCTGTGACCTGCCTCTAAGCTACCTAAGATTAAAGCAACAAGAACTACTCTCTAAATGGAACTCTACCTTAGTCCTTCGTCAAGCTAAGAAAGTTATTGACTTCTCGAACAAAAAAACGAGCTAAACTACCATCTACACAAAATCTGCAAAACTCTTTCAGATCTTTGATTATTAAAAATATTTCAAAAAAGTATCAAATGGATCTTTTCATCCAATTTAAGCTTCGGTAAAACTTTCATTTGTTTTCAGCATGATAATCTTTTTTTATTTTTGATTCATGAAAAGTTTGGTTGTCAAGGTCTTGAGCTCGGGAACCCATTAAAAGTATTCTATGCTACCTTTATCGTGCCAAATAGGAGTTTAAATGATGACATAGTGTTAGTGAAACCGATATGGTTTCTCCAGTACAGTCTGATACACTTGATTAGACACACTTAAATTTGTTCCCTAAATCCCAATTTCTTTTTAAATTTGTATCAACGAAAAAAAAACTAGCATCTATTAAAGAGAGTAGTCAGTACTCAGTAAAACGGTACCTAACGGTACTTTTTCACTCCTTTTTGTAATGCCCTCCATATTTGTTCAGTTCATTTGATTAGACGCGTAGTGAAACTTAATTAGTTTGCAAAAATGTGTGGAGTAAGTTCCTTCAGAATATTGATCAATGGACTACAAATGGGTAAGAAAACAATTTTAACAACGGAGGAAAGGGCACAATTAGATGCTGACCACTTGGAAGGCTTTTCAAAACGCGATATAGCCCGTGAAACCTAGTGAAATTATTTGAATTTATTTGAAAACCGCGAATTGTATGTCAACATCTACTGGGAAAGATCTGACAGTTTTAACACTTCAAAATAAACGGGTAATTAGGAGATTGGCATCCAATTCAACTCTTCCCATGAACAAAATCAAGGAATCAGTTGGGGTTGATGTAAGTAAATCGACAGTTCGTCGTGCGATTTTGAGTGCTACGCGACATTTGGACGGGCTTTACAGCTATAATTATTATTTTCTTGATCTCTAAAAAGAAGAACACTTTCTGCCCCTCATCATTCTAAGAGAGAATGAGTTATGGAGTTGGGCGCTATTTAATTTCATTGCGCTTTTAAATTGGTTTTCGTTTCCAACAAAATCACAGGAAATTCTTAAAAGCCTTGTTGCAATCAGTTTTCCTGAAACTCATGAACTTTTCGGTTCCATTCAGTGGTTATTTCAGAAAGACAATACGTTACAGCCTGGATTGCGAATGAAAGCATCCAATTATTGTCGTGGCCATCATATACACCGTATCTAAATATTATTGAAAACTTTTTTGGGGCTCGCTAACGCGCAAAATTAACGAAGTAGGCAGGAAGTATGAAAATAATGAAGAGCTGATTGCAGCGATTAAAGCTGCTTGGATCGAGATCCCATTAGATTTCCTAACATCTTTATATGAACCTGTGAAGTATATGGGACTGAAAAAAAAAATTCGTGTCTCCTGTTTTTTTTTGTTACATGTACGAGTAGGTGTGTTTAATAAAATGAACTGAAAAAATGTGACTATTTGGGGAACATTTAGAAAAAATATTGAAAATGCACCATTAGATTTCTCTCCCCGAGCATGTATGCATGCGTGTGTTACTGAGTGCTGACTACTCTCTTTATTATACATATGTTAATTTTTGTTTCTTCGATAACAATTAAAAAAAAAGGAAAACATTTAGGTGCGTCTAGTGAACCAGACTGTATGTATTCTAGTTGTGTCATTCTGGGATGCACCAAGGCTATTCATGATGATGTCATTAAAGTGGCATACCAACAAATTTCAGTAATCGGTCTTCTTTCACGATTAAAAAAAAAATCATTAAGTGTTTGAGTTTTCTCGTACTTTAACGTGTCGGGACATCGGTCTCGGTCTATGAAAGGAAACAACCTAGAGTAACATAGTTACTCAAATATACATACATACATATAAAGGCTTTTTTTATTTCGAGGTTGGGTTTACATATCCCTGCTATATTGCATCTGTCAAATCCATCTGTCATCCATAGTGACAGGTAGTTAGAGTTCTTGCGTTGCCATTTTACCAAGATCGCGTAATCTGACCCCGTTCGATTTTTTTTTGTGAGGCTATACAGAAGATCATGCCTATGCACACAATCCGCAAACTTCGGTGCACTTAAATATTTCAAATCTAAATTCAAATTTCTCTTAGCGTTGACGGATTTCATGTAAAAATCACCATTCAAGAGAGCACCTTTAAATGGAAACGAAATGGAAATGAAAATCAATAAAAATTTCAGTTTTTGACACAGATTTTGTAATTCAGCAAATTTGATGACGATTTTCTCGATTTCCAGCTCGCTTTGATAACTTTTGTAGAACCATATTTGTTTGCATCCTTGTAATGCCTGTCTGTACTAGGGATGGGCGATGTTAAATAGATTTTCGAAACATCTACATTTTCGTCTAAAAAAATCTTTGTTTTTAGTCGATCTTTAAGCTTCCGATAAATCGATGTATTTGTCAAAATACAAACATCGATACGCTATAGAAAAACTGGTTCTATAGTACAAAAATCCTTTAACTATTCAGCCTCAAAAAGGAGTGAGATATAAAAGTGTGTCAAGTTCAACTTGTTCCAATGCCTTTTTAAATAAAATTTGCATGTCTAGGTCTATATTGGAACTTCAGAGCAATCAGTAACGCATTTCTCCAATGAAGGTATTACAATGGACGAGTCAAGAAACAGATTGAAACCAGAGATGTTAAACAAGTTGCTCTTCCTCAATTGATTAGATATCGAAGACAGGTCTATTTAACAATACGTTCAATCAATTAAATCAAGTTAATAAAAGAATACTTCGTTAATTCTTTAAAATATATAATTTAGTGTAGTTTGATTTTTGTATTCGATGTATCGATTCTTTGCTATCGATGTTTTATTGATGGACAATAACGATGTTTTTGACAACATCGCCTGTACTTAGAGCTGCAGCATAAACGGCTAGATGGATTTTCTCCAAACTTCATATCTGGGGTTTGTGGGTTAATGTCCAGAGGCGAAATCTGAATTTTCATTATAACCTCGAAATTAATGGTACTTTGCGTAAGCCCAATTCCGGAAAAGTGCAATTGTCTCGAAAACCACTTTAAAAACTTTGATAAAAATACATATCTTAGAAACTGTGGAAATTTGCAATAAGACTGCGTACTCAGTTTTTGCTAAATATTCGATTAACGGTACTTTTCTTATTAGCCGACCTTCGATAATTGACTATTTCTCTGATATGGCTAAGACGATTTTGTTCCAAATTGATGTCTAAGTCACTTTAGACAAATGTAAGGGCATTGCATGGTAAATTTTGGACATATGGCCAAAAAACTTTTTTTTTTTTAGCTTTTTGACCCATTTTACGAAATATTGAATATACGAGTATTATCGATTTTGTTTAAACTTGAAACCTGAACAATTTACAAACTGACAGCAAGAACGTGCGATCCAGCAGTGCCCTTTATTTTTTTTGTATTGTTTGCAGATTAATTATGAATTAGTTTGCATAGATACACTCAGGCGAATTAATACGATACGTATGGGAACTTTTTGGTTTCTTTTATTGTAAATGTGAGACTTCTTCTTTTATTCCTTGTTGACATAGAATGACCTATAAGCGCGTTCCTTTTATTCGGAGTTAATATGTAATTTTGTATAAGGTGTTTGGAGAGAATTGTTTGCGGATCAAAATTCCATTATCGATACAAAAAAATTGGGACAACTTTTTGCGATAATATAGTTTGAAGTGAAAATTAAGGAAACAAAACTGAATCTTTTTAAATTCAAGGCGTTGCAGTGTGCGAACAGTTTGCCAAATGGCAAAATATATATATATTTTTTTTTACTCCAGAAATCACCCTCCCCGGTCTTTTCTTCTTGAACTGAAACATCCTGTATACCTGTAAACCAGTGTTAGAGGCTGCATAAATTTGACAAGCCTTAAGCAACCTCTAAACACGAAAACGCGATTTATAAGGAATTTTCAAATTTAGGTAACGTTGGTTAAGGGTGCTTAAACTAAACGCGAAAATCGGCGTTTAGCTCTTGTGTAAAGCATGCTTGGTTAGAATATACCTAATAATGATAAAGGGTGTCCCAAAAAACAAGCAAAAAGTAATTTTGATAGAAAACACAGGTTTTTAATTAAAAATTGTAATTGTGTTATAGATTCATAAAGTATTCAGTATAGTTTTATGTATGGAATAGCATATCGAGTAAATGGCCTCCACGGCTTTGCTGGTACATATGCACTCTTTTGTCGAAATTTTCCATGACCGTTTTGCATAAATATGGCTGAATTTCGTTGATACAGTGCTCAATTTTCTCCTTCAAGGCGTGGGTGGTCGTGGGCCTGTTGGCATAAACCTTAGACTTCAAAAATCCCCAAAGAAAAAAAATCCAACGACGTTAAATCACATGATCTGGGCGGCCAATTCTGATCACCAAAATGGGAAATTACGCTACCAGGAAATGACTCATGCAGTAATTGAATTGTTTCTCGGGTTGTATGGCATGTGGCACTGTCTTGTTAAAACCACATGTTCCATATCTTGCAATTTAGGCGCAAAAAACTGGATGCATTTGATTCTCAACAATCACTCGTGGATTGTCTGAACCCCAAATTCGACAATTCTGACGATTAACGAAGCCATCAAGATGAAAATGAGCTTCAGCTGAATATGGAACAACAACGTTCCATAATCCATTCAACAAACTCTCTTCGCTGTGCGTGGTAAGTAGGCTTCAGTTATTGAGTCAATTGCACTTTGTATGCATAAAGGCAAATCTTTCGTGAGAATACGCTGTAGTGAGTTTCTCGAAATCTCCAGTTCTTGGCCACGGTGACTTTCAACAACACTCTCACGAACTGCTGCGATGTTTTGTGCTGAGCGACTTGTTGAAGGACGGCCAGAGTGTCTAAAATCACTAATTGATCCAGTCTCCCTGAGTTTTTGAATTAATCTCTTCACACTTGATGAAGTTAAATCACTATACCGACCATATTTTGTACGAATTGCCAACTGTAGCTGTCAAACCTTAATTATTTTTAAAATATCGCTCAACAATGAAAATGCGTTGTTCTTTCGTGTAGCACTCCATTTTTAATAACCCTGAACTGTCAGCTGTCACGCTTTTTTTTTGCATTGGCAACACTTTGTCGCACAAATGGCGCAAAATTCAAATCTTGAGTGAATTTTGGGGCACCCTTTATATTAACACAAAAAGTCAGTTTAAAAACTTAAAAACATCTGAAATAAATGAATATAAAACAATTTTTTAACAAGAAACGACAAGTCCTTTGCCAGGATGCTCATCTGAGTGTCACATATTGATGGGTGAGATTCCTATTTTTTGACACAATTTTATTTATTTAACACACAAACCTTATTTAAAGATTTTCTTTGTAAGTCAAGATTTGAGCTACGGAAACAAGCTTGTTGGGGCGTTTTAAGTATACAGATATTTTTAGAATTGTCCGTGTACAATTCCTAGGGCTATGAACTTTTTTTTTTTAAAAATACCTACATTCAAGCTAAAATCGCATTTAATAAGCACTTAAAATATGTTGACCAAAAAAGCGTTGTACCATACCTACCCAGTGATTCCTAAAGATTTGCAAAGATACAATATGTGGAAGAAATCACAAAATCTATATAAGCGCTTGCTGGCCACATCCCGATTTTTAGAGTGGTTTAGTTAATCATCATTTGGAAAGAATACACACACTTAAAATATCACACTGCATTTAATATGAGAATCGAACTGATTGTGAGATGATTCCACAAAGCTGGCTATGTTAATTATATCTGGAACAATCAATACGAGCAAAAAGATGTTCAGGATTCCTTCTGCTAAGGAATTTGAATTTCTTTTCTATCTTACAATAAAACATTTTCCGGGACGAAAAGGACATCTCAAGATATGTACGAGTATGTAAACGAAAGTAGGACAACAGCAAACATGATTCACATCCTCAAACGCATGTTTAACTCTCCACATGCTATTCAAGTCATCTGTAGATATATAGTGGCGTAACACGATATTTCTGAGTACAGGGAGGCATGGTAGTCTATCGGTTTTTTGATAAAGATTTAGCCTTAATTGCGATGCTGTTAAATGACGAAGAAACAGAATTGAATTCATGGAGCGTAAACCAAATTTATGGCGAACGTAGTGGAATGCTTATGGATGATGGATTCAAAAAGTTACCAGTTGGATGCAAAGATGAAACATCAAAAGGAAGACTTATGATTTCTGCCGATGTATGAATGAAACTTTCGACTTTACGGAGTTGAGTGCGTGACAAGTCAAATTGCTATGCAAAAAAATCCGTTTAATATTTTTCAAAGTCGTACTGCTTTATTGAAGATCTCTTCAATTTATGGAAAATAATTTCATTTCTTCACAAACTTGCGTATAGCAGGCACTTATTTCGACTTAAATTTTTTTTTTCAGAATTCGCACTGTTTCGGCAACAACGTCGTTCAAGCGTAAGTCGATTCATTTCGTACCGTGGAAATATGATACTGTGTTTCTGTCAATTTTTTGAGCTCGAATGAGCTGTCAGTGTCAAAATAACATGTAATTTAAAGAAAAACCAGCAGATGGCGCACCTTTTACAATCACGGAGTCAAGGATGCTCATATTGGTTTTAGTCACTACTCGAATGCAGTTTAAAGTAGAATCGGCAGACTGGACACAACATTGTTTATCATAAAAGTGTAAAACCGTAGACGTATTTTATCACCTCGGCAAAATATTGCCAGTGGACAGTAGCCCCACCACTGATGGGTAGATAATCCTTCAAATTAATTTATTATTATTCTACAGAACAAGTAAACTATAGGTTGGTCTCTTCTGAGAGATTATATTATAAAAAAAAATAATGCAAAGATACTGGTTCAGTGAAGTATGCTGGCGTAACTAAACTAAATGTGCTCCATTGACGAGATTGGTTTCTGGGATGTGAGTACTCACTTGAGTATGGTCGAGAAGGTCGCCGAAAAGCCAGATTCTTCCAACTAAGTGAAATAAGGTGGTTATATGGTGGGTGCCCTTAAATGTTCACGCACAATACTCGATTCGGAAGTATTCGTGAAATTGGCTTAAGTCTACTTTTAACTCTTGACACTCGCAAAGCCCTGATATCTTTGGAAGCCTTTCAACGATCGGATATTGGCCCTTGCTATGGTCCGAAGGAATCAGCGTCTGTGGAAGAAAAAGTCTGTAAAGTGCTGCACACAATCTAATACAGACATATGAGTAGGTGGCACCATTTATGGGAACAAGCCATGAAATGTCATGAGTGTCGGCTGATTTGCAGCGAAATAGACGACGACTTAAACATCATATATAAATGCGGCCCGGAGATCGAAATAGGTCGAGACAACCATCTTATAAGAGAAAACGTCCCTCACGAGTAAACAGTTACGACATTGACCTACTAAGAGATCGCACAGTGCGCTTCCAACTTAGCGACCATCCTTCGCAAGGAATAGACAAATTCACAACCGCCATATTTCCGAACATAGAAAAACGTTACTAACTAGAACTTGAGCAGAAAACATTAGCTGGAAAGGTAATACCACATAGCTGACAGCAGATACATGGAAACAGATCGAAGAGCGGAAACAACTTAAAGTTTGCATTGCAGCCACCTACACAGAGGGTAGAAGCGAGCTTGAGTTCCGGTACTGTATGAAAATTAGGGAAGTCCAGCGTTACGTGTGTCGTGACAAAATAAATTTGATCAACTCTCTGGCTGAACTAGCTGCAGAAGTAGCAAGTAGATGCAATAGCAGAACGATGTACAGGGAGTCACCAAAGAGCAGATAGGTGGCCATAGATTGCGTGACAAACTGGTGGTTATTCTCGAGGCAAGCTACGAAAGTGCGAAATATCACTTACCGCCTGTCAGAGTAACTTAGATTCGGAACGATGACCGACAAGCTTGTATACCTTCGCCAGTGACGGTTTAGTGGGTAATGTGTTTGCTTGTGACCCGAATTGTACAGGTTCGAGTCCAAAAGAGGAACAGCAACAAACAGCTACCGAGGATAAAAAAGGCGAGTAAAATCTAAGTCTTTCGAACCACTACACCAAAAAGATTTCTGCTTGGTAATGGACCGATTGAGTTTGGGTGGAAAATACACAAGAACTATCGCCAGTATTTTTCTGTCTCGTTATCAGTGTCGGAGTGCTTTGTCGTGGCGAAGTGGTAGAGTTGAGATCAAATGGAGCCTTACAACTTACAGCCTATCATATAGCATAGAATTATAAACTTGCATCAAATTCCACCAACATAAAATTCTCAGCCTCGACCACATCCCATCATCACCGACCTAACAAGTAAGCATTGCTGGGCAAAAGATCGAGAGGTTGCAAAATGTTCGGTGCTTTGGAAGTTCTGCCTCGTGTGCTTCTCTTATTTGAAAGCTGATTCTAGCAGTTATTAACATTGGCAGATGTCTGATGATGGAAATATTGAACTGTGTGTGTCCCTTTCATCTTCTATCTATTGCTCATATAGTAGCAAATAAAATCATTGAAAAACTGCAAAGACTGGCTTACATCTGCATAATAGGGGCTATGAGAACCTGTCAAACATCGAAAATAGGGGTGATCTTGGGACTTATCGGCATATTCATTGTACTAAAAATGATTTCTAAAGAGATCAAAAGACTTTCAGTAATCCCCGAATAATTGGGCCTCGCTTAATTGAGTAGGAATTTAAGCAAACTAAAAATTTCATAAAACTAAAAATTCTCGGTTAAGTACGTCGAAAGTAGTACTTATTAGGTCGACACAATTAACAGGGCATTATTTTACCAAAATAGAAAATGCATTGCACACAAATAAGGAAAGGAAAGAGCTGAAACCGCAAGGGAAGATTTAAAAAATGAAGAGGACTGCAAAAAGTTCAAGTTTTGACAGGAGCTCCTTTAACTGAGACAGGCCGACGGAATTCTCGGAAGGTATAACTAAAAGAGGAATAAGGCCTGCATAAACGTGAACAAAAATTTGTACCACTTCACTGTAGATTTAGGGAAGAGCTAAGAAAACTGGATATGTAGGAACACCGATGTTGTAGATTTTGCAGCTATATTGAAGAAATCCTAGTACACCTCTTTAACCAATGAGTAGCACTGATCCACAAAAATGGACTGTTTGGGGGGTCTTTTAGCTATCAAAAATAGATCTACCGTCACCGATTCACTCCAAATATTCTAGTTCATCAAGACAGTTGGAATGGAGTAGTTTCTGCAGGTTGAGTATCCCATCGACTAGACCCGCGAGTCGGGGAGTTGTGCAGTTGCAAACTTAAAACCTATCAATCTATCTATCTATACCTTCTCCTAGCTTTACATCATTGAGCTTAAACAAGCCTTCAAGAACATATGGTGTCTGAATAAAACTTAGTGCTACCTTGCCTTATCTTGGCAGTGCACTGGGCAATTATGGCCCACTTAAAAATAATTAATCTATGTGTGAAGGTGTGTGGACCTTAAACCGAGGGCATCCGTTTTAAGGAATTAAAAGAGAATAAAAACTGTTTCTACATGTTTCGGGGTTCAACAAAAAAATACCCGCTTTATATGTAAAATAAATATTTCTAGTTATAATTGTGTATTAATACCTGTTGCGTGGACATAACATTGTGCGGTCTAACTATAGAATGCAGAATCTGCTTCAGTTCCGTGCAACAAATGGGCACACTTGTTGTTTCAGAGATGCACTAAAACAAGGAAATATATCAAATAATTAGAAACATACATTTATTTAGTATCAAAGTATTTTAGGACTTACCCGATTTACGCCAGCGTCTAAGAGTGCAATAAGAGGTAACTCATCCTTGTCAAAAAAACTGGTAAAACCCAAAAAAGAAACAAAAGAAGTTCTATGAAAAAAAATGGGAGATAAAATACAATTTTTCTTTAAAACACTTGTAGCTGTCGAAAAGATGCATAAATCTTTTTTTCAATTAGACTGGGACCCAGATATGACGCTAAGAACCCCTCTTGTTAACTTGTCTTTGGTCTGAGCAGGCAATTAAGTAGCAAAGATTTTTCATAATTCCACGCCTACTCAAAGCCTGGCTGCCAAGGAATACTTCGAGTGATTTGGTCAACGAACTGCCTCGTCGACTGTAAGAAAAATCAACTCGTACATGGTTTGTACTTTGTACTTGCAGCTTTGTACGTGTCAACCATCAGTGACTGCGTTGACTTTTAAAAGGAGGCTTGTGCCTACGCCTAAGTGTTCCGTACCAGAATGGTATAAAAAGGAAAACTACTGTATTCAACGCGGTATCTGACTGCGCAGGTGTCGGTGTGTCTGTCAATGCTTTCAACTGTAATACGTAGAGAAATTCTGCATAAAAATAATATGTACTGAGCCAAAAAAAAAGAAGGAACATGTGCTCCAAACAAATAATACATTTTTACACCACATCATGCGTCTTTCCAAATGCTGATCATTTTCTGGGACTACTAACAAGTCTAAGTCTCTAAGTCAAATTTCATCAAAATCCGTTAAGACGTTCTTGAGTTAAGGGCTAACAAAGATGATTTAAAGATTTTGAAAACCCGAATGGTTTTGAATTAAATTTTGGAAAAGTGAATAAAAAAAAAAAAAAAAAACCATAAAGCTTTGGAGTTTAGAGTGAAAGTCAAAAAATTTGATTTTTTTTTGTGTATACTATATACAATATGGATATCAAATGAAAGGTGCAGATACCTTGTTTCCAAAAATGTATGGCTCTATAACTTTGTCTTTATTAGGTTTCGGCACATGAGGTACATTCATGTTTGACCGTTCTTTTTTTATACACAGTCACATCTTAAAAAAAACAAATTGCTGGACAAAATTATCGCATCATATTACTTTACTTCAAGACGTTTAGTAATAAAAAAAATACGAGATTAATAGTCGATACTTAGACCGGTCTAAGTCGCCTTTGCTGTCTAAGCAAATATTTTCTGTAAAATGAACAAAACTGTCACATCAAAGTACATTTTTTTTTGATTTAGACTAAGTTCGGTCTTAGTCGTGATTTTTAATGATTTGCAACTGTCTAAAATGGGAGCCGTGGTTCAGTGGTTAAGTGCGCGATCACTAAGCGAAGGGGTTCAAGGTTCGAATCCAAGAAAACACAAAAATAAAAGTTTTCTCATGGTCCTACCTCTCTCGAACATCTGACAAATATCCGAGAGTAAAATTGTCATGAAAAGGCTCTCTTAATCGAGAACCATTCAAGAGGCGCACAGCACGAGTGGCTGCGAGAAGCTAGGCCAAGCGCTGCAATGAGCTGTTAGCGCCATAATATTTAATTATTTATTTAACTTAAAATAAGAAAAATTAGCTGAAATTAAGTCTCCTTTATATTTCAGAGAAGCAGAAATAATAATAATTCGAAAGTAATACGATACTTTGAACTAAAACTTAGTTGCTACTATCATTCTCGCCCTGAAAGCTACTTCTAAAGTTAATTAGGTAATTGTAAATTACTTTTAAAATTTGGTAGTAGTGTACTCGTAACAGATCTAGCAAAAGTCAAATTCAGAATAGTTATTGTGATTCATTTTCGCTAGTGTTCACATGCACAGTTGACTTTTAAGATGTCGAAGAAATTCAATTTAGATTTCAGACTAAACATTTTGCGTTATTGTAGTATCCTAGCATTTAATTGCTGTTTTATAAATTTCCGTGCTGTATTATTTCTTTTTCAATGAATAAAATCAAAATCATGTTAAGTCTGTTCACCCCCTTTTCCACATGATATGCTATTGACTGTCACTTTAAAATCGACTTAGACGCGGGTAAATCACACACAAACTGTTTATTACTTTAGGAGTGACATTCGTGTTTATTAATACCGATTTTAAGTTGAAAGTGACTTTAAGAAAAACGGGAGTTTAAATTCGATTATTACTAAGCTCTTATTGTGAACCAATGCTGTAGTCATGATAAAATATAAATGATTCCAGTTGTTGCAATAGCAGTGCAAGTGAGACGACAATTTTGCTCAGTTATTATTAAATTTTCAAGTTGGATTACATATCCGAGAATTTTCCCGAATCAAAATATACCATAATTAAAATATTCTCAATATTAATCAAAATGGGGCACAGAATTTAAAAAAAAGAACGAGGAATATAGAAGACTGAAGTTGACAAAAAGTAAGTAAGAATTATTACACTGCTTTATTCATCTTAAGCATACCTAAATTCCGTCCTGTGATAATACCATGTTTAAAATATCGCCCACCAACATTTTAATTTCATAAGATTAAAAATATACTCGTAGTTGAAATGACAGATTGTTACCTCACCTGTTCCCATTCTCGAAAATTCATGCAAAATTATACGAACTTTCAAAATAAGAACAGAACTTTTGTAGATTCACTTTCGTGTGTATTCTTGTAGTCGTTTCAGGAGTTACTTTTACAGTAAAATTAGCACCGCATGGAAAAGCGTACATGATTTTCCAGTTGTAAATTATTTCTCGTAATACGTACTGTCAAAAATGTGTGCAAGTTTGAAGAAATAATGTTTCAAAATTGCGTATACATACATATTATAACAATCTCTCATCAGGTTGGCACAAAAATTGGCATGCCTTAGATAATGACGATAAGATTGGAATGCACAAAATTGCGCATATTTTTGAAACTACTGATCTGATTGGCACTAAAATCAAATCAATAGATCTTGAGTCCTTTATGAATAAATATTCAGAAAAAAAGATTTGTTCAAATCGGTGCATTTTTGAGAAAGTAATCGTGACCGAATCAGTGCTGCCAGGTAAGTTCAACGATATGGCGCTCCCAGAGCCAGGAAAAAGTAATAGACTACGCTGGATTTTATTTTCTAATAAAATTTCAAAAGCTAGGTTGCGTCCCAGATTTTTAGTATGTCACTTACATGTACAATTGAGCGTTCCTTATTAGTATTTAGACTTTTTTTATTCAATTTATCTTCGGTCTAACCACTGAAGCTTTTCCATTATTTAAGGCAAAGCTAGCTGGTACTGAAATAGCTTTAAAGTTAATAATTATAGCCATAAAAGTAAATAAAGCAAGCAATTTCTTTTTTCTGGTCAAAGTGGAGGGCTTAGTGAGTAGATTCAAAAAAGAACATAAATTACTTTTGGTAACCTTTAAATAAGTGCCACAAGAAACTTCAAAACAAGAACCTTACCGATAGTCTGGCAAAAAGACAGCTATCAAACTAATGTTTCATAGTGTGCTACTACTGAATTGGCATTTTCATAAAATTTGTATTCTTCAGTTCTGGTATTTGCTTGAAGTCAAGGAAAATGACTCTAAAGAACAACTTAAATGCTAGCTGACATTAATAGCTCTATAAATTATAATTTTGAATACACTGCCAGCTTTTGCGACAAAAGTAGGACCCTACTTTTGTATCTATCGATAACGGCAATCATTTTATTGGAATGTTCAGTACATACATATACATGAATAGCCTGAGATGAGAGGAGATGTAGTATTCAATTACAATATTGGGCAGTCCACATGAATCATTTTAAAATATTGAGATTATATATTTGCATTGAAATTTAAAAAATCATAGTAAGCGCGCCAGAAAATTGAAAAAAAGCTAGAATTAACTCCGAAAGCGCTTAACTGGCAGCACTGGACCGATCGTAGTTATCATTGGCGCCATGGATCAGTGGTATAGTACGCGATCACTGAGTTACCAAAAAGCTCTTTTGACGGTCCCACCTCTTGTGAACGCCTGAAAAACATCTGAAAGTAAAATTGTGATGAGAAGTTTCTATCAATCGACAAAAAATCACCCTTCGGAAACGGCATAAAAGTGCATGTCCCTACCACTCGTGTGTGGAACAAATAGCTGCGAGAAACTAAGCCACGAGCTGTTAGCGGCAAAATATGTACGAATGCAGTATGTTTTTTATGTTCCAGTTCGATGTTGTTTGGCCGCCATTTTGGTTTGGTTGTCATTTATCAGTTCACATTTGATAGTTGTAAAGAGCAGTCGATATGGATATATTATGAAGCATCTAACGCCTCAACAACGTGTTGAAGTTATTAAAACATTTTATTTAAATAATCGTTCAGTTGTGAAAACACGAAGAAATTCGCGTAATTTTGTTGGTTTAAATCATGACCCTAGCAGGTCAACCATTCAGCGTATAATGAATAACTTTGAAACTCAGTATACGAGTGGCAGATAAAGTTCGTAGCGTACATACGACATAAAATATCACGGCAGTGAGAGACAATATTGATGGAAGTTCCGGTCACCTCCGTTAGACGCCGTGCACAAGAATTTGGAATGTCTCTGGCAAGTTTGTTTAAAATAATCAAAACATTATTAACTCAAGAACTAATGGAAAATGATCACATGCACCAGCGAGAGTGGAGTGAAAAGGTTTTGAAAATGTCGAAAGACATTATAGATATCGATTGGCCCCTTCGATCCCCTGAGTCGCTTTTTGTTTTTATCGGTGCTCGTTGGTTATGACGAACAGAACAGCAGGCGTAGCATGCTGGCTTGTGGACATGTCTGCCGAGCTCTTTTCCGACATAGGATTTTTTTTACTCCAAACGGATCAGTGGCATATCATTGGAAAGAGCTTTTCATGCTGATTTAGAAGTAATTTAATATTTTAAGCAATTCAACTGGACCGGCGAAGCTGAGTGGGTTTGCTAGTCCTATTTTCTGCTCTTTAGTACGACTTAATATTGCCTGATTTTTTTACGTAGTCAAAAGACCTTTCAGATAATGTCATCAAGCCGACCGATAAATGTTAACTTCATCCTTGATCCCAGTGACTAGGGCGGACCAAATCATATCTAATCTACGTTATAGGAGTAGGTGTTAAGCAATAGTTCTCTGTTTTTCCTCAATCATAGCCTTTTAAATACTGAACGAATTAACTACAAAACTTAAACAATTCCCAAAGGTGATATAAGTAAGTATGTGTGCAGGGAATACTATATTACGTCCAGGTGGTCCGATAAAAGTACATTAAAAGTTAGAAGTTCATAGACACAATTGCTATTATTTATCTTATATCACATTAACAACAACACCGTGCTACATAATTAAGTGCCAATATTACACGATGCCCTAAGGAATAAATCATAATCTGTTGGAAAAGTTGCAACCCAAGGGAGCTCTAATATACATATCCGTACATTTCAAGCAAGCTTGGCATTTGCAGTGCATGAATGTAAGTCCACGCTGTTTTTCAAAACTTATGCCTAATTACTTAACACACTTTTGCACGCAATTGCGAGGTATTTTCTTTCTTCATCAGAGCGGTGTTACATTTCAAGGTATCAACCTACTAAGACGTCGCTCTTCGCGACTGTTAACTTTCGAGACAAAGTTATTTCAAGTTATGCCAAAGCATAAGGAACTTCTCGAGAATTCTAAGATTAATTATCTTATTAGAAATATACAACTTGATTTTAAACTCATTAGCAGAAGTTCTCCTTCGGATTATTTCACACCTTTTAAACATTAATTATCCAGTGGCAGCGAAAAGCTGTCGTCGTTGCAGACAGTTAATAAATTTTCATTATCCTTAGACATCGCCCTTCGTAGGTAGTATTCGGATTCTTTTACCAGCGAAGGGCACTTTACTAAGTTCCTTAGGAGTAATTAAAGTGGAAGTCTACTCCTCTCTTGGCCATTTTCACCCTGAATTGAAATACGAAGCACGAAATACTATTTCTGATTAAATTTATGGCTCTTGCGTTGCGAATCAATTCGACCAATTTACCTTTTTTTCACCACAGCTATTATTGTCGTAAAATGATAACCAGTTGTGTGTCGTATTGACCTGAAATCAAATCGATTATTATTGGGAATCATAGTCCTGAACTTAAGATTGCTCTCACCTGGTTATGTATTCAGCATCCAAGTACTTTGGTGAGCGGGCGTCAATTATTATCAGGTGGTAGTTGTCCATGGCGGCATTGTTCTGCAGTGTATCAAGAGCCAGTTCCTTCGACTTGACCGACGTCGTTTCCAGTTGCTGTCGATGGCACGCCGTCGTGAAGACATCGCACACATTGTCATTCTTGTGGAAAACTAATAAGGCCTGCACAAAATCATATAAGTTTCTATATAGCATAGGTAAGATTTAATGGATTCTTCTTGCCTTCAGTTGAGGATTCGGTGGTAACACAGTTGGGTATTTCAAATCCATCAGAGATTTCTGAAATAAGACAAATTAAATTATTTTTCTTTTTTTTTTCCATCTGAGTGCGGAAGAGGGTGATAATATACGAATATATATGTATATGTAGGTGGAAATTTGAACTTTAAATGAAATTGGAGGTATAACATAAAAACTGTATCTATAGGGGCTGTAAGACGATGATGTCAATAAGGTTTATTGTTACTTTCACAAACGATTAAGGCCAATGCATGAATCTTCGAGGAGTGAACACCAAGCAGCGGATTTTCTTTCAATTTTGGGAGTGAATACGCACGCACTCACAGGAGAAAATGTTCAGTGTCCTGATTCAACCCCTTGGAATCGTATTTCAGAGAAATGTTCATCAATTTAGGTATTTGCGTCAAAATAAATCCCTGGTGTTATAGTAAATTATTGCAATACGAAACAGTTTCATGTGGACCAACGCACGGGGGGAATTTATGTCGTCTAAGGTTGGTTGGTAGACTTCTATATTACTTTTTTTTTTTTTTTTTTTGTATACCACCACCGAAATGGAGTCCTAATTTATTTCTCACTGATTTTGGAGCTTATTTAGGCCAGACTTTACTAATAGAAGATATGATGTAGCTTATGTGTAAGGGGCATTTGGTTTGATGAGATAGCATTGTCAGTGCATTAGTAGAACATTGATACAAGCAGACATCGATAGGCGTAGAAAAGAAAATCAGTGTCGTCATTTTTATGAGCAAAATAGGAAGAATAATTTCTCCAATAAACTTTTATTTCAACACAGAAATGATTACTCAAAGATTTTTAAACTGAGCAACTGACTTTTTGCTCTAAGAAATTTATAAAGGCTTTCTGAAGTAAAATTTTGCGGTGAATTTAAATATGCAAACAGATTTTTGCCAAAACGTACAGTTTTTGAACTACGTATAGCATGTTTAAGATGCGTGTTTTTGATATTTTAGCCAATTTGCCAACTCACTTTTTTCTGGGAACTAAACAAATTGCTAATTCCTCACAAAACAGTCAAATACAAACATTTTACGAAACTTCTTGCCTTGGCCAAACCATGGTTTACATGTGGCCATTTAAACATGGAAGATAGTCAACTCAAACAAAAAGAAATTGCAGAAAGGTTAAAAATATGCGAAATAACTAATTTCCCCGCACAAAAAAAAAAAAAAAAAAAAATACCATGCGAAATGTTGTACGCAATTTTCGGATCTGTGTGGCAACAATCCAGTAAAAGCTATCAACAAAATTGTTACTAGAGATGAAACTTGGGTTCATTATTATAATTCTGAGTCAAAGCAAGAGTCCATGCAGTGGCGTAAAAGTTTAGCAGAGTCTAATTGGAGTATAATAGATAAGATTAGTATTTTGTGTGACCACCGCGGGCCTTGATAATGGCTTGAACTCTGCGAGGCATAGAAGTTATTAATTTTTGGCAGTATTTTATTGTAACGTCATTTTCCCAAGCTTCCTGAATTGCTGTTTTAAATTCTTCTTTGCCCTTTGGATTTCTCGATGCTATTTTAGCCTTCAAAAGAGCCTAACAATTCTCAAAAGGATTTAAATCGGGGCTGTTGCCAATCCAGTTTTTTTTAACCCAATACTTGAGACAAGCTCTTTTACCTAGCAAACACAGGATACCAAATTATGGCTTAAATCGTACCATTTTGTTTGTAAGATTTAAGAGACTTACAAAATAATACAACTTACTTTTTTCACCCTATGACATGAAGCAGAGTCATCCTGAAAGATGGGGTCAATAATAACCGGAAATAGGGTTTCTATTGAGGATACCAATGATCTCAATGTAGCTGTCTCCATTCATTGAACCACGGCAAAACACTAATTCCCCTTGACCAACAAATTAAATGCAGTCCCATAGCATAAAACTAACGGCAAATTTGTTTCTGGTTAAAACACACTCCTTGTTTAAATCTTCTTCGGTTCTGTGTCGGATGTACTGGATACCATTTGATGAATTGAGGTTGCATTTGGTTTTGTCGGTGAGGATTACAGCCTTCCAATCATTTTCAGTACAATTCTGATGAGCTTTGGTAAAGTTCAACCTTGCAGCTCTCATTATTAGAGTCAAAGATGTTTTTTTTCTTGGTCTTCTGGCTAACAATCCGAACGAATTTAGTCTTCAGCTGACGGTTCTGTTATTAATTTTTTTTAGATGTTTCTTCGAAAAACTCTAAATTTACTTGCTTTGCTGCCTTTTTTCGATTACTACATAATATTCTTTTTAAATTCCGTCCTCCTTGCAGGTTGTCTTCTTCTTTAATTTACCGGTACCAGTTTTGTGGTACCAAAAAACCTTAATTTTTTTTAATAATCCAATTTTTTTACCAATAGCACTTGCTGACAAACCTTCTTTATTTAAAAATCTTACAACCGTTTTTAACTCACTCACTGGCAAGCTGTGAAGAAGAACCCAAACTGAGCTTCAAATCATAAAAGAGACAAATGTAAACAAAAATAACAATATTTAACCGTTATACAATTTTCCATAGAAAAAAATGCAAACGTAGTTCACTTCGAGGACAAATCAGAGCTTAGTTTTTTGTGAAATAGTACCACCATACTTTTATTTCTTCATTACGGTATATATATCCGTCTATTTCTATCCCATTCCGCAAACTTAAAGGAATGCATCGCACTACACCAAACTAAGAAAGCAAATTTCAAAATCTTTAGGGATACCTGAAGTAAAAAGTAATGCGGATATAATGTGTGATTGTAATTTGAGATTAGAATGCAAATTATTAAAAAAGAAAATATAGAACTTTTCAATACAGTCGTCCACCATTTTGACTATATCTAGTCAACCGTAAAACTAGATTATTGGCATCACTGCGAGTCACCTTGTCGCAGCCATTTTCTGACTTTTAAGGTACCGGTATTGTTATTACCAACCTTGATGGAGCAGCGTGTAATCTCCATATAAACTCTGTTATAGGCTATATGGAAATCGATGAAAAGGTGGTTAGTGCTTTAATATTTGCTGCAGTATGAATATCTGATACATATGTGGTGGCCTTTCCTGGCCTAAAACCACACTGATATGGACCCATCAGATTGCTAAAAAAAAGGTTTAAGGCGGACAGATAATATGACAGATTAAGAACACTGATTCCTCTATATTTGGCTCAGATCAGAAGACCTCCTTTCTTGAGGAACAGAGAAAACGATGCTGGGAAACAACATTTTAATGTTAATTCATAATTTGTGGTTTGTCGACCGTTATCGACTCCAAACTAATCTGAAAGAGTGTCCATCAAAGTGTGTAAGATGTATGTACATACATAGGTATCTATCCGCACTATCTATTGTAGATGTAGATGTAGATATAGATGTATTTATTTCTTATAAATCTCACTTTTTGGTCATGCAATGGTGTTTCATGGATCTCGTGTGGATTCACCGTTCCCCAAATGCGGCAATTTTACTTGTTAACGGCGCCAGAGAGTGCGAAATGGGCCTCGTTGGTCATCAAAATTCGCTTCGAAAAATCAGGTTCAGTGTCAACCATTCGAGCGACTGTTTGGCCGTATTCCAAACGAAGTGGACTGTCTGTCGGCAATGTCCTTTGAGTCAGTTGCACTTTATACGGAAACAAATGCAAATCATCCTTCAAAATGCGCCGCAAAGTGGTTCCAGTGACGCCAAAATGCTGAGCGCGGTGACGATACGACACATGTGGCTTCCAGTTCATTGGAACGTCTTGGGCGTTGATTAACCCGTGCTCAACAAAATTCGACACCAAACGACGAATAGTGTTGTCAGACGGTGCTTGTTGGCCACGATATTTTCGACGATATGCACGTTGAGTTAACACAACTGAATGACTATTTTCAATGTACAGCGTCACTATTTCGGCGCGTTGTTTCTGTGTGAAGCGATTCATGGTTAAAATTGTACTGAATTGACGTTTCAAAAACATGTCTACTGAAGTCAATCGGTTGGTAAATGTCAAAATTATTCAATGTTTACATACCGACATAAAAGATGGCGCACCCTGTATAATCAATATAAAACAATTCAAGTTCTTAGAAACAAAATATAAGAAAGGTTGGTGACATTCAGTATTTATATACAAGTAAAAAATAGAGTTGAATACCACTTCAATTGCTTAAAGCAATACGAACAAAATTTGTGGCCTGACCCTTTAAGAATTCAAAATAAGAAGAAAATAAAAAATAAACTTTTTTTTTTTGTAAAAAATGCAAAACGAGAATGGAAATAACGACGACGAAGATTAGACCAAAACATCAGAAATACGAGATTCTGACGAAACATAGTCAAAGCTGAAAAGCCACAATTTTACGCTTTTTAAGAACATTCCAGGTATTGTTTTTGTCCTGATTGACTGAGAGAGTTCTTTAAATAACCGATAAGACAAAATAGATATGCAGTGGTACAGAGAAAAAGTTTGAAAGGTTTTCACGAAGATCATAATAAGAAAATAAACGAAAATTAAGATTGCCATAAAGAATATTTTTTAACACATTAAAACCATACAAACGATGAACAGGAAGAATTTTCAGGGCACAGAACAAAGGAAAGCTAGAATGTCCACCAGATTTTCGACAAATTTTTCTTAGGACATATTTCAACAGTGGTTGTATTTTGTTTCGATACACACCCCCCCAACAAGTAATTCCATATTATATATTGGAATGGAAAATACCATAATAAATTATCCTTAAAAGCTTGGTTGAGCATAAGTTACACAAATAATAAAAATGTGGAAGGGTGTATCAGCGTGATTCGCAAAACTCATCCTAGAATCAAGGGTAAGCCACAAATATTTAAAGTCGACAACACTCTCTACTTGAAAACATTTATCATTACAGGTTAGATTGTGACAAAAAAGAGGAAGAGGAAAAACCAGACGAACAATAGTAACTAGACAGTTTATATCTAAGACACTCAGGTGCGTGGAAGTACACATTTACTTCCAAATTGTATGCAGAAGATAAGCTGAAGAACATTATCTTAGTTCCTGAGCTTATTACTAAATTATGTTCAGCAAATCAGTGTCTCATTAAATTTAGATCCCAATTAACATCAGAAACTAAGTCTAAAGGACTGTTTAAGCTATAAGTGAAACTAAGCTCTTGGTGAACCCTTAAAACTAAGAGCAAAGAGACCAAAAACAGAATTGAACTTAAAACGGAGCCTTGAGGAACACCCAGATTAAAGAACCTTATTTCGCTCCTTATATCATCTATCTTCACTCTTTGCGACCTGTTTTCAAGATACAACCTAAACCATTGAAGCATGAAACCACGAAATCCAGCTTTTTCCAGTTTTCTCAACAAGAAATTGTGGTTGACCATGTCGAATGGTTTGGTAATGTCAATAAATAAATCATCCGTAAATTTGTTCCCATCAAGGTGTGATATTATTTGGGAGCAAAACTGTAAGAGCGCATCTTTTGTCGATTTGCCCCTTTGAAAACCACTGTATTGAAAAACTGAGTCTTATCTAAAAAACTCACTATTCTATTTTTCATTAGTTTTTCAAAAATTTTGGAAAAAAAAAACAGAAAGAAGTGAGATGGGCCTGTAGTTACCGATTCACGCAGCTGAACCTTTTTTGAGCAAACACGCAACGATTAAAATCAATTGCCCAGACATCCGCTAAGAAACACACAATTTGAAATACCATCAGCTCCGCATGAAGTTGAATTAGGTAAAGTACCAATAACTTTCAAGATTTCAAGAGAAGTAACGGTTCAGCACGTCCACAAATGGAAGGACAAATGCAACAAATCGATTGGACAGGGCTCGGTTGTAGACTGCAGTCAACATTAGCAAAATAACAATTAAAAGCATAAGCAATAGCGAGTCTGTCATATACTTCAGAGTTATGCTTAAGGGTGGCCATGGTGTAGTGGTAACATCATCGCTTGTCACGCTACAGGTTCATGGTTCAAATCCTGATGTCAAGAATTATCTATTTATTTCACATGAAATAAATAAAAAAGTCGATCAATTGCGAAAGCTTATGTCAACTTTACTGCGAAGGCATAACACTGGCAGTAGAGTAGTTATATGGGTAAAATACAACTTGATCGTAATGACGACATCAGGAGGACGGAAAAAAATACTGTGAATCATAAGCAATGACAACAACAGCAAAACAAAAACAGTCTGGACGCCACCCTTGGAGTTCACTGAAACTTAATAAGCTTCAAACAAACTACACCAATCTGTCTTTCTCTCTGTCGCTTCCCCCTTTCCACAAAACGCCCGTGTCCTAAAAAAGTTACCAACACGTAAAACAGTAGGTTTTTTAGAAGCCGTGGATTTATTCAGTAAGCTATTTACTACTCGCCATTCATTTTCTAAATTTCCCTGTGCAGCGATGAATTGAGCACGGTAATAGTTATCGCGTCAAATAGGAATCTCTTTTTTTAGTTTGACACACAATTTCTTATACCTTCCTTTTAGACCCTGGTTATCATGATACTTTATTCTGAGTTTGTTTTTACCTATAACTTTGTTTAATAATAACCTAGATATTCAAAGTTTAAGTCTTTTAACTAATTTTTTGGAAGGAAGAAATGGGGAACAAGAATAGATATGCTTCTTAAGAGAATCAATGAAGATTGTATAAGCAGTAGACGAATCGCTAGAAGCATAAACATCTTCCCAAGACTCATAGCGTAAATAATTTGTTTGTGTACTAAAGTCAACTTTCACTCTTCTTTGAGAGGAATTAGGTTAGGTTAGGTTAAAGTGGCTGTCAGCAAAAAAAAAAAAAAAAAGAAGCCAACACACTTAGACAAATAATATGTCCATTGTGATACAGCATGAGTTTGAGACGCGGACTCTAGCCTACTCGTTGAACCATTTGGAGCTTCTGATGAAGCGTAGAAGGTCCCTAACGTCAATATTATTCAGATCATTTAGGTCATTGAAGCAGAAGGCTCCTAAGTAGAGTTTCCTTCTTTGGGAAAGAGCTGAGCAGGTGCAAAGAAGGTGAAGAATAGTCTCTTCCTCCTCTTCGTCCATGCAGCTTCTGCAGAAATCATGCCTTGTTGCATGTTTGCCTATTAGACAGTGTCCAGTTATGATACCTATAACAGCGCTAATATGCTTTCTATTTAGAGAAATCAAATTCCTGTTTTGTCGCTAGAGAAGGTGTACCTCTTGTCCACCTAGAATTTGTCTTTACGATAGCATCCAGCTTTAATTTAAGTTTGCATGTAGCGGAAGGATGAGTATTGTTGGTCTATGTCTGGTAAGTTCGTCAGCCTTACAATTTCCTGGAATATCCTTATGCCCCGGCACCCAAATTAGGTGAATATTAAACTACTCCGCCATCTCTATAAGAGACCATCGGCAGTCTAGAGCTGTTAAAGAATTTATTGAGGATGTTTCCAAGGATTTTATTGCGGCTTGGATGTCTGAAAAGATGCGGATATCAATGGCAGATATCACGTTTTCCTTTAGCCAAGACAAGACCCTTATTGCCATTATCTCCGCCTGGAACACGCTACATTGGTTTGGGAGACGAAAAGAGAGGTTTAAATTAAGCCTATCAGAGAAGACACCACCACCCACCCAGTCGTTTGAAAAGTCGGTGTAAAAAAACCAAGTCGGTGTTCCGTAAAACCACCTTCTTCCCAGAATGCTCTGGAAGGGATGGTGACTTGGAAGTTTTTGTCAAAACTTAACTTGGGTATGGTGTAGTCAATGCCTTCAGGGAAGTTTTTAAACTTGTTTAAGATGGAGGCGTGGTCATATACTTTGTTAGACCACTGTGACGTAGCTTTAAGGCGAATAGCTGCCATCTGCCATAAATGTCGAGGGGTGTTAAATGAAAAAGAGTGTCCATTAATGCGGAAGGTGTCGTCCGCAGTGCTCCGCTAATGCACAGACACGCTGAACGTTGGACTTTGCTTTATTTTCGCTGGTTTATCGCCTTGTCCAAGGCAATCCACCAGACAACTACCCCATACATAAGGATCGATCTGGCTTTCTTTACTCTTTCTTGCATGTTAGGTTTCCAGCTTAGTTTTCTATCCATAATAAGACCCAGATATTTTGCTTTGTTGGAGAAGTTTAAGCTTTTTCCCTTAAGGGATAAAGGGTTAATAGGTGGGATTTTATATTTCCTTGAGAAGAGGACTAGTTCTGTGTTATGGAGATTCACTCCTAGACTACACCGAGCTGTCTATCTAGATAGCTTATTCAAAGCGTTTTGTAGGAGCTCTTTTAAGGTAGTGAGGTGTTTACCGGAGACTGCTATAGCAACATCGTCCGCATAGGCGATAACTTCACAACCCTCAGCTTCCAATATTAACAGTAGTTCATTGACCACCAGATTCCAAAGAAGTGGGAATAGGGCGCCCCCTTGAGGGGTATCCCTGCTGACATGTCTTCTAACAGATGTCTCACCCAGCTTTGAGTTGATAATCCGACCATTAAGCAGTAAATTAATAAAGCTCGCCAAGTGAGCTATCTACGAGGGTAGGTCAATAAGTCCCTGAAAATTAACACAAATTGTGTCGTCACCTTAAATTTAATTTTTTTTGTCAAGAATCATCTTTCAAAAGAACTCACCCAAATTTCCAGACAGATCTGTCAAATAGTTTTGTTGTGGCAGCAATTTTGTATAGACGCCTACTAGCATTTTCGTTAAAATGGAAAAAAGTGAATTTCGAGTGCTCATTAAACACTATTTTTTGCGAGAAAAAACTATCACGCAAACCAAACAAAAGCTTGACAAATATTATGAGGACTCTTCACCATCGATTGGAACCATTCACGACTGGTTTACTCAATTTCGGTGCGGTCGTTCAAGCACAAGTGACGCCGAACGTTCTGGTCGCCCAATTGAGGTCACCACACCAGAAATGGTCGACAAAATCCATGGTTTGATAATGGACGATCGGCGAGTGAAAGTGCGTGAGCTTGAAGAGGAAGAAGGCCAAGGCGGGTTTGTCAGCAAACAAGGTCATGGCGACAGTTTTTTGGGATGCGCGCGGTGTTATTACCTTGAAAAGGGTAAAACGATCACCGGCGCATATTACGCAGAGCTGCTGGATCGATTCCAAGCCAATTTAAAGCAAAAACGGCCGCATTTGGCGAAGAAAAAAGTTGAGGGGCTCGAGAAATCGTATTATTTGGAGGGCATCAAAAAATTAGAGAAACGTTGGATGAAAAATAAAATGTTTTTATACCGAAAAGAATGTTACTTATTTCATTTTTCAGAGACTTATTGACCCACCCTCGTATCTTCAGATTTGACAGTACCTATACTTTGATTATCGCAGATGAGTAGACGTTGTTAAAAGCGTCTTCAGTATCTAGAAAAGCTATCATGGTGTACTCCTTATGATGCACGCAGTATTCGATCTTATTTACTAACGTATGCAATGCTGTTTCTACTGATTTGCCCTTACAGTATGCACGTTGAGTCGTTGACAGTAGTTGTGTGTAGTTGTTTCGTGGATGTCAATCAGTCGTTCTAGTGTTTTTAGAAGGAAAGATGATAGATTAATAGGTCTGAGGTCTTTTGGACTAGCGAGTGAATATTTGCCAGATTTGGGTATGAATACCACATTGACTTCTCTCCATATGTGCGGAATATGGACCAGATTCAGACAGCTCTGAAAAATATTTTTTAGAACTGGCAGGATAATGTCGGATGACAGTTCAATTCAAGGAATTAGAAGATCCACAACCTCTAGCTTCTAAGGTTGGTATTAAGAGTCCCGTCATACAGTGATCAGTAATTTTCAAATCAAAGACACATTTTTCGCACTAAGACACCCAAAAATAAGATCCAGACAACTCCCCGAATCAAGCAAACTTTTGTAAAAGAATAATTAAAAATAAAATATGTTTATGCACCTACATAGAATCCGAAATAGTCTAAAAACAAATGTAGATAAATAACACAATCGACCTTTGCAAAATTTAAAAATAATAACTCCTAAATTCCATTTCCTGGGGCAAAGTAAACAACACACAGTGAGAACAGGACTTCATTCAAGCAGTTTACAAGGAAAAGAATTTCCATTTTTCCCAAAATAAATTCAACCGCAATAAATTACTCAATAATGTTGACAACAAAAGTGGAGTCGACTTGAAATCTAATTATGTGTTTATTGTTTATTGTGGGCTTAAAGTGTTATTTGCCGTTCTACTTCCTGTCCATCAATATTAATTTTGTGTAATTAGAGAACAAGGAATCAAAATACTTTATTTGAATTATGCCTGAGATGTGAAGTAAATATGCATAGATACATATGTACGTATGTACATCCATACGTACGTACATAGTGTGTAGAAAAACGTAATTTTTATTTATTTGCTTTTGTTTTTCGCTCCAATCGTATAATAAGAATGCCTTCAAGTATCCATCCAAACGAATAAGTGGTATTCCAATGAAAAAGTGACGTTGAGATTGGTTTCTAAGGCAAAAAGGGTTAGGGTTGGATGTACGGATATGTGTATCAAATTCTGCTGAAGCTTTTTCAAGTAAAATGTATATTGTCTAATTCAATTACATTTGTTTGCTGTTTTAAATTTTGGACTGTGCTATTAGTATGAATGGAATACAACAACGGTTAAATCGCCGCCAAGGGAATTTTTGCAAACTTCGATTCTTGTGAGGTAATTTGCGATGACTTTTCGGCACATTTTTGGCTATATTGCAGCTTTAACTTCACGGATGTTGGTTTTTAAGTGCTTCAAAGTTTGGGGATTGTCTGCATAGACATGATCATTAGCATAACTCCAGAAAAAGAAGTCCAACGGTGTCAGATCACACGATCTTGGTAGCCAGTTGATGTCGCCAAATCTCGCCCTTTTCGTGCAATAGAGCCAAATTTGCCTGTGTTGTGTGGTACGTAGCCCCGCCCTCACATCGTAACAGTGGCGCCATCATAATTTTCAGAAAAATACGGCCCGATCATGCAGCCGGACCACAGCGCGTTCCAAACTGTTGCTCGTGGTGGATGCAATGGCCTCTCATCGATCACATTTGATTTCTTCTGCTGACTTTCCAACACCCAATTGCCATACACATATACAGAACTGTTATTTTTGGAGTAACATGCAACAATTTTAATGCTTTGAGTGGTTGTTAAGCGATCTATATTGTAAAATGTCAAGGCAAAGACTAACTACCTGTCACTACAGATGACAGACGGATTTGACAAATGACATATGGTAGGGATGTTAAATCCCAATCTCTAAATGAATAAACCTTTATGGTAGATATTTTGTATTTTACATACATATTAAGTGGGCACCGTGGCTCAGTGGTATAGTGCGCGATCACTGAGCGAGATGTTCAAGGTTTGAATCCAAGAAAATAAAAAAAAAAATTTCTCACGGTCCCACCTCTCGCGAACGTCTGACAAACATCCGAGAGTAGAACTGTCATGAGAAGCTTCTCTTAATCGAAAAAATTGCCTTTCGGAAACTGCATAAAACTGTAGGTCTCAACCATTCGTGAGGAGTACAGCACGAGTGGCTGTGAGAAGCTAGGCCAGGCCCTGCATTGGGCTGTTAGCGCCAAAATTATTATTATATTATGTACATATTACATGCATCTTGTAATTTTTTTTTATCAAGCGTAATGAACGAAACTTAAAACTTTTAACATTTCCACATCGCCCAACAACAATAAGTGGAAAATTAACATCAAAGACTCCGACAGCTACCGTATCTCACTAATTAAATACTGAAAAAATGCAATGATACGTTTGTGAGATTAAATCGAGTAGCTAGAGGACTCCATGCTTCATGCTTAAAGTAAGATGTTATCAATAATCTGGAAAACAGACAGTTTAAAATAGTCGATGCTGTAAATGTCGTTATATGGGAAAATCTACAAGGTGAGGAAACTACCCCAAAGTACGGGCTTCCCATTTGATATCGTAGTTAAAATCGAACCATTGCATAGGAATACGAGATTAATCCCACAATGTAAACGTTACCAAGGTTTCAATCACACGCAAATGTATTGTTAAATGCGCCAGAAAACATCTATCTAAAGACTGTGGTGTAAACAAGCAAACCGTTGCAGCATTTATTAACAGCAACGGAAAACAACGGCAAAAGAAAAGTTATAGGACTTTGACCTACAACCATACGCTCATGCTGCCATACCTGAAAATGCTAAAAGCGGTACCTATGTCTCACATCTTTTCCATTATGGGCAAAACACAATGTGGCGGTCGCGCTTTTTGACAGGCATTCTGCCGACTTACGATAATATTTATCATAACGCGCGACCTCAAAATTTGCGACATCAAATGTGGCTTCAAGACGAAGAAGGTTGGGCGTTGAGAGGTTAGGAATATGACAGAATTATGTTCTGTTCTCTCAAATTTCCTACACATGAATTCGCAGCAGAAAGAAGAGTAGAAATGTACTCTTTTTGTTTTTATGGTTTGATTAGAAAACATAAATATAAGAAATAACTTCGCAATCAAATGTGTATGAAACAATTTGTATTCAAAAAACATCAATTAGCAATTAAAAATGTTTACATATTAAATGCTAACAATTCGGAGTACATACACGAAATAATGACTTACCTTGTTGCTAAAATCGAACAAGTCAAAGAATAATGTCAATCCAAAACAGCTGTGACCTGTCATAACTCGCGACAATAGTAGAGAGTAGCTCTATTCCGACGTTGAGGTGGCACTTACGTTATTTACGATCAAAAACCGACCAAACGCCTGAGGTCATATTTGGTGTTACCCCATAAGAATCCATCGTTTCTACTTATTCTGTCAACGCGCGACCGCGCTAACGCCACATTGTGTTTCTACTTTTAAGCTTGAAAATAATTTTCGTAATACGCGCAAATAAACGACAATATGAAGCAAATGCTTAAAATTATTACGCGGGACGCTAACGGACTCTTACAAAGATTGTACGAGTTAGTATTATTCGTTCGAGAAAAATATATTGACATACTATGTGCTTGATTTTTGAACCCACCTGACGAATCAAGCGCGTGTAAAGATTATCACCCGTGGGAAAGGGCAAGAGGCCTTATTTATAAAAGACGGTATTGAATAATTGACAGAAATAAAAATAGAGCTTCTACTAATGCAAGTAAGCACGGTACGTGTAAAAAGATGAATTTACAAATATCTTTAACTTCTTTAGACGGATTTTCATTACTGGTGGCGTTTTTAACGCGAAATACACCTTTTGGGGTTCAAGGTACATGTCACAAAAAGGTAGAGTGCTTTATAATTCGGGTATGGAATATAGGTGTGACTTTCACTCCACGGGTAAACCAACATACTGGCCGGCTGATACTACGAAAATACTTGATCTGATCGATTTCTTTATTGTAAAAGGAGTATTTAGCAAAAGTTGAAGAAAGCTTTAATCTCTCCTCTAAACATTCTCAAGTCATTCGTACGATGAGCTAAATGATAATTAGAAAAGAAATACCAGCCAGATTAACTAGCAGAAAAACTAATTGACTAATCAAGAAAAACATTTATAAAAATATTGAACTGAGCGTGCCACTTAAGACACCGTATGAATTTGAACTCGAAGTTGATCGCTTCGTTGAAATCCTGCAGTGTGCCGCGTGTAATAATACTACAAATCAAAGGAAATCGCTGAGCATTTACGCTTTGAAATACCCACCGGAAATAAAAGAAATGGTAGGTGAAAAGAGGAGAGCACGGAAAAAATGGCATCAAACTTGTTCTCCGCAACATAAAGCACAAGTAAATCGTTTGTGTAATTTTCTAAAAAAAGACGCATAATGATTTTAAAAGCTTAACAGCAGAAACAAATTCAAATTATTCGCTTGGGAAAGCTATGAAAGGCATTCCAAATACTCAAATCCACGCGCCACCAATCAAGAAATATACCGATCAGGGATGTTAAAGAGAAAGTGGAAGTTTGTACCACCCATCTGGAAGAAACTATTAAACCTTTCTATGGACAAGCGCTAATTGAAAATATAAATGCGCCGAACATAACACTTGACAATTACATAATAACAATGAAGGAACTTAACCAACTAATAACAAACTGGTACCTAATAAAGCTCCTGGATATGACTTAATCACAGGAGAGGTTCTTAAAGCGTTGCCTAGAAAATATTGCGCTTAGATTAGAATATGTTTGGAGCAAATGGAAAGTCACCGAAGTCCTTAAAAAAAGGAGGAAAACCGCCGAATAGCAAAAGGTCATAAATCTATTTCGCTTTTTCCGATTCTGTCAACAAATTTTGAGAGGATATTACTTGGGCGATTGCGGCAAGTTGTAGAAGGAAAACGTCTCATTCCTGGTCAACAGTTTGGATTCAGAAGCAAGAATTCTACAATTGACCAAGTGCATAAAATAACTGATATAATTGCGAAAGCTCTTGAAAAAAAAGATTTGCTCAAGCGTATTCTTTGACGTATCCCAAACCTTTTACAGGGTATGGCACGAAGGTTTGAAGTGCAAATTACGGCAAGTTCATCCTGTACGTTTACATAACATTTTCAAGACATACTTCAAAAATAGAGTCTTCCGCGTCAAACACGGAAACGAAATTTTGACTGGAGTACCGCAAGGAAGGGTTCTTGGTCCGCTTTTGTATCTATTATATACCCGTGATATATAATGCCACAAGAAGAAGGTACCGTATTAGCTATATTTGCTGTAGACACTGCCATTGGCAATTGGTAAAATAATCGAAGAGTTTGCTAAAAAATTGCGAGAAGCATTAGATAGAGTGAATTGAGTGAACGAATATTTGGTAAATCGCACTTAATGAAACCAAATCTGTTCGTGTAAATTTTAACGGATTTTTAGGAACATCGTCACTCACTGCGGCGATATTTTTAGGTGACCGGCCACAACGAGCACGCACTGGTCTTTGCACATCAAAAACTAACCCGGTTCGATCTAATTTTTGCATTAATTTCTTAACCACCGCATGAGATGGACGCGAATAGTGTTTGTTGAATTTTCCCAATTAAAATGCGTTGTTCTCTCGTATACCGTTCCACAATTATAAATATCGATGCTTCATATTCACAGAAGTCAAATATTAGGTGGTTATCTTTGACAGAACTACAGTAGTGCCAGATTTAAATTGTAACCTTCAATTGAATTTCCCTTTATGTAAGAAGTAATTGAACTAAACGTGCACCGGCGAAGCAGGGCTGGTTTGCTAGGTATTGTTATTTTCACAGTTACCTCTCTTATTTACATTTATGTTTAGACAAAAATCTGTTTAAGTCATTTAAACTAAGTACTCGTATATACAGCAAACGTAACTATGTATATAGTAATTTTCCCTATTTTTTGTATGGCGTAACTACGTACTGGAAATTAAATTCATGATTAAATTCATTGTGACTGTATGGTAGCTCAGTGGCTAAGTAGCTAGTACGTTGGACAATTTATTTGTGAAAATTATTACTGCGATCACATTTTTGTAAAATGGCGCCCGGCTCAGAATAAAGCAATTCAGTCCAATCGTAGACTTCAGAAAATTATTTCCTAATTCGAGGGCTCATTCGGAAAAGCAATTATGAAATGTATTTTATTATAATTTATTATAAGCAGATTTTGTTTTAACCATTCTCTCCTGCACTGCTTAATGAAACCATTGTTAGAGTTGTATTTCTGAACCCTTTCCCTCACTCCTGAGTATATTCATATATAACAAATTAAAGTGCAAAAGTAAATTATGTCAGCAATTTGTCACGTTAGCCACATTCTTAAAATACAAAAACAGGTTCTAAATATACGGGCGCGGTCGATGCTAGTCATAAATTAAGAAAGATCTTTCAGAATATCGCATATGAGGCGCCAGTTCATAAATTGTATTTTTATATTGTTAAGAGGCGCAAACAAATTTTTATTAAACTTTTATGTAGTTTTAAAAAAAATAAAAACAACAACAAATTATTAAACCCGCTTTCATAAAACTACATTTGTTTATTCAATTTACTAAGGAATTCACCCCAAATGTTTGAGTATAATAAATAATTATAAACGTGCAAAGACAAAAAGATTAATGATAATCGAAATATCACATTCATTACTAGCGATTTCCTTATCTGTCGCTAGCGTTGACGTCAATGTCATCTGACAGAGGAATAGCAGGTAGATACAAATATTATTTTATAGGCCATTTTAATGGGGCAGATAAAACTAAATCAGTCATGTTGGCGGAAAACTTTTCGGAAGTATAGTTTACCGGAGAATTTGGATGCCTCGTTCACCCGTAGGGTATATTTGAATCAAACATTTTCATCCTTTCGGTTTACCCTTTTTGTTTTAGGGTTGCTTTGATTTACTGCAGGCGGTAGGTAGGTACTTTCAGAAGCCAATATTGTGAAAATTGCGTACAGCAAAACATGTAAAGTTTCTACAATAAAAATGTTGTCAGTTCTATCCATAAAAAAAGGAGCTCACGTAGCGTTGGATACCCCAGGTAAAGAAAGGAAAAAAAAAAATAAATGACATAAAAAAAGAATGCCCTCTTTTGTTTGGGTAATATAAGAAGGAATCCAATTCAACAGAAATGGTTCTTAAAGGTAGCAGGGAAGTTATCGATTAATATGGCAAATCAAGAAGTGTTTTATTGGTATTGGCATCAATTGTTTGTAGATAAAATCAGAGAATAGGATGTTTATCTAAACGGTGTTGAGCCTAATACAAACACAATTCGATTGGAATAACAATGAAATTGTCATTAGGTAATTCGAAACTAAGGGAGCTATCCAAATTGAGTGTGCTATCTTTTCCAGGCAGACAAGACAGGGTGGCTAAAATGCTTATACAGAAATTGAAAAACAAACTCAAATCAAAGGAAAGCAAATACGGTTCCACTTTAAAAGGAATTTAACCCAACTTGTGATTAAAATGCTGTTTTTATTTATTTTTTATTTTTTTTAATTTCAAAAGGGAGATTATTAAATGTACAGTCAGCAGCGTCAGATCTTTTCATTCGAAAGATATACAGATTTACGAACAATTGGGGAGTGTTTATTTCACATAAATAAATTTTTCGTAAAAGTGAACATGAGTCAATACGGTAAATTTTATACGAAATGGAAATACACACCTTTACTTTGGAATTCTTAAAAACTCAACGGTTTTGTTTCACACTTTACACAAGTGGTTCTCAAACTTATGTGACCCAAAACTTGAGGAGTCATTTTCGTCTGTCGACAATAAGTGTGAATGAGAAAAAGCCAAGTCGCCACTAGAGGATTGGTCAATGAAATGGAATTATTTGTTTTTGAAAATCATTTGAAATTTTTAATGAATCTGTGATATCCTATGATGTGTAAGTTGACATAACATAAATATAACGACACGACTATCGCATCACTGCATTATAGGTCCAAACTCCGATATGTACTCGTACCATGGAAGTGATTCTCGGAATTCTGCGTTGGATTTATTCGTAACAAAATACGTCAAGTGCGATTTGGACCTCGCGTGGATAATGTTTTTTACCGTTATTTACAGCCTAACTCAAAGATTTCTAAAGGTATTTCGATGAAATTTGACACGTAGAGTTAGATTTATACGCCAATAATTTCATTTAAAATTGATCGAAAACAAATGAAATGGTAGTAAGATATGAGGAAATGTTTAAAACATTTTCAAATTTTTCATATGCATAACTTAAGAATTTTCCAAAGGATTTTTATGAAATTAGAGTTTGTATTTTGTAGTACATGTAGTAACGTTTGTCTGGAAATCATCAAAATCGGATGAAGACGGGGTAAAATATGGTGGGGTGACTTTTCAAATCAAGTCCAATATTTTTCAAGAACTGTGTGTGCCAGTAGATTTACCTCCTCATAAACTTTAAAGAGAAACCCCTTTTTGGTGCAGTGGGTAGAGAAACTTAGATTTTGTTCGTTTCTCTTCTATTCACGGTGGCTGTTGGTTGCTGTTCCCCGATCGGGTTCGAACTCGCCTAATTTTTTTTTTTTTTTTTTTAAATTTGCGCGCCAAAGGGAATCTTAGAAAAAGAAAGATTGGTGTAGTAGTTTGAAACTCAGGTGTTATCATCAAGTTTCAGTAAACTCCAAGGGTGGCGTTCAGATAACTGGGGAGCATTTTTGTTTTGCTGTTATTGTCATTGCTTATGATTCACAGTATTTTTTTTTACATCCTCCTGGTGGCGATCAAGTTGCATTTTCAGCCATATGACCAACCCTACTGCCAGTGTTATCCCTTCGCAGTAGAGTTGAAATAAGCTTTCGCAATTAATCGACTTTTTTTTATTTATTTCATGCGAAATAAATAGATGATTCTTGACGTCAGCATTTGATCAGTGTACCTGAAATATTTTTAATAATATTATTCTAATTATTTTTGGTCCACCACGTACTATTTTTTGCAAAATTCCACTATCTAGATCAAACGGTTCAAAAATTACAAGCATGGGACATCCGGAGCAGTTTTCTTCTCGGAGGAACTCAATCAAGCACTTACGACTTAATCTGATGGAAGCTCTGCCCAGGTGACGAGGAAAAAATTCTTAATAGCTCTGAACAATCAAGCAGTAAAGCAGCGGTCAGAAATTATTACATCAATGGCGATGAAATGTGTCCTGAAACTCAACGAATGTGCAAAACTCGAAATGCAGTGACACTAGCTTGCATGAAATGATACACAGGCATCAAAGGGAATGAAAGGGTCGTTGCTCTCACAAAGCAGGGAAGAGATTAAATATTTCTGGGTCCTGTACCACTTGCTGCTTTTGGCAAAGAAACAGCAAGGAATACAATCGAGAGAACGGTCACTAATGAATACCGGAAATGATGGCCAAACGTGACAAAGTGCAGATAAGCCAAAATTGCTACGTGTCGGTAGGCTGTCCGAAGAGAGACGCTCTAAGAATGTTGAAAGGAACACTCAAGTAGTAGCGATATCTATGTTGTCTGATGGATGTATAGATGGCAGCTACTACTGTTAGGAAGCCGATTAAGCATTGTTTTCAAACCTTTCTAATTCCACGACTCTGAATTGTAAAATTTACCTCCAGACACCCACGTTTATTATAAATTCATTAGAAACTAGAAAACATTAAATTGAAAGGAAGTTGCCCACTGCCGATCGGACATGGTCAGGTTTTTGAAATATTTTCGCTGCAGTTGAATATACAGAACTTTATCAGCAAGGGTCTCTCTAGAGTTTCTCCTCAATGGGACATGTGGCCTGGATTGTAGTGATGAATAACAATTACTTTCTTGCTATGGAGCGCAGAATGAAGCTGGTAAGCTTTTCCATACAAATGGGTCAGTAGGTTTGACCTTTCTTCAATAACTCTCAGTAGATTGGACCGCTAAAATTCCACCAGGTGCACTGAATTAGATTTCATCATGCTCTGAGGCATGACCCTGAGTTTGGTCTTCAGGATACATACTGCGGACTAGAATCAAATGAACTATCTTTGGATGGTGCAAATATTCACAGTATCTTGTCAAAAACTGTGCATACATTTGTATGGGCATTTGCAGCCCTTATGGAAGGGGATGAAACGAAAAAGAGTAGCGAGGGCTGGACTAAATTGCAAACAAAGTAGTAGTCCTTGAGAAGATAAACCTTGTAAAGGACTGATGACACTCTTATATTTAAAGATGATAAGGAGGTTTAAGCGCAGCCGTTCAAGTAACTAAAGTAGGTAAGATCGGGCTTAGGGTTGTCATTAGAAAACGACTGGCTGAAGGAATCAGCAAAAAGGTTGGTGGTTATTTTCGGATCCGCAAATGAACAGTTTAAAAACTTTAGCGTAGAAGGATAACCGTAAGATTCTTTGTGGTATTGATAAAACAGGTGCATTAATTGATACAAAGTGAATGCCACCATCTAATGTAGTCCAACATAGTTGGGGCAGATTAAAATCATCAGCAATCATTACATCGTCTTCAGGGGCAATGGTGTTCATCACAAAATCAAGTGCATCAACGAAAAACTGTCACTCATTTATAGGTTGTGTTGGATGTCCATATGTAGGTATAGCAGCACAAGATGTAAAGGGAACTTTTTGTAAGATTGATTTTAACGCAAATCAGTTTCAGATTACGAGTATTGGGAATTGGGTAAAAGCTGACGCGTCATAGCAGGTACGAACAGCTAAAAGCACACCACGCTAAAGGGGATCATCACTATTGGGATCGTCGCAACAGAGATCATCGCCAGAGGGATCATCATTAGCTACTGAGACTGGCTTACAAAAGACATTAAACTCAAAAGTAATAAGTTCGGTATCCACTAAATTAGGGGTAGGATTAGTTTCAGTTAAAACAAAAAGCATCGCAGGGGATTTAACAATACGTCAGAGGTTTTACTATGCGGTCCTCTTACATTTTGGTAAAAAACGGACAAGCACTTGGGATTAACGTTTTTTGAATTGTTCAAGTCAGCACGAGTTTTTTTTTCGTAAGAGGTACATATATATGGACAGATCGTTGAAGGGCTGATATAGTTAAACTCTCGAAATACCGAACGAAAATGAGATTTAAAGCTTGCACTCGGGTTGGTTGATCTAGTTCAAGAATGCAGTCAGAATTGGTTTTTGTTTCCCATCTACAGAGACAGAGTCAGGTTTCTTGTGCAGATAGGCGAGGTAACGACGCACATTTTCGAAAATGTTGTGATCTCTTAAACATGACATTATAAAGCGGTTATTGTCGCCATCGTTGACGAATTGTTTGGTGGGTTTAACATCGGGAGGTAGCATTGGGTCTAAAATGGCAGACGATGCAACATGGGAATTAGTTGGATTGGTGTGTGAAAAAGTTGCGGGTGAAATGAGTGTATTACAACAAAGAGGGACAGTATGATAAGAAGAGTTACAAGTGCTAGTAATTTGTGAGCGTATGGTAGCTGAAGGTGGAGATGAAGGCTTAAGAATATGACAGCACGTGTACGGTATTGAAGTTAGAAAATAATCACATTTTAACTTGCTAATTTAAATGTGGTTCGGGGGACTATTGCCGGTGGGAAGAGAAAGGCTTGACATATAACTAGAGATAGATAAGTTTTTTTTTGTTTTTTTTTTTTAAAGTACGAGTAACCCAGTCGTGGCCTTTATTTCTTAGGAATTCATTAAGAGATTGCTAACTGATACATACGTCCGACCATCGTTCATGAAAAACCAAAACAGTTAACGAAATTGATAACTCGGTCCAATATCAGCAGCTTCTGCCAATTTTAACAAATTCCAAATTCTACGTATGTAGGTAGGTTTAAGAAATCGTAAGCCTAATAGTGAAGTAGATATCTTCTTATGTAAATGTAGTGTTCATTAATGCTTGGTTAGGTGAAGTTGACTCAAATCAATCATCATTAGGGAAAATTAATGTTCGATACTTTTAAAAATTTGAATAGGAAAGCTCAAATGTAAGATAAGATTTAGAAATACAAGAAAGTTCTATTACGCATTGAAAAAGACTCATGAATGGAATCAACTAATGAATGACAAATGATTTCTGTCCAGAAAGCATTTTTGCAATTAGCCTCGTGAGTAACATCTACTAATATAGTAATTAGCTGATGTCGCTCCTATAAAAATGTTTTTAAAACAAATTAAAGCGTCATACAATACTCTAGAAGTAGAAGGCTAATACTGTTGACAAGATATCAGAAAAATGTATATTGCAAAAGCCCCAACTCGGTAGATTGCAGGCATTGACCTGCAATAATTGATGATAAGATTTAATCTTTATCTTTGTCATACACAATACCAAATGATTTTACGTGACGTTTTCCACGTACCTACTCTTAAAAACCAACAAGAGAGTTCAATAACACTCTACCCTCAGACAGAGGGGTCAAAGATACATACGGGATACATAGATATTGCGAAAAGATACTTTCACCTCTTTTCTGTAATTCACAGATGCGTGAAGTTTAAGTGACGAAATGAGTTTTTAAGCACGTTTTCGTCAGATAATGAATAAATTTCCGGATCTACTGTTCAATTTCGCTAATAAAAACACCGAAAATACCATCACACCACACGAACAACACAATTTAAATATCAAATTGCCCTCATTTGCATCAAAATAAAAAAGTTTGATAGAAGTGAACTTCGAAAATTAACGTATAGAACCGCTATCATCAAACAACAGTGGTGGAATCAAACAAACCGCAAAGATGGTACTGTAAAAATGTCAAAAGTTCAAAAGTGGTATTGAAGCATAAAATTGAAATGAAAGTAATAAAGTAAGCAAATAACGCGGTATACAGTCTTTGCCCAAATGGACATAGGTAAATAAATAAAGTACATAGTACTAACTTTGCAAAACTTGTCTTCCGAGGGTTGTAAGATATGAACTTCCGGCTAAGTTTAGAAAAGCGTATTTTATAGAGAAAAGTTACAAACTGGTAGCTTCGTGCAAAGGTATAACTTTCAAAATGTCAATGAATCTGCAGATAAATTGTATTCAAGTGGAAGAAATTTTCGCCGGTAAAGCGGAGTCACAAAGTAAGAAGAAACTAAAAATAACCCATATGGAGTCATAAACGTAATGGAATGAAAGGTTTTTCTACTGTAAGTGTGCCTCAAAGAAAACCAAGGAAGTAACTAATTAATAACAAAGTTAAAAATTAAAATTTAAAAATTTAAATATGAGTTCTTCTTAAACTCAAAATCGGTAGTAATAAACTCGTATGTCATTTCTAAAATAAAGAAATTAGTTTAGTTGTGACTCACTCGCCTCTAAGTTGATTTTAAAGTGACAGCCAAAAGTATTTAAGATAGTAATGGGGAACGATGAAACGAATCATTGTAAAAAATTATAAAAGAACTGTTGAATGCATTGGAAGTTTGCTACACAGTAATGCAACATTTTAGGCTGTAATCTGAACTGATCTTTTTTTTTTTTATTATTTATTTATTCCATTTTCTAATTATAATTTTAATATCAATAGAACTAATTTTAAAAAAAAAGAAAAAGAATAGTAGGTTTCATTCTATAATTTTAAATAAAACTAGAAGCGAATGAACCATATCAGCAAATTTAAAGTATAAATACAAAAGTGAGTTAAAAGCATTAGCAAAAAGTTAAGAAAAATAAATTAAGAAAAATTAAAAAAAGTAGAAATTGAAATGAGGACAAAGTCAAAAAGTGAATAATTATACTATTGTTAAAAACAGATTTTTGACCATCGAACTATTCATATTAAAGAGCCATTTTTTTACTGACTTCAGAAACAACTTAAGACAATTATGTTTCCTTATTTCATAGGGCAACTGATTAAAAAATTTAGGTGCTGATGCTAGAAATTTGAAAATTGACTTTTATTACACATTGGGACATTGACTAAGATCCGAGAATTAACTCTTAAGCCATACGAATTTGAGCTTCTAAGTGCATGGCTGTAACCGCTTCGCTGTGATATGCTCCTCCCCAACTAGCTATTCCATACTGTAGTTTAGAGTGAACGAGACCAAAGTATATGGTTGCTAAAAGATTCTTAGAGCAAGTGTGTTTCAATAAAAACATTTTACGAGTAATAGACATCATATATTTTTTTAATTCCCCCGTATGTGTTTCCAATTTAAGTTTTGAACAATTATTACTCCTAAGTATTTAAAATGACTAACGAATTCGATTTTAAAACAACCTTTGGAACACGCGGTGTCTTGTAGGAAGTTGAATACGCCACAAGGATGAGTGGCTATGCTAAGTTTCGTACATGTTGCTGAATGAAAGATAACATTACAATCAACAATTGGAGCTGTTTCTTTTAAATTGAAGAACATAATTTTTGTCTTTTCGCTTATAATTAGTCCGTGCCTCGCAAATCATTGTCTTAGCACATTTAAATCTTTTTGTAACTTAATGAGCAAATCAAATAAAGAATTACTAACTTATGTCAATGCCATGTCGTCAGCGAACGCTGTTATGCTGCTGATAAATTGTTGTTTAAAGATGGAGTTTATATATATTCAAAATAATATAGGGCCCAAGACAGAACCTTGAGGTACGCCGGTAATTATCTCTAGCATATCGCTATATATTCCAGCGATTTTTACTATGCCCACCCGATAAGTATGAAGCAAACCAATTGTAAACTTGACCTCTAAACCCAGCTTTGTACAGTTTGTCTAGAAGTATCTGATGATTGACCATATCAAATGGTTTAGTCATATCAATAAATAAGGCTAAAGTTCTTTTATTGTTATTAAAGCCTTCGCTTACTTTACTACAACGCTTTAATATTGCATCTTCAGTAGATTTACCTTCACGAAATCCGAATTGGTCATTGCTCAAAAAATTTATTTTGTTTAAAAATAAAATCATACGATCCTTTATAAGTTTTTCGAAGAGCTTTGAGAACGTTGGTAATAAGGAAATTGGTCTGTAATGGCTCATTACACTACGATTACCCTTTTTAAAGAACGGAATGACATCCGCTACTTTCAAGGACGAAGGAAAAATACCAGAACTCATGCTCACATTGAGTATGAAACAAAGTATATCAACAATGTAGAAAACAATGCGTTTAAGAATGCAATTATTTATACCATCAGAAGTACTGGAAGACTTATTATCAAGGGACATTATTTTTTTGTATATCTCACGAGATGTGAACGGAACAAATACGAAACTATTGTTTTGAGATTGATCTTCTATCAAATCTGGATACATTTTGCAATCTCATTTATTTGGGGGGGATACGTTTTTAAATTTGAGGCATCTTCTTCTTCGATCTGTCAAAAGTCAGCTGTGCAAGTTGAAAATAAATCACAATTAATGTTTTTTTATTACAATACTTTAAAAGTAAGCAATTTACAGTCACCTAACTAACAGCGACTTAAGAAATAGCTTTTAGTACGTATTTCTATTACTCAGGGCTTAAGTCTTTGCTAATGTTAGCAAGAAAAGCTTTCAAACATACTGTACACAAGTATCTATGATATAGATAAAGTCAAATGTCTGTTATGTATTCGGCATGAAGCTATAGAAGAATCAATTGCCAGGCGAAATCGAACACGAGGTTTTGTGAAGATCTTGGGAAGCTTAAGAGGACCATGTCGAATTTAGAAACAGTTCCCTTGAATTGGAAGTATTCCTGACACTTATAATACATAGATTTTTGATAGCTATATGTAAACTGTAGGTCATGTATGTACCAGTACAAATAAATCGAAATAATAACAACTTTAACCAAAAGTTAAAGTTTTCGGTAAGGCATCCAAGAACAAGGTTTTCTACTAACAGAAAGTGTCTGTTTTTCTTTTTATTAAAATATTTTTATTATCTTTATAATTGAAAAAATAAATCTTGCCGTTAACCCTTTCGTTCGAAGTGTTTTATAAAAGATAAAGTGACACCTCTTATTCTTATCTTACGATGGCCAAGTAAAGACAGTGTTAGGAAGTAAAAGGAAGGTCAAGGTGGGTACACAGTGTTCCCAACCACACTGATGATTGAAAGAGTACCTATAGGCACAATAAGTGGGTATAGTTGAAAGTCAAATTTATTTTACAATAGAGATCAATAAAATTAATAAATAAAGAATCATTTACTGGTACACGTTTAAACGCACTCATCGTGAAATTAATACTGAACACACCCATTCTATATTGACAGATACTCAATGAGTGACATTTATTCTAAGTTAACGCGGAAAAAGATGTACACAAAAGTTGTTTGTAATGTAGTGGGCGATATTGAAAACCGTGTTGTGGTAATGGGCCTTCACAAGTGTAATAAGGAAAGCGGTGATATTTTCCATTTCCAATTTCGAATAAATTGTTTATAAAGGGTGACCAGATAGAAATAATAGTTTTTCCAATTATTATGTTTCAGCAGCTGTCAAAGTTACCAATGACATCCAGCTGTCAAAATATTCAGTAAGGTTTGCCATTTCATCATACATCGTTTGACGCTTCCAGAATGTGTGGAAATTATTAAAAAATATTATCGAAATTCCGGCTCAGTTGTAAATACGCTACGTGAATTTCATCGTGAGGTCCGTCGTCATCATGGCTTCAGTGCGCAGGCAATTCGTCGCACCGTGGAAAAGTTTGAGCGTGGGTACACTCTTTTGGACCTTAAGCCACCAACCAGACAGAGATCGGTGCGAAGTTAAGAAAACATAGCCGCCATAGCGGACAGTATCGAACGATGACACCAATTGCGTGTACTTCAGTTAAGTAAAGGGTGATCAGATAGCAATAATAGTTTTTCCAATTGTTATGTTTCAGCAGCTGTGAAAGCTACCAATGAAATCTAGCTGTCAAAATATTCAGTAAGATTTGCCATTTCATTACGCATCATTTGACGTTTCCCGAAAGTGTGGAAATTATCAAAAAATATTATCGAAATTCCGGCTCAGTTGTAAATACGCAACCAACCAGACAGAGATCGGTGCGAAGTGAAGAAAACATAGCCGCCATAGCGGACAGTATCGAAAAAGACCCAGAAATGTTGATTCGGCGCCGATCAGCTGAATTAAACATCGCCAGAGAATCAACCAGGCTTATTTTGCGGCTGGATTTGGGCCTACATCCGTACAAGATTGTGCTGATGCAAGAATTGAAGCCGGATGACCATAGACAACGCCGTGAGTTCGCTAATTGGGTGTTGGAAATGTTGGCCGGAGATCCGGATTTTGGCCAAAAATAATCTTCTTGGATGAGGCTCATTTTTGGCTCAGCGGCTATGTCAACAAGCAAAATTGCTGTTATTGGAGCGACCACAATCCACAAGTGTTCGACGAAGCGTCAATGCATCCACAAAGATTGACTGCTTGGTGCGGTTTATGACACGGTGGCATTATTGGACTTCATTTCTTTCGAAGTGAGGAAGGAGACACCGTTACCGTCAATGGTCTTCGGTATAGAGCGATGTTAACCGACTTTCTGTGGCCAGAGCTCGACAACATCGATATATCCGAGCTGTGGTTCCAACAAGACGGCGCTACATGTCATACAAGTGGTGAAGGAGAAATTTGGTGACTGGGTAATCTCACGGCGAGCGTCCATCAATTGGCTGCCGTGACCAAGCGACTTGACTCCCCCTTACAGTTATCTGTAAACCACACTTAAATTCAGTGGTTTTTGAGTTGGGGACACCCGAAGTAAACAAATTATTAAACTTTCAGAAATCACCTTCATTTTAAAATTATCAGGGTACCATATAGAGAGACCGGCGCTCCCACTTTCACTAAGATTATAGTGTTTCATTGTACTTTCTTGGTTTTCCATCTATACAAACAATTTGGAACCACTCGTGGTATGCCAAAATCTAAAAAGTGTATCGAGTTGCACGAATTTTGACTGCCTGATATTCAAAATTGAACTGTCATTGCACATTTTGTACAATATATTCGCGATTTTACGGGAAAAAAACCATGACGCGCACATGGAAAATTATTAGACTTTTTGTGTGTTGTTCAATACACTTAAATAAGGCCTATTCCCACATTTCTAGCCATACCTTATTAGGGTTTCGTAGTTCGTACTAGTAGAACGGAACACTAAGCGATTCAATACGGTGTCTGTCTGCCAGTCCGTCTGTACGTGTATCTGTCGCATGCTTTTAATTTTGAAACCGTTTGACATAAAGAGCTGAAAAGTATAGTATTCCACAAAAATAGTACGTGGTTACCCAAAAATTCTTTTAGGGCGCTTTTTGTGGAAAAATTTTAGCACTCTAGTTCAAACCCCACAGGCGGACCAGTATGGCTGCAGTATAGTGGGAGGGTTGTGATCCTTCTACTCCGGATCATAACCTCGCCGTAAGGAAAAGAGAAAGAAGTTCAAACTTTTCAAAAGTTACAAGCATGTGCCAGACACACGGACTGACGGATAGAAAGGGGCCGTGTTGAATCCACTAGAACTCGTATTCCGTTTATACCATTCTGGTTAATCAAAACGGATTTACCAATAATATTTAAGAAAAACTTCCTCGGAATGAACCTAAGCATGCATATGAAAGATGGAACAATTCATCAGCATTGCTTCTGAAGCAAAGTATCTAGATTTTTTAATCGAACATCTTACGGAAATATACCTGCTTTTACGACATACTGTTTTCATTAAGAGACTACTTGTATACCTATTATCGGTTAAAATAAAATGTTTGATAAAATATTGTTCTGAATTCGATTGACATTACTGATTTGGAGAGAAGTGATAAAATTGGTACTCGTATCAACATATTGAAAACGTGTTGTACACATGTAGCGTTAAAATATTTTAGTTATGAAAAATACGGAAAAGCTATTAAAAATTTGTATATGACAATAATTATATGTGGACATGTCATACACAATTTGAATTTTATTTTACCATTAATATGTGTAATAAAAGGACTTTGATACAAACCAGAAATCAGTTTAATATTTAATTCTTATCTACCATTTTATTCATAAAGGGATTTTCATGTCGAGGAAGTACTTACGTCCGTATATAGTAGTATAAAAATTTTACAATAAAGTCAACATGAATGTATCGTGTCATGATTTTTAATTGATTTAAACAAGTTCCATATTATTATTAAGTAATACTACATGACTTAATCAGCAATCTAATTACTTGTGCGGAGTTTATAAGTGCCATAAATTATAGTCAATAAAAATAAGTGACGGTTTAATGGTTTAAAGTGTACTACCATTTGAATTATTTATTGTAAAAGTTTTCTTCGAGATTAGTTGCTCAAATTTATATAAGATTGACAAATAGAGCCCAAAACGTGTTTTGTGTGCCATTAAGTGGCAGATAAAAAAAAGATCATTTTGTTTGTTTAGAACAGCTTTCGATCCGTCAATGAATCATCTCGAATAAAATCCAATGTATGTACATATGATTCGTACTACGTCGTCCTTGTCGATCATCACTGAGTAAGTACTCGTAATTGAGTACTGCTAAAGGCTACGCTATGGTTGAAATGCATTTCGGGTAAGTACGAGGATAGTAATGAATAAGTTAAAGAAAATGGGATAAGCATTGGGTCACCAACTAATTGGCCATCTGACCCAACGAAAAATACAGATGTTATTGACTTCTTCATAACGAAAGCTATTAATAGAAAAGTTAAAGTTAAAAGTAGTAATGATCTGTCATCGGACCATACACCTATAATCCTAACAGTCAACGGTCAACATCTCAAAGGATTCATTAACCTTAGATCTCCACTTGTTACACCAAAACGTATTGAGATTGGAACAGAACAGTTCATTGCCGATGTACGAGTATAAAAGGCAGCTGAAGTAAGTACACCGACTTACCACACGGAAATAAAGCAACTGATACTGATCAAAAGAGAAGAGCTCGTAGAAAATGGCAAACGACAGGGTATCCCGGCGATAAAACCATAATTAATAGACTTAATAACAGACTTAAAAAAAGTATCACTGAATTCAAAATGATTCTCTAGCTAAATAACTTTGTAATCTCACGGCTGACAAAGTCACGAACTACTCCCTTTGGAAGGCTACTGAACGTTTAAAGAAACCTCAAGCGCAAGATCCCCCGTTGAAAACACCTGATGGGAAATGGATCGGCGATCCAAAAGAAAAGGTTTCAGACCTTTTCCACCTAGTCTTGTAGCAAACTAACATCTTAATTTTTAAAAGAGAATAGATGAAAAGGAAATTCCTTATGTTTCATTAAGAGAGATCAAGACATGTATTCAGAAAATAAATAATAGAAAATCACCAGGTTATGATCTTATAACTGCTCAAATCTTGAAGTAACTGTCCTCCACTGCATTGTTGAAACTCAAGCTTATAATTAATGCTTGCTTTAAACATAGGTATGTCCCACATCACTGGAAGACAGCAGAAATTATTGTTATAGAGAAAGCTTATCTCCAACAATTCGGGTTTAGAAATAGACACTTGACGATAGACCAAGTGCATCGTATAACTAATGTTATAGAAAAGGCAATAGAAGGAAAACAAATTTGTTCTGCAATAATCTTAGACGTTGCACAGGCTTTTGATAAAGTTTGGCATAAGGGTTTAGAGTATAAACTTCATGGGGACCCACCTAGACAGTACTATGAGAATCTTATATAGTAGATAGATTCTTTAGAGTTCGCTATGGTTCAGTATACTCTGAACTTAATATGGGTAGGCATGGTGTAGTGGTAACATCATCGCTTGTCACGCTGCAGGTTCACGGTTCGAATACTGATGTCAAGAATCATCTATTTATTTCGCATGAAATAAATAAAAAAGTCGATCACCTGCGAAAGCTAAGACAACTCTACTGTAAAGGCATAACCCTGGCAGTAGGGTGGTCATATGGCTAAAATGCAACTTGATCGTGATGATTACATCAGGAGTAAGGAACAAAATACTGTGAATCATAAGCACACAATAACAGCAAATCAAAAACACTGTCCAGTTATCTGGACGCCAACCTTGAAGTTTACCGCAACTTGATACCACCTGAGTTTCAAACCCACTACACCAGTCTGCCTTTCTCTCTGTCTTTCATTTTAACAAAAAAAAAAAAAAAACACACGTGTCCTAAAATTAGTAAAAGGGTATTCATATCCCCTTTGGTACGTGCAAATTATAAAAAAAAATACCAGCAGGTGTTCCACAGAGAAGTATTCTAGGACCCACCCTATAGTCATTATACACGATATACCGCATGCGAGTGATACCATGATAGCCACATTTGCAGACGACACTGCTCTTCTCCCAACAGATGTATGTGTGGCTAAAGCAAAACAAAAGCTACAAAATCCAGTTAAGGAGATATGTGATGGGACGCAGCGATGGCGAATTAAGCTTAATGAGTCAAAGTCTACGCATATCAATTTTATAAATAAAAAAAAATAACGAATGTTCCCGTGGCTATTAATAATCAAGTAGGTCCTTACTCTAACATAGCTAAGTACTCGTAAAACTGAACTCATTGTTGGGGTTGTACAAAGAAAACGAATGTACAAACGATACAAACATTTAAAAATAAGGTCCTTCGGGGAATAGTGAATGCCCCATGGTATATTAGAAATAGTGACTTGCATCGAGATTTGCAGATTGACCTCGTAACAGGTGTGAAAAGTGCGCAATGCGTCACAACGAGCGTTGCATATAAATCCTGAGACAGACCACGTCTTAAATGTACGATATAATATTCGTAGGCTAAGAAGAACCAAACCCCATGAAAATCATAGAGGGTTTTTCATTTTCAGCCCACGAGGAACACTCTTTTCGGTATAAAAACATTTTATTTTTCAACATAGTCTCCTTTTAGCTCTATACACTTCATTCAACGTTTCTCTAATTTTTTGAAGTCCTCCAAATAATACGATTTCTCGAGCCCCTCAAAATAAGCGTTTGTTTCAGCGATGACCTCTTCATTCGACCCAAATCTCTTACCTCCGAGCCATTTCTTTATGTTTGGAAACAAGAAATAGTCGCAAAGGGCTAAATCTGGTGAATATGCTGGATGAGGGAGGAGTTCGTAGCCTAATTCTTGCAATTTTGCCATTGCGACTGCGGCCGGTGCGTTGTCCTGGTGAAAAAGAACTTTTTTTCTTCGCCAAATGCGGCCGTTTTTGCTTCAAATCGGTTTAGAATCGATCCAGCAGCTCTGCGTAATATGCGCCGGTAATCGTTTCACCCTTTTCAAGGTAATCGATGTGAAAAATAACGCGCGCATCCCAAAAAACTGTCGCCATGACCTTATTTGCTGACAAACCTGCCTTCGCCTTCTTCGGCTTCGATTCACCAGGAGAAGTCCATTGTTTTGACTGTTCCTTGGTTTCTGGTGTGTTGTGGTGAATCCACGTTTCATCCACGGTTACGAAACGAAATCACTGAGCCATGTGATAAGCCTGTGGCCTCTTCAAGCTCGCTCACTTTCACTCGCCGATCGTCCATTATCAAACCATGGATTTTGTCGACCATTTCTGGTGTGGTGATCTCAGTTGGGCGACCGGAACATTCGGCGTCACTTGTGCTTGAACGACCGCACCGAAATTGAGTAAATCAGTGGTGAATGGTTCCAATCGATGGTGAAGAGTCCCCATAATATTTGTCAAGCTGATAGTTTTTCTTGCAAAAAATAGTGCTTAATGGGCATTCGAAATTCACTTTTATCCATTTTAACGATAATGCTAGTAGGCGTCTATATAAAATGGTTGCCACAACAAAACTATTTGACAGATCTGTCTGAAAATTCGGGTGCGTTCTGTTGAAAGATGATTCTTGACAAAAAAAAATTAAATTTAAGGTGACGACACAATTTGTGTTAATTTTCAGGGACTTATTGACCCAGCCCCGTAAAATAAAATGTATGTCGCTCACATTAATGTTTACGTAGCCTCCGAGCGAGAAATGGGACTCATCGCTGAAGAAAATTTTAAATATGTGCCATGAGCTCGGTCAAAAATGAGAATTAAGTTAGAAATGGATACCCCGTAGCTACTTTTACACAGTACAACTTTTTCCTAATTTTGGTTAATCGTTAATTCGAAGAGGAAGATTTATCGTTTTTAAAAGAATAGATTTTAATAAAATTCGTTTTAAAGATTTTCTCTAATAGGAGATGTAGCTGGCTTTATCAGGAATTTGTCAATATAACTGTAGTCAATGATGGAGTGTGGGAAGTGGGTTTCCAAAATCTTTAAAACATTTTGTTAGCCGTTTAACCCAAGAACGTCCGAATGGATTTTGATTAAATTTGGGTCTTACGAGTAAGTTAAAGCTCATAATATACTAGTAATTTGACTTGAAAATTATACAAATTGGACGGAGTGGGTTCGAGCTATGAGGAGGATTTAATACAAATTCTTTTCTATTTCTTTCTTAAGCTCCTAGTTCAAAAACTTGACGGATTTTCACAAAATTTGGATCTTGATATATACGTGTATATCCGGATAAAAGGTATGAATGAGACATTTATCACGATTTTTGAGCTCTTTAGTTCAACAAACTTAATAAAAAAAAATACTTTTTCCATATTTGGAGTTTTTTTTTCAATGGGGTAATTCGGTTAAGCCCCCAAAACGTCCCCAAAAAATATTTTCTGTAATTTTTGCTTGTTTGCTCTTCAGCCACACTATCGCGAACAGCAGCAATATTTTCTGCAGTACGAGCTGTACGAGCATGCACTGGTGTTTTCACATCTCCTACAGACCCGGTTTGCACAAATTTTTGCACGATTTTTCCGATTGTACGCACATTTGGACGATTAAATTGACCGAAAGAATCACGAAATGCACGATATGCATTTTGATTTGAACGCCCATTTTCATAATAAGCCTGAATAACTTTAACGCGTTGCTCGATTGTGTATCTTTCCATGGTTCAAATTGAGTTAGTCTGAAATTGAGAAATGTCAAATGAAATGCAGAAAAAAACTTGACGTTTAGGTGTGGTTCACATTCAACATCGGCCCTTAAAATTTAACCACCCTTTACCTATATCAAGATATATAAATAGATATTTTAGCGCTAACATGGCTCAGTCTACAACTCAGTGATCGAGCACTTTACAATTGACCCACACAGCCAAGTATTGGTTGTGTGAAAATTCAAAATCATCAAAATTTATTTATTTATTCATCAGTGGATTGAACAATCTGTTGATTACAAATTTTATTAAAATATTGTACCTGTTTCTTATGTTTCCTTCTGGAATATGCAAATAAACCAGCGCAAGTAACTCGACTGATTTAATAGTACCACTTAAGATATCTTTAATAAAAATAACGCATTGAGTTTGTCTGCGGCTTTCTAGGGTTTTTAAATCTATTAGCGCACATCCTGAAAATAGTCAGGCATTCCGTCGGACCATCTTAAAATTCGCAAAGCAAAACGTGTGAATCTTCTTTGAATTTTCTCTATTCTTATAACAGCATTATTATTAAATGGAAACGAAATGACACAACAGTATTCTAAGATGGGCAACACTAATGACATAAAAATCGTCTTTAGAGTGTACACGTCTTTAAAAACTGCTCACTTTGGATATAATAAAATAAATATAAGTTAGTTTGGAGTTAAAAATCACGCCAATACCTTTTACCTCACTGACTTTTGAGAGGGGTTCAGTGCCAAACTTATTGGTGAAAGACACAGGCACCAATTTTCGGGGAACACTAAAGATTTTCCGCTTTAAAATATTGAGCTCTAGATGGTTATATTTGCACCACTTTAGAAATAAATCAATATCTTTTTGGAGTTAATACAGTCGTGGCTTGAAGATATAGACGTAAATAATTTCACATCGTCTGCAAACATCAGGCAGTCCGAAAATTTTAGACCAGTCGGAATATCATTCACGAACAAGTTGAACAAAAGCGTTCCCAAATGACTACCCTGTGGAAGACCGTTCATTCTTTGAACGAGAAAAGAGTCTTTAAGTAATTAATTTTTCGAGCACCTTTGGTACTGCAGAAAGTTTTGAGATAGGCATATAATTTTTAATCTGGTATTTGAGGCCACTTCTGTAAATTGGATTAACGTAGAATATTTTCCAAACGTCAATATATACGTAAA